>JAZHEH010002040.1:0-2519186 GCA_036589455.1 Ateles fusciceps
AGCAATACGTAATTCTAACCAAGTACATAACACTACCATTGTTTGAGGTTTGATGTGATCGACATTTTGGACTGGGAACTCTTTGTTGTGGGGGAGGGCCATGCTGTGCATTGCAGGACGCTTAGCAGCCTCGCTGGTCTCTACCTACTGGATGCTGGTAGCTCGCTCCCTACTCACGTCCCAAATGTGACAGTAAAAAATGTCTCTACGCATTTCCTAGGCCAGTCAAGGTGGCTCCTGCCTGTAATCCCAGCACTTTGGAAAGCTGAGGCAGGTGGATCACGAGGTCAGGAGTTCAAGACCAGCCTGGTCAAGATGGTGAAACCCCATCTCTACTAAAAATACAAAACTTAGCCGAGCATGGTGGCAGGTGCCTGTAACCCCAGCTACTCAGGAGGCAGAGGCAGAGAATGCCTTGAACCCAGGAGGTGGAGGTTGCAGTGAGCGAGATCGCACCACTGCACTCCAGCCTGGGTGATAGACCGAGAGCCTGTCTGGAAAAGAAAAAAAAAAAGTCTCTACGCATGTCCTAGTATTTCCTGGAGTGGAGGGAGCGAATCCATCCCACAGTGGAGAGCCACCGATTATAACTTTTCCAATAATGCCAAATCGCTCTTCTATTTCTTTCACGCTTGTTTGCTTTTCTCCATTACCGACCTGAAGTGCCTGGCAGGAGGGCAGCTTCCCTGTGTTTGTTCTGCTGGAAGGGACTCTGCTGACTGGCTCTTTGGCAGACATATTGCTAAAATACGCATCAGAAATGTGCCGACCCATGCCTTCACCGCCAGCCTGCAGATGAGCCTGATTCCCCAGGCCACACCCTGCCCGCTCCATACGCTATTTTATAAACCTCGTTCCGTCTGAATGTTAGAAAGCCGTGTCTCATTTTGGTTTTTGATGCCAAGTTTATTAGACTATAAATAAAGTGGAATATCTTTTCATCTTTCCTAAACATTTGAATTTCCCCTTTGATTAGCAGCTTGGTGTTACCCTCTGCCCACTCTTCTCTTTTGCTCTTCAACTCTTGTCTTTTTGACCTTTTTCCTTTTTTTTTTTTTTTTTGAGGTGGAGTCTCTCTCTGTCACCCAGGCTGGAGTCCAGTGGCGCAATCTCGGCTCACTGCAACCTTCGCCCTCTGGGTTCAAGTGATTCTTGTGCCTCAGCCTCCTGAGTAGCTGGGATTACAGGCATGCACCACTACGCCCGGCTAATTTTTGTGTTTTTAGTAGAGATGGGGTTTCACCATCTTGGCCAGGCTGGTCTCGAACTCCTGACCTCGTGATCCATGTGCCTCAGGCTCCCAAAGTGCTGGAATTACAGACGTGAGCCACCGCGCCCAGCCCTCTTTGACCTTTTAATACACTTTATATGTTAACCTGTAATGTTTAACTCGGAGATACCTGTTTTTTCCAGTTTGTCTGTTCAATTTTTATTTTTATTTTTTGGTGGTATATTTTTCCAGTTGCTGATATTTTCTATACCCGTGGGAGTCAGATTCATCAGTCTTGTCTTTCACATGTGTTTGTTGTTGCTGTGTTTTGCATGTGTGTGTGAGATGTTTCACACTGTATCATTATTAAAATATTTCACCCTTTTGCCTTGTGGCGAGCAGAGAGTGCTGGACTCCAGTAATTACAGAGGGCTCTGGGGCCCAGCATGAGCAGGAAGGAGGGCAATTGGATGATTGCTCAGGCTGCGGACAGAATGCAAAGACCATGCCTTGAGCAGCCGAGAACCAGCATACGCCTTCACATGCACGGTTGGCGAGCCCCCGGACCTGAGACACGGATCATGTCGAAATGTATCTAGAAGGTCAGGAACTGTCCAGAGGGGAAAAAATCCGAGCATGCCCCAGATACTCAACATGCCCTCAGGTGGGCTGAGGGCACATTGCGTAAAGGAGAAAACACCATGTCTACTGGGAGGAAGGTCAGCCCAAGCAGAGCAGGGCTGGGAGCGCAGTGGAAAACGTCTCTCTTTTTGTCTGAGTTCCTGCCTTGGGAAGGGCAGACTCCAGTGGAACATTTTTGCTCCAAGTGTGGTCCAGTGGCAGCACCAGCGGCATCACCAGCGGGGCCACCAACCATCCTGGCTTGCCTGGGCCTGGGGGCTGCCTGGGTACCTGCTAAAATGAAGAGCATCTCAGGCAAACCAGCAAAATCTGTCACTCTCAACACCAGGAAGCTGTCTAGAAATACAGAGTGGCCGGGCTCAGGGGCTCATGCCTGTAATCCCAGCACTCTGGGAGGCCAGGGCGGGCGGATCATTTGAGATCAGGAGTTCGAGACCAACCTGGCCAACATGGTGAAATCCTGTCTCTACTAAAAATACAAAAATTAGCCAGGTGTGGTGGCACATACGTGTAATCCCAGCAACTCGGGAGGCTGAGGCAGGAAGATCACTTGAACCCGGGAGGCAGAGGTTGCAGTGAGCCAAGATCACGCCACTGACCTCCAGTCTGGGCAACAGAGTGAGACTCCATCTCAAAAAAAAAAAAAAAAAAAAGGAATGCAGAATAACAGGCACTACCCAGACGTGCTGAATTAGACCCAGAGGGTGTGGAATGCACATTAAAGATAGAAGCTGAAGGGAGGGCTACGAAGGAGAGAGGAGATGTGGGAAGGAGCCTTCTCCAACAGTGTCCTGCATTCATACCCAGCTGTGTCTGTCCGAGACGCTCCATCCTCGCCTGGGCTAACCATTCCGCTCCCCCGCCGCATCTGCCATGCTTGTGTAAATTTCTGTACACTGATTCTTCACATTTTCCTAGAGATGATAAACAGCTCCCCTGAGAGCGTGCCTTTCACATGCAAACCACCCAATCCAGAGCCCACACCGGCACCCCCTCCACTGGGCTCCCACACTCAAGGCCTCTGAGCGCCTGCACTCATGACCCAGGGCTGGGAACTAGACAACCAGGACAGTGCCTGCACCCCACAGCCACTGAAATTACTTAGAGGAGCCAATCCCAAGCTTGCCTATCCCACTTCACCCATTCCCTCCAGTGGAAATAACAAAAAATCTACTGCCCACACTTTCCCTTCACGCCCTCTGCTTCCTAACAAGGCCCAGTACTTCCTTCTGTGGCTCCTCTGTTGATGGGTGGATGGATGGATAGTAGGTAGTTGGAGGATGAGTGGATGGATGGGTAGATGAGTGGATGGGTGGATAGATGGAAGATGGATGGATGGATGAATGATGAATGGAGGATGGATGGATGGAAAATGGATGGATGGAGGATGAATGGATGGAAAACGGATGGATGGATAGTGGGTGGATGAGTAGAATGGATGAATGATGGTAGATGGATTAATAAATGACTAGCGAGACCATATCTCCACAGCACTGTAACATTCATGTGTCTTTCATGTTCACTGCCTTTGAATTTGCTAATTACCACGAGGAAGCAAAGTTGAGGTGGGGGTGTTTTGAGATACTGACGGTGGGTCAGGAAGGTTACTGAACCTTTCTGATAAATAGGTTGTCAACACTGTAGTTTTCAAGTTCATTATACATCCAGCTTTGGTCTTCCCATTAAGAACCAAAATGTAATGAATTAATTTTTAAAGGATGTAGCCCAAGCTGGGCACCATGGTTCAGGCCTGTATTTTCCAAACTTTGGGAGGCCAAGGCAGGAAGATTGTTTGAGGCCAGCAGTCAGGATCAGCCTAGGCATTAGAGTGAGACCCTGTCTCCCCCCCGAAATCTGAGCCCCAGGACACAAAGGTGCAGGGTGCAGATAGAAGGGGAACATCACGGCATGTTTGTGAAATGAAGTACTTGGAAACAAGACGACGAAGCACAAGAATCACATCTAAAATGAAAACTCAGTGCTCAAATGATTAACAGAAAGTGGCCAATGCCTTTCCTCTGCACAACGCAATCAAGATTTTGAATCATTTTACATCATGGGAACACCCTCATGAGGGAAAACACAGGATGACAAATTGTAAAAATATATATAGTTTCAATTTCCAAGTAAAAGTCGATATGCTGTCTGTGCAGTGAAAACGCTCAAATGGAAACGCAGTGATAAGTAAAGAGGGTTTATAGCCAAGGGGCCCTGGCTTGGAGTAAAGCTCAGTAATATGACCACATCATGAGGCCTTTTATCCCCTTTTGACCCGGTCATTCCACTTCCAGCAGTTCTTTCTAGGGAATTAATGAGGCACACTGAGACAGATCTAAACGGAGGTTGGGCGTTTTGTCTTTTCTGGGACAGTAAAATGTTAGAAAACCACTTTCCTTTTAAAGACACAGAACGAGACTCTTTGCTTTTAGGTGTCTACCCAGCGAAGTTGAACCCATTATGCTTTCAAAAATCCTTCCCTTTCTCAGGGAGGAGGTTGTCCACCTAGTTGCTGTTCCTGTAGCCATCAGGGTCCTACCAGAGAATTGAAATCAGTCGTGCTGTGGGCTGAACTGTAGAGTCCCCAGATTCATATGTTGACGTCCCAACCCCCAGTAGATGAAGCTTCGCTCACCCACCCGCTCTCACCTCCTGCTGTGAGGCCCAGTTTCTAACAGGCCATAGACCAGTACGGATCCATGGCCTGGGGGTTGGGGACCCTCATCTTTAAAGACAAAAATCGTGTATATATGTATCATATATATATACACACATATACGTGTATAGATCTATATATCTATATCTCCTCCCCCCCACATACATATATACATATAAATATGCACGTTAATATCCTACTTAATTTGCTAAGGCTACCATTGCAAAGCTCCACATATACCAAGTGACTGAAGCAACAGAAACGTATTTTTTCATTTGAGGTGGAATTTCTTTTTTCCTCAGGGAAAACTCAGTTTTTGCTCCTAAGGCCTTCAACTGATCGGATGAAGCCCACCCTCATTATCTAGGATAATCTCCTTCCCCTGAAAGGCAGCTGTTAACCACATCTGTAAGATACCCTGGCAGCCACCGCTGGATGCGGGCTTGATGGAATCCCTGGGAGTCACGTGAGCCTGGCCACGTGAAATGAGCCGCCCACCGAATCCCACCAGTTTCCAGGGCTTGTCAGTTCTGCCTCCTGGACATCACCTGAGACAGCTCTGTCTCTGTCATTCCCCCTGCCCCACCTTGTCTAGGCACCCATCTTCCCTTTTCTGGGTCCCAAAAGTCTCTGTGTGTGTCTCTGCCATGCACCAGCCTTGGCTTTTATCCATTGTGGAGCTAACGGGGACTGTCTTTAAAGAACAGGCGTCCGTGCCCACTGCCGGGGTTGGAACATGTCAACAGAATCATGTCGCTGTAGGATAGAGACCCAGTTGCTATGATCCACAGGCTGTCTCAGCTCCAGAATTGCTATGTAGGAAGGGCTTGGGCCACTCTGGTTGGGTAAGTACATTAACCTGCCAGGACTGTCACAACAGAACACAGACAGGGTGGCTTCAACAACAGAAGTCTCTTTTCTTTCAGTTCTGGAGGCCGGAAGTCTGAGATCAAGGTGTCAGCAGGGTTGGTTTCTTTTTAGGCTTCTCTCCCTGGCTTATAGAGACGGCCACCTTCTCCTGGTGTCATTATATATGTGCCTCTGTCCTCATCTCCTCTTCTCATCAGGGCTCCAGCCATTTCTTCTTTTTTTTTTTTTTTTTGAGACAGAGTCTCACTCTGTTGCTCAGGCTGGAGTGCAATGGCGCAATCTTGGCTCACTGCAACCTCCACCTCCTGGGTTCAAGCGATTCTCCTGCCTCAGTCTCCCAAGTAGCTGTGATTACAGACTCCCACCATTGCACATGGCTAATTATTATTTTTTTAAATAGAGACAGGGTGTCACCATGTTGGCCAGGCTAGTCTGGAATTCCGGACCTCAGGTGATCTACCTGCCTGGGCCTCCCAAAGTGCTGGAATTACAGGCATGAGCGTCTGCACCTGGCTGCTCCAGCCATATTGAATCAGGAGACGCCAATGATACTAATGATCTCGTTCTAACCTGATCACCTCGGTAACCTTGGGAGAGACGCCGTCTCCAAAGACGCTCACATTCTGAGGTGCTGGAAGGTAGGACTCCAACATGGGTTTGGGGGCACACATTCAGCCCGTAACAGGAAGAAATGTGGTGTTTGCTGTGAGGTTGTGTTGACATAGTTGTTATGGGAAGAGGCAGCCGAACGCTGTGAAGACAACTGTGTGTGTGAACTTAATTCAGACTAAGATGAAGTGTTGAAAGTCCATTCTTAGTGATTTTGGTAATTCACGGAATCCAACGAGTTATGGAAATTGAGTTCCATGAGCATGTCCAGGGCTGGGAGGAGTTATGGCTGAACATCAGTGATACCTGGAATATTAGGAAGCGGGGAGATTTCACACCCACCCCCAAAACAACAGCAACCACAACTGCCCCAAAATGATTACTGACAGGACCAGGGGAAATAATCTGCAAAAGGACAACCAGAATAAAATATTTATTTGTTTTATTATTTTATATATTATTCTTAGAGACAGTGTTTCTCTCTGTTGCCCAGTCTGGATTACAGTGGTGCAATCTCAGCTCACTGCAACCCCGACATTCCAGGCTCAAGTGATCCTCTGGCCTCAGCTTCCTGAGTAGCTGGGACCACAGGGGTGTGCCACCATGCCCGGGTAATTGTGTATTTTTCTGTAGAGATGGGGTCTTTCTGTGTTGCCTAGGCAGGTTTCTAACTCCAGGGCTCAAGTGATCCAACCACCTCGGCCTCCAAAAGTGCTGGGACTATAGGCATAAGCCATTGCGACTGGCCCAGAATAAAATACCTCCATGGCTGAGAAATAGAGGTCTCTGCTGGGCATGGTGGCTCACGCCTGTAATCCCAGCACTTTGGGAAACCGAGGCGGGCAGATTACGTGAGGTCAGGAGTTTGAGACCAGCCTGACCAACGTGGTGAAATCCCTTCTCTACTAAAAATACAAAATTAGCTGGGGGTGATGGTGCACACCTGTAATCCCAGCTACTCATGAGGCTGAGGCAGGACAATCACTTGAACCTGAGAGAGGGAGGTAGCCATGATCGTGCTATTGCACTCCAGCCTGGGCAACAAGAGGGAAACTCCGTCAGAAAGAAAGAGAGAGGGAGATGGAGAGAGAGAGGGGAGGGAGGAGAGGAAGGAAGGGAGGGAGAGAGGGAGGGAGGGAAGTCTCCAGAACCTTGGCCAGGCTAAGCTGTTTATGGGAAGATCATTCCCTTGCTGAAGGCAGCATGTCTATTGCTGGGACTGCAGCTGGGCATTTCGCTTAGGAACCAAGGGGAGGTTCCACGGTGCGTCCTTGACCCGACGTCTTATCTGGCAGCTGACATCCTAACTGCTGCTTCTCAGGGAAATCCATGGCTGTTCAGTTAGAAATGTCACTCCCTTCCGACCCTATTTTCTATTCAGATTTGGTCCAAATTCCTCATGCAGCACCCGGAGCTGAATGCCTCCCTGTAGGTCTGGGAGCTTCCATCTGGGGGCAATGGGGGGACAGTGTTTGGGCCAGGGAGGGGCCGATGGTCTCATTTTCTTCTTCATTACAAGGCAGTATGGGTTGGGGGCTGGGGGGGGTTGTGGGGGATGGTAAATGGGTACAAAAATGTTAGAAAAGATGAATAAGACCTAGTATTTGATAGCACAACTGGGTGACTGTAGTCAATAGTAATTTAATTATTAAAAAACAACTAAAAGCATAATTGGATTGTTTGTAACACAAATGCTAGATGCTTGAGGCGGTGGATACCCCATTTACCCTGATGTAATTATTACACATTGCTTGCCTATATCAAAATATCTCATGCAAAAAAAAACCCAAAATATCTCATGTACCCCATAAATATATACACCTAGTGTGTAGCCACAAAAATTTAAAAAAAGATAATACTGGTGACTGTTTTTATAATTTTGGGGTGAGGGAGGCAACACAAAATATAAAGTTAAAACCAAAACATATAAACAAAATGTTGATAAATGTGACAGCAGGACATAGAGTGGTGAAAACAACAGATCGGATCAAAATAGAACTGGGGGGAAATAGTTGCATGGCGCTCACAGGCCCTGCACACTAATGTGTCATTTATAATTGCAAGTCAATAAGAAACATTGGAAGTCAAAATAGAAAATGGGCAACGTTGTTAAACAGGTTGTTCATAAAATAGAAAGTAATTCAGAGAACCATGAAGGATGTTTCATCTCATTTGCAACCCAAAAATTGGACAGCAAAGTCAAGAGGGAGACCGTTTTCCTTCTATCCAATTGGCAAGAATGAAACAAAAATTATAAGACTTTATTTTGTGTGTGTGCCAGTCTATGTTTTGTTTTCTAAAATCTTTTTATTTGAGTAGCTTTATGGGTACAAGTGGTTTTGATTACATGGATGAATTGGATAGTGATGGCATCGGGTTTTAGTGCACCTGTCACCCGAGTAGTGTACATTGTACCCAATACGTAGTTTTTTTTATCCCTCCCTTTCTCCCTTCCTACTCCTTTTCTGAGTCCCCCACTGTCCATTATACCACTCTGTCTGCCTTTGTGTACCCCTAGCTTAGCTCCCATTTGTAAGTGAGAACATGAGGCATTTGGTTTTCCATTGCTGAATTACTTCACTTAGAATAAGGGCGTTAGCGATGGCTCATGCCTGTAATCTCAGCACATTGGGAGGCTGAGGTGAGCAGATCACCTGAGGTCAGGAGTTTAAGACCAGCCTGGACAACATGGTAAAACCCTATTTCTACTAAAAATACAAAAACTTAGCCAGTTGTGGGACGAGCGCCTGTAATTCCAGCTACTTGGGAGGCTGAGGTAGGAGAATCGCTTGAACCTGGGAGGCGGAGGATGCAGTGAGCTGAGATTGTGCCACTGTACTCCAGCCTGCGTGATAGAGCGAGATCCCATCTCAGAAAAAAAAAAAAAAAAAAAAAAGAATAAGGGCCTTCCGTTCCATCCAAGTTGCTGCAAAGGACATAATTTCATTCTTTTTAAATGACTGAGTAGTATTCCATGCTGTGTATGTTGATGGGCACTTAGGTTGATGTCATATCTATGCAATTGTGAATTATGCTGTAATAAACATATGAATGCAGGTGTCTCTTTATATAAGAGACACCTTTGGGTACATACCCAGTCATGGAATTGCTGGAAGGAATGAATGGTAGGTCTACTTTTAGTTCTTTGAGAAATCTCCATAGTGTTTTCTACACAGGTTGTGCTAATATACATTCCCATCAGCAGTGTATAGCGATCCTTTTTCACCACATCCATGCAGACATCTATTGTTTTTTGAAAAAAACGCAACACTTTAGGTTTGCAAATACCTGGGAGAAATCTTAAAATGTTGCTAGAAAGGAATGCTGATAACTGTGTAATTCTGTAACTGCCCACCACCCCTCAAATTAGAAACAGTTTAAATAGCCATCAAGAGAAAAATAGATAAACTGATATATCCATATTTTGGAATACTGCTGAGCAGTAAAAAGGCATAAATATAATTATTTAATAATTTTAATCAGTAAACTCTTAACACGTGTAACAACGTGGGTGTATCTCAAAACACTAGGAGAAAAAAGTTGAACAAAAGATTGCATAATTCCATTTACATGAAATTCTGGAAAGTCACAAAACAATAGAGACTGGAAGTAGATTGGGGTTGTGTGGTGCTGGGATGGAGGGAGGAGAGGGATCTAATGGAATTAGCACAGAAAACCTGCTATGGTTTGGGTCTGTGTCCACCCCACTCCCTGCATCTCATGTCTAATTATAATCCTCAGTATTGGGGCAGGGACCTGGTGGGAGGTGATTGGATCATGGGGGTAGAATTTCCTCCTTGCTGTTCTCATAATAGTGAGTGGGTTCTCACAAGATCCGGTTGTTTAAAAGTGTGTAGCACCTGCCCCCATCTCTTCCTCCTGCTCCGGCCATATAAGACACGCCTGCTTCCCCTTTACCTTCCTCCATGATTGTAAGTTTCCTGAGGTCTCCCCCAGGCCTGATTCCTGCACAGCCTGTGGAATCGTGAGTCAATTAAATCTCTTTTCTTTATAAATTACCCAGTCTCAGGTAGTTCTTTATAGCAATGTGAGAACAGACTAATACAGAAACATTTTATTATTTTTAAATATTTTATTTTATATATATATACACACATACATATATATGTATAAATTTATACATACGTATATACACAATACATATATGTATGTATAAATTGTATGTTTATATATGTATGTATGTATGTATATTTTGAGGCAGGGTCTCGCTTTGTAGCCTAGGCTGGAGTGTAGTGGCATGATCATAGCTCACTGAAGCCTTGAGCTCCTAGGCTCAATTGATACTTCCACCTCAACCTCAAAAGTAGCTGGGATTACAGGCAGGTGCCACCCCATCCAGCTAATTTTTTTTTCTGTAAAGACAGGGTCTTGCTTTTTTTCCAAGGCTGGTCTTGAACTCCTGGCCTCAAACAGTTCTCCCACTTCAGACTCACAAAGCATTGGTATTACAGATGTGAGCCACCTTGCCTGGTCAAGAAATTTTTTAGACTAATTAAATGTTCTGTATATTGATTGTGGTGATTGTTTCATGAGTGTGTACAACCACCAAAATGCATCAAACTATATACTTAAAATAGGTAAATCATATTGTATGTAAATTATAACTCAATAAACCTAGGGGGGTTTTTACAAAAATTCAACCTCACAGATTTCAGGCCCACAAGAGGATTATTATTCTAGCACAGAATGCCGGGGCGTGGTGGGACTGGAGGAGCCAAACATTCAGTCCTTGTACAGACATCTATTAGTTGCCTGCTGTATGCCAGGCAGGGATCTTGCATCCACGCACACACAAAGGACTCCAGAGCCTGCAAAACTTCATTCTCTGCAGCCTTGATTTCCATGGCAATCGCTGGAGGCTGCATCTGTCCTTCACAGAAAATCAGTGCTCCTCAGGCAGCAAGGGGCAGGGGCTCAAGCCTGAAGTTTCCTCCATCCGTGCTTAGATCATAGGTCCTGTATATCTTAAAATATGTTCTTGGATGAGGACCTCAGAGAGGGGAGCACAGCAGGGCATGTGAGTCGCTGCCTTTTGTTTGCATTGAAATTCTTAGTTGCATTGACAGAAACTAGTGGTGGCTGGCATCCATAAGATGTATTGCTGAAAGGGTGCTGGGTAGATCTCAGACTCTCAGGGAAGGCTGCAGACCAGGATGGGGGGCTCTCCTGTCACATCCAGGTCTCCAGGTTGAGCTTTCGGGACTCCGTGTTAGCTCTGGACTTTTCTTTATCCCCCACTGACATCTCTGCCAGTACCCTGGCCACACTCACCAACTCACTTCTCCATGATTTTCTCCCCCTCCACCAACAGCCCAGACCTCCCCTCCTGAGCACAGATGCATTCCAAATAATTTCCTTCTCAACTACATCCATCAGTGGACCTCACATTGTTTCCAACAATAAGAAACCAAGTCCATCAGCACATCAGACCAAATCCTTCCAAAGTTTACCGTCAGCCATTCCACTCACCCCAGATAACTCCCCCAAACATTCCCATCTTCTGTTATTACCCTGGCCTAACTTCATTACATGCTGCTTAGATCCGTGGTCTCAAAAGGGGTCATGTGTGGAAATAAATTATTGGAACTTCCATTTTCATTTATTTTTTATCTTATCCTCTGAAAAATTTTCCATGTTTTATTTTGCACCTAACATTTTTCTGTGCATATCATTTATAAACAAATTAATGAAAGCATATTGGAAGAATTAACTAATTCTATCTAGAATTAGTGAGTGGCCAGCTAGGTCTCCTGGCATCTCTCTGTCTTTCCCCTTTTCCCTTCTTCTGCCTCCTTCCCTGTGGCCAGAGTGATCTTATAAGGCACCCTTAATTAGAAACCATTCTGGGATGGACTGATCCTGGCACTTCAGCCTCTGTTAAGCTCAAAGTGTGAAAAGACATTCAGTATCATTAGCCACCAAGGAAATGCGAATCAAAACCACAGTGAGATGCCACTTTCCACCCACCATGATGGCTATAGTCAAGAACACAGACTATAATAAGTGTTGGTGAGGACAGAGAAATCGGAATCCTCATAAATGCTGGTAGGGATGTAAACTGGTGCAGCTGTTTTGGAAAGCAGATCCTCAAATGATTAAATATAGCATTACCATGTGGCCCAGTAATTCTACTCCTAGATATATACCCAAAAGAAATAAAAACATCCATCCACACAGACAAAAACTTCTATGCAATTGTTCATAGCAGCAAAGTGAAAACAAGGCAACTGTCAACTTACGACTGCATAAATAAAATGTGACACATTCATACAATGAAATATTATTCAGCCATAAACAAGAATTAAGTACTGATACATGTTACAGCATGGATGAGCTCAAAAGCATTAAGCTAAGTGAAAAAAAAAACCTTACCCAGAAGTCATATATGATTCAAAATAGAAAAATCTATAGATACATGAAGTGGATTCATTCTGGGGCTGGGGCACATTGGGAGGAAATGGTGAGTTATGACTAAAGGGCACTGCATTTTTTTGGTAGGGGGTGATCTAAATGTTCTCAAATTCTAAATGTCCTAAAATTGATTGTGGTGATGATTTCACAACTCTGTAAATATGTAAATGAAAAACCATAAATACTTTACATAGATGAATTGTATAGTATGTGACTATCTCAATGAAGCTGTTACTAAATTTTACATGAGTTCTCGTTTGTTTAGTTTTGCTCTGAATGTATAACAGAATTTTGTTCAGTGGAAGTAGGCTGGCATTATGCATCACATCCAGCCACCAGCTTCGTGCCAGGTCCCTTAACAGACCCTCATGATGGGAACCCAGAAAATGAGGGGGCAGGATGTTCACCCCAGGAAATGAGAGGGAGGAAAAAAGAAACTGATGAATGATGGAAATCAGGGACACGATTCGCAAAACAGATGGCTACTATTTAATATTTTTATGGTTTGGAAATAGAGGTCTCCAGAACACTGGGTGGGTTGTGCGCTTTCCGAGAAAGCCAGTTTCTTCCTGAGTTGGATGGCAACATATATATTGCTTGGATTCCAGTACAGAATTTAGCTCGTTAATCAGGGAAAAATTCCATGGTGGGTTGTTGAACCGAGGTTTTATCTGGCAATGGGCGAGATGTTGACATTCAAACTACTTCTCAAAGGCCAAGAATCTCCAGTTAGAAAGATTTCTACCATCTGAACTTGTATTTATTTGAGCCCAAATTCTTCCTTCCGTAACCAAGGTCTTCTTGAAGGACCTTAGCGCAACCTTGTCTAATAGATTATAATGTGAGCCATTTTTATCATTTTAGTTTTCTGTTAGATATTTCTATTTTTGTGAGTCATTGATACCATTTACTATTTGTATTTCCAATCGGCTTTTAAAAGAAGTAGATGGGATTAATTTTACTAATATATTTTGCTTAACCCCGTATTTCAAAAACGTTATCATTTCAACATGTAATCAGTATAAACATTGTAATAATATATTTTACATTCCATTTTAATGCGAAGTCTTTGAAACTCATTGTGTGGCATGGCTCAACTCACAGCAGCCACATATGAAGTGCTTAACAGTCACCTGTGGTTTGTGGGTACTCTGTGGGACATTCCAGTCCTGGAGTGCAGCGTGAAAAGGGAGAGCAGTACTCGGGGCAAGAAAGTGGGCTCATGGCCTCCATTCTGCAGTCGTGGCAAGAAAACTGAAGGGAATGTTTTTGAAGCTATGGGATGACGAAAGCTTTACTAAACATGACACAAAAGTTAACGAATATAAAATAATAAATCTATACTTCAGAAAAATTGAAAATGTTAGTGTAGGGAAAACTTCCACCATAAACAAGACAAAAATGGCAAGCCCAAGTCAAATATGTAAAAATAGAGATGATAATTCAGAACTTTGTATCACTAATATAAACACAGGAGATACATAGAAGTTGTATACAGAAATATGTGTAGTATAAAGTCAGGAAAAGTTGAACACCAAGATAGAAACATGGGCAAAGAATATGAGTAGAATATTAACAAGAGAGTATTTATAAGCGCAGTAAATGTAGAAGAGATAGTCCACCTACTTCTTTTTTTTTTTTTTTTTTTGAGACAGGTTTTGCTCTGTCACTCAGGCTGGAGTGCAGTGGCGTGATCACAGCCCTCTGCAGCCTTGACCTCCTGTGCTCCAGCAATTCTCCCACCTCACCACCTCAGCCTCCCGAGTAGCTGGGACTACAAGCATGTGCCGGCCATGCTCAGGTAAAATACAAAAACTAGACATATTTTTGTAGAACTGGGACTTCACCATGTTGCCCAGGCTAATCCCCAACTCCTGCACTCACGTGATCTGCCCGCCTCGATCTTCCAAAGTGCTGAGATTATAGACGTGAGCCTACTCTACTTCTAATACCAAAACAGACACTCAAGTTAAATAGGAGGAGTCATATCAGATGAATGAAATGGAAAACAAGAGTAATATTAGAGTAAGGAATGTTGTAGGAAAATGGACATTCTCAAGTGCTAGTGACCAAATTTTGGGGATAGGTGCCAACATTTAAAAAGGGTATGTGCTTGGACTTCTGGGAATCTGTTGTCTGCAGACATTCACAAACATTCAAGAAGGTACACAGGAGTTAGCATGCCTTTTCTACATTAGCAAGAAGTTGGCACCAAGTGTATACAATGAGTATCCTGCCATCCTCCAGTCTTGGTGCACAAAATGAATTCTTCCTAAAACAGATATTATTTTTAAAGGACAATTTAACGTCATGACAACATGTTCTATGAGAAAGGCAGGCTAAATACATGTCTATCCACCTTCATGCCAATTTGGAGCAAAAAATCATTCATTCATTGCCTCTTTAGGAAGACATTCTGCACTATCCAAAAACAAATGTGGTGGCTCATTCCTATAATCCCTGCCCTTTGGGAGGCTGAGGCAGGTGGATCACTTGAGGTCAGGAGTTCAAGACCAGCCTGGCCAACATAGTGAAACACTATCTCTATTAAAAATACAAAAAATTAGCTGGGCATATTGGTGCGTGCCTTTAGTCCCAGCTACTCATGGGGGGCAGAAGTGGGAGAATCGCTTGAACCTGGGAAGTGGAGGTTGCGGTGAGTCAAGATTGTGCCACTGCACTCCAGCCTGGGCAACAAAGAGAAAAACTCTGTCTCAAAAAAAAAAAAAAAAAAAAAGACAGCTGAAATTATTTTTTAAAATAGTTCATTTCTGGTCAGGCACAGTGGCTTATGCCTATAATCCCAGTATTTTGGGAGGCCAAGGTGGGGGGATCACGAGGTCAAGAGATTGAAACCATCTTGAACAATATGGCGAAATCCTGTCTCTACTTAAAATACAAAAATTAGCTGGGCGTGTGGTAGGCCCTTGTAGCCTCAGCTACTCAGGAGGCTGAGGCAGGAGAATGACTGGAACCTGGGAGGCGGAGGTTGCAGTGAGCCGAGATTGCGCCACTGTGCTCCAGCCTGGGTGACAGAGCCAGACTCCGTCTCAAAAAAAAAAAAAAAAAAAACTAGTTCATTTCTTTTTAGCACTAAGTAACACTGCATTGTCTGAATCCCAGTTGATTTTTGACAAAGGTTGAAATGCAATCCTGAAAAGGGGAGGATGGTCCTTTCAACAAATGGTGCTGGAGACATTGGGCATCTACAGGCAAAATATTGAACGCTGACCCAACTCTCACGTGCAGTGCTAGATACAGGAACCTGCATGTGTAGTGAAATTGCACAGAACTAAATAGACACACACACACACGTACACACACACAAGAACACGCAAAACCGGGAAACCAAAATAAAATGAATGTGTCTGCGTTGGTATCCTGGTTGTGATACTGTACTATAGTTTTGCAAGATGTTACCATCAAGAGAAACAGGGTAACAAGCACATCTTACAACTGCATGAGAATGTATAATTATCTCAAAATTAAACACTGAATCTAAATAAAAAGCCAGCATTCAGATATGTAATCTCGTAAACGGCAGAGTAGAATATTTAATGCATTCATTCCATTCATTCATTGATAGAGGGCATTTCTCTCAATTTCTTAGGTGAGAAAATGATATTGGGGTTAGACCAGAAGATGCTCTTCCACTTTGGAGGTGCAGCTGAAGTTTTGTGACTAAGGTGCAGTGATAGCTATACTTACGCTGACAACTTTAAAACAGACACTTGGGTATATGACTAAAATATATATGGCTAAGCACATATGGCTCAAAGTTCACAGATGTTGAATCAAGGTGTGGAGCATACGGTTAGGTGCCTACTACACTCTTCTTGCTGTATGTCTGTAGGAGTCAAAATTTTTAAAACGAGTTTAAAACACACGCATGGTTTAAGAAATGGGCATCTCCAGATCAATGTGACTGTGGTCATTCTATGTAAAGGAATTCTCTGACTTTTTCTTTTTCTTTTCTTTTTTTTTTTTTTTTTTGAGACAGAGTCTCACTCTTTTGCACAGGCTGGAGTGCAGTGGCATGATCTCAGCTCACTGCAGCCTCTGCCTCCCAGGTTCTAGTGATTCCCCTGCCTCAGCCTCTGGAGTAGGTGGGACTCCAGGCACCCGCCACGATGCCCAGCTAATTTTTGTATTTTTAGTAGAAACAGGCTTCACCATGTTGGCCAGGCTGATCTCAAACTCCTGACCTCAGGTGATCCACCTGCCTCAGCCTCCCAAAGTGCTGGGATTACAAGGGTGAGTCACTGTGCCCGGCACTGACTTTTTTTTTTTTTTTTTTTTTTTTTTTATAAAGAGACAGGGTTTCTCTCTGTTGTCCTGGCTGGAGTGCAGTGCTGCCATCGTAGCTCACTGCAGCTTCAAACTCCTGGGCTTAAGTGATCCTCTAGCCTCAGCCTCCTGAGTAGCTGAGGCTCAAGGGATGCAGCACCACCCTCCACTAATTTTTTTTTAAGTTTTTTATAGAGATGGGGTCTTGTTATGTTGCCCAGGCTGGTCTCAAACTCCTGCCTTCAAACAATCTTCCTGCCTCAGCCTCCCACAGCTTTAGGATTGCAGGTGTGAGCCACCACGACTGATCTCTTTCTTACTTAATTGGATATATTTGGACTCTGTTTAGCTCATGCATCAGGGATACCCTGGCAGGAAGGATGCTGGCCGACATCTGAACCTGGGGTCCCTGGAATTTCCTGAGTTAGCTCTTTAAGGGATTTGGGAAGTAGGATCTCTCCAAACTAGCCCTTGATCGGTTCCATTTAAGGCGTTGCCATGTCCCACCAGTCATTTCGCACCCTTGGCCACTGCCCTGGTCTAAGCTACCACCATCTGGACCATTCCCGCCCTGGTCTCCAGGTTTCCATGCTTAGCCCTCAAACCCCTTCTCCAGTAAGCAGCCATGATCCTCCTTTAAAACGCAAGTTGATCCTAGCCCTCACCTTTTTATAGGTGGTAAGCAATTGGTCAATTTGTGCCTGATTTCATTTCTTTGCCCCACTTTTTAATTCCTAGATACTTTTTAATTCCTAGGAATTAAAAAGTATCTAGGAATTTATCCTCAGTGGAGACTTGCCCAAATGTACAAAGAATGTCTCTCGCTGAGACTTGGGCAGCCTTGTTTACAAAATACGCACATTTGCAATGAAGTCTATAAACTGTCCTCACCAAGAATGGTGAATCCAGTGAGCAGGTGGCATTTTCCTAATCCGAAACAGAGTCCGTTTCGAAACATGCCTGTAGTATGTGCCTGTAGTCCCAGCTACTAGACTACTAGAGAGGCAGAGGTGGGAGGATTGCCTGAGGCTGCAGTGAGCTATGTTCACGCCACTGCACTCCAGCTTGGACAACAGAGTAAGACCCCATCTCAAAAACAAAACAAAATGAAACAAAACAGTCCTGTATTGTACACTTGGAAATTCGTTAAGAGAGTAGACCTCATGCTAAATGTTCTTAACACAATACAATAAAGTAAAATAGACCAGGTGCAGTGGCTCATGCCTGTAATCCCAACATTTTAGGGGGCTGAGATGGGAGGATCGCTTGAGACCAGGAGTTTAAGACCAGCCTGGTCAACATAGCGAGACCCCCCTCATCTCTAATAAAAATGACCCCCATCTTTAATAAAAAATAACACACAGTATAAAAGGGGAAAAAAGAAACAAATAGGCAAGCTCTTTTTCTCTTTCAAAATAAAGCCATATTTTAAAGTATATTTCCTGATGTGGAAATGCTCATGCATTAAATAAAAAATAAGATGGAAAACTGCAGATAAGGTATCCCAATTGTATGTAAAACTTTATGTGGAGATATGCAGAGGAAAAAAAAGGCTGGACATACAGCAAACTACAACCAATGTTTTTCACGGAACTGTTAGATTATGGGGAGAAATTTGGATCTTTGAGGTCCAGAGCCCTAGAAATGCTCTTTCTCTTTGACCAATAATTATTGATTGTATGTATGTGTATATGTATACACACACAATTATATATGTATGTACATAAATACAAATTATTTCTTCCCGTAGGGATTAATAGGCCTCAAAGGAAAGCATGACTGCATCTCTTCCATGCTTAAATCATTTCAGTGGATCGCTTTGTCCTGTAAGTAAAGACTTCCTTCTCCATCATGATTTGCAAGCATTTTGCTCTCCAGAATTTCTACAAAGGCAGAAGGGGCCCGGGTTGAGACACACTCAGGCTGGGGAGAGGCTGCCTCTGAGACCTGCCTCTATAATGCATTTGCACAATGCTTTGACTCAAACAATGCCTTTGGGGAAATGCAAACAGTTTCCTGAATATCTGTTTACATATATTTGTGTGAGTGAGAAAGTGGGAGCGTGGGAGTGTGTATATACACACACAAAAAGACCTGAAATTCTCATTGACCTACCCATGATTTCAACCCATTGTGTCATTTGGGTTAGCCAAGCATATCCCAAACCAGATGGCTATCCTGTTTAAAAATCTGCAACACGCACACAAAAACACCAGCTTTGGGCCAGGACTCGAGACGGGCACCCAGGCCATCAGAGCATGACGAGGCTGAGGTTCCACCCCGGAAAACTGGGAGAAAAGCTAAGGAAGGCAACAGGGAAGGATGTCGCCTGGAAAGGAGATGGCTAGTGTTGGATGTTTTCCTGGTTCGGAAACACACGTCTTCAGAACAGAGGCCAATATTAATTTGTTTCCAAGAAATTCAACCACTTCCTGCTAGAGAGGAGATGTATGTATGGTTTGGTTTCCAGCCGAGCACTGAGCTAATGAACCATGGTGAGCCTTTGAACTACAATATAATCTGATGACTGGGCCAGGAAGCAATATCCAATCGGTCCTTTTCAAGAACCATAAGTTTCCAATTAGACATGTGCTCCCAAGGGATAGGCACAATTCAGATCTGGCCCCAGTCCCTCCTGTAGCAGTGGGATCTGGAGGCCTTCATGAGGACTAGAGTTTCTGGGTGCAGGGATGGGCACGGTGTCCACAGCAGGAAGAGAGTTCTTTTCTGAAGAAATCATATTCAGTAAAATATGATTTGGGAGATTATGTTTATAATCATGCAATACCTTTATTCAAAACAATCTAAGCATCAACAGTCACATAATAAAAGGGTATTCAAACTGACCACCCAAACACCAAAAATATAGGAACATGAAGACTCCTGTCACAAATATGATTTAACAAGCTACTGGGTGAAATCATTGGAGTATAAACGTGAAGGAATTCTCAGGTCAAGCAACTGTGCTAACGGGTCAAGATGGTAAAACTGAACATCAAATTGGGAAGGGTAGAAAGGGATCTGAAGAGAGTTCATGAAAGAGAAAAAGTAAAACTCCTTTTTTTTTTTTTTTTTTTTGAGACAGAGTCTTGCTCTGTCACCCAGGCTGGAGTGCAGAGGCACGACCTCGGCTCACTGCAACCTCCACCTCCTGGGTTCAAGTGATTCTTCTGCCTGAGCCCCCTGAGTAGCTGGGATTACAGGTGTCCACCACCACGCCTGGCTGGTTTTTGTATTTTTAGCAGAGATAGGGTTTCACCATGTTGGCCAGGCTGGTCTTGAACTCCTGACCTCAAGTGATCCACCTGCCTTGGCCTCCCAAAATGCTGGGATTATAGGCATGAGCCACCATGCCTGGTTTAAACTTTCAAGAAACATAAAAGGATGCTCCAGTCTTCTGGTAATGCAAAATTGGAAGTCAATATTCACCATAGCCCAAAGGCAGCCCCAGTGTCCAGTGATGGATCAGTGGTTGAGCAAAATGATGTATCCATAAATGGAATATTATTCAGTCTTTAAAAGAAAGGAAATTCTAGCCTGGGCAACATGGCAAAACTCAATCTCTATAAAAAATACAACATTTAGCCAGGCACAATAGTGCATGCCTATAGTCCCAGCTACTCGGGAGGCTGAGGTGGGAGGATGGCTTGAGCCTGGGAGGTTGGGGCTGCAGTGAGCTGTGCTCGTGCCACTGCACACTTCAGACTGGGTGATAGAGTGAGACCCCCTCTCCAAAAAATAAATAAATGAAAGGAAATTCTGACACAGGCTACAACATAGATGAACCCTGAGGACGTTATGCTAAGTGAAATAAGCCAGGCACAAAAGGACAAACACTGTATGATTCCACTTATACAAGGTACCAAAAGTAGTCAGATTCATAGATTCAGGAAGTAGAGTGGTGGTTGCGAGGGGCTGAGGAGGGGGAAATGGGGAGTTGTTGTTTAATGGATACAGAATTTCAGTTTTGCAAGATTTTTTAAATCCGTCCCCTCAAGCAGTTATTCTTTGAGTTATAACAATCCAATTACACTATTTAAAAATGTACAATTAAGTTACTATTAACTATAGATACCCTGTTATGTTATCAAGTAGTAGGTCTTAGTAAGTCTTAGTCGTGCTAACATTTTTTGTGTACCCATTAACCATCCCACCTCCCCCGCCAGCCCCCTACTACCCTTCCCAGCCTTTGGTAACCAACCTTCTACTCTCTATGTCCTTGAGTTCAACTGTGAGATCCCACAGAGAAGTGAGAACATGCCGTGTTTGTCTTTCTGAGCGTTTTGCAAGAGTTCTGGAGATGGATGGTGGTGACAGTTGCACAACAATGTCCATGTGCTTAAGGCCGCCGACCTGCACGCTTTTAAGTAGATAAGATGGTAAATATTGTGTTATCTGTGTGTTAACATAATTTTTTTAAAACCTGGATGTCAGAACCAAAATGAAAAGTCGTTGCTGTGACAAAGACAGACCCCTTCAGATGAAGCCAATGGGAAGGTAGGCAGACACAGTCTTTCTGGTAAATATTGTGAGTTGTAGGTATCAAAGCAGCAAGTGTAACACTGAGGTATCACACCCTCTGACTCGGTGGTCCTGTTTCTGGGCATCTGGTCAACGTGAAAATCAGGAAGGTTTACCTATGTACATGGGAGCCATGACAACATGAAGAATGACAGCAAGATGTTGGAGGCTGGTGGGTAGAATCTATGCGCAAGATGTCACCTGCGGTGTGATGCAGCATCTTACGCTCAGGAGGACGTGGTTCCTTTAAAAAAGTAGTCATGGTGTTTTAATGGCTGTTCAAAGAACTGTAATCAACTCCTAAATTGTAATCACTTTCCAGAGTGAATGGGAGTATATGCTTGGTGCTCTGATACCTAATTCAGTACTGAAGATTATGTCTATAAATCTTTCGGCCATGGGTGGTAGCTCACGCCTGTAATCCCAGCACTTCAGGAGGCCTAGGCAGGTGGATCACCTGAGGTCAGGAGTTCGAGAACAGCCTGACCAAAATGGTGAAACTCCATCTCTACTAAAAATACAAAAATTAGCCAGGCATGGTGACGTGAGCCTGTAATCCCACCTACTCGGGAGGGTGATGCAAGAGAATTGCTTGAACCTGGGAGACGGACGTTGCCGTGAGCCGATATCACGCCATTGCACTCCAGCCTGGGTGACAGAGCAAGACTCTGTCTCAAAAAAAAAAAAAAAAAAACAAAAACAGAACCTTTCAACTAAGATATTTAATGAACTATTTAAAAAACAAATCATCTGAGAAGAAAAGCAGGAAAGAGGTGGTTTATGGATAATAATCCCAGTTTGACCAAAAATCATTCATTCATTCATTCGTGTATTCATTTATGCGTACTCTAGAAGAGTGCTACCCAACAGAAATAAAATTTCAGCCACAAATGTGAACCATATATGTAAATCTAAGTTTTCCAGCAACCAGTGTTTAAAAAATAATAAGACAGGTAAAACTAATCAATACAAAAATTATTAGAGATATTTCAATGATTTTTTTTTTTTGGTACCAACTCCTCAAAATCCACTGTGTGTTTTGTCACGATGCCACATTTCTACAGGGACCAGCCACATTTCAATGCTTAGTCGCCACTCGTGGCCAGTGGCTGCCATGTTGGGCAACCCAGGTCTAGAGTGTGCTGAGATGTTTTTGCAATCACCTTTAGAGCCTGGAAAATTCCAGACTCTGCGGCTCTTTCTCTATGGAAACGCTGGCTATAGTTTCCATGGAGACAGCCCTGCAATGGCAAAGGGTGAGAGCTCTTGAGAGATGAACAGAGCAGAGCAACTAACAACAAAACAGTCTGTTTGGGGGATGGGACGGGCTGGGGAAAGGACCCAGTAGACAGCCACCCTGTCAATATCTCATGCACAGCATTGATGTGTGAAAAATTTAATTATCAGATAGGGTCCTTGCAAATGAAAAGAAAATGGGCTTCCTTGAATCTTAGCGCACCTTATTGGAAATTGCCAGTCCCCTGCAAGCTCCCCTTCTGGGAGCGTCATCCATCCATCCCAGCACCCACACATCCATGCATTTGTTCATGTAATTAAAATGGACTGAGCTCCATCATTTGCCAGACTCAGTACAAGGAGCTGGAGCTGCAGAAGCCACGTAAAAGGGACCCTAGAGAGAGATCCCTCACTCCTTCCACCATGGGAGGATATAGCAAGGAGACATCCTCTACGAACCAGAAGATAGACCCTCACCAGACATAGAATCTGCTGGAGCCTAGAGAGTTTATTTTGCAGCCTCCAGAACAGTGAGAAATAAATGTCTGTTGTTTATAAGCCCCCCAGTCTATGATATTTTATTATAGCAGCCCGAATGAACTAAGACAATTATCTGTCTGAAATTAAAATCTTGTCTGGCAGCCCTACTTCTGTGTTTTTAATAATGGCAAAGTAAAATATAGGACATTTATATATCTAATAAAGTTATATATAAAGTTATTATCAAGTTATACATAGAAAGCTGGCTGAGCGTGGTGGCTCATGCCTCAAGACTCCTCCAAATAAGCAATTAAAAGCAGAAACAAAAGAGAAATAAAAGCAGCTAAAAACACATTTGTAGGTCACCAAATCACATACAAAGACATTAGCATTAAATTCATTTAACCAGATTTGTTGATTTTGATAAGAACCATGAGTTTTCATTGTGATCTGCTGAGTTGGGCAATATTCCACTCAACATTCAAAAAACTAGTTTTGCTTTCTTTTCGAAAGTGTAATCTCAATAATATTTACAAAAAATCCATGGAATATGCAATGACAATAAATAATCTATTATGAGATCCAGGCTAATCTTTGTGAACACTGAAGCTTGGCATATCATTGTTTTGTTTGTAAATGCTTTTCAACCATAATGACACTACTTACATCAGACAAGTTTTTTAAACTGAATAAATATAGTGAGGGCCTTCCATCGTGATGAAGGCTTTAGAGAGCACAGAAGGCTATGTTTACTCAGATGATGCATTATTCAAATAAAAATGCACTAGACCAGACAAAAAGGAATATTTATTCCACAAATAAAAATTTCATGGGAGACATTATACTCATCAGGTACACTTTGAAAAGAAAATGTCAGAATGAGAAAAACAAATATCCTTTATTTAAACAACATTGTTTATAAAGCATGAATTAAAATACTGAGAGAAATATTTACAAAACTGAGTGGCAAATCAATCCAAGCCAAGAGCCAAATGTGGCACCAGCATTGAAGAGTTTGCACTAAATTTGCCAGTCACTGGCTGGATGGTGATGTGCTTGGGTTTGTTATCATGGAAAAACCTACAAGAGATTTAAAAAAAAAAACCTCTTCTGCCTGTTGAAAACCATCTATCTGAGATGTTATTCAACAGAGTAATACAAATATTGGGCAACTATAACCCTCCCTAAACATTCATGGTCAGTGTTTGGCAATGCAGCTGTTCTTAAAGTTGAGGCAAAAAGTCGCAACTCCTGTTACATTGATACGTCTTGGAGAATTCTATACGACACTCATTCCCTTAATTGCAGCAGAGAAAAAGCTGCCTCCTCAGTATCTAAGAGTGTTGACTGCCACTGTGGATTGCAGCAGATATTTTCTTTTCGGGTTCATCTTGTGGATGGAGTATTTATTTTTTAACTTGTTTTTTATACTTTAAGTTCTGCGGTACATGTGCAGAGCATGTAGGTTTGTTACATAGGTATACATGTGCCATGGTGGTTTGCTGCATCCATCATCCCATCATCTACGTTAGATATTTCTCCTAATGCTATTCCTCCCCTACCCCCACCCCTACTATCCCTCCCCTAGCCCCTCAGCCCCCAACAAGACCCAGTCTGATGTTCCCCTCCCTGTGTCCTCATTGTTAGCACCCACTTCTGAGTGAGAACATGCAGTGTTTGGTTTCTTGTGTCAGTTTACTGAGAATAATGGTTTCCAGCTTTATCCATGTCCCTGCAAAGGACATGAATTCATCCTTTTTTATGGCTGCATAGTATTCCATGGTGTATATGTGCCACCTTTTCTTTATCCAGTCTATCATTGATGGGCATTTGGGTTGTTTCCAAGTCTTTGCTATTGTGAACAGTGCCACAGTAAACATACATGTGCACGTGTCTTTATAACAGAATGATTTATAACCCATCATAATGACTTTTAAATATATATAGTTCAGTAGTGTTGAGGATATTCATAATGTCGTGCAGCTGTTGCCACTATTCATCTTCGGAACTCTTTTCCAGCAAAACTGAAATGTTGTATCCATTAAACGACAGCTCCCTATTTTCCCCTCTTCCCATCCTCTGGCAACCATCATTCCAATTTCTGTCTTCGTGAATTTGACTACTCTAGGTTCCTCATGTAGGTGGAATCATACAGCATTTGTCTTTTTGTGACTGGTTTATTTCCCATAGCATTAAGTCCTCTAGGTTTATCCACACTGTAGCATATGACAGAATTTTATTTTTTCTTTTTGAAGGCTGAATAATATCCCATTGTATGGACATACCACATTTTTGTTTATCCATTAATCCATGAATGGACACTTGGGTGGCTTTTACCATTTGGCTATTGTGGATATTGCTGCCATTAATGCATGTGTGCAAATATCTCTTCAAAACTCTGCTTATAATTCTTTTGGTGTATACCCAGCATGGTGTTGTTGGATGACATGGTCATTTTATTTTTAATTGTTTTGTGTGTAACTGCCATACCATTTTCCAAAAAGGCTGTACCATTTTGCATTCTTACCAACCGTGCACAAGTGTTCTAATTTCTCCATGGTCTTGCCAATGCTTGTTATTTTCTCTGAGTGTTTGTCACAGCCCTGCTAATGGGTGTGAGGTGATGAAGTATTTTAAAGCCACTTGCCAACCTCGGCTTTTCTCAAAAGACTCCAAGTATACCAAGATATTTGCCCATAAGAAAGCTGCTCAAGTCTTGCAACATGGATAAAGTGTCGCTTTAGAGATGCTAAAATATACTCTTGGAGATTCTGAAGAGAGGCCCAATTACAAACATGAAACAAAAAGTTTATTCAGGCCAGTCTCTGTAGCCCATGCCTGTAATCCCAAATCATGAGGTCAGGAGTTCAAGACCAGCCTGGCCAACATGGTGAAACCTCATCTCTACTGAAAATACAACAATTACCTGGGTGTGGTGGCATGCACCTGCAATCCCAGCTACTCGGGAGGCTAAGAAAGGAGAATCTTCCATCCAGGCTGGAGATGGCACCACTGCAATCCAGCCTGGGTGACAGAGCGACACTCCAACTAAAAAAAAAAAAAAATATATATATATATATATATATATATATACATATATATGTATATATATGTAGTTCAACCATCCTACTGCAAAGGCTGTGATATGTTAATTAGCTTGATTTAATCATTCCAAAATGTATACATATATCACCTTGTACCCCATAAACATATACAATTATTGTTTGTTGACTAAAAATGAAATAACACAAAGGAGACAAACTCACATATATGCCAAAATTCCAATTTTGGGCAAAAAGAATGCATTTGTTCATTATTTTTACATTTGTTATTTATCAAGAAAAGTGTAGGGAGCACCTATATCTAGCAGACACTCTGCAAAGTCCTGGAAACACAGTGGAGCTCAAAGATAGAAAACGTCCCTGCCCTCACGGGGCTTCCTTTCAGTGAGAGAAGCAGAAAACCAATAAACCACCAACTGGGAGAGCAATTTGGTAGAATATAGACGTGTGTAAGATGAGTTCTCTACCACTCAGCCATTCCACTCCTGGACAGATACTCCAGAGAAACTCTCCAATATGTGAGCAAAAACACAGGCACCAGAATTCACACTTTAGCATTGACTTATTTGGCAAACACTTGTGTACCATGTTATCTGGTCTTGTTTGTGAGAGAAAATCTGAACATCCACCAACAAGAAAATGGATATATAGGCTGGGCACAGTGGCTCACACCTGTAATCCCAACAGTTTGGGAAGCCAAGACAAGTGGATCACCTGAGGTCAGAAGTTCGAGACCAGCTTGGCCAACAAGGTGAAACCCCGTCTCTACTAAAATTACAACAATTACCTGGATGTGGTGGTGGGTGCCTGTAATCCCAGCTACTTGGGAGGCTGAGGCAGGAGAATCGCTTGAACCCAGGAGGCGGAGGTTGCTGTGAGCCAAGATTGTGCCACTACACTCCAGCCTGGATGACAGAGCTAGACTCTGTCTCGAAAAATAACCAAAAAAAAAAACATGAAACTCATGCTAGGTTCCCCCCTTCACAGCCCTGTAGCCAATCAATTTCCCAAGCCTTGTCCATTCTGCCTCAGAAATCGGTTTTTCATCAGCCTGCCCTGATGATCTCTTGCTCAAGTTACTTCAAAAACAACTCTCAACTATTTTTCCTCCTCGAAGGAAAATACAGATCAAGGAATCAAGCCACCCCCTCCTGACTCTTTCAGCCATTCCTGTTGCCCTTAGGATAAATTCCACTGCCCTCACAGTAGCCTAGCAGTGATGACAACCCGAGAGAGGTCAGCTATGTAGGAAGAGAGCTCTGTGGAATTTTCCTCGAAGCCGGGTCAACACAAGTTTCTGAATCATTAGGCTTTTCTGAATCATTATGTGGAACAATTTTTCCTTGTGTGGGCAAAGTCTCCTGTAAAGAGCCACACGTAGTAAATATCTTAGTCTTTGTGGGCCATACAGCACCTGACTCAGCTACTCAATGCCACCCTTGTAGTGTGAAGGCAGCCATATACAATAGAGAATGAATGAACGGGGCCAAGTTCCAATAAAACTTTATTTGTGGATGCATCTCTCTCCCCTGACTGCCCCACCTCATCCCTGTCTCCATCACCTCTATCCTGTGTTCTGCAACCATCTGTCTCTGCGTTGGTCTCCTCCGTCATCATTCCTGGTCTCCAGTTAATTTTTCTAATAGAAGTCCGAGTAGATTTATCAAAGGAAAATGTGGCCATGTCCCATCCTTGCTTAGAACATCGCTGTGGGTTCCTGGTACTCTTTAGATTCACAGCCTATTCTTTGTGAGCATCTGTGAGCAGGTGGAACGCCAGAATGTCCACGTAGAAGGGACTTGGGAGTGAAGGTCTGATCTGGGGCTGGGAGCTAGGGGACTTGCCTTGCAGCTGTGTTTGCAAAGTGATGTTCACCGTTACACAACATGGCTGTTGGGAAAAGCACACAGCTTCTCTGAATGCACGTATTTAGAGATTTTATATAGCTAGGTACAGGGGAAAAAGAGTGAAAATGTACTCACTGTTTGAGTTATTATTTCAACTTTTATATGATGTAATTCAGCAAACTTGTCTGCAAGTAGGTGTCAATATGTGCCAACATCTAAAACCTTCCTACATAAAGAAGGCGGTGGGCTGCACCCATGAAGGACATTTGGAACACTCAGCTCAGCTCAAAAAGAGGGTGGAGAGTTTTTGCCCCAGAACACCGGAGAAAACCCAGTTGTGGACATGATCCAGGAACCTGATCTATAAACAGATAGCTAGTATGAGGTCTTCTTTATGGTTTAGAAACGGTCGTCTCCTGAATACCAGCTATGTCATGCTGTTTCTGGGAAAGCCGTTTCCCTTCCTGAGTTGGATGTCAATGTATATGGAGCTTGGACTCAAGCCGGGCATTCGTAGGTCATTAATCAGGGGGAACTCCATGGTGGGTAGTTGCCCTGGGATTTTGCTTGGCAGCTGGACCAAGCTGAACATCCTAACAGCTAGTTTGCGGAGATCGTTTGCTTTTTCTCAGAAATAATCAGCTCTAGTTGAACCCTCTATCCTGTTCGGTTCTGGTCCACATCCTGCTTTTATTTTTTTAAATTATTTTATTTTTTGAGACAGAGTCTTGCACTGTCACCCGGGCTGGAGTGCAGTGGTGTGATCTCGGCTCACTGCAACCCTCTGCCTCCCAGGTTCATGCAATTCTCCTGCCTCAGCCTCCTGACTAGCTGGGAATACAGGTGCCCACCACCACACCCGGCTAACTTTTTGTATTTTTAGTAGAGACGGGGTTTCACTACATTGGCCAGACAGGTCTCAAACTCTTGACCTCATGATCCACCCGCCTCGGCCTCCCGAAGGGCTGGGATTACAGGCTTGAGCCACCGTGCCTGGCCCAGATCTTGCTTTTAGCAGCCGAAATTGGTTGGTGAAGGACACTGAGGATGCATTTGAGTTGAGGTCAGAAGGCAGTGTTCAGAGCACGTAGGGGACTCCTTTGCTCACCTCAACATACAACAACATAGGTGGGTATTTCTATAATCATATGGTGGGAAATTTTCCATTGAAATTAACAAAGAAGCCAGTGGATATAAAAGAAAATACTGATAAATCCATCTCCTGGTCAACATGGTGAAACCCCATCTCTACTAAAAATACAAAAATTTTGAGGAGTAGAAATTCCTCACATTTGGGCAAAGAGATATGGAGTAGCTGGGTGTGGTGGTGGGCACCTGTAATCCCAGCTACTCGGGAGGCTGAGGCAGGAGAATCGCTTGAACCCAGGAGGTGGAGGTTGCAGTGAGCCAAGATTGTGCCACTGCACTCTAGCCTTGGCGACAGAGTGAGACTCCATCTCAAAAACAACAACAACAAGCAAACAAACAGAAAAACAAGAATGACAAAAACACAAGCTGGGTTTAACAACCAAAATGAGATGCCATCTACTTCCATAAGACTCCGAAAGATGACAAAAGCAGCAATAGCCAGGGTTGTTGAAGAGGTGAAGAAACAGACGCTTCCCTGAGCTAACAGCGCGTATGTGTTGATGCAGCCGTTCCAGAGAACTAGAAAGGCTTCAGAGCTAAAGACACAGCAGAATTAAATACACGCAAGCCCACTTCTGGTCTACATAAATACATACAAAATCACATGCGTCCGTAGAGCACCATTGCAATGTGAGTTAAGAAAATGTGAAAAAAATTATATACAACGTATGCACAAGAACATTAACTACAAAGATGGGATAGCATTTTACTGTTAAGAAAATTAAGTGCCTTCCTTTAAGAACAAATCTGGTTTTTGAAGGACATTTAAAATCATGATATATTTAATGGGAGAAAAGTAAGAATACAAGCCTTGACGTAGACTAGAGTGCCTCAGTCTCTGCGTTGTGGACACTGAGGGTCAGATCATCTTTGCTTGGGGGGGCATCCTGTGCACTGTAGAATGTTTTGCAGCGTCTCTTGTCTCTACCCACTAGATGCTGACAGCACTCCTCTTCCCAGCTATGACAATCACAAATTTCTCTAGGCATGGCCCAGTGTCCCCCCCGAGGGAGAAAAATATTTTTCATGGTTAATGACCTCAAAAACATATTCTAATCCCAATGTTGAGTCAAAATAATACATTTATCCATTAATTTATACGTACTCTAGAGATGTCCAATAGAAATGTAATGCACGTAACATATGTGATTTTAAGTTTTCTAGTAGTCACATTTAAAACTGTAAAAAAAAGGGGAAAAGTAATTGTAATGACATATTTCATGTAACCCAATATATACGAAATATTATTTCAACATACGGCATTGGCCACATTTCAAGGGTTCAATAGCTGCATATGGTTAGTGGATGCCATATTGGACAACACAGGATTAGAAACACTATTGAGCCACTCCACGCATCAAGAACACTGCGAGCCCAGAAGTATGGCGGGGGCGGGGAGAAGACAAGTTTTGTGAATTCTGGAAATTTCATTTTGATGGGAGAAAGATATAAGCAAAGAAACTTCCTCTTGAGAATGTAATTTGACAATATCTAGAAAGGTGGAGAAACATATTCTCAACCCCTCAGCAATTCCATGTTGAGAAATGTTTCCTAGAGAAATTCCTCACATCTGGGCAAAGAGATATGGAGTAGAATGTTCACTGCAGTATTCACGTATGTGACAAATCTTATTTGAGTGCCGACTGTGTGCCAGCGACTGCGCTGGGCTGTGGCTTCATTTGCAATAGTGAAACCAAGAGCCAACCTAAATGTGCTCAGGAGGAGACAGATGTGTGAAACAGGGTGAATTCCTAAACCGGAATATGGTGGTGCACCTGCCGTGAATGCGCAGGAGCCACGCAAAATCACACAACGTCACACAACGCTAAAAATAAAAATGTAGAACATTGCAACCTCCTTGCAGAACAATGCCACTCACAGGGGTTTGGAACATGTTAAAACACTATTTGTTGTTTTTAGCAGCAATGTAGGAAGAACAGACATAGGAATGGTCGATTCTAAATGTGGGTGTTGGAGGAAGGCGGGTGGTATTTCAAAGACAGCACAAGGACCTTCACCTACATTTGTGCCTAATTTTAAAAAATGCTCTGAAACAAATATGGCAAAATGTAAAGATATGATAAATCTGCGTGTCATGTTTACTATATTCCCTATATTTTTTTCTTCGTGTCGGAAATAATTTTTAAAAAGCAAATAATAAAAAATAGTTAAAAATTATGCTAAGTGTTACAATGGAAACAAATCAGTATATGAGAAAGATAATACAGGGGCAGAGGCCCAGCTATGGAGGTCAGGGAAGTCTTCTCTGATGGTGTAAAGACTGAAGGGAGAATGAGGAAGCTGAATGCTTTAGGTGTTGGGGGAGAAGTGCTCCTGGAAAAACAAACAAGCAAACAAAAAAATGGCAGGAGCAAGGATCTGGAAGTAAGAAAGCACTTTGGGCGTTTAAGGAAGTAGAAAAAAAAAGGCCAGTGAAGCTGAGGGAGAGAGCCCAGAGAGGCAAGGGTCCTGGCAGATGGATCTTTCACCCCATATTCTCTGACTTTGACATTCCTCCCGTTGAGAAGTGGGGTCTATGTATCCGCTCTGGGCGGGCTCATGACTACTTTCACCCACAGGGTAGGAAGTAATGCTATATGACTTCTGAGCTGCTTCATAAACGTCCATGCATTCCCTGCTTTGTTTACTGGGGCACTCATACTTGGAATCTGGAGCCACAGTGTAACAAGTTTGACATCCTCGAGGCTGCCATGTTGTGAGGAAGCCCAAGCTACATGGAAAGGCCATGGTAGATGCTCTGGTTGGCAAGTTTGGTGTGGGAGGCTGGATTTTCTGTAACGTAGACCATCAGATGGTGGATGTGCCAACAACCTGGGACCCTGAGTGTCTATAATGAAGGGAGGTCTCTGTTGACCCAAGGTGAACATAGAGTGAATAAGAAATCAACCTTTGTGATTTAAGTCACTGAAGTTTTCGGATTGTTTGTACCGCAGTGCTATCAGCCTATCCTAGTTGATACAGGCCCTTGGTGCAGGGAAATAACTTTCTAGGAAGGGAACAACAGGTACAACTGTTTATTCTCCTACTATATTCTCAACACAGAACACTTCTGACACCAAATGTGTGAGGTTTTTCTTTCTACTCTATATTTTCCAGCAGACATCAACTGGGTGTCCCATAATTCGGTTTGTATTTTTGTTGTTGTTGTTTTTTGAGACAGAGTCTCATTCTGTCACCCAAGCTGGAGTGCAGTGGCAGGATCACAGCTCATTGCAGCCTGAAACTCCTGGTCTCACGGGATCCTCCTGTCTCAGTCTCCCAAGTAGACGGAACTATAGGCTTGGTGGTTGATTTCCCTGGCAACCACCCCCATCCTGAGGCTGTCCGGGAGCCCCCAGCAACAGTCACCACTAGCAAGCAAAAGACACTTTTCAATTCCAACCTGTGTGCCCAGAAACACGAGGAGAGATCAAACATGCATTTCATATTATGTCATCGAGAGAAACAAACAAAAAACAGGAAGTAGGCCAGTAAATAGAATAAGTGAGAATTGTGCTGAGCGTTGTGAAGGCCACACCGTAGATGCAGGCGCAGCAGATCACCTGCGAGATGCTCTTAGCTTGGATGGTCGAGGAAGACGCCTACAAATACCATCACCTTAGGGGGCGAGATTCCTTTCTCTTTTAATTAACTTTTAAGTTTGGGGTACATGTCCAGGTCTGTGATATAGGTAAGTGCATGTTCCAGGAGTTTATTGTGCAGATTATTTCATCACCCAAGTATTAAGCCTAGTATCCATGATTTATGTTTTTCCCAGTCCTCTCCCTCCTCCCATCCTCCACCATGGACCCCAGTGTGTGCTGTTCCCCTCTGTGTGTCCATGTGTTCTCATCATTTCGCTCCCACTTATAAGTGAGAACATGTGGTATCTGGTTTCTGTTCCTGTGTTACTTTGCTGAGGATAATGGCCTCCAGCTCCATCCATGTTCCTGCAAAGGACACGATTTTGTTTCTTTTTATGGCTGCATAGTATTCCCTCGGGGGTGTGTGTGTGTGTGTGTGTGTGTGTACCACATTTTCTTTATCCATTCTACTGCTGGTGGGCATTTAGGTTGATTCCATGTCTTTGCTACCGTGAATAGTGCTGCAATGAACATACACGTGCATGTGTCTTTATGATAGGATGATTTATATACCTCCGGGTGTACACCCAGTAATGGGATTGCTGGGTCAAGAAGCATATATGTATATTTTAAAAAGCTCAGTATCACTAATCATTAAGAAAAATGAAAATCAAAACCGCCATGAGGTATTATCTTACACCCGTCAGAATGGCTATTGCTAAAAGGTTAAAAAATAATAACAACAATAGACGCTGGCAAGGTTGCAGAGAAAGGGGAATGCTTACAGGCTGTTGGTGGGTGTGTAAATTAGCTCAGCCATGGTGGGAAACAGCCAAGGTAAGATTTCAACGTAAGATCGGGGAATGGGAACACGCATTCAAGTCTACAGCAGGGATTCTGGGGCATATGGACGCCAGAGAAAGCCAAGGGGCCCTGACATCCACCAAGGAGAGGATGTGGAGAGGGGAAGGGAAGGAGGCCAGCAGAGTTTTCCAGAAACGCCTGTATTTAAAGGTCAGGTTTCGAGAAGGAACCAGCCCAGGTGGGTGAATGAGAAGGCCCAGGAGGTGCAGAATCACGGGAGGACTCAGAGAAGAAAGCTGTGCAGAGCGTTTTGTGGTTATTTTAAACGATGGGGGGAGAGGGGGAAGGTTTTCAAAGGCGGGGAATTGTACAGGAAGAAGACGGCGAAGTTATGTTAACAGGACTGACTCCCTGTTAGAGAAAAGCTTGCCTGCCTGCCTTTGCTCAAGTTTGTATATTATTCATTAAAAACAGCCTCCGGAGAACAGGGCCTTTCACAGAGATAAAGAGAAGAGCTAAGCCGCCACTCTGGGAACACGCTGACCCCCCTGATAAGAGCAGCCTGAGCATTCCTGCAGGAGGCCAAAGACGGACGGAGAAAGCAGCGATTAACTGCCCGCCTGAGCCCCTGCACGTTCTGCAGAAGCGCTGTGACCACCACTGACACTCGCCTGATTTCCCTGAACCGGAGACACACCTGGAGCCTGTCTCATATAAAAACGTGAGCAGTTGCTGCAACTGTGCGAAGACGCAGATTAAAAACTGGACGGAAACACTTAAAAAGGAAAACGTAAAATGCAATAAAAAATATATTTAAAAAAAAAAGGAAAACGTTTTTGCTAAGTTGATAGCGATTATTGACTTGAAAAAAGTATTCTTTTTCATGGATCCACAATCCTGTGTAAGTGATGAAAGCAAGGAATTAGAAACAAATGGATCAGAAAATGAGGCTGATGAGTGATTCTGCAGAAAGAGGAGGGAAACACAAAACACAACTTTTTTTTTTTTTTGAGACTGAGTTTCACTCTCAGCGTCCAGGCTGGAGTGCTGTGGCGCGATCTCGGCTCATAGCAACCTCCGTCTCCCTCCCGAGCAGCTGGGAACGCGCGTCCACGTTTCTGCCTGGGGGGTGGGGAGGGGCGCCGCTTCTGGAATAGAGCTAACTTGCCCTTTCACCCAAAGCATGTCTTTTAGGTTCAGCTTTCAAAGCGACCCCCTGGCCCGGACCTGAGTTCGCTTGCAGTTGCCTGGATTTGGGTGCAGGGAGGTCACTGGGGGACGGACCGCGGGGGCTGCGCGGGGCGGGGGCGCCTTAGGCCCGGCTGGCCTCACGGGTGGGGACGCAGGGCTGGCCAAAGCCCTAGGTCCAGCTGCAGCCGAGGGGACCGCGCCCCGCGTTGCAGGAGGAATGCGCCCCTGACCCTGTGCTCTCCCGCGCGGTGGAGACGGGGCCCAGGAAGCGTGGGGACTCCAGGCAGGACCCCGCCAGCCTCAGGCTCATTCCCGCCGGCTCCTCTAACCGCAGTGCCTCCTCTGCAGGGGACGAACCGCAGCCCAGACGCCGCTGCGCTCAGGCTTCACACCCTGCAGTCACTCCCTGGGCCGCTCCCCCTGGCCTCTGCCGCCCCTCCTCCTCCTCTCTTGAGGGGCCCTCTGCCCCGCCAAAAGCCTCCCTGCCCACGCTTCTGAAGGGAAACTGTATTCTTGTGTTGACTCTGGCAAAAATAAATAAATAATAATTTAAAATAAATGCACAAAGGGAAACTGGACTAGGAGTCCACATTGCTTTAGGTTCAAGAACATTCTCTCTCCCAAGGCCCACAAGGCCCTGCGTTATGCCCTGTGAACGGGCTCTCCTGAGTATGCACACAAATATTAATGGACATGTCACACGCATGCATGTCTACACACATATACACAGGCATCCACAAACACTGATAGGCATATGATCACACGCATGCATGTGTACACACACACACACACAGACACCCACAAACATAGGTATATGATATCACATGCATGTGTACATACAGACACCCACAAACACTCATAGGCATATGATCACACGCATGCATGTGTACACACACACAGACACCCACAAACATAGGCATATGGTCATACGCATGTATATGTACACACACACACCCCACAAATATAGGCACATGATCACATGCATGTGTAAATACAGACACCCGCAAACACTCATAGGCATATGATCACACGCATGTGTACATACACCCCCACAAGAAGATCCGGACATACCACAAACACTCAGGCATATGATCACACACATGCACGTGTACACACAGACACACAGACACCCACACTCAGGCATATGATGACACGAATGCATGTGTACACATATATACTCACAGAGACACAGATACTCATAGACATGGTCACACGTGCAGGTATGCACATATACTCACACAGAGACACCCACAAATACTCATAGGCATATGATAACATGCATGCATGTTTACACCCATATACTCGCACACACAGATACTCATAGATATGGTCACACATGTGCAGGTATGCACGTACACTCAGACACCCACAAATACTCCTAGATATGCAGTCACATGTGTATACACATATACCCACACATGGACATATACACACACTCAGACATATATATCTCCAAGTACAAGACAGACAAAAACAGGGCCCTGGCAGCTCTGGTTTTGGAAAAGCAGCTCCATCGACAGCTCACTCTCATGAGGATCTATCGGAAGTATTAGTGCTTTAAAGCAATAGAAACTAAAAACAAGTTAAGACACCTTCGACCTCAATCCAGGGAGTTTATTCTGAGGGAGAAAATATAACATATTCAAAAAGCCAGAGCAATGCTGTCCAAAGGAAATGTAATATGAACCACGTATTTAATTTTAAGTTTTCTAGTAGCTACATTTTTTTTGAGACAGAGTTTTGCTCTTGTTGCCCAGGCTGGAGTGCAATGGCACCATCTCAGCTCACTGCAACCTCCACCTCCTGGGTTCAAGGGATTCTCCTGCCTAAGCCTCCCCAGCAGCTGGGATTACAGGCATGTGCCACCACACCCGGCTAATTTTGTATTTTTAATAGAGACGGGGTTTCTCCATGTTGATCGGGCTGATCTCGAACTCCCGACCTCAGGTGATCTGCCCGCCTCAGCCTCCCAAAGTGCTGGGATTACAGGCGTGAGCCACCATGCTGGCCTGTAGTAGTTACATTTTTTAAAAGTCCAAATCAACAGGTCAAATTCATTTCAGTAATATGTTTTACTTACCAAAATGTCTCCAAAGTAGTAGTGTTTCAATATGTCGCCAGTGTAAAAGATAGGACTCATCTATTACACGTCGATTTTGTCCTCCTGTCTTTGGAAGCTAGTGTGCATTTTACACCTGTAATTGAGCCCATTTCAACGCAGCTCAGCCACATCCCAAATGCTCCCCATACGCAAGTGACCCGTGGCTGCCATACCAGACAGTGCCTTCGAAGCACATTTCCCCTAGTAGCACCACACTGAAAATACCCTAAGTGTCGTGCCTGTACTCCATAGCCGTGCAGTCATTGCGCTGGTTACGTCACATATCTAGCACACAGCAGTCCTTTAATAAATATCCCGTAAAGAAATTAAAAAGTGGAAATACAGTTATTATGTGTTATGAAGCAAAACAAAAAATGAACTGAAACAGGCAAAATGTCTTATTTTATGTTGGTCTAATGCAAGCCAGAGTTTGAACCTTAACTGTACCATAGTTAGTTCTGTGACCGGGTATGTCTATGAAAGGAGGTTGTAAAATCCACCTCCTATGTTTTTCTTGGGAGGAATAAATAGAAGAGTCTGTATTAACAGTTAACACAGAGCCTGTCTCACAATAATTAGTCAGCGTCAGCAATTGCTGCAACTGTGTGAAGACACAAATTAAAAACTGGAAGGAAAAACTTGAAAACTTTTATGCTAGTTTGATAGTGATTATTCACTCGAAAAATGTGCTATTTTTTATGGATCCACAATTATGTGTAAGTGATGAAAGCAAGGCATTAGAAAAAAAATGGATCAGAAAATGAGGCTGATGAGTGATTCTACAGAAAGAGGAGGGAAACATAAAACATCTTTTTTTTTTTTTTTTTTTTTGAGACGGAGTTTCACTCTTGTGGCCCAGGCTGGAGTGCAATTGCACGATCCTGGCTCACTGCAACCTCTGTCTCCAGAGTTCAAGCAATTCTCCTGCCTCAGCCTCCCGAGTAGCTGGGACTACAGGCGCCTGCCACCACATCCAGCTAATTATTGTATTTTTAGTAGAGACAGGGTTTCACCATATTGGCCAGGCTGGTCTCAAACTCCTTGACCTCAGGTGATCCACCTGCCTCAGGCTTCCAAAGTGCTGGGATTACAGGCATGAGCCACCGCACCCAGCCTACAAAGTATCTTTAACAGTTACAGTGGGGTGGCTGTGGAACAGGAGGGGCACATGGTGGTCTCCAGAAAGCTGCTAACACAGTACGTATTTACTCTGAATTTTTTTTTAAAACAGAAATGTTTAGAATAAGAGTACATCTACATGGAGCCAACTGGGTTTGAATGAAAAAGACTGTGCTAATTTTCTTCTGGGATTTTCTCCATCACTTCATTTGGAATTTGTTTGGCACAATTCAGAGGGGCCCACCGTGCACATACGGGGAGTCTCACATGCTCTTCTTGTTTTTCTAACACGGATGTTTCAAAATATTTGAATGGTCAGGATAAGCTAAAAGGTCAAGGGAATGTGTACTGAGATAAGTAAATCTATAACGAGATAGCGTCCTCAAAGGTTTTTCTCAAATAAGAAAGTGGAGGTTCTAAACAGGGAAACAGAACTGGAGTTAACAAGTTATTGGACAGTTATAATTATCAGACTTTAAGAATGAATAATCAAGTTTTACCAATTTCAGGGTATTAGTTGTCTTTTCTGTGTCCATCCATCTGAAAAACCAGAGAACAACAGGAAACAGCTCCTTATTAAAGACTAAAACAAAATTGTGTTCTGAAAGTTCTTAGCCTTTGTAACCAAAATCGGAAGAAAAAGAAAGTGATCACATTTTTTAATGGAATACATCAAAGTGTATAAATGAACCTAAGAATCATCTAAGGTAGCCCAGGTCTAAGTAAACACAAAAGCAGATTTCTGTTTTTAAAAGAGAAAACATGAAGTTGTCAGAACATTAACATTACAGAGAAAAGAAAAATATAAGAAAAAAAAACAGGTTCCATGCAAACAGTTGGTGTGCAGACAGATGGTGTATTTAAGTCTGTTTACTGCCGGGCAAGGGAGGAATTCCTTATGCCAAACACGTAGCACTGTGTATGGAAGACATCATTCATTTGCCTAACTTCACTGCGATGCATATGGTGTTGAAATCAAAGCTTGCTTTTACCTTGGGGCAAAGTTCCACAGCAGACAACATCTGTCGGCTGGACTTCTTAAAATTCAAATACGTGATTTCAGTGCTCATCCATTTCTTTCTGAACAACTTGAATTCAGATTCAGTCTCCATTCCTCATAAGCCATGTGAATTCCTTTATCTTACTGTGAAATATGTGAGGCATGGAGAAGATTGTATATACAAAGATACATTGGAATGCTTTAAAGATAATCGTAAAACCAACAACCACCCGTGTCACTTTTAGACATTACCAACGCTAAATAAATTCCCTGAAAATCAGTTCTCCAAATGACTGTTTTTTTGCTGATGGTTAATTCCCTGAATGGCCGAATTTGCCAAAATCACTGCGTTCATCTAGTTGACAGTGACAAAAGCGTGTTTCTTTTAACACCTTCTGACAGTTACAGCGATCCCAATTGTAAGGGAGTTCCTACAAACTTCTGTGATGTTTGAATGATTTGACTTGAAGTTTTCGCTTTGGGTTTTATGGCAGCTTTTAGTTTAGCTTTACACTGGCCGTAGCTTTACATGAGCTTTACATTAGGTTTACATTGGCTGCTTCATTGTAGCCAAACTGAAGGTTAGTGTGTTCTGAGGATTTTTGTATCTTAAAATGAGAATTTCTGGATGTTTCCACCAAGTGTATTCTGTAGGTCTTGAATGTCAAGGATATTATAAAAGGTAGAACAGGTTTTTATCATCCAACTTGTTTTCACTCCTGTCTTTTGAAATTGTCTTAACAGATATGTTACCCAGTGTGATCACACAAATGTTTTCAACATGGGTAACACATCTGAGAAATACTCAGTGCCTATAATGAGAATTACACCTAAATCTGATGTGTCTTTGAGCCTAATTTGCAAATCAGCTACAGAGCTGAGATAAATCTGCCGAAGTGAAACAAAAACTACAGCAAAATCAAGTTTAATTTCAGCTGAAATGAAACTAAAACATCAGAGAAAAAAACTTTTCCTGAAGTGCCTGTAATCCCAGCACTTCGGGAAGCTGAGGCAGGAGGATTGCTTGAGCCCAGGAGTTCAAGATCAGTCTGGGTGACGTGGAGAAACCCTGTCTCTACAAAAAAAAAAATTAGCTGGGTGTGGTGGTATACAACTGTGGTCCCAGCTACTGGGGAGGCTGAGGTGGGAGGATTGCTTGAGCCCAGGAGGCTGAGGCTGCTGGAGCCAGGAACATACCACTGCACTGCAGTCTGAGCAACAGAGCAAGACTCTGTCTTGGAAAAAGAAAGAGAGAAAGAAAGGGAGAATGGGGGGAAAGAGAGTAAGAGAGAAAGGGAGGGGAAGGAAGGAAGGAAAGAAGGAAGAGAGGAAAAGAGGGAGGAAAGGAGGAAGGGAGGGAAGGAAGGAGAGGAAGGGAGGAAGGGAAGGAGAGAAGGGGAGGAGAGGGAGGGAGGGAGGGAGGGAGGGAGGAGGAGGGAGGGAGGGAAAGAAAACAAAGGGAAGAGTTATCCCTGGAGTCTATTAACACCATCCCATGGTGGTATGATTTTGTGTAATGTTTACAAATATTTAGTAGAAATTGTTTACAGTGCATCCATAATTTGGCAAATTTTCCATCTGGCAAATCCTCTTTCCGACTCCTCCCCCTGAATACCTCATCCCATCACTTGTGGCTCATCGGAAAGTCAGTTTGCCATCTTCTTTTGCTGGCATCAACTGATTTCTTTCCTTCTCTGCGTGAGATCCTTCCTGTCAGCATTCCCACATACTATGTTGTCTTCCATCTTAAAAACAAATGCTTTTTAGATCTTAAGTTCCTCCCTAGCCACTGCCCCTTTATAGGCAAAACACATCCAAGGCGTCTCTCTGCTCCTTCCCCTCAACTTTCTCCCCCTCCATCTCTCCTGAGCCCATGGGTATCTGGCTTCCATTCCCAACCCACACTGACCTCGTGTAAAGCTCACCAGGATTCTCCACTTTGCCAAAAACAACCCAGTTCTTAATCTTCATCAGATCCAATCTATTGACCACACATGACAACTTAGACCTCATCTTCTCTGCGGAAATCTTTCCTCATTTGGCTTGCACACCCCAAACTCTCCAGGTTTTCCTCCCACATCAATGAGCATGTTCCCATTTCTGCCTACACTGACTCCATGCAGCCCATGCCAGTTACTAACTGTACTAGGTAGAACAGGGTCCCCCCAGAACTCATGTCCACATGGAAGCCAGAATGTGGCCTTATTTGGAAATAGAGTCCTTGCAGATGATCATGGTTGTCGACGAGGTCACAGTGGATTAGGGGCAGGTCTTACATCCGATAACTGGTGTCCCTTTAAGAAGAGACGACAACGCAGGGGAGGAGCATGCCTTGTGATGTTGGAGGCGCAGCTTGGAGGGCTGCGGCTGCAACCCAAGGGACACTGAGGATCAGGGGCAACCAGACCAGAAGCCAGGAGAAGCCACAACATTGAAGAACAGCCAAGGGTCTCATCGTGCTGGGAACAAGATCCAGACTCCTCCCTTGTGCCTGCAAGGTCCCAAGAGATCCACTGCTCTTCGTCAGCCTACGCTTACCTTCTCCCATCTCCCCTTTGCTCGGTCCATTCCTGCCACACCACACTTCCCTCCGTTACCTGAGCGCGTTCTGTGCCTCTGCAGGGAAATGTGCCCTTGCAGTTCCCTCTGCACTTCCCCAAAATCTTGCTGTGGTAGAATGAGTGCATCCTTCAGGCCTCGGGCCAGTCATCCCCTGCTTGGAGGCGCCTTGCTGACTATCCACATCAGCCGTCTCCTCGCCACGCCACGTCCCCTCCACCCGCTCTACTCTTTCCACTGCCCAACAAATTACCTTAGGTCGTTGTATTATTCTAAAGCACAGTACACATTACCACATTACATAACACACGACTGTATCATATCATCATATCACATATTAGGTGATATTACATTCTGTTATGTTGTACAGCATATTTTTCTTTTAACATTTTATTTTTACGTTGACAAAAATTACACATACTTATTGTGTATGTGTTTTGTAAAATCTATACATTGTGAAGTGGCTAAATCGAGCTAGTTAACATATGCGTTATCTCACGTACTTTTGTTTTTGCGGTAAGAACACTTAGAGTCTACTCTAAGCAATATCATCATATGCTATATTATTACATATTATAGTATTATATAGTACTATGTTACATATTGCATCATATTATTATATTACATATTATGTTACATTATATACTATACAGTTGACCTTCAAACAACACAGGTTTGAAATGTGCGGGTCCACTTATATACAGATTTTCTTTCTTTTTTTCTCCCCCCGCAAGACAGAGTCTTGCTGTGTTGCCCAGGTTAGAGTGCAATGGCACCATCTCTGCTCACTGCAACCTCTGCCTCCCAAGTTCAAGCAGCTCTCCTGTCTCAGCCTCCTGAGTAGCTGGGATGACAGGTGCACACCACCAGGCCCAGGTAATTTTTTGTATTTTTTAGTAGAGATGAGGTTTCACCATGTTGGCCAGGCTGGTCATGAACTCCTTACCTCATGATCCGCCTGCCTCAGCCTCCCAAAGTGCTGGGATTACAGGTGTGAACCACCACGCCTGGCCTTATAAACAGATTTTCTTTGCCTCTGCCACCCCTACCATAGCAAGACCAAGCCCTCTTCTTCCTCCTTCTCCACTGCCTACTTAATGGAAGATGACAAGGATGAAGTCTTTTGAGATGATCTGCTTCCACTTAGTGAATAGGGAATGTATTTTTTCTTCATTATGATTATCTTAATAGCATTTTCTTTTCTCTAGCTTACTTTACTTCAGGAGTATAGTATATAATACATATAACATACAAAATATGTGTTAATTAACTGTTACTGGTAAGGCTTCTGGTCCACAGTAGGCTATTAATAGCTAAGTTTGGGAGGAATCCAAAGTTATCCATGAATTTCCTTTTTGTTGACAAAGAGCTCATTCTGTCTGTCACCTCGGCTGGAGCGCAGTGGTACGAGGATCTCAGCTCACTGCAGCCTCCACTTCCCAGGCTCAGGCGATTGTCCCACCTCAGCCTTCTGAATTGCTGGGACTACGGGTGCTCACTACCATGCCTGACTAATTTTTTTGTATTTTTTGTAGAGACAGGGGCTCCCTATGTTCAGGTTGGTCTCAAACTCCTGGCTTCAAGTGATTCACCTACTTTGGCCTCCCAAAGTGCTGGAGTTACAGGTGTGAGCCACTGCACCCCAGCCTACCTGTAGATTTTTAACTGCTTAGGCGTCAGCATACCTAACTTCCTGCATTGTTCAAGAGTCAACCATATTTTTAAAAATATTTTACTTTAAATTCTGGGATACATGTGCTGAATGTGCAGGTTTGTTACATAGGTGTACATGTGCCATGGCAGTTTGCCACACCTATCAAACTGCCATCTATGTTTTAAGCCCTGTATGCATTAGGTATTTGTCCTAATGCTCTCCCTCCCCCTTGCCCCCACTCCCCCTACAGGCCCTGGTGTGTGATGTTCCCCTCCCTGTGTCCATGTATTCTCACTGTTCAACTCCCACTTATGGGTGAGATCATGTGGTGTTTGGTTTTCTGTTTCTGTGTTAGTTTGCTGAGAATGATGGCTTCCAGCTTCATCCATGTCCCTGCAAAGGACACGAATTCATCTTTTTTATGGTGGCGAACTATTTTTTATACTGTATTATTACATTTACATTATATTGCATCACATAGTATTATACTACATACCGTATAGTACTGCATTGTGTATTTTATTGTATTATTTAATGTCCACCTCTTCTTGCTGCCTCAGGGTGCTCCACATGCTTCCATGACCACCTGTGTTATCAATTTATTTGTGTCCTTTCTGCCTGTTTCCTCCACTGGCCTGGAAGCTCCATGAGGATGAGAATGTTTGCTCTCTTACTCACTACTTTCACCCCAGCGCTTAGATCAGCACCTTGTATATAGTAAAAACCCCACAAGTATTTGTTAAATAAGTGAAATTAAATGTTTCTAATTTTTTTTTTTTTTTTAAAGAAAAAAGACTTGGGATAAACTAGCAAATTGGGAAGTCATACAAATGTGATCATTTGGAGAACTAGCTTTTGGTAAATAGGGATTCAGTAAGTTAATTTGGCAGGGCTTGGGGGAGGTCCTTGGTTTCTCCTAAAGAGGTGTTTAGTGGGAAGTTTAGGTTGGGCACTGAGCTATAACAGCTGTCAGACGGTGATGTAGGTTGTGACCCAATCCACCATGTAGAAATTTCTAAGCAGGTGATTGTGAGCAGAACTGATTTAGTAGGACACATTGACACCGAGGATCATCATCTTCAGGAAATATAGGAAACCTGGTCTGGAGCATAGGCAGGTAATAAAGAGTGACTGATGCCATAAATGAAGGAGGTCGAGGCCGGGCGCAGTGGCTCACGCCTGTAATCCCAGCACTTTAGGAGGCCGAGGTGGGCAGATCACGAAGTCAGGAGTTCGAGACCAGCCTGGCCAGCATGGTGAAACCCCGTCTCTACTAAAAATACAAAAAATTAGTTGGGCATGGTGGCGCATGCCTGTAATCCCAGCTACTCGAGAGCCTGAGGCAAGAGAATTGCTTGAACCCGGGAGGCAGAGGTTGCAGTGAGCCGAGATTGTGCCACTGCACTCCAGCCTGGGTGACAGAGCAAGACTCTGTCTCAAAAAAAAAAAAAAAAAAGGAGGTGGTCACCGTGAGCCTACTCATGGTGCCCTGTGAAATGATCCTGGTATGTGCACCCCAATAGCAATTGGGCAAAGACATACGGGCTTGGGGGTAGCGATTGGCAAATGATGTGAAAAATTAAAAATAAGTTGGCTTAAGAGCATTTTTAAGCAAATAATTAGAAAAACCACACTGGATCATGAGGCAGCTCTAGAAGCAGAAAGAAGGAGGCAGAAACCAGCAAATTTTTGAAAACTGGTTTGGAATGTTAAAGGGAAATTCATTTTCTTTATACAAAAAAAAACTACTGCTTTTGTAATTAAAAATAAAACAATAAAAGATAAATATCTTTTAAATCAACTTTTCAAGTTTTATAGCGCAGCTTTGAATGACATCCCCAAACTGAGCTAATTTATTCCATCCTCCTTTGGAGTTTGTGAGCACACACACCCAAGAGTTCACAGCACGAACAAGAGGAGGCTTCCAAGGTCTTCCTATTTTCTGATATTTCTGCCCTAAATTGTCAAACAGTGGTGATCCAACCACAGACATGGTAATAAATGACCTTCCCCTTAAGAATCTGCCCAGGCTGGGCTCAGTGGTGCCTAAAATCCCAGCACTATGGGAGGCTGAGGTGGCGGTGGATCACTTGAGCCCAGGAGTTCAAGACTAGCTGAGACAACATGGAAAAACCATGTCTCTACAAAAAAAAAAAAAAAAAATTAGCTGGGCATGGTGGTGCTTGCCTGCCCTCCCGGCTAGTTGGGAGGCTGAGGTGGGAAAATCAGCTGAGCCCAGGGAGTTGAGGCTGCAGTGACCTGTGGTTGCACCACGCACTCCAGCGAGTGACAGAGCAAATCTTCATTCTGTGGAGACCTTGTCTCAAAAAAAAAAAAAAAAAAAAAAAAAAATCTCAAAACAAGAAATATTATTAGAATGATCCAAAGTTAACAGAAATTAGAGTTTATTATCACAATTTAACCATCTTCTGTACATCATTTTTTCTGTGTCTATTTATCTATCAGAAATAGAAAAACAAAAGCAAAAACAAAATGCTGAGCTACCAGTTAAAGGATAAAACCGAATACTATTTTGAAAGCTCTTATTCTTTGTGCCTCAATGATAAAGAAACAGCAAAAAAAAAAGTTTCACTTTTTACTTTTATGCAACAAATGAAGGTATATAAATTAGCTTGAAATAATCAAGCTGAGCACATGAGAAAAATAAAAGCAATACTGGCTTATGTCATGTTTTTAAAACATGAAGAAAAAGAAAACAAGATTGTCAGAACCCGAAAATTAGAGAGAAAAACTGACTGAAAACAGGTTCCGAGAAATAGCTGCAAAACAGATGGTGTATTTAAATCTGTTTACGGTCAGGAAGTAGATGTCTCCCAAATACTGACCATGGGGCTTTGTGGCTCTAAGAACCCTGTTCCTTTGCCTAATTGCACTGCAATGTATATATTTCTTGGAATCAAACCTAGTTTTTCAGCCTAGGGGAAAAATCTCACGGTAGGCTGATGAGCTGAGTTTGCCTTTAGAGAACGGGGCCATGTGTTAAAAATCAAACTGCTCTGTCTTGATTTGCACCAACTTTCTAATTCGCCTGCCCTTAGCTCAAATCCGCTTTCCTCTACCCAGGAGTCATGTGATAGGGAGATCAGTACTTTTTGTCATTTTCAGAGTCATGGTCTTGTCATGATGAGATCCGTTGAACTTCGTAAAAGGCCGTGGGAGGTGAATGAGACACCCAGCATCCAGCACTTTGTGCCTGGTGGCGTGTTCTTAATACCAAAGGCAGCCCTCCGGGGGATCAGGAGAACCAAGTCTGATTCCCAGCACTGCAGTTTGCCACCTGAGGCCCGTCCACTCAACCACCCAGCCCTGGGCCAGGCCGTTATGGGCAAACTATGGGGCAAGTATGTTACCAGCAGCAAATCCGTATGGGTCTGATGTTGTCTTGCACTTTTCCTGATTGACTTACCCAAAAGCAACATTTTTCATCTAAGGCTAAACAAATTCCTCCCTGTGCTGCCATTAACACACCTAGCCCTCAGTGATTTCTCAGGACTACAGCTGCTGGAGAGTCGATCTGTTCTTGCCCAGTTGTGGAGGTTTTAGCCATGGCATCAAGGTTGCTGGCTATTCCCTTCCAGAGCTGGCTCTAGGTTGTGGAGGCAATTCCAGTTCCCCCTCTGGGCTGTGATGCCGAGTCCTGCAAGAAGGGGAATGAGTTGGATAACCTCCTTCACCCTGGGCAAGATGGAATGCTTCTGGATTGGTACCGAAGAGAGAGAGATTGCCAGGGACACAGCCTACATGTCCAGGGATACATAGCCTACGGTGACTGTGAAAGGGAGAAACTGGTCACAAAGCAAGCTGCCACTGTAACTCCTGGTGGTGTACAAGTTAGGTTTAAAATAGTGATAACGGGGTCAGGTGCGGTGGCTCACACCTGTAATCCCAGCACTTTGGGAGGCCGAGGCAGGTGGATCACCTGAGCTCAGGAGTTTGAGACCAGCCTGACCAACATGGTGAAACCCCATCTCTACTAAAAATACAAAAATTAGCCAGGTGTGGTGGCATGGTTTCCTTGGGAGCGAAGGAACCAGGAGTTGGGGGTAGGCAGCCTTCAGATTGGCTAATTGGAAAACTTTCAGGGGGCTCCCAGGTGTAACTGCCACTAGGTGTCTCGTACCTGGACTGCACGGGGGATGTGGGTCACTTGTGGGAGCACCACACAGGTGATAGTTGAAGGGTGTGGGGTCTGGACTGACTGGTTTGCATAAGAGAGCTGCAATCCCAGGGAGGTTGTTTCAATCTCCAGGAACTAGCTGGCCCTGGAAAAGGCAGGCTTTCTGGGATCAGCACATTCTTAAATGTCCAAGCATCACAAATACAGAAAAGGAAAAAGAAAAGGTTAACACACTCAGGTTCCTGCGTTTTCCGTTAACTGATCAACACAAAACCTTGCTTTATGCGTTTTTTTGGTTAAAGACACCTTATTCGATATACATCGCTGACTCACTAGCGTTGAACTCATGGCCAGTAGCACTGTAGCTCATGCCTGAAGGAAGCTCATCTAACACACAGATTTCTCCATGAGACACGTCATAGCCTCTTGCGCTTAGGAACACCACACAGCATATCAGCATGATGCTTACGAGCCATTTTTAACAGCCATATCACCAACAAAAATGCAAAAAATGTGGCACTAAGTAGACGCCCAAAAGGACAGTTGTTTACAATATAAGAGCTAAGACAAGAAGCTGAAGACCTCGGTCCACCTTCTCTGGGAACCTGTGCAGTGAGGGTCTTGAATGTTTCACGGCTCTATGCACATCGACAGTAAATATGAGAACATCGTGAATATTAGATTCAACTGTAATTGTTAGCCAGGGTTGCCTCCCGGGAAGAGAGCTGGGACACAGAGATGGGAAGGAAAATTCACTAATACATATTATTTTGTGCTTTTAATGAAAGGTCTGTATCAAGCGTATTGACTATTTATTCAAATATATAAATGCTTCAAGAGATACAACAGTGAGCAGGGTCTGTTAACTTCCATAAGACTTCGTTCTGCCATCTGTAGAAAGGGAACCATCATGCCTGCATGAGTGGGTGGCAGTGAGGGCATTTGAGGACTACTTCAATTCCCTTCCCAACTCTCCCCCAGATCTTGCCTCCTAAAACGAAACCGCCTTCAGCACTCCCTTTGGACACCTTCCTCACTTCGAGGATCCTACTTAGACCCCACTCTTCTCAAAGTTCTCTCCTCATTTTGTTACTGACTGTCCCAGGCATTCTGCTTGCCTTCCTACTATGCATTCCACTCTTTCTCTTGTTTAATGCTAACAACCTCTGATTTTGTCCAGAATAGCAATGTGCTCAGTCAAAAATATTTTCTCCCAGAAACGCTTGCAACTGTATAAATGGGGCAAGTGAGACAGTTCTGGCCAAAAGGACATCGGTGAAAATCCTTTTGCCATCCATTCTCAAATAAAAAGCAAAGCTTTGTAAGGAGAAGGGATTTTGTCTTTCCCTTGTCTTTCTGCCTGGAACATGGATGTGATGCCTGGAAGCTCAGCAGTCATTTTGCAGCCATGAGAAAGACGTGTCCTATGAAAGGTGGAGAGAGTAAGAAAAAAGGATCCTGGATCCATGATGAGATCAGTGAGCTACGACACCCTCAGTTACAGAAGAAAAATTTTGCAGCCATAAGAAAGACGTCTGGGTGTGCTATGAAAGGAGGAAAGAGTAAGGAGCCTGGATCCCTGATAAGGTCAGTGAGCCATGGCAGTCCACCCTGTTACAGAAGAAAAATAAATCCTTTGCTCATTGAAGCCATTGGTGGGGGGGTTTCTCTTGGGTACTGAGCTGAGATCAGTCTAAACAGATATCGCTTCCACCAGAACTCAGGCATTCCACCAAGGGTGTGGAGGGTCCTAATCCCCTTTTATCATTTCTGAGGTAATTCATTTCTTCTGAGATAATTCCGCCACAGCCACGGCCCAGCCACCGTCAGTGTATGACAGCTCTAGCCCAGACCCTTCTCCTCACCCCCAGACCCCAAAACCCATTGACTGATGGCTCACAGCATGACATTCTTACATTCAGGTTACTGCCTCCACTGCCCCACCCCCAGATAGACTCCTCTTGAATCCTGTTTTGGGTCCTGGTTCCCAACCACTCCATGAAACCACGCCAATCTCACGTCCAACCTTGATCTGTCCTTAATGGCTCTGTGCTTCAAATCTTTCATCTGTAAGCTGAAATGATTAGAGGATTTGTCTCACATGGGTGTGGTGGGGATCACATCACATCGCTGGGTCTCTAGCCTCTCTACTGGGAAGAAAATGTGCTGACCAAGGAATGCATAGATCCAGGGGGGCTTAGCAGTTAATCATGTCGTTGGACACAGCTGCCTGGAGGCACGTGCACACATGATCTTGGCCGATTGCAGAAGTTCTTAGTGTAAAGCTACCAGTAGGAGCTGTGGTCTTTGTGTAGCAAAGGAAGCTGGGGCTTAGATTTATTCAAAATATAATTTGAGTATCTACTGCATGCTAGGCACTGGTCTAAATATTGGGACTAAAACGTTGAAGAGGCAGTTAAAATTCCTGACCTCTCTCCATTTTAAAAAAAATAAAAAATTCCTGACCTTTGCTGTTGACTTTGTGCTGGGGGCAACAGAAAATGTGCAAACAGGCCTGGTACGGTGGCTCACGCCTGCCATCCCAGCAGTTTGGAAGGCCGAGGTGGGGGGATTACCTGAGGTCAGGAGTTCAAGATCAGCCTGGCCAACATAGTGAAACCCTGTCTGTACTAAAAATACAAAAATTAGCCAGGCGTGGTGGTGGGCCCTTGCAGCCTCAAGTACTAGGAGGCTGAGGCAGGAGAATCGTTTGAACCTGGAAGGTGGAGGTCACAGAGAGCTGAGATTGACACACTGCACTCCAGCCTGGGTGACAGAGGGAGAATCTCTCTCAAAATAATAATAAAATAATAAAATGTGAAAACAAATTGATATATAGCAACAGGTCTGAGAAGCGGAGAGAGGCAAATGAAGCTGGAAAAGGTGTGAAAAGAATGAAGGGTGGAGGAGGAAGGGGCTGCAATTTAAGTGCGGCGTGGGAAGGAGTAGCAAAAGACTGGGGGGAGAGGCTGCCTGGTAGAGGCCTCAAAAAAGCCAGAGGAAAAAGAATTCCCAGATTCAGCAAACACAAATATAGGACACCTGGTTCAATTTGAATTTCAGGTAAACAACAAACTATGCACTCTTTGGGACATACTTATACCAACAAATTATTCAGTATGTTGCCACCTGGACCAAATCAGTGTCCCGTGAATCACGAAGAAGGACACAAGCTGGTTGCGGTGACTTATGCCTAATTCCCAGCACTTTGAGAGGCCTAGGCAGGTGGATCCCTTGAGCCCAGGAGTTCAAGACCAGCCTGGGCAACATGGTGAAACTGTCTCTACTAAAAATACAAAAAATTAACCGGGCGTGGTAGTGTACACCTATAGTCCCAGCTGCTCAGAAGGTTAAGGTGAAAGGATTTCTTGAGCCCAGGAAGTTAAGGCTGCAGTGAGCTGAGATTATGCCACTGTACTCTGGCCTGGGCAACAGGGACCCTGTCTCAAAAAAACCCCACAAACATACACACATCATGTGATCCACTTCACTCCCAGGTATTGCCCCAAGAGACAAGGAAACTGCTGTTTCTGCAAGATAGGAATGTTCATATCAGCTTTATTCATAATAGCAAAATGGGCAACTATCCAAATGTCCATCAACAGATGAATGGATACATACATTGTTGTTCATTCATACAACTTTCAGTAATGGAAAGGAATGAACTATTGATACTTGCAGCAACATATAATTATCCAAAAGTCATTAAATGGAATGAAAGAAGCCAGACCACAAGGAAAGAGAACGGACCACACCTCCATGTGTCTACAACTCTGGAAATGCAGATGAAATGTAGAGGCACGAAGCGGACGTGGGGTTGCTGAGGGGTAAGTGTGCACAGCAGGCACCAGGGCAGAGGTTACACAATGACAAAAAGAATTTTTTTTTTTGAGATGGAGTTTTGCTCTGTCACTGAGGCCAGAGTGCAGTGGCGTGATCTCAGCTCCCTGCAACCTGTGCCCCCCCAGGTCCAAGTGATTCTCCTGCCTGAGCCTCCCGAGTAGCTGGGATTACCAGCACGTGCTACCACGCCTGGCTAATTTTTGTATTTTTTAGTAGAGACGGGGTTTCACCATGTTGATCATGCTGGTCTTAAACGCCTGACCTCAGGTGATCTGCCCGCCTCGGCCTCCCAAAGTGCTGGGATTTCAGGAGTGAGCCACCGTGCCTGACCAAAAAAATTTTTTGAGGTTGATGGATATGTTCACTATCTTGATGGTGGTGAAGATTTCATGGGTACAGACAGGATCTCAAAACTTACCAAATTACACACTTTATGCACAGTCTATTTTACGATGTTTTACCTGAGAAGAAGTTTTAATGACAACACATGGACACAGGGAGGGGAACATCACACACTGGGGCCTGTCAGGGGGTGGGGTGCACAGGGAGGGGAAAGCGTTAGGACAAATAGCTAATGCATGAGGAGCTGAAAACCTAGATGACAGGTTGATAGGTGCAGCAAACCACCATGGCGCGTGCGTACCTGTGTAGCAAACCTGCACGTTCTGCACATGGATCCTAGAACTTGCAGTAAAATTAAAAAAAAAAAAGAAGTAGTTCGGGGGAACTGCAAATGAAAACCACAGCGGGGATAACGCCTTACCTCAGTTACAACGGCCGTTTTTAAAACGTCAAAAGCCAATAGATGGTGGAGTGGGTGTGGTGAGGAGGGAATGCTGAGACACTGTTGGTAGGAACGTAAATTAGTAAAACCTTTACGGAAAACAGCACGGAGATTTCTCGGAAAACTAAAAGCAGATCTACCATTCCACCCACGATTAGTTATCTACCTAAAGGAAAAAAGTCATTATATAAAAGACACACCTGCACTCATTTGTTTATTGCAGCGCAATCCACAATCGCAAAGAAATGGAATCAACCTAAGTACCCATCAACCAATGAGTAGGCAAAGAAAATGTAATATATAGATATATATATCACATTTCATATATATGCTGTATATCACATATATATCATATATATGTGATATATATCTCTCATACATATCACATATCTTATCACATATATTATATTATATTCATACATATCACTACTATGATATATATGTGATATATATATCTTATATATATGATATGTGATATATATATCATATTTATGATATATATGATATATGTATCACATATCATATCTATATCTCATATATATATATATATATGCATGCTGTGGACTACTACTCAGCCATTAAAAATAATGAAATAATGTCTTTTGCACCAACTTGGTTGGAGCTGGAGGCCATTATTCTAAGTGAAGTAACTCTGAGACAGAAAACCAAATACTGTATGTTCTCACTTACAAGTGGGACCTAAGCTATGGGTACCTAAAGGCAGACAGGGTGATATAATGGACACTGATGACTCAGAAAGAGGCTACTCTCCAATGAGGGGGGTTTAAAGAATAAAAAAAATCACCTACTGGGTACAACATACACTGCTTGGGTGACAGGTGCACTAAAATCCCAGACTTCACCACTTCACTCTTCATCTATGTAACCAAAAACCAACTGTACCCCTGAAGGTACTGAAATTTAAAATAATTAATTAATTAATTTTAAAAAGAAGGAGGAGGAGGGACAGCCACATGCTGGATGGGCCATCTGGTGAAAATCTATATCCCACCACCTCTGCAGTTCCTGTGCTCCCAGGGTCAGCTCAGAGACCACAGTGGGCTTTGCCCCCCTCCTGGAATTTTTAGTTTCTAGATGGGGTGTCCTCAGCCTACTTTTCTTTTTGCTCTAAGCTGTTCTCCACGGAGGGAGAGAATCAAATAACTTTTCAACCTCCACTGGGGGCCAGGCCTCCTTTTTCTCAACTCTTTTTAATTTTAATTTTCATTGCACTAAAATACGCAGCACACACTGTCATAACCATTTTCAAATGCACAGTTCAGTACAATTATCCTCCATCCGTCTCCAGAACTCTTTTTATCTTGCCAAGCAGAAATTTTGCACCCGTTCTGTATTAACTCCTTGTTTTTCCTCCCCCCAGCCCCTGGAAACCACCACTCTTTTCCTTCCTTCCTTCCTTCCTTCCTTCCTTCCTTTCTTCCTTCCTCTCTTTCCTTCTTTCTTTTCTTCTCTTTCTTTCGATGGAATCTCCACCCTCCCTTTCTCTCTCTCTCTCTCTCTTTCTCTTTCGTTTTTTTGATGGAATCTCCCTCTGTTGTCCAGGCTGGAGTGCAGTGGAGCAATCTTGGCTCTCTGCAACCTCCACCTTCCAGGTTCAAGCAGTTCTCTTGCCTCAGCCTCCCAAGTTGCTGGGATTACAGGCGCGCGCCACCACACCAGACTAATTTTTGTATTTTTAGTAGAGATGGGGTTTCACCATATTGGCCAGGATGGTCTTGATCTCTTGACCTCATGATCCTCCCACCTTGGCCTCTCAAAGTGCTGGGATTACAGGCATGCATCACCGCGCCTGGTCCACCACTGTACCTTCTACTCTGATTTAATTCCTCTAGGTAGCTCCTGTAAGCAGACTCATACAGCACCTGTTCTGTGTCCGGCTTATTTTACTTGTCATAATGTTTTCAAGCCTCATCCATATTACAGTAGATGTCAGAGTTTTCTTTTCAAAGCTGAATAATCTTCCCCTGTGTCTACGTACCATACTTTCTTTATCCATTCATTCATCAGTGGGCACTTGGCACCTTCTACTCTTCTATGAATAACATTGCTATGAACACGGGGCTACAAACATCTCTTTGAGTTCCTGCTTTCGATTTTGCTTGGTACGTACCCAGGAGAGGAATGGCTGGATTGTATGCAATTCTATGTTTGAGATTTTGAGGAACTGCCACGCTGTTTCTTCCTCAACTCGTAACTGGGTTGCCCTGGCACTCAGCAGACTCCAGGCCGTCCACCCCCTTCCCTCCCCCTCAACCCGGGACAGCCTTGCCAGTGTTTTTTGCCTCCATCTCCTTAATCCGGGGGTGGTGTCAGCTGGCTTTCTTTCCCCCTTCTCCTCATTCAGCCAGCAACCAAGTCTCCTTGCTTCTGACTTGAAACATCTCTCTCCCATTTTGTTTAGTCCCCTTCCGAGCTGTGCCCCGACTCCAGGTCAGAGTCTCTCTCTCGGATCTGTTCACTCTTCTCAGCCCTCCCAGTTTGTGGTCCAGCCATAGCCGCAGCCAGTAGCTTCTCAAGTGCCTTCCCGAACCCCCAGCTATGACTGCAAACCCACTCTCCTCGCTGCACACAGGGAGGCCCATCAGGACACTGCCTGCCACACAGCAAGACTCCACAAACATTTATTATTAACGTTGTTATGTATATAGATATAAAACTAACACAATGTATGTGTATGTACCTATATAATGTTATATGTACTATATAGCATTAGTATCTATGTGCGTATAACATATTCATTAACCATATAATATATGCATATGCTATTATATGTATATAAACCTGTTATATATATGTATATACATGTATATATATAGACATATATATATATAGGATTACATATATTTTATATATTATATATATATATGTGTGTGTGTGTGTGTGTATATATATATATATAGAGAACAGGCTCATGCCTGTAATTCTAGCACTTTGGGAGGCCAAGGTGGGCAGATCACTTGAGGTCAGGAGTTCGAGACCAGCCTGGCCAACGTGGTGAAACCCCATCTCTACTAAAAATACAAAAAATTAGCTGGGCATGGTGGCAGGCACCTGTAATCCCAGCTACTCAGAAGGCTGAGTCAGAAGAATTGCTTGAACCTGGGAGGCAGAGGTTGCAGTGAGCCAAGATCATGCCACTGCACTTCAGCCTGGGTGGCAAAGCAAGACTCTGTCTCAAAAAAAAAAAAAAAAAAAAAAAAAAAGGCCGGGCGCGATGGCTGACGCCTGTAATCCTAGCACTTTGGGAGGCCAAGGTGGGTGGATCATCTGAGGTCAGGAGTTCAAAAACTGCCTGGCCATTATGGTGAAACCCCATCTTTATTGAAAAAAAAAAAAAGAAGGAAAAAATATATATATACACATATAAAACATAGGGGTTTGTGGTATGTCTGTATATACAGAGTGGAGGATAGACAAAAAAAGATGTATATAGAAAGGGAGAGATTCATACAGAAAATTGCTGAAGTTACTGCTGTTAGGGTAGTAGGACTATGGTAGTTTCTTAAAGATATTTTTAATAACTTTTTTAAAATTAAAAAATGCAACCTTTGAGAAACTTCAAACTATATAGATATATAGAAAGCAAAAAAGCAAAAATATTCTACCAAGCCCACAGGGCCCATCACTAACCAGGTTTTCTTGCTTTTGCCATCTCTGAATTTTTGTGCAAAGGATGTATATATAGTATATGTGTTTGTGTATACACGTGCGCGCACACACACAGTGTTTCTTTTTATAGACCTCAAATCATATTGTGCATACTGTGTGGCAACTTGCCCTTTGTTGATTTTGGAACTAACAGTATATTTTTGACAACTTTTTAATCCCAAAGTGATGGCCAGTATTAATATTTTATTTTTCTGGATGAGCATGGTGGCTTATGCCAGCACTCTGAGAGGCCAAGGCAGGAGGATCACTTGGGCCCAGGAGTTTGACACCAGCCTGGGCCACATATTGACACTCCATCTTTACAAAAAAAAAAAAACATGAGCCAGGCATGGTGGCGCATGCCTAGAGTGCCAACAACTCCGTGAGTGGAAGGACTGAGGTAGGAGGATCACTTGAGTCCGGAGGAATGATTGTGCCACTGCACTCCAGGCTGTGTGACAGAACAAGACCCTGTCTCAAAAATAATGAATAAAAAGTCCAGAAATGTTCTTGGTATATTTAAAAATAGAATACAAATAAATATATACATATATCCTCTTTCAACAGAATTGAATTCAGACTCTATATATCATTCACCAACTTCATATTTTTCCCTGTTTGACCCAGCAGTATGTCCCAGGCAAGGCAGCCTCCTACGCCCAAACACACATCTCTGCATCAACCTTTTCTATGAACTATTCGATGGTATGGATGCAATGCCATTTATTTTACCATTTCTATATTGACAGAGCATCCCCAATATTTTGTGATTCTCAACTAAAATGTGCACTTCTCTGAGTATTTCTGCAAGATTAATTAGTGGAAGCACATTTGCTGTGTTGGGGGGTCATACATATCCAAAATGTTGGTAAGTCCTGTAAAATCACCTCTGAGACATCATACCCTAAAAGTCCCCTGTTACCACGTATGAGAGCACACACTTACTCTGCCCACTCTCACCAACCCTGGCCTGTATCACGATTTTCATTTTTAGATCACTCAGAGAGCTAATCCTGACATTATGTGGTTCTGATTTCCATTCCCTGATCACTCAAGAAGTGACACCTCTCTTTCTAACTTCATGGGTCTTTTCTTTTCCTTCTATCATTTGCCTATTAGTCACTTTGCTCACATATCTTTTCTTATTATTATTTACTTTATTTTTCCATAAGTTATTGGGGTACAGTTGGTATTAGGTTACATGAGTAAGTTCTTTAGGGGTGATTTGTGAGATTCTGGTGTACCCATCATCCAAGCAGTATACACTGCACCATACTTGCCGTCTTTCATCCCTTGCCCCCTCCACTCTTCCCCCGCAAGTCCCCAAAGTCCATGGTGTCATTCTTATGCCTTTGTATCCTCATAGCTTAGTTCCCACATATCAGTGAGAACATATGATGTTTGGTTTTCCATTCCTGAGTTACTCCACTTAGAATAATAGTCTCCAGTCTCATCCAGGTCATTGCAAATGCTGTTGATTCATTCGTTTTTAGGGCTGAGTAGTATACACACACACACACACACACACACACACACACACACACACACACATATATATACATATATACACACACACATATATATATATACTACTGTTTATCCACACATTGATTGATCTAAGATCTAAACATATAAAAATTCTAGAAGATAACATTGGAAAAACCTTTCTAGACCCTGGCTTAGGCAAGAATTTCATGACCAAAAATTCAAAAGCAAATGCAATAAAAACAAAGATAAATACATAGCTGGGACCTAACTGAACAAAAGAGCTTTTGCACAGCAAAAGGAACAGTCAGCAGAGTAAACAGACAACCTGCAGAGTGGGAGAAACTTCACAATCTATACCTCTGACAAAGGACTAATATCCAGAATCTACAATTAACTCAAATCAGTAAGAAAAAAACAATCCCATCAAAAAGTGAGCTAAGGACATGAATTAGACAATTCTCAAAAGAAGATATACAAATGGCCAACAAACATGAAAACATGCTCAACATCACTAATGATCAGGGAAACGCAACTCAAAACCACAATGTGATACCATGTTACTCCTGCAAGAATGACCATAATCAAAACATCAAAAAGCAGTAGATGGTGGCGTGGATGCGGTGAACAGGGGAACACCTCTACACTGCTGGTGGGAATGTAAAGTAGTACAGCCAGTATGGAAAACTGTATGGAGATTCCTTAAAGAACTAAAGCAGACCTACCATTTGATCCAGCAATCCCACTACTGGGTATCTACCCTGAGGAAAAAGAAGTCATTATTCGAAAAAGATACTTGCACACGCATGTTTATAGCAGCACAGTTCACAATTGCAAAATCATGGAATCACACGTCTTTTTCACCGAAAGGTGTAAGTGCCATCTCTGTCGTGTCTGAATTCACTTCCAGCCCTCTCTGCCATTTCCTACTCCACTAAAATCAACTTGTAAAGGATTAAAGTTTAAACATCAGAAATGGAATGAGACAAAATGGCCTCACTAGAGAGTCAGAGTGAAAACTGGCGCAAGCAAGATTTCAGGAGCGAAACGTGCCAAACGGCCGTGAAACCGGGGATTAGAGTCTCTCCTCCATCTGGAACTTGGCGTCTGCAGCACAGTGACCACATTGTGCTCCTTCCCAGAAAAGCACGGCGTTGCCTGGCAACCCAGCAATGTATATATGGCTTGGCAGCTTGCCTGATTCTGCAACTTGGAGGAAAATTTCCAGGGTGGGATGCAAGCTGAGGTTCTAGGACTCACGGTTTAACCCCTGCCTCTCGGGGAACTTAGCTGAGGGGCATTCCATGGCCAGGTAACCCGGGCCAGGTGAGCGAACCTCCAGGCTGTTGGGTTTCCTTCTCTGCGAAATAGGCTGAACAGGACCTGATGTGGTGAGAAGCTATGCAGAGTCCATGAGGTTCATCACCAAGCTTAGAGCTTCTGGGACCCAGCACTCCAGAGGGGTCTTCATATTCAGACACAACCTGGCTCAGGCACTCAGTAGTTTTGTGGCGTTGGGATGGTGGTTTAGCGCCGCTGTGTGCAGGTTTCTTGTTGGTAAAGTAAGGGTGACCATACCATTCTTTGTGTGTGTGTGTGTGTGTGTGTGTGTGTGTGTGTGTGTGTGTTGTGTGTGAAACAGGGTCTTGCTCTGTTGCCAAGCGGGGGATGCAGTGGCATGATCATGGCTCACGGCAGCCTTGACCTCCTAGGCTCAAGCCATCATCCCACCTCAGCTCCTGAGTTGCTGGAACTGTAGGCATGCACCACTATGCCTGGCTAATTTTTCCATTTTTTTGTAGAGACAGGATCTCACTATGCTGCCCAGGCTAGTCTTGAACTCCTGTGGTCAAGCTTTTCACCTCGACCTCTCAAAGTGCTGGGATTATAGGTGTGAGACACTGTACCAGGCCCCAGTCTGAGTTGGGTTGTGTTAAACATTCAATATATGAAAACTGCCTGAACAGAGCAGGAAGGTGACAGAGAAAGTTCCCCCCTTCTCTTTCCTCCTTCACTTCTCTTTAGCAGGCTTACGATTGGCCTGTCCTCCTTTTGATAATCCTCAAAGCTTGAGTGACACTGTACTCTGCTGATTCTGCTTAAGACTTTGTCATGGGTTCCCATGCTAGTGTTAAACAAGGAATTTACGAAACCCACAGGATCCTGCCTCCTGGCTCCCCACCGCGCGCCACGTTCTGGTCTCGCTGGTCAGCATTTTGTGCTTTGATCATCCCAAGATAATTCCTACCTCTAAATCATCCCCCACCGTCATGAAGATGAAGACAAGCTCTTTTCACCCTGCGGGGCTCAGGTTAAATGTCATCTCCACAAAGAGGCCTTTCCCAACTGCCCTATCTAAAACGGTAGCCAATGCCGGGAACGGTGGCCCACGCCTGTAATCCCAGCACTTTGGGAGGCCAAGGCAGGTGGATCACCTGAGGTCAGGAGTTTGAGACCAGCCTGGCTAACATGGCGAAATGCTGTCTTTACTAAAAATACAAAAATTAGCTGGGCCTGGTGGCACGTGCCTATAATCCCAGCTACTTGGGAGGCTGACGCAGGAGAATCGCTTAAATTTGGGGGTACAGTTCGCAGTGAGCCAAGATCATGCCACTTCATTCCAGCCTGGGCAAAAGAGTAAAAACCCATCTCAAAAAATAAAATAAAATAAAATACAAAATAGCAGCCAAATCCAGGCCTACTAACCCTGGGCCTCCATCCCAAACCAATCCTCAATGCAGCTGGGCTCCTCAAAGACATCCTTCCACCCGCCTACACACGCATGAACACACATTCTGTAGATCCCCAGACAAAATCCACCCTCCCCTGTTACTCAGAAAATTATCTCATGCACACTGAAGTGAGCTTCCGTTGGTTTTCCCACCCCCACATCTATTTCCTTTTTATTCTGATTCTAGTACTTTCTATTTTCCTCGGGAGATCCAGACCAACTCCACTCTCAGCCTGTGCAGTGTAAGTGGAGATCATATCACTTCCTGATGTGGGAACGGACACATGTCCCATGTCTGGCCAATCGGCATCTCAGGAATTGACTCATGGGTAGGCCTGAAACTTTGGTGGAACTATTGGGATGGAGGTGCTCTGTTTCCTCTGGGTCTCTTAACTGGTAACACCCAGGTGCTGAGGTGTTGGTAGCTACCTTTGCCTTTTTGAGGGGAGACCCCGTGGCAGGATGAAGCCAGATCAGAGGAAAGCAGGTCTTAGAAACACAGATGTGGTCGGGTATGGTATCTCGCGCCTGTAATCCCAGCACTTTGGGAGGCCGAGGCGAGTGGGTCACCTGAGGTCAGGAGTCCAAGACCAGCCTGGCCAACATGGTGAAACCCCGTTTCTACTAAAATTACAAAAAATTAGCCAGGTGTGGTGGTGCATACCTGTAATCCCAGCTACTCAGGAGGCTGAGGCCGGAGAATCCCTTGAACCCGGGAGGTAGAGGTTGCGGTGAGCTGATGTCATGCTATTGCACTCCAGCCTGGGCAACAAGAGTGAAACTCAGAAAGAAAAAGAGAAGAGAGAGAGAGAGAGAAGGGGGAAGGAAGGAAAGAAGGAGGGAAAGGAAGGAAAGAAGAAAGGAAGGAAGGAAGGAAGGAGGGAGGGAGGGGAAGGAAGGAAAGGCAGGCAGGCATAAAGATAACATCATTAGAAGTTCTGGATCCAACTGTACCTGAAGCTCCTTGAACTTGACAGATGTTGAGCCTATTACATTCCTATTTATTTTGTTTAAGCCACTTTGAGTTTATTTTTCTGTCACTTACGTCTGAAACAGGCATGACAGACAAAACCCCTATCCTGGGCCCTTGTCAGGTCATCCCTGACTCAGCCCTCTTCTCTGTTCTCCGTATCCAAATAGTCACCATGTCTTGTGGAGATCAATGTCTGCCCATAAACTTGTCTCCACGTCTCTCTTGTTTTCCGTTTTTATACATCCATTTCCCATCTCTCACACTGCTACAGCCCCCAGGGGCACGCGGCTCTAGTCCAGCCTGCCCATGACTCTTCACTGTGTGGCTGTCTCCACTCTTGCCTGCTGTTTCCGTACCACCCCTCCAATCCCAAGGCTCTTCTTCCAAAACATAAATCTAACTCCATCAGCCACTTGTTTAGAGACATGTCTTCCGTGACGACACACAGAAATGCTGATTGCTAAAGCAAAAGCAAACAAACAAAAATAAAAGTTGTTTACTGAATCGTATAGTGGAAAAGTCCATGGGTAGTTGGCTTCATGCATACCTGGACTCAACTCCCCAGAAATTTTTATCAGAGGCTGGGTGTGGTGGCTCACACCTGTAATCCCAGCATTTGGAAAAGCTGAAGCAGACACATCACTTGAGGCCAGGAGTTTGAGACCAGCCTGACCAACATGGTAAAACCTCGTCTCTATCAAAAATACAAAAAAAAAAAAAATTAACCAGGCATGGTGGTGCATTCCTGTAATCCCAGCTACTGAGGAAACTGAGGCATGAGAATAATTAGAGCCCAAGAGGCAGAGGTTGCAGGGAGCCAAGATCTCACCACTGCACTCCAGACTGGGTGACAGAGCGAGACTCTGTCTCAAAAAAAAAAAAAAAAAAAAAAAAAAATTATTAGAACTGGATAGGTCTTATTTCCCTAGCAGGAACTGTCTGTAACCCTTCCATAAAACTCCTAAGGATGCCCCCTCATCAGCTCAGATTGGGTGACATGTCCATCCCTGAGCCAATTACAGTCACTTCTATTGACCAGGTAAAGGTCACAGGAGCTGGAGAGAGAGGTCTCATAGGCTCCATGGACTGAGAGGGAGGGGAGAGGGCGCCTTCCAAAAGAAAAGGGGGATTTTGTTCATAAAAGAGTGAACATGGGGTGACCAAAACTTTATATCCACTGTTCCTATCCAAGGTACACCTGCACCTTCAAGGTTGTGATCAGGCCTCATGGCGTTCTCTGTGGCCTCCTCTGCAGCCATGTTTCACCTCACCACCGCCCCCACCACGGCCTCCACACTGTAGCCAGAATAAACTTCTCATCCATAGACTTCTGCATGTCTGCCAAATGCTCGTTCCTCTCATTCCTCTCTTCAGCAAGCTCCTGTTTAGTTTCAATGCCCCATCACACAGGCTGTTTCTTCCAGGAAGGAGTTCCTAAGACCCCACAACACAAGGCATGGTGCCCAAGGTGGATATGAATGGTTTGGTCTGTGTAGCACTCCTTCCTGCTGCTTCGGGAAGTCTCACCCTGGTCCTCATTTTGACTGCTTCTCCTCCACCCATATGCCCACAATGGTCACCTATTGCAGTATGCTGGGTGCCTTGGCCATGGGAGTGGGCACGTGACCCAAGCCGGGTCAGAAAAACAAACACTAACTAGTTTTTGGGTTCTTATACCAGGCAGCTTTATAAATTCAAACCTTAGGCTGAAGCAAGCAGATACTCAAGGTAATAACTTAGGGTAGAGTTTTTCCCATCCAGAGCCTTGGTTAAACTAGATGTGCTACAGTGTTTTCTACTTTGTGGTGTAAACTTCAAGTTTACTGCAGGATCAAGTTGACGCTCTCAGCATATGGCAGGGGAAACTGAGGCCAAGGTAAGTTCCATGGTTCTTTGGAGTCCCACAGCCTGTACATGCCAGACCTGGGCTTGGATTTCAAGCATGTAGGATTCCAAACCCCAAGCCCTTTCCACTGGGCTGATCTTCTCCATATGCTTGGAGGGAAAATGTGACCACTGATCTCTTTATATTCTTTCCACCATAAGACCTTCATGCAATTAGAATCCCATCAAGATACATATGGAGGGCAAATCCCTCTTTGCCGAAAGTGCAATGACTGAGCATGACCCTGAAGCAGGGACAGGGTCTGATATTTATGCCTGCCATGAATAATTGAATTAATACAATGATAATTGTATAGAGAAACTAACATGAATCAATAATAAGAAAGCATCAGAAATATGAAAAAAGGACACGAATAGGAAATTCACAAAAGGAGAAAGGTGTGTATTTCATAAATTTTATTCATTTCATGAATATTATTCATCCTTAAAGAGGAAAATAATTCTGACATGTGCTATAACATGGGTGAACTCTACGGGCATCATTCTAGGTGAAATTAGCCAGTTACAAAAAGGCAAATACTGTAGGATTCCAATTGCATGAGGTACCTGAAGTAGTCAAACTCATAGAAACAGAAAGTAGCGTGGTGGTGGCCTAGGGGCTGGGAACAAGAGGAGATGGGAATCAGTGTTCTGTGGGGGACAGAGTTCCGGTTGAGGGACAGATGAAAAGAGTTCTGGAGATAGATGGCAGTGATGGTTGCATAACATTATTAATGTATTTAATACCATTGAACTGTGCCCGTAAATAAATGGTTAAGATGGAAAATTTTATGTCATGTCGATTTTACCACAATTTAAAAACAGTAAAAGGCCAGGCACAATTGCTCACACTTATAATCCCAGCACTTGGGGAAGCTGAGACATGAGGATCGCTTGAGCCCAAGAGTTTGAGACCAGCCTGGGCAACACAGTGAGACCCGTCTCTACAAAAAATAAAAAATCAGCCAGGCATGGTGATGTGCGCCTGTGGTCCCAGCTACTTGGGAGGCTGAGGCAGGAGGATCGCTTGAGCCTGGGAGGTCAAGGCTGCAATGAGCTATGATTGTGCCACCGCACTCAGCCTGGGTGACATAGTGAGACCTTGTCCCTTAAAAAACAAACAAACAAAAAACCCTTAACTTAATCATATCTCCCAAAACACCTCCCTACCTTTTTTTCAAACGAGGCAATACTCACAGGCTCTGAATATTAGGATTAGGAAGAGGATGTAACTTTTTAGGGGAGGGCAACATTTAGCCCACCACAGCCTCCTTGAAGTTTCTTGAGAATATAAGCTTGGTTCTACCTCTGAGCATTTACCCGGAACATTCTTCCTGAATCTAATCAGTATTATTGTCCAAGCCGCCATCACATTAAGGGTCAGTCAGGATTTGCTGCTGGACTGGATGTGCACAGTTCTGAGCAGCTGGGAGGACGGAGTCACCAGTTAGTGGGATGGGGCAGACTGAGGGTGCATAGCTGCGTCAGCGATGAGAGGTCAGGTAAGATGAGGTGTTCACTGTTAGCCATATTAAGATAGAAAGTCCTATAAGACATCTAAGTGGAAATTTCCTATGAACAGTGGATGGATGGAATTCATGGGAGAGTTTGAGCTAGAGTTATAAATCTGATACTTAACAATTGTATTTTTAGTAAAGACGGGGTTTCACCACGTTGGTCAGGCTGGTCTTGAACTCTGGACCTCAGGCAATCCGCCCACCTCGGCCTCCCAAAGTGCTGGGATTACAGGTGTGAGCCATCGTGCCCAGGCTTGGCCACACTTTAGACAGGCTTCTGAATCTCCTGCTAGGCCCATCCAAGACCCAGTTTGGGGAAGAACCCTGCTAAATGAGTTTGCCCAGAACCTTCAGCCTTCGACATCTGATCCCCTTTAATACCTGATTGGATTCCTCCTGTCGCCTGGGCCTGCCCTCAGCAGGAATCCTGTAAGGTCAGTTTAACCAGAATCCCCCTTGTCTCTGAAGTGTCCTCTTAGTAATTTTCTAGCCACTGCTCCTGCCCCTGCTCCTTGGCTGTGAATTCCCACTTGCCATGCTGTTTTCAGGAATTAACCCAACCTCTCTCACCAGCCTCAAGCCCCTGTGGTGGCAGTCCCCATACCCACTGCGGTGACCCCGAATAAAGTCTGCCCATCATGCTTTAACAAAATGTCACAGAGCGATTTTTTCCCTTTAGCACCTCAGAAGCAAATGCAGGCATTTTTTCACTCCCTCCTGCTTTCAGCCTTGCAAAATATGCACCTCAAAGGCAGACCAGGGCCTCTATCTGGGGAGCTGTTGGGGACAGCAGTATTTCAAAGTGTTTCTAGGTTTGGGATCCAGAGGCTTTCTTTCACCCCAGGGCAATTTACTGCAGTAAGATTAGTGGGTGAGAGAGAGGTATGCTATTCATCTGTAAAGTGTTAGCAGGGTCATGGAGAAGGGGGGCCCTAGGGCACCTCTCTGGGAAGCTGATTCTCTTAATGCGTTCCATCCCCCGTGGGGGTGTACAAGCCTCCTGGGTTACAAGTATCCTAATTTGAAGGTCACAGCTCCAGTGACCTTCAGACCTCTGATTGATTTGGGAGCCTCCAGCCCTCTGGCCCACTCTGGCTCCCCTGGGAGGCTCCTGGGCAGCCAGGCCAGACTCAGGGACGCCAGGAGCGTCTTGTCCTTAATCCCTCTGGCTGCAGGGCCAGGAAGGAGGCTTGTTCCTTTGACCTCTCCATCTTCCACCCGAGCAGAGGAGGGGTAGCCTGAGACCCCTGCCTGACACCAAGACGCAGGATTTCTCTCCCAGTAGGGTATAGGGAGTGCAGAGCTAGAAAGGGGAGAAAGTAGCATTGCTTCCATAACCAGCAACGGGGGAGGTGTTAGCCCCGTTAAGGTTTTCACATTCAGGAGGAGGGTGCAGATGCAGACTCAGCCTACACTCCCATCCCCTTCTGGGGCAGGTGACCCCAAAACCCCGTTTCCAGCTGCAGTGGGAAGGATTCAAGTGAGAATCAAAAACCTCCTAACTCCTCCCTACCTCCCTCAGCCTCAGTATCCCCAGTCGCCTAGAAGGCCTCAGCTTTCTGCACACCAGAGGAGGGGGCATGGAAGACGGGGCGGAAGGTTCTACATAATTTACCCTGCACATCAAAGAGCTGGACGATTCCCAGCCCCAGAGGAGCCAGCCCTGTGGAGGACCAAGAGCTGAGGCCTTCCTTGTCCCTTAGGTGCCCCCTCACAGGACATTGGCAGGCAGGTCTCCTGGAAGCTTCCTCCCTCCCTTCTAGTGCCGTCCAGAAGAATTCAGAGACCTTGCCTAGGGACACTCAGGTGTAAGCTATAAACAATATTCTGTCAGACATCAGCAACAGAGCATCCACTCATTCAACAGGTATATTTCATGCTTGTGCCCTGGGCACTGTGTTAAATTCTAGGAAGTCCAGGGGAGCTGGAGACAGGTCTGTTTTCTCCTGGAATGGACGGAATGGGGTGTGGGAACTGACAAACAGAATAATTTTTTTTTTTTTTTTTTTTAGACAGAGTCTCGCTCTGTCACCCAGGCTACAGTGCAATGGTGGGATCTTGGCTCACTGCAACCTCTGCCTCCCAGGTTGAAGTGATTCTCCTGCCTCAGCCTCCTAACTAGCTGGGATTACAGGCACCCACTACCATGACCAGATAATTTTTGTATTTTTAGTAGAGACGGGGTTTCGCCATATTGGCCAGGCTAGTCTTGAACTCTTGACCTCAGGTGATCCACCGGCCTCGGCCTCCCACAGTGCTGGGATGACAGGCGTAAGCCACTGTGCCTGGCAAGGTAATTTTTAAAATGAATGGAGTTAGGCAATGACATGTTTTAGGATCTGACACCAAGCACAGGCAACAAAAGTGAAGATAGGCAAATGGGACTACATCAGACGTAAAATGTTTGTGCCTCAAAGAACACAGCAATTGACAGAATGCAAAGGCAAACTATGGAATAAGAGAAAATATTTGCAAATGACACATCTGATATATGGTTAATATTGAAAATATATACAGAAGTCCAACAACTTAACAAAAAAATCAAATAACACAATTCGAAAATGGGCAAAGAGCTTGAACAGACACTTCTCCAAAGAAGATTCACAAATGGCAAACAAGCACATAAAAAAATGTTCATTATTAATCATTAAAGAAAAGCAATTCAAAACCACAATGAGATACTCACTCATACCTATTGGGATGGCTACTATCCAAAAAAGAAAAGGGGGTGAAGTATAAAAGGCAATGTGTATTTCTGAAGTAGAGATGGGGGTTTCACCCTGTTGGCCAGGCTGGTCTCGAACTCCTGACCTCAGGCAGTCTGCCTGCCTTGGCCTCCCAAAGTGCTGGGATTACAGGCATGAGCCACCGTGCCCAGGCTTGGCCACACTTTAACAGGCTTCTGAATCTTCTGCTAGGCCCATCTAAGCCCCAGTTTCAGGGAAGAACCCTGATTCAGAAAACAGGCCCCAGTCCCCCAGATGGCCTTAGCTTCGTGCACACCAGAGGAGGGGCCATGGAGGGGAGGGGCAGAAGGTTCCACCCCATTCACCCTGCAAATCAAACAGCAGGAGTATTCTCAGCCCCAGTGCAGAGCCAGCCCTCTGGGGGTCCAAGAGCCAAGCTCTGCCTGTCCCTTAGGTGCCCCATCACAGGACAGTGGTAAAGACGGCACTGTCGGTGGGAATATAAAATGGTACAGCCACTGTGGAAAACGGTATGGCAGTTCCTAAAAAATTTAAAAGTAGAATCACCGTATGATCCAGCAATTCCAATTCCAGGTATTTACCCAAAAGAAAACATGGTCTCAAAGAGATACGTGTGCAGCCATGTTCCTAAGAGCACTATTCACAATAGCCAAGAGGTTGAAGCAAACCAAATGCCCATCAACATACAAATGGACAGTGGAAATGTGGTGTAAGCATACAGTGGAACATTATTCAGCATTAAAAAAAATGCTGGGATATAACATGACTGAACCTTGAGGACCTTGTGCTAAGTGAAGGAAGGCAGTCACAAGACGACAGATATTATTATCTCACTTATGTGAGTTATGGAGACAAATTCATAAAAACAAATAGTAGAATGGTGGTTACTAGGGACTGGGGTAGCGCGCAACGGGGAGTTGTTTTTTCACGGTTAAAGAGTTTTCGATTTGCCTGTAATGGCCACCATACACTTCATACAGATGAAAGAGTTCTGGAGACCTGTTTCACAATAATGTAAAAATACTTAACATTTCTAAATTGTACACTTAAAATAATTAAGATGGTAAACCTTATGTTATGTGGTTTTTTACCATGATAAAATAATTAGTGAAGATCATAAAACTGCAGAAATGGCTGGTTCCTTGGGAATTTCTACATAGGAGGGACTTCGGAGGGTAAAGAGAAGGGACCTTGAAGCTGGTTTGTATATAGCTTTATAAACAACCTTGAAAAGACACAACTTGTTCACATGAAAGAATGGGGTTAATTATAGGGGTGAGGCCATATACAGCATGGCAGTCATTGCTGGAGGGTGACCGAGGCTATTTGAGCTGAGGTTCTCAGAAAAGGCCCCTTCCAGGAGATGACATTTAAATTGAAGGAAGCCTAACTCATCTGTCAAGCAGAGATCTGAGGGGAAGAACACACCAAGAAGTGAGAAGACAATGGAGAGAAAATGTTCGAGAGGGAGAAAGAAACCCAGTGTGGCTGAAGCACAGCCAGTGGAGAGGTGAGAGGAGGCGACTCTGGGCTAGGGTGAGGGTTTGTAAAGGTGGATGGTCCACAGCAGCGTCGCCATTCATAAGAACAGCTATAACTATTATCACTTTTTTTCTTTTCCGAGACGGACTCTTGCTTTGTCGCCCAGGCTGGAGTACAGTGGCATGATCTTGGTTCACTGCAACGTCCATCTCCCAGGTTCAAGCGATTCTCCTGCCTCAGCCTCCTGAGTAGCTGGGATTACAGGCATGCGCCACCATGCCCAGCTAACTTTTGTATTTTTAATACAGACAGGGTTTTGCCATGTTGGCCAGGCTGGTCTTAAACTCCTGACCTCAGTTGATCCACCCGCCTCGACCTCCTAAAGTGCTGGGATCATAGGTGTGAACCACCACCCCTGGCTGACTATTATTTCTATCATTATTATCATGTTGGTGATTTCCAGGGACACAGACTGAAATCATGGTGGCCATTACAGGTCGAGCATATCTAATGGGAAAATCTGAAATCCGAAATACTTCAAAATCTGAAACTTTTTGAGTGCCAGCGTGATGCCACAAGTGGAAGATTGCAAAGGGCTGCACTCAAAACAGTCCAAACTTTGTTTCATGCACAAAATTATTAAAATTATTGCATAAAATCACCTTCAGGGTATGTGTATAAGATGTCTATGAAACATAAATAAGGCTGGCCATGGTGGCTCATGCCTGTAATCCCAGCACTTTGGGAGGCCAAGGTGGGCAGATCACTTGAGGTCAGGAGTTCCAGACCAGCCTGGCCAACATGGTGAAACCCTATCTCTACTAAAAATAGAAACAAAAATTAGCTGTTCATAGTGGCAGTCACCTGTAATCCCAAGTAGCCTCAGCTACTCAGGAGAATCACTTGAACACAGGAGGCAGAGGCTGCAGTGAGCCAAGATCCTGCCATTGCACTACAGCCTGGGCAAGACAGAGACAAGACTCTGTCTCAAAAAAAAAAAAAAAAAGTAGCAGGCATGGTGGCATACTCCCATGGTCCCAGTTACTTGGGAGGCTGAGGCAGGAGGATCACCGAAGCCCAGGAGGCCGAAGCTGCCGTGAGCTGTGATTGCACCACTGCACGCCAGCCTGGGCAAGAGAGTGAGACCCTGTCTCAAAAAAAGACAAGAAGAAAAACGTCTTGGGAAGGATTCTACTTACTTGACAACTACCAAGAACACTATACAGCCATCATCCCTTAACATGCTTAGAAATGTACTATGGGCCGGGTACAGTGGCTCACGCCTGTAATCCCAGCACTTTGGGAGGCCAAGGCAGGTGGATCACAAGTTTAGGAGTTCGAGACCAGCCTGACCAACATGGTGAAACCCCGATTCTACTAAAAATACAAAAATTAGCCGGGCATGGTGGTGGGTGCCTGTAATCCCAGCTACTCAAGAGGCTGAGGCAGAAGAATCGCTTCAACCTAGGAGGTGGAGGTTGCAGTCAGCAGAGATCATGTCACTACACTCCAGCCTGGACAACAGAGCAAGATTCCGTCTCAAAAAAAAAAAAAAATACAAATGCACTCTTAGAAGACTTCGCCATTGTGTGAACATCCTAGACTGCACTCACACACACCTAGATGGTAGCGCCTACTGCACACTCAGGCTCTACAGTACAGCCGGTTACTCCCAGGCCACACACCTGTACGTGATGCTGTCATACTGAATACTGTAGACAACTGTCACCCAGTGGTATTTGTGCTTTTAAACATAAAAGAAGTACACCAAAACTACCGTATGATACTCCCATGGCACCACCATCATACGTACTGTACGTCACTGACAGAAACATGGCTCTGCAGCGCATGACTGCATACGTCATGTCATCTGCGGTGGGAACTATTGTGACATTCAGGATCCAGGGACTCAGAGATGAAATGACCTGAGTTGGAGAAGCAGCAGGAAAAGCAAGATTGCTCGGTACAGACTGGGTCTACGGGAATTTCCATGAAGTGCTAAGGTCTTTGTCCTAAGGAACTGGCCGGTTTTAAGCAGGGGTGTATGTGGTCAGATTTCCCTCTTATGAAGAGCGCAGAGTGCATCGGTAGGTCCCCAGGGTGTGAGAGAAGGTCAGGAGGTCACTGCAAAATCCAGGGCGATACAGGGTGACCTGGAACTAAGGTGTGGTGGTGGAGACATGAACGGGTGGAAAGATACATAAAGGAACAGTTTGAGTTAACATGCAAGACATGAGGATGGTAAAGCCGCTGAAGCTGGACCTGCACACCATGCGGCTGAGTGACAGCTCCCTTCCCAAAAGATGGGACTGTTTAAATAGCAATGGCAGCAGTTGCTGGGATCTCCTGAAGCTGGAGAGCGGGAGCCTTGGGTTTCCCCATTGTTGGGCCGGCAGATATGTTTCAGATCAAATGACAGCAATGGGGACAGGGCGGGTTGGAGTCAGAAAGAAACAGGAAGAACTGAGGCAGCACAGCCCACACTCAACCCTCCACAGCTGCTCCAGCTTCAAAAGGAGAGTGTCGTCTGGGCCAACCTGTGCCCTAGTTCTCTCTTTTAAATAAGATTGTTTTATTCATTTTATTATTAAGGAAATATGTGCCCATTGTGGCTGCCCTAGAAATCACAGGAAAAAGTATCAAAGGGAAAAAAAATAAAAATTACCTGCAAGCAGACTAATCAGGATGAATTTCAGAAAAATTGTGGAATATTTTCATCCTTTTTTTTCAATGCAAATATATTCATAAAACCACTTTTAATGCAATTGAGAGCATACTATTTATGTATTTCTTTCATCAATTTTTAATTGAGTGTTTATTATGTGCAAAGCATTGTTTTAGGGACCAGGGATACAGCAGTGAAGAAAACAGACAAAATTTATGGAATTTATATTCCACATTATATACAGTTTGCTCATTTTCACGTAACATTATCTCATCAGCATGAACCCATTCTCATAAAACATTTTTTTAGAGACATAACTTGGAATGGCAGCTTAAATTTTGTTCTTATGGATACACATTTTGGTGTACTCACGAGAAGAAAATTTAACACTTGGCTTATTTTCATTTATTTTTAGTAAATGCAAAAATGGCTGGAAGGAAAATTCATGTTTTGTGCCTTACTGCTTTCTGTCCTTATGGAAAATCCCAAAGATAGAATTATTTGCTCAATGGGAACAAATATTTGGAGATTCTTGACAGAAGTTAGAAGATTCTACTCTGTGATCAGACAACGAAGTGATGACTAGTTTTAGGGTTTAGACATCTTCATTTCATTCTCTTATCCCTGTCTTTCTACCTAACTACATATCTGTCTGTCTATCCATCCATCTAACCCTTATCACCATCAGAAACTGCCTCACGTCTGAAACCATGATGTCAAACAGTCCTTGTTCTCATCACTAGCTCATGTCTCTTCGGGTTTCTCTCCCTCCCTTCCATCCTCTCCACCAGCAGCCCCACAATTCACATACGTAAGTCTGTGATAAGGAAGAACTCATGTTCCTCCTTATCTGCTTTAGATCCCATGGTCCAGTCTGACAACCACTCTGTATTAGTGCTCTGTTGCTGTTTAACAAATTACCACAAGCTCAGCAGCTTAAAACAATGCCTCCTTATCATTTTGCAATGTTATACGTCAAAAACCCAGGCAACCTTGACTGGGTGTTTTGCTCAGACTCTCGCAAGGCTGAGATCAAGTTGTTGTCTGGGCTGGGCTGGGCTCTGATCTGGAGGCTTTGGGGAGGCCTCCCCCTCCCTCACCATTACTGATTGTAGTCGCCAGCCTTCACGAGGCTTTCAGCCATCCTCACCTCCTTGTGTCGTGCCATCCACACTAGGCAGGGAGGATCTGTGTAACCAATAGCATACTGCAGCAATGGCAGTGTGTGGCTTCTGAGGCCAGGTCATGAAAGGCACTGACACTTCTGTCTTGCTCTTTCTTGGGCCAGGCACACTGGGGGAAGCCTGCTGCCACGTTGTGGGGGTGCTCAAGCAGCCCTGTGGAGAGACTGTGGGGGAGAAACTGAGGCTTCCTGCCCACAGCCAGCATTCACCCACCAAGCACTTCAGTGAGCCATCCTGGAGGTGAATCTTCCCACCTCAGTCCATTCTTCAGGTGATACAGCCCTGGGCAACATCTTGAGCTCACAAGAAGCCCTAAGCCAGAACCATCTAGCAAAGTCACTGTAGAATTCCTGGCCTACAGAAACTGTACAAGACATACATGTTTATTGTTATTTTGAGCCACAAGTTTTGGAGGTAATTCGTTCTGCAACAACAGATTACTAACACAGTGAAGATTCACAGCAAAGCCTCCACAAGGAAACCACTAAATTACCCCACCAATAACCTCATTCTTTACATGGCAATAAGTGCCTTAAGGAAAACAACACACTTGGAAGAGGCTGTAATGGAGCCACTTCAGGCTCTACAGGTTGGTCAAGAAATGGTCTCTCAGAAGAGGGGACATTCAAGAACAAGAAGAAGCCAGTGGTGAGAAGAGCTGGGGAAAATGAATGCCAGGCAAGGGAACTGGAAAGTTCACAGGTTCTGAGGAAGGAATGAGCTTGGTGTGTTAACAGAAAATCAAGCAGAATAGTTGATTCAATAGCAGAGTTCAGGAAGTGTATACTTAGGTGATGATGCTTAGGAAGTAGGCAGGGTCTGTGGCATGCAGATTCATGCAGGCAAAAGTCAGGGTTTTGCATTTTATAAGAATTTGGGGAGCCGGCTGGGCAGGGTGGCTCATGCCTGTAATCCCAGCACTTTGAGAGGCTGAGGCGGGCAGATCACCTGAGGTCAGGAGTTTGAGAGCAGCCTGGCCAACATGGTGAAACCTGTCTCTACTAAAAATACAAAAATTAGTCAGGCGTTGCGGCGGGTGCCTGTCATCCCAGCTATTTGGGAGTCTGAGGCAGGAGAATCGCTTGAACCCAGGGGGTGGAGGTTGCAATGGGCCAAGATCATGCCATTGCACTCCAACCTGGACAACAGGAGTGAAACTCTGTCTGAGAAATAATAATACGGCCATCATCTGCTTTTCATTGAGTTATGTTGTATCATAGAAAGCTGTACAAATTCAGCTTCCAAAAAACTTGAGTAGTCTCTCCTCACCCCGTACTCTACAACTGAGTTATTACTCCTAAGCCCTCCATGGTGGAGATTCTAGAGCTCCCCACTGCTTAGACACCTAATGGCTTTTTATAAAGGAGTTTAGTAGCAATGGGGAGCTGCTGGCTGGTCTGAAGTAAGGCAGAGGCAAAATCTTGTTTGTGTGGGGGATCGAACAGGAAGGTAGGCAGGAACCTCTGCCTACACAGAACCTCCGCCTCCCTGAAGCAGGGACACCAACAGGAGACTGGGGAGTGATCCAGAGAAAGGTGCAGGTGGGACAGGCCATAGTGGCCCCAGAGGAAGTGACAAGAACTGGTGTGGAGAAGGAGCTATTTTGAGGCACAAGAGACAGGACTCTGTGGGTGGTGGGGCGTGGAACCTGGACGTGGAGAGCACTGAGTCTGCATCCCTGTGGTGGGACATGGAGCCCGGACGTGGAGAGCACTGAGTCTGGATCCCTGTGGTGGGACATGGAGCCCGGACGTGGAGAGCACTGAGTCTGCATCCCTGTGGTGGGACATGGAGCCCGGACGTGGAGAGCACTGAGTCTGCATCCCTGTGGTGGGACATGGAGCCCGGACGTGGAGAGCACTGAGTCTGCATCCCTGTGGTGGGACATGGAGCCCGGACGTGGAGAGCACTGAGTCTGCATCCCTGTGGTGGGACATGGAGCCCGGACGTGGAGAGCACTGAGTCTGCATCCCTGTGGTGGGACATGGAGGCCGGATGTGGAGAGCACTGAGTCTGCATCCCTGTGGTGGGACATGGAGCCTGGATGTGGAGAGCACTGAGTCTGCATCCCTGTGGTGGGGACATGGAGACCGGATGTGGAGAGCACTGAGTCTGCATCCCTGTGGTGGGACATGGAGGCCAGACATGGAGAGGACTGAGTCTGCATCCCTGTGGTGGGACATGGAGGCCGGACGTGGAGAGCACTGAGTCTGCATCCCTGTGGGGGGGGACATGGAGCCCGGACGTGGAGAGCACTGAGTCTGCATCCCTGTGGTGGGGACATGGAGCCCGGATGTGGAGAGCACTGAGTCTGCATCCCTGTGGGGGGGGACATGGAGGCCGGATGTGGAGAGCACTGAGTCTACATCCCTGTGGTGGGACGTGGAGCCTGGATGTGGAGAGCACTGAGTCTGCATCCCTGTGGGGGGACATGGAGCCCGGACGTGGAGAGCACTGAGTCTGCATCCCTGTGGTGGGACATGGAGCCCGGATGTGGAGAGCACTGAGTCTGCATCCCTGTGGGGGGGGGACATGGAGGCCGGATGTGGAGAGCACTGAGTCTGCATCCCTGTGGTGGGACATGGAGCCTGGATGTGGAGAGCACTGAGTCTGCATCCCTGTGGGGGGGGGACATGGAGGCCGGATGTGGAGAGCACTGAGTCTGCATCCCTGTGGTGGGACATGGAGCCTGGACGTGGAGAGCGCTGAGTCTGCATCCCTGTGGTGGGACGTGGAGCCCAGACGTGGAGAGCGCTGAGTCTACATCCCTGTCTTCCTACGCACTTCCTTTCCCCAAGAGATGTACAGGTGGGACTTTTGATCTCCAGAGACTTTTGAGGTGAGTGACCAGCCAAGGTAATAATCTGAAAACAAGAAATGAAATCCTTACAAATAAGGAAGACCAGCTCAAGTAGGACAGGCCTGGGAGCAGCATGAGGCCATCTCTCTTCTCCTCTGGGGAAGCTGGGCCCCAGGAGGTGAGCTGGGGAGGCTGCTGCAAGAACGTATCTCTCCTGGAGGTGAAAGCCAGGAGTGTCCCTCCATCCCCTGGTTGCCAGGGGGTGCCAAGGGCACCTGCTACCATCCTGCCTGGATTTGAACAACCTGAGCCCCCCACCATGTCTCTGCTGGGGCAGAGAGCTTGTTCCCTCCTTGTGTAATGCGCAGTGTGGTTCTCCTTGTTCTAATTGGGAAGACAGGATGCTACAGAGACATGACTCCAAGTCTCTGGAGCTAACAGCATCCCAAGGCAAAGGCCAGAGCATGATTTATCCATCAGTTCAATATTCTCCACTGCCTCTGTTCAAGAACATTAAATCCTCCCAGTTGCTACTTCCCTGGGCAGAGGGTCAGGAAAGCTGTGAGCAAGAAACCCAGAACTTGGAGGATTCATTCATGTGGGGCAGATTCGGGTCCTCTGGAGAACACACAGCATGTGCCCAAAAGCCAGGTGTGAGGACTTCATCTCCCACACTGGAGGAAAGAAATGTCTTCCTAGGAAAGCAAGAAGAGCTCAGCAATGCAGGAGTGATCTGTAGCCATAAAGGTGGCGTATTTACTTAGCCAGAGCACAGTGATACTAGTACTCCATTATGGACTGAACTATGGCACACCTCCCGCCCCCCACCTTCATATGCTGAAAGTTCTAACCTCTAGTTTTCAGAATATGACCATATTTGGAGACAGGGTTTTTTGTTGTTGGTGGTGGTGGTGGTTTGTTGTTTGTTTTTTGATACTACGTAGCTTCACTCTTGTCTCCCAGGCTGGAGTGCAATGGCGCGATCTCGGCTCACTGCAACCTCCGCCTCCCGGGTTCAAGTGATTCTCCTGCCTCAGCCTCCCGAGTAGCTGGGATTACAGGCAACACGACCACGCCCAGCTAATTTTTGTATCTTTAGTAGAGACAGGATTCCACCATGTTGGCCAGGCTGGTCTTAAACTCCTGACCTCAGGTGATCCACCCGTCTCGGCCTCCCAGAGTGCTGGGATTACAGGCATCAGCCACCGCACCTGGCCGGAGAGAGGGTCTTTGAAGAGGTAAATAAAATGCAGTCATTAGGGTGAGTCCTTATCCATATGCTGCTATCCTTTTAAGAAAGAGAGACCGTGGCCAGGCACAGTGGCTCACGCTTGTATTCCCAGCACTTTGGGAGGCTGAGGCAGGTGAATCACAAGGTCAGGAGTTCAAGACCAGCCTGGCCAAGATGGTGAAACCCCGTCTCTACTAAAAACACAAAAAATTAGCCAGGCATGGTGGCAGGCACCTGTAATCCCAGCTGCTCGGGAGGCTGACGCAGGGAATTGCTTGAACCTGGGAAGCAGAGTTTGCAGTGAGCTCAGATTGCACCACTGCACTCCAGCCTGGGCGACAGAGCCAGACTCCATCTCAAAAAAACAACACACACACATACACGCACGCGCAAAAGAAGAGGAGACCAGAATGCAGACACACACAGAGGGACAACCCTGTAAGGACCTGGAGAAAAGGCAGCGGGATATCAGCCAGAGAGAGGCCTCAGAAGGAGCCGACCCAGCAACACCTCCATCTTGGACTTTTCGCCTCCAGAACTGTCAGAAAATAAATTTCTGTGGTTTAAGCTACTCAGTCTGTGGTACTTTGTCATGGCAGCCCAAGCTAACACAAGTCAATATCTGAAATAAAAGAACAATGCTGAACTGATTTCTTAGCATAATAAAGGAGAGAGAGCTATGCTAACTATGCAGTCTCTCTGTGCAGAATGGTCTGGTTTTATGGAGGGTTTCGGAGGCCATGTGTTCAGAGGTTGTGGGGCTTTCATAGACATCAAGGGGCTGAGATCATCTGCAGGACCGTGGTCTCTCGAGTGAGACCCTTGTGGATTGGTTGGCACTCAGAGACGTGTGTATCGGAGTGAGTCCCTCCTAACCAAGTGATTGTTTGGCTTGCAAAGGCGTGTTCACTGAGGCAGGCTGCCATGGGTCAGTTGTGCAAGTTTAAAACATTCTGATACCTCCCTGTTTCCCTGACTGCTGATTAATCCATCTTTTCCCAAGCTTGTGAGAACTTGCTTATTGTCAACTTTTTTGACAGTTGGGGCCCCACGAGACTGTCAGCTCTGTGAAAAGTGAAGGAGATATATCTAAATAGATGAGCAATTATGTATTGCTCATCTAAATTATTTACTGCTCATCTAAATGCATTCCCATATATATCTGTGAAACATGAAGGAGATATATCTAAATGAATGAGCAGTAAAATAATTCCTCATCTAAATGCATTCCTGGACAGGGAGTGTGACCGGCCTATCGTGGGCACTAGATGCATAATAGGAATTATTATTATTCCTGGCTCAGTGCACATTTGGGGAGTGGGTCATCTAGGCTCCCTGAGTAAGAATGGCGGGGTCCGAGGGTGTGCACACTCTCAGCTTTGGCACCTATAAGCAGAAAAAGGAGAGCTGGAAGAAGGTGGGGCCAGGAAAATCAGGATTGAGGGTCTACGAAGGTACAAGAAGGAAGCATTTTTGAGGAGGAGGAAGAGATCAACTGTGTTGATTGCCACAGTGAAGCCACATCACCTGAGGACAGAGAAGTGACCATTGGATCTGACAGCATAGTAGATTTTGAGCAGAGCAGTGTCATGGGTGGAGGGAGGAAGCAGCCTGTTTAGAAGAAAGTGGTGAGAGAATGTGGTCTTTTCATGCCCTAACCCTCTTCTAATAAGAATAGCAGTCCTATTGGGTCAGCACCCACCCTAATGACCTCATTGTAACTTTTTTTTTTTTTGAGATGGAGTCTTGCTCTGTCACCCAGGCTGGAGTGGAGTGCAGCAATCATGGCTCACTGCAGTCTTAATCTCCTGGGCTCAAGCCATCCTCCCACCTCAGCCTCCCAAGTAGCTGGGACTACAGGTGTGCTCCACCACACCCAGCTAATTTTTTAATATTTTTGTAGAGATGAGGTCTCCCTATGTTGCCCAGGCTGGTCTCAAACTCCTGGGCTCAAGTGATCCTCCCACCTCAGCCTCCCAAAGTGCTGGGATTGCAGGTGTGAGCCACCACACCCAGCTTTTGGGGATTTAAACATGATGATGCCTCTGCCAATAGTTTGTTCTTTTTTATTGTCGAGGAATATTGACTGCAAAAATATAAAACAATTTCTTTATCTAAGCAATTGATGAACAGTTGGGTTGCTGTCAGTTTCGAGTTATAATAAATGAAGCTTCTCATCACAAAAAAGAGAAATGAGGTAAAATTGGCAGTGATAGGACATTGAGTGGATGAACTTGGTGCAGACAGGAGCACTTAAGAGCTGCAGGTTTGTCTCTACCTGGGGCGACTGACAGGGAGCAGGTTTATGAGTTCAGTGAGTAAGCAAAGAAATTTCAGGCAAAGCCAAGGGCCTCCACCCTCCGAGAAGAAAAAAGGCAATTCCAGAGAGGGAAGAAAGGAAGAAAGGCTGACCCAGCAGGTCAGGGTCATGAGCATCTCAGGGGCCTTCTGCCCTTGCTGCACCCACTCCCTGAGAAGGGTGGGGTCTCTAGAGAGGCAGAGAGAGGAGAGAGAGGGGATGAGCAGATGCAGCCTCCCCTGGAGGCTGACTCACCTTCTGTGGCTCCCCCTCCTTGCTCCTACTCAGAGTGGGGACAGAGGAGGTCCATGGCTTTGCCTGCCTTGACAGTTTCTGCAGCTTCCTGCTAGGGTCTGGCTCTTCCCAGGCAGCCCAACGCACTCATGGCCAGTATGGTTTTTGGAAAGGGGATATTGGCTGTATGTAAAGCACGTATGGGAGAGGGGCAGTGAGGAAGCAGACACAACAAGGAAATGGTCATTCTTGAACAGGGAAGGGATGACAGAAACTCGGTAGCTAAGGATGGTGGTGTGGGGATGGAGGCAGTGGGAGACAGGTGTGGACAAACCAAGGTTTCTGTTGGAGATGCAAGTGATGGATTTGAGAGGCAGAAGAACCCAGACTTGCCCCATACTCCTCTGGCCTTACTGTTACTGGTTCTTCACTTCTCTGCTACCCCAGTTGAATATAAGGTCCTTAATGGCTATGATCATGCCTTGTGTACCTTCTCTTCTACAGAATCTTACCCCGTGAAAGGGTTGGTGAATGTCTGAATGGGCTGGTCCAAGCATTTTGAATCCAGACAAGTGTATTCTTCAGTGAACCCTGGACAGCTCATAAAACCTCGCCGTGGCTTGGAGGAAACATTCCTCTACACCGTGGACCTCCATGTTTTCATTCTATGCTCCCCAAAAACCCTCCTGATTTACCTTCATTTTGAAACAGTTAACAAACCCACAATCTTTCAGTCCCTGCAAATAATTTCTTCTCACTCATTCCTTTGTAAATCACTCACAACACGGGCTAACATTTATTGAGAATTTACTATGTGCTAAGCACATGACATGCATTATTTAGTAGAAGTTTAAAAACACACAGCGGGATGCTCTCACTTTCTTGCTTTATTCCAATAGGAAGAAAAGATGGCTATGGGCCAGGCACACTTCAGACCAGTTTAGCATCCCAGCAAAGCGGATGTTATTTCCCATAATTCCCAAGGAAAAGTCCCAGGTAAGTAAGTCTCTCAACTACCCCATTGGAGTCATGTGCCCATTCCTGAACCAGTCACTGTGGGCACGGCAACAGCATGACGGGACCAGACCTGGGTCAGCTGCTAACTAGTTCTCCATAGGAAAGAAGCCTCCTGTGGCAGGAAGCCTGGGAAAGGAGTGTTGGGCAGAAAAGCTAGAGATCTGCAACAGCATAAATTATGTTCGTGAATACTGACGAGATCAGTTCTATCTCTGGCATTTTCAGTTACTTAGGCCAATACATTCTCCTTTTTATTTAAGTCAATTTATGTCTTCTAACTAAAGGCAGATGAATTCATTTATAGGTTTTCCCTCTCTTTCCATCAGAACGTAAGTCCCATGAGAACAGAGACCAAGCCTATGTTGTTCCCTGCTGTTGTACCCTTGCCTAAAACAGTGCCTGACACCACAGTAGCTGCTCAGTAAATATTTGCTGTTTTGTGATTATCTATTTAATGTCCGACCTCAGCAGGATCATTTCCATGCAGAGGAGCGATTTGTTTTGAACTCGTCTGTGGATCTCCCAGTCCCTAATACGTGTCTCACACATATGGTTCCTCAGAATATACTGAAGAATAAGCAAATAAATGTCTCTTCCGCTGGACTCTAAGAAACAGGAAAAGAGAGACTGTGTCTGTTTTGATAGTAATTATATCCTTGGGATCTAGCACTGCTTGATAGGTAGAAGTCCCCCCCCCCCGTCATTATTACCTGAATAATGACTAAATACATTTTAATAAACAGTAAGGATGTATTCAGTTTATGTCACCAGTGTCTGCAGCAGTTCCTGAAGTGAGAACTTATGAATTCATGGGGTCTGTAAAGGTTTACACAGACAACTTTTATTCTTTTGCAGAGCCTCCATCCAAGGACACATGTTAATGCATACAAATTCTTGCACAAACCATTCACGGAGGAATAGAAGGCTTTAGGGCTTCAAGCAGTCCTCACCATCCCCCAGCCAGGCTAGGTTGACGTCAATTGTTCTGGCTTATTCCCTTTCAAAAACTCTTAGCTCTTGTTAGCTACAGAGGCAGGTTCAGTTTGTTACCATGGAAACTGCAGCTGGAGTGGGGAAGTGGGGAGGCTGAGGAATGGTCAGACACTGGAATTTTCCAGCTCTGGAGGCAGATTATGTGGAATAGAAATCCTGGACCAGCAGCACACAGTCAGTTCTCAATAAATAATAATAATTATTTATTTATTTTTGACATGGAATCGCACTCTGTCGCCCAGGCAAGAGTGAAGTGGCGTGATCTCGACTCCCTGCAACCACCCACTCCTGGGTTCAAACAATCCTCCTGCCTCAGCCTCCCGAGTAGCTGGGTCTACAGGGTAGCGTGGCCACACTCGGCTAATTTTTCGTACTTTTAGTAGTGACGGGGTTTTGCCATGTTGGCCAGGCTGGTCTCGAACTCCTCAGTTCAGGCAATTTGCCTGCCTCAGCCTCCCAAAGTGCTGGGATTACAGGCATAAGCCACTGTGCCTGGCTGTCTTCCAGTTCTTTTTCTAAGAGGAACACAGTCATTTTTCCTCCCCACCTTAACATGTCTTCTAAGTTGCTAGATAAAATATAGGCCACCCAGTGTACCCAAACAGGACATATGCTAACAAATTGTTTAGTTTATCTGAAAATCACATTCGACAGGGTTATCCCGTATTTTTTATTTACTAAAGCTGATAACCCTACTTTTCACACTAGGTTACTTTGATTCAAATCAAAAGTTGGTGTTATCAGCTAATCTATTCGATTAACAGTAGCTAATTATTAGGGAATCTGTCCATTAACAGTAACTGAGTGTGCCTTTTTCAAAGACTCCATTCAGTTATTTGAGAAATACTCTAGGAGCATCCGTTCCACGACAATTACCATGCAAGGCGCAGAGGATAATGCACCTACACTCATCAGTGCCTGCCCTCTCAGAGCTTTCATTCTGGTCATAGAATCATGTATCTTTTCCCCCACAGCATAACGAAATCTTGGGAGGCCGAGGCAGGCGGATCGATTGAGCCCAGGAGTTTGAGATCAGTCTGGGAAACATGGTGCAACTCCGTTTCTATTAAAAAAAAAAAAAAAGAATGGTGCGTACCTGTAGTCCCAGCTACTCAGGGGGCTGAGAGGGAGGATCACCTGAGCCTGGGAAGTTGAGGCTGAGTGAGCTGTGATCACACCACTGCACTCCAGCCTGGGTGATAGAGCGAGACCCTGTCTCAAAAAAACCGGAAAAACAAAAAACCCATACAAAATTTATTCGAAATATAATTAAATATGATTCTAAAACTGAAATTTAATTAATTCTAAAACTTTTTTTTTTTTTTGAGACAGAGTCTCACTCCGTCACCAGGCGCCAGGCTGGAGTGCCAGTGGCGCGACCTCGGCTCACTGCAACCTCCGCCGCCCGGGTTCAAGCAATTCTCCTGCCTCGGCCTCCCGAGTAGCTGGGGCTACAGGCGCGCACCACCATGCCCAGCTGATTTTTTTGTATTTTTAGTAGAGACGGGTTTTCACCATGTTGACCAGGATGGTCTCGATCTCTTGACTTCGAGATCCACCCGCCTCGGCCTCCCAGGCCGAGGATTACAGGCGTGAGCCACCGCACCCGGACTTTTTAAAAGATGACCTCACTGTCTAGATGACAATATAAAAATAATGTGTCCAAATGCACGTTTCTCCAAGGTCTATCACAGACCTTTGGGTATAGCCGACAGAGGTCCCACGTTTGAGCCGTTCTCCTATCTCTTTCCCAGTCAGCAGTGAGCTCCCTGAGGGCAGGGCTTGTGTCACTTCACAGTTTCCCAGGTGCTGCTGCCTCAGGGGACCTGCACCGCGCGCATGCGCACTACCCACGGCCTCTTGCCCGGAAATGCTTCTGCCTGGGTCTCCACCGCAACCCTTCCGTGTGACTGGAGTTCGACTGAAGAGAACTGCGACCCTGAGGATGTAGTCGATGGAGGCCATGGTTCTCCTGACCAACCCCTTCAGAGGAACCGAGAAACTAAACCACAACGGCGAACCGGCTAGAGCCGAAGGCGGGCGGGGCGCACGCGCAGAGGGCCTCGGACTCTGGCGCCATCTTGGGCCGCCGCGGGCCGGACGCTTGGCCTTTCTTCGGGCTCGCTCAGGTTGGGGGATTCGCGCCGTCAGGCCCCTTCGGCACACGGGCTTCCCCTTGGGGATAGACCTCTGACATCCTCCAGACGGCAGTGCTGGGCGTCCGGTCCCCGCCAGGCTGCTGGCCTCGCGCTGCGCCCCAGCCGGGGAAGGCCAGGCGTTCCCCCGGTGACCCGACAGTCGCAGGACTCTTCCGCAGGACGTGGTCTCTCACCTGCCGGGCCCCACCGACGGCTTCCAGCGTCGCCGCTAGGGTTTTCGAAAAGGCGAGCACTTTCCAGGAACGGCTGCTGAAGTCTGGGGCCCACGCCCTTCCCCTAGTGCGCCCATTTACGCCAGCATTTCTCACAACTTGGTATTTCCCATTATTAGCATTGGTTTGACAGTGGAAAACCTGTGAGACGCCTCGCACGGAGAATAGGACATGGCTTTCCACAGGAGGCGGTTGCTGGGGTACCCAGCCTCTTTTAAACGGTTTTGTGGAGATGCAGTTTACGACAAAATGTACCCAGTGTACAACTCAGTATTTTGTAGTAAACTTACGGAGTTGTGCAGCCATCACCGCAGTCCACCTTTAGAATGTTTACATCAACCAATGCCACCATCCCCAGTTCCCTCGAGCCTATTTGAGGGTCAGCCCCCAGGCAACCCACTAATCCGCTTTATGCCTCTTGAGATTTCCCTTTTCTGGACGTTCCATGAAAACAGAATTGCACAGTTTATGATCTTTTGCGGCTGGCTTCTGACACTTAGCATAATGCTTTTGCAGTTCATCCATATTGTGACGTTTTTGTGGAGTTTGGTCTCACCTCTTTTACAGGAGGGTAGTTTTGGTTCAGAACTGCCTTGCTGAGTGGATTGTGGAGACTGCAGACATTGTTTGAAAGCTGTAGGTATACCACACACCCCTTTATCCCCTTAAATTTGGCTCAGTTTTGCCAATTTCTTTTTTCCTGGATTGAACATGTTTAATTAGGATTTTCAGAGTTACAAGCTGGAAGTCTGTTAAGGATGCCGAGTTTGTTCACTTGCTAGCTTGGATTTGGATCCAGGCTCTCTCTCTTGCGTCATTTTGGACAACCATTCAACCTCCCTAAGTCTTAGTCTGCAGGGGATACTTATTCCTAGTTTAAATGAGTTATTGCATGGGAATTGTTTAGAAATGTGTCTGGCATATAGTTCAGCTAAAAATGTTAGCTATCATTATCTTGCATGGATTATTATTATTTTTTTTAATTTGGGGAGAGCTGTGATGAGTTAGATGAGTGCTACTTCAGCCCAGTGGGCTAAGGTATTAAAACTTAAGTCTGTTTTCTTATGATCCAGATCAATTTGTGGCACATATTTATTTGCTTCCTGGGAGTTGGTAGGAAATTTATACAGCTCACCAAGATTATTTTGATAGTTACTTTTGGTACTTTATATTTTTTCAGGAAATTATGTATTTCCTTATATTTACAGATTTATTAGATTAAAAGTAAATGGTGTTAAGACTGTAATCTCTGGGGGGGCAGATATGAGGGTTAGAGTGCTGAGCTCTTATTAGATGTGGAACATTGGACAATTTGTTTAACATCCCGAGGCCCCGGTTTCATCCCTGGAATTGGATAACAATGGCATCCTACCTTCCTGCTTGTCAGGAAGATTAAATAGAAATCTTCACTTAACCACAGCACCTGGCAGCATAGGGAAAGTTCCATAACTGCCAGCTGTTGTTATTTCCATTATGGGAGTTCTTTCCAATTAAAACAGCTTAGGGATTGTAAACCTCTGTGAACCAGTTAATTAAAATGAACTGGGAAGCCTTCCACTGTTTTCTAGGTCTTGGAACACTTTATGGAACAGAGACATTATTTGTTCCTTGAAAGTTGGAAGTTAGTTTCCATTCCTACTCTCGTCACCTTTTGAGGCCATACTTTTTCTTCCTTTTTGGGGGGTACTTTTTGTGTACTCCTCCTCCATTTTACTACGAGTTTTAAATTTAATAACAAAGAGGGTCAGCAAATCTTTTCCGTAAAGGGCCAAACAACGAATATTTCAGGCTTTGTGGGATATACCGACGTCTTGTCAAAATTACTCAGCTGTCCTTGTAGTGTGAAGGCAGCTATAAATAAATAGGTGTGTCTGGGTCCAATAAAACACAGCCAGTGTTATGTATGAACATAGAAATTTAGGTTTCATTTAATTTTCTCATGAAGTACAACCATCTATTTTTGATTCAACTGCATTTTTGTACGTTGGCTGTGTGAACTGTATAAAAACACAGCAGACTGGATTTGGCCTGCTTGCTATAGTTTGCTGACCCCTACCATAGTATTTCATGACATAGTGACTAGTGGTGTGATGCGGAGTCAGAAAGACATGGATTTAATACAATTTTGGTTCTGGTATGTTTTAACTGGGTATATTTGGGCAACTTAGCATATCACTCAGCCTCATGGTCTTCATCTTGCAATAGGCAGTAAACTTATCTACCTTCTTGGTTGTCAGGTTGGGATAATGCATATGAAGGTAGTCCAGTGAATCATATATTAGCTATATCATATTCTTTTTTGAGATTTGGTTGAGCAGACTAAGTGCTGGAGGGTAGAGCTAGATGACTTGGTTTTTAATCCTGGCCACTTTCTAGCCATGTGACTTTGTGCCAGTCATCTACCCTCCTTGTGCCTCCCCCTTCCTCATCTGTAAAATAGGGGTTATTAGTAGTACCTACTTTAGATAGTTGTCATGCAAATTTAAAAAGCTAACGATTATAAAGTGCTTAGACACATTCCTGGTACATACACATTCTTATTTCAAAATAAGGTATATTTGGGGTTGAAAATCCATGTGCTTTGTTCAGATGAAACGCTTGACTCTTTTTGCTGAAATTACACAATTGGTAAAGCATAAGAATTATTTGTTCTTTGGAAGTATGAAGAAAGTTGCCTATAAATGGCAAAGGCTTGGAGCACTTTTTGAGGAAAGTACTCCCCTGACATTTGCCAAGTTTTTATTATCTCTCTTCCTTTCAAGAACGATCCATTTCATTATGGCTTTCAAATTTAATGGCCTAGAAATGTACCCAGTAGTGGCTGAAAGCTCAGGCTCAGGAATCCATCAGATTTGGGTTTGATTTCTAGCTCTGCCACCCTTTAGCTTGTAACCTGGGAAAAGATATCTTCGAAGGCTTGCCTCTCATCTGTAAAACCTGGATAATAATAGTATCTACTTTATTAAGTTGTTATAATAATTAAACATAATAATTCACATAAGGTGCTTGGTGCCAGGCCTTACCCATTGTAAAAGTTTAATAAATTATAGATATTATTTCTTTTATTCTCCAGGGCACTCTTGAAGGAAGATGCACTTGAAAGCCATTTGCTAGCTTCTTAAATGGACAGCTTCCCTCTTACTTTAGGTTTGAAATGCTTAATAGCATTATGGGTTGAGTGTTCCTTATCTGAAATACTGGACGCTAGAAGTGTTTTGAATTTCTGATTTTTTTGAATTTGGGATTTTCAACTGTATATGAATTAATTGTTCTTATGAGGCTGCCTTCATGAACCTGTTAGTCATAAGTTTGTTTTCTAAGAAAAGGGGGCCATTTCTTGAAGATTTTCAGTGCACTTACATAGGATTGTGTTGGGAGATAGTAAGCAATATAGACAGAAAAACTCAAATTTGAATTCTGGCTTTCTCAACTAATTAGATTATGACTGTGAGACGATAGCGTCCTCTCTAAGCTGCAGATTTCTCATCTACAAAGTATATTAGTTTTAGTTTCATTAAGATTCTTGGGAAAATACACCTAGATAGATATATTTTTAATAACAGCCTTATCAAGATGTAATTCATCTGCCATACAATTCACCTGTTTACAGTGTGTACAGTTCATTGTTTAGCATATTCAGAGTTGTATAGCTATCAGTGCCATCAACCTGAGAACATTTTCATTACCCTAAAAAAAAAACCTTCACTCCTCATTCCCCTCTTCCTCCAAACCTAGGCAACCATTCACCTATTTTCTGTCTGTAGATTTGCCTGTTCTGGACATTTCATGTAAATGGAATCATACAATGTGTGAGCTTTTGTGACTACCTTTTTTTTTTTTTTTTACTTAGCGTACTGTTTTCAAATTTCATCTATGCTGTAGCATGTATTAGAAGTTTGTTCTTTTATATTGTCAAATAATATTCTATTGTTTGGATATACCATATATTATTTATCTGTTCATCAGCCAGTGGGCATTTGGGTTGTTTCCACTTTTTGGCTATTATGAATAATGCTGTTAAGAACATTGATGTGGCAGTTTTTGTGTGGACACGTGTTTTAATTTTACCTACCAGTAGAATTACTGGGTCATGTGCTAACTCTATGTTTAACCTTTTGAAGAACTGTCAGATTGTTTTCCAAGTGGCACCCAGATCTTTTATAAAGCACTTACCCCAGTGCCTGGCACAGGGTGAGTGTCCCATACAAGATAGCTATTCTTGTAACACATTTTCATCATAAGAAGTATGTTCTTGAAAGCTACTCTTCTAATTTAGTTCAATGAATTGGCAAGCCCTCGTCTTTTTCTTTTTAATGTCCTGGGAACTATCTGTGCAGACTAATTTGTTCCTTAGGCATTGGAAGAACACTTCCAGTCAAACAAATTTCAACTATTTTCTGTTTTCCTAGAAAATGATGTATTTCTTTAAGGTTTTCCAGTTTATTAATACAGAATTAACGTAAGATAGTGGTTGCAGAGTCTGACCTCTGGAGTTACTTACTGGGTATGCTTCAGTTTCCTTATATGTAAAATAGAGGTGATGAGGACACCTATCTCAGAGAAATTGTAAGGATGAGATGCAAATGCATGTCATGCTTGATGCAGTACATAGCACACGGGACATATTCAATAAGTATTAGTTTTATCTCATAGAGCCTGTGGGGGGCTAGATTATTAATATGTACTAGATTCTTTGTAGGAAGACTTTTCCTATCTTCCCCCCCCCCCCCCGTATTCCTTTGGTAGTCAGTTGGTAATTTTTATTTTCCTTAAAAATGTTCCTTTTCATTAAAATATTCATATGTACTCCTCTAAAATCATATTGAATATTAACTTTTTAAAAAAAACTTTTAATAGGTAATAGATTTGTGTGGCTTGGAATTCAAAAGGAGAAAATTCCTCCTCACCGCATCCCATCTTCAAGCTATCAGTTTCCCTCTGTATAGATAACAAGTGTCTCAGAAGATGTGTTTGAGTCAGAAAAAGAAAAAAAAACATGACCAATGTCACTAGTTTTGTGACTATCTTTCCAGTGTTCTTCCATGCACATGGAAGCAAATATGTATACAGTATATTTCTCTTTTTATTTAATAAGTGAAGTATACTGTGTTTACTGTTCAACACCTTGACTTTTCATATAACAATGTATCTTGGTGATTGTTCCATACGAGTTTTTGCATGCTTTTTTATGGTGGTAGATTTTTCTGTTAAATGCATGTGTCATAATTTATTCATCCAGTCTCCTCTTTGTGAACATATTACTTATTGTTAGACTTTGTTAAACTTGTATCTCTTACCTCCAGCTGTTTTTCTGCTTTCTGATTCATGTTTTACTTTTATCTCAATTATTATTCTCCATTTTTCTTAGGTTAATTTCATGATGGGCCTTTAAAACCAACCAGATAAAAATGCATTTTCTCCATCTGCATGATGATCTGCGTTGTGGAAGCCAGAGTACCTCTCCTGATTATTCTGGTCCTGTCCTCAGGCATTTACATGTGAGTATGTGTGGAAATCATGCTGTTTCTCAGGGGACCTGGTTGAGAGTTGAGTGCTAATCTCACCTAGGAGAAATTCCTGTAGTGTGCTACAGTTGCGGTTTTCTGGGATCTCCAGTCATTAAGTGGCCAACAGGGTCTTGTAAGGTCTGACTCTTCTCTCCTTCTGTAGCCTTTATCTTATGCTATTCTGTACTCTAGCTACACAGGTTTCTGTATTCCCTCTGCCTCATAACCCTGTGCACACTGTTAACTAGGCACAGAATGTCTTTCCTTACTACCTAGACTGGGTCAGGCTCTCTGATATATGTGTTATAATTCAGTGTTTGTTTCATCACATTTATTGCTTGTTACTTCATGTTATTTGTATGCTTATTTGATTGTTTGGCTTCATCAGTGGGCTATAAGCTCCATGAAGGGAGAGACTACGTCTCCATTGTTTTTCACTGTATCTCTAGTATCTAGAGGTAGTTGATACTCATTATCTGCTTATTAGATGGTTGGATAAGTGAACAGTTACCATTTTGCAAATTCAGGATTAGAGCTTTCTGGCTGGTAAACCAACTTGAGCAAAAAGTAGATGAGTAACCCTACATTTTCTATATATACTACTTTGGTTACCATGTTATAGCTTGACTTCTGAATGTTTTAACTTCTTATGAGAAATAGTGCCCAGTGCCCTTTTGGACAGGAACATATAAGCTGAACTTTAGTTCTGAACCTTAACACTGTCTACCAGACTTGACATATTTTCCTTTTATAACATCTGATTCATGATGGGGCTGGTCTTTTGCCTGTTTTTAAGCTTGTATGTAATTAATTGCTTTTGGGAACTTTCTTTTAATATTTGGACTTAGGAGCAGCTTTTGTGAAAGGGTTGGTTACTTTAATATGAATATTTGGCTTTATATTGTCCTAAAACTCCTATTTGAGAGAGTTAAAAAAAAGAAAAGTTTTTCTTAAGGAAAAATTCGTTAGATTTGCATTACTGAGGAATGGTGTACAAATTTGTATATGAAGATATTTATCTAGCAGCACTGAATATATACACATGAGCTCTAAATACTGAAGAACTAGATTCTTTATTTATTTTGTAAAGTAATGTTTATTTTAATCGGTCTATTCAGGCAACAAATCAGCTGTGTGTGGAGGACTTCAGAGCTCCAGCAGAGACCTCTCCAGAGGTCTGCTCATTGTCTCCACTTGCTTTAGTATAAGCATCTTAAATATTACATGTCCCAGATAGCTCGTGATTTTATGCTCTTCCCCTGAAACCTGTGTCTCAGATACTCAGCAAGTAATACTTCTGTGCACCCAGTTATCCAAACTAGAAATGCGGAACTCATTTCTGATTCTTTGCCACACTTACACAAATCAGCAAGATTTGCCTATATTATTTCCAAAGTATATCTTGTATTTGTCCACTTCTCCCTATCTCTACTGCCACCATACTAAACCAGAGCCCTGCCATGCCATCCTTTGCCTAGACAGCTGCCCCTTAACTGGTCTTCCTGCTTCCTCTCTTAAGTATCTCTAGTCCCTCAGTTCGCCACAGAGCAACGTGATTCATCTTAATATGGACTGTGTCAGGCCTTATTTAAAAATCTTTAATGGCCCCCATTACATTTAGGATTAAGTTCAAGATCTTTCTCTTAACCTACAAGTTCCTAAAGAGCTGGCTTTTGAATACCTGTACAACCTCATTTTACATCCCTCATTATCCTCTAGCCATTCTGATATCTTTTCTGTTTTTTTCCTTTATGGTCTTTGTATATTGCTGTTTTGTCCTTTTTTTTTTTTTTTTTGAGATGGAATCTCACTCTGTCACCCAGGTTGGAGTTCAGTGGCATCATCTCGGCTGACTGCAACCTCCACCTCCTGGGCTCAAGCAATTCTCCCACCTCAGCCTTCAAAGTAGTACCTGGGATTATCGGCATGCGCTAACATGCCTGGCTAATTTATGTATTTTTAGTAGAGACGGGGTTTCACCATGTTGGCCCGGCTGGTGTCAAGCTCCTGACCTCAGGTGATCCTCCCCCTCAGCCTCCCAAAGTGTTGGGATTACAGGCATGAGCCACCCACACCCAGCCTGTTTTAGTCTTTTTGAAATGTTCTTCCCTTCCTCTTCCCTAGTCTGGGTTTTTCAAAATGTAGTCTGTTTCTCTTCCTCAGCAATCCCTGACTATTCTATATCTACCATACAAACACAACCCGCCTCATTTTGGGATCCTGGTTTTTTTTGTTTGTTTGTTTGTTTAAAGCATTCACCATAATCCTTCAAGGTTTATTGAACATCTCTTCCCAGCTGGATTGAAACTCTGACAATATATTAAATAAATAAGTTATGACAGGGGTCATTTCAATTTGATTTACAATGAACCATGAACTTGACCTAGCTTTGGGTCTTATATTAAAAGTAATTGTAAAAACCACTATTGCTTTTGCACCAACCTAATAAGATAGTAGGCACTCAAATATTTGTTGAAACAATAGCTGAATAAGCATTTATCAGGAGATTTCTGTGTATTAAGCTTTGTGCTAGGCCTTAAGATCATAATAGTGAAAAAGACAGATTTCCATCCAATCTGCTCAAATAACCCAAACTAGTACAGATTTATTGTAGACCAGTGATTCTCAAGCTTTTTGAGAGTTTATACTCTTGAAAATGAGGACCCTAAAGAACGTTTGCTTATGTAGCTTTTATCTATCAATATGTACAGTTTTAGATATTTTAAAAACTAGAAATAAAGTCAGAGGACTTCAATACCTATGTTAGTCCAGTTTCACACTGCTGATAAAGACATACCCAACGCTGGGAAGAAAAAGAGGTTTGATGGACTTACTGTTCCACATGGCTGGGGAGGCCTCACAATCATGGCAGAAGGGAAGGAGGAACAAGTTAAGTCTTACATGGATGGTGGCAGGCAAAGAGAGAGCTTGTGTAGAGAAACTATTGTTTTCAAAATCATCAGATCTTGTGAGACTTATTTACCATCATGAGAACAGCATGGGAAAGACCTACCCCCCATGATTCAACTATCTCCCACCTGGTCCCTCCTATAACACATGGGAATTGTGGGAGCCACAAGATGAGATTTGGATGGGGACATAGAGTGAAACCACATCCATACCCCACTTTTAGCAATGTATAGGTTATCCAAATAGAAAACCAATAAGGATACAGTAGTGTGAACAATACTGTAGGCCAAGTGGACCTCACACATACACAGATCATTCTGTCTAGCTGCAGAAAAATACACATTCTTTTCAAGCATACAAGGAACATTCTCCAGGACAAATTGTATACTAGGCCACAAAACAAGCCTTAACAAATTTAAGAAGATTGATACCTGTATCAAGTATCTTTTCTGACTATAATGGTATTAAACTAGAAATCAATAATGAGGAAAATTGGAAAACAACACATACGTGGAAATTAAACAACACATTCACTCCTGAATAACCAGTAGGTCAAAGAAAAAATCAAAAGGGAAATAAAAAATATCTTGAAACAAATGAAAATGGAAACACCACATGCCAGAACTTCAGTGTAGAGAAAGCAATTCTAAAAGTGAAGTTTATAGTGTTAAATACTATGTTAAGAAAAACAAAGTTCCCAAAGAACCTAACTTTACATCTCAAGAAACTAGAAAAAGATGAACAAATTAAGCCCAAAGTCCAGAGAAAGAAGGAAAGATAAAGCTCAGCAGGAATAAATGAAATAGAGAATAGAAAAGATCAATGAAACTACAATCATAATAGTGAAACCGGTTTTTTTTTTTTTTTTTTTTTTTTGAAGAGATACAATTGACAAGCCGTTAGCTAGGCTAAGAAAAAGAAAACTCAAAATTATAAATTGAAGAGGAGACATTATTACAACTGATACCACAGAAATACAAAGGATCATAAAATACTACTACTATGAACAAGTATGCACGAACAAATTGAACAACCTAGAAGTGAACACATTATTAGAAACATACAACCTATCAATCAAGACTGAATCATGAAGAAATAGAAGTCCTGAGCAGATCAATATAAACAGTAGGGACATTGAATCTGTAATCAAAAACCTCCCAACAAAGAAAAACCTGGTACCTGACTGCTTCACTGGTGAATTCTACTAAATATTTAAGAAAGAATTAACATTCAGCCATCTCAAACTCTTCCACAAAATTAAAGAGGAGGGAAAACTTTTAAACTCATTTATGAGGTCAGCATTACCCTGCTACCACAGCAAGGCAAAGACACTACAAAAATAGAAAATTACAGGCCAATGTCTCTGATGAACATACATGTAAAACTCCTTAACAAAATAACTAGCAAACTAAATTCAACAGCAGATTGAAAGGACCGTACACCATGATTAAGTGACATTAATCACTGGGATGTAACGATGGTTCAACATACACAAATAAGTAAATGCGATATACCACATTAATAAAATGAAGCATGGAAATCGTGATCGTTTCAATTGATGCAGAAAAAACATCTGACAAAATTCAACATCCTTTCATGATAAAAACTCAACAAATTATATATAGAAGGAATGTGTCTCAAAATATTATAGGTCGTATATGACAAGCCCACATCTAACATCATTGTCAATGGTGGAAAGCAAAAAGGTTTTCCATTAAGATCAGGAGCAAGATATGGAAAAACAAAAGGCATACAAATTGGAACAGAAGAAGTGAAATTGTCTCTGCTGATGATGTAGTATTATATATAGAAAACCCCAAAGATGCCACCAAAAAAAACTGTTAAATAGAGTAATTCAGTAAAGTTGCAGTAAAAACCAATATTGTTTCCAGGTGCTACCAAACTCTCCGAAAAAGAAATCAAGAAAACAATTCCATTTACAATACTATCCAATTATTTAGGAATAAATGTAACCAGAAAAATGAAAGACCTGTTCACTGAAAACTATAAAGACTGATGGAAGAAGTTGAAGACACAAAAAGAAAGATATATTTTGTTCATGGATTGGAAAATATTGTTAAAATCTCCATCCTACCCAAACTGATCTGTAGATTCAATGCAATTTCTATCAAAAATTCCAATGTCATTTTTCACAGAAATAGAAAAATATTCCTAAAACTCACATGAAACCATAGAATACCCCAAATAACCAAAGAAATTCAGCGAAAAGAACAAAGCTGGAGGCATCACACTACCTGATTTAAAAATTGAGTATAAAGCACAGTAATAAAAACAGCATGATACTGGCATAAAACCAGAAAAAGATCCATAATTTATAGTCAGTTGATCTTTGACAAAAGTGTCAAGAACATACAACGGGGAAAGGACTTTTTCTTTTTTTTAATAAGCGGGTTGGGAAAACTAAATATCCACATATAAAGAAATGAAATTAGACACCCCATATTAAAAAATCAACTCTTAAATGGATTAAAGACTTAAACATAAGACATGAAACTGTAAAATTACTGGGACAAAACATATGGGAAAAACCTTGACATTGGTCTGAGCAATCAGTTTTGGACAAGACTTTAAAAGCATAGGCAGAAAAAGCAAAAATAGACAAAAGGAATTGAATCAAACTAAAAAGCTTCAAGTGTTGGCAAAGATAGAGAGAAAGGGAACCTGTGTACATTGTTGGTTGGAACATAATATAGTCGTTATGGAGATTCATTTAAAAAAATTAAAACTGCCATTTGACCCAGCAGTCTCACTTCTGGCCACATATCCAAAGAAAATCAGTATACACTTCCATGTTCATTGCAGCATTATTCACATTAGCCGAGATATGGAATCAACCTGATTGTCCATGGATTGATGAATGGATAAATAAAACGTAATCTGTACACTGGCCTTTAAAATGAAGGAAATGCTGTCATTTATGACAACATGGATAAACCTGGAGGACATTATGGTAAGTGAAATCAGCCAGACACAGAAAGATAAACTCTGCATGATCTTATTTATATGTGGAATCTAAAAAAGTTGAACTCATACAAGTAGAGAGTTGAATGGTGGTTGTCAGAGGCTAGAGATGATGAGCTGATGCTGGCCAAAGGGTGCAAAGTTTCGGTTAGATGGGATTAAAAAATTCTGGTGATCTGTTGTACAGCTTGGTGACTCTAGTTAATATATACTTGAAAAATGCTAACAGTGAATCTTAAATGTTCTTCACACACAAAAATGGTATGTGAGGTGATAGGTATGTTAATTAGCTTGATATCCTTTCACAGTGCATATGTACATTGAAGCACCATGTTGTACACCCTAAATATATACAATTTTTACTTATCAATTACATCTTTAAAAAGTTAAATCATTTAAAATGTGTATTTTATTAAATAATGGTAGTAAGCCTATTACAAGTTAATGGAAGCAACATTTTAATAAAAAAATTAACAATTTTCAAAACCAAAGGTTATTGAGAAGAGGGGCATTATTTTACATCTTTGTAAATCTCCTTAGCATTTAACTTTAATAGAAAAACAGCTGGATTCTCAACTGCTTCAGCCTTCAATTTGTCATGATATCACAGGTCATACAGCCTCAGGCAAACTCCACTCCATACTTTGGAAAGAAGTGAAAGCTGTTGTAGTTCACAGAAGATAATACTTTTGATTGAGATGGTGCTATGATGCTATGAGTTTGTGAGTTCACAATTTAACCTCCTTCTAAAATAAACTTGCAATGATAGGCACATTTAAGATAGCCATATGGATCAAAACTTGAACAGGAAAATGCAAGGATATGTGAAATTGAAAACATAAACCTTCTGAACTAATTATCTTGAAAAAGGCAGAGGAAATTAAGAAGCTGACTGCTCTTGGGTAATGAGGTCTGGAACCACCCCATGCACATTGAGGTCCCAGGCTCACTGTGGCAAACAGGCACTGGATTGGGAATTTCCTGACATAAAAGGAACCTGGAAACAACAACAACAAACAGCGATGGTTACCCAGGTTTTTTACTTACATTATGAGTGGTGGCAAGGGGTGAGAAAACAGAACCATGCAGAGAGGACGCAGCCTAAGCTTTAATCTTGCTCAGCGACTAACATACCCCCTTTTTCACATGGCACAGAATCCCCCAGTTGACAATACAAGATTGTCTCTTGACTGTGTTTCTCATGGGTGAGGTAGAGACAGTCAAAAAGACATGGAGGGGAAGAAAAGTTCAGAGAGGAGGTGGAAAAGATAACCCATAGGAAAAATACTTAGAAACTAAACTTGAAAAGCACTGGATTAAAGTTAGGAAATCTTACAGTGAACAAGACAACAAAACCAGCAATCAGAAATGAATTCAGTCCTTTCAAAACGCAATTCAAACCAAATAGTGTTAGTGTGACTTTAAGGTTTTTGAAGCGATAAAGAATAGTATCCATAAAATGTTCATCCATCTGAGAAAGATGGACATAAAAAACGTACCAATTAGAAGTCATAGAACAGAAAACATAGTTATCGTTTTTAAAACGTCTAGGGAAATGCTATTACCAGATGCAGTTAAGAAGAGGAGTTACTAAAAGCACAGGAAACATTATGAATATGAAAAGTAGGAAGACTGAGACAAATGGAGGATGAATTAAGAAGGGTCATTATACTTTATAGGTTGAAAAGAGTAGAAATGGAATGGCAGAAAAGTTACATTTAAAGACACAATGGCCAAGAATTCTCCAGAATGGAAGACAGACATTCATCAGTCACATAAATCCTGAGCAAGATAAGCAAAAATCGATACATAACATCTAAATAGATGTTATTAGGAAGGAGCATTATGCTGATGCAGACCTCCTCATCAGGAATGTTAGAAGACAATGGAATATCTTCAAAATAAGAAGAGAAGCTAAAGGTTACTTAAGAATTCCATTCCTGGCTAAAACGTCATTCATACAAATAGACGACTTTGTACACTTACTGAAAGACACATTTAAGGATTTATTGCAGTGAGGAAAAGTGTACCTAGAGGGACAAGAAGTGAGATTCAAGAAACAAGAATGAGTGAATGAATTCTCGAAATACCAGTAAATATAATTAATCATTGACTATAAAAATAGTTTTCTTTTGGTTTGTTGAGAAAAGGTATAATTAAAATTCTAGACAATATTAATGAAGGTGGGAATGGGAAAGTCAGTGAATTGCTAACGTGTGCCAGCATGTTTGCTTTAGTACTTTATAGTCTGTTAAATATGCTTGTGTATAAATTAGGAACTTAAAGATAGACAGTGAAGTAATAAATATAATTGAAACCTCCCAAATAAGCAGAAGGAAAAGAGGAGACTAAAGAAAACCGGATCAATTCAGTAGAATGCAGGAAAGGAGAAAATAAATGACAAAAAGCATATTAAACAAACAAATACATCAATAATTTAAAATGTAAACAGATTAACTTCCCTGCGCTTCTCAACAGAGGGTCATAGCCTTGTTTGTACCTAAAAACATAGCCTTGAAATATAGGTAAAGCAAAAACTATTAATAATAAGGAGTGGTAGATAAAACCATAGGAATATTGGGAGATTTTATTGTATCTAGAACAGATAGGCAGACAAAAAAATTATCAAGAATACTAAAAATATGAATACAGTTAACAAGTTGATCCTATGAACATAAATAGAAATTGATACCTAACAATTAGAGAATACTCAGTCTTTTCTAATATATTGAACAATTAAAATTAACCATATCTTAAGATCACCAAGGATGCTTTGACAGATGTGAAATAGCATATGGGCCATGGTTTATGAGGATAATACAGTTAACTTAGAAATCTATATTCAAACGATAGTTTTTTTCCCCCCCCCCAAGATCTTTGACCCCTACATATTTCTTCATGTCCCAAAGAGGAAATCTAATGGAAACAATGAAATATAGAACTGAACAAGAAAGAACTACAAAAAGAACAAATTAATTAAATGAAAAAGAAGGAAGAATGTGGTCAACAAAATCAAGTCATTTTAAGAAAAAACTGTCAAAATCTTTAGCAAAACTGATGGAGAAACCATGGATAGATTAATAATATTAGTAATAGAAAAAGGGACATAATTCCCAATGGAGAGGAGATTATAAACTATCATAGAGAATACAAGAAATGAGGTAACAATCCAAATCATTCTATAAGGCTATACCTTGGTAGCAAAACCAGACGAAGACAGTGTAATAAAAGTGTAAGTCAGTGGTACCCAGCTGCATGTGTGTATAGATGAGATCCTTACAATCACGATCAAGCAGGGTTTAGGAATACTGTTTTCAACATAAGAAAATCTGCTTCAGTCACCATATCATCAGATTATGTTAAATGATAAAATATAATCTTCCCAATGGATGCAGAGAAGTCATTCTATAAAATTATTCATGATAAATTTTGTAAAAACTAGAACTTAAGGGAATTTCCCTAACCTCCAATAAAGAGGGTGTACAAAACAAGCCTGCAGTTAATGTTTTTACTTCATAGTAAAGACAAGAGTATCCCCTTTCAAATATAGGACAGCACTTGTTTGATGACCCAGAAGACCTAGCCAGTGCATTATGTTAAGGAAATGAGGTATGATTGTCAATGAAAGTAAAAATGAAGTCATTAAAAATTAAGATGTTAATATTTTTAAAATACAGGAAATTTTTATAGACAGAACTACAGGGAAAAAAAAAAAAAGGTCAAGTTTAGTGGATCCAAAGCCAGCATATAAAAAGCAATAGCAGGCTGGGTACGGCTCATGCATATAGTCCCAGCACTTTGGGAGGCCAAGGTGGGCGGATCATGAGGTCAGGAGTTAGAGACCAGCCTGGCCAACATGGTGAAACCCTGTCTCCACTAAAAACACAAAAATTAGCCGGGCATGGTGGTGCGTGCCTATAATCCCAGCTACTCAGGAGGCTGAGGCAGGAGAATTGCTTGAACCCGGGAGGTGAAAGTTGCAGTAAGCTTAGATCGTGCCATTGCATTCTAACCTAAGTAGCAGAGCCAGATTCTGTCTCAAAAAAAAAAAAAGTAAATAAAGCAATAGCAGATACTCTTGTCAAAAATTCATAACCCAATTCAAATTGTGAGAAAATGTCAAACTGAGGAGCATTCTACAAAATACTGAGAAGCTGTCACAGCTTTGGGGAGCCTATGGAGATACAATCACTAAATGTAATGCTGAGTCCGGGATGAGATCCTGGAACAGAAGGAAGATAGTAATGGAAAAAGGGGTGACATCAAAATAAAGTCTGTAGTTTGTTTTGTGCTAATATCAATCTCTTCTTTTTGACAAAGTACCAAGGTTATATAAGGTATTAACATCAGGGAAAATGGGGTGGGGAAGTTTTGTACTACCTTTGCAACGTTTTTCTAATTCTAAAACTATTAACCAATTATACAATTAATAGGAAAAAAAAGGACCTCCTAATATAGGGAAAATAATTTACAATGTATTGTTGATGGCCATAGGAGATACAAATAAATGCTAGTATAGGCAGATGGTCAAAGATGAGAGGTCTTAATATAATGTTTTCAGTTTTCTCTAAATTGCTGTGTGGATTTAATAAAATGTCAGTCAGAATCTCAATAGGATAGTTCATCAAACATTAAACACTGCTTCTAAAAATTATTTGAAAGATGGTGGGCTAAGGGTCAGATACTTTTGAAAGACAAGGTAGGGCCAGACACTTTTGAAAAACAAGGTAGGGCAGTCATTCTTTCAGATACCAAGATACTGTAAAGCTGTAATAATATGGTGCCTTAATGCACACGATAGAGATATGATTCAGGGCACCAACAAGAGAGTTTAAGCACAGACCCACTCATACACAGAAACACACAAAGTCGTGGGAAAATGAGATCCCTAACATAGAACACAGGCAAAAATAGCCGTAAAGAAAACTAAAATGTACAGCTATTTGAATATCTTTATGACCTCTGTGTGGGGAAGAATTTCTTAAATTAGACATAAAAAGCAGAAATCTGAAGTAAAAGAATGTGACATTTTACAGCACCTATAAGGCAAAAGGTAATGTTGGCTCTTCTAATTTTGTTAGTGGTACAGATTTTGGGCTTTAAATGCAGTTGAGGTGGGGGAGCAGAAGGTCATTCAAGCTGGAACATGACATCTTTTTTACCTTGAAAAATCCCCCTTGATACTATGTGGAGAACACTGGAGGGAGGGTTTGGAATGGAGAAGGGTTTTTGCAGGAAGATGATGTTGCTTAGGACGACCATGGAAAGGGAAATCATGGGACAAATTTGGGATTTGTGTCAGATATAGGATCAGCAAGACCTGCTGATACATGGGATGGTGGTGGTAAGGAAAAAAAGGAACAAGAACAACTGTGAGGTTTTTGTTTTGTTTTGTTTTGTTTTTTTGGCTTCAGCAACTGGTACTGTTCATAGAAATGAGGAAAGGGGAAATTAATATTTGTTTTAAATGCTTTGAGTTGCTTGATAGACATCCAAGGGGAGCATTCAGTTTCCAAGCAAAAGACTGCACTTCTGTGGACAGTCCTGTGGCAGAGGATTGGAATTTGGGAGCCATGGACATGCAGGTGGCATTTAAATCATGTGACTAGGTGAGGAGGGAAGGGTTGCTACCTAGGGAATGGACATTGATGGAGAAGACTGGTGACTAAGTTCTGAGGCAAGACCCTCCAGTGTGTAGATGGTGAGCCAAGCAGAAGCCGTTTATGACTGAGAAGAGACCGCTGCTGTGGGGGAACCAGGACCGTGTCATTGTCACTGAAAGTAAGAGAAGATAGCGTGGGATTTTGTTTCTGTTTGCTTGTTTTAATGAGGATGTTGAATGTTACTGAGCAATCAACTGAGATTAAGAGCAAGTTTCTTGGCCACATGAGGAATTGCTGAAATTGTGGAGCAATTTCAGTGGGTTTGGAAGGGATGGAAGCCTGTGGGGCATGCATGTTAACAGGAGAGAATGTACGGTAAGACCGTTGACTCAGTGACAGTAGACCACTCTATCAGGAGGCATTTTCAGGGCCAGGAGGTGCTGAGCAAGGGGGTGGTAGCTGCAGGAGCTCTGAGAGCATGTGGTGTCTGGTGGAAATGAGTGATCCAGGATACAGAGAGAAACTGATATTGCAGATAGAGGCCTTTGAGGAGAGAGGGGGATGATGGAGTCCTTAAAATATGTTAAAATCACCTATAAAACCTTAACCACACACTAGGATCCCCGGAGACCTGAAAAACAAAGATCGTCTGGTGGATACTGGGAATCTGCATTGTTTAACAGCTCTCCAGGTGAGCCTAATGAGTAGCCAGATTTGAATATCTGTAACTTAAATAAGGCTGCTACCACTTTCACCTTCAGTCTTCCTGCTGGAGAACTTGTTTTGAAGGTGTGTTTTCATAAGCACAGCGTTTTCATTCGTATATTATGTTTATGTGGCACTGCGGGGCAAAAAGAGATTGTTGATGGTCTGGAGAGTCTAAAACACATAAAGCAGATTCTCAGTGTAGCAAGCAACCACTGATAGCTCCTTAAATATAATATCAAGTTTAATTTAGGGTATTCAAGTCTGTGTGCTCCTTAGGTAAACACCTTTTGGTAATGAACCATGTCTTAACAGATTTGTTTTCCTTTAAAATTAAAATCATACAGCATTTTTATTAGCCACTTAAAATCATGCTGTGTAAATTTACTAGACTACAGTTTAATTCTTTTCCATGGAGCACATTTTTGGTGATAAAAATGATGCTCTGTGAATATCCCTGTATAGAATCTTCTGTATGTCTCTGTATTTTCTTTGCTTTTTTAGTTCTTTGAGAGTGGAGTAGTTGGACCAAAGAGTACATTAGTGAACTTGTAGTAATTCATTGATTTTACTGCCAGAGAAGAAATACCTATTTTTGCCAAGGAATTTCACAGTGTGGATGGCAGAAGGGAAAAATCCCTCTTCCACCTCACATTCCTTGTCCCTAGAGGTAACCCATTAACAATTTCTTGCATACCTTTCCATAAGTTTTACCTGTATTTATGTTTATCCTTCAAAAACAAATAAATGAGAAAACACTTACCAGTTGGTTTCTACAAACTTCAGTAACTTGTTTATTTCACTAAGTCTATTGAGAATTCAGTCCTTAATAATCCCATACAAGGCTACCTCATTATTTTTATCTCTCATTTTCTTGCTGTTTTACTAAATGGCATGCAGTGGGCTCACACCGTGGAAGGTCTGTATTGACGGCTAGTGGGAAACAACTCAGAGTGTGAGACTGCCCTCTCCCAGAAACCGCACGTGCCCGGTGTTTCAGGTTTGCATTTCTTTATGCAAGTAGTCAGGTCGCGATGTTTCCTTCGCAGGTCGGCCAGCCCTTTGCATTTTTTTTGCGAATTGCCAGTTTTCTCCCCTTTGCCCGTTTTTCTGGCGTGGTTCGGTCTTTATCTCGTTGCTTTCCAAGAGCTCTTCATTTATTAAGGACATTAGCTCAGTGTCTTTCATGTGTCCCAGGCGGAAAAGTCTTGTCTTCCCTGTAGGTCTTTAGAAGTTAATGTTTATGTTTTTTGCGGGCAGGATTTTCATTTTCTTCATTTAGACAAATGTGTATATTTGTCCCTTTATTCTTCAGCGGTTTTACATATGAGCATGTTAGCGGGCTTTCCTCCGTTTCGACTCCCATTTCTTTGTTTGGGGGCTACACCCCCACCATCCAGCTCACCCCCTCACCCCCCTTTTCCAGACCTGGCCTTGGGATCCCTCACGGCCACTCCCTGACGTCAACCCCCAGCCTTCGCGCCGAGCTGTTGCTGTGGCAACCGCAGCCTGATTGGCACGTCATGGGGTCGTGGTGAGGGGCCTGGAGAGGGGGCCTGGAAAGGGCGGCGAGGCCGCTGATTGGCTGGCACGGAAGCCCCGCCTCTGCGGAGGAGCCCTGACTAGGAGGCGTTGAGCTGCCCCTCGGTGCAGACGCCCGGGAGCCGCGGGAGGAGAAGTTCGGGAGGCTGGGCGCGGGAGATGTCCACCCTGGGCTGGTGGCGCCGCCGGGCGCCGGGCGCCGTGTAGGTGCGCTAGGCGGCTGTTCGCGCCTGAGGCTGCGCTGCCGAGGTGAGGTGAGTGCACCTTCAGCCGCTCCACGCGCCTCCTGCCCGCCGGACCTTGGTGTCGCGATGGTGCTGGGCCAGAGCGGCCGTTTTGCGGCAAGACCCCCGCGGCAAGCCGGCGATCCTCGTGGCCGAGCAGGCTGGCGGGCACGGCACATGGCCTCCCGCTGCCCGGGCCAAGAATGGGCACCGCGGCGGCCGGGCAGTCCAAGTTGTTGTTTCGGGGCAGGGGTGGGCGCAGGTAGGGGCGAGTGTGGCCCGGGCTGCCACGGCGGTGCCGCCATCTTGCGGGCCGGGGTCTGAGGGGCTGCTGCGGGGTCTCCGCGACTTCCTGCCTGGCCGCGGCCACCGCAGCAACCCTGGGGCATTAGGGCGGACAGCGGGGGCTCTGTCACGACGAGTCCTCCAAGGTGGACACCAGTACCATGCCTGTTGCCGTGGCAGAGTGCGGCTCTTAGAAGCCTCGGGCTTCCTGGGCTGGGTCTGGGGGCCGCGAGGATGCCCCCCTGGTGCGCGCTGCCATCCGGCTCGCGGTGCTGGCATGCCCAGCTGCCCTCTGGGGGGCGGGACTTGTTTGCCGCAGTGGTGGTGGGAGGGGCGAAGGCCACCAAGGGGGCGGGATGGAGGGCTGGCCTGCCTGCAAGACATTTTCTTTCTCCGCCCTCTCGGACACTCTGGGGTTTGCTGTGTAGGCGCTGCCCTGGTTGGTTGGCGGCAGATGGGGCGGGGCAAGGCTGATGTGACTGTGGGTGGCATTGGATGTAATGGTCTATTCAAGCCCCACCCACTGGGTGCCATCTTTTAGGAGGGTGGCTGAGGTTTGCCGAGCAGGTGGTGTTCTGGTTGATTGGCGGCAAATGGGGCGGGGCAAGGCTGAAGTGAACATAGCGTTAGATGTAATACTCCTCTCAGGCCCCGCCCACCTGGACGCCATGTTTGTTGGGGGCCTCTGAGATTTGCTGCGCAGGCTCTGCCCTGGTTGGTTGGTGGCAAATGGGACGGGGCAAGGCTGAAGTGACTGGGTAATGTTAGATGCAATGATCCACTCAGGCCCCACCCACCTGGACGCCATGTTTGATGGGGGCTGCTGAGGTTTGCTGCGCAGGCTCTGCCCTGATTGGTTGGTAGCGGATGGGGCGGGGCAAGGCTGAAGTGACTGCGTAGCATTGGATGTAACGTTCTGCTCACGCGCCGCCCACCTGGAAGCCATGTTTGATGGGGGCTGCTGAGGTTTGCTGCGCAGGCTCTGCTCTGGTTGGTTGGTGGCAGATGGGGTGGGGCAAGGCTGACCGGACTGGTTTGCATTGGATGTAATGTTCTGCTCAGGCCCAGCCCACCTGGGCGCCATGTTTGATGGGGGCTGCTGAGGTCCGCTGCACTGGCGCTGCCCTGGTTGGTTGGTGGAAGATGGGGCGGGGCAAGGCTGAAGTGACTGGGTGGCATTGGACATGGCGGTCTGTTCAAGCCCCACCCACTTGGGCGCCATCTTTAATGGGGGAGGTTAAGATTTGTTACGCAGGCACTATGCTAGGTGGTTGGGTGGGGCAAAGCCAAAGTGGCTGCAGTTGCAATTGGACGTAACCGGGGACTCAAGGCCCGCCCGCCTGTGCGCCATCTTTGTTGGGGGCGGCTGAGGTTTGCTGCCCCAGGCGCTGCTTGGGTTGGTTGGTGGCAGATGGGGCGGAGCAAGGCCGAAGTGGCTGCAGGTGGCATTGGACTTGACTGTCTGCTCAAGCCCCGCCCACTCGGCTGCCATATTTGATGGGGCGGCTGCGGTTTGCCGCATAGGTATGGGCTTGTCCACAGGGAGTGGTGGGCTGCGACTGCCGCGCCGGCCTTGTCCACAATGATGGAAAGCTGTGGCGTGCCGCGCTCCTCTCACTGTCTGTGCTGGTCGCGGGGCTGTTTAGTCAGTGGGACTGGCTAGGTTCCCGCATCTGATGGAGCAGGAAGAGTCACCTAAAGTTTGCCCTAGTGCCCGCAGAGCCATTTGTCCTCAAGGACAGGGCGATGGGTTGTTAGCGCGCCCGCTGTGTTTTTGGCTCACCCCTTCCCCCTGTTGACTGACCAAGACTTTGTTCACCTCAGATGTGTTTGGCTGTATCTTGTGTCTGGGGCGGCTGGCGTGGAAGCTGCAAGGCGGGTTGCGCAGGTGCCCTGCTGGCGGAGTTGAGAGCTGGGGCCACGTGCCGTCCTTCGGGACTCACCCGGCTGAGAGGACCCCCGCCTCCCTGGTAATGTCTGTACTGGCCGCAGGGGGGCGCCTGAGGTTGACTGCGCAGGCGCCATCTGGAGTGACATCTGTGTGGGCCCCAGGGGCGGGCATGAGGGAGGGCTGTTTCAGTTGCTGCGGGCTGCCGAGCCTGGTCCACCCTGGCGCAATCTTTGGCCACAGTGGGGCACGTGAGGACAATACACGGGTGCTGTTTTGAAGGGCTACTGGGTCGGCTGTAGGGGTGGGTGCAGAGGACTAAGTGACTGTCGGGGGCTGCATGGCCCCGCCCACCCTGTGGCATCATCTTTGCTGGCCATTAGGTGGCAGCTAAGGTGTACTGTGCAGGCACTGTCCTGAATGATAGCTGGGCTGACTGCAGGAGCCGGCCTGAGGGAGGTGCTGCCTTGTCTTGAATGACTGATGGAGACCATAGCATGTGTGTCTTGTCTGATGGAGCAGCCAGACTTCAATGCGGCAGGTGCGCTGTGCAGGCGCCACGTTGAATGACAGCTGCGCTGGCTGTAGGAGTGGGCATGAGCCCCGCCCATCGTAGCACCACTTGTGTTGCCGAAGGTGGGGCAGCAGAGGCGTACTGCGCAGGTGCCATCTTGAGTGACAGCAGGGCTGTTGGGAGGGGGCTGAGAGGATTTCATGGTAGGCGGGGCCGTAGAGCCACGTTCATTCATTCTGTGCCATCTTTGCCGGCTCAGGGGTGGGGCCTGTGCGGGAGCCTTCCTGACTGACCGCTGGCTGTACTGGCTTGCCCGCTGAACCCTGCCCCGCCTTCTCCGCCTTTTTGGGCAGCGTGCCTTCAAGGCTGGTGGCGCCGTGCTTCCTCCAGGGGGCGGCAGAGCCAGGCCTTGGGAAGCGGGGCGGGTTCAGCTACGCAGCCTTGGGTCAGTGAGCAGAAAAGTGGGATCCAAGGCCAAACGTAGACATTTTAAGAGATTTGGGGGAGGGTTTTAAGTGAGAAAATGGAGGAAGTGGGCTGTGGGTATAAAATTGGGGGTCTAGGTGATTTGGAGGCTCTAGGGGTGGACTTTCACTCAAAATTCTATAGCTTGAGGTAGAAAAATTTAGGGCTGCGGGTGGTCCTGGGAGGGGCAGTGCATGGGAACTAAGGCTGCACTGAGCAGGTGGGGGTGTGTTTGAAGGGGCTGCCCCATGTGTAGGGTGGGGCCATGGGAGAAACTTTTCATGCGCAGAGCCACTAGAGGGCTGCACAGCTTCGAAAGCTGAGTTTGTTTGGGTGGGGCCCTCCGGGAGCCCTCCCAGTACTAGCTCTCCTGCAGGTGTTCTTTAGAGATGTCCTTTAGAAATGCAGTAAGTCACTGCGCCCAACTCTTGAATAGTTTTTAATAAGCTCTTTAACCTCACCAAAATATGCTCACCTGACTCCTGGAACGTAAACCAGTCGCATAATCCTGAAGCTCCTTTCCCCCCGGGACCTCTAATTGATTAAACACATACTGTGAGGTGCAGTGAGACTTGAACTTTGTCCTGTTAGTCCACTGAGAGCGTGTTGAGAAATCCTTAAAATATTTCACGATTATCACTAATAATACTGATAGGATTGTGGTTCTAACATAGGAATGGCCAGTGCCATAAATGGAATTCTTGAATTGATTCCTTAATAGGGCCCCGGAGAAGATTTTAAGACACCCCGGAAATTGACTTGAATGCCTCTGACATAGCCTTGTTGGAGAAAGTCTATGAGTACATCCCAGGGTGTGAGGTGGCTTAAGGGAGCTATACCCATAGCCATTCATCTGGACTGGATGCTCTTCATGGTCTCATTTGACCTGTGCCATTGTAGACAATAAATGTGGGACTGTTGTAGTATTGTTTCCAGCCTGAGGAACCTAGTAACTGCAAAATAAATTTGGCATCTTACGTTTTCTTTTCCTCTACAGCTTTGTCTTCTTAATCTTCCATCCTTCTTGGAGACGACTAGCAAGAGGAAGGGGGACTAGGTCCAAACGCTAGGTGGCTGGGTTCAGGTGAGTTGAACTTCCTCCTCACAGTGCCACATCCGTCTTTGGAGGGACCACCACACTTCCTTACTCTGACACTTTCCTACTGCACACATGTTCCACATAGCCACCCCGACACCATTTGTACCTTCTGAGACACCCAGACTCTTCTGGTGGATTGTGCATTCACTAGAAATTGTTTTTGTTTTCAGTGTCCTCCCTCTTTTCTCATATTCAGCTACTCCTTCAGACCTACTCTTTTTCTCTTACCTGGTGATTAAAGAAGCATGAGAGATTCATTGACTCATCTGTGGATATTGATCAAGTGTATACTTTGTGCCAGGTACTGGGACATAGCCCCACTGGGGGAAAGGAAGTGTTTTCACAGAGTTTTTAGTCTATTTGGGAATTAAAGCTGTGGAAAACATAATTGTTTGATTTATACCTTTGCAATAAAACATCTGCTAGCAACAACCAACGTAATCTTAGAGAGGCCACATAGGAGTCAAGAACGTTAAAACTTGAGCCCTGAAGGAGTGTGAATGGTGTGTGTCATGGGGAGAGTAGTCTCAGCAGAGGGGACAGGGATGTTCTTTAGAGATGCAGAGAGAGGAACTGAAAATCCAGGATTCCTAGAGCAAGGGAATTGTTGAGTGGCATCTGACTGAGGTAGGAAAAAGGTAAGTTGGGCCTTCATCGTGAAAAGCCTTGTAATCTGTGATAAGTAACTGGGCTTGACCTGAAGTGCAGCGGGAAGCCCTTTTCACCATGGAAGTATCAAGATAATCAGATTTGTGGTTTTAAAAAGATCATCTGGTTATAGGGTGCAGAAGGGAAGGGTGGATGCAGTGCGTGTGGGGAGACCACCTTGGGCCTAGGTGAGAGATGGTGGCTTGGCTTGTGGTCATATCACAGAGAGGAGTGAAGTGGGTAGATTATTTGAGAGGTGCTGAGGAGGGAGACTCCACAAGACCCACTTTCTTTGTTCATGGCCTGCTGACTGATTCAGAGCACACGCAGTAAGTCACATGACGTGGGGGAAGCAAACACATAGCCAGAGGTTGGTTGTTCATTTGTTAGTAAGCATTGATAGTGGGCCTGATACAGGACAGTCTCATGCCAGGCTTGGACTCTCCAAAAGTAAGTGACATAATCCCTGGCCTCAGTGTCTACTAAATGGAAGCTCCCATGACAAGAGGAGTAAGGATGTGTTTACCAAGATAGGTGGCTATGGTGATGGTGAAATACTGCTTGGGGGAGAGACTAACATGACCAGAGGGCCCTTAGGATGAGTTGGTGTATTCCTGGCCTCAGTGAATGCTCAAGATATCCATTATAGTGCTTAACCCTGTGGAGACTTGGAAACCCCCATCACCTGAGGGCTCATGTTGGTAGATCCACATTTAACTAAGCTCAGGAGACTTTAAACCATACTGACATGTAACTTGAAATAGAATGTTCGTGTTCCCACAATTCTGGTTTATTAATTCAGTAACAGGGACTGAAGTACTCAGCAGTGTGTTATGATCAGCAAATTCTCTCCCTGTAGGCAGACCTACATGGGAAACAACCCTAATGAAAAGATTGCTTGCTGAGAATGGAATCAGAACCAAGAGGACGTGGGTGAGCTTTAGTAGCACTGGTTTGTAACATAGCCTAGTACAACCGTGTGGTCACAGTGAAACCCTTGCTTAGGGTTACCAAGATACCAGCAGCCCTTACCTAACACTCTTGCCCTCCCCAAACTCCATTCAAGTTAGGTCTGATGAGAGTTGTTCACTCTCCTGCAGATGGTTGTATGGACCATGCTTTGTGGCCTACTTTTTAGTACTCCCTCCTCTTAAAAAAATAAGATCAGCCAATTACTGCTGTTAGAATATAGTCAAATAACTCATACTGTTTTGGAAGACATTTTGTCTTTTTAAAGTAGCTTTATTTGTCTTGAACCATTTTATGCTGATCATAAGACTGAACACTTAGATATTATTTCCTCTCTTTCTAAACTTTTGGGGAAATCTCTCAAGGATGGACAACAAGAAGGAGATTTTGCTGCAGTGTGGTAAGTGCTAAGCTTAATGTGATAGAAGTAAGCCCAGGATGTTGAGATTATCTGAGAGAAGCCAGCCAACAGACCAGAGAGTAGAGGTTGTGGCCTGTGAAATGGAGTTAGTGCTCATTTATTTACTCCTTGCTCCCATGTAAAATTGTTCCCCTAGAGTTCCTACGTGTATACGTACCTTATTCATAAGCGATTGGACCAGACTGGTTACCTTAGAGCAGTGGTTCTCAAAGAACAGCTCCTAGAGTGGTTGTAGGAGTGTTTCTTTCCTGGGGGAACCACAGACCTCCTTAGACATCCCACCTGGAAAGGTAGCTTCGTTTTTCACAAGCACCCTAGGCGACTCTTCTGCATGTCTGAGTTTGAGAACCACTGCTGTAGAAGGAATCAGGCTGTAGCATGCACTTTGAAACTGAGAATTTGGATGAAAGGACACTGAGTGTCGGGCATTTAAACTGGGAGGTGAGGTAGGCCTGGGCTGGGACAGCATCTTACTCCATATGCATGCTGAAGTGGAGAATGTCGGTCTGCAGAGAGAGGCAGGAGAATGGAGCAAACAAGAAGAGAGACGAGACCACATACCACGCTGTCCCTGAGAGACGAAGAGACTAACTTCCTCGGTTCCTGACTTTAAAGTTCTCAATTGCAGCCCCCTTTTAATGAGGTAGGTAGAAAAGTTAGGGGGCTGAACCTAGGTGCACCATGGTGAGGTACCAAAGTAAGTAAAGAGAAATGGGCCTGAGGGAGACTTGGTGAGTTTTCTCCTGCATCAGATGGGGTGTGGGAGCCTGAGGCCAAATGGGGCCACAGGATTTTTTTCTCACACATGGTCTTAGATGCATTCTATTACATGATGTGTTCTTTAATTCAGTTCTTCCCTGCTCAGCTGAACACTGACCCATAATTTCTCTGATTAAAGCCAAATATCCTCCCTGACTTACGGCATGGATGCCTGATGAGTTTCCTCTTTATTATGTATTAATTGTGAGATCCATGCTTTTGTTATCTACTCATTTTAATGGAATCGAAGTGTCATAAAATATCCAAAGGTTGGCATCAGTACCACCATACAGACTCCAATGGCAATGCTGTCATGCAGCAGGCAGCACCAAGCTTATTCTGTATACATGGAGGTTTCGTGCTTAGACATCTAGTGTAAACAACAGATCCCTTGGAGATCAGAGAATGCCAGACTTCTGGAAGCACCCTCCTGCCCAGCTGTGTAGAGGGATTGTTTATTAGTGGCCCCATCACTTGGCACCTCTCCCCCCTCCCCTTGAAGTTGGTGGCTTTCCTCAGTCCCCTGGCTCAGAGTCAGCTAGTCCTTGTGTGCCCCCACCTGCTTTTGGCTACTACTTAACACTGAGTCCTGCTCTGAAGAGAGAGCAGAGGGAGATGTGGAAGCTTTAGTAATGAGGGTGTGTGGGAGCCCACTTTGAAGCCAGGAAGGAGATGGGTTTGCCCTGCGGCCAGAGTTCATTCTTCAGCCATGTGACAGACAGCTGTCAACGAAGTGACGGTTTGAGTGTGGAGCTTGATGCCCTTTAGCCCTCTCCGAGGTACAGTCACCGGAGAGGGGAAGTACAGGTGATGACTACAGGGCACCCTGGGTGGGAGTGCTTAAGGGTCAGAGGGAGGTTGTATTATAAGGACCCCAGCAGGGAAAGGGGAGGGTCTGATGTGCTGTAACAAGCTTAGCAGGAAGGAAAAAAAAAACACCCTGGGAAGCAGTAATTGAATTTACTTCATTTTTATATTCAGTTTTTTTCCAGATTGTGAAGTTAAAATAACATTTTAAACAGATGGAAAAAGAGCTAGAGACTTCTTATTATTAATCATTTATTTTCATAGATTTCCCCTATTAATAGTCTTAACGTAAGTTTATTTGAGTTTTCTTCCAGGTTAGTTTGTATGTACTACTGTATGTTTAAGAAACTATTTTTTACATATGTGAGACCATGCCACTTACTAAACATTTCATATATACCCTCCATCTATAGCTTTGCTTTCTGAAAACTGCATTATGTTCCATTGTGTGGACGTTCTTATTATTCTCTACGTATACATAAATGGGAACATCTGCAGTAAGAACAACGTATGTATAGATTTTAAGATTGAGTCATAGCAACAATTAGTGGGTGTGACTTGCAGTTTCTATGGTGAATATTTTGCAATACCTGAATGTAGTGCTGTGTTTTATTTTTATAATCAGAAAATAAAGCTGTAACGTTTCTTGACAACATAACTGAATGGTTATGTAACCTTTTTTAAAATACTTTGTTTTCATTCCTTGATTAATGAAAACTCAGGAGAGTTGCTGATTTTTGGATGTAGTAACTTACTTAAAACAAAGTATGTTTGTCATTGGCCCTGGTGGCCTTAGCCTTTCAGAGATGTGTAGTTGAAATAACCTAATTTCTTGAGGGAGGCTCCATGCCACCACTGGTTATATTGGTCTTTCCTAACATCAAAGGCCAACTCTAATTCTAGGAATGCATGCTTGAGTAACCAAACACTCAGGTGTTAGCTGTCCTGTCTTGGCGTTTTTGTTAAAGTTATCCTTTGCCTTTAGTTGTAAGAAAGTTCCTAGTCTGTATTTAAATAAGAAATCATTTACCATTACTTTATTATCAGTTAAGTCCCGACGTGTCTATAGACTTTCACACAGTTGACTTCTGGACTTTGTTATGTCCCAGTGGTATATTTGTCCTTGTGCTTATATCCTTGTGTTGGAAAAAATACTTTATTTTCATGTGTTTGAGTGATTTTACAGACAAACCACCTCCCACTCCCCGTAGACCTTGTACAGGGTTGTCTTAATATTCTTACACATTTATTCTTCCAGAAGAACTGGATTATCAGTTTGTCAAAGCTCCCCACCTCAAAATAAAACAGAGCTTTTTAAATGTGATACACATGTCTTTATGTATTTTTTTTAGACTTATTTCGTGCCCTTCTAAATTTATTTATTTATTTATTTTGGTGATGCAGTCTAGTTCTTCACACAGGCTGGAATGCAGGGGCATGATCTTAGCTCACTGCAACCTCTACCTCCCAGGGCCGCCCCTACTACGTCAGCCTCTTGAGTAATTTGGATTACAGGTGTGTGCCACCACGCCCAGCTAATTTTTGTGTTCCTTCTGTAAATTTTTGAAATTTTGTTTGAAGTTGCAGATACTTTGTTAAACTTATTTATGGAGATTTATTTGTTTTGCTATTAATGGGAATTATTTCTCTTGCCATATTTAGTCGTAAGGTTTTTTAATTCAAAATAATGCTTTCCCCATATTTATGCTTTTCTTTTTCTTCAGTTGCATTAGCTAAGGACTTCCAGGGTCATGTTGAATTGTAGCCGTGGTGTAGCTGTCCCTTCCTTGTCCCCCACTTCCAGAGGAACACTTTTAGTGTTTAATAATATGCTTGTTTGCATTTATTTGAGATAAGTCTTTATTATGCTTAGATGTCGCCTACTTTTACTCTTTGCTAAGAATTTATGAGGAAAGGCTATTGAAGTTTGCAAATGTTTTTTAACTTGAAATACTGCTCATGGGCTCCCCCTCCCCCTTTCATCTGTTATGTAATAGTTTACACTGGTGGGACATCCTCCTTATATTCCTGGAATAGCCTTTCATGGTCATGGGCTATTACTTGGACTCTGTTAGATTGGGTTTATTGAATGTTTTTGCACCTATGTGCAAATAACGTTTTTTGAACACCTGTAAAAATATAGAGATGAAAAAGGTAACAGAGCCTTGTCCACGGGGCTTTGGAGTAGGCTATAATTATAGGTGTTCTGTTGTTCTGTTGGATTCACACATCTTCAAGCACAGCTCTGATTAGTTGGCTGCCTTTTTTTTTGATGGCCCATTTAGGCCATCCTTGGGCAGACTAACTCCTCAGCCTTAATATTTCATTTGATAGCATCAGGCAGGCCTTTAGACCTTTCTTCCTCTCAGCCGTCTGCAAACACTTATCTTCTGTTTTCTTCAGTGGTAGGCGTGGCTGTTGCCATGGAGAAGCTGTCCTGGGGAAATGGGGGCCAAGTGGGTAGAGCAGTTATGCTTTTGATTGGCCAGACTCGCTGTCACAGAAGGAGGTCACCTGGGATCTGGTCTTTCCCAGCCAGGGTGAGGTAAGTATGGGGCCCTGGCAGGTACAAATTCAGCATCTGGCCCCATTGCTAGTTGCCCTTTTGGCGGTAAGTAGAGGACAGTGTGAATCCAAGGCTAAGGGTTGGGTCACTTGACCAGGAAGGCATATGGCGCACCTTGTGTCAGGTACCCCTGCAGGAGAATGTTGACCAGCACTTCCTGTTCCTGCCTTTGGCTTTGGGTTGTTCTGATGTGACTTGTGTTAGGACTGTGGTTACATAGCAATAACACAACAACAGAACATGCTTCCCTCTCAGTGGCGCTTGTCCCTTCTCACCATTCCATGTGTAAAATGTGTCACCTGCCATTACTTTGTGCTCAAGGTTTTACCTTTTACAAACCAGAAATTAGCTGTACATACAAGGGTTAAACTGTAGTGTGCAGCTGACTTTTTTTTTTTTTTTTTTTTTTTTTGAGATGGAGTCTTGCTCTGTTGTCCAGGCTGAAGTGCAGTGGCACGGTCTTGGCTCACTGCAACCTCCACCTCCCAGGTCCAAGCGATTTTCCCTCCTCAGCCTCCCGAGTAGCTGGGACTACAGGTGCCTGCCACCACACCCGGCTAATTTTTGTATTTTTAGTAGAGATAGGGTTTCACCATGTTGGCCAGTCTGGTCTCGAACTCCTGACCTCTGGTAATCCACCTGCCCTGGCCTCCCAAAGTGCTGGGATTTTAGGCATGAGCTACTGTGCCTGGCCAAAGCTGACTTTTTAGCTGTTTTTCCTTATTAACATTTTATCTACTTGGCTATATTTGTTCTTAAATGTTTCTTCTTAAATGGAGAATTATTGGTTCAAAAAGGAATAGGTGGTTTTTCTAGTATCTTTAAACAATGGCCAAAGTGGCATCCAAAAATGTGGTTCATGCCTGCACCAGCCAGCTTCTCTACACCCTCACTAACATCAATTTTTATCTTTTAAACATTTGCCCATTCGATAGGTCAAAAAAATGTTTATTGTAATATTTTACATTTCTTTGATTTCTGATGTTAAATAACTGGCTTTTATTATCACTAATTTTATGAACTCTGTGTATTAGTGTTGTTTATTTTCATATTGGGCTATTTTTCTTACTGCCAAAAGCTTTTTTCATTTCAAATATTAACTGTCATCTATGTTATAAAATACTTTCCCCCCCTCCCTTTTTGGTTTGTTTTTATTTTAGTTGGTTTTTATAATGCAGAAAAGTTGGGCCCATCTTTATTTTCCTGTCTCCCACATGGTGGTCTTTCAGTGGTCTCTGCCGTTGGAATTATGCTTGAGCATTTGTCTGTCTCTTCTCTCTACTGTTGTAAACAATGCTTCTGTGAACACACTTTTGGAGTGTATATCTTTGTGCGCACGGGCAGATGGGTCTGTGAGTTAGATTTCAGAAGTGGAATTGCCAAGATAGGGGATGACGTTGTATTTATGTATTGATAATTGTTGGGTATAATTAAGAGGTGTGTTCATATTGCAGCTGTAATATCGGAAGTATTTATTGAGTCTAAGAGGTTCAAAGTTGATTCTTTGAGGTTTTCTAAATTGACTTTCATGTCACCTGTGAATGGCCCGGTTAGGGTGTGACCATGGATTCAAGGTGCAGATGGTGAAGGCAGGGGAGAGGAGGAGAGCCTGGGCTCAGCATCAGTGTAAAGATGTCACGGCTGCCTGCACCCACTCAGTGGGCAGCACAGCCTCTAAAGGCCTCTGCTCGTAATTGTGTTTATTGTTTGTTTTAACTTTGAATTTATTTTTTTGACTAGGTAATAACATGCTCATGATAAAAAAAAATTAAATAAAAAACAAAAGGAGAATATACAGTGAAAAAGTAAGTTGCCCTCCCTTTACTGGCCCCTAAGTTCCCTTCCCCAAAGGCAGTTGCTATTAGTCATCATTAATAGTTTCTTATATATCCTTCTAGAAATCGTCTGAGTAAGCACATCTGTTTTTAGTTTCTTAGAATGCTATACACAATGCTATGTCTGGTTTTGCAGTTAACTATCTTAGAGATCATCTCATATTCATTTATTTAGAGTTGCCTTATTTTAAAGGGTTTCATAATCATTATACATATATAACATATCTTGTCTATTATCAGCAACACATCAGTGAATATATTCTTGCACGTAGGTCATTACATATCTCTGAGGTAAATTCATAGAAGTAGAATTTATAGGAGGAGGAAGATATGTGCACTTCTAATTTTGATAAAATTTACATTGCCACAAGCAGTATATGAGTATACTTATTTCTTCACACACATACAAACATATGTTCCCACCTTTTTGATTGATTGACTGTTTTGTTTCCAAAGCTCTTTCTTTACTCCCAAATGAGTTTCTTCTGCCATGGTGGGAAGTAGCTCAGGTCTAATTTGATTTTTTTTTTTTAAGATTTTTCTGTTAAAAAAAAAATTTCATTTTTCAGTGCTTTACTGACCAAGGGCCAAGTTCTGTTGGCCTGGTCAGAAAATCTTGAATATGTTAAATGAAGATTGTGTAGGTTTACTCTAGTCCTGAATTTCTTGAGGAAAAGTGATGTGTTTTATTTTTTTGGCACAGAAGTCGGCATTCATCTTGCAACAAGATACTTACGGGCATTTAAGTGGTCACATAACTAATTGTAGGAAGTCCTCCATCTCTTTTCTCTGCTCTGGAATGGTTTTTATAACATGGTAAATAAATATTTTATTCACAGAAAGTTTATTTGGGAAGTTGCTCTTTACATTATTTCAGCTTATTAGATTTATTCCCTGGTGGTCATATTTTTCTCTGTTTTTTGAGTCAGGTTTGGCTCTTTGTATTTTCTTTAAAAAAGCTGTTGATTTCCTGTTGAACTCTGTAAGCCTACTGTTCTGATATATAGCTTCCACCTGGGGTACTTTATGCTTCAATTCATGTCTGTTGGGGAGGGAAATTCGCATAATATAGAAATATATATATGTATATAGATCTTATATAAGGGAACGTTAGTTCTGTTTCTTTCTTTGTGTCTCAGTTGTGTTTTTCTTGTAATTGGGTAGAACTCCATAGAATAATGTTCAATAATAGTAGCATTAAGACTTTTATTTCTTCTTTCATGAGTTTGGTTCGTGGTTTATTAGTGATATCTTTGTCTTGGGTTTCTGACTTGTGCTGGTGTCATAAAGATGGTTTGAAAGCTTTTTATTCCTCATGTCTGGCATGGTTTATGTGGCATGGGAATGGCCTTTCCCCTGAAGGTATAGAAGAGACACCCCAGTGCTATTTGAGTCCCCAGTTGTTTGGGGAGTTAATTCTCTGACACTCCTTCTACATGTCTTTCATATTATTCTTAGTCCATGTATTTCTTTCTTTAAAACATCTGCAGGTACTTGTGTTTTGACTCTGTTGCTGTGGATAGCTGCTTGGTCTGAAGTTCCAGAAAGGATCCTGTTCCCAGACAGGTGATTACATATTTGAGGGTATCTCGTTGCCTGAGGATAAGGGCTATCATCTCAGGTACCAGAGTATTCTCCTGAGCCTGTCGACCACATGGCAGAGTTGGGCCATCTGCCCTTGCCCCGTCTCCCTCATAGGCACAAGCCTCTGCTCTTGGTTATCCTGGGTTAGAGTGACCATGTCTGAAATGTCACACCAGTCATCTGGAGCCTGGACTCTCTGGCCTATTGTGTTCCCTTGCTTTGGGATTCTTCTGCCCAGCAGAGCATTATCTATGATGTGCTCTCTGTGATATCTCAGGCCTTTTGAAGGAGGGTAGCGAGAGAATAGTCCAGTTGCTAAGGTCTTCAGGATTGAGGCTTTTGCATTGCATGGTGCCCAAGCTCCATGAGATGATAACATATGGATGGGAGAGAGCGTGGGAGGGCAGTTTGCCTAGGGAGGGAAGTGGGAACCCATCACCGAGATGAGTAAACATGAGTTTGCTGTAGCTCTTTGTTGATTTCCAAGTGATAATGTCTAGTTAGAGACTCTGAATAATGAAAACACCTTCAGTTTTCCTTTAGACTTTTTTAAATTAAAAAATTTAAACTTACTTTCCTTTTAAAACAAAGGGAGAACATTTTTGTGCATATGTTTGTTTTTATTCTCTGGAAGTAAAGCCAGTAACTAACAACAGTTTTAGGGTAGGTGGTTTATGCTCCCGGACCTAGATTTCTTTTCCGTATTGCCCTACTTAGTTGTAACAGTTGTGCTGACCAGTCATAAAAATGCTACATAGTAACACGTAAATGATAGTAAAAATTCTTAAAGAGAAATGTGTAGCTTTACTTGGTTGCATAAAGAAAGAGGAGAGATTGAAAATCCTTTATATCCAATCTCAAAAGTTTAAAAAATGGAAGGGGGCAGATGATAAAATAAAGACAAGGAAATAAATCAACTATGTAAAGAAACAATAAGAAAGGAATATCAAAACACAAAGCCAGTTCTTTTAGATAGATTAGATCTTTGACAAGATTGATGAAGGCAAAAGAATGTGCAGTAGCATCAAGAGGCTCCGTGGTCACTTGTCACTGTCTAAGGGAATAATGTCATATATCCCAGAATTGAGTACTTTTAATATTTTTGAGTGATCTTCCATTTTGTATATGTTGTATACTGTGTTTTAATACTTACGTTAAGGGAAGAAATGTTAGAAAGGGGAGGATTTGTCCCAACTCCTACTTTCCTTTTTCATTTTTGCTAATAAACAAGCTGACATCTGATTTTAGTAATGGCTAGGGCCTAAAACATTTCTCTTGTGCCTTGCATGGGCAGTTAAGTCTTAGGTATCTTAGTTTATTCAAGCTTCACAGTTCTGAAAGGGATGAAGATGCTCTTGCTCTCATTTCTCAGATTACAGAGACAGACTCTAAGGCATTAGACAAGTTGCCCACGGTCACATAACAAGTTAGTAGTAGAGCTGACTCCTCAAGAATAGGTCTGTGTGAAGCCTAGGGATCATGCTTGTAACTGCTGTGCTGAGGCCAACTTTGTGCAGTTGTTTGTGTGTCTATTTCCTGGAGACTCTCATATCCCAAAGCATTGTCAGTGTCCCTGGTAGGGTGGCTCCCACTGCTTCCTGGTCCTCAACTTCTGGGACCTGTGTATATCTCCTTACGATCTACAGGTCCCTGAGTACTGACACAGGCTACCATGTCTTTCCTGTTGATTCATATTTGGTTCTTCCAGTGAAAATTTTACTTAGGGAAATGCTGCCTCCAAAGCACTTGTCAGTCACCAAACCTAAGAAGTCCTGGGCCCCAAATCTGTATGAGCTAGACAGTGACTTGACTGAGGAGGCAGATGCCATCATAGGAGAAGGCCCAGCTGACTCTGAATTTTTTCATCAGAGGTTTCAGAACTTAATCTGTGTGGAATTTGTTGGACCTCAGAAGACCCTTATCAAACTCCAAAACGTCTGCCTTGATTGGTTACAGCCGGAGACTTGCACCAAGGAGGAAATCATCGAGCTCTTGGTCCTTGAGCAGTACCTGACCATCGTCCCTGAAAAGCTCAAGCCTTGAGTGCCAGCAAAAAAGCCAGAGAACTGCAAGAAGCTCGTCACCCTGCTAGAGAATTACAAGGAGATGTACCAGCCGGAAGGTGAGACTCTCCACGGGGTGATGGTGGTCAGCACAGGGCATGGGTATGCCCTGGGACTCTCATCCTCCACATTTCCAACATGGTCTGGGCTGGATCCCTGTCTGTCATGGGCGGGGGTGGGGGTGTCTCATGTACTGTGGGATATTGAGCCTCATTGTGGTTTTCTGGGTATGACCACCAAAAGTATCTCCACATATGCCCAAGTATCCCCTGGCAGACAAAACCGCCCAGGCTGAGAACCACCGTCCTGAGTCAGGAGAGGGAAAGGAGACACTTCTGTGAAAGGGAGGAAACCTCCTGTGGCTCCTGCCCTGTTGGTGTGGTGCACGAGGAGGTTGCCTTGCCTCCTGTTTGTCTCTGGCGGTGAGGTCAGGGTGGTCATAGCCACCATACTCCCCCTCAGTTTTTAGGTGTCAGGAGTGGTTGGAAGCCACTGAAGGATTTTGAGCTCAGAAATGTCAGGATCAGGTCACTCCAACCCTATGTTTGTGTGACGGGGGAGATGCGTCTCAGTGGTTGGGGAGAACGGTTGGGAGAATATGGGTCAGAGATAGTAACTCGGCATCTGGTGTCCTTTCAGACGACAACAGTGACGTGACCAGCGACGACGAAATGACCCGGAGCAGAGGAGAGTCCCCACCACCTCGTTCAGTGTATTCTTTGAGTGGTGAGTACCCATCCCCCACTGGCCACCCATGAGCAGGCACTGCCAGATGCTTTCAGATGGAGACACGGTGGGTTGGGGTCTCCATGAAGATGACCCACCACCCCCAAATGGTCAGCTTCACTCCGATCTGAGGAGAGGGTAAATTAATTGATGGCATAATGAGACATTTTTATATCTAGACACCTTAAATACTGAATATCGTTTTATTCAATGATAGAGTATTGAAAGCTATTAGGAATTTGCAACAGGCTGCTTCCAGCTGTACCCCCAGCCTCTCCAGGAAGGTTCATTAAAGATGCTTCAGTGAGCATTTATAAGGAGCACTGCTTTCAGGGAGGGCGTGTATGTTTCTTGGGTTTTGGTTTTTTGTAGTAGAATAACATGCACTTTAAGATGGGCTGCCAGACAGTAGAGGGTCTGCAGTCCATTCTCCTGAATGTGGACTTAGCCCCTTAGGAACTGGGAAGCCAGCAAGGAGTCTGAAGCAGAGGTTAGCCACTGGACTGAGCTTTGGAACTTGCTTTGAAGCAAGCCCCACTCGTGCGAAGCCTGCAGAAACCATGCTGCGGGTATAGGATAGAGAAGGTGCCAGTTGAGCCTGGGAATCTGGAGCCCTCAGTTTTGGATCTATCTCCTTGCAGGAAGAGTAAGGGTAGCATCTCTTTCCTGAGGTGTTTATACACATGCAGGGAAAACAGGTATGTCACAGTGCTTTGTTAACCACTGGAATGTCTCACTTGCTCAGGTGACCGGGACTGGGACCGGAGGGGGCAGAAGCAGAGACATGGAGCCACGAGGCCGCTGGTCCTACACCAGGAACCCAAGAAGCAGTGAGTCTAACCACTTTCTTTCTCAGTAGGAGGGTATAGCATATGTGCTGTGCACAGGTTCAAGGGGAAGGTAGCAGGACCTCGGAGTTTCTGCTGCTCCATTTGGACTATATTCTGCTTCCCCAAAAGTTTAGTCCAAGGGTCCTGTTTGTGAAGTTCTACTCAGTACCACCAGCACAGGTTTCACCACCTAAATTACTGTTTGCTCAGTGTTCTTAAGCTGGTGCATTTTTTTAAAACTAGAAGTTTCTGTATAAAATACTATGCCACTGCAAAAATTGAACACTAGTATAAAGTGCCATAGGCAGAAGGCAAGAATGAAAAACACCTTGTAACAATATTGTTAACTAGGAATGTCTGCCATGACTTCCTGCAGTGGTAGGAAAGTGCCACATGTGAGAACCAGGCCTGAGATTCTGGAAGGGAGCCAGTCATCACACCAATGTATCGTTGGTGTCCATACTGCCAGAAATCATTTCCTGTTGCTCCTGGACTTGGAGAACACTGCTGTGGGCAGCAGGGCACCCCTAAAATTGATCAGGAGAAGGATATCAGGAGTGAGTGACATCTAGTGATGGTTCACAACACATTAGGCACTGTTCAGAGCCATGATCTTGCGGGATGGTGCCTCTGATGCCATTTCCATGTTACACATTGCAGCTGGGGGAGACCCAGAGATTGTGCCTGAACGATGAAGCTGGTGGGCACTGTACCTGAACCCACACAGCTTGGGCACAATCTGAACCACCTCTGAGATTGGGAGCAGAAGGATAAGGTGGGGCCTCTGGCCCTGCCCTGGGTCTGGGTTGTTGTAGGGCCACTGGTTTCATGGACTCCTCAGAGCCTGCCACAGAAGGCAGAGAAGAGAAACAAAGGCACTTGCTCTCGGATACCACACAGCCAGTTTTACAGTTGAATGGGCCAAACCTGGTACCTGCAGGATGTACTGGGCCCTGCTCCTTGTTAATGCCTTTTCTCTTCCCAGGGATGCCTCAGCGGGATCTTTCCCTTCCTGTGATGGCAAAAACAAGCTTTGAAATGGAAAGAGATGACGACAGGGACTCCAGGGCCTATGAGTCCCAATCTCAGGTATGCTCAGGTTTACTCTCTTTCTAGAAAGGCCATCTTCATTTCATGGCAGAGATGCCTTTCTTTCCCCAGATGGTGTGTTTATTTGCCCCCTAGAGTCCCACCTGGTGTGAGAGCCCACGCACTCCAGGAGGAGCCCGGGCCCATCCCACAGATGACAAGCAGCCCAGGTTGCTGCTGCCTGTCTCTGTGTCGTCCATGTGGTCAGAGGAGCTCCTGCCCCTCAGCATGTGTGTCACTTGGTAGCTTGGTCACACTGGCCATTCTCTATAGGGCCAGGGAAGCAAGAGTGACTCTGGAGATCTTTCTGCTCCTCAGGAGGGAGCCAGGAAAGCTGTGGGTCTGCGGAGTAGACTGGCCAGGGAGAACAAAGGCTCTGGAGCTGACAAGAGCTGGGTTCAAAGCCTGGCTCTGCCACTTGGTAGCTGTGTGGACTTGGGCCATTTACTCAACTAAGCTGAATTTAAGTTTCCTCATCTGTAAAATGATATAGCTATTGCTCCTAGGGCTGTTGTGAGAAGTCACTCACACACATAGATAAAGTACCTGTCACATGGTAGGCACACCGTTAAATGTTAATAATTATGGCAGTTGTGGTTTAAGAGGCAGCATGTACCAGGGAGATTCATGAAGGGGAAAAAAAATGTGGGACCTGAGCTTGCTTTTTAGGAAGGAGGAGAGGTCACTTAAACCACCTAGACATGGTGGGGTGTAGAGGAGGACCCCAGCACTGACAGGACTCAAAGAAGGGAGGAGCCATTAGGCTGGGCCTTCCTTTCCTTCACATATCAGTACCCACCCCATGTCAGACAGCGGGCCTAGGCCCTAGGGGGCACAGCAGTGAGCAACACAGAGAGGGGCCCTGCCCTGAGAAGCTTTTGACAGTTGCATAAGAAAATATTGACAGAAATGTTGTATATAACTGCTAATCATTTTCAGTGCCCTCAAGGAAAAATAGAGAGTTAGCAAGAAGTTATAACAAGGGCCTTGATTTGGATAGAAGGGAAAGGTCTTGGAGGCATTAACAGTTGCCGTGTAGAGCCAGGAGCAGGCTGGGTCAGATGTTGCAGGAGGGAACCCCAGGCGTTAGGGAGAGCTCAGCTCAAGTTGTAGGATAGGAACTAAAGGGTCAGGTGGCTGCGACACAGGGGAAGAAGGCTAGAGTCACGTGTGGGCCTGGCCAGTGGTGTCCTGGTAGTGGGGCTTTGTCTTGTTTTGCTTTTTAAATGCCCTTCCTTGACGATGTATGAAGAATTGGCATCTAAGCCCCATGTCTGCATAATCAAAAGTCTGAAAGCCACTGATTCCTACTGACACAGTATGGTAGTGACACCAGCAGCAGATGACATAAATTACATTTTGAAGGTGTACAAAACAGAAAATTCTCTCATCTTTTAGCTTCACAAGTAAATCTCTTAATTGTTCACATGTAAGAAATGTTGTGAAAATTACATTGTGCCGTATTAGCATTGTTCTCAGGACAGCATCTCTTCTGTTGAACTTGATTGCAGTTTGTATACCTCAAAGGGTCATGCTGATTACAAACACAAAGTGAACAACCAGTTTTGGGCTGCCCACTTGCATAGATTTTAATTTTAAATCCAAGTGTGCTTTTTCTTTCATGTGAAAAAGAATTTCATCTATGAAGCTCTGCTTCGTTTTCTTGCCCTATTAGTTTTTGTTGTTGTTTTTGCTTTCTTGTGACAGGACACAGGCAGTGCATAAATAAGACTCTCCTCTTAAACCCAGATGCCTGTACCTCTTCTCTTTCTTGGTAGATGTACCTTATTCAGCAAACCCTCTTTTTTGCTACATTTTTCATGTTGCTCCGTGCCTCTTCCCAGCAATAGAACTATGGTCGATTTAATATCAAAACATTTGTATTTCCTTTACATAATTTTTCTTAATGTTTAAGCAACGCATCACATTGCAGAAAATCCTCATCCACCGTATTCCAAAGCAGATAGATGCTCTTCTCCCCATTTTACAGGTGAAGAACCTGAAAGAAAGGTTCAAAAAGATTTCGGTTCCCAAGGTTGCATAGCTCATAATTGGTGCGGGGGCTCCTTTTGACCCAGAGTTCTGTCCAGCTCCAAAGTCTATGGACTTCCCACAGCACCATCTCCCTTCTCAAGTCTCTCTCCAGTCTCAGTGCCATTCTTCCTGTGACCATGACTCCCTGAAACCAGTGGTGTTCTAGTCAGCCCTCTGGCAATAAGCAGAGGTCCTTTAGGATCCTGCATAGAAAGTTCTCCTGAGTAATGCAAGGAGTTTTTAAATTCCTTTTTAGGTAAATACCCATTAAAACAGAAAAGGCAATTATAAAAATGACCTCAGGGCTTACAGTTATTCCTGGGTTATTTGGAAATTCTGCAAACTGGAAACTCCCTCAATGTAGCCATGCTGTGCCATGGAGAAACCAGGAAGGAGGTTTAAGTCACATCCTGACCAGATGTCTGCTTGAGTGTGTCTTCTTTTTGTTCCTTGAGTACTCCATGCCTGTTTGATATTTAGTCTGTTTAAGCTTTCCCACCAATTCCTTTCTATATGTATCATAATCTAACCCACCACTTAAGGCCCCACCTGCCCTCCACAAACCTTTGCTCACTGTTCAGGCCCACCCTGAACTGTCCCTCTACAAAAACCATTTAGCACTTATTATCTGTACCCCAATTTATTGTTTATTGTTCTCTAATTGTTTCATGAGTCTTTTCTCTCCAACCAAATTATAAGCTGCATGAGGGCAAGGAATATGTGTCATGCGTCTTTGGGATCTGCCTCAGAGTGTAGCATCAAGGTAGGTACGACGTAGGTCCCTAGTAACACTTGACTTGGATCACTCAGAACCCCAATATCGTGAGCACTTCCTATATAACTTCATATATGTAGCTCCCATGTCACCAACATTATTCTGTCTTTGGACATCGGTGGGGGACAGACTCCATTGAGAGGTCTTTGTTTGCTGTTTTAGGATGCTGAATCATACCAAAATATGGTAGACCTCACTGAGGACAGGAAACCTCACAATACAATACAGGACAACATGGAAAACTACAGGAAGCTGCTCTCCCTGGGTAAGCAGCTGCTTCTCTAGTTACTCCCAGTCCGGTAATCGAAGCATTTTGTCATCTTGCTCCTTTTTAAGTTAGATGTTAGAGTCCACATTAATATATTTGGACTTCAAGGGTAATAAGAAACCTTTGAAAGGTTTCAAATGAGGGAGTACATAATGAGATTTGTGTTTTTAAGAAATGCCTCTGGCTTTGGGTAAAGTTGCACTGTACAGGGTGAGGACAAACAGGGAGATGTTTTTTGCCACAAGAGTTGATACTTTTTTCTAGAGCAGTAGCACTAGAGGTTTTTAAGTAGACATTCAGGATAGGATACCGAGTTCCCATGTGGACTTTCCTGGAAGACATCTGCCCAAATTTCTGGTGGATAGTTGGCTGTGCAGGTTTGTAAGGCCATGGGGCCTCAAGGAGGGAGCAGGTGGAGGAAGAGCAGTCATGAGGTAAGAGCAAGAAGGCCAGTGAAAAAGAGGACTTAAAAAGTGGTTACAAGAAGATAAAGACTAAAAGATAGTGCACTGATTTCAGGGACATGTGGGGTATTTGTACACATTTCTGAGCAGAGTCAGAAGAATTACATGCAGATTATAATGGATTAGGGAATAGGTAGTAGGGAAATGAGACAGCAAATGTTTTCTGACATCCAAAGAATCAGCAATGGACCACCTGATATTTAGTGGCTCAGTGAAAGAGGAAGATCAATTTAAGGATGAGTCTTGGTCTTCAACTTGAATTTGAACCATATTGTTCTTGTGACCAGGAGTGCAGCTTGCCGAAGACGATGGCCACTCCCACATGACACAGGGTCACTCGTCAAGATCCAAGAGAAGTGCCTACCCAAGCACCAGTCGAGGTAAGCAGGAGGCACATCTCACAGAGGAGCCACACAACCATTAAGATGCTATCATGGAAACTTCTACACTTTCTATTCCCAAACATCATAGAAGGGTGCGCCCCTTCAAGTCCCACTGTCATTCTTATGGGGACCAGGGAGTATTTACATTTGGGGTTTCTTTCCAGGTCTGAAAACTATGCCTGAAGCCAAAAAATCAACCCACCGACGGGGGGATTTGTGAAGATGAATCTTCCCACGGGGTGATAATGGAAAAATTCATCAAGGATGTGTCACGCAGTTCCAAATCAGGAAGAGCAAGGGAGTCAAGCGACCGGTCACAGAGATTCCCCAGAATGTCAGATGATAACTGGAAGGACCTTTCATTGAACAAGAGGGAGTCAGTGATCCAGGAAAGGGTTTATGAAGGGAGTGCATTTAGGGGAGGCTTTAGGTTCAATTCAACCCTTGTTTCCAGAAGAGAATTCTTGAAAGAAAGAGGCGCTATCATTTTGACACAGATGGGAAGGGCTCGACTCATGATCAGAAAGCCTGTCCCAGGAAAAAGCCCTTTGAATGTGGTAGTGAGATGAGAAAAGCCATGAGCATGAGCAGCCTGAGCAGCCTCAGCTCCCCATCCTTCACCGAGTCACAGCCAATTGATTTTGGGGCAATGCCATATGTATGTGACGAGTGTGGGAGGTCGTTCGGTGTCATCTCGGGATTTGTTGAGCACCAGATCATGCATACTAGAGAGAACCTCTATGAGTATGGTGAGTCCTTTATTCACAGTGTAGCTGTCAGTGAAGTTCAGAAAAATCAGATTGGAGGGGAAACGTTTTGAATGTAAGGACTGTGGGGGAGACCTTCAATAAGAGTGCCGCCTTGGCTGAACATCGAAAAATTCATGCTAGAGAGTACCTTGTGGAATGTAAGGATCAGGAGTATGAGGAAGCCTTCATGCCTAGCCCAACCTTTAGTGAGCTTCAGAAATATATGGCAAAGACAAATTCTATGAGTGCAGGGTGTGTAAGGAAACGTTCCTTCATAGTTCTGCCCTTATCGAGCACCAGAAAATCCACTTTGGGGATGACAAAGATAATGACCATGAACGTGAACGCGAGCGCGGGGGAAGCCTTTATGCCCAGCTCAACCCTTAATGAATTTCAGAAAATGTATGGTAAAGAGAAAATGTACGAATGTAAGGTGTGTGGGGGAGACTTTCCTTCATAGCTCATCTCTGAAAGAACATCAGAAAATCCATACTAGAGGGAACCCATTTGAAAATAAGGGTAAAGTGTGTGAGGAAACCTTTATTCCTGGTCAGTCCCTTAAAAGGCGTCAGAAAACTTACAATAAGGAGAAGCTCTACGACTTTACAGATGGCCGGGATGCCTTCATGCAAAGCTCAGAGCTCAGTGAGCATCAGAAAATTCATTCTCGAAAGAACATCTTTGAAGGCAGAGGGTACGAGAAATCTGTCATTCATAGTATGCCCTTCACTGAATCTCAGAAGAGCCATACTATAACAAGACCTCCTGAAAGTGATGAGGACGAGAAGCCGTTCACCATTAGCTCTAACCCCTATGAAAACCAGAAGATTCCCACTAAGGAAAATGTCTATGAGGGGAAATTATATGAGAGATCTGTTATTCATAGCTTAGCCTCTGTGGAAGCTCAAAATAGTCACAGTGTAGCAGGGCCCAGTAAACCAAAAGTAATGGCAGAGTCTACCATTCAGAGCTTTGATGCTATCAACCATCAGAGAGTTCGTGCTGGAGGGAACACCTCTGAAGGAAGGGAATACAGTAGGTCTGTTATCCATAGCTTAGTGGCTTCCAAACCTTCAAAAAGTCACAATGGAAATGAATTGGTGGAATCTAATGAGAACGGAGAACCCTCCATTTATATCTCAGACCTGAATGGTAAGCGACCGAAGATTCCTACCAGAGAGAACCCTTGTGAAGGGAGCAGTAAGAATCACAACTATGAAGACTCAGTCATACAGAGTGTATCCCATGCCAAACCTCAGAAAACCGTTCCTGGAAAGGGATCTGGTGAATTTAAGAAGGATGGTGAATTCTCTGTTCCCAGCTCAAATGTCCGTGAATACCAGAAGGCTCGTGCTAAAAAGAAATATATTGAGCATAGGAGCAATGAGACCTCTGTAATTCACTCTCTACCTTTTGGTAAACAACAAACACTTCGCCCTCGAGGGATGCTCTATGAATGTCAGGAGTGCGGAGAGTGCTTTGCTCATAGGTCAGACCTCAGTGAGCACCAGAAGATTCATGATAGAGAGAAGCCCTCTGGAAGCAGAAACTATGAATGGTCTGTCATTCGCAGCTTGGCACCTACTGACCCTCAAACGAGTTATGCCCAAGAGCAATATGCTAAAGAACAAGCACGGAACAAATGTAAGGAGTTCAGACAATCCTTTGCTACCAGCAAAGGCCTCAACACACACCAGAAAATCTATGACCAAGAGAAGTCTCATGGCAAGAAGTCTCAAGGCAAGAAGACCCATGGGGAGGAGACCCATGGCAAGAAGTCCCATGGCGAGAAGTCTAATGGTGAGAAGACCCATGGTGAGGAGACCCATGGCGAGGAGACTCACGGTCAGGAGATAATTGAAGACCCTGTCATTCAAGGCTCAGACATGGAAGAGCCTCAGAAGGATGACCCTGATGACACAATCTATGAATGTGAGGACTGTGGCCTGGGCTTTGTGGATCTCACAGACCTCACAGACCATCAGAAAGTCCACAGGAGGAAGTGCCTGGTTGACAGTCGGGGAGTACACACATTCTGTAAGTCACACCCATTCCATCAGCGAGTATCAGAGAAATTACACTGGAGAGCAACTCATATGAATGTCCAAAGTGTGGGGGAATCGTTTATTCATAGCTCATTCCTTTTCGAGCATCAGAGAATCCATGAACAAGACCAGCTGTATTCCTCGAAGGGGTGTGATGACGGTTTTATTGCCCTCTTGCCCGTGAAGCCACGGAGGAATCGTGCCGCAGAGAGGAATCCTGCTCTTGCTGGGTGAGCCATTCGATGCCTGTTGTGTGGACAAGGCTTCATTCATAGCTCTGCCCTTAATGAGCATATGAGACTTCATAGGGAAGATGATTTACTGGAGCAGAGCCAGATGGCTGAGGAAGCTATCATTCCAGGCTTAGCCCTCACTGAGTTTCAGAGAAGTCAGACTGAAGAGAGACTCTTTGAGTGCGCAGTCTGTGGAGAATCTTTCGTTAACGCAGCAGAACTTGCAGATCACGTAACTGTTCATAAGAATGAGCCTTATGAGTACGGGTCCTCCTATACTCACACCTCATTTCTTACTGAGCCCCTCAAAGGAGCTATGCCATTCTATGAATGCAAGGATTGTGGTAAGTCCTTTATTCATAGCACAGTCCTCACTAAACATAAGGAGCTTCATCTGGAAGATGATGATGACGATGATGAAGCAGCAGCTGGAGCAGCAGCCCAGGAAGTTGAAGCCAATGTCCATGTTCCACAAGAAGTTCTGAGGATTCAGGGGTCAAATGTAGAGGCTGCCGAACCAGAGGTGGAGGCTGCCGAGCCAGAAGTGGAGGCTGCCGAGCCAGAGGTGGAGGCTGCCGAACCTAATGGAGAGGCTGAAGGGCCAGATGGAGAGGCTGCAGAGCCCAATGGAGAGGCTGAGCAGCCGAACGGAGAGGCTGAGCAGCCAATGGGGATGCCGACGAGCCAGATGGTGCAGGGATTGAAGACCCAGAAGAAAGAGCTGAAGAGCCAGAGGGAAAAGCTGAAGAGCCAGAGGGAGATGCCGACGAGCCTGATGGTGCGGGAATCGAAGACCCAGAAGAGGGTGAAGATCAAGAGATTCAGGTGGAAGAACCATACTATGACTGCCATGAATGCACAGAAACCTTCACTTCTAGCGCAGCATTCGGTGAGCATCTGAAAACCCATGCCAGCATGATCATATTTGAGCCTGCAAATGTCTTTGGAGAGTGCTCAGGCTACATTGATTGTGCTGGCACCAGCACAAGTGGTGCCGATCAAGCCGATGAGAAGTACTTCAAATGTGATGTCTGTGGGCAGCTCTTTAGTGACCGTCTGTCCCTTGCCAGACACCAGAATACCCACACCGGCTGACAAACATTTGGGTAAAGGTTAGAAAACTTTCACCTCAGGACTTGACCCTTACCAAACCACAGAGAATTCAAACCAATCCATGATATTTTCAGTAGGAGATTTAACCTTAGCGTGTACACACCTGACTTAACATCACTGAACTCAGATTGAAAAGAGATTAAATGTAGAGATTTCACAGTCTTAAGCTCTCCCCTTCAGACATCAGTGTCTACATGTGGGAAAGCCACAGCACACATCTTACCTTTCCAAGTAATTAGATTTAGAAAACCCTATGAGTATTCTAGACTACAAAGATTGCCCAAATGAACTGTAAATGACACTTGCATAACCGATATATAGTGTTTCCTGAGGTGTATATAAAATAGCAAATTATGGCAGAACAATGATCACATATATTTGGATTTAATATGATACACAGTTACAGTTTACTGTGCAGAGGTACCTTACCTGGTACTCTGAATTTTTTTTTTTTGGGAGGAGGAAGAGAGCAACAAATTTGAATATATTTGTAAGTGTCTTAGATCCTGAGAAAGATTTATTGTGCATTGTTTGAACCCTGTCAGTATCTTTTTGAGTAATTATTTTGTTCCTTACCCTTAAATAGTCTTGTGAAGGTGTAGGCATGACAGATAACATGTCTTTTACTCTTTGCTGTTTGAAAACAGAAGTACTTTGAGCTGCTTTCTGCAGCCATTTCGTCTGCACCAATACTTTGGAACCTAATACTGTGTAAGGCTTTACAATATATGGATTGGCCTTTTTATGACCCAAATTGATTGGGTGCCACATTGTATGTATGTATCAGTGGTTCTCATGCAAAAATATTACAAGTTTGTTTTCTGTTTGTTTTTTAAACCAACTCAGTATGTGTTTGATGATAGTGAATTGATAAAACCCGAAGCTTTTCCCTGTAAATCTTACGTCTTTGCCTTTAAAGAATGGGTTACAACCATCACTAGATCACAGTAGTGCCTAATGAAGGTTGAGAACTGTAGGAGAGGCTCTCATGCTGTAAATAATGATGCAGGCTAACGACCTTTCATCACTTTCTTTGTGCGCTTTCTGCCTTAAGTGACAAGTAGCAACATGGCTTGGACTCCCTGTGCAGCATCAGCATATGCTGCCACAAGTCAGTTTGCACCCTGGGTGCCCAGGAGCTAGTATCCTTAGATCTTTCTATCGCTAACTTAATTCTCTTCTTTATTTATCTGACCCTCTAACTCCATGTCTAACTTGCATTTTTTTAAAAATGCTTTATTTACAGTCAACCCAAGCTTAACATGGACTCAGGTTCCTCAGCAGCCTTAATTTGTTTTGTTACCATCTGTTCCTTCTTTCCGCTTTCCTAGAGTATTTCTGAGTGTCGTGTTCGTCTATCTTAGCATTCCCTTTAATTACAAATTGACCTCACAGCTTGAGGTTTCCTGTGTCCTATTCTGTGGACTACCTGTGCTCCTTTGCTTCCCCTCCCCTTGCATAATAACTATATTAAGAGATTTTTTTGGCCTTGAGTTGGCTGGAAAAAAAAAATTAAAATTTAAAAAAACTAAAAAAAAAAAGATTTGCAAAAGATAGAGTGTAGATCATTTGAACAAGCAAAATTAAAATACCCACTGGGGGAAATGTGTCTAAATCTTACTCTTCGAGATCTGCAGGATTAGGGCTTGGGAGTATGTAAAAGATGCAGAGAGTGCTAAAGTTTAGGAAGATTGTAGAGCCGAGAGCAAGAAGCTGAAATGAGTAAGCCAAAGAAGGGAGTCCTAATATATCACCAGACCTAGGAGGGGGAGAGGCGACTGACAAAAGAAAACAACAGAGGCAAAAATTGTGGAAGGCCAGGTTGCCTAGAATGAATTGAGTGGGGTGTCCTGAGCAGTTTGGAAAAGAAGTAGCCTTTGATGGCATGGTGTAAGTGAGGGCTGGCTGCGTAGGAAGACCTGAGGTTGGAATGGACATCAGGAAAGCTGAGGGGCAGTGAGGTGTACTACATAGGAAGAGGACTTTTGAAATGGGAATCAGTGTTGGTGTCAGGGTGAACTTTGTGGGTTCGATTACTTGGTGTTAACATTGTTGGCAGTGTTAATTCGTAGAGCCCTTTTCAGAAAGCAACTTGCCAGAAGTCAGGGTGTCCGTTCCAACCTTAAGTTAGTGAAAAGATAGTGACAAAAGGTAAACAACAAGAGAATGATTGTGTAAACCTATCTATGGACACTTACGAAGCTGTTTAAAAATGATAATCATGAGTTAGGTAGCAACATGGAAATATATTTACGGAATATTAAGTGGAGAAAGCAGGACACGAAAGTATATTTATACTACAGTTATAACTTTAAAATGTATGCTTATAGTCAAAAGCTGTTGTGGTGTTATTGTTGTAGGCTTATAGTTGAGCATTATTTTCTTAAATTTCTTGAATGTTTTTTATGGTAGTGTTACTAAAAAGTTTATGATCACATTTCCATTGTGAACATAATTTTGAACTCATTATCACACACTTGGAAAATACAGAAAAGTGGAGGAAAAAAATTCATATTCCCACCATCCAAAGACATATATACTCTTCTCTATCTTGTTTATTCTTGTTTCTTTGCACAGGTTTATGATTATAACTGTGTTGAAATATATATTCAAAATAACTGTTAAGTTACTTTTGTGGAATTATGGTTAAATACTTTTATCTTAATTTTTTCAAATGTTCCTTATAATAATGTGCTTATAACAGTGTATTATGTATGTCTCTATTGCGTGCATAATACGTACCCAGAGGAAAAATTAGAAATACAGTAAATTATAAAAAAAAAAAGTCCCCATATTCCCAACATCCAACAACTACTGCTAACATCTTAATCTGTTTCCTCCATCTTGTTTCAGTGCACAAGCTTGTGATTATAACAGTGTTAAATATGTGTGCATAAAGTCTAAAATGAAAAGATGTGGAAAATAACTAATACAGTGTTGTCATTGTGGGAATTTGGTTAAGATTTTGTCTCAGATTCCTTAAATAATCGTTGGTGTTTTGGTAATAAATTTTATGTGTGTACTTTTCCATTACAAATATAATACATACTCACAGAAAACTGGAGATTCAGTAAAGAAAGGAAAATTCACTCATATTCCCAACACCCAACAACAATTACTGTTAAGATCTTGATCTGTACACTAGTCTGTGATATTAGGTTGTTAATGATAAGTATGTATAAGTGTCAAAGACAGGAAGAAAGATGGAAAACGAGAAATAGTTGTGTGGTTGTTGTGGGATTATTTGTTCTCGGTTTCCTTAAAAGGTCTTCATCATTCGAGTGTTTTGGTAGTCCACCTTTATTACATATATTTCCATTATATATGAAATATGTGTTCATTATAGAAAATTCGAAGTTACAGAAATGTAGAAGAGAAATTCACCCATGTTTTCACCATCCAAAAACCATGGTTAACATCTTACTTCATCTTGTTTCTGTGCACAGGTTTTTGGTTTGTTAATATGGTTGTGATCATTCTATCTATCTGTAATAGTGTCAACAATAAAAATAAAGTTAAAAATAAATGTTTCTCAGTCTCTTCTTTTGTCTGTTTTGTGTTTGGGGTTGTTAAATATGTTCTTTTCTTAGAGATACAAATCCAAAAACTGAGCCCCCTCCTTAAGCCTGAAAAGTTTGGTTTGCAAATCTTTATTTTTAAGTATTATCTATTTCAACAATTACTTCTAAGGGATTTTTAAATACTCTTTTGATTTCACATTTGTAACTGCCCTTATAAAACTAAAACATATGTTCCAACAATTTTTTTAAACTTGATAATAACCACAAGTGTATCTTAGTTACTTGAGTGGGTGTTTTTAATTGGAAATGTGAGATTGTCTCAAACATAAAAAAAAAAAAATCACAGACAATAATGAACCCTTAACATAAAAGTGTTAACACTGTGTTACAGAATCTCAGTTATTTATTTCTGACTTGCCTGAGGTTAAAAGGTAATTATCCTGAAGGGGTTATCTCTGTTCTGTTTTTCTCCCAAGTTCATTAACCATACTTTAACCTGACTTCCCCACCAGAAACATCCCATGCAATTCAGCAGGTCATCATTTTTAAACATGCCTGTGATTCCATGATGATCAGAGCTTTTCAACTAACTTGCTAACCCCATTGGTGACCACAGGGGGTAGCGCCATACCTAATTTGTGACTGCTGTCTCCCCAGTTCCATAAGTCAGAGGAGATGGTCATGTACTTCATGCCCTTTTAATATCCTTCATGTCAAATGATTGAATTTTGCTCTTAAGATACAAAGTATACTTGTCATTAATTCTAAGTAGGATTTGACGGAGTGCTGCATTCTTTCATGTTCTTAGAACTTTATCTCTTGTGCCATCTGACTTTTGATCACAGCTTCCATGGTCATTCTGTGACAAGGGGCATCAGCATAGGTCAGGGTGGGAGGGTCGGGACTTTTTAAGGATGCATTTCCTAAATAATGTGTTACAGAAGTTTGTAAAGGAAGGGAATGAAGTGGGTGTCATTAGGGTTTGCTTTACCAATCCTTATACTTGGGCAATTCCTTCCTCCACCCCACACCCAGTTGAAGGGGTAACTAAGTTCCCCCTACTGCTATGCTTATTCTGTTAGACTTGACCTCTCCCTGGTATCTATCACTTGATTGGTGCCCATAGGTTCCCTGTCTCTGTGTCCAGTCAGATTCAAAACAGACTGAGAGCTACCTAGGTGGTCATATGGGTTGGGGCTGGGTATACTTAGGAACAAACAGCCCTAAAAGGAAATAAACCGTAAAGCCAGAGGGAATCCTGGTTCCCTGGTGCCTCACCTACCCCAGTGCCTTGTGGAGTCTAGCTGAACTGCCTGCACTTGGGTGTTTTTTACATGGTTAATCCATTTTTTGACAAACCTCTCAAGGATTAGTGGATGTTGAATCTAAGCACTATTTGTTAGGGATCAGAACATTGCAGGGTAAAGAGCAATTAAAATACGCTGTCTGGGCTAGCCAGCTCTCAAGGAATTTAAGTCATTCCTTCCCTAGAAAGGCACAAGTGAGAAAGAAGCCAGGACTGGTGCTATATCTCCATACCAGGCAGACAGCTGGTGGCAGATTGATCGTACCAAGCCCTTTTAACCAGAGAGAAGGCAATCTTGTAGTCTCATGGAATAGAAATTCATTCTGGGCTTAGATTTTTCTTTTCCTTCCCACCAGCCTCTCAGGAATGTCTGCCAACTTACTGCATGCCTCATACCACTTATATGCCATCTGTAGTGGCAAGGAGGAGTATGGCAAAAGTCTGGGGAGACTACTCTCAAGCAAAGTAGTTGAAGAAGATTTCCCAGGATAATTGCATGGTTTCTTTCACAAAGCCAAAGGGTGAATTGTCCAGGATAGCTCTTCTGTATGCCCAACATCCTTTTAATAACAGCACACTGCATGGGTTTGATGGACTATCCTGCACCTGTTCCTTCCAATCACCATCTCTGTCCCTCCCTCATCCCAGCAAAGGGATAATTACATGGTTTGGGGTAGACCAGTCAGACTTCCTCACCCAAGAATTTGTATCTTCAGCAGAGCAATACATGGATTGAAGATGTTCAAAGCTGAGTCATTCTTACAGGCACACTGGGAAGAGACAGCCTGTTATTCCCCCTGTTGAGATTAATGAGTCTTCTCTGATTTCTGTCCTACTAGAAGGACTGATTGTTAACTCTTTACCCACTCTTTTAAGCTACACAGTATTATTCCAATAAGATCCAGTTTCTGGCTTAGCCCTCATGACCTAATCACCTCCTAAGGGCCCCACCTCTTAATACTATTGGGCTGGGATTTGAACATCAACATAAGTGTTTTGTGGGGACACAGACATTTAGACCACAGCAATGGGAGGAAGGCAGTTGCAAAAGCAACTAATTATCTCCCAGTATACGTTCTCCTGTTCTTCCTAAATGTTGGCTGGTTATGTGGCTATTTAGAATAAGTAAATATTTTCCCAGACTGCCTTGCAGCTAGATGTAGGCATGTGACTAACATCTGGCCCATGAGATAAGCACAGTAAAGGTATGTGTCATTTCCAGGTCACAACCAGCCTTCTACTCTCTCCTCCCCCTTCCCTACAAGCTGGAATGTAGATGTGGTAGGAACTGGAACAACCATCTTGGATCAAAAGATGGAAGCCATGTATTGAAGATGTTAGAGTAATGAGATAACAGTTTATGTTTGATGATTCTTGACTACCTATCCAGGCTTTTACATGAGAAATAAACATCTATCATATTTAAGCATCTGTTAATTGGGGGCTCTTCATTACATGAATGAAACAAATATCTAAATAAATTGAAGCCTTAAATAATGAGCACTCAAATAGGTGAGTCCCCCTGTTAACAGGCCCTTTATCATGACTTACACAGATCATCTATAACATGCTTAGACCTTTTGATTTGTTCTATAATACCTCTTTTAAAATAATTTGTTATTTTATTTTAGGACAAAACTTCACCATATGAAATCGTTTTCTTATAAGAAATTATTTTCTTTTCTTTCCAAAAATACACCTTTATATCTAAAAATCTTTTATCTCTCTTTCTTACTGTTTTTTCTACCACTTTAAATAAATCATTTTAAATAAGCCCTAAACTACATAAAATTATTGTTTTCTCAATAAGAATACCAATTACATAATTATATTATTATAATTCTTAAATATTAGTGAAAACTCAGGAAGCAATAAATGTTGAACTGTTTATCAGGTGTTAGCATTTTATAGCTGAAACCATTCTATAATTTTTAGAGACTTGTTTTTTAAATATTATAATCCCTTTTTAATTGGAAATGACCCAACATCTAATGAGCATTTATTATTCAATTCAAAATAATCATAACATTTTAATTACATGAAAAGATTGTCTACAAGCATTTTTCCCATTTATATATACCTAGTTCTTTCATTTTTTTAAGGATTCTTTCTTTTTTACTGTGAGGTCAAATTTACATACATCAAAACATACAATTATTAAAGAGATTCAATGAGTTTTGGAAAATATGTACACCTGAGTAACTCAAATCTCTATTAACAAATATACAAGACAACATTATCAATCCCCAAATTCCCATATGCTCCTCATCAATAAGTCTCTAACTCTATCTCCTTAGAGGCAAACATCAGTTTATTTTCATCATACATTAGTTTGGCTTGTTGTAGAATTAGCATGAATGGAATGACACAGTATTCATTCTTTATGTAACTCTTCTTTCACTTAGCATGTTTTTCTATATTCATCCATTTTGTTGCATGTATAGACAGTTTGTTCCTTTTTTGCTGAATTGTATCCTATCATATCAATCTACCATACTTTGGTTATTTATTCTTCTATTGATTGACACCTGGGCTGTTTCCAGATTTTGGGTAAATACTTAAAAATGAAATCACCAGATCATGTAGTAGGTACATGTGTAGGGTTTTTTTAATTTTCAGCTTTTAAGGTCAGGGGTACTTGTGCAGGATGTGTAGGTTTGTTACATAGGTAAGCATGTACCATGGTGGTTTCCTGCACAGATCATCCCATCCCTAGATATTAAGCCCAGCATCCATTAGCTATTCTTCCTGATGCTCTCCCTCCCACTCCACACCCTGCAACAGCCCCGAGTATGTATTTTTCCCCACTATGTGTCCATGTGTTCTCATCATTCAGCTCCCGCTTACAAGTGAGAACATGTGGTATTTGCTTTTCTGTTCCTGCATTAGTTTGCTGAGGATAATGGCTTCCAGTTCCATCCAGGTCCCTGGAAAAGACATTTTGCAATGAACATGCACATGTATCTTTATAATAGAATGATTTATATTCCTCTGGGTATATACCCAGTAATGAGATTGCCTCTGGGTCTTTGAGGAATCACCACACTGTCTTCCACAATGGTAGAACTAATTTACACTCCCACCAACAGTATAAAATCATTCATTTTTCTCCACAACCTTGCTATCATCTATTGTTTTTTGACTTTTTATTAATAGCTATTCTTTTTTTTTTTCTTTTGGGGAGAAAAAGAGGTTTAATTAGACATACAGTTGCACATGGCTGGAGAGGTCTCAGAATCATGGCGGGAGGCAAAAGGTACTTCTTACATGGCAGTGGCAAGAGAAAATGAGAGAGAAGCAAAAGCAGAAACCCCTGATAATCCCATCAGATCTCCTGAGACTTATTCACTATCAAGAGAATAGCCCGGCAAAGACCATGCCCCATGATTCAATTACATCTCCCTGGCTCCCTCCCACAACACATGGGAATTCTGGGAAATACAATTCAAGTTGAGATTTGGGTGGAGACACAACCAAACCATATAATTCTGCCCCGGCCCCTCTCTCATATTCTCACATTTCAAAATCAATCATGCCTTCCAAACAGTTCCCCCAAAGTCTTAACTCATTTCAGCATTAACCCAAAAGTCCATAGTCTAAAGTCTCATCTGAGACAAGGCAAGTCCCTTCTGCCCATGATCCTGCAAAATCAAAAGCAAGCTAGTTACTTCCTAGATATAATGGGGGTTCAGGTATTAGGTAAATACAACCATTCCAAATGGGAGAAACTGGCCAAAACAAAGGGGTCACAGGGCCCATGCAAGTCCAAAATCCAGTGGGGCAGTCAAATTTTAAAGCTCCAAAATGGTCTCTTTTGACTCCATGTCTCCAATCCAGGTCAGGCTGATGCAAGAGGTAGTTTCCCAGAATCTTAGGCAGCTCCACCCCTGTGGCTTCACAGAGTACAGCCTCCCTCCTGGCTGCTTTCACAGGCTGGCATTTAGTGTCTGTTGTGAGATGGTATCTCATTGTGGTTTTCATTTGCATTTCTCTAATGAGCAGTGGTGTTGAGCTTTTTAAAAATATGTTTCTTGGCCACATAAATGTCTTCTTTTGAGAAGTGTCTGTCCATGTCCTTTGCCCATGTTTTAATGTTTGTTTTTTTTTTCCTGTAAATTTGTTTAAGCACCTTATAGATGCTGGATATGAGACTTCTGTCAGATGGATATATTGCAAAAATTTTCTCCCATGCTGTAGGTTGTCTGTTCACTTTGATGATAGTTTCTTTTGCTGTGCAGAAGCTCTTTAGTTTAGTTAGATCCCATTTGTCAAGTTTTGCTTTTGTTGCTAGTGCTTTTGGCATCTTTGTCATGAAATCTTTGCCTGTTCCTATGTCTTGAATGGTATTGCCTAAATTTTCTTCTAGGGTTTTTATAGTTTGGGTTTTTACATTTAAGTCTTTAATCCATCTTGAGTTGATTTTTGTATATGGTGTAAGCAGGGGCTCCAGTTTCAATTTTCTGCATTTGGCTAACCAGTTCTCCCCCACACCATTTATTAAATAGGGACTCCTTTCCCCATTGCGTTGTTTTTGTCACATGACACACACACACACACACACACACACACACACACACACACACACACAAAGATCCAAAAGCTTTTACCTCAGAATTTTAGCCATGAGATAGCAATACAAACTTACCATTGTATAAAGATAGCTGGATGCAAATTACTTCTAACAAAATTGGAACCTGTTCACATGGCTAAACTCTGTTTCCCCTGATAGGTAATTCAGTGAAAGCTGTGGACCAAAATTTTGGGTAAAGCAGTTTTCATGGTAGTTTTGATTGTAAAAACTGTTTTTTCATTTTTTCTTCAGTTTCAAACAAGTTTCCAGTGTTTCCATTTCAGACCATAAATAATAAGTGTTATTTCAGCACCAGCATATTTAAAGCCAGCAGAGAAGAAAATAGAGGAAGATAATAGAGCTTTAGAAGACTCTACTTAACTCTGTAGTAGCAGGTTAACCATCTGAGCTCTAAAATTTTCCTTACTGTGCACAAAACCAGTATTGACCATTGCACTCAGGCATCTCTGGTGTCTTATTGAGGCCAGGTGGGTGTCCCTGGCACCCTGTCTCAGGTAGTCTCCCATAGGTACCTTAACATCATAATGGAGATTTCTTCTAGTCCCCAAAAACTGGTCCCTTAACCTCAAAGTCTCTGAATCGTCCTCCTTTTAGTAGAGCAGCCAAGGCCTCCTTGTCTTTAGGGCCTCAGGGAGGAGGAAGAGGAGGAGAGAGAGAAGGAGGAGGAGAAGAAGAAAGGCATTTTCAAGAAGGGAGAATTTCAAGCTCCTTCAGTGCACGAAAATTGGCATGTAGGAGGTTTTCACAGGCATGAGAGAACAAACACTAAGAGGAATAAACAGAGAGAAATAGAGAAGAACACATACACACGTAAAAGACTTGCTGGTAGGTCATTTCCTGGTTCTGTAGTCTACACTGTCAACCCTTCAATTCCTCTCTCACCTTTCTAAGGACAGTTTTCTTTAAATCAATATGATAATAAATTTTGTCATGCTTTTAGCTCACCCTCACATAGTCACAGCTTAGTTGTTATTATTAATTATTATTATTATTTCTCACTCTGTTGCCCAGTCTTAAGTGCAGTGGCATGATCTCAGCTCACTGCAACTTCCTCCCAGGTTCAAGCCATTCTCGTGCCTCAGCCTTCTGAGTAGCTGGGACTAGAAGCACATGCCACCACACCCAGCTAATTTTTGTTTGTTTGTTTTAAATATTTTTAGTAGAGATGGGGTTTCACCATGTTAATTAGGCTGGTCTCAAACTCCTGACCCCAGGTTATCTACCTGCCTCGGCCTCCCAAAGTGCTGGGATTACAGGTGTGAGCCACCGTGCCTGGCGAGCCACCATTCCCAGCCTCTTTAAATCAATAGAATAATAAATTTTGTCATGCTTTCAGTTCACCTTCACGTAGTCACAGCTTAGTTTAGTCTTTACGTAGACAAGACCCTAAAAACTTAAAACAAAGATGGTGTGTTCCTCTGCTTGCTTTCTGACAATGCCCTACTCTGTAATGGAATAGCTTCTAATAAATTTGCTTTTTTCACCATGCTCTGTGACTTGCCTTGAATTCCTTCCTGTGCAAGATCCAAGAACCCTCTTTTGAGGTCTGGATGAAGACCCTTTTCTGGCAACACTTTCATTTGCCTGCTCTTTGTCCTGCTCATCCTGGGCATATGGTCAGCCTCCCCACCCCACCCTCCCACCACCTGGGGGTCCTTTAGGGGACTCACTGAGCTAGCCCTCCTCACTTGCCAATGGGTGAGCAGCAAGAGGGGAAGCTTTGCTCAGTCATTCCTGGGCCTAGAGGACCCATTCTCTGTGCATCAGGGATCAGCCTCCAGTTTGAGGTTGGGGCATGAGTGGAGCCAACCTGCAGCAGTGGCATCCAACTTCAGGGGTGCCACTGTTCTGTCACTCCAGCCTGGGTCACAGAGTGAGACATCATCTCAAAGTTAAAAAATGAAAAAGAAAAATTTGGAAGAAAATTCCACCAAGTTCCAAAAACCACAACTTAGATTTGCCATGTGTGCTGAGTACTGTCAAATCCACAAGAATGAAGTGATGTGTAGGTACGGCACTGGGTAATGTAAGTGATCTAGAGATGATTTAAAGTATGCATAAGCATGTGCATAGGTTATATGCAGATACTGTCCCATTTTACATGAGTCTTCAGCATCCACAAAATTTGATATCCTGGGGTCCTGAAACCAATCCCCCAGGAATACTGAGGGAGGCCTTACACACATATACATGTACATATACATATACACTTTCTACAGGTATGAAGAAATTTACTAGGACACTTTAGATAAGCTACAGTGGTTACCTATGTTTTTGGGGTAAACTTTTGATGGATGGTGCACACGTGGTGTGAGGAAGGATTTTGACTGACTACCACTTATTTTCAAATTTTTGAAATTATCTAGTTTATGATTTTTTTATTTTTGCCACTTATCCCCCAAGTTCTAAGTAGTATATTAATTCTCCAAAAGTTAAATAAGGCATTAGTTTCAAGCAGGAAGGTCACAGGAGCGCCCTCCTACGACTCCGCCCTTCTCCTCGCCGTCCCAGCCCTGTCCTCGTGTCTCACGGGGCACTTGGCCAGGCGTGGCTGCCCTTCCTCAGCCCGCGCATCGCAGAGCGCACGCGCAAGCAAGCCACGGCGCATGCGCTGCGGATTTTGCATTCAGTCCGAGTGTGGAGACGTTCAGTCAGGCGCCAGGACATCAGGCATGCGAGGTGAGTTTGCGGGGCCCAGGGCAGGAGAGTGGCCCGTGTGCGGGCAGCCCAGCCAGGGGCCTGGGCGGGACCGGGTCACGGTGGCCGTGAGGGCGCGAGAGACATCTAGCGCGTCGCAGCGCGGGGCTTCGTGAGGGGGACTATGTGTTGGGCTCTGTTGGGTGCTTGTGGGGGAAAGCCACCCCAGAGGCGAGGGCTGCGTCTGACTACCCGAAAGTCGCTGCCCCTGCAGGGAGGGACCCAGGACGGCCCTGTGCAGTTGGTGGGCATGGAGCCCACCCCAAGGCGGGAGACTGAGGCCTGAGAATCACTTGAGCCCAGGAGGCAGGGGCTGCAGTGGACCAAGTCGCGCCACTGCACTCCAGCCTGGGCGACTGAGGAAGACTCTGCCTCAAAAAAAAAAAGAAAAAAAAGAAATATCTCAGTGGAAAGAAGCACAAAGGACAAGAACAATTTGTAATTGGCTTGTAAATATGAAACAAAAAGGAAGTCATATTATTAATCAAAAGAAATGTAAAATTAAAGAATAAAACAATATATTTTTAAATCTGTCTAATTAACAGCCAATTTTGAGGGATGATAATGTTCTTGATTGGCAGAACCAGTGACATAATTTGCAGGGCTTAGTGCAAAATGAAAAAGCGGGGCTCCTTGTCCCAAAAACTGTGAAAACTTTCAAGAGAGTGACAGTAAAGCATTAAACTAGGCCTGTGGGCTTTGTGAGAATGGGACCCTTGTGACTGCCCTGATTACAAGCCCGTGAAGCTGGTCTGTTGACTTGTAAGGTGGACTGAGTGAGACTTGTAATCTTATATATTGAGTTTGGAAGAAGAAGTTGGTAGAAGTCTTTAAAAGGAAAATTTGGCAGATTGTGTCAATAACTTTTTTAAAAAAAAGTTTATGCCTTTTGTCTAGGTAATTTTACTTTGTGGAATATATCCTAGAAGGGAAATATCAGAGATGGGAACAAATACTTCATTTCAGTGATGTTCATTACATTATGATTTATAATGGAAAACAAAAATAAATGCTTTCAAATAGAAAAACTGTTAAATTATAGAAATAAAAGGTATAAGTTTTAGTGAAGAGAAGAAAGAAAAAAAATGTTTCCCCAAAGTGGCATCTTTGTTCATGGTTCTTTAGAGTGAGTGTAGCCTTTATGGAAGAAAAGTATGTTTTATTTCTCTGATTACAGAAGAAATGAAGGTTTGTTGTAGAACATTTTGAAGCTAGAAAATAGTTCTGAGAGAGAAAGTACAAAATCATCACCTACAAAAGTCACTTATAATCTTACTGCTGGTAGATAAACTGCTGGTGCAGTGTTTTGATTTACCACCTTTTCTGTGCTTTGTATGGTTAAGCATATATTGTTATGTACAGGTATTTTTCCACTTGATATTATGACCTAGATGTTTTCTTACAACTGTAATACAGCTAAAAAATGTTTAGCGAAATATACATATGGAAAAGATCACAAACCACAAATGTGTAGCTCAGTTTTCAGAAAGTGAATACACTGTGTCCACATCATGAGTTTCCAGATTAAGAAATGGAACATTCCTAGCTTTCCAGAAAGCCCTCATGCCTGGTTCCACTCATTACCACCCCTTCCCCCAAACAGCAACCACTATTCTGACTTCTAACACTTTAGGTTTTGCCTATTTTTGACCCGCATATAAATGGAATCATATAATATGGACCTTTTTTGAGCCTAGTTTCTTTAATTCAACAGCAATGTACATTCATATTTTCTGTTTAGCATTCCAGTATACAAATATATCATCCTACTATGGCTCTGTCTCCTTGCCAACACTTGGTATTATCTGACTTTTTCATTTTGAACATTTTGGAGGGTGTATAGTTATATCCTATTGTGGTTTTAATTCCTATATCTCTGATAACTAATGAAGTTTAATCTTGTTTTATGTTGATTGGCTATTTAGCTGTCATCTTTTGTGTAATACTTGTTCATATCACCTTCAGTCCATTGTCCAGTCATAACTGTGCAGGCTAGTTGTCTATGTAATTTCTGAGGTCCTGAGGTCTTTGTATCCTTTTCTCTAATACAAGTCTGCCCACCATCTTCCACAGCATTGTGTTCTGGAGCAGCCTGCCTTTAAGAGTAGCTCTTTCCTGCAAAGGACCAAGGTGTAGAGATGCCACATGTGACAGGGGTTTTGGGTATCTTGAGGAATCCTTACATCTTTCATGTGCATGGTCAAGAGGATAAACTAGAAACACAGACACTGAAAGTTTCTCATCAAAAGTTTGGGGATTTTCAGTACCTGTTAGGCAATGGGCCTCATCAAGCTGTGAGGCAAATCCAGGAGCTCTGTTGGCAATGGGTGCAGCCAGAGATCCACACCAAGGAGCACGTGATAGAGCAACTAGTGCTGGCACAGTTTCTGAGCACCCTGCCAGAGGAGATTCAGACATGGGGCAGGTCAAAACAGCCCAAGAACAGCAAAGAGGCAGGAACCATGGTGGCAAACTTTATTCAGGCATGTGAGAAGGAAGGTGAGAAGGAGGAAGCAACTGGCTGCTTCTGTTTATTGAATATCTGCTGTATGCCTGGCATGTAATAGGAGCTGAATAGAAATTTGCTGAGTGAATGAATGAAACAATGAATTTTATACATTCAGTCTGATCTGCCTAATCTCATGTGAGATGAAAGAAATTTGGGGTTTGGGTTTTTTTTAATTTTTATTTTAGGTTCGAGGGTGCATTTGCAGGTTTTTTACATGAGTATATTGGGTGATGCTGAAGTTCCGGCTTCTAGTGATTCTGTCACCCAGGTAGCGAACATAGTACTGAATAGGCGGTTTTTCAACCTTTGCCCTCCTTCCTCATTACCTTCTTTGGAATTCTCCATGTTTATTGTTCCCATCTTTGTGTCCATGTATACCCAATGTTTAGCTCCCACTTATAAGCGGAAACATGTAGTATTTGGTTTTCTTTTTCTATGTTAATTTGCTTAGTATAATGGCTTCCAGCTGTACCCATGTTGCTGCAGAGGACATGATTTCATTGTTTTTTATGGCTGTGTGGCTTTGGCTTTTGCTTTTAACATTTACTATTTCTCTGAGTGTACCAGCTTTGTTCACCTTCCCCTCACATTTCTTATCCAACACAAAACAACACACACAATACAAAAACAAAATCTCCTGGGATTGCTTGTGGCATTAATATATTAAGTGTAAATTTGGAAAAAAATAGTCTTTACATTATTTAGTCTTTCTATTCAAGAACAAGAATGATTAGCTAAATTTTATGCAAGGGAGCATAAAATGTGGGAGATATAATGCCTGGAAGTTCGACTTCTGCCAAAATTTGACTGGTATCTTAGAAACTCAAGTTATTAGATTAGAATTAAGGAAACATTTCAAGAATGAGAGAAGAAAGCCACTGGGTCCTTATAGTCCTTTGAAGAAAATAGTACTAACTAAAAATGGAGTATTGTTTGGGGCATATATATAGCAAGGGAACAATGAATATAGCACAAGACCTCAGACCATAGTTGTCTCTAGAGGGAAGGCGGGAGCATGGACATGAAGGAAGCACACAGGCAGATGTAAGTTATTGGGAATGTTCTAGTTTTGGGTTGGATAGTAAATTCACAAGCCTTAATTATACTTAAAAATATAAACAAATGGATTTAAAATAACCGTGAAGGCTATGCATGGCTCAATTAAGATAGCACATCATGAACTAGGGATTATGATTAATCCCATTCTGTGCTCCCACATTCCTTAAAAGAATTTTAAAAATGCTAATAATGAACACTTGAGCACTTAGAATGTTTTAATGTATTTATCATAGGTGTTCTTACATATTAATTCATTTTCCTCTATTAATAGCTCTGTGAAATAAGTATTACTTTCATTTTGTAGACCAGGAGACAGAGGCATAAAGAGGTTGAGTAACTTGACCATGGTTCCACCAATTTATATTAATAACTGGCAGTCAGGATTCAGACTTAGGCTGCCGGCTCCAGCGTCTGTACTCTTAATCACAGTGTTACAGTGAATGCCTCATATGGATATAGTGGGTGTTGTCCAGGGGCTAAAAACTTGGCCAGAGGCACTGAGTTATTGATAAAGCTAGAGTTCAGTGAGAAGGAAAGACAGTTCCCTAGGGTACCAGAAACAACAGATAAATGAAGGGTACACCCAGAAAAGAGAATATATAGGCAAGGACGGCCATCAAACTTAAGGCTCCTAGAGGGAAGGTGGTGGCTGGATTAATGAGTGACCAATGAGTGAAAAATATGTAGGAAAGGCTTAATCATAAAAAATACTATTGTGTGCCTTACATATGTAATGTTTAATCCTCACAAGAGCCCTTAGAGGTATAGTATACTCCCCTTATCTGAGGGGCATACATTCTAATACCCCCAGTAGATGCTTGAAAGTGTGGATAGTATCAAACCCTGTGTATACTATGTCTTTTCCTCTGCATGCATACCTGTGATGAAGTTTAATTTATCAATTAGGCACAGTAAGATACTAACAACAGCTAGTTATAGAATAGATTTATAACAGTATGTCAGCATCACTATTCTTGTGCTTTGGAGGCATTATTAAGTAAAATGAGGGTTACATGAACACAGGCACTGCAATACCATGACAGTTGACCTGATGACCAGGACAGCTAGTAAGTGACTAACAGGTAGCTAGTGTATACAGAGTGGATACACTGGACAAAGGGATGATACATGTCTCAAATGGGACAGAGCGAGAAACTGTGAGATTTCTTCACCAGAATGGCACACAGTTTATAACATATAAATTGTTTATTTCTGGAATTTTCCCTTGAATAATTTTGATCCCCCAGTTGACCCTGGGTAACTGAAACTGCAGAAAGCAAAACCTCAGATAAGTGAGGAATACTGTATAGGTATTGTCATTATTTCTGCTTTACAATTGAGAAACAGAGGTTCTGTGGTGATCTTGATTGGACAGTGAGGCCCGAAATGACTGATATAGAGGGATATTTTATTGTATTTTGAAGGCTGTGGGAGCCATTGAAGCATTTGGAGCTGGGCGATAACCAGAGCTCGCTTTTGGAACTTGTTATATTGAGTTCAGAAATGATTTCTGTCTTTCTCACCATAGGAACTCTAGAACTGCTGTTCCTTTCCATGATAGGACAGGGTGGCATGAGGGTGGCAGACCACTGTGTCTGTCAGCGCTGCCAGACAGGACTTAATTCCATGGTTATTCCTCTCTTCCTTCTAGGTTTCCTTGCTCAGGACTCTGTCCCCTGCAGAAAAGAGGAACACGGAGATGTTAGACAATCCACCATCTGCTGGGTCCCAGGTGAGTCAGGCTTTCTTCTGACATGATTATCGAATATGGGGATCTTACTTTCCTAATTTGTGGACTTCCTTATTTAATTAAACCACTTGCTCATTTCCATTAAGTTTTTATATAACTATCACTTTGCTGAGCCTTTTGTTCTGGCGACTCTGTTTCCTTCCGATTCTTTTCTTTTTCTTACTTCTCCAAGAAAAATCCTTCTGATTCTTTTATCCTGCTGCCATGCTTTACTTTTCTCTGTTGTACTTATCACCATACCACATACTGTATATTTAATATTTTTCCTCTTTTCATGTCTTTTGAATTGTTTATTTATTTTTAGTATTCCATTTTATTCAAAAAACACTTACATGGTTTGCATTATTATTGTACCCCTTTTTATAGATGAGGGAGTGGAGGCAGAAAGTCCAAGTAATATGCTGAAGGTCACAGAGCTGTTAAATAATACAACTAAGATATGAACCCAGGCAGTCTGGCTTTTGGGTCACAATCCTAACAACTTAGTTATTGCTGCCTAATGTAGTACTGTTACTCCAGCTTAGGCTGGTCAGATTTAGCAAGTATACACAACACCCAATTAAATTTGAATTTTAGATAAACCATGAATAAATTCTTCATGTAAGTATGAATAAAGTTTTAGCATAAGTATTAAGTTGAAACAATTTTTTGCATAAATATGCAATGTTTAATATTTAAGACATGCAAAAAACTTATTTGCTGTTTATCTGAAATTCAAAAATTTTAAATGTTGATTATACTTTATGTTTGTATATTAAGAATTTCAAGCCAGGCGTGGTGGCTCACACCTATAATCCCAGACTTTTGGGAGGCCAAGGTGGGAGGATCACCTGAGGACAGGAGTTCCAGACCAGCCTGGCTAACATGGTGAAACCTGTCTCTACTAAAAATACAAAAATTAGCTGGGCATGGTGGCACATGCCTGTAATCACAGCTACTCAGGAGGCTGAGGTGGGAGAATCACTTGAACCTGGGAGGCAAAGGTTGCAGTGAGCCAAGATCACATCACTGCACTCCAGCCTGGGCTACAGAGTGAGACTCTATCTTAAAAAACAAACAAAACAATAACAAACAGTACAGAACTCTTCTAATTTTTTAAATTGGAGTCCACAAAACCAGTTAATAATACATTTCCTAATTTTTTGGTTATGGTAGCAAATACAAATTTTTAAAAAAGGATAAAAGGATCACATGAGTCAAATAAACACATCTGAAGGTGCTGGGCAGCCAGGATATGAGCCCTCATTTATTCCATTGTTGGTTGATTTGCATAAAAAGTTTTAGAAAGTTTCAATTAAAACACAAAAGATGTATATTAATAAAATGGGTATCATAGTATTATGTAATCTTCTGATATCTGCCTTTTTATTTTTATAGTATCGAAAGATTTTATGTGTTTTATTATAAAATTTTAGAGTGTAAATGACTTTAGGATAATGTAGTGGATCTCTTTATTTTAAAGATGAGACAATGAGAATTGAAGATTAATTAGCCCGTGCCTCACAACTAGCTAATGGCAGAACTCAAGACTCTTTATTCCAGTATAGGTTTGTTCCCATGATTTTCTCTAATAGTTAGAAAGGGTGAGATGGAAAAAATAAAAGTAGGAGGGTCAATGGAGAGTTTACAGTAGGAAAACATTTGGGAACAGTAAGAGAGCAGTCTTTAAAATGCTCTGACTACCACATGACCACCATATTTAAATATGCACTGTGACTGGGAAATTATGACTGACCATACAGTGTTTCTTACCTGAAATGAATACCTTTTCTACAACTAAATTCAATTTTCTTAAAATGAATCAGGTAACATTTCTCTTTTAGCAATCTTTTTTGTTTTTTTGAGACAGAGTCTCGTTCTGTTGCCAGGCGCCAGGCTGGAGTGTTGTGGCACGATCTGGGCTCACTGCAACCTCCACCTGCTGGGTTCAAGCAATTCTCCTGACTCATCCTCCCGAGTAGCTGGGACCACAGGCGTGCGCCACCATGCCTAGCTAATTTTTGTATTTTTTAGTAGAGACGGGGTTTCACCATGTTGCCCAGGATGGTTTCGATCTCTTGACCTTGTGATCCGCCCGCCTCGGCCTCCCAGAATGCTGGGATTACAGGCATGAGCCACTGTGCCCGGCCTTTTTTTATGGAATAATATTGATTATCCATTATAGTCAAGGCATTGTAGCATATTAACTGTATTAAGTAAAATAAAGCACAAGAAAAAATGGTTATGAAACCTGAGATTGCTCTCTATTCTAAATATTTTGAGTCAGACTCCTTTGAGAAACTTGGAATTTTTCTCTTCCAGAAAGGTGCACATGCACTACAAAGCTCAGCCTTGAGAAGCCATGATTGCCAGGTTAAGACCCCAGCCTAACAATGTTCCTTTGGTTTTGAATCATTTTTTTCATTGCCAAAGTACAACTAGAAACAACAGAAAAGTTCATTAACTGCTATAACATTTTGAGCAAAATGGCTAGTAAGTTTTAATTTTTAATTTTTGTCATTACCTGTTTATAAAGACTGTTTATTGGATTAGCATACTTGAGTGGGGGAGATCCCATGCATTTTCTCATACATGTTACAATTTTCTAGTTGGTAGACATTCAGATTTGCTAAGGAAGGTAAGTATCCTGTTGCCTTAGGACAATGTTCGATTTGAAGATGTCAGTCTATGTTTTATTTTTTAACTTTTATTTTCGAATCAGGGCATACCTGTGTAGGTTTGTTACAGAGGTGTATTGCACGATGCTAAGGTTTGGAGCATGAGTGAATCTGTCACTCAGGTAGTAAGCACAGTATCCAATAGGTGGCTTTTCCAACCCTCCTTCCCCTCCCTCCCTGCCTTCTCTTGTATTCCCTAGTGTCTGTTGTTCCCTTTTTAATGACCGTGCATACACAATGTTTAGCTCCCACTCATAAGTGAGAACACATGGTATTTGGTTTTCTATTTCTGCATTAGTTCACTTAGGATAATGGTTTCTGGTTGTGTCTGCATTGCTGCAGAGGACATGGTTTTGTTCTTTTTTTGGCTGCATAGTATTCAATGGCGTATACGTGCCTCATTTTCTTTATCCAATCCACTATAAATGGGCATTTGGGTTGATTCCGTGTCTTTGCTACTGTGAACAGTGCTCTGATGAACATACGAGTGCATGTGTCTTTTTGGTAGGATGGCTTATTTTCCTTTGGGTGTATGGTATCTGCCTTTTAAATTCAACTTAGGTTACCAAGATTGTTGTATATAACTGTAGTTAATTGATTTCTATTGCTAGAATACTATTCCATTGTATGACTATACTATATTCATCTCTTCTACTGTTAATGAATGTTTGGATTATTTCCAGATTTTGGATGTTACAAACAATGCTATTATAAACATGCTCATCCGTGTCTTTAAGTACGCATGAGCAAATATACCTAGGAATAGAATTTTCAGGTCCAGTGGAGAGTAGAAGGATGGTTACCAGAGGCTGGGAAGGGTAGTAGAGGGTTGAGGGGAGGTGGAGATGGTTAATGGGTACAAAAAAAAATAGGATGAGTAAGACCTACTATTGATAACACAATAGGGAGTCTATAGTAAATAATAACTTAATTGTATATTTTAAAACAACTTAAAGAGTATAATTGGATTATTTGTAACTCAAAGGGTAAATGCCTGAGGGGGATGAACACCCCATTCCCCATGATGTGCTTATTCCACATTGCCTGCCTGTATGAAAGCATCTCACGTACCCCGTAAGTATATACAAGTACGATGCGCCCACAAAAAATTTTAAAAATTAAATAAAGAATTTCTGGGTCAAAACTGTTTTTCCAATTTACATTTCCCTTAGCATCTCCAGTGGATCCATGTTTGTTTTTTTTTTTTTGAAAGAAAGAAAAGAAAAAAGGGAGTAAGAGAGAAAGAAGAAAAAAAGAGAATGAAAGAAAGGGAAAAAGAAGAAGAAAAAGAGGGAGAGAGAACGAGAATCTTGCTCTATTGCCCAGGCTAGAATGCAGTCTAAAAATGGGTACTGAAAATCTCTTTTATACTAATAATTGTGTTATACAATGGAGACAGAAAGGAATAAGGGAGGAAAATAACAAACAAATAGCCAACCAATATTTCATTTAAACCTATGAAATGCTATGCAATTGCTGGGGGAGTAATTTACTTCCAACCATGTGGTCACTTTTAGAATAGATGTGATGTGTTACTGAAGAAAATGTATGTTTTGTGGATTTAGAGTAGAGAGTTCTGTAAATGTTTATTAAGTTTACTTGTTCGAGGTCTAAGTTCAAGTCCCAGGTATCCTTGTTATCCTTCTGTCTCATTGATCTGTCCAATATTGACAATGTAGTGTTAAAGTCTCCCACTATTATTGTGTGGGGAGTCCGAGTCTCTTTGTAAGTCACCAAGAAGTTGCCCTATGTATCTGGGTGCTCCTGTATTGGGTACACATAGACTTAGGATCGTTAGCTTTTCCCGTTACATTGATCCCTCTACCATTATACAATGTCCTTCTTATCTCTTTTGGTTTCTGCTACTTTAAAGTCTATTTTATCAGACATGAAAATTGCAACTCCTGCTTTTTTTTTTTTCCCTCTCCATTTGGTTGGCGAATCTTCTTCCATCCCTTTGTTTTGAGTCTCTATATATCCTTGCATGTGAGATGGGTCTGGATGCAGCTTACTGATGGGTTTTTTGGAATGGCTGATACTGGTTGTTCCTTTCTGAATATAGTGCTTCTTTCAGAAGCTCTTGTAAAGCAGGCCTGGTGGTAATGAAATCTCTCAGTACTTGCTTGTTCGTAAAAAATTTTATTTTTCCTTCACTTATGAAACTAGTTTGGCTGGATATGAAATTCTGGGTTGAAAGTTCTTTTCTTTAAGAAAGTTGAATATTGGCCCCTACTCTCTTCTGGCTTGTAGGGTTTCTGCTGAGAGATCTGCTGTGAGTCTGATAGACTTCCCCTTGTGGGTAACCTGACCTTTCTGTCTGACTGCCCTTAGTATTTTCTCCTTCATTTCAACCCTGGTGAATCTAATGATTATGTGCCTTGGGGTTGCTCTTTTTAAGGAATATCTTTGTGGTGTTCTCTGTATTACCTGGAGTTGAGTATTGTCCTGCCTTGGTAGGTTGGGAAAGTTTTCCTGGGTAATATCCTGAAGAATATTTTCCAGCTTGGATTCATTCTCTTTGTCACATTCAGGTACACCTATCAAACGTAGATTAGGTCTTTTCACATAGTCCCATATTTCTTGGAGACTTTGCTCATTCCTTTTTACCTTTTTTTCTCTAATCTTGTCTTCTCGTTTTATTTCATTAAGTTGGTCTTCGACCTCTGAAATTCTTTCTTCTGCTTGATCAATTCGACTGTTAAAACTTGTGCATACTTCGTGAAGTTCTTGTATTGTGTTTTTCAGCTCCATTAGTTCACTTATATTCCTCTTTAAATTGTCTATTCTCATTAGCATTTCGTCAAACCTTTTTTCAAGGTTCTTAGTTTCTTTGCATTGGGTTAGAACATGTTCTTTTAGCTCACAGAAGTTTCTTATTATCCACCTTCTGAAGCCTGATTCTATCAATTCCTCACATTCATTCTCCATCAGGCCTTGTTCCCTTGGTGATGAGGAACTGCAATCCTCTGTAGGAGGAAAGGCATTCTGATTTCGGGTGTTTTCAGCCTTTTTGCGCTGGTTTCTTCCCATCTTTGTGGACTTATCCACCTGTCGTCTGTGTAATTGCTGACTTTCAGATTAGGTCTCTGAGTGGACATCCACTTTGTTGGTGGTAAAGTTTTTTCTGTTTCTTAGTTTTCCTTTGGCGGACGCCCCTCCCCCCACAGAGCTGGACCTTCCCGGGTTCAGCTGTACTTGCTGTGAAACTCTCAATCCTCAGCAGTTCCAATTGCTGTTTTTGTGTGTGTGTGTGTGTGGCGGGGGGACCAGCCTTCCCCTGTGGCAACCCACTACGGCAGCTGAAACAGCGGCGTTAAGATTCGTGGCGCTTTTCTGCCCGGGAATCTCCCGGTTTGGTTCCCCGCTTCAGTCCGCTTTTCAATCAGCTGAATGGGAGACTCTGCCTTCCCCGGAGCTCCAAACGCCAACCAAAGGGCACTCAGTCCCGTATACTCTGGACTGAGAACCGCCGCGCCAGGGTGCCTGCAAAACAGCCGCGCCCGCCAAAAGAGTCGCGCTGGCGACCCTGGGGCTCCTCCGCCGGGAATCTCCTGGTCCGTGGGCAATAAAAATTCGTCTGAAAATGTGGCGTCTGCTCACTCTCTGCACTTTCAGTGGGAGCTACAATCCTGAGCTGCTGCTAATCGGCCATCTTGGATCTCTCCTCGTGGATCCATGTTTTATATAATACTTGGTATTGTCACACTTCTTAATTTTTACTCAATACTCAATTGAATGGGTATAAAATGGTATTTTGTCATTTTGATTTTCATTTCCTTGTTTATTAATAAGATTGAATATTTCTTCAGGTTATGAGAACTTTGTTTTACAGATGGGACTCCGTGACTTAACCTACCCAAACTCACAAAGAACCAGAGCCAGGACTCTGATTCCTGAGGCTGAGATATACTGCTGAGTTTTTAAGTATTTGCATACTTGCACTCTTTCTTGGTAAAGTGGCTTAAAAGGGTATTTTCCCTCCAACTCAAATAGGTAGTAATTAGCAACAGGAACTGTTACAGTAATGTTCCCACTTGTCTCAGACTCAGAAAGATGCAATGCCAGGTGCCTGTGGCTCTGGATTAGAGCACTTGGAAGCCCTCTGCTGGTCTGAATGCCTGCATCATGTTGAATCCCCTCTAATCAGGTTCTTTCTCCCCCTCTGGAATAGCTCCTGGACTTCGAACACTTACGAACATTTCTGGTGTTTTAGGAGTTGGTGACCTTCGAGGATGTGGTTGTGCACTTCAGCCTGGAGGAATTAAGCTCCCTTAGTGCTGCGCAGAGAAACCTCTACCGGGAGGTGAACCTGGAGAATTACCGGAACCTGGTCTCACTGGGTAAGTATGCCTTCTCCACAGGACTTGGTTTCTTCCCACTAGGGCAATGGCTCTCAACTCCATTGTGTCCTCTCATCAGTGATGGTGGTTCACCATGTCAGTGAGTCTCAACCCAGGTCAGAGGCAATATTTTAATATTTGAACATCAAATTCATGGTTAATTATAAAATAGCTAACATTTACTGAGCACTAAATATGTGTCAGGCACTGGTGTAAGTCTTTCACATGTTTCACCTCCTTGAATCCTCACAGCAGTCCTATGAGTGGGAGGTATGCTTATTGTTGGTGTTATTCTTGACATTTTTAACGTTGAGGAAACTGGGTCATTGAAAGGTTAAATTATTTGTCAAAAGCTGGGATTTAACCCCAAGCAGATTGACTCCAGAATCTGGTCTCTTAAACTCTGATGTGCTACCTGACAGGGGTTTGCTCCATCAGTTCTAAGCACAATGGAAGGCTTGAAATGATGTTTTGTGAATGAGTGAAGAAATTGCTAAAAATTCCAGGAGCTCCAAAGACTCCTACTGGCTTGAGGTTTAAGAATCAGAGATTGCCAATCTCTCTTTACATCCAGAGGTAAAACTTGTTTTACCTGTTCTCACAGGTAATGTTGAAAGTAAAAAGTGAAAAGTTTATGTTGCGGATGCCAAGATCCTTTTTCAGTGGCTTTTTTGGGGGCTTGAGGTCCCCTGAAAAGCAGAATCCAAAACAAACACTGTTCAACTGGCAGTAACTTTGTGAAGTCAGAGGCCTAACGGGAAGACGCATACATCCTATCTCAAACCTGGCCCAGGGGTGCACACTTTTAACTCTGGTTCTTATCAATTACAAGGAAGTATATTTTCCAACATCTTTTACACTCTTCTCTAGCTAACCACATTTTATGAATTAAAATAGAGGGAATAGTATCAAAACAGAGGAAATAAATTAATTTTATCTTTTCAGCTCTTACGCAGTGAACTGGAGGCATTCTGTCTCGTGAGCCCTTGGCTTCTTTAGCACCGAAGGTTTTGCGTTAATAGAGATCTTATATATCACCTGGGACATTGCCTTCCCAAGTGTGGAATGAGTACAGTGGGCTAAATAGAAGGTTCTTTTAGGCAGTACATGGACAGCATGACATAATCCTTCAATCTGTTGGTGAGAAAGAAGTTCTTCTTCTAATTTTCTTTTAAGCCTTATGATTGTATCAAGTAAAGAATATCAGTTTGATGTTAGCATGTCTATGTTCTTACTCTTCTATTTTAGCAAAGAGAGAGCAAACATCAAACCCTGAGTGTTAAATAGGCAACAGAAGCTAGCTAGCACTCAATAACCTTAGTTTCTGTTATATTTACCATGATGTTACCTTCAATTTTTGTGTGTGTGTGACACTGGTTTCCATTTACAGGGTTGATATAAAGCTTCCATTGAAAATAAGCATATTGGCTGGGTGCAGTGGTTTATGCCTGTAATCCCAGCACTTTGGGAGGCCGAGGCAGGTGGTTCATTTGAGGTCAGGAGCAAGACCAGCCTGGCCAACATGGTGAAACCCCATCTCTACTAAAAATATGAAAAATTAGCTGGGCCTGATGGCAGGTGCCTGTAGTCCCAGATACTTGGGAAGCTGAGGCAGAAAAATCACTTGAACCCAGGAGGCAGAGGTTGCAGTGAGCTGAGATTGCACCACTGCACTCCAGCCTGAGTGACAGAGTGAAACTCTGTCTCAAAAAAAAGAAAAAAAGAAGGAAAGAAAGAAAAAGAAAGAAAGAAAGAAAATAAGCATATTTAAGTTAAAAAGAAAGGTGATCTAAAGAAAAACATGAAATAAATACTGAATATGACTATAAATGGCACATAGAGGTGCCAAGATACAAGGGTCATTCATTAACTTGTCAGCAAACTCAGATGTACAAGGTCTGGTATAGGCATTGGGGTTATAAAATAGATGACAATTCCCGTTCTCACGGATATTACATTTGAGTGGAGAGAGTCAGACAGTAAACAAATAGATAACAGTTTGGCATGCAAATGATAGCAGTTTGAGAAACAAGGAACTAAGGGAGGGGGAGGAACAGCATTTCAAGACAAAGGGGCAGTGGATGTTATCACAGGAGGGAAAAGAACCAAATGTTGACTTTTTGAGCAGCTATAGCAGATTCTTATTGCTGAAGTATAGAGCTCAACACACTGCCCTCGTGCCCCGTTTTTAGTCTTCATAGCAGTTTTTCAATCTTGGGACTCTTGACATGGGGCCACATCATTCTGGGTTGCAGGGCTGTCTTGCAGAATGTTGAGCAGCATCCCTGCCTCCAGCCATTCTAGACACCAGGAACCCCTTCCTCTGCTCCCACAGTTGTGACAACCAAAGGTATCTCCATACATTCTAAAAGTCCCTTAGGGGATAAAGTCTCTATAGGCTGGAAACAGGCTTCATTTTACTCCTGTGAGAGTTTGTTCCTTCCTTATTATCCCAGAGTCTTTTGGGACCCTGTGTTGGGAGTTACTGAATCCCTAGTTCTGAGTCTTCCTCTCCAACAGGGTACCACTTCTCTAAACCTGGCATTATCTCACGGCTGGAGAAGGAGGAATCACGTGCAATGGAGACAGACAGCAGTGCAGTGATTTGTCAAGGTGGGTAGTGACGGGGAAGCCCAGGGTGGAGGAGTGGGGACCAGGAAATGCTAGTCAGGGTGCTTTCTTCAAAGCCCCCTGGGCCAGGGGAAAAGGCTGGTTGGTGCTCTCACCTTAGGGGCTCTTTCTCCTCAGTACTCCCCTTCACCTCCTTTCTGAAGCTCATCTCTTCCTGCAACATGAGTTCCTCTCCTGCTCAGCTCCAGGAGGCCAGTGTCCTTTTTCACTTGTGTTCCAGCCCTTCCATTCACTCACGCCTTTCTCCTTGCAGCTAGAAATCATAGATCTTTCCTCTTTAACTGAGATAAGCAAAAAACCTTGGCCTGATACCACTTGTCTTTCTCACTGCCCTCCCACTTTCCCTCACATCAGCTCCTCAGACTTGTTGACACCCAGAGGCTCCCTTCCCTTTGCTTCTTAACCTCCACATCTGGTTTCCATCCCTCTCATTCTGCCGACACAGACACACATATACGCTCTTTTTGAAACTTCTTCCACAAAAGGTCCCCCACTAGCATCCTTATGGTTATGGAATCACAAGAATGTTCTAGACTTCACCTCTCCCAAACTCTATGGCTACAATCTAATAACGTCCACCATCTTCATGAAATTCCCTTCTTTGAATTGGGTCACTATGTGCATTAGCTAGGATCACTGTTGTCCTTCAGTTGTCATTAACAGAAAAACCACATCCAAACTGGCTAAAGTCATAGAGGGATTATTAGCCTATAATACTGATCAGCTGGGCTGTATTCAGGGAACCAGGGAAGTCATCAAAGACCTAGTTTCATTTTCTCCTTCTACCCTGCCTTAAACTTTGGCAATAAATCCTAGATGCATTTTTTTGTTGTTCCTGTACAAAGAAGGAGCAAGAAAGAGCTGGTGGCCCAAGAAGCATCTGAAAGAGAGAGGAAGCATCTTTTCCAGAAGCCGTTGACATACCTCTCCCGATTTTTCATTGTTCCGTATTGGGTTATATGCCTTTCCTGAACTAGCAGCTGTGTCCAGTACAGTGCTAACTGACACAGCCCTCCTCCACCTTTTTCTGTGTGAGTGGAAAAGTGGATGTCCAAACAAAACTCAAGAAGTTACCAGGAGGACTCCTCTCTGTTTCTTTCATTGTTTTTTCCTCTGTCCCTAGTCTGGTTTGTTCATTCATTCAGTCATCTGTAGATATTTATCAGGCTTCTGTTGTGGGCCAGGTACTGTCCTAGCATCTGTGGATACAATAATGAACAAGACAGACAAATCTCTTCATTCATAGAGCTTGCATTCTAATGACAGAGGTAGTTTTAAAAAGTAGACAAATAATAACTGAGTGTAAAGTGAATATAGAGTGAGTTATGGGAGGTTGCTTAAGAGGGACTAGTCAGAGAAGACCTCACTGTGGAAGATGTGAATGAGATGAGGGGCTGACCCATGTCAAAATCTTGAGGAAGAGTGTAACAGGCAGAGCGAACTGCAAATGCAAGGACCGTGACATGGGAATGAGGTTGGGTGTTCCAAAACCAGGAAGAAGGGCAATATGGTCTGAGTTCAGTGGAGGGTAGATGATGAGACACTCAGATAGTCAAGGGCCAGCCCATTTAGGAATATGTTAAAGAATTTTGTTATAAGTGAGATACGAAGATGGTGGGGAAGTTTTAAGCAGGGGAATGAGGTGGTGTTATTGACATTTTAGAACTTTGCTGTCCAATATGGTAGACAGTAGGCACATGTGGCTACTTATATTTACACTAGTAAGAATTACATAGAATTTAAAATTTAGTTCCTCAGTCACATAAGCCACATTGCAAGTATTTGATAGCCACACATGGCTAATGCCCACTGTGCTGGACAGCAAATATGTATATAATTTCCATCATCACTGGGAGTTCTGCTGGGCAGTATTATTCTACAAAGATCCATCTGGCTGTTCTATAGAGAACTGGCTTTAAGAGGAAAAGCCAGAGAAACCCGTTCAGGAGGCCATTGAAGTCCATCAGGCTAAAGATGATGGAGGCTGAGGCTGTGGTTGTAGAGGCGTCAGGTTTGAGGTATTCCCTGAAAGGAGATCTGGCAGAACATGCTGAAATATTGGATGTACAGCAGGGTAAGGGAAACAGAAGAGCCAGTGAGGACTAGGTGTTCTCTTAGTCTTCCATTCTTGAGTGTTCTCTTCAAAGACCGCTTCTAGAAGAGTCAATCCATTGTGATGGGCCCAGCTACCCCTCTTCCTGATGACTTCCTAAGCCATGTTCTGGTTCTTCTGTTTCACCTGTACTCTCTGTTCACATATTTCGAGTGTCTGCCAGGATGCAACCACTGTGTTCATCACCTCCCTTCTAAACCACAGTCTTATACTTGACGCCCTTGGCTTCAGTATTTTTCCTACCAGAGAGTTGCCTTTATAAAGCACAGACTTTTATCAACTTCTTACCTCCATCGAGAGAAAATTCAAACTTTTAGCAAAACACTAAAGTCTCCTCCCAGTCTGGCCTGAAATTCACATCCCAGCCTCATCTCCTACAGATCTTGCAAGTAAGATCCTGTGTTTCTAGTTCCCTAGGACTGTGTACTGTCACAGTTCTCTGGCTTAACTCAGGCTGTTTTATAGAAACTCTTACCTGCTTCCCCGTTTAATGAGGCCAAATGCTGTCCTCTCCACTAATCATGTCCTGTTACTAAGTGGAGTCAATTTCCCCATCTCTGCTGTTGTGTCATTTATAATCTGATTAGAGCCCCTATTACAGACCTCTGACCCGTCTGGTTAGATAATGCCCTGCACAAAACAGGCATTTAATAAATATTGAATTAAAGGGAATTGGTTGGCAGTGTAGATTGGGGTAAAACAAGAGATTTGGAGCCAAGCAAAGAGAATCTTTGCTTAATTCTGAACAAGAGGTTGTTGACCTGTTCACTCCAGTGTTTCCTCAGTGATCCTGAAGAACCATGGTAATAGATGTTCTTAAAAAAAAATATTTCATGGCAAGATCAGTTTAAGAAATGCTACATTCTGTATCTTCCCTCCTTGGGATTCAAGGTGCATATTAAAAGTTCTGAGTCCTATGGGAAGGAAACCTGCCTTGATTTGCGTCATACAACGTTTTCCAAATTGTCGACGGACCCCCATCGTGGTAACAGCTATTTGTTTTGCAGAATATTAGCCATCTGCCAAACATGGTTTGGAAAATGCTCACAAACTCCAACCCCATCTCTTTCTCTGATTTCCTCTCATTCTACTCTGTACATTTCTGGCATCTTTTGACACGCCATCCTCCTGGATGATCTTTTTCTGCCTCTTTCTCACTCTTCCTTGCTTACTGCCCCTTCTATCCTTTTCCTGTTTTCTTTTTAGGTTTTCAGAAAACTCTCTCAACCTCCATAAGATCCGTTTGTTACCCTTGGTCTGTTTATTTCTATTATATTAGCATGTGTGTCTGAGTAAAAAGAATAGAGGAATTTTTACATTTTCTTTTAGATTAGGAAAAGAGACCTGAAACCAAAGCACTAACTCCAGGGCAAAGCCCGCCTACAGAAATATTATTATTGCAGGCAGGAGTGGAGGATCAGCAGTAGGTGACTTCTGGCGTGTCTCTGCAGGAGAGTCTCATGACGACCCATTGAAACCACACCAGGGCAACCAAGAGAAACTTTTGAGTCCTATAACAATGAATGCCCCCAAGACCCTCACTCAGGAAAGAAGCTATGGCAGTGATGAATTTGAGAGAAGCTCTAATCTTACTAAACAATCAGAGGATCCTCTAGGAAGGGATCCCCCAGGAAGACACTACTGGAATATGTACCAGTCCCCAGTCAGTGTCCCAAGAGAACAAACACAACAGATGTGAATTTTGCAAACGAACCTTCAGTACTCGAGTAGCCCTCAGGAGACACAAGAGGATCCATACTGGGGAGAAACCCTTTGAATGTAAACAGTGTGGTGAAGCCTTCTATCTCATGCCACACCTCAAGAGACATCAGAAGACCCATTCTGGTAGGAAGCCATCTGGCTGCAAAGAAGGTAGAAAGTCTTCCATCCAGTGCGCGAATCTCTGTGAACGCGTAGGAATTCATAGTCAGCAGGACTACTGTGAATGTTTTCAGTGTGGCAAAGCTTTTACCCAGGACGTGCATCTTTTTCAACATCTCAAAGCCCACGAGGCAGCAAGAGTCCTTCCTCCCTGGTTGTCCCGCAACAAGACATACTTCATTCGTTATCAGCGGACACACGACTACGTTGGAGAGAGAGCCTGCCAGTGTTGTGATTGTGGCAAAACCTTCAGTCAGAGTTCACATCTCATTCAGCATTATAGAACTCATGCTCACGCGAAGCCTTACCAGTGTCAGCTGTGTGGGAAATGTTTCAGCCGACCCTCATGCCTCACTCGGCATTATCAACTCCATTCTCAAGAGAAATGTTGAGTGCAATCACTGTTGAGAAACCTTCAGTCGCAGCGCGCGATTTTCTCAACTTTTTCGGCTTCATCCTAGAAAGAGTGTTCTGAATGTGAGAAGGCCTCCCACTAGCCCCCACACCTTGTTAACAGCTTGAAAATTCATCAAAGTGTGGTCCAAAAAAAAAAGTTGCAAGGATGTAGGAAAACCTTTCTCCAAGAGGGGGTTCCTCACGTGTCACACAGGTGAAAAGCTTGCAGAGTATTTTTGTTGCGTAGAAAAGTAGCTCATAGATTTTTCCCTTTTTCAGTGATATTCATCATGAGGGAGGATTGCCTTCATTTCTTTATATTGGAATGTATTCATGGATATTTGTTCTATGGGCTGTAATTCAGTACTGTCATTTATTTTGCTGTTTAAATGGCTACAGCTTTGGCCATTGGGAGCTCTTTCGAATTGGCTCCTGTGCCTTTTCAGTAAGCTCCCATCCTTTTCTGGAACCACTTTCTTTCTCCATCCTCCATAATGTTTTTCCCTTCATCTCCAGGAAAAGCCCGTCATGTCTTTAAGATAGTTTCTACCTCATGCACCATCTCATGAAGTTTGCTGTTTTCCCCAGATCAGAAGGCTCATGGCCTGATCGGTCTTTTATTTCACTTCTCCCTTTACAGTTTTTGCTAGATCTACATTCTGCTTGAAATGTTATTTACTTAATATTTTTTGTCAATAGAACCATCTCTGTTTTGTAAACTTTGGTACCTCTACTTAAAAAGGAAATGTTTAAGTCACCCCAGAGAAAGGGTTTTACTCACACCATAACCAGACTGCCCTGATTATCTCCAAGATGTCCTTTTACAGTTGGGTTGTTTCAATCTGGATCTAAACGTAGTCCACAGATTGCATTTGGTTGTTTGATCCCTTAAGTCTCTCTTAATCTAAAGCAATCCCCTCACATTTTTAAGGCCTGTGCAACCCTGAGGTTAATATAGAACTTCCCTCCTGATCCAGTTCCTGATACGTCGAACAGTTTAGACACTTCTCTTCATGTTTACATTTTTAAATTTAGAAGAACTCATTTGAAATTTTTTATATTTCATTGTAGTAAAAACCACATAAAGCTTAGCGTCTTAACCATTTTTAAGCATACAGTTCAGTTATGTTAAGTATATTCACATTGTAGGCTGGGCACGATGGCTCACGCCTGTAATCCCAGCACTTTGGGAGGCCAAGGCGGGTGGATCAACTGAGGTCAGCAGTTCAAGACCAGCCTGGCCAACATGGTGAAACCCCATCTCTGTTAGAAAATAGAAAAATTAGTCAGGCGTGGTGGTAGGCACCTGTAGTCCCAGCTACTCAGGAGGCTGAGGCGGGAGAATCACTTGAACCAGGAAGGTGGGGATTGCACTGAACAGAGGTCACACCATTGCACTCCAGCCTGGGCAACAAGAGCAAAACTACATCTCAAAAAAAAAAAAAAAAAAAAAAAAGGTATATTCACATTGTTACACAACAGGTGCCCAGAACTATTTCATCTTACAAAACTAAAACTCTGTGCCCCTTACACAGTAACTCCTCATTTCCCCGTGCAGCCTCCATTCTAGCACTCCTTTCTTTCCCTCAAGTTTTGTGTGATTATGCAAGTAGTACTAGAAGAAACTGGGTCAGTTGTTCTGGGGAATGTCCCTTAGTCTAAGTATGTCTGTTTGCTTCCTGGGTACCCGTCAGCTTGTTCCTCTCTCCCCCTGTATATTCTGTACATAGACGTTAGCTCTAGGCTCTGGAGACTTAATTTAGATTCATCTTCAACTTCTTTGGCAAGAACACATCATAGGTGGTTCTGTGTGCTTTACATCATATTCCACCAGGGCACATGGTGTCCGCTTTGGCCGAAGGCCCAGCTTTTTGATGTTATGCTCCAAGCCAATGTAGCAGTCACTGACAATGATGTTTCAGAGTTTTCAACATTACTGGGTATTTTTCCTGGGCCAGCTGCTTTAGTTCCTTCTGCATTATCTCCTCTAGATTTTTCTACAAATCTCACCTCCATCACCTCAGCCTGATCTTCAGAGGTCTGAAATTAAACGTGGTAGATACTCCTTGAGGTGTCTAGGTATGGGCTGTTTATTGACAACTATGGGCCAGGACCTAAGGATCCTTGAGGACCCTTAATTCAGGAAAGTCAAGAAGCATCAAACTAGATGAGCTTCCCTTTAGTGCTGCTTTCATGCCACAAATGGCAGCAGTGACAGTGTGGCTGCCACCCATGTACTCTTTGGAATACATGGGATGTGACAAGCCATTGCCTCCACGTTTTACAAGTCAGGCCTGAGGTTACTGAAGGGAGTGCCCCAACTATGACTTGGCTTTCAGCCTGCTGCTTTTCTTACTGCTATCCTGGTGGGCCTTGGGAGAATGTAGAGATCCATGTTCCTGCTTTCCCACCTGATTCCTAGCATATTTGACAGTTTGGGCACTGCTCTTACATTTGGTTTTTGTTGTTGTTGTTATTGTTTTTTTTGAGACAGAGTCTTGCTCTGTCGCCCAGGCTGGAGTGCAGTGGTGCAATCTCGGCTCACTGCAACCTCTGCCTCCTGGGTTCAAGCAATTCTCTGCCTCAGTCTCCTGAGTAGATGGGATTACAGGCATGAGCCACCATGCCCAGCTATTTTTTGTATTTTTAGTAGAGACGGGGTTTCACCATCTTGGCCAGGCTGATCTTGAACCCCTGACCTAGTGATCCACCAACCTTGGCCTCCTAAAGTTCTGGAATTACAGGCATGAGCCACCACGCCTGTCTGGGTTAATTTTTTTTTTAATTTAGAAACACTCATGTTTTAAGTTTTTAGTGGTGATGCAAGTAATATATATTCCCTGAAGAAAACTAGAAAATGTTTGTTTTTTCTTTGAATATTTATATTTCCCCCTCCAAGATATACTTGCTACTAAAAGTGTGTGCCCATTTTTTCTTATGCATAAATCTGTATAGCTTTTAAAAGTTATATTTTTAGGCTGAGTGCAGTGGCTCACGCCTGTAATCCCAGCACTTCAGGAGGCTGAGGCACGCATATCAACTGAGGTCAGGAGTTCGAGACTAGCCTGGCCAACATGCTGAAAGCGTGTCTCTACTAAAAATACAAAAAATTAGCTGGGTGTGGTGGTGTGCACCTATAGTCCCAGCTACTTGGGAACCTCAGGCATCAAACACCACATGTTCTCACTCATAGGCGGGTGTTGAACAATGTGAACACATGGACAGAGGGGAGGGGAGCATCACACACTGGGGTCTGTCGGGGGGAGAAAGGGGAGGGACAGTGGGGGGGTGGGGAGTTGGGGAGGGGATAGCATGGGGAGAAATGCCAGATATAGGTGATGGGGAGGAAGGCAGCAAATCACACTGCCATGTGTGTACCTATGCAACAATCTTGCATGTTCTTCACATGTACCCCCAAACCTAAAATGCAATAAAAATATATATAAAAAAAAAAAAAAAAAGAGAGAGAATCACTCCAACCTGGGAGGCGGGGGTTACAGTGAGCCAAAATCACACCACTGCACTCCATCCTGGATCACAGAGTGAGACTTTGTCTCCAAAAAAAGGTTATATTTTTATGAAATGAACTGTACTACCATAAACTCTGTTTTGAGGGCTATGATTTTCATTCTTGGATATTATGAACATCTTTTTGTATACAGAAATACATTCGTAAGTTTCCTTTTAGTACTTGGTTGCAGGGATGTGTCCTAATTTATTTCATCTGGCCTTTTGGAATTGGAAGCTTGGCTTGCTTGTAATTTATCTCTTATATACACATTGCTGCTATAGTTACACTTCCTCCCCTTTAGCCCTCGGGTTTTAGGATTTTGGCATTTTTCCTTATTAATTTTCTCTAATGTCTTTGCATCTGGTCATCTCCTAAAGGGAAATTCTCAGCAGTGGAATTTCTGAGCCAAAAGGTGTGTATCTTGAAGGTTTTAGAAACACTCCTAGCCTCATCCTAGCAGAGTCTAAACGTTGTACTGATTTGTTTTTTTCTCTAGGGAAGGACTATAAACCACTTACTTACCTCTCCTCTGCAGTCCTCTTCTTGAAGAATTTACATGATGAACAAATATTAGGATATAACAGGATTTAAGTCAGGTCTGGAAAGAGCCACAGATGAACTGAAGTCTTTTGTTTGAACTCGGTTTTTTAGCACGGTTTTATTAGGTATTGTTTCCTCACTATTAAAATAATATTAAGCATATTGAAGAAAATTTTGTAAAGCAGAGTAGGCTAATAAACTTCCTAATAGTTCTAGGTATTCAACTAATACAAGTTCAGGGAGGTGGTTATATTCACAGGTAGAAGAGGCCCTTGGCAGAAAGGGAGAGGGTTGGCTTTGGAGCCATGGAGACATGAGGTCAAATCTCAGTGCCTTCCTCAGAGGCTGATTACACCTTGTTTTCTTAGGAAATGATGATACCAGTGCCTCCCCTGGAAGAACCATTGAAAGACCTAGAGTTCATCTATAGCAAAGAGCCTAATAGTGCCTGGTAGTTAGAAGAAACTCGGTAATGAGTAGCTGCAATTAGGGAATATTTTTATTTTTAAAAATGTTTTATTAGCAACAATAAACTAGAGTTGTAAACAACAGTTACACATCAAAATGCAACCAGATTTTATCATATTTTAGTATTTTTTTTCTACCAATGTTTTCTGTGTGTGGGTTTTTTTAAATAACATTACACATTTAAAGTTCTCTTTTCTGATTTTGTGACAGTTTTTAATGACTTTATATAAAAGTCTGATTAACAAAGCATAAAGTCCCGTGTTCACAGTTTTTTTAGAACCGATTTCCAAAAAGTGGTTTTACTAGATGACATGATGAACATTTCTAAGGCTTTCAAAAGATCCTGCTGGATTTGTTTCTGGAGGGGCTCTGCCATTTGTAGCCCTCAGCAGAGGGAGGGCCAGGGGTATGAATCATATAGGTGGTAAACCATCCTCCCTCTTGAGTCCCTGGCAGGCGTTATTAACCAGTTGTACACTCTCGTTCCAGTGAACCTGAGGACAGGACTGGGATCCTTCTCAGCACAGCCCCCAAGGCAAACAAGACACACTAAGCAGTTTTTGTATATGCAAAGAACTGCCTTTGCCACCCTGGTACAAATAAATACTCCCTTTAAATAACTTTGCCAGCACTGGGTATTTACCCACTTAAACAACAACCAAAAAAAATCTTTACTTATTTGATAAACCAAAAAAGTGATTATTATTAACAACAGTTAATGCATTTTTGCGTTATGATTATGCATTTTTCTCCAAATAAGTTTTTAAAACTTCTTTATGTAAAACCTAGGCCCTTTACCTCTTTAGCTTTTCTGTCTTTATGCTTTTTCTTACTAATTTGTGTGAATTCACTTTCCTTTTTTTAAAGTATACATTTCTGATGGATTGTTTATTTTTCTTTTTAAAGTAATATTTGGCTCATTAAAGGTAAATACTTTATAGAAAGATAGATCTCTCTCCGTCCCTCTGCCCCCAAAACAGAAAAATACACTATGAACACCATTAACATTTTAGTCTGTTTTCTTGTAACATAAAATTCATTACCAGATTTTTGAAGGTAGTTGCCTCTGGGGAGTGCCTGGAAAAAGATCTCATTTTCATGGTCTGTATCTGTCCACTTTGTTATCCTTGTAACTGTATTGCCTTTTTTTTTTTTGACGGAGTCTTGTTCTGTTGCCCAGGCTGGAGTTCAGTGGCACCATCTTGGCTCAATGCAACCTCTGCCTTCCAGGTTCAAATGATTCTCCTGCCTCAGCCTCCCAAGTAGCTGGGACTACAGGTGCCCACCACCATGCCTGGCTAATTTTTTGTGTGTATTTTTGGTAGAGACGGGGTTTCGCCGTGTTGGCCAGGCTGGTCTCGAACTCCTGACCTCAGGTGATCTGCCCACCCTGGCCTCCCAAAGTGCTGGGATTACAGGTGTGAGCCACCGCGCCTGGCCCTGTATTACCTATTTTTAAGGTATTTATAGATAGTTGTCATATACTGTGACTATTCCAAGTGTGTAATAGTATACATTGCTTTCTACCCAATCTTGTACCTTACAAAACTGCTTACAAAACTCACTTGTCTATAGTGAGCACCCCCCTCAACAGTTGCACGGCATACCTAGTGCTTTGTATCTATGGCTGCTCCTCTGTTGTTTGGAGGTAAAATTTAGCTTCAATTCTTCATATTTATACTATAATGAACATTTTGGTACTTAAGCGTTTTTCCAAATGTACGATCTCTTTAAGATACACTTTGCCAAAGAGGAATTGCTGGGTCAGAAGTTGTATAATTGCTTTTAAGATTTTTGATATATCCAAGTTCCTTTTGGAAACATTACATCAGTTTGTACTGCTGCTAGTGCTAGTAATGATTGGGGATTTGTGTTCCTCACACACTGGGTGTCTAGTAGGAACTTTGCTAATAGGGAAAAGGCATCTCATTTTAATTATCTTTATTTGATTTTCAAGGATGTTGAACTGGTTCCTGTAAGCTTCTTAAGCCATTGTGTTTCCACTCTTTGCATTGTCTTATGCTTTTTAATCATTTGTCTATGTGGCTTTTAATAGCTTCCTATCAGTTTGAACCATCTCTTTGTATAATAAGGATATTAATTCTTTGTCGTCATCTTGGCTGCAAATGATTTTCCCAGTTTGGTATTTTCTTTATTTTTTGAAAAGGTTTCAATTTTTATATAGTTCAATCCTTCTATTTTTTTTTCAACCCTATAAAATCTAACCCTCTGTAAACATTAGTGTTTTATTCTGGAGTTTTAAAAATATGCTTTAGCCATTCTTGAATTTACTTGGGCATATTGTACAAAAAGAATTAAAATTACTCTTTCTCATCGTTAATCGCCTCCACATTATTAGTTAATTATAAATAGTTATATTTTATAATGTAGGATCTATATTTGGACCATCTATTTGCTTTTATTGGCTTGTTGCCCTGTTTTATCCTAGAACTATATTCCTTTTAATTTTTATAGCTGTATTTAATGTTTTCCATCGTTGTGCCTTTAAAAAGTGTATGTGTATATATGCATAAATTTATGCGAAGTTATATATGTAACTTTCTTTTATTCCAGATTAAAATTCACCTTTATTAATCAAAAAACAACCTTTTGATTATTATTGTGATGAACTTATAAATTAGGCAGGATTAACATTGTCACAGTTCATCTTAACAGCCAGGAATATGATATTGTCTTTTCATTCAAGCTTTTGTATTGATTCATTCAAAGCTTTTGTATCAATCAGTAAAGTTTTACAGTTTTCCTATCAAAATGTTATAGGTTTTCCTTAGTTATTTCTACATAGAAGAACGTTGTGAGTTTTCTGGCATAGGCTTTTTCTTACATTTCTCACAAAAAGCCAGCGTCTCAAGAATAGGGTCAGCTTCAGCATTGCCAAGGAATTCCGAGATTTCAGAATCAGATTAACTACGTTTGGCTGCTTTATTAGAGTCTCATAAGATAATCTCTGCTGGCCCCTGTAGGATCCTGAGTTTTCAACCCTTTCTTGAAATCAGCATTTCTCAAACTTGCATGTGCAACAGGGGGGGAGACAGGCAATAAGGAAAATAAGGTAGTAAATGCTATGAAGAAAAATAAAACCAGGAAGGAGGGTAAGAATTACCATGGAAGTGAAAGGGCCAATTTAAGACAGGCTGGTCCAAAAAAGCCTCTCTGAGGAGGTGGCCTTTAAGCAAAGACCATCAGATGAGAAAGCTGGAACCCTGGAGAAGAGAGTGTCCAGGCAGAGGAAACAGCATGAGCAAAGATCTTTGGTGAGAAAATAGCTTTGTATGTTTGTGGCGGAGACAGGAGAAGAGTTGTGAGGGAGAGTGATAGGATAAGATGTGGGAGCAGCAGTCAGGACTGATTTCTCTGTTGGTGCGGTTGGCATTTGGTGTGGGGCGACTCCTGTGGGCCATCCAGTGCATTGTAGGGTGTTCAGTAGCATCCCTGGCCTCTGTTCAGTTGATACCAGGAGCATCCCCTTCTCCAATTGTGACAAACAAAAATGTCGAATGTCTTCTGGGAGGTAAAATCATCCTGACTTGAGAAGTCCGATCTGGGGCCCTTTGTTCAGGGTCCCCTGGCAGTGAGATGATTCCTACCACCTGTATAGATTCATCTGGCCCTTGCCCAGTGCTGCTACATCGGAAAAAGAAAAAGGAAAGAGTGTATGTATATGTATGTATAAATTTATGTGAAGTTACTTATGTAACTTTCTGTTATTGGGGTTTCTCTGTGTTGACCAGGCTGATCTCGAACTCCTGACCTCAGGTGATCTGCCCACTGGCACCTTTTTCTCTTTGGCCTCTGTTTACACTGTTGAAGTCAGTGAATAAAGCCTTGATCATTGTTATTTTCAGTTTGGTGTGTCCTAACTGGCCACTGTTGATAGTCTCAGGGTTCCTACTAGACTGGAGGACATTTCTGGGTGCTGAGAGAGTCACATTGGTCACTCACACCATCACTGAGAGATGAGTAACAATGCCCCATCTTACACACAAAGACACTAAGGCTCAGGGAGGTGATGTGACTTGTTTTTTAATATTATTATTTTAATTATTATACTTTAAGTTCTGGGGTACATGTGATGTGACTCGTTTAAGGCCACACAACCAGTAGTGACAAAGCCAGGATTCAGAGCTCCAGGTTTATGTATCTCTGTCACCCAAGTTCTGCAACTCTGCAGAGCCATGTCCATCTACTGCTGTCAACCATGAAAGATGGCTGGATCTTTCCAACTTACACTCCACAGCTTGTGCATTTAGCAGATCATACATAGATATATTTAAATTCTTTGTCTTTTCCTCCTTCCCCTTTACTGGAAGGAAGTCCATCCTGTATGTTTGGCCCAAAGAGTGAAGACAATTACATTGCTTTTCTCTGCCCCACCACAGCCCTCACAGATCTTTTCTCACTTGTGGGACTCTTTCTTACACTGAGAAAAGAGATCCTTGAAAATCAGCAGCTTTAGTATTATATGGGGCATTTGACTCAAAATTTGAAATCGCTGTTGAAGAAACCCTAATTTTCCAGTTAATAAATTTTTGTTTTAAGAGCCAAGTTCTTGCTCTGTTGCCCAGGCTGGAGTACAGTGATGTGATCAAATCTCGCTGCAACCTCAAACTCCTGGGCCCAAGTAGGAGTTGGGGATGATCAGTACATACAGGTGGCCAAAGGAAGAATTGGAAGCATAATGGTAGGACTGAATAAGAAGACAACTGGTGGCTCATCAAGAGATCAGATGTGAGGGAGTGATCACAAATTAGTAAATAACATTCTTCCTTTCATGAGTTTTATCTGGGCACCCAGCTGGAGACAGCATTTCCCAGCCTCCTTTGCAGGTCAGTGTGACCATGTGGCTAAGCTCCGGCCAGTAAGATGTTAGCAGAAGTGAAGTGTGTAACTTCCGAACCACATCTTAAAAGCAGGTAGCTTGCCCTCCATTTCCTCTGTCCCTCTTCCGGCAGCTGGATTGTGAATGAGGTGCTAGCGATCCACAGATAGGGAGGTTGCAGTTAGCTGAGATAGTGCCACTGCAGTCCAGCCTGGGCCACAGAGTGAGACTCCATCTCAAAAAAAAAAAAAAAAAAAAAAAACAACAAAAAACGTTTTATTCTGTTTATGTGTTCAGCAGCAGGTATGAGAACTTTAGTTGCCCCACACCTCTATCAAACACCTGGTATTGTCATCTCGGCTCACTGCCACCTCCGCCTCCAGGATTCAAGTGATTGTCTTTCTTCAGCCTCCCAAGTAGCTGGGGTTACAGGCACACTCCACCATGCCTGGCTAATTTTTGTATTTTTAGTAGAGTTGGGGTTTTACCATGTTGGCCAGGCTGGTCTTGAGCTCCTGACCTCAGGTGGTCCCCAGCTCTGGGCCTCCCAAAGTGCTGGGATTACCGGCATGAGCCACAGTGCCTGGCCTGTTGCCATCTTTTTAAATATTAGTCACTCTTTTGAGAAAGTGATGCTCTTCTGGTGAATAAAAGAAAAAATATTAGTCATTCTGGAGGTGACAGAGTCATGTCTCGTTTTGGTTTTGTTTTTTAACAGCTTCATTGAAATATCATTCATAGACCATAAAATGTACCCATTTGAAGTGTCGAATTGTTTTAGTATTTTTACAGAGTTAATTTGCCTTCTTTGATGACTGATGAGGTTGAGCATTTTTGTTTGTTTATTGTTATTTGAATATCCTCCCTTGTGCACTGTTCAGATCTTTTGCCCATTCCTTTACTGGGTTGCGGTTGTTTCCTTATTACATTTTAGGAGTCTTTTATATATTCTTAATAACATATGCCTTGTTAGATATATACATCTTCTCCTCTTTTGAGGCTTGCCTGTTCACATGGAAACTGATGAAATATCTTGGCTATTGTGAATAACACTGAAAATAACATGGGCTGCAGATATCTCTTCCACATACTGATTTTCCCCTTCCTTCCTTCCTTCCTTCCTCCCTCCCTCCCTTCCTCCCTTCCTCCCTTCCTCCCTCCCTCTCTCCCTCTCTCCCTCCCTCCTTCCCTCCCTCTCTCCCTCCTTCTCTCTCTCTTTTCTCTTCTCTTTCTTTCTTTCTTTTTCTTTCTTTCTTTCTTTCCTTTCTTTCCTTTTTTGAGACAGAGTCTCGCTGTGTCACCCAGGCTGGAGTGCAGTGACATTATCTGGGCTCACTACAACCTCCACCTCCCAGGTTCAAGCTATTCTCCTGCCTCAGCCTCCCTAGGAGCTTGGATTACAGGCGCCCACCACCACACCCAGCTAATTTTCGTATTTTTAGTAGAGACGGGGTTTCACCATGTGGGCCAGGCTGATCTTGAACTCCTTACCTCAAGAGTAATCTGCCTCCCTCAGCCTCCCAAAGTGCTAGGACTTTGATTTCCTTTCTGTTGGCTACATACACAGCAGCAGAATTGCTGGATCACACATTAGTTCTATTTTAAAATGTTGGAGAATCTCTCTATTGTTTTCCATAGTGGCTGTGCTACTTCACATTCCCACCAACAGTGTACAGGGCTTCCTTTTCTCCACACCCTCTCAAATCATCACATGGTGTAACTCGAGTATATGCACTTTTTATTTCTCAATTAAATGTTTTTAAAATTTAAAAAATATCCTAAAATATCAGCGAATGAAATAAAACAGTGAGCTTCCTCTTTCTGGTAATTATGGGCTATTATTATAGGACCAATGAAAAATTGTCCTATAGAAATGTTGAATGAAACATTCCTATAGAATTATGTTTTAGAAAGCATTTAAGGGCTGAAAAGATAATTGGGAAGGTTTCAGGGCAATATTATGGGAAAATTGATTTCACTTATGTCATCTCAAAGTCACAGTTTCCAAGAACCTATCAATGGCATTAAGTGAGGGGCTTGCGTGTGTGAGTGTGTATGTGTGCATGTGTGTGTGTGTGTATGCATGTGTACATGTGTGACTGTATGTGCATGCATGAGTGTGCATGTGTGAGTGTGAGTGCATGAGTGTGCGTGTATGTGTTGTATGAGTTTGTGTGTGCCTGTGTGTGTGAGAGACTGTGTGTGTGTGTGTCCTTTGGTCCTCACAAGAACTCCATGAGGTAGGTCCTAAAATATCCCCATTTGGAGTTGAACAATGAGAACACATGGACGCAGGGAAGGGAACAACACACAGCAGGGCCTGTTGGAGGTTAGGGGACAAGGGGAGGGAACTTAGAGGACGAGTCAATAGGTGCAGCAAACCACCATGGCACACATGCACCTATGTAACAAACCTGCATGTTCTGCACATGTATCCCGGAACTTAAAGTAATAAATAAATAAAATATCCCCATTTTCCAGATGAGAAACTGAGGCACAGTGAAATTTTCATCTAAATCCACAGTTACAGTACATGGGGAGCCAGAGATTTGAACGCAGCGGCATGACTCTGTAACTGTAACCACTGTGACTTAGCATGAGAAGTGAGTTTTAGGCTGTTAGCTTGGGTGGATAGTGATGCCATTTATTTGAGCTAGGGAAAAACTGTAGGAAGAGAGGATCTGGGACATGAAGCCATGGTTCTGTTTTACTATGTTGATTGTGAGACTTCCAAGTGGAGAAGCTGAGTTGGAGAGGAATACTCAGGCTTGGGGCCGGGGAGGTCCTCAATGGAGTTACGGATTTTGAAGATTCATCATTGTGTCCATGGCAATTAATGCAGTAAAATAGAGTGATATTTTTCACTCAGAAAATCATAGCATCAGAATGTACACATCTTCGGCATTGCTACTCGGGATGAACGTAAGTTCAGAGTCTGCAGAGAATTGAGCTAACTTGGTAAACAGGACAGCACAGACGCAATGCTGCTGATCCCAGCAAGGCTCTGAGTACTTCTCTCTGAAGTTCCTGGTGTCCCATGCGATTGTTCTCTCCAGCGAGATTCCTCGCACCTGCTAACAGAGGTTGCAGACTCCAGGAGCCCCAAATCAATTTTGCTGAACATAACAAATCATTCTTTGAACACTAAGTAAAGCCTCATTAAGTTGAAACTTCTGGTGGCTCCCCCAAGGATGAGAACTCTGCTAACTCGCTTAGTGCCCGAGAGAACCCCAGTAAGGTCCCCTGGCGAGGTGGGTCTTGGGGCTGCAGCGGGTGAGGTCAGTGGAGGCTGCAGTAATTGTCCTCTGCCTGGCCTCCTGGTGGCCTCTGAGGACGAGGACCTCTGAGCTCATTATGATCTGGCAGGCGGAGACTGGGATGGGAATTGCAAAGAGGCCTTCTGACGCCCTGAACTCGTTAGTGAGGAAGCTAGTGAGCTTGCAGGTGCTTCCCTCCCAGGGGCAGCAGCTCTGTCTTTGTGCTAAGAAAACACATCCCAGCATCATAGGTTAAGAAAAGAGCATCTCAATGTGGCTTAGTGTAGCAATTTAGCCATGTGTGCTTCAGCCCTGGGAGAACCCATTTCCTCTTCTGTAAAATGGGCAGGGCACACTGGTGAGGAGGAGTCTTTGGTTCCCTCTTTGCATCTTTGGTGCATAGAATGGTGCCCAGCATGTAAGACACACTCAACAAAAACGTGTGGAACGACTGAAGGACTGACATGATCTTACTCGTTTTCTTACTACAGCCATTCTCAACCGGGTGTGACTTTGTTCCCTGATGCTCTCTGATGGTGTGCAGAGGGGAGACCTGGTGCCCCTTCTTAGCTAAGGAGGTTCAATTCTGCAGGCAGGTCCAAGATCATGGGGCATCCAGGGACAAGGCATAGAGAGGCTGGTGGGCATGAGGGAGGCCATGGCTGCAGAGCTGCTACCTGTGTGGCCTTGAGCAAGTTACTGCACCTCTCTGAACTTCAGCTTCCTCATGCTTAATGGGGATAATGGCAGTCCCTTCCTCACAGTGTTGTTGATTGATGATTACATGAGATAAAATTTACAAAGTGCTTTGTGTATGACTTAGGGGAGGAACAAAGTTGTATCAACTGATAATAGACACTTATCCCCAAACAACTGGCTCCAAAGTTCCCCGTGTCTCAGGTTACATGGTTTGACATGCTGCTGTCACTTAGCAACATATCTGCAACACAGACTGATAGAGAATTTCCATGACATTTTAAGGGCTCAAAAGATAAACTATTCCGTCGCTGACTCATCCACTTCCCCACGGATAAATATGGGTTATTTTTAGCTTACTGTTGCTGCAAACAATAAACACTGCACAGTTGCTTTTGTCCATGCATCTGAATGTTTTTTTTTATTTCATTGGAAAGGCTGGTTGATACCATGGGAACAATGACCCTGAATTCCGCATGTACTTAATTTAATAAGTGTTTATCAGTTTCCTGTGTCCAGTTCAGTTTGGCAGGCAGGGTTTTGCTAATCATGGCCAGGAACTCGTGTGAAAGAAGCAGGCATAATTTTAAATTTTGCTGATGCAAAGAGAAAAGAAAGCTCTGGAGGGTCTTCCATCAGAATTTAAATGCCTTGGCCCCAAAGTGGTATCACCACCCTACCCACCCTCAAATGGTCCAGAAATTACAATTGTACAATGTGTCTGGAAGTCAGGGGCTATAAATATCAGTGGACTAGCACTAAAGACTACTGCTGTATCTACAATACAAAGATAAACCAGCTGTTACTGTGTCAAGGTGATTGTGAACTTAAAATTCAATTGTTATTCATAAAGTGTTTTCCAAAAGCATTGCTTCCATATGCCTGCCTTAAAGAATGCCTTTTTTCCCACACCCAGTCATCACTGGACTTTCTCAAAAGATTTCTTTTTTTTAATTTGATTTATGTAAATGCATTTTCTTTTTACTTTGATTTCCATTTCTTTACTAATGATGGAAGTTGAACATCATTCCATGAGTTTATTGGACATTTCTAAGACATATGTGTCATATATACATATATGGAGAGAGAAAGACAGAGAGAGAGAGAGAGAGAGAGTCTTACTGATCTTACTATGTTACTTAGGCTGGTCTCAAACTCCTGGGAACAAGCAGTCCTCCCTCCTTAGCCCCCTGAAGCTCTGGGATTACAGGCATAAGCCAGCCACTGTGCCTGGCCTATTACCTTTATTTTAATGAACAGTTGGGTTGTGTTCGTGCAAAGAGTTGAGTGTGTATCTTTGTTCCTCAATATTTTGCCCAGATCTCTCATATTTCGGTTTCAGGATAAATTCCCAAAGTGCACTTGAGGAAGGCAAGGGCATGCAGATTCTCAAGGCTGTTTGTGTGTATTAACAAATCATTCTTTAAAACATTTTGGCTTATACTTGCACAAACACCACCAGAACATGCTCACTTCCCTCGAGGGACCGTCAACATGAATTAACACTTAAAATAAAAAGTAAAAGTCTTCCAGAATGATGAGCAAGTCAAGTCATTCCATGGAAGGCCATTCTTTTTTTTTTTTTTTTTTTTTTTTTTTGAGACGGAGTCTTGCTCTGTTGCCCAGGCTGGAGTGCAGTGGCACCATCTCAGCTCACTGCAGTCTCTGCCTCCCAGTTTCCTGCGATTCTTCTGCCTCAGCCTCCTGGGTAGCTGGGATTACCAGCACCCACCACCACACCCAGCTAATTTTTTTGTATTTTAAGTAGAGGTAGGGTTTCACCATGTTGGCCAGGCTGGTGACCTCAGGTGATCCACTGCCTTGGCCTCCCAAAGTGCTGGGATTACAGGTGTGGGCCACCACGCCCAGCCCAGCCTGGAAAGTCATTCTTAAATTTCTACTCCTGTTTGTGTCTATTTACTGCATTTTAAAGGTAATGAAAACTTATTGCAAAATATTCAAATATATAAAATAGAAAGTATGAATTCCCTGTGATCCCATCTTTAAAAACCCCAGTAATCACTGTTAGATAGGTATCCTTTTGGGATCCCTTTTAGGTATTTATGTACACAAATAACTCTTGCAGTTATTATTACTATCATTATCGTTTTACAATACCTCGACATGCTCATGTACTGCTTTCTTAAATTTTTGACTCAACATCTGACGTAGGCTATCTCTTCATGTCAGTAGCCACAAGTCAAATTTAATTCCCTCAATAGCTGCATATTATGCTACGGTATGGATATATATAATATATTTAAATGATATCTGTTGGTGGACATTTCAATTATTTCCAATCATTTCCAGAATAACAGTGTTTATTCCAAATTTCATAATTTTCCAGTAAACATTCTTGTACATATATTTTGTGCCCTCTGAGGACATGCACACACGTATTCACAATATTTTTCGTTATGCAAAGTGTAAACTGTTGTTGTATGTTCAATTATTGTTTTTATGTTCTAGATTAATGGAGAATTTACCCACTGTTTTGTAAGCTATCAGAAAGTTACATTCCTTCAATAACCTTCCTGTTCATGATCACTTTCCCTTTTTTTGGAATAGTTTAATTTTTATATTAATTTTTACAAGTTGTAAATATTTTCCTCCAGGTTTGTATTTGCCTTTGAAGCTTGTGTAAGTGTTTTTGGCTTTGAAAGTTGGGACCAGGAAGGTATCAGCCCTGGCATTTTATTTTATTTTATTTTACTTTAAATTCTGGGATACATGTGCGGGACGTGCAGGTTTGTTACATAGGTATACATGTGCCACGGTGGTTTGCTGCACCTGTCAACCCACCATCTAGGTTTAAGCTCCACATGCATTTCGAATCTGTCCTAATGCTCTCCCTCCCCTTGCCCCCTCAACAGGCCCCGGTGTGTGATGTTCCCCTCCCTGTGTCCATGTGTTCTCACTGTTCAACGCCCATTTATGAGTGAGAACATGCAGTGTTTGGTTTTCTGTTCCTGTGTTAGTTTGCTGAGAATGATGGGTTCCAGCTTCACCCATGTCCCTGCAAAGGACATGATCTCATTCTTTTTTATGGCTGCATAGTATTCCATGATGTATATGTGGCACATTTTCTTTATCCAGTCTGTCATTGCCCCAGCATTATTTTTTGAGAGGAGTCTCACTCTGTCACCCAGGCTGGAGTGCAGTGGCACGATCTCTGCTCATTGCAACGTCTGCCTCCTGGCTTCAGATGATTCTCCTGCCTCAGCCTCCTAAGTAGCTGAGACTACAGGCACCTGCCACCACGCCCGGCTAATTTTTGTATTTTTAGTAGAGAAGGGGTTTCTCCATGTTGGTCAGGCTGATCTCAAACTCCTGACCTCATGATCCACCCACCTTGGCCTCCCAAAGTGCTAGGAGTACAGGCGTGAGCCACCGCGCCCAACCTGCCTTGGCATTTTAAATCCGGAGCGGGGAAGCCGCGCGCTCTGACTGATACTCGGCCTGGGCGGAGCGTCCCCCGCAACGCCACGTGCACCTCCGCGTTCCTCAGACAGTAGATGACCGGGCTGCACGCGGGGGTGCCCACCGTGTAGAGGACGGACAGCGCCGTGGTGAGGTCCGTGGGTTGCAGATGGCTGGGTCGAGAATGCACGAAGAGGACCGGGACATAGAAGAGACCCATCACCGCCAGGTGGGAGGCGCAGGTGCAGAGGGCTTTTCGGCGGGCAGCTGCTGACGGCAGGCGGAGCACGGCCCCGCCAATGGCCACATAGGAGGCCAGCGCGATGAATACTGACCCCCCGAGGATGAGGTTGCCAGAGAGGAGGCCCACCAGCTCCGTCAGGGCCACATGGGCGCAGGACAGGTGGAGCAGAGGCGACGCATCGCAGAAGAAGTGGTGGAGGACGCGGGGGCCGCAGTAGGACAGGCTGGCCATGCAGGTGGTCTTGGCCACCGAGACCAGCAGCCCCCCGAGCCACGAGGTCAAGGCCAGGCCCCGGCACCGCTGGGGCCGCATGAGCAGCGGGTAGTGCAGCGGGCGGCAGATGGCCACGTAGCGGTCATAGGCCATGGCGGCCAGCAGGGTGCACTTGGTGCCCATGAATGAGAGAAATAAGAATAGCTGGACGATGCAGGCTGCAAAGGAGACGCGGCAGGGCCCAGTCCACAGCCCCATGAGCAGGCTGGGCATGGTCACCGACACGTAGCACAGCTCTAGGCCACTGAGGTTGCCCAGGAAGAAGTACATGGGCTTGTGGAGACGGCCGTGCCTGCAGATGAGATGGAGGACGAGCATGTTCTCCAGGAGCGTCAGCAGGTAGAGAGTCAGGAAGAGAACAACAGGGCCTCCCGTACGTCCTGCCTGGCAGACAAGCCCAACAGGATAAAATCCTGGCTTGCAGACATATTGGCCAACTCCAGTGACCTCTCCATCTAAGTGAAGAAAGAAATAGGCTGGTAGAGACCGAATCTGTGCAGAAGGGCAACGAGTACCAGAAGAAGAGGGCATGGTTAGGCTCCCCCTGGAGCTCAGAAAACGCTGTGGGTTGACTCTTGTCAGGAAATACTGCAAGGAGCAATTGGAAAATTGCAAAACTAGAAGCAGAAAAGTAACACCTGGTCGAGCGCGATGGCTCACACCTGTAATCCCAGCACTTTGGGAGGCTGAGGCGGGCGGATCATGAGTTCAGGATATCGAGACCATCCTAACAAGGTGAAACCCCATCTCTACCAAAAATACAAAAAATTAGTTGGGCATGGTGGCAGGCACCTGTAATCCCAGCTACTTGGGATGAGGGAGGAGAATCGTTTGAACCCAGGAGGGGAGCTTGCAGTGAGCTGAGATCATGCCATTGCACTCTAGCCTGGGCAGCAGAGCGGAGGAAGGAAGGAAGGAAGGAGGGAAGGAGGGAAGGAGGGAGGGAAAGAAAGAGAGGAAAAGAAAAGCAACACTTGTACATCTGTGATCTTAGGCAAGACACTTAACTTTTATGAGACCCATTTAGTTACCTTATGTATAAAATGGAGCTGAAACCTCTTCCCATGAAATCCTTCATTCTTATAGATATGAAACGTGGTAATGAGGAGGTGCTTTACAAAGGATAAATGATTATTATTTCCTGACTTTTGATAACCTTAAGTGGTTCTTTCTAGGTCAGATTTTTTTTCTCATAATTTTCGAAAAATGTCCCAAGACTCCAGGGGTCATCTGCACTATTTTTTAATTTTTTAAGTTTTATTTTCTTTTTGATTGATGTGTAACAATTGTCCCTATTTATAGGGTACAATGTGATGTTTGATACATGTATACATTGTGTAATAATCAAGTCAGGGTATTTGGCATATCCAACACCCCAAACCTTTATAATTTCATCATAGTGAGAACAATTCAAAATCCTCTCTTCTAATTATTTTGAAATATGCAATAGAATATTGATAACTCTAGGCACCCTATTGTGCAATAGAGCACCGGAACTTATTTATTCTGGCCGAGTGTGGTGGCTCACACCTGTAATCCCAGCAGTTTGGGAGGTCGAGGCAGGCAGATCACCTAAGGTCTGGAGTTCAAGACCAGCCTGGCCAACATGGCAAAACTCTACTAAAAATACAAAAATCAGCTGGGCATGGTGGCGGGCAGCTGTAATCCCAGCTGCTTGGAGGCTGAGGGAGGAGAATCATTTGAACCTGGGAGGCAGAAGTTGCAGTAAGCTGAGATCCCATCACTACACTCCAGACTGGGTGACAGAGCGAGACTCCATCTCAAAAAAAAAAAAAATAACTCTTTATTCTATTTGACTGTCAATCTGTACAGTTTTAAATAAAGGAAGCCTCGCAGTTCCCTTATTCTGTGATGTGTACCTCTCTTACTTGGGTTGAATTTCTGGAGGAAATTTGTCACTATGTATTAGAAAAAAAAGTGCCAGCAGTAATTGTTTTTCTGAAAAGACGAATGAGAAATTTGCTCCCTGAGTACTTCTAAAGCCAACTCCTTCCACAAAGATAGTGTAGCACTCTTTTTTGTTAGGAAAATAAACTACATATATCATGTATATGTCTCTGAACTGGGATAGGTTTCTAAACATAGAGATCAATTTATTTTTAGTACTCCACCAAGTACTAAAAAGCATTATTTTACACATGTTTATGCAGTAAATGACCTGTTCCAAGGGATGGGGCTATGGAAGCCATTAATACTGGGGATCTGGCCTGACTTTTGGGCAACTGAGACATGAAGAATAGACTATTTGCTCTTATCCCTGATCACTTGGTACTTATCACCTATCATGTGTATTCAATAGCAAAATGGTATTGAGTGTATGCTATGTACCAGGTGCCTAATATCAAACAGTAATCAAAACCAATATCCATGACCTTTTGGGATTTCTAGGTGCTAAGAGAGAGAAGAAAAACAAAAGCACAAATATAAAAATGAGAAAATTTCAGTGGATCCCTACTAAGGAGATCACATATCAGCGTGGGTGTGCTTGGCAACATCTGGAGGAGGCTGTTTAAGAATGCACCGTCAGAAGCAGCTTCTTTGAGCATGGAGGTGGAACGGCATTCCAGGCGGAGTAGGAAAGTAAGTGCAAAAACCTCAAGTTGAGCTGGGCGCAGTGGCTCACAGCTGTAATCCCAGCACTTTGAGAGGCCGAAGCGGGTAAATCACGAGGTCAGGAGTTCAGGACCAGCCTGGCCAAGATGGTGAAACCCGTCTCTACTAAAAATACAAAAATTAGGCGGGCGTGGTGGCAGGTGTCTGTAATCCCAGCTACTTGGGAGGCAGAGGCAGAGAACTGCTTGAACCCGGGAGACAGAGGTTGCAGTGAGCCGAGATTGCATGACTACACTCCAGCCTGGGAGACAGAGTGAGACTCCATCTCAAAAACACAAAACAAAACCAAAAAAAAAAAAAAAAAACCTCGAGTCAGGAGTGAACTTAACATTTTTTTTTTTAATTTTTTTTTTTTAAGACGGGGTTTCACCATGTTGGTCAGGCTGGTTTTGAACTCCCGATCTCAGGTGATCCGCCCATCTTGGCCTCCAAAGTGCTTGGATTACAGGCGTGAGCCACCACGCCTGGCCGTGAACTTAACATTTTTAAAGAAAATGAAAGCTAGAGTGGATGAGGGATAGAGAAAGCAGAGAAAGAGGAAATTAAGCTTCTTCCCATCCATGTGTTGAGCAAAATCTGCTTCTCTGAGATGGCATGTCCACCCCAACGCATACTCTTCCCTTGGAGTTCTAGTTTCTCAGTTAACCATTCCAGGTGCGTTAAGTTTCAGAGGTCAACAAACAGGGCAGTAAAATGAAATAAAGCCCAGAAACACACTTGAGTGCCTACAAATCTGATTAATGGCATAACTTGTATTACAGACAAATAGAGAAGAGGATAAACTTTTAAATGAATGGTTCTTGTATATTCAGTTATCTGCACAACAAAACAAAAACAAAACAAAAACAGACATCATATCAGATGCATAAAAATCAATTTCAGGTGAACTAACTTAAAATTGTAACATGAAACATCTCTAAAATTATAGAAAACTATGGAAGTATACCTTTATGGCCTTGGGTTTATAGAAAACACTAACAATAAAGGAAAAGGATTTAAACTTTGTCTTTTTTAAAATTTAAAAATTCTAATCATCAAAAACAACTGATCACCACAAAAAATGAAAAGAAAGGACACAAACTAGAAGACTATATTGGCAATACATATAAAAGAGACAAATGATCTCTGTACAGAAATTCTAAGAAATTGGTCAATCAATATGCAAAAGTTATTTCAGTGGAAAAAAATGGTCAAAAGGCCTGAGTGTATACCTCAGCAAAGAATAATGACTCAAAACATGAAAACATGCTCATCTCATTAGAAATCAAGAAAACAAAAATCAAAACCAAAATTAGATACCATTTTACACCTATAGAACTGACGTTAATATAAACATCTAAAATTATTAAGCTTAACACCACTTGTGGGAGTTGAAATTAGTATGATCACTTCAGAAAAACATAACCATTGTCTATCTAGTAAACTGTAAATTTGGCTATGGCCCAGAAATTATATGTCGAAGCATGTTTCAGAGTAACGTTCCTAGTAGCACTGTTTTGTTAGCAGAAAAGAGAACAATGCCTTTAAACAGCCCAAGTGTCTAATAGTGAAATTGATAAGCAAATTGTAATCTCTTTATAGAATGGAGTGCTATTCTGTAAACAAATGAATTAATCCCACCTAACATCATGAATGAATCAATCTCAGAGACATAATTCTGAGCCAGAAAAGCAAGTTATATAAGTATGCAAACAGTATAATTTTATTTACATGAAAGTCAACCTGTAAAAATTTTTCAAAATAGGCTGTTTATAAAAACAAAGATATGTGGTAAAATAGAGCAGTAGAGTGATGGGCCCAAAATTCAGGATAGTGGTCACTTGGGCAGGATGAGCACATAGAGTGGTCATGCTCTTAAAATGGTTAATCATCACGCCTGTAATCCCAGCATATTGGGAGGCTGAAGTGAGTGGGTCTTTTTTTTTTTTTTTTTTTTTGAGACAGAGTCTTGCTCTGTTGCCAAGCTGGAGTGCAGTGACATGATCTCAGCTCCCTGCAATCTCCTACTCCTGGGTTCAAGCAATTCTCCTGCCTCAGCCTCCTGAGTAGCTGGGACTGCAGGCACATGCCACCACGCCTGGATAAATTTTTGTATTTTTAGTAGAGGCAGGGTTTCACTGTGTTAGCCAGGATGGTCTCAATCTGCTGACCTCTTGATCCACCTACCTCAGCCTCCCAAAGTGCTGGGATTACAGGTGTGAGCCACTGCGCCTGGCCATGGGTGGATCATTTGAGGTCAAGAGTTTGAGACCAGCCTGGCCAACAAGGTGAAACCCTGTCTCTAATAAAACTACAAAAATTAGCCGGGCATGGTGGTGCACGTCTGTAATTCCAGCTACTCAGGAGACTGAGACATGAGAATCACTTGAACCTGGTAGGCAGAAGTTGCAGTGAGCCAACATCATGCCAGTGCACTCCAGCGTGGATGACAGAGCAAGACTCTGTCTCAAAAAGAAAAAAAAAATGTTTCATGAGCACACAGGATTTATTGCATTGTTATTTTTTTAATGCCTTAAACCCATGTTGCACATTTTCTTTTGCATCTACTCAATATTTATGTAAAAGTCACTTTTAAAAGTAGCTTATTCATATGTTAAAATTTGTATAAGTGCCAAAAATCAACGTTTAGCATGTTAATTTTTAAAATAAAATTTAAAAGTAACTTTCTCACTCCAGTATGCTTGTTCTGTTCTCCAGAGGTAATAATGGCTACCATTTCTTGTGGGCCCTTCTGGAAATTCTGTCAACATATTTATGCACTTGGTATAAATATCCTACCCTCTTTAAAACATGACCAAAATCACACTCAAGTGTGGCTACCAAAATCTCTTTGAATCAAAATACTATGTTCTTTCTCTCATGCTTCAATATTTCCTCATTCATCTTGGCTTTTTTTCTCCTTTAAAAGTGTTTAATTTCTCACATGTTTAAATTTTCCTTAAATTAAATTAAATAACATTTTCAAGGGAGAAAATAGTGCTAAAATGTTTAAGTTAAGGAAATTTAATTTAAATATTTGAAAAATTTAAGAAAATGATGCTAAAACTATTAAATTAAAAATTTAACTTAAACGTGAGAAGTTTAAGTTACATTAAGGAAATTTAATTTAAATTTCTCACGTTTAAATTAAAATAATACTTCCAAGTATGTTGGTTTAGGCAAGATTGTTAAGATAGTCCCCCTCAAGTAAGAGGTGAAAAAATGTTGAATAATATAAATGCAATAAATTATTTAGTCTCATTGCTATTGTTATTTTATAATTATGTGGAAGTAGTTCAGCACAAGGTGGTAGGCATATTCTTGGTGGAACTTTCATCTTAGTGCACAATACCCCATTTTTCAGATGAGCACAGTGACGCTCCAAGTTGGTGCTGAAAGGTTTTTTCAACCCAACTTCCACACTGGTTGGGGTGGATGCACCTCTTCCTTCTGCGCAAAGTCACCTGGTCGGTTCGCTGTCCTTGGTGCTGAACGTGGGTCGAACAACTGCCTGGTCTTAGTGGTGCTGCTGCTGTCCTTGGTGCTGAAATGGATTCCCGCCAGTCTCCTGCCGTGGTGGAATTACTTCCTTCTCTGCTCCACTTCATCCTGGTACTGATTCTTCTTTCTTTTTTTCTGTCTACCCCTGTTAATAATTTAACTTCTTCATAAAACTTGTGTTACCTTGCTTCTCTGATAACATCAGATGTCCTAGAATGCCCCTAATTAGTCTGCTGAAAAACTGATACAGTATCTTAAAAGGTATTGGGCTATTTGGGGATGACTCAAAGATTTTGAGTCAGTTCTACAAACATTTGTCACGACTTAATTGCACCTAGAGCTTGAGATATAGTCAAGATTGACTTGTTTTTCCCCCCCAGAGAAGTTTGTGACCTGACCTTCCTAATCCTGAATTACTCATTGCTTAAGAAGACATTTCCTTCAAAAATAAAAAGATACTACATGATTTTAGGTTTCATTTGTTGCCTGTATAGTATGTTCTGGGAAATTTAGATGTAGTATCCTCGATTTTTTTTTCTTTTTTTTTGAGATGGAGTTTTGCTCTTGTTGCCCAGGCTGGAGTGCAATGGCATGATCTTAGCTCACTGCAACCTCCGCCTCCAGGGTTCAAATGATTCTCCTGCCTCAGCCTCCCGAGTAGCTAGGATTACAGGTATGTGCCACCACGCCTGGCTAATTTTGTATTTTTAGTAAAGACGGGGTTTCTCCATGTTGGTAAGGCTGGTCTCGAACTCCTGACCTCAGGTGATCTGCCTGCCTCAGCCTCCCAAAGTGCTGGGATTTCAGGCATGAGCCACTGCGCCTGGCCAGTCCTGTAGCATTTTAACTATGCCCCACAATAAGAAATACATTTCACATTGTGGCTGAGTCACAGTGACACACATAAATGCCACATATACAATAAAACAGAAGTCTAACTAGACAACACTTACCTTTACTATTCTGTGTGAATTTTAGTGCTAATATTCACCCAATAAATTGATTTTATGATTCTCAGTTTGAAATATACTGGGCAGAACTTTGGGATCAAACAGAACTAATTACATCCCATGCTCTGTCTACAACTAGTTTGTGACTTTGGACAAAGGCCCCAAGCTTCTGGGTCTCATGGCTTAGTCTCCAGTGTGGAAATAGTGACCCTGACTTCATAAGATTGTATTGATTTCCGTAAAGTCTCCTTGGCACCCAGACAGCGTCTAACAGTCCATAAATGTCCCATAAAAAGGAGGACTTTCTTATCTTCTCTTTTTCCACCAAATCAGCAGATCTTACTTTCTTACCTCTCAGCTAAGGTGAGACAAGTCTTCTTTTCCTTCCTGATGAGAGACTTTCAGGACCGAAAAATTCAACTTCTGCCCCTGGACATGGCAGAATGTACCAGTGATGTGAGGCATTGGTCCATGAGTAGGGGACCTCTGCATATTTCAGACGTGCTGGGAAAACTTGTCTTGGTCTTGAGCAATGAGTACTCCCTGGTCTTTCCTCATGTCTCCATCTCTGTGTTCTCTGAGCTGCTGGTGGAGCTCTGTCCTTCCAGCCAGCAGCAAGCAGAAGAACCAGGCTTGAATATGGAGAGATAGACCTAAGAGGGATGTCCTAACCTCTGTGGATTTGAGAGAGGAAATTGAAGTGAAAACTTCTCAGGAAAGTGCACTGGGGCTTGGGAAGGTCACTTAAAGGTAACATTGGTTTCAAATCTGTTCTTACACACCTGGGAACCCCTATTTGGTGCCAGGACTTGTGTGGGATACTGGTATTACGAAGCAGCAGGAGATGCAAGTCCTGTTCTCAAGCTGCTCCCAGGACACAGATGGCTACTGATGCTGAAACAGACATTTATAACATCTTATATAAGTGACAAGAACATGTCTGCAGGCAGATAAGGGGACCTGGAGATTTGGTGAAACATTGTGAAAGGGATGTGTAACCTCGGTCTCTCAAAAGGGTTACTTCTGCTTGATATAAGACAAGAAACAAATAAGTAGACAGGATATTCTACCAGTTCAGAGAAAATTAAAATATGTTATTTCCACCGCCTGCTGGATATTTTAGCTCCCTAAATTAGTATTCAACATCAATCATTACTTGAGTGTGACATATCTTTCCTCTCTATGCCTAGATTCTCCAGTCAATAGGTATTTTCTCCTTTTAGAAAGTCCAGTACAAATTTGGGTTATCAAATTAAAATTAATTATTTAGTTTATTTGTTTTTCCCTTTGTGCAATCAAATTAAATAGATTTAAAAATCATGCACTCATAACTCTAGCATGGCTTTTTTTAATAAAAAAGGAACAGTAAGTAATACCATCAATGCACAATATTCTACAATTATTAAAAAATACACCTGTAATCCCATCACTTTGGAGAGGCCACGGCAGGTGGATTATGAGGTCAGGAGTTCAAGATCAGCCTGACCAACATGGTGAAACCCCATCTCTACTAAAAATACAAAAATTGGCCAGTTATGGTGGTGGGCACCTGTAATCCCAGCTTCTCAGGAAGCTGAGCCAGGAGAATTGCTTGAACCTGGGAGGTGGAGGTTGCAGTGAGCCAAGATCGCACCACTGCACTCTAGCCTGGGTGACAGAGTGAGACTCCATCTCAAAAAAAAAAAAACCTGCAACATATTTCTGAGCTATGGTACAATCCATGGTCTCTTCCAGATGTCCCCTGCCCCTCCCATCTTCTGAGGTCATCAGTGTTAACATGTTCTAGGTTCCATCCTTTCCCCGTGGTCATACACAACATGATGTGACACACACATGTCTGGATTTGTGCTCATTCTGCTCACTCTGCCCAGAGTGTTCTGATGAAATGAAATGCAGATGAAATCTAATTCATCCCTCAAACTCAATTCCAGCAGAGAACGTTTCACTCAATTCTTCTTTCTCCAGGCACGGAGAAGTAACCCTCTTGCCCTTTGAGAGAGCATCGTGGTGGCATGGAAATGCATCATCCACAGTATGTACCCAGAAATTGGATTGAATGCCTGGGCACCAAACCACGTGAGAGGAATAGCCTGGTAACTAGGAGCATGAGGACCTGAATTTGGATACCTGACCTGCTCTTCAAGGGTTGTGTGGCCTTGGCCTCCCAGAGTCTCTTCGTTTTTATCTATAAAATGGGGACGATGATGCTCACCTGCGAGAGTTGTCGTGAAGATTAAACTATTCGGCAGGTAAGCACCTTTCATGAGTCCTAGCACCTGTTAAGTGCTCTGGAAGCTGTTGCTTTTATCAATCCCTGTAAAGGGAAAGTTACATATGCTTCTCAGAGATGATGTAAACATTAAACGGATAGAGTTGTGTGCGGATCTGGCAGAGTATCAGACATAGAAATTGTGGTTTATGCACACAATGAAGGCTATTTGACCACAGAAAAGAATGAAATCATGTCTTTTGCAGCAGCATGAATGGAGCTGGAGGCCATTAAGTGAAACAATGCAAAATCAGAAAGTCAAATAGGCATGTTTTTACTCAGAGGTGGGAGCTAAGTAAAATACGCCCATTGAACATAGATTGTGAAACAATCATCATTGGAGACATGAAAGGGTGGGGAGGGGAGTGAGGGATGAGAAATTAATGGATATAATGTGCACTATTCAGATGATGGTTACACTAAAAGCCCAGACTTTACTAGTGCACAAGATAGTCATGTAACAAAACTGCACTTTTTGTTTCTGAGACAAGGTCTCACTCTGTTAGCCAGGCTGGAGTGTGGTAGTATGATCGATCATGGCTCACTATAGCCTTGACCTCCCAGGCTCAGGTGATCCTCCCACCTCAGCCTCCAGAGTAGCTGGGCCTACAGGGCTGCCACCACACTTGGCTAATTTTTTGTATTTTATGTAGAGATGGGGTCTCCCTATGTTTCCTAAGCTGGTCTCAAACTGCTGGGCTCAAGCAATCCTCCCACATTGGCCTCCCAAAGTGCAAGGTGTGAGCCCCTGTGCCCAGCTGAAACTGCACTTGCACCCTCTAACTTTGTACCAAAAACGTGATGAGTGTTAATTCTTCCTTCCTTTAAATCTAAAAACTGCTTAGCTCCTGACACTAATATATTGTTATTATCATGTATTATAAATATTACCTTACTTTTCTTTCTGTGACCTCAATGAGGGCAGGGACACTGTCTTTTATTTCTGTGTTCCTGAGGCCAAGAAAAGGCCTGGCTCATAGTAGATCTTTGGAACATTTTTTGATCCAGAACAAAAAAGTCAAAGACCTGGATCCTGACTCTTAGAGAAGTTTTTCTTCAGTGTGAATTATTTTAACTTTGGAATGCTTGATGAACCGTATAGGAATGTCTGATGCAGTAGTGGTAGAACAGGGAGGAAGAACCTGGCAGAGGGAAGTCAAGTCTTCAAGGAATGGACTTATTAAATAAGTCCCTTATGAATGAAAATGTGTTTTCTAGTTCTTGTTACAGCAAACACTGCTGCAGTGGGTATCCTGGCACACGTAACTTTGCCCATGTATAGAAGTATATCCACAAGATAAGTTGAAAAAAGTAGAATGAATGGGTGGATATGCACTTAAACTTTTTAAACATGTTACGAAATTGTCACTTAAAAAGATTGCATTGCTTTACGTTCCCATCAAAGACATCTACGGATGCATGTTTTACATCCTCTCATCGACATTGCGTATGGGTGCTCCATATCTTGCTATTTTCCAAGATAATTATAGTTCTTATAAGGTTTTTGCACTTTCGTATGAATTTTAGAGCCATTCCTATAAGAGTTACTCATTTCTGTTAAAAAAAAAAAGCCTCCCTATATTATGACTGCATTGAATCTAGAAATCAGTTTTGGGAGATTGACATGTTTGACAATATTAAGTCTGCCAAATCATATTATCGGTTATCCTAAATCTTTTCCACTTTTATAAACTCACAGGAGATAAATGATAGCATTGTTATGATATGCATTTGTTTGCTTATCAATGACGTCAGAATTGGGAGAGCTGTACTAAACTACATTTCCCAGCATCCCTTACATATCAGTATGACCATGTGATTAAGTCCTAGCCAATGAAGTGTGGGCGGAATGATGTGGGTAATGTTAAGTCTGGCCCTTCCATGCTTAGATGTGACCCATTCTCCTTCTCTCTCTCTCAATCTCTTTCTCCCCGTCTCTCTCCCCCACTCTCTCTCCCTCCCTTTCTCTGTCTCTCTGCCTCTCTACCCAACCCCACTTGTCTGAAGAGAAAATATTAAATAGGAATCTTCCAGGCCCTAGAGGATAATGACTGATATAAGAAAAAATCCTGGGTCTCTGAACTTCAGGGAACAAAGAGCCTCCTTGCTAAGCTACACTGAATTATGATACAAATGAGAAATAAACTTTGGTATCCTAGCATTTTGGGAGGCCGAGGCAGGCGGTTCAGCTGAGGTCAGGAGTTAGAAACCAGCCTGGCTAATGTGGTGAAACCCCATCTCTACCAAAAGTACAAAAAAATCAGTTGGGTGTGGTGGCACACACTTGTACTCCCAACTACTCAGGAGGCTGAGGCAGGAGAATTGCTTGAACTCGGGAGGCAGAGGTTGCAGTGAGCTGAGATAGTGCCACTGCACTCCAGCCTGGGCGACAGCAAGACTCCATCTCAGAAAAAAAATCTTCTTGAATGCAAGGCTCATATATGTGTTATTTCCTCTTTGCTTCCCATGTTCCTAGCACATGGGTTATGCTGAGCGACTGTTGAGTGATGGAATAAATACATGATTGAAACCACCTTTGCAAAAGTCACAATTGAGTAAATTATGATGGTGAAAGAGATCTGACCATTTTGCTTCTAACTTCCAAGTCATTCTTGTTCATTCCCGGGGACAGGCTGAACTAACTTTGGAAGGAACTTAATTTATAGTTTAACTTTGAAACAAAGACAGTAACAACTTCCCAAAACAAACCCTCTTTTTGCCTGGGGACTAGACTGCTTTTGTAGGTCTAACAAATTAGCCACAAGATTAGAAATTATGGCCCAGGAGTCATGCAGCTGGAGGTTCCAAGATTCTGAACCTCCCCAGATTGCTCTGAGGAAAACATCACTATTGTAAAACCTGAGATCAGAGCTCGAGGTATTTTGCAGACCCTGTACTAGATGGATCAGCTAGAAACACCCAGATCAATAAACTGGCTCACCTGGTCTTGTGGCTCCCACCCAGGAACTGACTCAGTGCAAGAGGACAGATTCGACCCCCTGTGGTTTCATCTCCGACCCAAGTCATCAGCACTCCCAACCCACCGGCCCCTGCCCACCAAATTATCCAAAAAACCTCCGATCCCCAAATTCTCAGGAAGACTAATTTGAGTTGTAATAAAACTCCAGTCATCCGTACAGCTGGCTCTGTATGAATTAAACTCCTTATTGCAGTTCCCCTGTCTTGATAAATCAGCTTCGTCTAGGCAGCAGGCAGGGAGAGTCTGTTGGGCTGCTGCATAACTAGACTTTTTGTGGGTCTAGGGGCAATATGTGACCTAACTGGAGCCCTTCCCTCCAGTTTATAAAACAAGGAAGCTTGGCCTCACTTCATTCCATAAACATATTGTGCGGCCGCCTTTGTATAGTTAGTGAGCACCAACCATCTCCCGTGGCTGTCAGCGAGTCCATGGCAGAAATGTGCCCTTCAGGACCATGGCACTGGTTGGCTGTGCTGACTCTTGAATTAGGAGCTTAGCTATGGAAATACCTGCTTTATGGGTACAACTAATAGTAATACAAATTTTAGAGACACAGCCAAAACTCTCTTAATCTTTCTTTCTCTTTCTTTCATTCTTTTCTTCTTTCTTTTTTTCTTTCATTGTCTCTCTCTGTTTCTCTTTTCTTTCTTTCTTTTTCTTTCTCTCTTTCTTTTGTTCTTTTTCTTTCTTTCTTTCTCTCTCTTTCTCTTTCTTTTCTTTTTTTTTTTTTTTGAGACAGAGTCTTGCTCTTGTCACCCAGGCTGGAGTGCAATGGCACAATCTTAGCTCACTGCAATCTCCACCTCCCGGGTTCAAGCGATTCCCCTGCCTCAACCTCCCAAGTGGTTGAGATTACAGGCACCGGCCACCACACCCGGCTAATGTTTGTATTTTTTTGGTAGAGATGGGGTTTCCCCATGTTGACCTCAAGATCTGCCTGCCTCGGCCTTCCAAAGTGCTATGATTACAGGCGTGAGCCACCACACCCGGCCAATTTTTTTTCTTTCTTAAAAAAAATTTATTTTTTGAGACAATGTCTTGCTCTGTTGCCCAGGCTGAAGTGCACTGGCACGATCTCAGCTCACTGCAACCTCCACCTCCTGAGTCCAAGCAATTCAAGTGATTCTCCTGCCTCAATCTCCTGAGTAGCTGAGACTCTAGGTACATGCCACCACGCCTGGCTAATTTTTGTATTTTTAGTAGAAACGGGGTTTCGCCATGTTGGCCAGGCTGGTCGCCTGCCTCAGCCTCCCAAAGTGTGGGATTATAGGCGTGAGCTACCGTGCCTGGCCCAAACTTTTAAACAGCTCTTAGCCTGTTGGGGAAAACAGATAAACAGCTGGATATATCACCAGGTGAGATGGGAAACAAGGGAATTAGCAATGTGTTATGACAGTGTTGAGGAGGGAATTGTTTTAACAATCATGGCTAAGTGGTTGGGTACACTCTTGCATACAAAGTAACTACATCTTCTCTAAACATTATTTGGTCATAATCATTACATTAAAACTATCTTCATATTTATTGTAGAAATGCCCAGCTATTACTTATTGAATATTTACAATGCACTGGGCATTTTTCTAAGTTCTTACCCAGGCTCAAACCACATTTATATGTGAAGAAAAATGAGGCTTAGAAGGGGCACATATCTTATTCGTGATCACCCAAAAAAACAAATATTAGGCTGGGGTTCGATAAACTTGAAAACCTACATTCAACTTTCTCTTCTGGAAATGCCAAGCTTATTTGATATTATGGAGATCTCTGGAAGTCCAGGTAACTGGGGCTCAAGCAAGCTTCCCATAGAAATTCTTTTACTGCTTTTATCACAGGAGAAAATCAGTGAGTCAGAAACACCTGTCTTCTATTTCTCATGAGAATTTAGAGCCAGGGAAACAACTGAATAACATCATAACAGTCTTGCACCATGTATCAGAAAACATGTGTGGCCATGCTTCAAACCAGGAAGACTATATTCAGGAATCTGAGCAAACACAATAATTCTCAAATTTTGTCACCTCAGAAGGCTATCGTAACTTTTTTTTTTTTCTTTTTTTGAGACAGAGTTTTGCTGTTGTTGCCCAGGCTGGAGTGCAGTGGTGTGATCTCCACTCACTGCAACCTCCACCTCCTGGGTTCAAGTGATTATCCTGCCTCAGCCTCCCAAGTAGCTGGGATTACAGGCACCTGCCACCACGCCTGGCTAATTTTTGTATTTTTAGTAGAGACAGGGTTTCACCATTTTGGCCAGGCTGATCTCAAACTCCTGACTTCAGGTGATCCACCCGCCTTGGCCTCCCAGATTACAGGTGTGAGCCAACGTGCCCGGCCTGTTGAAGTGATTTTTTAAGGAAACTGTGGGGCTTCCATGTCACTTTCCTTGTCTCTGCGGCTGCACTTGGATGGAGAGGACCCACCCCTCCCCCGCTGCCTGGCCTCACTGTTTCCATGGCGACTCATCTCCAGGGACACCGGGGGATTGCTAGGCAACCAGACTAGCTCCTCCGTTCTCCTTTCTCTCCAAAGAACACCTCCTGCATTCCTCTGCCGACATCCCATTTTTGTGATGCTGGGTCTCTGTGAAGAGGAGCAATCCCCACATGGAAATCAGCATGGATGAGGAGTGAGGGTGGCAGGGTCCAGTCTGAGTCCAAGGTTTGAGAAGCTGAGCAGTGCTGTTTCCAGCACACACACACATCCCATTGTTAAGTAATTATTATTAACCAATGAAAGAACAAAATTTCTCTTGAAAAGAAAAAAAGGAATCGCTACACAGACATTAACATGACTATTTCTTTTCTTTTCTTTTTTTTTTTTTATGAGACAAAGTCTCTCTGTGTCACCCAGGCTAGAGTGCAATGGTGTGATCTCTGCCCACTGCAACCTCCACCTCCCAGGTTCAAATGACTCTCATGCCTCAGCCTCCTGAATAGCTGGGATTACAGGTGCCCGCCACCATGCCCAGCTAATTTTTGTATTTTTAGTAGAGACGGGGTTTCAACATGTTGGCCAGACTGCTCTTGAACTCCTGACCTCAGGTGATCCCCCCTGCCTTTGCTTCCCAAAGTGCTGGGATTACAGACGTGAGCCAACATGCCCGGCCCGTGACCACTTTTTCTAAAATAGAAAATGACACATGTTGGCAGGATTTGGAGACATGGGACCCTTCTGCACAGTTGCTGGGAGTGGGATATGGTGTGGAGCCTGCAGAACACAGTAAGATGGTTCCTGAAAAAAAAATTAAAAATAGAATACCCATACAGTCCAGCAATGCCCCTTCAGGGAATATATTTGAAAGAATTAAAGGTGGATTTGAGGAAATATCTGTACACTCATGACCAAGATGGTGTTACTCATAATGGTCAAAGGTGGAAGCAACCCACTTGTCCATCAGAGGATGAATGGGAAAAACAAAATGCGGTCTACGAATACACTAGAATGTGATTAAGCTCTAAAAAGGAAGAAAGTTCTGACACGTGCTACAGCGTCAGTGAACTTTGAGACATGATGCAACATTCAGTCAAAAAAGGGCAAGTACTTTCTGACTCCACTTTCATGAGATACCTGCTGTACTCACATTTGTAGACCCAGAAAGCAGAATGGTGGGTGCCAGGTGCTGGGAGTGGGGAGAATGGGCAATTATGTTTCATTCATACAGAATTTCAGTTTTGAAACATAATAAGAACGCTAGAAACATGTGGTGACATTGTGGCAGAACAATGTGAATGTACTTAATACTGGTGAACTCCACACCTAAATTGGTGAAATGGTAAATATTGTTTGTACATTTTACCATATTTTAAAAAGTAAACAATTTAAATATTTTAAGGCGTCTACTCAAGGATTAATATTGTTTTTTAAATGGTTAACATAGCAATTTTTTTTTTTTTGAGATGGAATCTCACGCCGTCCCCAGGCTGGAGTGCAGTGGCGCGATCTCAGCTCACTGCAACCTCTGCCTCCCAGGCTCAAGCGATTCTCCTGCCTCAGCCTCCCAAGTTGCTGGGATTACAGGTGCGCATCACCATGCCTGGCTAATTTTTTTTTTTTTTTTTTTTTTTTGTATTTTTAGTAGAGACAGGGTTTTCACCATGTTTGCCAGGCTGGTCTTGAACTCCTGACCTCATGATCTGCCTGCCTCAGCCTCCCAAAGTGATGGGATTACAGGCATGAGCCACTGCGCCTGGCCACAGAATTCTTAATACTTTCCCATTTTACCCTTGACTTCTTGGAAAACACAACTCTTAATAATATTAGAACAGCTGATTGGATTCTACAAAGCTCAAAGCTGTATCTGAATGGATTCACTGCATATTGCTATTGGTAATTTGTTCAATGTGAGGAATTGGACTGTATCACACACAATTTGTGTATCACAAAACTGTATTTTATTGTCTTTGGAACATGCTGCCAGCATGTCACAATCCTAATGCCTTTGGTTCTTACTCCTCTGGAACAACCAAGACTGCAAAAAATAAAACCATGGGGTGACCTCTTGAGTGCTGGCCTCAGAGCTAGTCCCAGAAGTTGGGTGTCCACGTCTTGAAAAAATAAACTCATCCATCATTGTTGACACTAATTGTGCCTTTCGTTTGTGTCTCCTCAGAAGGAAAGCCAAGAATGAAATTGCGGTGAAGAACAGGATCCGTCTCATCGTTGGAGGTGACCTCTTTAGGTCAGAGCTGAAGTCCAGTTCCAGCGTAGCATGGTATAGTGCACATGGCCAATGCCTGTGCTATTTCTAGAGTGGAGAGAAGAAAGGGAAGAGAATCCCCCTGAGACATCTAGCATCGGTGACTCAGCTGCTATTCTGGATGTACCGTCTGATACCGAGGTTTGATAACAAATGATTCCATTACCCAGGTAGTGAGCACAGTACTCAGAAGTTAGTTTTTCAACCCTTGCCTCCCACCCTGTCTTCTCCCTCTAGAAGTATTCCCAGTGTCTATTGTTCCCATCTTTATGTCCATGAGTACCCAACGTTGAGCTTCCACTTATAAATGAGAAATGGTGGCATTTGGTTTTCTGTTCCTGCATTAGTTGACTTAGGATAATGGCCTCCAGCTGCATTCATGTTGCTGGGCAATGTAGCAAGACCTCACCTCTACTAAAAATAAAAAAATAAAACAGGTGGGCATAGAGGAATGTGCCTATAGTCCCAGCTACTCAGGAAGCTGAGGTAGGAGGATCACTTGAGCCTACAAGATCAAGGTTGCCATAAGCCGTGATGGCACCACTGCATTCCTGCCTGGGCAACAGAGCAAGACCCTGTCTCAAAAAATAAATTTTTTTTTTTTTTTTTTTGAGACAGAGTCTCACTCAGTCACCAGGCGCCAGGCTGGAGTGCAGTGGCACGACCTTGGCTCACTGCAACCTCCGCTGCCCGGGTTCAAGCATTCTCCTGCCTCAGCCTCCCGAGTAGCTGGGACTACAGGCGCGCGCCACCACGCCCAGCTAATTTTTTTCTATTTTTAGTAGAGACGGGGTTTCACCATGTTGACCAGGACGGTCTCGATCTCTTGACCTCGTGATCCGCCCGCCTCGGCATCCCAAAGTGCTGGGATTACAGGCGTGAGCCACCGCGCCCGGCCCCAAAAATAATAATTTAATTTAATTTAATAGTCTTAGAAAAATAGTTTGAAATTGTGGACCCCTTACAAAGGTCTTGATTTACTACATTTGGAAATTACTGGCCTAGAGAGAGACACAAATAACAAGAAATTACAAATGGAGACCATCAGAGTGTACAGATGAGAGGTTATTAATTAAAGAAACTGTGAAATATCCACATCACTTTTTAAATTCTGTGCAGCTGCATTTGGCTGGGGCAGAGCAGCCCCTTCCCCCACTGCCAGTTCTCACTCTGCTTCCACGGCGACTCATCTCCAAAGGCACTGAGCATTGCTTGGCAACCAGACCAGCTCCTCCATCCTCTCCCCCCTGCAATGAAGACCTACTGCATTCCTGCTGTTCTATCCTCATACCTGCAATTCTCTTGCAGAGGAACCCTGGATACATTAAAATTGAGGGAAGAATAGCAACATTCCACATCTGACACCACAGAAACTACCAGCTGCAGTGGTTCACAGAGTCCAAATTTGACCTCTCAACATTTCCCGGGCTGACACAATGTCTCTGTGAAGCTCAGGTCTCAGCGCTTGCTGTGAAGAAAAGCAATCACCAAAAGAAAATCCGTGAGAATGAGGAGTGAGCGTGGCAAGGTCCTGTCTGATTCCAAGGTTCGAGAAGTTGCATGGTGCCCAGCAGACACACATACCCCATTATTCAGTAACTGTCATTATTGAAAAATTGAAAAAATATATTTTGAGAGAAGGAAGTAACCACCACACATTGTTAACATGGCTGTTGTCCATAAAACTGAATATACCAAGTGTTGGCGGGCTATGGAAAAATAGGAACCCTTCTGCCTGTTGTTGGGAATGTGATGTGATACAGGGGCTTTGGAGTGAGATGGTTTCTGTTAAACTCATAATAAAGTTACTAGATGATCCAGCAGTTCCTCATCTGGGTAGATACCCCGAAGAGTTGAAAACAGTGGGCCAGGCACAGTGGCTCGTGCCTATAATCCCAGGACTTTGTGAGGCCGAGGCAGGTGGATCACAAGGTCAAGAGATCAAGACCAGCCTGGCTAGCACGGTGAAACTCCGTTTCTACTAAAAATACAAAAAATTAGCTAGGCGTGGTGGCACACACGTGTAATCCCAGTTACTCAGGAGGCAGAGGCAGGAGAATCACTTGAACCTGGGAGGTGGAGGTTGCAGTGAGCCGAGATCACTCCACTGCACTCCAGCCTGGGTGACAGAGCCAGACTCCATCTCAAAAAAAAAAAAAAAAAAGAAAAGAAAGTAAAGTACAATGGTGGTTCCCAGGGGCAAAAGAGAAGGAATGGAGAGTTAGTTTTCCATAAATATACAATTCCAGTTTTGCAATATGAAAACTACTCTGGGTATGGAAGGTGGTGATGTTTGTGAATATGTGAATGCAACTCCTGACACTGAATTGCGCACTTAAAAATGATTAAAATATAAATATTGAATTAGGTAATAATTTATCGCATTTTTTATTTGAAAATTTAAAAAAACTTGAAAGTCTTTGCTTATGAATTAATATTAGCAAAATATGAACTATATGGTAAATTTTATATCCTGTGTTGTTTGCCAGATTTTTAACAAGGAATGCCTATTCACTTTCCAGTGCTTCAACAGTGCCATCTAGCTGTGGCAAAGGCGCTGGATAGCATTTAATAAGATCATACGCATTGCCTCAAATGAGAGGAAAGAGAAAAAATGAGACCCTAAAAATCGCTTTGTCACTCTTGATTTTTTTGTGTGTTCTTTGAAAAGAATTTGTGCCCCCAAATTTTATTAATGAGCACATGGCCATAGAAGGCTGTAGGACTTTGGATAGATCTGCGATGGTGTAACTGCCTGATGGGCTGGTTCTCCTGCCCACTGCACAGAAAAAAAAAAAAAATTCACTGAGACACCAGGCAGGGTGGCTCATACCTGTAATCCCAGCACTTTGGAATGCCAAGGCAGGTGAATCACGAGGTCAGGAGTTCGAGACTAGCCTGGCCAGCATGGTGAAACCCCATCTCTACTAAAAGTACAAATTTAGCTGGGTGTGGTGGCAGGTGCCTGTAATCCCAGCTCCTCAGGAGGCAGGAGAATCAGTTAAACCCGGGAGGCGGAGCTTGTAGTGAGCCAAGATCTCACCATTGTGCTCCAGTCTAGGCAACAGAGCAAGACTCCATCTCAGAACAAAAACAAAAACGAACAAGCAATTCACTGAGACCGTGACATTGCACCAAAGAAGAGTTTATTGACATGAGGCTGGCCACGCCACATGGGAGACACAGTTATTACTCAAGTCAATCTTCTTGAAAATTCGGAGGTTAGGGTTTTTCAAGGATGGTTTGGTGGGCTAGGGAGTCCACTTCTGGGTGGGGCTAAAGGACCAGTTGGTGAATTGACAGATTTGAATGGAGCCATTGGCCATCAGGTACGCAAAAACCTGAAAAGACATTTCAAAAGGCCAATCTTAGGTTCTACAAGAGCAGTGTTACCTGCAGAAGTCATTGTGGAAATTGCAAATCTCATGACCTCCAGAATCCTGGTAATCATTTAAGTCTACACCTCAGCAGAATTCAGGCTCCTGATCCTCCTAACCTGGTGGCCTTTCCTTAGCTTCACAAAGGCAGTTTCGTTTTTTGGGGAAGGGCTATTATCATTTAAATTATGAATTAAAACATCTCCCAAAGTTAAGTCGGTCTGAGTTCAAGGTTTGAGAAGTTGTGCAGTGCCCAACAAGCTTCTCACTGGCAATAGATCGCAATCTTATAACCAACGACTTTAAACTTGAATACCCATCACAAATAGTCAATGTCTCAAATATACTAGGCTTTTATCCAATCACAGTGCACCATGCAACCCCACACTCAAATCTAGGCACAAGTCAATTTTTCGCCTCCATTCTGCTAGACTTAATGTGACTAGAGAAATCAACATCAAAAAACATCAATGGGTAAAATTGTTAGGAAAAAATCGCCCCAAATTTAGCAGCTTAATAAACAATAAACTTTTTATTTTCCTCACAGTTTCAGTGGGCTAGGAATCTGGGTGAGGTTAGCTGTGTCCTCTGGCTCAAGTTCTCATGAGGATACAATCAAGCTGTCAGCCAGGGCTGCAGCTCTCTCAGGGCTTCACAACCCTCTTTCAAACTCACTTCCATGGCTGCTGGCAGGTCTCAGGTCCTCTTTGTCTGTTGGCTGGAGACCTCAGTTCCTGTCCACTTGCACCTCTTCATAAGAAGCAGCTGGCTTGCCCCAGAGCTAGGGAGGCGAAAGAGGAAGAGAGAAAAAGAAAATGAGAGAGAGAGAGAGAGCACAGTCCTCTTTTGCAACATAATCCCAGAAGCGACATCCCACCACTTTCACATATTCTATTGCTACTTAGAAAATAGCACCTAGGTCCAGCAAGGCACGGTGGCTCACAACCTGTAATCCCAGAATTTTAGGAGGCCGAGGTGTGTGGATCACCTGAAGTCAGGAATTCAAGACCAGCCCGACCAATATGGTGAAACACCGTCTTGACTAAAAATACAAAAATTAGCTGGACATGGTGGAACACGCATGTAATTCCAGGTACTTGGGAAGCTGAGGCAGGAGAATTGCTTCAACTCGGGAAGTGGAGGTTGAAGTGAGCTGAAATCACACCACTGCAATTCAGTCTGGCCTAGAAGGCGAAACTCCGTCTCAAAAAAAGAAAAGAAAAGAGTCCCAATAGTCCCTAGGTTCAGCCCATGCTCAAAGGGGAGAGGATTATACAGGACATGAATATGAGGAGGCTGTCTACCACAGTCCTCAAAGACGTCCTCTCTCTGCCCTCTCACAACATTTTAAGAGGCTGAGGCAGGAGGATTGCTTGAAGCCAGCAGTTCGAGACCAGCCTGAGCAACATAGGGAGCTCTGGTCTCTGCAAAAAATATACAAAATTAGCCTGGTGTGGTGGTGCATGCCTGTTGTTTCAGCAACTTGGGAGGCTGAGGGGGGGAGGACTGATTGAGCCCAGGGGTCTTGGGACAGGGGTGTGGGTTGAGGCTGCAATGAGCCGACATTGCCTCACTGCACGCCCACCTGGATGACAGAGTGAGACCCTGATTCAAAAAAAAAAAAAAAAAAAGAAATCCTCACTCTGCATCCCTAATGGCCATGTTGACCAGGATGGTCTCGATCTCTTGACCTCATGATCTGCCCACGCTCCTCCCCCCCTGCTGCTTCTCCATATCCATCTTCTGCTCCTGGCCTTTCCTGTCACGGGACCCAAGCTCTGAGCTCTTGCCCTTTTCCGGGACACTGTCCTGCTCCTCGTCACCTGGGGGCAGTGGTTGTGGGCTCCTCCTCCAGCTGCTGCGGGCTGGGCCGCCCTGGTCAGTGTGACAGGGCAACCGTGCAGTTCATGCCCTGGATTGGCAGTGGCAGGTGCTGTGCGCTCGGCGACCCCTGTAGGCTGGTGTGGGCGCCGCCTGGGGGTTGCTGTGGGCCGCCCGGGGGTTGTTGTGGCGCCGCCCGGGGGTTGCTGTGGCGCGGCCCGGGGGTTGCTGTGGGCCGCCTGCGGGTTGCTGTGGGCCGCTTGGGGGTTGCTGTGGCACGGCCTGGGGTTGCTGTGGGCCGCCTGCGGATTGCTGTGGCGCCTCCTGGGGGTTGCTGTGGCGCAGCCTGGGGGGTGCTGTGGGCCGCCTGGGGGTTGCTGTGGGCCGCCTGCGGGTTGTTGTGGCGCGGCCCAGGTGTGCTGTGGGCCACCTGGGGGTTGTGTGGCGCCTCCTGGGGGGGGTTGCTGTGGGCCGCCTGGGGGTGCTGTGGCGCCTCCTGGGGGGGTTGCTGTGGGCCGCCTGGGGGTTGCTGTGGCGCCTCCTGGGGGGGTTGCTGTGGGCCGCCTGGGGTTGCTGTGGCGCCTCCTGGGGGGGTTGCTGTGGGCCGCCTGGGGGTTGCTGTGGCGCCTCCTGGGGGGGTTGCTGTGGGCCGCCTGGGGGGTTGCTGTGGCACCTCCTGGGGGGGTTGCTGTGGGCCGCCTGGGGGGTTGCTGTGACGCCTCCTGGGGGGTTGCTGTGGGCCGCCTGGGGGTTGCTGTGGCGCCTCCTGGGGGGGGGTTGCTGTGGGCCGCCTGGGGGTTGCTGTGGCGCCTCCTGGGGGGGTTGCTTGTGGGGCCGCCTGGGGGTTGCTGTGGCACGGCCCGGGGGTGCTGTGGCCGCCTGGGGGTTGCTGTGGGCCGCCTGCGGGTTGCTGTGGCACGGCCCGGGGGTGCTGTGGGCCGCCTGGGGGTTGCTGTGGGCCGCTTGCGGGTTGCTGTGGCGCGGCCCGGGGGTGCTGTGGGCCGCCTGGGGGTTGCTGTGGGCCGCCTGGGGGTTGCTGTGGCGCCGCCTGGGGGTTGCTGTGGTGCTCGTTGGTGCCCAGCGCCCCGCTTGGGGCTTCCTCGTTGAGTTGCTGCTGCCTCCACCCAGGGCGGCGGGGCCAGGGTTCCGCTAGCAGCGTCTTCTGGCGAGGTGTCTCCGCTTCTCAGGGAAGTGAGCGGTGCAGGCCGGGGAGGCGGTTGCCACACAGGTCGCCATATTCCCCGCGGGGCCGAATGGGCTCTGGCCTTAGGCCGCTCACCCCACTCTGGCCACCGCCGCTCCCTTCCCACAGCAGGAGGAGGCGATGGAGGGACCTCCAGGCAGGAGACAGCTTCGGCTCCCACAGCCACTTCTAGAAAACAAAACAAGTAAAGGGCCGGACATGAACAAAACAAGTCAAGGGCCGGGCGCGGGGCTCACACCTGTAATCCCAGGACTTTGGGAGTCCCAGGCAGGGGGAGGGAGGGGGATCAGGGAGGGGAAGAAGGGTCTGGGATCACCTGAAATCAGAAGTTTACGACCAGCCTGACCAATATGATGAAACCCTGTCTTTAGTAAAAATACAAAAATTAGCTGGGCATAGTGACACGTGCCTACAGTCCCAGCTACTCGGGAGGCTGAGGCAGAAGAATCACTTGAACTCAGGAGGCGGAGGTTGCAGGGAGCCGAGGTTGCACCACTGCACTCCAGCCTGGGCGACAGAGTGAGACTGTCTCAAAAAAAAAAAAAAAAAAAAAAGTAATAAATCAAAAATGTTTTAAATACCAGTTATAAAAACATTATCTTAATAGATTTTTTCCCTTGATCTTGCCTATCAGTTTTTTGAACCCTTAGGTTTCCTTATTAGAGTTCTAGAAATTGGTTTTTAGTTGATTGAGTTTTATTTTCGTTTTTGAGACTGCATGTCACTCTGTCACCCAGGCTGGAGAGCTCGGTGGCTCATGGCTGTAATCCCAGCACTTTGGGAGGCTGAGGCTGGTGGATCATGAGGTCAGGAGCTCAAGACCAGCCTGGCCAACATCGTGAGACCCTTCTATACCGCAACCAATTAGCTGGGCATGGTAGCAGGCACCTGTAGTCCCAGCTACTTTGGAGGCTGAGACAGAAGAACCACTTGAACCCAGGAGGCAGAGGTTGCAGTAGAGTAGGTGTCCAGCCTAGGTGACAGAGTGAGACTCTGTCTCAAAAAAAAAAAAGAAAAAAAAAATTTTGACTATTGCTGATTATAAATATTTTTAGAGTAGAATTCAAAATGGTAACTGTGGATGATGGAAACAGTAGTTATGATGAGAATGGATGAAAGTTCCCAATTCACAAGAAAATTTAATTTCTTATTTTATGTGCAGCATTTTAAGACAGTAACCAGAGTCATGACTGACAGCGTCACATCAGGACCACCGGACCGTTTTTTGTTGTTTTTGAGACAGAGTCTCACTCTGTTGCCCAGGCTGGAGTTCAGAAAGGGGGTGGGGAAGATATAGATATATATATATATGTACATATATTTTAAGACAGAGTTTTGCTCGTGTCCCCAGGTTGCAGTGCAATGGAATGCAATCTCGGCTCACCACAACCTCCGCCTTCCAGGTTTAAGCGATTCTCCTGCCTCAGCCTCCCAAGTAGCTGGGATTACAGGCATGCGCCACCACACCTGGCTAATTTTGTATTTTTAGTAGACATGGGGTTTCTCCTTGTTGGTCAGGCTGGTCTCGAACTCCCAACCTCAGGTGATCCGCCCACCTCACCCTCCCAAAGTGCTGGGATTACAGACATGAGCCACCATCCCCGGCCTAAATAGCAACAGGTTTTAAAAAGCCACATTGTCCTACATTACTCATTTGTCTTGCATATTTAGGAAATTGAGATTTTTTTCTAAAACATGCTGACATATGGGAAATAGGATGCAAAATGTGCACGAATGTTTTAGACACAGTTTGAGGTTTCCAAGAGATTTTGTGCTGGGGATGCTCTTTGCTAACAAGCTCCCAAAGCTCTGGGAAGACATAGTATTCATCCTCCCTCAGCAGAGGCAGTGAGGCGATAAGCCGTGGGGCACACCCAAGCCTTGGACTTTTAGCATAGAGTGTTCAGGTCTTTATTGTTTGGGCCCATGGCACAGAGAGGTCCTGGGTCTCTGGCTTCCTGTGACCTTTGCCTTCCTTGCCAACAGAAAATGTGACCCTCCGAAGCAAGAAACTTGAGGGCATGGGTCACCCCAGCCCTGGCATCTGCCCAGAGCTTGAGAAGGAAGGAACATTCTCCAGCTGCCTCACAGGGCTGGCATAGGCGGTCACTGCTCTGTGGATCACTCAGCTGTGTCAGGCAACCTGAACCCCATCTGCAGGAATTCGAGGAGGAAAATACAAAAGTCTTTACGTGAGCACTGAGAAGGCAGATGCAGTAGGAACCTCCAGGCCGTAACTACCCAGTCTGGGACTTGCGGTGGAGAGGGAGCGTATTGGCGATCATGTGTACTTACACTCTAGCGTCACCAGGCGGCACTGTGGCCTCATCTGTGGCTCTGAAAAGGAAGATTGGAAGGAGATATCACAGCGAATGTTTAGAAATCCCCTACTATGTGCCAAATCATTCACCCCTGGCAACAACCTAAGGAGCTAGGGATTCTTATTATCTATATTTTATAGTGAAGGAAATGGAGACATAAAGAGGTGAATTATCTTGCCCAGATCACTCAGCTAATAAGTGGTGGAGGCTGAATAGGACCTAAAGAGTGTGGCTGCGGAGCCCACATGCATTGATTCCACAAATGTGTATTGAGCACCTGCCATCTACAAGGCCTTGTGTGATTAAATACTGTTATGATTAATAATATAAAAATGACAAATCACTGACACTTTTTAGAGGTAAGAAGTTCTTTCTTTCTTTCTTTTTTTATTGTAAGTATCAGGCACAGAACTGTGTATGCAATAATAGTGAAATTGATCCCACTAGTTAAGACAGAAATGATGATGTGTTTAAATGAGTTGGATGTTTTAGAGGTATTATCTTATGAATCCTTGACAGAAACTGAATGAGGAATGAAATTTATTGTTCCCATTTCACACAGAAGGAAACTGAGGTGAAGAGGGGGTAAAGTAATTTTGCATGGCATGAGATAGAAATCCAAAGTACAGGAATTTGAACTTGGTTCTTGTAAGGGTTATTGCTGAGTTTAGAATGAGGAAACTGAGACCAGTATAAGAAAATGAAAAAAACAATTTATTCAGCTACCAGGCGAGGTTCTATGGTCTGGGGAGGGGGCCAGAGAAGTCGCACCTAAATTTTTAGGGCAAGGGGTCTTATAGGGAGTGAAGGTGTTTGATTGAGAACTGAGGAGACAAAGCATAAGGCACTTGATTGGATATTGGAACACAGGACGTGGACGAGGCAAGCTACTACTAGTGGGTAGGCGGGATTTTTGGTGAGCGGGCTGTTTCGGGGGAAAAATGACCTTGATGGGGCAAAGTGCTTATCGGGCAAGGGAGTGCTATTGGGCAAGAAAGGGCTATTGGGCAAGAAAGTGCTATCGGGCAAGAAAGTGCTATTGGGCAAGGTTTGTCGGAGCTTTTCGAAAATTTTTGGGCGGGTGTTTCCAGTGGCGGGCTAGATGTCGGGTGCGGAGTTTGCTTCAGGGATGGGTGTTGGGGAGGCTATGTGGAGGAGTTAAATGTTGATCGCGGAGTGGCGACCTAATTCCCAGACGCTGGGGAGGAATGGGCACGTCCGAGCTCCTGGTAAGGCAACCAGCCTTACAGTTCTGACCTTTTCTGAGGCTCCCATGCTCTTGACCACTATAGACTCAAGTATCACCTTCTTTTCCACTCATTCAACAAACATTTTTTTTAAATTGTCTAATAGATTGGCAGTCATGATGAGCTTCTGTTCCCATTCGGCAGGTGGTGAAGCCCTCTAGTGTCCTGACCCCACCGTTCCTGTCCCATGACCAGGCCAGCTTACCAAGGAGCTGCAGCAGCAGCACGTAAAGTCAGTGCCATCCCCCATATGAGTACCTGAGGAAGGTGAGTGAGTGCAGACAGACAGGGCCTGGCGCCCTTGAGCAGTTCCTGGTCTCAACTGCCCCACATGTCACAGGGGGCCATGCTGGGGGAAGCGTAGGCAGTCACAGTTCTGGCTTTTTCCTCCTTTTCCTTCCATACAAGTGTCTTAGGGATGGGGAAGACTAGTTGACTTATTTGGATAAAAACTGCTATCTTGTGTCAGAAACTCAAAAAGAATCACTGCTGGCATGTTAACCTAAAGAAAAACAACCAGACAAGTGCCCAATGATACTTAAAAAGGTTGTTTATTTATTTATTTGAGACAGAGTTTTGCTTTCTTGTCCAGGCTGGAGTGCAATGGTGCAATCTTGGCTCACTGCAACCTTTGCCTCCTGAGTCCAAGCAATTCCTGCAAAATTTAGGCTGGGTGTGGTGGCTCATGCCTGTAATCCCAGCACGTTGGGAGGCAGAGGTGGGTGAATCACCTGAGGTTAGGAGTTCAAGACCAGCCTGACCAGTATGGTGAAACCTCATCTCTACTAAAAATACAAAAATGAGCCAGGGTTTGTGAAAGAGGATGGGCGTCTGTGTCCAGTCAGTGTCACGGGGAGCTGAGAAGCCCATCAGATGGAGTGGAAAGGGCTGCACCTGCTGGGAGGTTTGCAATGTGGGAGTCACTAGGAGTGACATGACCAGGATGTGAATGAGGACTGTATTGTCCTTTGTTTTGTAAACTGTGTATGGTGCAGATCATTGATTGACCCAAAGGAGAAAGGGTCTTAAAGGCCTTATGTTATCCAAATATAAAGAAATGACAGGCCAGGTGTGGTGGCTCACACCTGTAATTGGGAGGCTGAGGCCGGCAGATCAGTTGAGGTCAGGAGTTCCAGACAAGTGTATGGTCTTAAAGTTATTTAAGCAATATCATCAGAAACCTGTAACCAGAGTACCTGTCACAGTCTTTTCTGTGAGTCTCAGAGGGGGTCCTGTGCTGAAGACAAACATTCTGACCTGTAGCTGATTGCAGGAGCTTTCAGGAAAGCATCAGGGCTAAATAATATCTAAATGACAAAGAGCATGAAATGGCTGTGAGGAAAGATCTGATGAGAGTTCATTATACCGCAACTGACAAGGATATTCAATTTTGTCTGTGGCCTACAGCATTTAAAATAATAATTGAAAATATGACTCATAGCACTATACCAGCACATAGCATGGATAAGAAGGACATTGACAAATTTCCAGACATTTAATATAATTTCTGAATAATATATACCCATATAAATATAACCCAGGGAAGGTTAGGTATTTCTTTTTATTTGTATATTTTGTATAGTTTTTCCTATAAAAAATACAACCTACTTTACTTGCAAAACTTGCCCTACTTTTTTGCATATTCTTTGCATAGACTTTTTCTAGTTATTCTATTATTTCTAGTAATTTTATTTATATATATTGATTATATTTTTAATACTTAGTAATCTTTATTTTCCATAGTAAACTAGGAAGTAGGCAATTTTAAATTGTCATATATTAACATTCTATAGTAGATTAGAAGATGTATGAGTATACAATCTCCCAACATATAGAGGGATGTGTTTCCGCATAGTTCAGTTTCTCAGTGTGGTAGACAAAAAAATGCTTATTAACAGGCCAAAGCATCTTTAGTCTCTCTGTAAAGATCGGGCCAAAAGTACATAAAGTCAAATTAGTTATGTTCAGTAATTAATGTTTTAGTATTGTATCTTATTTATAAATGATCTAGATATTTAATGCAAATCTTTTAGTTACCTTAACTTTAAGGTTAAAAATCACCAAAAGTATTTTGGAAACTATTAGGCAGATTTACTGTAAAAAATTATTATTGAAATAATGTTTTTATAAGAATAAATTAGAATCAAATATATAAACTTTAAGATTTTAAGTATCTAGTAAGTATATTAGCTTATTTGACTAGAACTCAAGCAGAATAGAAATTTGTTTGTTTTATATTCAATAGTGATAGCTCAGAAAACATAGTTGTTTTATTACACCGAAAATATTAAATCAATCTTATTTAACTATGTTTTATCTAAACTGTGTTAACTTGAAAAATATTTGTATCAGTTCCTACATTTCTAGGAGTTTGGGGGAAATTTATTTATAAATGCTTATTTTTTTTCCAAGTTAAGTTTGAATAGAGCACTTTTAGAGGATTTTATAAATGAATTTTGCATTGCTATGTGAAGTTAAGAAAATATCACATATGCATAATATACATTAATAGGCATAAAACACAAATAGAGATCTCATAGCTTTCATCCTAAAATTTTAGCCATGAATCAGGCATACATATTCTCATGGTTACTTTTAGATATCTGCTTGATTGGATTAAGAGATACATAGCTGGTAAAGCACAATTTCAACATTTCCACTCATTTGATTACAAGTTCTCAGGCATCTAAAATGATTAACAAAATGACAATTTCTAGGACTTCTGTGGGATAGTTTGGAAGGTCTTTTGAACTTTGTAACACTGTCGACTGAAGAATGATGAGGTTCATAAATTTGGAAAGGAGAGATTTCTTTATTTTTATTTTTATTTATTTATTTATTTATTTATTTTGAGAAGGCGTTTCACTCTTATTGCCAAGGCTGGAGTACAATGGTGTGATCTTGGCTCACTGCAACCTCCACCTCCCAGATTCAAGCAAGTCTTCTGCCTCAGCCTCCCAATTAGCTGGGATTACAGATTTCCACCACCATGCCTGGCTAATTTTTTATATTTTTAGTAGAGACAGGGTTTCACCATGTTGGCCAGGGTGGTCTCAAACTCCTGAACTCAGGTGATCCACCCACTTGGCTTCCCAAATTGCTGGGATTACAGGCATGAGCCACTGCACTCAGTGAGAGATTTATTTCCCAAAAAGTGTTGCAGCCTGGAGGGTAGTCCTTCTAACAGACTGGGAAGCATAGACTCCAGCCAGAAGCCAGAAGCAGACACTTTAAGGGAGAGGTAAAGGAAACAGTAATTTATGCTTAGTGGCATGGCTGAATACACATATTTAATAAGCTCTAGGAGGAGTCATGAATATTTATGAAAGGAGAAATGCGTGCAATCACAGTTGAGTTTCTTACTTTTTCATGGGTCCCATGTACAAAAACTGGCAGTGTTAGCATGAGCCCATGGTGAAGTTTTCAGCCCTCTGACATTAAAAGTTTAAGCAGAGGACATGAAAACTTGCTCTGTGCATCCTCTGCATACTGGCCAGAACCTCTCTGTCATGGGTGGTCTCTTACCAGGCAAGAAAGGAGAGGCAACTTCAGGCAATTGATTGGTATCAGTGGTGGAGTCTTTTGAAAGGACTGGTTTCTCTTAAATCCTTTGGTGAGGTGTCTGTTCAGATTTGTGTGCATCTTTAATTGGGCTGTTTTACATAGTTTTAAGATTCTTTTTGTATATTGATGTGGGGGATCGCTCCAGTGTAGAGGCCCTCTGACTGTGCCTCCGCCGTAATGTGAGCTTGAGCCCAGACATATTTCCCCCTCCTGGAGGCAGTCGAGCTAAGGGAAAGCAGGAACTAAAAGATGGATGATTTTGTAGAAGTTATCTCACACTCCCTGACACTGACACAATGGCTCGGTGATGGCTGTGTGGTTTTACTAAGACATTGTGTTTTATCTTGATACCTGTTTTGGGCTAGTTTTATGACTCTGTTTACTCTAGCTTTATGACTCTGTTTACTCTAGTTTCATGACTCTGTTTACTAAACATTATCTAAGCCCTGTAACTACTCACATGTCTCTTGGAGATTGTTACCTTTAAGATCTATGAGTTTTGCCTGACCTTAAAGAATGTTACCTTCTCAAATGTAAATCCCTACACAATAGGTAAAGAAAAATCTCCACCCTCGTGCTTACTTTTATGGCCCCTAGTTATGTACTTCCCTTTTATTGGTATTTTATCTTCTCCTCCAGATTGCGGTATTGTAACTTTTGTTCCTCTTTATTGCATAGAATTAACAACGTTGGTTGATGTCAGCTACTGAAAGCTGACAGTATATATTGGAACCCTTTGCACAAATAAAATTGCTGTTTAGGCATTGCTGTATGGGCATTGTCTATTCAGACCTCCAGACCCTGCTCTCTGTCGTCTTTGTTTTCCTCGCACTCTCTCTTCCAGGTATTGGGACCCTCTTGCTGGCTGAGAGCTCCCCTGGCACACGTGCCGTCCCCAACATATTGAATACAATTTCTTAGATCTGTATTTTGCAAATATTTTCTTTCAATATGTGGCTTGTGTTTTTATTCTCTTAACAAGGTCTTTTCCAGAGTATACAGTTTTAATATTTAAAAAATATGCTTAATTCTTTGTTCTGTGTGCTCACCTGGAGGGACCATCAACAATTTATATATTAGTAGCATCTCTAATGCTGGAGTGGATGGGCACATGTTAGTTGTGGGTAGGTGGAAGAAGAACACCTACTTTCTACTATGTAGAAAGAAACACCGTAGAACTCCTCTTAGGATACCCCAATCATCATTCACTCTACAGTTAAAATGTCAGAAAATTGATACCTACATGCTGATAAGAAGGACAAAGGGGACATTCTTAAGAGAAACCTGGCACCATAAGTACAGATTAGGGCATGGAAGGTCATCCAAAAGGGATAGGCAGGCACGGGAGGTATAGACGTGACTGCTGTAGGGCCTTCCTGGGAAGCGGGAAGGAGCCAGCCCCAACAGTGGATTTAGATTGATCACCACACATGTGCCTTACCCAACAGTGAGAAGGTCTCACAAGCCTAAGAGGGGCAAGTCGGGGACCTAAGGCAGGAGCAGAAAAACCAAAGAAAACAGGTGGAGAGTTGAGACAGAGGCAGGAATGTGAAGAAGTACAAAATAAAATTCCCTGCACAGGACTCTTGGGCTGTTTTCCTGCACGATCAGCCCACTCCTCCCTTGGGGCCTACTTATTTTTTCTACAATAAGCGCTTTACGCTGTATTTATTTTCAATGAAGTTATCTGCCATCTTTGTACTGCCTCTTGGTGAAAATCTTTCTTCCAAGTTAAACAAGAACTGTGACATCAGCTCTTTCCAGTAATAGCTCCGTTTCAGTTTGAATTTCCTGAACTGTGGGTGCTGAATAACTGGTGCTCTGACTTTAAGTGCTGCAGAAGGAGGCCAGTAGGGGGCGCCAGCCATCACACTGGGAGCAAGAGGACCGTGCAAGTGCTCTGGTTGCCAGCACTGGGGTGCTGCCACGACACTATGAGCAAGAAGGTCTTGCAGTGCCCCCAGTGGCCAGCAGGAGGCGTGCCCCCACTACACCGCGAGTAAGAGTGGCCAACAGCACAGGCAGCACACCCTGAGCAAGAGGATGCTGCACTCTCCTGGTTGCCAGCAGGGGGCGTGTTGCCACTACACTGTGAGCAAGAGGGCCCTGCAGCGCTCAGCCACCAGCAGGGGGCGCCCAAGCCCGCCTTTTCAGATGCCGGGCGTGGCGTCGCGGTCACGCCGCCGGCGTGCGTCGCGTCACGCCGTGGCGCGCGTCGCCACGCCGCCGGCGTGCGTCGCGTCGCGCCGCCGGCGTGCAGGGCAGTCTGCGGAGTTGCTATCTCCTCAGTACAGACCTGGAGAGGACCAGCAGAGCGTAGCTGTGTTCTCCAGAGCGCAGACCTAGTAGGCGCACCCTCACTTCGGGACATATTCTTCCTGTTTGCAGCCCTGACTGCTTAGGGTCAGAGACTAGTAAGAAGATCTCAATGTGGAAAATTGGACACCAAAAGCCTGTCTGAATCCTGCGCACCTAGGTTCTCCCCACCCAAGGCCAGGCAGCTGCAGTGCGAGGTGCACACCGGGTTTGGTTTAGGGTTAGGTGTTAGGGTTGGGTTTAGGGTTAGAGTCAGTGTAAGGGTTAGGGTTAGGGGTTAGGGTTAGGATTAGGGCTAGAGTTAGGGTTAGAGTTAGGCCTGCGGCAAGGTAGGGTTAGGGCTAGGACTATGTTTAAGGTTAGGGTTTAGGGGTTAGGGTTGAGGGTCGGGGTTAGGATCAGTGTTAGGGTTAGGGTTAGGGCAGGGTTAGGCTTAGGGTTCGTGGTTAAGTTAGGGGTTAGGGGTTATGGGTTATGGTTAGAGTTAGGGTTAGGGTTAGGGATATAAGACCTGGAGTCAAAGGAGATTTTTTTTGGAACTTTATAATTTGACTGTCCTATTGGATTTCTGTCTTGGATGGGACCTGTAACACCTTTATTTCTCGCATTTGGAACACCTGTATTTTCCCAATGCCTGTGTCCCCATTGTATCTAGGAAGTAACTAGCTTGCTTTTGATTTTACAGTTTCATAGGTGGGAGGGACTTGCCTTTTCACAGATGAGTCTATGGACTGTGGACCTTTGAGTTAATGTTGAAATAAGACTCGTGGGACTGTTGGGAAGGCATGATTGGTTTTGAAATGTGATGACATAAGATTTGAGGGATCAAAGTTAAAGAATCATAGGAATGTAGCTAAACATAAAACATTTTGCAGACCATAATTTTTATGATGAAACAAATATATTTTGTCATCCTTTATGTATGATATGTTTAAATGTTTTTTTAACCCAATGAAATGTGAGTTTTGTGATTTTGATCTTACTATAGCAGTGGTTTTATAAACAAAGAAAAAATGAATAATTCAGGATTGCAGAGATGGTGAACTATTAAAAAATAGTTTGGGCATTAGACTATGAAATAATTGTGTATTAAATAATTCTAAATCCAACAGTTGTGATTGAACAGATCTGAGGCGTATGTAAGTGTTGAGGTGAAAGTGACAAGCAAAGCAGTTATGTTGAACCTTTATGTCTGGAGGTAATCCATAGAGGAACTGGCTGTGGACCTTCACTTCTGCATCACCTTTGTTTTGTGCTGTAGCTGAGTCTACAAAAAACAAAACAAAATCACCACTTATTTCTCAGAGAGAGAAGAATATTTCCTTCAATTTAAGCATTCCTAAATTGCCGCCTGGTGGCCCCTGCGCTCTTAGAGGAGGCCAAGGCAGAGCAGTCCCCTCAGGTGGGCAAGCGATGCACTTGACCCTGAGGACATCAGGTACCCGGCCCCCCAATCCACCGCTGGCGCCCCGAGTCACCACTGCAGCCTAGACGTGGCATGGTAGCAGCAAGTGGCTGGACACCCCAGACCAAGCCCACGCCCCTAGCAGCGGGAATCCTGAGGCTGGGCACCTGGGTGGCAAAGTCAGGCGGTCCACCCCCGCCAGCAGCCGCTCAGTCTCATTGGTGTGGATGCAGGGTGCCCAGCGCAGGGGCCCAGGATCCGGAGAGGTGTCCAAGAGGAACAGACCCTCAGGTCAAATGGGCTGTGCAGTCCGCGACCCTGACGCCACCCAAGGGAAGCTCCGCCATCCCGCGCCAGGACCAGAGCTGCACCTGCAAACTGCGCATCCGGCATGGGCAGCAGTGGGGGGCCGGTGGGGGAAGGAGCAACCTCTGACTTTCCATGTGTCTCTCGCTCCTTAACACCTGCTAGGCAGACCCCGCCAGGCAGACCGTGGGGCCAGAGTCTCAGCGCTGAAGCCAGGCCATCCGCGAAGCCCCTCCAGTGCCGTGGAGTGCGCACGCCAGACCCGATCTCCCTTTGAGGAGGAGTGGGGCGGCCGCAGGGTCAGACAGGCCTCCTCGTCCTCCATTATGAGAGACATATGTAAGGACTGATAATGTTCCGTCGGGAGCTTGTGTTTGTGATCTAAAATGCGCGCCTGCGATCCTGCGCTTGTCCTCCGTCAGCCCAGCGATGCCTGCCCGGAGCTGCAGCCCCACCTGCCTGCGCATGTCTGGGAGCGGCTTCCGGGGAGCCGGGCGACCACCGTGGCGCAGGCGCAGGCGCAGGCGCAGACGCAGGCGCGCACCTAACGGCTGTGCGGGGCTTGCTGGGTCTGAGAGGTCGGAGGCTGCAGGTGTTGCTGGTGAAAGGCTGTGGTCGACCCAGGTGGATCGCGGATTCCGGGCTAAGAAAGCAGACTGGGATCGCTGATTGGGAGTTGGCGGCAGGTGGCGGTGGGAGGAGCCGCGGCTCAGGAGCTGGTCGTTGGGGAATCTGAGAAGTCACCACCTTGAGAAGTTCCTCGGCTTCGGAGCCGGGGGCCAAGGCAGAGCAGAACCTCAGGTCCTGCGCTCCATAGACCCCGTCTACACTGCTTCCGGGCACCGAATCCGGGTCGCGGAACCGCGGAAGATCCACAGGGCGGCTGTCAGGGGCCACGCCGGGGAGGTGGAGCTGCCTGGCGTGCAGGAGCGGAGACCTGGATGCCCGGGACAAGCTGCACAGGTAGCGGGGCTCAGCCCGGGGTGGGAGGGTTCCCTAGGCCCGGCTTCCCCCCTGGGACGGGGCTTTGGAGGGCGCGGGGCACCCTCGGAGCAGCGGAGCCAAATGCGCCTCAGCTGCTTTATCCCTCCTAATTCCCCGGCTGGAGCACTTGGTCGAGAATGTAAGTGATTTAACTCACAAAGTTTGGCGTATACAGTGTTTATTTTTAAAGTTCACGTTTAAAACATGGTGTTTTACACATTACAGGAGGTCCCTAATGAGAGAACTCATTCCCCTATCAAAAATACCGGCAGTCATTTTCAGTAGGCGAAAATTTCTCAGGTAAGACTGCCCGTTTTACATAGATCGGTTCTTTACTGAAGGGTCTTAGAGGCAAACTTGGAAGTGGGGAGGTGGGTTTTGTGTTCTTGAATGAGAAGACACATTTTTCTCAAAATGTGAGCTCTTTCTGTGTTTATCAATTTTACATAAACCGAATGAAAATGTCAGGGTTTTAACATTTTTGCATGACACCTGCTGTCTTTACGATTGTGATGACATTTTAAATAATTTTATAATGGACTGAAAAAATGCTTCTCTAGATATTAAAATGTGCTATCAATTTCTATAATTGTTTACTAACAGCTGACAACACAGATAAATGCATGGAACAGAATAGGAAATCCAGAAACACTGAAATGATATAAGATATATGTAAGGATTGATGTTAACAGATATGAATAGGAAAGGATGAACTATTAATGGAAAAAAATGCCTGCTCTTTGAAGAAAACTAATGAAATTTCATATCACAAGCATGAGTGCCTGATGGAACACAGATTGAAACTTTTACATATGCAAGTGGGAAAAGTATCAGAAGAAAACACAAATGTTTATTTTACGGGTGTATTTTATGTTGACAAAGGCCTTCCTAAGAATGACCTCAGAGGCAGGCATTCCGAAGGTTATTTAGCAAACTAAAAATTAAAACTGCCTGTGTATCAGAAAAAAAGAGACATTAAAACGTACTTGAAAGCATTTACTATATTATATATATATATTCAGATGAGAAGTGTGTTTTCATTTTACAGGGAAGACATTATATATCATGTGATATGTATACTATTGGTATGTGTACCACATATATATATTACATATATAATGTTATATGTATATCAGTTATATATACAAATTAGATGAAAAGTTGCATATATACACATTAGATGAAAAGTGCATCTTCATTTTATAGGAAATTCAAAGCAAATAAAAACTCTAATAAAAGTGGGCAAAGAACTTTTTTGCATATTTACAAGTTACTTATGTACATAGGAAAAAATCCTTTGCATTTCTGGTATAAGAATTTAAATTAAAAGAGGAATGAAACTGTTTTCTGGCCACAATATGTGTGAAGATGTTTTGTACTGCTGCTTAAAGTTTAAGTTGCTGATGACTTTTTAAATTGACAGTTTGGTGGTAAGTACTACATTTAAAAAATGTGTACACTCTTTACCCATCAATTCCATTATACTATAATACCCTTAGGAAGTAGAGATGCATGCACTTTGTTTTTTTGCAGCACTTATTTTAAAAAGAACAGATAGAATGAATTCTATAAATAAATTTCTGTTGCAGCCATAGGATGGAATAATACGTGACCACCGAATGTGACAATAGATACAAAAGTATATTGATGTGCGAAGATGTGTTTTGTTATAGCCGACAGGGAAAAAGAATCAGTTTGATTATACATACACACAAACATAGTATGGTCTTGTGTTAACAAAAAATGTGCACAAAATCTGATAACATTTCTAATTTCTGGGCATTTGCATTTTAAGTCAAGTTCTTATCTGTGATTGCTGCAGTGAGCATATACAACACTTCTAGTAAAAGTTTATTATTAAAGGAATAATTCTTGGGAAGAGGAATATGAATCTTGCCCCAGATAAAAAGAATCTCTCACTTTCTATTTTTTATCATATCATTATTATTGTGTGTTACTATCTTTGAACTTTTAGCCTCTTCAGAAATAAAAAGGGAATATTTTTATCTGTCTCCAGATTTTATGTATATATTTCATTATGTACATATATTTTTCTTACATGTAGAGTTATATATGCAAACAATGATAATCATTTCATTTTACTTGTATTCTTTGAAAATAAAAATAAATATAAATGATTACTATTGCAAACATACTGCTTTATAGGAGTTTATTTAAAAATATTAAACTCCCCATCTGTATTTATCCATTCATTCATTGAATTTACTCATCAGACATAACCTGAGTACCTATTACGTGGCAGACATATGCTATCTCTCAGGACCCTTCCATCCTTAAAAACTTCGTGTTTACTGCCCTGTCTGCACAAGCTGAGAGATTTGAAATGGGAAGGAAAATCTCATTTAAACTTTATCTCCCATCTTTCAAACGGAAGAATTTCTGAAGTTAGAAAATAGTAGAGGATAACCTTTAACTGCCCTTTAAAAAGTTTATCAGTCTTAAACACTAATATTAATCACTGGAAAGTCTGATTTGCATATATTCTCTAAATATAAGTATTGAATAAAATGATCCACACCTGTTCATTTGAATCATGAGTTTCCTTTGGCTTCAAGTTGTTGGAAAAATCAAAGAATTAATTTGTTTAAAAAATGCGTTACTGTTATTTCAGTGTCTTTCCTCATAGTACCTTTAAGAACTGAAATGTATTTAAGTGCCAGTTACATCCCTAGAACTTCCCTAGACCTGCTGAGTATACCATATGCTACTTAATGTAGGGGACAATGGATTGTGTGATGCCCCATTATTATATATATCGATAAAATAATTTTTAAAATGCTACCAAGTATAGTTGTAATAAATCATGAATTATAAGTGGCATTCAAATATCAGGGGGTGTTAAAATGTGACCTACTCTTTAAGTCATCCTACAAAGTAGGTAGAATTGTATTATTTTACTTAATTAAAATGTTTTTCATTTAGTAGTAGTAATAGAAATAATCCCAGAACTCTGGGAGGCTGAGGTGGGAGGATCGCTCGATGCCAGGAGTTTGAGACCAGCCTGAACAACAAAATGAGATTCTTACTCTACATAAAATTTTAAATTAGTAGCTTGGCATGCTGGTGCACATCTGTAGTCCCAGCTACTCAGGAGGCTGGGGATGGAGGATCACTTGAGCCCAGGAATTCCATGCTGCAGTGAGGTATGATTACACCATTGCACTCCAGCCTGGGCAAAGAGTGAGACCTTGTGTCAAAAAACAAAAATCTAGCAATTTTGAGTTGTTGCTGTAGGAACTATTTTAAATACTTTACATAGTTTCTCATTTAAGCATCATGATGTCCTATGAGATAGCTTGTTGTTGTTTTTATTAATGAGGAAGTTGAGGCACAGAAAGGCTAAGTAATAGCTGGTAAATGACAGAGTTTAAAGTAGGACCGAAACCCTAGTTGAACTGAATCCAAAGACTGAGCTCTTTCTATTCAAATAGGCTGCTGTTTTCATTAAGGTTGTGAGCAATAAGAGCTAATACGTATTGTACTTTCTTCAAGAAAAACGTGGAAGAGGAAAAACATACTATTAAGTGTTTACAATTCCGTGAATGATTGTATGTTTTGAGATATTGCACTACAGTTTCCTGAAAGGTCCTCTTACCCTTGTACTACTGCTCTGCATTTGGCCTGTGCCAGTGGCTGTGTGGAAGTGGTCACTCTCCTGGTGAACAGAAAATGCCAGGTTGACCTTTGTGAGAAACAAAACAGAACACCTTTAATACAGGTGTATAATAGTCAACTCTTCCAGCATGACATGGGTTTGATTTATAGATTTATAATTAAAATAAATTTATCTTATTTAAATATAACTAGTTGGTGAAACCTGTGGAATGTGTATTTTGAATTCTAGAATTTACAATCTATTTCTTGATCTAATATGGACAGGCTGTACATTGCCAGGAAGAGACTTGGGCCATCATTCTGCTGAAACATGGCACCAACCCACACCTTAAGGATATCTGTGGCGTCACTGCTCTCCATTATGCTGGGTATAATGAGAGTATGTTACTAGCAGAAAAACTGCTTTCTTGTGATGCAAATATTGAAGCAAGGGACGAGGTGTAGATGAATCAACTTTCTTTTCAAAATATTTGTTTAACCTTGACTTAGGTAAGGGTCAGTTTTTTTGTATTTGGAAGCTCAAGCATTCGCTGAATGAAAGCAAATTAAGTTATTTTGAAATAACTTAATTGTCTAAAATTGTATTTTAAATAGTGATACCTTGAAATAAGCATTGAAGGGCACCCACTTTTTAAAATAAACTTTGGAAAATATTTGTGAATTTCTTAAAGGTAAAATCTTTTCAATTTTTTTTAAATGCAGGGTTTTTTTTCCTAATTAATGTAAAACAACACAGGAAAGAAAATATGCCGTGAAAATAAGCTTTATCTTAAAACTCAAACAAAACTAAAGCAACTTAGAATAAATGGACATCTTGCTGCTGCTGACAATTTTCTAAAAACCTGATGTATCATCTCTCAGTGGTGAGGCTTCAGAGGGAAAAATGGGAAGGGAAAACGAGAGCCATCAGGAATACGCAGGTCACTTGGAAATTAGGTAATAAGGGAAAATGCCAAGAAGAGGTTTTTTTTAGTTTGTTGTTCTTCCAGTTTATGTGTTGAGACAAGGTGCTCTTTAGCTTTGGGGCCAATACATTTTGGTTTGAAAAAGAAAGTCAGTTGAAACTTACCTAGAGATTAATTTTAGGAGGACTCTGAGGAAACCATATTGGCAGTGAATATGTGGTGACAAAATGAGAAACACTTCAACAGAAGAGGAAACAAATTATTAACTGATTTATTTATTACCCATCCAGGCAGAAACAGCCACTTAGATCTAAGAGTCTAAACTTTCCTCTCAAATCTAGGATGTCTCGATGGAAAGGTGGGAGATAAGGAGCTTATTAATAGCAAAATAAAGTTGGATTTTGAGTTTATTTGTCCCTGTTCTACTCATACCCATGAAAATCAAATGTAGATTTAATAAATGACTCTATCTCTTACTCTTTTCTTTTTTTGGCCACATCTCCAACTGATAAAGGGAATTAGCCGTGTGGGTGAGGGATGAGACTGAAGTGATTGCCTGCGTCACTCATTCTCAGAATTGTGCATTATCGTGACCTGAGCAAATTTTGTTAAAAATCTAAAATTTTAGGCTTTCCTGTGAAGTTTTTGATGTAATAGATCTAATAAGGCCTGAATGTGTATGTTTAAAAATGTTTTCTTGAAGCTGGGCACAGTGGCATGTTCCTTTAGTCCCAGCTTGAGCCTAAGAGTTTGAGTCCAGCTTGAGCAACAAAGTGAGACTCTTATCTCTAACCACAATAACAGCAAAAAAACGAAACAAACCAAAAAAAAAAAAAACCCTCAAGGTTTGGATTCACTCCTGTTTAAGAACCCCAGAAGAGATAAGTGCAATATACACATTTCTGTATCTCAAAAAATGTACAAAATCTCTAGAAGAGTTGGCATTTGCTAGGTGCTACTTTCTTCAGAGTTCTCCTTTTCAATAAGATTGGCCTGACTTAGCTGTCTTTCTCTCTGTCTGTGACTGGGAAGGGAAAGGGAACATTATTGGCAGTATCTCTCGGCTTACAGAATAACACCTTTTTTTCCCCCACCATTAATCATTCACTGCCATTCAGAGTCTTTAAAAATTTGCTTATGAGTAATCTTTCAATAAGACGAGGCTGACTCTTTAATGATTTCATGTCCCTTTGTCACCATGCAGGTGATTTGTGTCAACAAATATTCATTACAAGTTGGGTTTTCTCAATTACAATAATAACCAATCCTAATTTTTTTTTTTTTAGTTTAAGTTGTATTATGAACTGTCTCAGTATGTCTGTTAAGTTTATAGATCTTAATATAACCAGGATGTCAGCTTTACACACTGAAATCCATGAAGTTGATGTAAATTTGATATAAATCAAAATTCTTTTGATTAAAAGAATTTCCATAGAAATTATTTTAGTAAATTAGTTTTGGCAGTCATATAAACTATCCATTTGGCTAACAACCTGGGAAAATTATATACAAATAGACTGTAAATAAATACATGTTGGAAAAATTATTAAAGTGGGTATTATGAGTCTTAATAGCAATTTTTATTATATGAGGGCCTGATTTTTTTAGTAAAACATATGACACTAGAGAAAGAAAATATTTTACATGCAAGTACTTGGATTATACACAACCATTTAGTTACACATTCATAGCAAATATAAAAACGAAAGGGGCTATATTCTAAATGTGCACAGATTTGTTTGCCTCTATACATTGAGTCAACATGTAAAATTTGGAAGACTTATGCAGAAATCTGGACTTCAGACTTGTCCTAAAAAGTCAAATCTGGTGTCCCCCGAGTTTCTATCACTGCTGGCCTGCTGTGCAGAGGTTGCGCCTTTATAAAAGGCATATGTTCTCCAGTTTGCCACTGTGCCCGCATCAGTACTTTCCTTACTCAGATCACCTTCCTTTGTCCTTGTATTTGAGTTTACAGCTCTTATGATGTAGTATATTTTGATAAAGATTTCAAGGCTTTTAAGTCAGTGTGTATTTGTTTATAATATATAGTCTATAGATTATATAAATCCCTCAGTTATGGGGTTGAAGTTTAGAATTTGGTTTAAAACTCTTTATACCACAAATAATCATCTTCCCAAAGGAATCCCTAGAAGCTTTTTTAGGTCATTCCTGGTTGTAGTTGGATAGTTTGGGAATATTGCAGACATAATATCTTTCTCCTCAGCAATCTTCCTTAAAAATGAAGTGACTTATTGACTTTCATTATGCTAGAAATAACCCATATGGATCAGTATGAGAACTTTTATTGATAAGCCATTATATTTGTATTTGCTTTATATTTAGCCTAAAATAAAAAGTAATTTTAAATAGCCATTTAAATGGAAACCAATAAAAATGGATTTAAAAAGCAGAGTTGCATTAGGGTCCCAGCATTACCATTACAACTGAGAGTAGAATTTCTTACTGAGCTTTGGTTTGGTTTTAATATTTATTTTTAAGTTTTTTAAACCTCTCTCTGACGCAGAACATACTGAGCTTTATAACACTTAAGATAAAAATCTGTTCTCTTGTATTAAAAGAAACCCATGGACTATTTAATAATATGGAAAATATGTACATTGGAGGCCAATCACTCTTAATTCAGAGCTCATTTCCTTAGTGACCCGTTTGGAGCAGGAGTGCCTGACACTGGCATCTGGGACCCTAACGTCACTGATAGAAGTGAATCAGGCAAGTTTGTACCACCCAGAGGAAACCTCCAACTGTACCGGGAAGCTCTGGGAACTGTATCTCTGAAACTCTTAATTCCTTAAATGTTCATATGTGCCACAAAAAGTATTGTCAGATGGGCATTAGGTAAAGTTCAGGAGATTTCTTGATTATTGGTTATAAAACACAGTTTTGTAATACTTCTCAGATGCAGATTGTCATGGAGTCTTTCTCTTGGGGTATAATAAGCAAATATTCTTTGGAATATAGTTTAAGAAACACTGCTCTAGAGATAATAAGTTAGATCATTAATTTATGTAAAAAACTTAAAATATTTGCTACTATGTTTTAGGTTTTGGGGGCTATAGAGATAAAAGATACAGGCCTTACCCTCAAGAAGCTCTTGGTTTCAGTGGGAAACAAGTGATTGCAATATACAATGCTGAGTGCTGTGATCGAAGCAAGGATTCTTGGGACTGGTGTGTCTGAAGGGAGTTCGGGCGATGACCACAGTGAATGTGGGGGAGGCAGAGGAGGGGGTGTTTGCAAGGCAGAGAGCGGCACATCTGAAAGCACAGAGGAGGGAGAAGGAAGGGACTGCTTTTCATTTACTCCCTTTCTATATTTTATCTTGAAGTTCAAACATCTTAGAGAAGATTTTTAGTTCATTTGAGAAATGTGTAATTTTGTGAATTTTTTTTGCTGTTTTATGGGACGGAAACACTACTTTTATTTGCTATAATTTGCAAGAGACAGCAAATGGTGGAATTTTTAGTGAAAAACCAAGCAAATGTACGTGCTGTTGATAGGCTGAGAGAGTACAGTAGTTCTTGTTTAAAATAACCTGAGTGTTCCAGAGTGGAGTCGCTCAAGTCAGAAATATTAGTAAGATCAACATAATTATTGGCATATAGTGAAAAATACCAACACAAATAATCAGGTAGAAAAGCAAATATTTGGACTAAGCAACATAAAGAACATAGAGTAGGATTCATTTTCTCTTGCAGAGTGTTTGTTATTTGTAATCTGATGTTTTTGGTCTTGTAATCTTTTATTAGCTGAAGGTTTTTGTATTAGTTTTATTAAATTTTGAAGTGTGGGCTTTTAGTTTATGACTACTAGTATCGCCTATTATTATTATTATTTATTGTTTTCAGGCTGTATATGGCTCTTATCTGACCCCTAGCTGATGTGAATTACAATATATCAGACTAGGAAAGCAATGGGGAAATCTTCATTTAAATATTTGCCTACTTTAGATAAATGACCTCAGCACAGTTTCTTGGCCATCAGGGGACTGTAAGTTAGCAACTTGTATTATATCATACCCCAGTGGTACAAGGGACTTCCTTGTCATTCCTTTTTTTAGCCTTGGTGATAATTTACAAAGATGAACACTTGAGCACCCAAGAAGCTTATAGACACAAGCTGGTACCTGTAAATGGTTATTACGTCTACATTGACAGGCAGCACATTACACTGATAAAGTGTATCAAACTAGCTGCTTAGTAATGACTTTATTAAAGTTCTTGAATGGAGTTATATCTTTGTTATTTTAGAACAGCCCTCATGCTTCCTGTACATTACGGCTCATCAGGTATTGTCAATATTTTTCTTCAGCAAAATATTAATGTCTTTACTCAAGATGTGTGTGTATGAGATGCAGAGGATTATGCTATTTTTCATAGTTTGACAAGGTGTTTGTATTAAAAGGCCAGTTAATACTAAATTGATGTTTAAAATAATTGCAACTATTGAATCTTACACATTAAGTGAGAGTTCATAGTTTGGTTCAGGTCGTTTGAAATAGCAAGAGTTAGTCTACTTTTTAGCTGGAAATCAAGCAGAAGGTAGGATTAGTTAGAAGTAGAATGCAAGATTCTTTCGGGACTTCTTAGGACCTTTATGCCTAGTGATCTCCGTGTGGTTCATTTTATTCTAAGTGTAATCCCCACGCGTCAGATGAAAATAGAGCCACATCTTTGATTTTTTTTTTTTTTTTTTTGTAGAGGCAAGGTCTCACTATGTTGCCTAGGCTGGTCTTGAACTCCTGAGCATAAGTGATCCTCCTGCCTTGGCCTCTCAAACTGCTAGCCACCATGCCTGGCCTGACTTTTCTAATGAGTTATTGGGTCTTGAAATGTTCAGCTTAGCAGAAAATCTTGTGTTGTCACCTGGGGCTATCTCCTGTGTGTTCCTTCTTAGAATTTTCCAAGAAGCTAAGGTGTTTTTCTAAGTCCAAGGAAGGCAATCTTTCTTTACAAGTCAGAAGGGGGAAAAAGGCCATTCTAATTATTCTGTTGTTTCCATGGATTCACTTGCTGTGTTGCTGCCATTGTAACTGGTCCTGCAATCTGATAATGATTGACCTTTGCCACCAGGATGCATTCACTGTTTCAGACCCTCAGTTTGCATGGTGATTCATACGTAGAGTTCACAGTTACGGTGTTTATTAGTTTATGTACTTATGCTCAGCCATTGTTCCCAGCACCCTGCTCTGGGAGCCAGGCCTCCTAGCTTTACCCACACAAATAGTCAGCAAATTGATGCTTCCCCTACACTAAAAACATGATTTGGAGCCCCACATCTTAGCTAGACTTAGCCTAGGCCTTCATGGTAAGAAAAGACCCCTGTTGGTCTTTTCGCTAACAAATATTAGTTGAGATTGTTCCCACCAGTCAGAGATGTTCAAATAATGTTGCAGGAAGAGATTAGAGTTCCCTTTCCCTTTTGCTATCAGATGTGTATCTTGAGGCTTTTTTGTATCCTGTGCAGCAGCTTTGGTTAGATAGCAGAAGGTTCCATGTTACCCGTCCACAGAGCAGTGGGAACCAACTTGCAGCTGGCCCCTCAAGTAATCCATTTCTACAACAATAAAAATCTCCCAGGCTACTCGCATATCTACCTCAAGTTTTAAATATATTTTAAAGTTCCACCTCACAGGAAGCCATTCAATAAAATTCTCTGAATCTCAATTAGGTGAGTTGGATTGAACAGAGCTAAGCTTCGTCTGTGACTCATGAGTATCCGTGTATAAGACAGGGCTTTGCACTTGCTTCAGCAGCATATACTTTAAAATTGGGTCAATAGAGAGCAAATAAGCATAAGCATGGCTGCTGCCTAAGGATGGCTCAGAAATTCATAAAGCATTCCATATTTTGCATTGACCCTGGGAGGTCATTTGACTATTTGTTGACCAGCTGCAAGGAAGCAGTGTGAGTCAAACCAAAACAGGAGAGACCCGATATTACAGTTGTGATTACCAGTATAAAACGATTGATGTACGGTGATGTATGAAAGGAGAACAGAGCTGGGTAACATGGGGTGTTACATGCAAATATGTCGTTAGTACATGTCTTGGAAATGGGAAAATGTCAACTTGCATTTCCTCCATAAACCTGAGAAACAATCAAAGCAGGGTTTTCTTCTTGTCTGTTAGTTGGAGAGGACCATGGAGATCCAGCATCCCGGCACAGACGTGCTGGCTCAGAGTTTGAGGAGGTAGAGAAGGAGTGGTGGTTGTCCAAGCCAGGTTTTGACATCTGTTAATTTTCTGCTCTTGGTGTGACTGATGAGCTCAGTAATAGGGGACAATTATGTTATCTATTTTAATGTTTATTGTAGAACATACTGTCAGTCATCAAAATTCTCTATTTTTTATTCTGGTTAAACTAGGATTGCTGCTTATTTCACATTATTTTCTGAAATAATTGTTTTATTTATTCCTTTTATGGCTTTATTCAATTAGATACAGAAATACAAGAATCTCCAAGTCAAATATCAAGGAGAAAAAATTAAGCAGATTATGGAAAGTTATTCTGTGAAATAACCGTCTGATGACAGTCACATATATCAACTTAATAAAAATCCTGTATGATGGATATGTGTCAAGGGTTTCCCAGACCACCCCAGGTCTGGTGATTCACTAGGTCTCACAGGACTAAGAAAATAGTCATACTCGGATCTTTTTTTTTTAAATATATATTTTATTGCGTTTTTGGTTTTGGGGTACATATGAAGAACATCTAAGATTGTTGCATAGGTACACACATGGCAGTGTGGTTTGCTGCCTTCCTCCCCCATCACCAATATCTGGCATTTCTCCCTATGTTATCCCTCCCCAACTCCCCACCATCCCTCCCCTAGTTCCCCGCCACAGACCCCAGTGTGTGATGTTCCCCTCCCTCTGTCCATGTGTTCTCATTGCTGAACACCCGCCTATGAGGGAGAACATGCGGTGTTTGATTTTCTGTTCTTGGTCAGTTTGCTGCAGATCTTTAATTTATTACAAGAAAGGGTACAGGCAAAATTAGAGGGAAAAAGTGCATGTGGTCAAGTCTGGAGGAAACCAGGCACAAGTTTGCAGGAGTTCTCCTGCAGAGTTTCCAGGATCTGCTTCATTCTCCCAGCCTCACGTTTTGGCAACACATGTGCAGTGATGTCTGCCAGTACCGGGATCTCATTAGAGACTCAGTACCCAAGTGTTTTAAATGGAGGTTACTCTCCCTCACATGTACCCAAATTCCAGACTCCCCCGAAGGAAAGCATCTGTTCAGAGTAACCACACTGTTTCTACAAACACTTTAGACACAGTGAGCCATTCTTCTCAGGGAATGGTGGGAACCCTCTCAATTTCAATTTCCTAAGCACCCACCAAGGGGCCAGCCATGCATGTGGGCCTTTCTAAGGATGTCAGTCTTTTGCCTGCTATATGAAATCTTTTCTGCACAAAAGTTTTAGCCCCAGCTTAATTTTTGGTGTTGTTTTAAAATTTCATTTTAACAGCAAATAATCTAAGGTAACTTTGTACTAGTTTCTGTTGTGTGATCCATCCTTAGTTGCAATGCTGGCTACTTTTTTGAGTTTTGGTGACTAAGAGTATTTCTTTGTAAGTTACCATAGCAGTATTAGGTAATTACAATCTGTCCTCCTTATCTCATTAGCCTTTCAGTAAAATTGTTAAATAAGCCTAATAATTTGTGAGTTAAAATTAGAATAAAAATTGTCTTTTATTTTCATTACATGAATAATCTAGTTTTCATGCTGCGCTAAGTCCCTGTTTAGAATTGTGAACTATTCAGTCATTTTATCAATATTTTCTTGCCTGAGCATGCAATTAAATTTATTTGTTTTACATATTTTATATACTTCAATTTGAGAAATAATGCCTACATGCTATTTTTGGTCTTAAATGATCTCCAATTTTGGGGGGGGGTCACCATGTCTTGCTTAAATGTATCATAAAAACAGGTTCAATGAATATTTTTCATTTTAGTTTTTGTTCTGGAAATCCTGGGATGCATACACAGCATCTTTTTTAGAGTAATACCTTTATTTCTTAGAGCAGTTTTAGGTTCACAGCAAAATCCAGAGGAAGGTACAGAGATTTCTCATTATTTTCCATGCCCCCCACACATGCATGGCCTTTCCCACTATGAGTATTTTCCACCAAAGTGGTACATTTGTTGCAACTGATGAACCTTCACTGACACATTATAATCATTCAAAGCTCATAGTTGACATCAGGCTTCATTCTTAATACTGTACGTTCTGTGAATTTGGACAAATGTATAATGACATGTATCTATTATTTTAATATTATAGACAGAAGAGTTTCAATGCCCTAAAAATTCTCAATACTATGCCTGTTCATCTCTACCTTTCTTCCTGGTAACTCCAACCACTGATCTTTTCTATCTTCATAGTTTTATTTTTTTCAGAAGAGTCATATAGTTGAAATAATACAGTGGATATATTTTTGTCTCTTTAAAAAGTTAAAGTTCTTGGTAATTGAATGTAGTCATTTAAGATATACTTTGTCCTTTTGTTTTTCTTCTGTTTTATCATAAGGTCTGATGACATGTGCTTTACATATTTAGAAATCATGTTTTGTGTAGATACTTGCCACATAATGGAAAGGGTTGAGGAAAAGGACACCATGCGTTACCACACAGCACACACTGGAGCATCTTGGTTTATGGGGGGGGTTCACATAGACTCTCTGTTCCTTGGAAGGGGAAGAAGTTCAAGAGGTTGTACTTTATAAAACTGGAATCACAAAGTCTTCAGACGTACTTTCAGCTGGAAATAAAACCAGGCAGTGAATACTATAGGTAAATACCCATGCTCCTCCCTGATCCTCTTCCTTTGAGGGATGAGTCTGAAAACATTCTGTATTATAATGACATGACTCTCCTATGACTAGATTCTCTGTCATGAGAGATGGCAAGGAAATCACACAATTTTGCTTTATATGAGATTAAAAAAGATTTTTTTTTTCTCCTACTAGGGAGAGGGGAAAGCATTGGCACATTCTGGTAGCAAGAGGGCATTGATAGTTTTCTTTCTATACATTTTTCACCTCAAACAGTACTGCCTGGCAGCCTGCCACGCCTCCCCAGTGTTTCTTAAGCTTCTCTCTCAACGTGAGGTGTGATTTGGAGTGCATAAGCTCTTAAAGGAGTGATCTTTCCAGTGGTTCTTTCTGTGGGAGGTGAAATGGCAGGTGAATTTGGGCCTTGTTAGACGTAGAGCTCAGGAAATAGCTACAACTAAGTAAACCACCCAGCACCTTCCCCAGGAGAGTACTGGCCAGAGTAACACATTGGTCTCTCTTGAGCTCTTCTCCACTGGCAGCTGGAAAGTTTTTGCAAGGATCCTTGTTTCTGGTCTGATTCCTGTTTTGCTGGCTTCGGTAAGTTCCTTTATCCTAACCTGAGCGATTTTAACTGCAGAGCTAGGGAGGCTGTGTTGTGTTCAACAAAATAAGTGCAGTAGTTCCCCCTTAAATGTAGGAGATACATTTTAAGACTCCCAGTAAATGCCTGAAACCACAAATAGTACTGAATCACGTTATCATTTTTTCTACACATATATATTTATGATGGCATTTAATTTATAAATTAAACACTAAGAAATTAATAACTCATAATAAAATATATTGTTATGGTTCTTACTCTTTTTCCTGTGATGATGTGAAGTGATACAATGCCTGTGAAATGAGATGCAGTGAGGTGAATGAGGTAGGCATTGTAATGCAGTGTTAGGCCACTATGCACCCCCCCGAATCTAAGTCAGAAAAAAGATCATGAGCTGTGAGTGACCCTGGATCTTCAGGCCTTACTGATGTTGATGGCTGGCAACAGAGGACCGTGTTGGTGACTAATGGGTGCACAGCATAGGCAGTGTGGAGTGATTTACTTAATCAGGGGTGCATATGTAATAAAGCTTTCATAAAGACCCAAAGGGACTAGGCTTGGGGAGCTTCCAGTTCGCTGAACACATGGAGGCTCCTGGAGGATGGTGTGTCCTGGGAGGGCATGGAACCTTCGTCCCACTTCCCCCACACTCTGCACGGTGCATCCCTTCATCTGTACCTTTTGTAATGTCATTCATAGCAAACTGGTCAGTGTGTGTCCCTGAGTACTTTGAGCCATTCCAGCAATTCAATCTGACCCAAAGGAGTCCTGGGAAGCCCAATTGGACCCCAAATTGAAGCCAGTTGGTGAGAAGTTGTGGAGTTTCAGACTTAGGACTGATGTAGGGAGAGAGTCTCATGGGACTGATCCCTTTGCCTAATCTGATACTATCTGTAGATAAGAGTCTGAGAACTGAATTAGAGGACACCTAGCTTGTGTTATCTGCAGAAATGATTGCTTGCTTGTTGGTGAGGAAAAGCCCTCCACACGTTTGATCACGGAAGCCTTCTTTGTTGATTGTTTCTGTGGTGTGAGAGCAGAGAAAAACGTGGCAAGTGTGTCTTTTCGACACGTCGTGGATAAGGGAACTACTGTGTACTCTAACTGCCCTTCATGTTTTGGGTCAGAAATCCTGCTCTTTGACACTGGGCACTCATCACACCTGTTCCAGTAACAATACCATTTTTAGTCAATCTCATATGGTTTGTCTAAGATGACTTGTATACTGCAGTTCACTTGTAGATAGCAACTTTTGATAATTTATTCTTTGCATTTTAATAAATACAAAGTAAGGGAAGTAAGAGTTCTTACTGCACTAATCACATACCAGTAGGTACAATTTATATTAATTCTAATAAGGTCTCAGGTATACTCCCAAAGGAATGTTTCGTAACAAAGCGTCAGTCCTATACTTTAAAGAAAAATAGTCTAAAGCATGCACACAACTGTGCATAATTGTTTTTATGAAGGTAGAGTCTTGCTGTGTTTCCCAAACATGTCTCAAACTTCTGGGTTTCTCAAGTAAGCCTCCTGCCTCAGTCTCCCAAGTAGTTGAGATTACAGGCATGCATGACTATGCCTTATGTTTTCAATATTCTATATATTTACTATTGATTTACAATGCATTTTACCTTTTCCTTTAATAGATTCTGGGAGTTCTGATGAATCTGCGGTCAGGTAGGATTTTACAGATTTAAAATTTATATTAACTAAGGAAATATAGATGGAAGAAACTAGTATCTGTTGAGTGTTGTATTCTGGGCTAACCACCCTATTATGTGCTATGCATTTATCTCAAAACCATCACAACATCTGTGTTCTTATAACCTGCTGTTTATTAAATGGGCAACTGGGGTTTAGAGAGGTTAATTGGGTCATGACCCCATAGTTAACAAAGTAGCTGACTCACAGTTAAACCATCAGCCTGCCTGGCTTCCAGATCTTTCTTTTGCTCCTCAGCATAGATGGATAAAGATCTGTGCAGCAGTTGGATCAAGATATATGTTAGAATCAGATTAATGAATACAGTAAAATCTAGTTATACGTTAACCCTCATTTAAGGTTATTGTTAGAAATGAGGTTGGTCTAAGAGTTTGTCCTAATAAATTTGACAATTTCAGTGGTAACCAATATCTTACCTTTACCATCAAAGGCTTTAGGGCAGTGTAAAGGTTTGGACATAGGATTGTAAATTTTACAAAACCAGGATTAGACAAGTCTTAAAGAGAAATTACTTGACTTCCCAGTTTGGTTTTCCCTTTAGGCTAGTATTTCTGCCTACTTCCACAATAGTCTTTTTTAGTCTTTTTTTCTTTTCCATGGCATTTCTATAACCTTCTCTTGATGTTTTAAAGTGTTCTTCTCTGCTTTTGGTGTTTCTTCTGTTCTATTATTTTTTCAAATTCTGCTGGCTGTGTATCCCCAATTCTCCCATAGACAATCAAAAGCATGCACAATTTCAGAATTTTAAGGAATCATAGGACTAATTAAAATAACCTCTAGTACTTCAACGTGTATTAAACATTCTGGTCAAGTGTTTCTCTAGAGAGAGAACCTGAGACTCAAATAGATTAGGATAGTTTTCTTTTTGGACATAGGAAGTGGCAGAAATAAGATGTAAACTCATTTGAAAGCCCAGCACTCGCCCTTCTTTATTTTATGGGCGTATTTTTGTTGTTGTTGACAGAGTCTTGCTCTCTCGCCTGGGCTTGAGTGCAGTGGCGCAGTCTCGGCTCCCTGCAACCTCTGCTGCCTGGGTTCTAGCGATTCTCTGCCTCAGCCTCCCAAACAGCTGGGATTACAGCCACACCGTGGTGGCTCACACCTGTAATCCCAGCATTTGGGAGGCTGAGACAGGGGGGATTATGGGGTCCAAGATCCAGACCATCCTGGCCAAAATGGTGAAAATCAGTCTACTAAAAATACAAAACAAATTAGCTGGGCATGGTGGCAGGCGCCTGGAGTCCCAGCTACTTGGGAGGCTGAAGCAGGAGAATTGCTTGAACACGGGAAGCAGAGGTTGCAGTGAGCCGAGATCGCACCATTGCACTCTAGCCTGCTGACAGAGCGAGACTCTGTCTCAGATGATGATGATGATGATGATACAAAGGGGGAGTGAGTCTGGTGCACCCAGTGGATAGAATGAGAATGAAATTAACTGTTGAACCCAATGGAAGTGGCTAAGAAAGGAATGAGCAGGGGAAGGCCAAGTTTGAAAAGAAACAACACTTTATTGGATAGGAATACGGATTCTTCAGTAAGAGATCAGAATATTGGAGTTTATGACAAGTTTAATACAGATAAATTACAAAGATGAAGAACACAAGATGTTGGGAATTTACAAAGGCACAATTTAAAATAGAGGGGTCAAGGGGAGCTTTAAACAGGTTGCTGCTTTTTTTTAATCAATAACTAACAAACTTGAAGATTTTTACTGAAAGATGCTAAAACATTTTGAGACACTGGGAAGATTCTCTACAGCAGATAGAAATGTGGTATCATGTGCTTCCATTGTGACTTACAGAGGGGTGGCTTAGAGCTTCCTGAGCACTAGGGGCTGGAGACTGCTGAACTACATAGATGTGTAGCCCAGGGCAGGTGCCTCCTCACCTCTGCTTCTTTTTGTAAGTCACTGATGGCCTTCCAATGTTGATGTAGGCTGGGTCAGGACAATGACTGACTGGCCCATCGGTCATCAAGTTCAGTTGGGTAATTGGAGGTGTGTCTATGCTGGGGGGCAGTTGATGGAGACTCCAGTTAGCTTGTTATTCAGGAGCAGGGATGTAGAGAGCTACTCCTGGTCATTTGAGGCCATCCTTTCGGGAATCTGTGCTTTCATAGATTGAAGAGTTGAAGATTGGAGACTGCCATGGAGCCCTGGACAAGTGGAATCTGGAAGCCCATAGGAAGAAAGATATTTAGATGGTACTTAGGGAAATAGAGGTATGACTACCAGGACTCTGCTTTTCCAGCAGTCTCTCTCCTTGGGTATCTGAGTGCCTGTGAAGGTTTTTTTTTTGAGAGGGAGTCTCGCTCCATCACCTAGGCTGGAGTGCAGTGGCATGATCGGCTAACCACAACCTCCACCTCCAGGGTTCAAGCGAGTCTTCTGCCTTAGCCTCCCTAGTAGCTGAAATTACAGGTGTTTGCCACCACGCCTGGCTAATGTTTGCATTTTTAGTGGAGACAGGGTTTCACCAGGTTGGCCAGGCTGATCTTGAGCTCCTGACCTCAAGTGATCTGCTCCCCTCGGCCTCCCAAAGAGCTGGGATTTTAGGCGTGAGCCACTGTGCCCGGGCCTACCTGTGAAGGACTTAAGGGCTTCCTAGTTAATGTGGACCTGAAAAAGGTAGGACGTATATATCGAGTGAGTATAAGTGAATTATTATTGTTAATGTGTTAATCTTTCTGGGAAGAGTATTCTCAAAGAGAACATATACCTTTATTATTAGACTTGTGCACTTAGCATTCACACATTTCAAATATTGCAGGTGATTCCCTTTACTGTTTTGAGACAAAGAAAAGCAATGGGACCTTCTTAAGTGGTTTCTATGCTGAGGAATCAAGACTGCCAATTTGAAGTGACACAGATTAGTCTTTCAACCAGAGATAAATAATGCACAAGAAACAGGATCTTTCTGCCTTGTTTTAGGTCATCAGGTTTCGTCCAGTTTAGGTGACAAAAGTTATGTCATTTACTAGTTGAATTTTAAGTACAACTTCAGGATAGATAATTTGTCAGGGTAAATTATCATCAGGCTCTGGTATATATTGGCTGTCACTATTTGTTATGCAGCTCAAGGTCAGTTTTCACTGAATATCGTATATATTTAGACAGGTAGAGGCAGAAATAGGTAACCAAAAATCTATTTTTAAAACAGAGGCCATATCTTAATTATATCAAGAAACATTATTTAATGTACAGATAACTGACCTTTTCCCAGATTGTGTTTTTGTTTTTTGGAGGGAGAAGCTGAATATGAACTGGCAGTTAAAAAATTTGTAAAGAAATCAACTTGCTCATTTTCATTCTATATTTTTGCTCTAAAGCATCTTCCATGAACTGTGTGTTGATTCACGCCCAAAGCCAGATGATGACGACTTAACTGTTACCACCAAGGTAAAGTGGCCTCTTGTAAAATTAATTTTCTCACTCAGTCAAGTTTTGCATATTATTTACTTTTAAAATTTAGCAGTGGTTTATCTTCTTCTATCTTTTTTTATGTTGGTAATAAAAAGTTAGTTAGAGAAAAGCATAGACATGGCTAGATGATTTAAAAAGTTTGTTGACCTTGTTAACTAACAAAAGATTAATTAAGTACTGTGATGGGGTGGGGCTGAAAGAAAATGAACTGGAAAATACATAGTGACAGGAAAATCACATTAGAAAATGCTTTCCCCGATAAAGGAAATATAAAATTTAGTTAAGGCTTACTGGGATAAATATTAATATTGGCTTTTAAATCATACTAGTGTTACTTTCATAATATTTATGCCTGTATAAATCTTCAGTGAATCAAATTACTTGTAGTTATCATGGACTCTCCATGGTACCTTTTATTGGCAAAACTGTACAGCATATAGCTTCTCCTTTTTGGACGCTTATTATTTTGGTATCATATAGTTTTTAGGAGAGTTTTTTATTCCTGCTTATATTATTAGTTCTGTAGTAAGACTGAAATAATATTAAAATTTGTAGAAAACTATCTGGGGTATGGTGGTGTACACCTGTAGTCCCAGCTACCTGGGGGTTTGAGGCAGGAGGATTGCTTGAGCCCAGGACTTTGAGAACAGCCTGGGCCACATAACCAGATTGTATCTGCTTTAAAAATATAAACTGTAGAAATGTAGAAATTTAAATATCTGTTATCAAAATTTGTATTACAAATGGATTTTTGTGTGTTTTATAAGTTGTCCATAAAGGGTATATATAAAACACTTCATCTAATGAATAACATGTATTTTACTGCAAATAACCAGTTATGTAAGTAGACTTTTTTTTTTTTTTTAATATATATATATTTTTCTTTTTTTTTAAAGACGGAGTTTCACCATGTTGGTCAGGCTGGTCTTGACCTCCCGGCCTCAGGTGATCCACCCGCCTTGGCCTCCAAAGTGCTTGGATTACAGGCGTGAGCCACCATGCCCGGCGTAAGTAGATAGACTCTTAATACCAATATGGTAAGACTTTAACACCATAATTTTGTCATTGTAGTTTATTTAAAATATCCACTCAAAGTCTTTATATTACATTCAGAAATTTAAAATTTCAAAAATTTCTATATTTAGTTGTTTAATCATTTGAAGTTCCTGCATACTACGAGCTACTGGAGGTCATAGACATATTTGTGTGTATCCTGGAGTACCTGGAATACAGTCTTCCATGTAAGAAGCATTGTAATTGTTGTTTTGAGATGGAGTTTCACTCTGTCACCCAGGCTGGAGTGCAATGGTGGGATCTTGGCTCACTGCAGTCTCCACATCCTGGGCTCAGGTGATCCTCCCACCTCATCCATCAAAGTAGGTGGGACTGTAGGCCTTTGTCACCATGCTTGGCTGGTCTTTAACTGTAGGATTCACATGATATGCCCACCTCAGCCTCTCAAAGTGCTGGGTTACAGGCATGAGTTGCCACATTCAGCCTTAATAGTTGTTTAATCTGAATAAATAGATGAATGAATTTTTATATAATGGAATGTTATAAGTTAATGTATCCTTGATTACTGTAGTTAAAAAATATTGCTTACATTTGTATAATTTTTTAATATTTAAGGATGTGTAAGTTTTGATGTGTTATTTTGAGAAATTATGCCATAAATAAATTAGAAATAGGTCATTAATAGCAGAGGGTTACAATATATTTTCTAGTATAATTCAACTGGAATCTTAGATTATGATTTTAGACTAAAATTTCTTAAACATTTTGTTAGCCCCAACTCATGCTCTAATAAATACGCCTTTATAAACCATGCATTACTCCTTAGAATTCTGGTGACCAATTCTTTTCTCTAGGTGGAGTGGAAAGTTCTAGTTTTCCCCTCTCTGTAATAATAACGATCTTTTAGGTAGTGGTAGATGACCATGGTTAGCTAATTGAATGTTTTATACTAATAAAATTAAACTCTGTATCACAGAAATATTTTTAAAAACTAATTGTAGCATAAGTATTAACCTGTATTGTTAGGGCTATACAGGAACAAAAGGCTCTGTTACATATCTGTTTCTCCACGTACTTTATTGTACGTCGTGTTGTTTCTTTTCTCTCTTGGCTGAAGCTCATATGAAATTGACTAGCCAGGCTTCTTTGTTGTTTCTCCCTTCATCCTCACATTTTAAAAATGATTTATCCCAACTAATTTTTTTCTCACAGATCTCATTTCTTTAGTGACTGGTCTTTCAGTCCATCTGTGTCTTCATAGTCAGCATATTTAGTTACAGCTTTCTCTTTAGTTATCTATGTGTGGCTTTCATTCAACAATTATTGCCCATAAGATTTACCCTTTTTTTTTCCTTTTCTTTGGAAGAGCAGAATTTATACATTTATCTTTATCTTTTTGACAAACAGAATAAAAGCAACTAATACTATTTGCAATACCAAGCCACTTAAATAAGGTAGTACTATAAACTAAATTCTCATTTTCCCCCACAAGCAGTGATTTATGCAAATAATTACCTCCGGTATGTGCCCATAATGAATTATTTTCTCATGCTTTTAGCTCATAATAAAGTAATTACATGCTAAGGAAATTAATCCTTCATAGTATAATTCTGCTAATTTGCATGATTCATTTAAGAAGCAAGTGCCAGAAAAACGAAGTTTAGAATTTGTGAAAAGTCACTTTGTGTTCTGAAAATAAGTTTATCTAAAATCTAAAGAATTATTTCAGGTTAAGCTGTGGCCAAATGTATCATTCTGTGGCATATCTAGATGTGCAAAATCATAAGGAGAGTTAGAAACAGTTTGAATTGTAGTTTTTATTTAAATTGGAACTTGAAAAGATAATGCTGGGATTTTAGTATGTTTATATATTTTGATTGTCCAATATAGATCTACAATGAACATTTTAGGTTAAGAAAAAAACATGGGGAGTAGTAACTGTGTGCGACTGTAATAACAACAATTTAATGCTGTAGTAACTGGAAGCCAGCCTGGCCAACAAGGTGGAATCCTGTCTACTAAAAAGACAAAAATTAGCTGGGTGTGGTAGTGAGTGTCTGTAATCCAAGCTACATGGGAGGCTGAGGCTGTAGTGAGCCAAGATCGCACCACTGCACTTGAGACTTGGTGACAGAGTGAGACTCTGTCTCAAAAAAGAAATAAAAAATAAACATTCATCTGTCATTGAATGTGTCTGCACACAACTGAACCCCACATTGCAGAAGTCCTGATTTAAAGCACTCAGGTCGCCTACAGCTAATGAGAGCCCCTAAGCTGCTCAAGTTGATGTGGCAGTCAGTAGAGCCGAGACTATAAGCACCAACCCTGGAGTCTGCTAGGGTTCAAATCTCAGTTCTGCCGCTTACCAGCAGTGACATTGGGTAAGTCACTAAACCTCTCTGTCCTCAGTTTCTGGTGCAGTAAATAGTACCTATTCAGGTGTATTGTAGACAAAGCACTTTGCACAGTGGGTGCTCTGTAAGCTGCAGCCACCATCATCACTGAAGGAGCAAATCTTACCTGCCCTGTCGGTGCCTTGTCAGCCTCCATCAGCTTCCAAGTCTCCTCCTCTGCTTCGGCTTTCTGCAGTTCTGCGGTGCTGCTGTGGTGCCTGCTGATGTCCCCCTATAGGAGGAGCTGCTGAGCTTTCTGGAGAAGTAAAGCACAGGGATGTCAACCGCACAGGCACACATGTAAACGTATGTATGAACATGTGCAACCACCCCCCCCCCCCCCCCGCCATGTCATTCCCCAGGGTTATAGGTCCCCAAAAAAGGGAATGAGGCCTGTGGAAGACACACTCTGTGATGATCTCTGGGGGTCTGCAAAAAGCGTGTGGTTTTTTTCTTAGGATCAATTGTAATTGATCTCAAATGAAAGATAGAACAGGCACGTCTTAGATCATCTTTCAAACATGAAAAAGTTTCGAAATAGGGCAAAGTACCTAGTTCGTTCAATTTTCGTTTTACAGAGGTGGTGGGGGTTTGGGTGGGATCTTGCCCTGGCTGCTGCTTCATGCAAGCATGTTACTCAGAAAGCACTTTTTGGCTGGGTGCAGTGGCTCACACCTGTAAACCTAGCACTTTGGGAGGCCAAGGCAGGGAGATCACTGATGGCCAGGAGTTCAAGAACAGCCCAGCCAACATGGTGAAACCCTATCTCTACTAAAAATACAAAAATTAGGCAGGCATGGTGGCAGGCACCTGTAGTCCCAACTACTAGGGAGGTTGAGGCAGAAGAATTGCTTGAATCCAGGAGGCAGAATTTGCCGTGAGCCCTGATTGTGTCACTGCACTCCAGCCTCAGAGACAGAGTGAGACCCTGTCTCAAAAGAAAAAAACAAAAACGGACTTTCTGTACATCAGAGGTCATTATCTTTATGCAGATCCCAGAGAACATCAGAGACTGCGCTGCCCAATTTTGTGTTCAGTGGCTGAGTTGGTGCCACTGCACACTGAACTCCAGCCTGTGCAACAGAGGGAGACTCCATCTAAAAAAAAAAAGGAAGAAAAAAAGAAAAATTATGGAGACCATGCAAAACACAGATGTGGCTCTTTGCCGTGGAACTTTCTATGCTTTTCTCTACTTACCTCCTGAAAAAGATTACAAGCTACCTGAGGTCAAGAGCCCCATGTGATTCATCACTGCACCTCCAAAACTGTGTCCCCTGAAAACACTTCCTGAAGGCCAAATAAACCTCCAGCACCTCCCCTCTTTGACCTAGGGCCTGGGGGTGGGTAACCTTTCCTTGCCGATGAGATCTGTGCAAAGGTCTTGGTTAAGGCCAAGTGAGGTGGAAATGGTCCTCAAATCCAAAACCCAAGTGTGGGTTTTCAGGGAGCAGCAGAGGGAAGAATCAGAACCAACTCTGGATGAAATCTAGAATTCAGGTGGGGGAGTTGGGGCTTCCTGCTTCATGACCTGGGGCTTCACAAATCCAAGCTAGCACCTCGGACGAAAAGCTTACATCCTCCTGCGCTCATGCACTGTCTGGAATCTCCCACTAGAATGCAGGCTAGGATGGTAACAATCACAAAAGTGACATGTACCAAGGCACAGTGCTGAGCCACATCGTCTTTGCCCTCTTCTGACCCCTAGAGCAACTGCAGGTCCACCATCCTTCCTCCTATCCCTAAGGTCCGGTATGTTTAGGCTCTGACTTTGTCAATGTTCGCTGTTTTTTGTTTGTTTGTTTTTTGAGACAGAGTCTCACTCTGTTGTCCAGGCTGGAGTGCCATGGCGCAATCTCAGCTCATTGCAACCTCTGCCTCCTGGGTTAAATGATTCTCATGCCTCAGCCTTCTGAGTAGCTAGAACTTACAGGCGCCTGCCACCATGTTGGCCAGACTGGTCTTGAACTCCTGTCCTCAGGTGATCCACCCGCCTCAGCCTCTGAAAGTGCTGGGATTACAGGTGTGAGCCACAATGCCCAGCCGACTTAGCCAGTTTTTAAAAGCCAGCATAGTTAACATACTGCAGATACTATAAATCCCCCAGGGATCTAAGGAAGCCCTCCATAATCAAACACGAGGATATTTCGTTTTTTGTAGAGACGGGGTCTTCCTATGTTGTCCATGGTGGTCTCAAACTCATGGCCTCAAGTGATCCTCCTGCCACGACCTCCCAAAGTGCTGAGATTACAAGCATAAGCCTCCATTCCTGGCCATGGGATAGTTTTATATCAAATGCTGCTTCACAAAGATTGAACCTTCCAGGCCTCCCCGAGTGACCTGAGCAAAGACCCACACCATGTAGGGAACTCTTGTGTCAGAAGCCTGGGCAGATGGTGAAATCATGAGGCCTGTGTGAGTCATGCCACCTCCCCCCCACTTACCTCTGTAGTTGCTTCCCTGCACTGTCTGTCACTAGCATTCCATACTCCATTTGCTTTGCTTCCTTCCCTGGACCGCTGATGCCCGTGACCCCTGGCAAAAAAAGAGACAAAGGAGGGGAGGGGAGTTATATAAGCCAGATGCTAAAACCAAGGGCAATAAAAACTGGCCACTTCAGGGAGGAGACAACAGAGCACCGCACAGCCAGGATGCTCAGAAAGTAGACCTGCTCTGCAGAGGCCATAAACAAGCTATCTGGTTGAGGGGCAGGTGGTATCTGGAGTTCAGTCCCTTGGGGCAGGAACACAGTGCTTTGCAGCTGTGCAGAGAGCGCCATCCACTGAGGGCACTGGCCCCCAGCCAGCATCCTGTACCAGCAGTGATGGGTAAAACCCAGCCCAGGTAACAGTATCTCTGCTGCATTAAGCTCACTTCCCCAGGATCAGGATGCAAGGAACTGCAGGAGGGAAAGGGCATAGCCGCCTGGTTCCCAAGCACTGCAAGAAGAGGTGATATTCAAAATAGACAACCAGTTTGACAAGGGCATCATCCAACAGGCAGAGGCCCAGGGGCCCCTGTAGTGCCAGGAATTAACCCTATAGTGCCCAGATCAGAGAGCTCCCGAGAGTTCATTGTAAAAGGTACCTGGGGCACTGGCTGTTCCCACCGTAATAAGGAAGTATTTCAACATTTGAACAATTGGGGAACCTAATTCTGCCAACAACCAGGTGAGCTTCGAAGTGGGCCCTTCCCGCGGCTGAGTCTTCACAGTTAAGACCCCAGCCCTGGCAGATGCCTTAGCTGCAGACTTAGGGAAGGACCCTGATAAGGACACCAAGGGACAGGACAGCTGGGTATCTGCCCGATCCCAGGAAGAATCCACCCAGCATCAACAATAATCACCAGAACATCAACAATGACAGTAACAGGCAACACTGATCAAGGGCGCTCGGGCACTGTGCTGTGTTGAAACAGATCCTATCTCTTTCCTGGTTCACAATACCTCAGTGATGATGATGACTACAGCCCCCACTCTGCACTGGCTGCCTCATTCTTTGGTGCCAGGAGAGAGAGCAGCACAATGTAAGGCAAGAAAGGACTGACCCCAGAAGAGGTGGGAGAGGACCCAGGACGGAAGATACAAAAGGGATAAACATGCAGCCAGCAGCACGGTCAGGGTGACTGTGGGAACATGCTCAGGTGAGACAAATAAAAGCAGAACTCGAAAATGCAGGGTCTCACAGAAACAGCCACAGGGAGACATAGAAACGCCTGGAAGGAAAGTGGGGGCTACAGATCATTCCTGGACTCGGGGAGGCACTCTGCGCCACGGATTCTCAATCTTGGTTGCAAGTGAATCACAGAGGGCTTTATAAATGAGCAGGTGGCAGTCAGGCACGGTGGCTCATGCCTGTAATCCCAGCACTTTCGAGGCCAAAGCAGGCAGATCACTTGAGGCCAAGAGTTCGAGACCAGCCTGGCCAACATGGCAGGCTAAGGCATTCGTGCCAGGATGGAAACCAGTGCCTTCTGCTTCCTACGTTAAGAAAGCCTTGTAAGAAAAAAAAAATGTGAGCTGAGCTGAATGGCACGCTTGGTGCCATAGTTGATCTCCATTATGGTACTGCCTCCTCATATTATCACCAAGTGGTCACAAAGTGTGGATTGTCAGTGTCCAGTGAACCACATGTCAAGTGTGGTTAGACCATAGATATGGCATGGTCTAAACACACTCTGAAATCTACTTATTTGGGGCTGGGTATGGTGGCTCACACCGGTAATCCCAGCACTCTGGAAGTCCGAAGTAGGTGGAACACTTGAGGCCAGGAGCTCCAGACCAGTCTGGCCAACCCGGCAAAACCTTGTCTTTGCTTTAAAAAAAAAAAAAACTGGCTGGGCATGGTGATGCATTCCTATAATCCCAGCTACTCAGGAGGCCGAGATATGAGAATCCTTTGAACCTGGGAGGCAGAGGTTGAAGTGAGCCAGAAGTGAGCCACTGCACTCTACCCTGGGCAACACAGTGAGACCCTGTCTCAAAAAAAGAAAAAATTAAAAGAATTTTTTAAAGTACACTTATTTTCTTTCCCCCACTAGAAGGTCAGCTCCAGGTGGGCTGCTGTATCCTCAGTACATAAAACAGTGCACAGCAGGTGCTGAACAAATACTTGTCATCGACAGCAGGAAAAAAATAAAAGAATCAAATCATACAGAAAGATATAAAGTAAGTACATTGTCTTCTCTACCATCAATTCCTCTCCTCCAAAGTGACAGTTTTGTGCATGCTTTTAGAAGAAAACGTATAAGCATATAGGTTTTTAAAAAATATTCTGACAGATTTAAATGGGATCATACTGTACACAGAATTCTCTTTGTGCAGTCAATAGTATATCATCTGGGTTCATTCTGATCTGTTTTTTTTTTTTTTTTTTCCAGTTTTGGTTTTGAAATGGGGTCACGCTCTGTCCCCCAGGCTGGAGTACAGTGGTATGACCATAGCTCACTACAGCCTCGAACTCCTGGGCTCAAGCAAGCCTCCTGCTTTAGCTTCCCAAGTAGCTGGGACTGCAGGTGCACGCTGCCATGCCGGGCTTGCTTCATTTGTGTTCATGATACATGCTTATCTGGCATGTGGATGTGTGCTGCTGGAATTACCTTCTCCCATTCGTTGCAAAAACAGGTTGTTCCCTGTTTTTTACTATCATGGTCCATGCTACACTGAGTGTTCTGGTGCCTGTCCTGGGGTACGGTGACAGGTCTATCCCTGCCTAGCTGGCTCTGAAAAGTTTAAAGACAACAGTGCAGGCAGGGCACAGTGGCTCACACCTGTAATCCCAGCACTTTGGGAGGCAGAGGCAGGGGTGGGCCACCTGAGGTCAGGAGTTCGAGACGAGCCTGACAAAAATGATGAAACCTCGTCTCTTCTAAAAACACAAAATTAGCTGGGTGTGGTAGCTCATGTCTGTAATTGCAGCTACTCGGGAGGCTGAGGCAGGAGAATCACTAAGAACCCAGGAGGCGGAGGTTGCAGTGAGCTGAGATCACACCATTGCACTCCAGCCTGGGCAACAAGAGTGAAACTCCATCTCAAAAAAAAAAAAAGACAGTACAACTTATCACTTTGCAAAGCTGGCCCCATATCAGGAGACCATATAGAGATGGACTATGGAAATTCCCTTTTAAGCTCAGTTAAAAACAGTTAATGGTGACGGATGACTTCAGATGATGCCCCATGTCTTTCTGTCTTTTTATTACTAACGGTGTCACTCCTTTTGTAATGTTGTGCTCATCACAACTATTCCTTCTTGGTCAGGTTGACAAACTTCTGTGAAGCAGCGTTCAACATTCGTATAAATATGAAACTTATCTGTTAAACTACCACCTGCTTCATGTTAGCTGAGTTGCAGCTGGAATGTTTAAGGACATTCTAGCCTTTTCGGCATTTGTGAAAGCGTGCTCATGCCGACACTGAATTTTCTTAGTCTTACCTTAAATCTCTCAGAGTCTGGACCTGCAGGAGAGATGGTGTTCAAATTCAAGCCTGCATCAGAATTGCCTGGATAGCTTAATATATTTGGTTGGTTGGTTGGTTCATTGAGATGGAGTCTCACTCTGTTTCCCAGGCGGGAGTGCCATGGCATGACCTTGGCTCACTGCATTCTCTGCCTCCTGGGTTCAAGCCATTTTCCACCTTAGCCTTTGAGTAGCTGGGATTATATGCATGTAACACCACACCTGGCTAATTTAAAAATATTTTTAGTAGAGACGGTGTTTCACCATATTGGCCAGGCTGGTCTCAAACTCCTGACCTCAGGTGATCCATTTGCCTCGGCCTCCCAAAGAGCTGGGATTACAGGCATAAGCCACTGTGCTGGCCGATAGCTATAAAACGCAGCTTTCTGGGCCCCACTCAGATTTTCAGTTTAGCAGGTCTAGGTGTGCCTGAGTATCTGCATTCCCAACACATCCCCCAGGTACTGCTGCTGCTGGTTCAGGTCATGGAGAGACACACTGGAGCTGATCCTCACTATTCACAGTGTGGTCCATGGACCAGCAGCCATGGCATCACCTGGTGCTTATTAACTGTGCAGAATTTTAGGCCTCAGCCCAGATCCACTGAAACCGATTCTGAATTGTCACTAGTTCTCTAGGTGGTGTGTACGGACGTTAAAGTTCAAGAGACACTGGAATAAAGCAGGAGTAAGAAACTTTTTCTGGAAACTTTCAGCATTCCAGGCCATATGGTCTTTGTCACAAATACCTGTCTCTTCCCTCGTAGTGGAAAAGCACCCTTAGATAATATGGAAATCCATGGGTGTGACTGTGTTCCTGTAAAAATGTATTTAGAAATTCTAAAATTTAAATTTTACAGAATTTGCATCTGTCATGTAATATTGTTTTGATTTTTTTTTTTCACCGTTAAAAATACGAAATCTGGCTGGGCACTGTGGCTCATGCCTGTAATCTCAGCACTTTGAGAGGCTGAGGCGGGCGGGTTGCTTCAGGATAGGACTTTGAGACCAGCCTGGCCAACATAGTGAAACCTTGTCTATACTAAAAATACAAAAATATTAGCCAGGTGTGGTGGCATGCACCTGTAATCTCACCTACTCGGGAGGCTGAGGTTGCAGTGAGCCAACATCACACCACTGCACTCCAGCCTGGGCAAGAATAACTCTATCACGGACAAAAAAAAAAAATTAAAGAGGTCTCTCCGTTGTATTTTGATTTGCTCAATCTCTGATAAGGGGTCTGCTGTCATTCTTATCTCTGTTACTCCGTACATGATGTGTATTTTTCCTCTGCCTGCTTTCAAGGCTTTCCCTTTATTACTGGTTGCCAACAATGTGATGATGATGTGCCTAGGTGTGGTCACCTTTCTAGTTATTGTCCTTGGGATTCTTAAATCTGTGGGCTTATAATTCATCAAATTTGGAAATTTTCTGCTCATTACTTTTTACAATCTTTTTTTGGTTCTCCCCTTTCCCTCTTTTCTGGGGCTCCAATTACATACATGTCAGACTGTTTCTGTCTCTAACAACTGTCCTTGTTATAGTCACTGATGCTCTATCAATTCTTCCATTTTTCTTTCTGTTCTCATTTTAGACAGTTTCTGTTGCTGTCTTGCAGTTCACTGATGTGCAGTGCCTCAGCTACTTAGTGCCATCATTGTACTTTACAATGTATTTCCAACTCTAGATGTTCTGCTGGGTCTTTTTAAAATGCATCTTCTAGTTCTCCTCCCATTATGTTAACCATTTCCTGGACTTTTTTGAACCAAGAACATATTTGTAATTGCTGTTCTCATGTCTTTGTTAATTCCATCATCTCTGTCATTTCTGGATCTAGCTGATTTTTCTCCTGATTGTATCATACTTTCCTGGTTTTTTGCATGCCTGGTCATTTTATTGAATGCCTAACATTGTGAGTTTTGTGTTTTAAATTTTGTGTATTTCTTTAAATAGCACTGAACTTAGTTCTCACACACAGGTAACATTCTTTCAATCGGCTGGTTCTTCCACGACTTGCTTTTTCATTGTTAGAGTAGGTCCAGAGCACCCTTTAACTTAGGGCTAATTTAGCCTCATTCCAAAAGGCCATGCCCTTTTGATGCCCTTGTGTATACTCTGGCTAATGGCAACACCGATTATTCCCAGCTCTGTGTGAGTTCCAGGAATCGTTTGGCCTGCTCCTTTCCAGTGGGGTTCCTTCTCTGGCCTCAGGTGCTCTCCTCTCGTGCATGTGTAGGTCAGGACTCAACCTGACTTCAGAAGACTCCTCCACCTGCCTCTGGAGTTCTGTGTACAACTCCCATGTCTCTGGTCCTCGGCCCCACAAATTATGACAATCTTCCCTCCGCCAATCCCCATCTTGTCCTCTCAATTCAGTAAGACGCTAGCCTTTAATTCAGGTTCCCCATCCCTGCTCTGCAGCCTGAAAACTACCTCCAGATAATAAATTGGAGCAACCATAGAACTCAGCAGGTTTGTTTGCCACCTTTCAATGACCACAGTCTTGTGTTGCCTGTTACCCAGTGCCTACAAACTGCTATTTCATATATTGTCCAGTTTTCTCTCTTTTTTTTTTGAGACAGAGTCTTGCTCTGTCGCCAGGCACCAGGCTGGAGTGCAGTGGCACAATCTCCGCTCACTGCAATTTCCGCCTCCTGGGTTCAAGCAGTTCTCCTGCCTCAGCCTCCCGAGTAGCTGGGAATACAGGTACCCACGTCCAGCTAATTTTTGTATTTTTTAGTAGAGACGGGGTTTCACCACGTTGGCCACGATGGTCTCGATCTCTTGACCTCGTGGTCCGCCCGCCTAGGCCTCCCAATGTGCTGGATTACAGGCATGAGCCACTGCACCCGGCCTATTGTCCAGTTTTCTAGTTTCTTGAAATAGCAAAGTAAATCCATTCCTTGTTATTCCATCACTGCTGGACAGAATATATATTCAAGTATATATTCAAGTAACAGTTTCTCAATTTCGTATCTTGTTGCTGTTTTGAGACAAGGTGTCACTCTCGGCCAAGCTGGAGTGCAGTGGCTCATAACTCACTGCAGCCTCAAACTCCCGGGCTCCAGGCATCCTCCCACCTAGGCCTCCCAAAGCGTTGGGATTACAAGCATGAGCCTGCCACTACGCCCTGCAGCCTCAAACTCCCGGGCTCCAGGCATCCTCCCACCTAGGCCTCCCAAAGCGTTGGGATTACAAGCATGAGCCTGCCACTACGCCCTGCAGCCTCAAACTCCTGGGCTCCAGCATCCTCCCACCTAGGCCTCCCAAAGCGTTGGGATTACAAGCATGAGCCTGCCACTACGCCCTGCAGCCTCAAACTCCTGGGCTCCAGCATCCTCCCACCTAGGCCTCCCAAAGCGCTGGGATTACAAGCATGTGCCTGCCACTACGCCCTCAATTGAGTTTCTCAAGGCTTAGTCTTCATCAAGCTCTACCTCTTCAAAACACCAAACGATATTTTTCTCCCTTTTTCTTGGAATTTGCTCTGCTCTTCTTAGTTAGACACTGAACTCTTAATTCTCCTAACTCTTCCATTATGATTTCTGATTCTTGAATCCTGAAAGTTTTAGGAAAGTTTAGGGTAAGTTTCCAAAATCCTATTCTTGCCACATTTTCTTCTACATCTGTGTAGGACTTCACCCTGTGAAATTTCAACAAGTCCCCACAAATTCATTCATGACCTCTTTGGGGCTTGTAACAGAAGTAACTATGTGACTGGCCTTGGACTTCTTCATTCACAGAGAGGGGAAAAAGTGAATACAAAATATAATTTCTACATTTTAAAGTGTGTATATAATTTTTTTTTTTTTTTTTTTTTTTAGCAGAGTCTTGCTCTGTCACCCAGGCAGTTCAGTGGCGCAATCTTGGCTCACTGCAACTTGTGCCTCCAGGGTTCAAGCGATTCTTGTTCCTCAGCCTCCAGAGTAGCTGGGACTATAGGCACACGCCACCATGCCCGGGTCTAATTTTTGTACTTTTAGTAAAGACGGGGTTTCACTATTGGCCAGGCTGGTGGCGAACTCCTGGAGTTAAGTGGTCCACCGGCTGAGCCTCCTGAAGTGCTGGGATTACAGGCATGAGCCACCACGCTGGCTAGAAAAATACTTTTATACACACACAAGCAGAGGGAAAAACAGAAGTTAATTCACTTAAGTGTTAAGAATGATGGTCTGTTTTATGGGTATTGTCTTATTTTTCTGTATTTTCAATACACACGTGTACACGTGTGCACGCGTGCACACACAGACACACCTATTTTTTAAGTCCCCATTTCTAGCTCGTAACTCCAGCTGTTTTTGCAGGCCAGAATCTCACACCACTATTTTCAAAAGCAAGTCACATATCTTCCACCTACAGCCTGTCTCCCTCTGAGCCAGTTAATGATACCCAATCCTCCCATAAGCTTCAGAGGCATTTCAACTTGTTGGAAACAATGAATTTCAACCCATGAGAAACAATATTATTGCAGAGGGCTCCAGAATAATGATCTCAAAGGAGCACTAAAAAGCTAGCAAAACGAAAAACCCCCTTTATCCAGGTCAGAGATGTGAGGAAAATCTGCAAGGAGGAATCCATGCCCTTGGCATGGATGCAGCTTGTTCCTGGGGTAAAGAGGTAGATTTGGAAGAGCAGGCCAAAAGTTGGACAGTAAGCCAAGGAGGGAAACTCTTGAGTACAGTCAAGAGGCTGTGGACTTGAGCCTGCATTTTGGGGGTAACCATAGATGACAAAAGGAGAAACACGTCATAACCCCAGCTTCAAATGGTGCTTTGGCATAAAATTATTTTGCTGCCCAAACTGGCATTTAATATTGGTTGAAATGAAAAAGACATACCAGCCATCAACTTTTTACCATGTAATTAACCAGCTCTGAATAATGTCATGTCTTTTTACTTTAATGCTCTTTTGAAAATGGGTAATAAACGAACAATGTACAGAATTCAGAAGTCACAAAATAGTATGAACCCTGAGAACGTTGTGCTAAGCGAAACAAACCAGTTACAGAAAGACAAATACTATGTGATTGCACTTGCATGAGCGGTCTAGAGTAGTCCAATTGATAAGACTCAGAAAGTAGAATGGTGACTGCCGAGGGCAGGAGGAAGTACCAAGTACTTGTTTAATGGCTGTGAAAAAGTTTTGGAGACTGGTTATACGATATGAATCTATTTAACACTACTGAACTGTACCCTTAAAAATGTTTAAGGTAGTGTAAGTTTTGGTATATGAATTTTATCACAATTAAAAATTAAGAAAAAAAAATTAAGTCACAAATTAGTATAGAAAGTATCACCCAATTGTGCCTTCTGGCCACTCAGTTCCACTCCTCAGAGACAGCCCGTGTTAGGATATATTCTCATCTTTCCAAATATATTCTATCTAGATATGCTTGCAAATAAAACCTTTTGAAATGAAACACACCCATACACAAACAGTACCATACTACACGTACTGTTCATACTCTTTGGTCTTTTCCTTTACTATACCTTAGAGACTTTATTAAATTACTTCATATAGAACTGCCTCACTCCTTTTAAGAGCTGCTACTAATTCACTATATGACTGTATCAATTATTTTACCAGTTCCCTACTTATGGGTAATTAGGTTTTGTAAGAATGTTTGTGCTTACAAACACAGCAATGAATACCTTCGTGCTATTTTTAACCCCCACATATGCAAGAGTGTGTGTAAATATATGTTATATGCCTAGGATAAAACTAAAAAGTTATGTACATTATTCATGTGTGACTATATGTATGCACACTATTTTTATTTACATAAAAATGTGTATTGAAGTATAGCATACATTCAGAACAGTACATAATTCTTAAGTTCATAGCTTGATGAATTTTCCCAATATAATCCCATCTAACACAGAGATTTAAAAAAAAAAAAAAAAATTATAAGCCTCCAGAAGCCCCTCATGTCTCCATTCAGTGAGCTCCCCAAGACTAATACTACCCTGACTTCTAACACCACAGTTTTGTGGGTTTTTGAACGTGTATTTTTGTGTTTGACTCTCTCACCTAACATTATGTTTGTGAGTCATTCATACTGTGTGAATTCTAAGTCATTCATTCTTACTGCTATATAGTACCCCATTATGTAAATACGTCACAACTTATCTAAATTTATCTGTACTATACAAGGTATGTGCATTCTTAAATTTTAATATTCAATTCTCCATAGAGTTTAGAATCTTACCATTAATATATGGAAGTAGCTATTTTCCTACACCTTAGCCAACAGCTAATCAAACTTCTTAATCTTGGCTAATCAGATATTTTTAAAATGCTTTCAGTATAGTTTCAATTTGCTTTTCTTTTATAATGACTGAAGCCGAGGAACATTTCATGCATTTATGTACGAAAGTCACTTGTCTTTCCTTTGAACCGTCTCTGAATGTGCCCACTTGACCTTTTCTATCAGCAAGCGATCCTGCTTTGTAAAGGAAATTAGCCCTTTGAACATGCTGCATGGCAACTACTTTTTCCCAGCTTATCACTGCAGTCCCAACTTTGTTTATACTAGTTTTTGCCATGTCTACGCTGTCCTTTTTTGGGGTTTTTTTGTTTAAGAGGAGAAGTCTCGTTCTGTCGCCCAGGCTGGAGTGCAGTGCAATGGTGGGATCTCGGTGGCTCACGCCTGTAATCCTAGCACTTTGGGAGGCCAAGGCGGGTGGATCTGAGCCAGTTCAAAACCAGCCTGGCTGACATGGTGAAACCCCTGTCTCTACTAAAAAACAAAAACAAAGAATTACCCAGGCATGGTGGCAGGTGCCTGTAATCCCAGCTACTCAGGAGGCTGAGGCAGGAGAATCACTTGAACCCGGGAGGTAGAGGTTGCAGTGAGCTGAGATCACACCACTGTACTCCAGTCTGGCCAAGAAGGAGACTCCATATGAAAAAAAAAAAAAAAAAAAATGAGACAGCAAGCTAGTTCTGTTTCTTCCCGAATGGCTACTCAGTTCATCCAATACTACTTACTAAAGAATTCACTATTTTCATCACATATACCACTGTTGACCACACAAAACATTCCTACAAATGAGGCTACCTCAGTGCTCTCAACTCTGTGCCAGTGATTGGATGCTCAAATTGGTTTGGCTTCAACATACATTTTAATATTTAACAGCACTAATACCCCTTCATGAACAGAGTTCCCTAATTTTTGTGAAAATTTTCATTTTTGTTCTTTCATATAAACTTTAGAATCAAGTTTTGAAAAGCCTATTGAGATATTAATTGGGATTACTTTAAATTCACAAATTATATATACGTGTGTGTGTGTATGTGTGTATTTTCCCCCCAGAGATGGCATCTCACTGTATTGCCCAGGCTGGTCTCCAACTCCTGGCCTCAAGTAATCCTCCCACCTCAGCCTCCCAGAGTGCTGGGTTATAGGCATGAGCCACTGTGCCTGGCCTACTTCACTAAATGTAAGATATTTTCAATGTAAGACACACAGTTATTTTATGCCACTTGAAAGAGCTTCTTTTGACTTAAACACTTTTGTTTTCATATCACATCTGACTTGTACTTATAATGAAAGGAAAGTTATGTAAAATAAATTGGTTAAGATGCTCCTAACCTGACTTCATAATTACCACATGGCCAGAAGTACCTGGAAGATATCATCAGTTTTAAGGCATATCTTCACTTCAGAAATCATAAAAGGTATAAAAAAAAAAAAAGTGTCTAACAATATAAAATACGGCAACTTAGAGGGGGATACTGACATCAATGTCAGAGCTATCCTATTCAAGAACAAGTATGTTTTAGCATTTAATCAATTCTTTTATGAACATCAGTAAAGTTTTATATTTTTCAGAAGTATCATTCATCTTCTTGTTAATTATTATTAAGTTTATCTTACTTTTTTCTTTGTAGAGATAAGGTCTCACTGTGTTGCCCAAACTGGTCTCAAACTCCTGGGCTCAAGTGATTCTCCCACCTTGGCCTCCCTCCCAAAGTGCTAGGATTACAGGCATGAACCACTGTGCCTGGCCAGTTTATTTCTAAGTAGAATTTTTTTTCCTTCAAAAATTCTGTTTGGAAAATATGCAAAACCTTTATACAGAAAATTATTTAACAATATTGAGGGGAAAAAAAGATCAAAATACATGGAGAAAAAAAGTTTAAGAATCAGAAGATTCAATGGAACAAAGATTTCAATTTCCCATTATACCAGGTGTAACTAAAAACAAAAAAAAATTTCAATTATTCCAAACTGATTCAACACAATTCCAATCAAAATCCTAACAGGTATTCTTGTGGAACATCACAGCCAGTTCTAAAATGTATGTGGAAATGCACAGGGCCCAGGGCCATACATAACCAAGATTTATTATCCACTGAATATCAAGACATAAAACTAGACGAGTGATTCTCAACTTTTTGGTTTGACATTCCTGCAAACTACCGAGATTCTAAAATGCTTTCATTAACATGGGTTATAGCTGTATTTATCACATTAGAAATTATAACAGGAAATTAATTAATTTATTTATTTATTGAGATGGAGTCTCCCTCTCACCCAGGCTGAAGTGCAGTGGCACAATCTCGGCTCACTGCCACCTCCACTTCCCAGGTTCAAGCAATTTCCTGCCTCAGCCTCCCAAGTAGCTGGGATTACAAGCATGTGCCACCACATCCCACTAATTTGGTATTTTTAGTAGAGACAGGGTTTCATCATGTTACCCAGGCTGGTCTTGAACTCCTGACCTCAGGTGATTTGCCCGCTTCAACCTCCCAAAGTGCTGGGATTACAGGCATGAGCCACCATGCCTGGCCAAACAGGGCAGTTTTAAATATCAATTCATTCAGTTAAAAATAACAAGAAATCTATTATATGCTAACATAAATAACACCTTAATGAAAAATAAGTGTTTTCCAACACAAATTAAAAAAATGAGAAGAGTGGCACTGTTTGACATTTTTGGAAATCTCCTTTATTTGGGAGACAGCTTGGTTCTTTTATCTGCTTCTGCATTCAATCTGTTGCGACACTGCTTTCATGTGGCCTCTGGAAAACCCTATCGTACACTTGTGAGAGAATGAGTCTGAGGCAAAAAAACCACCACGTGTTACTATGAAAATAGTTTTGACCTGGCCAACACCCCGCTCTAAAAAGGTCTCAGGAAACCAGGAATAGAAGAGGCAGGCAAATCCTTGTATACACAATCACCTGATCTGTGTCCAAGGAAGCTCTACAGAGTGGGAGGGCATGGCCTTTTCAATAAATGGAACCAAACATCATCATCATCATCATCATCATGTGTCATCAAGGAAAACAAACTGACCCCATCTCACACCACACACACAAAAATTCCAGAGATTGTTGATTTAAATGTGAAAGACAAACAATAACAGAAAATAATGTAGATCATCTTCACACAGGGATACAAAAACTCCTAATTACAAAGGAAAAGTCAGAAATGTTCAACTACATTAAAATTAAGATTTTCTTTAATCAGAGAAATGTAAATCAAAACTACAATGAGATATCACCTCACTGCAGCTTAAATGGCTTTTATCCAAAAGACAGGCAATGACAGAGGATGGCAAGGATGTGGAAAAAGGGGAACCCGTGTACACTGTTTTTGGGAATGTAAATTAGTACAATTGCTATGTGGAGGTTCCTCAAAAAAACTAAAAATAGAACTACTGTGTGATCCAGCAATCCCACTGCTGGGTACACACGCAAAAGAAAGGAAATGAGTACACTGAAGAGATTCCTGCACTCCCATGCTGACTGCAGCACTATTCACAAGAACCAAAATACGGAATCAACCTAAGTGTCCATCAACAGATGAGTGGATAAAGAAAATGTGGTACTTATACACAATGCAGTACTATTCAGCCATCAAAATGAATGCAATCCTGCCATTTGCAACAACATGGATAAAACTGGAGGACATCATGTTAAGTGAAATAAGCCAGGCACAGAAATACGAACATTGCATGTTCTCACTCATATGTGGGAGCTAAAGAAAAAAACTGAACCCATGTAGACAGAGTAGAGGACAGGAAGGGAAGCGGGGAAATGAGGGATCGGTGAATGGGTACAAAAATACAGTTAAAAAGAACGAGTAAGTCTGGTGTTCAGTAGCACAATAGGGCAACACAGTTAACAGTAATTTATTTTGTATTTCAAAATAACTAATAGACTAGAATTGGAATATTCCTAACATGAAGAAATGGTAAGTGCTTCAGCTGCTGGGGTACTCTACCCTAATTTGATAATTATGCATTGTATGCTTGCATCAAAATACCACATCTACCCCATAAATATGTATGGTTATTATGTATCCGTAATAATTAAAAATTAAAACTAAAAATTTTTCTGTTAGCAAAGAGATCGCTTTAAGAGAATAAAAAGGCTAGCCACTAGCTAGTAAAAGATAGCTACAACACAGATATGGGGCAGGAAGGGGAGGGGATCAATATATTTATCCCTTATGCAAACCAATAAAACAAAGAATACCTACCAGAAAATTAGGCAAAAGACTTCAATGAGCTCTTCAAACAGAAGACATCCAAATGGCCAAAAAAAAAAAAAAAAACATTTTAAAAGGCTGTTCAACCTTATTAGTAATCAGGGAAATGCAAATTAAAACCAAAGTAGAGGGTTAATTAGTACAACCACTTTGGGAAACTGTTGTTTCTAATAAAGTTAAACACTCACCTACCCCATGACCCAGAAATCCACTCCTAGATATATACCCAAGAGAAATAACTATATATAAGAATGTTCATAGCAGCTTAATTCACAATATCCAAAACCTAGAAACAATCAGTAAGAAAATGAATATAATCATACAACAGAACTCAGCAAGAAAAAAAGGGTAACCAACAACTTGGATAAATTGCAAAAAACCATTATGCTGGGCAAAAGAAGCCAGACACAGTAGAGTCCGTACTGTCTGAGCTCATTTACGTGAAGTTCAAAAACAAGCAAAACGCAGGTATAGTGGCCGAAATCAAAACAGTGTGAACAGAATAGCAGCTTCTTTCTGGAAAAGAGCATGAGAGAACCTTCTGGGGAAATACTCTGTATGTGGGCAGTGTTTACATTGATACATTTATATGTAAAACATTCTTTTAGACTGTACATTTTCGTATTTTATTGTATATGACATATACCTCAGTTACACACAAAAACCCATTATGTACCTAGCAGAATGGTTAATAAAATTTAACAGATTGACAAGTCTAAGCCTTGGCAAAGAGGAAGATAAGCAAGAATTCTCACACATTGTTGGTAGGAATCTAAACTAGTGCAACCACTTTGGAAAATAGTCTGGCATTACTAAGTAAAACTGAAGATACACAAAAATGTTTATAGCAGCAGTATTCATAATTGCTGTAAACTGGAGACAAATATCCATCAGAAAGAGAGTGAAGTCTGGGCATGTTGGCTCACGTCTGTAATCCCTGCACTTTGGGAGGCCAACATGGTGAATCCCTATCTCTATTAAAAATACAATAATTAGCGGGGTGTAGTAGTGCACACCTGTAGTCCCAGCTACTGAGGAGGCTGAGGGAGGAGAATCACTTGAACCCAGGAGGCGGAGGTTGCAGTGAGCCAAGATCGCGCCACTGCACTCCAGCCTGGGTGAAAAGAGTGAAATTGAGTCTCCAAAAAAAGAGAGAGTGAACACATCGATTGTGTTAGTATTATTCAGCAATGACTAATAAACAAACTACAGCTCCATAAAACACAGGTGAATCTCACAAAATGACACTGAGTGAAAGCAGCCAAGTAAAGGAAACAAACTAAACGGTTCCATTTATATAAAGTTCAAAGAGCAGGGAAAACTAGACTACCAAGTTTGGGTGCGATCTTAGAAAAGTAAGAAAATGATTCTCATGAAAGTCAGGAGAGAGGTAACATTTTTGAGGAGGAGGAGGCATATAGTTGATTAGGGGGACGTTACGGAGGGCTTTCAGGAGCACTGGCATTGGTCTGTTTCATGACCTGAATAAAGTTAGAGAGTTACGCTTTGTTGATTACAATAAAAGATGCACCGCTCTTTTTCCTGTGTGTATAGTTTTTTCTTGAGATGGAGTCTCACTGTGTCGCCCAGGCTGGAGTGCAGTGGCACAATCTCAGTTCACTGCAACCTCTGCTTCCTGGATTCAAGTGATTCTCCTGCCTCAGCCTCCCAAGTAGCTGGGATTATAGGCACCTGCCACCACACCCAGGTGAGTTTTTGTGCTTTTTAAGTAGGGGACAGTTTCACCATGTTGGCCAGGCTAGTCTAGAACTCCTGACCTCAGGCAATCCACCCGCCTCGGCCTCCCAGAGTGCTGGGATTGCAGGTGTGAGTCACCGTGCCCAGCCGGTGACGCCTTTCATTAAGATAGTAAACAGCATTTTTGGAGGAAGAATATGAAATCAATCCTGGACATGCTGAGTTTAGAATACTTTTTAGACATCCAAGTAGAGATGTCCAGTAGGCAATTAGGTATTAGTAGATCGAGTTCTCAACAGCAGAAGTTGGGGTAAAGATGAAAATCTTGGATTTACCAATGAGTGAGGCCATGGACATGGCTGTGACTGCATAGGGAAAGAAGAATGACAGAAGGGCCTAGGGCTGATTGGTGGAACATCAACATTTAATGGCCAAATAAAGGAGAATAAGACAGCAAAAAAAAAAGAAAGAGTGGTAGGAAGAAAATGAAGAACACGTCATGAACCATTAAGCAAGAGGAAAGAGTGTCTCAAGAGTAAGAAGTCACTCTCTGCAGGTTGAGGTGTAGCTGAGGAGCGGCGGAAGCAGGGGACGGACATGGATTGTGTGTAATTCTCAGCAAGTCAGTTGTTACTCCACCTCTTTCTGGCTGATTTGACACAGGCAACAACCCAACAGAAAGCCAATGCTTCTGAGAACGGCTGCAAGTTTTTATGTGCTGTCTTTTGAGGTGAGAAATCAAGCCTGAGCTCTTCTTTCTCCTGATTCTCAGGAAGGAAGGGAGATGTGAGGACACTGATTGGGTCTGTGTATCACGGGGCAGCATCACTGTTAAAAGGTTAGCACACAGATGCAAGCTCACTTTTCTCCTTCTTACATGTGACTGAAGTGGTTGAGAAGGTTGTCACTCCCTCCTGTACCCCTCACTGTCAGGGACAGCCAGGGCCAAACATACTGCTTGGGCAGAAGAGGCCAGGGCAGGTGTCCAAGGCCAGATCAGCAGTCAGCCAGGGCAAATGGGCTTGCTCTGGTTACATGACCCAGGGCAACTGACAGAAAGGACTGAAATGTGGGGAAGATCTTGGTATGTTTGAGAAGTGAGGAGATGAAAAGTGTTCATCTCATAGCCTGCTTTAGTTTGAAACAATTTAAGCTTAACTAGATTCCAAAAAAACAGCATTTCCACATGAACCAGCTGGACTCATTCCAGTCTTCTACCCTGGAGTTTGCTGCCCCAGTCCTAGTTAAGAATAAAATGCACAGTCCTTTTGTTTTCCATTTGTCAGTGCAAATATTTAATACAAATCTTTCTCCCATGGACCCTATAGACTTGAAAACGGTGGCTATAGATTGGAGGCAATTCTGATATTCCAGGGACCCCTGACCAGAATAATATGAAATTACCATAATTTCTCAATTTCTAGTACCACACACACAAATTGCATGTCTCTCTCTCTCTCTCTCTCTCTCTCACACACACACACACACACACACACACACACACACAGAGGCAGGCTTACCTACCTCTCAGAAAATTGCACAGATTCAACAAGAACAAATAGTAATGAATGTGTTCCTTAATAGCTAGTGAATAATAATGTTAACTAAAACAAAAACAAGTATTATTTGTAAACCCACTATTGCCCCCCACCAAATATTTAAATCATGAAGTCTAAACTGACAGAACAGCAAATTGATACAGTCCTTTGGGAGGGAAATCTGGTGATACATATTAGAAAGCAATCCTGTTATTTGTTGTTTTTTTTGAAAATGACAAAAAATAATTACAAAACGCTGTTTCATAAATCCTAGTATATTCTTACAATGAATACTATGTAAACACTTTAAAAATGAGATGCTTGTGTGAGAACTAGCTTTGAAGGAGACACAAGGTATTTACAAATTATTATATTGAATGATAGCTAGTATTTGTGGAACACCTATGTACTAGGGTTGTGCTGACTGATTGTACACCTGCTGTTTAATTTTATAATAACCTTACAAGGCAGGTGGCATACTAACCTCATTTAACAAATAAAATGGAAGCAGAGGCTTAAGTTTATTAACTAGTATTACTGAGGGAGGACATGGCAGAATCAGGATTTAAAACCAGGAAACCTTGATTTCAGAACCTATACTTGCACTCACTGTGCCAGTTTGTCATAAAGTATACATACTTTTTGAATAAATCATTATTTAATATGCATCAGTGTTATATATCTCTTAATATACAGCAACGTACATAAAACATCAATGTTATATATTTATGTAATATACATCCATGTACGAGTTCACAGCTCTTATCACTAAGGATTTTTGGATTTCTTTAGTAAATTTTAAGAAAACTGTTATGAATTAACAGTACAGATGACACAAATATATGGCAAAAGTAACAAGGAGGCACATCAATGACCGAAAGTTTGGAGAACAAAACTCTCACCTTCTCAAAAGGGACTTTCTTCTTTATATGCAATACTATATGAAATTTTCACAACAATTACATATTACATCAGTTTTTTCAAAAAAATAAAACAACCCCTTGAAACATTTTTCAAATAAGAGTAAAAACACTACCTTAATGTGTACCCTCAGAAACTAGAAACATCCTTATCTAACATACGAGTTAGTACAGTTATCAACTTGATTAAATAACCCTTAACCATTAATGACAATAAGAAAAAGAGAGCCTACTATCCTGCCAGTTGTTACCACAGCCTGAGTATACACACACCATATACCATGAAAACGTCTCTTCAGACCCACAATTAAAGGTGGAAAGAGAAATGAAAACAGGAAGAGATGATGAAGCTTTTCCCTCAACTAATTTCCTCTAATCCTATCTTTGTAATACACGTGTTTAGAACAAAACAGTGCTACAATGAGCATCTAGGTTAAAACCGTTATCAGACAGGCAACTCCAGAATAAACAGATACAGTATGCTCCTTGACAGAAAGACCTGCTAGTGAGAACTGACTCCTTCCCATATTCATCTATAAATTTAGCACAGTTCTAATCATAATCTCAATGGGATTTGTCTTAAAAGTTATCAAAATAATTCTAAAATTCACCAGAAACAGTAAATTCATGAGAATAGCTAAGAAAAATTTGAAAACGAGCATATTTGCTCTATCAGATATCAAACTTCTATAAAAAGCCACAGGGGAGGGGAGGTAATGGAATAAACACAGACAGACCTGTCACTGGAACAGAACTGAGAATCCAGAAAGAGGCCTTATGGATGCAGGAAGACCTTGTGGCATTTGAATTATGAACAGATCAGTGAACTGAGAGACACAAAAGCCTATCCATTTGGGAAAAAGTTAGATTCCTACCCTCACACTAGACACAAAAGGAAATTCCATACTAAGTAAATGAGCTCAGTGTGGAAAAAAATTTTTTTCACATAAAATATATGAAAATTTTTTAAAGATAATCTTTGGATGGTAGAGATTTTGCTAAACAATGAAAAAAAAAAAAAACAAAACTATAAAGAAGTGAAAGATTTTCAAGTTGAATAATGAAGAATTTTTTTAAGTGAAAGATCTGACCACGTAAGTTAAAACTTCTATATAAAGACATCATAAACAAAATTAAAAGACAAGTAACAAAAGAGGAGAACATATGTGTAACACATATAACAAAATATTAACCATTGTGATATCTAAAGAACCCCTATAAAACAATAAGAAGAAAAGATAAACACCCAGAAGGGGGGAAAAATGGGCAAAGGTATGAATAGGCAATATCCAGAAGACTAATGTAACACCTAGTAGACTATAATCTAGGGGATTAAAGAAGTCATTTTTTTTAAAACTAACAAATTACACATATTTACATGATATCCGAATGGAAAATGCCCTTCTAAACTTGGATCTACAGACAAAAATTACCAAGAAAAATCATTAAAATTTTCATAGACTTAAAAAGACCTTTGTACTAGCATTTGTCTAAATCAAAGTGAAAAATTCTAAGATTTATCTAAGCAGGAGAAGAAATACAGTTAATAAAAACATGAAAACCTCATTATCAAACAAGGTGATTATAAATTAAAAATACTTTTTTTAAAATGTGAAAAGCATTAAACCTCACTGATACTTGGGGAAAATGCAAATCAAAACGATGACATGACAAGTTTTCATACATCATATTGACAAATATCTAAAAAGTGAGAATGCCCAATATCGGCAAGGGTTAGGGCACCCAATATTCTTTTTTTTGTTTTTTTTATAAAGACGGGGTTTCACCATGTTGGTCAGGCTGGTCTTGAACTCCCGACCTCAGGTGATCCGCCCGCCTTGGCCTCCAAAGTGCTTGGATTACAGGCGTGAGCCACCACGCCCGGCCAGGGCACCCATTATTCTCTTACATTACTGGTGGAATTTTTAACAACATGGGAAAATAGTTGTGATATGCTTTTTCTTTTTTTTTTTTTTTGAGACAGAGTCTGACTCTGTCACCCATGCTGGAGTACAATGGCACACTCTTGGCTCACAGCAACCTCCGCCTCCCCCGGTTCAAGCAATTCTCCTCCCTCATCCTCCCAAGGAGCTGGGATTAACTTCTGTATTTTCAGTAGAGATCGAGGTTTCACTATGCTGGCCAGGGTGGTCTCAAACTCCTGACCTCAGATGATCTACCCACCTCAGCTACCCAGAGTGCTGGGATTATGGCCACCGCGCCCAGCCACAATATATTAAGTGAGGAAAAGACATATTAAACATAAAGTAAGATCTCAACCATGTTCTAAAATACTAATAACTATGTTTTATGAGTACGTTTATGCCAGGGACCAGGACTGTTTACATGTACTAGTGCACTTCATATTCACAATAATCCTATGAGTTAACACTATTATTACCCTCATTTTATGGAGGAAGAAACTGAGACGAGATCAAGTGACGGAGCTAAGACTTCAACTCAGGCTGACGCTACAGTCCCAGATCTTAACCACTAGCACAATGTACGGAATTTATTAAATTCATTAAACTCTTTAAACACAGTGGAGTTGAGTATACCATCTATTTTAATTCCCTATTTTGTCACAGATTTTCTACTACTTTACTTCTCAAATACAATGATCTTTAAAAGGATCAATAATCACAAGACAGCAACAGTGTCCCTGAAATTCCCCTAGAGATGCTAACTACAAAATAAAACTTATAAATCATAATCCAATAGCTTTAAATATTTTAGTACAAGAACATTTTTCTAAATGAATTTCATGTGGATCTATAACATAAGAAACAGATTAAAGCAGTATTTTATTCTGTCAGTGTATTTTAAAGCTCAAATGTGGCCAAGTACGGTGGCTCATGCCTGTAATCGCAGCACTTTGGGAGGCTGAGGCGGGCGGATCATTTGAGGTCAGGAGTTCGAGACCAGCCTGAACAACACAGTGAAACCATGTCTCTACTAAAAATCATACACACACACACATACACAATATTAGCCAGGCATGGTGGCACATGCCTGTAGTCCCACCTACTCAGGAGGCTGAGACAGGAGAATCCCTTCAAGCTGGGAGGAGGTTGCAGTGAGCCGACGACTGCGCCACTGCATTCCAGCCTGGGTGACAGAGTGAGACTTCGTCTCAAAAAAAAAAAAAAAAAAAAAAAGAAAAACTCTAATGTAGAACAAGTATAATGAGAACAATAAAATGCTTCTGATGTACACAAACTTTAAATTATGGATGATGAGGCAGTCTTATGTCAAATTTGTTTTGTTTTGATTATATGATATCAAGAAAAACCTGATTCACAAAGATGAGTAGATGATGATAAAGCATGTTTTACAAATGATAATGTTTTCTGTGTGTTTTTTAAATAGTACATTAATGCTATCTAAGGATTTAATTACACCTGTCCAGAAGTTTTAAAAGTAGAACATTTCTAAATTAATTCTGTAATAATGTTAAGGAATGTGAACACTTGGTAGTTGTAAACTTTTTGGTAAAAAATAAAAACTTTACAATATGCATTAATGCTGATATATGCATAAGGCAGTCACGCTATTGCATAATGCGATTAGTTCTGATAGTACTGAATGTGCTTATATAATGTTACAGGAGCAAACAAGCACCACCCTGAAATTTCAAAATATAAACATAAAACTACAGTCTTACTATTCAGTAACATTTTTATCCTGAGGAGGAAAAGAAAAAAACAATTTTAATTAAAAAATAAAACAGCTTTTTTTTTTCCTGAGAGAGTCTCACTCTGTCGCCCAGGCTGGAGTGCAATAGCGTGATCTCGGCTCACTGCAACCTCCACCTCTCGGGTTCAAGCGATTCTCCTGCCTCAGCCTCCCTAGTAGTAGCTGGGACTACCGGTACGTGCACCATGCCGAGCTAATTTTTATATTTTTAATAGAGAAGAGATTTCACCATGTTGGCCAGGATGGTCTCAATCTCCTGACCTCGTGTTCCACCCACCTTGGCCTCCCAAACTGCTGGGATTACAGGCCTGAGCCACGGCACCCAGCCTAAAAAATAAGATGGCATTTATTTCAAGTCTATACACAAAGTGAGAAACTCTATTCCAAGGATTGTTGTCCTGGGTATGAGCATTACAGACAATTTACATTTTCTTCCTTATGCTTATTTTCCCTCAAATATTCTAAATGTATTGCTTTTTTTTTTTTTTTTTTTTTTGCTTTTTTACTTTTATTTTGAGACCGAGTTTTGCTCTGTTGCCCAAGCTGGAGTGCAGTGGTGCGATCACAGCTCACTGGAACCTCTGTATCCCAGGTTAAGTAATTTTCATGCCTCAGCCTCCCAAGTGGCTGAGACTACAGGTGCACACCCCACCATGCCCAGCTAATTTTTGCATTTTTGGTAGAGACAGGGTTTCACCATGTTGGCCAGGCAGGTCTCAAACTCCTAACCTCAGGTGATCCACCTGCCTCAGTCTCCCAAAGTGCTGGGATTACAGGCGTGAGCCACCATGCCTGGACAACTTTTTATTTTAAGAGTGTTAATTACAAACCACAGGAATTTGCAAAAAAGTACACAGGGAGGTCCCAAGTACGCTTACCCAAATTCCTCCAATGTTATAACTTATGTGACTCTAGTACACTGTCACCATCAGGAAACTGACCTTGGTACAATCCCAAGTTTATTCAGGTTTCAACCGTTTTGTATGCAAAATGGGACTTGAGAATGCTAGGATTTGTATGCATTATGTGTGTGTGGTTGTATGAAATGTTATCACATTTGCAGCTTTGTATAATCACACCTGAGATAGAGAACTGTTCCATCCCTACACAGCTGCCTCATGCTACCACTTCATAACCACGTCACCCCTCACCTCCCATTCCGAACTCCTAGCAACCACTAAATCTGTTCTCCATCTCTGCAGTCCTGTTATTTCAATAATGTTACATAAATGCAGTCATACAGTATGTAAACTTTAACTTTTTTTTTTTTTTTTTTGTGACGGAGTCTTGCTCTGTCACCCAGGCTGGTGTGCAGTGGCGCGATCTTGGCTCACTGCACTCTCTACCTCCTGGGTTCAAGTGATTCTCCCACCTCAGCTTCTCCAGTAGCTGGGATTACAGGCGTGCGCCACCACGCTTGGCTAATTTTTAGTAGAGACACGGTTTCATCATGTTGGTCAGGCTGGTCTTGAACTTCTGACCTCAGGTGATTCACCCGCCTTGGCCCCACAAAGTGCTGGGATTACAGGTGTGAGCCACCACGCCCGGCCTTCACTCAGTATAACTCTCTTGGGATAACCTAGTGGTACAAATCAGTTGTCCTATTAAAATTTAGCATGATATGCACTTGAGTGTATATAAACATTTATAACATTTTAAAGTTTAAAACATTAAAATGTGAATCAAAGGCATATGAAATCCCTGTTTCACTGACACAAAACAAGGATTCTGAGATACAAATTTTGAAAACTGGTAATCTAATACATGTACAATCCATTACAGGTTGAGTATTCCTTATCTGAACGCTCTGGAGCAGAAATACTTTGGATTTGGAATTTTTTCAGATTTGGGAATATGTGCATTATATACCGGTTGAGCAACCCAAATCTGAAAGTGCAAAATCCAAACTGTTCCAAAATCGCGAAACTGTGAGTGCCAATATGACACTCAAAGGAAATGCTCACCAGGGAATTTCAGAGTTTGGATTTTCAGATTAGGGATCCTCAGCCTGTACAAGCACTTTATGGAAGAAAGGCCCAGGGCTCATTGCTGTGTCTTATCAGTGTTTACAAGAGTACATGGTTTACAAGAACACCTGGTTTTGTACTTTTTATGGCCAAGCTCTAGATTCCGGTTCTCTCCCAACCCAGTTGAGTATGTTACATTCAAATATGACCACTTGCTCTTCTTCTCAAATGACCATAGGTTTGCCACCCTTTCAAGTTCTTCCTCATGATTGAGAAAATGAACTCCTCTTCAATTTCCAGATCTGTGTGGTGCTTTAGGCAGCACCACACCTCAGGTCCAATTCTCCCGTCTCTATGTGCAGGTCCACATGACAATGCCTCCCCTCAGAAAGAGCTACCCCAACCTGGGACAGATTCAAACAAACTCTTCTCCCTCTCCCCTCCCTCCAGGTGCCTAGATTCCCTATCTCCTTCCTCCCTAGGCTAACCAGCTAAGTTTTCCAGAGAGCCCACCCCCCAACTGCCTATCTGTTAGCTAACTTGAGTGTGACAAACCAAGTCCTCACACCTTCAGGTTTAGAAGGCAAACACTCCAGGAACTTACTTCTCGAATACCAATACCTTCACAGTAATTTCCGTGCCTTTCCAAAGAGTGCTCTCAACAGGTAAAAGCTATAATACAAACTCTACATATTTTTGTCATACAGATACCAAAAATGGCAGCATTTTTTTTTCAATTTAAAAAATCTGGTTGATGTGGTTATCGCTCTAACAATATTAGATCTAAATGGAATTTGAAGTAGTGGTAAAAGGCTGGTTGTGGTGGCTCACAACTGTAATCCCAGCACTTTGGGAGGCCAAGGTGGGAGGATCACTTGAGGCCAGGAGTTCGAGACCAGCCCAGGCGACAAAGTGAGACCTTGTCACTACGAAAAATAGAAAAAATGAGCCAGGTGTGGTGGGGTGTGCACCTGCAGACCCAGCTAGTTGGGAAGCTGAGGTGTGGGGATTACTTGATGTGGGGGAGGTTGAGGCTGCAGTGAGCCATGATTGCACCACTGCACTCAGCCTGGGGGAGACAGAGTGAGACAATGTCTCAAAAAATAAAGGAAAGAAAAAGAAAAAAGGAAAGGAAGGGAAAGAAGGGAAGGCAAGAAAAAGGAGAGGAGGGGAGGGAGGGGGAGGGGAAAGGAGAGGAGAGAGGAGAGGAGAGAAAGGAAGGAGAAAAAAGAAGGGAAGACAGGAAGACAGAAAGACAGAAAGAGTAGTGGTAAAGAGCTTGGACTCCTGAGCCAGACTGCCTGGGTTAGGATCAGGCCTCTGCCACTGCACTACCTGGATCAAGTTTTAGTTTGTGTGGCTCAGTTTACTCATCTGTAAAATGGCAATAAAAGCTACTTGCCTCATGGGACTGTTGTGAGACTTTAATAATATATGTAAAGCATTTAGGCCACTGCCTAGCACATAGTAAGTATTATCTGTAAGTATTAAGATTTATCTCTACTACAGTCCAGATTTACTTCTTTGTGATATTTCTCTATTCCTTTTGGACTCAAAAATTTTCAGTTCAACCTGCTTCTAAAATTTCCATACCAAGAAACAATGACAATGTTAAGAATTTTATTTCTTAAATTCATCTTGGTTAGTCAAAATTACTAGAACAAATTCTCTTTTATGTCCTAGCAGTTATTAACATTTCACTAAATATAAATATAAGCATTTAAACTAAGGGAGTAATGGGAAGAAATGCCAAGCCAAAAGCAGGCTATCTATCAGAACATATACATGACACTCCCATAAAAAAAAAAAAGGGAGGAATAATATGGTCATATGGATGTTTGTCTATGCGTCAAATGGCTCTGAAAAGTTTCACAGCGGCCTACTGACAGGGAGAACCGTCTGCTTGGGGGGAAGGGATAGGAAGACTTTTCACTGTACATGCCTTGTTATCTTTCAAACCTGAAGCGGCAAATGCATAACCTAGACAAGATTTAATTTTTAAAATGGGGGTGTAGAGGTGACTCTAAGTAAGTACTCTGGAAGCCAGCTGTCAAGTACCAACTTGCTACTACCTATGTTATCCTGGGTAAGTTGCTTAACCTCTGAGTCTCAGACAAAGCAAGGAGCAAGAAATACTTCTAGGTTCTATTTTTTTTTTTTTTTTTTTTTTTTTGAGACAAGAGTTTCACTCTTGTTGTCCAGGCTGGAGTGCAGTGGTGCAATCTCGGCTCACTGCAGCCTTCACCTCCTGGGTTCAAGTGAGTCTCCTGCCTCAGTCTCCCGAGTAGTTATTACAGGCGTCCACCACCATGCCTGGCTTTTTTTTTTTTTTTTAGAGATGGAGTTTCATTAGTTGCCCAGGCTGGAGTGCAGTAGCGTGAACTCGGCTCACTGCAACCTCCGCCTGCCTGCAACCTCCATCTCCAGGGTTCAAGCAATTCTCCTGCCTCAGCCTCAGGAGTAGATGGGATTATAGGCACACACCACCACACCGGGTAATTTTTTATATTTTTAGTAGAGACGGGGTTTCACCATGTTGGCCAGGCTGGTCTAACTCCTGGCCTCAGCTGATCTGCCCACCTCAGCCTCCCAAAGTGCTGGGATTACAGCTGTGAACCACCGCACTTGGCCCTAGGTTCTATTCTAAAAGTTTTACTATCTAAATGGGGTAATAAATAGATGGTACTTTCTTTTAAGATATGAGAGAGGTAGCAATCCAACATTTTTTAAAACAAGGCAACATTTTTGTGGACTTCATTTTCAAATACAGTGGACCCTTGAACAACATGGGTTTGAGCTGCATGGGCCCATTTATATGTGGATCTTTTTCAACCAAATGCAGACCTGCATATATGGGAGGCCCAACTTTTCACATACTAAGGATCTGCAGGGCCCACAGCGGGGACTTGAGTATGCCAGGATTTTGGTAGAAATAGGGGTCCTGGAACCAACCCCCTATGGTATATGTCCTATGCATATACCACAGGACAACCGGACTACTTTGACAGTGTTAAGAAACATAAATCTGTCAAGCCTATTAACCTTTCCAGATCTTCTGTACTATTCTTACATAGAAACCCTTCTCAGAGGGGGTCTTACATAAGAAATACCTACATACAATATTCTGCATATTAGGACTGGGCACGATGGCTGATGCCTGTAATCTCAGCACTTTGGGAGGCTGAGGCGGGCAGATCACCTGAGGTCAGGAGTTCAAGACCAGCCTGGCCAACATGGTGAGACCCCCATCTCTACTAAAAACACAAAAATTAACCGGGCATGGTGGTGGGTGCCTGTAATCCCAGCTACTTGGGAAGCTCAGGCAGGAGAATCGCTTGAACCCGGGAGGTGGAGGTTCCAGTGAGCCGAGATAGCACCACTGCACTCCAGCCTGGGTGACAGAGCAAGACTCCATCTCAAAGAAAAGAGAATATACTGCATATTAGCTACTCTTGCACAACTTCAAAAGTGTTTTAAATGAACACATCTTTATGCTATGCCATGAAGTCAGCAACAAAATACATTAAAACAATTAACATTTAAACATATAAATGACTATATACAAGAAACTTTTTATACTTAAAGGCATTTATTATCAAACACTGAAAAAAAAAAAGTAACATCTCCAATCAATGGTAACAGCTGTAACTGAGGACAGACTTTATTTCAGGAACATATATGTAATCACTTTTCATCTTAACATTCATCTGGCAAAGGAGGTTTGTTTGTTTGCTTGTTTGTTGTTTGAAACAGGGTCTCTCTCTACCACCCAGGCTGGAGTGCAGTGGCACCATCGTGGCTCGCTCCACAGTGACCTCAGCCTCCTGGGCTCAAGTGATCCTCACATCTCGGCCTCTCAAGAAGCTGGAAATAAAGGCATGTACCACTATGCCCGGTTAATTTTTGTATTTTTTGTAGAGATAGGGTTTTGCCCCATTGCCCAGGCTGGTCTGAAACTCCTGAGCTCAAGAGATCTGCCAGGTGTCAGCCTCCCAAAGTGCTGGGATTACAGGTGTGAGCCAGGCCCTAAGTAGGCATAAAAATCCCTATTTAACATAAGAAATTGAGACACCATGAAGATAAGGCCACAAGTCTAAGAAACGGGAGAGCTGGGAGTCCCCCCCAGATCCCTTGTATTTGAGCTCAGTATACCAAACCAAGTGGGGGAGGGAGGACCAACTTAATGTTAGCTGGCAGGCTGGTGTAAGTTTGCAGCAGAATTTTCACTGATTTGTGGGAAAATGGGTAAAAGTAAGGACACAAAAGTATACTTTTTTTCTTTTGAGACGGAGTTTCACTCTCGTAGCCCAGCTGTAGTGCAATGGCACCATCTCCGCTTACTGCAAACTTTGCCTCCTGGGTTCAAGTTATTCTCCTGCCTCCGCCTTCAGAGTAGCTGGGATTACAGGTGCACGCCACCACGCCCAGCTAATTTTATATTTTTAGTAGAGACAGGGTTTCAACATGTTAGCCAGGCTGGTCTGAAAGTAAACTTTTCAATATAACTAAATGATTCAATTTAAAGATCTTTTGTTCTGGCCGGGTACGGTGGCTCATGCCTGTAATCCCAGCATTTTGCGAGGCCGAGGCGAGCAGATCACAAGGTCAAGAGATCGAGACTATCCTGGCCGACATAGTGAAACCCTGTCTCTACTACAAATACAAAAATTAGCTGGGTGTGGTGGCGCACGCCTGTAGTCTCAGCTACTCAGGACGCTGAGGCAGGAGAATCACTCGAACCAAGGAGGCAGAGGTTGCAGTGAGCCAAGATCGATTGTCCCGCTGCACTCCAGCCTGGCGACAGAGCAAGACTCCGTCTCAAAAAAATAAAAAATAAAATTTATTGTGAGAGATTCTGTTCTTTCAATTGTTTGAGTGAAAATATCCTTTTGTTAAATGAAATGATGGTGACAGGAGACAGTGGCGTGGTACTTGTTTTTATTGGCTGTACCTGGTAGAAATAAAAAATCAGGCCAGGCATGGTGGCTCACGAGGTCAAGAGATCGAGACCATCCTGGCCAACATGGTAAAACCCTGTCTCTACTAAAAATACAAAAATTGGCTGGGCATGGTGGCACGTACCTGTAATCCCAGCTGCTCAGGAAGCTGACACAGGAGAATCACTGGAACCCAGGAACCAGAGCCTGCAGTGAGGTGAGACCACGCCACTGCACTCCAGCCTGGTGACAGAGCAAGACGCCGTCTCAAAAACAAAACAAACAAACAAACAAAAAACAACATTTGTATTGTAGCCTCCTAATTTTGGGAAAATATTTCTTTAGAAATCTAAAAGTCTGGCCCTTTACATCATTATGGCCCCAAAATTATAGAGGGCTTTATACACAGATAACACGTGCCCCTCAAGATTCTCTCTTTAACCTCTACCTTATTCTGTTTGGACTAGGACATTTGGGGGTTGTGAAATGAGAATCAAGTTGAGTATAAGCATCCAAAACCATGTGCTGACACTGGATCCTGGAAGAGGACTTTCTTGAGAATCTTTTTCATCTGTTAACTTTTCTCTGGGCTCAAACATTTTTTCTTTTTTTGAGACAGAGTTTTGCTCTTGTTGACCAGGATGGAGTGCAGTGGTGTGATCTCAGCTCACTGCAACCTCCGCCTCCCAGGTTCAAGTGATTCTCCTGCCTCAGCTTTCCCGAGGAGCTGAGATTACAGGTATGCACCACCACGCCCAGCTAATTTTGTATTTTTAGTAGAGACCGGGTTTCTCCATGTTGGTCAGGCTGGTCTCAAACTCCTGACCTCAGATGATCCACCCGCCTCAGCCTCCCAAAGTGCTGGCATCACAGCCGTGAGCCAGGTGTCTTCAAACTTTCTTATTTATTTATTTGAGACGGAATTTCGCTCTTGTTGTCCAGACTGGAGTGCAATGGCATGGTCTTGGCTCACCGCAACCTCCCTCTCCTGGGTTCAAGCAATTCTCCTCCCTCAGCCCCCTGAGTAGCTGGGATTACAGGCATGCACCACCATGCCCACCCACCTAATTTTGTATTTTTAGTAGAGACTGGGTTTCTCCATGTTGGTCAGGCTGTTCTCGATCTCCCGACCTCAGGTGATCCGCCCGCCTCGGCCTCCCAAAGTGCTGGTATTACAGGCATGAGCCACCGAGCCCGGCCTGGGCTCAGACTTTCTTTTCCTAAGAGTCACATCTTTGAGTAGTACTGCTGCACGGTAATCACTACTCAAAAGAAACTAACTCGAGGTGTCCAATAATCAGCTTTCATTTAAAGTCTCTTTCAGCTTGACAAAATAAAAACTTTCAATGTTTTGTCTACCTACTTCCAAAAGAAAATGTCTATATATGTATATATATATGTGATTATATATGTATATATATATATGTGATTTTGATCAGCCTGTTTATAAACTATTTCCAAAATAAGTTGACCTGTAAATTCATTTATTAAATAAGTAGTTTATAAACTAGATTTCTGCAAGTAGTTTATAAAGAGCCTGATCAAACTGAACAAATTTCCTAAAATAAGTTATTTACTCTTATTAGCATATCTTATTTCTACCTATCCTTTAACAAGCATCTAAGTTAAACTGTTTTATGTCCACAACTACACACTGAAACACTCTCAGTCACAATATATTAAATTCACATTTAAAACTACAAAGAGATCCAGTTACCTTTAGTCTTACATGTACTTAGTATACACTTTTAATATACCTTGATGTTTCATGATGCACAAACACGCAGCTCTTGCAGGATATATAACTATGAGAATATTTAGAGTGTATGCTTATTAAATGGTTCAAAACTCTCTTTTTTAAAGAAAGTCAATTTTAAGAACTTAAGCATACAGTAAAGTACGCCCATGCCCCAATGTTAAAAGATTCATTTATTTTAGACTACTTGTTTCAAAAAAAAATCTAAAATTGATCATAATTCTGCTTAAATTCCATATTAACCTAGATTAAATTCCATATTAACCTATTAAAATCGTAACCTATCATTCTGAAATCATTCCATGGTTATTTTTAACCATGTTAAAAATAACCAGGATTATTTTTAGTTCTTGTTTCTTAAATACTTGAAATGTACTGCTGTATAATGTTTTCCTTATATATTTATTCATTCAACTAACTTCAGGTGGAAGGTACTTATGAGTTTAAAAGTCCTTTCCCAAAGTGGGAATAACATAAAAATTTTGCATAAAAGACACTCAATGTTTCTCTAAGGGTATCTGAGAGTCTAATCAGCCTATTAACTTGGTTCGGAATAACCACCACCAATTTTTTTTTTTGTCACATCTATGTATTTTCCCCTGTAAACTAATACCTACATTTTAAATGCATTTTCAAAATGTTTCATGTGGCCATGTGATAATTATTTCCCCTGTAAAAAGCCACAGTATTTTGGTGTAAGAGCAAATGAGACAGAGTATCTGGTCCATGAGAAGGCTAAGAGGAAAAACCTGCACCCTGAAGTTTGTAACCAGTAACAAGACAAACTCCAGTGCTACCTTGTTAATGTAATCAACCACATGTGAGTGGAAATAAACTAGTGAGCTATGTATTTCTGTCTAAATACCAATTTACCAATCAACAGGAGGGGGAAGAAATTGCTCAAATGTGACTACTGTTAACAAACATGTTAACGAACATCTAAATATTAGACACAGTGTCTATTAAAATCGTAACCTATCATTCTGAAATCATTCCTTCGACTTGTTGTTTTTAATCCCCCCCCCCAAAAACAAACAAACAAAAAAACAGCAGTCACCTTTAAAATGTAAATTCCTCCCTTTTTCAAAGCAACTTGCCTAGGAAAATTTAATGCGTTAAAATAAAATGTAACAAACAAACCAATTACAACATTCCAAAAAAAAAAAACTAAAATGATCAGTAACACAAACCGAGTGCTAAAGTTTAGCAAAGCCTGTGTTTTTAATCTGTTTTGGGTATCCTATTAAACTAATAAGCAACAACGTTTAAAAGTCATCCCCATGCCTAAACACCAGCATACACATAACATTCTTGTCCTTTACTCCAATGAAGCTTAAACTCAGATCATTTGCCCCTCCTGGCACAAATATACGAGGGGGAAATCCAAGAAATCAGTTATGTTTAAGTGCCAGTAGTTTCTTCCAGAGTAGGGTCAAATTCGTGTTTGCCCGCAAATGTCACCGTCCCAGTAAGTCTGCATTCTCACTAGCGCTGGAGTACAAAGAGGCCTGACCACGGAAACACCTGTCCTAGCACCAGGAAGACACTGGGAAACGCAAGCCCCCCGAGTCCGCGCCGGACCCAAAGCCTCGGCTGCAGCGATGGGGGACAAGAGGCGGCCGCAGGCCTCGCGAGTGCGGCGGACAGGGTCCCACACCCCTGGCCCGCCTCCCGAGAACCAGGAAATCTGTCAGGCCGGCCCGGACCCACCCTCCTCAGACCCTCGCGCTCCAGCACAGCGCAGCCCCCGCCCGCCCGACAGCACCCCGACCGCCCCGGCCTCCCAGCTGCACTCAGTCACTTCATCCCTCCCTGGAGGCCTCGAGGGCCCCGCCACCTTCGCCGCGCGGCCTGGGCTCGGGCCGCCCCTGGGGCAGGAGCGCCCAGCCGCCGTCCCCCGCCTGGCCCCGGCCCCGTCCGTTCCCCGGCGGCCCGGTCCCCGCCGCCCCCAGGCCCGAGCTCCCGCCTCGCGCTCCCCACCCCCAGCCTCCGCCCTCGCCCCGCGCGGCCGCTCCCGGCCCACTCCCCAACGCCAGCTACCTGGAGGCAAGGGCGGCGGAACACTTCACGGGGGCCCAGGTTGCAGAGGGCCCGTTGCTCGGGGTCCGCTCCTTCTCCCGCTCCACGAGGTCGGCGTAGACGGACAGCAGGATCCCGGAGGCGCACACGGCGTACCAGGCCACCCGCTCCCACCGCGGCACGGACACTCAGCAGGACGGGCGCCGCCATCTTCCCCCTCCGCCGCCACCGCCTCCTTCCGCCTCCACCTCCGCCGCCGCCGCCCGTCTGGGCCCGACCCAGCCGCCGCCGTCGCACCCCATCGGCTCGGTCGCTTGCTCCGGTCCTCAACCCCCACAGGCGCGCTGCCCAAACGTCCCGAAAGGGGTGAGGCGGCCGGAGCGGGGGAAGGCGCGCGCGGGCGCGGAACTAGGGGATGGAGCACGCAACCGCCGGGGAGGCCGGATTGGCCGGCGGAGACTGAGGCGGCGCGTCGCGGCGCGCGTGACGGGCGGGGCCCGGGAGGGGCTTGCGGGGGGGGGGGGGGCCGGGGGGGGGGGGGCGGGGGGGGGGGGGGGGGGGGGGGGGGGGGGGGGGGGGGGGGGGGGGGGGGGGGGGGCGGGGCCGGGGGCGGGGCCCGGGAGGGGCGGGGCCCGGCGGGAGGACTTAGGGGAACCGCTGCCAGGAGTACGTTGCAAGGATCCCACTGTGGACGACTGGATGAGCCCTCGGCCGGCCCCTCCCTCTGGGGAATAGCAACAGGGTTCTGTTAGGTTAAGCCACCCAGTCTACCCAGGCCAGCCATCTGTGGTGCTTTGTTACAGCAGCTGTATAAAATTAATCCAGAACCTTCCCACACACTCAGGCGAGCACCCACAGCCCTCCTAACTGGTGCACACACTCACAGTCACACTCGGGCTGTCCTAGAGAGAGTCACACACAACAGCACGTGAAGTAACACAGCGAACTGCGATGCACACCCAACAGCCCACAGCCAGACACAGACACACGGAAAACCTGAACGCACACATTCCTGTGGCTCATCCAGGCTGAGACAGAAACATTCAGGCGAAGCATGACACTTAATCACACATGGACATACACAGTCACATCCAGTCATACGTGCGAGACCACACATCCCCCAACCACACAGAGTCAGAGAGAAACACAAACACATGCACACACACAGAAGGACCCTCAATCCAACACACTCAAGGACACACAATCACGCAGACGTGGGGAGACAAGCCATTACATAGCTGTACAAGACACTGTAACATCTCCATGTTATTTCCTTCCTTCCTTCCTTCCCTCCCTCCCTCCCTTTGCTTCCCTTCCCTCCCTCCCTCCCTCTGTTTCTCTTTCTCTCTCTCTCTCTTCTTTCTTTTCCTTCTTTCTTTTTTTTTCTTTTTTTTCTTTTTTTTTTGAGACAAGGTCTAGCTCTGTCACCCAGGCTGGAGTGCAGTGGCACAATCTCAGCTCACTGCAACCTCCACCTCCAAGGCTTAGGCAATCCTTCTACCTTAGCTTCCCGAATAGCTGGGCTACAGGCTTGCACCACCACGACCAGCTAAGTTTCTGATTTTTTTGTAGAGATGGGGTCTCGCTACATTGCCCAGGCTGGTTTCAAACCCCTGGTCTCAATCTACCCACCCCAGCCTCCAAAAGTGCTAGGATTACAGGCATGAGCCAGTGTGCCCAATCTCTTATTTGAAATTTTCTACTTTTTTGATGTAGGAGTTTATTGCTATATACTTGCCTGTTAGTAGTTTTTTTTTTCCTTTTTGTGGAGAACCAGGTCTTGCCATGTTGCCCAGGCTGGTCTTGAACTCCTGGGCTCCAGCGATCCTCCTGCCTTTGCCTCCCTACAGGATTATAGGCGTGAGCCACCGTACCCAGCCTTGGTACCGCTTTGACTGCATTCCACAGGGTTTGGTATGTTGGGTTTCCATCTTAAGAAGTAACCATTAAAATACTCACCTCCTTCAAGAGTGCAGTGTGCTATTGATACAGATTTCAGAGGCACAGCTCAAACTCTGAGAGTTCATGACCTGGTGGGGGAAACAGGTAAACAGTCAGTTATATCCTGATGAGGGTCAGAGAACAAGAGAACTAGCACACCTCTGTGACAGCATTGAGGAAGAATTTGTTCTAACAATTATGGATACAGTGGCTGGGGAAAAAATCACAACGAAGATGACTCTCTTTATTTTCTTTTTTGAGACAGAATTTTGCTCTTGTCACCCAGGCCAGAGTGCAATGGCTCAATCTCAGGGCACTGCAACCTCTACCTCCTGGGTTCAAGTAATTCTCCTGCCTGAGCCTCCCGAGTAGCTGAGATTACAGGTGCCCACCACCACGCCCTGCTAATTTTTTTGTATTATTGGTAGAGACGAGGTTTCGCCGTGTTGGCCAGGCTAGCCTCAAACTCCTAACCTCAGGTGATCCACTTACCTCGGTCTCCCAAAGTGCTGGGATTATAGGCGTGGCCACCGCCCCCCCCCCCCCCCCGCCCCGGCGGACTCTCTTCACTTTCTAACTTTTATGTGTCACATTATTAAAATAAAATTATATTTCAAATTTATGGTAGAAATGCCCAAAAACCCCACCTAGCTACTATTTCTTGATTGCTTACAATGTATTGGTGGGCACCAGGTCAACTCCTTCCCTAGTCCCAGCCCCTATTTCTAGGTGAAGGAGGTGGGCTCAGAAGGGCAAATATCTTCCCTAGGATCACCCACAGAATAAATGTTGAGGCTGCGGTTTGTGAACTCAGGAATCTACGTTCGACTTTCTCATCTAAGAATTCTAAAGTTACTCTATGATCTTCCTTTTCAGACACAACCCCCCTTGCCCCTCCAAAAAAAATGTAAACTTATCCTATATTAAGGGAGTTCTCTGGAAGGCCAGGTACGAATAGCTCAACATACCTTTCACTGAAATTCTTCACTAGGTTAATTATGGTAAGCAGTGTGAAAAATTGATAACAGCAAAACAGACCTGGGTTATATTTCCCATGAGAACTTACAACCAGGGAAGCAACTGGATAGCTTCATAGCAATTTGACATGTGTATGAAAAGCACTGAGTATGCATATTCTTCCACCCAGCCAGCTGATACCTAAAAACTTAACCTAAGGAAGTAATTGTTAAAATTTTTAATCTAGGCCTATTTTGTACATTTTTATTCTATTGAGAACCCCAACACATTTTTTTCTTTTTCTTTGTATGATCTATATTTACATACAATTATATATTCAAGGTGAGGAAATTATAAATTTTAAACTTAAAAAATTATATATATTAACATGACACAATTTTTATAAGCAATTATACAGCATTTTCCAAAGAATTAGTAATAAAATCAGCATTGTCTTACATTTTTCCAAATTTAATGTTTGCCTTATTACACCACAGCTAGATTCTCAAATCTGCCACTTAATTCAAACATTTGCAGTATTACATCATGCAGATAAATTGAAAAGTCGATAGGTAAGTACATTCTTAATTTTCTCAGGAAAATGTTTGGAATTGTGGACCCCTAGAAAGGGTCTTGATTCCCCAGGAGTCCTTAAACTACATTTTGGGAACTACTGGCCTAAAAATATGCAAACAGTTGGCCAGGCATGGTGGCTCATGTCTGTAATACCGGCACTTTGGGAGGCCAAGGTAGGCAGATCACAAGGTCAGGAGTTCAAGACCAGCCTGGCCAACATAGTGAAACCCCTTCTCTACTAAAAATACAAAAATTAGCTGGGCATGGTGGCACATGCCTGTAGTCCCAGCTACTCAGGAGGCTAAGGCAGGAGAATTGCTTGAACAGGGACCTAGGAGACAGAGGTTGCAGTGAGCCAAGATCGCTCTACTGCACTCCAGCCTGGGCTACAGAGCGAGACTCCGTCTCAAGAAAAAAAAAAAAAGCAAACAGTAGACAGGAAAATTAAGTGGAAACCATCTGAATATACAACTGAGAGGTTATTCATTTTAAAAACCATGTCACATCTACATTACTTTTCCTGAGTCCCTGCAGCTACATGTGGCTGAGGCAGAATAGTGCTTCTGCCACTGCCTGTTCTCACTCTAATTCCTTCAAGAGTCCCCTCTTGAGAGTCTAAGCATTGCTAGGCAACCAGAGGAAGGCTTCCGTCCTCTCCCCCTCCAACGCATACTCCTGCTTTCCTGCTGTTCTATCCTCACAGCTGCAACTGTGAGCCCAGGTACTCTTGATTCTTTAAATGTTAGGGAAGCATGGCAATGTTAGACATCTGACTCACATGAACCTCCACCTCCAGGGGTTCACAGTTTGAGCCTAAGATCTCTCTACACTTTTTTTTTGCTGACCTCATGCTTTGTGATGCTGGGTTGGCCATGGTTGCTGTGAAGAAAGCAAGAATCACCTTGTGGAAAGTAGAAAATTTCCTGTTTAAAGTTTCCTTTCTTCTTAAAGAATAAATGTGCTACTAGCTCTTTGTTAAGCCCTATGCTATGTAGCTGTTAGACATGCCATGCTTACAGGCACGTAGTACACTCCATGTCCTTGTACTTTAACCATATCTGTGCTGGATGTGCTCACAGGCATGTCCCAGCTCTCCATTGCTTTTACCTGTTTAGAAAAGTTTTAAGTTGTTAGCCAATCGGGTTTCAGTTTAGATTGTGAGGTCTGACTCCAGCCAGTGGAGATCAGACACAGCAGTAAGGACGACCCCAAATGCGTAAGGGATAAATGTGTGTGTTTTCCTTTGCTCACTGTACTCTCATGGCACGATGGCTAGCGAGGGTACCCTTCCTTCAGTCCAGGAAGTAAAAATTGTGCTGCCAAAAGATTCTTTGTCTCAGGGCTAATTTTTCTTTGCAGCACCGAGCATGTACTTCCAACATCCTGAAAATTGACAAGGAGGAGGAAGTGAGGGGGGCATGGTCCAGTCTGATTCCTATGTTTGAGAAGGTACGGAATGCCCAGCAGGCACACACGTTCTATTATTATGCAATTATTACTGAAAACTAAAGGAAATCATTACCTTTGCAAATCAGAAACCAACTCAGTTTCATTAACATGGCTACTATCCATAAAACACAATGTAAGAAATTTGGGGGAGGATTTGGAGAAATTGGAACACTTCTGCTCTGCTGATGGGAATGTGGTATGATGCAGCCACTGTGGAACATGGTCTGAAGGTATCTGAGAAAAATTAAGACTATTCTAATTCTAAATATGGACCTTAAAAATGAAAAGCAGTGACTCAAAGAGACATTCGCACACCATGTGCATAGCGACATTAGTCATAACAGTCAGAAGTTGAAGCGACCCACGTCTCCATCCAAGGATGAACGGATAAGCACAATGTGGTCCCTACACACCATGGAATGTTTTTCAGCCTAATTAAGGAAGAAGACGTTGAGAAATGCTACAACTTGGATGAACCTTGAGGACATGATGATAATAAGTTAAATAAGCCAGTCACAGAAGGACAAATACCGTATGATTCCAGGTGCAGAATATGAGGTGCCTAGTGGGGTCAAGTTTGTAAAAACCGAAAGTAGAATGTTAGTTGCTAGGGACAAGGAGGGGGAGGAGAATTGAGTAGTTACTGTTTAGCAGAGTTTCAGTTTTGCAAAATGAAAAGAAAATTGGAGATAGACGGCGGAGCTCGTGGAGAACAATGTGCGTGTACTTAATACCGCTGAACTATACACTTCAAAATGGTTACAATGGCAAATATTACACCTGTAATCCCAGCACTTTGGGAGGCTGAGGCAGGCAGATCACCCGAGGTCAGGAGTTCAAGACCAGCCTGGCCAACGTGGTGAAACCCTGTCTCTACTAAAAATACGAAAATTAGCTGCATGTGGTGGCAGACGCCTGTAATCCCAGGTACTTGAGAGGCTGAGGCAGGAGAATCATTGAACTCGGGAGGCAGAGGTTGCAGTGAGCTGAGATCGCACCATTATACTGCAGCCTGGAGTTTTGAGAAACTCTGTCTCAAAAAAAAAAAAAAAGTAAATATTACATGATGTATTTTTTACCACACATCTCAAAAACAACAAATAATTAAAATAATATGCTCATGGTTGAATATTATAAAAAGTACTTAAGATGTTAAATTGTATGTTATGTGTATTGTCCCACAACTCAAAATTGTAAAGTGAAAAAAATTTAATGAAAGCTATTTTTTTTATTATGCAACACTGCCATCTAGTGACGGCAAGGGTGCTGGGTTCGTTCCTTTGCAGCTCCTGAAATTCAGAAGAAAAACATACTTTCAAAATGGGTATGCTGATATTTGGGGGTTCGTTTTGTTTAATACGATTCTTCCCAAATTCACCAATTGTGCAGATGCCATAGGTAGAGTGTGGGACTTTGGATAGATTAATGGAATGCTGTAATGAGAATCCTGCAGCCCTGTCGTGAACACAGCTTGGAGAGAGTTCAGGCTGGATTCCACATCAAGCTCATCTCCTCGGATGCTTGCCTGAGCGCAGACTACAATATACACAGCCATCCCCCAGCAGCCCTGGCTGTGAACAAAGACCTAGCAGTGTCTACATTTCTTTTTTTTTTTTTTTTTTAGTAGAGACAGGGTTTTGCTATGTTGACCAGACTGGTCTCAAACTCCTGACCTCGTGATCTGCCTGCCTCAGCCTCCCAAAGTGCTGGGATTACAAGCATAGCCACCACACCCAGCACAGTGTCTGCATTTTACAGAGGAGGACACTGGGCTCAGAGAGGGGGAGGTCTCCAGGCTGCCTGGCCCTGAGCCCATGTCCCCATCATCTGTCCTCATCCTGTCTCTGGACATCCAAGGAGGGGTGACCGGCTGGCAACGTCCGAAAGTTACCTTATATGATCTGAAAGAAGGAGAAACCAGTTCCAGAATTTCCTTACCCACTTTCCCAGAAAAACTCATGAATAACCCACCCCCTCATTTAGCATATGATCAAGATCAATCATAAAAGTAGCCAACACCGTTTCCATCTCAATTTCAGCCACTCTTTTACTCTTTTATTCCTTTACTTTCTTTTTTTTTTAGACAGAGTCTTGCTCTGTTGCCCAGGCTGGAGTGCGGTGGTGTGATTTTGGCTCACTGCAACCTCCACCAGGGTTCAAGCGATTCTCCTGCCTCAGCCTCCCAAGTAGCTACGATTACAGGCACACGCCACCATGCCCAGCTAATTTTTTTTTTTTTTTTTTTAGTAGAGATAGAGTTTCACCATGTTGGCCAGGCTGGTCTTGCTCTCCTGATTTCAGGTGATCCTCCCGCCTCAGCCTCCCAAAGTGCTGGGATTGCAGGCGTGAGGCACCGCACCCAGCCTTATTCCTTTACTTTCGTAATAAACTTGCTTTCACTTCACTCTGTCGACTCACTCTTGAATTCCTTCCTATGCAAAGCCAAGAGCCTACGTGGCCTCCTGGGCTGAACCCGATTTTGGGATTTACCCTGTGATACTGGCACCTTCAAGAGGTGAGATCCCTAGGCTGTCTTGCTTTGGGCCTGGGCATCTGTGGTTTGGGCAGAGTCCTAATAAGGCAGACACGGGACAAGGAAAATGGCCTGAGACTCCAACCTGGTTGTCCATGGAGAGTCTCTCAAACTCCCCTTCAGCCATACACTTGCACACACACACACACACACGCATGCCCACACATACATGAACACACAGGACAAGGAGATGCTTCCGGGTTTTTAAGAGCTCACAGAAAATGGAATTCATAGTTATTTCCATTGCACAGTCTTCCACACAGTAGGGAGACAGACCAGCAGAGGACTGACATTGAAAAGATAGTTGTCCGCATTCACGACGGGGAGGGACACACCATGTCACTCAGGGCCACGTGGGGGAGCTAAAAGGTCATGGGGAGGGGGGAGGCAGAGGTCTGTGGAGGAGTGTGGGCATGAGCCTCTATTTTATTTTTCTTGGGAAGGAACAAGCAAGTCAATGTAGGTGCGCTTAGGAGTGGCTGTTTTAAATAACTCCAGTGGCTCTGGGATACACTGGCTGTCTGACAATTGGCCCCAGGTGATGAGGGCTGCTGGACAGTGTCCTGGATCATGAGCACCTGATAAAGGAGAGGGTTAAGTATGGGCTCTGGGTTGGCGGTTCTCGTATGAGCGGCAAGCTCTTCCGTGAATGGTGTATCAGCTCTGGAAATTGACTAGCCCTCAAAGGGGCAGTCCCTTAAGGGTCATCAAAGTCACAGACATCAAAACATCAGAACACAGAAAATAAAAGGCTGGTTGGTGCTATGGGAAGTAGAAAAGTTTGTCTTCAAAGTTTCCTTTCTTGTTAAATAATAAATCCTTCTTGCTTTTTGCTAATAACTCTTTGTTAAGCCCTATCCTATGTAGCTGTTAGACATGCTTATAGGCACGTAGTACATTCTGTGTCCTTGTACTTTAAAATATCTGTGCTAAACCTGCTCACAGGCATGTCCCAGCTCACAGCCTATGCCCCTTCCTTAGTTGGACTTCCTTTTTGTTCTCCATTGCTTTTACCTGTTTAGAAAAGTTTTGTTATTAGCCAATTGGGTTTTAGTTTAGATTGTGAGGTCTGGCTCCAGCCAATGGAGATCAGACACAGAAGTAAGGATGACCCCAAATGCATAAGGGATACATATGTCTGCTTTTCCTTTGTTCCTCGTACTTTTGTGGCAAGATGGCTGGCGAAGATACCCTTCCTACCGGAAGTAAAAATTGCTTCACTGAGAGATCCTTTGTCTCAGTGCTAATTTTTCCTTGCGGCACCAAGCTTCTGTTTCCAACAGTACAAACATCCTCACAAAACTCCCCTGTTCCTTGGGCGTCTTAGCCCTATACAGATTTGCACTGTCACCCTCACCAACACCATTTCCATCTCAATTTCAGGTGACTTCATATTCAGGTGGAGGAGTTATTTTGAAACAGGGTGACCACTCCCAAGGGACAGTTGACAGGGTCTGGACATACTTTGATTGTATAGACTAGTGACATCCTCTGGGTAAAAGGCAGGGATGCTGCTCCATACTCTACGATGCAGAGACATCCCTCCCCACAACATACAGAATTCTCAGCCCTGATTTTCAATATTGCCAGGGTAGAGAAACCCTAATCCTCCCAATACTCTTGATTATCTATAGACAGACCTCCTGTCCTCCAGGGCTATGGTCTACACTCCCTCAGCCACCCATTCCCATCTTTCTTGTTATCACCCATGACCCAAATTTCTCCATCCCCCCAGTTCCACCATCCCATCTCCAACGGCACCTCCTCCCTTGCAGCTGACTTCTTCTGCACACCTGATACTAATATCCATTCATCCCTTGAAGATCAGCGCTCCGTTGGTTAAACTATTTTCCGCTGACCTTCACTCCCACCCCCAGGTCACATTCTGTGGTCATACATTAAAATTAATTCCTTCTGGCCAGGTGCGGTGGCTTATGCCTGTAATCCCGCCACTTTGGGGGGCTGAGGCAGGCAGATCACTTGAGGTCGAGAGTTCGAGACCAGCCTGACCAACATGGAGAAACTCTGTCTCTACTAAAAATACAAAATTAGCCAGGTGTGTGGTGGCACATGCCTGTGATCCCAGCTACTCAGGTGGCTGAGGCAGGGGAATCGATTGAACCCAAAAGGTGGAGGTTGGGGTGAGCCGAGATTGCGCCATTGCACTCCAGCCCTGGTAACAAGAGCGAAACTCCATCTCAAAGAAAAAAATTAATTCATTCCTTCTACACAGACTCACCTCTCTGTTTCATATTCTCTTGGAAGCCCCGTCCCTGCAGGGCTCTGACTGTCTGCTCCATCCCTCACTCCTGCAGGCGCAGGTGGCTGGGGAGAAACAGTCCCCCCCTCCACAGCCTGTTCCCACTCTAACTTCATGGTGGCTCCTCTCCAAGGACGCTGAGCAGAGCCTGGAAACATGGCCAGCTCCTCCGTTCTTTCTCCCTCCAATGCATGTGGCTTTGTTTCACATTTTATATCCTTGTTACTACTAGATTACGATTAACTTCTGTAGTTGGCTACTTAATTCAAACACAACATTACATCATATGGAGAAAAGAGAGAAAGAAAAGGCAAATAAATTTCTTTTGAGATGGAGTCCTGCTCTGTTGCTCAGGCTGGAGTGCAGTGGCACGATCTCCTCAACCTTCGCCTCCTGGGTTCAAGTGATTCTCCTACCTCAGTCTCCTGAGTAGCTGGGATTACAGGCACCCACCACACCTGGCTAATTTTTGTTTTTAGTAGAGACGGGGTTTCACCATGTTAGCCAGGCTGGTCACGAACTCCTGACCTCTTGATCTGCCCGCCTTGGCCTCCCAAAGTGCTGGGATTACAAGCGTGAGCCACCGTGCCTGGCCAAAGTATTAATGTTGCCAGGAAAATACTTTGGAATTGTGAACCACCTTTAAGCATCTTGATTCCCCCCGGAGTCCTTGAACTACATTTTGGGAAAAGCTAACCTAAGAGATACACAGATAATACGTGAAAGTATAAATGGAAGCCATCTGAATATAAAATCAGGAGGTTATTTTAAAGAAAAACAAACAAACTGTGGGACACCCACGTCACCTTCCTGTGCTCTGAAGCTGCATTTGGCTAGGGCAGAACAGCCCTTCCCCACTACCTGTTCCTGCCCTGTTTCCATGGTAACTCATCTCCAAGGACCCTGAGTGTTGCTAGGCAACCAGACCAGCTCCTCCATTCTCTCCCCTTCCCCAACTAATTCCTGCTTTGTTTCTATCCTCACAGCGGCAACCCTGGACCCAGGTAATGTTAATTTGAGGGAAACACAGCATATTTGACATCTGACACCACATGGAATTCTCTGAGTTACAGGTGTTCACAGTGTCAACAGTTGCTGTTTCACATCTCCTGTGCTGACACCACCTCTGTCTGTGTGATGCTGGGGTGTCAGTGCTTGCTGGGAACAAAACCAATCGCCACATGAAAACTAACAAAGGGCCGGGTGAGGTGGCTCACGCCTGTAAAAAAATAAATCAATAAGGTCATTAGGGTGGGTCCCAAGTCCAATATGACTGATATTCTGCGTGTGTGTGTGTGCGTGCGTGTGTGTGTGTGTGTGTGTCGCAGTTTCACTCTGTCTTCCAAGCTGGAGTGCAATGGCATGATCTCAACTCACTGCAACATCTGCCTCCCGGGTTCAAGCGATTCTCCTGCCTCGGCCACCCTAGTAGCTGGGACTACAAGCGGGCGCCACCATGCCTGGCTAATTTTTGTGTTTTTAGTAGAGATGGGGTTTTGCCATGTTGGCCAGGATGGTCTTGATCTCTTGACTTCGTGATCCACCCACCTTGGCCTCCCAGAATGCTGGGATTATAGGCGTGAGCCACTGCGCCCGGCCTGAAAAGCTGTTTTCTCAGTGACCACAGAAATATATTTTCTCCAGGTTAGGAAACAAAAGAGGCAAAGTGCTTTAAAGAGGAAGTGCCAGCTTGGTGCAGTGGCTCACACTTGAAATCTCAACACCAGGAGGCCAAGGCAGGAGTTCAAGACTAGCCTGGGCAATACAGTGAGATTCCCCATCTCTGCAAAAAATAAAAAATAAATAAATGTTAATACCAAGGAGGCAAAGGCATCACACAGACAAGGGCTGAAATCCCAGCTCCTCCGCTTGCAGCCTTCTAAATCACAGACAAATCACTTATCCTCCAGGAACCTCCATCTCCCCCGTGTGTGAAATGTGTGCTGCAGTGTGCTTGGGATATAAACAGGTGCTAAGGCTACTATCGCAAAGCACCGCCAGCCTGTGGCTGCAGCAACAGACATGCATCGTCTGACAGCTCTGGAGGCTGGAAATCTGAAATCAGGGTGTCGGCAGGTTGGTTCCTTCTGAGAGCCGTGAAGAAGAATTTGCTCCAGACCTCTCTCCTTGGCTTGCAGACCACTGCCTTCTCCCTGTGCCTCTTCACACCAGCCTCTCTCTATGCGTGTCTCTGTGTGCAAATTCACCCTTTTCAGAAGAACAGCTGTCATATTGGATTACGGCCCACCCTATTTACTCATTTTAACTTAATACCTCTGTAAAGAACCTATCTCCAAATAAATCACATTCTGAGGTATAGGGGGTTAGGATTCCAACATATATTTGGGAGGGGGGGAAATAAATAAACCCCCAAAAGGTAAATGTGGCTTTCTAAAGAAAATTGTCTTAAAACCCATATTTACAGGATATGAATATTTGAGCTTGCGGGAAGTAGAAAAGTTCCTTTTTAAAGTTTCCTTTCTTGTTAAAGAACAAGTGTGCTACTAGCTTTGTTTTTTCTTTTCTTTTTCTTTTTTTTTATTGCTTTCTTTTTTTTTAAGACGGGGTTTCACCATGTTGGTCAGGCTGGTCTTGAACTCCCAACCTCAGGTGATCCACTCGCCTTGGCCTCCCAAAGTGCTTGGATTACAGGCGTGAGCCACCACGCCCGGCCTCTTTTTTTATTGTTAACAAATATTTGGTATTTTCTAGCTAGTAGCTCTTTGTTAAGCCCTATCCTATATAGCTGTTGGACATGCCGTCATTACAGGCATGTAGTACATTCTATGTCGTTTTCCTTTTTTTTTTTTTTTTTGAGATGGAGTCTTGCTCTGTCTCCAGGCTGCAGTGCAGTAGCGCAATCTCGGCTCACTGCAACCTCCGCCTCCCAGGTTCAAGCAATTCTCCTGCCTCAGCCTCCCAAGTAGCTGGGACTATAGGAGCATGCCACCATGCCCAGCTAATTTTTGAATTTTTAGTAGAGACAGGGTTTCACCATGTTAGCCAGGATGGTCTTGATCTCTTGACCTCGTGATCCGCCCGCCTCGGCCTCCCAAAGTGCTGGGATTACAGGCGTGAGCAACCGCGCCCAGCCTATGTCATTGTACTTTAACGAAGACGTCTGTGCTGGACATGCTCATGGGCATGTCCCAGCTCTCCATTGCTTTTACCCGTTTAGAAAAGTTTTAAGTTATTAGCCAGTAGGGTTTTAGTTTAGAGTGTCAGGTCTGACTCTAACCATCTGATCTCCAAGATCAGATACAGCAGTAAAGACGCCCTCAAATGCGTAAGGGATAAATGTGTGTGTTTTCCTTTGTTCCTTGTACTCTCATGGCACAATGGCTAGCCAGAGTACCCTTCCTGCAGTCCAGGAAGTAAAAATTGCGTTGCTAAAAAATCTTTTGTCTCAGTGCTAATTTTTCTTGCAGCACCAAGCATCTATTTCCAACAGAGCTGTTTCTGTTGTCCATCCTTTGAGGAAAATGTCTCCTCTCATGAAGCTTCCAGAAGGAAGAGGGAAACACAGAATGCCTGTTGAAGTCTACATATAAATAAAATATGAACTGTGAAGAAAGCATGGGTCATGGTGTAGGGGTAGCCTTGGAGCTACATAAAGTCATGTGGTATCTCACAATCAATGGCATGTTGGTTTGGTGAAATGCATTTTTCTTCCCATTCTATGTTCACACATTTCTCTGCTCTCCCAATTATCTAAAAATGATCTCATGGCCATTTTTCTAAGGGAACAATTTAGGAAAGCTAACAGAATTTCTTCAGAGAAGGCAACTAACTTAAAATATTGCTGGCCAATAGCAAATACTATGTGCATGTCAACTATTAATATTAAAATTATTTAAGGCCTAGGTGGAAGGACTGGAGTTCGAGACTAGGCTGGGCAACATAGTGAGACTTCATCTCTACAAAAAATAAAAGTTAAAATGATCAGCTGAGTGTGGTGGCACATGCCTGTGGTCTCAGCTACTCGGGAGGCTGAAACAGGAGAATCACTAGAACTGGGGAGGTCGAGGTTGCAGTGAGCGGTGATTGTACCACTGCATTCCAGCCTGTGCAACAAAGCGAGCCTCTGTTTCTAAAAAATAAAACTGAAAAGTAAAATGAAATTATTTACCTATGCCAATGGATTTGCCACCTTCTTTGCAATCGACTGAAATGACATCAACTACCTGAGACCAAAACAAAAGTGTGGGTTGCAAACCCCAGCACCCGCCTTTCTAGATTGTGCAACCTGCAGTAAGGGACTTAGCCTGTCTGAACCTCAGGTTCCTTCTTTCTTCTTCTTCTTTCTCTTTTTGAGACGGAGTCTCCTGCTGTCACCCAGGCTGGAGTGCAGTGGCACAATCTCAGCTCACTGCAACTTCGCTTCCCAGTTTGAAGCGATTCTCCTGCTTCAGCCTCCCGAGTAGCTGGGATTACAGGCGCGTCACGCTCGGCTAATGTTTTGTATTTTTGGTAGAGACGGGGTTTCACCATGATGGCCAGGCTGGTCTCGAACTCTTGACCTCAGGTGATCCGCCCTCCTAGGCCTCGCAAAGTGCTGGGATTACAAGCGTGAGTCACCGAGCCCGGCCTCAGGTTCCTTTCTAAGCCCATGGGCTCGGCTTCATCCCCTGAGCAAGAAAAAAGTCCCACGCCTGAGTTATTGGCTGAGCCCACCGCCCTGCACTAAGGCTGTGGTAGGCAGGGCTCTGGGCAGCCGCCCGGCCCTCCTTGGGCCCCCAGGGATAAAGGCCCTGCGGACCCACGCGGGCAGACGCTTAGCCTTCTGGGAATTATAGTTTTGATGACCCAGGCTCTGCAAGCCTTAGTCGCTGTTCCGGCGAGCGCGCAGCGCCCCCTGGGAATTGTAGTTCCTAGGAGTCAGGCGGGACAGATGCGCAGGCGCAGTCCGCCCGGGCCTGGCGCGCTGGCTCCTCCTCCGTAGCAGAAGTCTTGACCTTCTCTCCTCTGAGGAAAGAGGCCCAGGGTCTGCGATGGCCCAGGAGGACCCGAGACTGAGTAGAAGCGGAGCCGACTCTACTAAGCTGGGAGGGAGCCGGCCAGCGCGTTCGGAGGTGATCCCGGAAGGCGAGAGCAACGGTGTGTAGTGTGCATGTGCGCGCGTGTTCGTGCAGGTGTGTGACCGCGTGTGAGCCCGTCCCTGAGTGTCACTGTGTCTGCACCTGCTCAGAGGTACCAGCCCGTGCAGGTGTGTGACTCCGTCTGAGCACCGTCCCTGCGTGTCACTGCGTCTGCACCTGCTCACTCGGGGTGCCAGTCCCACTGTGTCTGCACCTGCTCACTCGGCGGTGCCAGCCGGTGCAGGTGTGTGACTGCCTGTGAGGCAGTCCCCGAGTGTCACTGTGTCTGCACCTGCTCACTTGGCGGTGCCAACCCAGGCAGGTGTGTGACTGTATGTAAGCGCATGTGACACTTTACTGGTGTGCTATGTGCTGTGTATGTGAAGCGGGTGTCTGCATATCACAGCATGTCCCACACACGTGTGTGACTGACTTTGGGCAAGTATGAAATTTCTCCTGGACATGAAGTGTGTGATCCCACGTGTGCATGTCTGGGGGTGCCACCGTGTAGGCTGACTGGGTGCATGTGACTGCCCGCACAATGACGAGTGACCTGGGTGTGTGTGAGCCTGTAGAGTGCCATGCTGCCTGAAGTGTGTGCGTCTGCACACGATGGAGACGCTGCACACGTGGGCTTTGACATGCTGGAGCTCTGCCCACCAAGTGTGACTGCATGTGTCCAGGCTTCCCATGTGTGTGTGTCCCGGAGGTGGCCGGCCTGTGTGGAGCAGGTGGTGTGTGCAACAGTTTGCTGGTCTCAACTCCTGGGATCAAGCAACCACCTTCCTTGGCCTCCCAAGATGCTGGGATTACAGGTGTGAGCCGCCGTGTCCCGCCTGGAGACACTTTTCATCGTTACAACTTAGGAGATAGGGGTGGTGTCCCTGGCATCCAGTGTGGAGAGACAAGGGGTGCTGCTCAACTTCTCACAACACACAGGATGGGTCCCACCACACCAAATTATCAGACCCAAAATGTCATTGGCACAGAGGTCCAGGAACCCCATGCTAAGTCCTTTCCAGTTCATCTGTTAGCCATTTTTCCAGCTCAGGACAAGTGACAATCTTTAATTTTTTTTTTTCCACCTTTTTTCTTTCAGACCCAGAGAAGAGATGTGAGATCGAGACAGCAGCTCAGGGATCAAGGATGGAGGGACTCTGAGCGTCGCCCTCCAGGGCGCGGAGTTGGAAGGAAACTGGAAACACGAGGGCCGGCTTGAGGACCCGCAGGAAAACCAGGAAAGCTGTCCAGAGCCAGAGGCCATGGCCTGCAAGGGAGACCCTGCACGGGACGGCGTCCAGGAACGCGATGAATTACACCTAATCCCAAGAACCATACTGAGTCCTACTGCTACCCAAGCCAGCGTCCCCCGGCGACAGCAGGCCCGGCAGGTGCAGCGCGCCGGGGAAGAGCCCGAAGCGGAAGCCTTCTGACAGCCGCCCGCCGGAGAAGGCGGCGGCCCGGGAAAGCCGTGGAAATGCGAGGACTGCGGGAAGGCCTTCAGCTACTTTTCCGCGTTCATCTTGCACCAGAGAACCCACACCGGGGAGAAGCCGTTTGCGTGTCCCGAGTGCGGCAAGGCCTTCAGCCAGAGCGTGCACCTGACCCTCCACCAGCGCACGCACACGGGCGAGAAACCCTACGCGTGCCCCGAGTGCGGCAAGGCCTTCAGCCAGAGCTCCTACCTGGCGTCCCCACTGGCGCACGCACACGGGCGAGAAGCCGCACCGCTGCGCCGACTGCGGCAAGGCCTTTGCGCGCCCCACTCACCTGACCCAGCACCTGCGCGTGCACACGGGCGAGCGGCCCTATGCGTGCGTCCGGTGCGCCAAGGCGTTCCGCAACCGCTCGTCCCTGATCGAGCACCAGCGCATCCACACCGGCGAGAAGCCCTACGAGTGCGCTGAGTGCGCCAAGGCCTTCCGCTTCTCCTCGGCGCTCATCCGCCACCAGCGCATCCACACCGCGGAGAGGCCCTACCGCTGCGGCCAGTGCGCCAAGACCTTCTCGCAGATCGCGCACCTGACGCAGCACCGGCGCGTGCACACCGGCGAGAAGCCCTACGCGTGCCCGGACTGCGGCGCGCCCTTCAGCCAGAGCTCTTCTCTGGCCGAGCACCGGCGAATCCACACCGGCGAGAAGCCCTACGCGTGCGGCCGGTGCGCCAAGGCCTTCACCCAGGTGTCGCACCTGGCGCAGCACCAGCGCACGCACACCGGAGAGCGGCCCTACAGCTGCCGGGACTGCGGCAAGCGCTTCGGCAACCGCTCCCACCTCCTCCAGCACCACCTCGTGCACAGCGGGGAGCGGCCCTACAAGTGCCTGCAGTGCGGGGCCGCCTTCACCCACGTGTCCTCCCTCATCGAGCACCAAAAGATCCACACCGGGGAGCGGCCCTACAGGTGCAGCGAGTGCGGCAAGGCCTTCAGCCAGGCCTCGTCGCTCACTCTGCACCTGCGCACGCACACGGGCGAGCGGCCCTTCGCCTGCCAGCAGTGCGGCAAGGCCTTCAGCAACCGCGCCTACCTCATCCAGCACCACATCGTGCACACCGGGGGAGAAGCCCTACGAGTGCGGCGGCTGCGGGAAGGCCTTCAGCTTCTCCTCGGCGCTCATCCGACACCAGAGGATGCATGCGGACAAGAAGCCCTACTCGTGCGGCCAGTGCGGGGACGCCTTTGCCCAGCTCCCACACCTGAGTCAACACCTGCGCACTCACAGGGAGGGGGAAGCCTGTGAACATGGGTGCCCTGGCAGAGACCCGCATGGACCAGCAGAAGATTAAGAGCTGAGGTTAACTGGGGCCGCGTACGCCAGGCGCTCCACTAAGTGCTCGCCCCCTTTCCAACCTCACAATGTTGTGGGTGAGATACTCTTGTTATCCCCGACGCTTCCGGTGAGGAAACCGAGGCTCAGAGAAGCTTGTTAACTTGCCTGAGGGCACACAGTGGGGAAAACATATGGCTGGGACTGTATCCCACATCTGCCAGACTCCCCGCAGTCTCCCCTGATGCAAAATTTTAAATGGGGCACAGGCAAGTAGATCTGCAGAAACAGCTGTGGCTGGCTTTTTCTTTTTTTTCCTCTTCCTTCCTTTTTTCTTTCTTTCTCTTTTCTTTCTCTTTCTTTCTTTCTCTTTCTTTCCCCTTCCTGCCTTCATTTTCTTTTGTTTTTTCTTTCTTTCTTTCAACAGAACCTCCATCTGTCACCCAGGCTGGAGTGCAGTAGAGTGGTCTCCAGACACTGCAGCCTCCGCCTCCCAGGTTCAAGCAACCTCCCGAGTAGTTGGGATTACAGACATTCACCACCACACCCTGCTAATTTTTGTATTTTTAGTAGAGACAGAGTTTCATCATGTTGGCCAGGCTGGTTTTGAACTCCTGTCCTCAGGCTGTCTGCCCGTGGTAGCCTCCCAAAGTGCTGTGACTGCAAGCAAGAGCCACTGCACCCGGCTGGCTGGCCTTTTCATTGTTGATTTTGTTATTGAGTAAGCACTTGCTCAGTAAATTTAAATAAATTAAAGGAATTAAAGGTTTGGTTCCTTTGGTCAAGTTGGCATATTTACTAAAGGAGCAGAGTCTAAAGAAATCTGGATTCACTAAGATAGAAACGGTGCTTAGAGAAAATGAGCAGGAGAAACCTAGAGCTGGAAGTTATTCTAGAAGACGGGAGTGCCTCTCCCTGACACATTTACAAAATGTTTAGAGTGGACCTAGTCTTTTTTCAGTATGAGGAAACACCTACCCAACTCCAGCATTTTCCCCCGTAACTCAAAGACCTGACTTTATTGCTTGTATCAGTTAGCTCTTGCTGTGTAACAAATCATCCAGCCCTCATTTGTCCATTTACTATTTCTCATGCATCTACAGGTCAGCTGCTGGTTCTGTTGGTCTGGACCAGGCTCGACCTGGACCTGGACCAGGAGGGCTCAGCTGGGCCAATTTGATCTTCTCCTCCTGACTCACATCTCACCTGGCTGTGTTCTCAGGAAGGTGACGGGAGTCTGATGGACAGTGGATACACAGGCACGCTTTCAAGCCTCTGATATTGCCACATTTGCATCTAGTCCCACAGGCCAAACCAAGCCTCCTAGCCAAGCCTAGGAACAGCCCAGGAAGAGCCTTCCCAAGCGTGTGGTTACAGGGGAAGGGTGAAAAGTAGGAGTAATGAGTGTTATCCACCTACTACAATGGTGAAATGAAAGTTATAATCTCATAACTTCACACAAATATAATCGTTGGAAGATTATTTTATGGGGGAATACATTCATGTAGTCCACAATTTATAAAGTAAAAAAACCAAAACAAAAAACCCTTCTTACTCCTGTGTCTCCCAGCTACCAAGGCCCCCTCACTAGAAGCAACCACTTACTATATGTAAGTATATATATGAATATTTATATGCATAGAATATTCTGGAAATATACATCTTTCTATACCAATGGTAGCATATGATATGCAGAATTTTCTATCTAGCTCTTTTTAATTATGTCCACTAATATACTTTGCATTAGTAAACAAATGGGTGGATGCTATTCCTTTAATGAAGTTTGGGCGTAAGATTTCTTAGGTAATAGAATCACTTATGATTGTTTTAGTCTTCCCACTGTGACTTGTTAAGATCTCTGACAAAAATGTTTTTCAGCTGTAAGAATGCTTTTCTTATAACAAATTGTCCTGTGTCACAGGACAACATGGGTCCTCCTCTGCATAAAAAGAACCCTCGAAACTTTCTTACGAGATTTTTCAGTTATACAGAAAAGTATAAAGTACGAGCAACAACCACACATATATACCCACCCAGATTCAATCCTTAAAAGAACTCACCCTCCCAAAGTGCTGGGATTACAGGTGTGAGCCACTGCATCCTGCCATGATTATTTTCAATATCCCACAAAATTAATCAAGACCTGTGGTGCTGTCTGAGCTAATCAGAGCCCACTCAACCCCTCAACATCCCCTATTTTTTTGTTTTTTGGTTTTTTTTTTTTTTTTTTTTTTGAGCAGGGTCTCACTCTTTGACCCAGGCTGGAGTGCAGTGGCCTGATCATGGCTCTCTGCAGTCTCAATCTCCTGGGCTCCAGCAGTCCTCTTGCCTCAGCCTCCGAGCAGCTAGAACTACAGGTGCACGCCACCATGCCTGACTAATTTATTATTATTATTATTTGTAGAGATAGGATCTGACTGTGTTGCCCAGGCAGGTCTCAAACTCCTAACCTCAAGCGATCCTCCTGCCTTGACCTCCCACAGTGCTGGGATGAGAGGCGTGAGCCACCATGCCCTGCTGGCTGGACATCGAAGACAGTCTCCACACTCATCTTCCCGCTTCCCCCTTTGCCCTGCGACAATCCACTCTCCACCCTTTACTTGGGCAGTTGGCTTATGCCTCAGGGCCTTTGCAGTTGCTGCTCTCTCTCCCTTATTTCAGCACATTTGTCCCCAACGCAGAATGAGGATGCAAGTTGCAGATGTGTGTGATGAGAATCTGCCAGGTCTCCCACCTTGCCGTATGGAAGAGATGATCACAGGGTCTATGATAGCCATCCCCCGCCATGTAGAAAAAAGGGAGGGAGGTGAGGAGAGGAAACGTCCCAGTACCAGCTATAAATAAAGCAAATTTTATCCCAAACTGGTGTAACATGAACCAATAATAATCATTATTATTTTTGCTTAAGCTCATTTGAATTGAGCTTCTCTTATTTGTAGTAGAATCCCAACAAATGTCATAGTTAAGGCCTGTTTTCCTTTCTTTCTTTTTTTTTTTTTTTCTTTTTGAGACAGAGTCTCACTCTGTTGCCCAGGCTGGAGTGCAGTGGTGCAGTCTCGGCTCACTGCAACCTCCACCTCCCAGGTTCAAGCAATTCTCCTGGCTCAGCCTCCTGAGTAACTGGGATTACAGGCACACGCCACCACCCTGGCTAATTTTTGTATTTTAGTAGAGATGGGGTTCCACCATATTGGTCAGGCTGGTCTTGAACTCTCGACCTTGTGATCTGCCCACCTTGGCCTCCCAAAGTGCTGGGAATATAGGTGTGAGCTGCTGCGCCTGGTCTGTTTTCCTTTCTTTTAAGGGCTGGTTGCTTGTTGCAGGCAATCAGCCTGAGCGAGGAATGGAGAAATAATCCCATACTTTTCCCTGTTAATTTCTGTAGACAACCTCATATACACAAACAGAAGAATTTTTTAAAAGAGTAGGATGGTAATATCAACCAGTATTAGACAAGTAAAATTTAAGGCAGAAGATTAAATTGATTGGAGACAATCATTTTTTTGTTTAACAAAGGATTCAGAATCAGGTTTTGATTAACATTTATTGAGTGCCTACTATCTGCCTGGCTCTGTGCTTGGTGTTTCACATATATTATTTAATTGTCAAGGACATAACAATGCGTGCTTATATGCATCGAATTACACAGCTGTTGAGTACATAAAGCATAGATTATAAACATTTATTGGCAAAAACAATTGTACTAGCAGATTTTCACATAACCTTACTGGTTTTTAATGAATACAGTAGGCCAAAATTAGATAACATATGAATCTGAACAATATAATTGATGATACTGAGTTAATTAACAGGCATGTAGAGTTTTCAATTCTACAGACAGAGAATATATCTTCATCTTAAATGTTCATGAAACAATTACAAAAAGTGGACATGTTCTAGGCCACAGTAAAAGCTTTTTAAAAAGTTTTGGAAGCAGATGTATTTTAGGTCACATTCTGTGTTCACAGTGCAGTAAAACAAGACAAAAAAAACATTTATTTATTTATTTATTTATTTTTCTTATTTTTTTAAGACGGGGTTTCACCATGTTGGTCAGGCTGGTCTTGAACTCCCAACCTCAAGTGATCCACCCGCCTTGGCCTCCAGAGTGCTTGGATTACAGGCGTGAGCCACCACACCCAGCCAAAAAACTATTTTTAAACAAAGAAATAAACCAAATCACTTATTTTCAAAGTATTATTTAGAAACACTACAATGTAATATTTAGACAACCTAAACAAAAATGAATAATCAAACATTAAGATGTGGCTAAGGCTATATCCAGAAGTACATTTGTATTAATAGGTATGCTATTATAAAAAATATAAAGAATATAAATCAAGTATTCAGCATAACGAAGACAAAGGAGAAAAACAATAAAAAATAAACACAAGGAGAAAAACAATGAAAAATAAACACAACACATATTAAAGGAAAACAAATTACAAATAAAAGAAATAACGGATATAAATGAATCCTAATGCTGGTTCTTTGGAAAAACAATAGTAAACTAGATAAATCTTTGACAAATCTAATAATGAATAAACCACAAACAGAAGTTGACAGGATAGAGGGGATAGACCAAAATAAAGAGAACATTTTAATTATAAAAACAGTACGTATAATTAAGCTAATAATATGAAATCGCTCTATGGAATGAAAAATTTTCTAGAAAATAAAAGAAACTCTATAAATCACCAAAATAAATGCAAGAGGTTAAAAGTATTAATAAATTGATAACATTGGAAATAACTAAGAAAGCTGCCCAAGAATTAGCTGAAACATTCTCTCCATGGCTCTATGACCTGGTTATAACAATGGATTCTTTTAAAATGTCAAGGGTCTGATACTTTTCAAGCTGCAGAAACTATTTGGAAGCATAGAAAAGGTACAAGTTATCCAAGTCTTTCTATAACGCAAGCTTAACCATGACAATCAAACTTCACAGAGATAGCACCAATCTCACATATGAAGGTAGAGGTAAAAATCCTACATAAAATATCAATAAATAGAATTTAGAGTGTGAAAGGACTGGTGCACCACAACCTTAAGAATGCAAAGTTGGTCTGATGTTAGGAAATGTACCAGATTTCATCGATTTTCAGTTGCACATTTTTTCATCTTCTCAAAGTCAGGAGTTATCTTCCAGTTGGTGGCATCTTACGAATAATTAGCATTTTTCTTTCTCCATGGTATACAAAATAATGTTTTACAATCAATGATGTCTTCATTTCATGGAAATAAAGTATGTGAAAACTCACACCAAAAATATTTTTTAAATCATCTCAAAGGATGTTTGAAAGGCCTTTGAAAATATTCAACACCCATTTCTGATTTTTAGCACACTTCCTTAACATGACACAGGGCATCTATTTCATTAAATTAAACCTTTAAAACAACAGCCACCATTGTAGTTAAATGTGAACATCATAGGCATCCCCGTTAAAACCAGGAACAAAAAAAGCACACACACTACCAAGACTATGGTTGTTTGTTGTGGAGCTTTTGACCACTCCACAAAGCCCTGAAACAGAAAAAAAGGAAAAGGATAAATATTGGAAAGGACGGGGCCACCATTGTTACTTGTAGGAAAATAGAATTATATGACTGGAAATGAAATGTCATATCAAAAGATAAGCTGTATGAATTTAAAACTGTACAACTGAGTAACTAGATATAAAATAAACAGGAGAATGTAATGTGTCTATTCTCTATCAGAGGAAATGTCAGAATGATAGGATGACAATTTGAAAATCTCATTGGTGTATTAAATCTCAGTTTCAACATACCATCTATGCTCTAATGACTCCACCCCCTCAAGAGATATGTGTGTGTGTGTGTGTGCATATGTATGTGTATTTGTTGTCCCAACTATATGTCTCACTGCCTATTTGCCATCTCCAGTTGGATATCTGATGGACATCTTAAACTTCACATGTCCCCAAACAAATATTCTAATGTTCCCCAACCAAAAAAAAAAAAAAAAAAAGCTCCTCATGCCCCTCCAGACCTTCAACTGTGGCATTGCTGACTCCTCTCTTTCTGTCACCACCCACATTCAAGACATCAGCAAATACTGTTGGCTTTATCTTCAAAACCTCCAGAATCTGACCATTTCCCTTCCCTTCACTACCACCACCCTGGTCAAAGCCACTGTCATCTATCTTGTACTCTTTCTACAGAATTCAGTTTCTTATCTTGATAATCCCGCCCAATTTCTTCTCCATGGGTCAGAGTCCTCCTTCTAAAGTGGATGTCATTCCTTGCCTTTCTCACTCTGTTCCAGTCACAGTCACGTCAAAGCCTTTGCAGTTACGAGTTCTTCTCCCTGGAATGTCCTTCCTCCAGATACCCTTAAAGCTTTCTCTGTTACGTCCTTAGAAAACCCTTCCCTCACCATCTATGTAAACCAGCATGCCTTCCACAACCCCTTCCCAACAAAGACCCTGCACTATGCATGCTTCTTGTCTTTTTCCCCCATGCGCTCATCACCACCTGACATGCTAGATACGTTTATTGTTTCTTCCTCCAATGACACTAAGCACCAAGAGGGCAACCCTTTGCTTTGTTTGCTACTGTATTCCCAGTGCCTGGAACAGACTATGAGCTCTGTAAATATTTGTTGAATGAGTTAATAAATGAAAAAGCATAGCATGATGAAAGATGAGAAGACAAAATGTTTAACAATGACAATTTTCCAAATTAATGATGAATTTAGTGCAATTGCTCTTAAAATATCAAGGAAGTTCGGTGAATGTACATGACACAATGGATTATCTGGAAAGTTAGGCAATGGTGAACACCGAAAACAATCCTGTGAAAGAAGAAAAATGGAGGGAGACATGCTATGAGTTGCTAAAGTGTATTATAAATCATTGATGGAATTCACATTTCTAATCTTTGAAAAAAAATGCTCCCTCTAGCCTGCTGATTCTCTCTGGATGACACCTCATTTCAAATCTTCCTTTAAAACCAGATAAATGACCCACTAGGGACACTGACCCGCTTAAGCACTTCCCAAACCTGGCAGAGCACCAAAAGTTGTTGGGAGTTTTTCAAATATCTTGGGCTCCTCCTTGGATTTTCTGGTTCACTGCATCTCAGGAGGACCAGAGAATGTGAATTTTTATAAAGTTCCTCATAATCCATCCATAAAATTGAGCCAACTTAACAAAGGTTCATTGTAGCATTTCCTTCTGTAGCAATGACAACAATGGCAGCCTAACAATTCATCAGCTAAGGAAATGGGTCTGACACAACCGAGCTATAGAATATTTGGCAGCAGTAGGCCATGCACGGTGGCTCACGCCTGTAATCCCAACACTTCGGGAGGCTGAGGCAGGTGGATCATGAGGTCAGGAGTTTAAGACCAACCTGGCCAAGATGGTGAAACCCCGTCTCTACTAAAAATACAAAAATTAGCCTGGCATGGTGGCAGGCGCCTGTAATCCCAGCTACTTGAGCACGGAATTGCTTGAACCCAGGAGGCAGAGGTTTCAGTGAGCTGAGATCACACCACTGCACTCCAGCCTGGGCAACAGAGTGAGACTCCATCTCAAAAAAAAAAAGAATATTTGGCAGCAGTAAAAAGTAACTTTGAAATACAATAAAGATAATCAACATGTATTAAATGGAAAACTGTCCAGCATGTATTAAGTGAAAACACCAATTGGAGGAATAACAGTTTTGCCATAATTTCCTTTTTTGGAGTTAAAAAAATATATATGTAGTTTACTACATGATAGTAGTTAGATAAAACTCAACAACAAGCAAAACTAATCCATGCAAGTGGAAATCGAGAACTGTAGTTGTCCACAGGGCTGGGGAGTGAGGCGGACCAGAAGGGAAAATGAGAGAATGTTCTAGAATGATGACAGCACTCCATATCTTGATTGGGGTGTTGGTTACACGGATGTACACATATCAACAATCCCTGGTTAGTGCATTTTATTGGAAATAATTACACTTCAATTTTGAAAAGCAGAATATAAAGTTAAGAAAACGTAATAAATACAGGTAATCTGAAATCCAGCAATTTTACACACATCACACATAATAGACCCAGAGATGCCTCACCTAGTTCCTCTTTATTCTGTTTTTCAGGCTGGTGCAGATCTCCCTGGATGCTAGAGGTACTGGCTGCTAGTTGTATGGTTTACAGTTTGTAGTTGCTCCTCCTCTTCTGAGAAATGCCCTTTGCTAATGAGATCTTCCTTTCTAGAGGATTACCCAGGAGGTTAACTCACCTTCCAGGGCAGTCCACACCCAACAGCAACTCACATGGGATACAAAAAGGCCGCTCCATTGACTCAGAGGAGGACAACTCTCTATTCACATTCCAGGGCTCCCCTGGGATAAGACGGAGGCTGGACTTCAGTTCAACCTATGTATTTGCCTGGCTCCCTCTCCTTCCCTCTCCAGCTTCCCTCGCTCCCCACTGGACTTCACCTGAGAGCACAACCCTCAATCAGTCACTTGCACGCAAATCTCTATTCAGTCTCAGCATATAGGGAAACATGTTTGGCAGGATATACAGCAACTTCTTTTTGTTTCTTTGTTTATTTGTCTGAGACAAAATCTCACTCTGTCGCCCAGGCTAGATTACAGCGGCACAATCTCAGCTCATTGCAATCTCTGCCTCCCAGTTTCAAGCGAGTCTCCTGCCTCAGCCTCCTGAGTAGCTGGAATTACAGGCATGCGCCACCATGCCCAGCTAATTTTTGTATTTTTAGTAGAAATGGGGTTTTGCCATGTGATGCAGGCTGGTCTTGAACTCATGACCTTAAGTGATCTGCCTGCCTCTGCCACCCAAAGGGCTAGGATTACAGGCATGAGCCACGGCGCCCAGTCAGCTTCTTGAAACATTCTGTTGAGGTAGAATGTACAAAGAGAAGGTTGCACACATCCTAGGTGTACAGCCTGAGGCAACTTCAGAAGGTGAACGCCCCATGGAACTAGCACCCCAAAAAAGAAGCAGATCATTATCAACCCCACAAACCCCCCCACCTCAAAGGTAACCACTGCCCCACTTCTCACACTATGGATGAATTTGACCCGTTACAGCAACTTTTACCAGGGGTTATTTCTGGGCATTGATCTTTTTAAAATCTCATGCACTTAGGTAAGATTTGCTGGTGTGACATATGCTTGACTTTTATGGAACGGGAATGACGGGACCGTTTTTCCCTGCTTGCTTGCTTTCCTCTGGGCCCACAGACTGGGAACTTCTGCCTTCTTGGAAAGTAACTCTTTTTCTTTCTTCCACTCCTTCACTCACTCCTCTCTACAGGAGGTATAGTGACTAGTAGAACAGGGAGAGGTCTTCATCTCTGTCCCAGTCCTCTCTGGGGAGGAACAAGCCCCAAACAGGCAGGACACCTCGTGTGTAAGAGACATGCTGGGTTCAAATCCTAGCTCTGCTGTTTACACGTTGTGTGACTAGGGAAAGTCACATAACCTCTCTGGGCCTTAGTTTTCCCATCTGTAAAATGGGATAACAGGTCCTACATTAAGGGCTGATAAGAGGACCAAATAAATGAAGGTAAGTAGAGCACAAAGTCCAGCTCCCAGCCTGTGATGAGGGCTGTAACTGTCATAGAAGGTCTCTGGTTCCAGACAGCCTGCTCCTCTTTCTTTTTGGAAGTGGGTTGTCTGCAGGAAGGAGAGTCTGTCTGTACAGAAAACTGACCCAGGGCCTGCCAATGAGAGGCCCTCCCCTGTCAGCCCCCTGGTATGTGCTCCATCAATGCTGGTTCAATGAATTACAACTGGCGAATGAGTGGATGAGTGAATGGATGATGTCACAGAGGCCTCTCCCAATCAGCATGTGTAAAATTGACCTTGTCACTTTTTCCAAACTTTCTTCGTGATCCCTATTCTGGGGGCCAGAACCTCCTTCTGCCCTGTCCCCACACCAGAATTTGGGTGTTGCCCCAGGCTTGCCCCCGTTCCTTCACCTTTCATGCCCCACAGGTTTGGAAATGTCGTCGGGTCCACAACTCCACACGCCCTGGGTCCTGTTCCCACAGCCATGCTGCCTCAGCCCCTGTCCTCCCTCCAAGCCCAAATTCCATGCCAGCTCTGCTACCCACTCACTGTGGGACCTGAAGCAAGCCATTTGGTTTCTCTCTGCCTCAGTTTCCTCATCTATAAAGGGGGAAACCAGGCTAACAATCTCGCAGGACTCATGAGTTAATCATGAGGGTTAATGAGTGTCGAGTTACTAGGTGAGTTATAATAAGATGCGCTTAGAATGGCATCAAGCAGCTGGGTGCGGCGGCTCACGCCTGTAATCCCAGGACTTTGGGAGGCCAAGGCAGGTGCATCACAAGGTCAGGAGATCAAGACCATCCTGGCTATAACGGTGAAACCCCGTCTCTACTAAAAACACAAAACATTAGCCGGACATGGTAGTGCACGCCTGTAATCCCAGCTACTTGGAAGGCTGAGGTAGGAGAATCGCTTGAACCCGGGAGGCGGAAGTTGCACTGAGCCAAGACCGCACCATTGCACTCCAGCCTGGGTGACAGAGTGAGACTCCGTCTCAAAAAAAAAAAAAAAAAAAAAAAAATAGTATCAAGCTTGTAACATGCACAAGGTAATGACCACCGCCCCTCCTGGTGTTCCCCCAAATGTACCTGGCACATCTGTACCTCAGGACCTTTGCACTTGCTGTGTCCTCTGCACAGAGCCCCTTCCCCTAGACATCTGCCAGTCTCAGTCCCCACCTCCTCCAGGTCCTCACTCAATAGCTCCCGCTCAGTGGGACTTTCCTAGACACACTTCTTAAAATAGCAACCCCTAGCCCCAACTCCTACTCCCAAACCCTCTTCCTGTTTTATTTTTCTCCATAGCAGTCATCACCACTAAGCATAATTCATATTTTAACTGCTTATTTCAATTGTCATCTGTCTACCCTGGTGACTGTGAGCTCCATGAAGGCAGAGGCCATTTCTGTCTTACTATTGTACACTCTGTGCATTGATCACTGCTTGGCACTGAGTAGGTGCTCAAGAAATAGATGTGCAATGAATGAATAATGTCATCCCAGTCATATTTTCACCCAAACCTCCCACTGTTCTGCTGTCAACTTCAGTGTCTTCCAAATGTACCTTGCTGTGCCACCTTGCCTGTGCATATGCTGTTTCCTTCCCTGCTGTGCCTGTGAAATTCCTACTATCCCTAAAACCCCAGGTCTGGTGTGTCCTCCTCTCTGGGATATCCAAGAATAAACTTCTGGCATGCAGTTAACTGCTTCCTTTGGCCCACGCCACTGTGCCCAGCACTTATCTCTGCACTATCATGGTTTGTTGCCCAGTTTGTGCCCCTCGCCCTTACACCTGCACCACGAGTCAATAAATCCCTTTTCTGGCTTGAGCCAGCCAGAGTTAGATTCCTGACATGATTAGAAGATGGACGGCACTCTCATGTGCTCACTGAGAGTAATTATGTGATGTTTCTCATGTATGAGATGAATGTATAAATGAAAGAACCACTGGTTTTCTTATATTAATGTTCTATTCCTCAAAAAAGAAAACATTTGGTCTTTGAGTGAAAGGAATGTGTTTGAGAACTCTGTTTGGTTTTACTCATAGTATATGGATTAAAACTCAGTCGGCGGTTAGTGGATGGATAAATGGAGTAGTGGGTGGATGGGTGAATGGGTGGTAGGTGGTCTTATGACTGGATGTGTGAATAGATACAGATGGATGAATGAGTGAGTGGGTATATGGGTGGGTGCATGCTAGCCATACCCTCACCACAGCCAACAGGAGTAGAGGGATGAATAGGTGGGTGGACAGATGGGTAGATAGGGGATGGGTATGTAGGTGGGTGGATTGAATAGATAGTTTGATGTAATGTGGATAAAAGGGTGAATGAGTAGGTATATGGGTAACTGGATATGTGGATGGATGAATGGATGGATGGAATGGGCATAGGGATGCATAGGGGATGAAAGGTTGGGTAAATAAATGAGTGGACAGATGAATGGTTGGTGGATACTCAATGGGTAGATGAATGAATGGATGGGTGAATGGAAAGGTGGGAGGATGGGTAGAAAGGACGGTTTATGGGTGGATGGATAAGTGGATAGACAGCTGAGGTATAGGGGACGGGCTGATACATGCATGAATGGGTGGGTGGGTGGATGGATGGATGGACAGATGAATGGATGGGTAAATGAACAAATGAATGGAATGGGTATACAAATGAGTAGGTGAATAAAAGTTTGGGTGGATGAATGAGTGGACAGATGAATGAATGGCTGGTAGATGTTTGAGAGGTAGACGAATGAACGGATGAGTGATTGGAAAGGTAAGAGGGTGGGTGGAAGGGAGGGTTGATGAATAAGGGGATAGAAGATGAAATACAGAGGTGGATGCAGGATGGATGGATTTGTGAAGAAAGTGTTGGAGGGTAGGTGTGAACTGAGTCACACGCACCACATGGAGACCCTCCAGTCTGCATCTGATCACCATAGAAATCAGACACGAGAGATCTGATTTCCCACAAGAGATCTCTTGAGATTTCTATGGGGCAGGTAAATTCCAAGCTGAGAATGCAAATGTGACAAATTACTGAGATCTATAGAGTGGGGCATTTGTGGAAAAGAGAAAACCCCCCAGTGTACCTGGGAGCCCTCTGATTCGTCATCTTCCTCCACCGAGCTCCACTCCTGGGAAAGCCCAGTCTCTTGAGAAGGCAGGTCTGGGTGAGGGGTGGGAATGGAAGAAAAAGGAGCCATGAGTGAGTGGCCAAGCGGTGGGGGTGGGCTCTTCCCCCAGCATCCTGTCCCTTTTCTACTAATAGCCGCCTTCTCTCTCTCTCTTCACCCCCAGTCTCTCTCTCACACACACACACACACACACACACACACACACACACACACACACACACATGCCTATGTGGTTTAGGTGGGGCTGAGAGAATGAGAGACCTGAATTCTATGTATAACTACCTGGAAAACTTCAACTATGCCTCCTGATGTGCCCTGCCACCTGAGTCTTCACTCCCTTACCTGTCCAGTAGGTAAAAGAGTTCCTTCTCTACAGCCCCCCAGCAAGAACTGGGTGAAGGAGCAGAAGAAAAAGCCACAGAAGTAAACCAGGGTGATGGAGGCTTCCCCAGCTTCCGAAGAACAGACACTAGCGGAGACATGTCCCCATAGTCAGAACCTTAGCATCGCTCTTATCCCTAAGCTGAATAGACTGGGCAAGTCCTGGCATTTTCCACTCTCCCTGCACCTTAGCCCCAGCCAGGAGCTCCAAGCCTCACTAGCAGAGCTGGCCTCTGTTACCCACGCCTTCTGTCCCAGGCTTGCTCAGCCCCGGAAGAAAAAGACAGCACCTTGTAAGTGGTATACTGTTCAGCCCCTTTTCCGCTTTGGGGTGCCATTGAGATGTCAGCAAATGACACTGCCCTTTATCCGTCTGTTCGGCCAAAACCCTAAAAGTGATCTTGATGCCTCGCTTTTCCTCCCCTTCCCCACATCCATCAGCAAGAACTGATTCCCTCTCCCAAAGGTGTCCCAAATCTCTCCACTTGCCTCACCTCTGTCTTGGACTGTTGCAGGAGTCTCCTAACTGGCTTTCCACCTTCCCTTCTTGACTTCCTAGCCCTACGATCCATCTTCACATGCAGTGGGACTAAGGGTTTCTCAAATTTGGCACTATCAGCATTTGGAGCCTAACCGTTATTTGTGGGTGTGTGTGTGGGGGGGGGGATCCATCCTGTGCATCGTAGGACATTTATCAGTAGCACTACTGGCTTCTCCCCCACCAGACAACAGCAGCATCTCCACAGTTAGGATAACCCTAAATATTTCCAGACATTGCCAAAAATCACCTGGGGAGGAGAGGTGGGGTATAAGACCACTCCCAGTTGAAATCCACTGAATTAGAGGAATATTTTTGAAATTCAAATGAGATCATGTGATTTTCCTCTTCAAATCTTCCCGTGCTTGAAAATTGGGGTGTTCCTTCTCTTAGCCATTCCTAAGAACCCTGCAAGCAGGCCCATGAGGATAAGCCTGACAAATCCTGCTGGAGACATATGCCCTGTCCTCAGCACCACCAAGCCAGCCAACAGCCAGTACCAGCAGATACAGGAGTAAAGCCATCTGAGATTGACCAGTGGGCCCACCAGCTCTCTGAGGCTGCACAGAAAAGCACAGGCAGCAGAAATGTCCCCTGAAGTCAGGCCAAACTGCTGACCCACAGAATCATGAGCTGATAAGTGATTGTTGCTTTACACCACTAAGTTTGGGGATGATTTGTTACACAGCAACAGCTGACTGACACAGTGCTCCTTGAATAACTGTTGAATGGATGAGTGAAGGAGTGTATGTTTAGTCTTTCCCTAGGCTCTGCCAATTCCTTTCCCTCCACCCATTCACCTCCCAAAGGACCCCTGCATCTCACCTTTCTCATCACTGTCACAGCTGGAGGCCCCAACCTCCACAGCCTCCCAGTCTTTGGTGCAGGTGGGATGGGGAGGCTTCTCCCAGGCCCGGCTCTCCTGAGGCAGCAGTGTCTTGGTCCTCTCGGGCTCCAGCAGCCCCCGCGTCTGCTCAGGCCTGAGACTCTGCATCGCCCCAGGAGAAGGTGAAGTGTCTGAGATAAGCTTCTCTTTCTCCTCCAGCTCCAGGGTCCTCTCTGGTTCCCCAGGCACAGGATTCAGAACCTGAGGACTGAAGGACATTTCATCATTCAGTTAATCATTACAGAGGGCCAGCAGGTGCAAGGCATGATTCTAAGCATTAGAAATACAGCAGTAATCAAATGGAGATTCCCGTCCTCCTGGGGCTTACATTCTAGTAGGGACAGAAAGAGACTGGCAGGGAACAAATAAAGCACACAGCATGTCAAACAGTAGAGAGTGCTCTGGAGATAAAGCTGGAAAGGGAATGACTGTCATGGGCAGGCACACACAGATACACACACTCACATATACACACATACAAACATAAATACACACATACCTACACACAGTCATATACACACACTCATACTCACATATACACACATATAAACATACACACACATACATACCCACAGACACACACAGTCACATACACACACTCGCATACTCACACATACACACATCCAAACATAAGCACACACATACATACATACACACATACCCACAGACACAGTCATATACACACACATACATTACACACATACAAACATAAACACACACATACACACATACAATACACAGTCACATATATACACACATATTCATATATACACACATATTCACACACAAACATAAATACACACATACCTACATACAGTCATACACACACATACATATAAACATACACACACACATACATACCCACAGACACACACAGTCACATACACACACTCACATACTCACATATACACACATCCAAACATAAGCGCACACACACATACACACATACCCGCAGACACACATACATACACTCACATACATTACACACATACAAACATACACACACACATACAGATACACAGTCACATATACACACACATATTCATATATACACACATATTCACATATACACACATACAAACATTAACACACACACACATACAGTCACATACACACACTCACATATTCACATACACACACATAAACACACACACATACACATACCCACACGCACAGTCACATACACACAGTCACATACACTAATACAAATACACATACACGCATACCCTCAGACACACAGTCACATACACACAAACACACACACACATACACACATTCATACACATACACTAACAAACACACACACTCATACACACGTTCATATGCACTCACATACATTCACACTCACACACATACAAACTCACATACTCATATACACATAACCACACATACACATAGACACAAATAGGTGCATATACACACACACACATACTCTCACATACTCACACCCACACTCATACATTCACTACACACATAGACCAACATACACACATACTCATACACACCCACACACAGTCACATACACATTCACACACACATTCATAGACACAAACGCATGCATTCACAATCACACACACATACACCCTCACATACACACATACCAGACACCCAGTCACATACACACATGCTCACACTCACATATGCATGCTCACACACACACACACACTCACACCCATCTACACATACACACACTCATACACTTACTCTCACTAACACATACACACATACATACATTCACACACTCACACTCCCACTCCCACACACTCACACACGTTCACACTCAGATACACTCAGTCCATATTCCAAAGCATATAGAGGGGGTTTTTAGAGAGGGTTGCCCCTGGAATCCCACTGGCTACAGAGAGGAGAATCCTAGTCTTCCCACCAGCCCCCGTAGCCCCAGATTTCTCCTTGGGTGTCATAAAAAATGATGTATTCACCATATGGGGATTAAAAGTCTAATTTTATTTTATTTTATTTTTTGAGACAGTTTCACTCTGTTGTCCAGACTGCAGTGCAGTGACAGGATCTCAGCTCACTGCAACCTCTGCCTCCCAGGTTCAAGTGATTCTCTTGTCTCAGCCTCCTGAGTAACTGGGATTACAGACACACACCACCATGCCTGGCTAATTTTTGCATTTTTAGTAGAGACGGGGTTTCACCACGTTAGCCTGGCTGGTCTCGAACTCCTGAGCTCAAGTGATCTCCCCACCTTGGCCTCCCAACATGCTGGGATTACAGACGTGAGCCACCTCACGCAGCCTCGAAAGTCTAATTTTAAATGAACTATTCTTTAATATCCTTATCCTATATAGCTGGTCAACCTGAAATTCAGGTGGTTGTTTGCAAGAAGCTGTCTGAACTCTAAGAAGTTGTAATTATATAACCGTTTGCCTTAAAACTCTAAAGCTGGTCTACGTTCTTGTTTTAGGAAATTGTATCATCAATTTTGTACGTGTAACCCAAAAACCATTCTTGTGAATAGTAACTTAAAAAAAAAAAAAAAGAGTAAGCTCTCTTGGACTGAATAGAAAGCTTTTGCCAGTCTTTTTCTCTTTGCTTAGGTTTATGTAAATAGAAACTGTTCTGTCAAATTTTAAAACCATGGGGCAGACACTCCAGATGAAGAAGAAGTTTGTGACTCGACAACCAAAACCATGTAGAGACTATGATGTTTGATCTCAGATTAAAAAAAAAAAAATCTTCCGTGAAAAGAAAAACTTTTTAAAGAAAACCAAATAAATGTGATTATGGACTGGATATTTGATTACACCAAGGAATTATCACTGACTTTTGTTGGGTATGGGGATGGCTTTATGGAGAGATAGGGAAAGGTCCACCCTAGTTTTTAGAGGTGCTTTGGTTGTATGTAGGGATGAATTGACCTGATGGCCGAGATTTGCTTTAAAATATTCCCACATGCAGCCATAAAAAAAAGGATGAGTTCATGTCCTTTGCAGGGACATGAATGAAGCTGGAAGCCATCATTCTCAGCAAACTAACACAGGAAAAGAAAACCAAACACTATGTTCTCATTTGTAAGTGGGAGTTGAATAATGGGAACACATGGACACAGGGAAGGGAACATCACACACCGGGGCCTATCAGGGGGTGGAGGGAAGGGGAGGGAGAGCATTAGGACAAATACCGAATGCATGTGGGCCTTAAACCTAGATGACAGGTTGATAGACACAGCAAACCACCACGGCACATGTACACCTATGTAACAAACCTGCACGTTCTGCACATGTATCCCAGAAATCACAGTAAAAAAAAACTTCCACAAAGTAAAAGCACACAAAAGAATGGTAACTGCTGAATCTGGGAAATTGGTAGATGGTAGTTCATAGCACTATCCTCGTATTGAAGAGTATGTCTGAAATATTTTCATAATAGAATATATATGTGTGTGTGTGTGTTTGTGTGTGTGTATATATATATATGCATAATATGTTATTTCTTTCTGCATCACCAGTTAGCATTTATGATATCTCCTTCCTGGAGTGGGGTGTCTCACAGGTCCCTAGGACCCAAATTCAAGCTCATCATTTCCCCAGTCCCCTCTGCCCACTGTCCCACCCACAGCACTCCCTCCTCCTGGGTCTCCTGCTCTTGGCCAGGACTCCACCGTCCTCCCCAACAGTCTCTACAGAACTCATCTCCGACTTGCCCCCACCTCACCCCTCACCCCGCCACATGCAAGCCATGGCCAAGGCCTCTTTCTCTTGCCTCAGAAAATGTTCTGCCCTCCTGCCTGCTGCCCAGCTCCTGTCCCGTCTGTGTTTTTGTTCCTCCGGATAGAGTGACTTCCACTGTGTTCACCCTGCCTCCTGGGGGTCCACTCAGCCCTTCACTCGCTGATCCAGCTCCCCACTGCCCCCCACCAGCTTCACCCTCCTCACGTCCCCTCTAGTTGAGATTCTCAGTGCCCAGGAGTGAGCACGCCCACCCCTACATGCTCTCACCTCCCAGACAGCCCAGGCGGAGATTCTAAGCACAGCCAGGGCTCTGTGACACTCAATTCCAGGAATAAGAGAAAGCGTCTCCTGCTTCAGCCTCTGCGATCCTCCCCATTACCTCAAGGAGAAAGTTTCCATTGAGTGCCCCTACGCTTTTAGCATCTCTATGGCTGAGCTTCCTTTCTAACAAAGGGAGAGCAGCTTCAGGCCAGGCGGGCAAAGCAGCCAGCCCAGAGCTTACCTTCAGTAATACATGAACATTAAAAGCGATACTGGCTTTCCCTTTGCAACAGTGATACAAAGTTTGCCTTTGAAATCCACTGAGGTCAAGTTTTAAAGCGGGTTGACTCATGCGTGCTGGTGGGCGTGTCTGTTGGTTCAACCACTTTGGAAAACTATTTGGCAACATCTAGGAAAGCTGAACAGAGGTGCACCCTGGGACCCAGCGAATCCACCCCCAGACACTTAGGAGCAACGAGAACCTATGTCCACACACACACGTGTACGTGAATGTTGATGCCTGCTGGATTCATAACAATTCATAAGAACGGAGTGGTTTATATGCATAGCCAGAAGTACTCACAGGCATAATACAAATTTTAAAAAACCAGGTGTTTCTCAAAAGGATAATACAGACATAAATTGCAATTTATGCATACAGGGGAGTACAGCTTAGTAATGAGAAGGGTCAGCAAAACGATACAGGCAGCAACATGGGTGAATATAATATATAAATATTTAAATATACACATATATTTTAGTATATAATTATTTTTTATAAATATATACTTATAAATACATAAAATAAATGCATTTATAATATAAATATAAATTTTCAAATGTTTGTAGACATTTTTATAATTTAAATATAAATATGCTATAAATATAATTTATATTATAAATATAATATTACAAATATATTATAAATATAATATAAACATAAAATTATAGAAACAATTTTATAATATAAATATAGTTATACATATATTCATACCATATATATAATACATATATAAGTATAAAAGTATAAATATGTTTATATTATCAATATATAAGTACATAAAGTGTATATGTATATATATGACAGTGAAAAAAGACAGACACAAAGAGTACATATATGTGATTTTACTGAGATTAAAAAATATCTGGAATAGGTAAAAATGAATTGATCTCAGTGGAAGTCAGAACAGTGGTTATGCTGGGGTGGCAGACGTGAGAAAGGCTATGAGGAGCTTTCTGGGGTTGCTGGAAATGTCCTCTATCTTTCTTAGTGCTGGTCACATGGCAGATTACTTTTGCACAAATTTATTGAGCTGTACCTTCACCCAACTGTACACTTTGTGCACATTAGTCTGTCTTTTTTTAGATCTCACTTCACTTAGAAAACTAGGCCAGGTGCGGTGGCTCACTCCTGTAATCCCAGCACTTTGGGAGGCCGAGGCGGGCAGATCACCTGAGATCAGGAGATCGAACTAGCCTGGCCAACATGGTGAAACCCTCTCTCTACTAAAAATTCAAATATTAGCCGGGCATGGTGGCACATGCCTGTAATCTCAGCTATTCGGGAGGCTGAGGCAGGAGAATTGCTTGAAGCCGGGAGGCAGAGGTTGCAGTGAGCCAAGGTTGTGCCACTGCACTCCAGCCTGGGCAACAAAAGTGAAACTGTCTCAATAATAATAATAATTAATAATAAAATTGTTAGAAGAAAAAAATAGGTAATTTAAAAAATAGTAGGTAAATGTTTGCTAGTACAAGTGTTGCTAAACAGAGAAAATACTCAGCATGGTGGGGAAGAATGACAGCCATCAGTAAAATGCTAACCGCTGCCTGCATGGCTGAGTAGTTAAAAGCCAGGCATGGAGATGACAGCACAGGTGTGAATTTCAGTTCTGCCACATATTTCCCGTGTTACCTGGGGCAGGTCACTTTAACCTCTCCAAGCTTCAGTTTGCTCATCTGTAAAATGGGGAGGTGATAACAGTGACAGCTACCTCACAGAGCTGCTGTCTCCACTGAGACAAACGATTTAATACACAGTGTAAGTATCTGGTGAATGGAGGAAGAAAAAGGGTGTTCCTCCATCCCAGCCTCAGCTTGTGCTTCCTGCATAGCGTCAGGCCTGAGCTTCCACATCACCTTTCAAGGGACCCTGTGGGTATTTGCCACCCATGAGTGCTTGAATGAATACAACTTTTCCCAACCATTTCTCAGCCAGAACTTTGGGCCAAACCTGTGCTGAGTATTGGGCATTTGAAGATGGATTTGACACCCTCAACAGCTCACATTCTCCTGGAGGAGAAAGGTAAGTGAGCAGACAGGACCAAAGAGAGCACAGACCCAGCATTCCAGCAGACAGAAACCCTAGCATCGAGGATTGGAACTCACAGGCCTCCAGAGGCTCAGCAGATCTAACACAAACCAGATAGGAAAGGACATCAGTTAACAAATAAATCAGCCAGGCAAGGTGGCTCACACCTGTAATCCCAGCACTTTGGGAGACCAAGGTGGGACAGTTGCTTGAGCCCAGGAGTTTGAGGCCAGCCTGAGTGAGACCCAGTCTCTACAAAAAAAAAATTTAAAAATTAGCCAGCTGTGGTGTCATCAGCCTGTAGTCCCAGTTACTGGGAGGATCCTTTGAGTCTGGGAGTTCAAGGCTTCAGTGAGCTGTGATTATGCCACTGCACTCCAGCCTGGGTGTCAGAGCAAGACTCTGCCTTGAAAATCAACCAATGAATCGATCAGAGCACTCTTTTACTGTCACTTTTCTACAGATGAAAATTAAATATAGGTGCAGATAAATACTCTCTATTGTAAGGAGCACATGAACCAATGGCAGCGGATGTATGGCATGGGGGAGAGATGATGGGGGTGGTGGGGGAGTGCGGCAAAGAGAGATCAGGTCTTCTGTCTGAAGAAGCTGCACCACACAACTCAGCTAATGTTTGCAGAGCAAACCCCTGGGACTGATGTCACCCCTCTTCTAATTCCCCAAAAGAAGACTGGAAATCTATATTTTCAGATGACATTTTCTGCATTTCATGATGTCAGTAATTATTTCCCATGTTTATGGGCTAGCATCACTGACTCCATCTTAGCTGTAAACTCCAATCTAGCATCCCCCTCCCTACCTACCACAGCCCCTTTGGGTGCATAACTGGACCACACTGACGCTGCGCTTATGTCATGCTGACTGTGTGCTTATCATACCATATAACCAATGTACCTGCATCCTGCTTGAAAAGCACACCGGTTATTGTGTATAACTCTCTTTAAACCCCCCTAATTATTTGGAAATACCCTTAGCAACCAACAATCCTGGGAACCTCCTCCCCCCTGGTTACTAGCTTACTAGCCTGTTCTGCCTCTGTAAAATTCCGCTTCAGCTAGGTACCCCCTCCCCTACCTAAATTAAGGTATAAAGGAAAATCAAGCCCCTTCCTCGGGCCAAGAGAACTTTAAGCGTTAGCCCTCTCTCAATGAAAAGGACTCTTTAATTTAGAACTCAGGGCTTGGCGCATTCCTTCTAACTCTCTCCGTTATTGCAACAGGAAGGCACCTTTAGTCAAATAGCACAGGTTGTGGGGCTGAGTTAGACCCTGGGGTTGCCAATTTTCAGCCTCAGTGTGGGCTGGGCAGTCTGTTGGGGGTGAGTGAGGAGAGCAGGCTGCCTAGACATTTTTCAGGGGAAGAAAACTCCTATGGGACCTTCATGGAAAAGAGTGTTAGAGAGTACCATTAGGGAGTTCTGCTTTGTTTATTGCTTTGGGGTTTTGTTTTGTTTTTAATATAAGACATAATTAATCATGGATCTAGGTTGAGGGGAGGGGAAGGCATGGGAAAGGAGAAAATACAGGCAAGTGGAGAAAGGCGAGAGCCATCAGGTCAAGGTCAGGAGAAACTGGATCCGCAGTGAGTCAAGGAGGAAGGAAAGAGGATGAGGCAGAGGTGTGTTGAGGGGAGGGGATTCACACCCCACAGCCTCAGTGTTCTTGGTGAAACAGCAAACAAGCCATCCCCCTCGTAAAACGGAGATGCAGTCACAACAACGACAACCAGCAACAACCATCAAAGCAGTAACAGTATCGGCAGTTTCCTGGAGCACTCCTGTGCCCAGCCCTGCTGAGCACCAGAAACCCCTTTTCTCACATAAAGCTCGCCATACGTCTCGCTACAGATACTATTATGTTTCCATTTCACAGACAGGGGACGTCCCTTGATGAAAGGCACACAGCTTAGAAGGGTGGGGGCGGGGCTGTACCTGCGACCCCAGAGCCTGCGCTCCTACCGCTGCAGGGTGGTACACGGGGGCCCAGACGGACACGAAGCGCGAGCGCGCACAGGTGCACCCGAGGGCAGGTGCGCTGAACACCCAGGGGCAGCGAGCATCCCCACTGGCCCCCCGCGAGACGAGCGCACGTGCCCGCGCCGCCCCACGAGGGTACACAGACCATCAATGGGGACTCAGGGCAGGTGCGTCCTCCCCTCCTGGTTCGGAGGCTGAAATTCACCCTGCAACCCCCAGCCGGGACCCACACCGCCGCTGCGGAGAAAGTAGACCGGCCCCGACAGACCCCAGCCCTCTCCCACCCGACGGACAGACGGGCTTGGAGACGCTCCCTCCGCGGACCCCATCCCTGGAGTGCCTCTGCCCCTCAGCCCCACCCAGGCACAAACACGCTCTGCGCATTCACACTCGCGCGCGCATCCCCGATCGCCGCCCGCGCCCCCAGCCCCTTTTCTCCGCCTCCTTCCCGCTCGCGGGGGTCCCTCGAAGGACTCACCCTCCCCAACCAGACCCAGTCTGGGCTCTGCAGAGCTGGCGCCGCACTGACTGCGGTTGCGCAGACGCGGAGGCTGCGGGGGGCGGGGGTGGAACGTGGAGGTGGGAGGTGGGAGGTGGGGGAATTGGGGAGCGTGGGCGGCCTCCCCTCCTCCACTCCCGGGAAGCCTGCACCTAGAGGGCGTGGGGAAGGGAGAGGAGGGGCCACACGCCCCTCCAGCGGCGTGCGCGGTTGTAGGGGGGTGTGGTACCGTGCGGGTCCATCCCCAGCTGATGGGCACGTAGGTTATGTTCCGACACACGCCCCAAGGCCAACGGCTTTGCACACGCCCCCCGCACCAGGGCTCTCAGTCTGCAAACGGGGGTCCTGGGTGGGCGGAAGGGGGAAGAAGCTGGGACAGGGTGTGACAGTCCGGGGACCCTGAGGCCCTACCGCCTTGGGCCAGCGGCTGGCTTTGCCACTTGTTACTAGTGAGTACTCGGGTGTGTCACTTAAAACTTCCGTGCCTCAGTTGCCCGTTCTGTTAAGTGGGAATACTTACGGTTACCAAGTCCCAGGATTGCTGGGAAAATAAAACAATAATAACAATAATAAGTAACACACTTAACAATTCTTAAAACAGTACCTAATGGCTGCTATTATTAGCAATGATCATTGTTCAAATTTACAACGCAGTGACCACAGCCAACTTGCTCTCACGGAGGCTACATTAAATTTAAAAATTTTTCGACAAAGCCATAGGTAGGGGGAAAACGGTGTCCCTGTGTAATCCTAGCTACACTCCCCTGATTACTAGTGAGGAAAGCAAACTCACGTTTGTTGAACAGACTTATTCTCCCATCTGTGAATTACCTGTTTATCTCCACATTGCTTTATTTGTTTATGTAGCTTTTACTTACTGAATAATGGGCATTCTTTTTATATTCTGGACATTAATCCTTTGCCTGTTACTCTATCTGTGGCGAGCATTTTCTCCTGGCCTGTCCCTTCTGTTTTTATTGTGTTTACACAGTGCCTGAAGTTTTGAATTTTAATAAAAATTCAAGATATCATTTTTATTTTATTTTATAATTTTTGCTTTTGGGATCTTATTTAAGATGCCCTTCCTTGGTGCTCGCTCTCTCTCTCTCTCTCTCTCTCTCTCTCTCTCTCTCTCACTTGCTCTTTAAGACAGGGTCTCACTCTGTTACCCAGGCTGGAGTGCAATAGTGTGATCATAGCTCACAGCAGGCTTGAACTCCTGGGCTCAAGTGATGTTTCTGCCTCAGCCTCCTGAGTAGCTGGAACTGCAGGCATGTGCCACCACATCTGGCTAATTTTTAAATTTTTTGTAGAAGTGGGGTCTGACTATGTTGCCCAGGCTGGTCTCATACTCCTGGCCTCAACTGATCCTCCTTGCTCAACCTTTCAAAGTGCTAGGATTACAGGCATGAGTCATTTCACCTGGCCTCGCCCTACTCTCATAAACACTTTTTCCTGTATAATCTCATATTTTATTTTACAGTCTTATTTTATGTGTTTATTTTGTATGAACCTTCTGGAATTTTTGAATGGTATGAGGTAAAAATTTAATCTCCTTTTCCAAACAGACAATTGAATTACCGTGATTAATCAGAAAAACAAAAATAACTGTCATTTATTCAAAAAATACTATAAGGAAAGGCATCTCATTAATATTATCTCATTTAATTCCAACAGCCAAAAGTGGTAGTATTATTATCCCCCATTTTACAGAGAAGGAAACTGAGGCACAAAGGCATTAAATGAGTTATGCAAAGGACACAGAGCAAGATGATGGAAAGATTGAGATTGGGTTTGCCTAGGAGTTTTCAGATAGGTTATGTAATCGGGAGGGAAAACTTCTGTCATTTATATGTTTAGGAGATGAGTTTCCTGCCATTCCAAAGATAGTTCAGAGTGTGCAGAGAAGAGAGAGAAACTGCCAAGAATTCGACATTTCAGCCAATCCTCACTTCCTCTGATAACAAGACATTTAGTGCAGGAAGCCAGGGGAGCTGCCCCAAGTCACAGAGTCTTGAGAGGGTTAAGAGCTGGGCGTCCAGATGCAGATCTAATCATGTACCATCTGTATAACTTTGGGAAGTGAATTAACTGGGTCTCAGTTTCCTTAATTGCAAAATGGGGACAATAATAGTTTCTACCTAATAGGGTTATTGTGAACATCATATAAGTTAATATATATGCCTAATAATTTTGAGAGCACAGTAAATGCCACTAGTATTATCACTATAATTCTTGAACAGCGGGTCCTCAATATGGGGGAAAAAACTTCAGTTACGATCCTGATAGTCCAGATAATTTACGGTTGTTTCAAAATGGACTCAAGTTTGAGGGGCTTCCCCAGAATCCTGAGGGAAGGAATGTTACTGAATGACCCCAAAAGAGAAGAAAACAATGAAGGAAGAGTGTCTGGAACACTGTTTTATGTCTTACTTTAATGTTTCTTAAATTTCAACCTCTAAAACATCCTTTTTCAATATTTGCCCTGTGTCTGCAGCAGCGAATAACATCTTCATGATTGCTTCCATTTCCACATAACATCCGCATCCCTATTTACATAATATTTTTATTTAAAATAAATTTGTCTTCTCAAAACCATTTAAGAAGTACCTTTAAATGGAAACTTTACAGCACTCCTATAAATGGAAAATCAGTTTCAAGTGCCATAACCTAAAAGGGAAATAAAATCACAATTAATAAATTATAGCTACATGCCACCACTTGGTGTGGTAGATTGAATTATTGGTTCCAATTCTTCATTATCCTGTTGTAACATAACACATTCTCTGCTTTGCCATAGCCTCAGGGCAAGTCCAGGGGTGGAGTACAGATGTGTCATGCCCATGGGCCTTTTCCCTTTGTTGATTGTGTTTTGTATACTTTCACTGTAGCAAATCATAGCTGTGAGTATGACTATGTGCTGAGTCTCTCGTGAGTCCTCCCAGGAAATCATCAAGCCTGAGGGTGATCTTGGGGACCCCAACACAGCCCTCAAACCCTGGACCACAATTTTACCAGGAGGTGAGTGCTGTTGACACCTTTTTGGGGCTCCATGACTAGCCAAGAAAAGAAAAATTAATGCAGGGCTGATAATTCATCCACTCATTAATTCATTCACTCATTCAACTAATGTTTATTAAACAACTGCCATGTGACAGACGCAGTTCCAGGTAGCTAAGGCAATTGATGTCTGTGGCCTAATGGAGCTTACATTCTAATAATGAAAACAGACAATGTCAAGTAAACCACTAAATGCAAAATGAAATATAGTTTGCGTTACATTCTGTGAAGTACTAAATTCTGTGAAATAAATCACTGTGACAGTAACTTTGAAGTCACTTTAGATGGGGATGGTCAGGGAAGGCCTGTTAGAAAAGGTGACATTTTGAGCTCAGAACCAAATGGTGGAAAGGAGACAGTTAACAGTTGAATCCACACTTGAATGCATTCGGCACCATGGACAGAGCACACCAGAGGCAAAGGCCCTGAGGAACCAACAAGAAGGTGGTGTGGCCAGCGTGACCAGGAAAGGGAGGGAGTAACGGGATGTAAGATATAGAGGCATCCAGGATCAGGAAAGCCACAAGAAGATCTTTGAATTTTATGGTATGTGTACTGGAAAGTAGTGGCAGTTACTGAGGAATGGTGTGATAGACACTGGTTTACATTTTCTAAGGGTCACTGAAACTGCTGTGTGGGGAATGCACCAGAAGGAGCAATAAAGTAGGAAAATCACTTAGGAGGGTCTTGCAGTAAACCAGGTGAGAAGTGACGTGGCCTGGAGTAAGGCAGTGGCAGTGGGGATGGAGAACAGTGGGTAGATTCAGGATTCACTCTACAGGTGGAGATGAGAGGACTCACTAATGGGTGGAGTATGAGGTATGAGAGAACGAGAGAAATCAGGGAGACTTATGGCCTTTGGGCCTGAGCAACTGAGTGCCCCGAAGTGCACTAAGCAGGATCAAGGTTTTTTTGTGTGTGAAGAAAATCCAGAGTTCCCTTTTGAGCATATTACCTGTTGGATGCCTGCATTTCCGAGGTCAACTCCAGAAGAGCCTGGATTATTCAAATAGCCCCATCAGAGCCTCTAGGGGTGACGGTTGCAAAGTGGGATCAGGACTCAGCTCAGAAGAGTGCCTACGGCTAGCACAGGTGGTGGCGAAATGACACTTGTTTCTGTCCATGTTGCAGAACCAGTCCATTGGGGCTCTCCGTGATGCTGGACTAGTTCCAGCACAGGCTGTCCTGCGAGGGGGGACTGTCCTGCGAGGCTGGGGGCTGTCCGTGGTGCTGAACCATTCTGGCATGAGCCGCCCGGGGTTCTGATGGATATTAGCAGGGCTGTCCGTGATGCTGGAATAGTTCCAGCACAGCCTATCCTGAGAGGGTGCGGTGTAGCAGGGGAGGCTGTCCTGCCAGGCTGTGGGGCTGCCCGTGGTGTTGAACCATTCTGGCATGAGCTGCCCGGAGTTCTGAAGGATACTAGCAGAGCTGTCCGTGGTGCTGAACCATTTCCAGCAGGACTGTCCTGCGAGACTGGAGGGACAGTCCTGCGAGGCTGGGGGGCTGCCCTTGAGCTGAACCACTCTGGCATGAGCTGCCCGGGGTCCTGAAGGATATTAGCAGAGTTGTCCGTGGTGCTGAACCATTTCCAGCCGGGCTGCCTTGCGAGGCTCGGGCTGTCTGCAGTGCTGAACCATTCATATCACGAGCTGCGTTTGGAGGCTGCCCGTGGTGCTGAATCTGTCTGGCATGAGCTGTCCGCCGTTCTGAACCATTCAATCATTAGCTGTTCCGTTGTGCTGATGCGCTACACAGACTGGTTGGAGAAGATATTTTTCCCCTCCTTCAAAGAACCCATCCGCCTGGGGAAAGCCCTGCTGTTGCCTGGAAACAAAGATCTCTGGACTGTGGAGAGCGTGGGATGAAAGTAGATGAGGGCAAGAACTGCAAAGTCATTTTTAAGTGACAGCTTTTGTTCTTAGGATAGCAGGTCCTGGCTGCAACCTGACTGAAATTATTAACATGATTTCCCAAGGAGCTCCTAAGAGGGGAAAAGTACAGAAAGGAAACTCAGGGAAAGATGTGCTCAGGATTCAGGCTGTTTGTTATTCTGGGTGAGAAGGAGGGGAATGGGGAGGAGAGTGCTATATATGTGTTATTGGCAAAGCCCTATTTTTCATGTTCCAAGGTGGGGTCACAAGAGGGATGTTATTGTAGATTTACAGCATGGCTACAATTTCTCGTGCTTTCAAATATAACCAATTACATACATTGTAAACTGTGGCTTTTATTTTAGTGTCACTTTAGCTGGTGAATAGACATACCCACCAGCTTTTTGTCAGGATTAGTCTTAAATTATGTGGTCCCTCTGCAAGAGTGAGTCCTTCACAACATCAAACCACTCTGGAATTGTTGTATGGATGAATAAGTGTTCTTACTAATGATCTGGTCACCAGAAAAGGCACAGCTTCCCCAATCACTTAGAGACAGACAGACATTCATAGAGCATTCACTATGTGCTGGACATCGCAGGTGACACCCAGTATGCCTGAAGCATATCCTCTGTGCCTAATAGGATGATATTCACAACGTCTGCAAGGGCCAGAGAGCTTTGAGGCTCTGACTTTGAGCTCTTTGTTTACCAAGAACCACTGTGATATGGTTCTTAGCTATTTTTCTATTATATCCTCTAATGGAGTTCCTGGCCCAGTGAATTTTGATATTTCAATTTCTCAAAATAAGCTGGAGCTCATTATGTTATGAATATTTCTTTTGCTTACCGTCTGCTTTGTTTCTAAAACGTACAGACCCATGATGGCAGGGGCTGTGTGTTTCTAATTTACCTGAGCCTCCAGAACCTAGAGCACATCTTGACACATACCAGATGGCCTATGAATGTTGTTTTGAAAGACTTAAACGAATGAAAGATGGTCTTTGTAAATGCAAACTCTGTCAATGTTTTAATGATGATAACTTATTAAATTAAAAAGAAAATGAATGACCCGAACTATGCTCATCAGTTGGCAGGATGCAGTCTATGATCTGCCCAGTTGAGACATCCAAGATCATGGACCCCTGCTGAGCAAGACTCTGCCATAAGACTACTTCATGGGCAGGTGATCTGTTGTTCTATCCTCTGGTACGTCTGCTGTCCCATAAGGCAGGGCTCTGTGGCCCCAAGCAGGGAATCCTATCAGTAAGCATCATCCCACAAGGAGAGGAATCTATTTCATGCTTTTTGGCAACTGCAGGGAATTAACCACACTGTGTGGATGTATCTAGTTTATGTGGCCATTTCCAAACAGTGATCATTTGTGAACCTCAGACCCTCTTGGGATGTCAGCTCAGAAATGGCATATCCAGGATTAAACCCAGAGCAATATGTCCCCAAATACCTTCTTGTTTTACTACTACTAAAATTTTTCCATTTATTTAATGTGGGGTTGGCAAGGGGAAGAAAGACGATTGAAATGGGAAAACTCACCTTGTTATTTAAAACCTTGAAGGATACAATGACTTGGGGGTGTGTGGCGTAAATCATACAAGGGCAGTGAGCTGCCAGGTCTGCTTAGAGAAACATGTTCTCCTAGCCACTTCCAGCCCACAGGGCTTTTCTGCAGTCTCACTATAAAAATGATGGTGTTAACATTCCAAAGACAGAAATACTATAAATCAAGTAATGTTTATTGAGAGCTTATTGTGTCCTCACCAAGATCTTCTTGGTTGGTTATTCTTATTGTACTCATTTTGCAGAACAAAACAGATCAATATGGATGGATATGAAAAGGTCTCCAAGAGACATTGTTGCATGGGAGGATGGGGGAAGCAAGCTGCAAAACTGCAGATGTAGTCTGACATAAATTATGTGAAAACCCAACAACACATAAAACAATGTAGATATGTTCTGTGGACACATAGATGTGTGTCTAAAGTCTTGTCAAATTAAAAACACAAAAGGCATTTAAAAGAAAAATAAATCACAGGATTACCAGGTTTACCAAGATTACATTTGTACTTTCATGATGAAAAAAGCAGTAATAAGATTAAATGATTACCACATCCAGAAAGTTTGTGACATCTCTTCAAATCTCAGCATGGCAAAACTCAGAGATTTTTTTTTTCTAAGGAGTCCAGCTTACAGGAATTGCTCAATGTTTTATAATTTGGGGACCAGGGCTAAACAGGGTGAATCTGGTATGTTTGGTTAAGCTCAGGATGCAACCTAATTTTTCTTCCCCAACTATGGTATGCCATAAATGTGATGATTTTCCTTTCAGATATTGCTTATAAAATAAAAAAGTTAAGAACCTTGTAAAGAAAGAAGAAAAGTCAAAGATATGAACAATTGTAAGACACATTTCAATGTGAGAGATATTAAAATGTGAATAACAACTGGCCTTAGCATCAGTAAAATATTATTTACTGGCTGGGTGCAGTGGCTCACACCTGTAATCCCAACACTTTGGGGGGCTGAGGTGGGTGGATGATCTAAGGTCAGGAGTTCGAGAGCAGCCTGGCTAACATGGCAAAACCCCATCTCTACTAAAAAACACAAAAATATAGACGGCATGGTGGCAGGCACCTGTAATCTCAGCTACCCAGGAGGATGAGGCAGGAGAATTGCTTGAACCTGGGAGACAGAGGTTTCAGTGAGCCAAGATGGTGCCATTCTACTCCAGCCTGGTCATCAACAGCGAAACATCATCTCAGAAAAAAATGATTTACTTATCACTACTATGAGATAGTGCATATCTCATAGTATGCAGCTGATAGGCATTTGGCATTGTTGCTGTGGAGTGGGTAATAGAAACCAGGTTCATTCTATGCATAAGTGAGGCTGAGGATCAATGCACACACACACACCTCAAGAGAATTCAGTGCTCTCTCTTCCTCGCAGATCCCTACTCAGTCATGTGTACTGGCTTAAGCTAGATTGCTAGAGGATTAGATGCCCAGGGAGGAAAGGCGAGTCATCTTGGACAAGGTTATTCTAGACCAGGCAGCCCGTTCACAGTTCACACTTGAACTTATGAGGTCAGCTGAGGCCAGAGCTATCTGATGAACTTAGCCCAAATGGCCACATTCATGAGCTAATAATGCTTGTTATTTTAAGTTACTAAGTTTTGGAGTGGTCTGTTACACAGCAAAAACTGACTGATACACTCTACATACACAGCTGATAATTAGCAGAAAAGCGCTACTACTTCAATATAGGTTGTTAATTTATTGAAATGCTTCTATGAAAGTCAGTAAATAGCTGTTGACTGAAAGCCCCTGAAGCCCCCTCACTTGAAAAAACCACAAATGAGAGTAAACATATATGCTGTCATTGATTGTTCTTTTTTTGTTTTCATTTAATTCTGTAATTCAGAACTCTTAGCATATTCAAATATTCAACTCTTCTTCCTCATTTCTCACCTAGTTAAATCCTGATGTATTTAGCCAATGTTCTAAGGATGGACTCTTGGGTGTTGCCAATGTTTCTCTCTTCTAAGCAAAGCATCAGTGAACAGTTGGATGAAAGGAGAATGTCTTCCTTAGATACCTATATAACTGTCTTCTTTTTGCCAAGTGGGTCTCTGCTCAAATGTTACCTTCTTAGAGTGGCCCTCTCTGGCTACTTGAGGCAGCCTCCCCCTTCTCTCTCCATTTCATCCCATTCTTTGATCATGCCCAGAAATTGGGAGTGGTGGTTTCATAAGGCAAAAGACTTTGATTTGTTCATTGCTGGCTTCCCAGACCCTGGAACAGTGCCTGGTACAGAGTAGGTGCTCAGATATTTGTTGAATGAATGACTCCCTGCTCACCCCCAAAACTTCTTGTCTCTTGAGATTCCTACTTATCAGAGGGTGCAGAAGTTCTGAGTATTCATATATTAAGCATTCACTCTCTTATTTCCTTTTTTTCACTTTCTTTTTCCTTAAAACAGCTACTCACCCACCACTAAGGAGGAGAGAAAAAATAGCTCAGGCTCCTTCCTGACCCAAATTTCTCCTCCTCCTTTCCACATGCATCTGTTCACACCAACCTCCCTGTGCTACATTGGATCAACAATGAAAAATGCCATCTTCACACCTACCTCTTCCTTCCCTCCATTTCTTTCCACCTCTCAACCTCTCTGTAAAACAGGTGATGAGCTATAAATAAACATTTACATCCCTGTAGGCATCTCTTAAAAGAAACTTGGACCCAAAAAGGCATCTTGATCCCCCTATGAATTTTCATGCCTTGAAAAAGATTTGTTGGGCAAATGAGTACATATCATGAAAGAAATGGAAGATCTATTGAGCCTCATGGGGTGGTGCCGGGGAGGAGGGAGTAGATGGATGGATATAATTCCTAATATTTCTCCCTCGTCTTGGTAGACAGCATCAGGGAAACTTGTTCTGATAATACACATGGAGCTTGTTCATACTTAAACCTTACATCAACCTTAGGAGGTGATAGTAAAGTATTATTGGCTGGGTGTGGTGGCTTGCACCTGTAACCCCAGTGATTTGGGAGGCTGAGGTGGGAGGACTGCTTGAACCCAGGAGTCTGAGACCAGCCTGGGAAACATAGAGAGATCCTATCTCTACAAGAAAATTTTTTAAAATTTAGCCAGAGAGAAAAAAAAAAAAAAAAGAAAAAAAAATTTAGCCAGATGTGGTGACACATACCTGTAGCCCCACCTACTGAGGAGGCTGAGGTGGGAGGATGACTTGAGCCCAGAAAGTCAAGGCTGCAGTAAGCCATGATCACACCATTGCACTCCAGTCTCGGGACAGAGCAAGACCCAGTCTCAAAAAATAAAATGTAAGTATTATTATACTGATAATGATAACACATAACACAAATTCCCATGTGTAAATACTATCCTTTTTTTTTTTTTTTTTTTTTTGAGACAGGGTCTCACTCTGCTGCCCAGGCTGCAGTGCAGTGGCACGATCTCAGCTCACTGCAACCTTCACCTCCTGGGTTCAAGCGATTCTCATGCCTCAGCCTCCCAAGTAGCTGGGACTACAGGTGTGTGGCAACACACACAGCTGTTTTTTGTATGTTTAGTAGAGACATGGTTTCGCCATGTTGCCCAGGCTGGTCTCGAACTCCTGACCTCAAGTGATCTGCCCACCTCAGCCTCCCAAAGTGCTGGGATTACAGGTGTTAGCCACCACATCTGGCCGTAAGCACTGTTCTAAATGCATCGTTGTTACTTCACTTCTTCTTGGCAACAGTATAAGGCAGATACTATTGTTAGCCCCACTCTACAGATGAGGAACCTGATGCACCAGAGAAACTAGGTCACTTTTCGAAGTTCCTCAGCAGGGAAGTGGCAAAACCAGAATCTGAATGCAGTAGTCAGTCTCCTGGAAGTGGCAACATGATATTGCTATTTACACCTCATTGGCTGGAAACTAGTCACATGGCCATACCTAGCTGCAAGGGAGACTGGGAAATGCAGCTAAAATGAAAGGGTTCTAGCGCACTTCCCATGACCCTTCACATGCAGGAGGGCACAAGGAACACTGCTCACCAGTGGAAGGAGAGGAGAGCTATGTGTCCAGAAATGCCTTTGTCCTCCCCTGTCTGCTACTCAGATGTCTACTTGAGAAATTATGGGCTCAGGATGGTGGAGGGAGCTTGATCCCTGAGTCAATCCATGGAGTAGATCCTCCTGGTGAGGGAGAACAGCAGAATCAGACTTGATTAACAAGGAATGCTTTCTAGCATGGGATGTCTCCTGGTCTTTGGGGCTTGTTGATGCAACTAGTCCATGCCAACCAGCACAAAGTCTGTGACCTCACCCCGAGTCTCACCCCTCCACAGAAGATGCTAGGACCATCCCCAGGTACCAAGTGAGCTCAGCGAGCACTAGCTGGTAAGTGGTAGAACTAGCAGCTGGGTCCAGGATTCCCAGACCTCAAACCCCACCTGATCACTTGGTGTCCCTACAAACGCTGCAAGCCAGGAGTCGATATTGCTTCTTCCCCAGGGGTATTTTGTGTGGCCTGTCCAGTGCAGGCCCAAAAGGAATATCTTCTTTGTTTGTTTGAGACAGGCTCTCACTCTCCTGCCCCGACTAGAGTGCATTGGTTCAGTCATGGCTCACTGCAGCCTCCAACTTCTGGCCTCAAGTAATCCTCTCACCCTGGCCTCCAAAGTGGCTGGGACGACAGGCACATATCACCACGCCTGACCCAAAGTAGCATTTCTTAATAAATATGTAAATTCATTGCCATATAGAAATCAGAAACATTGCACATAAAAGTCTGGCTTTTCAGCTCCATGATCTCGAACAAATTATTATTGTTCTGAGCCTGTTTCCTCAACTGAAAGAGAATAGTATTATCCTATATGCATAATGTAAGCCCTGTTAATGTATGTAACTCTTATATGTAAATATTTAATATTTACATTACAAATAAACTTTCTATTAATAAATGTTACAAATATAAACTATAAACTTTCAAATATAAACTTTTATATAAACTTTCTATTACAAATATAAACTTTCTATTAATAAATGATAGTATTTATAATAAAATATTATTAGGGCCATAAGGTGTGTGTTGGATAGTGCACCTGCTTGACTCAAATCACTCATGTTCACAGCCCTACACTTCACTTGTCTGGGGTCACAGAAAAGTCTGTGATTTCGGAGAGGATACCTAGCTCATCTTGTGTACTTCGGGAACTGCCACCACACTGGGATTCTCCAGGAAGAGCTTCCTCCTTTCCCCCGTATCTGAGGCTGTGAGCTGAGGCCCAGCCCCTCAGTTGGACCATTTTCAGGCCAGCAATCCATGACTGCCAGGGCTGTCAGTCCACCCAGGAGGCCCCTTTGTCATGCTCTGGGGCAGACGCACTGGATTCCCAGGTACTGACTGGGATTCCTACAATAAGACGATGTCCAGGAAGGGAGGAGTAGAAGGCCCTTCCCTCTGCAGCCTGGGTCTCCTGAGGCTGCCCCTCAGCCAAAGCCTGACCCAGGAGCCTTCTCCAGCTGTCCACTCTAAGGCCGAATGCAGGGGATTCTCTTTGGCTGGGGCAAAGGTGTATTAAACATGCCTTTTATTTTCTGATGCTTTGACATCTTGGAGCCTTGCTGACCTTGGAGGGACTGTCCCTCCCAGATCTGGGTCATTCCTAGAGATAGAAAATGACTCCCCTGAGAGCATGCCTTTCACAAGCAAACCACCCAATCCAGAGCCCACACCCAGCACCTCCTTCGGTAGGCTCCCAAACTCAGGGCCTCTGTGCACCTGCCCTCATCACCCAGGGCTGGGAACCAGACAACGGGACAGTGCTTGTGCCTCAGAGCCACTAAATTCTCAGAGAAGCCAATCCTGCTCCTTGCTCTGGAAGCCACAGAAAGGCTCCTGCCCATGTTCTCTCCCGGCCCCTCTGCCTCCTGACCCGCCCTGTGGCCTGGCATTACCCTATCCTCTCAGGAACTGTCACAACTCTTTTTTCACTCACTGGTGTCTCCTAACCTATGGGCCTTGCCTTCCCTGAATAATAATAAAACCTACATTTTAAACCAAACAGGGGCTGTGGACAAAAGGCTGAGGAATCTAAGTCAGATCCAGGTCTCCAGGGACTATGTTAGGTTCAGGATGGAATGGGCTGCTGCTTCAGAAAACTCATTTGCTTATTTGTGATTCAGCCGGGAAGCATTTATTGAGCACCTCCCATTAACTTGTTCATTCAACAGACATTTACTGAGCACCTACTATGTACTGGTGCCATGCCAAGTGCTGGGGAAACAACAGTGAGAAGAAACAATGACATCCAGATCTCTCCCCTCATGCCCGTGATGGAGACAGATGGTAAAGAAAGAAAACAGGTATCATTACACACTGCAGTACATGAGATGGGGAATATGAAGCAGGGGAAGAAGGATGACGGGAGAGGGCAGTGTTTAATCAAGGGCTGCGTATCAGTTAGGGTATTCTCCAGAGATGCAGGAGTGATACAATTAATACATTTATATATGTCCTATCATATAGATTGCCTGATGTAGATCATATGTATCCTGTATATCTTATGTAGATATATATGCCATTATATATTTATAATATATATATATTATATATCATATATAGATTGGGTTTTTTGTTTTGTTTTGTTTTGTTTTTGAGATGGAGTTTCTCTCTTTTTGCCCAGGTTGGAGTGCAATGGTGTGATCTTGGCTCACTGCAACCTCTGCCTCCCAGGTTCAAGTGATTCTCCTGCCTCAGCCTCCCAAGTAGCTGGGATTCCAGACACACACCACCACGCCCAGCTAATTTTGCATTTTTAGTAAAGACAAGTTTTCACCATGTTGGCCAGGCTGCTCTCAAACTCCTGACCTCAGGTGATCCACCTGCCTTGGCCTACCAAAGTGCTGGGATTACAGGTGTGAGCCATGAGTCACTGCACCCGGCCTTTCTTTTTCTTTTCTTTTCGTTTTTTTTTTTTTTTTTTTTTGAGAGAGTCTTCCCCAGTCACCCAGTCTGGAGTGCAATGGCCCAATCCTATCTCACTGCAATCTCTAATTCCTGGACTCAGGCAATCCTCCCACCTGTCTCCTGAGTAGCTGGGACTACAGGTACACACCACCACACCTGGCTAATTTTTCTAATGTTTCTGTAGAGATGTCTTGCTATGTTGCCCAGGCTGGTCTCAATCTCCTGATCTCAAGTGATCCTCCCACCTCAGCCTCCCAAAGTGCTGCAATTATAGGTGTGAGCCACCATGCCCAGCCCTATATATATCTTAGGCATATCTTTTTATATACCTTCTATTTCTTGTTATACATATGGCAGATGTATACTTATATATAAATAGATTTCATTTAAATAACTGGCTCATGCTACTGTGGGAGCTGGCAAGTCCCAAATCCATAAGGTAGGCTGGTAGGCTGGAAACTCCGGCCAGAGTTGGCACTGTAATCCTGAGGCAGAGTTTCTTCCTCTCCAAGAAACTGGTTTTGCTCGTAAGGCCTTCAACTGATTAGATGAGGCCCATCCACATTACAGATAATAATCGTTTACTTAAAGTCAGCTGATGTGGACAGCATCCACATCTATAATGTGCCTTCTCAGCACCACTGGAGCTCACTGTGCAATGGAACTGCTGGGCACTGGAGTCCAGCCATGTCGACATGTGAAAATGAGCATCAGGGGCCTGAGGAAGCTCAGCGTGGGTGCTGGGTCAGGAAGGGAGAGGGCCTTGCGGTGGGAGTTGGCTGGGCCAGCACTGGGAATGGAAGGAAGCACAGTGTGGCTGGAGCAGAGTGAGGAAGGACGGGGAGGTGGGGAGAGGCTGCGTCATATGGAATTTTGTGAGGAGTTTGGCATTTGCTTTGAGTGATGTGGTGAGTGCATGGTATGGACCCCTAGTGACCTGGAAATGGTGCCATTCAGACCCCATCTAGCACCAGAACCTCTACCTCAAGGCCAGGCTTGTGTCAGGCCTGGGGACACAGGGCCCTGAGAGGCTGAACGGGAAGGCCAGCACATAACTCCAAATAGTGCCTTGGACAGATGTATGGGGTAGGAGACTTGTTAATATGCAGGTTCATGACCTGCTTCATCCTCCCCAAATCCACATTTTCATGGGGGTAAATTTAATTTTGACTTCAGTAAGTAAACGACTGAGGAACTGAGAGGTGGAGTGGTGCCATGGACTGCAGTCCAGCTTCTGGAGTCAGACTGGGTTTGAATCCACCTTGGGCAGGGGGCTGAACCTCTGCAAGCCTGTTTCCCCATCTGTAGAGTGGGGGTGATGAGAGGAGCCCCTCAGAGATGGGTGATGACTCCATCAATGAGGCCATTATTCCAGCCCCCTCAGGGTTCCTCTTGGGGAAACATGGAGTTTCCCACTGAGTGGGGAGCTTGCCCAGGAGGTAGGAGCCCAGGGGAGTGAGACCCACCTGGCACTGCAGCAACCATTTCAGAGGAACCTCAGTGCCCTCCATGTCAGCTTGGGTTGCAGGGAAAAGAAACAGGAGGGACCTCAGAGGTGGGCCAGCTGGTTCTCTGGATGGGAGAGGGGGATCGTGATGGTGCAGCCTCGATCTCATCTCTGCTTCCCATACTGGGGGAGTCCAGGAAACCAAGGCCAGGAGTCAAGTCCTGAGAAATTCAGTATGTCCATCTCCAGAAGCAGTCCAGTGTAGGCAAGAAGTATGAACCTTGGAGCCCCAGTGGACCCCGGCTCACACCCTGGCCCCTCCGCGTCCATGCTGTGTTCCCTCAGGAAGCTTACCTTGCCTCACTGAACTTCAGATTCCTTATCTGTATGACATGCACATGAATCCCTACCTCAAGGATCCTGTGAGGGTTAAATGAGCCACTTCATCTCTCCAAAGGGCCTTAGACTGTCTTCCCCCTCCATTTTGCCACTAAAGAGTAGTGAAATCTTGTGTACATATTAGCTAATATTTGTTGACTGTTGTAACACCCCATTTTCTGCAGTCCACACATATCATCTCATTTATTGCCAGAACAGGTGCAACTAAAACAATGTCTGATCAAGACTTGCTGCCGGAAATCACCACAATCCCACATGGGAAGCCAGCCTGAGGATGACGCTAACTCATGAAGGGAAAGCCAGAGAGTCACAGAGAACCAGAGCTACGGCTCCAATGATGAGAGCCTACATCAAACCCACCCTGATGCCCACTGGACTGCCAGAATTTGAAAAATGGTCCACCTTGTTTATACACATCACAGTGGCTGTTTTTGCTATTTGCAGAATGTGCTTGCTGATATAATTTTTTTTCTGTATTATTTCTTCATGTACACCAGTGTCAGGGAGTGTGGAACAATGGGAAATGCCAGGACATTAGCAATCAGTAGTATCAAATATCAACATAAAGAGGATGGCCTAAAATACTCAAGAGAAAGTACCCTTTGAGGAACACTGTTATGTGTAAACAGAGCTTCACTCGACCTTAGGAAACTCACTTAAAGTTACTGAAAAGGTCTACCTGCTGGTGCCTCCCCATATTCACATGTTGGAAACTTAGTCCCCCAGTGTAATAGAATGAAAAGGGAGGACCTCTGGGAGGTGATGAGATGAGGGCAGAGCCCTTGTGACTGGGATTAGCACCCTTATAAGAGGCCTGAGGAAGTCTACCGTTTTCAACCACGTGAGGACACACATAAAAGCACTACCTACGAAGAACATACCCCATCAGACACCACATCTGCCACAGCCTTGATCTTGGACTTCCCAGCATCCAGAACCGTACGTGATAAATTTCTACTGTTCATAAATTACCAGGTCTAAGGTCTTTTGTTACAGCAGCAGGAAGGGACTTAAGACAGTTGCCTTCACATTTAGCTGCAAAAATAGCTATAAAAATAGTCTGTGCTCAGATGTATATACTTATTGAATCCATGCACATTTAATCTTGAATATCAAACCTGCTGCTGTTTCTTTTCCCTCTTGCTCCCCCCCCACAATCACTGAAGCTGATTTTGATCAGACAACCAGGCAAAACAGAAGACTGTTTAAAATGACATGGTGTCCCTTAATTAAAAGTTTTATTTTTTTAAAAAATGTAACAGACCACTCTAAGAAACTTTGGCAATTCAAAGCAGTAGTTATTGTTACTTGCTAACTCTGAAAAGAAATTTCTCTCCCCCTCACAAACACCTGGCAAACTGGTGTCCTCCAGTGCATGCTACAGGGAAATGGTGGGTGGAGGGACAGAAAGGCCCGCAGGCTCTCAACCCACCGAGAAAATGCAGATGGTGACAAGCTGCATCTGGATGCCAGGGTGTATCTGACAAAGGGAGAGACGGTTCAAGGTTCACCTGATGAGGCCACCTCCCTCCCCACCACCTCCACTTGGCCATTGAAGAAACAGATATGCAGGAACAGATGTGGAGGCCAGTGTGACCTGTCCAAGCTCAAAGGACAATTACTCAAAGGGCTAGTCTGGAACCATGATGTCTGTTACCAGCAGCCATGGCTCAGGTACAGCGAACTTTGTGTCCCCAGATACGTCAGACACTGAGGGGCTTGCTTTCTGAGGCCCAGTAAGGTGGGGGCACGTGTGATCGGACAGCCGCTCCACAACCCCTCCTTCCTGAGCTCCCCTGACCCTGAGTCCCCCACCTCAGGGAAGAACTTCTCACACCGCTGATCAGGCGAGCAACTGGGGCCAAGGCGAGCCCTGCACCGAGCGCTCAGGTGTGAATCCGTAGGTGGCGCGTAGGTTCGTGTTGCGGCTGGAGGTTTTCCCGCACTCGCCACACCGGTAGGGCTTCTCGCCAGTGTGGATCCTCTGGTGCACGGTGAGGGACGAGTTCTTGATGAAGGACTTCCCACACTGGCCGCAGCGGTAGGGCTTCTCGCCCGTGTGGATGCGCTGGTGCTCAATGAGGTAGGCGCTCTGGCTGAAGGCTTTGCCGCACTCGCCACACTTGTAGGGCTTCTCGCCGGTATGCACGATCTGGTGCACGATGAGGGACGAGCGCCCCGTGAAGTGCTTCTTGCAGATGTAGCACTCGTAGGGCTTCTCGCCGGTGTGGATGCGCTGGTGCTGCGTGAGCGAGGAGTTCTTGCTGAAGGCCTTGCCGCACTCGCTACACTCGAAGGGCTTCACGCCAATGTGGAAGCGCTGGTGCTGGATGAGGTAGGAGCTCTGGCTGAAGGCTTTGCCGCACTCGCCGCACGCGTAGGGCTTCTCGCCTGTGTGGTTCCGCTGGTGCAGGGTGAGCGAGGAGCTCTTGTTGAAGGCCTTGCCGCACTCCTGGCAGGTGTAAGGCTTCTCTCCCGTGTGCGTGCGCTGGTGCTCGGTCAGATGCATGTTCTGGCTGAAGGCCCGGCCGCACTCGGGGCACACGTACGGCTTCTCCCCCGGTGTGCGTGCGCTGGTGCACGATGAGGTGCATGTTCTGGCTGAAGGCCTTGCCACAGTCCCCGCACGCGTAGGGCTTCTCCCCCGTGTGGATCCGCTCGTGCTGGGTGAGGGACGAGGTCTTGCGGAAGGCCTTGCCGCACACATGGCAAGCGTACGGCTTCTCGCCTGTGTGCGTGCGCTGGTGGACTGTGAGGTTCATGCGCTGGCTGAAGGCCTTGCCGCAGTCCGCACAGGCGTAGGGCTTCTCACCCGTGTGCACCCGCTGGTGAATGGTGAGGGAGGAGCGCTCGATGAACTGCTTCCCACAGGCGTCGCACTCAAACGGTTTCTCCCCCCGTATGGATCCTTTGGTGCTTTATCAGGGACGAGCTTCGGCCAAAGGCCTTGCCACACTCACTGCAGTCATAGGATTTCTTCTCCACGCAGGACATGGGGGGCTTACAGAGGTCTGAAGTGCTGGAGAACTTCTTGCTACGCCTTATGGGTGGACAGGCCCCCTTTTCCGTGGGGTCGTCCGGCTGTGGTGGGACCAGGACAGAGCTTTGGTTGGCAAATGCCCTTAGGTCATGACATCCAGGTACTGAGCCCCCCCAAGAGTTTGCTCCCCTGGGGAATTCCCAATAGCTCCCGCTCCACCCCCACATCTCCCTGCGGCCTCCCTGGCCAGCTGCCTGGTTCCCACGCTCCTTCTAAGGCAGGACCTCGGGAACCGTCCTCATGGGTCCTCCCATGGCCACCCCAACAACGGAAGGCTTGTCTTCCAAAATGTCATTTTTTGGATCCAACTCTTTCATTTCAGGTCTAGTCTCCCAGTCTGAAAAAAACAAAAACAGAAGATGCAAATATATGTAGTTAAAGATGCTGGGAGTGGGGGAATTTCCACAGCAGGAAGGAGGCAAATGAAACCGATCACAGTGAGTTCCACAGCATAGAGCAAGTTAGCAAATAAGAACCTTGGATCAGAGAGGGAGGGGAAGAGGGGAGACATGGAATTGAGGCCAATGTGAGGCCAAGGCAGAGTCAACACAGGAGGTGAGCACGAAGAACCAATGTCCCTTCAGAAGAGAGATGAAAGGGGCACCAGGAGCTCGGATAGGGCACACCTAGAGAGAAACTACAGCAGTGACCCAGGCTTGCAGGAAACAAACTGCAGGCTCTGCAAACTTGAGCAGGAATGAGTGCACCTGGCTCCTGACTTGCAGGGTCCTCCTCACTGCATCCTGCATGTCCACAACCAGTCACGCCACCCAAAGCATGTTTTTATCAGACATAATAATAAGATGGTTAGGCACGGTGGCTCATGCCTGTAATCCCAACATTTTGGGAGGCGGAGGCAAGGACTGCTTGAGACCAGCCTGGGCAACACAGTGAGATCCCCCATCGCTACTAAATTGTTTTTTAAAAATTAGCGGGGAATGGTGGCACATGCCTATTGTCCCAGCTACTTGAGAGGCTGAGGTGGGAGGATCACTTGAGCCCAGGAATTCGAGGTTGCAATGAGCTTTGATTGTGTCACTGCACTCCAGACTGGGTGACAGGGTGAGACCCTGTCTCTAAATAAATAAATATTGAAAAAACTAAAGAAAAAGAATAAATAAATAAATAATAAAATAGCTAGCATTTAAATGGGCTGTGCTGGTTATTCTCTACTCCTTCAACCCACTTTCCATTCTCCGCCCCTTCTCTGACCTGCCCTGTACTCAGGATGCTGACTTTGCCCACTGGCTTCCTGTGTGTTTAGCCAAAGGCAGGAAACTGGAAGTGAAAGGAGAGAGAAGTTGGGCATTTCCCCCCTGCCCCTTTCCCACTTCTCTTGATGTAGCTGCCCCAGGGTTGCTGGATCAAGATCCCCTCTCCTGGCTGGAGCTCCCACTCCTGCTAGCTCATCACATACCTGCCCTGGCTGGTCTCAGCCCTCCCACACCTTGGCCCTCTTCTCAGCCTCAGCACTAAGAGTGTTCATACCCACAGGACCTCTCATGTTGCCCTGGCACATCCCTCTCCGCTGCCTGGATCTTGGGTGGCAGGCATTCTGTGGAGCTTGGGTTCAGCCCCTCTTCTCTGCCTATCCACCCCTCCCTGGCTAACTACCTCCATGCCCACAGCTTCAATCACCTTCTATGTGTATCCTGTTCATTTCTAAACCTCAATATGTAGCCCAGGTCAGCTCTCTGGAGTCTAGACTCTGCATCATTGGACTCATTCCCAACATTTAAAAATTGATGTCCATGTGGCTGCTAGCTCATAAAACACATGAAGATATGGCCACATCGAGCCTCATTCTTACGGGTGACAAGACATTGGGTGGGGCGCAGCTGTCCCCTCCCCCATAGAAATGATCCACCTGGTAGTCCCTGAGGCCACCTGAGTTTGAGGCCCCTCTCCTGAATCACACCGGGCCTTCAAAGCCACACTAAGTCGATCTGGGTCTAAATGTTATCCACAGGCACTGCTCAAACATGCACCTCCAGCCCAGACCTGCTTTCTGGACTACGACCAAAATGTTCAAGAAAGCCTGGCATCTCAACTGGATAGCCCAAGCCTAACACATCTGATAGGAAACTTGGGATTTCAGAGTTTCCCCACCAAAATCTTTTTTTAAAAAGCAAAGCCCATCAAAAAGACTTAGTAAAATAACTCAGACATGAAAGGATGAATACTATGTTATTCCACTCATCTGAGGTACCTGGAGGTTGGATTCCCAGAGACAGAAAGGTAGAACAGAGGATGCCAGGGGCTGAGGAGTGGGATGGGAGTTGGTGATTAATGGGGATAGAGTTTCATTTACAGAAGATGAAAAGAGTTTTGGGGATGGACAGTGGCGATGGCTGCACAACAATGTGATGTCCTTAAGGCATTTCTCCTGCCCCTTTCCCATTTCTTTGGTGTGGCTGGTTGTGAATACACCGAACTGTACTCCTAAAAATGGTTAACATGGTAAATTTTATGTTCTGTGTATTTTTTCACATTTTAAAATATAACATTAAAAAAAATTGTTTTAGAGAGACTTTGCAGACACCCCGACTTACCCTTTTCCTCCCATTGTCCTGACTGCTAGCAAGCATCGCTGTGCACAAACAGCCTGAATCAGACCAAATCTCCCTGTCCCCACTGACAAACATCCGGCTGGCCACCGCGGGTCCTTGCCTGAAATGCAACAGCAGCTCCTACCTGTCCTCCCCACCCCATTTTCACTTCTGTGATGTGTCCTCCACTCCTCCAGGAGTAGGGTCTTCTGAGGAGTCAGATCAAGCCCTCCCGTGGCCTCCCTACTGTACTGAGAATGAAGCTAGCACCTTCCAGCAGCCTCAGGGCCCTCAGCACCCAGCCAGCCTGCCTGAGTCATCCCTTGCCTACCCTCTCTCCCTCATTTTTCAATACCATGCTCTCCCTCTTGTCCGTGTGAAGTTCTTCCTGCCTCAGGACCTCTGCACCCGCTGTGCTGCGGACCTGCCATGGATGTCCTTCTTATCCTTCAGGACTGTTTCTCCACTCCCCCATAGGAGCCTTCCCAATCCACCCTAGGTAAGGAAGGAAGGTCCTCCTGCCCATTTCTGTATGAACACTCAGTGGCCTGGGGCAATTTTTCTCTGCCTGTCCCTTGACCTGTTTATTATCGGCTCCCGGGAGGAGTCAGCTCCACCACGGCAAGGGCCTTGCTCACCCCCCAGCTCCTCACACAGCCTACACAAGGAAGGCACCAGATGAGCGAGTATGGAGTGCTGGCAACACGCCTGGCACAATGCTGAGCAATCTGCATGGATCTGCAGAGACCCTTACATGAGTTAAGTACAGTGGTGGACAGTTATGACCATCCCATTTTGCTGACGAGGAAACAGAGATTCCAAGAATGGAGTCAGATATGTATTCGAGGGTACATAATACACCTGAGGTTCGGCTAGGATCCAAGCCCTGGATGTGTGAGTGACTATAATGTCATGCATCGCTTTTACCATCTCAGAGGAAAAGAGCTGAGAAATACTTAATGGAGAATGATCGTGGTTTAGAGACCTCAGTCAGGGTGTGGCACAATGCCCAGATGTTGGCACAGATGGGAGTGTGGGGTCTAGACTCAGTGGAGAGAACACTGTCTCCAAGGGTGACGGCGAATTTGATTTGGGTCGGATGGGGCCTGAGATGCTCCGGAATATGAGTTGACAGCGATTGGAGGAGACCAGGAGTCTTGGTTGCGAACACAACTGGAAGTCTCCTGGAGTGAACATTACCTCAAGAAATCAGGAGAGCTAGGAGGCAAAATACCAGCAGAGGAACAGGGGGGAAGGAAGCCACCTCCCTTTCACAGGTTAAAGCCCTGCAGTAGAGATCATCCGAAAACAGCAAACACTCAGCGCTCAACCACGAGAGCCGTGAAAACACAGTTCCATGCCGCGCAGATTAAAACTACCCCACCACACCTTTTCTCTAATCAGGTCAGCAAAAGAGCAGGAAGTCTGATGGCATGGCCACTGTCATGGGAAACGTCCAAGCTTCTGCAGAGGGCACTTTGGCCAAAAGCCGTTAATGTGCAAAATGTTATTCATTCCTTTTGATACAAATGTAGGTGCGTTCTTTCTACACATTGCTAAACCTCTTGTCTTTCATAGTTTCTTTTTCTGTTTTCTGTCTTTCTATGCTTGTTTCTGATTACAAAGTAATTCACACTTGTTTTTAAAACATCAAATACCAAAACAGTAATGAAGAAAATGGAAGTCTCTGTAACCTCAGCACATTGGGAGGCTGAATCGGGCAGATTACTTGAGGTCAGGAGTTTGAGACCAGCTGGCCAACATGGTGAAACCCTGTCTCTACTAAAAACACAAGAATTAGCTGTGTGTGGTGGCAGATGCCTGTAATCCCAGCTACTTGGGAAGCTGAGACACCTGTATTCTCAGCTACCTAGGAGGCTGAGGCAGGAGAATCGCTTGAACCTGGGAGGTGGAGGTTGCAATAAGCTTTGCTTGTGCCACTACACTCCAGCTTGGGTGACAGAACAAGACTCTGTCTCAAAAAAAAAAAAAAAAAAAAAAAAAGGAAGTCTCCTGTAATCTCACTCACTAGAGTTAACAGCTTGGTTTCTATTTTAGACTCCCCTCGGACACATACCTTTAAAAAAATACATACAACACATCTGTACATGCACACACACATTTTTCCTCCCAAATGGGGCTTTTGTCCAAGACAGAGTATAAAGGATGAGATTCCCTCAAGCCTAAAACAAAATATATAAAACAACGGTTGTGAAGACACTGAATATCAGGCAATGAAGGGCCTGAGAAAGAAAAACAAACAAGGTGGGTCCTACGACTGCCCCAGAGCCTGGGAAGTTTCCAGGCTCTGACAAAGTAAAGGGAAATTGAGGCACAGTCTGGCAGACTCTCCAAGTTGAGGAGACAGAGTTGAGAGACCAAGGCAGAAAGAGTTCCCAGGACAGACCAAGGCAGGTAGAGTTCTCCGGAGAGAGTAGAGGGGAATGAGCTGCACAGAGAGTGTTCTGGAGACCTGCAAGGAACTCCCTCCAGTATTCAGCAGAGTATTGGTCAAAAGGTGTATGTAAGGAAACTACCCAACACAGCAAAAAACCATCTGAAAGGATTTGAAAACAGTGCCCAGAGCTGACACAGGGCTGGGAACAGTGCTTTTCCCTACCAGTCAGACTGTAAAACCTTGTCATTAATGGGGCTTTAGGCAGAACACCCAGAATGGTCTTGTGGAGAATGTCTTTCTAGACTGAGCACAAGTCATAAGAGCAAGATCTGAAAGGATGACATGCCTTGGTATTGGTGCAAAGGCAGACGAACAGATGGACAGAACAGAATTCAGAACTGGACCCACACTTGTATGAACTACCGATTTCTGACAAAAGTGCAAAGGCAATTCATTGGACAAAGTCGTCCTTTCAACAAACGATGTTGGACAACTGGACATATATTTGCCCTCCCATCCCCCCAATAAACTTGGATTAATACTTTATATCACATTAAGAAATTAAACGGATCAAAGAATAAAATGTAAAACCTAAAACTATATAACTTACAGAAGAAAACCTCTGAGGCCTTGGGATAGGCCAAGATTTCTTACGAATGACGCCAAAACTAAAAAATTGATAAATTGGACTTCATTGAATTAAAAACTTCTGTTCTTCAACAAATTGTGCTGGGGCACCTGGATATTCACATGCAAAGGAATGATGTTGAGCTCCTTCTTACACCAGTCACAAAAATTAACTCAAAATGGATCAAAGACCTCAATGAAGAGCTAAACCAATAAAACCTTAGAAGAAAACACAGGAATAAATCTCCATGACTTTGGGTTAAGTTTTTCAGCTATAACACCAAAAATGCAGGCAACAAGAACAAGAAAAAATAGATAAATCAGACTACATCAAAATTTAAAACTTTAGAGCCAGAAACAATGCCATCAAGAAAGTGAAAACAATCCACAGAATGGGAGGAAATATATGCACAGCATATATCTGATTTAAAAAACTTGTATCAAGTATAATGAACTTTCAAAATTCAATAATAAAGAATCCAGTGGAAAAAAAAACAAACAGGCAGAAGACTTGAAAGGATACTTTACCAAAGAGAATATACAGACCACAAATAAGCACATGAAAAGATGGTCAATATCAATGAAAACCACAGTGTGATGAGACTACATACCTACAAGAAAGGCTACATTTAAAAGATAAAGCAATTGGAATGAAGCTTGTGCACTGCTGGCGGAAATGTGAAATAGTACAATCACTTTGGAAAACAGGTTGGCAGTTTCTTAAAAAAGTTAAATATACATGTACCACGTGATCCAGACTTTCTACTCAAGAGAAGGAAAAGCAAATGTCTACACAAAGAACCGTACACAAATGTTCACAACAGCTTTATTTATAATAGCCCAGAACTGGAAACAACCCAAATGTTCATCACCAGGCGAACGGCCAAACAAATTGTGGCATACCCATACGGTAGAATAATAATACACAGAGATAGAAATAAATGAACTATGGTACATGCAATGACATGGGTGAATCTCAAAATAATGCCAAGTCAAACCAAAAAAAGTCAGACCAAAAAAAAAGAATACATACTGTATGATTCCATGTATATAAAATTGGAGAACATGCAAACTCAACTACAGTGACATAAAGCAGACCAGTGGTTTCCCGGGGATGATGATTGAGGAAGGGGAGGGGGTAATAAAGGGGTATGAGGAAACTCTTGGGGGTGATGGACATGTGCATTATCTTGATTACAGTGATAGTTTCCTGGGTATGAACTATGTCAAAAGGCATCAAACTCTTCACTTTAAATATGTGTGGTTAATTACAGGTCAATGATACCTCCAAAAAAGCTGTTAAAGAAATAGGACGATACTCTAATTCCAAAAGTGAGTGTTTCCACCTAACCGTATGTTGTGGGATATCTTTTCATGGCAGTGCCTACAAACAGTCCTCAGCTTTGAAGAGCTGCCTGGTTTCCATCCTATGGATAGACCTTGATACGTTCAGTCCTATATAGCTGGGCATTTAGGTAGTTTTCCTTCATTTTTCTTCCCATGGAAAACTTCACATACTTACATGAGAATTTCTAAAGGGCAGATCTCTAAAAATGGAATCCTTCAATATTTGCTTGGCCAAGCTATCCTCCAGAGGACCTGTCCCAACTTTATACCCCTAAAATGACAGTCCTTTCCCCTACAGTCTCATAATATAGGCTATTATTCTTCATTGGTCTTTGTGTGCCTCATGGGCAAAAACCGCTGGTATCTCAATTTGTATGTCTCCATAGTAAGGTTTAAAAAACTTTTATAAAGTGTAACTTTGTGTATTTCTACATCCATGAATCACCAGCTCATAAGTTTGGTCCATTTTTCTATCATTCACTTAGTCTTTTTCTTATTCCAAGGAGCTGCTTATATAATTATGACCCTTTCAATGTTATACCCATGAGAAATATTATTTCCCATATCTATCAACTTTATTTTTAGCTTCAAATAGGGCAAATTTTAAAAGTTTCCATGTAGTCAGATCTGTTGATCTTTTTCTTTTTGTTTAATTTATTTCTGGTCTTGAAATTATGGGCCAATGATGAGTAACTCAACGAAGCTGCCCCTTACCCAGTGAGACCAGGTTCCTGTAGTTCTCCAGCATGACATCCCTGTACAGGTCCTTCTGGGCAGGCTTCAGCTGCTGCCACTCTTCCTGGGTGAAGTCCACAGTCACATCCCTGAACGTCACTGATTCCTGTAAGAGGAAACCCATATCCGCTCATCGCAGGGCTCTCCTTACAGAGGCCTGGAGGAATGGCCAGAAAAGCCAAGAAGATTCAGGGGAGGCAGATGGGATGTATCTGAAGTGATTTCAGTAAGATGCAGGGTTCTAAAGGGGTCACTCAGTTTTCTGTGTGTTTAGTTATATTGGGTTGGCACTCTGACGGAGAAATAAATTCCATACGAGACATTCTGGAACAGAAGGTCACAGATCTGAGAACCAGATGGAAAGGAACCGAAGGCAAAGTGAGCCTAACCCAATGAATCAACAAATTAGGAGCACAGCAAAGGCAGAGCCCCAGATAGAATCCAGGGGCACAACAAACTTTTCTGAGCTCCTACTAAGCACCAGGCAGCAAGCCCAGTGCTGGGATACAGACACAAAACGTTCAAGAACGAGTTCCTCATGGTAAAGGCAGACTAAGACATGTACTTTGGTAAATGCAATCATGAAGGTATGAACAAAGGTCTCCAGGTGCCTGAGTAATGCCAGCTGAAGGGAGTGCCCAGGAACACTTTGAGTAGTCTGTGAAGAAAACTGGTGGTTGGGTCTTTAGGGGGAGATTCTGGGTAGGGAAGAGAGCTTGGATGAAGACCCGAAGCTTAAAAGGCAAATTAGACTGTTGGGGAATGGAGAGAAGGAAAGAAGTCCATGTGGAAGGAGCAGTGCTTTGTGGTAGATGTGTCCACAGGCTGTGGCCTGTAGACTGAAAGAACCTGGCAGAGCAGCGTGGCAGAGCAGCATGGATGGTAATGAGGAGGTAGGCAACACTAGTCATTATGCAGCAGCTGCTGTGTGCCAGGTACTACTCTTAGTGGTTGGTTCGGGTTGAATCGACACTCCACTACCCGCCAATTCATATGTTGATGTCCCAGCCTTCAAGGCCTCAAGAATATGACCTTATTTGGAAACAGGGCTGCTGCAAATGTGATTAGTTAAAATGAGGTCACCCTGGAGTGGAGGTAGGGGGGCCTAATCCAACAGGGCTGGTGTCCTTATAGAAAGGGGAAATATGTTTGTTTTTCGATTTTTTAAATCTCAATAGCTTTAGAAGTATAGGTGATTTTGGTTATACGGATGAACTATACAGTGGTAAAGTCTGGGATTTTAGTGCACCCTGTACATTATACCCAATATGTAGTTTTTCATTCCTTATCTCCTCCCACCCTGCCCCCTTCTGAATCTCCAAAGTCTATTATGCGACTCAGTATGCCTTCGTATATCCATAGCTTAATTCCACTTAAAAGTGAGAACACACAGCATTTGGTTTTCCATTCCTGAGTTGCTTAACTTAGGATAATGGCCTCTAGTTCCATCTAAGTTGCTGTAAAAGATATTCTTTTTGTGGCTGAGTGGTTTTCCATGGTGTGTGTGTATGTATGTGCATAAATGTGAGATATATATATATATATATATATATATATATGTATGTGTGTGTGTGTGTGTGTGTGTGTGTGTATCACATTTTCTTTAGCCACTGGTTGATGAGCACTTAGGTTGACTGCATATCTTTGCAATTGTGAATTGCACCACAATAAACATACATGTGCGGGTGTCTTTTCGATATAATTACCTATTTTCCTCTGAGTTGACACCAAGTAGTGACATTGCTGGATCAAATGGTACATCTACTTTTAGTTCCTTGAGAAACCTCAATACTGTTTCCCAAAGAAGTTGTACTAATTTACATTCTCACCAGCAGTGTATAAGCATTCTCTTTTTACCACATCCAAGCCAATCTGTTGTTGTTTGACTTTTAAATAATGGCCATCCTGGCTGGGGCAAGGTGGTATCTCACTGTGGTTTTAATTTGCATTTCAGAAAGGAAAAATTTCGATAGAGGCAGACATGCACACAAGGACAAGACTGTGTGAAGACTGGAGTTACGCCATCACAAGCCAAGGAACTGCCAGCAGGTGGGAGAGAGGACTGGAACAGAGCCTTCCCTAGAGCCTTCAGAGGGAGTGTGGTCCACGGATACTTAGATCAGGGACTTCCAGCCTCCAAAACTGTGACAGAATAAATGTCCTTTGTTTAAGCTGCTCAATCTGTGGTACTTATTTACAGCAGCCTTGAGAAACAAATACCGTGCTTCACACATATTGATTCATTATTAACTCAAAACAGACCTACGGGGCAGGCGCTAACATTATAATAATAATATGCCTGTTTAAAAGTGATTTTTTTCACCCCCAAAGTCCCCTTCCGCACTCTGCACAGATATCTGCAGGCTTTGACTGCGATCTGGTGGTGTTTCTGCCTTAGCAGCTGCTCCCTATGAAGCTCTGTCAATAGGGGGCAGTGGAGGGAGGCTGGAAGGTGGAAATAAAGAAACTGAGGCACAGAGAGGGTAGGTTCCTCGACCAGGACACACAGCTAATGAGTGGGACAGCCAGGCTTTGAACCTCATGGGCTGTCTCCAGAGCCCGAGTCCTCATCCTTGCAGGCTGCTGCCTCTCATGAACCAGCCAGAGGGGCAAGTAATGAAAACTTGTGGTGCCCAAACATGTAGTCCTGACTCTGACCTCTGACCCCACCCTATCCCCCACACTTGCTCTGTCCCTGTGCTCTGTTCCAGCCCTGCTAGCCTTCCTCCTCCCCTTGAATCTACCCCAGGGCACTTGAACTAGCTGTTCCCCTCTGCCCAGAATGCTCTTCCTTCAGGTCTGGCCTAAGCTGGCTCCTTCTTATGCATTCTTTGGAAGGTCTGAGCAGGAGAGGGACAGAATCTAATTTAGAATTTTACAAGTGCACTCTGTATTTGCATGCCCATGTTCCTAGCAGCACTATTCACAATAGGCAAAAGGTGGAAACAACCCAAGTGTACACTGACAGATGAAAAGATGAACAAAATGTGGTCTCTATATACAATGAAATATTATTCAGACTTAATAAGGAAGGAAATTCTGACACATACTACAACGTGAGTGAACCCTGAGGACATGATGCTCAGTGAAATACACCAGTCACAGAAAGAAAAACACTGCAACAACCTCTCAAAAGAAAATACTCTCTTGAACTCACATCCTGAAACAGTCCTCTCTGACACTCCTCATAGAACAGACTGATACAATGTCTATGGAGTGGCATTTAACAAAATCTATCAAAACTAATATTCAAATTATTTTGAACAGTTTAGACTAAATTCAGATGTATTAACACACATGCACAAGCATATATGTATAAGGATATTTATTACAGCATCATATGAAGAAGCAAAAAGACTGAACACATCCCAAACGGCCATCAGTAGGGGTTTGGATAAATTAGGTCAGCGAATCCACCACAGTGGAATACACACATCTATAACAAAAAAGGGGGGCAGTTCCTTGGCTGTAGATGTGGAATAATCTCCTGAATACACTGTTACATGAAAAAAAAAAACAATGCCCAGAACAGTGTGTCTAGTTTGTTAACACCTCCATAAAAGGAAATAATTAAGAGACATTTATACATATGTACCTATACAGGCGCAGGCTTTTTTATGGAAGTGAATGCAAGAAACTGGTAAGAACACACAGCTGGTGGGGGATGTAAAATGGTTCAGCTGCTTTGGAAAACAGTCTGGCAGTTCCTCAAGTGACTAAACACAGAGTTACCTTATGACCTAGCACTTCCATTCTCGGTAGATATCTAAGAAAAACGAAAACATAATGCCACACAAAAACTATATACTGATGCTCATAGCAATGTGATTTGCAATAGTCCCAAAGTGGAAACAACTCAAATGTCCATCTACTAATGAATGGATAAATAATGTGGTTCGTCCATACAACAGTTCTGACACATGCTACAACATGAATGAACCTGGAAAACATACCAAGTGAAAGATGCCAGACACAAAGACCACATTGGATGCCCCATTTCTATAAAATGTCTGGAATAGGCAAAATAGAATGAAAGTAGATTAATGGATGCCTGGCGGGGGTGAACGTGGGTTGGAGAGAAATTGGGAGTGACTGCCAACTGCCAATGGGCAAGGGGTTTCTTTTTGGAATGATAACAATTTTCTAAAATATTGTGGTGTTGGTTGCATAACTCTGTAAATAAACTAAAAAGCACTGGATGTTAACACATCTACTTTATATGGGTGGATTTTATGAACGTGAATCACACCTCAGTAAAGCTCTTAACCAAAAACGAATCTGGTAAGAGCAGTGATGCCAGTGGCTTCAGTATGGGGCAGGAGAGTTCATTTTCCAGTTTACTAATTTTCAAATCGGTGGATTGTACCTATTGTTTGTTCAATTAAAAGGTTAATATTATACATTTTATGTCTTTAAAATGTCAGACATTTTATTTGTGGGGAAATCTATCCCAACAAGATAATCCAAAATTTGGGCAAATTGCACAAAGATGTCCACTCCATCTTATTTATATGGTCAAGCCTTTGGACAATGATAACACCCATGGCACGGGATTCATTAAATAATAGCCCACTCCCATGGCTGATTATATAGCTATTTTCATTAAAAGATTATGCAGAGCTTTTCCATGTAGAGTTGCTTCTGGGTTTCCAAAATTATAAATACCACTTTATCCCAACCACATGAAAACAATACATAGGAAAAAGACAGAAGGAAATGTATCAAAATGTGGACAGCAGCTGTATCAGAGGAGTGACACTGTGAATATTTTCGTGTGTGTGTGTGTGTGTGTGTGTGTGTGTGTGTGTGTGTGTTAGCAGCCTCCAAGATAGCCCTGAATGATCCCCAGCTCCTGGTATCCACAGCCTTATGTAGCCCCTTCGCTGTGCCAGGGTGATTCTGTGTGATCAACAGCATACAGCAGAAGTAGTATGCTGTCACTCCCAAGGAACGGTTATATGCACACTCATGTTCATGTAGGCACTATTCACAGTTGCCAAAAGGTGGAAGCACCAGACACCGAAGTTAAAATACTGCCTGATTCCATGATTTAAATGAAGAGATGCCCACCAAGGCCTCAGCTGTGCTATCCACACCAGCTCAGGAGACAGACATGTGAGCAAAGAAGCCAGCAGACTACTCCAGCCCAGCTGCCATCCAACTGCCATCACACGAGAGGTGCCAGGCAGGAACTGCCCAGCTGAGCCCATCAACCCCAAAATAGTAACAAATTGTTTTTGAGCCATTAAGTTCTGAGATGGTGGCTACCCAGCAAAATATAACTGGATCAGAAATTTAACTGGTGTTTTTTTTTCTGGGCTACCAGAAAAGTATGGTTGATTTTTACCCCCTCAACAGGAATTCTAGGTCAATGGCATCTAATACATATTCTGACATACACTAAATATGTTCATTGATGGTTCCTGTAAACACAGAGAGTGATACTTCACCCATTTATGTATTCATTTGACCAATATTTATTGAGTGTCTGCTACGCACCAGGGACTGGGCATACAACTGTGAATAAGACAGACATGATATTGGCACCAGGTTTCTTTCCCCACTAATTCATTAATAAATATTGATAAAAATAACTAATGTTCATTAAGCACTACTACATGCCAGGTATTGTTCTAAGCCCACTGGACATATCATCTCACTTAATCTTTAAAACAACCTTACTAGGTAGGCACTTTTATGAGCTCATCTCTTTTACAAAGGGAGAGACTGAGGCACGAGGTCACTCAGATGGGAGTGGCGGCATTTTAAACCCAGTCAGTTCAACTCTCAGCCCCAATATTAGATGGCTTCATTCACATATAATACTGATCTAGCTGGCATCACGGCCAAGGAGCAGTTTTGTTTGGATCAGACCCTGAGATGGACGGTATGTCCTTTGCCTGTAAACAAGACAGTTGACTAAATATCACAGAGTGTCCCAGCTGGCGCTTCTCTTCCAGATAGATCATGAATGATCCTGCAGCTATTGAGGGCAACCTTGTCCCTAGTGTGGTGAAGGCCTACACGTCTCGCATTATTGCTGGCTGATCACATCATCCCTGCGTGAGTCTGCAACATGATCTTGAGTCACGGCCACAGATTACATTTCTGATCCAGTTATGTTTTGCTGGGTAGCAGTCATCTCAGAACATCATGGCTCAAAAACAACAATTTATTACTATTTTAGGGTTGATGGGCTCCACTGGGCAGTTCCTACCTGGCATCTCTTGTGTGGTGGCAGTTGAATGGCAGCTGGGCTAGAGTAGGCCACTGGTTTCTTTGCTGACATGTCTGTCTCTTGAGCTGGTGTGGATGGCACAGCTGAGGCCTTGGTGGGCATCTCTTTTTCTCCACATGGCTTTTGCTAATGGCTGGTTGGGCTTCCTTACAGCATGGCATATGAGTAATGAGACACCTATTGTGTCCTACAAAGGGACCTGCTGTTCTGAACTGATTCAGTAGGACAACCCCCACGGCACAAGGAAAGAATGGGAGCTCTGAGTGGGTACCACATACGAGATGTTCCTGGGACTGAAGCCTGCTGCACACATTTCTATTTTGCCCCTATGGGGGTTTGAAAATTGTTTTTAATTGTTACAGGAAAAAATTTTTAACTGTTACAGGAAAAAAATCTGCAATTTACCAAGAAAATGAATTTCTAGTTTTTCTTTAAGCACTAGAATATCTGGTCACTTTAGACTAGAGCTGAGTGGGGCAAGAGAGCTCCAATTTGCCACAGGCCCCACCTGCCCACTTATTTATGTAAGACACTCGGAATGGTAGTGTATAGCACACAGCAGGCACTCAGTAACTTCCAGCTATTGTTGCTGACACCCAGAGCTCACTGGCTCTCTCCAGCATACTGAGTCTCCCCACCACCAGCTGAATCCCAAGGGGGAGGCCTTACCCCCACTGGCTAGTCCCTTCATGGTCCCAGGGTGCCCTTCTGGGGCTTGGGCTTAGGAGAGCCTCCTCTGCCTGAGGGCTCACCTTTGATAGAAAGCAGTTGGGGTGTTGGTTCAGAGTGTGGGCTCAGGGATCACACTCTGCGACAGAATCCTGGCTCTGCCTTTCACGAGCTGTGTTTCCTTAGACAAATGTCTTTCTCTTTCTGAGCCTCATATGTGAAGCCAGCTTCCTGATAACAATGTCCCCCTCCACAGGGTCATGAGGTTAAATGTGTACAGATATGGTCCCAGCACAGTGCCTCGTGTGATGGAGGAAGCTCTCAGTAAATGTTAACTCTTGCTATTATTTCATTTTGATATTTAATATATACCTTATATACAATTACAGATCCTTATATTATATGATATTATTTGACTTTTGGCCCAATATATCTTCAGCCAGCCCAGCTAATAATTCCTTCTTTTTTTTTAATTTAAACCACTTGATTGAGGTGTAACTGATAAACAAAAAGCTGTACATATTTAATAATGTACATAACTTGATGAGTTTGGGGATGCATATACACCCATGAAACCATCACCACCATCAAGGCCGTAAACTGATCCATTACCTCCAAAAGTTCCCTCTCACCTCTATATTTACTTATTTTACAAAATTGTAATATAACAATTCCTTCTGGAAGTCTTCCCTAAGTACACCCACCTAATTCACTCAATAAATATTCACTGAGCAGTCTCCAGGCACCAAGCCCAGGCTGGCACCAGAGTTGTGCTAAGATACAGAACACAGCCTACCAAGTCTGGGAGCCTATCACGTTGAAACAGAATTGCTACAAAGGGCCTCTGAGTTCTCTGCACATACGTGTCCAAGGCCACTCTTTCTAGTACTCCATCTTTTTCTGTTTCCCGTCTAATGACACAAACCATTTCACAGGGAAAACTCGAAAAAGCTGAAATCAGACAGGCTCAATTTTTTCAAAAATCATAATATAATTACACTAGTAGTGATTTGTAAAAAACCAAACTTAAACCAAAACTCCCAACCCTGTTGAAATAAAAACAATCAACAACTCTTTCTAAGTAATGTAGGTAAAAGACGAACTCAAGACAAGAATCATAGATGAGATAAAAATGAAGACATCATGGTGCAATCACATAGGAAAGCAGTCTGGTGGTTCCTTTAATAGTTAAACAGAGTTAACCATATGACCCAACATTCACCCCACTTCTAGGTACACATCCAAGAGAACTGAGAACACATGTTCAAACAAATACTTATACATGAATGTTCATAGCAGTATTCATAATAGCCAAAAACTGGAAACAACCCAAATGTCCATCAACTGATGAAAGGATAAATAAACTGTGGTATAACCACACAGTGGAATATTGCTCAACCAAAAAAAGGAATGAAGCCCTATATGTGGTACCACATGGATGAACCTTGTAAATACGCTGAGTGAAAGAAGCTAGTCACAAAAGACCACACGGTGTATGATTCCATTTATTTGAAATGTCCAGAATAGTCAAATTCATAGAGACAGAAAGCTGATTACTGGCTGCCAGGGGCCACGGATTGATGGGGAAAACTGGAAATGAGTGCCAATGGGTACTCAGCTCCTTCAGCATGATGAGAATGTTCTGAAATTGACTGTGGTGATCGTTACACAACTCTATGAATGTACCCAAAATCAATGAATTATACACTTCGTGGTACATGATGTGTTACCTCAACAAAGGTATCAAATAAATGAAGACGGAATAAACCAAAGCTCCCAAATAAGTCAGTTGACACATTTATATAGCAAAATAAATTACAGGTAGATTCAAACATTCATTGCGAACATTCAAATGATAAATGGTAAAAAGGAAGAAAATATAGCTGCTATCTGACCTGTGGATGGAGAAGCAGCTTAAAGATGAAGAAAGACACCACAGTGGGAGAAACCAACAGATTTGATTTTTAAAATATGAAATGCTTTTATACAGAAAAAATAAAGTAAAATAAAAAACAAAAAGCAAATCTGGGAAGAATATCTGCCACAAATATTTACATATACACATTTAAAGCATACTCAGATTCCTGTAGACTGGTAAAGCACAAGATGTATCATTTCCCTGCCCACAGAAATGGCTAGTAAACATTTTCTAAGACTTGAACTTCACTAATGATACAAACAATGCTATTCAGAAAGCGATCACTTGGCACCACTTGTCCCCTATCAGGCTCATGGTTTATAGCATTTGTCATTTATATCCATTTGTCATTTATTATCATGGTGCAATACTGCACCAATCTAAATATATCCAAAACGCAGAATAAAAGTCTGACAACAGTCATATAAACCAGCGGAGACACACTCAGACAGGCTGGTGGGAATACACAGCGCCATAATCGATTTGGAAACTAATATCAAAGGTCTCAAAAATACCCAAGCCAAAATTCCTCTTCAAGGAATCGCTTCTAAAGAAATCATATAAGACACAGGGGAAGATTTATGCCCAGTGTCCCTCACAACACTGTTTATAACCAGAAAAGAATACTTGGAAACCAATAAAGGTCCAACAACAGAGGAACTATTAAGTAAAACAGGGTATGGCCACTGAACAACACTTTTATGTGGTCATTAAAATGGATATTACAAAGGAGTTTTTAATGACGTGGAGAAATGCTCAGGATGAAATCTCTGATGAAAAAGCACTCTTTAATATTAAAATTGCTTAGCCAGACTGAAACATCCCAGAGTGATTATCTTTTAGGGTAAAGTCATGGGTGAATTTGTGGGCCGCATTCTCATAAGCTTCTATACTTCCATCCCACATGTTGGCATTCACTAAGAGCATTTAGTGTGTTTGTCCATTTTAAAGGTCACACGTCCAGCATGGTCCTGCCCGGGTTGGCACTCAGTGTCATATATCTAAACCACCACTTCCTGCAGGTACCCACCTGAGTCTCCTGAGAGCCCAGAGAGCTAGTTTGTCCATTCCAAAGCTTCATTGTCCCCCAAAACCGACCCCACAGTCAGGGTCAGCATCGTCTGTAAGCACGGCCCTCCTTATTAGGGCAGACGTAGCCCCAGTAGATGGGACTGGGGGCCCTCGAGAGGGTTTGAGTGGCAGAGGCTCACCCAAAGGCAGGAATCCAGCCTTTGGAAAGGAGAGTGACAGGGCAATGTGACTCACCAGGGCCTCATCAGTCAGCAGCTGAGCAGCCATCCCTCTGCTGCCCAAGGTGAACAGGAAGACAGGCCTCGGGAGAGCCAACAGGGCTGTAGGGAGAGGAGAGAGGAAAGCATGCTTAGAGACCAGGCCTGGGCTGGCCTCACAAACACAGATGGGACAGACACACACCCACTGAGAGACAAGCAGAGACAGACAGACACATACACACACACCAACAGTGAGTATTTACAGGGCTTACTGCATGCAGGGAACTTGAGGAATGTATCTCACTTGATCTTGCAATCATCCTGGAAGGTAGGCACTACTTCTACCAACCCATTTCACAGATGAGGAAACTGAGGTCCAAAGAGATAAACCACTTGGTCAAGATTACAAAGCTGGGACTGGAGTCAGGCAGAGTATGTCTGGGTCCATCCACATGCTTAGCCAGTAGGCTATGGTGTCTTCCAAATGCACTTACATGCGCATCCTACAGATACTCCCAACACACATACGCTCACATTCCCACGTGCTGCTGAGGGCCACAGGACACCCTGCCCTCTCCCAATGGCCCTGCCTGGATCCCTCCTTGAGTGTGAGTGCTGGACCGAGGCCCCCTGATAGGCCCCAGCACCACCTGTGGCCTCTTTGGGCGCTTCCCCCAGGCTTCATGGGGTTACCATGAGGTTCAAATAGCAGATATGTGTGTAAGTAACAGGGGCTCTCAGAGCCAAATTTGCCTGGAGAAATGCATCCTGGCTCAATTCTCTTCCAGTTCTCCTGACAAGCTCAGGACAAATTCTCAAGGAACTGCTAGTGTATCTTAACATCCCTGCAACCCCTTAGTCGCTCCTTGAAGCAAAAGAAAAGCAGGAAAATAAGATCCTGTCATTTGCAACAACGTACATAAAACTGGAGGTCATTATGTTAAGTGAAATAAGCCAGGCATAGAAAAACTGTGCATGTTCTCACATATTTGTGTGTGGGTAACCCCCGACATGAGCATCGAAGAAGGAGAGCTGTGTAAACCCCAGGTACAATTAGAGCCTGAAGAATATCTTAGTTTATAGTGTTATTACTCAGTTATTTCCTTTATAATCCTTTATATATAATCTAATATTAGTTTATAGAATTAGTGCCTGAAGTATAACTTACTGCTTACATCTATCTAGCTTATATAGTAATACTTAGTACTTATATCTAGCATACTTAGTTCCATATAATCTTTCTATACAGTCACATAAATACTGTAGTCTATATAATCATATATATACTCTATATAATCATATAGGTATTGTAGTCAGAGCTGTACCAACACATTTAGTAATGATTTATATAATCTTTCCATATATAGTCGCTTGTAGTAGGAGGATTGCCTAGAGCAGTCACAGAACAGAAGCAGTACATGGGAAAACAGCCAGACCAGGACAAGAACCAAAGACCCAGGCAGTGGCGTCCCTGTCTGAAAGGGCATACGCTGTATGGCAGGCTTGGAGCAACAGCCTCTCCTCCTGAAAAGGAGTTGTAGTACCTTGCATCCAGTTCCTGTGGAAAGTAGGCCTCAGGCCTGAGATCCTGCAAATAACCGAGGGAGAAGAACCCCTCTGATGTGACCAGGTCACGGCGGCTGTACACCCTGTCAGCCTTTTCTTGCTTCTGTGCTAGCTCAAATCATCCCCCCATAAATATCTTAGAGAAGAGCACAAGTCTGTCAGTTCCCACCGAATTAGCTTGTAGTATCCTTCTATTAGAAATCTTTTGAAGTCTCCAGCCCTCAGATAAGAAGTGTTGTGCACGACACTTGTTGCACACAGCCCACCTCCTTGCCTCGGTGACCTAATGCGGGTGGAGCCCCTTTTCTGTACATGACCCGATGCTACTATGCAAGGCACGGCCCCCCTCCTGCACACGGCCCACCTCTCTGCCCAGGTGACCTAATGGGGTGGCCCCCATGCTACTCAAGTGATTATGTATGCCCTATCATTAAGCCTATAGATGACCTCACTCACAACCCTGCCCCCCTTCCTTGTACCCAATAAATACAGATGCTTCTGGACGTTAGGGGTCTCGCCTGTCTCTGCTCATAGGTAGCACGGCCCCCCCGAGTCCAGCTGCTCTCTTCCAGTTCTTCAGTGTCCTGTCTTTTTACTTCTTGGATCCTGCACCTCAGCACAGCATAAGGGACTGCCCACGACCCAGTGGGGCCCATTAGCCCTACACTTGTGTGAGCTAAAAATTAAAACAATTAAATTCATGGAGATAGAGACTAGAATGATGAAGAAACCAGAGGCTGGGAAGGGTAGTGGAGGGGTAGGGGAATGTGGGGGATGGCTAATAGATATTAAAAAAAAACAAAGAATGACTAAGACTTAGTATTTGATAGCATAACAGGGTGACTATGATCAATAATAATTTAATGATACATTTTAAAATAACTAAAAGTATAATTGGACTGTTTGTAACAGGATAAATCCTTGAGGTGACAGATACCCCATTTATCCTGATGTGATTATTACACATTGTATGCCTGTGTCAAAATACCTCAAGTATTCCACACATATATAAACCCACTACATAACCACAAAAATTAAAAATGAAAATTTAAAAGAAAAGCAGGGTTCAGGCCTCAAACTTAGGGTGACCATATTATCTCCTTAAAACTACCTGGCTTTATTTCCATTTGTTTTAATGTTTGTTTCCCTTCTTATAGCAAAACTCAGCTTCTTTTACAGCAGTCACACAGAATGTCCTTTTTAACTAAGTTGATTTAAATTTAAAAACAGTATCAGTGAGCCAGTTCAAGTAAATGGCAAAGTAAAAAATAGGATCCATGTAACAGGTTAGGCCAATTCTTGGAGTCTGAGACATGCTGGCTCAGTCCTGGCTTCTCCCATCATGGGGAGCTCACTACCTGTGCCACCAACACCTCTGACTGAAAATGAGTTTTTCTTCTGCTATAAACAGAAACATGCATCTATACATCTCTAACCCTTCAGGATCACCCAGAAAAACCTTAGTCATCTCCAACACAATATTCTTTTAGCTGGTGCACCAATTCTCAAAGTATCAGAATCACTAGGGATGTTTAAATATTACTCAGAATATATATCCCTGCTCCCACCCCAGATCCTCTGAATCAAACTACCTGGGTAGAGCCCCTGAATCAGTATTTCTAAACAAGTTTCCCAGGTGATTCTGACACCTCTTAAAGTGTAAGAACCACTAAGACAAAGAAGAGTCTTTCTTAGGCCAAATGGCCCCAACTTCCACAAGTGAAAAGTAATTTTAATTGTAGGGGGGCATATATATATAAGGCCAAGTTCGCAGAAGCCTTTAGGTCAATGGTACTCAACCGGGAACAATTTTGCCCTTCCGGAGATATTTGGCAGATGTCTAGACATCTGCCAAATTGTCATAACTTGGCAGGGGAATACTATGAGCATTAGTGGGTAGAGACCAGGGATGCTGCTAAACATTGTACAATGCATGGGACAGGCCCCACAACAAAGAATGATTAGGCGCAAAGGTCGGTAGTGTGGAGGTTGAGAAGCCCTGTTGTAGAACAAAAGGATCACAAAGGTGTGGGCTCGGGGTTCCCACCACTTAACACCTGTAAACAGGCACCACACCTGGCCAACTGTAATCACTGAGGGAAAACGTCCTCTGGGTTAAAACTCTTCAAAACTGTTCGTTGGCTTCCCCCACCATTGGAAATCACCCAAAGTCTTCACTGCTGCCCACACAGCCCTTATGATGTGCCCTTGATGGTCTCTCCCCTTCCATTGCCCCTACTCCCCTCTCCCACGCTTGGCCTCAGGCCCCCTGGCCTTTGCTGCTTCTGTTCCCTCTGCAGGGAATGCTCCTCCTATGACTGACCCCGTTTCATGGTCAGCTCAAATGTTACCTCCTTGGAGAAGTCCTCCACCTCCCACCACCTGAGCTCAAGCAGTAACTCTCTCCCCCTCTATTTTCTTGGAGTACGAATCACTATTTACAGCTGTTTTTTTAAAATAGTTGTTTTCAAGTTTGTCATCTGTCTTCCCTCCATGAGAACATAAGCCCCCAGGGAGCAGGGATTATCATTTTTGGATTGTATTTCCAACATCTAGGACAATGTCTAACACACAGGAGGCACTTAGACATCAAGCTGAATGAACAGATGAGCTAACTTCTAGTGCTGGCCAGGATTCAAAGGAACAGGCCCTCTCACACACTAGTGAGGGAATGTGAGTTGCTCAACTTTTTTCTGGAAAGTGAGATGGCAATACACAAATGCCATAACCCAGAAACCCTGTTCCTGGGAATCTGCCCACAGCAATAAATGCTCTGTGTAAAAGTTACATAGAGGAAAAAAAAGACATTTATGGCAGCATTGTTTCTAGAGGCAAAAAAAAAACAACCCTGAAAACAAAATTAATAAACATTACTAAAGGAATAAATGGTAGGGTCTCCATGTATGAAATATCAGGTCACCTCTAGAAAGCAGAGTTAGTTCTGCATCTGTTGACATATCTTTGGTTTTACTAAGTGAGAAAAGCAAGTTACACAATTTTATGCCTAACTTCAGCCCCTTTGTGAAAAACCAAACCAACACATGTGGATGTGGACACATCTGTACAGTATTTTCCAGCCTGGGGAAGGCTGTGGAACAAGGCTGGGAGGGTGTCTGGATGGCACAGAGTGGGAATGAGAAGTGGGTAGGGGTTATTAATTCTTTTTTCTTTCTATTTCTTCGAATTGTTTCCCTGGGTACAGCAACCTCATACTGCTGTCAAAATTTTTGAAACAGAATTTTAGAAAACATATTCCTTGCAGATCAGTGGTCTCTGACTTTTACCTCTGTGCTGTGAGGTCAAGAACACTGGCCCATTTTGCCAGATCAGAGCAGTGATCAGAGCCCACTTACCCAGTAGGCACAAAGCCTGGGGCCCATGAAACCTTTAGGGGCCCATAGGAAGATCTTAATTTCTTTTAAAATCATAAGAAAAGAGGTGAATCTAATTCAGTCTATATTTGTCTGCCTATTAATGAAATCATAAAATGTAATTTTTAGTGCTTTAAATAAAAATGGGGCGAGGGGCCCATGAAGACAAAGTACCCCTAAAAATCATAAAGTGGTCCTGGAAGTGACTTGCCCAAGAGCATGGCCAGTGACAGCTGAACCCAGTTTGGCCTTAGATCTGGATTCTTCTTCCTCTGAGCTTTTCAGCATTTCCTTCCTTTCTCCCATTTCCATTGTTTCAAAGGGGAGATTCCCTTGGGGAAAATCCTGCAAACTTGTATTAGCTAAGCAGAAAGGGGAAAAAAAGAATCTCCTATTTGTCTGATGGCTAATTGTGGGGGCTCTGGAACCTGGACGCCTGAGTGTAGCCTTGGGGAGATTCACTTAGTCTGAGACTCAGTTTCCCCAACTGTAAGATAAGGATGATGACGGTCCCTACCTCAGAGTAACTGAGACACCTATAAATGGCCAGCACTGGCTCCATACACATTCCCTGAACAAGTCAACCTCTCCTTGGTCAGAATGGAGTAGGGCTTAGAGACCCTTTGGGAGTCTGATCCCCCCTTAAGAAGACCCTGTAGGAGACAGAAGAAATAGCCCTCCTTTGCCCCTCCCCCCACCCCCAACTTCTTCACTCCCAGGCCCCTACCCCTACAGAGCCTTCATGGGCAGGAGAAGCCAGGGAATTGCAGGTGGGCAGACTAGGAGAAGTGTGGGGTGAGAAAACAGTGGCTCTGCTAGGCCCCCTTATCCAGGCATACAGTCTTTGGAAGAGGCACACACAGACGCACCCACCCCTACAGAGTCACTCACAAACATCAAGAAACACTCAGACACAGGTGGACACACAGAGATAGGGAAAGACCCCGACAGGACTGGCCCCTGGAGAGACACACCCCTACACTCATGCCAAGAGACATGAATGGAAAGACTAGACACCCGGAGGGCACCCTCACACAGAGACCCATGGACAGAGATAAGGCTGACACACCAACACCACCAAAGATAAGGACACAGCCAGCTACTCAGAGATATCGCCACACATAGACAGAGACCCAGAGAGACACAGCTCCACGGAGACCAAAGCTCTGAAGAAGTGGGACAAACGCACACACACGTTACCACACATGACCCACATGGACACATTCACATTCACAGACCCAGCCTCTGGACGACACTGCAGTTTCTCTCTCTCTCCTCTCCTCTCCCTCTCTCACACACACACACACACACAATCAATATTCAGACACAGCCATACCCTCAAGACGACACTGTCTGTCCCACACACAAGTACGGACCCATGGGGACACACACACACAGACACATTTACAATATCCACAAAGACACCGCCTCATCCTCAGGATGATAAGCGCTGCCTGTCTCTCACACAGGCCACCTCCCCCGCAGGAGGGCCCTGGTGTCCACGCAACTCTCCTACCTCCAACCCACTCACGCCTCTCCCTCCCTGACCCCGACCTCTCGCTCAGCCTCCCCTCAGCCACTGCTCAGCCCCCCTCCGCCCCTCAGCCTCCCTCAGCCCCTCCGCCCCTCAGCCTCCCCCAGCCCCTCAGCCTCCCTTAGCCCCTCAGCCTCCCCTCAGCCCCTCAGCCTCCCCTCAGCCCCTCAGCCCCTCAGCCTCCCCTCAGCCCCTCAGCCTCCCCTCAGCCTCCCTCAGCCCCCTCAGCCTCCCCTCAGCCCCTCAGCCTCCCTCAGCCTCCCCTCAGCCCCTCAGCCCCCCTCAGCCTCCCCTCAGCCCCTCAGCCTCCCCTCAGCCCCTCAGCCCCTCAGCCTCCCCTCCGCCCCTCAGCCCCTCCGCCCCTCAGCCTCCCCTCAGCCCCTCAGCCTCCCCTCAGCCCCCTCAGCCCCTCAGCCTGCCCTCAGCCTCCCCTCAGCCCCTCAGCCCCTCAGCCCCCTCAGCCCCTCAGCCTCCCCTCAGCCCCTCAGCCTCCCCTCAGCCACTGCTCAGCCTCCCCTCAGCCTCCCCTCAGCCCCTCAGCCTCCCCTCAGCCCCTCAGCCCCTCAGCCTCCCTCAGCCCCTCAGCCCCTCAGCCTCCCCTCAGCCTCCCCTCAGCCACCTCAGCCTCCCCTCAGCCTCCCCTCAGCCCCTCAGCCTCCCCTCCGCCCCTCAGCCCCTCAGCCTCCCCCTCAGCCCCTCAGCCTCCCTCAGCCACTCTCAGCCTCCCCTCAGCCTCCCTCAGCCCCTCAGCCTCCCCCTCAGCCCCTCAGCCTCCCCTCAGCCCCTCAGCCCCTCAGCCTCCCCCTCAGCCCCTCAGCCTCCCCTCAGCCACTGCTCAGCCTCCCCTCAGCCTCCCCTCAGCCCCTCAGCCTCCCCTCAGCCTCCCCTCAGCCACTGCTCAGCCTCCCCTCAGCCTCTGCCTCAGCCCCTCACCCTCCCCTAGCCCCTCAGCCCCTCAGCCTCCCCTCAGCCCCTCAGCCTCCCCTCAGCCTCCCCCTCTCCCTCTGCTCAGCTGCTCCGCCTCTCCGAGCGCACCGCGGTCCCGGCCTGTACGTCCTCCCTAGCGCCGCACGCCCTGAAGCAGCACCCAGACCTGCACTCCCCGTACCTGGGCCTGCACACCCTCTCCCACAGGCCGCGCCCTCCCCGGGGCCAGAGTCCGGCCCCCGAAAGGTAGAAGGTGGGCGGAACCCCACAGCCACACTCACCCGCTCGCCGCTCTGCCAGGACAATGACCGCGCCCGCTAGGCCCGCCCGGCCGTTGTGCGCCTGCGCGGACTGCGCCGGACTGCGCTTCCCAGAAGCCCGTGCGCGCCACCTGCCCTCGGCCCTTTCGGCCGAGTTCAGCTGAGTGGAGCGGAGCCTACTGAGCTCCTTCATCTCCCAGAGGCCTCCGCGGCCAAGGAGGCGAGGGCGAGAGGGAGGATTGAGGGGGAGGAGGCAGGGAAAGGGAGGAGAGACGGAGGGAGGAAGGGTGGGAAAAAGGATGGAGGGAAGAGGAGCGGCGAGGAGGAAGAAAAGATAGAGAAGTAAGAGGAGTGGGAAGAAGGATGGAAAGGGAGGAGGGATGGGGGAGTAGCGGAGAGAAGAGATAGGAAGGGGAGGGACGTGAGTCTTAGATTAGGAAGTTAGGAATAACTGACATCTGAACAATACCAAGTCATCCTACCCATGAACATGGAATATCTCTCAATTTATTAAGCTCTTCTTTGATTTCCAAGGACTGTGGATCTGAAGTTTCCCTTCTGGGTTCAATCACCATCCTGACCTCCCCCAGTGGCTTCCAGTGGGGTTTTTCCTCTTTCTTCCCCAAAAGAGGAACTGGACAGTATCGGGCCGGGCCTGGTTCTCCAGCACAGAGATGCCACTGAGCTGCTGCTGTGGCCTCTGCTTTATGTATGTGTGGGGGTGCGGGGGTGTGTGAATGATCCCAGGGGAGGCACAGGAGGGAGGGGTTGTTGGGGCCCCAGGTTGTTGGCCTTTGGAACCAACCACAGCTATTCCTTCCCAGGTATTTCTTCCAGAGTGCCTGGTTCAGGATCCACGATTCCAGCTGTGAGTGCAGGAGATCAGTGTGGGTGGAGGGAGGGCCTGTGTGTCCTGGTGCTCTGTGCCTCTGCCCATCCCCAGAATGTCCTGTCTGATGGTTTTCCAGCTTGGGAGTACTGAGTCAATGATGAGAACCATTTTTATTTGAATGATCCAGTGGCCACATATGACCCTTCCCACAAAATATAGTAAGAAACCCAGAGTCCATTTGCCTCCCTGAGGTACCCCCAGACCTATAGCTGCTCCTGAGCATCAGAGATGTCCAGATGGGGGATACAGCGAGGTGCTATGTTCAGATGGAGAAAGGACCTACTGTCAGATATTGTCACTGAATTAACAGGCTCTCAGTGCATGTGCCAGAATTGGTTCTATGGAGGGCATGAGGGATGGAGTGCGGACCCCCCACTCCATAAGCTGCGCTGGAATGGGACCCTCACCTCTCCCAGTGAGTGGGCAGGAGCAGGCTCAGATTTGAAAAGGGGGCAGTCTCAGGGGATCCCCTGGATCTCTCAATCCTCATCTCTGCCCCTCTCTCCTCCCGCCTCTGAGCCAGCAGCTGAATGTCCACACCCCAGAGATCCCGGAACTTGGACACCCAAGAATGGTGGTCCTTTTTCCCAGATCTGTGATGGGGGTTCAGTCTCTACCTCCTCCTGGATGGGGGCTGGCCTGGCCTCCCTGGGCCCCACAAATCCCTGGAGATCAATGCTCATCCTCAACCCAGAGCCTCCAGACCATGGCACCAACCTCCCATGCCAGGTGAGCCTCCTCTGGGACTAGTGTAACCTCAGAGAGCCTTTAACTCAGCATTTCCCAAGAGTCCTTGAGCACGTTGTAAGGGACCTTGGGAAGACTTGCTGGGGATTCCTGGAGACAGAAGCCAGGACAGCAGGTGGTGGTGACTTGAAGGTGGCTGTCAACTCTCCTGGGCCCTGGAGCTCAGCACTCAGTGGGTTCCCATTAGGCCTCCCAAAGCCTCTCTGTGGAGTACGAGGGGCTGGAGGCTGACCTCTGGGTGTTGTGGGTGAGGCAGAGGACAGGAGTGCAATCTTCACTCAGCAGCCTCACCTCCTTTTCCCTCACCTCCTTTGCCCAAGGTGGTCTCCCTCCTTGACCCTGTGGGCTGGTAGGAGGTCCAGCTGCTGGTCCTCACCTGCTCTGAGGGAAGGCCTCCTCTTCAGCAATGCCCCTGGATATTCCCTACCAGGCAAGCAGACCCTTTACTGCCCCCAGGACTCTCTTTCCAGAACCTAGACCTGGGGCCTGTCTTCCTGGATCCAGCAATGAACTGCCCCTCTAATCTAAGAGTTCTGTGACCTCTCAGAGATGAGGTCCTTGAGGAGCAAATTAGGCCATTCTTGCATTACTATAAAGAAATACCTGAGACTGGGTAATTTGTAAGGAAAAGGGGTTTAATTGGCTTACAGTTCTGCAGGCTGTACAGGAAATATGGCATTGGCATTTGACTTCTGCAGAGCCCTCAGGAAGCTTACAATCATGGCAAAAGGTGAAAGGGGGAGCCACACATCACATGGTAAAAACACACAAGCAAGAGGGAAGTGGGGAATGTGCTACACATTTTTAAATGACCTAATCTCACAAGAACTTCCTCATTATCAAGACGACACATCATGCCATGAGGGAACTGCCCCATGATCCAAACACCTCCAACCAGGCCCCATCTCCAGCACTGGAGATTACAATCCAACATGAGATTTTGGGCAGGGACAAACATCCAAACTATTTCAAGAGGTGGAGCTGGTGCCTAGGCTGAACTTCTACCTCATCCTCAGGACCAAGAGCCCAGGGCAAGAGTCCAGCTGGTACTTACCTTTCCCCACTCTCAGCATGCATTCTCTCTTGTTTTCATGCTTTTTCTTCTTTTCAATTAAGATTCTAGTTATCTTTTTTTTCCACTTTGTGGAAGTCTGAGACAACTGGCAACTTTTTGTGCCTTTAGGTATTATAAAATATTCAAAACTTGTGTTGCTTCATGTTGAGTCTTGTTCTTAACACTCCTGTTCTTCTTGTTCAACTTACCGACGTGACATTTTCAGGATATCCAAATCACTGTTCCCCAAAGAAGGAAACAGTCAGAGAGTAGATTGTAAAAATACACAGTTACAACTGAGAAGTTCACATAATTAACTTTACAGACTCTCCCCTGGCAAACAAAACCTTTCTATCTGTTTTGCCTGTTTTCAAGTTAGTATGTGCATTCTAAATTATTTTGATTTTTAAAATTTTAACATTTAGGCAATTTATGTCTATTTTGAGGCACATTTTGACTCTTATGATCATATATTTCCTTTAAAATTATTCAAATTTAACAAAAGCCTTTTTCCTCTTCTGAAAACATTTTATTTAAAACCACAATATGCTATTAATTAAAAACTGAGGAATCAATTTGAGTTACTCTAAATCATGTGTAACTCAGACTGTCCTGTGTAGGAACTATATTAATAGTGTTTAATCACAAGAACAGCAGCCCTTACTGCCCTTATGTAGACTGTTCCTTAATGTTCCTTGAGGTACATGCATTCTGAGTTCCAGCCTCCTTGGATACAAGGAGCACAATAAACACGTCAGTGTGAAGGCCACATTGGGTGAGTGGTGGGAATTTTTCCTACTGTGATCTAGAAACATCAATTCCTTCAACTTATCAGGTGGCTCCTGTGTCACCTCCTGGCCAGCTTCCTGTAAAAGTCAAGGCTTGTCCTTCGGGGGTAAACAGGTAGAGACATTGTTCAGTTATTGCCAAGACTTCTCTTTAGTAAGAAATGGAAACTTGTCTGCCTACAATTTAAACTGGGAAGTGCTATAAAGTTGGCAACCTAACTTTATGTTTCCCAAAGGACAGTGATATGGTTTGGCTGTGTGCCCACCCAAACCTCAACTTGCATTGTATCTCCCAGAATTCCCACGTGTTGTGGGAGGGACCCAGGGGGAGGTACCTGAATCATGGAGGCTGGTCTTTTCCATGCTATTCTTGTGATAGTGAACAAGTCTCATGAGATCTGATGGGGCTATCAGGGGTTTCCACTTCTGCTTCTTTCACATTTCCTCTTGCCCCCACCATGTAAGAAGTGCTTTTTCCCTCCCACGATTCTGAGATCTCCCCAGCCATATGAAACTGTAAGTCCAATTAAACCTCTTTTTCTTGCCAGTCCTGGGTGTCTTTATCAGCAGCATGAAAACAGACTAATACAGTAAATTGGTACCGGTAGAGTGGGGTGTTGCTGATAAGATATCTGAAAATGTGGAAGAGACTTTGCATAGCTTGAGCTTCAAGCCTCTTAAACCTTCCCTAGAAAATTTCTGTTTGGCTTGATGTTAATTTCTTCTTATGTGAGAGCCAAAGAACTCAGAGTCCAGTTGTGGTAACAGAATCAGTCTACGATGATCAATTAAAATCATACTATGATTTTTTTGGAATTACACTGAATGTATAGATCAATGTGCATGTGCTTCTTTTTAATAAAGAAAAAAAATCTTTCAGCGGGAACAAAGGAATACATGGCTAATTCCTATATGCAAGGTGTTTTATTAGAACAAAATTAAGATGGAATAAATATGTGTGCACACGTTACAGGATTTTTACCACATTGTTCTCATGATTCATCTGCCTTCATTTCCACAAAACAAAACACATTTCCAGCTGTCATTGGAGAGTGAGAACACTGGGAAGGCTCTTTCACCTACAGGTATGAGGTTATCCACCCCAGCATTCCTTGCCCTCTATCTGGCCCTTCCAGGGGGCAATTCATTGTGGTTTTGATATGCATTTCCCTAATGACTAATGATGTTGAGCATCTTTTCATGTGCTTGTTGTTCATTCAAATATTTTCTTTGGAGAAATGTCTATTCAAGCCTTTTGCCTATTTTAAATTGCGCTATTTGCCTTGTTATTGTTAAGTTGTAATTCTGGATTCCTGTCCTTTACAGATAAATGATTTGCAAATATCTTCTCTCATTTTGTGAACTTATTGTTTCACTTTCTTGATGGTGTTTTTTGAAGCATAGATTGTTTTTGAGGCAGTGTCTTGCTCTGTCACCCAGCATTCCTTGCCCTCTGTCTGGCCCTTCCAGGGGGCAATTCATTGTGGTTTTGATATGCAGGCTTTCCCTAATGACTAATGATGTTGAGCATCTTTTCATAGACTGGGTGGCTTAAACAACCAACATTCATTTTCTCACAGTTCTGGAGACTAAAAGTCCAAGATCAAGGTGCTGGCAGGGCTAGTTCCTGGTGAGATCTCTCCTCCTGGCTTGCAGATGGCAGCATTCTTATTGTGTCCTTACATGGTATTTCCTCTGTGCACATGTGGAGAGACATAGAGCTCTGGTGTCTCTTCCTCTTACAAGGACACTAGTCCTATGGGATTAGGCCTAACTTAACCTTAGTTTCTTAAAGGCCTTATGTCCAAATACAGTCACTTTGGGGTTTAGGACTTCAACAAGTAAATTTGGTGATGGTGGTGGTGGGAACACAATTCAGAACTGAATTCACAATTTAATTCACAGTGACTATTGTGAATAAAGTATGAAATTTAACCAGCATTTCACTTTAGCAATGCATAAAAATAGTCTCTAGTCTCTGAATTTTGAGCCATCTTAATCCCTATGACTTCAAACAGTGTAAGGCATCTTTCAACAATAACACACGAAATCCCTTAGTTGAATTTTTGCCTTAATGCTAGAAATTCAACAGCTAAACTTTAAATTATTAAAAGCAGTTAGATACCAGTGTTAGATATACCTTTTGGAGTCAGCTTTCTCCATCCTCTTTAAATTGACATTATCCAGAACCCTAGAACTCTATTCATCCCAGGTGACTACAGTTAGAAATAATCAGGTGTTTGCACACTGCACACCATGAGTTGCTTTACAGGCTAGAAAATAAGTCTTATTTGCCCCATCTCTTCCAAAAGCAACCCCCAATACCTAATTTTCCAAAGATTCTAATGCCTATTACCCAATCTTCATACCAAATTCTGTATGATTATTTCTTTAATTGCAAGCAACTGACCAACTGGAGGCAAAAATCAAGTGCTGGAAAGATAATGGGTAGTCTGAGGAATTACAGGCTTAGAAAGTACAAAAACTGGGTGATTCCAAAAGAATAACTGTATCCATTTCTAGAGAGTTGTCACTGAATGACACAGACCCAAATGCCGTTTGAAATTCAGAGACGATTTTATTGGCCACATTAATCAGAACTATATGGTAGGATATGGCCAGTTACTCAAAGGAAAAGATGAGATGGTGCAGCCAAAAGGAGGAAGCAAGTGAAGCTGGGCAGACAAAAACAGATGCCTACTATAATATATATTTTTATTTTTGATACTATGAGTCTATACTACCATACAGGTCTGCAATTTTTCATTTAGTATAGCACAGCTTTCTATGACTATACACATTTATATTTTTTCAACAGCTGCATAATTCCAATTGAATTGATATATACCATAATTAATTTATTCATTACCCTGATGGAAACTTAGGTTGTTTAATAGTTTACCATTAATTTCTTTTTTGCCACTAATACATTTATCTATCTTTGTATATGTTGGTTTCCAAGAAATATTAATTCAAAGGGTATATACATAAAGCAATAGATATATAATCAACAATGGAATTGCCTTGTTTACACACATTCACCAATACTGGATGTTATCAACTGATTAGTCAGTCTTTTGGGGGAAAAGCAGATAATCACATTAATTTGCATTTCCTTGATTTCTAGTGATATTGAATAATTTTAATTAACTTTTATTTCATATTTTGTGAATGGGCCATTAGTTTTGTCCATTTTTCTAAGTTGCAGAGCGTTATTGGTTTGTAACAGTACTTTGAATATCATGAATTAGGGTCCTTTGTTATATTTGTTGTGAACATTTTGTGTCAGTCTCTCATTCATCTACTGACTATGATGTTTTCCACCATATAAAAGCCTAATGTCAGCGTTGGGGTTATGCATTAATGCCTAAAGTCTATTTGAAACCAAGGGTACAGAAATAGTATTCTGTTTTTCATGTACTTTAATTTTACATTTAGACCTTTAATCTCTAGGCCTTTATTAGTGTGAAAGGTACAGCTCTGTACAGGTCTGTTTTTGCAGTGAGCTAAGTTTCCCAATGACATCTGATCAAACCACCTTTTCCCCGCTACAATGAAAAATACCTTTCATCATATATAAGGGGAGTCTGAAAGCTCCACATTCTTTGGTGAAACTACCCATCCCTTAGCCACTATGCTTCTATCAGCAGAAGTGAAGAGGGAGCCCCAAGTTATTTTCTAGCAATCATGCACTCTGGATAACAGCTTTCCTCACATGGCCCTCTATACTGCCACGGGAAGCAGTTAAGAGGGAACCCAAGAGCTCTGGGTGCTTCAGTTTAAAAAAAAAAAAAGTACTCTTTCAGGGATGAACATTACTACAAAGGACATAGAATTCCTCTTTGAGGTGATGAAAATGTTCTAAAATTGACGGTGGTGATGGTTGCACAACTCTGTGAATGAACTAAAAGCTGTAAGTTGTACACTTTAAGTGGAGCTTTGGGGCTCCCTCTTCACTTCTGCTGATGGATACAGAGAGGATAGGACATGGGTGTTCTCTGCAGAATTGCTTAGTATGTGAATTATTTCTCAATAAAGTTATCACTCAAAAAATATCCTTCCAACAGCCTCTAAATCAACATTTCTACGAGTGAACATGACTGCCACGATCTCTGCTAAACCATCGATCTTCCCTTCCTCCAACACTCAAAGCATCATAATATCTGCCTTGAGATTATCATGACTGTTTTCATTACGCCTTTTGTGTCTCACAGTTACCTCTAGTTCTTCCCTCATCCTCTGTCTCTAACCCACATACTCTGGGGATAGTAAGGTGCCTGATCCAGCACTCCCTAGCTTTTTTAGATGATTTCTCTTTATGGGACATACTATATATTTATCACAAGGCATGTATTTAATTTTTTCTTTTCTACCGCATCTGTAAGAGCACATATTTTTGTCCATTTTGTACCTTGTGTATCCCTCAGCACCTAAAATAGTGACACATTAGCAAATGTTCAATTAGTATTAGTACTACATTCCCAGTGTAAACCATATTTCTTGCTAAAATCAAAATTATACAGATGATCCGAATCAGCTTCTCAACTAAAAAATATATTGGAAATTTTTATTGGAATCTGTTATTTTTATTTGAATATCAATGAATTTATAAATTTAACTTAAAAATATATTTATCAGACTTTCTATACAGAGCCATGTCTAGCCTTCCTATTTTTTAATATTTTGAAAATAAGTTTAAGTTGTAACATCTACATTCAGAAGCTAATTGCAGTGTACATATTTTTATGTTTTGACATGTCTTGTCAATCTCAAGGATGAAGATGGAAAGTTTGCATTTTATTTTATGCTAGGACAATTTAAACACCACAGAAATTGCCTGTGGTACTTTTATAAAAGTGAAAGTATTGAACTACCCTTTTCAGTTTGTTTCATAGCTATTAATCTATTCAAGTTTTTTGGCTTGTTACTTTTAATACTACTCCCCAGGTTAGTGGTTAGTCCTACATTACTGCATTCTATCAAATGCTTTTGTTCTTTTTAAATTTTTCTTCCAGCCTGGCTCTGCTGCCCAGGCTGGAATTGCAGTGGTGTGATCACGACTCACTGCAGCCTCTGCCTCCTGGCTCCAGTGATCCTCCTGTCTCGGCCTCCCAAGTAGCTAGGACTACAGGTGTACACCATTATGCCTGGCTAATTTTTGTGTTTTTTTTTTTTTTTTTTTTTTTTTTTGTAGAGATAAGATTTCACCATGTCACTCAGGTTGATCTCAAACTCCTGAGCTCAAGCAATCTGCCTGCCTTGGCCTCCCAAAGTGCTGGGACTACAGGCATGAGCTACCATGCCCAGCTAAAAGCTTTTGTTCTAATTGGCTGATTCTCTCTTCTCAGTGTCAGGTCAAGTGAGAGTTCCTCATCAACAATGTCACAGAGGGAGTGATAAGCTACCATGTTACTTTGTGTACCGTACATCTTTAAATTCTGAGTTTGTTCAGCTTTCCTCTCTACCAGGAGAGTACAGTCTTCTGTCTGCTTTAAAATCTTAGTCTTGACTTACCGGTTTGGTTTACTTGCGGCTTAATATGATAGCTTGTAAGGAAACCTTTCCTTTTGGCTAGCAATTATTTAGCACTAACTATATGCCAAACAGTGTGTGCTAAACCCTTGAAATGGATTAGTTAATATATTTTTCAAATCAAGTGTTTTAAATGAGAAGGTAACATAAATATGTATTTTTATTTTTAAAAGATTAGGCTGCCTACAATGTTAAACATGTACTTGATAGGAGCAAAAGGGGCAAGAGTTACGCTATTGCAGAAATCCAGATAAGATGGTTGCACCTTGGACTATGATGACACGACATGCGCTAGAAAAAAAGCAGATGGATTCTAGAGGCATTTACAAGATTGAATCTACAGGACTTGGTAGTATGGGAGGGCAGAGGAGAGAATAACTGATGACTCTCCAGTATGAATTCGCTGATGATGTGCAAGGTGTACACTCTGCCTGAAGGCTTTTCCACATTCTTTACACTCATAGGGCCTTTCTCCAGTATGAATTCTCTTATGTAGTGTAAGATGGGCAACCTGGCTGAAGGCTTTGCTACATTCTTTACACTCATAAGGTTTCTCTCCTGTATGAATTCTCTGATGTAGAGTAAGAGATTTACGATGGCTAAAGGCTTTCCCACAAACATTACATTCATAAGGTTTCTCACCAGTATGACATCTCTCATGACAAATCAGGGATGCCCTCTGTCTGAATGCCTTCCCACATTCAAGACATTCATATGGTCTTTTGCCAGTGTGGAGTCTCTGATGTTGAACAAGATATGAGCCATCACTAAAGGCCTTCCCACATTCGATACATTCATAAGGCTTCTCACCAGTATGAACTCTCTGGTGCTGAACAAGGTGTGCAATCTGACTGAAGGCCTTACCACATTCCTTACATTCATAAGGTTTCTCCCCCAGTGTGTATTTTCTGATGTTGTACAAGGTGTGCATTCTGGCTGAAAGTTTTGCTGCATTCCTTACATTCATAAGGTTTCTCTCCAGTATGAATTCTCTGATGATGAGCAAGATGTGTGCTCTGCCGGAAAGCTTTCCCACATTCCCTACATTCATAGGGTTTCTCTCCAGTATGAACTCTCTGATGAAGAGTAAGAGACCCACGATGGCTGAAGGCTTTCTCACAGATATTGCATTCATAAGGTTTCTCTCCTGTATGAATTCTCTGATGTACTGTCAGAGATGAGCCATGGCTAAAAGCCTTCCCACACACACTACATTTGTAAGGTCTCTCTCCAGTATGAATTCTCTTATGCTGAATAAGCCCTATGTGATCAGTGAAAGCCTTTCCACAATCAATGCAGTCAAAGGGTTTCTCTCCAGTATGATAATATCGCCGATGACGTATAAGAGAAGCATTTTGCCTGAAAGCTTTCCCACAGTCAATACATTCATAGGGTCTTTTCCCAGTGTGAATCCTTCGATGATGAGCTAGGGATGAACAATCACTAAAAGCCTTCCCACATTCAATACATTCATAGGGTTTTTCTCCAGTGTGAACCCTCTGATGTTGAGCAAGGTGTGCAAGCTGGCTGAATGCTTTATTACACTGCTTACATTGATAAGGTTTCTCTCCAGTATGAACTCTCTGGTGTTGAACAAGATGAGCATTCTGGCTGAAGGCTTTCCCACATTCAGTACATTCAAAGGGTTTTTCTCCTGTATGTATTCTCTGATGTTGAGCAAGGTGGGCGCTCTGGCTAAAGGCCTTTCCACATTCAACACATCCATAGGGTTTCTCTCCAGTATGAATTCTTTGGTGAAGAGTAAGGGTTGAGATTTTGCTGAACATTTTCTCACAGTCATTACATTTTAAAAGTTTCTTTTCTCCACAGTCTTGCTTGTGTTTTTTCACAACTGAATGTGTTTTTAAGCTTTTCTTATTTGTATGAAAATGAAATGTTTTCTTTTCCATGGGAAACACCTGTTTTATATAAGATAATGTATTCAGATGAAAATCTGTCCCAGATTTGTTGAAGTGGTCTCTTTTTTCAGTAAGAGTATCTATATGAGTAATGGTCTCTTGTCTAAAATGTGTCTTCTGATTTACAAGCTCCCTCTCAAACAGGTCTTCCAGTTTCCAGTTTTTCCCTAATGTTGAACATTCAAGGTTATAGCTTGTAAGTCTTTCCATTATGATTGTGGGGGGGTAATTTTTCTTCATAAATATCCTGATTTGGAGATAATGACTTGGTCACCCACACATACTCCAAGTCTGAAAGATATTTAGAAAGCAAATGTCTCCTTTACTAAATGCTAAAATGGAAACTTCAAAAATGAGAATGTGGATCACACAGTTATTGAAACCCACAAGCAGAGGTACATGTTTATAGTTCTTATATAAGATTCAGTGATACAACCATCCTTGTACTGCTATAATAAATCCTCACTGGTCATGGTATATTATTTTAAGATTTTGAACCAATATTGGTATTTGAGGTTTGCGTCTAATTTCCCTTTTTGGTGCTATTATGGTAGATTTTGGTATCATATTTATGCTGTATTCATAAATATATTTTAAGCTTTCCTTCTATTCTCTATCCCGGAACAATTTAAACAACATTGGTGATATTTTTCCTTGAACAATTATTTGGGAATGTAGCTTCTTTTCTTGGGGGAGGCAGTTTCTATACAACAGTCTACATTTCTTTGATGGTAACCTACTTGTTTAAATTTTATATCTCCTCTTGGTATTAGTTACAGTAACCTACATTTTTATACTCTCCTAGAATATCATCTATTTTTTTCAAATTATTTACAGAGTTGAGGAAAATACAGTCATATCATTCTTTTAAATTCTTATACATGTGTGGTTATTTATAATTATCTTGTTTTTGTGTTTTCTCTCATTTGTCCTTACAGTTTATATATTGTACTGGTTTTCTAATGAAGTATCTACAATACTTGATTTATTTTCACTAGAGCTACTGTTCCTAACTCATTTATTCCTACTTTATTTCTAGAAGTATAAATCACAACATATAACTTATCCAGGTTTTCCTTAAATTCATTTTGTTCTTTTTCTAATATTGTGAATTGGATGCTTACTGATTTTAATTATTTCTTATTTATTAATGTACATCGTTAGGACCACCAGTGACCCTTGATCCTCTTCTTAAAACTATAAGAACTGAAAGTAGGGCCAGGTGTGGTGGTGCATTCCTGTAGTCCTAGCTACTCAAGAAGCTGGGGTGGGAGTATTGCTTGAGCCCAAATGTTTAACTCCAGCCGGGGTAACAGCAAGATCCTGTCTCTAATTTCAAAAATTAAATAAAACAAAATGAAAAACCAAAAGTAGGAAAAGTCTATGCTTCAGGCCACAGATTAAACCAGGACTACCTCATTTGAGGTTCTTTTTCTTGCAATATATTTCTGTTGTCACTTATCTAGTTTTCTAAATCAGTAAAACAGCTACAAAGCAAGGCCAGAAAATTTTTTTTAAAACTGAATAATATGCCCTGGGCCAAAAATCCCAGTGAGTACAATGTAAGAGGGGAAATGATGAACACAGGGGAAGGAAGGAATATTCATAAGCTAATTTCTTCATCTTTCATAAGGGTATCAGAAGATAATGCTTGGAATTTCAAGCAGAAATATTCTAAAAGATTTAAAAATATATAAATACATAAAGGTAACAACTTATAGAACCAAAAACTTTTCTAATTCAAAGGGTGGGGTGATGTAAAGAAGAGAGTGAGAAAAAACAGACCTAATAAACAACAAAACAAGAATAAATAACAAAAGCAATACAAAAGAGAAAAAGGCAGAGAGAAGAACATAGCTGTAATACATGTTAACTCAATCTACTCACCTTTTAAAGAAAGGAAAATATTTAAACCAGTTCAAAAAACTAAACATCCGTTTGTCTAAAGGACTCAGAAATGTATGAAGTCAGGGATGATGACCACACTATGGTGCTTGAGCAGAATTAGGTAAACATCAGCAAAACAAGAACTTAGAAATTGACCCTGGTATGCATAAGAAATCAGCAAAGGTAAAACAGGTATGTTACACCAGTAGGGAAGAGAATAACCATTCAAAAACTGGTGTTAGAAGAACAAGTTTCAATTTGGGAGGGAGTTTGAGAGGTGTTTTGAACAAATTTCAGAGAGAAGAACATGTCAAGAACAGTTTATCTCTAGGTATCCTGCACTTACCTGAGCACAGGCCTCTGGTCATCTCTCCTTTTATCACCCAAGGGTCTTTCTCTTGCTCCAGTAAGGAGATCACATCTGGTTTAGAAATGCAAAGACCTGCATGTAAAAAAAGATATAAAAATTGCCTATGCTGTGGAAGACTGTGGGAAATTCTCATAACAGCATAAAAGACTACTGAGTCATGGAGAGGTAGAAGGAAGAGGATACTCTTACCCACTGAAACTAGGTTCCTGTAGTTTTCTAACATCACTTTCTTGTACAAACTTCTCTGAGCAAGATTCAGCCACTCCCATTCATCTTGGGAAAAGTCTATGGCCACATCTGTGAAAGTCACTGAACCCTAAAATGACACAAATATAATCTTGCTCACCCAGTGTTCACATTCCAGTGTGGCCCTAGGGTAAAGGGTTAAGCTGTCCTCACTTTGGGATTAAAAACACTGTGCATAAGTAACTGCACTAACAGTCTAAATGATCCAGGTCAGGTAAGTTACTGGACAACTTTTCTGCCTAGTTATACCGTACATATTAGGAAAAGAAAAAATGAGATACTCCTTGCTCTTCAAACATTTGCAATTCTATGGTGGTAAAAATACATTACCAATAAGAAAATGCTGACTACATTCAAAACAGGATATAATCAAATGCTAATGCAGTGCTATTTATGTTGGGAGCTAAATCACTACTCTGTATGGAGAAACTAAAGAGCTCTGGAACTGTGAAAAAAACTTGCAAGGAAGAATGCTGACCTGATGAACATGATTTCAATCTCCATCATATTTTCTAAGAAATCTTAGTGTTCTTGAGATGTTAAGAGGGATGATTTAAAAATGAAAGAAAAAAACCACCTAGCTATAGTCTTTCCTTCTGAAACAAAACATATTTGTATTAGCAGAGAAGAACACATTTGAAAAGTTGTTTGTTTGTTTACTTATTTATTTATTTAGCTAGCAGAGATGGGGTCTCACTATATTGTCCAGGCTGATCTCAAACTCCCGGCCTCTCATAATCCTCCCACCTCAGCCTACCAAAGGGTTAGGATTACAGGCCTGAGCCACCAAGGTTAAAAATTGGTTTTTGATAATCTAATGAGAAGTTATCAGGAGAAATCATGGGATGTGAGCACATATCAAGTAACTTGTATTTTGTTACATAAGCCCCATTTCCTAACCAACCCACAAGGTGATCCACTGGACTGTTACTGGCAGATTTTCAATTTATTTCATGACTTCACTTATATCAAAATCAGAGTTTTAAATAAATACAAGTCATGAATAAATCAGAAAAAAGGTCCGATTACTCCAATGAATTCGGTCTCTAGTACTAACTAGCTGAGTGAGGTTGGCCAAGTTTAACTTCCCTGTGCCTCAGTTTTCCTACCTGAAAAATGGAAATACAGTACTTGCTTCATGGCAGCCCTGTGAAAATTAAAGAAACAGGTATAGAGTGCCTGGCACAATATAATTGCTAATGAATTGTTGCCTGTGATAAGGATGGACAGAAGGGGAAAAAGAAAGAGAAGGAAGAAGAGGCCAAGAAGAACAGATGGAACATTTCATTTAATACTTCAATAATAGTTTTTACATCTTATTTTATCTAATTGTAGTATACTAAATAGTTAAGACATGGTCTCTGAGTCTAGATTACATATATTAAAATACCATTCTGTTTAACTAAGCTATTAGCTTTGTTTTTAACCATTGAAGATATTTTTATAAAAGAGAACAGTCTATTGTATTTACATACAATATTTCCCATTTCTATTGCATTTCCTTCACCCTAATGCTCCAAGTTCCCTTCTGGTATAATATCTATCTGAAGAACTCCCTTTAGTGATTCTTGTAAAATTCTGGCAATGAATGTTCTTAGTTTTCTGTCCTATGAGTAACTTTATTTCATCTGCATTCCTTAGGGCTATTTTCCCTGGACATAGTATGCTAGGTTGACAGTTATTTTCTTTAAGCACTTGTAAAACTGTTCAGCTCTCTTCTGGCTCCATGATTTCTGCTAAGAAATCCACAGTCATTCAAATCACTGTTGTTCTATATGTTATGCATTATTTTTCAATGGCTAGTTTTTGAGATTTTTTTTCTTTGTCTTTAGCTTTCAGTTGTTTAACAACTAGAATGCATCTTCTGCAGTTCTTTCTGTCCACACCATTATCCACGTCCAGGTTTTGAGTCTCTTGAAGGTAAATACACCATGGTCTGGTGGTACTTCAAATTTGGTGCTTTTTCTCCGATCTGCCTGCTACCACTTTTTTCTTCTTCTTTTTTTTTTTTTTCCCTGAGATAGAGTCTTGTTCTGTTGCCCTGGCTGGAGTGCAGTGGTATGATCTTGGCTTATGGCAACCTCCACCTCCCAGGTCAAGCAATTTTCATGCCTTAGCCTCCCAGATAGCTGAAATTACAGGTGTGCATCACCACACCTGGCTAATTTTTGCTATTTTTTTTTTTTTGTAGGGAAAGGATTTCACCACGTTGGCCAGGCTGGCTGGTCTTGAACTCCTGGCCTCAAGTGATCTACCCACCTCAGCCTCCCAAAGTTCCAGGATTACAGATATGAATCACTGTGTGTGTCTGGCCTGTCTGCTACTATTTACTTTACAGAGACCTCACATTGCTGTTCCAGGCATGCTGCCCTGGTTTTATAGCAACTTTCAGTGGGAAAAAGAGTAGAGTGTGCATAGTCCATCTTAACCTTCATGACATATTCTGCCACTCTTAAAATATTTTTCTCTGGCAACTGATATGAATGCTCTTGTTTAAAATGTCTAAAAGCTCTAAGAAACAGGTTACCTTGGTAGTGTATGTTTTTGGCATTATAACTAAGAAAAGGCTTCATACTCTAGCCACAAGTTGTTATGCCTATTATAAAAAAAAAATTGGCCAGGCACAGTGGCTCACACCTGTAATACCAGAACTTTGGGAGGCCGAGGCAGGCAGATCACTTGGAGTCAGGAGTTTGAGACTAGCCTGGCCAACATGGTAAAACTCCGTCTCTACTAAAAATTTTTTAAAAATTAGCCAGGCATGGTGGCACATGCCGGTAATCCCAGCTACTCAGGAGGCTGAGGCAGGAGAATCATTTGAACTTGGGAGGTGGAGGTTGCAGTGAGCCAAGACTGCGCTACTGCACTCTGGCCTGGGCAACAGAGTGAGACTCCATCTCGAAAAAAACACTTAACTACTCCATTTTTAAAAATTTAATTTTCTAAGTTTGTAAATCAAGTTAAATACTTTCTTACAATAAGCAATTTGCTGTGAAACTAGTTTAGCAGTTTATCTTAATCAGAAGATGAACTGCAGCTCTGAAGCTCCTGTTGTTGGCCAAAAAATAAAATAAAATTAAAAATGTTATAGACTAGGGTCAGTTTGAGAAACTCTAACCACAAGGAATGAAAAACTAGGAATTTGGTCAAAGAAAATAATCAGAGATGAGGGCAAAAATTCAATTACAAGGATGATTACTGCAATACTCTATTAAGAGCAGATAATTGGCAACAATTTACCTATGGAACAACAAGGGGCTGATTAAACAGGTTATGGTATTCATCCTAGAAAGAAAAAAGGATATAAAACATTCCTTGGCATTTTAAGATGTTCATGGCTCCGTGGTCAAATGGGGAGGACAAACCTTTGCATACTCTGATCAGAATGCCACCAATCCTACCTGTGACTGCATGTCCTCCATTTCATTCAAGCCGTAACTTAGGAATCATTACCTCTGTGAAGTCTCCCCCAACCCTTCCTGCCCTCAGGAGTGAGTATGGTGGTGCAGGCTATATCCTGCTCAAGGATACCTCACCAAGGAGGCAGGAAGGAGCTAAAATACAGAAGACTTCCTCTTGCCATATTGTATGGTCTGTCACAGAGCTTCACCAGTCCAGAGGAAGGGGCACCTTTTTTTTCTAATTCACCCAAAGACATTATGTGGGCTATTAATGACCTTTCCCAACTATTCCATTGTGAGTCTACTCTCTGCTTGCAGCATTTATCACACTGCATAAGTGTTTGTTGCCTTTTCATTTCTCCAACAGATTATAACCTCTCTTAGAATCAGGACTGAGACTTAGGAACTAGGCATGGAAATTTCCTCTAAACATTGTACATCTGCCTTGTCAGATGCCTATGAAAAGGTTGAGTACAAAGGAAGGACTCGGACTGGGTCATTTCTTGAATGAAAAATAAACCGAGTAAAAGAAGAGAAGAAACCTCTGAGAGGGCACTGAGCTGTGTGAGTCTATCCCTCACTCACAACCCCATCACATATCAGAAAGGAAAGGAACAGGAAACAGGCTTCAGGGTGGAACTCTAAAGCAGAAAATTTTCAGAAGAAAACAAGTATTACCAAATCCTGAAAAGCAAGACTGTTTTAGTGGGCAGAGAGGGAATACTAACTTACCGGGGACATGGCTTTAAGAAGTTTAATTCCTGTCACCTCTCCCTCTTCCTGGCTCTTCATTTGGAGAAGAGCTTTACTCTGGGATTGCAGAGCTGGGGAGGAGAAAGAAGTAGTGAAAATTCAAGTAGAACTAATAGTCTAAGTCTAAAAATGCTTTCTTCCCTTCAGATCTTTCTGTCCTTACTCACAACCCCCACTCTAATTCCCTCACCCAACAGTCCAGATACTCCTTGGGAAACCTGAAATATACAGCTGGGATTCCCTTCTGCTCTGGGTTTTCAGGATGAGCATAGTATCTCTTGATCCCCTCTCCCCATTGGCCACCAACTCATTAACAACAGATATATTAATACTAGGTGTTCTGTGTTTGTGTGTACATTTTTTTTTTTTTCTAAGACAGGGCCTCACTCTGTTGCCCAGGTTGGAGTACAGTGATGTGACCATAGCTCACTGTATCCTCAAACTCTGGGCTCAAGTGATTCTCCATCCTAGGCCTCTTAAGTAGCTAGGACTACAGGCAAGTGCCATGCCCAGCTAGTTGTTGTTTTTTTTTCTACTTTTTATAGAGATGGAGGTTTCACTATATTGCCCAATTGCTCAATATATTGCTTAAGGTCAGGAGGTAGCAACCTCTTGGAGTTGGGTATCTGGTCAACCTCCTGGCCTCAAGCAATCCTCCTGCCTTGACTTCCCACAGTGCTGGGATTACAGGCATGAGCCACCATGTCTGTGCTGCATATATCAATGCTCTCTTTAAATCCCCACAATCTTCAAAGGGAATAGAGTATACTGTCACCATTTTACACATGAAAGCTCTGGGAAGTCAAGTCTTTTTCACAAGTCACACAAGTTTGTAAACAATGAAACTCAGTAACCAACCTAGGTCTGGCTGACTCTACCACAGAAGTTATTTGCTCACACACCAGAAAGTAAGTCCTCTGTGCAACTGGCCAGGATTTGTGAAGATTTTACGAGACAAATTCCTTGGGGAATTCCATCTTCCCCAGAGAGAGACATTCCTTTTGTCACAGCAGAGTCCATGTGACTTTCAGACAATTAAACCAAGAAATCCTCATGAGGCCCAGGATCTCATTTTGCTTTGTTACAAACTACAGTGTGGAGGAAGTGCCTTGACTCCACTGATCCAAGTTTCCGTAATTAGGAAGAGGACAAAGTATCTGAATTAATTCTGGCTTCTTTCATCTAAATTCCACTGCCTTCTCAGAGGATTATCATAATAATGATAAAAATGAACACTTATTACATGGCAGGGACTATACCAAGTGCTTTACATGTATGAAGTCATTTAATCCTTATGACAGTATTGTGAGGTATATAATATTATCATCTCCATTCTATGTAAGAACTTAGAGTCATAAAGTTAAAGAAAAAAAAACCCAAACCTGCTCCGTGGAGGTTCTGGGATATAAACTTTTCAGTTATTTAACCCTTTCAGAGTCAGTTTCATCAACTGTCAAAAGTGGCTAAGAAACCTATCTCAGGCAGTAGTTGAGGAGACTACATGACAGCCAGTAAGTAAACAGAGGGACTCTGGAGTCAGCCTGTTCTGGATCTGAATCTTGGTTCTTTCACTTACTAGTGATTACTTATCCTCTCCATGCTTCAGTGTCTTCATCTGTAAAAGGAGGTAAGGTAGTTCTTACTTCATAATGTTATGAAGTTTGGTGTTGATACTCCCGAAAGGTCTTAGAACTGTGTCTGGCACATAATAAACACTCATTAAACATTAGCTATGACTATTGCATGCATGAAGCGAAACAAGCAAAGAACAATATGGCTAAAAATAGCCCTCTTCCCCATTTATCTTTACTGGGGTGGGAGGCCAGAGGGAAGGGACAGAAGCCCAAGGAATGGGGATATAGTCTGTTATTCACTAGAAGGTGATTAAGCCATAGAAAGGCGGGAACGCCTCGGCATTTCTAGGTGAAGCTGTGAATCTCGCCTTCTTCCCAAGTCTCATCCTACAGTGACAGATAGGACAAGGCTCTGACGGGTAAAAATCTAAGTGCTGAGATCTTCCTTGAAGAGCAGCAGAGTACCCAGAGGTAATGTCATAATGGGTAACATAACGGGTAATGTTCTCTCCCTGGGCCCTTAGTGATATCCCAAGGACCTGAGCCGGGTATCTGGTTAGGGGCCTCTGGGCAAGTCAAAGTCCCTCCGTAAACCCAGCTCCACTCTGACGCAAGGAGACGCTCCAAATCTTTGGACTTCTGGGTCCACTCGCCTTAGAAACCGGGGACATCCTCCTCCAGCACCTGGACCCCGAAGGGCAGCACCCAAAACCTCAATGTCCACTCTCGCAGCCACATCCAAGTCATCTGGCACTCTCACCTGTGTACTCAGATCCCACGGTCTCCGCTCCTCGCTGTCCTGTGGACACGGGGCCGTGGCCTGAGTTCTGCCCCCTCCAGATGGGGCCGACAGAAAGTGCTTCAGCAGAAGCCGCCCCGCCCGGGCGCCTTCCTCGGGCTCTAGGGCTTTGCCCACACCGGGCTCTGCGCAGTCGATACAGGAGAGGGCGGGGTAACCCTCGGGGACGGTTTCCTGCTCTCGCCCACTTAAAGTGCTTCACTCATTCCAGCACACACCGCCATCAGCACGCCGCCGGGACGAGCACTCAGGCGCAGATTCGCGGCCACGCAGCGGGCAGTCACGCACCGCGGCCAAACACCGGGCCCCGATTACCGCGCGCGCTCGCGCCTCCTCAGCGCCTCACCAAACGCTCACCACGTATGGGCACTCACAGCCACCAGGCCACACGCGCACGCTCACGACTGCCGCCCACGCAGGAGCCAGGACACCATCCCCGCCGCGCCCCCGTCTAGCCTCGGCCGCCGCCCCGCCCGGGCCCGCTTTCTCCTCAGCACCGGGCGGGACTCGCACTCGTCCGGCTTCGGGTCCTCTCCGGAAGTCAGCGTGTCCTCCACTGCAATGGCCCCTGGGAAGTGTAGTCCCGAACGGAAGCGGCGTTCAGAAATCGGGCGCCGGGTTTGCCAGAAGCGGAGCCTCTTCAAGCCCGGCAGTCACTGTCCTGTGTTCCCCTCTTGGGCCTCTCCTGGTCCTCCTGAGTGGGTTAGGAGGCCTCTCAGCCCGGAGTCTGGGTCACCGAAGTACAGGCCGCTTCACTGAAGCGAACCCTGCCGCCGGGTTTCTGGAAGCCATCGCCAGGCTCCGAGTGTGCAGATGCAGCTGCCAGGCTCAGGACGCAGAGAACGGGCTTCCAGCTCGCAGGCGCGCCCCCCCTGTGATGGGTGGGGTCTCAGGCGTAGGGTGTGCAGGCGCAGCTGGACAGCACTGAAACGCGGTGAGTAAGGCGTGGCGGATACCTCGGGGAGAGGAAAACCATCACAGGATGGGGCTTGGGGCTCGGGAGGAGCCTACGAGATAGAAAAGTGAAGAGATTTGGATATGTCTGCTTTGCACACTTGTGACTTTCTGATGGTGCACGTGTGGAGCCTGTTTTATTTCATGCCTACTAGTTACCGCTCTCTGATATAAGGTACGCCCCTCACCTCCCCCCCCACCCCATTTTATCTTTCCCTGCTAGAAGGAGGGTTCCAAGAAGGCACACAGCTTTCAGTTCTGTTCAGAGTTATATTCTCAGTGACTAAAACAGCACATAGTAGGTGCTTTGTTTTGCGTTTTTAAGAAATCACGAAATCTAGCATTACCAGTCTCATCATGACACAACTTGTTATGGGCTGAATGTGTCAACCCAAAATTAATATGGTGAAACCCTAACCCCTAGTGTGATGACATTAGGAGTTGGGGCTTTGGGGAGGTAATTGGATTTAGATTAGGTCATAAGGGTGATGCCCTTATGATGGGGTCAGTGCACTTGTAGCAAAAGAGGAAGGAGGGGGTCTCCATGTTTACACAACCACCAAGAAAAGGCCATGTGAGGACGCAGCAGGATGTAAGCCATTTGCAAGGGAAGAGGGCCCTCACCAAGAGCTGAATGTGCCAACACTTTGACTTCACAGCCTCCAGAGCTGTGAAAAATAAAGTTTCTTAGTCAAGTCACTCAGTCTATGATATTTTGTTATCACAGCCCCAGCTGACCAAGACACAGCATCATAGATACTGGCTCACCAGAAATTAACTCACCCTCCCAGTCACAATCACTCAAGGCCACACAGTCACATCTAGACTGGACTCTCCTGGATCCGGTTTACCTCAGACATCATATGAAAACTAAGTCTAGCTGTGAAGATACTTTCTCTATGAAACAGCAAATGCCATCTTAGAGCTTGTAACATTTTGTGGTTATTTGAATTGGATAAAAATGATGATATTCTCACTTTAGCTCTGGCATATAAAGAACTCAGAAGCCTTCATTCCCATTCTCACAACAAAATCATTCAACAAACTGAAAATCAACTTTTCTTAGATCCTTCATAGAACTAAAGATAGAAAGGAAACTAACACCACAAAATCCTAAGAAAGAAAAATACATAAAATCACACCCAAGCTTAGCTTACTTGAAGCAGAAGCCACTGGAGCTATAAACTGGTAGAAACTTTTATTTTATAATTTTGATGAATTGCTGGAGGCTTAGTATGGGCTAACTCGTGAGTTAAAAACTCATAGAGGCCTAATCTTAGATGGGTCCCCCACACTTCCCTGAATTTTACCTCCAGAAACCCTATCAAATTCTCACAGTGAAGAATGGGGGGAAAATCTCAGGGTTTTGGGCCAGGGGGAGGAGAAGAGTAACCACAGCATTCTCCATAATAAACACCTGCACTCCAAGGAAAACTACTTACTAGAGTTGTTGGACCTTGGGTAGAGGCATTTGGCCAGCTCTAGTTCCTCTATAGCCTGTCTGTCTCAGTAAGGCAGGATTTTTAAAAGGCTAAGAAGTGCTTTTGAAGATCACAGTCCAAGGACTCAAGCCCACTAGAAAACTGGTATTTCATAATAAGATTATAGAATGCTTCCCTTCCCACTGTACCTCACTGCCACAGTGAGGGGGCTCTGGTCAATAACAGTGGATTACAACAGAGAAAGCTGCAAGGCACAAACTCTATTTAAGAAGGAGTTCTTAGGGAAGCCCATAGAAGGAAAAGCATCTTGGACAAAGTAGACAACATGCAAGAACGGATGGGTGATGTAAGCAGAGTGATACAAACTGTAAGAAAGAATCAAAAGGAAATCCTAGCAATTGAAAATGCTGTAACAGGTACAAAGAAAGCCTTTAATGAACTTGTCAGTAGACTAGACACTCTGAGAAATGAATGAGTGAGCTTGAAGATATGTTAATAGAAATTTGCCAAACTGAAATACAAAGAAAAAAAACGAAAAAAGAAAATTACAAAAGGTGAAATATATGTGTAACTGGAATACCAGAAGGGGGAAGAAAGAAAAAGAGAAAATATTTGAATAATGACTGAGAATTTTCTAAAGTTAATGACAGACACCAGGCCAGTGTGGTTGCTCATACCTGTAATACCAGCACTGTGGGAAGCCAAGGTGGGAGGATTGCTTGAGCCCAGGAGATTGAGACCAGCCTGGGCAACATAGTGAGACCCCATCTTTAAAAAAATACAAAAATTAGCTGGGTGTAGTGGTGTACACTTGTAGTCTCAGCTACTCGGGAGGCTGAGGTGCGAGGATCGCTTGAGTGAGCTGTTATCCTACCACTGCACTCCATGCTGGGCAACAAAGCAAGACCTAAAGCTGGTATCTCCCAGTACTATTTAACCCCACAAAAGCTCTGTAAAGAGATTACGGAGATCTGACAGACTCTTATTCAAATAATTATGCCTCTAAGAAGCTTATCTCAAAGAGATCTGTGGCTGTGGCTTTTGTCTAGTGCAGTGAACCCCAATGAGATTTTCATGAAGCCTACAACATTTTCAGAAGAATCAGTAGAAACTCTGCCAACTAGAGTGAGAGGGACAGAGACAGCACAAAATGAAGTGACACCACTAGATTCCTAAAACTCCAGTAATGGTAAGCAAGCTAAGACAGCTATTGAGCTGCAAATGTATTTCAGGACAAAAGGATGATTCAGAGGGCAGAAGCAAGAGTTCAGATGGTGGATAATTATCCCAGGCCTTGTGACCTAATAAAGAAATTTTTAAACATTTGTCTGGCCAAATTTCAGAACTGCTATGGAGCAGTGATTCTACTGTGTTGGTTAGGAGTGGTGGAGGAGGGGAAGCAGATAACTTGTTCTTTATTTTCTTTAAGTCTAAAGATCTGCAGATGAATACCCATACTTAAGAAACTATATTTTTTGGGCCTCATTAGCACCTGTTCCTATGTTAGATTACAAGATTATTGACTTTGAAGTGATCCTGTAATGAGGTAAGACTCTGAGAGTGGCCTTGGAAGGGGTAAGTGAATTTTGCATGTGAAAGGGACACGAATCACTGGAAGTTCGGGGCAGAGGGGAAGACTGTGGTGGAAAGCCATTATGATGGCTCTCAAAGTTCCCTACCTCCTCTTATTCAAACCCTTTTGTAATCCCTTCCCCTTGAAGGTAGGCTAGACCTAGTGACTTCTAATTAACCAAATACAAAGATGAGGGGATATCACTTCTAATATTAGGTTATAAAGGGGCTTCACTTTCTATCTTGGGCATCCTCTCCTGCTCACTCACTTTCAAGGAAGCCACTTGCCGTATTGTAAGCTACCCTACAGAGAGGCCCACATGGAAGGGAACCAACATGTCCAGCCAAAGCCTGTGAGGAACTGAGTCCTACCCACTTACATGAGCTTGAAAGCTGACTGTCCTCTAATAAAGTCTTCAGATGACTGCAGCACTGGCCAACAGGTAGACTGTAGCCTGAGCCAGAGGCACCCAGCTAAGCTGTGCCTGGATTCCTTACCCAAAGAAATTGAGATAATGAACATCTATCTGTTTTTAGCCACTAAGCTTTGGGGGTGATTTGTTATAACAACAGGAAACCAAAGCACTATCACAGTTCCTACTCTATGGCTCAGTGAGGGAAAATAGGAATTCTATCAGCAGTTAAAGGTATTAAATTGATTACAATTATAGTAGCTGCTGTTAACAATTGAAATCCAAATATCATTACCTTAACACAATGTAAGTTTATTTCTCACTCGTATAATAATCCATTGCTGGTGTTCCTTGATGACTGGGGAGCTTTCCTCCAAATAGTGGTTTAGGGACAGAGTTCTGTCTTTCAGCTTTACCATCCCATATGGTTGACATACTTCCTGCATCTGGACAGAACATCCTTTTCTTAAAAACCAAGCTCCAAATGACATATTGCATCTATTCACACTGCATTGAAGAAGATTCATCTGATAGACAAAACGAAGCAAAGTGTCTGGGCAGACATCCCAGGATCAATTCCAGACGATAGAAAAGAACACAAACTTTTGGTGGTCATCTGGACACATATCATAGATATCATTAACAAATGCACACCCAGGACCTGGGAAAATAGCCACTCTCAGGTCTCCATATGCAAGCCTGAAGCCTGAAAGTCTGAAGTCCTGCTTGCCTCCAGCTTAAGTCTCCCACCCCTGCCTGTGTTCGCCATTGTCCCTGATTGCCCAGCAGAGCTTCCCACAAGGCCCTCACCCAACCCTGCCATTGTAACTGAACTTGTATACTCCTTGCTCCTACCCGCATCACTGTAACTGAACTTACTCTGCAACACCCCGCCCCCCAAAAACCTACCCAAACATAAGTGGGACCAACTCCTATCCCACTGCCCTTTGCTAATGTCCTTTTCAGCCTTAACCCACCTGCACCCAGGTAAATAAACAGCCATGTTGCTCACACAAAGCCTGTTTGGAAGGTCTCTTCATTCAAAGCGCGTGTTTTTCAACAGCTACAGTATGCATTTGTGGTCTCAATACACCTTGCTTTAAGCTACACTTATGTAAGAATTCTTACATAAGCCCTCACTCTGCATAAATGCAAGTCTTTTTCAAATTCCAGTGGAAATGTTCATAGAAATTTTAATTACAGTCGTTCAGGAGTACCCAGTCCCCTGCCACTGATTTAATTCAATGTGAGATTTGGATGCCATGCCATGGAGTGTTTTTAATTAAAATAAAACCTTAGTGCAGTTTCAACACTGGGGATCAATTATTCATTACAGTGGAAATATCAGAAATCAGAACACTCTTAGAGTTCTGAGGTTTATTAAAACCTTTTTGCTTTCTTCTCAAAATGATTGCCCTATAATCCATCCACTACATATGCCACAGTTCTACAGAAATGAGATACTCTTTCAAATGTAATCACTCATGAAAAGTCTCCACACCTAAAGGAGGAGATCTAGGGACATTTTTCAGGGCTTCCTTCATGTCAAAGGAACAAGGAAAGGCTGTTGGGTCCTGATAGAGGAACCTGCAGATGGAGTGAAGGGCATGGACATATATGATCGAATCCAGCATTATAAACTTCTGAATTCTTTCAGTCCTTATATATTATGCAAAGTAATTTCTAACCCTCAAAATACATTTCCAACAATGTTCCTTAGATTTTTGATATTGTAACCAATAAAGGAAATTAAATATTTCTGGGTAAGATTAATCTCCTTCTTAACTTCCTATATTTCAAACTATAGGTCATATTAAGCTCTGATTTTTTTTATTTTTGTTACCAGCCAAGCAGTAATGGTGACCATGTGAGAAAGGGAATCAAATTTTCAGTCACAGGCTGAGTGTGGTATCTCACATCTGTAATCCCAGCACTTTGGAAGGGCAAGGCAGGCAGATCACTTGAGCCCAGGAGTTCAAGACCAGCCTGGGCAACATGGCAAAACCCTCTATCTATAAACAATTTAAAACTTCTGGGTGTGGTGGCACACACCTGTAGTCTCACCTACTCCAAGAGGCTGAGGTGGGAGGAATGCTGGGGCCCAGGAGGTCGAGGCGGAAGCAAGCCATGATCATATCACTGCTCTCCAGCCTGGGTGATGGCAAGACCCTGTCTCTTTTTAAAAAAAGAAAGAAAGGGGAAAAAAGTTTCCACAAGGGAAGCATGGAAAGTAGAATCAGGATAGAGACTGCTTAAGGGTTGAGAGGGAGAGTCAAAGTTTTCTAAGACCCTGACTCCTTCTTGATAGTCTCATCCCAAGAATCCAAATTCTAGTATTTCCCTAATTGCTTAACAGACGTGGCAAGGTTGAGAATTCAGTAAGCATCATCGTTGAGCAAATAACTACATCTCCTGCTCACTTTAATTTTTAGCAAATGCAGCCCCATGCTTAGGAGTATGAGATTCTTCCCAACAGACATAAAGGTACTGATTCAATTCCTTAAGGCCATAATTTCAAGTAGCCTTGAAATTTTAATTACCCAATTTCATATAGACAGGTATCGTATACACTTTTGGAGGTAATACTCCTCAATACCCTTGCTTTTGGTAGGAGCTATCCAGTCCCTAATGCACAATGGGCTTAGGATCCTGCTATATCATGAATATCCTTTCACAGCACAAAATAGAATTAGGAATTTACCTGTCCTTTGATCTGTCTCACTCAACATCAATCTTGAATACTGTGCTTCTCTACAGTCTGGTAATCATTCTGTAGTATAAATTTCTGTATTGGCTAGCTCTCTTTGCATGAGAACCAAAGAACCTGATTCTAACTTAAAATTCAAAATATTAGAATACCAAGTAGTTCACATATTCAAACAACTGAACAAAACCAGGATGTGAGAAAGCAGGAATCATCTCAATGGATCCCAGTGACAAGTGGAGGAATCCTTAGGTTGCTGCCAAAGGATGACTTAATTCAAAACGAATTCCAGCCTAGGAGTCATATTCCACATACTTCACAACAGGTACAATAAAGGTCCCATCAATCATAATGAATACCAACTAAAAGAAAACATCCACTCCAGCCATACTGGTTTATAAAGTTGAATATTGGCCACGTTCCTGTCCCTGTGTCCCCAATCAAAATACAGAGAATGAAAAATCTGGATGGCTTCGCTGGAGCTATGCATCACTGGCAGTTCACCAGAACAATACAGAATGAAGAAAGAGAAAGTACCCACAGAATGCTGGGAAAAGTCTGCGTGTTAAAGACAGAACCAGATTCCAACATGTATACTGAGTGTGTGCATGTGTGTGTATGTACATATACATATATATTCAATATTCATTCTGACTCTGTGACTTAATCATTTTACACGTAAGGTTCTGTAAATCACATATTTCATTAAATATGTTGTAGATGCCACTCCACAGAGCATGTGTAGAGTTCAACTGCTTTCTACTAACTGCACAACACAGTATTGAATGACTACAGTTTAATCAATCTACTTGGCAGGGCACTGAATTCCTATTTGTCATCATTAAAACAATTCTATAAGAAAACATTATTTACATCTACCTATTTATTTCATTGGGATAAAATTCCTAGATCTGGAATTACTTTTTCAAAAAAAGGCACATGTATAATGTTGATAGGTCATGCCATCCAAGGAGATAGGGGACGAAGTTACACTGCTGATAATGATCAAGTACCTGTTTTCCCACACTGATACCCATTACTGGATATTATCGGAATTTTGTGTTGTCATCCACCTAAGGGCCAGGAAAATGTGGTTTCATTCATATTCTTCTGATTAATGAGGTTAAGAATTTCACAGATTTTCTTTATTCATTTGGATTCTTCGGGGTGATTTGCCTATTGGTATGCATGGCCAATTGTCGCCACTGCTCTGTATATGTAGTAACATTCTGTTATTTTCCGTAAGTTGCATACATTTTCCTTCAACTGTCTTTTACATGTTTTTCGTGCCTTTCACCATGCTGAAGTTTTAGATCTTTGCACAGGCCAACTTGTTCTCTATTTCTTTATGGCTTATAGGACTACATGACCTTCTTGATAAAAGCTTCCTTTTTTTCTACACTTGCCTCTAACATATTTTATTTCATGATTTTTATTGGAGAGGGTGGATAACCAATTGTAAAAATATCATTTCCCTGATATTGAAATAATAGTGCTAGTATATATCAAAATCTCACATGCAAAGAAATTTATTTCAAAAAATTGGGGGAAGGCTGATGCAGGAGAATCACTTGAGGCAAGGAGTTCAAGACCAGCCTGGGCAACAAAGTGAGACTTAGTCTCTAGAAAAAAAATATTTTAAGGTTACAGTGAGCTAAGATCTTAGCACAGTTCTCCAGCCTGGGTGATAGAGTGAGGCCTCCATCTCTTTAAAAAAAATTCTTGTTATTCTTGCCTTATTATGCTTCCCTGATACCATCAAAGTACATATGTCTTACTGGGACTGAATTATAATTTACAAACATTTTAACAATATTGAGTATTTCATCTGGAAAAATATCATTTCTTTTATTGACATTTTTATTTTTCAATACAGTTTAAAAATGTCCTTTCACCTCTATTCATAAATGAGTTCTTTTATAATTTGTTTTCTAGTTTTCGATGTGAGAGTTGTATTGCCCTCATAAAATTGGAATCTTTTGTACATTTTTCTTTAGAGGTTGGCAAACTTTCTGTAAAAGGATAGTAAATATTTGAAGTGTTGCGAGCCATATAGTCTGTCACAGTTGTCTAAAGCACCCACAGTCAATAGCTAAACAAATAAGCATGGCTGTGGTTTGACAAAACTCTATTTACAAAAACAAGCAGTAGACAAGGTTTGGCCCTTGAGCTGTAGTTTGATAACCTCTGCTGCATAGCAGGGATCACACACATTTTCTGTGTAGGATCAGACAGTAGATATTTGGGCTCTGCAGGCCACATGGTCTCCCGTCACAACTGCTCAACTCCGCTATAGCCTGGAAGCAGCACAGACAAGGTATAAATCACTGTGTCGCTGAAGCCAACAAAACTTTATTTACAGACACCAAAATTTAAATTTCATGTAATTTTCATGTTGAAAATATTTTTTTACTTTTTTTAACCACTTAAAATTTTTTTAAATTCTAGATCATGGACTATACAAAAACAGTCAGTGAGACTGTGGCCATGAGTCATAGTTTGCTGACCCCTACCCTGGATCAGTTTACCTCACAATGAATGGTTCCTTAAAAGTTTAGTACCATTCATTTATAAATCAAGTGGTTTTTAAACGGGTCAAATCTTGCAAAGTTTTCTAATTCTTGAGTAACATGTCAGCTGTTTTAACTTTATGCATATAAATCTTGCATTTTTCTAATTTTTTAAATTCGTTTGTTCCAGGTGACCTATTCATTCATGATCCCTAGACTTCCTCAAACAAATCAAGTCCACTGTAAAGTTGAATTTTCTCGCCAACACGGTCACATCACCTCACATTCACATGAGGTCAGATGGAAAGCCACAGTACTAACTCAGCATTATAGAACCAAGTCTTAAACCAACATACGCAGAACCTCATCCACCACCTGGAGAATGCTGTTCCTGACCTAAAATGTGCTTTTTGCTGCCTTCATCCTACTGCATGACTTTTTCTGAGCTGAATACTGTAACTTTTCAATGTTCAAATACAAAGTTTTAAAAAGAGCTAAGTTTACTGAGCACTTAATATGGACCAGGCACTGTTCTGAGCACATCTTATGCATTAACCAATTTAAAGGAACTGTAAGTTTTACAAGAGGAGTGAATAAGTTACATTTACACTTATGTGAAGAACAAACTAATAAGGGACAAAAGAAAAGAAAAGGGCAGGGAGATGGGGTTTTAAACTGTTGAAGTAGTCAAATGGAAACGGCATCTTGAGGCTATGGTGATGGGAGGGAGGATGGATTCCAGAGAAATTTGGGAAACAAATCCACAGGATTTGACGTGGAAGGTAAAGAGGGGCAGGTTGATGACTCTCCAGTATGAATTCGCTGATGATGAACTAAGTGTGCAGTTTGCCTGAAGACTTTTCTGCTTTTCTTATAGTTATAAGATCTCTCTCCAGTATGAACTCTCTTATGTTGATTAAGGTGTCCAATTTGGATGAAGGTTTTCCTACATTCCTTACATTCATACGGTTTCTTTCCAGAATGAATTCTCTGATGTACACTAAGGGATTGACGATGACTAAAGGCTTTGCCACACGCACTACATTCATAAGGTTTTTCTCCAGTATGACTTCTGCGGTGACAAATAAGGGAGGATTTTGTCTTGAATGCCTTTCCACACTCAATACATTCATAAGGTCTTTGGCCAGTGTGCAGTCTCTGATGTTGAGTACAGGATGAGTTATCACCAAAGGCCTTCCCACATTCCATACATTTATAGGGTTTCTCACCAGTGTGAACTCTCTGGTGTTGAATGAGGTGTGTGGTCTGGCTGAAGGCTTTACCACATTCCTTGCACTCATATGGTTTCTCTCCTGTATGGGTTTTCTGATGCTGTGCAAGGTGAGCCTTCTGGGTGAATGCTTTACTACAAACCTTACATTCATAGGGCTTTTCTCCAGTATGGATTCTCTGATGAGTGGCAAGCTGAGAACTGATGCTGAAGGATTTTCCACACTCCCCACATTCAAAAGGTTTCTCCCCAGTATGAATCCTTAAATGGCTGGCAAGGTGTATATTCTGCCTAAAAGCTTTTCCACACTCTTTACACTTAAAAGGCTTTTCTCCAGAATGTACTCTTTGATGCTGAGTGAGTGATGCATGATGGCTGAAGGCTTTTCTGCAAACATCACATTCATATGGTTTTTCTCCGGTATGAATCCTTTGATGTACAGTAAGGGAGGAGCCATACCTGAAGGATTTGTGACATACATCACATTTGTAAGGTTTCTCTCCAGTATGAATTCTCCTATGTTGATTAAGACCTATGTGGTCACTGAAGGCTTTCCCACAATCAATGCAATCAAAGGGTTTCTCCCCAGTGTGATAGTATCTCCAGTGACGGATAAGGGATGTGTTCTGTATGAAAGCTTTCCCGCATTCAATGCACTCATAGGGCTTCTTGCCAGTGTGACACCTCTGGTGTCGCGCAAAGGATGAGCCGTCACTAAAGGCTTTCCCACATTCGTTACATTTATAAGGTTTCTCTCCAGTGTGAATTCTCTGATGAACAGTAAGAGATGAGCTCTGGGTAAAAGTTTTCTTACACTCATTACACTTGAAAAGCTTTTTTCCTGCATAGATGCCTGTTTGTTTTATTACCACTGAACTTTTTTGAAAATGTTTAATTGAATCACGATTATGAACTTTCCCTTCTGAATCGTCCAAATAGCACCATCTTCCAGATTTGTTATACATATGTTCTCTTTCCTTAGAGAGGGTTTTGTTATGAGTAATTGGCTCTTGCCTGAATCGTGTCTCTTGACCTACTGCCAGTTTCCTTCCAAAGACACAGTCAGAATCCCAATTTTCTCTGAAACTGGAACACTCAAGTTTAGTATTTGAGGTTCTGTCTGTTACCCCTTCAGCATATGAATCTTGCTTTGGAAATAACTCCTGGGTATCACATACAGATTGCTGGCCTAAAGATACCAAGAAAACACATTTATTTTATCATGTGCTAGGAAAAAGGAATCTTCCAAAAGGAAAATTGGTGAATTAATTCACTTATTGGTGAATTCAACAACATACATTTTACAGTTCTAAAAACTATTACTTTTTGGGTGAGGCACAGTGGCTTACACCTGTAATCCCAGTGCTTTGGTAGGCTGAGGCGGATCACTTGGGGCAGAGTTCAAGAGATCGCTTTAAGGCCAGGAGTTCAAGACCAGCTTGCACAACCTAGCAAGACCCTATCTCTAAAAAAAATTGTTTTAAGTTAGCCAGGCATGGTGGAATGTGCCTGTAGTCCCGGCTACTCAGGAGGCGAAGGCAGGAGGATTGCTTGAGCCTAGGAGTTTGACATGGCAGTAAGCTATGATCAAGCCACTTCACTTCATCCTGGGCAACAGAGCCAGACTCTGACTCAAAAAGAAAATTATTTTCACATTTTCCTAGTTACTTCCACAATAGAATCCTCAATTCTCTGGACATTCCATAATGAAGCCTTGCAATTTCTCTCTTTTCCAGCTTTACTGAGGCATAGTTGACAAATAAAACATATATATTTAAGGTGTAAAATGTTTTGATATGCTGATACATGGTGAATGTTTACTACGATCAAGCTAATTAACATATCACCTCACATAGTTAACATTTGTGTGTGTATGGTGAGAACATTTAAGATCTACGCTTAGCAAATTTCAGGTATACATTATTACTAACTATATTCATGACGCTGCATATTAGGTCTCTAAAATGTATTTATCTTATAACTGAAAGTTTGTACCCTTTGACCAACATCTCCCCATTTCTCCCATCCCACGAACCATGGTAATCAACCTTCTATTTTCTGTTTCTAAAATTGACTTTTTTTTTCTTTTTTTTTTTTTTTACATTCCACATGTAAGACATCATACAGTATTTAACTTTCTGTGCCTGGCTTATTTAATTTAGCATGATGTCCTCCAGGTTCATCCATATTGTCACAAATGGCAGAATTTTCTTTTTAAAGGCTGAATAATATTTGATTTCTATATACACACATGTACCTTATATTTATATACCACATTTTCTTTATCTGTTCATCTGTCAATGGACATAGGTTGTTTCCATTTCTTGGCTATTGTGAATAGTGCTGTAATGAACTTGGGAGCACCAATACCTCCTCTAGGTACTAATTCCATTATTTCAGCTATATACCAAGTAGTGGGATTGCTGGATCATATGGTAGTTCTATTTTTAATTGTTTAAGAACCTCCATGTTTTCAATAATGGTTGTACTAATTTACATTACTCACCAACAATGTACAAGGATTTCCTTTTCTCAACATCCTCACCAATACTTATCTTTTAAATTTTTGATAAAGGCCATTCTAACAGATACAAGGTGAAATTTTGATTTGCATTTCCCTGATGATTAATGCTGTTGAGCACCTTTTCACATACTTACTGTCCATTTGGATGTCTTCCTTTATCATTTTTATTTTTGCTATTGTTTTATGAGTTCCTTACATATTTGGATATTAACCCCTTATTGGATGTATGGTTTGCAAATGCTTTCTCCCATTTTGTAGGTTGCCTTTCATTTTATTTTCTTTCTGGTGCAGAAACTTTTTAGTTTGAAGTAATCTCATTTGTTTATTTTTGCTTTTGTTGTTTGTTTTTGGTGTCATATCAAAAAAATCACTTCCAAGACAAATATCATGGAGTTTTCCCATTTTTATCTAGTTTTACAGTTTTAGTTCTTACATTTAAATCTTTAATCCACTTTTAGTTGACTTCTGTGTAAGATAAGGGTCCAATTTCAATTTTTTTTTGCGCATGGATATCCGATTTTCCTAATACCATATGTTGAAGACACTATCCTTTCCCTATTGTGTATTCTTTGCATCTTTGTCAAAGACTGGTTGTCCTTATATGCACAGGTTTATTTCTAGGCTTTCTAATCTGTTCCACAGATCTATGTGTCTGTTTTTATGCCAATACCATACTGTTTTAGTTACTATGGTGTTGCAATACAATTCAAACTCAGTAAGCATAACATAATGCCTCTAGTGTGTTCATCTTGCTCAAGATTGCTTTAGCTACTTGGGGTCTCTTGGAGCTCTATGTAAATTTTAGGATTGTTTTTTCTATTTCTGTGAAAAATGCCATTAGAATTTTGATAAGGACTGCAGTGAATTTATAGACCACTTTGGGTAACATCGACACTTTAAGAGTATTATTTCTTCTGATCTGTGAATACAGGACATCTTTCCATTGATTTGTATTTTCTTCAGTTTCTTTCATTATTGTTTTAAGATTTTCAGCATACAGCTGAAACATTGATGAAAGAAATTATCAATTTCTTTGATAAACTGATTAAATTTGTTTCTTGGGTAGCTATTATAAATGAGATTGTTTTCTTAATTTTTTTTTGGATAGTTCTTTGTTAGTGTATAGAAATTCAACTGATTTTTGTATGTTGATTTTGTATCCTACAACTCTGCTGAATTCATTTATTAGTTCTAGCAGTTTTTTGGTGAAGTCCTTCAGGTTTTCTACATATAGGATCATGTCATCTGTAAAGAGAGACAATCTTACTTCTTTTCTGATTTGTATGCCTCATATTTCTTTTCTTTGCTAATTGTTCTGACTAGGACTTCCAGCAATACATTGAATAAAAGTGGTGAGAATGAGCATCCTTGTCTTGTTCCCCATCTTAAAGGAAAAGTTTCTAACTTTTTACCATTGAATATGATGTTAACTAGTTTTGTCATGTACTGTATTGAGGTATGTTTCTTTCAAACCCAGTGTGTTGAGAGTTTTTATCATGATGTTGAATTTTGTTAAATGCTTTTCTGCATCTATTGAGATGATCATATTATTTCATTTTTTGAAGAGACTTTATATAATAATATTGAATACTATTATATTTAATTACATTCATTTACACTATTGAACAAGAATGAACCGATCTCAGGCAATATGCTTATGAGGAGGAGGAGAAGTGATTTATGTCTGAAGTATTTTGCCAGAATTTTGTGCACACGTAATTATTTCTAGATAGATAGATAGATAGACAGATGAAATCAGATTTAAGGAAGTGATGCATAGAGTCAAATGTTTGGAAAAATATGTTAAATAAGAAAAGAGAAAGTCTTTTTAAAATTACATCTAAACACTGAAAGCTTTCCACCTTGGATCAGTAACAAGACAAAGATGCCTGCATTTATGACTTCTATTCAACACTATACTGGATGTTCTAGCCAGAGCAATTAGAAATAGAAATAAAAGGCATCCAACTTAGAAAGGAAGAAATAAAACTATCTCTAATCACAGACGATATATCCTATACATAGAAAATTCTAAAGAATCTACAAAAAAAGCATTAGAGCTAATTTATAAATTCAGCAAAATTGCATGACACAATACACAAAATCAGCTCTATTCCTACAAACTATAAATGAACAATTCCCCATCAAATTATAGAAATAATTTCATAAAAATAGCATTAAAACAAGAAAATACTTAGGAATAAATTTAGCCAAGGAAGTGCAAAATTATACATAGAAAACTATAAAACATTGCTGAATAGAATTAAAGGAAATCTAAATAAATGGAAAGATATTCCATGTTCATGGATGGGAAGACAACAATGTTAAGATGGTAATAGTCCCCAAGGAATCAACAGATCAAATGCAATCCATATCAAAATGCCAATGGCCATTTTTCAAAAATAAAAAAGCTGAATCTAAAGTTCCTATAGAATGGCAAGGACCCTTTGAATAGCCAAAACAATCTTGAAAATTAAGAACAAAGTTGAAGAAATACATTTCCTGATGTGAAAACTTACTACACAGCTACTAAAATCAACATAATGAGGTATTGGCACAAGGACAGACATAGAGATCAATGGAATAGAACTGACAGTCCAGAAACTGGGATACTTGTGCATTTTAGTGAGAATATAAAAAACAGTACAACTATGATGCAGGTGGCAGTTCTTCAAACAGTTAAACACAGATTTATCAAATGACACAGCAATTCCACTCTTAGGTATATACCTCAAAGAATTGAAAACAGGGGTTCAAACAAAAACTTGTAAATGAGTGCTCATAGCAGCACTAGTAACAGTAGCAAAAGATGGAAACTGCCCAAATGTCCATCAGTAGATGAATGAATAAACACAATGTAGCACATCCATACAATGGAATATTATTCAGTCATAAAAAGGAATGAAGTACTCATACATGCTGCAACATAAATGAACCCTGAATCTGAAACAGCATTATGTTATATGTAAGAAGTCAAACATAATAGGTCACTTATTGTATGATTTCATTTATATGAAATATCCAGAATAGGCAAAGCCATAGAGACAGTGACTGCTTGAAGGATATGGGGCTTCCTTTTGGGATGATGAAAAATTTCTGTAACTAGATGGTGATGAGATTTGCACAGTATCATGAATGTACTGTCACTTGAATGAACTGTACACTTTAAAATGGTTAAATTTTACATATACTTTTCTATAAAAAAAAAAAAAGGTAAATAAAACAAGCAAACAAAAAAACAGACCACATAGCAAAACACAGAATAGGAGAAAAGTAAGGAAAGAAAGGAAAAATGAGAAGGAAAAAAGAAAAGGAAGGGGATAAAGGAGAGAGAAATAGTTAAGTTACAGAAGGTCAAACAAATGTATTATATGATTCAAATGGGACTATACATCTATTCATTTTTAAAAAGCTAGGAGTAAAACCAATGAAAAAAATCAACAAAGTAAATGCTTCTATAAATGAAGATAACTCCCAAGTTAAGCTACTATATAGTGAGAAATACCATATACAAACTTCTAGACCACACAAAATTGGGGAAAAGTTGTATCAAATTTATATTAAAAAGCATTTATATCCATGCTGCAGAAATACAGGAAAATATACAACCTAATAGAAATGTGAGTAATGAGTATAAACACATTATGAATAGAATACAAACTCTAAACAGATTTAAATGCACATATTCTCAATATTGTTTTCATTTCATTGGGGAAATGAAAATTAAATAAAACATTAATTTTCATCCAGCAGCTTGGCAAAATTTTTTAAAACTATAAAATACCCATATTGGTGATGATGTCTAGAAATAGTATTCTCATACATTCTTTACCAATGGCACAGCAAAATATCCAGGACACTTAAAAAATATGTATACTTTGACCATACAAATTCATTTCCAAGCATATATCTTCAAGAAATATTCTGACATGTAAGCAAGAAGATATGTTCAAACTGGACCACTGTTGATTATAGGCAAAAACTGGAGAATACCCAAATGTTTAAATATCCTAAACAGTAAATAATTTAAATAAATTATGTATATTCATATATTATAATACTAAACAGTCATTAAAAATGAAGTAGAAATATATGTGTCAAGTTGTTAGGCACACAAATGGGAGAAATCACATTAGAAATAATATACTGGACTATATAGAAATTGTAAAATTTTTACATGTCATAATTTTAAAAGACCTAATTAAAATAAAAACTTATTGCCATATGTGAAAAATAGTTTGAGACAATACATCAGAGAATTAGTATGCTTATATACATAGGAATCACTGAGACTGTTAAGAAAATATTTAACACACAGAACTGGCTACAAATGACAGACATTTTACAAAAAGATAAGAGAAAAACCAAATTTATGGGAAAGTGTTCAACTTCTTTCATAAAAAAGAGAAATTTTTGTCTATAATCTTTCAACAAATAATGAGCAAAAGTTTTTATGAAATACTCAATGCTTTCAAGATGCAATTAAACTCATACATCTAATTGTTGTTAGTCACTAAAAACAAACAAAACTTTCAGAGCCTAGCAGGTGCTCATATCCAAGAATACAGCAATCCCCAAAATGTGTAGTTCTCATTTAATTAAAAAAACTATTGTAAGTGTATGTTTAATACTAAGAAACGTAAAGCAACCTAACTGAGCAATGGTATATACAACATAGAATGCACATGAAAAACATTTGTATGCATAACTGAGTATACACTATAATTTCTACTATGTGAAAAATGTGTGTTTATCCTAACTTAAATGGGTCAAACATGTATGTTGTGTTAAGGTCATGGTTTTTTATTCTTTTGCCACACAGTAAATAATTACATTTTCTACACAGCATTATTTTCTATGGAAATTTCTTTTCTTTCCCTTATGTATCAAGAGGAAAAGACCCTTTACTTCCACCTTCTTGCAATTCAACTTCTGCCCACCTATACTACTAAAATCTAGAAGCCATTAGGAATAACATCTCCTTTGTCTCTGTAATGCCCTATTTGAAATTCTGCAAACTATTTCATGCAAGCTATCCATAAACATGTCTTATCCTTTCCATTAGAGTAATTCATTGATGGCTTACATTTATGTGTAATTCTCCCTTTCCCAATCACCTGCCAATACTCAGCAGAGCAGCTCAGTCACATAACTTTCAATTTGTGGTTCTTACAGGAATGGATGCATGATGAAAACAATAGGCCATTTAACCATAGAAGAGAAAACCTTTGGAAGTCAGCTCAAAAGTCCATCAGGGTCAGGAAAAGACCATTTAAGCAAGTGAGAGGATGATACATGTCTCAGTGGCCAAGAAAAGAAGGAATTTCAGGGAAATGGGAGTTATTGGAGAGACGGGGGCAAAGGAAGAAGGAAGGAATTATTTGGAAATCCCAGAGTTCATTTTCTCTCCAGACGCAGAGAGCCTGGTAAAGTTTCCTACTGTCTATTAGTGAGGATGCAGCCTTTTTATTAAAAGCTGTGCTCTGTCTTGCAGCGGATTTCCACACCAGACTCTCTTGCACTCACCTGAGAACAGGCTTCCTGTCAGCTCTCGTTTCACCATCCAGGGCTCCTTCTCTTGCTCTAGTAAAGAGACTAAATCTGGCTTAGCCATGCAATGTCCTGCAAAGGTGAAAAGAGATGAGCTTTGGTCACACTCTTGGCATCCTAAAATTGAGAACCAATTCCTTATTGATAGAAAAGTGTTACTGCTGGAAGAAGCAGAACAACAGGTGAGTAGGATCTGAAAGACAGAAGATAACGCTTCAAACATAACGAAGACACCAACTTTCACCTCCACGAATGCCAAAGTCTTATCTTAGGAATGCACAACAGAAATTCAGGCCAGCACTTCAGAAGACACCCCCTCCCACCTCCATAATTCAAAACTGAAGTTTAAAAATGGGGGTTCCCAACGACAGATTCAGATATGGGAGAGGGACATCATACCTGCTGATCCCACGTCACTGTAGTTCTCCCATAACCCATTCTTACAGAAATTCTTCTGAGCTGGGTGTAGCTGCTGGGGGAAGTCAATAGCCAGATTTTTCATAGTCACCAACCCCTGCAATGGTAAAAGCACATTTTTAAAATCAAACCATGTTCGTGAACCCACCTGGTCCCAGTGGGGTGGATTGTGTCCACACACTGCAAAAAAGGCACTCCATACCAAGAACTGCCACTGAAGTTCAGGTCCAGCAGGTTACATATGACAGGGCTTGCTTATAGCATATATGTTTGGGGGAAAACAGAGAAAAATAGGAGAAACTTTCTGCTGTGGAGAATTTGTTATTTTGTAGAGGTGGGTGTATTTATACATAGTATAAACTTTTAAACACAGACTGAAGGCTTTCCCACATTCACACAAATTATTCAACAAGTCCACAGTGTTTTTCTTTTGTATGAAATCTTTGATGGAAAGGAGGGGTTGATATTCTGCTCAAAGTTTTCTTACATTCATCACAAGTCAAACATTTCTGACCTTGACAGATTTGTTTGTAATTTATTACAACTCACTTTCCCCCTCCACTTTTCTTATGTGTATCAAGATTGGGTGCTCTCTGTTCTGAGGGGATAATCTGTCTGTAAGAGGCACTGTATTCAAATGAAAACTTCTCCTATACTTATTGTAGTCATGGTCTTTTTCCTCAAGAAGAGTTTCCTCATGGAAGATACTTCCTCTTGCCTGAAATTTGTCTTCTAACTTACCGGCTGTGTCTCAAACAGAGCGTCACAATCCCAGTGTTCCCCTAACAGAGAGTACTCCAGACCATAGCTTGTGAGTCTCTCTGCTGTTGCTGCCTGGGATAGCTTTCCTTCACAGAAGTCCCTCTTGAGAGGTAACTCCTTGATCTTCCGCACAGCCTTCAAGTCTGAAAGATATTCAGAAGGCAAATATATCTTTATCCTGTGTTAGTATCAAGAAAAATTTCAAAATGTAACCATTAAACTAAAAGCCACAAAAAAACCTTATCATAGTCATTTATTTTTATGGAAGACAATGAAAAGCGTATCGTTTTGAAAGCTTTCTTATATTACTAGCAATATTCAACCAAGCCTACATTCCTAAATCTGTATAGCCATAGTCCTAAAGGACACAATGAGACCTTTCCCACCTAAAAGTTGAACAAGTTCACATTATGTTTTTAAGAGAAGGCTGGAAAAAGAAATTAAAAATCAAAAGATAAGTGAGCTCACAAAGACTTAAATGTAAGATAAAATGTCTAATATAAAGAGGAAGTGGAGGCTACAGAAGAAAACTGCTATGTGATTCTTATTTCAGCTTTAAGACAACTCCTTTTCACTCTCCATTTCATGTAGCAAAAATTTCATCTCTATCTCTACATACCTCCATTTTTTAAATTACAATGCTAACTAATAAAAGTCCAGATCCTGGCCTTAAAAATGCAAGTCTTCATAATGAACTAGTCTCAATAAGAGATGAAGGATCTGCAGGAAGAAAAAAAAGTTCTATCTCATTAAACTAGTTCAAAGTATGTGATTTAATATGATGTTAAATTGGAAACTTTCACAAAAATATTCTTGTTCTCTTATGCCATATGATGACCCACGTGAATCACTTTAATTTATAGGTGTCAGTAACCTGCCTTGTTGTCAATACAAGTGTTTCCTTTGAAGTATGAATTGAACAAAGAAACCTTGTAAAATTCTCAATTCTTTAGAAATGGTTACCATTTCCTATTAGGATAAAACCTCTGAAAGAAATCTATCGTTCTGATTCCATGTCTTTCTTAATAATTTGCTGTTCTGGAAATAATGCTATGTTTGAAATTTCTGTATTCCCAAATAGTATAAATAACAGATATTGCAAGAGGCTTAGGAAAAGTCTGCTGAAGATGCTACGTGTCAGAGGCAGCTGAGCTATGACTAGCAGTGGTCTCACCCTACCTGGTTCTCTCACACTTACCTGGGCACCCGGCTCTTGTCACCTTTCTCTTCACTGTCCAAGGCTCTTTTCCTTGTTCCAACAAGGAGATCACATCGGGCTTAGAAACACAAAGTCCTAGACACATAAGAAACAACCTGGTCATGCAGTGGGGCTGTCCAGACTGAGATGCAGTCCCCTTGATTTGACAGAAGAGGGCAGTGCAGGTCTTGGTGATAAAGGCATGAAAGGCTTCTTAGTTAAGTAAGTGGGTAGGGTGAAGGGTGGGAAAAGGGTTGGGAGCCCTTACCCAGTGATGCCAGGTTCCTGTAGTTCTCCAACATCACTTTCCTGTACAGGTTCCTCTGAATGGGACTCAGCCACTCCCACTCCTCTTGGGAGAAATCTATGGCCACATCCCCAAATGTCACCAAGCCCTGAAATGATATAACCATGTTCTTGCTCAACCAGTGCTCATGTCCCCATATGACTAGGGGGTTGTTATAGACAGAAATGTGTCCCCCCCCCCACAAAACTCCTAAAGTCCTAATTCCCAGTACTTTTGAATGTGACTGTATTTAGAGACAGAGCCGTCAAAGAGATGATGAACGTTAAATGAGGTCACATGGGTGGGGCCTTAATCCAATCTGACTGGTGTCCTTATTAAAAGAGGAAGAGATACCACAGTGTGCAGACACAGGGAAAAGGTCACGTGAGACACAGGGAGAAGACGGCCATCTGCAAGCCAAGGAGAGAGGCCTCAGGAGAAACCAAACCTGCAGGCACCTTAATCTTGGACTTCCAGCCTCCAGAACCTTGAGAAAACTCCAGAACTTTGAGTAAAGAAATTTCTGTTGTTTCAAACACCCACTCTGTGGTATTCTGGCAGCCCTAAGAAACTAATATAGCAGTCTATAGATTCCCTGTCTTCCTTTTTAGTAAGAGATTATAAATTCCATGCTGTAGAGACCTACTTAGGTGTTGTACATCTAGCCTCATTCTGTCTTAAACTCCAGGGAAAAGGGAAAAATATGGAGATAGCCCCTGCCTTAGGAGAACTTACAGTTTTGTGGAGGTGAAAGGAGGCAACCACAAGAAAAACCCCTGACATCAATTCAAAACTATAAATAACAAAGGCTAACCTGTTCCATGCACAACAGGTACTAGAGCACTGTCCAACATGGGGACATTTCAGTGGCCTGGGGCAGCACAAGAATGGACAATAAACCTGAAATGAACCTTAAAGCATTGATACTATTAATGTCTAAACTGAGTTCTAAGAATTTCTGATTTCACTGTTAGTGTTCAGTAGAGGTTTATTAAAAAATAATCTAGCAATATTTCTTTTCTGAAATGAATGTGTAATAAGAATGAAAAACACTAATGTTTTTAATTAATGAAACACCTTTAAGAACCAAGGTATTACCTTGGAGAAGTTAGGCAGTATGAGGGGTATCAGGAGCACGTTTGCTAACAGCTTGGCATGAGCAGGATTTTCCTGTGACTGGCAAGATGGGGCTGCTCAGCTCCTTCTGGCAGATTTTTAGGGAGCATAGTTTTACAATTTCAGCCTACAACTCTGATATGTTCCAATGTATTTTAAACATTTATTCAGTTGCAACTCTAATCCTGGGAACCTGTGGCTAACAGAAGGCAGACTTAAATGACTAGCAGCTATGGGATTTTCAAAGTCTAATGTGAAATGAACAAGCAAAACAGCTGGACTACCCCAGAAGCTGAATTACAATTCCAGCACTCACCAGCTCTGAAATCTCACTGGTTACCTAATGCCTCTGTGCCTCAGTTCCCCAGCTATAAAATGAAAAAGTCAACACCACTCACCTTATAGATTATGTTTTAATTAAATGAGGCAATACCTATACAGCACTTTGAACGTGTAAGGCACAACAGAAGCACGCAATGACCATCACTTACAATGATGTTGACTGTCATTCATTTGAATGCTGTGTCTGCTTGTCACGCTTGACCTACATATTTTCAGGCAGTCCTCACCCACTCCCCATTTGTGTGTTCTAGATAGAAAAGGCCCCATACTATGAACTACTTGACCAATGTACTTCTGCATTAAGCCTGGTGAACCTGATAATGTAACCTTCAAGTTCCCTTACTGAGCCTTGAGCTCTCTTCAAAGTATCCCATCCAGCCCTGCCTCGGGAAACTCACCTAGATAATGCCCTGGACCCCAGTAAAGGCTCCAGCACACAGGTCCCTCCCTCTCTCTTGGTCCCCACCTCTCTCTTGGTCCCCACCCTTTGGCTGGGTATGTGTGTCCTGAATGTCTCAGCCCTTCCTATAAGCCCTATAAGCAAGGTATGCTGGCCACCATTCTCTGGAATCTGTGAATAATAAACAGTCTTTTTGCCATTCTGATCTGAGTGTCCCTCTCTATGCTGCATCTGACTACATGAAACCTAATTTAAATACCTCACTTAACAAAACGCAACACCAACCAAGAGCTGAACCTTTTAAAGATGCACATTATTCTACTAGAAACAAAAGTCTCTTTGAGGTGCGGTATCTGTTGAATAATATACAGTCATATATTCTTTAACCTGCCACCAAACTTTAAGGACATATTTAACTGAATTGTGTAAAGATAGGTCAAAAGGGTTTTGTAAGTGATATCCTGATTTGAGTGGAGATCAACTACACAGCTACACTCTTGATGCTAAATTCATGATGGAGAAATCTCCTAAGCTGGAGACTGAAAGGCCCCCTGCAGTATAAACCACAAGTTAATATTTGCTAGAAACAACCAAGAACTGCTTAATGTCCTTGAGCAAAAGACACACTAATATGCCTACCTGAGAAAGCTAGTCTAAAACAATAGTTTTGCAAGTTGAAGCATCTTAGCATAAAAGCAAAGGAACTTATTTGCTTGCCAAGAAAGATCAACTCTAGTTTCCCAGGTTGATCACGTTTATGCATTTGTGATCTGCTTTTGTACCAGTGGTTAGTTAAATGCCTTCAGTTTAATTATGTAGAGTGACCCAACATTAGCAATATACATATATCCTCCTAAGACATTTTCTGTTTATTCAGACAGCTCTTTATGTATAGAATCAGTGACTTTTGTTTAAAAAAGTCTTTTACTGTAAATAACAGTAATAACAATAGCTGAAAGCACTTACAACACTTCAGACACAATTCTATGTATTTATATATTTAATCCTCACAATGGTCCTGATAGTCAACACTATTACTATTCCCATTTTACAGATGAGGAAATACCGAGCTGTAATTTGCCCCAGGATCATACTCAGTCAACTGTAGAGCTAGGTTTTGAACCCAGGAATCTGACTCCACAATCCATGCTCTTAACCTCTACTTCAGGTGTCAGCAAAGTTTTTCTGTAAAGAGTCAGAAAGTAAATATTTTAGGCTTTGTGGGCCATATGGCCTCGGCCACAACTGTTCAGTTTTGCCACAGTAGTGCAAAAGCAGTCACAGATAATACATAAACAAGCATGTTGTGCTACACTGAGATTTTTTATATGGATACCAAAATGTGAGTTTCATTTAATATTCAGGTATTGTTCTTCTTTTCATCTTTTTCAACCACTGAAAAATGTAAAACTCATTTGTAGCTTCTGGGCCAAACAAAAAGACGTGGTGGGCTGGTTTGGGCCCATACGCCGTAACTTGCCAGGATCTGTCCTATATTACACACTTTTTTCTTTTAAAAACATATACAATCTAAGTGTCTTGCCTGTAAATTTCTAAAACCACCGTGATGACATGAGGATGCTGCCAGCTAACACCATTAGGTCCTTACTATGTGCCACGTACCTTGTTCCAGGCACTAGACACAGATTAACTTAATCCTTGCAAGAATTGCTTGAGGGAGGTCCAATTATTTTCATCATTTTACTGATGAAGAAAATTGGTCACTTAAGTTGCCTACAGGTTACCCAGTGATTAGATGCTAGAGCTAGCATGTGACCCTAGAGCATGACCTGTGATCATTTTGCCACTTTACTTCTATTAAAAGGTTCCACTCTGATAATAGCAATAATACTTAGTATCCATTCACCCTGCCAGTGAAGCAAGTTCCAGTAGAAAATACATTTTCAGATAAAAATAAAACCAACTTTCTCTAACTGATGTCTGGATCAACCTGCTTAATTCAGGTGGAAACAAAGCATTCTCAAATGCGCAGGTCCTGTTCTCATTCCTGTTGTTACAACATACATATGCAGACTTCAAAACGGATTTCACATTTTTACAGTATACCACAGAGAAAACATTATACAGGTACAGAATCTACTCCTCATATAGCCATTTGATGTGATTTAACTCATCTTAATATACAATGAACTGGGCACGGTGGCACACGCTTATAGGCCCAGCTACTCAGAAGGCCGAGGCAGGAGAATTCCTTGCGCCCAGGAGTTTGAGGCTGTAGTACACTCTAACTGTGCCTGCAAATGGCCAATATACCCTACTCTGGGCAAAACAGTGAGTCCCCATCTCTTTTAAAAAAAGTATATATCTGTGTGTGTGTGTGTGTGTGTGTGTGTGTGTGTGTGGCTGTGTACAAAGACACAGACACACACACACACACACACAGACATTAAAAGCATACAAACCAACAAAAAATAAAAGCAACTTTATACTTACAGAAAAATCTTTCTGTTGAAATTTCATAGAAATGAATGAATAGAAAGTACTTTATAGAAAAAATACACTAAAAAGATTTGTTCGTTTCAACTCAATTCAGTTAATGTTTAAAACATATGAATAAACATTTATTTGGTAATAACTATTTTTCTTAATGAAGTTTATATTTTTTCAAACCATGAATACTTTTGAGGTACCACTTTTGTTCTATCCAAAAACAATTTTAGAAGTATTCTGATTTCACATAAGCTTAGGAAACCTTAATCCATGAAGAAAGAAAAACTTCTAGGAATGTATTCGTACAAAATAATCGGGGGCTTGGTAGTTCACACCTACAATCCCAGCTCCTTGGGAGGCCAAGGAGTTCAAGGCTACAATTAGCTATGACTGTGCCACTGTACTCCAGCCTGAGTGACAGAGTGAGAACCTGTCTCTAAAAAAACAAACAACAACGAAAAACAAAGTCAGGGATGAAGCACATTTTCAGATATAAAAATGATTATTCTAACACTCTACCAAATATCAAAACACTGGCCGCAAGAGAACTTAAAGACCATATTCAAACATTCACCCTCCAAATATTTTCTGTATCAGACACTGGGGCAAAACTGCTCAAAATCCTTGCCTATGAAGTAAGGGAATGAGACAAGAGAAAACGAGCTAAATTAAGTAAAATACATTTGACCTTCGAACAACATGGTTCTGAGCTGCAAGGTCCACCTACATGCGATATTTTCTTCAACCAAATGCAGATTGAAAATGCAATTATTGTCTAGAAGCAGAGGCTCACACCTGTAATCCCAGCACTTTGGGAGGCCAAGGTGGGTGGTTGCCTGAGGCCAGGAGTTCAAGACCAGTCTGGGCAACATGGCAAAACCCCATTTCTAGAAAACAAAACAAAACAAAAATTAGCTGGGCGTGGTTCCACACATCTATAATTCCAGCTACCTGGGAGCCTGAGACAGGAGGATTGCTTGAGACTGAGGAGGTCAAGGCTGCAGTGAGCCATGACTGCACCACTGCATTCCAGCCTGGGTGACAGAGTAAGACCCTATCTCCAAAAAAAAAAAAAAAAAAAAAGGTTATTTGTGGTATGTGTACGCTGAGGGTTGACTTTTCATATCTGTAGGTTCCACATGGCTGACGAGTATGTGCAAATTTTGGTATATGTGGAGTTTCTGTATATAGCATGTTGAAAAGTACTACAATGGCTGGGCGCAGTGGCTCATGTGTGTAATCCCAGCACTTTAGGAGGCTGCGGGGGGTGGATCACTTGAGGTCAGGAGTTCGAGACCAGCCTGGCCAACATGGTGAAACCCTGTTTCTACAAAAAAGAAAAAATACAAAAATTAGACAGGTATGATGGTAGGTACCTGTAATCTCAGCTGCTAGGGAGGCTGAGGAAGGAGAATCACTTGAACTCAGGAGGTGGAGGTTGCAGTGAGCCGAGCTGATGTCACTGCACTCTAGCCTGAGTGACAGAGCAAGACTCCATCTCAAAAAAAAAAGTCCTAAAAGGAAAAAGTAAAGCAGGGGAAGAGGGACGTAAAGAACTAGAGTAGGAGGCTTTGAAATTCTAGACAGGGTGAGCAGGAAAATGAGGAGGCAATTTTTCAGAAAGAAGAGAGAGTGATGTAATAAGGAGCCAGGTCATGTAGGGCCTGGTCAGTCACAGGAAACATTTGGGTTTTTATTCAGAGAAACCACTGGAGGCTCCTGAGCAGAGCGTGATACAAGGTGACGCGTTTGAATAGACCCCTCTGGCTGCTGCATTGGGAAGGGGCTGTGGGGACTGTGAGCAGAAGCAGGAGGTCACAGAAGCACAGTCAAGAAGCCAATAGTAAGAGATAGGAGGACTTGGACCTGCTGGTGGTGACAGATGTGATGAAAATGGCCAGATTCTGCATACAATTTGCAAATAGAACTGACAGGATTTACAACTGGACCAAATATGGAAGGAGAGAGAAAGACATGAGACAATAATAACAAGGCTTTTGGACTGAGTAACTCACAGGATGAAATGGCCACTAAGACTCAAACTGTGGGAGGAGCCGGTTTATGGGAGAATCTCAGACTTCGTTACCTATTACCTATTACAGGCTGGCTTGAGTTACCTATTAGACTCCCAGGCAGAGGAGTTGAGCAGGATACACAGGCCTGGAGCTCAGAGGAGAGGTTTGGGCTCACAATGCCACCATGTGAGTAGGTTTTACAGACAAGAAAAAGGCTAATATCCCCAGGAGACAGCGTGCAGACAAAAAAGCAAGGGCCAAGAACAGAATGCTGAGGCATACTCTGTGCAAGGTCAGGGAAATGAGTAAGAACTGTAGCAAAAACTGAGAAGTCAGAAGATGGGAGGAAAGTCAGATGAGTGTGGGATCCCAGTAGCCAAGGGAAAAAGGGAGGCCTATTGAAGGACAGGGATGAGCTATTTCAGGGATTGGCAGCCACCTATTTTTGTAAATAAAGTTTTACTGGAACACAGCCCATCCACTCACTTACATATTGATGGTGGCTGCGTTAGCTCTCTAAGAACAGAAAGGAGTAGCTGCAGCAGAGATTTTCAAAGCCTGACATGTTTTCTACCGTAGCCTCATACAGCACAAGTTTGCTAACCTGAGCTATTTCAAATACCAATGACGTCATGGCACAATCATTGAAAAAAAGGAAAAATAAAAAAAATTTTAAAAATCAAATAACAGGCTGGGCGCGGTGGCTCACGCCTGTAATCCCAGCACTTTGGGAGGCCGAGGCGGGCGGATCACAAGGTCAAGAGATCAAGACCATCCTGGCCAACATGGTGAAACCCCGTCTCTACTAAAAATACAAAAAAATTAGCTGGGCGTGGTGGCACACGCCTGTAGTCCCAGCTACTCGGGAGGCTGAGACAGGAGAATTGCTTGAACCCGGGAGGCAGAGGTTGCAGTGAGCCGAGGTCACGCCACTGCACTCCAGCCTGGCGCCTGGTGATGGAGTGAGACTCTGTCTCAAAAAAAAGGAAAAAAAAAAATCAAATAACAACAATGGCCAAAAAAGACTAAGAATTGAGCACTGCATCTGGTAACATGAAGATCACAGTAACCCACTTAACAGCACTTTGGGCAGCACAACTGGAAACTGGTTCATATATACATATATTTTTTGAGACCCAGTGGAAGTGAAATGGTTCATCTACTAATGAGCTAGCTATGATATTTACGAGACACAGCCAACAGAAACAAACTAATTATTAGCATTTTTTAAAGGCACAAAATTAAGTGGGAAAAAGAAAGCCTTTCATATTGCACCTCCTCTCCCTAAAATGTTGTCTTTCTCTATTGTGCCTTTGAAACATCTTCTCTCCCTTCAAGGCAAGGCTCAAAAATCACCTCCTTGGTAAATAGCCTACCCTTCTGCTACAACAGGCTGGAAGCCAGGAGCTCCCTGTAGTCGTCGCTCACAGTACTTGGCCCAAGGATTACCACATTCTAGAATCTTGCTTGTTTCCTTGACTTTGGGTCAACAGCTGTCAGCTCCGAGAGCAGGGAATAGGGTTTAGCCATTGGTTTGTCCCGTGGCTGGCACAAAGTGGTCACGGACAAGCCATGTACAGCAGAAGGGTCTCCCGTGTTCCTCAAGGAATACATTTTCTCCATCAGAGTCCCTCTGAGAAAAGCGGTACAAGGGAGAGGCTGAATCATTTCATCAATCGAGAATGAAGGCTGACTGGGATAAAGAGAAGCAGGCATGGAGGCCCTGGGCAGTTTAAACTTTTCCGTGTAGCCCATCACTCACGAGAATATAAAGAAATAGAAACCAGCGCCCAAACAGTTCTCTTAAACTGAAAACTTTCAAGAAAATCAACAGCATTAAGTCCCGAGAAGCAAGACTGAATTTCAGAGATGAGAGATGAAATGCCAACTCACCTGGGACAGGGCTTTAGGTTCAATTCCTGTCCTCGCAGCCTCCAGCTTCTGGTTTCTCTCCTGGGGAAGAGCAGTGTCCCTGGAAGGCAGAGCTGGAAGAGAAAGGAGCAGCTAGAGACCAGGTCTACACCACAGTCCCAAATCACCAGCCTAGAAACGTCCCTTCCTGCATAAGCAGGTGGGGATCAGGTCATTACCCTGCCTAGGGACTGCTACAACGTGGAGATAGGGGTTTTCTCCTTCCTGGGAGCACGAAAACAGGAAAAGTGTCTAATTAGAGTGACCCCTGGCAAGTCAACATTCCTTCTACCATGGCTTGGTGCTCTGACTCATTTGGGCTTCCAAATCTTCAGAGTCCCCGGTTCCACCAGCTTCAAAGACCAGGGACACAGTTCTCCGGCATCTAGTCTCCGAGGGCCCAACCCCCTACCAGATCTCACCCCGAGATGAATTCGTCCCTGTCCGCCCGGCCCTAAACACCTGTCACTCTCACCTCTGTGCCCAGGCCCCGTGGTGGCCGCTCCTCGGTGGCCTTTGGATGCGAGGCCATTCCTGCAGCGCGGCCTTCCTCGGGCAGTGAGGGCCAAGGCGGCTGGAGTCCCTGTAGTCGGGCCTCGGCCCGCCCGGGGCTTTGTGCGGTGAGCGCCTCTACCCGGGAGCGGCGTCGGCTTGCGGACACCCGCGCTCGCTGCACCCCGCATGTCACCCGAGGTCACGCGACGCCCTCCCGGCAGGGTCCCTCACAGACCCACACCCCTGGCCACACCCGCCCGCCACGCCCAACGCACAGCACTACCCGGGCTCCCGCAAGCCCCGGTATCCACGGGGCCGCGCCGCGGAGCCGCTCCGCCCCTGGCCGTGCCGCGCTCCGCCCTTCCCCCACCGCCCCGCCCCTCCCCGCCGCCGAACGCAGCCCGGCCCGTCCCACTCCCAGCTTGCAGCCAGGGCCGCCGGAAGTGGGCGGGGCATCCGCGCAACGCCCGCTGGGAAGCGTAGTCCTGCTCAGGGACAGATGCGTCAACCCGCGGAGCTCAGGTTGTAAGACACGGTTTGGCCCCGGTCCTACGCGACGCCCGTCGGTCCTGCCATCTGCCGGTCGCTCCCACTTTTCCTGGGACCGCAGCCGCCGCTTAGGTGGTGGCCAACGCTGGGCCTGGGTGTGGCCGGAAGCAGAGGCAACAGACCCACACCCCAAAGGCTTAGGGGAGTCGTGCACGCGCAGCGGCAGTCCGGGTGGGACCGGGCTTGTGGCGACGGGACGGACCGCAGGTCCGGGGGAAAAAGTGTGCTTGGCTGCGACAGGTGCTGAGGTCCTCGGCGTCGGCTCCTTGGGAGAACGTCACCGCCGACCGGGAAGGGAAGGGCAATCCTGGGGACCTCTGGAGTCCGGAGGATGACTTGATGGGGGATGTGTGTGGGCTAGGAAGGGAGATGTAGAGAGCTGTGGCATTGGTTTTGGGTGCTCCCTCACCTTCTCTCATTCTCTCTGGCTACACGGGCCTCCCATCCTCCAGAATACTATTTTCCATTTTGTAACCTATGTATTTGCACGTCCTGCGTCTGAATAACCCCAAATTTTCGTCCGGGCTGGCTCCTTTATGCCCTACTTGTAATCGCCTCAGAGAGGGCTACCTAACATCTCAGTCAAAAATACCAGCCTTGGCGACCTCTTAAAGTTGCCTTCCTGTGTGAATCATGATCTGAAGTTAGCTGATAGATTTATTCTTGCACATGTTTAGGACCGTTCCCTCCCCCCAGGGGCCTTATCCGAACTGGAGAGCTTCGTCCTGGGAGCCAAGGGCCTTGTTGGCTCACAGGCAGTGATGCTGTTACACATATCATCACAGATGCACTGATCCCTACATGCCCAGTCACACTGGACCCCTGGTCATACTCTTGGATTGATTTCCATCAGGTCTCCTGGCCTCAGTGATGGAATTAAGAAGACGTCTATCTGATTCCAAGCGTGACTGAAGCCACAAGCTACAGAAAAGACAAGGTCTGCATTTCTCTTCAAAGCACTCCCGTCTCATAGGAAAGGCTTAGTTTCAGAGTCAAGTGGACATAGCCATGTAACAGCTGTGGCAGACACTGCTAGTAGTCTCTCCAGTGTCTATTTTCCACTCCTTCCACAGCAGAACACTGATGCTCTTCAGGTGGCCATCTGCCCAGCTTACAATGCTCACCTCCCCCAGTCTCCTTGTAAGGAGTGGTGTGTCTGTAACCAATGACATTTAAATACAGATTTTCTGGAGGTTTGGTGGGTGGGTGGAGAGAGACACAGCTGGCACGTAACTCTGGCCTGTTGTCATCTCACACAACCTTCTTGCTTGGGTATAACACAGAATGCCAGCAGGTAGAACAGCCACCTTGACATCATGAGGATAAAGGTTAAGTTAAAGATGGCTAAAGAAAGTTATGCTAAAAAAGAGAAACAAAGAAATGATATTAGAAATGAAGAAGTGAACATAATCACAAATTTTTAGATTTTTACAAATACAATGATTGCCTTATCTCAATCTATTTAAAATATATGCAGGGGCTTACTGTAGAGAAAATTGTAAGTACCAAAACTGACTCAAGAAGAAATGGAAAATCATTAAATAAGTTCTGAGGCTTTTCCATGAATACCAAAGCAATAGATAATCCCTATCAGTTTTGTTACTTAAGATTTGCAGTGGCTCACGCCTGTCATCCCAGCACTTTGTGAGGCTGAGGCAGATGGATCACAGAGGCCACGAGTCTGAGAGCAGCCTGGTCAATATGGCAAAACCCTGTATCTACTAAAAATGCAAAAGTTAGACAGGCGTGGTGGCAGATACCTGCAATCCCAGCTACTTGGAGGCTGAGGCACAAGAATTGCTTGAACCCAGAAGGCAGAGCATACAGTTAGCCAAGATGGCACCACTGCACTAAAGCCTGGGCGACAGCGTGAGACCCTGTCTCAAATAAATAAATAAACTTAAAATAAATGTCAACAACTTTTGTGTAAATACTGATAAAATGATTCAAATAGTTATGAAATTGAATATCTAAACAATTGTGAAAAACAAGAGTACTGTCATTACCCAATTTCAAGACATATGACACATTTCATAAAATAATTTTGATAAATTTGACTTCATCAAAATTGAAAACTTATACTCTGCAAAAAGACACTGTTAAGAGAAGGACAATTCAAAGACTGAATATTTGCAAATCACATATCTGAAACTGGAATTGTATTCAGAATATATGAAGAACTCTTAAAACTCAACAAAAAGTACACAAACTTTAAAAAATCAGCAAAATTCTAGACTTTACCATGGCAGATGTACATATGACTTATAATTTGCCATTGAGAAAATACAAATTAAAACCACAAAGAAACACAACCCTATGAGATTGGGGGGAGATCCCAACAAACCTGCCAATATGAACTGTTGGTGATGATGCCAAACAAAGAGAATTCTCATCTGTTGTTGACCGGAACGAAAAATATTACAGGCATCTTGAGAAACAGTTTTTTAGGTTCTTATAAAGTTGATGTAGACTTATCATGTTATCCACCAGTCCTGCTTCTAGATATTTACCAAAGACCAGTGAAAATGGATATCCACTAAAAACTTGTTCTTGAATGCTTTCAATGACTTTATTCATAAGCACCCAAACCTGGAAACAACCCAAATGTCTAATATTTAGTAAATGGATAAATCAACTGTGGGTTCTCTATATAATAGAATGCAGTTCAGCAATAAAACAACAACCCACTGATATACACAACATGGCTAAGTCTCACATTTTATGCTAAGTGAAAGAAACTACACTCAAAAGGCTAAATACTGTATGATTATATACATATATGACATTTTATAATGCCATATAAGACAGAAAATAGATCAGTGGTAGCCTGGGGGATTGGGGTAGGAGGAGAATGACTAAAAGGGGCATTTTTGGGGTTGTGTATCTTGATTATGGTGGCCACACGACTGTATGAGTTTGTGAAAGTGAGAATTTTATACCTAAAATGAGTACATTTTATAGTGCAAACCATAAAAAACTCATCAAAGTTTATACTCAACATCTGTATGTAAATATTTCCTCCTTAAAAATAAATGCGGGCCGGGCATGGTAGCTGATGTCTGTAATCCCAACACTGAGAGGCCAAGGTAGGAGGACTGCTTGAGGCCAGGGTTTTGAGACCAGCCTGAGCAATGTAATGAGACCTCATCTCTACAGTTAAAAAACAAAAATTAGCCCGGCATGGTGGCTAATTGGGAGACTACTTGGGAGGCGGAGGCAGGAGGATTGCTTGAGCCCAACTGTTAAAGGCTTCAGTGAGCCATGACTGTGACAGTGCACTCCAGCCTGGGTGACAGAGCGACACGCTATCTCTTTAAAAGAAAAATGTGTATTCCTCTAATTCATAGCAAGTGTTAAAACAACAACAACAAAAAAAATGTGTAAGCACTCACTGAGATAATATGAACTGAGTTTAAAATCACTTTAATTAAAAGACCTTCTCTGAACAAAAGGGCAGTGGGTAGGGAAGAGGTTTAATTATGAAACAATAAAAGAAAAACACAAGTAGAGAACATAGCCAGCCTTTTTTTTTCTGGAACTGGTATATATAACTAGGATTATAGTTGATGTATTTCTCTTCTACTTTATAATCCATGTTTCCCCTAAGTTTTGCCAACACCTCAGTGAGTTAAGGTTCTTTGCCTGAGTGGAGGAATAATCTGGCCCAAATCATCAATGGCCTGTGTGATACTGCAGGTGTCTTCCATTACCAGTGGGCATATTTCTAGGAAGTGACACAACTGCATCCCTCCCAATCTCCATTATTGAGCATCAACTCTTTATCATTGCCTGTCTGGGTCAAATACCTTGGCTTTTTAATTCCAAGTACTCATGCAGTGACATGTGAGATGTTAAATAGACAGATGTCATTTGATCTACAATGCACTGAATCCACTGTTAGGTTCTGGAATAGAAGACTTCCTCCTCCTGGCCCTGAAGCCTTTGGACAAGCCAAACCGGAATTTTGGAAGGTGAAACCAAAAATGTTGAACATGAGACTTTGTAACTAGGCATGGCAGTTAGTACAAGGAAGTGCCCAACCATAGTTTTCCTGGCAATTATTGTAGGGGAAACCTTTCCTCCCCTCTTTATAAAACCAACAAACACAGTGTTTTGTTTTTTTAACCTGCTCTCTTATTGTCAGGACAAGATCAAAATGTCCAGATGGCAATAAGCTTCTGATTCATTGCGGTCATTACTATATTCCCCAGCAGCAGATTCCTCCATTTGGTGCTAAACCCTCCATACCACTGAAACCCAGAAAGACTAGAAAAAGTATTTAAACACTTTAGTGTGAACCATTCAGTATACAGCTACTCGTTTTTATATTTAAAATCCATTATTCATAAATGTGCCACAAATGGCAAGGCTGTTGAAATGAAAGATTTTCCACTAGATTTAATTTTAAAAATTAAAAATCAATGGTTTTCCAGCCCACTCCCTCATATCTCAATTTTTACAGATAGAAAAATATATCAATTTAATCATAAAAACAAATTTACATAAGTAAAAAACCAACAAATTGAAAACAAAAATATAGTTTGCATGTAAAATGTAATAAAGACCAAGTTTACCAGCTAAAGGGGAAGCAGGAGACAGCAGGTGCAGATGTAAAGCAGTCATTTTGTCAGTGATTTCCTCCTCTTCTCAATTTTCCAATTTTTTTTTTTTTTAGTGTGTATGGGGGTTTGTGGTTATCTTGCACTCAAACTTTAAAGTCATGTCACAGAAAAACAACTTTAGGTAAAAATATAAACTGAACACAAAGTGTCACAAAACATATTTCTTGCTTGTTGTTCACATGTAAAGCAAAATATTTGGGCTCCCCACGTACATGGCGTACAATTCATATTTGCTTGCCGCAATCACCTCTAACCAAACACTGTTATGATGGATAAACTGGTGAGTGCATTAGGTCAGAAACTCTGATGTTGAAATACCAATCTTTATAATGTACTTGGGGTGTTTTGGGGTGAAAGCGTTGATGTACTAAAATAAAGGGAATTGCTCAGAAAGTGATATAACTGCTCAAGAACTGTTATGGCAAAAAGACGTTCATCAGTTAAGAATGGTGAATTTGTAAATGGTTTCCTCTATTACTTATTTCCTTGGATACAGGCGTTCTGATAATTGGACAAACAGCATCATGTACTGATTATTTATATTCTTTGTTCATGTTCAGATCATATACCACCCTGCCTCATGACATGTATCCTTTCTAACTTCAGCACATACTGTTAAAGGAAATGGAACATACATATATATGTGTGTGTATATATATGTGTGTGTGTGTATATATATATGTATATATATATATGAATGACTCTCAGAAGAATCAGCTCCTTGCCTTGCTTTGCTCTGAAATGTGTCATTTGATTTGGGGTACAGTGTGTATAATGATAGTGCAGAAAGCATTCATTCAGTCCTTGAACAGAATGGAAGACACTCAAAGAATATTAAAAGGAAATAATCCAGAATAAGTGGGGATTACAATAATCCAGAATAAGAACAACCCAGAATGCCGCACTTCCCCACCTTCTTACCCATCCCTGTTTTCAAAGAAAAAGGTCCAGTGGAATCCAACTGCCTCAAAACATGATACATTTTACTGGAAAAAAAAAAAAGAACATTTAGAAGGATTGCTTGAACCTCAGTCAGCCAAGTCAGCTTTAGTGAGTAACAGCCCACATGTTGCATCCAAATGTTGCCTCTATCCTTAACACCAAGGCTTCTTTCTTCTTTTGTCATGCACTCTTTAAGCAAGAATTGCACTAACCAAGAAAGATGAGGGTATGCCATGTTCAGAGTGGATCCGTGGGTCCCTCTGACTGAGGTGGCTGTGCTCTGAGGTCCTATTTTAGCTGGTATGGGCACACTACAGCATCTATAAAAACAAGGAGTCTTTTCCTCTAGATAAACTTCCAAGCGTGCTTGGGTACAGAAGGAACAGAACCCCTTTCAGTTTATCTAGGCTGTGATACACAGGCTCTACCATTGAGTCCTTAGGGCTACAAAGCTCCAGTTTAGTTTTAAGGACCTAGAGCAGATTGGGATATTTTATGGAATCGGTGGAAAGCCCAAGAAAGTAGTAGACAGTCACCTGGGTACTCCTCAGGAATAACCTTCCTGTAACACCACTGTTGTTTTTCTTCCTAAAATTCCCAAAAGGACTGCAACCAAGATAAGTACATTCTGAAGGAAGGGAAATAACTAATATTGCTGAAGGAACTCTTGGGGATATGGACTTCTGTCACAGTCATTCTGGAGAATTATGGGGGGGATTCTTGTCCAAGTCCAGCTCATAGAGTAGGCTCTGCGGGATCACAAGTTTCATCCACGGGTCATGTTTTTTCCTTTGCGAAAAAGGTCTTGATTTGAGACTAGCCTATGTTGGAGATTCGGTACCAGAGCACAGAATCTGAGCTAGCTGCTACAGTCCACATAGCTAGAAAGCTGTATGGACCTAGCACGTCCCATTATTAGGTGGAAAAGATATATCTGGGTAGAGGCAACTACACACTCTGAGGATGCCAGTGCCCACCACCAAACACTGCTGTCACTCCCTTCGGGTAACCTCCCCATAACCTGGAGGTTTTCTTCTGGTCCAGTGATGTATGGATTGTAACAAGATTCTATTTAGCTTATGTTGTATTTAAGCAGGGTCCTATTTACTTCTTAGTCTCGGGGAGTACAAGGAGTCATAAATTATTCCTCATATGCCTCCAATCACTGGGCACACAGGAACTTCACTAGGGTGGCAGTGCCCAGTGCGGTCTTGTGATTTGGTTCGGCCTAGCATGTGTTACCAAGGCAAGCAGAAATAACTACAAATGGTCCCCAAAGATGGTTCGACTTCACAATTAGATTATCAGGGTATTAAATGCATTTCAGTTTATCATGGGTTCATCAGGACATAACCCCAGCATTAAGTCCAGAAGCATCTGTAGTTTGTATTTGTTGTCTGCTAGGCTTTAGTCAGGAAACACTCATGCAACACGGTTTAACAGAGGGACTTTAACATGGCAAAGTAGTAACTAAGGTGTTGGGAAGAGTGACAGAGAACAGAGAGGCATCTCAGGCTATTAACAGGGGCAAATAGTTCCCAACCCTAGAGCTTGAGGGTGAAAGGGGGAGGTGATCTGACCATAGCGTAGGAACCAGGGCCACCTGAAGAAGCTGGACTGATGTACAGGAACTTTCCTAGCAGTAACAGGGACTATAGGCAGGGGTGTGGAGAGGGAGGTGGAACAGAGAAGGTGTAGTCACTGCCAGCAGCACCATCCAAAGAGTAGAAAAGAAATACACTGGCTTCTCCCCAACCCCCCCCCGCCCTCCAATCTTCTGCTAGTGCCTCCTGCTGAATGACCCTTACAGGAAACTGGTGGGCAGTAGACTCTGGAAAGTGTAATCTGCAGAGGTTAAATATCTGTGACTTGGCATACAGCAGGGCAAAGGCAAAGAATGGATCTGACAGCAAACAGGCAAATGACTGGCACATGATCCTGCAGAGCATAGTGTATAAGGGGATTTGGGCAAGTATCACCCCATAATTCTCCAGAATGACTGGGACAGAAGTCTACATTTTCTAAAGTTATCCCAGAAATATTAGTGGTTTCCCTAATAGCACAGTTATCTTGGTTACAGTTCTTTTGGGGATCCTAGGAGGAAAAGGATCGTGCTGTTACAGGAAAGTTTCCTGCTGTTACAGGAAAGTTATTCCTCAGGAGTACCCAGGTGACTGTCCACACATCCAGGTCTTGGGAACAGGGTGAAAGGCAACTTCTAGCATGAGGGTAACTGGCCTAAGGTCTCCCTGACCAGACTTTAGGTCCTTTAAAATAAGTAACAAAGGAAAGTCTCAGCAGTTGACTACTGATTTCATTTCCAGAGACTTACTAGTAATCACAGCCAGACATTTCTTCCCGAGAAACTATCAGTGGTATGCTGGCAAAGCCTTAACATCCAGCTCTGCAAGGGAAAGACGAGTGCATGACTTCCATAAATGTATTATAAATTTTACTAAGATGTATATAGTACACATTTCTCAACTAGTTAACAAAATTCCTGAAAATGTATCAGCTCTTACAAGCCAGTATACGCCTGCCCAAGAACACCACTGAATTGAAGACTTTGCTCCTGGTGAGCTGCAGCTTCCACGAGCTCCTCTATTTCCTATAAGAAACCACTTGCCTAAAACAGTCCTTTTCTGAAATGTGCCTAGCATCCTATGGATGACAAGTAAAGCACCCCCTAGAAGTAAAATGCCGTTCTTATATCACAGTTTCAGGAAAAGCTTTTCAGCTGTTTTTACCCCAGGTTTTTCCCAGCAGGTTTAAACCCAAACAGAGGCCTTAAAACATCCTCAGGCACTGATAAACGTATCTAAGCAACTTCTACTCTAGATGTATGAGCTGGGCTTGAGCAAGAATCACCATCCATAATCCTTCAGAATAACTGTTAAATAAATCCACCTTCCTTAGAGGTCTCCCAGAACTATTGGCTATATCCCTGTCTTCAGTATGTGCATACCTTAGTTACAGTTCTTTTCGGGCTACCCTGCCGGCTCAGCAGAACAAAACGTGTTTACAATCTGGCAGGAGCATGAATTGGGTCAGGTCTAGGCAGCAGAGCAGCAGAAACTCATACACCATCTTTAAGTCTTGATCAAAGGGTAACTCATATTCAACTTCCCCCATGTCTCAAGGAGTATCTAATTTGATTAAAATGAACTATGTACAACCAGCAACAACAAAAAATCTCATGGAATAACATGACAGCAGCTCACCCCACCACCCCACAAGAAAAATAAAACAACAGGGAAGGAATTCCTGTATTTGTGTGTGCATGGTTTCTATTTGTACTGTAAACAAAAACAAATAACTGATACTATAAACACATTTTTAAGCTTTATAAAATTTATGTACTTAATGATGTCACTGTGTTGGTTATAAAATTATATTTCAATTCATAAACTGCAAGACATCTTTGAGTACACAGAGATTCATCTCATTTTCCATAACTACATACTGATCTACTGAATTGATTTTCTGTAACCCATAACTTTACTAGTTCTAAATATTTTGTTTTTCCAAATTTCTCTCAATTCTATAACACATGTGCTTATGCATCTATATTTCTGTATTTGTGCTTTTTGAGAACATAAATTACTAGGTGTAGAATTGTGGCAAAGGGTACTTGTATTCAAAATGCTGACAGGTAACACCACATTGCCCTCTAAAATGGCTTTCCTCTAATTTACCCTCTCAATATATGAAAATATGGTTTCTCACATCTGCAGCAGTACTGGGTATTATCCAAACTTTACATTCACACAGAATTTCTGCTGGTTTGTGTTGGTGATGATGAGGACTTTTACAATCTGCATTTATCTGATCATTGGTGAGGATGAGAACTTCCTCTGTTTAACTATTTTAATTTCTTCATCCAAGAATTTTTTGTGACATGCTATGCAAGACTGCATACCTTATCCTTGGTGCTTTCCAACAGCCCTTTTGCAAGGGCCCTACCCTTTTAAATGTATGTTAAAGGTATCTCTCAGCCTGTCATATGGCTTTTAACTTTGCATACAGTGTCTTCCATCATGAAAAAGGTTTAAATCTACATAGTCCTGTCATTCTCTCTTCATGGCTTCTGGACCGTGTCCTGCTTACCAAAGACTTCCTGGACCTAAAGGCACAGAAATACTCTACATTCTCCTCTACCATCTTAACAGTATTTCCTCTCCTGTCTGCAATCAGTAGAGAATAAACTTCTCTGTAAGGAGCGAAATGTGATGCTGACTATCTCCAGTTGGATCACTGTCAAAGACATTTAATCTCCCCCCAATGATACATCAAAAACACTTTTGCAATATAAAAAACTCATGGGCTATGACCTTCCTTGTGATACCTGCCTAATATAACACTCGACATGAATTTCAGAATTGTCAATGTAAAAGTAACCTACAGGATTACAATACCGAAACACCCATCTAGGGTCGTGTTATGGATCTCCATTTATTCAGAGCCTCTGTTGTCCACCAGCAGAGGCTAACAATTTCCTTTTGTATAAAACTAAGTAAATTCACCTATAATTTCATTTATTCCCCTTGGGTTGATATCACAGTTGACTTAACCTCCTCAAAAAAGTGGGAGATTTTGTGGGTTTTTTTTTTTTTAAATATACTCCAGAACAACTTTACTAATGGATCCTTGGAACGCTAGAATAGATCTGTGAACCCACATGTTGAAATAGGACTATATTAATTTCTCTTTCTTCATTTAAACATTAGTGACTTTTTTTGACTTGATTAAATATAGTCTTGCATATATTCTCCCCAGAAATTCTAATTCTTTTGCTCATTTTATCCAGAGCTATATAGCCACTTCTTAAAACATGTTCTATGTATCAGGTCATAATTAGTTTCCTCACCAACAATGGAACACAGCCTTAATCATGAGAGAGTCACTGTGATGTTTTATTATAATATTAAATGTTAAGCATACTACATGTGCTAATCACTGTCTACCTTAAGATACTGTTGAAGTCAGGCTGGTTGCCTGTAATCCCAGCTACTTGGGAATGAGGTGGGAGGATCACTTGAGCACAAGAGTTTGAGACCAGCCTGGGCAACACAGGAAGACCCTATCTAAAAACTTTTTTTAGTTTTAAAAAAAAGATACTGTTTTGGTTCCAAAATTTTTACAATTGCCACACTGCTTTCAAGAGTACACTGTTTAAAAATAATTTACATCAACTCTGAAGAATACTTACCTAACATTTACCAAGCACTTAGTATGAGTTGGTAATTTTGCTAAGAACTTTATGTGCATCAAATATTTTAACTAGAGTTTTAAGTGAATAATTTAATTTGCATTTTTGAAAGATCACTGTGGCTATATTAATACAAAAGGGATAAAAGAGGATGCAGAAGTTTTAGAACTCATGGGTGTCCAACCTCTTGAATTCAATGACTTCTTTCCTTATCTGTGTTCGTGTATCACTAAAATTACACACGGACTTTTTTTTTCTTAGCTCCTCAGCTATTGTTAATGTTACTGTACTGTATGTGTGGCACAAGACAATTTTTCGTCTTCCAGTGTGGCCCAGGGAAGACAAAAGGTTGTATGATGATTGAAACAGTCCAGATGAAAGGACTGTGTTTTGGACTAGGGAACCAAAAGAGTGGATGAATTCCAAAAATATTTAGCAGGTGTGTCCACAGGATTCAGTGATGAAGTGGGTGAGGAACAGCTGGATGTCTGAAATGAACTCAATGATGAGCAAGGTGTGCATTTTGTCTGAAGACGTTTGCACATTCTGAACATTTTTAAGACCTCTCTGTAGTATGAATTGTTCCATGTAAAGTGTTTAATCTGGCTGAAGGTTTTTCTTTATTTCTTACATTTGTATGTTTTTTTAACCAGTGGGATTTCTCTGATGAACAGTAAGGGATTGATGATAACTAAAGGCTTGGCCACATGCACTACATTCTTAAGGTTCTTTTCCAGTATGACCTCTTTGATGATACATTAAGGATAACTTTCTTCTGAATGCCTTCCCACATTCAAAACACTGATAGGGCCTTTGGCCAGTGTGAAGTCTTTGATGTTGAGCACAGGATGAGCTATCACTAAAAGCCTTTCCACATTCAGTACATTTATAGGGTTTCTCTCCCGTATGAATTCTTTGATGTTGAGTAAGATTGGAAGTTTGGCTGAAGGCTTTCCCGCATTCATTACACTCATAAGGTTTCTCTCCTGTATGAGTCTTCTGATGTTGGGCAAGGTGTGATCTCTGTTTGAAAGCATTTCCACATTCAATACATTCATAAGGCTTCTCTCCAGTATGAATTCTCTGATGAGTAGCCAGCTGTGAACTGATTCTAAAAGCTTTTCCACATTCTTTACATTCATAGGGTTTTTCACCAGTATGAATTCTCAAATGACTAACAAGGTGTACATTCTGCCTAAAGGCTTTCCCACATTCCTTGCATTCATAAGGTTTCTCTCCAGAATGTACTCTTTGATGCTGAGTGAGTGATGCATGATGACTAAATTCTTTCCCACAAATATCACATTCATAAGGTTTCTCTCCTGTATGAATTCTCTGATGTACAGTACGGGATGAACCAGAGCTGAAGGTTTTTCCACACACATCACATTTGTAAGGTTTCTCTCCTGTATGAATTCTCCTATGTAGAATAAGTCCTATGTGAACACTGAAGGCTTTCCCACAATCAATGCAATTAAAAGGCTTCTCTCCAGTATGATAACTCCTCCAGTGACGAATAAAAGACGTGTTATACCTAAAAGCCTTCCCACACTCAATACATTCATAGGGTCTTTTGCCAGTGTGACATCTCTGATGTCGAGCAAAAGATGAGCCATCACTGAAGGCTTTGCCGCACTCTTTACATTCATAGGGTTTCTCTCCAGTATGAATTCTCTGATGCTGAGCAAGGTGTGCAGGCTGTCTGAAAGCTTTTCTACATTCTTTACATTTATATGGTTTTTCTCCAGTATGAATTCTTTGATGTTGAATAAGGTGTTCACTTTGTTTGAAGGCTTTCCTACATTCTTTACATTCAAAGAGTTTCTCTCCAGTATGTGTTCTGTGATGTTGAGCGAGGTGCTGCCTCTGCTTGAAGGCTTTCCCACATTCCTCACATTCATACGGTTTTTCACCGGTATGAATTCTATAATGAACAGTAAGGGATGAGCTATGGGTGAAGGTTTTGTCACATTCGTTACATTTAAAAAGCTTCCTTGCTGTGCAGACTTTCTTGTGTTTTATTAGCATAGAATTTTTGGAGAAGCATTTTTTATCTGATGTGTGATTATAAACATTCTCTTCTATGTTTTCCAGATGGATACATTTCCCAAATTTAGTATATTTGAATTCTGTTTCCTTAGTGAGGGTTTCTTTATGAGTGATTGTTTCTTGCTGGCTAAACATCTCTTGACTTCCCATCTGCTTCTCAAAAAGGTCTTCCCATTTCCAATTTTCGTCAAAAGTGGAACACTCAAGTTCATAGCTTGTAATTCCCTCCACGCATGCATCATCATAAATGAACTGCTTCAGAGGTAATTCCTGTGTCTCATATATAGATTCCCAATCTGAAAGATGTATATTAAAAAGTGAATGTTCCCTTTATCATGGGCTACAACAAAGGAGACATTGTGAAAAAGGTAATTTAAAAATATTTAATAAATCTCACAAAACCTGTGACGTACAGACATGTCAACTGGAAAATAAGCAGAGAGACTCTAAGAAATACAGAACATGGAAAAGGTGATTAAGAAAACTAAATGGGCCAGGTGTAGTGGTTCATGCCTATAATCCCAGCATTCTGGGAGGCCAAGGTGAATGGATTGCTTGAGCCCAGGAGTTCAAGACCAGCCTGGGCAACATGGCAAAACCCCATCTCTGCAAAAAATACAAAAATTAGTCAAGCATGGTTGTGCATGCCTGTAGTCTCAGCTACTCAGGCAGCTGAGGTGAAAGGATCACTTGAGTCTAGGAGGTTGAGAGTGCAGTGAGCCATGATAGCCCTGCTACACTCCAGCCTGGGTAACAGAGCAAGACCCTGTCTCAAAAACAAACAAACAAACAAACAAAAAACTCAATGTAGGATGAAATCCTAGGAAAACAGTCTGCAATGGTAATATTCCATGCCTGTATTAACCTAACAGACTATAAATTAAGCTCTCTTCATCTACTCTCTTCCACTTGTAATTGATTTTCATATACAGTTATGTTAATTTTGTTGAAATACCAATATTGTATCACTACTGCTGCTCAAAAGTTTCTAGAGATCTCCAGTAACCACAAACCCTAAGGTTTGTGATTATCTCAGGATTTAGGTGAAATCCTACAGTTATCTTTTCATAATCAGAAAATGGTGTTCCCATGAAACCATCTACATGTTTCAATACAGTGAACTCTTCAATTCTCAGATTTCCTGAACTTTAATCTGCATATTATTTTTTCCGTTCATCTTACTTTCAACAGCCTAGTATAATTATCACTTCTTAGATCATCTTTTTATTTTTTATTTTTTTAAAAAGAGAGTTTCATTCAGTTGTCCAGGCTAGAATGCAGTGGCACGATCATAGTTCACTAACTCCTGGGCTTAAGCAATCTTCCCACCTTCTCTTGAGTAGCTAAGATTACAGGTGTGAGCCACTGCACCCAGTGCCTTAAGCCACTTCTTAACAGGGTTTTACCATTTCCCCCTTTTGAAGAAATGAATTTTATAATAATATATAGGTTGACATCACTACTATCAGTCTCATTCTTATTCACTACCACATGAGTAATAACTTTCTTATTTCCTGACCTAGAATATAAGTTTAGAGAAGGAATAAATGTGGTTTAAAAATTATGGCTACATCAGCCAGGCACAGTGGCTCAAGCCTGTAATCCCAGCACTTTGGGAGTACAAGGCAAGTGGATTATCTGAGGTCAGGAGTTCAAGACCAGCCTGGCTAATGTAGTAAAACCCTGTCTCGACCAAAAGCACAAAATTAGCTGAGCCTGGTGGCACCTGCTTGTAATTCTAGCTACCTGGGAGGCTAAAGCAGGAGAATCGCTTGAACCCATCAGGCAGAGGTTGCAGTGAGCCAAGACTGCTTCATTGCACTCCAGCCTGGGTGACAAGAATAAAACTCCATCTCAAAAAAAAAATTATTGCTACATCACTTACCAAAGATAGGAGAAATCTGGGCACATATAAAAATTTATCAGTAAAACGTAAAGAAATTTGTATTGAAGAGGTGATACTGCGAGAAAACCAGAGGGAAAGGTGGCTCATGCCTATAATCCCAGCACTTTGGGAGGCTGAGTAAGATGTGACCTTGCTCCTCCTTCACTTTCCGCCATGACTGTGAGGGCTCCCCAGCCATGTGGAACTGTAAGTCAATTAAACCTCTTTCCTTTATAAAGTACCCAGTCTCAAGTATGTTTTTATTAGCAGCATGAGAACAGACTAATACACTTATAAACAACACTTATAACTAAATAGACTAATATATTATAGAAAAATTAGCCAGGCATGGCTAATTTATTTCTCACAGATCTATAGACTGGGAAGTCTAAGACCAAAGACCAAGCAGATGTGGCATGGGCTGGCTTTCTCGGATGGTGCCTTCTTGCCGTTTCCTCACAAAGTGGAAGGGGCAAGGAAGCTCCTTCAGGCCTTTTATAAAGATAATAATCCCATTCATGAGCCCTCATGACCTAATCACCTCCCAAGGTTCCCACCTACCATCATCACTCTAGAGAAGATGATTTCAACATGAATTTCAGGGGCACACAAACATTGAGACCAGGGCACCCATGCTTCAAGAATTGAGGTAATGTAGCGTTAATGAACTAATCACCTAGAATTTTTCCTACACAGACAGACTGAAGAGAACAATACTAGACAAAGACACAGAAAGCTGAGTCCATCACCTACTGCTTTCTCACATTTTACTTTTTTGTCACATGAAGATTGTCTTCAACTCCAATTTCCTACAGAGAGCCACAGTTGTTCCTAATTTTCTGGCCTTTTTTTAACAGACACTGAGATATCTTTACATACAATAATACTTATATCTACCCATTGACTCAGCATCCTACCAGACTTATAGCTTGTTGCTTTTCCCCCTCTTCCACTTGTTCTCTACAGGGCCAATTATCAGGAAAGTTCCTTTCTGTTTTTCTATTTAAGGAAGATGGCATCTTCATATAACACTGAAGTATAAAGTGCATTCAAGCAGGGTCTATTTCCCTTCTGATGTGTGGGTATAGTCATTCCTTGTTGTCCACAGTGGATACAGTTCAAGACCCCAGTGGATGCCAGAAACCTGGCATAATACTGAACCCCGTATTCACTATAAGCAACAGATCTGAAAAGCTAGATGAGATTAAGGGCTAACAGGCAGGCACGGCATACAGCATGGATGTAGTACATAAAGGAATGCCTCATGAACTGGGCAGGACAGAACAGAAAGGTGCAAGACTTCATCATGAAACTCAGAATGGTGCACAGTTTAAAACATAAATTGTATATTTCTAGGATTTTCCGTTTAACATTTTTGGACAGTGGTGTACTGTGGGTAACAAACTGCAGAAGGCAAAGGCTTGACTAGGGGGACTACTGTATTTGGAGGACACAAAAAGCTTAGAATCCAAATTATCCAAAATGTAAAGCCCAAACACTGTTACAGAAGAGAAAGGAGAATTTTATATAGGCATAAAATATTTTATCCAAAATGTCTTTTGAAACTTCCATTTCAGTGGAGAGAGTCAGAATATAAGCATCAAACAACAAACAAGTTAATTTTAGGCTTTCCTGAGTGTTAGGAAGAAAAGAAACAGTGGCTTGGTGAATAGTTAAGTTATTGGGTTGGGATGGGGGAATGCTCATTACATAAGGTGGTTAGGGAAGGCCTCTGTTGAGATGATTTTTAGCTCTGACTTGATATTCAGTATAGACAGACTCAAGAGAGAAATATTCTGGGTAGAGGAAACAGGAAATGCCTGTGCTAGTAAAAAGCTTGGTGAGTCCAGAAAAGTTGACTCATGGGCTAGATGAACACTCATTCAAATTGACATTTGTAAAACACAGGCGGAGCAGGCAAAAGAATGATCTGCCTGTGACCCAGAGGCAATCAGATTTGGAATTACCTCCGGACCCATCTAGTCTCCCAAGGTTCTTGAAAAACTTAGTAGCTTGGTATACCTGCAACTCACTTGAACCATACTCTGGGTATCTCACATAATTTAGCAAACTCTGGACTAAAGTATGATGAAAAAGCTAAAAAGGAATAAAGAATGAAGTTATAAAAGTGAGAAGGAGCTGATCAGGAAGAGGTTAACAGGATTTAGATTTTTCTATTTGCTACAGGAAAGGAATGAAAGAGTAGCACGGTACATTATAATTTATAAGCAGCACCTAATTCAAGAATTAAGACAGACTGAAGAAATACAGAAGGTTATTTAAGTTTGTATGGCAAAGCGAAAGAGAGGATGGTAAGGAGCTGAATAAAGACTTTTGCAAAATAAAAATCTTAAGAGATTTAAATTCTCTAATCTCTAGAGAATCTTAGTTCTTGGAGAGAAGACAGTCAAGTAGAAGAGAAGATTTTTGAGGGGCCCATGTTAAGCATTAAAGTTTCAGTTTTATTCCCAGGCCTGTAAGGCTTATGAAGAGTTTCTGAGATGCATAAGTGAGAAGTTACCACCTCTAAAAATGGCTGAGCTATTATGTCAAAAAGATTCCCCTCTCTGGTTCTTCCTCACTCACCTGAGAATGGGCTTCTTGTCATCTCACTTGTCATCTCCCAAGGCTCTCTCCCTTGCTCCAATAAGGAGATTACATATGGCTTAGAAATGCAAAGACCTGCATATAAAAAAAAGATATGAAAATTGGCCATGTTTTGGGTTATTTCAGAACTAGAAACCAGTACCTTAATTCTGGTGGAATGATACAGCAGGAATACTAGATAAGACATAAAGCACATTTGAAGGACAGACCACACAAAATTCTGGAATAGCCTAATGAGATTGCTAACAGTTAACTCTGTGAACCATTTTATTAGGGGCTTAAGGGCAGAAATTTAGCCCGACATTTTCGGAATATGATCACCCAGTAGTAAAAGAGGTATTTTAAAAGGTCCCTAGAAACAGAGTTTGAAGTTCCAAGTTAACTGCCTGCTTTAAAAAAAAAATTAATACTCTTCAGGGGAATATGACAGAATCCAGAGGCTCTACCATGTTTTATTTATAGCATCCATAATAAAATTCAAAATTACTTGACATAAGAAAAGGAAAAAGTAAATCATGCCCATTAGAAAAAGCAAGCAATGGGACACTCACACTGAAATAACAAAGACGTTGGAATTGGCACGTGATTTTAAAACAGCTGTTATTATATAAATAATAATATAAAGGCAAATATGCTTGTAATAAATGTACACACAGGACATTTCAGAAGAAAACTGTAAGAAGAACCAAATAAATATTCTATAATTTAAAAAATATAACATCTGAAACTTAAAAATTCACTAGAGGTACCTAACTAAACATTAAAGACAGAGTCAAGGAATTTGACTATAAATCAACAGCATTATCCAAACTGAGCTGGGCGCGGTGGCTCACACCTGTAATCACAGCACTCTGGGAGGCTGAGGTGGGTGGATCACCTGAGGTCAGGAGTTTGAGACCAACTTGGGAAACATTGTGAAACCCCATCTCTACTAAAAATACAAAAATTAGCGGGGTATGGTGGTGAGCACCTGTAATCACAGCTACCTGGGAGGCTAAGGCAAGAGAATTGCTTGGACCTGGGAGGTGGTGAGCCAAGATCATGCCACTGCACGCCAGCCTGGGTGACAGAATGAGACACTGCCTCAAAAAAAAAAAAAAAAAAAAAAAAAAAATAGGGAGAAATTATCCCATCTGAGAAACAGAGAACAAAGATTTTTAAAAGTGAAACAATCCTTAGTTACCTAGAGCACAATATCTAACAATCTAGCATGGGTGTAACTGAAGTCCCAAAACAGAAAAGAACAGAAAAAAACTTTGAAGAAATAATGGCTAAAAATTTGGTTTAAGATATAAATTTATTTTCAAGAAGCTCAATGAACCACAAGCATAATCAAAGGGCTTCTAGAGAACAGAAAGCTAATCTAGCCAATGAGGTAGCCCCAGTGCTTAGAAGAAAGGTCCATATAAATTTCCCTAAGAGTAAGTGATCTGAAGCCATTTTCACAGTTTGTGTCTTCCTGGTTTACTTTTCACAAGTTAATACAAAGACACAGATTTTAAAAGTGATATTCTGAATTTATAGAAATCTAGCTATATTCTTTGTGAACCCTGTTATTATCTAGTAGTGACAATAATTCTTCAGGAGAGAGACACCACGGAAACCCAGGAGACTGGTGAGATTCATAATGTGTTTTATGTTCCCAATTGCCTTAAGGGTGTATGCATGGAATACCTGATATTCACAAAATTCACTAACTCTAAATCTCCAGTTTTCTTTAATCCCTCAATATCCTCTGTTTCTCAGATTCCATTCCTAGATTCCATTCTGACCTACATACAATAAAAGCAAATTTAATAATACATAAAAATATAAAAGTTCCTTAAAGGTAGACTATGTAGGAGGGAAAAGATCCTCACCAAGTGATACCAGACTCTGATAGTTCTCCAGCATCATACTCCTGTATAATCGCTTCTGAGCAGGGTTCATCCATTGCCATTCTTCCTGGGAAAAATCTATTGCCACATCCTTGAATGTCACCAAGTCCTGAAGTAACAAATATATTCTTAACCAACCAATGCTCATGTCCAACGATAACTCCGAGTTGATCCAGGATGTCTCTACTTTATGTGATAAATAACTCATAGAAGAGAAAAACACAAATATGAAGATCCAACCAAAAATAGTACTTATTGAAGTATTTAACTGCATTGGGTACAACGGTGCTAATTCATTCTGAACATAGGGAAATATGGGTGCATAACTACGTGGCAGTGAACAGGGCTTTGAGGAAGAACACATACCTGCGTTGAATCTTTAAGAGCATAAAAAGGGCTGGGCGTGGTGGCTCATGCCTGTAATCCCAGCACTTTGGGAAGTCAAGGTGAGCAGATCATGAGGTCAGGAGTTCCAGACTGGCCTAGCCAACATGGTGGAACCCTATCTGTACTAAAAATACAAAAAATTAGCTGGGCATGGTGGCACATGCCTGTAATCCCAGCTACTCGGGAGGCTGAGGCAGAAGAATTGCTTGAACCCAGGAGGCGGAAGTTGTGGTGAGCAGAGATCATGCCATTGCACTCCAGCCTGGGCGACAGAGCAAGACCCCATCTCAAAAAAAAAAGCTTAAGAAGAATATCTAAACTGATATTTTTCAAATGATACCCCATGGAATCCACATTTTATTGGCAGGGATAGGGGAAAGGTATTAAACTGATGTGGCTTGATTTTTCCCCACAAAACAATAAAAACACGTTTAGAATGCACTTTTCTTATGTATGTATCAGTGAATACTGTGTTTTCCACCCATGGTTGGTTGTACACACAGTTGCAGAACAAAATGAAACTCAAGTTATAACTTTTAAATGTTCTCAGATTACAATTAATGACCAGTTATAATAACCAGCAGGTTGTAAGAAATTCTAAAGTTATTGTGGGCATTTTTCACCTTCAGATTTATTTCAATTGAAAATGAGTATCTCCTTAATCTCAGTGCCTGATTTGTAAAGTTATGAAAAATATAACTAAATAAAGACAAGGTTATGAGCACAATATTTTAATTTGCTTTTAAACAGGAATCTCTGTATGCTGTCTTTGTTCTAAAGATTAATATTTAAAAGCAAATTTTAAACAGATATTCGATGTATGGGGCTTTAGAAGATATATACACCTTTAAAAAAATGTTTACTTGTACAAATGTCCAATGGAAAAAAAATGTTTACTATTATTACACATAAAAGAATTACACAATTGTTTAAGCTTCTCTGTGAACTCATGGTTTTCCTAAATTCTCGTTTTCACCTAGTGAGCTGAGAACTAAGAACCATCATTTTACATATTCTTATAAAATTAAATGAGATGAATTCCTCAATGCAAGCAAAGGTACTCACAGTCTTTCTAATATTTAGGATGATTTTGGTGACTATTAAGGAAATAGGAGCTTTGGCTGTTCCCACAGGAAAAAAAATTGATTGCTTTTATTCTGGTACTCATGGTTAATAATCTGGTACCAGACTTACCAATATCTATAGAATAACTTTATATATATGCATACATCTATATCTAGTAATTTTTTTAACTGATAATGCTATGATGAATGAAGAAATCCCAATGGATAGCATCTGAAGAGCTTGTAATCTTGTAATTCTTTTTTTTTTTAAGAAAAAAAGCATATATTACAAGGTATCAGAAAATTTATGAAATTTCCAGGAGGATTAAGACTAAATTAATTAAGATTAAATAAATGACTTAAAAAATAAATGAGGAAAATAGGCAAATATTCAGGATTTCTGAATGATTTATGTTTGTCCTTACAAACAGTATAGTATGGAAAAGTGAGGGAAAAAAGAGTAACCTTATTACAGAGAAATCTGACAAACACTACCTCAAAGTTAATTAACACTGATTAACATCAACAGTAATAAACAGAGTGCACTCCTGATTTGATGTGATGAAAAAGAACTTTACCTCTGCAATCTTCCTCCCCAAAACACATTACCCTAGTCTAATCATGAAAAAACATCAGATTTGAGACATTCTACAACATATCTGTGTATTCCTCAATGCTGACAAGGTTATCAATAAGCAAAGTATGAAAAACTATCACAGCTAAGAGGAGTCTTAGGAAATATGACTACTACATGTAATGTAGTTTCCTAGATATGATACTGGAACAGAAAAAGGACATTAGATAAAACCTAAGAAAACCTGGCCATGTGCAGTGGCTCACACTTATAATTCCAGCACTTTGGGAGGCTGAGGCCAGTGGATCACTTGAAGCCAGTGAATCACTTGAGGCCAGGAGCTTGAGACTAGCCTACACAGCATGGCGAGGGCAACATGGCAAAACCCAAATGGGCTGTATGCAGTGGTGCATGTCTATAATCCCAGCTACTCAGGTAGCTGAGGCATGAGAATCACTTGAACTGCGGAGGCAGGTTACAGTGAGCCGTGATCCTGCTACTGCACTCCAGTCTGGGCAACAGAGTAAAACTCTGTCTCAAAAAAAAAAAAAAAAAAAATTAAAAAGTTAAGAAAAGGAAAGAAAATCTAAACTAAGCATGGACTTTAGTTACTAATAATGTATCAATATTGGTTCATTAATTTTAACAATTGTACCACACTAATGTAAGATGTTAATAGGGAAAGCTTGGTGTGATATAAGATTTCTCTATACTATCTCTACAATTTTTCTGCAAACCTAAAACTATTCTAAAAAATAAAAATTTTAAGTAACCCTTATCAAGAGGAAGACATCAAAGCTTCAAATTATTTTTTTTAAAAATATAAAGTCTAGCACTAAACATAAAATGAGGTATTTAAGACAAAAATCAAGAGAATCTTCAAAAAATCAGAAAATAGAAATACACAAGAGATCCAGATAACGGAATTATCCAACAAGGATATCAAAATATTATGAAAATATTTTTAAGGAGCTAAAATGGAAGAGTAAATTAGGAAGAAAACAGAAAATTACATAAAACAATTGAATAGAAGTTCTAGAACTATGTATTCAATAACAGAAGTTAAGAATTCCATTATGATCTTAACAGGAGATTACAGCGTTAAAGAGAGAATTAAAGCATAAGTGACATATAAAACTGTGAAAAATAACATTTATATAATTGTAATCTTAGAAAAAGGAAAGTTTCAGAATATTTGAAAATAGTGGTTGAAAAATTTCCAAACTGATGAAAGACACTAAGCTATCCTGAACACTGACTTAAAACAAAAATAGTGATAATGTTCAAAGTCTATCAAAAAAGTATGTATGTGTGCATTTCAAGCGGTGGGGTTAATGCACCACATCTTTATCAACTATAGTAGTAGGTTATTAGGTAATTTCTAAAACTAAAATAATCAAGAAATAGTGTGCAGAACATTATTCAGGAGTATGAGGTTAAATACCAAAACTAAAGACAGTAAGTGGTATTGTGGAGATCCCAACTTCCTTCTATAGCGCAAACTGTTGAGGGGTAGGGGAAAAAATCCTGTTGTGTTAACTGGTGCTTGTGACTTCATATAGAATTTTAATGACAACATCAGGCACACAAACTCTAACAGGTCTGTATCTTTGGAAAACTATGTTAGATAATTCACAAAATGGTTTTAACGCTGAGAAAGACACAGATGCCCAGAATCCATGTAAATATTGTAAAATATCTGATGAACCCTGACAGTGGAAGAAAGAAAAGCAGTGTTTCAAAATTAATTTAACATAACTTTCAATATGAAACATATAATTAAATTCATTAAGCGTTAATTATGGACATATGACACTCATGTATGTAATGAAAACATATTTTCCACTTAGAAAAAATGTAAAGGGAATTTCACAACGGGAGAATTAAGGGTTCTTTTTGTATACATGGTTCCTTATACATGTGCAGTATGATGTTATTTAAAACTTAAAAGATTAAAAGCAGAAATTCAAGTAAAACTGAGTGTAGTACAGCAACAGAACCAAATATTCACAGGAATTTAGTGCATGATATAGAGGGCATTTCAAATTATGAGAATGAGATGAATAATTCAATTAATGACATTGTGCCAACTTGAAAAAATAAATCTCTGCCTCACTTTTTATAAATTATACATTTAACGTAAAAATTTAATGTAAATTAATGTAAAAATCTAATGTAAATTAAATTTAAAAAAAAATATATATTTTTTATTGCATTTTAGGTTTGAGGGTACATGTGAAGAACATGCAAGATTGTTGCATAGGTACACACATGGCAGTGTGATTTGATATAAAAATTTAATGTAATTTCAGCCCTACCATGATAGAAAAACCACAAAAATCAAGTCTAAGCTTACCAGAAACTTAACTGTGAAGGACAAAACAAATCTTAGAAGAAAAATAGGACTTAAAGGTAGACAAAAATTTAACAAACAGGACACAAAAAACCATTAACGTTGAAGGGAAGAAAGTATTTATGTATACACAAAGGCATACCATGGCTCTAAATGAAATAGAAGCTGAGAATAACTTCTTAAAAGAACTGGGAGGTAAGAGTGAAATTTGTTTTTGAATTTTGTACCATGTGAATGTATCACCTATTTACATTTATAAAATCTGCAAAACTTAAGTAGAACAAGATTTTTCAGGTGAACAAATGAGGTTGGAAATTCATACTTCAAATGTAAAGAAAAATTTTTAAAGAATTTATCTTAAAGACATAATCAGAGATTTGGACAAAAAGTCAGCTAGAGGAATAATTCCTGATGTATTCTATGTATAGGAGAGGCACTGGATGTACATTTAACCTGGAACCCAACTCACTAGTACTAAGATGTCCATATATATATTCCATACAACATAAATCAAGTCTTTTCACAAGGGTCAACACTAAATTTAAAATGTACACAAGGTGGGAAGAGGAATCTCAAAAGGGCCTCTATTACTTTTTACACAGCTCTTACACACTAATTAGGTAATTAAAGACAGTGGCGCCTGAGAGACGTGGGAACTAGGCTCTTGGACTTTTAATCAGGGAATTTTCCATTACATATAAGTCCTAAACAGAAAGACTGCCTTTCATGAAGAGAAAGAAAATTTCAACTAACCTGGGATATGACTTTTAATACTTCAACATTCATTTTTACCTTCTCTTCTTGGTCTCTCTCTTGAAGAACTGTGTCTTGGGAGGGCAAGGCTGAAGGAAGGGAAAGGTTAGTGAGAGATGAAAGGTTGCTGCATTTCCAGAATCACTACCCTAAAACGGTCTTCTTCTTCCCAGCTTTGGTTGGTCCATTTTCACATAACTGGGTATGAGCAACTTATGGTCACTGAAGAGCTATCACTTATATAACTTTTTTTTTCATGCTTGAGGTCCTAAATTTAATCTTTTTCTAATGGCTACCTTCCCACTCTTTGATCTCATTATGAATAAAAATAGATGTATTAAGTACTCTGCATAGATTATATTCTCCCAATTTATTTTGAAATAATCCTACAAAATAGTTATTGCCTCTATTTCACAGGTAAAGGTGGAGTCATTCTCTTCTTGGGTCTCTGCTTCATGCTTTCAAAGTCTGCTGTTTGAAAATCTAACTCCTTTTTGAGCCAGATGGATGGGTTTTTGGGGGAAAAAAAACAAAAGAAAAAAGAAAATATGACTCCCAAATGCCATCAGAGGCCAGGGTTATCCTCCTTCTTCACTCAACCCCCCATCACCCTCCCTGCAACGTTTCACTTTCCTCACCCTGAAACAATGGAACCTTTAGCACTCGGTTCTGCCACTTTCACTCTCACCTCTGTCCCAGCCCCTTTATTACACTCCTGTCACACATAATTGAGGGTGTCTCTTGCTTCAGTTAGGAGCTTCAGTAACCCCAGCTTTTGTTTCTTACTGAAGCTCTTGGATTGGGGACAGGAATTCTATTCCACCATTCCTATCGCAGCAACACACAATTCCAAACAGCCACACTCATGAAGAATCCAGTCCTATCAATCTTCCAAGTAGTCTCTCCATACACAGCAGTCATACAGGGCCACAAGTACAGGTATACAGGGTGACATACAAACACTAACACAGGTTTTCTGGTCACACAGAGGACACAATCACAAGTACCCCAAAACAAGCACATATACACAGTCACATTTCCATTGTCTGAGGACATGAATATAAGCACACATGGTGATTCACCAACACCTTCACACATACCCCCAATCTTACTTCTCTCACACACATAGCTCACTGTCCCTTATCTCTGTCTCACTCACACATGCATGGTCCACAGCCTCAGAGTTTATATTTGTAAAGCCTTTTGAGTAACATACCATGGTTCACATAGTTTCTCACCCATTTTAGTTTCTCACACAACCCTATCACTAGAATTTCCCTCTTTCACACATACAAACATGATGGTCTCTCATACATACACATTCAATGGTACCTTTCAGAGGCCTCAATTACTCAAATACTCCAGTATGTCACACAGATGCACAAACACACTCTGGCCTCTCACATTCCAACTGCTTTATCAAAGCACACAAAATACATAATGGTCACTCTCACTGCAATCTTTTTCATACTGTGATACATTCTCCTACAACCTCCCAGGCCAGACACAGAGACATACTCCAGTCTCTCACATACCCACTGGTCTCTCACACACTCACACCAACACACCTCAGTCTCACCCAATCACCGAACTCTCAGTCTAGTCTCTTGCTTTTACTCAGACATACACATGATCTTTCTCAGACTACAGGGAGTCCCATACTTGTTAATCTTTTACACAGGCACATTTACTTCTCTCACACATTGATATACCCTGGTCTCGCTCTCTGGATTCTCACAATCCAGTCCCTGATAACACATTCAGGTGACAAAGAGGAAAAACAAACTTGTTTCTCCTACTCTACTCTCACAACACAAAACAGTTACAAGACAAGATGTGTGGGGGTCTTCAAACACATACACCAGGCAAGCAATACATTCTTCAGTGAATACCAGCTGGGTGACCTCTTGGGTAACCCAATTCTGACACTATCTACCTGGGGATAGCATAAGATCCCAGAGGTTGAGGGCTCAGTCCTAGAAAATTGCTCCCCCACTTCCAATGCCAATTGCAAGCCCCAGGTTGTTTTACCTGTGCTTCTGACTGGCTATAAATCAGGGTTCCTATGACCCCCTCCTCACATTCAGTTAATTTGCTGGGGCAGCTAACAGAACTTAGGGAAACACGTTTGTAATCATAAAGGATATTACAAAGGAAGTGAAGAAATGCATAGGACAAGGTTATGTAGGGTAGGGCTCATCCTACAGGAACCTCCATTGTTAAGCTGTCTGGAAGTTTGCTGAACCCAGTCCTTTCGGGTTTTTAGGGACACCATTCCTTAGGCATGACTGGTTAAATCACTGACCACTGATGATCAGTTTAACCTGTGGCTCCCTTTCCTCTCCCTGGAGATTGAGGAAGGGGCTGATAATCCCAACCCTCTAATCTTGCCTAGGTTGTTCTGCTCACCAGCCCTGACCACGACCTACCTACAGGCTGCCAGCCTATCAATCATTAGCATACAAAAAGATACTTAATACTTTGGAGATTCCAAGGATATTAGAAGTTGTATGCCAAAAAACATAACTTTGACTCATACTTTGATCACCTTCCTCTCTCTCACAAACTCACAGCAACAAACCCTAGTCTCAGTCTTTGGACTCTCAAAGTTTAGTCTCTTTCTCTCACACACACACCGGCCTCTCAAGGAGCCTCACGTAATGACTGGTCTTTCACACACAGTCACATGCTCGTCTCTCACTCACTGGTCTCACGCTTCTGGGCTAACACACACACGAACACACCTGTCTCACACTCTGGTCTCTCTCAGTCTGTCAGACACACATACAAACCACTGCCTCACACACTGACAGGTCTTTCACCCCAAACATCCATTTCTCACACTCACCGGTCTCCCCTTTCACATGTCAACACACTACAGTCCCACACTTCGGCCTCGCACAGTCTAGTCTCCTTCTCTCTCACACACACACACACACACACCGGCCTCTCATGGAGCCTCACACACCAACCAACCGGTCTTTCACACACAGGCGCACGCCCATCTCTCTTACATTCACTGGTCTCTCACACTCTAGCCCGTCTCACTCTCTCACACGAATACAACCTGGTGATCTGGACATTCAGTGTTACACACTGACACACCCACACACCCCGTTTCCTCTCAGAGCCTCACACACTCGTCTTTCACACGCAGGCACACCCCCCATTTCTCACACTCACTGGTCTCACACACTGACCCGTCTCGTTCTGTTACACACAAACGCACCGTGGTCTCACACTCTGGACTCTCGGTCTGACACACACAGACACACAGACCGCTCACGGAGCCTCACACGCTGACCGGTCTTTCACACACAGGCACACCCCCATCTCTCCCACAGCTCACTCCAGTGGTCCCGCCGCCCCGAGCCGCCCCGAGCGCCCAGCAGCCCCGAGCCGTGGCCTCCGCCCCGCAGACTCGAGTACGCGCGCCGCGCGGGCCTCTGGGAAATGTAGTCGTCCAGGGGACAGAGGACGCTGCGGCGCCTTCGCGACCCGGGTCTGAGCCGCCCGCCTTGCCTGCCCCTCCAGGCCCTGTCCTTGAGCTCGGACTCCCAAACCACCCAAAACAAACTCCTGGCCTCGTCTGGCACCCAGACGCTCTCATCCGAAGGACTTCGTGAGTCGACGCCGGAACCCCCATTGCGCAGGCGCCGGCCTCTCTCAAGAGGCCGGACGCGAGGGGCGGAGACGAGGCGTGGCCTAGCGTTGAGGGGCGTGTCCTCGGGCGGCTGTGACAGTGGCAGGGACCCTAGAGACAGAGCGGGCGTTTCTGCGCAGTGCGTGATTATGTGAGCGGGACTAGGCCTAGGGTTTCCCGCGGTTAACAGCGGGAGTGTGCGCAGGCGCAAAGATTGCGCTCTCCCCCTCTCCTCGCCTGGAGACCAGAAGCGTCCCTAGTTACCGGTTCCCACGACCTCGGAGGGAAGCGCGCAGCGGCTGAGCCCTCGGTGAGAGCACGTGTGCGGCTTTGTGACGCTGTCTGTGCCCCTGTGACCGCGATGTCATTCGGAGTGCGGCCTTCTGTGCCTGTATGTGGGAGTGTGATTATCTTTCTGTGTTAAGCTTTTTGGAATAAGAACAGCGACTCGGAACCGCGCCTGTGTTGTGACTCTGGCAAATTAATACCTGTCTCAGCTGCAAAATGAGAATGTTATTGTTAGTGCTCAGAGGTAGTGAATAACACGACGTTTTTGGAACCAGTCTGCTAGGATTAAACCGCGTTCTGCAACTTAACAGAATGGAAATGGTCCCTGTTTTAGGGGACTAAGAAAACTGTAGAATTAGTATTGGAAGGTGAGACAAGGAAAAGCAATTCAAGGGGACACAGCAGAAAAAAAAAAATCCCTGCCCTCTTATTATAGAATTTACTTTGAAGTGGAGAAAAACAAGCCACGAATGTGTTAAGTTAGATAATCTGATGAACAGTAAAAAGGGCTATGGAGAAGTTTGTATCGTATACATTTTTTTTCTGTCATCTCTTATAATGTCTTAATGTTATATTCGAGGCAAGATTAAGGGACCAGCACCAAGACAAAAGTATGCCAAACAGCAGGGTTTATTAAGCCGGCGACCACGGAGGACTAGCGTCTCTCCAACCCGTGGCCCCGAATGGAGGGTGTTAAGACCTTTTATACCTGTAAGAATCACTTTGGGAGTCAGGGCGGGGGCGGGGGTGAAGGGACACAGACATTTAGGGGTTTTCGTAAATCATCTCCCGGACAGAGAGGAGGGAACGGGGCTCCGGACATTCCAAGGGCTTGAGGACATCTTGCCACCTGGATTGTTACCTAAGTGGCTTACAGAAGTCAAGATAAGCGTTAGTTTGCACATCATCTGGGCTGTAGTGGAAATAACAGATTTTGGTTACTTATTACAAGGCACAGGGACCAGGATGGAATTAGCTTGGGCTGCTGTTCTAGTCACAAAGGCTGACAATTCTGGCTGTTACTGATAAGAAAGGTAGATAGTTTGCAGAGGAAACTAGCAGTTTTATGTACAGAAGCCAAAGGCCAACAGTTATTGTGAGGAGAGTGGGGCAGCCGTTACAACTTATTTTAAAACATAGCTTTATCTTTTATAAGATGGTGTTGTTCAGGTTCTAACTCTAGGCCAGCTATAGCACATTAACATCTCAAAAAAGCCTTTCTGCAGCAGATACCAGGAGGGGCCTCTACTCCAATTCAATTCTGACGTTACCTGGAGATAGCATCAGATCCTACAGGTTAGACAGCTCAGTCCACCGATGGTACCCCACTTCCCATGCCAATTTCAAACTCCAGATTGTTTTACCTGTGTTTCTGACAGATGTGCTATAAATTGGGGCTCCCATAACCCGCTCCTTGGGTTCAATTAATTTGCTAGACCAGCTCACAGAACTTGGGGAAATACTTATGTTTACTGGTTTATTACAAAAGATATTTTAAAGGACATAAACAACCAGATGAAGACACTTCTAGGGCAAGGTCCGAGAGAAGCCCTAGTGCAGGAGCTACCGTTGCCCGTGGAGTTCGGGTGCACCACCCTCCCAGCATGAGGATGTGTTTTTGTCTGCCTTCTTGGAAGCCACTTGAACTCAGCCCTTTTCGGTTTTTATGGAGGTTTCATTATGCAGATGTGATTGATTAAATCACTGGCCACTGGCAATAAACTCAATTTTCAGCCTCTCTCTTTCCCGGAAGCAGAGGGTGGAGCTGTGAGTTCCAATCTTCTGAGCACATGGCTGGTTCCTCTGCCAACTAGCCACCACTCACCCCAAATATTGGGATTATCCTGCAAGTTTCCAAAAATCACCACATTAACATAAACTCATGTGTGGTTGAACTACTGTCTTTCACCTTTATGGCTCTGGAGCTATTCTGGAGCTTTTTCAGTAACCAGGAAAAAAATGCCAAATATTTTAACAAAAGATACCTTGCTGTACTCATTTAGGAAATTAAAAGGGCTATAGGAACTGTGAGCCATGAACTGTACCTTTCTTTCTAACTCCACATTCAGTGATGTCACGTTGGTAGATTGAAATCCCCCACAAGGGGAGTATTCACAGGATGGAAATAGAGGCTACGTTGCTCAAGGATGGGGATGTATTCTGGGAAATGGGTTCTTAAGCAATTTCCTAAGAACCTTGTGCAAACATCATGTAAATGTACTTACACAAACCTAGATGGTGTAGCCTACTACACAGGCTATCTTTGGGCTGTAAAACCCTGTAGAACCAGGAAGAGCTGATGTTGCAGAGGAAGTCCCATGGCTCTCTGCTGGAGAATTGTCTCTTCCTCCAGACAGTCTGGTTTTTTTTCAATTTAGGCCTTCAGCTGCTTAGATGAGATCCAGCCACATTAGAGAGGGCAATGTATATTATGCAAATTCTGCTGATTTGAATGTTAATTTCATTCAAAAATGCTCTCTCAGAAACACCCAGAATAATCTTTGACTAAATATCTGGCCCAGCCAAGTTGACACATAAAATGAAGCATCACATATTTTATTACACAATGGGGGGGTACAAGTCCATCAGCGTGAGTGTACCAAGTGCAGGGACACTGGAAAAGAATTCATTGAGGGGGAGATAGCTGAGCTCATCAGGCAAATGAGATGAGGAATGGTGTTTCTGGGCAAAGAGAACACCGCACTCTATAGACTCACAACACTGTAGCCTCATTGGAGTTTACAAAAGCAAGAAAAGAAGGGATGGGAGATTCTCCTGGAAGGATAAGGATCAACCTGAGAGGCCCTTGTGAGCCACATTCAGGGCCGTCAGTCCTCTTCTATGGTTGATGGGGAGCCCCTGAAGTCTTCTGAGTCAGGTACAGCCTTGATGAAATTTGCATCATCTTGGGGGCAGGACGGAGAATGAAAAGGCAGAAAAATGAGCCAGAGGGCTGGCTCAGGGTCACTGGCTCTATTTACTGGAATCTATCTAGCAAAGACTTTGGCATTTCTCCACATTCAATTCCACTCTACCTCATCAAGTGCACGATCCAAAACCAATCTCATGGTCAATGTTTGCAGGCAAGAAAATAAAAGATGACACTTTTTAAAAAATGTACAAAACTCAGCCACTAAACCTGCAGATTCTCCCTCAAGGAAGGTGATTCTGTTTGGCTTGCTAAGATGACCTTCTGAGGGAGGTATGATTCTTCTTTTGGCTTTTAAAAATTGTACTAAAATATACATAACATAAATGTACTGTTTTAACAATTTTTAAGTGTACAGGGAAATGGGAATTCAGTACATCAGATCATGCCATCCATATCCAGAACATTTTTTATCCCAATCAGAAACTGTCCCCATTAAATAATAACTTTCCATTCTCCCCACCCCCAGCCCTTGGAAACCACCATTCCACTTTCTGTCTCTAAGAATTTGACTATTCAAAATGCCTCATGTAATCCTGCATTATTTGTCCTTTTGTGTCTGGCTTCTTTCACTTAGCATCAGGTTTTCATGTTCATGTTGTAGCACGTCTATTGCATTTCTTCTTTATGGCTAAATAACATTCCATCATATGGATATACCCCATTTTATTTATGCATTCATCAGTTATGGACATTTGGGTCATTCCTATACTTTGGCTATGGTTTTTAAGGCTAGTATGAGCATTCATGCACAGGCTTTTGTGTGGACATCCCTTTTCACTTCTCTTTAGTAGCCTGGAGTGGAATTGTGGGGCCATATTCTGGGCAGCTCCAAAATGAGTTCAGTGACTCAGGGACAGCAACAATAAACCTAAGCTCCTCTTATTTCTGCCTGCCATTCTAGGCTGTTGTTTTCTTATATATGCTAAACTCTATGTTTAACCTTGTGAGAGTCTGCCCACCTGTTTGCCAAAGCAGCTGTCTAAAAAAGCAAAAGCAATAACAAAAGAACAATCCTGACAAATCGATACAGGTCACATCACTCTGAAGTCCATATATCAGTAGGCAGGTATGAAAGTGGCTTATGTGTGCAAGTGGGTTGCTGTTATTTTCTTCTGAAGTTTAAGTTGTCTAGCTTCAGTTTGCAGGGCTTGACGAAAGCAAGCTTAGTTTTTGATGACTCCAAATTAGGAAAAATGAGGGGAAAAGGGGAAAAAATTTGAAAACATTATATTGAAGACTTATAGCCAAGAAAAATTAGAATTCGGTCCAAATTGTAGAAGACAATACAAATTGAAAAACATTAGTCAAGACTAGAATCTAACAACAGGAGTACTATAGTTTCTGAAACATAATTTTTCTCTATCCATTTTCCCATTTTTACTAACAGCAAATCATGATAGGGCTGGTTTGCTTTACTACACTTGGCCTGATTATTTGTATACAGTACAAGAATAATTTTTTTTTTTTGAGACAGAGTCTCACTCTGTCACCCAGATGGGAGGGCAGCAGCATAATCTCTGCTCACTACAACCTCTGCCTCCCAGGGTCAAGTGATTCTCCTGCCTCAGCCTCCCGAGTAGCTGGGATTATAGGTGCGCACCACCAGGCCCAGCTAATTTTTGTATTTTTAGTAGAGACAGGTTTTACCATGCTGGCCAAGCTGTTGTCAAACTCCTGACCTCATGATCCATCTGCCTCGGCTTTCCAAAGTGCTGGGATTACAGGCATGAGTCACCGTGCCTGGCCGAATAATTTTTTTTTTTTACATAGGATTTTAAATTGTCTTTGTTGGAACCTTGTTCCATAAAATAAATCTGAGATAAGACTTTTTAAAAATGTTGAGCCAAGCCATAAATTTATATCATCAAATATTTATGAGTTGGGTGAATTCCTCTCCTCTTGAGGTTCCAAGGTAAACTTGGGGCCTGTCAGAAGGTGGCATTCCTTACTTACCACAGGTCAGGAACCCTGTACAGGAACTGTGTAGACTAAGGTATGCGGTCAGTTTTTCCAGGGGGCTTTTATTGGCTCCAGAAGTCGTTTGATTCCTTAAAAAAAAGCAAACCATTACCATCCAAGCCTTGGTAAAATAACTAGTTTCACAAATTGTATCTTCTTACAAATGAAAACAGATTCTTATTGCACTTAAGCAAATAACCATATTGTTGTAAGTTAAGAATACTCCCAGTTTCCAAATTCTGTAGAAATCAGGTGGTAGAAAGAAACAAAAATGCTCCAAACTTTTTACAGGACTCTAAAATACTCAATTGTTAAAAGCTGTAGATAGCTTAAAATAAAAGTTTTCTTAACTCTGAAAAATAAAACAAACGATGAGCAACATTTTAAGCAAAAAGTTAAAAAGATTACTTCAGACTTCTATTAGTTTATTCTATGCGTTAATTCCTGTTCTGCTTGATATTCATGAACATTTCAGCCTCCATGAATCCTGAAAGATTTTCCTCTATTCTGATGTCACAGTCTCCAAAGTTAATATAAACCTGCATTCAAGGCCAGGCATGGTGGCTCACACCTGTAATCCCAGCACATTGGGAGGCCGAGGTGGGTGGATCACTTGAGGTCAGGAGTTCAAGACCAGTCTGCCCAACATGGTGAAATCCTGTCTCTATTAGCAATTAAAAAATAATTAGCCAGGAGTGGTGGTAGGCACCTGTAATGCCAGCTGCCCAGAAGGCTGGGGCACGAGAGTCCAGGAAAAAGACATAATTTATCATTTGATTTTGTAAAGTATGACAAATATCAAAGGTTTTAAACACTTGATATTCCACAGTAGGATCACAGGTCATTGTAAAATAAGTCATTCATTTAACCAAAATGGTAACTCAAGGATTTCAAAACAAGGTGAAACCCTTCATTCTTTGAGAAAGGACACTTAATTTTCCAAACAATAAGCCCTAATAAAAACAGTATAGGCCGGGCGCAGTGTCTTACACCTGTAATCCCAGCACTTTGTGAGGCCAAGGCGGGTGGATCACTTTAGGTAAGGAGCTCAAGATGAGCCTGACCAACATAGTGAAACCCCAACTCTACTAAAAATACAAAAATTAGCCGAGTGTGGTGGAGCATGCCTGTAATCCCTGGGAGGCTGAGGCAGGAGAATCACTTGAACCCAGGAGGCAGAGGTTGCAGTGAGCTGAGATTGTACCATTGCACTCTAGCCTGGGCAACAAGAGCAAAACTCCATTTCAAAAAAAAAAAAAAAAAAAAGCATAAAGCCAATTAAATTTGTTCTTCAAAATTTTATAAACAATCTATAAATTTTAATCTTGATAAGATTATAACTTCCACAAGCCTTTATAAGCTTTATATCCTTTATTAAGGAGTCAGTGAATGCTTCAAGAAAATCTTGTTAATCTGACACAGGGGCCCATATGCTGGTCTTGCATCAGTGTGCCTTTGACATCAGTGGTTAATTTACAGAGAAACTGAACTTATTTTATCTCTCAAAATTGGCCCTTACAATCTCATATGCCCACCTCTCCCACTATAGTCCCTGGGCTTTAAGTAGTTGAACAGGTTTAATTTCTGGCCCTGTGTCTCAAGAATGCAGTTTATTTTGATAGGCATCTTCTACTGGGCCAGAAGATGAAGGTTTACTTGCTGTCTGTATTTAAGATTTAGTAGGACTTTGTGTCCTTTTTAGACCCAGGAGTCAAAGTCCTGTAACTTAATGTCACAAGGACTTTAAAAGCACATTTAGGAAGACACATGGACATATAACCTTAATTTAAAAAAAACTGTTTTTTTTTTTTTTTTTGACACAGAGTCTCTCTCTGTCACCCAGGCTGGAGTGCAGTGGCGTGATCCTGGCTCACTGCAACCTCCACCTCCTGGGTTCAAGTGATTCTCCTGCCTCAGCCTCCCAGTAGCTGGGACTACAGGGGTGTGCCACCACACCCAGCTAATTTTTTGTATTTTTAATAGAGACGGGGTTTCACGGTGTTAGCCAGCATGTTCTCGAACTCCTAATCTCGTGATCCACCTGCCTCGGCCTCCCAAAGTGCTGGGATTACAGGTGTGAGCCACCGCGCCCAGCCAAAAAAAAACAAAACATTTTTAATCTCGGTTTTTTTTTCTAAGGAAACCAAACTGAACAATAATGGCATAGGAATTATTTCAATAAGACTTAAGATCTGTTAGGCCGGTTACCAAAAGGCAAAAGAAACGACCTTATGCAGTACACAGAACATTATGTTGGAAGAAAATACATTTCCTTTAGACCTTTAAGAAAAACATTGTTAGCATCAGACCACAAAAAGAAAAACAAACAAAACAAAGTAAAACAAAACACACAACCTAAGAAAAATAAACTTATATGAGATGAAAATGAGTTGAAGTTTTTTTTGTATATCAAACCCGATCTCCAGACAGACCATTACAATTTTCCTTTAATTATAGACAACTTAATCATATAAAAGTTTATTTTTAAATAAACCTTCTTGTTGTGACTTATGTAGACTATTCATTAAATGCTTGGACTTTCTGGTTTGTCCTGAACATTCCTCCCTCTTCAACAACAAGTCATTTTATTCTGTGGCTAAATTTACAGGATTCTTTCTCATATAAAATTATTTCTCTTTAAATTTTCTTACCAAAAAATTTCTCTTTAAATTTAAAAATAATGTAAAATTATTTCTCTTTAAATTTTCTTACCTCTCTATTTCTATGACTTTCTTTACATCTCTCTTATTTCCTGGTTCCTTTTACCCTGTTTTATATGTCACCTTTAAATAATCTTTGAATTAGACAAAAAATTGTTCATCCTTTTTAAAAGAACACACCATTAAAAAAAAAAATGTTTCCCTACAACGATTTTTATTGAAAAATACCCAAATAATGAAATACCTATTATTTAATTTAACTTTAGATTCTAAATCATGTCATTTATCTACAAGTATCCCATTACATATACCTAATTATTTTAATAATTTACCTAGATTATTTATGAAAACTGTGATAGACATCACTTAAAGTTCTGAAACTGCCATAACTGAGACAGTGACAAAGATCTGACCTAACTGTCTCCATCTTGCTTCTAACCTCTAAGCTGTCCTTGTTCCTTCCTGGGTGTAGGCCAAACTAACTTTGGGAGGAACTTAGCTTATAGTTTAGCTTTGAAACAAAGATAATAACAGTCCTTTTCCAAAACAAACCTCCTTACTGCCTGTGCACTAGACTGCCTAAAGCCACAAGATTATAAGTTATGGTAATGTTACTAAATTAAAGATTTAGCTATTATCATTAAACCAATGTCAATGTCTTATTTTTTAAAGATGACATAAGCAAAGAACATTCTGTCTTGGGCTATGTTCATAGTTTTGTAATCCCTATGTCAAATATTGACACCTTATAGTATTTGGCAGGGATAAGTATGAAATTCCTTGGTCAATAAATGCAAACAAAAATATATGCTGGCTATTCTTAAGACAGTTCTAATATTACTTTTCCAATAATTTTAAAGCTGGCTTATTTATTAAAAATTTTACTTAAGTCATATAAACTTAAAAAAGCATTTAAATAGTTTTTTCTTTTTCTGATAAAGTATTTGATTTACACATTTTTATTTTTCTTTAAGACAATTAGAGCTCTTTTACATATTTTCAGTAGTGAAACACTGTATACACAACACATAAATTCATAGATGTATTAGGCATGCTGATAGAAATACATTTTATAGATTCATAAAAACCTTTTAGACTTTCAGATCTTTTTTTTTTTTTTTTTTAGAGATGGGGTTTCACCATATTGGCTAGGCTGGTCTCGAACTCCTGATCTCAGGTGATCGATCCACCTCGGCCTCCCAAAGTGCTGGGATTACAGGTGTGAGCCACCACGCTGGGCCCAGATTCCTGATAACCTGTTTCAGCACCCTACGCAGTTGTCAGCTAAAGAGTCTTAAATTTGTATATTATAGGAAATAACTCAGGTGAAAATCCTACAGCAAAATTTACATCATAAGGTAGAGAGGGAAAAGTCTGGTGAGCTAGAGGTAGATTAGAGATGGATGCCAAATCAAACATAAAACTGTAAACATCTATCACAGGATTGCATAAGGAGACCAGTTTTACTTAAATAGCGACTACCTATTTCTTAACTGGATCTCTGAGCTCTGGGCAGAGCCCACACTGAATCCTGGGTTTCCAAAAAGGGAGAATTATTATGAGGCTAGACCATGCAACATTTTTACAGTGCATTTAGAAAAATTGTTTTAAATAAAGGTATTTCTAAGTCTCTAAACTCCACTCTTTTTAAAAAATTCACGAGTAGCTTCCGTTGCAATAACTATTTTAGTCAATAAATCAGATAACACAATACAAAAGCAAGCAGTTTAAGACAAACTTGTCTGTTTACACTCTTGGGGTTCCATAAGGAAAAACAGGTTTCTCCCCCAAAGGGAATCTGACACCTTCTCCATTTTCTTTAAGGAACCCCAGGCTATTATAAACTATCTTAGGTCCCTCATGCAGCAGAGGGTGTAAGAGAAAGGAGAGACAGCAGAAGTAAATGAAGAAAAACAGAATTCTGTTACATGTCATGAGTAGGTTTAAAAAAAAAAAAAAGAAAAGAAAACAGAATTCTGTCAACTGAGAAAAAATCTTTGGCTCAAAAAAAAAAAGGAGAAGGTAAAGTTGGTCAAATCCAATGGGAAACAGACCAAAACAACAACAACAACAACAAAACAGTTAAGCAAAACAATCACACAACTTATATTACCGAGCATGCTAATGGTAAGGAGAAATTGAGACCAGCTGGTTACTTTAGCCAAGACAAACCCCAATTCAGTTACCTTGGGATGGGTATCAGGCTGAAGACTGCTGTCTACCATCCTAGATACAGGGAAAAACACCTTGTCTTCCCTGTTGGAAGCAAGTTCAAACTCTATAAAGGAGTCACCTGCCTTCCATCATTATGGAAGCAGGGCTGGCCTTCCTTGTGTTGGAAGTAAAATGTTTTTAAAAATGAGTTGTATGCAAAATGAACTTTAAATTGTGACCACATTTTGGAAGATCAGGGATTCTCTGGAAGGGGTGCTTCCAGGCCCCAGCAAATTGTCTTATTCGTTTGAGCCATAAAGATAGCTCAAGCTGGCACCAAGCACTGACAGGAGATTTGTCAAAGGTCAGGGGTACCTCTACTACTCATAATCCCTCCATGATTACCAAAATGTGAACCCTGAAAATCTGAGGCAGGTCTCAGTCAATTTAGAAAGTTAATTTTCCGAAAGTTAAGCATGCATGTCCATGACACAGCCTCAGGAGGTCCTGATGACATGGCCCAAGGTGGTCACAGCACAGTTTGGTTTTATACATTCTGAAACATAGAACATCAATCAGCATATGCAAGATGAACATTGGTTCAGTCCGGAAAGGCAGGACAACTCGAAGCAAAGGTGGGAAGACTGGAAGCAGGGAGGGGACTTCCAGGTCATAGGTAGATAAGAGACAAATGGTTGCATTCTCTTGAGGTTCTGATTAGCCTCTCCAAATGAGGCAATCAGATATGCATTTATCTCAGTGAGCAGAGAGGTGACTGAATAGAATGAGAGGGAGGGGAGTAGCAGGAGGAAAGGCTAGATATGTTGAAAGTGGTAGATTAACGTGGAACATTTAAGCCATGCCAAGGAATTAGGAAAGTATCCAAAGGCAAGGTAAATCCATGGAAACCACAGAAGTGGCAAAGTGACAAAAGCACATTTTTAAAGATCATTGGGTGCTTTCTGTATTGGGGGGGATTTAAGGGTTCAGGATAAGTAGCAGGCAGCAGATAAGAAATAGAATAGTGTAATGATACCTCCATGGGTAAGGTAGCTGACAGCTGTGACTTGTGACCAGGACAGTGGCAGAGGAAGTGATAACTGAGCAGTATTTAGGCTGTGGATTCAAAGTGATTTGGTGATTGACTGACGCAGGCAGTGTTTTGAACTATTACCTTATGAACATCCTGGGCCAATGATGTTTTTTAGGGGGTAGAGGGTTGTCCTGTGCATTATAGGATATGTTTTAATATTATATATGTATTATAATATATATAATATACAGTATATGTATACACACACACATAAACATATAGTAGCTAGTAACTGTATACAATTATGATTTTCCAATTCAAAATAATGTTAATTTTAAAAAGAATATTTTAGGCAAGACACATTTTCTCCTGCTGACCTGATGAAAAGTAGTCGAAATGAACTGAGCTTAAGAGTGTAGATAGGGATGAGTTACACATCTAAAGCAAATGAGGGTCTGTTTATATACATAACAAAGTGTCTAAGGAGAAGCAGTTGCTCTTCTTCCTTTAAAATGTCAATGATGCAAGTGTTCTGGGATGCCACTTCTGATTGTATGGGCCTTCTCCTTGTGGTTGCTAGACAACTGCATTTGCTGTGGGTAGGTTCTTTCAGCTCATCGAAAGGCAGAAAGCAGGAGGCTATATGTGGCCAGGGATATCCCTCTGTAGATCTCTACTCTGTCAGAGCAAGATAGATCTTTCTTTTCCTGATGCTTTCCAGAACACCTTCTTGTATACCCGTGTAGGTATTCAGCCACAAGGTCAGCTCTAGCTTCAATTAAGCAGGAAAACATTAACAATGAGTGGTTGCAAAGACAAAAATAATGTCTGTCATTGAAAACCTACGAGTCCACTTTTCTTTACCTGCTCTACCTGTAGGTTCTGCTTCAGTGGGGAAATCCTGGCATGGAAGATGGTAGAACTCACTCTCCTTGTAGAGTATCAAATGTCTATAGAAGATTTCTCTTTAACTTACTTTGGTCTGTCTTACCAGCTTGTACACGTGATTTTAGCTGGATATACAGAATTAAGTCAATTGTTTTGTGGGACCTATTTTGTGAAAGGGCTGTATATGCAAAGCAGTCCCCAAACACAGAAGGAGTCGAGAAAGCAAAGAATGAGGTCGACAAATCTAGTATGTATCTGTAATCTCAGCACTTTGGGAGGCTGAGGCGGGAGGATCACTTGAGGTCAAGAGTTTAAGACCAGCCTGGGCAACATAGCTAGACCTCATCTCTGCAGAAAATAAAAAAAGTTAGCTGGGCTTGGTGGCGCACTTGATGGTATACCTCCTGAGTAGTCCCAGCTACTCAAGAGGCTGCAGCTGGAGGATCGCTTGAGCCCCAGAGGTCAAGGCTGCAGTGAGCTATGATGGTGCTACTGCACTACAGCCAAACCTCTTCTGAGGAAAGAAAAGAAAAGAAGAAAGGGCATTGGCTGAGAGAGAGCACTGGCTAAATCTAATACAGATGATAAGTACCTGCAGTTTGTATAGTTGTTCTATCACTTAGATTACATTAGACACAGCAGGGTGTATCTCAGCAAATACCTTCTTTAATTGCCTGTAGTCTACTGTCATGTGCCAGGGGCCATCAGGTTTCCTTTCCCAGTCACACAATATGAGAGTCAAGGGAATTAAGTTAAAACATGAAAAATGAATGCTTTGGGAGTAGCAATGAGTAGGAAGAACACCACTTCCACCTACATGATTTGAGGTAATAGTGGGGGTAGGAGAAAAGAACTGCCCATCTTCAAGAGATGCATTGAGTATTAAATGAGATACACATGTAAAATTCTGAAACAATGTCTGGCATCTAAGAAATTACTTAGTGTCTTAGGTATCATTTTTGGTGTCATTGTTACCATCCAACCCTCACAGTATCACTATGAGGCAGGTGCTAGGGATAGTCCTATCTAACAGAAGGCAGACTTGACACTCAAACATATTATGCAAGAATGGTCTGGGATTGAGATCAATGGAGGCTGGGTGTGGTGGCTCAGGCCTGTAATCTCAGCACTTTAAGCAGCCAACGCAGGAGGATCACTTGAGTTGAGGAGTTCAAGATCAGCCTGGGCAACACAGTGACACCCCATCCCTAAAAAACATTTAAAGCATTAACTATACATGGTAGTATGCCTGTAGCCCCCGCTACTCCAGAGGCTGAGAGAAGGAAAATAACTTGAGCCCAGGAAGTTGGAGGCTGCAGTCAACTGTGGTTGCGCCACTGACCTCTAGCCTGAGCAGCAGCGCAAGATGCTGCCTCAGAAACAAAACAAAGCAAAGAACAGGACCTGACTCCAGACCAAAAAAATCTAACCACTCCGCTATATTGCCTAAACTTTCCAGTTCACTGTTCAAGGCAGATTAGCAGTAGGGACAAACACAGAAGAAGTCCAACGATGTTAGGAGACTATTTATGAAATGCTTGCCTTTCATAGGAATGTATCTACCATTGAGGCCAGGAGTTCAAGATCAACCTGGCCAACATGGTGAAACCCCATCTCTATTAAAAATACAAAAATTAGCCAGGCATGGTGGCAGCTGCCTGTAATCACAGCTACTCAGGAGGCTGAGGCAGGAGAATCACTTGAACGAAAATCTCGGTATGACTGTGATTTTAAGACTTTTGCAAAACACAATGCAAATAAGCCAGCACACAGCACTGAGTAAATGTTTGTCAGAGGGTAGCTAGCAGTGTCTCCTAGTTTCTATAATTTGCTGAAGTTAATTTATTTTTCAAGGGTTCAGTAGATAACTTCAGGATATAAAGAAACCCGGTACCCAACTGGGTTATTGATCGTAAGCCTCTGAGCCAAACTACACACCAAGGTTCACACCTGACCTCAGGGTAGGAGAGGCTCCGGGAATAGTGGGACGTGACTGGTAAGTGAAAGGGTGGGAGAGAGAAGCATACCTTTGTGACAGTGTAAGGATGATTCATTTGCATGTAAGCATCTAGCACTAAAAGGTAATAGAAGCTGTTTCCTTAACTCTTCAACACCATGCTCTCAACTCCTCTGAAAATTTTCCTTCCACAAGAACTTTATTGTGTCATCACAATATTGAGGCACCTGAAATCCCATAAATAAACTGTATACCTCCCTGGTGATCTCCTGACTCAATTCTCTCCGTTTAACCCCTTCAAACAATACTCAAAAATACAAGTTCTGCTTTGGGCTATGATAAACTTGTACTAGACAAGTCTTCCTATTATAGTATATGACAGATGCAACTATGTATGGTAGACACAGCTGACAGAATAACTTCAGCATACTCTGAAAATGGCCCAGTATGGCAGATGCACCTGAATGCATGTTCAGAGTTCCAAATATGGCCAACCTGGAGATTCACCTTTATCTATGATGAGTATCTGAGTCCCTCTCCTGTTCTGTGGAACGCTGGCCCTGTGGGGGATTGAGGCTTTTTGTCTTGGGTTAAATGAGGGTTGCCACATAGATGCTGTTAGGAGAAGAGTGTTAAGTGAAAACGCTATATAAAGTGCATGCTTTCTGTAGGCAGCGGCAGTTCTCCTGTTCAGCCTACCACCACTGGATCACTCTGTATGTAAGTTCCATCTCACATATAGTGCCATCCTTTTTGGAGTTGAAAGGGTTGCAGCATGGTACAATAGCACACTATAAAATTAAACTACATCAGGGGGCAGTTTTCAGGCAGTGGACAAAAAGCCATGCATGACTAAGACTCACGTGAGAGGGGAAGCTGTTAACAAGCCAAGCCTCTTTACCTCCCCATTCTCTAAGGATAACTCCTCAACTACAGTGGACAGAGCTGGAATCTGAGCCAAGCAGAACAGTCATGCTGAGATCAGGAAGCCTCATTGCTAAATGCCACCTATCAAAGTAGCTCTCCCCTGACTATCCTGTGTAAAATAATCCCTCTGTCCTCTCTAGACTTTCTAGCCTCTTTAACCTACTTTTTTCTTTAACAAATGAAATCTTGACAGCCAATGTTCAAACCAGAAATTTCTGAGATGAAATCACAGTATTATTCCAGAGCTTGATCTCTGGCTGCTGTTACGATTTATTAATCCACCATTTTCTTTAGTTTCTATTATGTGCCAAGTACCATGCCAAATTTGTGTAAAATAACAAAGTAAATATGCTGTCCAGAATCATAAAGTTCACAATTTAAAACATTAACCTTTACAGTAAACAAGCAGATAAATAGAAAATGTGTAAGTAGCTCAGGCTGCCATTAACAAAATACTATAGACTGGATGCCTTAAACAACAGACATTTCTCTCTTCTTTTTTTTTTTTTTTGGAGACAGTCTCACTCTGTCACCCAGGCTGGAGTATAGTGGCATGATCTCAGCTCACTGCAACCTCCACCTCCCAGGTTCAAATGATTCTCCTGCTTCAGCCTCCTGAGTAGCAGGGACTACAGGTGTATGCTACCACGCCTGGCTAATTTTTGTATTTTTAGTAGAGACAGGGTTTCACCATGTTGGCTAGGCTGGTCTCAAACTCCTGACCTCAGGTAATCTGCCTGCCTCAGCCTCCCAAAGTGCTGGGATTACAGGCATGAGCCACCACACCTCGCCCAGACATTTATTTTCTCATAGTTTTAGACACCAGAAATCTGAGATCAGAGTGCAATTATGATTAGGTGTCTGTGAGGGCTCTTTTCCTGGCTTGCAGATGGCCACCTTCTTGCTGTGACCTCATATGGTGAAGAGACAGAGAGGGAAAGATGTCTTTTTTAATTCTTACAAGGCCGCACTAGTATCCAATTAGGGTCCTACCTTTATAACCTCATTTAACTTAATTAGTTTGTAAACACCCTATTTCCAAACACAGTAACACATGGGGTTATGGCTTCAACATATGAATTCCTGGGGAGGACACAATCCAGGCAATAATAGAAATACAGCTAATATAATGCACTATGATATGAGAATACGCTGATAATTTATCAGCTACACTAATGCATAAGATAAGGTTGAAGAGTTTCATGCAATTTAATGTCTTTTGTATCATATGATTTAAATTATAATCCAAGGAGAGTATGAATTTACACTTATAGGCCCAGGGACACTCCACGTTAGAACTTTCCTGTAGACCTACTAAGATTATGCATCAGAGGCCTGTGACACTGCCTGGGAAAGACATGTCCTACATAGACATACAGATGATATGATGACTGGAAAAAGCCAACTGTGTTTAAAAGTAAGCATCAGCTGGATACACTGGTTCACACCTGTAATCCCAGCACTTTGGGAGGCCGATGTGGGTGGATCACTTGAGGTCAGGAGTTCGAGACCAGTCTGACCAACATGGTGAAACCCCGTCTCTACTAAAAATACTAAATTAGCCAGGCGCGGTGGCACACGCCTGTAATCCCAGCTACTCAGGAGGCTGAGGCAGGAGAATTGCTTGAACCCGGGAGGCGGAGGTTGTAGTGAACTGAGATTGTGCCATTGCACTCCAGCCTGGGCGACAAGGGAAAAATTCTGTCTCAGCAACAACAAGCAAGCATCAAATCTATATTCCCTCTAAATTGTAGGTGATGATTTATAATTCAGCTGCTTCCCACATGGGCAACTCAACGTCCAGTATTTCACAGTAGGTGTAGTAGAGATGTATTTAACTCATGAAGACTTGGTATTCTCTAGGGTAACACCAAGGATATTATCTAGTATATGACACTGCAGCCTACGACCAGGTTTTCTAATATTCTCATGTTACTGAATCACATTTTTAACTACTCCTAAAGTGCTGGCATTCAGGACAGACAGAAAAATAGTCCATACTTATATTCTACCGTTAGCTTACCTTGGCCTTGGAATTGAAGAATGACTTGGGGAAGAACTGAGTGGGGGAAGAGGGAGGTGTAGAAGCGTGGCCATTCTGACTCTATACGTTCTTGCACAGATTTAGTTTCTATCCTTCACAAACTAATATTCCAAATGGCAACAGATGGGAACCAGCTGAGATCTCTCCTGGAGTGGATCAGACTAAGCATCTTCACCATTCAACTGATTCCTGAATAGGAAAGAAAAATGTCATCTACTTCACTTTGACTTCTGACCCCACCGCTGTATCTTTTAAAAAAAAAAAAAAGTTCTATTGAGATATAGTCATAAACCATATAATTCACCCATACAAAATGTAAAAGTCAGTAACTTTCAGTATATTCATAGACGTGTAACCACCACAGTCAATTTTAGAATATTTTTATCATGTCAAAAAGAAACCCCATAACCTTTAGCTATCCCTCTCCTCACCTCCCATTCCTCTAACACAAAGCAAATAGTAATCTACTTTCTGTATCTATGGGCTTGCTTATTCTGGAGACTGAATATAAATGGAACCACATGATACGTAATCTTTTGTGTCTTGCCTCTTATTTTAATGTTTTTATTTTGTGTATTTTATTATGCTCCAACATATTGGGGTAGGGGAGCTAGCTGCAGTTGGCTAGGGAGAGCCCCCTCCTACAGCCAGCTAATTCTTAAAGGCAGTAAACAACTTGCCCATAAACATGCCATTTATATGCAACCAACCAATCCATAGCTCATATCCCCAATTACCATCTTCATCTAACTCTCATATACTAACCATTATTTCCCCCTGCCCTAAACCACCCTGGGGACCAGACAACTAGAGACTAACCCCATAGCCTGGAGCCTGGCGACGTTATTCCAACTAGACAATCCTAAATTGTTTCCCCAGCCTGGCTTTGCCTTTCCTAGAGAAAACATGAAAAAGGGTCTGGGTCTGGGCTTTTCCCCCTTCTCTCTAGGCACCCCTGCCTCCTGACCAAATTTTGATACTTCCCATGCGGCCCTGTGTGGTGTGGCATGCTCCCCTTCTGCTGGAAAATGGGAGTAATAAACTATTTTTGCAAAGGCAGTTGTCCCCATGTCTGTCATCTTACCATATGTGATTTTTAAAAAATCAGGGCATGTTTTAAAATGCCTCTCCTCATATGGAACCTGTCTTAGCCAAAAAAAAACCAAAAAACATAAACTTAACATTGATGCTACATAAAATAGGATTATGTTTTAGCAACACTATATTAAGAAGACATAAAATGGAGACATTTTTCTCATGTGTATAGATTAAAATGTGTCTCCACAAATTCTCATGCTGAAGGCCTAACCCCCTCTCCTATACCTCAGAATGTGACTTTACTTGGTTGTTGCAGATATAAGTTAGTTACATCAAAATGAGCTCATTAGGGTAGACTCTAATCTACTCTAACTAGTATCGTTATAAAAAAAAGGAAACTTCTCAAAAAATTTCATGTGCCCCATAAATATATACACCTACTATGTGTACACAAAAATTAAAAATAAGAAAATTATAAAAATTAAAAGGAAAAGTTTTAAAGGTGAAATTTGCACACAGAGAAAAGCATAGGGGAAAATGATATGAAGATACCACAAATTTCTGTTGTTTAAGCCACCAAGTCTGTGGTACTTTATTACAGCAGTTGCAGCAAACCAATACATCATAGGGAAAAAAGTTATCAAGTCTGAGTCATATTTTACAGCCAAAAAGAGGAAAAAGCTTTATGTAAATAACTTTATCTTGTTAGAATTTGCAATTACAACTAAAAAAGTTCATTTTCAAGTGTATCATTTTTTGTTAGGTGTGTTTTTAAGAGCATATGAATTTAAAGTGATTATTTCCTACAGTACTTAGATCACACAGTAGGCAAACGTTACAGGCTACTTAGACCTACACTCATAATATATCCCCGCTGGTGTTCCATACAAATGATGTAATTTTTTAAATAGGGGGAGATCAACTAAGTTTAAAATGCTCCAATATAATTGAAAAAATATATATATAGAAATGGATCCTAAGGAAATAATTACAGATGAGTGTGAAAATCAGCTGAGAAATGTATCAGGATGGCATTGGTTATAATAGCAAAATTAAGGCAAAAAAACCTATGTGACAGTAAGAGTTAAATAAGTAATGTTATGTTTACATAAAGCAATATTATATGAACCAAAAAAATAAGTAATACACTGATATGGTTTGGATCTGTGTCCTCATCAGATCTCATGTCAAACTGTAGTCACCAATGTTGGAGGTGGGGCCTGGTAGGGGGGTGACTGCATCAAGGGGTTGGTTTCTCACGACGGTTTAGCGCCATCCCCTTGGTACTGTCTTCAGGATAGTTTGTTCTTGTGAGATCTAGTCATTTAAAAGAATGTAGCAACCCCCCACACCTTTCTCTCGCTTGTGGTCCTGCCATGTGAGACTCCTCGCTCCCCCTTTGCATTTCCCCCATCGGAAATTTCCTGTGGTCTCCCCAAAAGCAGAAGCCACTGTTAGGCTTCCTATACAGCCTGCAAAACTATGAGTCAGTTATACCTCTTTTCTTTATAAATTCCCCAGTCTCAGGTATTTCTTTGTAGCAATGTGAGAACAGACTAATAAATACACCACACAAAATATATAGAAAATAGGAAGAGTAAAATGACACCATTTACAATAACAAAGATGAAAAAATCTAGTAATATACTCAACAAGACCTTTATGACAACTTTGAAAACCCTACCAATGGACTTAAAAGACCTGAATGAATTGAAACACACATCCTATTCCTGGATTAAGGGATTCAATATCATGAGTGTAATAATGGCAAAAACCTAATAAAATGAACAAGTACATGTTGAAAGTGGTAAAATCTGAATAAGGTCTGTAGCTAGTCATCAGTACTGTACCAATATCAATCTCTTGGTTTGATATTATACTACTGGCATGTAGAATGTCACCACTGGGAGAAGCTGGGTGAAAGCTACTATTTTTGCAGCTTCCTGTGAGTTTACAATGATTTCACAATGAAAAGTTAATTCGCTTTAGGGAGAGACTTGGATCAAGGTGGCAGGACTTCTTACTGTTTACTCTTCTGAAAGCTTTTTTAAAAACCGCAATGTAGATATAGTCTATTTAAAAGAGCATATTTTCTTCATCTAATGGCTTCCACCCTCCTAAATATCACTTTTTTCCTAAAACTTTCCTCGTTATTTTTTTCCCCAAATTGATTCTACCCTGCCTAACAATATGCGTTTTTTTGTTATCTGTAAATAAGAAAAGACTCCAGCATTCCACAGATGTGGCCACAATACCATCTTGAAATAGGTCCTCGTTATTCCCAGGGAATCTTAATTCCTCATGGCAAATTTCCTGTCCCCATTGACCAGTCCTCGTCCTTTAAGAACAAAATCATCTTTTTTTTTTTTGAGACAGAGTTTCGCTCTTGTTACCCAGGCTGGAGTGCAATGGCGCGATCTCGGCTCACCGCAACCTCCGCCTCCTGGGTTCAAGCAATTCTCCTACCTCAGTCTCCCGAGTAGCTGGGACTACAGCTACTTTTAGTAGAGACGGGGTTTCACCATGCTGACCAGGATGGTCTCGATCTCTTGACCTAGTGATCCACCCGCCTCGGCCTCCCAAAGTGCTGGGATTATAGGCGTGAGCCACCGCGCCCGGCCCCCCAAGAACAAAATCATCTTCTAGGATATACTGCAAGCCAGAGCTCAAAGGTATTCAAAGAAGACTAAAGCTATCTGGGGTATGGTACCTCATAACAAGGCATCGATCGCTCATCATCTTATGTGCCTCTCAAGGATAGCTCCCTTTTTCCCTACAGACAGTACACTTCTGAGCCACCAGAGTTATTCACAGAATCGTAGGCACAAAGCTTATAGTGAATAAATACATGATGGTTAAATGGAGAAGAACACTGAGAGAGGGCATGCGGCTACTTTAGCCATCCCTTTTAGTCTTTCATTTGCCAGAAAGGGAGAAATAAGGACTAAGACCGAAACAGGGTCTCTGTGAGGCAGCAAGGTGCTGAAGGAAAGGCCTGAAAAATCACAGAAGAAAATGCCAACTTACTTGGGACATGACTTTAAGTTTAAAAGCCATTTTTGTCAAGGTGCCATGGCTCATGCCTGTAACACCAACACTTTGGGAGGCAAAGGTGGGAGGACTGCTTGAGGCTAGGAGTTTGAGACAAGCCTAGGCAACATAGTGACACTTTGCCTCTACAAAAAATTAGCCACGTGCAGTCCCATGCTAATTGGGAGGCTGAGGCAGGAGTAGTGCTGCAGTCAGCTGGTTGCTCATTTTTGCCTCCTGATTCCTCTTTTGGAAGAGAAATTGTCCTGGGAAGGCAAAGTTAGGGAGAAAGAAAGGAACTATAAGAGCCAAATCTGTCCTGTAGTTCTCAAGATCAGCTCAGAAACCCTTTCTTCCCCTACTCTCCTCCTTTCCCTCATTTTTCAAACACAAACACATTGTCATAATAGGATTCCAGATACTGGGGAGCTATTATAGAGTCAGGTATTTAATTTGTACCTATAATTCCCATGGGTACCTGGGGCGGGGAGCCATGGGGTAAGAGTGAGGGTAGGTCTCACCGAATCCAATGCCAGGACTGGATTCTGGACCTGGACTCTGGGACAAACGTTCTATCTTAGAAAGCTCATGGGTGTCTTGGGAGATAGCTGCTTCATTCAGAGAATGGGCACAACAGAGCCTGATGAGGATCCAAGACATCTGACCCCCGCACTCTAGTTTCTCTGAACTAGGACATGCAGTCTTGAGGCGTAAAGCTTTTCCCCGCAGTCCAGGGCTTCCCAGATTCTCGCACCAAAGTGCCCCTAAAACAGCAGAAAGAATGACACACATTCTTGGGAGGTGGTTTAAAGAAAACAAAAAACTGCCAAGTGACCGATTTCTCCTAAGGTTTCTTGGATCTCTTGACCACACCCCTTATTCTAGTATTACCAGGTTTTCAGAACAATCTCCAGTCTAGAAGAAACTTGCTCCACGGAACAACTCAGAGGACGGCCTACAGGATTAAAGAAAACCTTAAATGGAAAAATTCGCTTTTGACCAGGGACAACAATCAGTAAGTGGTAGCTGCTAGTCACAGAGGTAATGGTGAAAGTCCCAATAGTAGTATCTGTTAGCTTTTATTTTTATTATTACCACTACCTAGTCACAAAAATGGGAAACCCAAACTAGTCCCTCACATATTCTCCCTACTACCTAGTCCCCCAAAACTTGTTCAGAGTCACCTGGGAGAAATCACAAGCCCTGGGTTCTCCTTACACATATACTCACCTATATAACCACAAAAACTGGGTCTCAACACACAGGGGGGTACACACACACACACAGTCAAAAACACTGGCTTTCCCCCCAACACACAACACTCAACCACAACAACTGGGCTCGAAAGAGTCAGTCGGATAGTATTTTAAGCTTTATGGGCTACAAGTACTGAACCCCGCCATTGTGCAAAAGCAGCCATAGAATACACGTAAATATACACAATTACACATATTCGAAGTCAGTGGTTCCCCACGGAGATGTACACACCGCAAAAACTGGGCTCTAGATCAACAGTAAATATTTCCGGCTTTCTGCGGCCACATAGCACCTGTTCCATCTACTCAACTCTGCCCTTCAGCAAAAGCGGATGGAGAAGCTAAACAAATGTCCACGAGCACACACATTCACAATCAGTGTCCTCCACCACAGAGGAAACCACAAAAACCAGCTGATCGACACACGTAGAAGGAAACACAACGGTTCGTCCTAACACTTATTCAGGGTAACACAATGTGGGTCTCACCTACACTAACGCGCGAACAAAACCCAGATGACCCGGATGAGGCCACACTTCACACCTTCTGTCACAGACTCAAAATCACGCAACCCTCACTTCACACAACTCTACCGCGGACGCCCCCGGACCTTCCGCTGCCCGCCCACTCCTCGCCCCTTCTCCCCTCCTGGCCCTTTCTCCCCTCCTTCCCTCCCATCCCCTTCTCCCCGCCCGGGTCAGCCTAACCGCCCCCGTCACAGCCACAGTTTGACCGCCAGCCCGCCGGCTGCGCAGGCGCAGTAGCACACCAAACCGCTGCTACAGGCCACGCAGGGGCCTTTGGGAAATGAAGTCCGGGCGCCACGCAAAGGACTGTGGGCCTCTTCGCAGAAGGTGCAGGTGAGTCCCCCACTCTTGGCAGAAAGAAACATCCCTACGCTACTCTCCCGGGTCAGTTCATCTCAGACCCGGACAGATCAAAAGCAGCGCAGCCCAAGCCCTCTTCACCTCATGTTCTGGGTGGGACCTTCCACAGCCTCCTTGCACCCCGGAGGCTTCTGGATGTTGCAGGGTGACTGCGTAGTGCGCACGCGCGGATGAGGCCGGCTCCAAACCTCGGGAATGTGGAGGCGAAGGGCGGTGGCGGGCGGGGGCAATAACCCCTCACACGGGAACGGGTAGGTGTGGGGAGCGCGGAAGGGGGCGAATTGGGGGAGGTAGGGCCTTGGTGTCCACACGTGATCTCCTGAAATGCTAAAGAGGGTCGGGCGTCGGTCGCCAAGGAGCCCGGTGCGCGTGCCAGCCTCGGGGGTATGCGCAGGCGCAGGGCCTCGCGCGCCCGCCCCAAGGACTGCACCGAATGCGCGAGCGCGCCTGTGCGCGTGGCGCTGAGGGGGGCGGGGCCTCAGGCCGAGTCTGGTGGAACTGTCCCCAAGAGGCGGGAGAGCGCGCGCCGCGTGGCCTTGTTTGGGGGCGGGGCCACGCGCCCACCTGCGTGGTGCGTGTGTGGAGCGGGGTGCGGCGCGCGGTCCCGGGGTCCCGGAGGGGAGTGCGCAGGCGCGGGGTCCCTGCGCGGCTGTCACGGTGGTCGCCGCTGGGGTCGGAGCCCGGGAAGACCGAGGTGAGGGGGCTGGCGAGAGTGTGGGTGTGTCTGAGAGCGTAGGCTACTGCGTGGACGTCCCTAGCCGGGCGCGCGTGGGTTTGCGCGTCCGCGATGGCGCGGGCGTCTGCGCGGGTGCTTGCGTGGGTGGTGGGCTCGGGACTGCGTGGGGTTTGCGTCCTTGCGCCGCTGTGGCTCTTGGGGCTTGCGCGCCCGAGGGTGAAGTGGGTGCCGCGTGTGAGGGGTCTGTGTCGGGAGTGCGGGTGTGTATCGCTGCGTGACCCACGCGAAGGAAACAATGGAGCCTGTGGGAAGCCAGGCGTGGGTGTGTAACGCTGGGTGTGAAAATTTCTGTTGCTGGATGTGTGTGTGTGTGTGTGTGTGTGTCAGTGTCAGGCTGACCTAGCCGTTTATTGTATCCTGGGGTTACTGTGTGATTTGTCTGGGCGTCTGTCTGCCACTTAGCCTCGGTGGCTTTGCGGTTGCGTGTGACTGTGCCATTCTGGTGTGTCTTACTGTAACCATGGAAATGGAGGCCCTCCTGGGGAGAATTCTGAGGAGCTGTAAGGTGTGATAGGCTGCTCTGGAAATCTGTGACTCTGTTTAACTGTGCATGACTTTCCTCCTTGATAAAATAGCATATTAATAGCACTTGCCTGGGTGTTATTGGGAAGATTAAACAGGATGACATAGCTGCAACAGCCTGCACAGAGCTTGTCACATACTAATCACCGTGTTTAGGTGTTGGTGATAGTGCTGATGGTCATTTTTCTCTGACTCCATCCAGAGGCAGAGGTAGTGGTGAATCCTGGAGGAGTTTGCATCTCTGAACTTGGGACTGGGTGGTCTTTGTCCTCATACCAGGGCATCTGACCATCTCCAGTTGAGCAGTGGTGTGCTGCCCCTGCCAAGCACCTGCGTCATCTGTTTTCTGCGTGTTTGCATTTGAATGGAGGACAGAGCCCTCCTCTGAAGCTGCGAATGGTTGCGTCCCCTTCCTACAAGGATAGCTTGGAAAATTAAGAGCATAGACTGGCGCCCCACCGTCTGGTGTTGACTTCTGGTTTCACCACTGGCTAGCTGTGTGACTGACTGGGAGAGCTTACTTACACCCACCACCCCTCAGATTCACCTGTAAAACAGTAGTAATAACAGAACCAACCTCAGCTTTATGGTGAGCTTAAGTAGAACTTGGCACAAGGAAGTGCCGCATAAATGGCCATCGTTTTATTATTAGCATAATAATCCCACACCTGGAGAATAAAATCCACGTAGAAAAGCAAAAGGATGAATCCCAGAGTAAAGGTTTCAGGTCCAGATGTAAAATAACTTGGACGTCTAGATCAGGGCTTAGGTTCGAATTGTGTAGTCAGGGTCCTGGGAGGGCAGCCTTAGGGTGGAGGAGGTGGGGTCAAGACCAAAGGATCTTCCTGATGGAGATGTCCTTAGGGAGTACATGGGGTTAAGAACAGAACTTTGAAGTGTCAGGGCCGAAGGGATGTTTCCATATAACACAGGGGTCTGGAAATGTTTCTGTCCAGAACAGTGTTTCTCAGCCTTGGCACTATGACATTTGGGGCCAGATAGTTTTTTTTATTGGGTGGTGGGAGGGGGTGCTATTCTGTGTATTATAGGATGTTGTACAGCAACCCTGGGCTCTATTTACCATGCCAGTAGCACACCGCACCTCCCTCTGGGTTGTGACAAGCAAAAAAAAAATGTCTCCAGACACTGTCAGGTGTCCCCTGTAGAGGCAAAATTACTCTGGTTGAGGGGACCCTGATGCAGGTGCACCATGGACAGACCTGAGGCATGATGATAGGGAGAGAGCAAGGGAGCCTGGGAAGGCAGGGAGGGAAGAGATGATAAAGGGATAGCGTTCTGAGATGAGAAGAAAGGGGTCCATGGCCTGCAGCCCAAGTAAGCTCCGAGATGCATGTATTCATTCAGCCATTGAGTGCCTACCATGGATTGGGCACTGTGCTAGTCTCTCAACAAAACAGGCAAGGTTCTTACTCAGCTGGAGATTGCATTTAGTAGGAGAGGCAACAATAACATCTATAATAGGTGCTGATAGGTATTTTGAAAAGTAAAGCAGGGTAAAAGGATTACAGGGTGTTGGCAGGTGCTCTTAGAGTCAATATCCAGGTTTCCCATGGGCATCTTGGTCAACTCCAGAGCCAGGAATGGCCACCAGCAGTGACCCTTGGGAATCCCTGGATTAGCTAATCTAAGAGTTTGAATTTGATCTTACCAAAGACTTTTCTCTTCCTTGAGGTCTGGACTTGGAACAGAAACAGGTCAGAACTCTAGCCCTGTGGTTGAGACTCTGAGACTCAGGCATTATTCTAAACTGTGGCTTCACGTTACTGTCAACCTGGAATGCTTTATTTAAAAACAAACAAACAAGTGGCTCAGCCTCAATCCCCAGAGATTCTGATTTAATTGGTCTGGCATAATGTACTGCCATCAGCCGTCACTATTTATTAGAGAGCTCCCAAGAGAGTAATGTACGCACAGGGTTGAGAGCTACAGCTCAGTGCCTGCAGCCCAGGCTCCTTTGGGGCCTTTGGGAATGAGATAAATTGATTTGGAGGAGTCAGGGGGAGGATGTGAGTGACCTCTGCTTGGCTATCTTGTCAAAAACAGTCCTCACAGTAGGGGTGTTCCTAGCCATATCCTTTAAGTGAGGAAATCTAATCTGTTCCCAGGCAAAGTGGAGAAATGGCAGGCTAGACATGTGTGTGCATAGCCTGTGTTCTTCCTGTAACAGCTGTGCTGAGGTCTTTGGAGATACTGCCTACATATGTCCCTGGCCTCTGGGCTGGCAGGTTCAGGCCAGGGGTGATCTCTGAATATTTGACGGCTGGTACAGCAAAAGCTGACTGGCCCAAAGCAGGCAGTGAGGCTGTGGCAATGCCTTTAATGGCTGGTTTCAGTATATCAGGACCTTCCCTCAATTCAGTACCCAGCACAGCCCCCCAGGCTCAGAGGGGTGTCAGGGCAGGAGGGGAAAGCCCCTCAGTTACTTGCCTCCAAGGAGGGCACAACCACTCTCCAGTAACTCTTTGAAGCATCTTCCCATCCAGGTTCCAGGCATTCTTACCTCAGGAGGACATAGCTTTGTTCCTTTCAAAGCCCTTTCCCATCTATCATCAGGGACTCAGAAGGTGAGCCAAGTTGATAGCCCTGCCTTGATGTGGTATGTGCAATCCAGCCTTATTTTATTTCATTTGTTGTTTTGAAGATGTAATTATATGTTCATGACACAAAATGCCAAAGCATAGAGAGAAGAAAGCAGGTTTTGGATTTCCCACGCATGCCTTCTGGTTCCTTTCTTTAGGGACAGTCACTGCTATGAATTTTTTGTTTATCCTTCCAGAGGCAGATGAAGTCAGGTATCCCCTTAGACTGATGTGGCCGGCATAGCACACCCTGCTAATTAGAGGCCCCTCCTAGACCATGGCTCCTGGACCTCCTTGCCCAGTGAGTGTTGCTGGAAAGAGGGTCTCAATCCAGACCGTAAGAGAAGGTTCTTGGATCTTGCACAGGGAGGAAATTCAAGGTAAGCCACAGAGCACAGTGAAAGAAACAAGTTTGTTGGAAACTACTCTGTTACAGAGTAGGGTGTTCTCAGAAAGCAGGAGAAGGAATTGGAAACTGTAAGGAGCTGTAATTAAACCTGGAATGTGCAGATGTGCTTACTAAAGGTAGGCCTATTTGTGCTATCAGTGACCATTCATCTTTCACCCTAAGCCTGGTCATTGACATTATCTCTGAGGAAAGTGGGCTGCACTCTCAGGACATCTGGACATTCTGCAGGCTTGGTGGGAGATGGTCTGTGTGTCTATAAATTTTCTGTAATTATAATAGGTGGTCAGCTTGGGATGTGGCTGTTTTCAGACTGTAAGCATTAACCTTAAGCAGGGGCCTTGGAGTGCCCACTTATTCACTTAAAGATAGAGTCGCTCTGGTCATGTTTTATTAATCCAGAGGCCTGGTAACCAGGGGTCCTTCTAAACAAGAGCACCAGAGTTGGGTGTGGCTCAGGGTACCATCCTGAGGGGCTGGGAAGCCATACTTCCAGCTGCCTCCCATTGGGGCCAGGACGTTGATCATGTGCCCACCTCAACTCCATCTGTAGCAGAACGACATTCATTAGAACCTGTCTGTAAGGCTGATACAGCTGAGGGGTGTGGTAGAGGGGCGGTTACCTCTTACTGGCTTATGTTGCAGAGTCCGCAAGGCCACCTCCCAGGTTTAAGCATTCTCAAGGGCCTCCCAGGACCCAGCCGGTAGTCATGCTCACAGCTAATGATTTATTACAGCCAAAGAATGCAGAGCAGTATCAGCAAAGGGAAGGTTGCACGGAGCAGAGCCTGGGGAAGTCAGGGCCAGGCTCCCAGGAGTCCTCTCCCAGTGCAGTCCTGAGTGACATACTAATTCCCTTAGTAATGAGTTAGAACAGCACATACAAGGTAGTGTCTACACAGCATGGCCATTGGATACTCAGTGTCCACATTTGTTACTGTGAGCTGCTCACATCAGCATCCTTTGCTTGGCAGATACCAAAAGTACAGACTCCCAGAAGGAAAGTAGGTGTTCAATGTAAGGTATAAATTGTGGGCTCCTTGCACCACACATACAGCGAAGTTGAAGGTATTCTTAATAGTCAAGAAGAGTTTTATATCCGTGTAGGGAACTGTCTCCACCCAGATCCTTAGACACCAGCACACAGGACTCTCAGGAGAGCAGCCTCAAGCTTGCCCTGCTGGTCTTCTCTGCTCAGCTTGTTTCCTCTGACATGGGCAGATGGAAGGGTGGCACACTGTATGGTTAAGAGCCAGGCATTGGGGGCAAATACCCAGGTTTGAACCCTGGCTGTGCCACTGATCTACCTTATGACAATGGGCAAGCAATTCCTTCCTCTCTGTGCTTCTGTCTCTTCGTCTGGAAAATGGCATTAGAACCAGACTTGCCACCAGATGTGAGAATTAAAATGATAATCTTCAGTGTTGCTTAGCACATGTAGCACTCAACGTTTATTCATCTTGTTAATAATTCATTTTAGTAGTTCTATTCTTTCTACTACTTTATCCTACAGAGAAAGAAGCATTCTTCTGCCTAGCTTCTCTTAAATAGGACAAGGCCATCTTAGGATTCACGTTTCATATCAAAACATATCCATTATCTAACTCTGAACTCAAGCATGATGGCCTTGGATTTATTTATCTTCTTCTGCCTCCATCCCCAGGGGGACGAAACGAACATCTGTAGAGGGAATGTCTATTATTTCCATTTTTCCAGGCTGTATCCTGCTACTTCTTTTCATTAAAAAGTCACAGAAAGCTTTTGGGAACATTTCTGCTGTTGGCACCAGGGTATGATGATGGCATTCTTTTGAGGCATGCACTGGAACAGTTAGGGGTGAACTGTCATCGTGTCTACAACTTTCAGACAATTGCTTTTTTAAAAAAGTGTATGAAAAATGTTAACATTTGGTGAGTAATGAGGCATTCATTGTATGATTTTCTCAAGATGTCAAGCTTTCCACAATAAGGTGAATGAAAAGTATGTCCCCATTTCCGTCCTCTCCAAAGACAAGTGTGGAGGACCAGGGAATGGCTGCAGCAGAACTGTCTCTCTGGGATGGGGTTTCAGCATACCAAGGATTTGGTTGAGTTAGGCAATGAGTGTTTACTGAGCACCTGCTCTGTGCTAGGTAGGTTCTCAGCCCTGGGAGTAGAGCAGGGAACAAAACAAAGTCTCTGCTTTCCAGCTCAGGTCATTGTGTGTGTGCAGGGAGAGGGGAGGTACTAACCACATGGACACCCACATAAACAAGCTGTTTTCAGAAAGTGGTACATGCTATGAGGAGAATGGAGCAATGCAGTAATACACTGCCCTGCAGAAAGATAATGTGAGGCACATCATTTTAGATTTTCCAGCAGCTACGCTGAAAAGGGTAAAGAGCAACAAATTTATCAGTAATGTTTTTTTGTTGTTGTTTTGCTTTGTTTTTGAGACAGGGTCTCTGCTACCTAGGCTGGACTACAGTGGCATGATCTTGGCCCACTGCAACCTCTGCCTCCCAGGCTCAAGCAATCCATCTCAGCCTCCCAAGTAGCTAAGACTACAGGCACACACCACCATACTCAGCTATTTGTTTAATGTTTTCAGAGGTGGGGTCTCACTGCATTGCCCAGGTTACTCTTGAACTCAGGCTCAGGTGATCCTCCTGCCTCAGCCTCAGAGCGGTGGGATTACAGGCCTGAGCCCCTGTGCCTGGCCCATTGCAGTTAATTTTAGTGACATATTATATTTAACTGACTATATCCAAAATATTGACATTTTAACATGTAGCCAATATAACCAATTATCAATGAAATAGTTATTTTTTCATACTAATAGTTTATATTTTTTCATACTAAGTCTTTGAAATCTGATACAAGTTTTATACACACGTCCATCTAGACCCTTAATTTTCAGTGAAGATACCTGATCTGTACTTAATTTCATAAAACCTTTGGAAAAGCAGAGTCACATACCCAAGTTGTTCCAGACACACTTTAAAGTTTTATAGTAACCAAATTGAGTATCAGTTTTTCATTTTAAATTCACAGTAAATTACTTTTAATAATTTTAGCAATAATTTTAAAATTTATTTTATTATTGTTTTAATAGTGAATTGATTGGAATGAAAATGAGTTCCAGGCTGGGCACAGTTGCTCGTGTCTATAATCCCAGCACTTTGGAAAGCCTAGGCAGGCTGATTGGTTGAGCCCAGGAGTTTGAGACCAGCCTTGGCAACATGCCAAACTCTGTCTCTGAAAAATACAAAAATTAGCTGGATGAGGGGGCAGATACCTGTGGTCCCAGCTATTTGGAAGGCTGAGGTGGGAGGATTGCTTGAGCCAAGGAGGTTGAGGCTGCAGTGAGCTGAGATCGCACTACTGTGCTTCTGCCTGGGCAGCAGAGCAAGACCCTGTCCCCCAAAAAAAAGGAAAAAGGAAGAAAAGAAAATGAGTTCCTCAGTTGCACTAGTGTTATTTCCTGTGCTCAGTTTTCACATGTGGCTAGTGGCATTCACATTAGACAGCATAGGTATAGCCTGATACAGGGCAGAGATTCTTTTATATGGGTAGATCAACGGCCCCCCTCGAGGAGGTGATCTGACCGCATCTTCCCTCCTCCACTCCACTCACCCTAGTCATGCCACCACCGTTTCCCCCAGGTTTCTGCAAAGCTACCTACTGAGTCCACTCCTCACTCCTGTTCTCTCTCCTAACACACAGTTTACCCACTATATAGACACACCCAATTTTTTTGTTAACTGTTAAGTCTGATGGTGTCACTCCCCTGCTCAGCTCCCCTACCTCCCCCAATGATGTCACACTTTGGATCAGATCCAAGCTGCTCAGCACCCCTTTCATGGTCTGGCCCCTCCTGCCTTAGCCCACCCTCCCCACTGCAGTCACTCTGCCTCAGTACACTGACCTTGTTCTCCTCACACCAAGCCTGCGCTCAGCCAGGACCCTGGCACCTGCTGTGCCTCTGCCTGGAATGCTCTTCCCCTAGCACCCACATGGCTCACGCTCTCACATTTGGACCTCAGCTCCATGTGGCCTCCTCAGAGAAACCTTCCCTTACCATCCCACTACTCTCTAACCCCTGCCCTGGTCTGTTTATTCTTCATAGCAATGACCATGACTATCATTGTGCTTTATATGGATTTGCTTCCCCTACTGGAATGCAAGGTGCTTGGGGAGCTGGCTCTCTTCCACTCTAACTCACTGTTCTCTCTCCAGTACCTGGGACAGCTGGACACCTAGTGGGTGCTCAGTAAATACTTGTCAAATGGATGGCCAGGGGTCTGTACAGTCCTCATTTACCTCCTAATCAAGAACCCGCTGCGATCTTAGGCATAAAAAGTGTTGGCCATGCCCTTCCTAACCGTGAGAGGGTGAGGTGGGCAGGAATGCTCCAGGTTTTCTGACAGCTGTGTGTGTGTGTCTGTGTGTGCATGTGCGTGCGTGCGGTGCGTGCGTGTGTCCGTCCAGGTTAGGGGCCTGTGGACTCTGGCACTGCACAAAGGCCCAGTTGGCCTCATGACCTCTCTTCTCCCCGCAGCCCTGCCTTACCAGCTCTCTGCCCCACTCTGAGTGTGGACCCTCAAGTGGGAGGAAAGGATGCCTGCTGCACGGGGTAAATCCAAATCCAAGGTAAGTGGCAGTTTCTCTATCTTCAGGAACATCCCATCGTGTCTTGTGAGATGTTGACCATTCGCTTTCCTTTTATGGAGACTTGTTGCCTATTGGAGATCCATCCAATGCCTAGTCCTTGGTTTTCTCCCATTGCCATGGGGGATAAGAGCCTGAGATGGGCCCAGCATCCAGGAAACTGCTCAGCGGGCATCTCTCCATTCCCCAGTGTGCACATGGCCACTCGCCTGTTGGTTCAGCATTTCCAGGGGCTTTGCCAGTGCCAGGAGAAATGCCCTCCCCCAGGAGAAATGTCCTCCCTGGAGGAAGGTGAGAGCCATTGTGATTTCTCAGCATGGAAATGAATGCCCAGGTGGGGCCTGCAGTAGCAGAGAGGATTTGACATGTACTCTGGAGTTACTCTTGTTGTGTGGTTTTGTTTCTTTTTGTAAAACCGGTATTTACATGGAGGAAATCCCTCTAGCTAAGGTCCCAAGACTGAGAGGCACCACATAGCCCTGTTATTCCGTTGAAGGCATTGGCGCAGGCAGTGAGGTGGTATGGGCGGCCTTCTGTGGTCAGCATGCTCCACCAGTGTCAGTCATCGAGTGGTTTTTACAACAGCATCTCAAATGCAGTTTCCCATAACAAGCGTGTTTGCTTTCAGTTATGTGTATTAGTTCCTTCCTGCTGCTGTAACAGATTAGCTGCAAACTTGGCAGCTCAAAACAGCACGTGTTTATTATCATGCAGTTTTGTGGGCTGGCGCCCAGGCACAACATGGTTTAGCTAAGTCATCTGCTTTGGAGTGCACAGTGCTGAAATCAAGGTGTCGAGCCGGCTGTGTTCTCATCTGGGGCTCAGGTCCTCTTCCAAGCTTGCTGGTTAGTGGGCAGATTCACTTCCCTCTCACACTTTCCACCTGACCCTCATTTTTCATCTTTAGACAGCAAGAACTGATAACCAACTGGCCAGGTCAAGTCCAAGATAATCTGCCTATTTTAAAATATTCTTATGTTAAGGTCAAGTGATCAGTGACCTTGATTATACCCTCAAAGAACCTTTTGTCATGTGTAACATATTCACATGTTCCTTGGAGAGCATGTGGTTAGGAGATTAAATCAGGAACCACACTGTCTGGATTGAACCCTAGCTTCTCCGTTTACTAGCTGTGAGACCTGCAGTAAGTTTGCTCACCTCTCTGGGCCTCAATTTCCTCATCTGTAACATACTGTGATTCCGTTGACAGTGCCTCTGCAAAAATGCCTGGCCTTTGTAAATACCTGGTAGATCCAGGTTGCCACGTATTTTTAATGCAAGATAATTTTAGTGGCAGCTGTGTCTTTTTTTTTTAATATAATAGCAAACATTTATTAAGCACTTAAATTGTGCCAGACATCATTATAAGCAGCTACATACATCATTAGCTCATTTATTATCTCAGCAGTCTCATGCATTGTTATTATTGTTCCTATCTTGCCAATAGAAAACTGAGGTACAGAGATATTAGGTGTCCAAAGTTATATAGCTTGTAAAAGGAGATTTGGTGTATGAACCCAGCCAGTCCGGTACCAGAACCTGCATTCCTAACTACCCTATTACAAGAATGCTTATCCAAAAGTGATTTAAAATAGAGGAAATCTAAAAGCAACTTAAAGATCCATAAATTAGGGTAAATTTCCAGTATGAAATAGGTATATAATCACTAAAAACATGTTTTTCAGAAAAATTCAATGATACAGGAAATGTTTATGAAAATATAAAACAGCTTAATATAGTAATGTGACATTTATTGAGTGATTACTGTGTTTCAGGCTCTATTCTACATGATTTATAATGGACTATCTCAATTAATTATTACACTTACTTTGAGACAGGTACTATTTTCATCCCCATTTTACAAATGAGAAAAACTTCCAGAAGTTAAATAATTTTCTCAAAATACAGACCCTGGGATTCAAATGCAAATTGTCGGAAACCGGAAGCAGTGCTCTTAAATAGCACTCGACACAACTTCTCCTTTATCCTCCTATAAAATGGAATGAAAATTACAAGCACCCATTAATTCATTCATTCAACAAGTATTTACTGAACATTTCATATGTCCCAGGTACCCCTTAGCATTCAGACTACAGCAGTGAACAGGTAGATAAAGTTCCTCTATTATATTCTAGTGGCAAATTAAAACATCAAACCACTCATTGTAATAAAGTTTAATGAGCACTAAGACAAGGGAAGTTCCAGGGTGCTTTGGAAACTGGTAGTCTAATTAATTCCTGGTATGACAAGTCCCTTTTAAATCCTATTATTTTTACATGTTAGTCTGGGCAGGACACAATTCAGATGATCAGTGAGCACTCCACCCATCCAGCTGTGTCTTATATTGTATTATATTTAATTTGTTTAATACATCTGCCCCTTTGGCTTCAGAACCCTGAATGCTTCCTGAATGATTCTTGTACCTCATGCCTCCCATGTTTAAGATGTGTGTACTGTTTCCCCCAGTCACGTGGAAGCACGAGCCCATGGTGAATGGACGTTTGATTTTTCATTTCAGGCACCTATAACATTTGGGGGACTTAGCCATCTACTTCTCCCAGGAGGAGTGGGGAATGGCTGAGCCCCATTCAGAAGGATTTGTATGAAGATGTCATGTTGGAGAACTACCGGCACCTGGTCTCGCTTGGTAAGGCTCTTCTTCCCCCACAGTCCAGAACCAGCCTGTCGAGGGAGTTGCATCACTCTGGGTCTAGTCAGGAAAATGGAAGCCACTACATTTTCTTTCTTTCTTTTTTTTTTTTTTTGGTGATGGAGTCTTGCTCTGTTGCCCAGGCTGGAGTGCAATGGCGTGATCTCAGCTCACTGCAACCTCTGCCTCCCGGGTTTAAGCGATTCTTCTGCCTCAACCTTCTGAGTTGCTGGGATTACAGGCACGTGCCACAACGCCCAGCTAATTTTTGTGTTTTTAGTAGGGATGGGGTTTCACCATATTGGCCAGGCTGGTCTTGAACTCCTGACATGATCCACCCACCTCAGCCTCCCAAAGTGCTGGGATTATAGGTGTGAGCCACCGCACCCGGCTTACTTTTTTTTTAAAGATCTATTTTGAGATATAATTCATATACTATACAATTAACTCATAAAAAGTGCACAATTGCAGTTTATATATAATAGTGTATTCAGAGTTATGCATCCATCACCACAATTAATTATATTTCCATTATTCTCACTCAAAAACCCAGTTCCCATAAGTAATCACTCTCTCTCCCCCAGCCACTCATCCCCCCCAGATTAGGTAACTACTAGTCCACTTTCTATCTCTATGGATTTGCCTGTTCTGGACCTTTCATACATATGAAATCATAAATATGTGGCTTCTTTCATTTATGATGTTTTTGAGATTCATCATGTTGTAGCATGTGCCAATACTTCATTCCTTTTCTTTGCCAAATATGTATTGTATAGATAGACCACATTGTGTTTATCCATTCATCAGTTAATTGATGGGCAGTTGGGTTGTTTTCACTCTCTGGTTTCATTCTCTGGTTATTTTGATAAGCTGCTATGAACATATACAAGTTTTTTGTTGTGGATGTGTGTTTATTTTTCTCGGGTATATACCTAGAGGTAGAATTGCTGGGTCATATGGAAACTCTGTAGGCAACTTTTGATTTCTTTTGATAGAATTTAAGGAATTAAAGAGGTGTTGTTAAAAGGTGAATAGTGGACATTGATGTAACACAGAGATAGTAACTGTAGGATGCTGCCACCATCCCTAGGGTTGGAGGGACAAAGAGAAGAGTTTGGGGTTTTTAGGACTTCAAGGAAGGTGTCCTCAGACCTGGAACTCAGACTTCTGAAGCGGGGGGAAGTGTGCTTCGTAGTATGTTTATACTTCTGAGGGGCCAGATGAAACTGGTTCTGGGAGTACAGAACTAAAAAAAACCCAGACATCGAAACCAACAAAGCCCCTATTGGTGGATGTTGACAGGAAGCAGCTGGTGAAGCAGAAGCGAAGATAGCAAAGCCCCAGCCCTGGGACCACAAAAGATATCACAGAAGGGCGGGAGTCTGGAGCAGAAAGACAGGAACTTCCTAACCAGCCTCAGGAGTTTCTGATTCAATTCTCAGGAAAATAGTTTGCTTTGTAGAGTTAAAATTTAACAACTCTACTGGCTATAACTGAGATTTCTGCATCTCTGTGTGAGATTTAAACAACCAAACTCAACACCGTATACTCTAACACCAGATGTTTGGGGGTTTTCCCACACACATCAAACAGTTCTCCAGCAGACTCCAGCTGGGTGTTCTCCAATTCAGTTCAATTCTGACACTGTCTACCTGGAGATAGTGTCAGATCTCACAGGGTAAGGGCCAGTCCCACGAGACTGTCCCCTACTTGAAATGCCAGTTGTATGTCCAGGCCTCTGGAACTTCCGACTGACCAACTCTAAATTAGGGGGATTCCCATACCCTCTCCTCAGGTTCAGTCATTTGCTAGAGTAGCTTTCAGAACTCAGGGAGGCGCTTTACTTCTGCTTACAAGTTTTGTGTAAAACATACTACAAAGGATACAGCTGACCAGCCAGATGCAAGAGTGCAGAGGGCTAGGTACGGGGGGAGGGGCAAGAGCATGCACCCTCTACTGTACCACCCTCCACATGGTCAGCAACCCTGAGGCTCTCCAGACCCAGTACACTGGGAGTTTTTAAGGAGGCTTCAGGTAGGCATGGTTGATTAAATCATTGGCCATTAGTGATAGGCTCAAACTCCAGCTCCTGTCCTCTCCTCAGAGGCCAGGCAGTGGGGCTGAAAGTTCCAACCCTTTAATCACATGATTGGCAACCAGCCCCTGTCTGAAGGCTGTCCAGAAGCCCCCAGCCACAGTCTTCTCTTAACATATGAAAGACACATATATGGAAGATTTCTAGGGTTTAAGGAGCTGTGTGCCAGGAAACAGGGATGAAAACCAAATACCTATTTCTTGTTACAAACCACAATATGACACTCCCTATTCTCTAGCTGCCCTTCACATCCTGTATGCTCTTTCATGCTGCTAAACCACATTCCTGTTGATGCAGGGCGTGGCTCTGACTTCTCTGGTGCCCACATTTATAGTCAATTCCCACATTTGTCCCACGTACAGGTCTTTCCTTTCGGAGACCAAATGTGATCGCCTTATTGGAGAAAGGGAAAGCGCCCTGGATGGTAGAGCCAGTAAGAAGACGCCGGGGTACTGGTGAGTGACAGAGAACGAAGGCATATGTCTCAGTCCACTGGGGCTGCTATAACAGAATGCCATACACTAGATAACTTAGAAACAACAGAAATCTACTTCTCACATTTCTAGAGGCTGAGAAGTCCAAGATCGATGCGTGAGCTGATTCAGTGTCTGGTGAGGACCGCTTCCTGATTCATAGATGGCACCTTCTTGCTGTGTCTGTATGTGGAGGCAGGAGTGAGGGGAGCTCTCTGGGAGAGAGATTGTAGGTGATTACAGATGATATTAATCTCATTCATGAAGGCTCCCCCTTCATGATTTAAACACCTCCTAAAAGCCCCACCTCCTAATACCATTACCTTAGAGGGTAAGATTTCAACATAGGAATTTGGGGGAGACACAAATGGTAAATCTATTGCAGTATAGAAGCAGTCATTCTGCGTAAGAGCTCATGTGATTGTGAGGGGGCAGTCTCCTTTAAGAGATTATTTGTGTGCCCGTCCCACTGAAAGGCCCCAGGCCTATGCAGAGAATTCAAGTCTCTTCAGTATGAGTCCTAGAGGAAGAAAAAGCAACATTTTATAAGTCCTTACTAGGTGTTAGGCACTCTTCTAAGTACAGGGTCTTCCTCCCAGCAACCCAATAAGGTGAGTCTTCTTGTTAACCCTACTTTATAGATAAGCAAACTGAGGCCCAAAGAGATTTGGTGACTTGCCCAAGGTCACCCAGCTAGGAAAGAGCAGAAGAGGAGGGTTTGAGGTCTAGCCTCTGCCTGTTTCCATAAGCTAAGCTCTCCACACCTCTATGCCCACCTGTCTCCCTGCATCTCTGCTTTCATATTTCCCTTCAGAGAAGGCGTATGCTGGCCTCTTGATAATACTGATAACATTCAAATTTGCATGATTTTTGTCATTCCTTTAAAAAAATTTTTTAACTCTTCAAGTGTTCTTTTCAGCTACTTTTTAAGGATTCATTTACAAATAGATTCCTCTTTGGTTGACCAAGTTATATATTTTGTATGTTTGTTTCTTTAAGTAGCATTCATTGAGTTTCTTCTTGGATGGGATGCATCGTGTAGGAGCTAGGGATCAACATTTTGGGGTAGGCTGGGAGAAAACGGCACCACCTCGAGCATCTGGCTTTGGTGACCTCCAGGGTCTAAGGGTGTGTAGTAAGAAGCCAGACAGATGGCAGCAGAGTGCAAAAAGAAGGACTCATCTTAGTTTCAACATGAAAAAATATCCTTTATTAAAATACTGTTTTTAAGTTAGAAGAAATTTAGTCATATAAAGTTTAGAAAAAGGAAAAAGCAAAAACAGTTACATATAGTTATCCCTGATAAGTCTATTTTATGAAATTGGATTTCATGGTTATTATAAAGTTTACATATTTCTGCTTTTTCACATTTTGTTGTAGTAGTAATGTTCTATGTTACTAGTCTCTCATGTCTTATTTTCCATTTAGATTCTAATTTATTATTAACATCAGCACATCTGTATAAGTGCTTTTACCTGTGTTTTGTAGCACTGAGTCACAGTGTGGGAGCTCTAGATACTTCTGAATTACTTTGCAGAAGAATTGTCAAATCACCAGCCCCTAATAAAAAAACTAGGCACTAGGTCTTTATCTAGTAGACAACATTTCTCAGAATTGTGAGGTTTCGCAATTGTAAAATTTCACAAATTGTGGGTGTGTTGTCACAATTTGTTGCTGGAGGAATGCAGTGCAGCCTGTGTGACCACACAAAGATACAGCTCCTGAAAGCTGTGACCAATTTCCTCCTGACTTTGCCCCATTTCCCTTTGCACCCTTTACTTTGAATCCTTTTTCTGTAATAAATCATAGCGATGACTGTAACTTAAAAAGGAGAATTATCAAATCAGCACTGTCAATAGCAATGGGGTTTGATTTTCATACTCACTAGTATTGGGTATTACCATTAAAATGTTTCTCATAATTTAGTAAAATAAATTAATGCAGTCAGCATTTATTGAGAACTTACTTTGTGCAGGTTCTAGGCAAAAGCCTGTAAGTCAGCATCTCATTTAACCCTCACAACACTTGTAGAAACCTCTCCATTCCCAAGTGACAGATAAGGGTTGAGTCTTAGAAATGTTAAATAACTTGCCCAGAATCTCCTGTCCAGGAGAGGCAGTAGCAAGGTTTGAAGCCTTGGCAGTTTGCCTTTTCAGACGTTTCTCTCTCTAATTTTTCAGGTATATAGAAGGTATATATATGTACCCTGTTAATATTTACAGGGTACATAGGATGTTTCAATACAGGCATATAATGTGTAAGAATCACATCAGGGTATATAAGGTATCTATCACCTCAAGCTTTTATTATTCTGTTGCAAACATTCCTATCGCACTCCCTCAGTTATTTAAAAATGCACAACAAAGCATTGCTGACTGTATTTACCCTGTTGTGCTATCAAATGGTAGACTGTATTTGTTGCATCTAACTATATTTTTGTACCTATTAACCATCCCCTTTTTTCTGCCTCCCCCTTCCCAGCCTCTGGTAACCATCCTTCTACTCTCATATCCATGAATTAAATTGTGTTAATTTTTAGCTCTCACAAATGAGAATCTGTGAAGGTTGTCTTTCTGTGTCTGGCTTATTTCAGTTAACATACTGTCTTCCAGTTCCATCCATGTTGTTTCAGATTACAGGATCTCATCCTTTTTTATGGTTAAATACTATTCCATGAGTGTACTGATGGTCATGTGGCTATTGTGAATAGTGCTATAATAAACGTGGAAATGCAGAGATGTTTTTGATATGCTAATTTATTTTTTGGGGGGGGAATATACCGAGCAGCAGAAGGATGCTGAATCATACACTAGTTCTGTTTTTAGTTTTTTGAGGAACCTCTCCATATTGTTCTCAATAGTGGCTGTACTAATTTACATTCCCACAGAGTATGAGGGTTCCTCTTTGTCCGTATCCTCACCAGCATTTGTTGTTGCCTGCTTTGGGATAGAAGTCATTTTAACAGGGGTGAGATGATACCATGTAATTTTGATTTGCATTTTTCTGATGATCAGCGATGTTGAGCACTTTTTCATATGCCTGTTTGCCATTTGTATGTCTTCTTTTGAGAAACGTCTAGTCAGATCTTTTGCTCATTTTTTAATTGGATTATTGCATTTTTTTCCTATAGAGTTGTTTGAGCTTCTTATGTATTCTCTGGTTATCAATCCCTTGTCAGACGGGTAGTTTACAAATATTCTCCCATTCTGTAGATTGTCTTTTCACTTTATTGTTTCCTTTGCTGTGCCCAAGCTTTTTAACTTGATATGATTCTTAGTCCATTTTTAGTTTCATTGCCTGTTTGTGGGGTATTACTCAAGAACTCTTTGCCCCCAATGTCCTGGAGACTTTTGCTGGTGTTTCGTTTTAGTGGTTTCATTGTTTTAGGTCTTAGATTTGTCTTTGTTCCGTTTTGATTTGATTTTTGCATATGGCAAGAGATAGGGATCTAGTGTCTTCTGCATGTGGATATCCAGTTTTCTCAGCACGGTTTATTGAAGACACTGCCCCTTCCCCAGTGTATGTCTGTAACATCTTTGTTGAAAATGAGTTCACCGTAGATGTATGGATTTATTTCTGGGTTGTCTATCTGTTCCAATGGTCTGCGTGTCTGTTTTCATCCCAGTACCGTGCTGTTTTTGGTTACTTTCGCTCTGTGTTATAATTTGAACTTACGTAATATGATTCCTACAGTTTTATTCTTTTTGCTCAGGATGGCTTTGGCTATTCTGGGGTCTTTTGTGGTTCCATATAAATTTTAGGATTATTTTTTTCTATTTCAGTGAGGGAATGTCTCTAGTATTTTGATAGGGATTGCATTGAATCTGTAGATGAATTTGGGTAGTATGGACATTTTACTAATAATTACTCTTCAAATCCACGTGCACGGACTATCTTTCCACATTTTTGTGTCCTCGTCAATATCTTGCATCAGGGTTTTGTAGTTTTCATTGTAGAGTTCTTTCACTGCTTTTGTTAAGTTTATTCCTAGGTATTTTATTTGTAGGTATTGAAAATAGGATTACTTGATTTCTTTTTCAGATATATAAAAATATATATCTGAAAATATATATAGAAATATAGAAATATATATCTGAAGATACAGAAATAGAAATACAGAAATGGTGCTGGAATTTTATGTTGATTTTGTATCCTGCAACTTTGCTAAAATTATCAGTTCTAATAGTTTCTAGGTGGAGTTTTTATGATTTTCCAGCTAAAAGATCATATCATCTGCAAAGAAGGATAATTTGATGTCTTTCTTTCCAACTTAGATGCCGTTTCTTTCTTTCTCTTCTCTGCTGCAGCTAGGACTTCCACTGCTGTGTTGAATGCTGAATAACAGTTGTGAAAGTGGGCATTCTTTTCATGTTCCTGATCTTAGAGGAAAGGCTTTCAGGTTTTTTTCCATTCAGTATACTAGCCGTGGGTTTGTTATATATGGCTTTTATTGTGTTGAAGAATGTTCCTCTGTACCCAGGTTTTTAAAGATCATATCATGAAGGGATGTTAAATTTTATCAAATGCTTTTCAGCATCAACTGAAGTGATCATATGATTTTTTTGTCCTTCATTCTGTTTATATATGTTATTGATTTGCGTATGTTGAAGCATCCATGCATTCCTGGGATGAATCCCTCTTGTTCATTGCGAATGATGTCTTTAATGTGTTGTTGAATTCAGTTTGCTAGTATTTTGTGGAGGATTCTTGCATTAATATTCATGAAAGATAGTGGCCTGTAGTTCTTTTTTGATTTTGATATCAGGGTAATACTGGCCTTGTAGAATGAGTTTTGAAGTTTTTTGGGATAGTTTGAGTAGGATAGGTATTAGTTTTTCTTTAAATATTTGGTAAAACTCAGCTGGGTGTGGTGGCTCACACCTGTAATCCCAGCATTTTGAGAGGCCGAGGTGGGTGGATCACCTGAGGTCAGTAGTTCGAGACCAGCCTCACCGACATGTAGAAACCCCGTCTCTGCTAAAAATACATAATTAGCCGGGCATCGTGGTGCATGCCTATAATCCCAGCTCCTCGGGAGGCTGAGGCAGGAGAACCGCTTAAACCCAGGAGGCAGAGATTGTGGTGAGCTGAGATCCCGCCATTGCACTCCAGCCTGGGCAACAAGAGCAAAACTCCATCTCAAAAAAAAAAAAAAAAAAATTGGTAAAACTCAACAGTGAAGCTGTCAGGTCCTGGGCTTTTCTTTGCTGGGAGACTTTATTACAGGTGCAGTCTCATTGTTTGTTATTGCTCTGTTCAGGTTTTGGATGTCTTCATGATTCAATCTGGGTAGGTTGTATGCGTGTAGGAATTTATCCACTGTGGTGGACAGTTCCTCTCAGGCTAGAGCTGATCTAAATGCTTCCTCTAGGGATGCTGGCCAGATTCTGCCCCATGTTGCTTTCTGCTGTGACAAGGCAGCACTGAGTTCCAATGCAAAGTCTCACAATCACTCCATTCTTCCTCCTCCAAATGCGTAGATTCTCTCTTGTTGCCGTACTGCACTGCCAGGCATTGGGGTGGTGCAGGCAAATGATGACTATCTTTTCTACCCTCCTCAGTGCCTCTTTCTTTGACAGTGCCTCTTTCTTTGAATATGATGTTAAAACCAGATACTTTGATTGCTCACCTAATTTTTTGGCTCCTGTGAAGGTGCTTTCTTGTGTGGATAGTTGTTCAATTTGGTGTTACTGCAGAGGGGACAATTGCTAGAGGGCTCTATTTGGCCCTCTGGCTCCTCCAGTTTCTCCTTTTCGTTGTTGTTTTGTTTATTTGTTTTTTGAGATGGAGTCTCACTCTGTTGCCCAGGCTGGAGTTCAGTGGCCCGATCTTGGCTCACTGCAATCTCTACCTCCCAGATTCAAGCAATTCTCGTGCCTCAGCCTCCTGAATAGCTGGAATTACAGGCGTGTGCCACCACGCCTGGCTAATTTTTTGTATTTTTAGTACAGACAGGGTTTTACCATGTTGGCCAAACTCATCTCGAAATCCAGACCTCATGATCTGCCCACCTCAGCCTCTCAAAGTGCTGGGATTACAGACATGAGCCACCATGTTTGTTTGTTTCTTTAAGGAGACAGGGTCTTCTGTTACCCAGGCTGGAGTGTAGTGGTACAGTCATGGCTCACTGCAGCCTTACACTCCTGGGCTAAAGTAGTTGTCCTGCCTCAACCTCCCAAATACCAGTTTGTTTCTTGAGCCCTTGTGGACAGACTGTATATCCATATTGGTTTACCCATACTGGATAGGCCATAAATTTTTCTTGTAGATTCACTAACATTTGTTTTCTGTTTTTGCTTATTCTTGTGAATTATTTTTCATGATCTTTCCCCTTTTATCTAGCAGTGACTTCGATTTTTATTTTCTGCTTGTATAGTGAGCTTACATATAGAAAACGCATTAACCATTTGACATTACATTTTACTTCAAATTTTCCCCATTCTTTCCTATGACTTTTTGTTTTATTTACCTCTTCTTTTTCTGTTTGTTTATATGAAAGTTTTTTTCATTTTTGTGTGATTGGAAGTGTTGGCATTCACATTGTAATTTTTCTTTTTATTTCCATAGTTAGAAATCCATCTAGTCTCTAGAATTTGGGGTATCTTTCATATTATCTTACTTTGTTTTTAATGGTTGTGTACTTTCATATTGAACTAATGCACCTGGGATTAATTTTGGCATACGGTGTGGTTTAAGCACTTCCACATTGAAGATGGGGGAGATGGGCTGAGGGGGATATGTTAGTATTCCACACAGGACGGAACAAAGGAAGGTACAAAGATAAAGGAAGGGAAGCTAAGAGTTTTAGGAAAATGTGAGTGGGAGAGGCAGCTTAACTGATGTGACTTAATGGGATGTGGGGGTGGGAAGGAGTATAGGATGAATCCTCTGTTGGATGAATGTCTTGTTCTGCTGATGCTGCTAGCTTCACTGTAAACGTTTCCATTATTTTCCCGTGTTAATTCCTTATTTTGTCTGGTTATTTTGTGGAACTTCTACTAATCATAATTATAACGGCAGCCACCAGCAGTTATTAAGCAGCTGCAGATCCACAAAGCTTTCTCCAGAACCCTTGGAGCAAGACGTGTTTCACAATTCACAACTGTACAGATTTTAGGAAGGTAAACAGGTCACATCCTATATGTGACGTAACATCAACTCCAGCAGCGGCTGGAGCAGCACCCCCAAAATCAAACACATTGAGGTAGCTACAAAGACATATGACTAGACTTCCTAAGAGCAATAAATGGAGGCTATGAATAGCCTCATTACATTTCATATGGGGTTTCACTGCAAATGTCCAAACATTCAAAAAGGAAAGAAGGCTTTGGTTCTCAGCTTTTTGAATACTGGAATGGCAGATTAAGGTCATAGCATGTGCCAGAAAGTTTGCGTATTATTTCCAATTCTCATGAAAACCTTGTGAGATAGGTGATTATATCTATATTTTAAAGGTAATATGCTTATGGTAATAAAGTTAACGAGTATGTCACAGGTTATGTAGTTAAATGAACATCACCTCCGTTAATTCAGTAATGTCTGCCTTTAAAGCACAGCTAGAAATAGAAATGTAATGTGAGCCACATGTGTCCTGAAAACATTTTTAGTATCCACATTAAAACAAAAATTTAAAAACAGTGATATGGTTTGGATCTGTATTCCGTGTTGAAATTTAATCCCCAGTGTTGGAGGTGAGGTCTGGTGGGAGGTGATTGGATCTTGGGGGTGGATTGGCCCCATTCCCTTGGTGATGTCCTAGCAATAGGGAGTGAGTTCTTACAAAACCTTCGTTGTAATATGCGGCACCTCATCCACTCTCTTCTTTCACCCTTGTTTCACCATGTGATGTGCCTTCTCATACTTTGTCTTTCACCATGAGTAAGAGCTCACTGAGGCCTCCCCAGAAGCCAAGAAGGTGCCAGCACCATGCTTGTACAGCCTGCAGAACTATGAGCCAATTAAACATATTTTGTTTATAAATTACCCATTCAGGTATTTATTTATAGCAATACAAGAACTTCCTAACACAAACAGGTAAAATTAATTTTAGTAATATTTATTTAACCTAATATATCCAACACATTATATCATATAACCAATATTTTTACAATGAGCTATTTTACAGTTCTTTTTGTAGTAAATCTTCACAATCTGGCATATATTTTGTACTCACAGTATACCTTAAACCAGCCACATTTGAATTGCTCAGTAGCTACAAGTGACTAATGGCTACTATATTGGACAGCATAATTCTAAAGCCTGTGCTTATCATGCCACATTCACTCAGGTTGTATAGTCAGTTTGACACACAAGTAGTTATTTTATATCATCTTGGACTTTTATACCCTACGCTACATTGGTGTTTTACGAAATAATAGATTTCTTCTTTTTAGCTTAATCTCCTACCTATTTATCTGAGTTTTTTCCTGCTTCTTGCTAGTTTAAAGTCTTCTCCTTTGTAAATATCTAAATATAGTCATATGCTTCATAATGATGTTTCAGTCCAGTCAACAAGAGACTACATATATGGCCATGTTCTATAAGATCATCAAACTGTATTTTTACTGTAACTTTTCCACATTTACATATATTTAGATACATAAATACTTATAGTGTTAAAATTGCCTACAGGATTCAATTCAGTAACATCGTGTACAGGTTTATAGCCTAAGAACAATAGGCTACATAATACAGCATAGGTGTGTAGTTGGCAGTACTATCTAGGTTTATGTAAATGTACTCTAAGATGTTTGCACAATGAGGAAATTGCCTGACAATGCATTTCTTACAACATATCCCATTGTTAAGCAACATATGACTGTACTCAATTCTAATTGTTACTAATTCTTTTTAAATTTGGTCTTAAGAATACATTTTTAAAAATCTACAACTTTATTGAGGTAAACATCATAAAAGTAACTCTATCTGGAATATAATTAAATTATTTTGGTTAAATTTACAGAGTGTGTAACCATGAACATAATCCAGTTTTAGAACATTTTTATCACTGCTGTTAGATTCCTCTTGCCCATTTACAGTTAATCGCCATTCCTATCTTGAGCCCCAGGCAACCACTTACCTTTTGTCTCTGTAGATTTGTCTTTTCTAGACATCTTCTCTAATAAACATATGTTTATCAAATGACCAACCTGTGGAGTTCACTGTGCAGTATATGGCATAAAAATTATTCTATAAATAAAATCTTGACTTACTCATTTTCAAATTATAGACTGTTCTGAATTCTGATTATTAAATATCCCTGTACAGCCTTTAGTATGGTCATCAAAACCATGATAAAACACTAAAAAGTTATTGTTTTGGTAATCATAACTTTTGTTATGATTAATAATGATAACTGTATTTATATTGTAGGATCTTCATTTTTTTCAGCACAGGAAAGCAGAAACATTTAATTTCCTGTTGTCTTTCAGACTCTGGGTCTAAGTGTGAGACCAAGAAGTTACCTCCAAATCAATGCTATAAATCTGGGCAAAGCATCTGCCAGAAACCAGTTTCTGCACAACAAAAAGTTGCTACACGAAAGAGTGGCTGCAATCAAAATTCAGTCCTTATAAAACCTAAGAAAGAGCATTCAGGGAAGAAACCTTTAAAATGTAATGACTGCGGTAAAACCTTTAGTCGAAGCTTCTCTCTCAAACTTCATCAGAACATTCATACTGGAGAGAAGCCTTTTGAATGCAGTAATTGTAGAAAAGCTTTCAGACAGATCTCATCCCTCATACTTCATCAGAGAATTCACAATGGAAAGAAAAGCCATGAATGTGATAAATGTGGGGAAAGCTTCAATCAAAGAACAACTTTTATTCTGCATAGGAGAATTCATGATGGAAAGGAAACTCTTGACTGTGGGAAGGCCTTGAGTCAATGTCAGTCTTTCAGTACACATCAGAAAACTCACATTGTTGGAAATGTCTGCCAGTGCAGAAAGTGTGGGAAAGCCTTCAGTCATATGTCATCCCTTTTACTTCATAAGAGAATTCATAATGGAAAGAAAACACCTAAATATAATAAATGTGGGAGAGGCTTCAAAAAGAAATCAGTCTTTGTTATACATAAACGAATTTATGCTGGAGAGAAAACCCCTGAAAGTATGAAGGCCTTAAGTCAGAGTCTACAGCAAAGAAGTCACCATTTAGAGAATCCTTATAAATGCAGAAAATGTGGGAAATTCTTTAATAGGATTTCACCCCTTATGCTTCACCAGAGAATTCACACTTCAGAGAAACCGTACAAATGTAATAAATGTGACAAGCTCTTCAGGCGGCTTTCAACCCTTATTCTGCATCTAAGAATTCATAATGGAGAAAAACTATACAAATGCAATAAATGTGAGAAGGTCTGCAATCGGCATTCATCCCTTATTCAACATCAGAAAGTTCATACAAAGAAAAAGAAACTATTTGAGTGTAAGGAATGTGGGAAGATGTTTTCTGGAACTGCAAACCTTAAAATACATCAGAACATTCATTCTGAAGAGAAACCTTTCAAATGCAATAAATGTAGTAAAGTTTTCGGCCGTCAATCATTTCTTATTGAACATCAAAGAATTCATACTGGAGAAAAACCCTACCAGTGCGAGGAATGTGGAAAAGCCTTCAGTCACCGAATATCTCTCACTCGACATAAGAGAATTCATACTGAAGACAGACCCTATGAATGTGATCAGTGTGGGAAGGCCTTTAGCCAGAGTGCACACCTTGCCCAACATGAAAGAATTCACACTGGAGAGAAGCCATATATATGCAAAACATGTGGTAAAGCCTTTAGTCAGCGCACATCTCTTATTCTACATGAAAGAAGTCATACTGGAGAGAAACCCTATGAATGTAATGAATGTGGGAAGGCATTTAGTAGTGGGTCAGACCTTATTCGACATCAGAGAAGTCATTCTTCAGAGAAACCCTATGAATGTACTAAATGTGGGAAGGCATATAGTCGGAGTTCATCCCTGATTCGACATCAGAATACACATTCTGAAGAAAAAGCCTAAAGTTGTTTTAAATCTATAAAATCAGTGAATGAGGCTATCAAATATAGGCAAATACGTATTTGTCTATAATGTAAATTTTGTGAATATGGGACCTTTTGATGATGTGTCCCACTTTGAAAGCCAAAGAGCAAAAGTCATTGATGATTTTGACCTCAGGATTTGAAATTAACTGAAGGAAACTCAGAAGTTTGGTCAGTCATTGTGAATGAAGATCATTTTTCATTTGATAAGAATTACTGGCTGGGTGTGGTGGCTCACACCTTGTAACCCAGCACTTTGCAAAGCTGAGGTGGGCAGATCATAAGATCAGGAGTTTGAGACCAGTCTGGCCAACAGTCGAAACCCCATCTCTACTAAAAAATACAAAAATTAGCTTGGTGCAGTGGCACGCACCTGTAATTCCAGCTACTAGAGAGGCTGGGGTGGGAGAATTGCTTGAACCCAGAAGGTGAAGGTTGCAGGCCGAGATTGCGCCACTGCACTCCAGCCTAGCAGACAGAGCAAGACTCTGTGTCAAATAAATAACAAAGGATTACTGATATTTTACCTCCAACATAGTTTTAAAGATAATTCATTGGTCACATACAACAAAGTAGAATTGTAAAGTCCATTATGGGGCTTTGAGCCTGATTTATGGTCACAGAAAAAAGAATTTGAGTCTGTTTCTCAGATCTAGAACTATCAAATATAAGGAACTTCTTGACAAAACAGGGTGCCACTTTCAGCTGACACACTTGTGAGTGAGATAAAGAAAAGTGACTCTTTAGGTAGATAAAGGTATCACTCATAATGGTGTATAGCAGTAGAAACCTTACTGTACCATCTCCATGGACATGAGGATATATGATCTTCATGGTTTGAACATCTAATATGGCTGAGGCAAGCCAACAGTAAAAGAACCAAGATATAGTGAAGAAGGCTGGGTGTGTTGGCTCACGCCTGTAATCCCAGCACTTTGGGAGGCCATGGTGGGCAGATCACCTGAGGTCGGGAGTTCAAGACCAGCCTGACCAACATGGAGAAACCCCATCTCTACTAAAAATACAAAATTTGCCGGGAGTGGCACATGCCTGTAATCCCAGCTACTCTGGAGGCTGAGGCAGGAGAATCGCTTGAACCCAGAATGCGGAGGTTGCAGTGAGTTGAGATTGTGCCATTGCACTCTAGCCTGGACAAAAAGAGCAAAACTTCATCTCAAAAAACAATAAAAAAAAAAGAGAGAGATATAATGAAGAATGAGGATTTCAGAGCCAGGAGAAATTAGTATTGTTTTATGTGGAAATAAATCATCTATATTTATATGAATAAACATTGATATTTTCATGTAACAATACTGGTATGCAGTAAGTGATTGGTGTAGTATGAGTTATGGAGTGAATGTTTGTGTCCTTCCCCCCAAAATTTATTATGTTAAATTCCTAACCGTCAATGTGATAATACTTGGAAATGAGGCATTTGGGAGGCAGTTAGGATTAGATGAGGTTGTGAGGGTACAGCCCTCATGATGGGATTAGTGCCTTTATAAGAAGAGACATCAGAAAGCCTGCTTGCTCTGTGCTCCATGTGAGGATGCAGCAAGAAGTCAGCTGTCTACAAAACAGGAAGAGAGCCCTAACAAGAACTTAACCATGCTGGCACCCTGTTCTCAGACTTCCAGGCTTTACAACTGTGAGAAGTAAATTGTTGCTTAAGCCACCCAGTCTATGATGTTTTACGGCAGCCCAAGGTAATAATACATGGAGAGGAAACTCTAGATTTATATACTGGGTTCTTTTCCCATCAGCAGTTCAACATGTGTAGTAGCTTTCAGTCTCTCTTTCCTGTTTGTGCAAAATATATAAGAAATAAAATCAGAGATCTTTTTTGTAATTGGATCATACACAGTTGGGCTCTTCTGTGTAAGTTTTCTTTCTGTAAAAGCTATTTTTGAGAATACCTAGTTTGTTAAGATGACTGTGGAATGTACATGGGTGAGGTCATTCTAACTTTGACCACAACTAAGAAAACAACAATCCAAATTGTGAGGGGTGAGCATGCATACAGGATAGTACAGCTAACTTCCCATTTAAACTTCTTTCGTATTTGTAAAGCAAGCATAAAAATCTACCCCTTGGAGCAAATGGGTGAGCACACAACACAGAAGTAACTCATGGAGAAGCATGTCTTTTTCCTCCCTTTTCCACACACACCCTCCAGCTTGTTAATTCCTTTGCCAATCTGCCATACATGTCATTCCCAAATGAACTGTGACACACCTGAAGACTAGGGAGGAGCAAGAGGATGCCCTGCCCACAGTCACCTAGTTTCCTTAGGCTTATCTCTGCCTATTGCATTTCTTGCTCCTCTTGGGGACTTCAAGAGAGCATTAGAATGGCAATACATGATAAAGTTAAACTTAACTTGGAATTACTTGTGAGAATTGCATATCCTCACTGCTTTATTTCTGGCCTAATCAAAAATCCTCATTTCATAGACTTTTGTCTATTCTGTCCTATTCTTCAGCTCTTCAAGCCATTTGTGAAAGTGCCATCAAGGTAAAGTAACTTTGGGTTCATGTGTCTTCCCAACTACTTGGAACTTGGTTATATTCTAATAGGATGAACAATTTATTTAAATTATTTTACATTACATGAATTTTAAAAATATATCCAAACTAAGAAAGAAATCAACTTTGTGGTTTTTTAAAGTCCTGAAAACTTAACTGGCAAGAAAAATGTTTTATTCCTAGACTGTTGTAGGAGAGCCCATTATTACAGTATTTTGCTTTTAATAGATACCTATAGATTTCGAGGTTTCATTAGCAAACATTTTGGCTGCACATTTGTTGTGCATGTAGATACCCTGGACCAATCACTGCTAAATCCTGGGGATATGCAAACTAATAAGATACTGTTCTTGCCAACAGACACTTAGACTTTACCAGGGAATTCAGGTAATAAAATATGGAAATCTGCATAAGGTGCATAGGTAGTACAGAGAAGAGGATGCTAAACTTCACTGTGATGGAGGTATGGGGACAGGAATTGTTTTTGTAGATAGTATTAAAGGAAGAACATGAATTTACTAGGCACACAAAAGTTGGAAAGCTACTGAAGGCCAGGAGAAAATTACAGATTTTAGAATAATGGCAAACAGTAATAGTATTTGGGGAGTTACAAGTTCCAGCATTTAATACAGTGGCACCTAGTTCAATGGTAAGCACTCAATAAATAGTTGAATGAATGGAAATACATTAGTATAGCTGGACTTCCTGCAGCATAATCCAGTGGGACCTAAACTTGAAGGTCATCCTGGCATTGAGATAGACCCTTGGGAAAACCAGTTCTGACCCTAAAAGATAAAGAATCACTATTAATATCTGAAGCCTATGGTCAACTTATGATAACCACAGCAACAATAAACCATAAACCTTCCTCAATTCCTAGCTATACTAATACAGATTTACCCACTGACCCCCCATACACTAAAGGCTTCATAGAAAGACATGCCCTTTCTAGGAATTAAATCCATTTTCCTTCATATATATTGTTTTACAAAAGATATTTGGCTTTCAGGGAAAAAAAAATTCCAAGGCAAATAAACATAGAAAAATCAACACCTTACCCAATCAAGAAACAAAACATTCATCATAACTAGACTCAGAAACAACATAACTGTTGGACTGACATGGAATTTAAAGGAACTATAGGTAATAAAAGTTTCTAATGGAAAAGTGTCCTATAGGCAAGATTAGATGGGTAATCTGAGCAGAGACACAAAACGTATAAGAAAGAGTAAAATTGAAATACTAGAAATGGAAAAAACACAATGATCAGATGAACAGTGTCTTGAATAAGCTCATCAATATACTTGACATAGCCAAGGAAAAAGTAAGTGAACTTGACATTAGGATAATAAGAGTTACCCAGACTAAAACATAAGTGGGGTAGGGTATGACAAGAAGGAACAGAGAATCCAAGAGCTTTGAGAAAATATCCATTGATCCAACACATACACATAATTGGAATCCTAGAAGAAATAGGAAGAATAAATGGGACAGAAGAAATATTTGAAGACATAATGGCCAATATGTTTCCAAAGTTTATGAGCCCACAACACATATCTATGAAGCTCAGAGAACCTCAAGAAAGATAAATACTAAAATACACACACACACACACACACACACACACACACACCAGCCATATTATGTTCAAACTGCTGAAAAAAAAATTTTGAAGCAAGCCAGAGAGGGTAAAAAATTACACATAGAGGAACAAAGTTAAGAAAATTACAGCAAACTTAGAAGTATTACAGGCCCAAGGACAATGTAATGGTATCTTTTAAGAGCTGAAAGAAGAAACACCTGTTTTCACAAAATGTTCATGAAACTCTTTCAAATTGATAGAGAAATACTCTGAGAGAAGACTGAGAGAATAATACATTAAGAGAAGACCTACTCTACAAGAAAAGTTCTTCAAACAGAAGGAATATGAAACACAACAGACACTTGGAGATACACAAAGAAATGAAGAGATGTGGAAATCGAATACATGAAGGTAATAACTTTAAAAATGCAGAAAGTAATTGGCTGTCTTAGAGTAAAACTGTACCATGTGTTCACAGCATATAAAAATAAAATATGACAGAAGCATAATGGATGTCAGGGAGAAAATGGGAATATATAAGAACTTAACATGTTAATTTGTATATTATTTGAATGTATTTTCTAATTAAAGATGTAAAGTAATAACCACTGAAAATGTTTAATGAGATATAAACAATAAGTTAATATAAAATAGAATCATTAAAAATGTTCATTTAGACCATAGAAGGCAAAAATAGAACAAAAACCAAAGAACAGATGGAACAATCAGGATAGAGTTATAACAAGGTGGATAGATTTGAATCTGTATATTTAAAAATATCAAATGCCAGTGATCTAAGTATACCAGTTAAAAGAGCTTCTGTGAATGGTAAAGTGGTATCCAACTATATGCTGTCTACCAGAAACACACTGTAAACATAAAGGCATAGATAAATAAATGGTGGGAAAAAGATACACCATGTAATCATCAACAAAGAAGCAGAAATGACTATATTATCATCAGATGCAGTAGACTTCAGAACAAGGAGTACAATCAGGGATGAGACTGAGATATCATAATGATAAAAGGGTCCATTTACTGGGAAAATTTATTTTTTATTTTGAGACAAAGTCTTGCTCTTGTTCCCCAGGCTGGAGTGCAATGGTGTGACCTTGGCTTATTGCAACCTCTGCCTCCTGGCTTCAAGTGATTCTCCTGCCTCAGCCTCCCGAGTAACTGGGTCTACAGGCACCTACCTTCATGCCTGGCTAATGTTTGCATTTTTAGTAGAGACAGGGTTTTACCACCTTGGCCAGGATGGTGTCGAACTCCTGACCTCACGTGATCCGCCCACCTCGGCCTTCCAAAGTGCTGGGATTACAGGCGTGAGCCACCACACCTGGCTGGGAAAATGTAATTCTAAATGAGTACACATTGAATTGCAAAGGAAAAATGATAGAACTGAAAAGAGAAAAAGATTTGTCTCTTTCTGGAGACTTCATTCCTCCTCTTGGTAATTAATAGAACAAGTAGACAAAAAATCTGTAAGGATGTAGAAGACCTCAACAACATAATCAACCAACTGGACCTAGTTGACATTTATTAATAGAAAACCTTCCAAACAACCCAGGCAGGGTACAAATTCTTTTGAAGTGTTCATGAAATATTCACCAAGAGAGAGTATAAAAATTAGTAAATTAAAAATTATTTTCTAAACTATATTCCTTGACTATAACAGAATTAAAGTCGCAATAAACAAAGACATCTGAAAAGATTTGGAAGGCTTAAATTACAAGTTCCATTTTTCTAATAGATATAAAACTGCATATTTCTTCAGTAAACCTTGTTAGCTTCCTTCAAGTATTTTTAAATTGTCAAATTATTTGCATAAAGTTCATAACATTCTTTTCTTCATTTAATAACTATCATTTGTAGTGATGCCACATCTGCCATTCCAGATACCGATAACTTGTATAATGTCTTTTGTTCTTTAACTGTCTGCAATTTTTTGTTTCACTGACCTTCTCAAAAAAATTACCTTTTGTTTTTCAGGTTTCTATCTCATTGGCTTCCATTCTGATTTATTTCCATTCTTGTGTTAACTTTGGGTTTCATTGTTCTTCTTTTTCTAATTTGTTAGGTGAAAATTAGAGTCATTGATTTGAGTCATTTCTTTTGTAACACTGGCATTTAGTGCCACTGTAGTTCTTTGTAAGTACTGTGGCACATCTCATGCATTTTGATATGCTTTGTTCTAAGTTTCATTCAACTCAAAATACTTATTTTTCTGTCTTATTTCTTCTTAGAAATAGGGGTTACTGAAAAGTGTCCTCTTTTGGTCTAAATATTTGAGTGTTTTCTAGTTACTTTTCTGTTACTGATTTAAATCCATTCTGGTTAGAAAACTTATTTTGTATGACTTGAATCCTTTTCAATTTACTGATGTGTTTTAAGGTCTGGAATTATTGTCTGTCTGGGTGAATATTCTGGGCTCATTTGAAAAGAATGTGTGTTTTACTCTTCTTGGGGTGAATAGTTTTACAAGTATCAATTAGGTCAAGTTGGTGATAACGTTGTTTAAGTCTTCAATATCCTCACTATTTTTTCTATTTACATGTTCTATTGAGAGGTATGCTGAAATCTCCAATTACAGTTCTCAGTTTGTTTATTTCTCCTTGTAGTTCTTTCAGTTCTTTCCCCCAGTTTCAAGTAGTTTCTTCACATCCATATTCTGATCTGTACTCAGGTAAAAAGTAGTGGAGGAACAACACACTATAGATTTCTAGATGCTTTTTTTCCCCTTTTCTGAGAGCTGTCTCCTCTCAAACTCTCTATCCTTGGAACTCAAGCCACCTTGATCTTCCTGACTCCCAGCCATCGCTACTTCATGGAGATCTGTACCACAGCCTGGAAACTCTGTGCAGTTATTTGGGGAAATCATAGGACTCACCTCATTTGTTTCTAATTTCTCAGCGATCATTATTTTATTGCCTGATGTCCAGTTTTTTAGTATTTCAGATGAGAGATTAAACTGTGACTCCATCTTTGACTCAATCTTTGACAAAGATGGAGTCCCTGTGACTCCATCTTTGCCAGAAGAGTAGATCTCAGATAAGCATTTAGAGAGGGCAGTAATCACCAGGAATCTATGATTTTTAGTTTTTAAAATAATATTGCAATTAACATTCTTGTATATATGCTTTTATAAATAAATTATTGGGTAAAAACATAGGCATATTTAACAGATATTACCAACTTGTCTTTCCTAATCAATCTACTATCCAGAGTGAAGTAGAAGGATTCTTAGAGGAATTATATGTATGTTTGTTCAATGCTGCCTGCATCTCCCCCACTTTCCCACACAACTATCAAGATCTGTCAGTGAAGTTTTTTCAGATTTTCTTCCAACATTTTCTCCATTATTCTGCTTTTCCCAGAGGGCAGAGAATACCAAAAATGCTGGCACATTGTTTTAGCATGAGCCTATTGTTTCTGTATTATATTTTCAAGTATTTGATATGAGGTGGTGCAACTTTCTCTTTCCATGATGCTGGCACATAATTCTTTTCATTTTGTTCAGTTTTAATGAAGTAGTGTTCTGTAATTTTGAGCCTACTGTTATTGATAAGATCTGTGAATGGCTGGAGTTTTAAATTTTTGAATGAAGTGAGCTTTTCCTGATCTACTTATTTATCAAAGGACAATGCTTTACACTAGCAGATAATTTGTTTAGCCCAGTGAATCTCAAACCTTAATGTGTACAAATCACCTGGAGATCATGTAAAACTGCAGATTCTGAATGATTAAGTCTGAGTTAGGGCCCAATATCTGGAATTTTAACAAACTCTCAGGTGATGCTGATACTGTTATTCCATGGCCCAGACTTTGAGTAGGAAGGATTAGTCTTTACCTTGCATTCTTGCACATCACTGGCAGTAGTTTTTTTTCCTCTATTACATGATAAACCGTTTTTTAAAACCCATGCATTTCCTCCTTAAACCCTCCTGTCACTCACACAACCCTCTGCAACTGTAATAGAGTTCAGAGATGCTTCCAAAGCCACACTGTTCAAAGTGATGCTATGACTGCAATCAAGGTGCTGTTTATTTTGCCTTCCAGATACACTGCTGCTTTAGGAAACTACTTCATTTCATCTCGTTAAATTTAGAAGTTAGGAAATATTTTTAAAGGCTTCTCATACTTATATCCAACCTTGTTTCCTTGTGGGAATACACCCATCTACTACTCTGCTGTAGAGAATAAGATAAGAGAGTAGGAAAGTGAAGTTTCTTACCTGAAGGCCACAGTCTTTATAGATCAGATCTGCTTTCCTTTATCTCACTTTTCTGTGGGTTGTATCTCTGACACTTTCCGTGAGGGAGGCCTTCTGTGGAGCGTCTTAAAAGGAACTCCCCTGAGTCCCCTGGCATGCTGGGTTCAGGTGAGGCTAAACCAATTATTGTCACCACAGCCCCAGCCTTTTGTTGCTGGGTTACTTTATTATACAGCCTTCTCTGGATGACCCGAAAGACAGCTTAATTACAAGCCACTTTGTGCTATGTCCGTTTGCCCCATAGAAATGTAACTTAGCTATGCTACAGAGTCTGAGGTAGCACCCTTTAACTGAACACATTAATATTTCTGAAGAAAAAGATATGAGTACACTAAGTGGGATCAGTGTCTATAAATACTCTCATGTCAGTTCAGGTCAGGTTTTGCCGTTATGAGAACTGATTCTCAGCCTCCTTCAACCGGCCCCCCATTCTGTGTGTGTGGTTTTTTTTGTTTGTTTTTTCTGTGTGTGAATTGGTCAGTTCAGTGATTCAGTCTCTAGAAGAGGCATTGCACTTGACCCAGCTGGCCAGAGTACCCCACATACCGTGGGCCCAATGACTGGTCCAGAGTGGGCACATAGCCAAAACTGAAGCAAATCATATTTTCCTCCCAGGGATTGACATGGAGGCAGAAAGACAGAGATATTGCCCTCCTTTTGAGATTAAATATTCTATGGACATTTTAAGTCTTAATATCTTCAGATGCCATTTCTTTCCCACCAAGAAACAACATGGAGAGAAAGAAAATACTGAAAGCAGAGCTGGGTTACAAATCTCTGAGAAGTCTGAGCACTTAAATCTAGCCTAATACTATGCCATACATGTTCAATGCTTTTGAGTTACATGAGTCAATAAATACCAGTTTCCTAAACGAATGTTGTTTGGTTCGTGTCAATCCTGACTATAGTTGCTGTTTCTGTACTCCTTTTTATACACTCTTTTTGTCTTTCATGAAAGAAAGATGTAACTTATTCCATGTGTTATATTTTATCACATTTTTTGCATTTTAATTTGAAATACAGCTAACTCGTAGTTTTTTATTCTGTCAACTTTAGGCAGCTCTCTTGAATCTCCTCTGCACATTGTGATTATTGCCCCTTATCCTTGCTCCAATCTTTCATTTTCCCATCTGTCTTCCACCATCCAATCGCTGAGATATATTCTGCCTTTCAAATTACTATTTATGTTACAGATAATACTTCAGTGATTTCTATATTCTAAATGGAGAAAATAAAATAGTGTTGCATTACTACAAACAGGTGTTATTCTCTGAAGAGCCAGAGCTAAGTAATATGTAAATATTGCATTCTTCCTCTATACATCCAGTGTTATGGTCTTACTCCCCACTTAAAGGGAACTATCCTCATGTTAGTCAAATGGATTTTCCTTTTTTATAGTTTTCTAAAATCATACATTTCATGGGGGAGTTGCTTAACGTTTAGACCATGACATCTCCTATGGTTTTGTCTTTTCCAGAACTAGTAATTACCTTCCTTTCCTTCTCCAATTAACAAAATGTTATCTCTGCCATATTGCTAAGATCCTCCAACTTGGTATGAATTCTGTTTAATGGAACCCATTCCATTCTTCATAAAGTGTTTCTTCACGGACTCCCTGAATTCTAACAGTAATTTGGTTGGATTGTTTTCTCTGCTTATTGCAAAGTGGGTATCCTAGTCATCCTCAACTCCAATCTCTTGGGTTACAACCACTGTTTATTGAAGTCTATCCTGCTGTCTTTCTTCTTTTTCTTCTACATTTTGTTAGAGTGAATCCTTTAATACCCTGCATAATGCATATATGGAAATAAATTCCATGTCTGAAAACATCAATATTTGGCCTCCTGCTTTAAATATTGTTGGCCACATATAGACTTCTAGATCCAAAGTAATTTTTTTTTCAGTGTATCAAGCTTCGTAAAAAGCAAATGATATATGGAAGTCAAGTAATTTTATCTTGTAAGTTGGAAAGTGTTATTCAGTATTCTTTCCAATATTTCTGATAGGAGGAAAGGCTAAAACCATCTTGATTCTTGTTATTTTTTAGGTGACCTAATCATTTTTGAAAGCTTTTAGAATGTTCTTATCTTTAATATTCTGAAATTTCATAATCATATTTCTGGATTTTCCTGTTGTGGTTTTCCTAGTTCCTCCTATCCAACATTCAGTGAGCAATGCCAAGCTGAGCTTGCATGCCTTGTTTCAGTTTAGAAAGATTCTCAATCGTTCAGTTGATGCATTCTTACATTTTCTGTTAAACTTTTCTCAAAACATAGATACTGGACTTTGTAAATTTCCATGTCCTTTTTTGTTTCTCATTTTTTAAAAAATTTATGCATCTAGAGTTGTTCTTTCTGACCTTTATTAAATTTATTGCAGCAGCAATTTTTTTGTATTTCTTAGCAGTTCTTATCTAATTGTTCTCTTTATTTTGCAGTTTCAAAGCTGAGGCTAAAATCAGTATTTCATTTTCTTCTGTTATTATGTGAGTTTTCCCACTCAGGATTCAATTCTATCTCTTGGTCCTTATTTTCTCCATGTGACTAGGTTATCAGTTTCCATTTAAGAATGAGTTGGTTTTATTACCATAGGTAAATGCCAGGGGGAGTCCTTTGTATATTTTCACTGTAGGTCTGTTTCCCCTAAATGGAAAGCATTACCATGATATCTGTATGCCTGGGAAGGGCTAGCAAGTCAAGGAGAGATTCTCCAAATTCCAAAAAAAGTTTTAATTCTAAATTAAAACTTTTCATTCTAGGTGCTCTAGTTCTAGCATCTTTTCATTCTATGTGCTCTAGTTCTTTGTAAACTGATTTTTTTCCACATTAAAAAATTATTACATTGATGTTTAAAACTTCAAACAGTACAAATAACACTAAATCTTCCTTTGACCAGAACATCCAATACCAGTCCCTTTCCAGAATAAGCATTTATCAGTTGAGTGTCTGTTGAGAACTTTCACTAAGCATTTGAATAATTCTACCAATGCATTAGATATAAAATGATATTTTAAAATATACAATAGTATATGCCAAAATTTTTGCATTTTCAACCAGTTATTCCTTTAGTCAAATTTGTATCAATATTATCAGCCCATTCTTTTAAACTTCTGCATAGAACTTCTAGTTATTACTTTAATGACAGAAATTTAGGTTGTTTTCAGTGTTTCATATACTAACTAAACCCCACAATGAAGCTATAGTGAGCATTTTAAAAACTTAACTGCCTCTAAAGTAGCTGTGATGAGAAATCCTGTCTCTACACCACTACCAATATTTGCTATTATACTGTCTAAATTTTCATCTCTCCACCTGTGATCCCAGCATTTTGGGATGCTGAGGGAAGAGGACCACTTGAGCCCAGGAATTTGAGACCAGCCTCAGTAACAAAGTGAGACCTCATCTCTCCAAAATAAATAAATAATAAATGAGCAACTTTGCATCACTTAATACTAATGAGGTTAGCAGAGACTTACGTTTATTTCATCCATAATTTGCCCATTCTCATCTTTGCCCATTTATATGCTTGCTTAGTTGTCCTTTACTTACTGACTTACATGTATTTTTGAATCTGTCCCTTATGTTACAAACATGTTTCTTCCTTCCTGTTGCTTATCTTTTACCTTTCTTTAAAAGCACAGCAATTTTTGTGGTTGTTGAGATGGAATTTTGCTCTTGTTGCCCAGGCTGGAATGCAATGGCATGATCTCAGCTCACTGCATCCTCTGCCTCCCGGGTTCAAGCCATTCTCCTGCCTCAGCCTCCCAAGTGGCTGGGATTACAGGCATGCACCACCCCACCTAGCTAATTTTGTATTTTTAGTAGAGACAGGGTTTCACCTTGTTGGTCAGGCTGGTCCCAAACTCCTGACCTCAGATAATCCACCTGCCTTAGCCTTCCAAAGTGCTGGGATTACAGGTGTGAGGCACCATGCCTGGCCAAAAGCACGCTTAATTTTTGACACAGTCAATTTCATCAATATTTTCCTTTCTGGTATCTGAATATTTAAGAAAGACCTTTCTGACACCAAAGTCATTAACATATCCTGCTATATTTTCTTCTAATACTTTGCTTTAGTAATTTAATTTTGATTTTTATTCATTTAGAACTTATATTTGTGAATGGTGTGAAATAAGGATCCCATTCAATTTACTTATACAAGAGAGGGAGAGTGAGGAGGCTTTTGGCAAGGGTTACTAACATAACTTTCACATAGAAAGGCTTTAACAGTCTTTTCATCATGTCTTCTTAGAAGCCACAGCGTGCACATAAGCCAACTCCAAGCCTTAACTTCTCTAGGGATCCTTTGAGCACACTAGATCCCATTTTAAAAACCATTCAGTCATTCACATATAACATGTAGCGGCTTCTGCTACATTTCATGAATGAACACTCTTCTCTGTTTTGTCTTTTACAAAATTACTTCATCCACTCAAAAGCCTCACTTCTTTTAAAAAATACATATCTTTTAAATCGTTCTATGTATATAATGGGATCTGGAGGGAAAGACAACATTGTGTTCCAAGTTTTGAACTTCAAAATAAAATTATACTTTTCCCAATTAAAATTATGAAGTTGACAAACTGCCTACCAGAAAGTTTGTACAAAGTCATGCTCTTTTAAATTAGTGCATAGTATCTCCTTTCCTATGCTTTCAATGCAAATTTTTATTAATCTGATACTGAAAAAATATTATTTCATTGGCCTAAACTGTATTTCTTCTGATCATAGGGAGATTTAGTACTTACCACATATTTATTGGTCACCTGTTACCTCTTCATATCATTTGACTATGAGCTGGGGAAAAGTGTCATTTCCTAAGGGATTTTTATGAGCAATTTTATGTTAAGGATACGAATTCCATAGTTTATATGTACTGCATAATTTTCTCCCATTTGTAGCTTTAAAAATATTTTATCTTTGTTTATACTATGTAAAGTTATTATGCAGTCTAACCTGTGACTTGTTAGCAGGAGGTGGGGAGGCTTCTGAATGTCATGTTTAGGAAGGCTGTTCTCATTCCATGAATAGAGTGGGTCATAGAGTTCTTTAATCACTCTATGTTCCACATTTAGATGAACCACTTGAAAGTAACTTTCACATATGGAAAGAATTGTTGTATAGAGCAGGATAAATGTTTCCAATACTGTTAAACCACTGATGTGGTATGTCACTTTTGTTATATATTTTCTTCATAGGTGTAACAGCATGAATATGTATGTTCACATATACATGTTAAAATGTTACAAAATTTATTAGAATTCTGTTAGGTAGAATCTGTAATTTATGGGCTCCTGACATCTGTATGATAGTGAATCAGTCTTACCCATATAAAGGATATTTATTCATCTTTCTTTTCATCTTACATTAAATTTTCATCATTCTATTTGTATCTATAGTCATATGTGAATTGGTTACTACATTGATTATAAGCCAAAAGACTTCTGCAGTCAGGAATTAATGTTAAAAGAGCTCAGATGTAAAGGATCAGGGGGAGTGGTTTGAATGTTGGAGAAACGGAAAACACATGGCCTGCTGAAGGTATTCGTATGTATTTTAAACTTGATGCATACACAATCAAACATGTTTGTGGGCCAGTTTATGAGTATTGACCCATAGTTTTGGTTTCTTCACTAGTTTTGAAATTTTAGTAATTTAACAACCTTTATTATTTTAAATGACATAGGTTTGATATAATTCATTCACCCAGATTTAGGACAGGTGTTCAAACTTATACTTTATTTTCTACTCTTCATTGGTTACTGATGAAGTTTTCCTTTTAATTTAGATTTTGCCTTTGTTTACATGTAGATGATGAATACATCTCAGTAAACTGTCTTGTTAAAAATGACTTTTTAGGCTGGGCATGGTAGCTCATGCCTGTAATCCCAGCATTTTGGGAGGCTGAGGTGGGCAGATTACCTGATGTCAGGAGTTAGAAACCAGCCTGGCCAACATGGGGAAACCCTGTCTCTACTTAAAATACAAAAAATAGCTCGGTGTGGTGGCACATGCCTGTAATCCCAGCTACTAAGGAGGCTGAGTTGGGAGAACTGCTTGAATCCAGGAGGCAGAGGTTGCAGTGACCCGAGACTGCACCACTGTACTCTGGCCTGGGCAACAGAGCAAAACTCTGTCTCAAAAAAAAAAAAATGACTTTCTAAATAAGACATTAGTTTCTTAGAACTGTTAAATATCTAGTGAATATTGTGATAGAAGCCACCATCTTACCCTATATAATGGACTCTCTCAATCCTACTATATTAGATACCCTCCTTCCTCACCTACCTTTAGAAAAATTACTAGCATTCCTAATAAAAAAAGTCTTCACAATCTCTCAGTCCTGAGCTGCTGCATCTCTTTTTATTTCTGAGATAATCATGGCTGAGATGATTGGGTCTTGTATGTATAGCATGGTTATCTTTCTACTTTACAGTAATATTTTGAGTAATTACTTTATGCTAGGCACGCTGCTGAGCAATTTACATGCATTATTTCATTCTTCTATTAACTTTTGAGGTAGAAACATTATTATTCCTACAATATAAATGAGACTGAAGCTTACAAAGCACAAAATGTTGCCTCCAAATTAGAGGGCTAGAAAATGGAAGTGCAAAGATTGGAGTCCAGATCTTTTTGATCCTGGATTATGTGTCTTAATCCTGGATAAGTATTCAGAGAATGAGATGGATAGTGACACAAGGTAGGACTTTGGAAGGTAGCCTGGAAAGGATATTAGAGGCGAGGTTTTTAGGCCATTTTGAGGAATGTGTGCTTTAACTTAAAATCTGAGATGTCACTGAGGAATTTTAATGAGGGAGAAATGAGATTAAACACATATTTTTTAAAATACAAATTTGGCTGCAATGTGGACAGCTGACAGAGACAATGATGAATACAAGAAGACCAACTAAAAAGCTACTCAAGTATCCCATGTCAAATATATTAATGTGCATTGGACAAGAATGATGAAATGGAAATGGATTAAAGAGGTTAGATTCCAGACAAATTCAGGAGATGAAACCTACAGGTCTTGGCAACTGATTAGATGTGGAGGGTGAGGGGGGAGGAAAGAGTCAAGAATGACTCCATAGTATGAATTCTCTCATGATGAGCAAGATGTGCACGCTGCCTGAAAGATTTCCTGCAATCTTTACATTCATAGGGTCTCTCTCCAGTATGAATTCTCTGATGTAGAGTAAGAGATCCACTGTAGCTAAAGGCTTTCCCACAAACATTACATTCATAAGGTTTCTCTCCAGTATGAATCCTCTGATGTTGAGCAAGGCCGGCATTCTGGCTAAATGTTTTCCTACATTCCTTACACATATAGGGTTTTTCTCCAGTATGACTTCTCTGATGTTGTGCAAGTGATGAACTATTGCTAAAAGCCTTCCCACATTCAATACATTCATAGGGTTTCTCTCCAGTATGAACCCTCTGATGTTGATCAAGGTATGCAATTTGGCTGAAGGCTTTCCTACATACTTTACATTCATAAGGTTTTTCTCCAGTATGAACTCTCTGATGTTGAGCAAGGTGTGCATACTGGCTGAAGGCTTTCCTACATTCCTTACATTCATAGGGTCTCTCTCCGGTATGAATTCTCTGATGTACAATTAGGTATCCACGATGGCTAAAGGCTTTCCCACACACATTACACACATAAGGTTTCTCTCCTGTATGAATTCTCTGATGCTGAGCAAGAAATGAACCATTACTAAAGGCCTTTCCACATTCAATACATTCGAAAGGTCTCTCTCCAGTATGAACTCTCTGATGTTGAGTCAGGTGTGCAATCTGGCTGAAGGCTTTTTTACATTCTTTACACTGATAAGGTTTCTCTCCAGTATGAACTCTCTGATGTTGGGCAAGGTGTGCATTCTGGCTGAAGGCTTTCCTACATTCTTTACATTCATAGGGTTTCTCCCCAGTATGTATTCTCTTATGTTGAGCCAAGTTTGCACTCTGGCTGAACGTTTTCCCACATTCAACACATGCATAGGGTTTCTCTCCAGTATGAATTCTCTGATGAAGAGTAAGGGATGAGCTCTGGTTGAAGACTTTCTCACAGTCATTACATTTCAAAAGTTTCTTTTCCATATAGACTTTCCTTTGTTTCATTTCAACAGATTTTTTTCGGTAACCTTTCTTTTGTGCTTCATGCTTATGTTCTTTTTCTTTGGTGGGAAAACTCTGTTGTATATCAAAGACTGTATCCTGATGCAATGCTTGCCAAGATTTGTCATATTCTTTACTTTGAGCTTCTGGAAGGATTTCTTTATGAGTGATGGTTAATTGACTAAGATGTATGTCTTGACTTCCCAACTGGTTCTTATACCAGTCCTCACCTTGACAGTCTTCTCTCAAACTGGGGTAGTCAAAGGCATAACTAAGATGTCTTGTTTCCACTGTCACAACTTTGGATGACTCTTCATATGTCTCTTGCTTTGATGAAAATTCACTGTTTTTAAATACAAACTCCCAATCTAAAAGATATCAAGAAACAAATGTCTTTTGTTTATTCACTAGAAGAAATTTCTAAAACAAAAACGTGAATAAAATACATAATAAGTTCAAGGATTTAAAAGCCTATAAGGCATTCTAAAATAATGACATTATAAATAATAAGAACTTAAGAGAGTTGATTAAGGAAATAATCATTGACAACCAGTAAGGTAAATATAAGAACAAAACAATTCAGTTGGTCATCTAAAATCACAATCATCTTTTTATATCTAAGTTAATTTCCTTTCTTGTCATAGGTTGTCTTGCATTCAAGCTAAGTTATCTTTAGTAAACCAGTTTTATGATGTTAATAAGACTAAAAACCTCCATTGAAATCCCAGGCCTAAAAACAACACTAGAAAGTATTAATATCCTTATTAGGATATACATAAAACTTTATGATTCTTCATATTGTTCATAAAACTCTATGGGTAAACATCCACAGTTAGAAAAAGTCTTCCTGAAAATCATTTTCTGTGTAATAAATTCATTCCAACCATATGTAAATTTTCAATTGATTCCTGAAGCTAAGATGCCTTTTAGTTTTGTATCAAACTTCTTGGTCTTACTAACCTAGCACAGAACTTAATCTGCCTTCCCCTGTCCAACTCCAAATCAGATCACTTCATTTTTCTGCTTAAGATTTTCCTCTAATTTCTTACATTTATAATAAAAGCAAAATTCCTACCATGGTTTATGACCTGGTGTTCTCTGACCTTATCTTCTACTACTCTCTTGCTTACTCCACTTTAGTAATATGAGAATTCACTTTATTTCCACTTTAAGAACACCTGACTTGCTGTTTCTCTGCCTGAAAAGCACTTTCCACAGATACCCGCTTGATCCCTTCTCTCAATGCTCTTCTTCATTTGAGGTTCTGTTCACATATTACCTCCTTAGCATGGCCTTTCCTGAACAACCAATATAAAGTATTACACACTCTTATGCTTCTCTTTCCTCCTGCTTTGCACTTCATAGCACTTAACTTATTTAATATCATATTATATGTTAACTTACTCTCTATTATCACTACAATGTAAGCTTTCACGTGCAGGAAATTTTTTTCTCACCCTTGAATACCCATTGCCTAAAATAGCCTGGACAGATAGAGGATGCTTAGTGTCTTTGGAATAAATACTGAATCAATAATACATAAAACATCACACGAGGGCCGGGCGCGGTGGCTCACGCCTGTAATCCCAGCGCTTTGGGAGGCCGAGGCGGGCGGATCACGAGGTCAAGAGATCGAGACCGTCCTGGTCAACATGGTGAAACCCCGTCTCTACTAAAAATACAAAAAAAAATTAGCTGGGCGTGGTGGCGCGCGCCTGTAGTCCCAGCTACTCGGGAGGCTGAGGCAGGAGAATGCTTGAACCCGGGCAGTGGAGGTTGCAGTGAGCCAAGGTCGTGCCACTGCACTCCAGCCTGGCGCCTGGTGACTGAGTGAGACTCTGTCTCAAAAAAAAAAAAAAAAAAGAAAAAAAAAAACACCACATGAATTCATCCTCTTATTAGAATGACGTGCTTGCATGAATGGGGTAAATGTCTGAAATCAAATGGAATATTACCACTAAACTTCACTATTATAGTGGATAATGAGATTTGGAAGGAAAAGAATCTGAAGGCAACATACTTAAATTGAGGCTGCTAACTCTGTTGTGCTGCCTCAGTGCCCTTCCAAATTCCACTTTCCTCTCTAAACAGTTGCAAATCACACTCATGAATGCCCTATAGAAAGTCAAGATGAAGATTAAATTCTGAAGACTTACTGGTAAAAAAGAAATATGAAATGACTGCCAAGGAGCACTGATCTAATTAAACCCAGAATTAAGTTGATAAACTAAAATAATGAAGTAAAAACAGGTATAGTCATTGATAAATACTAATTCCCATTAGACTGAAAAGTGAAGGATAGATATTATAATCATTACCGGCATCATTCTTACATTTTAGAGTGTATCAGAATTACAGAACTTGCTATAATACAGCTTGCTATACCCCATGCACAGAGGTTTTGATTGAGTTAGTGGAGGCTGAGGGCTGAGAATCTTCATTTCTCGTAAGTTCCCAGGTGACGCTACTGGTCTCAAGACCACATTTTGAGCACCACGGCCCTACAGCACCCACTAGAAGCATAATATTAAAAGGTACAACAAGTCAGCAGATGAATTAAAATGGAAATATGAAAAATATTCAGACACCCCAGAAGAAGATGGAAAAAGATGAGCAAATATTTTTTAATGACAAAGAGAAAACAATAGTGAACCCAACTCAAATTATAGAAATAATTAAATATTAATGAACTACTTATTCAGTTAAAAGGCAGGTTACAGGAATTGACAAAATGAAAGACACAATTATATGCTGTTTAATGCCAGCACTTTGGGAGGCCAAGGCAGGTGGACTGCTTGAGGTCAGGAGTTTGAGACAAATCTGGCCAACATGGTGAAACCCTGTCTCTACTAAAAATACAAAAAAATTAGCCGGGTGTGGTGGCATGTGCCTGTAATCCCAGCTACTCAGAAGGCTGAGGCAGGGAATTGCTTGAATCGGAGGGTGGAGGTTGCAGTGAGCCAAGATTGGCACCACTGAACTCCAGCCTGGGTGACAAAGTGAGACTCCATCAGAAAAAAAAAAAAGAAACCTCACGTAACGTAGAAGAATACATTACAAATAAATAGTAAATAGATAAAGATGTAACATGCAAACAGTAAGCATAAGGCTAGACTGACTATATTCATATCAGATAAAATAGACTTTAAAAGTGAGTATTACCAAAGATAAAGAGACTTACGGTAATAATAGGACCAATTCATCAGAAATAAATAATCCTTAATGTATGTGCACCTAATATAAAGCCTCAAAATACATACAACATAAATTGAAAATGTAAGAATAGGTAATCCTATAGTCATAATAGGTGACTAACACATGCTTTGCTCAGAAACTGACAAAACTAGGAAAAAATTGTAACAAGAGGATCTCAACAGGGTTAACTACTTTCATCTAATTTATATTTATACAATGCTACACCCAACATCTGTACAACATGTGTTTGAGTGCACATGGTGCGTTCAGTAAATAAGATAGACCATATTCTGGGGCATAAACCAAGTCTCTATAAATTCAAAAGTACTGAAACCGAAGACAGTATGCTGTCTAACCTCAACAGATGTTAGAGGTTATTGATTTTTAAATCAATAATGTCTAGTAAACTCCAAACATATGAGAACTAAACAATACATTTCTATATAAATCTTTGGTCAAAGAGCGTAACAAGAGAAATTTAAAAATATCTTGATTGATAATGGGAATACAACATATCAACAGCTAAAATGGCACTTAAAGGAATATCTACAGTTTTCAAATGCTTTTATTAGAAAACAACTAAAAGTCTAAAAATCAATCATCTAAGATGTCACCTCAAGAAGTTAGGAAAAGACCAAAGTAAACTTAAGGAAAGTAGACAGAAGCAAAAAAGAAAGAATATTAACAAAATAGAAAAGAAAGAACAGAAAATAAAACCAAAAGTAGGCTCTTTTAAAACATCAGTTATCAAGGAAAAAAGAACAGAAATCAGCAACACCAGAGGAGTTATCATTACATATCCTACAGCCATTTATTAAAAATGTTAATAAATTGGACAACTCAGATGAAACACAGAAATCTCTTGAAAGATACACTTACGAAAGTTGATTCAACAAAAATCAGATAACCTGAATAACTCTATATCCATTAAAGCTGTTATGTAAAAAATACTTCAGGACCCTATGTCTTCATTGGCAAATTCTATCAAATATTTAAGGAATAAATAATACCATTTATCCAAACGGTGTCAGAAAATAGAAAAAGATAAAACACTTTTCCAACTCATTTTCACAAGGCCAGCATTATCTTGATACTAAAACCAGTTAAAGAAATTTTAAGAAAGTAAACCTGCAGACCAATGTAGCACATGTACAAAAGGCAAAATCTTTAATAAAACTGTGCAAATAAAATCCAGGAAAATATAAATAGCATCATCTTGACCAAGTAGAGTTTATCCCCCAAAATGTAAGATTGGTTTCACATTTGAAAATCAATGTATTTGTTTACATTGTGTTAAAAAAAAAATCAGTGTGATTCACCATATTAAAAGATTAAAGAAAAAAATCACATGATCATTTCAACAGATGTAGAAATAGTATCTGACCCATTTATTATAAAAATTCTCAGCAAACCAGGAATAGAAAGGAATATTTTCAAACTGATCAAGGACACCTAAGAAAAACTTACAGTTTACACTGACTTAACAGTAAAAGATACAATATATTCCCCCATAAGACTGGAACAGCACTAGTACATCTCCTATTACCACTGCAATTACACATTATACAGGAGGTCCTAGTCATTGCAATACATCAAGAAAAATAAGGTATAAAGATCAGAAGGAAAAAAACCAACTGTATTTGTAGATGGCATGATTGTCCATCCAGAAAATCCTCATGGACCTACAAAATAACTGTGAGGGCAACTATTAAATGAATCTAGCAAGGTTGTAAGATGTAAAGCTAATATAAAAATCCATTTACATTTCTGCATACCAGTGGCAAACTATTAGAAAACTGAATTTTTAAAAATGCTATTTATTATAGCACTCAAACAACTATTAAAGACTTAGGATAAAACTTTAAAAGACAGAGTACCACTACACTGGATACTGCAAAATATCCTTAAGATAAATTTTATTGGCCAGGCGCAGTGGCTCACATCTGTAATCCCAGCACTTTGGGAAGCTGAGGCGGGAGACTTACAAGATCAGGAGTTCGAGACCAGTCTGGCCAACATGGTGAAACCTTGTCTCTACTAAAAATACAAAAAATCAGCTGGGCGTAGTGACAGATGCCTGTAATCCCAGCTACTCGAGAGGCTGAGCCATGAGAATCACTTGAACCTGGGAGGCAGAGGTTGCAGTGAGTTGAGATTGCACCACTGCACTTCAGCCCAGGTGACAGAGTGAGACTCTGTCTCAAAAATATATATATATATATATAAATTTTATTATTTTTCCTTTCTCTTTTTCAGACAGAGTCTTGCTATGTTTTTCAGGCTAGTCTCAAAGTCCTGGGTTCAAGCAATCTTTCTGACTCGGCCACCCAAGTAGCTGACATTACAGGAGCACACCATCACACTCAACCTTGAGACATTTTTAAAGACTAATAAATGGCTTAATAAACCATATTTATATTAGAAGACTCAATGTTAAGAGATCAGTTCTGTTTCAACTGATGTATAGAATCAATATAATCCCAACAAAAATCTAAGTTTTTTGAGCAGAAATTCTCAACTTCATTCTAAAATTTATATGAAATGCAAATAATCTAAAATAGTCAAGGTAATTTTGCAAATTGCATTACCTGATATCAAAACTTACTAGAAAGCTATAATAATCAAGGCATTATGGAACTGGTGAGAGAATAGACATATAGATCAATTAAACAAAAGAGATTCCAGACCTAGATGCACACATATGTGGTCAAGTGATGATGAGGAAAATTAGCAAGGTGATACAACTAGGAAGAGAAGTCTTTCCTGAAAAAGGGTCTTGGGGCAACTGTATATCCATATGGAAAAAACAAATGAACCTCAACCTTTACCTCACACAAGACACATAAAGTAGCTCAAAATCATTCACAGTGCTAAATGTAAAGCTAAAACTTTAAAACTCCTAGAAAAATATCTCTGTGACCTGGCAGTAGCAAGAATTTCTTAGACATAGCATAAAAAGCATCAACCAAGACAAACTAATAAGTTGGATTTTACAAAAATTGCAAACCTTGCCTCCGAGTTGGCAGTAGAAAAACAAAAAAGCCATAATTGGCATACATATATGCCAACACATATAAATGACAACTTAAGACTATAGACAGAACTCTTACAACTCATAAGAGAAGCAATCCAGTAAAACGTGCAAAATATCTAAACAGACTTCATGAAAGTTATATGCACGGCCAGGAAGCATATGAAAACATGCTCAAGATTATTAGTCACCCCAGAAGTGGATATTAAAACCATAACACAACCGTTAGAATGACTAAAATTAAAAACACTACTGACAATACCAAGATTTGCTGAGAATGTGGATTAACTGGAAGTCTCATATACTGCTAGAAGGAATGGTATAATTCCTTCAGAAAACTGACAGTTTCTAACAGAGTTAAACATATACCTACCATATGACTCAGTTCTTCCATCTTAGATATTTACCCCCCAACCCAGAAACATACATATGTTCACACAAAGTCCTGTACATGACAGCTGCACAGCAACTTTATTTATAATAGCCCCAAACTGGAAACAACCCAAATGTCCATCAACAGGTAAATGGACAAATGAAATGTTGCATTCATACATGCAACAATATGGATAAATGTCAAGATCATTATACTAAGTGAAATAAGCCAGACATAACAAAATACATACTGTATGATTCCATTTACTTTAGATGCAAATTAATCTAAAATGACAAAGATTAGATTCACGTTTGTTTGGAACTGGGAATGCAGAGTAAGATAGATGGAACCACAAGCAATCTTCTGGGGTAATAGAAATACTAAATGTGTCTGGATTGTGGTGACAGTTTCATGGGTATATGCAAGTGTCATCAAACTGTACAATTTATATGTATCCAGTTTAGTATATGTAAATAATTCCTTAATAATATTATTGTGATCAAATATGATAAAACCAGAAAACTCTCTTTTAAACAACTCTGAGTGAAAGAAAAAACATTTTAAGGTAATTATCCAGTATGAACAGCAGTAACAAAAACACTAAGTATCAGAATCTACAGAAGATAGACAAAGATAAACTTAGAGGAAAATTCATGGTCCTTAAAAATCTCATTACTAAATAAAAGAATGAAATTAATAGATTAAGCTCTCATATCAGCACTATGGAGATTAAAATAAATAAGAAAATTAGAAGGAAAGAATTAGAAGAAAAAGTTTTATGAATTAGTAAGGAAAAAACAGAAAATTGGGAAAGAATGATAATACTAATACATAAATCCATAAGCTATGTCTTTAAAAATAAACTGATTTATGAGTAGAGCAACCTAATAAATATATTCTTTTAAACAAATAGTTATACAAAATAAGAAGTTAAATATATTCTTTTTAAAAAAGAATAGCTATACAAAATAAGAAATTAAAATTGGAAACCATTATAGATAAAAAAGCAAGAAAAATAATTATAGATTACTTTGCTCAAATTCATGAACTCTGATAAATGAAAAGGACAATTACCTAGAAAAATAAAAATGCATAAAATGTAACCGAAGACAGGCTGGGTGTTCATGCCTGTAATGCCAGCACTTTGGGAGGCCCAGGCAGGCAGATCATCTGAGGTCACAAGTTCAAGACCAGCCTGGCCAACATAGTGAAACCCCATCTCTACTTAAAATACAGAAAAATTAGCTGGGCATGGTGGTGCATATCTGTAATCCCAGCTACTTGGGAGGCTGAGGCAGGAGAATTGCTTGAACCTGGGAGGTGGATGTTGCAGTGAGCCACTGCACTCCAGCCTGGGCAACAGGGTAAGATGCCATATCTTAAATATATATATATATATAAAAATATGTATAACCAAAGAAAACTATAGAGATGCCATTTACCATGGAGGATAATGAGAAAGTTGTCAAAGATTCACTTCCCCACAAAGGCCTCGGCATAAGGCTTCATCTCTCAAACCCTTAAGACCAGTGAACTCGTTCATTCTCACTGACATCTCTAAATCAGACTATTTTTCTGAGCCCCTATCTTCTAAACCAGTTGCGTGTTGCATTTCTTTGCTTGGAACTCTCCTCATCTTATAAATGTAACTCTCTCATGTCCACAGTCAAATTCATCATCTTTCCTCCTTTCAACCTATTCTGATTGTTTCTATTAAGTGTTACTATCTTCTAGTTACCCAGACTTGAAAATAAAATTGGCTATCTTTTTTCTTTGGTGGTGTATAAGCCTCTGAATAATTCCAAGAATTTAGCAGAATGCTATTCTCAAAACATAAAGTCAATGAGTCTTGCTAAAAGAATAAATAAATAAATAAATGCATCAATCCTTCAATCTAAAAGGAATAAGTAACTTGAGAAAGGAAGAAAAAAACCCAAAACCCTGGCTTTTTTTTTTTTTTTTTTTGAGACAGGGTCTTGCTCTGTTGCCCAGGCTGGAGTGCCGTGGCACAATCTCAGATCACTGCAACCTCCACCTCCCGGGCTCAGGTGATCCTCTCTGCTCAGCCTCTCACGCAGATGGGATTGCAGGCACATGCCACCAGGCCTGGATAATTGGGTTTTTTTTTTGTATTTTTAGTTTTGCCATGTTGCCCAGGCTGGTCTCGAACTCTTGAGCTCAAGTGATCCACCCACCTTGGCTTCCCAAAGAGGTGGGATTATAGGCACCTGGATTTTTGAAAAATGAAACGAAGCAAGTTGTATAAAACTAAAAGGCAAGGAGAGGGAGGGGCTGTGACATTTGGATCCAAGAATAGGAAAATGGGTTATCAGAGAAGACAGTAACTTGAGAGAGAGTATAGACAGAGAGAACAAATTGGGGAGGTCATGCTAAAGATGCCTTAATATTTCTTCCCAGGCCTTGAGTCTAAGAAAAGCTACCCAGGAAATGTCAATTATGATCTGAAACCTTGCCGAATTGCTGAGCTTTTCCTGGCAATGGCTTCTATCTCCCTATTTCTCCCTCACTCACCAGGGCATGCACCTCTTGTTCCCTCCTTCTTCGCCATCCAGGGCTCTTTTCCTTGCTCCAATAATGAGATCACATCTGGTTTAGAAACAGAAACTCCTGCTTACAAGAAATAAAATGGGGAGTTAGGCACATCTGTAAGTAAGATCAAGTTTCTGCATCATCAAGAAGGTGGGAGCATAATGGAAGGGAGCTGAGGAATAAGAATGGGGAAGATGAAGCTGCCAGTTCTACAAATTCAACCTAGTTTGGGAAGCATACGAAAGGGAAATTTAGTGAAGCACATCAGAGGTTTCTCAAACATTACACTGGAGCTCAGTCCCACGTACAGATTCTGAATTACGGGGAGACTTTCTTACCCAGAGATACCAAGGTCCTGTAGTTCTCCAACATCACTTTCCTATACAAATTCCTCTGAGCAGGGTTCAGCCATTCCCATTCCTCTTGAGAGAAATTTACAGCCACATCCCCCAAATGTCACCAAATCCTGAAATGACATAAACACATTCTTGCTCAACTAGTGATCATAACCTCACATGAGCCTAGGTTAAAGAGTTACATTGTCGGCCGGGTGTGATGGCTCAAGCCTGTAATCCCAGCACTTTGGCAGGCCAAGGCGAGCAGATCACAAGGTCAGGAGCTCGGTACCATTTTGGCAAACATGGTGAAACCCCGTCTCTACTAAAAATACAAAAACTTAGCTGGGCGTGGTGGCACGCACCTATAGTCTCAGCTATTTGGAAGTAAGCAGAGATTGCGCCACTGCACTCCAGCCTGGGTGACAGAGTGAGACTCTGTCACAAAAAAAAAAAAAGAGTTAAACTGTCTATACTTTCAGAGAGAAATATTGCACATAGCAAAACTTTCTGACAGTATCTTAGCTTTGAGCAACACATGTCATGTAATTGCTCAATGACTGCTTTGTGGTTTTGATATTCTATCATGGAAAGTATACAATTTGACAAATAATCTTACTGGTGGAGAAAGGATTTATAACACACACAAAACTGGACAATAACAGAACACTGTAAATCAAGTATAAAATATGTTATTCATACTAAATGCCAGAGAATTTATCAATATTGGAAAACCAGAGGCACTGGGGCAGTAAAGAACTTCAAGAAGGAAACAGGCAGAGTTAAGCTTTATAAGGTGTACATGGTTGAACCTGGCATTTCTCTAAACTTTGTACAATGGAATGGTCAATGTTCCAGAGAACCAATAGGGCTGTATAAAAATATATATAATTATGTTTGATGCTTATAATATTGACTTTCTAAAATTAAATAAATGTGTAATAGAAACAGTAAACAAACTTTTATATTGACTTGCAAAAATATGGCTTAAATGTATACCATAACAGAGAGCAATCAAGAAGCTGAGTGACAGATCACCTGATGTGAGAAAATATGCCACTGAATCTGTGCTTGGTGGCAAAGACAACATTTGCCAACCAGCTGTCAAAGTGATGCATCTCATCTCACTGATGACATCAGGTATCTCACTTATCTTTTAAGTTTCACATTACACATTTCACAATGACAACCTAGGTCTTGTGTGTGTTGTATTTTAAATATTTGTTTTACACAAACTCCTCCCCTGTGGATGGTTTAAATGAATGGAAGGCATATGGTCTAGATGACTGCAGCTTGATGTCACAAACGGTATCTGAATCAGGCCAGGTGTGGTGGTGCATGCCTATAGTCCCAGGTATTCAAGAGGCTTAGGCAGGAGGCCTGCCTTGGATGCTTGAGTCTGGCCTGGGCAATATAGTAAAGATCCTATTTCTAAAAATAAACAAAAAGGTATCTGAATTAAAACAAGAGTTATCACAGATAAAATGAAGTTGATCTCAAAAGACTGTGACTTCTAATGTCTTGAGAAGAAGAGTAATATTACAACAAATGTTTGAATCTGTATAATCAGTACTCTATAAGAAGGAATCAAAGAAGTATAATAAAAGTTATTTCAATTTGGGACAAATTTCCGTTGGAAATAAAGTTTTCCTGAGACTGTGTGTAAGGGGCAACAAATGATTGCCTAACAGCTCTTGATAACCCACTCAGTTGTAAAGATAGCTGGTAACTTATAATCATGCTATGTAAGAGACAAAATAATAGTAATTTAAGCACTATTAATTTTCTTAAATAGTGAACGTTTCCAAGTCTGATAATAAAATGCATCAAAAAACACCTACAGCTCTCACTAGAGAAACATACACAATTGTGTCTGTTTGGTGAGCAAGAGAGATTTTAAAATGTTACAATACGGCTCTCAAATAATACTACTGCATGTTGAATTAAGGATCTTTAAGATAACATGGAACAAGACCTAGTTTGCTCCCTAAAAATTAAAAATGGGTCTTCTTCCTAACAGGATAAATCAGCTCAAGACTTATCAGGTCTTGCTGTATGGTTAGGCATATGTGTCTTAGTTTTGACATGTTACAGAGTAGAGCCTGCTCTTAAGTTGGGCTGACACACAGATGGCATTCAGTGGTATACACCTGAACAGCTGTACTGATTTCTTAAATACTGAAACTGCCACATTCATTGGTGAACAGCTACTGGACTGAGTGCTGCTAGTGACCACACCAGATTTCCCCATAAGGAATTCAGCAGCTGAAGCTTAAATGCCCAGCATGGCAGCAAACTCCAGGATCCCAGCTAGGATAAGTTCTGCTGTGTGCCTCTGCCTTGTTGGTTGTCAAATATGAACATCACCCCTCCTCTTACATTACTCTTTGCAGAGTAATGCTCCTGTTGAAGAAATATTCAAATACATCAGTGATTTAATTTAGAAACATTTTTAAATGGAAAAAAAAAGTCAATGTTAATTGATGTTGCCTGAACAATGCACAAAAATGTTAAGGAGGTTTTCTATAAAGAAAGCAAAAGTATGGCTCCAGGAAACATCAATCACATGCATCAGTTGTTTAAAAAGCTTCCATCTCTGACACACTTCTTAATACAAGGAAATCTGAGGAAGTGACTTGTGGCTTCAAAGAAGGAAAGGAATGTGAATCAAGTCTAAAAATTAAAACCTGTGCAGGATAGAACTGGGCACTGCTAATCATCAAGTCTACTGAAACTCTAACACTTCAATGCAAACTCTTTAAAATTTTGTGCAGGAAAGTGTTCCACACACATCATTTATTCTATAGACATTAGTGAAGTAGCTTTTGCTACACAAAGTCCCTAAAAGACATTTTTTAGCTGCGCACATCAACTAATGGATTCTGTGTTTTACCTATCTGACATTTTCCTCTCAGCCAATGAGACCATGAATACCTTGCAGATGTTTTTTATATTTATTTTGATTTAATTTAAAAAATTGCCATCATTAAAGAAACTTATAATATCCAACATTTCTTCCTTCTTTTTTTTTCATTTCCCCCTACTTTTTTTTTTTAAATTTTGGGGGAGACAGGATCTTGCTATCACCCAGACTGGAGTGCAGTGTTACAATCATGACTGACTGCAGTCTCAACTTCCCGGGCTGGAATGATCCTCCCAACCTTGGCCTCTCAAGTAGCTGGCACCACAGGCACTCACCACCATGCCCAGGTAATTTTTTTAATTTTTGATACACATGATGTCTCACTATGTTGCCCAGGCAGGTCTCAAACTCCTGGGCTCAAGCAATCCTCCTGCCTTTGCCTCCCAAATTGCTAGGATGCTGGGATTACAGGTGTGAGCCACCTTATCCAGCCAATTTTTTCCCCTATTTTAGTTAAAGAATTGGAAGTCTTTCATCCCCATGCCTACTCACTCCTGTGTCACCCTGCCTCCTAAAAGCAATTCTAATTTACAGTTAGCGTAATCTGTTCAAATGGTTCCTTATACTTATGTCTATGATTATATACTCACTTACCTATAATATCACTTCTATTGGCTGAGTAATATTACATGGTATAATTATGCCCTATCATATTTACTAACTCCCATGCTTATTTTCAGCTGAGTAAATCTTCATTTTTTTACTATAATGTTGCATAAAATCGATTCATAGAAGTTGTTCTCTCCATTGAGACTAGGATTTCACAAAACTACTTAATCTCAAAAAATGTTTTAATTGCACTACTTTGACCCAGCAACAATAGGGTCAAATTGTTTTTGAATTGAAAAAACAATTCAGGGTGGAAGTAAAGTGTTGGCTTACACTCGAAGACATACTAGTAAGAGTTCTTCAGGTAGAAGTAAAATGGAAGCATGAAAACACAGGAACAAATTAAGAGTTCTAAAGCAGTAACTATAAATAGAGCAATAATACTGTGGAGTTAAATCACCATTGGCATCTCATTCTGTTGAGGAAGTGATAAGGGTACTAATCATAGGCGGAAGATTACAGAAGAAAGAAAGATTACTACATATAGAGTAATGGATGAATAGTATCAAGCCTCCTGTCTTGCCTTCTTTTCAAACCCAGGTCTGTGGAAAAGCTGTATTTATGCTAGTGGTTACATCTGAACATGCACCTCAATCTCAACGAATCAACTTACTACAATGAAGGTGTTCATATGCCAGTGAATGTATTTTGCCTCTTGAGAGCGTCTAGCAGAACAGTAAACCCAGAGGAGGTGCTGAACTATTTCCTGAATGAAGATAAACGTGCTGGCTGTGGAAAAAAAGATAACTAGTCTTTTAGGGACTTATTTTTACTGAAAAGCAAGATATGAGAAATGAGTCACTGGATGAATGGAACCTTGTTAGGCTGGAGAATTTTGGAAGAAAAACAAAGTGTTCTCATAACCTAAAAAATAAGATGACATTTTAGAGAAGAGAGAAGAAATGCTTCCTTACCTTGGACATGGCTTTAAGGATTCAAGAATTTGACAGTTCTTCTGTCCTACTCCTTCAGGCTCCTCTCCCAGAGAGGGACAGTATCCTGAGAATGTAGAGCTAGAGAAGGAAAAGAAACCATAAAATGCCAGGCCTGCCCTGAAACTCCCAGTATCAACAGCCTAGAAACCTTTCCTTCTCATTCTCCTTCTTTCCCCAACCTCAGGAGTAATTAGAGGTATCACAAAGTAAGTCATTTATATCTAAATTTACAATTCTTTTACCCACATGCTGGGGATCTTAAGAATACAACATACATGTTCTGTGCATAAGTTACCTCCTCATTTATAATTTAAAACAAAAACAGCAATTACAGAATGGCATTACCAAGCAAGGATTTCCCCCTCTTTCACACATGAAGGCTCTTCATCAGAGTAATTATCCAAGGCATCATGGTAATACGTAATTAAGCCAAACTGGAAACCAGGTCTAACTTTTCATTCTTTCCACCTGATCATGATGTTGAAAGGAAATATGTGCCCACCCTTTCTGCAAGGATGAAAGACAAAGCTACACAGTGAAATGTCAGAGAAAGCATCTCTATACACAGAGTGAGTACCAGAGGGACTATACGGTACGGTGGACACTCCATCAGAGTCAGGACACCCTACTTCAGGTCCTAGCTTATGACAGCCCGCACCTGAAAACCAGTCTCTTGAGTTTTCTGAGCAATTTCCTCAGAGAGAAATAAGGAGAGAGGGAAGGAGGGGCAGGCTATGCATGAGCAGTCATCCAAATCCCCTGTCAGGAATTCTTGTCCACCACGCCTCACTGCCTTGAAGAATAAAGCCATTACCTAAGAAGCAGCATAATTTAGTGGTAAGAACCACTAGACTTAAGGATCAGAACACCTGGTCTCAAACAGCCAAACCACTACATGCTACCTCTGGCAAGTTTGGTAACCATTCCAAACCTGATTCCCTATCAGTGAAATGGTAACTATTCCCTATCAATTGTTGGGAGGATTCTGAAAGGATTTACATAAAGCATTTAGCACAGTGCTTGGCAAATCTTTGTTAAATAAATTTTCATCTTTCTGTCATTTATTTTTATACATAGCACATCGGAGGTCTCCCATTCCTTTTTCCTCTTAAATTCCTCACATGCCCCCAGAGGCTGAGAGGGATGGAACGACTACTGTGCCAGAGGGGCAGCAGCCAGCGTGGTAAGCTTTACAGGCCTAAGGCTGAGGTTCCTGTCTGTCTCTCCCTTTCCAGCTCTCTTCCCCCTCTCCCTTTTCCATCTTTTCCCTTCATCTCAATCTCTCTGTCTCTCCACCACAACAGCAGTCTCCCAAATCCCAAAGCACACCAGCATCTCCAAGCACCCACACAGCTTCCTGTCCACACAAATCACAGGCAACAAACCACACAGTCTCTCATTCTGGCACCTCTCCTGGCAACCTATGGACATGCCCCCACATTGTGGCCTGCCCTGCTCTCACATTGGGTCATAAAGGCCACTCTGAGTCACACCGTCACACTCATTGTCTGGATGACACACAGCGCTAAGTCACACAATCTCCCTCCATCTCATATAATCACACACTGTCATGTCACAATCTTAGTCCAACAACACAAACTCTGTTCACATAAAGTTTCACATACAGTGACACAGACTCACACACTGTCACACAAATTATCAAACACTGTTGCAGTTTCCCATAGTCCCACACCAATGACCACACACTGTACACAGTCACACACTGTACCTCACACACGGTGACATGGTCTCACATACTGTCACAGTCTCACATGATCCTGCACACATGGCCAAAATCTGTTCACAAAGTCACACACACTGTCACACAGTCTTACACGATCCCCACACACAGGTCAAACACACAGTAACATGGTCTTACACACTGCTCACACATGGTCTACACATAGTGACAGTCTAACACTGTCACACATTCTCAGTCTCACACATGGTGATGTGGTCTTAAACACACAGTGTCACACAGTCCCACACACTGTTAAAGGCTCCTGCATAGACAGGCAACGATCACACACTGTCACATTCTCACACCGTCTCACATTGTCACACACAGTACCACATTTCTTCCATATGGTGTCACACTGACACATGTATTTACACACGGTCTCATACACATTCTCACAGTCACACACGGTCTCACACTGTCACACACGGTACTGTCACACACATTCTCACACACCGTCTCACACACTGTCACACATGGTCCCACACATGGTGGCATGGCCGCTGCAGGCGTGCGCTCCATCCCGCGCTCCTCACCGCCTCCTCCCTCCGGTGGGCACCTCCTTCCGCGCGGTCCTCGGGGGCCGGGGCTGGGCCAAGGCCCGGGCCAGGACTCGATCCTGGCTACCGGCCGCGCTCACAAAGGCGCCTGAGAGCTCGGGCAGGCCGCAGGGGCCGCTGGGAAATGGAGTCCGGGGCCGGCGCGGCGCAAAGGATGCTGGGATGGTGGTTGAGGGTCCTGGGAGGCCGGAGGCTCGGCCGCTCAGTTGCGGGTAGTTTCTGCTGCGCCCCCTCCCCTAGTAATTCCAGCCCCTCTGGCCTTCAGAACCCCACCCGGACCAGCTAAGTCCTCTCAGGCCGTTAGCTCACCCACCAGCTCCGCCCGAGGCCTGGGCGAACCCACTCTGTCTGCGCAGGCGCAGCTTGCTCGGGTCCGCAAAGGTGGCGAGGCCGGGATGCTTGCACGGTGACGCGCACGCGCAGTGGCCGAGCCCGCGCTCGAGCGCTCGGGGGTAACGCTGTGAGACCAGCGCTGAGAAAAGGGAGCTGAGGAACAGTGTGGGGCCTGAGCCAGCTGGAGAGGGTACCGGTAGGTTGTACGTGTGATTAAGCGCTCCCGCGGCCCGGCCTTTCTCTTTCCTTTCCCTCTGTTTCTCTCTCCGCCTTGCCCTGTGTTTCATTTGCCATTTATTGAACACCTACCCTGTCGGGCACTCTCCTAGGCCCTGGGCACACAGCAGTAAACAAGCAGACAAAATCCCCACCTCATGGAGCAGCATTCTAATGCGGGAATAATTCAATAGGAAAAAATTAATAATAAAGGGGACTGATGCATGTTGGGAAGTAATGCATATTATCAAGGAAAGCGAAGCAGAGTATTAAGATCATTCTTTCCGTTCTTCATTCTCTGAGTTATGCCCTCTGAATCAGTGGGAAAAACACAAAGTGCATTTTTTTTTCTATTCTCTCAGTGACAACTAATCGTAACAGAAGACTTCTGTGACCAAACATGGGGGAGTTTCCCACACATACAGAGCCAGCGGTGGGTTCTGCAGCGGACCTCAGCGGGGTGCCCTCCAGTTCAGTTCCGACGCTGTCTACTTGGAGGTGTCGGACACCATTCGCCTAGGCTTCAGTCCCCAGGCCTGCCTCCCGCTTCCCACTAGTCACAAGGCCAGCCTCTGGAACTTCTGACCCCACCAGCTTCAAGTTGGGATTTTCACCACCCCCTTACGATTCAATATTTTGCTAGAATGGCTCACAGAACTCAGGGAAATACTTATGTTTACTGGTTTCTTATAAAGGATATTACAAGGGATATAGATGAAGACATGCATAGGGCAACATACGGAAGAAGGGTGTTGCACCTTTCAGGAATCTCCACATGCTCTGTGGTGTGGAAGCTCTCCAAACCCTGTCTTTTGGGAGTTTCACAGCTGCTTCATTGCATACGCATGGTTGATTAAACCATTAACCCTCAATCCCCTCCCCTCCCTGGAGGTGGGTGGTGGGGTTCAAAGTCCCAATCTTCTTCTAGTCAAGCCTTGATCTTTTCCATAACCAGTCCCCATCCTGAAACTACATAGGAGTTGCCAACTATCAGTCAACTCATTAGCACACAAAGAGTTTGTAACTCTTACTTTGCAGTTTCTAAGGATTTTAGGAGTTCTATGCTAGGAAATAGGATGAAGATCAAATATATATTTCACAATATCACACTCACTCCTTTTCTTCGACCTTTGAAAATAACTTATAAACTCCTATGTCTAGTTCTGTCTCCCAATTCTGTACCACCCCTTCTAAAATCCTGTTATACCCTTCAATTCCTTCATTTAATTGTCTGACCAAAGTCGCCATGACAGAGAGCATCATACAAGCTGGGAATTTTATCTTTAGGAAATAAAAAAAATGCAACTACGATATTAGCAACAAATACTAATTGGAACATTGTTTATAATAAAATGTTGAACATAAACAATATGGCCATGGTCGCAGGTAGCAAGTAGCTGGGGCCTGTTATCAAAGGCAGTAAAGAAGACAGTCTCATATTTACCAAGACAGTCATAGGTAAAGAAAGGCAGATTTATTAAAGTATGAAAATACATTGCAAGGTTGCAACTGGCAGCACAGCAGAGAAGGAGCTGTCTGCAAAGAGGTGGGGAGCTGGAGGGAAGTTTTATAGGGTCATGCTGGAGAAAGCCACTAAGAATGAGGTCATTGTGACCTCAGGTTGTTTGATTAGCCATCTCTCAGAACAGTTGTTCATTTTCTTCCCCACCTGGGGCTCCTTCCTCATGGTTGTTTACTTATTAGGACACCACATCTACAAGTAGAATGGTCAAATAAAAGCAGTAGCTCTAAACCAAAAGTTATCGGAGACAGGTGCCAATCAATTTAGAAAGTTTATTTTAGCATGGTTAAGGAAGCGCTAATGACAGCCTCAGGAGGTTCTGATGACATGTGTCCAAGGTGGTTGGAGTACAGCTTGCTTTTATACATTTTAGGAAGACATGAGAAATCAACCAGTATGTGTAAGATGTACATTGGTTCAGTCACGTAAGGCAGAAAAATCTGAGGTGGGGGCTCCAGGTCAAAAGTAAATATGGGACAAAATGTTGCATTCTTTTGACTTGAATAGCTTGTGACTGAATATACAATTTAGTCTGGCTCCGTGAATCTGCATTTTTACATAAACAATAGGTCTGAGGAAGCAATCAGATACGCATATGCATTTGTCACACGAGCCTCAGAGGGATGACTGAGTTCTTTCTGTCCTTTGTCCAAAAGGAATTTCCTTGTGGGCAAATTGTGAGGGAAGTATGTAGCTTTTTATCTTTATAGCTATCTTATTTAGGAATCAAATGGGAGGCAGGTTTGCCTGACATAGTTCCCAGCTTGACTTTTCCCTTGGCTTAGTGATTTGGGGGTGGTGAGATTTATTTTCATTTCACATCTATCTGATTGAAAACTATACAACTTTTTTTTTATGATTGCTTTGTTTTTATTATTCTAAAATTAAATGAGTTTTCAATACAAATGTATACAGATCACATAAGTAATTTACATTGCTAAATTCTTTAGCATTTAATAGAACTAATATTTATATCTGATACTTTATATAGAACAGAAATTCTACTATACTTACTATGTAAATTTGTTCAAAAACAATTTGGTTGTTACTCTCAGCTGTAAACAGAGATGACAAATTCAAGCTCATTTGAGAAATTATTTAATCACTAAGAGACCAAATGTGTGCAGATGGAAATGGAATATCATATTGTACAAATCAACTTCAGTATGAAATAATGTAATTTCTACATATAATTTGAGTGTCCTGTAAACATTAACAATGCAAAGCCAAAGCTACATTTTTACATTTATATCACATAATAACATAATTTTTCAAAGATATGGTAATATGAATTACAGAAAATGAGACTTCATGTGTAAAACTTTGCCAGAATGAAAGTTGGAAGAAAAGCCACAACTTTGTGCAATTTCCTTCAGTTAGGTTTAATACCTATTTATATTTTATATGTTTTACAGTTTTTTAGGCTAGTCAAGGGAAGCAGTGGGAGTGGAGAAGGAACAAAGAAATCTGTAACTGGCTGCAATCAATTAGTTGTAAACACCACTGCACTTGGACCAGTCTGATTTTTTTTTTTTTGAGACGGAATCTCGCTCTGTTACCCAGGCTGGAGTGTAGTAGTGTGACCTCAGCTCACTGCAGTCTCTGCCTCCCTGCTTCAAGTGTTTCTCCTGTCTCAAAACTATACAACTTTTAAAAAGAATACTCTCATGGCAATGAAGCAACACGTGAAAATACTTCTTGAGTTAAGGTTTCTTAAAGGAGGAACAAAGCTGTTAAAATTGCATTATGACTGCAATATTGGAAAACTGTTCCTATGAATAAAAAGTAAAAGGAACACAATCTACAAAAATTGTAGTTGGGTTGTGTTTGAATGTTGAAATTATAGTATCTTCCCCTCACTTTTTCAAACCAGACAGACAAGCCTGGTTTACGGTAAGGCATCAGTAAACTTCCAGGTTTTTGCAGTCTTTTTGACATTTCACAAATGTGTGAATGAAGAGAGTAGGCATCTTTGTGAAACCACATTTGAAAAAACTATATCGATGAGAAAAACTGACAGTAAACTGAGCTGACCCCATCTATCTTGCCTTTCCCTTAATTATTCCTGTGTTATAGGGCTGAGCTAACGTTAGAAGACTTTTAGGCTATAGTTTAAATAACAGGCCTTGGCCAAAACTCAGTTGCTTTTGTAAAGCTAATGGGAGGCCATCAGGCTGGGAGGAGGGAGAGGAGGAGGCTGCATCCTGTTACGGTGGCACAGACAGGAACAACTGTCAGCCATTATTCCAAAGTTTATAAGATATGCAACTTCCCCAATTACTGCTGCAAATAACATCACTACTGTAGAACCTCAGATTGGCCTTTTGAGATATCTTTTCAGGTTTGTTCATGTCTGACACCCATGGCTCCACCTGGACCTGATGGTTCCACCTGGACTAATCAACCCAGCTCCTGTGGCACCACACACAAGCAATTCAGCCCGCATGAGGGCAGCTTTGACCTCCTATGATTTCATCTCCACCCCAACCAATCAGCAGCAAGCACCTGTTTTCCGGCCACTCCCACCCCTTTCCCCCAAATTGACTTTGAAAAACCTCTAATCTAAGAGCTTTGGATGATATGATTTGAGTACAAACTCCATTTCCCATGTGACATGGCCACCCGCATGTCTATTAGACACTTTCTCTACTCAGTATCATGGTCTTTCTTTATGCAGTAGGCAGGAAGAACCCCTTGGGCGGTGTTTACACTTAGCCCAGGAAGCTGGGTGGTAACATTTTTTTTTTTGGGGGCCATTATCACTAAGCTTCTCCTTTTGACAGAACCTTCTACAAAGTTTGGTGAGAGTCACTAAGTAAACTTTGATTTGCATTAAAACCACATTTATTCTTTGTCTCGGGTGCGCAGCAACTATTTGGGCTGGTGGTGCAGAGGTAAAAGAACTTACCAAGACAGTTGTGGGTAAAGAAAGGCAGATTTATTAAAGACAGTATGAAAGTATGTTAGGGAGCAGCAGGCCGAATCAGCGGAAGAGGAACTGACTCCAAGGAAACAAAGGCTTGCTGGAGATTTTATAGGATGGTTCTTGGGCTGATTGATAGTGCCATGGTAGCAGGGGGCTAACTTGCATTCTTCTGTCACCCAAGGTGTTTGATGATAAATAGATGCGTGCATTTGATGATGGGCAGGACGTTTGTGAGTTATGTACATTATTTGTCCAGGAGGACTGTATCTCCTGAGCCATAGAGAAAAGCAGACCTATAGCTTATCTGCTTCCTTTTCTTGTTTATATGTCCTAGACCATGAAGAAATGTATAGTTTATTTGCTTTATCTCTTTGCTGTCCCCTGGTCCACCAGCCTGACTCCTTTTCCCTAAGTAGGAATCCACACTCTTCCTAGATGAGTAATCAGCAGAAATATGTCTACCTAGCACACCCAAATTTAACTCAATTATCTAAGTGCAAAATCTTGAGGAATACAGATTAAAAACAAAAAAAACAAAAAAAAACCTCTACCAGACACGGTGGCTCAGGCCGGTAATCCCAGTGATATAGGAGTTAAAAAGAAATTATTTAGGCAGATAGCTAGCGTAAGGAAATCCTCAGTAAGGTTTTTATTTTAATGAAAAGCAGCCCCCAAGTCATTTCTTTTCTAACAAAGACCAGCTTGTAAAATTGAGCTGCAGACATAGATAAGCAAGCTACAAGCTTGCATGGGTGAATGCCGACAGCTGTGACAATCGGAAAAGGCTACCTGGGGGCTAGGCATGTCCAGCCATCTTCCCTTTTCTTTGTCAACCATGTGTACAGTAAGGAACAGACAACATGGCGCCAGCCAGGTAGAGACGCCATCTGCATAATAAAAGATTAGTGAGTAGTTTTTCTCAGAATTTCACCTAAAATGGAGTCATACAATAAATTCCCTTTGTGTGTCCCTCAGTCCTGCTACTAAGCCTGTCAAGTGAATTTTTCAACTCTAGAAATTCCATTACATTCTTTTTCATATATTTCTTTTCATTATGTTCATGTTTTGTTTACGTCACTGACAGGTATTTGTTTTAGTCTTTGTTAATCTCACCATTTGTCATTTCTGTGTTTCTATTAACTGATTTTTTTTTCCTCCTGGCTTTGGTCACATTTTCCTGCTTTTTTGCATACCTGGCAATTTTTTACTGAATACTGGATATTGTTCCATTGCTACACTGAATGTCTGAATTTTATTTCTCAGGCAATTATCTCTGAATCTGTAATATATTTTTTAATCATCCAGCCCAAAAATTTGAAGAATCTGTAATAGTTTTGAGACTTGTTTAAGCTTTGTTAGAACAGTAGCCTTTATTCCGGGACCTGTTTAGGTCTACCATTATGGTGTAACCTTTCTGGAGTCTGTACTGTTAAAGTCCCTCCACTTTGGCTGGTTGACATCCAATGCAGTTTTTCTTTCACTGGCCTTGTAGAGCTTATACACGTGTAGCTCAGCTTTCAGCCAAAAACTCAAGGAGAGCCCTATGCATATTTCTGGAGCTCTTTCTCTAAGAAACCCCCTCTTCCACACTCTGTTCTACAAATTCCAGTCACTTCTATCTCCTCAAAACTCTGTTGTTTGTCTCAACTCAGCAAACCACTGTGCTCTGGTTGGGTTCTTCCTCCCTGCACTGTCATTGGAAATATTCCTTCAGGGAGAAAGCCAATGTAGGCATAGGATCTCATTTATTTCCATTCTATTAGAGATCAAAATTGTTGCCCAGTGTCCGCAAAGACCTAGACCTGTTTCCTACGTATTATCTAGTTTTTGATTTGTTAAGATAGAGTGACCACGCACGCACAGTGGGGGTGCGTGTGCCTGTAGTCTTAGCACTTTAGGAGGCTGAGGCAGGAGGATCACTTGTCACTTGAGGCCAGTTCAAGACCATTCTGGGCAACAGAGCAAGCCTCTCTCTCTCCCTCTATATATTTATAAAATGCTAGGATTACAGGTGTGAGCCACTGCGCCCAGCCGAGTAACTTATTTTCTTCTTGCTAAATGACATATATTTGTGATTATGCTGCTTTTGTAATATATATTTTATTAATGGAATTTTCTTTTCTCGTATTTCAGAGAAAGAAATCATTCCAGCTAAGTCTCCATCAACTGATGTCTGTTCATCTCATTCTACTGAAACTTAAGATTCCTATTTCCACCTCTAAAGGTCTTTTCTAGGGTGTCATTCCCCCTCTAAGTCTGGACCCTGTGACATCATTAATTACCCTGTTCTTTATGAGAGCAAGGGAGTAATTCCTGAGGGGAATGCAGGATTTCCCAGGCAAACCCTTCCTAACTTGCTCCTTTTACCACAGCACCAGTCAGACTGTCGCTTCGCTTTCTATCATCCAGGACAGCTTCTCATATTCCAATATATTAACTCATAAATGACTTAGAAATGTAAACTCCTGCAAGAGAAAATAAGATACTTGATTTAAGGGTTCAGACTCTGCCCCTTAGTCATTAGGAGAGAGAAACCACTGTGTAGCCAGAAATGTAAGTGAGATAGTCTTCTGGAGAAAGGGGAAGATAAAGTTTCAGGTAGGGGTCAACAGAGCTGCCTATTACCAGGCCTCAAATCTCAAATACTTCTCTGTGAACAGGAGTCATAACACCTCAGGAGCTGCTTGGAATTTCACCACTAAGTAACAAAATTATTTCTGGACAGGAGTTATATTTGCAATCACTATGAAAAGATATCTTAATCCCACCAGCCAAATCCATATAGTCTTCTAATACCACATCCTGAATCATATCCTTTCATGCTGGCTTCAACCAACCCTACTCCTTCTTAGAGAAATCAAGGCCACATTCTTGAATGTCAGCAGGCCAAGAAATAAACGCACAGTTATCTCCATGCTCTCGAAGGATTTGTGGAGTTCGTTAAGACAAGGGAGATGATGTATATGATCATGCTTTTATCCCGTGTTCAGGGTGCTGAGTTAAACAATACTAGATTGGTTAAATTATGGAATAGCAATACAATGAACTACTACATGGTTAAAAATGTAATTACAAATCTGTTCATGGTTAATTTCAGGTAGAAAAAGCAGTTTACCTGTCTGTGGCAAATACTCCTTTTGAAAAGTATAAGTATAGTTAGAAAGATAAACAGAAGGGCAGAGATAAATGGATGGAATTAGTTTGGAAAATTATACCCTCAAATTTCAACTGTAATTATCTCCAGATTGTGGGATTATAGTTTTATTTACTCTTGTTTTGTAAGGATCACTTTTTAATTTTCTTACAATCACCATATATTTCTTTAGGAAATATGTTTTTAAAAAATCATTTGTTAAATGGAAACTTTTCTTCAGGTTTCCCAAGGAAGAGAAATTTTCTTTTACAATCAAAATGTACATTTTTGCACTGAAAACAGAAGTGGCCATTTCATCATCTTCTAAATTTTTCTTTGGCAGATTAATGAATCTGAGAAAGTAGAACTGGTATAGAAGAAAGTTAGCCTGAGAGATGGTTGGCTTTGTACGTGTTTGGTCCTTTGCCTTCTTTTCCTCCATAAACAAATACTTGCACATGTACATATAGATACACTCACACAGTCGGATGTTAAAGGGAAACCAGAGCCACTCACCCCTTCCCAAGATCAGAGAACATAGGAAAGATGATATTTTTGCATCTACCCTCTGTTCTTGAACTCACAACACTGTCCTGAACCACAAATAAGATCAAGTAGAATAAATTTACAGCTGTCTCCTTGAACTGTCCATTCACAATTGTGAAATTCAACCATCCTTGCTGAAGTTGTCTCTTAATATCAGTAATGGGCAATAACCAACCTCTGAGCTTTGCTTTTATTATTATATCATTTGACCCTTAAGACAAAGCTGCAAGCCCAGCATTACATTCTTCCTTTTATGGACAAAGAAAATTAAGAAACTAATAAATGGCTGAGCTGGTATTTGAATCCACATCTGTCTAACTCTAACAGTGTGCTTTACACCACATCACTGTGCCTGCAAGGAAAATGCAGCCCCTACCCCTGGGGCAAGATGCTTATTTTGGAAAAAGCATCTTTGCAGAAGGAAAGCATTAGCTTCAGTCACATTATCATCCTTACCCAGCAGCGCAGCATTATTTTACATATATAAGCTCAGTTACTCCTCCCCAACAACTCAATGAATTAGATGCTATAATCATCCCCACTTGCAAATGTGGAAACCGAGGCACATCTCTAAGACTGGAGTTCAGACATTCTGGCTCCGGTGTTAGAGATGGTTAAGGGTTCACACTCTTAACCATTTATTACACCATAGAGGTAACCAGGTCTAAGGAAAACAGGATCAAATCAAGAGACGGTAACTCTGAACTCGGGGCCTGACTCAAGGACAAACTATACCACCTCGGACAAGGAGTGTTTCCCCATTCTGAGACCCAGCATAGCAGGTCCTGACCGGCATCTGGCACTTCGGACTACGCTAACTTGGGATGTGTAAAGTCTAGGGCTTCTCACGCTTGATGACACCAAAGCCGCCTATAAACAAGAGAATTAACAACTATAAGTGGCGGTCTGGTATTTGGCCAAGAGATGCCGCCCCATAACAGGAAGCCTTCTTTACATCTTTATAACGTTTTTGTTTATTTTGCATTCTCCTTCATAACTCACATTTAATTCACCATAGATATAATGTTTAAAATTAGTACCATATAAACTTTCACATTTCCAAACTTAAACGTTCCTTCGAAACCTTCTGGTATAACTGCTGCTCCACGGAAATGAGAACTTAATGAATGAGGGAATCTTCCACAGCTGCACACAGTTGTGTTTCCACTGCTAACCCGTCCCAGTCACACACTCAATGACCCACGTGGAGTCAGAACCAACCACCACACACCGTCACAACAGTCAGGCACACACAGTGACGATCCCTTGCCAACTCGGTTACTCATCCACAGTCTCTCAGGGAAGCACACGCAGATAGCACAATCAGCACACAGTCCCCCGGGAAAGACCCAGGGACTCGAACGCGCACATCGCTCCTCCGCGCACTACTCAAGCAAGGCGACCGGTCCACCCCTAAATATCGCGAGATCCGGCCTCAAGGCCGGGCTACTACCTTCACGTCTAGAGACTACGTTTCCCAGAAGACACTGCAGCACCAGCCCTATCCTGGCATAGCATCGGTGTGCTTTGTGCGTCTGCGCCATCTTCCGGATGCGCGCTGCGAGTCCACTGGTACCGAGATGGAAGCGCGCACTGGGTTGCCGGGGGCGCGGCCGCGGTGACACTGGGACCCGAGAAGGCGGCAGGTGAGGGGCTCCGGAGCTTTCCGGGCGCTCCGGGGTCCAAGTAGGAACGGGTGCCGCGGCCGGCTGTGTCTCAGGCCTGAGAAGAACCAAGCCGTCTCGCCCCATCGTCGCTCTGTGGTTTTACCGGCGTGAGACTACATTTCCCGTCGGCCCTCGCGGCGCGCGGCAGCTGGCGCCCCCTTTCGGCGTCCAGCCTCATAGCTCAGGTGCATGGACCCCTTAGGTGGGTGCACAGGGGTGCCGACCCCCTGAAATTGCGGATGTTTTGCATTCACTGTTATGCGTGCTTTTTTTTTTAATCTGAGACGAAATCTTGTTTCATGACGTTTTCAGAGAGTTGTAAGACCCCAGAGGATTTAGAACAGCTAGTTTAGAAGAATTTACATTTGGGAACATATGATATGACCTTGTTGAAATTCTGTGTCCAGCAATGGGGAAACACTTGAGTGAATCACAATCCTGTGTAAATAGGATATCGTGCAGTTAATACAAATAATGCTTATAAAAGTGATCAAAATAAGGAAAGTCTGCCTATTACATCATATTAAGAAACATTCATAATTATTTCACTTACACATTACTTAGAACTAAATGTTTGTAATGCAGTAGGCACTTTACATACTCCTTTATAAAATACTTCTTAAAAATGAGCTCAAGAACTGGTTAAATGACAACACTGCAAACACTTGGATGTTTTTTCTTCCAATTTTTTGGTTTTGTTTTGTTTTAGCCTGTGTGTGAGTTTTAGCCTGTGTGTCAGTGAGTTTTAGCCTGTGTGTGAGTGAGTGAGTTTGACTTTTTGCTGAATGTTCTCAAAGGATCCAGTAATTAGTATCTTTGCTTGTCAGTCAATGTTGCCCAACTTCATTTTTGATAGCCACTTGGCATTCCATTACATGGTTATGCCAAAAATGATTCAACCATTTGCCTACTTATGTACTAATTTTCAGTTCTGTTATTTGGCAATTATTATTGGGCATTCAGCTTTGTGCACTGCTGTGTCTCTATGGAAGAACACATTTATGTGCTGATAGTGGAGCGCTGGGCCTGCCCCGTGTAAATTTTGTCTCATTGTTTCTTGTAACTCTGTCCCATTTGTTGATGCAAGGCATGCTTCATGAAGTGGCGTCCACAAAGCCTCAGTTTGGGCTGTGGAGCTTTTTGTAAATTTGGCCTTTGGGAAAAGAGCCAGGTAGACTTTGGAATGTGTTATATTTGCTGCAGGAGAGAGTTAAATGGCCTAGTCCTGGAAAGGCTTTATTTTAGGCTGGGGCTATGCAAATTATGCAGGCCTTCTATGCTCCCTGGCTTGAGAAAAGCCTTCCTTGTCCTTAAGGTAACACGTGGATCTCAGTCACTAGAACAGCCCTCAGCATCCCTGTCTCAGACTTGTATCTGCAACAAAACAGAACCACTATGTTTAGGGGAAATGGGAAGGAAAGGACCACTGGTTCCCCTTCTTGCAGCAGCTAAAGCAGGTTTCCTGGGGTTGGGTGAGGATCCCTTTGTCTCACCTCTCTCTCATTTTCTTGGTGGGCAGAGGGCAAGCAGGTGGGAACTGGTAACTTTGGCATTCTAGTAGCTGTGAGGCAAGCCTAGCCTCTCATGTTTGCTCTTTCCTCCCCCAGCTCTGCCATCGCAGGACTCTGCCTTTCCCCCAAGAGAGGAACCAGGAGGAGGACCTATCAGCCCTTGAAATTCTAAAAGTCATGTCCCTTGTGAGTTTTGAAATCCCATAAATATTTGCTTTTCTTATCTTGAAACTTCCCACCTGGGTTCCATCCAGGAATTTGGTCTCAGACGTTGCCATTTTAGGGAATAAAAGGACCAGACAGCGAGTCCCCTGTCCCATTGTCCTCTCCTCTCGTAAATGCCCACAGATTTATTCTCTGTAGCATTCTGTATCTCCTGATGGTTTTCTTCTGCTAGGAGGAGAAACCCATTTCCCTGTATGAAATGAGAGCATCTTTTGTGAGAACTGAAGAGATGGAAATGAACACTTAGGAGCAATCACATGTAGAAAAGCAGGGGAGGTGGTGTTGGTTGGTTTCAATTTAAGTGCGTGGTCCAGTGCCCTGCTTTGGGAATGATTAATGATTGGATATGTAATTGATGTTTGACTGGGGAATCCATCAGAGATTCTATGCCAGAGTTAAAGTCTAGTTTGATGTTGAACAGAGCATGTGAAGCTGGGACAGTCTCCATTAGTTTCTTTAGCTTAAGAGCAAGAAAGTACAGAGCTGAGAATGGTGGGTGATACAGCAAGTGAGATGGTCAGCTAGAAGGGTGAGTGGTCAGGGCTTGGAAAAGCCTTAGAGATCTGATCCAATCTCTGGACCCAAAATAAGAGTATGTTTGAGTCATTAGTTTCACTTCATAGAAAATTGTACTCAATGAAAGTGATCTCTCCATGGTTTTTCCCGTGAAGAAAAATCGTTGTGTTATGTTCTGACATAATGATGAAATTTCATCTCCAAGAAATTCTTGACTTATATGAAAATCCTGTATCTAAGATAGACAACATGTTTCCATAATTTAAAAAAATAAAATATTTGGGGGAAAATCCATGAGAAATATATTTTGTTATTGTTATTCCAAAAGATAGAAATGATAGGTCTCCCCTTGAGAATTTATTGTATGCCATGTACAGAGTGGGCTGTGTGCATTATTACGCTGTTTCTTACTCTAAGGAAAACTCCGTTTAGCTAAAACTCCATATAACTCCATTTTCATCCCAGACCTGTGCACGGAGCTTTGATTTGCCGTTACAAGGAGTGTTTTAGAACATGTGAACATTCTGTTTTACTCATACGCATTTCTAATATAACCTTTCCCATTCAGTCCCACCCTTCTTGTTCAAGCAGACAACCCCCGCCCCTGCAAAGAGCTACCCCACCTCCTTTCATCCCACTGATTGACTGAAATACAGATGTATCATACATGCCTATCATTCCAGGGGTCAGAATTGTTCAGGGATGTGGCCATAGTCTTCTCCCAAGAAGAATGGCGGTGGCTGGCCCCTGCTCAGAGGGATCTGTACAGAGACGTGATGTCGGAGACGTACAGCAACCTGGTCTCACTGGGTAAGGTGATCTAGCCTGTTAGATTGGAGGTCATCATTGGACATGTTTATTCCTTCCTGATCAGTTTTTGGGGCTTTTCAGTTTTATGACTGGTTGGTCATTTTTTTTTTTTTGAGACAGAGTCTCACTCCGTCACCAGGCACCAGGCTGGAGTTCAGTGGCGCGACCTCGGCTCACTGCAACCTCCGCCGCCCGGGTTCAAGCAATTCTCCTGCCTCAGCCTCCCGAGTAGCTGGGACTACAGGCGTGCGCCACCACGCCCAGCTAATTTTTTTGTATTTTTAGTAGAGATGGGGTTTCACCATGTTGACCAGGATGGTCTCGATCTCTTGACCTCGTGATCTGCCCGCCTCGGCCTCCCAAAGTGCTGGGATTACAGGCGTGAGCCACCATGCCCGGCTCCGGTTGATCATTTTTGAGGGGTTAAAGGGCAGCACTGTCGGCTGAAGCTACATCTTCCCCTAACCTCAGGCAACTGTCCCATCTTCTGGCAGTTGTGCAGCTGCGTCTCCTGCTTGATGACCAGGTCCTGGATATGAATTCTGGGGCCCCCTACACCATAACCAGGTGGCATGTTTCTTCTTATCTCCAGGTCTGGCCATTTCCAAACCTGATGTGATATCCTTCCTAGAGCAAGGCAAAGAGCCCTGGATGGTGGAAAGGGCGGTGGCTGCGGGCCTGTGCCCAGGTGAGTGAGGTGTCAGTGAGAAGGGAGCAGCCAATTCAGGTATCAGGTCAGGTGGAAGTGGCCCTTTGTCTTAGAAAATCCTCCCTGCAGGTTGCTACAGTCAAAGCTTATGTCTTAAGTGTTGTCTTCCTCAGCTTGTCAGCAGCATTCGACAAAGGTGTCTGCTCCTTCTTCGTGAACCATGTAAAAATTCCACCTGCAATATAGGGCTAGACTGAGCACAGATATGGTGGCTCCTAAGGAAAGTATTTTCTCTTTGGAAAGATGTATCTTTGACCATTTTTCTTTATTTTTTAATTTTAATTAAAATAATTTTTTGACTTTTAAGTTCAGGAGTACAAGTGCAGGTTTGTTAAATAGGTAAACTTGTGTCATGGGGGTTTGTTGTACAAATTATTTCATCACCCAGATATTAAGCCTAGTATCCATTAGTTACTTTTCCTGATTCTTTCCGTCTTCCTACCCTCCATTCTCCAGAAGGCCCAGCATGTGTTGTCCCACTCTATGTGTCCATGTGTTAGCTCCCACTTATAAGTGAGAACATGCAGTATTTGGTTTTCTGTTCCTGTGTTAGTTTGCTAAGCCATGATTTTATAATCTACCTTGAGAGAGTATAAATATTGTGCTCCTCACAAACCTGCTAGTTTCAGAATTCACTGATAGTTTTCTCTTGGATCAGATATTATTAATAATTACAAAATAGTGATTTTTAAAAAAACTTTATTCTTCTTTATTTATTAGTTCACATACCCCTCTAAAGAAGAGCTTTCTCCCGTTTTCCATTTGTTTCTTCATTTATATCATATGGATTAACAGTAGGTGGCATACGTTTTCTCATCTTATAAAGCTTCTTTTAGTGTGTAACGGATTAGTATCCATTATCATTACCTATCACAAGGTTCATGTGTTTCCAGATTTGGCTGGTGACACCCTTTCAAACTGGCTCCTGGGTTCTTTGGATGTAATCCCTCCCCCTTTTGTATAAGCACGTTTTTAACTTTCTTAGTTTCAACAATTCAGTAAGTCAGCTAGTTAACGTAAATACAGAACAAGTCCACACAGTTGGCATCCATGTACGTAAATGCAAGAATGCCAAACCTCACATGAACCAAAAAGTACCAGCTCTTACAATGTTGGCTAGCTATGACTAGCAGGTCATAATTCTTCACATAAGCAAGGGTACACATTCAAATGGTTTTTAAAACAAAAACTAAGAATAAAACAAGAATTTTATGTTTCTAAAAGGAGAAGCATAGAAGTCAATGTATATAAAAGTCGGAAGAACATAAGGACATGATAGAAAAGAGATCTGAGTGGGCACAAAGTTAGTACATCATGTTAATAGCTTTACATATTAAAATCCTTCTGCAGCCAGGTGCAGAAACTCATGCCTGTAATCCCAGCTACTCAGAAGGCTGAGTGGGAAGGATCACGTGAGCTCACCTGAGCCTAAGAGGTTGAGGTTGTAGTATACCACGATTGTGCCTCTGCACTGCAGCCTGGGCAACACAGCGAGACCCCATCTTTCAAAAAAAACAAAACTATTTTGGAGGCAAACTTTCTATAGAACTTTTCTATATAGGTTTTTTTTTTTAAAGTCATCAGTGTCATACTTAAACTAAAATGCAGATTTTGCTTTTGTCTCCAAACTGATTGTCATACTTTTGAGTCCAATCAAAACACCTCAGAAACATCCAGTTACTGTTGATTACAATAAATGTGACATGCTGACAGAATTTAAGAGGGTACTGTTTTTCACTGCTGAGAGCAGAAAAAGCTTGGTAATTTTCTTTAATGTTGGGGTCACTATAGTGAGCAGAGCTGCAAAACAACATATCTGAAACCCAGACAAATGTTACGAATACTGGTTCTGACCAATGTTTTTATAAAAATACTTAACATAGAATTCTCTCCTGCTCTTTCACCCTCAATAAATGCTATAAAGTGCATTCACAAAGAGCCATATTAAGTTAAAGCTACTGCACAAAATACACCACTCGTAGATACTGAAATGAGTAGTATCACACTGGAGTTTCATTGTATATTTTATATGCCAGTATAGCAACACCCTTAGCCAGAAGTCTCAACAGAATTATGAACATGTTTACGGGTTATATACATATATCTATTTAAAGTATGAAAAGGTGCATTTGAACTTAATGGCAACATTTAAAAGTAGTATCCTTGTTAGCACATTGAATGGAATAAAATTCTCATCAAAAAGTATTTTTAGGCTGGGCATGGTGGCTCATGCCTGTAATCCCAGCACTTTGGGAGGCCAAGGCAGGTAGATTGCTTGAGCCCAGTAGTTTCAGACCAGCTTGGGCAATAGGGTGAAACCTCATCTCTACAAAAAAATATAAAAATTAGCTGAGCATGGTGGTGCCCACCCGTAGCTACTCGGGAGTCTGAGGCAGGAGGATTGCTTGAGCTCAGGGGGGTCGAAGCTATAGTAAGCCAAGATCATGCCACTGCACTCCAGCTTGGGTGACAAAGTGAGAATCTGTCAAAAAAAAAAAAAAAAAGTACCTTGTTCATTTACCAAACTGTAAGTCAAAAATTACCTGCTGAATTAGACAGCAGAGGGTGCCTTTTCTATAATTGTATACTGTCCTTGCCGTTAATATAACGTTGCGGTTCAAATGCTTACTGTGAAAACAAGCAGAGAAAAGTTCAGAAGTGGTTAATGTTCCCCCCCTTTAAGCAAATGAAATCTAGGTATGATAAACAGGCAGGTTCATAATAAATCTCTGAAAAGACAGTTGAATTCCAGCTGTCTTCATGTAACACAAAGTTAGGGAAGATATGAGGATGTGCTCATATGACTGGAGTGACCAAAAATCAACATTTTGCTGCTGTCCCAAACTGTTAACAGTTTGTCTCTAAGTATTACCACTTGAGTTTTTTGTACTTAAATGTCCAAATTATGCTAAATGTCAAGCACCTGTTAGAAGTGGAAAATAAAATATTTTAATGCTAAGACTATACATAAGATTTTTAGATGATGTTTCATTGGTTGCACAAAACAGTGACTTCTGCCCAAGTAACTTTAAAATACCATGCCAGACTTTGTAAAGAAACATGAAAACACTGAAGACCTCATTATTGTTGCTATTTTGCAACTTTACAAGAAGTTAAATAGAAACAAGAAGTTAGAAATTTATGACTGTTGGTAATACCTTTGGATAGTTATACAACAGCATTTAATCAGGGATGGCTTTATTTACAGTAGTAGAAAAGTGTTCATGGAATAAATAACACCATACTCTGCCATAAATCAACAGAGCTCAACTGTGCAAGGTGGATATGGTAGAAAAAATGGCATTGTGGAGAAAGGAGTGCTTTAAAAAGACATTTCCTTGAAAGCAGCCAAGACTTTTTTCACATTGCCAGAAAGACCAAGTAATATATGATCACTTTGATTTCTACAACCAGAAGTCCAGTTAGGCAGTTAGCTTGTCCCAAATGTGTTTTGTTTTGTACACCAGGCTGGCTTTAATATTCCATGGTCCACGGCAGTTTCTTGGTTTTCCTTTTTGTTTTTGGAAGATGGCTGCCACACGTCCTAATCATTGAGTAGATGTGTGCCCTCGTAGGTAGATAGGTGGCTGTATTTGGAAACTGTCTCACTAGTTGTTAGACCACAGTAGCGGCCCATAACCTTCCTCTTGAACAGCCAAACACAACGTCTGAAAAAAATATCTTACTTTGTGTCCTGTTTACGTAGTCTTGTTCTTACCATGTCATGTGGATACACTACAGTTGTGGCACAAGTCTTTGAGGTAACAGCAGCCAGCATTATTTCCACAAAATCCTATGTTTCTTTCACAGTCTTTATCATCTTCCATTGTAGAAGCAATCTTATATTCCAGTAATTTTAGCTTAACATTTTTACAAATAACAAAAGGAATGATAGTATCTGATATGCCGCCATATGAAACAGGCATGTGCCTGTAAAGTCCTCAAAGCCATCTGTTCGATACACATCATGGAGACATTCAAAAGCTTTCTCCCATTCTCTTTCTCCCATGGTTCCTTGCATCAAGCTATACCTAAGTCTCTTTAAGTCAACTGGGGTTGATTGCTGTAATTACAGTAAAACCTGCCACTGCAGCTGAAATCATGTACTGGGTAGAATCAGAGTCCATTATGCCATTCAACTTTTTCATGCAGTTTGAATAAGCAGCAAAGTATGTTGCTCTAGAAGGACCCACCCCCAATCACTTGGGCCTAATCCTCTAAACAAGGAACAAAGCCCTTCTTTTTCCAAGGTCACCTTTAAGAAATGGTAAGGTTCAGGTAAATGAATGACATTTAAGAAATGTCATTTAGTTGACAATGGGCTTTAGCCATGGTGTTCAGCTAAACTTCAGACATAAAAAGCTTCTCAGAGGAAGATAGCAGCCATGTTATTCCAACTTCCAGCACACATACGAGAATAGCTGCCACTATCCCAGCGTGTTCCTCTGGCTCATTCTCCCACGTGTCCTCCAGGCGCTGAGGCAGGTTGCAGATCCACCACACACTTCCTCTATCACTTTTATTTTTATTTTTTTAAACAGTGACGAAATAGAAGATTTACCATGTTAACCATTTTTAATTGTACAGTTCAGTAGCATTAAGTACATTGACCCTGTTGTGCAACCATCATCACCGTCCATTTCCTGAACTCTTTTCATCTTGAAATCCCCATCATTTTTAAAAATTCCCTCTATTTGGGGCATAATTTACAGTCAATAAAATGCATTTTTTTAAATTAGTATTGTTGACAAATTTATACACCCACATAACCATCACTTCAATCAAGATAGTGAACATTTCCCTCAACTTGAAAGGTTCCCTTGTGCTGCTTCCTGCACAGACCCTCAAACCATGATTTGCTTTGCTTTCTGTCACTCTATATTTGTCTTTGCTAGAGTCTCACAGAAATACTGTCTTAAAAAATGTTTCAGCAGTGATTCTGACCCACACCAAGTCTTTTTTTTTTTTTTTTTTTTTTTAAAGACAGGGTCCAACTGGGCGTGGTGGCTCACGCCTGTAATCCCAGCACTTTGGGAGGACGAGGTGGGCGGATCACAAGCTCAGGAGTTTGAGACCAGCCTGACCAACATGGTGAAACCCCATCTCTACAAAAAATTAAAAAATTAGCCAGGCATGGTGGTGCACGCCTGTAATCCCAGCTACTCAAGAGGCTGAGGCAGAATTGCTTGAACCAGGCAGTCGGCAGTTGCAATGAGCCAAGATTGTGCCACTGCACTCCAGCCTGGGTGACAAAGTGAGACTGTCTCAAAAAGAAAAAAAAAGGGTCTCCCTCTGTCACCTGGCTGGAGTGCATTGGCATGATCATACCTCACTGCAAACTTGAACTCCTGGGCTTAATCAGTCCTCTTTCTCAGCTGGGACTACAGGCACGTGCCACTACAGCTAGCTAATTTTTAAAAATTGTTTTGTAGACATGGGGTCTTGCTGTTTGCCCAAGCTGGTCTAAACTGCTGGCCTCAAGTGATTCTCCCTCTTGGCTTCCCAAAGCACTGGGATTTCAGGCATGAGCCACCATGCCCAGCCTGACACTAACATTTCAGAATCACTTTTGTCACCTCTCTGATTACCTTGGTCATCTGATTTATGGTATTTTCCTTTCACTGTTCTACTTGTCCATTTTCTAATGGCTTAGCTATATTCAAGAGTTAATAGGCATCGAGTCTAAACCCTCCCAATTCTTACTATAGTTTCTTTATCTGGAGAAATAAAAACCAAACGTACTTGCTTTTTTCATTCTTTTTCAGTGTTGGAGTCCAGATATGATACCAAGGAATTATCTCCAAAGCAGCATGTGTATGAAATCGAATCACCCCAATGGGAGCTAATGGAAAGCATTACAAGTTACGGTCTTGAGTGTTCAGGTTGCCAAGCTGACTGGGAATGCAGAAGCCAGTTTCACAGACAACAGGGAAATGCAGATAGACATTTCCGTCAAATGATCATCAGACATGAAGAAATGGCCACTTTTGACCAGCATACATCCCTTACTTTTTATCAGAAAATTCCTACTAGAGAAAAACCTTTTGGGTATAATAAATGTAGAAAAGACTTCTGGCAAAAAGAACTCCTTATTAATCATCAAGGAATTCATACTAATGAGAAACCCTATAAATGTAAGGAATGTGGGAAGGCCTTTAAATATGGCTCACGACTAATTCAACATGAGAATATTCATTCTGGTAAGAAACCCTATGAGTGTAAGGAATGTGGAAAAGCCTTCAATTCTGGTTCAAATTTTATACAACATCAGAGAGTTCACACTGGTGAGAAACCGTATGAATGTAAAGACTGTGAGAAGGCCTTTAGTCGAAGCTCACAGTTGATTGAACATCAGCGAACTCACACAGGTGAGAAACCCTATCAGTGTAAGGAATGTGGCAAGGCCTTCAATCGGATCTCACATCTTAAAGTACATTATAGAATTCATACTGGTGAAAAACCCTATGCATGCAAGGAATGTGGGAAAACCTTTAGTCATCGGTCTCAGTTGATTCAACATCAGACTATTCATACTGGCAAGAAACTCTACGAATGTAAGGAATGTGGGAAGGCTTTTAATCAAGGCTCAACTCTTATACGGCATCAGAGAATTCATACCGGTGAGAGCCTTATGAATGTAAAGTATGTGGAAAGGCCTTTAGAGTGAGCTCACAACTCAAGCAACATCAGAGAATTCACACTGGAGAGAAACCCTACCAGTGTAAGGTATGTGGTAGGGCCTTCAAACGGGTCTCACATCTTACTGTACATTACAGAATTCATACAGGTGAAAAGCCGTATGAATGTAAGGAATGTGGGAAGGCTTTTAGTCATTGCTCACAACTGATACATCACCAGGTTATTCATACTGAGACAAAGCCCTGTGAATATAAGGAATGTGGGAGGACCTTGAGTCATGATTCAAATACTGTTGAGCCTCAGAGAATGCATAATGGAGAAGCACATGTGAATCTAATAAATGTAGAAAAGCCTTCCATCAGCACTTACCCCTTACTAATCATCAGAGAATTTATGTTGGCAAACAACCATATGAATGGAAGTAATGAGGAAAGCCCAGTAGCTTAGGCCAATCACAACTTACTCCTCCCACTTGGAGAAAGACTTGAAGAATGTAATGCCAGTGACAACGCCTTCATTCAGAGGTTATCCTTTACCCTGTCTGAAAATTCATATCAAAGAAAACTTTATGGATGTAAATTGTTCAGACCATGATTGTCAAAGAAGCAGGGAAAGGTTGGCAGAAATTTTATTTCAGAACACATTCTAAAATCACGTTTTCTAAACACAGTGTAGTAATTTTATCAAGAATGAAAAGTTTTCATTTTCTTATAAGTTAAAAAAACAGCCAAATTATTATTTACTTAAGGAAATAAATCATGCAGTTATCATAAATGGTAATGAAAAGGATGAATTGAGAATTTACCATGCCAAGAGATGTGAAGTGTGGCTAAAGAGATGTGAGGGTAATGGGGAAAGTCAAAGCTACACTGGAGGAATTTTTACAGCCTTTGAATGCATGCACATACATGAAAATCTGAAAGCTAAACTCATGCACTAAACGTACTATTCAAGACTACCAGACACCCAGGCAGTGAAAGAAGAAAATAACAGAAAATGATTAAATAAAGTGACCATCTTACAATAATCTCAGTTTTTATTTCTTCCTATCCAGAAGTAATCTAAATTTCGGAGAGCGTTTCTTCATTTCCACATCGTTACATTGTTTTACGTGGCTGATAGAACCATTGGTTGCCGTACCAGCAGCCATACCCAATTCCCCGTGTTATTGGCAGCATCTGTGTCTTGCCTTAGACTGAGGATGTCAGATGCTAATTTTCCAGCCTCATGTGCAGCACAGCATGGCCTGGCCAGTATCAGGCTTGCTAAGTGGGGATCTGCTGGGGCTTCTGGGAAAGATTTTCCTCATTTGGAAGAGACAGGTTTATCGTGAAGACATCCTTCTCCCTGTCTTCCTGCTTTTAAACATTTTTCTATGAGAACATGATGCCTGGAGCTGCTGCAGCTATCTTGGAACCAAGAAAACCAAAAAGTAGACCTCAGAGAAGCTGACTCAGAGCCTAAGAAGACAGCTACTAGGCCAATTCTGGAACTGCCTCTTTGATGCTTTGTTACGTAAGAAAAATAAACCTTGATTGCTGAGTTACTTTTAGTTGGATATTTTGTAAATTCACAGCCAAAAGTATCCTAAATGATATAATTTCAAATTTAATTTTATTATGATTAGTAAATGTGGCCGAAAATATCTTTTTTGAATTTGACTTTTTTTTTTTTTTTGAGACAGAGTCTTGCACTGTCACTAGGCTGGAGTGCAGTGGCACAATCTCGGCTCGCTGCAAACTCCACACTCCCAGGTTCAAGAAATTCTGCCTCAGTCTGAGTAGCTGGGACTACAGGCACAAACCACCACGCCCAGCTAATTTTTGTATTTTTAGCAGAGACAGCGTTTCACCATGTTGGCCAGGATGGTCTCAATCTCTTGACCTTCTTATCTGCCCACCTTGGTCTCCCAAGGTGTTGGGATTACAGATGTGAGCCACCACGCCCTGCCAGTTTGACATGTTTTTGTGTGTGTGGTTAAGTACAAGATTGATTTACATATATGTTCCATGAACATTGAAAAACGTATTCTACATTTTTGGATATAAGTTTCTAAATAAGTCTATTAAGCCACTAGATTGCAGTGGTAAAAATCTTCCTGTTTTGATATAATTTGGTATGCTGGATCAGAATTTCCTAAAAAATTTATGCAAATATCTTGAATTTCCAGGTGTTTTTGTTGTTTATATTGTTTGACCTACAGGGACATACTACTAACCCTCTATTTGTGAATCATACCTTTATCTTTATATAATATCCCATTTTGCCTACTGCAGGGTCTAAACCCCAAATCCAGCCTTCTGCCTGGTTATAAAGTCTCATTGTGACACATTGCAGCCTCAACCTCCCATTCAAGCAGTCCTCCTACCTCAGCTTCCTGAGCAGCTGGGACCAGAGGCATGTGCCACCATGCCATGCTAATTTAAAAAAATACGTATTTTGTAGAGACAGGGTTTTCCTATGTTGCCCTGGATGGTCTCAAACTTCTGGGCTCAAGCAATCCTCCCATGTTAGCCTCACAAAGTGCTGAGATTACAGGTGTGAGCCACTGCACCTGGCCTTGTCTGGTTTTTTAGATTAAGTTTGGGTCAGGCACTACGACTCCTGTCTGTAATTCCAACAGTGGGAGGCCGAGGCAGGAGGATCACTTGATACCATGAGCTCTAGACCAGCTTAGGCAAAAAAGGGAGATCCCCCATCTCTACAAAGCAACAGAAAAATCAGCCAGGTATGGTGGCATGTGCCAGTAGTCCCAACTACTTGGGAGGCTGAGGTGAGAGGATCATTTGAGCCCAGGAGTTCAAGGTTGCAGTGAGCTGTGATCACACTAGCACTCTAGCCTGGGCAATGGAACAAGGCCTTGTCTCAAAAAAACAAGCTGGCCAACCCCTGACCCAGAGTAATTCTTTTGGTATTTTATTCCCACACTGTGTAATGCCAATGAATAATCATGATTTCTCTTTATCTGGTATGTTTTTGCCTGTTGGTTTTCAACGTCTGTCACCTTATATAAAAATACATATTCATGTTCCACAGTAAGTAGTATATGCAAATCTACCTGCAAAGGTTGAGGGAACGGAGAAGCTGAAGAAAGGCTGGCAAATCCAGCTTCTCAGAAAGAAACATTTAATAGGGATGTCAGAACAGAAGTAGTTTCTCCAGCAGCTGTGAGATGGATTCCTGTACCCACAACATCACAAGCTTTTTTGATAGAACATATGCATGCAGCTCATCACTTTTCAGACCCTCTTTTGAAACTCATGACCCAGTGGGAAAGTTAGATAAGTAGCTTTATGAGGGGTTATCTGTGCTAAAGTCATTGTTTCCTGATCTTGCTGAAGGACTGTCTTGTGCAGGAGTCACACGTTGATCATTATCGCAGTTTCATTTCAAGATAGTGTCACTCTTGCTATACAAAAGGCTGTTTTTCTACAAGTCATGTGCTGCTAATTTCTAAAATTTTTTGTAGAGACAAGGTCTTGCTATGTTGCCCAGGCTGGTCTTGATCTTCTGGGCTTAAGTGCTCCTCCCACCTGGGCCTCCCAAAGTGCTGGGATTGTAGGCATGAGCCACCATACCCAGCCTAGAGAAACTTGTTAAAATACAATAAAACTGGAAGACTTACACTACCAAATTTCAGGACTTCCTCTAAAGCTATAAGACAATGTGGAACTGCTGAGAAGACAAATAGATTAATGAAACAGATTATTTCAGAAGTGTACCCATGTTAATTGAATTTTGCAAAAGGTGCCAATAACAATGTATTAAGGCCCAATAACAAGATGCAGATAAATTGGGGAGGAAGAGAGTTTTTATTTCTGTAGCCAGTTACAGGGAGAGGCCTGCAAATTATCGCCAGACCAACTCTAAATTACAAAGTTTTCCAGAGCTTATATACCTTCTAAGCTGTATGTCTATGTGTAAGTGAGCATTCATCTAAAGACGTAAGTGATTCACTTCTTTTAATCTATAGCTAAGGTCTGAGTCTTGAAGATCTTCCTCTGGACCCTCAGTACATTTACTTGATCTAAATGGGTTCAGGTTCTGGGGTGATTACCCTTATCTTGTCTCCTGCTAAACCACAGGGGTTTGGGGAGTTCCTTCAGACCTCCAATAAACTTGTTTGTGGAGGCACAGGGAGTTTCTTCCGACCCCCAGTAAAACCTGTTTCATCCTAAGTGGGTCCAATTAAGAATTCCTTCATTATTTTGTCATGCTTTAAGGCCCAGGAAAGGCCTAGGCAAAACTCTTGGTGGGCTTTTGTTACATTCCAGCCTTTGTATAAGGGCACTGGCTTTTAACATTTAACTTAACCACTCAGTCAGTACTGAAAGTTTTTATGGAGGCCTGCGTTTGGTGTGATCTGGCCTGCCACACCAGCACTTTGGGAGGATGAGAGAGGAGGACTGCTTGAGCCCAGGAGTTCAAGACAAGCCTAGGCAACACAGCAATATTTCATCTCTACAAAAAAAAAAAAAAAATTAGCCAGGCATGGTAGCACACGCCTATAGTCCCAGCTACTCAGGAGGCTGAGGCAGGAGAATTGCTTGAGCCTAGGAGGTCAAGGCTACAGTGAGCCATGATCAATATGATGAATTTGTGTATAATATGTGAAATTTTCACAAAGCAATCCACTCATCAGCAGATCCCTGATCAAGAAACTGAGTATTACCAGCACCTGCAAGATTCCCCAAGATTGCGTCAAGACGCACCTCTTGCTGTCCTGAATTCTGTCACCGTAAATGTGGCACACTACAATATATTTAACGAATAATTTTTCTTGATATTCTTCAGATGCCAGGATTTTCTTTCTCTTTTAAGAGACAGGGGTCTTGCTGTGTTGTCCAGGCTGGAATGCAGTGGCTATTCACATGTGTGACCATGAGGCACTGTTGTGATGAAATGCTGGGCTGAAGTGATCCTCCTGCCTCAGCTTCCCATGTTGCTGGGACTACAGGCGTGTGCCACTGTGTCCAGATGCCGGCATTTTTCTACAACTACATCTTCTAAAAGATCAGAAAAAGACATATATAGGTTGAATATCCCTAATCTGAAATGCTTCAAAATCTGAAACTTTTTGAGTGTTGACGAAATAGTCAAAAGAAACGCTCACTGGAACATTTTGAATTTTGGATTTGGGATGCTCAACCAGTAGGTATAATGCAAATGTTCCAAAAAAAAAAAAAAATCCAAAATCTGAAATAGTTCTGGTCCCAGCCATTTTGGATAAAGGATACTCACCCTATACAATAATATTCACAGCAGTTTTATTAATAGCCAAAAACCTAGAAACACCCCAAATGTCTATCAACAGGAAAATGAGGAAGTAGACTAACATGTTAACACAATGGAATACTCAGCAGAACAACAAATAATGGACATCAATGAATATCAAGAAACATTATGTTGAGCTAATGAAGCCAGACACACACATACATACTACCTGACTCCATTTACGTGAAGCCAAGCAAAACAAATCCACTGTCATCAAAACAAGAAATTGGTTTCCTTTGAGGGTCAAGAAAGGGAAAAATAGATGAAAAAATACTTGCAAGAGTGATAGAAATCTATCTTGATGGTGAAAATATCAACGGAGTTAAGGAAGCACTGGAAACGGAGAAAATGGGATAAAAACTGGTGGTCAAAAAAGCTGTAAGCTCAAATACTTCACATCAAAATACAGAAACAATAAAGTGGTAAAAATGTTTTTTTTCTGCACAGTTGTTATATAACGATTGAAATTTTTTTTATTTTTCTTTTAAAATACATAAATATAATTTAACAATTTCACGAGTAGCTTCAGTCATAACAAACAGAATGTGTAGGGAAAATACTGCCTCTTTTCCTACAAGAAAGAAAATAAAAGTGTCCCCTTCGAAAAGAAAATCTATTTTTCAAACAAAATGTCACCACTTACCAGACTAAGAATCAAATCTGGTTGTTTTTGCACAAAATTTCAGACACCATGCAAACACCCTGAACAGAACCTGTGACTTCATCTGCGGAATTCTTGGAAATACCTTTAAGGTGCCCAACTTCAAACTGGAACCTGTGATCCTAAACATTATCTTTCGCTAATGTTCCTAGTAAATGGCCTGACCTTGTTAACCTGGACTTTCATGCTCAAGACGTCAATCACATTCCCATTCCCCAAAATTTCCAAAGGCAGATTACCATTACTGGGTCTGAACCACTCATCAGCATTTTCTATGCTGCGTCCTCTCAGTCTGGGGCTGTACAGACAGTCAAAGATGACTGAGTATTCACCTGTACTTCAAGAAGATGACAGTCCCCAGATAATGGCTCTCGTCTTCTCCAGGGGAATGTATCTTTGACCCCCACATAGTGCTTAAAAGAGGACTGGTGACAGTGGAGATTCAGAATAATTCATTCGGTGAATAAATGAGCACTAAAGTACAGGACATGGACTCTAGAAGAGAGGTCCCTATAGTCCCATGTGTTGCTGAATGAAAAGACCTGGGCCTCGTCCCGTGTCAGTCTTTACCACCCAAGTAAGCAAAACTAGATATGCCCAGGACTTAAAATGTACGATGTTGCAGGAAACAAAAATAAAACAAAAACTTACCTGAGACATGGCTAATGCGCACTGTGCTTGAACAGCGTTCTGAACAGCGACAGGGTCCTGGAAATGCAGAGCTAAGGAGAAGGAAGGAAACTTCAGAGACCAGATTCTCGAACCCACTGCCACCCATTTTCAACTATGTTCCTGAACAAACTCCAAGAACGACAGATTTCATTGTCAAAAGAAAACACTGTTTAGCGGGCAGCCCTGGTTCCTAAAAATGTAACGGCCTTCTTCAATGCCTCAGTCGCCTACTCTGGGATCGAACCATGCACACAGATAGTAATTGTAATTATGTCTTGTGTGTGCACAGACGCCAACACACTGATTATCCGCGCGCACTGTCGTCAGGCTTACCCGCACCCGCCACCTCCAGACTCAGGCCGGGACTCCGGATCTGACCTGCACTGATCCCTCGGCCTCCAGCCATGCAGCTGGCCACTCCCGCCCGGAGCGCCTCTGACACGGGCCGCCCGCCCCCAGGCAACACAAGCCTCATAATGCCCCGTTATGACGTGGCGCTGGGAAAATACTGTCCAAGAAAGGAGAAACGGCGACGCTGCCCACTCAGGTCTCTCTGGAGCCCACGGACCTGAAGCACTGGCCGCACCGCCTGTGGGCCCAGGTGGTTTCTGGGAGTAGCCGAGGACTGGTAGTGCGCATGTGCAGCCCCACGCCTCCGCTCCCGGAGACCGGAATCCAGAGGCGACCTCGGCTAAGAGACAAGGTACCTGGGGCATAAAATTCAAGCAGACCGGGATGGAGGCGGCTCCGCTGATGATCGAGGACGCATGCGTGAGCTCGGCCTTGGGGGCGTGGCTTTGTGCCCGTCGCCGGTGTTGGGAGAATGCTGCGCCTGCGCAGAGATAGCCAAGCGGTTGCCTTCTGAGGGGTGCAGTGTTTTTCAGTACCAGGATCAGACTTAGTTGGACGCTGTAAGAGGAGGTGGGGAAAGGGCCTAATGGTAATACATTGGCGTGGAAATGTTCTTCTTAAGTTTGGGAAAGTGTTTGTTATGAGGTGGGTGGGACCGCCCGGCATCTGCTTTGGTGTATCTAATGGCCCATTCTTTCTCCGTGAGGTTGTGTGATTTGATGTGCGACCCTATATGCATTTCTCTGGGTGTTTTGTGGACTCTTGAGCTGTAGAGTGTGTCTGCTGTGTGACTTTTTATTTTATTTTATTTTTTTGAGACGGAGTTTCGCTGTTGTTGCCTAGGCTGAAATGCAATGGGGCGATCTCGGCTCACCGCAACCTCCGCCTCCCAGATTCAAGCGATTCTCCTGCCTCAGCCTCCTGAGTAGCTGGGATTACAGGTGCCCGCCACCACGCCCCGCTAATTTTGTATTTTTAGTAGAGACAGGTTTTCTCGATGTTGGTGGGGTTGTCTTGAACTCCCGACCTTGGGTGATCCGCCCGCCTGCCTTGGCCTCCCAAACTGCTGGGATTACAGGCGTGAGCCTCCGCGCCTGGCCTCCTGTGTGATTTTTTATTAGTTGTCTAATCTTCATGAGCTTCAGTTTGCTCATGTGTGCAATGGAACAATATTTCTTAGCTAATAGTGTTGCGAAGATGAAGTGGTCATAATTGTACCTGGCACAGATAATGGGCTTACAGGTTATTTGATTCTACTTAGTCATTGCTTTGAGTTATTTACCAACTCACACTGTGGGTCTCTGATGGAAGTGTAAATTAATTCTTGTCTACACTAAATTGTTTGGAGGAGGCTCCGTTTACTTCCCTCCTCCAGCTCCATTTTGGAGTAGGCCAGTTTTTGCCTCTATTTGCTCCTGCACATTATTTTAATTTTTTTTTCTTTAAGACACAGGGTTGTGCAGGCGTAGTGGCTCACGCCTGTAATCCCAGTACTTTGAGAGGCCGAGGCGGGCGGATCACAAGGTGCAGAGATTGAGACCATCCTGGCCAACATGGCAAAACCCCGTCTCTACTAAAAATACAAAAATTAGCTGGGTGTGGTGGCGCGCACCTGTAGTCCCAGCTACTCAGGAGGCTGAGGCAGGAGCATTGATTGAACCTGGGAGGCAGAGATTGCAGTGACCCGAGATGGTGCCACTACACTCCAGGCAACAGAGCCAGACTCCATCTCAAAAAAAAAGGAAAAGAAACAGGGTCTCACTCTATTGCTGACACTGGAATGCTGTGGCACCATCAGAACTCACTGCAGCTTCAACCTCTTGACATCCTGGGTTGAAGCCGTCTTCCTGCTTCAGCCTCCTGATTAGCTGGGACTACAGGTGCCTACCACCATGTCTGGCTGATTTTTAAAGTATAGGTGAGATCTCACTATGTTGCCCAGGCTGGTCTCAATCTCCTGGCCTCAAGTGATCCTCCCACATTGACCTCCCAGAGTGCTGGGATTACAGGTATGAGCCACTGCAGCCAGCCACTTTAATATTCTTGGTCTGTAAATGTGACTTTTTTAGGGTTGGGGAGGGTTCTCTTAGCTATTTTAACATGTCACCAGTTTTTCTCATTAATGAGTTAAGCAAACTCTTCAAGCTGTGTTTTTTGCCTATTAGAGTGCCTTGCAATTTTTTCCTGATAGCTGAATGTGTTGTACTTGCTATAATGAGCTGCATGACAGGTCTTTAGTAACATGGTGTAAGGTATGGTTGGGAGAGGGGAAGTGTTCTATAGTCTGCAAAATAATATGTAAACTTAGGCACATTAAAATTTTAATGAGTTTATTTAAGCAGACAGCAGTTCATGAAAAGGGCATTGCCAGACCACATGCAGCTTAGAGCCTCTCTGAAGAGGCATGAGGGAAAGGCTTTTATGGGCTGAACTCAGAAACAAGGCAAATAAAATACTTGATTGGTTAGAGTAGAGCCTTATTTGGATCATTCCAGTGGAAAGTCAATAGTTAGAGGTTGATTGGTGGTTTCTGACTGGTTAAGACCAGTCACTGAGTTGGGTTTGGGTTTGCTTAGGTTAAGAATCCAGGGTACTGGGGCCACCTCAGCCTAATGGCTTCCCAATTAATTGTTTCAACAAGCCTTATGGTAAGGTTTCAGTCTCTTAGCCTGTGCCCAGGGACTATGAATTTCACAAGTGCTTCTCAGTAAACCCCTCCATCCTGTTAAGTAGGACAGGAGGGCAAGACAGGAGGAGAACTGTTTATTTTCCTTCCTCTAGGTCATTTGGACTCTGATAAAATCCGTAGGCTCTGGTAAAGTGGTTTCTTTCCAGAGCATTGAACAGAATGCTCTGGTATATTTCAAAATGGCTACTCTTCCTCTTCCTCTGCCAGAACCAGCTGGGGACTTTTCTCAGATCTTTACTGTGAGAACCTGCTAGAGTCCTTGGAGATAAAACTCATGAAAGCATAAAGAAACCTCTGTGGCAGGGTCTCCTTCGAGTTTGTTTGTTTGTTTGTTTGTTTTAACTTTCAGACTTAACCACATTCAGCCTCCAGCAATTCATCAATTACAGTTCAGGTTTTCCTAACCTTGTTCTGGTTCCTGAGAGGCACAAAGATTTCTGCTTTTGAGTTTCTGCTCTGGTAAGTTGTGATTCTCTGTGTCTGCCTGACTGTCTCCAACTTTGGGAGGCAGTAGCTTGTCTTGTGACCTCACTTATTTGACAGATCTAAAAGAACTGCTGATTTTTCAGTTTGTTCAGGTTTTTATTTGCTGTTAAGATGGAGTGAGGACTTCCAGCCCCTTGCTGGATCAGAAACTGGAAATCTCAGTAGTATCTTAAAACATGTTCACTTTTGTATCCATGTGAAATTCATCTTTTAATTGTAGGTAGTGAATTTTAGCTGCTTAAGCCTATAAACCATGTTGTGTAGGGGAACTGCATGCCTATTGCTGAGGAAATAAAATTAAAAACAAACTTCGCGCCCACCCAGAAAACCTCTGTATAAAAAAACCTCTCTACAAAAGTGGAAGGGAAAGAAAACAGTTTTATTATTGAATAAGCATTATACCAGAATGCAATGCGCACCATAGGCAATCTGCTAAAGAGATTGCTAAGACAGAAAGAAATCTCATGTTTTTGTATAGCCAGACACATCTTATTATATACATGTTCTCAAGATCAACAATTACTAGTCCTCAAGTCATAGGAATTGGTGGGTCCCCCACTACCATCTGGAGGGTCAAACCATGATTTTGAATGAAGTAATACATTCTTATAAGAACAAAGCGTTCTTACTTATGTGTGGTCGTGTCTGTTCTGTTTCCAGGGATGGATGTTTTCTTTTGAAAATGGTTTATTGAAGTATGATGTACATATGCAGCAAGCTGTCTCTACCTTGCTTGGTTCAAAAAGTCCTGCAGAGGACCAGTGACATTTCAAAAGTGCTGTCACCCTTCAGGTTCTGTCTCCTTAATCTATTCTTGCCTGACTTAAGGATTTTTTCCAGAAGCTCTCCAGCAATTTATCCCCTCACCCATGTTCTAGCTTCGCTGGATGGATGGATTGCCTGTGATGGGGCAGCCCACTTGAATTCTTCTCTTGAAAATAAGCTTTTCTCTTCTACCACATGGGCAGGTTGCAAATTTTCCAATCTTTTATGCTCTGCTTCCCTTTTAAATATAATTTCCACCCTTAGGTCATTTATTTGCTAACACATCTGAATGTAGGCTGTTAGACACAGGCCACATTTTCAATACTTTGCTGCTTAGAAATTTCTTCTGCCAAATAAGCTAAATCATCACTCTCAAGTTCAAACTTTCAGATTCCTAAAGGATGGACACAATTCAACCAACTTCTTTCCTAAGGCATAACACATGTGATCTTTGTTCCAGTTCCCAGTAAGTGCCTCATTTCCTTCTGACACCTCAGCATCCAGGACTTCACTGTCCATATTACTGTTAGCATTTTGGTCACAACCACTTAACCAGTCTAAGAAGTTTGAAACTTCCCTTCATCTTCCTGTCTTCCTCTGAGCCCTCCAAACTCTTCCAGTCTTTGCCTATTACCCAGTTTTGAAGTTGCTTCCACATTTTCAGGTATCTTTATAGCAATACTCCACTCCTCTATACCATTATTCTGTGTTAGGCATTGCTATAAATACCTGAGGTTGGGTGCATTGGCTCATTCCTGTAATCCCAGCACTTTGGGAGGCCAGTGTGGATGGATCACCTGAGGTCAGGAGTTCAAGACCAGCCTGCCAACATGGTGAAACCCTGTCTTTACTAACAATTCAAAAATTAGCCAGGCACGGTGGCACACAACTGTAATCCCAGCTACTTGGGATGCTGGGACAGGAGAATTGCTTGAACCCAGGAGTTAGAGGTTGCAATGAGCCAAGATCGCACCCCTGTACTCCAGCCTGGGCTACAGAGTGAGACCCTGTGTCTGAAAAGAAAAAAAGGAAAAAAGAAATACCTGAGACGGGGTAATTTATAAAGAGGACTTATTGGCTCATAGTTCTGTGGGCTATACATGAAGCATAGTGGAATCTGCTTTTAGAGAGGCCTCAGGACTCTTAAAATCACGGCAGAAAGTGAAGGGGGAGCAGGCATGTCCTATGGAGCAACAGGAACAAGAGGAGATGCCACACACTTTGTTTTTTGTTTGTTTGTTTGTTTGTTTTTTGAGATACAATCTTACTCTTTCACCCAGGCTGGAGTACAGTGGTGCAAGCTTGGCTCACTGCAACCTCCACCTCCCATGTCTAGAGATTCTCCTGCCTCAGCCTTCTAAGTAGCTGGGACTACAGGTGCGTGTCGCCACACCTGGCTAATTTTTTGTATTTTTAGTCAAGGTTTCACCATGTTGCCCAGGCTGATCTTGAACTCCTGGGTGCCACACACTTTTAAACAACCAGATCTTGTGAGAACTCACTCAGCACCAAGGGGATGGTGCTAAGCCATTCATGAGAAGTCCGACTGAATGATGTACTCACTTCCCACCAGGTTCTACCTCCAACATTTGGGGTTACAATTTCACATGAGATTTGGGTGAGGATACCTACACGGGGGATCCCCCCTCATGCTAACAATGGACCTTTCACGATAAACCATACAAGTAAGAGATTGAGGGACCATATTCAGCATACTTAAATAAAAGAAGTGATGTAATTGTAGGTTATGGAGCAGCATCCCTGATCTCCAGCCACTAGTTGCTAGGAGCAAACCTGCTCCCACTCTCCAGCCCCCACAAACTGTTGTAATGAACAAAAGTAACTCCAGACAGTGCCGTATATCTCCTGGAGGCTCAAGTCAGCCCTGTTAATAAACACTGCTCTATGCCTTAAATGAGTCTTCCTGAACACTGTTCCTACTTTAAAATAGCTTGAGTAGTGAGTAGATGCTCACTAGCTGATTGAAATCTGATATCGATGTCTGGGGATGACCTGACTCATTAACAACATTTCATTTTTAATCAAATTTAAGAAAGTATTACCACCATCAAAGTGAAGGGATGCTTAAATGTAAAAAGGCTGTTAAAGTTATGCAGGAGAGGGCCAGGCGCGATGGCTCACGCCTACAATCCCAGCACTTGGGAGGCCAAGGCAGGTGGTTCACCTGAGGTTGGGAGTTTGAGACCAGTCTGACCAACATGGAGAAACCCCGTCTCTACTAAAAAATACAAAAATCAGCCGACTGTGTTGGTGCATGCCTGTAATCCCAGCTATTCAGGAGGCTGAGGCAGGAGAATTGCTTGAACCTGGGAGGCGGAGGTTGTGGCAAGCTGAGATTGTGCCATCGCACTCCAGCCTGGACGACAAGAGCGAAACTTTGTCTCAAAAAAAAAAAAAAAAAGAATAATGTTATGCAGGAGATGTTACAAAAAGCTAGCATCAACCACCTGGGCTGCTTCTGATTAGTGTATAAAACCTCCTCCTCATAATAAACTAATTTATAAAATGAGTTCAAATATTAGTTACTAGTGGGTTCCACTAGGATAAGAGACGTCATTTTTTCCTAACTCATCTTCAAGGAATAGGCATTCTCTTTCATCTGTGAACCATGTTGTGATGACTTATTCATCACTAGATGGGCACAGTCACCCATCTGTCTGTGTATTCCCTATGACTGCTTTGGGCTGCAACAGCAGAGTAGAGTAGTTGCAACATAGATCGTGTGGCCTGAAAAGCCAACAATATTTATTGTTTGGCCCTTCATACAGAACGTTTTCCAACTACTTGCCTGAAGGATCAGACAGACATCATATTCCCAAAATAAAAATAGGGTATAAATGGTGCTTTGAAGTATTGTTGGGAAGAGCCTGAAAAACCATTAAAGAATATTTATTTCATCCAGTAGTCCTCCCCAGTGGAATCTAAAGAACTGTTACTGGATTCCAAGCCAAAACTATGCTTTGTTGAAACATTCTGATCATGGAGGAGTTTTCTAGGCAGAGGATGATGAAGCCTCTTCTTTTCAGAAGAACAAATGTATGGAATGGCCTAATGGAGTGGGAAAATGTGGGGTTCTTGGGGGAATCATAAATGCTTTAATATGGACAGGAAATGAGGTGAGAGTGAAGGTGTATGGGTAAGGAGATGTTATGAAAAGGATAGGAAAGCAGGAAAATAGGAAGCTTGAGAACCCTTAGGTTCCATGCCAAGGAGCTCAACTCGATCACATGGTGCAAATAATTCATACCATGTTTTCTGAAACCCTGGGATCTTTTAGGGATTCAGCAACAGTTGGCTTTGATGTTCATTTCAAAAAGGAACCTATTTTAGAAAGCTGTGATTAAATAGAGTGTATACACTACAATTTTTGTATTCGTTGAGTGCATGTACCATCCTTTTGCGTGGTTTTCATGCTGAACTTGGAAGAATCTCTACTAACGCTACAATTGGTGGAGATCACAGGCAAGCTGTTAGGTAACTGTTATAATTATGATCAGTCTCTGTGGGTTAAAAATTTTTAGCATATTGCATAATCAAAAAGAACTACGGAAAGAAATGGGGTAAAAAAAAGCCAATGTAAGACAGGATTCCATGTAAAATTTCATGATAACTGTTGTGGTTTTCTTTTCTTTTTTTTTTTTTTTTCTTTTTCTTGAATTCTGTCTCAATATTTTCTTTTAAAGTTTGAAAACCACAGTAATAGTTGTTGAGGTTTCACTGCTGGATTTTAAGCTAGAGTAGGGCATGGGGCACATGATTGAGTGTACATTTTTTACAAAGAGTACTGGAGTTGTTGGAAGTACTACTGCAATAGGATGGAAGGCAGGAATCCTATGAGAGGCTAGGGAGAAGGCTCTTTGTAGCCACTGAGGGAAGAGAAATCTCACGTCTGTCTTTAGTACTTCCTCTTCATCTCCCAGACCATAGCCTTGTCCAGGCTACAGTCACCTCATGGAAACTGAGTAGCTTCTTAATTGGCCCCTGCACTTTAGCCTAGATCACTGGGACATGTCCCTCTCCTACTGACAGCCTTTCTGTGACTTCCCGTGGCTCTTAGGTTGGGTTCTAATATGCCTGCTGTGGTTTTCCAGGTTAGGGCTGGTCTGCTTGTGCATGTCAGTCACACTCCTCCCATAGTGCCCTCCCACTCCCTCCCTCTTCACCAGCCTCCATCCTTCTTTCTGACTGCAAGCATGTCTAGACCTCCATCCACCACAAGGCCTTTGTACAAACTAGTTCTTTGACCTGGAGTCTCTTCATTTGTTTTCTGTCTGGCTGACTACCTCTCATTCTACAGGACTTTGATTCAATGTCAGTTTCCCAAAAAGTCTTTTTTCATTGCCCAAGAATCCAAGGTGGAATTTTTCAGTTTTGTTTCTCAGCATGTCCTGTGTTGTTCTCTGTATTTCTAAGTATCACCTGCCATCATCTCTTTCTTTCTCCTCGTGAGGGTTCTAATTACATGGTAAGTGCACTGAATGTTACTAATGGTAAATTTGAGTTCATGTGTATTTTGCCACAATTTCTAAAAACCCACAATGAAATCTATTGAGCAGATTCATAAATAATTCCTCCTTCTCTGCATGTCTCCATCATGTGCAGTGTGCACCTATGGCCACATCAGACAGTGGCTTGGAGTTAAAGATGAGGAACTGGGGACTTTTCATGTAAGTCTGCAATTCTGTGATTGCAGCTTCTAAACCCACCTGATTTCCTACTTCAAACACCAGGTAATTGATATAAACATCCCGTGCCTCACCGCGGAAGTCTAGCAAACCTCTTTTCCCTGCTGAAGTGTACCTGATACCCACTTGTGGGTTACAGATGTGGTAGTATTGCTTTGGAGCTTAATGAAAACATGAACCCTTGATCTAAGAAAGAAGCAGTAGAGGTGAGGCAAGTGAATCCCTTCTCTTCATTTTTCCCAATTCCTTTCTCCCTTCTTCCCCCCCCCCACTTCTTCTCTGCTGTTGTGACATCCTGTGGCTCTAGACTTTGCCTCATATTCCAGCCATTTCTCCTCATCCCAACAAGCAGCACAATCCCCTAAGTTGCCGTTTCTCAGCCTCAGACTCCTGACATTTTGACCTGGATTAATTTTTGTCATGGTGAGCTGTCCTGGGCGGTGTAGGATGTTGAGTGGCATTAGTGACCTTATTCCACTAGATGCCGATGGTACTCCCCCAGTTGTGACAACCATGCATGTCTCCAGACACTTGATTGTCCCCTGTCCAGCAAAGTCACCCCCATGTGAGCACCAGTAACCAAAGGCTCAAGTTGAGGTCTGGAGCTCAACTTCTTGGTCTCTCTGTTTCTTTGAGAGCTTGCCAGGGACTGTCTGTACTCCAACAGCATTGGCGTCCTCATTGCTGTCTGGCTGGATAGCGGCCCCATTCCAGAATCCTATCCTTAGAGTTTGATTAATTCCTAGGATGGCTTCTGCCATCCATTGTCTTGAGTTGGGTTTCTTAGAAAAAATTTGAAATGGGTATTTTTGTAGAAGTGACTTAGAGAATGAGTGCGTTTTGGAGGAAGGAGGTAAGGACAGCAAAATAGGGCAGAGTGAAAGAAACTAGTTATGGATATGAGTTGGGCTGAAGATAGTTTCATCTTGGTCTCTCTGAGGGTTTGGAAAATAAATGACACCAGAGATCTGCCCCATTCATGGGTTGAAGTGTTAATCTTTAGTACTTTTATAAAGTCATTCACTGGCTGCTGGGATGTCTTGAGGTAGACATATTCTTCCAGGAAGGATGTGTCCTGATTGGTTCACAGCAATTTTGTAGAGAGGAGGAAACACCTGTGCAATTAGCAGTCTCACTCACAGTCATTGGAACATAGGTGCACATGTGTGGTGGTCTTGACAAGAAATCAAGAGCATCCGCTATAGAAATATACACACTGACTTTTGAATAGTTAGTAATTATGTGATGCTAAAAACGCAGAAATATGATTGGAGATGTTTCAGAGACAGTGATATATGTATGTCATGTTTCCGCTCATACTTAAATATGTAAGTCATAAATATGGCAGACTATTTTTATTTTATACCTGGTTAAAATTCACATGAGTTTTGTTTTGTTTACTAAAGATGTCATCTTTCTGTGTTTCCCAGACCTGTCTTGAACTACTGCATTCAAGCGATCATTCTGCCCTGGCCTCCCGTACTGCCGGGATTACAAGTGTGAGCCACTGTACCCAGCCAATGTAAATGTTAAAATACTGTTTTCTTGTTTATAATTTTATTTTTAGTTGACAAGTAATAATTACATACATTTAAGCAGTAGAATGTCATGTTTGATATATATTTACAATGTGAAATGACTAAATTAGGCTAATTAAAGAATCCATTGCCTCACATATGGATCATTTTTGGGGTGTAAAACATTTAAAATCTAGTTTTTTTCACAATTTTGAAGTATATAATGCATTTTTATTCATTATAGTCACCATTGTACACAATAGATCACTAAAGTTGATCAAACAGTACAAAGTTTCAGTTGGACAAAAGTATTGTTTTGTTTACTGTTTTGTATCTGAAATATTCAATATCTGTTTGAAGCTGCCATGGTGTAAAGTTCATGAGAAACTTGGTTATATTCAAGCATTAAGTGTGTAACTGAATGGTAAGATTGAAGTGTGCTTCATGTGAGCATGCTTGTATGCAAGAACAACAGGAGAATCAGCATTTGTGTCATATTTTAAGATTCGAGGCCACTATTCCCATGGGAAAAGCCGTTCAGGAAGTCCAGCCATCTTCTCTTGTTAGATTTTATCAAATATTTCACTCTGAGCCACTGAGAAGTGATTTTTTCAATCCCCGGTGATTCCTGTCAAATATAAAAATATAATTCGGGTTTATAAGCAGAGTCTCAAGATTTCATTTGTACTTCCTTTGTGTGTGTCCCTATGCTGATCTCTCGTGAACACTGAACTGGAAATTGCAGGCAGCATTGTCAGTGGTTAAATGTTTCCTGTCTGGAGTCAGTTGCTTTTAGTTTTTATCCCAGACTACTAGAATATTTTAGTCTCAAGTTTGCCATCTCTTAAACAGGACTCTCTGTAGTGTGTGCCTCTTAATGATATTGTGATGACTGGAAAACAGCAGTAGTGATACGTATTACGCACTGAGTTTTTCTTATATGCTGGTCATTGCATTAGGATATTACATGTATACTTCTTTTAACATTCACATCTCTTGAGGAAAGGAAGTTCTCCCAAATTTTTCCCGGGTTGTTTAGGTGAAAGTGAGATATTTTTCCTATTAATTTTTGCTTTTCATGCATGCTTTTTGCCATTACTTAACTCTCATCCTTTGACCTAAAACCATGGTCGTGACTGCACACACCTGATTGTTTTAGTTTGCTTGCTTTTTTCCCCAAAAAGCTGAAGGCCATGGTAGTTGAAGGTTCACAACTAAACCCTGAAACTTAAGCCTCACTGGCTACTGTATAGGTAACATTTATCAGTCACCATGGTAATGGTGCTTCTGTTGTCTTTGAAGAACTTGAGCCAGCTCCTATTCAGACCACCACCGTGCAACTGGGCCCCTGCAAAACACCTGAGAGGTGGTTTTTTGATGTCAGAGGGCCAAAAACCCCCATTCAGATCATGCTAGCAATGCCATTTTGCATACATATGTCCTATAAAACGCCATGAATCCCAACTAGGCGCAGTATGAACCAGTTACTTCATTTTAGAGCACTGCCTATTCCCTTTTCTTGTGCCTTAGACCATCCCAGTTCTCCAAGCCATAAATATCTCTAAGCCTAATCTTCAGGGAGGTAGATTTGAGAGCTGTTCTTTCACCTCTTCCCTTGGTGCTCTTGCAAATATTTTCCCTTCTGCAAAACCCATGTCACAGTTACTGAGTTACTGCAGGTGAACCGAATGGACCTGGACCTAACTGGTAACAGACCCTTATATGGTACAACTAAACTATCCTGTGTGTCTTATTGCCACTTTCTACTGACCCTTATGTTACATCCCCAAGCCATGATGCTTACAGTTCATGTCTCACTGGAGCTGTCTCTCAGATACAATTATGAAAGTTAATACAATCTTATAATAATCATATGATAATCTTTGTAATACTCTGCTGACTTGGTTCTTACCCTTTTTTAAGCACTTATTTATAATTGACATATAATGAATGTATATATTCATGGAGTACAATGTAATGTTTCATTACATGTATAGATTTTACAAGGACCAAATCACTGTAATTAGCATATCCATCACGTTAAGCATTAACCATCTTTTTCTGAGAAAACTTAAAGTCAACCTTCCTGGTTACCTTGACATATGTAAGACATTATTATTAGATATTGTCACCCTACTGTATAACAGACCACCGGAATTTATTCTATCTAACTTTACATTTGTATGTGTTAAACAGCCTCTTCTTATCTCATCCCTTTACCATTTCTAGTCTCTGTAATTACCATTCTTCTCTCTACTTCTAGGAGATGAGCTTTTTACATTGTACATGGGAGTGACATGTGGTAGTTATCTTTTTGTTCCTGGCTTGTTTCACTTAACATAACGTCCTCTGGGTTCATCCATGCTGCTGCAAATGAAAGGATTTCATTCTGCTTTATGGCTGAATAGCGTTCGCGTGCGCATGTGTGTGTATACATATATATATTCCACATTTTCTTTATCCATTTATTCATTGTTGGGAACTTAGGTTGATTCAGCATCTTGGCTATTGGAATAGTAGAATGATAGATATTCTTTGGCATACTGATTCATTTCATTTGGATATATGCCCAGTAATGAGACTGCTAGATCATATGGTCAACTTATTTGTAATATTTTTGAGGAATCTCTATACTATTTTCCATAATGGCTAAACTAATTTACATTTCCATCAGTATAAGAGTTTCCCCTTCTCCACATCCTTGCCAACATTTGGTATTTGTTTTTTCATCATAGCCCTTCTAACTGGGGTAAGGTAATACGTCACTGCGGCTTTGATATGTACTTTCCTGTGATTAATCATGTTGAGCATTTTGTTTCCGTATAGTTGTTGGCCATTTGTACGTGTTCATTTGAGAAATGTCTGTCAGGGCTCTTGCCCATTTTTAATGGATTACTTTTTTGCTATTGAGTTCCTTATATATTCTGAAAGTTAACCTCTTATGAGATGCATAGTTTCCAAATACTTTGTCACATTCTGTAGGTTTTCTCTTCACTCCTCCAAGGCCCAAGACTATAGCCTGCCTGCCATTGAATTTTTTGGGAGCCAAGGTCAATTTAGTCAGGCCAGTGTGAAGTGGCCTGCGACTTGGGTCCTTCCTAAGGGGGTGGCAGATTCCCTTCTGGCACAGGGCAGGTCAAGAATCTCTTTCCGTGGCCACAAGCCAGTAACCAGTGGCCATGGGGTTCTGCCAAGTGCTGTGTTTTACTGTGGTTTGGCCACTACTGGTATCCAAGTCAAAATCTTACACAACTTTTTCTCTGTCCCCCAAGTCTTCCTGCTGTATGGCCTGCGGTTGGAAGACGGGTGGTGAGGGTAATGGGAGATTGTTCTTCTCACCTACTCCAGTGCATTTTCCTGGTTCTTATGCTAAAACTAGGCACTGTGATCTCTCAATCTGGTTTCCTTAGCTCTTGGGAAAGTATTTTCTTGCATAGACAGTTGTTCAAATTCATGTTCCAGTTATGGGGTAGTTACTGTAGTTTTCTGTTCTGCCACTTGGCTCCGCCTCTCTGTTCCTTGACTTTTTCCAGTGACCATGTCTTCTCCTCCATTCACCTCTGAGCTGAAACACCTCTAGTTTTCCAGTACTTAAACTCAATTGAGAATTACAGTTTTTGCATCCTACCATCTCACCATCCATCCCCTCTGATCAACAAATATACCTTGTCTACATGCAGATGACAAAGTTGATTGTTACAGTGACTTCTTTGCAGTTTTAGCTAGAGAAGATTTATTTGATCAACAGTAAGTTGAGATAAAGTCAACTTTAAATACTATACGAGATGAAACCAGAAAAACATTTCACATTAATCTTTCTTTAACTTTATATCCACTTACAACAAGACCTGTTGGTGTAGGAAGAATCATATTTTCTTTTATTGCTTTTCCTTTAATACTTTTTTCCCAATAATCTCTTTGATTTGTGGACCTCAACAGACATCTAATTGGTAAACCAGAATCACAAAGAAGTTCCTTAATTTTCTAAAGAAAAAACCACCCACATACGTCTAGATACGCCCCTACTTATTACTGTGGATGAGCTGTCTCGTGTGAGCCTTGCTTACTTTTCTCAGTGATTTGCTCACTGACTCATGATGTTGCTTCAACAATTACGGGCATTGTTTATGTAATTTTCTGCTCTATTAAAGCATTTTCTACTCCATGTAATTTTCCACTCTATTACACCATTTTAGTGTGGTAAAAATATTCTTGAATTTTCTCATATTTTAACTCTGTTACTCTTTAAGTAGTTTCTCCATTTCTCTAGTCTTTCTTTCTTTCCTTCCTTCCTGCCTCCCTCTCTTCCCTTCTCTTTTCTTTTTCTTTCTCTTTCTCTTTCCCTTTCCCTTTCTCTTTCTCTTTCCTTTTCCCTTTCCCTTTCCCTTTCTCTTTCCTTTTCCCTTTCCCTTTCTCTTTCCTTTTCCCTTTCCCTTTCTCTTTCTCTTCTCTTCTCTTCTCCATGATACTAAATTAAATGGTCTGTTAGTTCTTTATCCACTTTGATCTTTAGCAAGATGTGACACAATTGATGAGCTTCTCATCTTTGAACTTCTTTTATATTTGACCTTTAGGACACCAATATTTTCCACATGGATTTTTATAAGACCCGGCTAACTCATTCTGATGCTTTTGTATAGTCATGCTTACAATGTATTCTCAACACAACAGATAGATTAATTTCATTATGACGTAAGTCAGTTTCCACTTCACACAGAGTAGAATTCAAATTCCTCATAATGGACTAGACAACCCGAATGAAACCCCACACTGTGATCTCTCGGAAACCACCTTAGTGTTCTTCCAGTGTTCTTCCTCAGTCCTGGCTGGCGTGCCTCCACGTCAGCGTTTTGTAAGTTTCTGTTCTCTCTATCTGGAATGCTCTTTGCGCAAATGTCATCTTCTTTTTGAGGTCTTCTCAACCACTTTATTGTAGAGTGCACGTTGAAAATAAGATTATCCTACCCTATAAAGTCAACAACCCAACGTTATTCTTTCCAGTGCCCACTGTCTGGTGAACATGTCCCATTTTTATTATAGGGTCTCAAGTGAAGGTCTGACCTAGAGTAAGTCACATGTCTTTATTCTTATTGTTTTCCTCCACGTGGGTTTTATTCACCCTCCTCTTTTGGTGGAATTGACATTCCCTATTGTCAGTATTTGTGAAGAAAGACTCACTCTACAGGGCTAGGGCCTAGATCAGCACCGTGAGCCGAAGAAACTCTCTGGGAAGAAAGGCTGAGAGTGCACTACATGATGAACAATATCTGGAAAATGGGGGGTGGCCAGACAGTTCCCCAGGAGATACACTGTTCATTAATAATGCTGCATTTTCAGAATTCTTCTTTGTAACCTAAAATACAGGAAATCATTTCTTAATCTTTCAAAGTCAGGTGCCACTTGCGTGATGTTATACCATCAAATATTTTTTTGTCCCCTTTCTTAGTGTATTATACAAGATGGGGAATTCATTCTTAGTTTCTTTTACATCCTAATATTAGAACTCTTACCTTTTCTCAAGAAGCATCCTTTACTGTGATCTGTTACCCTATCAGGTGTCAGGGAATAGTTTCTGAGTTTATCTTTCACGGTCTGGAAGGATATGTGCTTGATGACTAACTTCACTTCTTCTGGGCTTAGCTTCTTCCCCAAGAATTGGCTGATCCTCTACACTGGTCCTTATGTCCTAGGATGAGAACCACAAGAGTGAGTACATGAGGATACATACAATTAAGGAAAAGAAGAAAACAGACAGAGGCAGCAGAGAATGAAGATCCAGGAGAAGAGAAAAATGAGAAATAGGAAGAGAAGGAGTTCATTTTGCTTATCTGGCAAATTTGTAATCTAAGTGATAGAGGAGAGTATTTCTAAGAGAATGCTGTTTAAAATCCATTAGATCTGTGTGTTCTTGCCACATTCTTCATCTGAAAACTAGAGAAATAGGGCAGGTAATCACTGAAATATATAAACAGCAAGGAACATTAAAAATACAGAGGTACAGGCAGGCGCGGTGGCTCACGCCTGTAATCCCAGCACTTTGAGAGGCTGAGGTGGGCAAATCACAAGGTCAGGAGATCAAGACCATCCTGGCCAACATGGTGAAACCTCGTCTCTGCTAAAAATACAAAAAAATTAGCTAGGTGTGGTGACGCACACCTGTAATCCTAGCTACTCAGGAGGCTGAGGCAGGAGAATTGTTTGAACCCAGGAGGCAGAGATTGCAGTGAGCTGAGATCGTGCCACTGCACTATAGCCTGGGTGACAGTGCGAGACTCCGTCTCAAAAAAAAAAAAAAAATACAGAGGTACTGAGAGTTTCAGGAATATATAACTTTCGGACATAAATCATTTTAGAAAATGCTTTTATGAAGTAGTACATTGTTTCTTTTTTTCTTGAGTAGTTGTATTTTAAAATACATTTGGATTACTAAAAAGTTGTAAAAATGGTACAGGCAGTTCCCATATACACGTTCTTCAGTGTTGGCTAATGATACCTTTTTAATTTCATTTTATTCTTTTGAGATGGAACCTAACTCTGTCATTTTGTGGTGCAATCTCAGCTCACTGCAACCTCTGCCTTTTGGGTTCAAGTGACTCTCCTGCCTTAGCCTCTCAAGCTGGCATTACCAGCACATGTTACCATGCCCAACCAATTTTTTGTACTTTTATAGAGATGGAGGTCTCCCCATGTTGGCCAGACTGGTCTCAAACTCCTGACCTCGGGTAATCTGCCTGCCTCAGCCTCCCAAAGTGCTGGGATTACAGGCACAAGCCACTGTGCTCGGCCTAATGTTACTTTCATACGTAACCATGGTACATCTGTGAGCCTTAAAAATTCACATGGGTATAATATTTATTAAAGAAATTAGAGACACTCAGAGTTTCAGTGGGTTTTAAAATTTTTGTTTGTCTTTTTAAGTTTCTAAATCTCTGAAAATATTTCTTTTCATAAAACTGATGCCCTTGAAATCCTGAAAGAAAAAAAAGAAATAACATGCAGTATTCTGCCCTCACTAATCTCCTAATGATTTCTCCCTACTTAACCCCTCAAGCAATACTAAGAAAATAGCCTGTCTGCTTCGTGTTGACAGAGAGGCTGGTGTTAGACTAAGCTTCCTGATATAAAAATCAGTAAACCCACATGAATTGTATCAGGCAACATTTTCAGCCAGTAAGAAAGGGTCATGCAAGACTGATACTCACATGAGTAGGACATGCAGCAAGTAGAGCCCTATGGTCTCCCTATTCTCTGCCTGGAAATAATTCCTCTAACACAGTGGACTGAGCTGGAATCAGGGCCATGTAAAGCAGTCATGCTGAGCTGAGGAGGCAGAGGTGGGGGATTCTGGTAGCTGAAGTGAATGGAATTAACAGAAGGAGTCATCGGGAGGGAAGGCAATCTTTGGGAAGGATGCCTCAGACGTCTCTGTAAACACAAATATGTCTTTGATACACTAGTTTTCTTTCTTTTGGATACATACTCAACAGTGGGATTGCTGGGTCATATGCTAATTCTGTTTTTAGTTTTTCAAGGAAGAACCACACTGTTTTCCATAGTGGTTGTACTAATTTATATTCACACTAATAGTGTAGGAGAGTTTCTCATTCTCCACTTCCTCACCAGCATCTGTTACTTAATTTTCTTTTTAATAAAAGCCATTTTAACTGGGATGAGATACTATCTTACTGTGCTTTTTATTTGCATTTCCCTGATGATCAGTGATGTTTAACAGCTTTCGTGTACCTCTTGGCCGTTTGATGAAGGCATGTTGTACATACAGTAGAATATTACTCACTCATCAAAACATGAAATCATGTCATTTGTTGCAGCATGGATGGAACTTTGGGGCATTATATTAAGTGAAGTAAGCCAGGGACTGAAAGACAAATATTACGTGTTCTCATATGTGAGAGCTAAAAATGTGGATGTCTTGGAGGTAGAGAATTGACTGGTGGCTTCCAGAGGCTGGGAAGGAATAGGGGGAGAAAAGAAGTTAGTTCTCAGATACAAAAATACAATTGGACAGAAGGAATAAATTCTAGTGTTTAAAAGTACGGTAGAGCAACTATAGCTAACAATATATTGTGGTATAGTTTAAAATTGCTGGAGGAGAGAAATTGGACTGTTCTCAACGAAGAGTGAATGTTTGGGGTGATAGAATCCCAATTGCTCAGGTTTATTGTTACACATTTTATGCATGTATCAAAATATTGCATGTACTCCCCAAATATGTGTAAGTATTATGTAATGATAAAGTCTGTGAGGATTCTCTGTACAGTTGTGGCTGAGGGCTGGAGGGCTGGGCTGTGTATGCATGAGGCAAGGTCATGAGACATTTACCACATAGCAGTGACTGTGCTTTATTATTCCTCACTCTCCAAACTTGTGAACAAATAGACCGTGTGACAGTGAACCATTCCTTAACACGCTTGGCATCTAGCTGAGTCATTGAACGGGGCCAGACAAAAACAGACACATTACAGAGAGTGGAGACAGAAGAGAAAAAGGAACCCTGACTTTGCATCAAAAATATAAAAGCCTAACACAAATGGAAAATTGTCTTTAAAGTGTGAAGAAAAAAAAAAAAACTTCATGCTATATCCTACGAAAATTCCTTCAAATATGAGAATGAAAATCAAGGTAATTTTAGAAACATGCAAAGCTATGAGAAGGTATTGCCCACAACCTACATGACAACGAATTCTAAAGGAACTCCTTCAGTCTGTGGAGAAATCACAGTGCAGGTCCAGGGGGTGAACTTGAGAAACAGTAAAGGCGTATATATAAAACACAACGTTTTCTTTCCTGATGTAATTGCTGTAAAACACTACTGACTCTTTAAAGAACAGTAACCCCATAGGCAGTTTTTATAATGTAGGCAAAAGTAAAAATTATAAGAAGAATTGCACAAAGAGATATGTGGGGTAAACAGATTTTCTCTTGGAGAAAATCTAGAGTGTGCAGCGGATTCTGTTACCAGTCCTCCATCTGCATAACTCCATCAGCAAGCTCCGAATTTATCTTCTGGGACAATTCAGTACTTTATATTTTTTCTCCCTGTCTCACCCTTTCATCTATTTAGTACATATCCTATAATAGATGTTTTCACCAAGTACTCACTGGCATCTGGTATTAACGAGACCATCAGTAAACAATATTGGCACCACAGAAAATAAGTGTATGTCTATTATTTGTCTTTTCCCAAATACTAATCTGTAAACTTCTTTAGGCTGTGGCTTGAGGTCATCTTAATCATCACCTTTTTCCCAATCCTGACTCAAACCCTGACACATAATATAATACCTAAACATATGAAGAAATAAAGCATGGATGCATGTCTAAGTTAATAAATAATCAGGAACAAATACATGGAAGGATCAGTACTGCCAGTTTAAACACACAGAAGCTGTGCTTTAAACATCTGGCACTAAGTGCTAATAGACACAGTCTGGAGCCAGAGTTCAAGTTGGAATTTGCTGTTATAAAGTCACAGTTGTTTTACAGAGCTTGGTTTTGGGCTATTTTTGTTACTTTATTTTTTAATTTATTTTTTCCAGTATTTTCTTGTATCTCTACGATGTTTTAAGCACCAGCCAAGTCCGTAAAAAAACAGTAAAAACTGGAAAAAAATTGACATGATCTTCAGAATCGTGGAGTATACAGTAAAATAAATGAACCTGACAGTAAATAAGCAAATAGAAATATAGCACAGGATTAATGCAATGTGGCACTGTAATATTAGAACATTTTGATAATACTGTTACTGCCACATCACCTAAGATATGTGGAGGAAGTTTTATACAATTTTGATAGTTTTGGTAAGTGTTGGTTTAAGCAATAATCTATAATGAGAAAAAAGTTCACATTTATTGCCCAGGGTTACTCAATCCCAGAAGCTTCATGTAGAGCTTCTGAAATTATGTATGGGGGGCCTGTGGAGCTGTCAATTGGCAAAGAAATGCCCCACCTCATGATTAATATCATAATTAGAAAAGCCACGTTGGGCTTCAAATATGAGTGTCACACCCATATTTCCCTGAAATACAGGTGCTGGTTTACAACTAAGGTGCTTTCCACATGAGCGTATCAGTGTTGGGGGCCTCAGTTGGGGGTGTCGCCAAGATTTAACTAAAGGCTGAGAATTTTCTGGGGAAATAACAGAAACATTGTCTTGTATATGACTCAGTAGACTGGAACAAAGTTTTCTAATATGCATAGTTTAGGGAATCACATTTTAACTCTGTCCCTAAAGCACAGTCATTAGAAAAGTCAATAAGATGACTTACTGACTTTTCCACAGACCTCCCATGCATAATTTATTCCTTATCCACAGGCCTCTCATAATTTCAGAAGCTCTACATGAAGCCTCTAGGATTGAGTAACCCTGGGCAATAAATGTGAACTTTTTTCTCATTGAAAAAACTAAGGTGCACTGTCATTCCATTATTAACTCACCTTGGCCTTGAAATTGAAGAGTAACTTGGGGGAAGAGCTGAGTGGGAAGGTGGGAGGTGTAGAAGTGTGGGCCTTTCTGACTCTGTAAACGCTCTTCCTTATGTTTAACTTCTATCCATGGTGAACGATACCAGGAGCCACAGATCGGACCCAACTAGGATCTGCCTTGGAGGGAATCAGACCGCTGACCTCCGACATCCAAGTAGTTCCTGAATACAAAAGAGGGTGTCACCTTTTTCAATGTGACGTTCACCCCACCATTAAATATTAAAGATACTGTGTTATTTCAGCGATACTCCTCTGTTCACCAATCCAACTGGTGTTTTCACTCCTCATCTTATTTTGTCTTAAGTGCACTCAGCTGATGCTTTATTCCAGCGATAGTCTGTTCCTTTCAGTTATGAGGCCGTCTTTACCTTGTTTTGTCCTAGTATTCTTTTAAAAACTGATCTGGTTAAATATCAAATTGCAGCAAAATACACTAAATAGAAATTGACTGGCTTAACCATTTTTTAGTGTACAATTCAGTGGTGTAAATATGCACATTATTGTGCAACCATCACTACCATCCATCTCCAGAACTTTTTTTCTCTGCAAAATTGAAACTGTAAACATTAAAAAGCGACTCTGCATATTGTCTTTCCACCAGCCCCTTGGAACCACCGCACTACTTTCCCTCTCTCTAAATGTATAAATTTTTCTAGGTGTAAAATGTATAAAATTTTCCAGGTACATCCTATTACTGGATCATACAATATTTACCATTTTATGCCTGGTTTATTTCACTCAGCATAATGCCCTCAAGGTCCATCCATGTGGTACCATGTGTTAGAACTTCCTCTTTTAAGGGATATGCCATCGTATGTAGAGAGCATATTGTACGTATAGAGCACATTCTGTTTATCTGTTCATCCATCCATGGACACTTGGGCTGCTTCCAGCTTTGGGCTACTGGATGCCCTAATACTCTTGGTCCCACTGCTTAGATAATTTTTCAAAAAATGAAACTGTCATGTGCAGCCAATGTGAAGGGAACTGGAAGAAATTAAGTGAAATAATCCAGGCCCACTAAAATAATGGCACCCAACAGTCTTAAGCAGCATACAGAATATACCATTAAACCACTGCACACATGCACTTGCTAAATATCACTCCCATTTTCTCACCTCTCATATTCTTCCTGTATTCACACTGCAGTGTCTCTCTTCCTATATTCACACTTCGGTGTCTCTCTTCCTATATTCACACCGCGGTATCTCTCTTCCTATATTCACACTGTGGTGTCTCTCTTTCTGTATTCACACTGCGGTGTCTCTCTTCCTATATTCACACTGCAGTGTCTCTTACACTTGATAGTCCCAGCTTCCCTGTATATGCTTCTCCATCAACTCTCTCTGCCTCAATGCATGACACCAACACATGCCTACTTTTCTTTGCCTGAAACCTCAGGAATATGTATGTGCCTTCTTCCTCATCCATGCCTAATACAAGGGTTCTCACCTGGGGTAAACTGTGCCCACCTCAAGGGGGAATGAGCAGTGACTGCAGACATTTTGAGTTGTCACACTTGAGTATGCTACTGACTCCAGTGGGCAGGGGCCACGGATACTGCTAAACATCCTACAATGCACAGGACAGCCCTCGTCCCTCTGAAAATTTAGTATGTGGCCCACAATGTCTGCAGTGTAATAGACGAAAACACTGCCATCTGGCAAAGACCCTCTCCTTGGCCAGACTTGACTTGGGCTTTGCTGAGCCCTCTTCCTGACCAGGTCTGGACTTTGGACATCTGTGTCCCTCCTTGCTGCACCCAGTTTTTACAAGAATCCTAAGTCAGTGTCATGAGAATCTCCCGTCCTTGATACCTGATCAGGTTTCTTAGCTTCCATTCTTAATGTCTAAGTCTTTGGCCTGCCTTTAGCAAGGATTCTTGATACTGAATCAAGTTGCTCTTTGTAATTTCCCACCCACTGTCCCCCTTTCTCTGATAATTGGCTACAAAAACCCAACTATCACTGCTATATTCAGAGTTGAGTTTGGTCTATTCTGTTGAAATTTTCTTGAATATTCATCATTTACACAAGTGTCAGAATATTCTTCTACATCTAACAATCTCACATGCTCAGCATCTAAGGATAAATGTTTATTTTTTCCCAGAAATTCTTCAATAATCAGTCCCCTCTAACTATCCCGCATGATCACGTAAATCTGCCTTAGCTCCTGTCAGATCTCGTGTCTGTCTCTCGAGTCTCTACAGTGCCCCAGTAATCACATTCATTTGCATTATGTTTAATTGTCTGGCTTATTCCAGCTATCTGAGTAGAAGTTTCATTAAAACGCCACAATATTGTGGCTCACACCTGTAATCCCAGCATTTTGGGAGGCCGAGGCAGGCAGATCACCTGAAATCAGGAGTTCGAGACCAGCCTGACCAACATGGTGAAACCCTGTCTTAAAAAAAAAAAAAAAAAAAAAAAAAGAAAGAAACACAATATCTACCAAAGCATAGCCAAGCGCAGGGCATAAAGAAGGCACTCAGTTGGTATCTTCATTCCATCCCTTCGTCAGTTTCAAGTCTCACTTCCTTGCTTGACTTTGGGTGAGAAAAGTATAATGACATCTTCAGCCCTCACCACAAATTCATCTTGCAAATGTCTCAGGTCTCTAATAGTAATGTTGAGAAAAGGAATCCCTTCAATCCAGATATAGTCACCAGCCATCTAAAAAAAGCACAGTAGTCTTCCCAGCTTGGTATTCGTTGTACCTGTGCAATCTCAGAGGCACAGCTCTTCCTGTAAGGTTAAGACGCAAAGGATAGAGAGACTGGGCCAGAGCAGTCCTGCTGCTGTGATTACTAGAGGAACAGCAGGCTTCCTGGTCTGCTGTTGATAGGGTTAGTGACACGGACACACGTGGAGTGGTTTTAAGGAGTGACAAGTTTAATAGGCAAAAAGGAAGAAGAGAACAGCTCCCCGGTACTATAGACCCCGCATGCACAGAAAGGCAGTCCCTCATGTTGGGAGACGAGGAGGCGGTGTCTGGTTTGCATAGGGCCCAAAGGATTGGTTTGACTAGGTGTGTAATTCATGTAGCCTGGGAAAAACAAAGCCCTCCCACCTTAGCCCTTTAATATTGCCAGTGTGGGTCACCATGATGTTTTGAACACACTGTGTTATTTTGGAGGTGGCCATCACACTTTACACAGGTGTTGACAAGGAGAAGGCAGTGAGAATCACCATCTTAAGTGGACCCAGTTTCTCGTGGCCAGCATTTGCATATTAAAGCTTGTCAGCCCAGTCCTTGAAGCCACCTTTTCTGTTAGAAAAGAGATTGGGGGGTTATTTCTTACTACAGGAAGATTTCCACCAAGAACCTTTACCCTTACTGTATGCCTAAAATGATTTTTTAATAACTCCTGTAATATCCCCCCCCCTCAAAGAGAAGTAAAGCTAACTGCCGTCAGGAGTGCTGGGTGATGCGTGTGTGGGGGAAACAGCAGTTAGGCCTTCTCCTGAGGCTGATCTAAGGGTTTCAGAAGAATGGCCTGTCTATATGTGGCTCTGCTCGCAGCACCATGAAAGTTTACTTGCTTCTAGGTGAAAAGAGATAAATTCTACAGGAAGGTTTAAAATACAAGGTTAGGATACAAGTATTAAGATTATCACCACTAGTGGGGGCCCTATAGACCGTAGCTGACAGTAGAGTTCGACAATGGAATGCAAGGCTGGTTTACCTCCACTGGATGTTGGTTTATATCACCATAAACGTTAATACGAAAGTAACTTTTTCCTAGAGAAAAGCATACATTGCCCCCTTAACTTGCCATTAGAGAATAACTTTAAGCTTAGGCCATTTTTACAACGTGCAGTATGACTGGCAGAAATACGTCACTGGGTGGCTAAAATAACTTTAGTGTTAATTTTGACAATTCCTTTAATTATTAAATTCTTTTATGACTTTTATACACCTTCTTACAACATATTTAAACTTTTTGACTTGTCCTAAGCATTCTTTCTTTAAACGACCAGTTTTTGTTTTTTTTTAGGGCAAGAAATTTAGCATAGAAAATCCTTTCTTTTATAAATTACCTTCCTTTACAACTTTCTTTTCTTAGCTTAGGGTGTGTCATGTAAAAAGTGTTATCAAACTTAATAAGAGTATCACTTTCATGCTTATTTCATATCTATAACTGTTAATCCTGCTATAAGCAAAACAACCTTGACTAAATTTTTCCTGCAGTTATTAATCTTGTTACAAGTTTGATAATCAGGCAAAATGTTACAACAATTAGAATTTTACAACCAGAATTCCACATTGTGGGGTGCCACAGTGTATAGTTGTATTGCAAATAGTAGCGAGACTATAACAATTTTCACAAGAGTGGCATAGTAAATAATTTTCATTTAAAACTTTACTTGCCAAGATTTAACATTTCTCTTTGGGGATTTACAGTTACAAATGCAGTTTTGTGAATAATTAAATCTCTCTGAAAATATGCATTAAAAAGAAGTTCTAATGTTTAGAGGTGAACTTTGAGAGGAAAGTTCAGAAATAATAAAAAGTATTTGATGAGGTTGGAGTAGGGCTGAGTAAGATGAGTAGCCATCACGCAGTGACTCACTGTTACGATTTTCAGCTGAAGATCTTCTGGTTCTTTACACTGGTACTGAGGACATTCCTCTGGACTCTCGGGTTGCTTCCTCAGCTTGGGGCTTCCACTTGATTGTGATGTGTTCCGAAGTTGATTCCTGTAACTTTCCTGCCAAGGAGGTCGGAAGAACAACAGTGTAGGGCCCTTCCCAGCTTGGCTCAGGGACGGAGACAGAGGTGAGAGTTTTACTAATACCAAATTTTTGGGGTTAAATAGACATGGTTCCTGTTGGAAGTGAGCTGGAGAGGTTACATGTTTAACCAATTTGGAGGTTTCCTGCCTGAAAACAATTTCTGAGCATATTGGTAAGTTTTATCTTTTCCCAAGTGAAAAGCTTGGTGAAGGATTTTAAGGACTTTTCCATTGGCTGGAGGCTGGCAAATAGAGTTTGCCATCTTGACTGTATCCATCCTGAGGGCTGAAAAGTATGCCTTCCAGAAGTGGCCTATTCTATTTTTGTAGGGGAATACTGAGGTTTAATTTCTCTTATGGAGCCTTTCTAGATTAAAAGGGTCTTGAAGTGCGTTAATGACTTGAAGCTTTCATGCCTTTGACTTAGCTGCCTGATCAGTTAATTTATTTCCTTTTTTCCTTTTGATGTTCCTTAAAATGCATCCCTGCTATTTTTTTGTGGAAGATCAACTGAGGATAGTAACCCGCTAATTTTCTGAGGATATTTTATAGGAGATCCATTAGTGGTAAGAAAATGTCTTTTCTTTTAAATGGTAGCATGAACATGGAAAGCTAAGAAAGCATACTTGGTGTTAGGATAAATGTTAGCTGCCTTTCCCTTGCTTAATTTAGGTGTTCTTGTAAGGGCTATTAGCTCAGCTAATTGAGTGTTCGTTCTGGGGACAGTGACTGCTGCTTATCCTGCCTTATGTACTTCTTGCTCTACTGGCTGTCAGCTAAGAGCTCCCTCTAGAGGACAGAGATCCTGCCACGTTATGTGGGCTGTAAACTGTGAAATTATTTCCTGGGTTTAAACTTGGAGGCTTTTCTGACTAATAGAGCTATCATGACAATGGCTTGGAAGCATGTGTCAAGTAAGATTGAGAAAAATATTGGATTAGATTGCTTCAAAGCATGCGGCAATATATAATATGTATTTGGATTAGACTCTGCTGAGATGCCCCTTACAGTCGTGCTCTGGGAAGAGGGGAGGTCTGGATTAGAGAGGAGAAAAGAGAGACTGGCTGTATTGTTTAGAAGGAGGTTTACTTTTTTTTTTTTTTTAATTTTTGGAATCATTTCAGGCTCCTGTGCTGTAATGGCAGTTTGAACCACTGGAGCCGAGATTTCAGCCCAGGGAACAACAGTCAGTCCTTCTGGACCATCTGTGAGACTGGTCCTGAACCCACTGACCTCCACCTCTGGGGACAGTTCCATCTCCAGTGGTTTTTGCCACAGGCTGGAAAGGGTCGAGGCTGCTTAGTCTTGCTGCCAGGCAATCCATAAACGCCCTGGCCAGCCACATCAATAGCAAGTAGCAGGCGCACCTTGGGGATTCTGGATGTTACGAGCCTGGAAAGCTGCTGCTAGAACCTCTGTGATTCTCCCAGAGCCCCTGAGCTTTCTCTCTTTCCTTGGGCTTCTTCCTCCTCCTGGTTCCCATTATTAAAGACAGAAGTGGCCACTTTCAGGAGGTTCTCTAAGGTGCTGTCTGGTCCTATACCTTGCTTTTGTAGATTCCTTCTAATATCAGGAGCTGTTTTTGTAATAAACTTGTCCTTCAGGATGAGCTGTTTCTACTGAATTAGAGGATAAGAGGATGTACTCTGTTAGTGTGTCTCTTAGTCTTTCCATAAAGCCTACAGGATTCTTACCTTGCTTTTGGTCCATTACAGACAGCTTAGAGTAATTGACAGGTTTGGCCCTGGTTTTCTGTAGGTCTTCTAAAATGCATATTAAAAAGTGCTTTCTTTTCCATTTATCCTCCTGAGTTAACGGGGTTCCAATCACAGTTGTTTAGGAAAACTGTCCACCTTTCAACTGGGAATGGCCTTTCTTCACTTTTCCCATCTACTTTCCTCCTTTTTGGTGTATTATAGGAGATATATTGCTCATCTCCAAACATTCTCTGCCGCTTGCAGAGCTTCTTGCTTTTTAGCTGCTATTAGGGTCTGGTTTAGGAGCAACATAACATCCCTCCATGTGAGGTCAAACCCCTGAGTTGAATCTTGGAAAGCTCCTATATACCTATTAGGGTTTTTAGAAAATCAGCTTATGTTTCCCATTATTTGCCTAAGATCCTGTAATGAGAAGGAAACATGAGGGGTACCCCAAATAAAGGTAATCCTCAGATGCTTCCCCCTCAAATTTGCTTTTCTAATTTTGGGAAACTGTTTTCCCTGGGCCTGACTGATATGATTGCCAAAAGAGCTGGGTTGATCTTACAATGTTTGCAAAGCTTTGGTACAAATGTCATGCCTTTGAGCAAAAGAAAATTAGTTGCTTTTCTCTTCAAAGTTCTGAGTTTAAGAAAGTTCCAGTGTTTCAGAGTGCACTCCAAAGGGGTGCAAGTGGAAGATAATTTATTACCCATCTAGAAAAAAAGAAGCAAGAATAAAAGCATCCTCTTAGTTTCCTTCCTTTCCATACCACCCAGAGTGGAGGAGAAGACACGGAGCATCCTTCGACTGTTTCCCCCTCCCCTGTTTCTGAATCCTGACACCATGTTTAATGTACTGGCCATGGTTGCACGTGTGGTCCTCCAAGCCATGGAACCACATGAACTAAGTGATTGGTTTAACCACACTTACACACACAACCTTAGCTTATACACTTTGTGTGACTTCACTTGGACTTCCTAAACGTGTGATTTGCCTGGCTTCCTGAAAAATGGATTTCCATAGACACTGTGTTATCTTTGGGCAAGGCTCCTTTCATGGAGGCAGCGTGCTGGATGACCTGCTATTGTGGCCTGTGCTACAGCATTTACCCTTCGAAAGATGGTTGCAGTTAACCTCTGAACGTAACACCCCCTTACTAATTAACTACCGTCTTAATCAGAGACCAAATAGGTGCCTTAAAAAAACATGGAAACCACATGGCCATTTTCCTATGGGACAATATTGGGACTAAAATCTGGCTGTGGAAGACATGTTACCTCTAACTGTTGAAGGCAGAACTCTCCCGTCAACAGAAGTAGCAGTAAAAAAGCACAAAATAGAAAAGTTGTGAGGCTGCAATGCACTGCAGAGAACCAGCAATGTGTCTGATGAAGAGGATTTCTGTTTCCACTAGGTGGCGATGTTGGCTTAGAAATACCATGCGCTCGTTAGGCGTTGGCACGGAGCGGTTACGCAAGCTAATCACGGGCAGGCAGTAAATACAACTCAGCTGTGACTTATTTTATTGAAACCCAACTCCATAATAAGCAGAAGCCCAGAAACTTAAAAAACCCTTGGGAGTCTCTCTTCACAGTATCGCCACATTCACGTATTTCCTCCAAAATATCCCCTAAATCAGTTTCTACTTCATCTTTGTATTGGCTTTCACCTTAATTTAGATAATCTATGTGTCTTGCATTTACTGTTTAAAAAGCTTGATTAAAAGTCAAGAGAGCTGAGGATAATTCTTTGCTCTGTGTGTATGTGTGGGTGCGTGGCTGGGGGAGTGTTTTGCACAGGAAAATGTTTAGCAGCATCACGCCTCTGGATGCCAGTCACAAATCCTGCCGTCTGGCAAAGATCCTCTCCTTAATCTGATTTTACTTATGCTTCCCTGAGCCTTCTTCTTTACGAGGCCTGGACCTTAGACTTCTGTGTCCATCCTTGCCACGCCCACTTTTAGCAAGAACTTGCTCACTAGGTTTCATGAGAATTCCCCTATCCTTGATATCTGATCATGTTCCTCATCATCCACCTGTTTAAGTGAACTAACTATGGCCTGAGAAAGACTCTGTACTTCTATATTTGAGTCACCGTGGACGAACTGCAACCTAACTTAATAGGTAGTCAAGATTGAAAACCTAACTTAGGAGTATGCACCTGTAACAGTAGCTGAGTCTTGGCCAATCTCAGCAGCCATACTTCAATCATTCATTCAAACTGCTGAGTGTTTGAACTGTGTTTTAATAAGGCAAATGCCAACCCTGGAACTAATCTAGCTGTTCTGTACTTCACTTCTGATTTCTGTATGTCATTTCCCTTTCTTTTTCTTTTCTTTTTTTGTCTGTAAATCTCCTTCCACCACGTGGCTGCACTGGAGTCTGAATCTGCTGTGATTCTGTGGGTTGCCCGTGAATCTTTTATTGTTCAATTAAACTCCTTTAAATTTAATTCAGCTGAAAATTTTCTTTTTCATACCCTTAATGTTTAAGTCCTTGGTCTGCCTTTATCAGGAGTCCACCCTTGATACCTAATCAGGTTTCTGTTTATGGTTTCCCACTGACCCTCTGACTCTGAGAGTTGAATACAAAACCAGCAGCCCTTGCTATACTGGGAGGTTAAGGTCAGTCTCGCTCCTCCATTGCAATTGCCTCGAACAGCATTACCATTTGCGGAGTGTCTGAATATTTTTTCTTTTACACCTAACAATCTCACATTCACTTTTGACATCTTAGAAGAAATTTTCTTTTTTCCCTTCAGAATTTCTTCAGTAATCTGTCCCCTCTAAACACCCTGAATGATTACATAAATATGTCTTAGATTCTGTCATATGTCATATCTGTCCATGTCTCTACAATGCTTGAATAGTCACAAGTCACATCCTTTTAAAGTATATATAATTGCTGTCTTAATTCCTCTTTCTGAATAGAAGCTCTAATAAGACACCACACTATCCATGAAAGCACAGCCACGTGCAGGGCATAGAGAAGACATTCAGCTGGTGACCTATTTCCACTTGCTTCCTAAATTTTAGATCTGATTTTCCTACCTGCCTTTGGGTAAGAAAGTATGACATTTTCATGCTTGACCACAGATTTATCTTGCAAATGTCTCAGGTGTGTAATTGTATTGCTGGGGAAAGAAATCTCTTCAAAACATATTCACCAGCCATCATAAAAAACACCACGGCTTTTCCAGCTTGGTCTTTACTGTTCCGGCTGTGAAAGGAAAATAAATCTTGGGGCCCCTAAACCACTAAGCTAAAAGGAAAAGTCAAGCTGGGAACTGCTTACGGTCAACCTGCCTCCCATTCTAATTAAAGTTACCAATCTGCTCGCTGAGATAAATGCGTATCTGATTGCGTCTTTTGGAGACGCTAATCAGAAACTTTAAAGAATGCAGCCATTTGTCTCTTACCTGCCTATGACCCGGAAGCCCCCCTCTTCGCTTCGAGTCTTCCTGCGTTGCTTCGAGTTGTTCCATCTTTCCAAACCAAACTACTAATGTTCACCTTGCATATGCTCATTGATGTCTCGTGTCTCCCTAGAATGAATAAAACAAAACTGCCCTGACCACCTTAAGCACATGTCATCAGGACCTTCTGAGATTGTGTCATGGGCATGCACCTCACTTGCGGTAAAATAAACATTCTAAATCAACTAGACCTGTGTCCGATTTTCAGGGTTCACATTTTGGTAACCACAAAGAGATTCTAAGTGTCAGTACCTGACCTTTGCCTAATCTCGTATCAGTGCATGGAATCAGCTGAAGCTGTCTTTATGGCTCAAATAGGACAATTTGTGGCCTGGAATACCCCCTCCAGACAGTCACTGATTTTGCAAAATTCAGTTGATATCAAAAAGTTTATTTTGCTGTACAACTCCGCTTTTGGTTTATTTAGAGTTTTACTTGCTTCTAACACACACAAAAAGGCCAGGTTTTCCTTCTTCTGTAACAGTGGAGGAAGGCAACTCCTTTATAGAGTTTGAGCTTGCTTCCAACAGGAAAGATGAAGTTTTTTTTCCTTGCTCCCCTAATGGTAGAGAGCGGTCTTCAACCTGTGACCCATCCCTAGATAATTAACTGAGTTGGGGTTTGTCTTGGCTAAAGAGTAACAAGCAGCTGGTCTAAATTTCTCCTTACCGTTAGAGTACTCCGTAATCATTTAAGTTGTGTGATCATTTGTTTTGCTTAACTGTTTTTTTTGTTGTCGGTTTCTGCTTTTGATGTTGTTTTGCTTTATTTCCCACTGGGTTTTACCAACTCTACCTTGATTTGTCTTTTATGTTGAGCAAAAGTTTTTCTTTTCAGCTGACTGAAGTTTTCTTCATTTACTTCCGCTGTCTCTCCTTTCTCTTACACCCTCTGCTGCGTGACAGACAAAACATATCGTGTAATACTCTGGGATTCCTTAAAGAAAATGGAGATGGTGCAACTCCCTTGGGGGGAGAAACATGTTTTTCCTTATCAAACCCCAAGTTTGTAAACAGAAAAGTTCATCTCAGCTCTTAAAGTGCTTGCTTTTGTGTTGTGTTACCTGATTTATTGACTAAAATATTGCAACAGAGGCTACTCTTTGGGTTTTAAAGAAGAGTATAGTTTAGGCAGTTAGAAATGTCATTGCTTAAAAAAAAAGTTTTTTTTCTAAGTGTACTGTAAAAACATCACATGGTCTAGCCTCATAATAATTCTCCTTTTTGGATAGCCAACATTCAGTGTGGGTTTCTGCCCAGAGCTCACAGAGCCACTTAAAGGATAGATAGTCCCTATCTAAATAAAACTGGTTTCCTTATAGAATCCTGTTGACAGATTTTTAGAATTTTATGTTTGATTCGGCATCCCTCTTTAATCTCCTTCTAACATACCAGACTTTTTCTCCTCATACTTTTTTTTTTTTTTTTTTTTTTTTTTAAGACGGGGTTTAACCATGTTGGTCAGGCTGGTCTTGAACTCCCGACCTCAGGTGATCCGCCCGCCTTGGCCTCCCAAAGTGCTTGGATTACAGGCATGAGCCACCGCGCCCGGCCTCTCCTCATACTTTTATGATGCAAATTTTTCTATTTGATGTCCATCTGAGTTGTTTCCTTTAATATGCAAATTTAAGGCTATTTAGCTGACAACTCCCTAGGGCTGTGAAACAGGTTACCAAGAATCTGAAAGTGTATGACAGGAAAAAAGAACGTTTTTTGTGAATCAGTAAGATGTACTTCTATCGGCATGTTTAATACCTCTGTGTATTTATGTGTTATGTACACAGTGTTTCACTACTGAAAATATATATTTACAAAAGCTCTAATTAATTGGCTTAAAGAAAAATAGCATGTACATCAAATACTTTATCAGAAAAAAGAAAGACTACTCAAATGCTTTTTCAAGTTTGTGTGACTTAAGTAAAATCTTTACTAAATGAGCTAGGTTTAAAATTATTAGTAAAGTAATATTAGAAATGTCTTAAGAATTGCCAGCATACATTTTTGTTTGCATTTGTTGATCAAACAATTTCATACTTATCCCTGTCAAATACTATAAGGTGTCACAATTTGACACAGGAGTTGCAAAAAATATTAGCACAGACAAAACAGAGTGACTTTTGCTTGTATAATCTTTAATAAATAAAATAGCTCTATCTCGAGTTTAGTCAGATTATCATAAGTTCTAATCTGTGGCTTTAGGCAGTCTAGGCACGAAGGAGGTTTGTTTTGGGAAAGTACTCATCTCTTTGTTTCAAAGCTGAACAGTGCTTTGGCCTCTGCCTAGGAATGAACAAGGACAGTCTGGAGATTAGAAGCAACATGGAGTCGGTTAGGTTAGATCTTTTTTACTGTCTCAGTTATAGTGGTTTCATAATTTTAAACAATGCCTATCACAGTTTCGTAAGCAATGTAGGTAAGTGATTAACATAAGATAATTCGGTGGATGTACTGGGATGAATACTTGTAGACAAAATTGTCATAATTTAAAATCTAAATATTAAATAATAGATATTTTATTATTTGGGTTTTTTTCAACAAAATATATCGTTAAAAAATTCTTTACAAAGGTGTGTTCTTTTAAAAAGATACACACTCTTTTGTCTAATTCAAAGCTTATGTAATTTACGTTTTACATAAAACAAGATAAAAGAAGCCAGGAAATAAGAGAGATGTAAAGGAAGTTAAAGAAATAAAGAGGTTTTCTCCCCCAGCGCAGTGACTCTCCAGCCTCTGCAGGTTGGCAACTTACATTTTGATTTTTTTGTATCATGGCTTTGGTTCACAAATTGCTGCATGGCACTTATATTCTCAGAAAATGCTCTAAGCCAGCTGCTGCCTTGCATTCATTTTTGGGTATTCACTTTGCAGAATATCCCAGTAGTCTTCAAAAACCAGTGACTTCTCCCTGCAAAAGCCTCCTCACAGAGGAAGACTGAAGGGGGTTTGCAAGGACCTCACCAGAAAGAAGTTGCTTTACATATAACTTCTTCTGAGGAGAAGCCTGAAGTTAGTTTCAATAAAGCAATTAGAGATAAAATAAAGGACCATTTCAGGCATTTGAAGGATGAAATTGTGAATCATTGGATAGGACTAGAAAGCTGCCCTCTGCATGGGATCTTGCTGGAATAAGCCAAGGTTGTCTGGCAGTTCCAGGGGAAACAAGATTTGGATAAGTGGATAGTGACTTCTGATAAGATGATTGTAGGCAGACGTGAAGTATTCTTGAAAATGGGCAAGAATAACCAAAGTGCACTGCTATATGGAACTCTGAGCTCTGAGGTGCCTCAAGACGGGGAGACTACCCAAAGTGGGTACTGTGAAATGATATTCAGAATTTGAAGGGGTGCTTTTGAGAGGAAGGTGTCTTATGATTGGTCCCAGTTCAGTACTCTGTATCTCCATGTACATGGGCATGATTGGCCTTGGATGGTAAATATCAGGGAGGACACAGATATAATCCAGAGGAAGAATCAGATGTGTAGTTACTTCATGTTCACCTGTGGGGGCCCTACTGGCAGGAGGTCAAGATCCTTTTTCCAATTTTTTTTTCTCTAATCTAGGAAAAATTCAGGATGTTCAGAGTCAGCTTCTGCTTGACAAGATCTCTTCTATAGATTTGCTTGCTGCTAAAGTAGACGGACCATTCTTCCTGGAGATAGATTATATTGGAATGTTTACTGATCCAGCCTACACAGAAGAATTTGCCTATGAAATTTCTCCAGTGCTTAACCCAATACTTTTTTTTTTTTTTAATCTTTAAGTTCTGGGGTATAAGTGAAGAATGTGCAGGTTTGTTACATAGGTATACACGTGCCATGGTGGTTTGCTGCACTCATCAACCCCTCATCTACATTAGGTATTTCTCCTAATGCTATCCCTCCCTCAGTCCCCCACCCCCTGACAGGCCTGGATGTGCGATGTTCCTCTCCCTGTGTCCATGTGTTCTCACTGTTCAACTCCCCACCAGTGAGTGAGAACATGTGGTGTTTGGTTTTCTGTTCTTGTGTTAGTTTGCTGAGAATTATGGTTTCCAGTTTTATCCATGTCCCCGGAAAGGACATGAACTCATCCATTTTATGGCTGCATAGTATTCCATGGTGTATATGTGCCACGTTTTCTTATCCAGTCTATTATTGATGGGAATTTGGGTTGGTTCCAAGTCTGTGTTACTGTGAACAGTGCCACAGTAAACATACATGTGCATGTGTTTTTATAGTAGAATGATGTACAATCTTTTGAGTACATACCCAGTAATGGGATGGTCAAATGGTATTTCTAGTTCTAGATCCTTGAGGAATCGCCACAATGTCTTACACACAGTAGAGTAAGGCCACTGCTCTACAGGGTCATGGGGTGTCCCCTATCGCTGTGCTAAGGCACAGGATTTGAGAAATAAAGAGACATGCACAGAAGGACTGGAAAAGAGCAGCTGGGCTCGGGGGGCCACGCCACCTATGAGCAGAGACAGGCAAGGCCCCGAACATCCAGGAGCGGCTGTATTTATTGGGTACAAGACAGGGGGAAGGGTAGTGAGCGAGGTTATTTTAAGGACAGCGATAGGGTCAAGACAATCAGGTGCACAATAAACAAAGGGTCCACCCACATTAGGTCACACAGGCTAGCAGGTGGGTCGTGCGTAGTGAAGAGTGCAGTGTGCAGTATCTCTTGTCTAGGAACAGGCTACTTCTAAGGAATTCTATAGGAGGATGCTCTTGAGTCAGCACAGTAGCAGAACTGAGCAGAACTGACCAGGTCTACAGCCACCTGCTGGCAGCTTCCAGTGATTTCTGTAGGAGGTTGCTCTGAGCAGCGTAGTAGCTAGAGAGCTGACAAGTTACACAGTCACGAAGGCACGATTACCGGAGGAGTTTTAAGCCCTCGGAGGCTTGTGGGATTGCTGATCTGAGGGCAGCCTTCCACAAGAACTGGACGCAAAGTACTACAACTCCTTTTTCAGGAGAAGAGTCTCTTGTTCCAAGCCTGCCATACAGTGGGTGTCTTTACAGTACTGAATGCTGCCACCTGAGCTATGTTCTTGTCCTGGTGTAACTGTTTTTCCCTTAAATCATGCTCTGTACCGTGTCTGCTCTAGACATTCCTCTGACTATAAGCAAGATATGCTTATATAGGTAAAAGCTGTTTATCCCTTAATTCATGCTCTGTACCATCTCTGTTCTAGGCATTCCTCCACTATGAACTAAGATATAATTGTATATATGTGTGTATGTATATGTGTGTGTGTATATATATATATATGGAAATAACTGAGTAGTAGGATATTCTTCAGGCACTAATTCTATAAACTAATATATGATTATATATAAAAGATTATATAAAGGAAATAACTGAGTAATAATACTATAAACTAAAATATTCTTCAGGCACTAATCGTGCTGAGGATCTGCTTAGCTGTTTTTCCTCGGTGCCCAGATTAGGGGTTACCCACAGTCTTCCACAATGGTTGAACTAATTTACACTCCCACCAACAGTGTGAAAGTGTTCCTATTTCTCCACATCCTCTCCAGCATGTTGTCTCCAGATTTTTAAACGAAGGCCATTCTAACTGGCGTGAGATGGTATCTCAATGTGGTTTTGATTTGCATTTCTCTAATGAGCAGTGATGATGAGCTTTTTTTCGTATGTTCGTTGGCTGCATAAATGCCTTCTTTGAGAAGTGTGTGTTCATATCCCTCACCCACTTTTTAATAGGGTTGTTTGTTTGTTTGTGAATTTGTCTAAGTTCTTTGTAGATTCTGGATATTAGCCCTTTGTCAGATGGATAGATTGCAAAGATTTTCCGCCATTCTGTAGGTTGCCTGTTTGCTCTGATGATAGTTTCTTTTGCTGTGCAGAAGCTCTTGAGTTTAACTAGGTCCCATTTGTCTATTTTGGGTTTTGTTGCCATTGCTTTTGGTGTTTTAGTCATGAAGTCTTTGCCCATGGCCTGTGTCCTGAATGGTATTGCCTAGGTTTTGTTCTAGGGTTTTTATAGTTTTAGGTCTTATGTTTAAGTCTTTAATCCATCTTAAGTTAATTTTTGTATAAGGTGTAAGAAAGGGATCCAGTTTCAGCTTTCTGCATATGACTAGCCAGTTTTCCCAACACCATTTATTAAATAGGGAATTCGTTCCCATTGCTTTTGTCCGGTTTGTCAAAGATCAGATAATTGTAGATGTGTGGTGGTATTTCTGAGGCCTCTGTTCTGTTCCATTGGTCTATATTTCTGCTTTAGTACCAGTACCATGCTGTTTTTGTTACTGTAGCCTTACAGTATAGTTTGAAGTCAGGTAGTGTGATGCCTCCAGCTTTATCATTTTTGTTTAGGATTGTCTTGGCTATGCAGGCTCTTTTTTGGTTCCATGTGAAATTTAAAGTAGTTTTTTCCATTTCCGTGATGAAAGTCAATGGTAGCTTGATGGAAATAGCATTGGATCTATAAATTGCTTTGGGCAGTATGGCCATTTTTACAATATTGATTCTTCCTATCCATGGGCATGGAATGTTTTTCCATCTGTTTGTGTCCTCTCTTATTTCCTTGAGCAGTGGTTTGTAGTTCTCCTTGAAGAGGCCCTTCACATGCCATGTAAGTTGTATTCCCAGGCATTTTAGTCTCTTTGTAGAATAAAACTGTGACTGGGAGATCACTCATGATTTGGCTCTCTGTTTGTCTGTTATTGGTGTATAGGAATGCTTGTGATTTTTGCACATTAATTTTGTATCCTGAGACTTTGCTGAAGTTGCTTATCAGCTTAAGGAGATTTTGGGCTGAGATGATGGGGTTTTCTAAGCATACAATCATGTCATCTGCAAACAGAGACAATTAGACTTTCTCTTTTCCTAATTGAATACCCTTTATTTCTTTTTCTTGCCTGATTGCCCTGGCCAGAACTTCCAATACTATGTCGAATAGGAGTAGTGAGAGAGCGCATGCTAACACAAGATTTTTTTTTTTATTGTACTTTAGGTTCTGGGGTACATGTGCAGAACATGCAGGATTGTTGCATAGATACATACATGGCAAGGTGGTTTGCTGCCTTCATCCCCCCCCCATCACCTGTATCTGGTATTTTTCCCCATGTTATCCCTCCTCACCCTCCCACCCCCCCGCTGTCCCTCCCCTAGCCCCCCCAACTGTCCGCAGTGTGTGATGCTCCCCTCCCTGTGTCCACATGTTCTCATTGTTCAACACCCACCTATGAGCGAGAACATGCGGTGTTTGGTTTTCTGTTCTTGTGTGAGTTTACTGAGAATGATGGTTTCCAGAATCATCCATGTCCCTATGAAGGACATGAACTCATCATTTTTTACAGCTGTGTAGTATTCCATGGTGTATATGTGCCATGTTTTCTTTATCCAGTGTATCATTGATGGACATTTGGGTTGGTTCCAAGTCTTTGCTATTGTAAACAGTGCCTCAGTGAACATACGTGTGCATGTGTCTTTACAATAGAACAATTTATAATTCTTTGGGTATATACCCAGTAATGGGATTGTTGGGTCAAATGGTATTTCTATTTCTAGGTTCTTGAGGAATCGTCACACTGTCTTCCACAATGGTTGCACTAATTTACACTCCCACCAACAGTGTAAAAGTGTTCCTATTTCTCCACATCCTCTCCAGCATCTGTTGTCTCCTGATCTTTTAATGATCGCCATTCTAACTGGTGTGAGATGGTATCTCAATGTGGTTTTGATTTGCATTTCTCTAATGACCAGTGATGATGAGCATTGTTTCATATGTTTGTTGGCCTCATAGATGTCTTCTTTTGAAAAGTGTCTGTTCGTATCCTTTGCCCACTTTTGAATGGGTTTGTTTTTTCCTTGTAAATCTGTTTTTTGTAGATTCTGGATATTAGCCAGTTCTTTGTAGATTCTACATATTAGCCCTTTGTCAGATGGGTAGATTGCAAAAATTTTTTCCCATTCTGTTGGTTGCCAGTTTGCTCTAATGATTGTTTCTTTTGCTGTGCAGAAGCTCTGGAGTTTAATTAAATCCCATTTGTCTATTTTGGCTTGTGTTGCCATTGCTTTTGGTGTTTCAGCCGTGAAGTCCTTGCCTATGCCTATGTCCTGAATGGTTTTGCCTAGGTTTTCTTCTAGGGTTTTTATGGTGTTAGGTCTTACGTTTAGATCTTTAATACATTTGGAGTTAAATTTAGTGTAAGGTATCAGGAAGGGATCCAGTTTCTGCTTTCTGCACATTGCTAGCCTGTTTTCCCAACACCATTTATTAAACAGGGAATCCTTTCCCCATTGCTTGTTTCTGTCAGGTTTGTCAAAGATCAGAAGATTGTAGATGTGTGGTGTTGCTTCTGAGGTCACTGTTCTGTTCCATTGGTCTATGTCTCTGTTTTGGTACCAGTACCATGCTGTTTTGATTACTGTGGCCTCGTAGTATAGTTTGAAGTCAGGCAGTGTGATGCCTCCAGCATTTTTTCTATTTGCTTAGGATTGTTTTGGCTATGCGGGCTCTCTTTTGGTTCCATATGAAGTGCAAAGTGGTTTTTTCCAGATCTGTGAAGAAGGTCATTGGTAGCTTGATCGGGATAGTGTTGAATCTATAAATTACTTTGGGCAGTATGACCATTTTCACGATATTGATTCTTTCCAACCATGAGCATGGAATGTTTTTCCATCTGTTTGTATCCTCTCTTATTTCCTTGAGCAGTGATTTGTAGTTCTCCTTGAAGAGGTCCTTTACATCCTTTGTTAGTTGTATTACTAGGTATTTTATTTTCTTTGTAGCAATTGTGAATGGGAGTTCACTTTTGATTTGGCTCTCTGTTTGTCTGTTATCGGTGTATAGGAATGCTTGTAACACAAGATTTTTAAATAAAGATCATGTGGTAGTTTTGTTTTATTAAACTAAGGGTACTAGCATCTACAATAATATAGATAAAATAAAATATTTCTTTAATGGCATCCAAGAAAAAAAGACAAGAAATAGAGTTTTTTTGTAAGACAGCTTAAAGAGAAATAATATGAGAAAGAATCTTGTATAATAAATTTAGTCCTAGAATAAAATGACTAGTTGTTTAAGAAAGAGTGATGTTTAGGGCAAACTAGGAAGCCCAGTCATGCCGTAAGTTGTCTGTATAAGTCACTGTAAGAAGAGTATTAAACAAATAAAACAATTTTTTATATAATCAAGTTGTCTATAGTTAAAGGGAAATGATAATGGTCTTTCTGTAGATGGGTTTGCTGTAAAAAACACTTATACCCTAAATAATTGGTTAGAAAAATAAAATTTTAAGGAATAGATTTATTCAATAAATTATAAGAGATTTTATTTATTAAAGTTTAACCCCAAATTCGATTTTTATTTCATTTCACTAGTTTTGGTTTTCTCTCCCTTTTTGAAAGGCACAAAATAGTAACACCTCCCTTCACTCATTTTCAAGTCCTATCAGTTTGTTATCCTTGGGTTCCAGGTTTTTTGTTTGTTTGTTTGTTCTGGTTGTCTGATGCTAACAATGTTTTCTTAAAGGCCTAAAGGAAATGTTTTCTTTGAACATAATATTCTGTGCACTGCAGGAGGTTTTGTTTTTGTTTGTTTTTTGCCTTCTGGTAACCTGCCTAGAAGATTTTATGTTTCATTGCTTAGAAAAAACTGAGATTAAAAAAATTTTCAATGAAGGTTATTATATTTGTTATCTTCTTGTATGTGCAAAATTAAAGTCCTTGTGACATTGAGTAACCGGGCTTTGACTCTTGGGTCTAAAAATAATACCAAGCCCTGCGAAATCTTAAATACTGACTGCTTATATTGCATATATTGCCCATCATATATGCAATCTTTGAGATACCACATTTCTGGTTCTGAGATCTTAGAAAGAATAGAGATAGAAACAGAGCAATGTAACTTTCTTGGGGACAACTATAGCAACAGGGTAACAGTTAACTTGATTAATGGTTCGATAACTCAGAGTACTTCCTGAGGCTGCATTGATGAATTCTCTTGAAGGTAGACCCAGATTTGTTTTTAAAGAGAAATTCAGAAGGATTTATTTACTTAAATAGTGGGCCAAAGAAATGTGGATGTCCATTGATGTGAAGGCTATGTATCATGACGGCAAGCCTGGTGCTAACCCACGCTGAGGGTGGATCTCCCCACGCAGTCCAGTGATTCACAAGCCAGTCTCCTCTGGGAACACCCTGAAGACACAGCCAGAAGTAATTTTTACCAGTTATGTAGGTGTTCCTTCATTTAGTCAAGTTATTACCTGGAATTTACCATCACATCAACCCATGTGCAAAGTTGTGTATGCAATATTTCAATTTACACAAGGAAACTGCAGGCTCAGACAGGCTTATCACTTTCCAAATTGACCCAGTAATCTAGTGGAACATGTTGAAGCAAGGACATATTGACGCATGCTATGACCTAGATGCACCTGGAGGACATTATGCTAAGTATAACAAATCAGACACAAGAGCACACATATTGTGATCTTGTTTGTATGAAATTTCCCAAGTAGGCAAACACATAAAGAGAGGAATTAAAGCCTCATCTTCAGGCCCATTAGAATATGCCAATCAGAATAAACTGCATTCCTCAGACCCAGGGCCAGATAGTTTAAACTATTCAACTCTTCAAGGTCCAGGGACTATTGTGGAAGAGTTGGCAATGTGAGATTGTAAGAGCCATTTTTGAGAGATAAAATAAGTTCAATTTGTCTATAAATTAACCATGAATGTCAAAGGCACACTGATGCAAGACCAGAATACGGGCGCCCTGTGTCAGATTAACAGTTTCTTAAAGCATTAACTGACTCCTTAATAAAGTTATAAAGGAAGTTGTATCTTATGATCAAGATTAAAATTTCATAGAATGTTCATAACATTTTGAAAAACTAATTTTATTAGGCTACTTGTTTGGAAAATTAACTCACCTCTCTCAAAGAATGAAGATTCTTACCTTTATTTATAATCCTTGAGTTATCACTTTGGTTAAATAAATGACTTAATTTATGATGACCTCTGATCTTATTTTGTGATATAAAGTGTTTTAAACTTTGATATTTGACAAACTTTCCAAAATGACATTATACATTATGTCTTTTTCTGACCTAACTAAACCTTTAAGCTACTAGGGTCCCTAAAGTCCTAAAATGACATGTTTAGTCTACTAAGTATAAAAATTACACAGGAAGCATTGTCAGATATAAAATAGTGTTTTGTTTCTTAGGGCTGTATTTGTATAAATATGTTACTGGGATGTGTTCCAAAATTATGGGAAATGCCTGTAATTGTCATATGATTTAATGCACATCCTCAGTTGTGTTTATAATTGTTATTTTAACTTACTTTGGGCCACAGAGGTAAGCAAATTTCCTTGTCAATTGTGTCTTTGATTATGGCTGCCCCAAAACTTTTTGTCATCCATGAACAATTGTTGTTTTTGTTTTGGTCTTCTCTAGAAGGTGGTTTCTCATCAGCTGTAAAACTTTTAACATTTGCTCTTGAATGCAGGTTTCTTTTTTTTTTGTTTGTTTGTTTTTGAGACAGGGTCTCATTCCCTTTCCCGGGAAGGAGTGCAGTGGTGTGATTTCAGCTCACTGCAGCGTCTGCCTCCTGAGCTCAAGTGATTCTCGTTCCTCAGCCTTTCAAGTAGCTGGGATAACAAGTGCCTGTCACCATGCCCAGCTAATTTTTGCATTTTTAGTAGATACGTGTTTCACCATGTTGCCCAGGACCAGGTGGATTCACAGCTGAATTCTACTAAATGTACAAGGGAGAGCTGGTACCAATAGGACCAGCTTTACTTTAGTTTTCTCCTAAAACTCTTCAAAAGATCAAGGAGGAGGGATTCCTCCCTAACTCACCCTATGAAGCTAGAATCACCCTGATACCAAAACCTGTTAAAGACACAATGAGAAAAGAAAACTATAGGTCAATATTCCTTATGAGCATAGGTGCAAAAACCCTCAGGAAAATACTGGCAAACTGACTCCAGCAGCACATCAGAAACTTAATTAACCATAACCAAGTTGGCTGCATTCCTGGGATACAAAGTTGGTTTAACATATGCAAATCAGTAAATGTGATTCACATCATCGACAGAATTTAAAGCAAAAGCCATATGATCATCTCAATCAGTGCAGAAAAATCTTTTGATAAAATCCAACATCCCTCTATGATTAAAAAAAAAAAAACTTTCTGTAAACTAATCATCAAAGGAGCACACCTCAAAATAGTAAAAGCCATCTTTGCCAAAACCACAGCCAACATCACATTGAATGGGCAAAAACTGGAAGTAATCCCCTTGAGAACCGGAACAAGAGAGGGATGCCCACTCTCACCACTCCTGTTCAACAAAGTACTGGAAGACCTTGCCAGAGCAATCAGGCCAGAGAAAGAAATAAAGGCATCCAGATAAGAAAAGCAGTCAAATAATTTCTCTTTACTGATGCTATAATTCCATACCTAGAAAACCCTAAAGACTACAAAAAGCTCCTGGAACTGATAAATGACTCCAGTAAGCTTTCAGGATACAAAATCAATGTACAAAATTCAATAGGATTTCCATACACCAATAAATTTAGAGCTGAGAGCCAAATCAAGAATGCAATTTCATTTACAATAGCTGCAAAAAAAAAAAAAAGAAAAAACCCTGTAATACATATAACCAAGAAGGTGAACTACATCTCTACCAGGGGAACTATCAAACACTGCTGAAAAAATAAACATAGATGACAAAAATTAATGGAAAAGTATTCCATGCTCATGAATTGGAAGAATCAATATTGCTTAAATGGCCATACTGCTCAAAGCAATCTACATATTCAAAACTAATCCTATCAAGCTACTAACACCTTTTTTCACAGAACTAGAAAAAAGAGAACCCGGAATTAAGCCACACACCTACAGCCATCTGACCTTAGCAAGTCAACAACAAAAAAGCAATGAGGAACTCCCTATGCCATAAAAGGTGCTGAGATTGCTTATTATACACCATCCAGTTCCTCCAGAAGAAGATATTTACTTCATTTTTTTTTTTTTCAAGATGGGGTTTCACCATATTGGTCAGGCTGGTCTCGAACTCCTGACCTCAGGTGATCCGCCCGCCTCAGCCTCCGAAAGTGCTGGGATTAAAGGCGTGAGCCACCACGCCCAGCCTGATATTGACTTAATTTTGAATCAAGTGTAATTGTCTGAGCTGAGATGTTGAAGTGAGAAGAGGGGGACATCCTGGCAGCGTGGAATGGTATCTGTCCCCTTGTTACAGATCCCAAATCTGCAGATACTCAAGTCTAGCTCCTGAAATCATGTTGTTGGTATCAGTGAGAGTGGCCTTATTACTATAGCAGGTGGAAAGTGGATAACATACTGGTCTATTGCGGAAGATACCATAAATGCTCCTAGGAACATTCACAATTTGAAAGCAGGACCAAGTAGAACAGCTGGGCTTTTCCTTTAGGGGGATAAAAATTGGAGCCCCCACACTCTACATTAGGCTTATCCAGGATTATGGACTTGAAATCGAGGTGGCACAGCATGTTGCTGCCACCTATGGTGATAAGGTTTTTGAGGTGGCCAAAATGGCAAGTGTGAATGGCTACAGGTGGCCTATTGTTGGAGTACGTCTTGTGTCGGAATTTCCATATATTGAAGCAGAGGTGAAACATGGGATTAAGGAGTATGCCTGCGCCACTGTGGATGTTATTTCACATTATACTCGCCTGGCCTTCTCTAAATGTCCAGGCAGCAGAGGAAGCTCTACACAGGATTGTTGAACTGATGGACAGAGAACTGAATTGAGACAATTATGAGAAAGAGGAACAACCTGAAACAGCCAGGAAGTTTCTATCTTATGAAATGGACTATAAATCTCTGATCAGTAACAGTCAACAGATCGCTCTGAAATTAGCCTATTGCCTTCAGACACTGACACGTATAAGAGATTTTCTAAGTTTGATGCAGACCAGCAAGGCTTTATTACCATTATTTATGTTCCATGTGTATTAGAGAGTATCAATGCCCAGATGGATGAAAACACACTCCATGAAATTCTAAATGAAGTCAACTGGAATAAAAATGGACAGGTTGAACTCAATGAATTTTTGCAGCTCAGCGCTGTTTAAAAAGGAAGGGTGTCTGGAAGCCAACTTGCTATACTAATGAAAACTGCAGAAGAGAACCTAGACAAAAGAGTTCCAATTCCAGTGGACCACAGTTACAGCAGGGACCAAGCTTAGAATGTGACTGACCTAGGCAGATCTGTGTTTGTTAAACAGGTCTTGTTTGTGCATGCTTTGCTATGAATGAAGTTCCTTTAAGGACAAAGAAAAGCACACTTTTCTTCTTTTGAGCATATTTGCTCTTACTTAAAATCTGCTAAATTCTAAAACATACAGTCCTTCACCAATCTCAGAGACTCATTTGGAAATAAACTGATTTCAAGCCATTATAAAGAACCCCAGCATTTTGTATAAGTTCTTAATTAAACCTATACGGCTTCCTTACCTGATTTAAGAAAGGGGGACAAGAATTAGGGGGGAATGAGCTTCTTCGAAATTCATTCCAAACACAGAAGAAAAGGTTTTCCTTTGCATATAAACTTGACATTAGTTGACTCTGTTGGGGTCCGGGTGGGTATGCAGGGATTGCCTTTTAATATCAAGTGATTTATTTCAAGAGGCTTTAAGGGGATTCAGATGAAGGAACCCCCATCTGTGCTGGAGAGTTGGATACTCCTTTAAATAGCTCTCACCACAGTCATAACAATAATGATAATGCTGGGTTATCTGTTAAGCCGAGGTTGTCCGCCTCATATCCATCATGCTGTTTGCAATATTCTTGCTTTCAATCAATGTATACTGAGTGTAACTTTAGGATTTCTGCTATCAAACGCATGATCCCTCTTCTGCTTCAGTTTCTGGCTTTGTCTGTTTCAAAATATGGAGCTTCCTCTTTTGTACAACAAAAACCTCATTCTCACCTTTGCTAAATATACTGTAAGAGTTATTGATTTTATTTTTCTTACGCATCTGCAAAGATTTTTGGCATATGAATGTAATACTGAATGATGTATATATGTAATGCTGCTATAACTTGCAATGTTTGCTTCATGTCAACCTTTTTTAAGGAGTGAAAAAGCCTACTGTTTCTATAGAATAGCAAGTGTAAGCTCAGCACTAGGTGAACACACATACTACATGTGTGCATACGTGGTACTTTTATGTATTGTGTTGGGCTATTGTTCTAGATTGGACTGTTAAATACTATGTGTGAGGCTGGGTTGCCATTTTTATAACTGTCTTGGTGTTTTATGGCCATTATTTATTACTTTTGATATTCAGAATGAGCTACATGCATTTATAGACCCAAAAGAGGACGTATTTAATGTGCCTTGTTTTTAACTGAATAAGAACTGGAAGCATGAATCAATAAAACTGATTAAAATGGTCAAAAAAAAAGCTGGGGAAGTGTTGTTTTTCTTTAAAACACATGCAGAACACACACATGTGTACTTGTGCATGCACCGCACACACACACACTCACACATACACCAGCCAAATGGTCTATCTAAATGGAGCTGTGGTAGTGAGAACTCTGGGCAATGGAATCTTACCCCAAATGTGCAGTGCTCCATTTTGGAGATAGTGATGCCCTTTTTACTTATTTCAGATATAAAACAGTGCAGGCTCTGTCCTGAAAATCATTATCCAAACAAGAAAAAGGAACACTGCTTTCCCAAATAGGAGACCTTCCTGGCCTATGATGAACCTTTGAGCCTGCCTCTGGCATGCACAGCCTTGTCCTACTCTGCCCTCTCTGTTCTGATCCTTGTGGTGTTTGTGTGGCACTGAAACACTCCTCTGAGCTACACCCTCATCTCCCTCATGTTCTGCTTTTTCTCTTCCTTGCTCTTCATCGGCCGCCCCGCCCCTGCCACCTGCCTCCTCTTGACAGACCACCTTTGCAGTTATGTTCACAGTGGCTGTGTCTTCTGTTTTGGTGAAAACCATCACTGTGGTCACAGCCTTCCAGGCTAAAAGGCCAGCAAGCAGGATCTGAAAGTGGATGAGTCCCCAGAAATTCTTTCTGTTGTCTTCCTTTGCTCCTTTATCCAAGTGACCCTCTGTGGAATCTGGCTGCGGGCATATCCTCCCTTCATAGACAAGGACCCTCAGTCCACACCTGGCTACATCATCCTCCAGTGTAATGAGGGCTCTGTCACTGCCTTCTATTCTATATTGGGCTGTTTGGGCTTCTTAATTTTGGGGACCCTTGCTGTAGCCTTTCTGGCAAGGAACTTGGCTGATGCCTTCCATGAAGCCAAGTTCCTCACCTTCAGCATGCTGGTGTCCTGCAGTGTCTGGGAGGCCTTCCTCCCATGTTACCACAGCACCCAGGGCAAGGCCACAGTGGCCACGAGATCTTCTCCATCATGGGCTCCAGTGCTGGGTTAACTGGCTGCAACTTTGCTCCCAAGTGCTATCTGATCCTCCTTCATCCAGAAAGGAACACTCTTCAATGTTTAAATAAGAAGCCTAGGCCAGGCGTGGTGGCTCACGCCTGTAATCCCAGCACTTTGGAGGCCAAAGTGGCTAGATCGCTTGAGCTCAGGAGTTTGAGACCAGCCTGGGCAATGTGGCAAAACCCCATCTCTACAAAATATACAGAAATTAGCTGCAGGTGGTGGCATGTGCCTGTAGTCCCAGCTACTCAGGAGGCTGAAATGGGAGGTCAAGGCTACAGGGAGCCGAGATCACACCACTGCACTCCAGCCTGGAAGACAGAGCCTGACTTGGTCTCAATAAATACATAAATAAGAAGCCCAAAAAACCAGAAACAGACCAAGCAATAAACGGACTGAGAAGGACTGTAATGATCATTAGTGGCAGAGAATTTGTAACCTAATTGAAGAAAGCATACCTGAAAATTAATAAAGATTGAACTATTTGAAAAAAATGGCAATGAAAGATAGGAAATTTACAGAGGCAAAACCTGAATATCCAGTGAATAATAAAAGGATTCTGGCTGGCTCAAAGGTAGTGAGTTTTACCAACTGATTGTCCACAGTCAGTCACAGATCAAATTCCTTGTTCTACTCTGTCACCTCTCCTCACTAATGCACTTGACTAGTTATTAATGAAGGAAAAAAAAGATGCTAAGCCTAATTGATAGTCAAAAATTCAAATTTAAAAAAAGTTAATTACTTCTCACTACAATGACAAAAATTACAAATCTGTAATCACTAAGTGTTGATTGGAACGTGGAGCATGAAGAGAGGTCTGTGAAGATGCTAGAACTACTGACTGGGATTTTAGCACCGAAATCAACCTCAAAGTTCAGTTATGCACCCTTTGGTTACGTTACAGATGGTGCCATGCTGAGCCACAGAGCTTGCCCCAGGTCCCAAAGCAAAGTGGCAGTGCCTGGACTAGAAGTTCATTCTCATCAGTTTTCACTTACGGAATCTCAGGGCTCAGTAAAGAATGATGATTGACGGAGTCACACAGCAACTGGTGTGACAGGGACAGGTTTCCGGAATTCCAGTGTCTTAATACCAAGCCCTTGTAGCATTTCTCAGAGAGAACAAAACCACTGGTCTTGTGCGCTCAGAAGAAAGCTTAGTGGTCATAAAATCCGATACATATGACTTGCAGATCAACACACCAAGACCCTGGAGGAAGTGAGGGCGGTAACTTGTCCAAATCTCCAAAGAGAAGAATGGTGATCATTAAAGCTGCTTACACTTAAGTGGTCACTGTGTGCCGGCTATTGCTCTGAGGTTCCCTTAATTCTCACAACAACCCCTACATTTTAACATCAAATTCTAACATCATCCTCACTTTACCTATGGGGAAACTGAGGCACTGAGTGTCTCTCTCTCTCTCTCTCTGTCTTGCCTGAGGCCCTAATAGTAAGGGAGCAAAGAAGGGGCTCCAGACACTATTTCACAAAAAGGGAAACCGAGGCCCAGAGAGGGTGAAAAGTCACCGGCTCACCCTCTCCGGAACGAGTGGTACTGGGTAGGTGGCCTCAAAGACATAGCTTGACTCAGAACCCACAGCTCCTTCAACTCAGCTTTCTCCCCTCCCATCGGCGGCTGTGAGGTCACAGGGGGAACTGGGACGGGCCGTTACCATGGAGACTGGCCCATTCAGAAACAGGGTGGAAACTGGGGAGTTGCCCTCATGTCCCGGGCCACCACTTTGGAGCCAGCATTTTCGGTCTCGGAAATGAGACCCAGAGCGCCTCGCGCGAGCAGCCCCAACTTCTCCGCAGGCGACATGCGGCACCTCCCGGGTGACGGAACCACGCGGACCCCTGGACTTCACAGAGGCAGAATGAGGGCCGAGCCGCCGCAATGCGCGTGTGCAACTCTGTCCTGGCCCTGTGGCATCTCCACCAATCGGAATCCTGCTTTTTGCCTGGCCCCGCCTTATTCCCCGACTTCCGGTGTCTCGCTGGCTCCAAAACAACCTTAAAAGTGGAGGACTCGGCGACTTCCAGAGACTTCTGGGTATTGTAGTCTCAAAGGTGCAGAGGAACAGCAGGAGCACGTTTTAGTAAAAAGAAGCTTGGAATACAAATGCCTACACCAGTGATGATTTGGCGGGTTGGAAACGCTTGTTAGATGCTTTCACCCACTGTTATTTGTGGGGAAAGCGGGAAGGGAGGAGAAGGAAGGCGGCCGCAGAGGCTTCTGGGAGTTCAGGTTCAGCCAACGGAGCAAGGGCTGGGAGCTGCGACCCCGCCCCGGATCCGGAAGTGGTCGCCGAGGCCTCCTAGCAGCCAATGTGAATGCGAGAAGTCCCCGATCCAGGCGTCCCGCTCTCCCCGGCCCCGCTCTCCAGGTCCTACCACGATGACTGACTCGTTTGCGGCTTTGGGACCGGTTGTAGGGGGCTTGACCGTCACTAGTAGACGTTTCTGATTGTGTCGCGGTCACCATGGTAACGACTTTCGCTTCCCTTCCGCCCTCTATGGTGACGTCATTGGAGGAGGCCGGGCTGGGGTGGGTTGGGGGACAGGGAGTGCGCATGCGCCTGGGGCGAGGAGGCCGGAGGAGGGGGAGTTCCGTGGGAGGACCGAGCGCAGAGGTGGAATTGGAGGAGTTCCCGTGACCTTCCGGGTTGTTTGTGCGGAGGGGCAGCTTTATTTAAATAATAATATGCGTGCAGGCGACCTGCATGATTTCTGGCGGCGTGCTTTCTAGTAAGTGCGCAGGGGACTTTTCGCAAGAATTGATCCACTCTTTTCCCCTTCCTTCCCGATTTTTGGTTGGAAACCCAGACTTTCTTCACGCCTGTCGCCAGGTTAACTAGGTCACTATTTGCTCTCAGGAGCAACGCTGCCTCCCGCAGTTCGCTTGGTCCTTGATTACAGGTTCGTGCTGTGCATTCATTCAGTCAGTGAGTGCCGAATAAGTGCTAGTGGCCAAGGATACAGCGGCGAGCTCGACAGCTGAATGGCCTCAGACCTTAGGAGTTTCTCAATACCAGGGTTATTAACACTGGGGGCTGACATTGCTTTGTTGTGGGGGGCTGGCTGCCCTGTGCGTTGTAGGATGTCGAGGATCTTCCCTGACCTCCACCCACTGGATGCCAGGAAAAATCCTCTCCAGCCTCTAGCTCCCTGGTTGTGACAACCAAAAGTGTCTCCAGACATTACCGAATGTCCCCTGGGGGCTGAAGTCAGCCTACCGAGAACTGCTGCCCTAAAGGTTTTCCTGAACACTCTTCTATAGCTTCTTATAACTTGGTCACCCAGTAAACTCTCACCAGCTGGTTGAAATCTCATAGGGATGTCTGGACATGATTTGACACATTAACTTCATTTTAAATCAAATTTAAAAGCATTCCCACCATCAAAGGGAAGGGATGATTAAATGTACAAAGGCCATTAATGGTATGCAGGAGAAGTTACAAAAAACTGACATCAAGCACCTGGGCATATAATCATCTGGTTAGCATATAAAACCTTCTAATGATAAATGAATTTATAAAGCTAGTTTAAAAATTAGTTACTACTGGGTTCCACCAAAATAAAATACATCATTTTTGCCTAAGTTATCTATGGAGGGATTGACATTCTCTTCTGATATGGTTTGGCTGTGTCCCCACCCAAATCTTATCTTGAATTCCCACATATGGGAGGGACCCGTGGGAGGTAGTTGAATCATGGGGGCAGGTCTTTCCCATGCTGTTCTTGTGATAGTGATTAAGTCTCACGAGATCTGATGGTTTTTTATAAAGGGGAGGTTCACTGCACAAGCTCTCTTCTCTTGTCTGCCGCCATGTGAGACGTGCCTTTGACCTTCTGCCATGATTGTGAGGCCTCCCCCAGCCACGTGAAACTGTAAGTCCATTAAACCTTTCTTTCGTAAATTGCCCAGTCTTGGGTATGTTTTATCAGCAGTGTGAAAACAGACTAATACATCTTACGTCTGTCTGTCATCAACTTACTGGGTGGTTTCCGTGGCTTTTAGCAGTTTATTACATTTTAAAGGATCGTTTGCACATGAATTGCTATAAGAAAAGACAAGAGCTTCCTATGAGCTGTTATGCAAACACAGCCATATCAACTCAGTCAGAATGTTACAAATAAAAGATCATAATCATAGCAGCAGTAGTAACAGTAACTGGTGCTAGCGGGCATGGTGTGCTGACAGTGCCTGAGCTATGGTTGCAGGATTTCTGTGGAAACACTGTCTTTAATTCCCACAGTGACCGTATGAAATAGGCACAGTGTGCATCCCCATTTAACAGAGGAGGACATGGAGACACAAGTAAAATAAGTGCAGCTGAAGAGTGGAATATTTTTTACTTTACATTTTTGATTTTGAGTTAATTTTGTTTTTACAGAAAAGTTGCAATGATATGGTACAGAACGTTCTCGTGTATCCCAGCCCTGCTTCCTCTGTGTTAACATCTTATATAAACCTAGTAGATGTGGCAAAACTGTAACATTGCTGCAGTACTGTTAACTCCAGGCTTTATTCACGTTTCCCCAGTATTTCCTCTAAAGTCCTCTTCCTGTTCTGGGGTCACATGTGGGACACCACATGACGTTTAGTTGCTATGTCTTCCTGCCCTCCTCTGATCCGCAGCAGTGTCTCTGACTCTGTTTTTGATGACCTTGCCAGTTTTGAGGAGTACCGACCGGGTGTTCTGTAAAATGTGTCTCCGTTTGGAATTTTCTGATGCTTGCTCATGACTAGACTTGGGTTATGGGGAAGGACTGACTTTTAAATTTTTTTTAATTTTAATTAAAAATTTTAAGTTGATACTCGGTTCAATTATTAGACAATCTTTAACCCATGTTTGGAAAAACCTGGCTATGTGAATCTCCTTTTTAACTATAAATGTTAGAAAATACAATTGCAGATCAGTTTTAGCATTCAAATTGAGACGTGCCATAAGTGAAAAGTACACAATGGATTTCAAAGACTTAATACAAAAAGGAGAATATAACTGATCTCATTAATAATTGTTTATGTTGATTACATATTAAAATGTATCTTGGGTATATTGAATTAAATCGTACGTATTGTTCAAATTGATTTTACCGGTTTCTGGGCTAGCAGGAAGTGTGAAATAAATGTGGCTGACAGATTTTTATTGGATAACACTGCCCAAAATAGTAGCAATACATTAATTGAGAAATATGTGCCAGGCAGTGTGTTTTAGAAATATTATCTCATTTAGAACACATGGACACAGAGAGGGGGAACAACACACACTGGGGCCTGTCTGGGTGTGGGGTTGCAGGGCGGGTGAGCATTGGGAAAAGAGCTAATGCATGCTGGGCTGAATACCTACGTGATGGATAGATAGGGGCAGCAAACCACCATGGCACGTATTTACCTATGTAACAAAACTGCACAGCCTGCATATGAACCCTGGAACTTAAAAATTAAAAAAAAAAATTATCTCATTTAAACTTTATGAGGCAAGCTCAGTAGACTGTTTCTTAAACTCCACTTTTAAATGATCCCTGGGGTAAAAGAAGATTCCATCCCTCTATGCAATATACCAACTGATGCTTCAGGCTCACCGAACACCCCTGACTAGTACAGTGCTTTCTAATATGCCTTCATTCTTCTCTGTAGGTTCAGTTGTGTGACTACCAAGAGCTGGTTGTATTTATTCTAAACCTTTTCATTCTAATGGATTTTATTTCAATTATGTAATGCAATTATATTTAACATAAATGAGGAAAATATGAGCACGTAGGCAAAGAATTGTTTCCATCAAAACAATAATTCAGTGGGAAAGATGTGATAAAGGCTGATTGTTAATAAGAGCAACAAGAAAAAATATGTGAAGTTGGAATGGGCAAGATGGCTACAGGGATGATCTTTTTCCTTTTTATTAAAGTAGTGAGGATTTTGCTTAAATAGCTTTGGAAGCATGCCTGTGTCTCTACTGACCTTTTAAGGGACAAACTGGAAATTGTAGGTCCATAGACAGGTACAACAATAACAACAACAAAAAACCCTGGTATTATGTCAAAAGATTGGCAAATGAGTGTACCATTTTATATTTTAAAACAAAATGGTGAAAGTATTTTTAATTACCTATTAGAACCAACTTATTTGGTGAACCAACCAATGATGGTTCTGATCATGATGATAAGAGGACTTCTACCCCTGCTGTTACTATCCCCATTTTACAGATGGTAAAATAAGGCATTACGAAACAATAATCTCCCCAAGGCTGCATATCTAGTAATGGGTGGAGCTGGGATTCGAACCCAAGAAACTTGTTTCCAGGGACCAAGCTCTCAACCAGGACATGGAACCTCCTCCAGAATAGGCAAGAAACATGCAGGCTGAAGAGCTGGACACGGCTTTCTCCTGGAGCAGCCACATGCTCACATCTGTATTTCCTCGGTGGGGGGAGTCCCAACGCTTTACACAAAAGAATACGGAATTTGGAATGAGTCAAGCTGGGTCAAATCTCAGCTCTGTAGCTTAGTGTGATGTTGGGCGAGCCATCCGTCCCTCTGAGCTGTAGTTTCTTCACCTATAAAGTACACAATTAGCTGGTATTGTTTATGATGCTTGGTAAACCACCAGCATATCTGTTAATTCTCAGTGTTGGGTGAATGGAATAACCAAGCCTTTTCAGCCATTTCAACAAGTATATGTTTTATTATGGAAGTAGTGGGGAAAGTTTGAGAACGATCTGGAGGAGAGATTTTAGGAGAAACCCCTGCAGATGCTCTCTCAGACGCTCTGGGTGCATCCTCCCAAGGCACGGCTCCCACACACACCTTCTAGCCATGCCTCTGGGCACCCCACGTGCCATTCTTCAAAGGACCCAATTCATTACCCTCCACACAGAGAGCTTTCTTCAGAGGTGAGGATACCTGGGAGAGGGAGGCCTTGTGAAGGCTGAGCTGAGATGGAAAAGGCTCACTAGAAAGAACAGCAGGGATCATCCCTAAGAAAGGAAAGAAAAGAGAGAGAAATCTGTGCATTGATTTTCATCATGCATTCTAAGACTCCTTGCCTGGTGCCCTCTCCATCCACCCCTACAGGAATCTTTGTGACCCGCCTGAAGCCCACCTCTCTCTCTCCATCAGCCTAGTCCACTCTCCCCCATCACTAGGTTCCACCCACTTTGTCCCTACACCCACCAGGCTGTTCAGCGGCTGCAACACGCTTCCCTCAGATCTCATGGACCCTAGCTCAGCCCAGTCACCAGGGCAAATGTCTCCTTCTCAGAGCAGGGCTCTTTTAGAGACCAGCCAGCGGAAGGAACCACCCCCTCCAGTTCCTCACCGTCCCAGTGCCGGGCTGGAGCGCGTGCTGCAGCCCCACGTCCCGCTAGAGGGCGCGACCCACAGGAGCAGGGACTGCCCGGGCCTTCCTGCGCTGCAGCCTCAACCTGGTGCCCTGGAGTCGCCGCAGGGTTGCAGGAAGAGAGCCTTAAAGTTTGCTAATGGGGGCTGGAGTTCCAGGGATGGATCAGGGGTATTTCTTGCTCCCAGAGGGGCTTACACGTCTGTGTGAGCTGGGGCCCTCAAACTGTGTTCCACAGGGCCAACGGCAGCTGCATCCCTTTCCATAAAGTTTGTTTTTGTAATTGAGGTGAAATGCCCATAACATAAAATTCACCATTCTAACCATTTTGAAAGTGTACAGTTTAGTGGCTTTTACTAAATCTATGCACAAATAGATGTTGTGCCTTTGCCACCTCTAAGAGTGGAACATTTTCAACCCAAAAAGAAAGCTGTTAAGCAGTCACTCCCCTTACCCTTCTTCCCCCTCAGCCCCTGGAAACTACTAACTGACCTTCTCCAAATCTGTACATGTAATATACATGGCATCATCTACTGTGCGGTCTTTTGCATCTGCTGCTTTTACTCAGCAGAGTGTTTTCAAGGTTCAGCCATGTTGTTGCAGTGCTAGGACCTCATTCCTTTTTTAGGGCTGCATAATAATCCATTGTGTGATTGTACCATGTTTTCGTTAGCCAGTCGTCAGTTGTTGGGCACAGTCACAGCCACCGGTGTATTCTCTGTGATTGCTTTGACCAACAGCAGAGTAGAATAGTTGCAACAGACACCATATGCCCTGAAAAGCCAACACTACTATTTGGCCCTTCACAGGGATGGTTTGCCAGCCTCTTGGCTAACGAGTTGGAGGCACACCGTTATATGAAAATAAGTATATGGTTTGACTGGTACTTTAATGTATAGTTACAGAGAGCCTGAAAAACCAGTCAACACCATTCATTTCCCTCAGCAGTCCTCCTCAGTGAAAACTGAAGGATTGCTGAAGGAAAGCATTGCTTAGGTGAATCTAGAGGATTTTTCTAGTTAGACACAGATCAAGGGATCAATGTGTGCAGTGGCATATGGAGTGGGGGAGAAAATGTGGTATTTTCAAGGGAATCCGAAGTGGTTTAATACAAGGCAGGTGTGGTGGCTCATGCCTGTAATCTCAGCACTTTGGGAGGCCAAGGTGGGTGATCACCTGAGGTCAGGTGTTCAAGACCAGCTGGCCAACCTGGTGAAACCACATCTCCACTAAAAATACAAAAATTAGCCAGGCATGGTGGCATTCACCTGTAGTCTCAGCTACTTGGGAGGCTGAGGCAGGAGAATCACTTGAACCTGGGAGGCCAAGGTTGCAGTGAGCCAAGAGCCTGGGCAACAAGAGTGAAGAGTGAAACTCCGTCTCAAAAAAAAAAAAAAAAGTTTAATATGGACAGGGGATGGAATGTGGGAGAAAGAGAAGTGGAGAAAGTTTTAGAGAAGCAGGAAAAGTCTGGAGTCTGAGAACCCTTGGGTACCATGCCAGGAAGCTAAACTTGATCAGTGGGGCAGAGGCTTCCTGCCGTGTTCCCTGAAAACTTGGGATGTTTTAAGAATTCCACAAAGGTTTGCCTTGATTTTCATTTCAAAAATGAAACTGTTTCTTCAAATGGGAGTGTACCTGAAATACAGCACATGGACTAAAATTTTTATTCACTGGAGAGCCATACCAACCTGTTGCATGTTTTACTTATAGACCTTGGAAAAATTTTTTTTATTAACTGAAGGGCATGTAGAGTTCACAAGGCAAATTGTTAGATAACTGTTACCATTTGAGTGACTTATCTCTGTGGGTTAAGATTTTTCTCCATATGAACAATTGAAAGGAAATACTGAAAGATATGGGCTAATACAGAGAAGCGTAAGACCGCAAAGGCCTGCAGAGTAAAGCGTAAGACTGCAAGGGCCTTCAGAGTAAAACATAAGACCTCAAAGGCCTTCAGAGTAAAACGTAAGACCGCAAAGGCCTTCAGAGTAAAATGTAAGACCGCAAAGGCCTTCAGAGTAAAACGTAAGACCTCAAAGGCCTTCAGAGTGACGTAGGACCGCAAAGGCCTTCAGAGTAAAACGTAAGACCGCAAAGGCCTTCAGAGTAAAACGTAAGACCTCAAAGGCCTTCAGAGTGACGTAAGACCGCAAAGGCCTTCAGAGTAAAACGTAAGACCTCAAAGGCCTTCAGAGTAAAACGTAAGACCTCAAAGGCCTTCAGAGTGACGTAAGACCGCAAAGGCCTTCAGAGTAAAACATAAGACCTCAAAGGCCTTCCGAGTAAAACGTGAGACAGCAAAGGCCTTCAGAGTAAAACGTGAGACCGCGAAGGCCTTCAGAGTAAAACGTGAGACCGCGAAGGCCTTCAGAGTAAAACGTGAGACCGCGAAGGCCTTCAGAGTAAAACGTGAGACCGCGAAGGCCTTCAGAGTAAAACGTGAGACCGCGAAGGCCTTCAGAGTAAAACGTGAGACCGCGAAGGCCTTCAGAGTAAAACGTGAGACCGCGAAGGCCTTCAGAGTAAAACGTGAGAGCTCAAAGGCCTTCAGAGTAAAACGTGAGACCTCAAAGGCCTTCCGAGTAAAACGTGAGACAGCAAAGGCCTTCAGAGTAAAACGTGAGACAGCAAAGGCCTTCAGAGTAAAACGTGAGACCGCAAAGGCCTTCAGAGTAAAACGTGAGACCGCGAAGGCCTTCAGAGTAAAACGTGAGACCGCGAAGGCCTTCAAGAGTAAAACGGGAGACCTTGAAGGCCTTCAGAGTAAAACGTAAGACCGCAAAGGCCTTCAGAGTAAAACGTGAGACAGCAAAGGCCTTCAGAGTGACGTAAGACCTCAAAGGCCTTCAGAGTAAAATGTAAGACCTCAAAGGCCTTCAGAGTAAAATGTAAGACCTCAAAGGCCTTCAGAGTAAAACGTGAAGACAGCAAAGGCCTTCAGAGAACTAAGACGTCAAAGGCCTTCAGAGTAAAACGTGAGACCCGCAAAGGCCTTCAGGGGGTAAAACGTGAGACCTCAAAGGCCTTCAGAGTGATGTAAGACCTCAAAGGCCTTCAGAGTAAAACGTAAGACCGCAAAGGCCTTCAGAGTAAAACGCAAGACCTCAAAGGCCTTCAGAGTAAAACGCGAGACCGCAAAGGCCTTCAGAGTAAAACGCGAGACCGCAAAGGCCTTCAGAGTAAAACATAAGACCGCAAAGGTCTTCAGAGTAAAACGCGAGACAGCAAAGGCCTTCAGAGTAAAACGCGAGACAGCAAAGGCCTTCAGAGTAAAACGTGAGACCGCAAAGGCCTTCAGAGTAAAACATAAGACCGCAAAGGCCTCTGTACCCTGTGCTTGCAAATCTTATCACCTGACTTCTTAATAAGTAAATGCCACATAATTAACCTTATGAGAAGTATATCTATCTTAAGTGACGAGATCTAAATAGAGAGAAGAAAAAAAAGAAAAGTATATCTGGTAACGAAAAGCAACTTTGAATTTTTTATAGATTGGGATTCGTAAAAGATTTCAGTAGAAACGTGTTTTGGATTTGCTTTCTATAGTCGATGAGCTTCCACTGGTGGATTTAAGCTGGAGTGCAGCAGGCAGTGGAGGTATATCACGTGATAGAATTTACATTTTTTAATGTAAAGAGAGCACTGGGGATGCCAGGGAGAGGATGAAAGGCAGGCAACGCAGGAGAGGCTCTTCGTAGCTGTCAAGGGAAGAGAGATCTCCTGTCTGTCTTAGTACTTTCTCTCCATGCCCTGGACCCTAGCCTTGACCAGGCCACCATCATCTCATGGAAACTGAATAGCCTCTCAACTGGCCTCTGCACTTCATGTCAGTGAGACATATCCCTTTCCCACAGACAGCCTTTCTGTGGCTTCCCATGACTCTTAGGATTGGGTCTAAATGCTTGCTCTAATCTTGTAGGTCTGAGGTGGTCAGCTGAGCATGCCACCCACACTCCTCCCACAGTGCTCTCCCACTCCCTCCCCTTCTTCTGCCCCCATTTTTCTTTCTGACTCCAGGCACGTCTAGGCCACTCTCCACTCCAGGGCCTTTTAACAAGCCAGTTCCTTCACCTGGAGTCTCTTTCATGTGTTTTCTGTCTGGCTGACAACTCCTCATTCCTCAGGCGTTTAATTCAATGTCCCTTTTCTAAGAGGCTTTCCTTCATCACCCAGCTACCCAGGGTCAGGTTCTTCAGTTTTCTTTTCATAATAAGCTGTGCTTTTCCTCTGCAGCTCTAAGTATCACCTGTAATCATCTAATTGTTTTCTTGTGAGCACAGGAATCTTGTCTGCCCTGTTCACCACTGTATCTAGGACACGTCCCATGAGTAGATGTAGACGCAGAATTATCATATGACCCAGCAATTCTGCTCCTAGGTATATACCCCAAAAGATTTTAAGACAGATATTCCAACAAACTTGTTTATAAATGCTCATAGCACCACTACTCACAACAATCAAAAGGTAGAAACGACCCAGTGCACTTTACCTGATGATGGAGAAACAGAATATGGTGTATCCATGAGTGGAATATTCAGCGGAAATGAATACAGTACTGATACAGGGTAGAACATGATGAACCTTGGAAATACTGTGCTAAACGAATGAAGCCAGACAGAGGGCCACGTAGTGTGTGATTCCACGGGTATGAAATGTCCAGAACAGGTAAGTTCTCAGAGACAGAGAGCAGACTAGTGGTTGCCAGGAGCTGGGGGGAAGTGACGATGTCATTGGTACCGAGTTTCCTTTTAGGATGATGGAAAGATTCTGGAAACTGGTGATGGTTGCCCAACGTTGTGAGTGCACTGAATGTCACTCATGGTTCATTTTATGTTGTGTGTGTTCGCCACAAGTCCTAAGACTTGTGGAAAAATGATAGAATGAGTTCATAAAGGAGCTCCTCCTGCCCGAGATGTCCCTGTCATTTACACTGTGTTTTCCGGCCCATGTCAGGCAGTGGCTTGCATTTAAGGGTGACAAACTTGGGACTTCTCATGCATTTCTGGGTTTCTATGATCGTAGCTTCCAAATCCACCTGTGCTCCTTACCTCAAATGCCAGGCAGTTGGGATGAACCTCCCCCTACCCCACCTCAGCAGTGGGAAAAGCCCACTTCCCCTGCCATCACATACCTGATGTCCAGTTCCAAGTTACAGTAGTGGCAGTAACACTTGGGAGGAAAAAGTGAACCGGGAACAGAGAAGGAAACGGTTGGGGTGAGGCGAGTGAATTCTTTCCCTCCCTCCCTTTCTTCCTATCCCCCCTCTCCCTTCTTTCCTGCCCTCCCCCTCTGCTCTTTCCCTTCGTTGTGACATCCTGTGGGGTCTTGCGGCTCTATTCAGCCCTGCCTCTCACTACTCCCACCTTCTTCCCCATCTTCCAGCCAGTTCTCCTCCTCCCCAGAAGCAGCGCAACCTCCTAAGCTGGGGTTTCTCAGCCTCGGATTCCTGCTATTTTGACCTGGGTTCTCTTTGTCGTGGCGAGCTGTCCTGGGCCAGGTAGGATGTTGAGTGGCATCCCTGACCTCCACCCGCTAGATGCCACTAGTGCCCCCTCTTCCAGTGGTCACAACCAATCACGTGGTCCAGACACTGCTGAATGTGCCCTGGGTGGCAACATCACCCCAGTTTGAGAACCACTAGCCTGTCACTGTCTCAGGCTCATCTCCCTGGCCACTCCGTTTTCCTCACTCCTCACACTCTGCGCATAAGCAATTCCTGTAGAACTGCTGGGCAGCTCTCATCTCCACAGGCACCACCGTGTCTCCCGCCCCGGCGGGTGGCTCCTCCTCTCTGTCTCTCCGCTTCCACTCGCCCTGATTCTGATTCAGCTCTCCGTAGGCAGCACCGAGAGGGACCCTTTCATAACTCAGAAGGGGTCTCGCTGATGGCTGTCCACAGGTTTAGAACACACGCTTCCTTCTCGTGTAGTCCGTGCAAACCTTGCATGACCGGGACCCCCCTGCCCCTCTCAGGTCACATAGATTTTCCTTTGGTTCCTTGAAGGCACTTAGCGTGTTCTTTTCCTGGGGTCAGCTGCGTGGCCTGCTCTGCTCACGGTGTTGCCCCCAAGCTGCTCTGAAGGCAGGGTCCTTCCAGTCTCATCTCTGTGTGCAGACGCCACCTGCCTGGGGAAGCAGCCCATGGCCCTGCTCACTCTGGTCTCACCCTGATTTACTTCTTTTTTTCTGGAGTTGGCTGCTTGTTTCTCTGCAGTCCTCCTGCTGTCAGTCACTGTCAATCATGTGAGCTCCGGGGGACTCTAGGACCTTTTGGGCTCTGTCCTCCTCTGAGTCCCCAGCATCTAGGATGGGTCCTCTACATACATGAATATCTGAAGACTGAATGAATGATGACTTGTCGCTTCTTTCTTTCTTTCCTTCTTTTTCTCTTTCTTTCCTTCCTTCTTTTTTCCTTTCCTTTCCTTTTCTCCTTCCCTTTCCCTTTCCCTTTCTCCCTTTCTTTTCTTTTCCTTTAATTTTTTAAGACAGGGTCTCACTCTGCCACGCAGGCTGAAGTGCAGTGGTGTGATCTTGGCTCACTGCAACCTCCGCCTCCTGGGTTCAAGCGATTCTTCTGCCTCAGCCTCTTGAGTAGCTGCAGTTACAGGCGCCTGCCACCACACCTGGCTACTTTTTGTATTTTTAGTAGAGATAGGGTTTCACCATGCTGGCCAGGCTGGTCTTGAACTCCTGGCCTCAAGTGATCTGCCCGCCTTGGCCTCCCAGAATGCTGGGATTACAGGTGAGAGCCACCGTGCTGGCCTGGCTTGTGGTTTCTTGCACTCTGCCTTACTTTCACATATCTGAGTCCTGCACATGGTGTTTAATCCTCTGGAAGGCTTCCCCTGCTTCTCTTCAGTTGGCTGATTCCGTCCTGTCCTTAACCCACTGTGGAGGGGTCACCTCCCATAGAAAGCCTTCCATAAGCCCATGCTTCCCCTAGGCCGTGGTAAGCGCCATTGCCTCCTGCGCTGGCACGTGCTCACGAAGTGCTACCACTCAGTGATCTGGTTCTCTCTGTGGATGCCTGCCTCCCTTGCAATATTAGGACCTGCCCGAAGGTAGCTCAACCATCAGAGTCCCCAGCAACCAGTAAAAGGCTTGGTCCTTATGGACGTCCCGTAGAAAGGGCAAGAGACAGTGACAGAGAGAGAGGCAGAATGAGTGGTAGTATTTCAAAGGAACCCCTGGAGCTGTGTTAGTGCAGAATGGAGTAGCTTTTATCCTAGTCTAGAGGTGGGAGGGAGGGAAGAAGGAGAGAGAAGGAAGAAGAAGAGGAGGGAAGGAGGGAGGGAAGAGGGGGAGGAAGAAAAGAAAGGGAGGAGGAGGGAGGGAGGAAAGAAAGGAGCAGGAGGGAAGAAGGATGGGGGAAGGAAGAAGGGAGGGAGGAAGCAGAGGGAGGAAGAAAGGGAGAAAAGCATGAAGGGAGAAGAAGGAAAGAACAGAGGGAGGAAGGACAGGGAGGGAGGTAGGAAGAAAGAAGGGAAGAAGGAAGGAGAGAGGAAGGAAGAATGAAATGAGAGTGGAGGGAGGGAGGGAGGGAGGAAGGAGAGGGTGTTTTACAGAAGGGCTCTCCCACCATTTCCTGTTTGGTGCCTCTGAGGCTCCCTCCGTCCCTTGCTCTGTGCCCCCCACTTCCCCCCCTCTTCCTCCTACTCTCTCCTTCCTCTCTTCACCCTCCTCCCCTCCGTGCTGGCTTCTTCTTACCCAGTCCCCTTTGTTGTAGGTTACGAAGAGGTAGGTTATCACCATGTAGGCACATTTCAGGAAGTTCCATCTGTTCCTCCTCTTGGGGGGTGGTTTCCTGGATGGGGTGGTGGCTGAAAGAGGCTTAACTGAAGAGAACCATGGAGATGAGTTATGCTGATGGCCTTCCCCTCCCTGCCCTAGAGCGTCCTGCCACTGCTGTATCTCCATTCTGATCTCCAAGCTCACATCTCTGCCTGCCCCCTGAGCTGGAATTTTGGTCCACAGCCACCACCATTGCCAGCTTCCCCCTTCTTGGTTACCTCCATACCCCAGACAAACAGTCAGGAATGCCTTTTGGCTGTCTCACACCTCACATCCAAGACATCACCCACTCTGACCCTGTCTTGCCCAGATTTCTCACCAAACTGCCAAAGGGGTTTGAACCAGAGCGACCCCATCTTGAGTCAGGGCTGGGTGAAATGAGGCCGAACCCTACTGGGCTGCATTCCCAGGAGGTTTAGATATTCTTAGGACGAGAATAGGAGGTCGGCACCAGATACAAGTCACAAACACCCTCCTGGTACAACAGGTTGCAGTAAAGAAGCCGCCACAACCCACCAAAAGCAAGACGGCCATTCAGGCGACCTCTGGCATCCTCACTGCTCGTTGCATAGAGTTAGAATGCATTGGCATGCCAAAGGAGACGCCCGCCAGCGCCGTGACAGTTTACAAAGCCATGGCACCATCAGGAAGTTACCCTACTTGGCCTACAAAGAGGAGCAACCCTCAGTTCCAGGAAATCTCCACTCCTTTCCTGGAAAACTCATGAGTCATCCACCCCTTGTTTGTCCTATGACCAGGAAGTAACTCTAACTGTACTCATTCCAGCAGCCTTGCTGTGGGCTGTGCAGTAGCCATTCTTCTACTCCTTTCTTAATGAACTCGCTTTCACTTTAGGGGCCTGCCTCAAATTCCTTCCTGCATGGCGTTCAAGAACTCTCTCTCGGGGTCTTGATTGGGACCCCTTTCTGGTAGGAAAACCATCACCTCTCCCCATCCCCAGTCTCAGGCTCTGCTGTTGCTGGCTGCGTCTGCCTCCTGTGCCGTACTGACTCCTCATGAGCGCCAGCAGGATCACTCTAGCACCACATCAGACCACGTCGCTTTCTTATTTCAGGCCTCATGTGGCGCACGAGTGTTTCTTTTGCCTGCGTAACCTTTTTATTTTAAAAGTATTACATTCAGAGCATCTGTTTTTTACAGGTACACCTGTCTGTCTAAAGAGGTTTTAAATAAAAAATAAAACATTATCAGCGTAAAGACAAATGCAAATCAAAAAAGAAAAAACGTTAATTCTCCCTGTTGACGATTCAGGAAGCTATTCCTCCCTGTCCCCTTTGCTTAGAGCATTTACTTTAGAAAACTTGCCACTGCCAGTCTGTGTCTGTCTCTTCAAAGTGTACACAAATCTTTTTCAAAGCTGAGTAAGCCTGCTGCCAGCACTATGACCCAGGCAGGTGTTTTCAACGACCTCGACACCATCCCTTGGAAATGTAAACATCGAGGAAGATGGTACCCACTTCTCCCCAGCTTCTTGTTGGGAAAGGATGGAGCCTAACTTTGCTGCGCACCTCACTGCAAGTAGCAAATTTATCTCCTGTGAGAAACATATTAGAAGTTTATTTTTGGGCCAGGCACGGTGGCTCACACCTGTAATCCCAGCACTTTGGGAGGCCGAGGTGGGCAGATCACGAGGTGAAGAGATCGAGACCATCCTGGCCAACATGGTGAAACCCCATCTCTACTAAAAATACAAAAAAGTAGCTGGGCGTGGCGGCACGCACCTGTAATCCCAGCTAGTCAGGAGGCTGAGGCAGGAGAATTGCTTGAACCCGGGAGGTGGAGGTGGCAGTGAGCTGAGATCGCGCCACTGCACTCCAGCCTGGGCGACAGAGCAAGGCTCCCTCTCAAAAAAAAAAAAAGGAAGTTTATTTTTCCTTTAGATTAAGCCAATTAACAAACACAGATGGCTGCCTCAGTAACCAGGTTAATTTCAGATGAACCATGAACGGCAAATCAGAGTTGCCAAGTGCTCTTCCTTGAGGACTAGCTGCTGTTTATCTTGAGAGCAGATATGTAATAAGCTGTATCTGTTTGGCTGTATAAAAGGGTGAACATTTTTTTTCTGTCTTTGCAATCTCTTTGCATATCACGTTCTGGGTTTAATACGTACCCATTAATAAAACCATTTTCCTTCTCTTCTACCTGTGTGAAGATCTCTGGGTCTGGAGGATATTTTGTGTTTAATTATTTGTCACCAGCACCAGCCTATCCCAGGCCTCTCAGATATACCCTCCCAATCCAAGGTACACAGTCACATCTATAAAAATCAGTGAGGCGCTTCCTTCTTTCTTTGCAACCCTTTTGCCTCTTCGTTCCTTTTCCTTGCCTGGCTAGGACGTGCACTGGATAGAACACTCAGTGCGATGTGAAATGCAAGCGGTGATAGCAAGAACATCTCATCTGTGACCTCAAGAGGGGACGTGCTCTACGCGTCAGCCCTCTGTGTCGCTGGATTCCACATCTGAGGACTCGGCCAACTGGCCAAAAATACTTCTAAAAGTCCCGATAAAAATAGCAATACAACAATAATACAAGACAAAAATATAACAGTATAATAACTAAGGAGCATTTGCATTGTATTAAGTGTTATGAGTAATCTAGAGATGATTTTAGGGGTGCAGGCGGCAGGAGGCTGTGCGTAGGTGAAATGCAAGCACTGGGCTGTTTTATGTCATGGACTTGCACATCGGTGAATTTTGTTATCTGCAGAGAGGTCCTGGACCCAACCCCTGAGGATACTGAGGGTTTTATCTTCAACAGGTTGTTCCTTGTAAGTTTTTGGTAGCTGCTATTATGGTAAGATGTTCCCTTCTAGTCCTAGCTAGCTGAGATTTTTTTTTTTTTTTAATTTTTTGTTTCTGTCTGTTTGCTTGCTTGTTTTATCACGAGTAAGGCAGGGCATGGTGGCTCACATCTGTAATTCCACCACTTTGGAAGGCTGAGGCGAGAGGCTCACTTGAGCCCAGGAATTTGAGACCAGCCTGGGCAACACAGAGAGACCCCAACTCTACCAAAAATGTAATGTATTAGCTGGGTGTGGTGTCGCTTGCCTGTGGTCCCAGCTGCTCAGAAGCTGCAGGGGGAAGATCACTCGAGCCCAGGAGTTTGGGGTTGTAGTCAGCTGTGACCCTATTGACGGCACGCCAGCCTGGGCAACAAAGCGAGACCCTGTCTCAGAAAAAATCATGAGTAACTGTAAAATCATATCATACTCTTCTTCTGTGTCTGCTGAAATAATGTGCTTTTTTATGTTGATAAGGTGGGAATACCACATACTGGTTTTTATGTTAATAAGGTGGGAATACCACATATTGGTTTTTATGTTAATAAGGTGGGAATACCACATATTGGTTTTTATCTATTAAACCATTGTGGTATTGTTGGAATAAAGGGAATTTGGTCATGATTCTTTAAACTATGTTGCCAAATTGGATTTGCTAATAGTTAGAATTTTGCATCTATGTTCGTAGGAAAGAATGGCCTGAAATTTTCCTTTTTCATGTTCGTCAGATCTTTTATCAAGGTTATTCTGTCCAAAAATGAGTTGGGAAATGACAGTTTTTAATGTTCTGGAAGATTTCATGTAAGATCAGTGTGATTTCTTCCCTAAGTGTGTGGAAGAATTCACCATTAATCCTGTCTTGAACCTGGAAGATGCTTTTGTGTGGGGGAAGGGCTATTTAATTACAGATGACATTTCTTTAATAGATAGAGGATTGTTCAGATTTTTTAGATCATTTCATTTGTTTTGGTGTTTGTGGTTTTCTAGGATTTTGTCCATTTTATCTAAACTTTCAATTTTATTGGCATAAAGTTTCTCCAGTTATCTCCTTATTGTTATTTTATTTATGATGTTCTCTTCTTCCTTCCGAATATTGACGGTTTGTTTCTCCTCTGTTTTTTCTTATCAGTAATGTCAAAGGATTAAATTTCTATTACTCTTTTCAAAAGAACCAACCGTTAGTGTTGTTCTGGTGTTTTGTTTTGTTTTTTTTAAGCTTGCTCAGTTACCCAGGCGGGATACAGTGGCACAATCACGGCTCACTGCAGCCTCCACCTCCCCAGCTCAAATAATCCTCCTGCCTCAGCCTCCCAGGGAGCTGGGACCGCAGGCACTGCCACCACGCCCAGCTCTACCTATTTTAAAGTGCTCAGCTCCACCATCTGGGTCACTTAGAGGCTTGCTGCTTTATCTCGTTTTCCTTCCCTTGGTTTTCCGCCCCTCAGTCCTGTCACCCAGGACTTAACCTGCTAATTTCTAAGGGGGAAAAGAGGACTCAACAGTCCCCAGAAGAAGCAGCTGGGATAAAAATGTCTCCCACTCACATCTGAGTATGTTGGGTCTTCTTGATGCCCATGAGCAGTGTAAAAGGGGCAGGTGGCTTGCAGACTGTGGATCCCCTCCGGGAAGGCAGCCTCTCAAGTACCAAAGCCCCTGGCCTTATCACCTGAAATCTTCTAAGGCTCCATCCTAACCCAGATTGAAGGGACACACTGTCCTGTAGATGAGGAGTGGCGTGACCCCATGCACTCACCTTCCTCCTTGCAGTCACTTGTTTCTTCTGAAAATGAGAAGGAGGAGAAAGAGAAGGAGGAAGAGGAAAGAAAGGGGGTGAGAGAGGGAGGGAGGAAGAGGAGGAGGAGGAGGAAAAAAGGAAAAGAAACCATCAGGTGAATGATGAAGAGGATGGAGACCAAACTCTAAATAGTGCTTCTGAGTGCCTCAAATGAGAGAAGCGAATGCAGTTAGTTTTCTCCGTGTCCCTGGGATCCAGGGACCTGGGGATCCTCCTGCCTCAGGACCTTTATTTAGGGCTGTTGGCCCCACAGGGTCGTGAGGTGTCCCTTATGCTGTGCTGAGATGCAGGATCCGAGAAGTAAAGAGACAGGACACTGAAGAACTGGAGAAGAGCAGCTGGACTCTGGGGGCCATGCCACCTACGAGTGGAGACAGGCGAGGCCCTGAACGTCCAGAAACATCTGTATGTATTAGGTACAAGCGGGGGAGGGTCGTAAGTAAGGGCATCATCTATAGGCTTAGTGATAGGGCATAATCACGTGAGTGACAAGTGAGGGGGCCACCCCATTATGTCAGCTGGGCAGAGAGGTGGGCCGTGTGCAGTAGGGGGCCAGTGCCGTGTGCAGTAGTAGAGGGTCGTGTACGGAAAGGGGTCCACCCCCATTAGGTCACTGAGGCAAGGAGGTGGGCTGTGTACAACAGGTGTTGTGCACAACACTTCTTATCTGGGGGCTGGAGACTTCAAAGGATTTCTAATAGAAGGATACCATAAGCCAGTGCAGTGGGAGCTGACAGACTTGTGCTCTTCTCTAAGATATTTTATGGGAGGATGATTTGAGCTAGCACAGAAGTGAGAAAAGGCTGACAGGGTGTACAGCCGCCGTGACTGGTCACACCAGAGGGGTTCTTCTCCCTCGGTTATTTGCAGGATCTCAGGCCTGAGGCCGACTTTCTACAGGAACTGGATGCAAGGTACTACAACTCCTTTACAGGAGGAGAGGCTCTTGCTCCAAGCCTGCCATACAGTGTATGCCCTTTCAGACAGGGACGCCACCGCCTGGGTCTTTGGTTCTTGTCCTGGTCTCGCTGTTTTCCCATGTGCTGCTTCTGTTCTGTGACTGCTCTAGGCATTCCTCCTACCACAAACTACTATATGGTTATATAGAAGGATTCTATAAATCAGCACTAAATGTGTCAGTACAGCTCCGACTACAATACCTATATGATTATATAGAAAGATTATGTGGAACTAAGTATGCTGGATATAAGTACTAAGTATGATTATATAAGCTAGATACATGTAAGCAGTAAGTTATCCTTCAGGCGCTAATTCTATAAACTAATATATGATTATATATAAAGGATGATATAAAGGAAATAGCTGAGTTATGACACTATAAGATATTCTTCAGGCACTAATTGTGCCTGGGGTTTGCACAGCTCTCCTTCCTCAGTTCCCGTGTGGGGTTACCCACACCTGTGCACATGCCGTTCTGTCTTCCTGGAATGCCCTTCCTCCAGCCACGTCTGCCTCACCTGCCCTTCTTCTTCAAGCCTTTGCTCAAATGTCATGTTCCCCTGATTGCCCTTTAAAAACTTTTATTTTTGAGACAGAGTTTCACTCTTGTCGCCCAGGCTGGAGTACAATGACGTGATCTGATCACTGCAATCTCCACCTCCCAGGTTCGAGCGATTCTCTTGCCTCAATATCCTGAGTAGCTGGAATTACAGGTGCGTGCCACCACGTCCGGCTAATTTTTTGTATTTTTAGTAGAGACAGAGTTTCACCATGTTGGCCAGGCTGGTCTCGAACTCCTGACCTCAGGTGATCCACCTGCCTGGGCCTCCCAAAGTGCTAGGATTACAGGCGTGAGCCACCGCGCCTGGCCAAAAAATTTAACTTCTCCCACACTGCGTTTCCATCTCCATGACTCTGTTGTCTTCAGAGGACATAACAGCATCCGACAGACCTGTAACCTACTTCTTTACATGTTTTCTCCTGACTGGAATACAAGTTCCACTTGGTCCCAGACTCATGCCTGTTTTGTTCTCTGCTGTATCTCCAACACCTAGAGTAAGATTTTGTATAGGATAGCTAACATCAATTCATATTTGTTGGACAAGGAAAAACATGCTAAACATTTGTGATGCAGGTGATGGCGTGGATAAAAAGTGTGAGGTCTGATGCTATTTAAGTCTCCTCCACCATAGTAAAAAGCCAGTACCTGTATATTTCTGTGCACAGGAGTGAACGCAAAATAGCACAGTCAGCAGACTTACCATGCAGTACTTGGAGGCTCAGCAAACCTAATAAGGAAGACAGGGGCATACAGTGCAAATCAGAGGTGGCAGCATGAGAAATACTTCCAGACCAACAGGTCCAGCAAGCTTGCCCCAAGCCCTCCTCCTCCGAGAAGCCCTGCCGGATTCCCTCATTGTCTCCTTTCACACTGTCCCCACTGCCACCTCCTCCTGGCTTTAATGTAACTGCCCGTGACTTGTCCATCTCCCCCACCTCCATTAGACCGTCAGTTGGTGTGAGGGTGTGAGCATGTCAGATCCGTCTTTCAGCTTTCCATCACCCCCGCACGGCCCCGCCTAGTATTCATACCTAATAGTAGGTATTATAAAACATTCTTCCCAAACCAGCTTCCCACAAAGTCCCCGGGCATGCACGGAATGAGGTTTTACCTAGGATCTCTGATGTGGTCCATCCAGAAGGAAATGGGGTGCAGGAAGCAAGACATAGGTCAGGGGAGCAGACAGGGCCCAGAGTGTGGAGTTCCAAGGAGCCGTGAAGGAGGCGGCCGCATGTAGGGAAAAACCACAACATCAGAAGACGGAGAGACGGGAGCACAGGAAAGCAGAGCCCTGGGTGGGTCGTGGTGGGTCGTGGTGAGTGGTCAGGACATGCAGCAGTTAACGGAGCAGACACTCGAAGGCTGCATTGCGTGGGTCAGAGGGGATGGCAGTGCTTTGCAGACTCTCGCAGCAGCCGGGTTAGGCTGGGAGGGGGAAGCCACCACGCCATTCCTATCTTTTCTGTTTGGAGATGGAGTCTCGTTCTGTTGCTCAGGCTGGAGTGCAGTGGTGCAATCTCGGCTCACTGCAACCTCTGCCTCCTGGGTTCAAGCGATCCTCCCGCCTCAGCCTCCCGAGTAGCTGGGGTTACCACCACGCCCAGGTAATTGTTGTATTTTTGTAGAGATGTGATTTTGCCATGTTGGCCAGGCAGGTCTCGGACTCCTGACCTCAGGTGATCCACCTGCCTCAGCCTCCCAAAGTGCTGGGATTACAGGCGTGAGCCACCGCGCCCAGCCTTTTTCTGTATATTTCATGTCCCTCTAATGTAGGTACCTACATATGTCATCCAAGGGGTGGCACATTCCATCCCTCCAGCTGTTGTTTTCTGAACTTGTTTTCTTAATAACAGCTTGGTTGGTATATTAATATAATTCATGTACCTTATGAGCCGCCCATTAAGTGCACGAGGTAGTATTTTTAGTACATTTACAGAGCTGTGCGTCCATCACCACAGTCAATTTTAGAACATTTCCATCACCCGAAAAGAAACTGCATACCCGTTGGCCATCGCCCCCAAACCCGGTGCCCCTGCACAGTCACTCCCTGTTTCTCTGGCCTCACCCCCCTCTCCCGTGGTCCTGCGCAACCACTAAACTGCTTTTTCTACCTGTGGACTTGCTTCCTGTGGACATTTCATAGAGCTCCAGTCGTATCCTCTGTGCTTTTGTGTCTGGCTTCTTTCACTGAGCACTGTGTTTTCAAGGCTCATTTATGTTGTCTCCTGTGTCAGCACTTTCCTTTGTGGCCGAATAACATTCCATTGTTTAAATAGACACATTTTGTTTACCCATTCGTGGGGTGGATGTCCTGACACCTGCTTTTGTAGATAAAGTTTTATTGGAACAGAGCCATGCCCATTCACAGTGTGTTGGCTACTGCTTTTGTAAATAAATAGTTTTATTGGAACACAGCCGTGCCCATTCACTGTGTGTTGTCTGTGGCTGCTGTCAGGCCACAAAGGCAGCGTTGAGTAGTGAGTGGCCGCAGAGACCACCTGGCCCTCAAAGCCTAAGATATTTACTCTTTGGCGCTTTACGGTAAAGAAGAAAAATTGCCGATTCATCCCTGTTTTATATCATTGAATTCTCAAACAAAAAATATTATCTCCATTAATCAAGTAGGAAAATAGAATCTAAGGAAGTTTGAGTAAGTTATACCCAAATGATACATGATGGGAGTAGAGTTCCACCCAGGTCTGTTTGCCCTGAAACTCAGGCTGTCTGGGCTGAACCACATGCATCCTGGGCGACTGTGCGGGTCAGGGAGAAAGAGCCCCTGTGCATCGCCGAGTGCGGAGCTTGGCACCTGGTGGGCCCTTAGGCAGGTGTTTAGGATTTTCTTGTTGGGTTTGGGTTTTGCTTGTTACTGGAGCGGGGCCGGGTCCGCCTTCGTTTGCGACGTGCTGTGGGTGCAGCCTGAGGACGCAGGATGGAGAAGCGCCCGAGAAAGGAGCGGAAGGAGCAGGGCAGAGGCCCGCAGACGTGGGGCGTTCGGGACAAACGCAAATGAGGCGGTTTGATAAGAATCCTGGCTGGACTCTTATCCCATGTCGGACACTTTATTCAGCGGGGGTTTCTCAACCTCCAGACAAGTGACATTTGGGGCTGGATAGTTTTTTTGTTGGGGGGGGCGGGGTGTCCTGTGCATTGTAGGGTGTTTAGCAACATCTCGAGACTCCCCCCATTAGGTGCCATTAGTCTCCCCCCACCACCTTCCTGAGTCCTGACAACGAAAAATATCTCTAGGCGTTGTCAGGTGTCCCTGAGGGGCCACATCTCCCCAGGTGAGAGTCATCCTGCTCAGTGTGCGGTCCTGTTTACTCCTCACAATCTTGTGAGGCTGGAACTATTATGTGTGTTGTGTAGACCAGAAGCTGAGCCTTCCAGGAGGTGAGGGTCCGAGGTCCACAGAACTAGAAAGTGGTGCAGTCAGGACCCGCACCCACAGCGCACACTCTGCTGGTTCTGCTTCTCTTTCTTTTTTTTTTTAAGACGGGGTTTCACCATGTTGGTCAGCCTGGTCTTGAACTCCCAACCTCAGGTGATCTGCCCGCCTTGGCCTCCAAAGTGCTTGGATTACAGGCGTGAGCTACCACGCCCGGCCTCTGCTTCCCTTTCTTACCTTAATTTTATCTTCTTTACAACACACACAACATAAAATAATAATACTTCCAGTGTAGGGATGCGGCAGGGACCTCGTTAGTCTGAGCTGCTTTAAACATGTTCTAGTTTGCACTGTTTAATAGCACCATTTGGGGGATCAGATTGGGTTTAAGTTCTTCTCTGCACCTTACTGGCTGTGTGACCATGAGCAAGCTACTCGCCTTCTCTCACCACCATGTTTTCAGTTGTGAAACAAGGATGATGGCTTGGGGACTGTCCTGGTACCTGGAATGTGCTCTTGAGCTGCAGGATCCCCTTTTGCAATTTGTTTTTTCATATCAGGATGTTTTGGGTTTCACTGAGGCTCTAGCTGCATAGAAGTGGGGTTTGAAGGTAGGCATGAGGCGTGGACAGGATGATGTCTCAGAACTGGGTTTTAGATGGCTTTGAATGTGGACCGAAAGAGAAGAGTGTGTCCTCAGCCAAAAGGTAGAATCAACCCGAAAGGCTATCAATGGATGATTGGATTAAAAGTGCAATCTATCCGTATAATGGAGTCTGACTCAGCCGTAGAGAGGAATGCGGCACGACATAGGCCACGGTCTGGATGAACCTTGAGGATACTACGCTAAGTGGACGAAGCCAGACACAAAAGACCACACGGTGTATGATTCCACTTCTGTGAGGTACCTAGAATCCTCAAATTCATAGAGACAGAAAGTGAAGTGGTGGTGGCGGGCCTGGCTAAGAGTGGACCTCCTTGGCAGGATGAGAACAGGAGCAAAACAGAAGGGGTCAAATGTGAAACAAGACTTACGTTTCAAGACTGTTGAGATGCCAGGAGCGGAAGATCCAGTGGGCATTGTTGGGCACCAGGGGAGGCACCGACAGGAGAGGAAAAGAAAGAGGTTAATAATGCCTCCTTCTAGCTCCTCCCACCCCGCTCCTTCTCAAAACAGACCTTCCCAAAAATGAGAAATAAAATATCTTCCAGATTCAGTGGGTTAGGCTGGGGCCCATGGTGGATGACCTGAGATGCTTCTCTGAGACTTTACAGATGCATTAATCCAGGCGGACAGAGCCCCTGGTATCCAGTTTCCATGGGGATTAATCTTCCAGAGACTAAGAAGATACTAGAGCATCCCTTTGAGTCTCCAGGGTTCTCTCTCATTTCTGTCCCGAGGGTCAGGAGGGAGAGAGCTTGAGGAAGGAGCAAGGAACTCCTCTTTGGGTCTCTTCTCAGTCACCCTCCCAACAAATATGTACAACTCAGTACTTTCTTGTCTTCTGGGGCAATGGTCCTGGGAGTCAGGGACATGATATGCTGAGAGCTCACACACTCAGTCGTGCATGTGGCCCAGACCCACCCAGACCCCAGACCCCCCCAGACCCCAGACCCACCCAGACCCCAGACACACCCATGCCCCAGACCCACCCAGACCCCAGACCCACCCATGCCCCAGACCCACCCAGACCCCAGAGCCACCCAGACCCACCCAGACCCAGACCCACCCAGACCCCAGACCCACCCATGCCCCAGACCCACCCAGACCCCAGACCCACCAGACCCCAGAGCCACCCAGACCCACCCAGACCCACCCAGACCCAGACCCACCCAGACCCCAGACCCACCCATGCCCCAGACCTGCCCAGACCCCAGAGCCACCCAGACCCCAGACCCGCCCAGACCCCAGAGCCACCCAGACCCCAGACCCGCCCAGACCCCAGACCCGCCCAGACCCCAGAGCCACCCATGCCCCAGACCCACCCAGACCCCAGAGCCACCCAGACCCCAGACCCGCCCAGGCCCCAGACCCGCCCAGGCCCCAGACCCGCCCAGACCCCAGACACACCCATACCCCAGACACCCTCACGGCTCTCCACACAATCTGAAACTCCTTCAGAGACGGGGGCAGCAGATGGAGGGTAGTCCCAGACCCACCCAGACCCCAGACCCACCCAGACCCCAGACATACCCATACCCCAGACCCACCCAGACCCCAGACCCACCCATACCCCAGACACACCCAGACCCCAGACACCCTCACGGCTCCCCCACACAATCTGAAACTCCTTCAGAGACGGGGGCAGCAGATGGAGGGTAGCCCCAGACCCACCCAGACCCCAGAGCCACCCATGGCTCCCCAGAGCCACCCAGACCCTCAGAGACGGGGGCAGCAGATGCAGGGCAGCCCCCAGAGCCACCCAGACCCCAGACACCCCACGGCTCTCCACACAGTCCGAGACCCTCAGAGACGGGGGCAGCAGACCCGAGGGTAGCCCCAGACCCACCCATACCCCAGACACCCCTCACGGCTCTCCACACAATCTGAAACTCCTTCAGAGACGGGGGCAGCAGATGGAGGGTAGCCCCAGACCCACCCAGACCCCAGACCCACCCCATACCCCAGACACACCCAGACCCCAGACACCCTCACGGCTCCCCACACAGTCTGAAACTCCTTCAGAGACGGGGGCAGCAGATGGAGGGTAGCCCCAGACCCACCCAGACCCCAGACACCCTCACGGCTCTCCACACAATCTGAAACTCCTTCAGAGACGGGGGCAGCAGATGGAGGGTCTCTCTCAACTTGTGTTCTACATTGAGAAGAACTCTCCGAAGATTCCCTTCTTTTTCTTGTTGCCTCTCTTCCCAGCACCTGAAAACTTCCAAGTGACCCATAGGAAAGGAAAAATAACTTACTTTTTACTGGAGTAAGTAGCAGAACCAGCATTCAGGGAATCGGTATGGAGAAGAGTGAGCAAGAGAATAGAATCAGCAGACATGACATTCAATTATTCCTCCATTCAGTATTTTAAACTTTTTATGTATTTATTTTCAATAGAGAAGGGGGTCTCCCTACGTTGCCCAGGCTGGTCTTAAACTCCTGCGTTCAAGCTGTCCTCCTACCTCAGCCTCCCAAAGTACTGGGATTATAGGCATGAGCCACCGCATCTGGCCCAAAGAATCACCATCTGGGAGGCAAACACAAGAGCTTAGAATTCCATCACAGACATCCTCCTTCTTTGATATGAAGTAGGGTCCTAGACCCTAATTTTAAACAAACACCCTGAGAAGCACTGCTGTAGCTCAGAGGTCAACAAATGTTTTCTCTAAAGGGTCCCACAGTAAATAGTGTAGGCTTTGCAGGCCGCATGGTCCTAGTCACAGCTATGCAGCTCTGCCATTAGTGCACAAAGACAACTACAAATAATACCTAAATGAATGGGTGTGACTGTGTGTCAATAAGACTTTATTTATAAAAGCAAGCAGTGGGCCTGTCTGGAGTTCAGTAAGTCCTGCTTTATCTCAGTAGTTCTCAAACCATCTGAGCCAAATCATCAGAAACACCTGAGAAACCTTTTGAAAGAACAGATTCCTGGGTCCCACCCCTTGGTATTCTCATGCAGAAGGCCCAGATAGAACACAGAAATCTGTCTTTTTGAAGAAGTTTCAGATAATGAGTTTGGGGAAACTTCCCTTTATAACTTGTGTTCCATTTGACCAGTGCTCTTGTAAGAATTCAGTAATATAATAAAGGCAGGTTCTCCACTATTAGTTTTCTTCATCTCCCTCTGATGAGCAAAAATAACATAAATAAGAGGTACAAGAAAAATGTATGAGGGCCAGAAGTGGTGGCTCATGCCGGTAATTCCCCCACTTTGGCAGGCCTAGCTAGGAAAATCACTTGAGCCCAAGAGTTCAAGATCAGCCCAGGCAACATAGTGAGACCCCGTCTCTACAAAAAAGAAAATATCAGCCAGGTATGGTGGTGTGCACCTGTAGTCGCAGCTATTCAGGAAGCTGAGGCAGGAGGATCGCTTGAGCCTGGGGGGTCTAGGCTGCAGTGACCTGTGATTGCACCACTGCACTCCAGTCTGGGCAACAGAGGAGAACCCATCCCAAAAAAACAAACAAAAAACCACCCACACACAAGAGAAACATTTGTGTAGTCCAACTATGTGCCATACGGTTTTCTAGGACATGTACTAAAAGATGGACAAATCTTTGATCTTAAGGATCAGTACTCATGAGAAGAGGGGTCTCGTTCCATCTTACCCAAACTAGATAGAGTATAAATATGTCTGTCTTCACAAGAGGCTGCTCCACCATCTTTCTTCTTGAAATTTCCCCTACCCTCCGTAAAGGGCCTGGCCCCTTCGCTCCCCGAGACTATCACTTTTCCTTTGGAAGACGAATGGGGTAAGCTCCCTCGCATTGGAGCAATTTCTACACCAAATAAAAAAGATAGAGCTTACACTTAGTGAGGTGCTGAAGCTGCTTGCAAGAGACAATTACTAAAATTCAGGAATTGTACAAGGCAGCTGTTAGACCCTTAGTAGCCTGAAATCAGGCATGGTCAGGGTATTTACACCATGGGAAATGGCAGTCACTACAAATCAGGGCTTCCTTTCCCACTCTCCCCAGGCAGAGGTGGTTGTTAGACATTTAGCAGCATAGCATAGCTTAGATTCTTCAGCAGAAACTGCACTGATGGTGCTCCTGATGCCAGGCCAATGGCCAAACACTGGGGCCTGGACCAACCCTTCCCTGACATTTTTTAAAGTGTTTGAAAGCCCAGAGTGGGTTATGAGAATCTAATTTCAGAGACAAAGACTGTCACAGTACTTACTTTCTTCTTCTGTCCTATCTGGAGGCGACAGTGTAGGCAGCCCAGGTTCCCACGGAGGTGCAGAGTAGAGAGAGAAATCAACACTAAGACGTGGGTCTCAGACACCACCAACTAAGCATCCCTGACCAGTCAGGACAGCAGAGGTAGAGATGCGGCAACCCAGCTCACTCATTTTATGGGTGAAGACACAGACTCAACTACTCAGTCACGCCTTCCAACAAATGTTTATGAAGCATCTCCTGTGTGCTGGGCATCACACAAGGTACGCAGGATGCAGTGGAAAGCAAAGCAGGCCTGACCCAGATGCTCAGGGAGCTCACAGGCTAGTCAGAGAAGCAGGCAGCAAAGGCATCAGAAAGTGGGGCTTGGGTGGGAGGAGTATTTTGGGTAGACCTGCTGGGTTCCCTAGGAACCTGTAAGGGGGCAATGGTTGCTGACCTTGTGGGGGACGCCAGAGGAGGCATCTTGAGGGAAGTTAGGTTGTGTCTGGGACCTGGAAGATGAGCAGGGGTTAGCTAGGGGAAGAAATTTGGCAGAGGTGGGAGGAAAGGGTGGCAGACAGAGGGGACAATGTGGGCATCTTCCTGGGCAGGTTGGAGCCTGCAGGTGCGGGGAGGATTGAAGGAGGCCCACCGTCAGGGGTCTGTTCACCTGCTGGCATTCCTCACAACATGGTGCCCCTATTGTGAGGAACATCGGCAGGTGAACAGACACCCCCAACAGTGATACTCAACATGGGGCGATCCCGACAGCAGCCCACCTCAGGGCACGATGGTGGAAGGTGACCATGGCAGGAGGCGTGGCTGGAGAGTATCTGGAGCTCAATGATGCTGTGCCCTGGGAGTCAGCTTAAGGGCCTCAGCCTTCACCCTGAGAACAGCGGAATGCCACCTACCCATTAGGACCTGTGCTTCCGTCCTGGCCCTGCCACCCCAGCCTCGTGACCACCAGCAGCTCACTCCATCTGCCTGCACCTCAGTCTCCTCATCAGAAAAGCGGAGTCATAATTAAGAGATCAACCATCCTGGTTTGCCCAGAACGGAAGGGGTTCCCAGGATGCAAGGGTTTCAGAGCTAACACTGGAGATGTCCCGGGGCGAGTTGGTCACTCTAGATGTTGTGGTGTTTACACCTCTTAGAGTGGTTAGAAGGATTAAAAGAATCAGCGCACGTGAATACTTGGGAATTCATTGGCTCATTTAAGGTGCTGAATGAGTCTCTTCTTAGTGGCTACCTTGCCTCTGATGCGTTGCCTCCTTCCAGGCCTCAGTTTCTCCAGCTGTTTAGTGAATCAGATGATTTCCAGCCCTATAGGTCTGTGACTCCCGCCACATCCACCTTGACTCCGCTGTTGTTATATCTGACAGTGGCTACATTGGATTGGTACTTGGTTTCATGGCAAGCACTTCACATGTGGAATAAGAACATTTTGCTTTTTATGAAGTCCAGCTGTTGGCTGGGCGTGGTGGCTCACACCTGTAATCCCAGCACTTTGGGAGGCTGAGGCGGGCAGATCACGGGGTCAGGAGTTTGAGACCAGCCTGACCAACATGGTGAAACCCCATCTCTACTAAAAATACAAAAATTAGCCGGGCATGGTGGCGCATGCCTGTAATACCAGCTACTTGGAGGCCAAGGCAGGAGAATCGCTTGAACCCGGGAGGCGAAGGTGGTAGTGAGCTGAGATCACGGCATTGCACTCCAGCCTGGGTGGCAGAGCAAGACTCCGTCTCAAAAAAATAATAATAATAAAATAAAAGGATAAAGTTCAGCTGCATTCCAAGGAGGAAGGTTCTGGCACACAGAGGGCTGGCATGTATGGGCTGCGTGGATTTTAGGGGACAGGAGTGAGGGAGAATGGAATTACTGAGCTTGTTAAAAGGATAAGACCGCAGCTCCACAGGCAACGTGGGAGGGACGAAGGCGGGAGGAGAAGCAAAGGAGAGGTGAGCGGAGTTGGTAAGGCGGGGGAAACCGTGTGCTCAAGGCTGGGGTGTTCCTGACACTCTCACCTTCATCAGAACTCAGTAATTCTAGGTTTCTGTAAGAGTTTCCCCACAACACGTTTCTGGGGGAACCCATGGAGGAGAGTCCTGCTTCCAGGTTGATGGGCAAACAGAGAAAGTGCATGGTGGTTTAGCCACCTAAGATGGACAGAACTCAGAAACTGTCAGCACAGGAGTGACAGAAACTGCAAGGAGGCCTTTGGAGTCCAGAAGCCATGGAATGGTGGGGGTGGCGGGGAGCCGAATCCACTTTCACCGGCGCCCTAATATCTGCGTGTTTCTGACATTGTATCATAATCTCACAACCACAGTGCAGTGTGTGCTGCTAATGCTGGTTTACCGGGAAGCAATGGAGCCAGGTGGAATTCTGGATGCTTATGTTTTGGGAAGTCTGGCTAGCATTCCCTCTGCTGGGCATCTCTAGCAGTGAGAGATGAAGGCTTAGTGACGCTGAGGAGATCTCAGGGGGACACAGATTCAGCTCTGACTCCTTGGGTGCCACATGGTGAGAGTTTTTCTCCTTCCAGTTCTCTTCCAACCAGAGGGAGACTCTCAGAATGGCGCCGACTCATCTTTAACTCTTAACACTTGCTAGTCTTCCTTTCTACCAAAGAGCGAGAACAGCCTTCACGCAACGAGCCTTGGCAGAAAACAGTGTCTAGTTACAGTTTAATGACGTTCTGTTTTCATATTTATCCTCACAGTTGTCTCCCTATGACAAGCAGTAACGCTGGCTGACCCCTTACTCAAGCAGTGGAGAGTCCTTTTCAAGTTTATTTACTTGAGGAAAAAGCTGTGTGTCCATTTAAAGATGATAGACGTGGGGGTTCTGGTCGTGCATAGATGGAGCAAGAAATCTTGATGAGGTTCAGTCTGTCTGTGAGAAAAATGTTGGGGGGGGGGCGACTTTTTTAGCTATCACATCGTCAAAAGTGAAAAGTGAGATAATATCCCATGTTGCTGAAGGTGTGGGGACACGGGCATCCCCCGCAGGCTGAATAGGAGGGTGCAAATGTGTTCAACACCTGTCCACATTGAAAAGGCAGATACGCTTTGACCCAGCCGTTTCTCTTTTAGGAACTTAACAGGTACGAATTTGCAAAACTAAAAAAGCCATGACTGTGTGAGGATTTCCATCATACCGCTGTTTATAATAACATCAAAACAAAATAAAACCAAAATCAAAATATGTTAGGAATCCCAGTCAACAGGGTGGAAGGAAACTAAAAACTAAAATCATATATTAGGAAAAAAACTAAATGTACATGAACCAGAGGCTCATTAAATTATGGGAGTCTACATGAAGCACTTTCCAGGTATCTGAAAGAGTTAAAGTTATATTGCTAAAACACATAATACTTTTAGCTTGAAGAGTTAAGGATGTACATATATGTGTGTGTGACTATTTCTTGGGAGATGACACGTGAGACTAGAAATGGTGCTTGCTTCTAGAGAGCAGAGCTGGGAATGTGGTGAAGAGAATGATTTTGACTTCATTTTATATTCCCTCAGTATTTTCCCATGTGCATATGCTATTTATAAAACTTTAAAACTTCACAGCGTAGTAATTATTAGGCAAAATTCTAGCTGTAACCCTATATAGTAATAAAGATTTTTATTACATCAAAGCTCAAACAAAACATGTGATTGAATAATGCCTGAAATGTTCTATAGACTCTTCATAAAGGCATAAATGACTCAATAAGTCTGCATTATCTGGCAGATAAGAGAAGAGAAAGACCAGGTCCCAAGGACATAATCCCGACACTTACCGTCTGGTGACAGTCTGCCCATCAGACCTGAGGAGGAAGACGTAACAAATGATGTGCAAATGCAACAGAAAGAAATATTTCTAATTAATAGATTTCCCCCAGTTCAACGGATTTAACAAATTCTCTTCTTCAGGAAGTGTGGCTATAATGCCTCAGTCATGCCTCAGTATTTGCGTTTAATCACTGTTCCTACCTCTCTCAATCATAGTAAGGCCAGGCGCAGCGGCTCAGGCCTGTAACCCCAGCACTTTGTAGGGCCGAGGCAGGAGGATCACCGAGGTCAGGAATTCAAGACCAGCCTGCCCAACATGACAAAACCCTGTCTCTACCAAAAATACAAAAACTAGCTGGGCATGGTGGTGGGCGCCTGTAATCCCAGCTACTCGGAAGCTGAGGTGACGGAATCACTTGAACCCGGGAAGCAGAGTCTGCAGTGAGCCTAGGTTGTGCCACTGCACTCCAGCCTGAGCGACAGAGTGAACCTCCCTCTGAGGAAAAAGAAAATCATAGCAAGCATCACTGGTCTCTAATCTAATTTCTGTTTACTTGTCTCTTTCCCACCAGACTCTGAGTTTATACAGAATGAGCATATCAGATCCACCTCTGGGCTTCCATGCCCAAGCATGAGTCCACGTACATACTAGATACTCGGAAATCCTTGCTCAAAATTTCCCCACCAAAGTGCACAGTCCAGGGGCGTTGTGAAGTGGCGGGGTATTTACCTACGATCCCTGATGGCAGCCCATCCAGGAGAGTCAGCGTCGTGGCCAAGGTTACATGCGTGGTGCAGAACGTTGTGCCCAACAGGTCGTAAAGGTGAAACCATAATCAGAAAATGAAAAACAATGTCAGATGCCGGGGGCTGGGAACAGATTAGGAAGTGGAATCCACGAGGGGTCATACAGGGTGAGCAGTCGGGGACTGGGACTTGGAACACTGTGAGATGACTGAGGACCCCCGTGCATTTGGTGCAGGGAAGAGCTTCCAAAGTAGGAAAACAGGGACAACAATCATGAACTGTTCTTCATTCATGCTAGGAACAGAAGAAAAGATGAGCCTCGATTGCCTCCAGAATGAGGAGCCACGCTCTGTCCTTGTACTGACCCCACACCAACCCTCTGAGCTCATACTGTCCCCATGTTGCTGATGAGGACAGGTGAACCTGCAAAGACCTGTGCGGCCGGTGAGCGAAAGCAGGAACTCAAACTCAGATCTCTCTGACTTGTACAAATCTCCATTTCCTCATCTACGACACGGGATGTTAACTGGGGCAAGGCGCCCTGCGTACTGAAGAATCCCACTGAGTTCGCTAGTGAAAAGTGCTGTATTTATGTAGCTCCCAGCACCATTCTCCGTATCCCTTAGATTCGGCTGCTAGACAATGCCTGATGTTGGGAATATTGGTGTGGGCACTGAATGGTTGCTATCCAGGCGATGCATTTCACTAAGGGGGTGGCCTTGAGATGATCAGTGAATTCTCTGTACGCCGCAGAATGGGGAAGTTATTTCCTGTTTGGAGCTGTGTCAATAAGGAAGGGAGTTGTTGCAGATTGAGTACTTAGCGTAGCTCGTGGCTCAAGGTCACAGTCAAGTTAGAAGCAGTGCTATGAGGTAGGTAATAGTGACGACGATAACACTGGGGGGGCGGGGGGGGGGGGGCGGGCCCCGGGGGGCAGTCGTACGTAAGGGTGTGCCCGTGTGTGCACAGTGGGGCAGCAGACGTGCACTCGGGAGGTGGTGAAGCCTGAGTGGCACTCGTACGTAAGGGTGTGCCCGTGTGTGCACAGTGGGGCAGCGACGTGGACTCAAGGAGGAGGTGAAGCCTGAGTGGCAGTCGTACGTAAGGGTGTGCCCGTGTGTGCATCGTGGGGCAGCGACGTGGACTCGGGAGGTGGTGAAGCCTGAGTGGCAGTCGTACGTAAGGGTGTGCCCGTGTGTGCATAGTGGGGCAGCGACGTGCACTCGGGAGGAGGTGAAGCCTGGGTGGCAGTCGTACGTAAGGGTGTGCCCGTGTGTGCACAGTGGGGCAGCGACGTGGACTCAGGAGGTGGTGAAGCCTGAGTTGAAAATGTTTTGCGACTGTAACTTCATTTAACTTTGCAAAGCAGGTGCAGAGAGGTGAAGTGACTTCTGTAAGGTGGCCCCACCTGGGAAGAAGTATGCTCTGAAAGCAGAGGTGCATTATGTGGACCGTGCCACCTTACTGCCAGCCGTCATCTCACTTTCTGACCTAGCCTCCTGCCTCCTAATCTTGTAAACTCAATTAAAAGCCGTGGTTTCATTCCACCTAACTTGTTCCAGATTTCTATCTCTAGGAATGATTAAATAGACAGCAATGATGGTGGCTTTTACTACCTGACCTCAGAAAGCAAAGATGTAAGTCAGTGTGTCTAACCAAACATTATGATAGATGTCAGGTAGACCTGAATTTAGCTCGCAGACCTGACAGCTTTCCTTGAGGCATGTGTGGACCTTCCTCAAGTTTGGACCATGAAAGAGTGCTCAATTTCTGGGCAGCTGGCTTTTGGGGAGGTGGGGGCGAGTAGTAAAAGGGTTTGTTGTTCATCAAAGAATTCCAGCACTTGGTTTTACTGGTTTCTCTATTAGAAGCTAAGCTGTGAATAGACCAGAGAAGAAGCAGAAGTTGGAGTTCAGCAGCAATGATCCCTCTGGGACAAAGGCAGATCCAACCCAAAGGGCACGAGGTGGGATGGGAGTCTTACCTTTCAGCACTGTTGACATGCAAGCAGCAGGAAGGGCAGGACCAGTGGTAGCCCGTGAGAGCCACGTTGCCAGTAAAGATTCAGAGAGAATATGAAACGAGTTAAGTCATCCTTGGTACCTCAATGTACCCCACAGGTCCTGAGATGGGTTAGGGAACCAGAATGGGGAGGTGCAATCCATTCTAAGTGGATTGGACCGCTTTGGAAACACATTTACCCTGAAGTCAGAAATTTCAGGGGTACCAGTAGCCTGGGGAATCCAAACCCTCCCTTCCCCCACCTGAATTTCTAGCATAAGGAGGGTCTCCATAATAACCAAGTGTCATCTCCACTTCTCAACCAGAGACCTGCATGTTAATTCTGGGAAAGGAAGAGTCTTACCCACCCTGCACCGTATTTTTCTCATCTAAAACCCACCAATGAATACACACAATCTAATCCAGGTGTACATTCTAGAGCAAAGGTTCCTGGATTGTGTTAGGTCATTGGTCCTTCTGAAAATCTGATCAAAGCTATATTCCCAGAACACCACACAGGTTCTCTTTCTCTCTGACAGCACCCGCAGTTTTAGACCTGATGACAAAGGCTTGTTGGCCTCCTGGAAGTCCTTCCAGTTGCACCCTTCCTACCCACTGCAACCTGCAGATTCTGGATGAAGAGGCCATGTTTGCATTGAGGGCATCTGAATCTGCTCAGGTTGAATGTGATAGTCAGAGGTCGTGCCTCTCCCTTTCATTCCCTTTCTTCCCTAGGTTGAAGGGCTCCCCGTTTGTGTAGGGAGAAGGAGACGTGACTTACAGTTGACTGGAGAGGGCGGCAGAGCCAGGAGCCAGTGAATCAACATGGAAAATGCAAGGAAGAGAGTAGAATTAATACAAATATCATCCATCCCTGTTAATTTTCACATGCATTTCTTTATTCCCTCATGGAACATTTATTGGCCCGTCGTTATACGAAGGGGAGTCTTTACATGGGACACTATTTTTATGTAGTTTGTCATATAGATTTGACACAGATCAGTACAGTGATAGCATTGTAGAGGCGTGAGCGTTGGAAACCCTTTAACTTTGCAGTTTCAGAAATTGATCTTACAAATATATATTTATATAAACACATGCATGTGTGTGTGTATACACGCACACACACGGTTGACCCTTGAACAATACAGGTTTGAACTGCATGGTTACGCTTATGCTTATCCACGTATATGTGAATTTTCTTCTGCCTCTGCCACCCCTGACACAGAAAGACCAACCCCTCCCCTTCCTGCTTCTGCTCAACCTGCTCAATGTGAAGATGACAAGGATGAAGGCCTTTGTAATGATCCACTTCCAGTTAATGAGTTGTAAACATAATTTTTCTTTCTTAATAACATTTTCTTTTCTCTAGCTTACTTTATTGTAAGAATCAGCATGTAATATATGTAACATACAAAATATGTGTTCATCTACAGTTGGTGTTCCTGGCAAGTCTTCTGGTCAACAGTAGGCTGTTAGGAGTTAAGTTCTGGGGAAGGCAAAAGTTACACGTGAATTTTCAACTGCACTGGAGGTTGGTGCCCCTCACTCTCACGTTGTTCAAGGGTCAAATGTGTATGTGTTATGGTTTGAGCGCGTCCCCCAAATAGCATGTGCTGGACACCTAATCCCAAATGCAACAGTGTTGGGAGGTGGGGCCTAACGGGAGGTATTTACATCACGAGGGCTCAACTTTCAGGGGTAGATTAATGCTGATTATAAAGGGGCTTGTGAGCTCGCTCTCTCTGTCCTTCCATCACAGGATGACACAGAAGGCTCTCACAAGATGCCAGCCCCTCAGTCTTGGATTTCCTAGCCTCCAGAACATGAGCCAGTAAATTTCTATTCCTTATAAATTATCCAGTCTCAGGTTGTTATGGCAGCCCAAAACAGACTAAGACAGTAGTTACATATAGATGATAAATACATATCTACATAGAGATATAATTCTACATATGTCCATATATAATCCTACAGGTATACAGATCTACACTGATATATATCCCATATATCTAATTTAATGTAAGCTGAGTTTTTCTTTGAAGCATTGTTTAAAAGAGAAAACTACCAGAAACAACCTGCGTGGCCATTAGTTTGTGGCTGGACAAATAAATACGGACTTCCGTACAATAAATATTATGCAGCCAAGAACATGTAAATAGGATTTGAGGATGCTCCTTATGAACTGACAAAGAGTCATCTTCAGGAAGGATTATTAGGAGAAAAAAGTAAGGTACATACAGAACAGTGTATAGTACGCTGTCTTTTTGTAAAAATAGAAACAAGGCTTTGAACATGTAAATACATATTTGTTTCTACTTGCATAAAATATCTCTGGAAGGATCTGGAAGAAGCAGTTAATATCAGATTCTTTTGGGGAAGGGAAATGAGTGAATAGGTTGGGAAGGAATTTTTTTCCAGTATAACCTTGAGAACTTCTTGAATTCTGAACCCTGGAAATCTTATTTTAAATGAAAATAACATGATGTTTTAAATCAAATATTTAATTAGTAATTTAAATGTAATTAATGTTTATTTTAATTAATTTAAATATTAATAAAATAATTTAACGTAAAACAAAACATTTAAATTAAAACAGCATAATATTTTAAATTGAAACAGAAACAAAGTGTGGATCATGAGATGTTTGCATTTGTCTAGCTTTAGAAAGTTCAGCTTTCGAAGACAGGAAGGAACTCACATAGGCTAGCTTTTTAGGTATAAAAAACCCAAAATCTGATCTGCAGGCATTTTAGCTCACCAGGTCTGGTGTGGGGATTACATTTTTTTTCTTTTTAAAGACGGGGTTTCACCATGTTGGTCAGGCTGGTCTTGAACTCCCAACCTCAGGTGATCCGCCTGCCTTGGCCTCCAAAGTGCTTGGATTACAGGCGTGAGCCACCACCCCGGCCGGGATTACATACTTTTTAAGTTTCCATAGTGATTCTCATGATGATGGTTCTGTGAGGATTCAGAGCTTGGGAAACCTCAGACCCAATGTGGGACACTTACTACTTTGAAAATTAAATCGCATGACATATTTTAAATTCTCAGTGCAAGCTAGATGCTTAATTAATTCATGTTGGTTCCTTTTATCTCCTTTCGATCTGAAATAATAACACTAACTTATGTTTTCACAGTGCTTTCCATTTTGCAAACCTCTCTGCATTTATTCGGTCCTGCTGAGCGCTAGGAATTTTGCTAGGCTATAGAAATAAACAGGAGTAAAAGCCCTCTAGGAACTTAGGGTCCTGCAGTCTCGTCGGGGGTGGAAAGAGAGATCTTTCTCCCTTCCATATGACTTGGAACAGAAATTCTCAGAGTATCATCCAAAGACCACTTGGTGGGGGTGCGGGATGATCCCTGAGACCCTTTTTGGGGATGTGATGGTTGATCTGGGGTTACCCACAGAGCTGGTAAGACATATTTTTTTTCTTGGCTGCTATAACAAAATATACATATTTATTCTCAGTGCCCCAGTAGGCACAGGGTCCATCCATCTGCTGAAAGGGAAGCCCGAGTGGTCTGGCAGTTGATGAGAATGATTGGGCTGCCCTGGCTGTGTCTGTGAAGGTGTTTCTGGAGGATGTTGGTGTGTGAGTTGGAAGACTGGGTGGGGAAGATCCACCCTCCTGGTGGGTGAGCACCATCCGATTGAATGGAGGCCCAGATGAAGCAAAGAGGTGGAGTAAGGGTCAATTCTTGCTCTCCCTTCTGCAGCAGGGACGCCCTTCTCCTGGCCTTGGACGTCAGAACTCCCAGGTGTTCCAGCTTTTGGGATTCTAGGACTTGAGCGAGCAGCCCCCCTGAGCTCCCAGGCCATTGACCGCAGAATGAGAGTTAGACCATCCATCAGCTTCCTTGGTTCTAAGGCCTTCAGACTTGGACTGAGCCACCCTGCCGGCTCTCCTGGTTCTCTAGCTTGCAGACCCCACAACTGCGTGTGCTAATTCCCCTAACAAATCCATCCTCAAATATCAACATCTATATGTATCTCTACATCTTCACGATTCTGTTTCTGGAGAACTCTGCCTAAAACAGGGGTCTGCATGATCTTCCCTTTTCCAACTCCTTATCTGCGTGAGATTAGATTTTCATTTGTTTCAACCAAAATAGCATATTGTGGTAGGGCGGGGCAGCTCACACCTGTAATCCCAGCACTTTGGGAGGCCAAGGCAGGCAGATCACTTTAGGTCAGGAGTTCAAAACCAGCCTGGCCAACATGGTGAAACCTTGTCTCCTAAATATACAAAAATTAGCCGGGCATGGTGGCATGCACCTGTAATCCAGCTACATGGGAGGCTGAGGCAAGATAATTGTTTGAACACAGGAGGCAGATGTCGCGGTGAGCCAAGACTTTGCCACTGCACTCCAGCCTTGGTGACAGAGCAAGACTGTGTCTCCAAAATAAACAAATACATACAATATTTTTAAACAAAGCACATTGTGACAGACTGAAGCAGAAATGAGAATTCGGCTGTTTTCTATTAAGCTAGACATGAAAGAGATTTGCAAAAATGTAAAATAATACCTTTCTTCTCACTAAACTTTTTCAGTTTGGAAACAAATAGCCATTTCACTAAAACATTTTATTTAAATATTTTTAATTTCCTGGCCGGGTACCGTGGTTCACACCTGTAATCCTGGCACTTTGGGAGGCCGAGGCAGGCGGATCATCTGAGGTCAAGAGATCAAGACCATCCTGGCCAACACAGTGAAACCCTGTCTCTACTAAAAATACAAAAATCAGCTGGGTGTGGTGATCTGTGCCTGGAATACCAGGTACTCAGGAGGCAGAGGCAGGAGAATCGCTTGAACCTAGGAGGTGGCGGTTGCTGTGAGCTGAGATTGCACCTCAGCACTTCAGCCTGGGCGAAGTAAGACTTTGTGTCAAAAAAAAATTAATTTCGATGGCTTTAGGGGTACACGTGTTTTTGGTGACGTGGACGAGTTGTGTAGTGGGGGAAGTCTGGGATTTGAGTGCACCGTCACCTGTGTTATGTACATTGTATCCAATAGGTAGTTTCATCCCTCCCTTCCCTGCCACCCTCCTTCCTTCTGAGTCTCTATTAGCCTTACTTTTTAATGAAGTAATAGGTATTTTAATAATAGCTTTACTGATGTATAATTCACATATCATGCAGTTCACCCATTTCAGTGGTTTGTAGCATACTCAGACTTGCGTACCCATCACTACACCAAATTTAGAGCTTTTCATCACCCCAAAATAAACCCTGCACCCCTTAGTCATCGTCCCTAAATTCCTCCACCCCCTCACGCCCTGGGAAATCACTAACAGACATTGTGTCTGTGTGGATTTGCCTATCTTGAATATTTCATATATGGTAAACAGAATCAGGTAATATGTGATCTTTTCTCACTGGCCTTTTTCACTTCGAATAATGTTTTCAGGGCTCACACATGTTAAATGGATCAGAACTTTGTTTCTTTTTATGGATGAATAATATTCCATTGTGTGCATGGACCACATTGTGTTTATCCATTCACTAATTGACGCACACCAGGATTATTTCCGTGTCCTGGCTCTTATGAATAGCGCTGCTGTGAACATTTGTGCATAGGTTTTTGTGTGGACTTAACGTTTCATTTGTCTTGGGCACATACCTAGAGTGGAATTGCTGAAGTAACTGAGTGTTTAACATTTTGAGGAACTGTCAAACTGTCTTCCAAAGCAGCTGTATCATTCCACGTTCCCACCAGCAGCATTTGAGGGCTGTAATTTCTCCGCCCTAGTACGTGTGACATGGTACCTCACTGTGGCTCGGCTCCCGTTTTCCTGATGGCTATTGATGTGGAGCACCTTTTTATGTGCTTATTGGCCATTTGCATATATAAATATTTTTAAGTTAAAAATCTTGAATTTATAGTAAGGTAAATATCAATAAAGATTACCCTCACTGGAAAAGAAAGAAAAAGAGCTCTTTGGATCCATAATAAGTTTTTAGCCTGTTCAGAGGCCCTAAGACCATAAAGTTTGCAAACCAGCAGCTGGTGTTAAATGTAAGTCAAGGTGTTATTCTAATGGAGATCTGCCTGACACTTCTCTTCCCTGTTGAGTGCTCTTCATTTTCCTAGTGAGCCTCTCTTCCCCAGACCAAAGAATGAAGGAGGGCTGCCCTTTTAGTTGTAAGACAATAGAAAGGCGGTTTGCTTTCCTGAGTCATGCCCAGACCCCATGGCAAGTCCGTGCACCAGATCCAAGTCCCACCCTTCCCCAGAATTGCCAGAGAGATTGCAAGATCCAAAACGGTTTTAGGGGGAGATAGCTATGAAAATACAGACTTGGGGGGGGGGTTCCACGTTTCTTACTTTTTTCTTTAGTTGCAACTGGAGACGAAAGCATCCGCCAGCCGGTTCACAACAGGATCAGGGAGCAGGGAGCAGAGAGAGAAGGCAGCATTAGACTCACATCACTGCAGGACCGAGACCAGAGACAGATGTGTCCCTGGAGACCAGCTGACCCACCCACTGCTATCAATAAGGCTACTCGGGCCCATCCGTGAGCCCATCCATCCATCTGTACATCCATTGATTGATCCTGCATCCAGCCAGCATTCACATGCTACACACTCAGCATTGGCCTATGTTTGGTGCTGGAGACACAGATAAATCGGATTCAGCCCCTGCTCTGTAGGTGTTTGCGAGGCTGACTGGGAAGAGGAGTTCTGGTATAAGAGTACACTAGACATCCCAAATTGTGTTCTTATGGGACTTGCTGTCTGTGGATGTCCACAAGAGTCCCAACAGAATCTGCGCTCATCACACTCCTATCTGTCAAAAAATCATCTGTCAATACCATACTTTTTTATTTCTTATTTATTTATTTTTTGCAGAGATGAGTGTCACTATGTTGCACAGGCTGGTCTCAACCTCCTGACCTCAAGTGATCCTCCTGTCTTGGTCTCCCACAGTACTGGAATTAAAGCCTTGAGCCACTGCACCCAGCCAATAACTATCCCTGAGTTTACACTGATATAAGTAAATACAGTACTTGAATAAATAAATGGGGAAGAAAGACAGCTTTTCCTTACAGAGAAATTCCACTGAATCTATGTAGAAGGAACAAGAGGCATAGAAAATCACCACTAGAAAAACACTGTAGCAGTCATTTCTGCGAGCGAGATCCACAGATGTATGCCAGAATTGATGGGCAAACATTGGAGGAGAAACGGTATTTGCATAACCTCGAAATTTCTCCCCCAGCACATTTAGTAACTACAGAGGGGAAAAGAAAAAAGCTTAACAGTGGAGAAACCGGGCAGGCACCACCTTAGCCAAGTGACTAAAGTCAACACTGGGGGTTAGACACATCAACATGCGATCCCTAATACAATTCCCTGAAAAAGGGTGTGAGACCACTTGAGTAGTCCCGCCCCAAATGCACAGTCTCAGCCCCATCATGAGAAAGCCTCAGACAAACCCAAATGGACAGACATTCTGCAAAACAACTGATCAGATCTCTTCAAATGTTTCAAGGTCATGAAAGACAAAGAAAAATTGAGGAGGTTCAACCACACGTTCTAAGGACACATCCCCAGACCAGAGGAGATGGGATAACAAAATGCCTCATGGTCGAGCAAGAGCTGGATTTCATGCAAAAAAAAAAAAATTTTAATTGAAAATATGAGGTGGGATTCTGGATTGGATCCTCAAATAGAATAGTGTTTCTATTAGTAGAAAAATCAGTAAAATTTGAATAGGTCTGTAATTTCTCTAATGGTTTTGCTCTAGTGTTAGGTGTTGGTTTTGATCATTGTGCCATGGTTAGGTTAGATGGTAACAGCTGAGATAACTGGGTGAAGAATATTCAGAAAGTCCATTATTGTGACTTTTCTATAAGTCTAAAGTGATTTCAAAATAAAAAAAATTTTTTAAATGTGTTACTCTACAGAGTTTTGTTTTGTTTTGAGTCTTGCTCTGTTGCCCAGGCTGCAGTGCAGTGGCGTGATCTTGGCTCACTGCAACCTCCGCCTCCTGAGTTCAAGTGATTCTCCTGCCTCAGCCTCCCTGAGCAGCTGAGACTGTAGGCACCCACCACCATGCCCGGCTAATTTTTGTATTTTTAGTGGAGACAAGGTTTTGCCACGTTGGCCAGGCTGGTCTTGAACTCCTGACCTCAGGTGATCTGCCTGCCTCAGCCTTCCAAAGTGCCGGGATTACAGGCGTGAGCCACTGCGCCTGGCCTCTACACAGTTTTCTCATCTCAGTTAAGGGCAGCCTCAATTACCCAGCTGCAAATACATTTATGTATAGAGAGAGCCTTTCTGCACACTTCGCTTTCTGTAACTGCCAGCATCTGACCCATCACTGAATCCTGTAAGCTCTTTCCTCAATGTCACGTAACCTTCCACTCATCCCCACCTTCACCCTGATGACCAAAACATTTTCTAACTCATGTGTTTGCCCTACTCTGATTCCTCCCTAATCCATTCTTTCCTGAGGGGGCAAGACAGATTATTTAAACAAACACACAGACACACACACGCAGACACTCTTAAATATGACACTCCTTTGCTGAAAACCTTTTAACAGCTTCCTTTTCCCTTTAGATAACACCCAAAATCATTCATGTGACCCACATGCCCCTGTCTATTCTGTTTCCTGCCTCCTCTCTTTCTTACTTGTAACAATCCTGCCGCCATGCCCCTCCCTCTGTCTACCATGTTCCTGACACACCGTCTTCTCTCTGATGAAAGGACTTGGTGCCTTCTGCCCCAGGACCTTTGCATATGCAAGTCTCCCTGCCTGGAATAGTCTCTCCTAACTCTTCAGCTGGTCAGCTCCTATTCCTCACCTCAGATGATAACTTTTCTAGAGAGGCCTTCTCTGAATCCCCCACACTAGAATGTGTTTGTTTAGGGTGGGAGTTCCATGAAGACAGGAGTATTTCTGTCTCTCTCATCACTGTATTCCCAGCCTCAAGCTCGTGGAAAGAACCAGGAGTAAACATTTGTGGATCAAATGAGGAGGAACTCGGAACTCAGTGTTGTGCCAAGACTCAAGTCCTCTTCCCAGTATGCTCTTTTACATTGCAAAGGTCTGGAGTCTCACTAGAACTGTCTAACCACAGTAAGGTTCACTTGCAGACACTGCACAACATGAGCTCATCAATGATGCGCAACAGTCCTGTGGACTGGGGGTTCTTGCGGGCCCCATTGGTCAGATGAGGTCAGCAAGGCTTGTGGAAGCAATGTCTCTCCAAAGTCACAAAGAATCGGTGAATAAAAACCGGGATGCAGACACAAGTCTATCTCCAAGGACAGGGCTAGCAACCCAGACTCATTCACCCCACCATGTCCATCAGGGGAAATGCGAATGTCTAAATTGGAAGCAAGAAGAAGTCTGTTAGACTTCAGGAGATTTTATCTGAATCTAGCCCACGAGAGCCTCCCCCAATGTTATAGGAAAATACACAGGGGAGACAAGGCGTAGCTGAAAGCGTTACCTTCACGAGGAATACAGGCTTCTGCCAATCCCAGGAAAAGCAGAATCAGCAGCGACATTTTCAGAAATGGCTCTGATCTGCACATAGTGGGGCTGGAATTTGGGCTGAATGTTCTCCTCTCAGGATAGACAGGACTCTCTGCTCACCCACTGTCTTCCCAGGCTCCAGGGACAGAACGAACTGCCCACCCCTGCCCTCTAGCCTGCGTGGAGGCTGGCGGGTCTCCAGACCTGTGCCCACGCCACCAGCTGCTGACCAAAGAACTGTACCTGCTTTTTCATCTTAAAGCAACATTAGAACAGTTTCAGGCTGAGGTGATGCTTGTCATCCTGTGATCTGCCGGCCAATCCTGCCCCCTCCTGTTTTTGTAGGGCCTATGAGCTAAAAGCAATTGTTATTTTTTTTTTGCTATTTTCTTTTTTTTTTTTTCCAAGAGACTTTGAAAGCTACTGCAAAGCAATTGTTGTATTTTTTAATGGTTGGAGGGGAAAGACAAAAGGAAACATTCCATGACATGAAAATCATAGAGAATGTGAATTTCAGTGTCCATGAATAAAATGTCACTGGAACACAACCGTGCCGTTCACTATGTATTGTTTACAGTTGCTTTCAGCCTACGAGGCTGAGCTTTGCAGTTGTGACACAGGCCATCTGGGCTGAAGGGCCTACCGTATTTACTGTCTGTCCCTTTATAGAAAAAGTTTGTGGGCCCTTGTCTTAGACATATTATAAATTTCAGAAAAACAAAGCGAGCAAACAACAGCTATTGTGTTTCTACCCAGAGGTAAGTATTATTTCTACATTTTTGTGTGTATTCCTTCACAGAGATGCCTGTATTTATACTTATCTCTAGCACTCACTAGCTGTGCACCCTGAGCATGTTACTTACCCACTGTGCGCCTCACTTTCTGCATCTATGAAATTGGGATAATGGTATTTCCAATTTCATAGGGTTGTTGGAAAAACTGATTTCAGATATTTCGGATATTTGTATCTGTAAAGCACATTGAACAAAATGCATATTATCTCTGTGTGTGTATCTATATTAAGAATACAGGCCAGGTACAGGGGCTCATGCCTGTAATCCCAGTGCTTTGGGAGGCTGAGGCAGGAGGATTGCTTAGGCCCAGGAGTTCAAGGCTGCAGTGAGCTGTGATTGCAACACTGCACCCCAGCCCAGGTGACAGAGCGAGACTCTGTCTGAAATAAAAACAAACAAAAACGGCCAGGAGTGATGTTTTATCCCTGTAATCCCAGCATTTTGGAAGTCCAAAGCAAGAAAATCACTTGAGGCCAGGAGTTTGAGACCAGCCCGGGCAATGTAGTGAGACCCTATCTCTACGAGAAGTTAAACATTAGCTGGGCATGATGGCATGCACCTGTTGTCACAGCTAATCGGGAGGCTGAGGTGGGAGGATTGCTTGAGATGAGTAATTGGAGGCCACAGTGAGCTATGATCAGACCACTGCACTCCAGTTTGGGTGACAGAGTGAGACCCTGTCTCTAAAAGAAATTTATTTTTTTTAATTTTTAAAAAAGAATACAATGTACAATATGCATATATGTGAGACCTAATAAATGAATGCGTATCTTAAGGCATGATTATTTCGTGCAGAAAGTATTTAGGCCCCTTTATTTTCAATTTCTTTAATTTTCAGCAGCAGAAAAAAATAGACAAAAAATAAAGACAAATGCTTTATTTTTTATGCATGGTATGTACTAAACATTTCTCCAAGGTTCAAATATTTGTTGACTACAAAGTTAATAAACTGTATGATCAAAGAGATCATACAGTGTGTGACAATTTTGAAATTGGCTTTTTCCACTCAGCATAAAGCCATTAAGATCTGTCCAAGCAGTGTGTGTTTAAATGCTTGGCCCTTTTTATTGGTGAGTATTCCATGGCATGGATGGATCACAATTGGTTTAATCATCTACCTATTGAGGGGCGTTTTGGGTGCTTCCAGATTTTGGCTATTGTAAATAAAATAGACCACTTACATTTAATATAGTCACTGATGTGCTCAAGTTTAAGAATACCACTTTGTATTTTACTTTCTGCTTCGTTCTTCTATTTTTCATTTCACTGTTTTCTTTTTCCTGTCTTCTTGTGAATTTGTTAGAATTCTATATTTATCCATAGTGATTTGGAGTTTATCTCTATTAGAGATTTTAGTGGTTGCTCTCAGTATTAAGTTATGAATACACAGTTAAACTGACTCGTTTTTAAAACTTAACAAGATCCGTGTCATAGGAGGCAGAAGAAAGACCTCCTAAAGACGTCCATAGCCCAACACCCAGAACATATGAGTATGGCACCTTACGTGGCAAAAAGGGCTTTGCTTATGAGTCAATGAGGGATTCTGAGATGGGGGATTTTATCCCCGAATTATCCTGTTGGATCCAATGTAGTCATAGAGTCCTTATAAGAAAAATAGAAACAAGCACAGTCAGAATCAGAGAAGAACATGTCATGACAGAAGCAGAATCAGAGAGAGAGACAGAGAGAGAAAAATTAGCCGGGCATGGTGGCAGGCGCCCATAATGCCAGCTACTCAGGGGGCTGAGGCAGGATAATTGCTCAAACCCAGGAGGCGGAGGTTGCAGTGGTCTGAGATTGCACCACTGCCCTGCAGCCTGGGTAACACAGCCAGACTCCAACTCAAGAAAAAAAGAGAGAGAGAGAGATTTGAAAATGCTACATGACTGACTTTGAAGATAGAGGAAGGAGCCATAAGCAGAATGCAGGCAGCCTCTAGAAGCTGGAAATGGCAAGGAAATGAATTATCCCCGAAAATGTCCAGAAGGAGCACAGCCCTGCTGATACCTTGATTTTAGAAGACTTCTGACCCCCCACAGCTGTATAATAGTAAATTTGTATTGTTGTAAGCCATTAAGCTTGTAATAATTTTTCATAGCAGCCACAGGGAACTAATTCTTTCCACTGGTAATTCTTAGAAATTGCTTAGACAGTCAAGAGTTTTGGCTGTCGGTGGACATAAGACCCAGTATCCTTCCGGACTTCTGGAATAAGGCAGAGTGTAGTGACCACTGGTCTGTCTCAGCTCTGAAGGCTTTTTTTTTTCTTTTCTTTTTTTGAGACAGAGTCTCGCTCTGTCTGTCACCCAGGCTGGAGTGCAATGGTGCAATCTTGGCTCATTGCAACCGCTGCCTCCCAGGTTTAAGCGATTCTCCTGCCTCAGCCTCCCGAGTAGCTGGGACTACAGGTATTTTTAGTAGAGACAGGGTTTCACCGTGTTAGCCAGGATGGTCTCCATCTCCTGACCTCATGATTCGCCCACCTCGGCCTCCCAAAGTGCTGGGATTACAGGTGTGAACCACCACGCCCAGCCCTGAAGGATTCTATGGTACTTCCTTCAAGCCTGATGGAAACAGAGATTTGTGTGTGGTCTCCCGGAAGGAAAGAGTTCCAGGCGTGGAGGGATGTCCACTTTTGCAGGGGACTCTCCTGCTGCCATCTGTCTGGTGCTGTCTATGTTTCAATCCCGAGTATGAGCTGAACCATCTCATGTACATATAGGGGAATACCTAAGCAATCCCTCAGACTAGGCTGCTGGGGAGTCTTCCTGGCTGTTGGCCGTATTCCAGAGCTCCCCCTCCTTTGTGAGCACAGAGGCCTGGGGAACTCATCACTGGGAAAACATGGTACCGCAGGATTCATTATAACCAGAAGAAACAAGGGCGCGCAGCATGTGAAGGGCTTTTCACGTCCTGTGCTACGTGGAAATTAACAAAGACCACCCGGTGAAAACAAGCAAAGGCTGTTAATTCAGAGCTTGCTCTAATGAGGGAGTCAACTGACACCCCTTGTGTTTGGCACAGACTCAAAGGGAGGCAGGGTAGTGAGAGAGCTTATGGTGAAAGAAAGGGGAAGGCTTCAAGAGTGCCTCATTGGAGGCCGTTGGCATACGGAGCAGTGGCTGATCAGAGGCTATTGTGACTGGTTGGGGAGCATATTTGGATTTTTCTGCTAGTCCTACATTTCGATTTTTCATCCTTCCTTAGCAGCCTGGTTACCAGCACAGCTGTTTCTCTGCTTCATCAAATATAATAACAGTCCCTAACTCATAACACTAGGGTTTAAATGGCACAAATGCTTGGGAGGTGGAACAAAATTAATATTCTTTAGAATTGTGCACTCTGTCAGACTGTGATTTGGGGACAGAGATGAATCAGATCCTGGCCTTGCTGCTGAAGAACTCAGGCTTTAGGGAAGATCAGGAGTCTCAACACTGGCACAGCTGACATTCAGGACCAGATCGTGTTTGCGGTGGGGGGCTGTCTCAGTGCTTTGTAGGATGTTTAGCAATACCTCTGGTCCCTAGCCACCACACAGTAGCACCCAACCCACACCAGCCACCAACTCCACCGTGTTTTGGGAGCCACAACTAAGAAGTGATGAGCTTTTAGTGCTTTTTTTTCTTTTGTGAGATAGAGTCTCACTTTGTTACCAGGCTGGAGTGCAGTGGCGGAATCTCAGTTCACTGCAGCCTCCGTCTCCTGGGTTCAAACATGCCCGGCTCATTTTCTTGTATTTTTAGTAGAGAAGGGGTTTCCCCATGTTGGCCAGGATGGTCTCAATCTCTTGATCTCGTGATCCGCTCGCCTCGACCTCCCAAAGTGCTGGGATTACACACGTGAGCCACTGCTCCCAGCCCTACTTTAATTATACTTATTTAAGTTCAAGTTTATACAATTTAGTTTTGAGTACTGGGCTATGTTTAGCAAACAGCTAAGTTGAGGAAGTTTACCTCAACATAAAAGTTTTTTAAATGTTGAAAACCGAAAACGTAACAATTGACCCTCGTGATAAGCTGGCCCCAATACACCTGTGTAATATTATTTTGCGTGTTTTTACGTTTCTTCTAAATGGTATTTTACTGAATCTTTCTTGCATCACTTGCTTTTTTTTTTTTAACCCGACGTGATGTTTGTGAGATCCACTCATGTCTATGTGGAGCAGGGAAGTGGTGTTAGACCTGGAGATGGCAGGAAACCTGGTGATTATAATCACAGACACGGAGGCCAATCAAATGTGGATGCCAGTCCCTGCCCCACAGCACTACGGCTGGCAGGAGTTTCTTCTTGCTACTGTAACGAATTGCTATAAATTGTGTGACTTAAAACAACATAGATTTGTTACCATACAGCTCTGGGATTCAGAAGTCTGAAATGGGCTGACTGAGCGAAACGTGTTGGTAAAGCTCTGTTCCTTCTGCAGGCTCTAGGAGGAGTTTGTTCCCTTGCCTTCCGCAGCCTCTGCAGGCTGCCTGCATTCCTGACTCCTGGTCGGCTTCTTTCATCTCCCAAGCCCACAGTATAGCATCTTCAAATCTTTGGACCCCCTCCCACTTCAGGCCAGCGGTGGCCGGTCAAGTCCCTCTCAGTACATGGCTCTGACTCTCTGCTTTCATCATTACGTCTCCCTCCGTTACCCACTTCCTTCCCTCTTTCACTTACAAGATCCTTTGTGATTACATTAGACCTACCCCAGTCATCCAAAATAATCTCCCCACAAGGTCAGTGGATTAACAACTCTTTTTGTCACATCTGCAGTGTCCTTTTGCCATGCAAAGTAACATACTCCCAGGTTCCAGGGGTTAGGTGTGGACATCGTCAGGGACATTCTGCCTGCCACACAGCTGCATGGACTTGCTCAACTGACTGTATTCCTGAGCCTCACTGACTGTACCCCTCACATTAATGATAGCAACGATTATTATCGTTAATTATTATATTATTATGCCATGTCATTGTGGATTTTTGAAAGTATATTGAGAGGATGTGGAGAAATTGAAACTCTTACACATTGCTGGTGGAAATGTAAATTGGCGTAACCACTGTGGAAAACAGTTTGGCAGTTTCTCAAAAAGTTAACTATAGGGCTACCATATAATCCTAAGTCCACTCCTAGGTATGTACCCAAAAGAATTGAAAACAGGTGACCAGGTGCAGTGGCTCACGCCTGTAATCCCAGCACTTTGGGAGGCTGAGGCAGGTGGATCACGAGATCAAGACCATCCTGGCCAACATGGTGAAACCCCTTCTCTACTACAAATACAAAAATTAGCTGGGTGTGGTGGCGCATGCCCGTAGTCCCAGCTACTCAGGAGGCTGTGGCAGGAGACTTGCTTGAACCTGGGAAGTGGAGGTTGCAGTGAGCGGAGATCGTGCCACTGCACTCCAACCGGGCAACAGAGTGAGACTGTCTCAAAAAAAAAAACAAAAAGAAAAAATTGAAAACAGGTAATTAATCAAATATTTACACATGAATGTTCACAGCAACAGTATTAACTGTGGTCAAAACACGGAAATGACTTGAATGTCCATCAGCAGATTAACGGGCAAAGTGTGGTATGTCCATATAACAAGATGTTATTCAAATGTAGAAAGAAAGTACTGATACATGCTAGAACATGGGTGAACCTTGGAAACATTCAGCTAAGTAAAAGCAGCCAGCCACCAAAGAGCACAGAGTGTCTGCTTCTGTTCATATGTGATACCCAGGACAGGTCAATCCTGTAGAGACAGATAGGAGATTAGTGGTTGCCAGGACTAGAATCAGGGAGGGAAAGAGGAACAGCTGCTGAGTGAGATGCGGGGAGGGGCAGGAAAATGTCTTAGAACTAGATACGGGTGATGGCTGAACAACATGGAGAATGCACTATAGGCCACTGAATTGTACACTTAAAGTGGTTCATTTTATGTCATATGAATCTTACCATTAATTTAAAATCTTTTTAATGTAGAAAATATGTTAAAAGCTCTAAAAACAGCAATTTAAAAATCTCATATTACCAAAACAAAACAAAAACCAGTACAAGCATAGGGACTGCGCATATTAAAAGTAACTAAATTTAATAACCAGCAGCAGCATCTGGGCCTTCTACAGGGAAATTAATGGAAATAGCTCAGTCCCTCTGTGCAGTTCCTGGGGCAATCATAGAGCTGGATCAGGTGGGAGGAATGAGCATTCTGTCCCTGCCACAGGGACCATTACACCCACGAGGCAGCAGCACCCACGCAAGAGATCTTGGCTGCAGCTGGCGTGACCTGCTCAGCCACACCAGTGCTTGTCTGTCCTGGGCAGTCTGGCTTCCCAACCTCCAAGGAGTCCCAAGGCCCTGGCTAGGTCCTAGAGTAGACAGCCCGCCTCCTGGGCTCTGGCTGGCTCTCCAGTCAGTTCCTTCACATCTATCTGGATAGAGAACCCGCTGGAAGTTTCTGCCCCCACTCAACAGATAAGGGAGCAGTGGGTCAGAAGTTTAAGGGAGTTTCTCAGAAGGGATCCGAAAAGTGTAATCAGATTTAGCCAGGCTGGGAGATCATAAAGCTGTGGATCAAACCTCAGCTCCCTCCACCTCCTGGCTCTGGGAACTAGGACAAGGATTTCTCCTCCTTGAACCTCCGCTCCTCAAGGAGTAAACATGGAGGCGTCATAGCAACAGCCGATACTTTTTCTACCATTGCCTACATCCCACATGCTCTTCTGAGTGCCTTTGCCTATAACTCCTACAGCACTATGCTATGGGAACTGTTATTAGCTTCATTTTGTAGATGAAAAAAGTGAGATCTAAAAGCATAAGGTCAATTCAAAATCACACCACTAGTAATTGGCAGGACTCGAAGCTAAGCTATGAATCTGCAGTGCCTGCTCGAAACCAGCCCTGTCCAGTAGAACTTTCTGCAGTGATAGGAGTGTCCTCTATCTGTGCTACCCAGAGAGGTAGCCACTAGCCACATGTGGCTGCTGAGCACTTGAGGTGACAATAATGCAGCTAAGGAAATGAAGTTTTAATTTTTTTAAATTATAATGCATGTACATCTAAATAGCCACATGTGCTGGTGGCTACCGTATTGGACAGCACTGCTCTAAATCATGATACTAAGCTACCTCTCAGTGTTATCAGACTATGTGTACCTCACAGGCTTGCTATGAGATGTATTGCAGAACCATATATGTAAAAGCTCCCTCTGTGAACCAAGCAGTCTCTGTGTTGGACATGCACTTTCTCTAACCCTATGGCGTTTATAGTCTGGTGTAGGAAGACAGACAATATTGACATACGTATATAGTTTCATGCACTGGTCACTGCTGCAAAGAAACTAAAATCGGGCCACGTGTGGCCGGATGCAGTGGCTCACTCCTGTGACCTCAGCCTTTGGGAGGCCGACGTGGGCAGATCATCTGAGGTCAGGAGTTCGAGACCAGCCTGACCAACATGGAGAAACCCCGTCTCTACTAAAAATACAAAAAACTGGCTGGGTGTGGTGGTGCATGCCTGTAATCCCAGCTACTCAGGAGACTGAGGCAGGAGAGTAGCTTGAACCCGGGAGGTGGAGGTTGCGGTGAGCTGAGATCATGCCATTGCATGCCAGCCTGGGTGTCAGAGTGAGACTCCATGCCCCCGCCAAAAAAAACAGGGCCATGTGTCAGAGAGTGATGGTGTTGAGATGCTGCCGTTCGTTGAGTTGTCAGCAGAGACCTCACTGAGATGATCACATTTGAGTTTAGATCTGAATGAAGATCTGGGAACAGCTTGTGCAAAGACCCTGAGGCAGAAAAAAGCAGAAGGAATTTGACAGGGAGAAAGGTCACTGTGGATGGAGCAGGGTGAGCTCGTGCGAATGTGGAGGGAGGAGAGGTTAGAGTGGTAGGCAGGGGCCAGATCTCGGCAAACATGAGTGCGCTCTGCCATGGAACTATAGTTGGCACAAACCACCAACATTCCTCTGTCTGCTTTCCCTGGCCCTCTCACGCCCACTTGGTTCGCTGTTAAATATGGGCATCTCCCAAGCAGAAAGCAAAGCCTACTCACTCCTTTGGGAAGAGAGGAAGAAAGTCCTGGATGCTAATTGAGCATCCTCTTTGGGCACCTGCCCCAACAACTTCACAGACATTATCATCTCATTTGACTGAGGTTGGATCTGCAAAGGCAGCTTGGCTTGGCAGAAAGAGTGGGAGCTTTGGAATGAAGGCCTGGATCTCACCATGGCTCTACCACTTGGGTGTTATTTTTAGCAAGCATGCAGTAATAATCATAATACTCTTGGCTGAGGGCAGTGGCTCACGCTTGTAATCGCGGCACTTTGGGAGGCCAAGGTGAGCGGATCACAGGTCAGGAGTTCAAGACCAGCCTGACCAATATGGTAAAACCCCGGTCTCTACTAAAAATACAAAAAAAAAAATTAACTGGGCATGGTGGCGGGCACCTGTAGTTCCAGCTACTCAGGAGGCTGAGGCAGGAGAATCGCTTGAACCCGGGAGGCAGAGGTTGCAGTGAGCTGAGGTTGTGCCACTGCACTCCAGCCTGGGGACAGAGCTAGACTCCATCTCAAAAAAAAAAAAAGAAAAAACTACTCTTAGCAGGTAAGCTTAACTGGGTGCTTATGACGTGCCAGGCATGGCTCTAAGCACTTTATGCCTACTAACTCATAATTTTAAGAGCTGGGAATTACTATTATTTACTCTTTGCAATTGAGATAACTTTGCCCAAAATCCCAAAGCCAGTAATTGGAAGAGGTAGGATTTGAATCCACACAGGCACGACTGACATTTGTGAACTTCTTTAGTCGCTAAGTCTCTATGCCCTGATTTCCTTTTGAAGAATCACCTCTGCTCCATTGCGTGTGGTCCTGGTGGGATAGTTAATAGCACGTGCCTGTTTCCTCGTAACAAAAAGCAAGCAGGCTCCCTCAAAGCTCCTTGCACCAGATCCTTGTGTGTACACCAAAGCCAACCGACCTGTGTCCTAAGCCAAGCTAATCAGACTGCCTACCTGGCACTTTAAATCTTGTGTAAAGCAAGACTGGAAGAAGCAGATTTAATGCTTTTCAGGTGAGAGTGTTGAGTGGTTCATGATACAGAAACCTCTCGGTTTCCCAGGTTTCACTCTGTCCCAAACCCTCTCTCCAGCCTTCACTTTAATCCTCTGAACTCCACCCCCTCTGCCAAATCGAGTGATTTCTCCTTTAAGCTAGCCGAAGTTCATCTCTGCCACTGCAACCCAAAGAACCTGGTGGTTGATTCAGGGAGTTCAGCTCTGTTTGTGTTGTAAGGCAACCTCTGGCCGCCGTCCTTCAGTACATGGTCTTCCTCCCGACATACCTCCCAAGAGAAGCTCACTTCCTCAGTTTCCTTTCCGCCAGCTTTAAGTTTCAAGACTTACTGCTTGCTTACTGCTTTAACCACTTACATAGAGCGTAGGTGCATACTAGATGCTCAGTTAGTATTTGTTGAAATGGTATTCAAGGTGAATGACTGAGAAGGGAAGACGGTTTAGGATTTTGTTGTTGTAGATGGCTTTCTGTGCTGGGATGGATCTGAGAATGATTTTTGTAATTCTGAAATAAGCCCATGTGTCTCCCCCTACTCCAGATCCTTCCATGGCTCAACATCGCATAAAGGATAAGCATTTGTTTTATTTCTTTATTTATTTTTGAGACAGAGTCTCACTCTGTCGCCCAGGCTGGAGTGCAGTGGTGCAATCTTGGCTCACTGCAACCTCCGCCTCCCAGGTTCAAGCGATTCTCCTGCCTCAGCCTCCCGAGTAGCTGGGATTACAAGTGCCCACTACCACACCTGGCTAATTTTTGTATTTTTAGTAGAGACGGGGTTTCACCATGTTGGCCAGGCTGGTGTCAGACTCCTGACCTCAAGTGATCTGCCTGCCTTGGCCTCCCAAATGCTGGGATTACAGGCATGAGCCACTGTGCCCAGCCCTAGGATAGATTTATAACGAAAAGCTTTAGTGTGACCTTGATCAAGGATAGGAAAACTTTTTCTGTCAGGAGCAAGACAGTAGCTACTTCTGTCCTTGTTAGCCGTATGATCCCTGTTGCAATTGCTCAACTTTGCCATTGTAGTGAGAAAGCCACCACAGACAATAAATAAACAAGGGAAGCTCGCTATGTCCCAATAAAACTTTATTTATAAAAACAAATGGTGAACTACAGTTTGCCAGCCTCGGACATAGACTCTTCATACTTCTCTCGTCCAGTCTCCCAACACTTCCTCATCTTTCCTTGTTTTTCTGCCAAATGAAACTTTCACTTTAGGATTCAGATCTGATGTCACTTCCATAACGCATCTTTCCTGGAATGTACCGAATCATTCCTGGAAGATGGAAGGTCTCAGTAAATAGGAAAACCTGAACAAATAGGCCATTTTCTGTAGTGGAAGGAGCATGAGCTTGAGAGTCAGATCCAGGTCTAAATCCCAACCCTGGCTACTCACTTGCCCTGAAATACTGTCCAAAAAGTCTTTCTTGGGCTGGGCATGGTGGCTCACGCCTGTAAGCTCAGCACTTTGGCAGGCCAAGGTGGGCAGATCACTTGAAGTCAGGAGTTCGAGACCATCCTGGCCAACATAGTGAAACCCTGTCTCTACTAAAAATACAAAAAAATTAGCTGGGCATGGTAGCAGGCACCTGCTATCCCAGCTACTTGGGAGGCAGAGGCAGAAGAATCGTTTGAACCTGGGAAGCAGAGGTTGCAGTGAGCCAAGATCACGCCATTGCATTCCAGCGTGGGTGACAGAACGAGACTCCATCTCAAAAAAAAAAAAAAAAGTTTTTCTTGAAGCTTTATTTTCCTCTTACATAAAATCAGACTTTTAGCGGGGAAATAAATGAATGAGGTGAATGTTATAAAACACTTAGCAATGTGTATAGCACATAATATTTATATGACTCATAGAAGCATAATACTATTATAATTATTGTTATTATATGTTATTGTCATGCATTACCATCATCTTAGAGGTTCTTAGGAAATGTATACTTCTTAAAAGTGGTGATTTTTAGCAATTCCTGGTCTTTGTTTAAATGCGTAATTCTCTTCTCTCATGCCTCCCTTCTTTCAGATGCTTTAGGTAGAATTAGAGGAAAGTATTAGACTTTCTTCCGGAGGATAGGGGGAGATGTTCTGGTTGCCTCGTTTAGAATATCCAGGGTCTAAAGTTGCAGTTTTTCTGGGTTAAGGCACTGGTGAAGCTCTCAGAACATTTTATCTATCAAACAAAGCCGCCTGGGACTGGTAGAGCCTGGTAGCATAGATGCAGGATTCCTTATCTTAATGCACTTTGGAACCCCATCCTGTAAATCCAGTGAGCCTCCTTCTGGCTTGGACATGAAGATCAATAAGATGATTCTTATTAGATCTGGGATCCCAAAGCTCTGGCTTTTGGAAAAGTGAAGTATGCTTTGCTCCAGAGGGCACATAACATGTTCCTGTCTCATTGAAGGGCCATTCCTCATAAGCTGGAGCTCAGTGCTAGCCCTTAAAATGCACCTCACCCAACTCCTCCTCTCAGGAAGGTCAAAGCTGGAAAAGCGTTAGATATCACCGCATTCCAGTGGCCCGATGCCGAATGTTGAGTGTGTGGGCATTCTTCTTGGAAGAAAGGTCGAAGCTATTATCAAGTCATTGACTAATCCCAAGGCATCATTCAGACGTGCGCGTGAGGGTCTCCACCACGTTCTCTGTGTTCAGTAATATGTCATCCTACCTTACCCATCAGTAAGGAATTTATACTCTACTAAATTTGTTTTTTTAAATATTGTTTCTACCAAAAGACATATGCAAAAAGACTTACAGCATAATTATACATATAGATAAACATTGGAAATAATCCCAGTGTCCGTCAACAATCGAATGGATAAATAAATCAAAGTCTGTTCCTGCAATGGAATATTGCACAGCAATCAAAAGGATGAACTATTCATACATACGACAGCATGGATGACTTTCATAAATATAATGGTGAATGAAAATCAGGGCCGGGCGCGGTGGCTCCTGCCTGTAATCCCAGCACTTTGGGAGGCCGAGGCGGGTGGATCACTTGAGGCCATGAGTTCGAGACCAACCTGGCCAACGTGGTGAAACCCCCATCTCTACTAAAAATACAAAAATTAACTGATCATGGTGGCGTGCGCCTGTAACCCCAGCTACTCAGGAAGCTGAGTCAGGATCCCTTGCACCTGGGGCTGGTGGTGGAGGCGGGAGGTGGAGGTTGCACTGAGCTGACATCGCACTACTGCACTCCAGCCTGGGCAACAGAGTGAGACTTCATCTCAAAAAAAATAAAAGTTAGAAAAGTGGTTATCTGTGGGTAGGCACAGATTGGAGGGGAAAGAGGGAGACTTCTGAGGTAATGGAAATATTCTATCTCCTTATCTGGGTCATAGTTATATGAATCTATCCATCTAGCTATATGTAAAAGTTTATTAAACTGTAACCTTAAGAATTGTACACTTCACTATATGTAAGTTATACCTCAATAAATAAAAATAAAGAAAAATCGTGATAGCCAAACTTTAAGACTTGTATTGTTATTTAAGCTCTTTATTGTATGTATGAAGTTTTCATTAATAGCTTTTCATGTTCCTGAACAGGATATTTGTCTGAAAAAAATCTCTTTTTCCCCTGCACTTTTCAGTTGTGTTTTGATCCTCTCTTTCTCTGAATTTGCTCATGGATCTGCTCCAGTGCTGAAACACACTCTCAGGTCAGGCAGCTGTCTGTGTGTTATCCAGCCTCTTCTAGGGAATACTGGACAGGGTTGTCTCTAAAGAAAATTAGGTTTCATTCACCAGGGGAAGCTATTCTTAGGAGAAAGATAGAGATGTGCCTGAGCTAGGGGAGGTCTCAGCTCTAGATGTCACCTCCTTCAGGAAGTCCTCCGTGATTAACGAAGGCAAATTACATGCCTGCTCTAGGAATGTCACAGCCCCTAAGCTGCTAGTGGGAGATCAGTACCATGTAGACAGCATCAACTTGGCCATCAGCCAGGCTTTGGACTTAATTCCTGTCTCTGTCACCTTAAGCTCCCAACATTTTCTTTTTTTTTTTTTTCTTTTTTGAGACAGAGTCTTGCTCTGTCGCCCAGGCTGGAGTGCAGTGAAACTATATAGGCTCACTGCAACCTCCGCCTCCCAGGTTTAAGCGATTCTCCTACCTCAGCCTCCCGAGTAGCTTCGTAGATTTAAAAAGTGCCTCTCGCAAACAAAGGGGCAGAGAGGACACAAAGGATAAATGAGAGGCATGAACAGGAACCAAATCCCAAAGAAAAGGCTGACTGAATTCAGAGACTGACATCCCAGGGAAATGGTACGAGGGTCCAGGTGAGGAGAGGCTAAGATCAGAATTACAGGGGGAGCCGGGCGCGGTGGCTGGCACCTGTAATCCAGGCACTTTGGGAGGCCGGGGCTGGTGGACTGCTTGAGCTCAGAAGTTTGTGGCTCTACCATGTTGCTCAGACCAGCCTGGGCAACATGGTGAGACTTCATCTCTATTAAGAAAAAATTAATAAAAAAGAAGTGCAGGGTGGGAGGACACAGTGCTGTTTCAGTTATCCGTAGCTGTATAACACATCACCCCAAAAACTCATGACTCAGAACAACAGCCGTGGTTTTAGTATCTCTGTGGGTTGGGAAATGGTGGTGGGCTCAGCTGGGTGGTTATGGCTCAGGGTGTCTTCCGTGCTGAGTATGGCTGGATCTCCAGGCGACCGGAGCAGCTGGGGGTCCACCCAGCACCCCTCTCTTTCATGCCATCTCAGGCCCTCTCCGTGTGCAGTGGGCTACGTGGGGCTCCCTCACAACATGGCAGCCTCTCCGGACAATGGGACAACTGAGGGGAACTGAGGCCGTCCGTGCAAATAGGGAGTAGGTTGTATTGCCTTTTCTGGCTTAGCCTCAGGAGTCATGCAGTGTCCCTTCTGCCGCTTTCTATTGGAGACAAGTGAGTCACAGCCCTGCCCAGACGTAAGGGGAAGGAAATCCAACTCCTTCTCTAGAAGAGGGCCTGACACGTCCGAACAGATCAGATGGGAGAGTGTTGTGATTGTCTTCAAAACAGCAGCAAGTGTGTGTGTGTGTCTGTCACCCCCACACTGGAAGGTGAGACCCTCAGAGACAAGGTCTCCAGTTCCTCTCGGCATCCCTTGTGCCCACACGAGACCTAACCGTAGTCGGTACTCAGTATTTGTGGAAGACTCTATACGTGGCCCGAAAAAGGCTCACAGAAAGATAAGGTTGATTGTGCTGAAACCACACCCCTTTACTGCCCTGGGACCGCAATGAGCGGCAGGCGGGAGCTGAGCCTTGGGAACCTTCGAAAGGCTTGCAGAATCCCCTTCGTGTGTGTCTAGAAGATGGTGCAGGGGTGCGAGGCAAGAGCCAGGTGTGAAAGGAGGTCAGCTCTTCAGCCAGGTCACAACAGTAGGCATCTCGTTCCCACATGCCACTGATCTGTTTAGTACTGGAGGGACGCTTCGGTCCGTATCCCTGGGACAAGTGTTCCGTATCCTCCCCTGACATCTCTTGAGCGCGTGGAGCTGAGCCCTTGGGTTCATCTCCGCCTGCCTCCCTTTGTTCTCCTCCCAGCTCTGATCAGTCACCTGACTCCAGGGATTCTAGCTTCTAAATCTCACTCTCATGTCTCCTTTTGTGTACATCACATTGCCTCTGTCTGAACTCGGGATGCCCCCTGGTTCCCCGCTCCCCTGCCATAACTCATTCCGCAAACTCGCCCCTCTCGGAACTAAGACTTGACAGGCAGCTCTTCTCTCCACACTCTCTCAACTTTTGAGGGGCTATCTAACCCCGCTAGAAGTGATGGCCAAGTCAGGTGACTATTCCAGAGCCCTTACCCAGGTATTCCACTCACTGCAAATATACCTCTGGACATCCCACGTGTTAAATTAAGTGAGCATTTAATTTCCCCTCCCCACCAGCTCCTCATCTTGGATTTCCCTTTTAGGGGAACCCCAAAGCCACCTGTTGGCTTTTTTTTTCCCACCACTATCTGCAGCAGACAATCCATCTCGAAACCGGTGCATCCCGATTTTTTCATCGCTTCTCAAATGTTTCTTCTGCTTCATCAACAGCACTTGCCTTAACTCAGGACACAATCATCACATGCCTAGGTGTCCGGGACCAAGGCCTGGGTGACCTGCCCACTGGTCCCTGCCACCAGGGGCTGCCCCTATGTCTGTCTCCACACTAACTGCCAGAATGATGTGAAGTTTAGATCATGCCACACCCATGTTTAAATCTCTTCAATGTCTACCCCAGGTTTTCTGCATCTTTTTTTTCCTTTATGTGTCCTGCAAGTATAAATATTTCTGCATCTTAAAATATATGTATGTGGGATATGTGCACGTACACATATATAATGTGTATATGTATGTATGTATACATGCACACACCTGAAAAATATAAGGACATGCACTACATATTAAAAATCTAGGCCGGGCACAGTGGCTCACTCCTGTAATCCCAGCACTTTGGTTAGGAGGCCAAGGTGGGAGGATCGCTTGAGCTCCGGAGTTCAAGACCAGCCTGGGCAACATGACAAAACTCCATCTCTACAAAAAAACACAAAAATTAGCCAGGTGTGGTGGTGCACACCCATAATCCCAGCTACTCAGGAGGCCAAGGCAGGAGGATTGCTTGAACCCAGGAGGTTAAGACTGCAGTGAGCTGTGATCGCACCACTGCACTCCAGCCTGGGCAATAGAGTAAGACCCTGTCTCCAACAAAAACAAAAACAAACCAAAAATTATAAAATCATCTCTCTGTGATGGGATATGGATGCCATATATTCTCCATTAGCCTTTTTTCTGTATTTTAGAGCATTTCTTTCTGACTGTTTCTTCTTTTTATTGTTTCTGGTTTTTAGAGTGTGTGCCTTTTCTCTTCTGAACTTTCCCAGCTCCTTAACAAGTTCTATTCAAATATCTCATTAAAAGTTCCATTGGAATACAATGTCCAAATGTATTCACTACATGCATGCATATTACCTTCAGGATCAGAAACAGGCAATAATTACTGCTTTTTAAATAAGCCCTAAGATAAATCAAGTCACCCTTGAGGCCAGCAGTTAACACATCATGTTTTCTGCCTCAGAGTTAACTTTTTGATGCCTGTTTAGCAGCTCAGCGGGCAGAAACAGAGCCACGTGCCTTGGGACTCATTAAAACCGCCCTGACAGCCCTCTCAGGGGTCCTGAGCGTAGAGGCACCTGTGTTTTCATCCATCCAAGCAGGCTGTGCAATTATGATCAATTTATTCAACCCATCTCAGGGCTGGCAAGAAAAACAGCTTCTTTGAGGGAGAAAAAAAACCCAAAGGGAAAAACCATCTTGGGTTACAGGCAAGAGGGGTTTGGGAATTAATCGCATGGACCCGTTCGAGGGAGTGAAAACAGAAATGGCAGGGGAAAGGTACACGGGCCTGTCAGCTGCACAGAGTTGGCCTCTGAGCACTGAGGCAGGCTTTGGTTTTTGGTTTCTTGTTTTTCTGTTTGCTCGCTGGCTGCAGCGGACGGCAGACTTTCAAATCCTCTGTGGCTGACTGGGGAAAGTCTTCCCCACCACGGGCAAATCCGCAGCTCCCCTCCCTACGCCCACCTTGTGCACTCAGCCGGCTACTGTCCACGCTTTGCTCAGTACTGACGTTCTTGGGACTGTAGATTCTCAGATATAACTTTGTATATTTTTTGGACTATCTAAATATTATTCAAAAGCTTTCCTAACTAAAGTGGAAGTTCCTTTCCTGTTTCCAATGGGAGCTGCTTTAAACATGCAGAGAAAGCCCACGCCTCCCTGAAGGTTCCTCTCCCCCAATTATCTTCTCCTCACTGTGATCTCTCTACAGCCTGGTGTTGATCTTTACATGCGTGCATGGACACGCATACCGACACTCACACGCCTGCACTCACGTGCCTGCATGCATGCATCTGCACTCACGCACCTGCACTCACACACCTGCACTCACACGCCTGCACTCACACGCCTGCATGCACACACCTGCACTCACACACCTGCACTCACACACCTGCACTCACATGCCTGCATGCACACACCTGCACTCACATACCTGCATGCACACGCCTGCGCTAACGCACCTGCACTACACACCTGCACTAATGCACCTGCACGAATGCACCTGCACTCACACACCTGCACTCACACGCCTGAACTCACACGCCTGCACTCACACACCTGCACTCACATGCCTGCATGCACACACCTGCACTCACACGCCTGCACTCACACACCTGCATTCACACGCCTGCACTCATACACCTGCATTCACACGCCTGCATTCACACGCCTGCACTCACACGCCTGAACTCACACACCTGCACTCACACGCCTGCACTCACACACCTGCACTCACACACCTGCATGCACACACCTGCACTCACACACCTGCACGAATGCACCTGCACTCACACGCCTGCACTCACACACCTGAACTCACACGCCTGCACTCACCTGCAGTCACACGCCTGAACTCACATGCCTGCACTCACACACCTGTACTGGCACGCCTGCACTCGCACACCTGAACTCACACGCCTGCATTCACCTGCAGTCACACGCCTGCACTCACACGCCTGCACTCACACACCTGCACTCACACGCCTGCACCTCACATGCACCTGATTTGCAAATGGGACCACATCATGCTTATGGTTAGGTAACCCGGTTTTTCTATTCCTTTATTATCAATTAGTTGTGGACATTTTTCCGGAAAAGTAAATGTCTGTATTCTACCATATTCTTTCTCCATGGGCATATACTCTTCCCTTCTGTGAATACACCACACAGGTATTCATTCACTCTTTCAGCAAAGGCTTTGGGGGCATATAACATATGCAAAGTACTGTGCAATGCAGTGGTGAAGAAAAAGTAAACAATCCATTCCTGGAGATATGGTTGTAAACAAAAAGTGATACAAGATATATTCTACCTCCTCAAAGTCTGGATATTTGGTAAAAATAAAAGAAAGAAAAAAAGATATATTCCAGTGGAACTTTTAATGGGATATTTTAATAGAATGTGTTAAGTAGCTTCTAAAGTTCAAAAAGAAAATGCACACATATAAATATAAAATGCACAAATAAAAATAAATAAACTAGAAATAAAAAGAAAAACAGTGAGGAGAAAAAATGCTTTAAGACCGCAGTGATTAAAACAATGTTTTACTTGAGCAAGAACACATAAGTTAGATCAATAGAACAGGAAGAAAAAGGCTGAAAACACACCCACATATACAGGAAGATTTTCCACATATGAAAAAGTTACATTTTACAGCTCCTGTCCAGTTAACAGATAAAGAGATAAATGGTGTGTCATATTTATCCAACTGAATAATACTCAACAAGAAAATACATGAATTATTGAAACAGAGGATCCTAGGGGTGAATCTCAAAATTGGAATTATCAAAGAAACCACACAGAGAGAGGACACACTGAGTGTACAATTAGATTTATTTACAATTCTAGCCGGGCACGGTGGCTCACGCCTGTAATCCCAGCACTTTGGGAGACCAAGGTGGATGGATCACCTGAGGTCAGGAGTTCGAAAACAGCCTGACCAACATGGAGAAATCCCGTCTCTACTAAACACAAAAATTAGCCGGGTGTGGTGGCGCATGCCTGTAATCCCAGCTACTTGGGAGGTTGAAGCAGGAGAATCGCTTGAACCCAGGAGGCGGAGGTGGCAGTGAGCCCAGATCGTGCCATTGCACTCCAGCCTGGGCAACAAGAGCGAGACTCCATCTCAAAAAACAAAACAAAAAAAAGTTTTAAACAGTGCAACTAGCCTATAACAGCAGAAAGCCGGTTAGTGACTGCCTGGGCGTGAGGAAGGGGTGGGTTGCAGGGACCCACGTGGAAACTTTTGGGATGGATGGGACTCGTTTATGTTCACTGTGGCGATGGTTTCGCAAGTTTATATAGATGTCAAAACACGGCGAATCATAAACTGATAACGTGCTGTTTACTGTGCCTCAATTATACCTAAATAAAATTGTAGTAAGGATATGTATTTTGAGACGGAGTTTTGCTCTTGTTGCCCAGGCTGGAGTGCAGTGGCGTGATCTCAGCTCACTGCAACATCTGCCTCCCAGGTTCAAGTGATTCTCCTGCCTCAGTCTCACAAGTAGCTGGGATTACAGGTGTCCACCACCACACCCGGTGAATTTTTGTATTTTTAGTACAGACAGGGTTTCTCCATGTTTGTCAAGCTAGTCTTGAACTCCTGACCTCAGGTGATGCCCACCTCAGCCTCCCAAAATGCAGGGATTACAGACTTGAGCCACCATGCCTGGCCAAGAAAATATATATTTTAAAAGTCAGTTTTTGCCTCAAAGGTCACAATCAACAGAGTGACAGCCACCTATGGAATAGGATACCATATTTGCACATCATATATCTGAAAAGAGGTTCATATCCAGACTATACAAAGAACTATCGTAACTCAACAACAAAAAACTAGCAACATGATTTTTAAATGGGCAAAGAACTTAAACATGTCTGCAAAGAAGATATACTGATGGCCAACAGACACATGAAAAGGCACTCCACATCAGTGATAATTAGGGAAATATAAATCAGAACCACACCATTGCTATAAAAACAGGAAGTCACACATTTTCCCAAGGATATGGAGAAAGTGGAACCCTTGTGCACTGTGAATACACAAGGAAGACTGCGTGGCCGCCCCCCCCAAAATTAGACATAGAATTACGATATGATCCAGGAATGCCACTTCCGGATGCATACCTAAAAACGTTGGAGGCAGGAGCTCATACCCCCATGTTCACTGCAACGTTAGGCACAATGGCTCAAAAGTAGAAGCTACCCGGTGTTCATTGAAGAAGGGATGGGTAAACAACATAGGGTCCATCTGTACAGTGGAATGTTACTCACCTTTCCAAAGGAAGGACAGTGCAACTCATGCTACAAAGACCTCACTTGACACTAGAAAAAAATCATTTTAATAATGGTAGCAGTTTATCCTAGAATCTGTTACAACTAATAGGTAAAATGATGAAAACAGTGGTCTCATAAAATTGAATAATAGATAAAATGGGTTATACACTAATTAGAATATAATTATATATAGGGACCACAATTTATTTATTTTTAGTTTTTTAAAGACGGGGTTTCACCACGTTGGTCAGGCTGGTCTTGAACTCCCAACCTCAGGTGATCCGCCTGCCTTGGCCTCCAAAGTGCTTGGATTACAGGCGTGAGCCACCACGCCCGGCCATAGGGACCACAATTTATGTAATACTTTGGGACTAACAACAACAATTTGTATAATAAAATACTCCATGATAAAATTTGAATATACCTTCTAGTAGAGTACAAGAAAAAACGTCAGGTAGTGCAAACTATCATATGAAACACCAAATTTATCCTCACACTAACAGGAGAAAGGCTTATTAAAAAAAAAAAAAAAGATGCTAATTTGAAAAAAGATGTGTATCAGTTAGATAAACTTTTTTTGTTTGAAGCATTGGTTGTATGTAATGTCAAACAGAAGCAGCCATCTAGCTCTACCTGTTAGAACAAGATCTTTTCTGCCATCTGCTGGACGTTTGTCATAACTATACAAATGAGCTATAAAACATTCTAACTTTATTTTTAACGTGTGTATATGATGCTAGCGGCACCGGCTTAGATACAGCCACCTTGCCCCGTGCAAATCCGGAACTGACAAAGAGACACTGCGTCCCTACTTCTCCAGTTCTCATCCACTCCTCAGGTCTTAAACTTCTCATTGTAAGAAAAAAAATTATTTAGTGTCTGTAGCACAGAATAACTTCTCCCCATGAGTCCTCATTCTGCTGACGGTCCAACATTCAAAACTGTTCACCTTGGTCCTTCTTAATATTACAACCCTCACCCCCAACCAGTTTGTGTCTTCCCAACACAGTAACCTGAAATGGAAGTGGAAAGAACGTTCTTTCACTGGGGTACGCACACTGCCACCCAGGTGTTCAGCTTTCTGGAATTTTCCTGTTACTTACATGCTTTATTTGGTGCACAGGATTCTTTTACAAGTTCTGTCATCCCTGTGGACCACAAAGTACCAAGCCACCACTTCCATTTCAAGTTTTCCAACCTTTCTAGGTGAGCTATATTCTTGAGGTCCACAAATTTCTCTCTTCATCTTTTTTCTCTTCCCCATTCTGCCCCATCCACCTTCTGTTGTTCTTTCTTCCTCTGTCCTCTCCTAACCATCCAGAGGAATTTTTTTTTTTTGAGACGGTCTCACTCTGTCACCCAGATTGGAGTGCAGTGGCACAATCACAGCTCACTGCAGCCTCAACTTTCCAGGCTCAGGTGACCCTCCCCCATCAGCATCTGGAGTAACTGAAACTATAGGCTCACACCACCATGCCTGGCTAATTTTTCATTTTCTTGTAGAGACAGGGGTCTTTCTATGTTGCCCAAGCTGGTCTTGAATTCCTGATCTCAAGTGATCTGCCCACCTCAGCCTCCCAAAGTGCTGGGATTACGGGTATGAGCCACCGTGACTGGTCCGGAGGCATTTTTTTAAAAGTAATTCTTTGGCCAGGCACAGTGGCTCATGCCTGTAAGCCCAGCACTTTGGGAGGCCAAGGCGGGTGGATCACGAGGTCAGGACTTAAAGACCAGCCTGACCAATATGGTGAAACCCCATCCCTACTAAAAAAAATACAAAAATTAGGCAGGCATGGTGGCATGCACCTGTAGTCCCAGCTACTCGAGAAGCTGAAGCAGGAGAATCACTTGAACCTGGGAGGTAGAGGTTGCAGTGAGCCCGATCGCACCACTGCACTCCAGCCTGGGTGACAGAGACTCCATCTCCAAAAAAAAAAATTTACTCTTTATTTTTAATTTTTGTGGGTACATAGTAGGTGTAAAATGTATGGGTTACATGAAATATTTTGATATAGGCATGCAATGCCTAATAGTCACATTAGGGTGAATATCCATCACCTTAAGCATTTAGCCTTGTGTTACAGAAATCCAATTTACTGTTTTAGGACCATTGAATTATTCTTGACTATAGTCACCCTGCTGTGCTGGAAAATACTGCCTTATATAGTCTTTCTATTTTTGTACCCATTAACCATTCCCACCTCCCCCACAACCACTGCCTGTCCCAGCCTCTGGTAACCATCCATCTACTCTCTATGTCCGTGAGTTGAATTGATACAATTTTTAGATCCCACAAATAAGTGAGAACATGTGAAATCTGTCTTCCTGTGCCTGGCTTACGCCACTTAACAGCATCACCTGCTGAAAGCATTTTTAATGCTGTTCCCTCATTGCCTGATCAACTATTTCTAGGCCTTTAGACATAGATTCAATCATCCTAAAGCACTTTTGGTGAGGGTCATTACTGAAATCTTTGCTCTTAATAGTTTATTTATTTTATTAGGTGGCTATACCACCTAATACTTAAAAATGCATTTTTCTTAACAGTGGGCCCCCTGGTTCTCTCTCACCTTCGTTATTTAAAGACTAGAGATGAGGGCATCATGGACTTCTTCATACAGAACCCCAGGAGTAGAAAGACACCCTATCACTAGCAGGCCCCAGGCAGTTTTGGGTCAGGCCACCTTGCAAAATGCTTAGTAGAACAGCACTTGCTCCCTCTGGGCAGACTCTCTGCAAGGGAAAGGGACAGGGCTTCTGTGTCACTTACCAGTCTATTGCTTCCCAGCTTCTAAGTCCACCAGTTCAGTCCTGGCTCAAAAATGACGGGACTGTCCTGGCTCCTTTGCAGCTAGCGCAGTTCTAAGCTCAGCCACTAGAGGGGGCATGAGGGCTATCCCAGGAGGAGGAGACTCCACTGTGCCGCCATCTTGCTCTTTCTTCTTGCTCCTGTTATGGCCTGTCAGTCCCACAAGAATGGGGCCCCCTGGCATGTTTGCGGCCCCAGCTCCTGCCTGTGACTGCCTCACCACAGCCCTCTCCATACGCCAGCCACCAGCCTTGGCCCCCGCACCCCAGTTAGCTGTCTCCTACTTCCCTGGTGACCATGGTCCAGCCCTGGAACAACCAGAGGCCTCAACCAGATCCCCCCCCACTGAGGTTCATACCTTCACTCTTGACTTGCCCCTCCCTTGGCGTAATTAAAAGTCTTGGCCGCTTTTTGATGTTTGTTTCTTATCACCCAACAGCTGGACAAGCTGATAAGCCTGGGTGCTCCCTCTGCTAGTGCCAGTGGGGAGTTCAAACTCTGTGCTGTAGCCCTGGCTGTGGAAACCAGCCTCCTTTCTCTGCCCTCTCAAGGTACATTCAGACCATTTTGGGAAAGCCCAGTCTGCTCTCTTTAGAAATCCTGTTATGTGATAAGCTTCATACCCTCTCGGAGAGTGTGTGTGTGTGTCATCAAGTCTTAACATTCAAACTCAATTTTGGGTGATGTAATCCTTTTTCTCCAGGGCTGTCCCAACATTTGCACTGTTACAGCCTCTCACCTGCTCAAGCCAGGATTGGGTAGGTGCACCTGAAATCCATCCATTCTCCTTTCTGTCTCCCAGAAAACCGTAAGAGAATCTTGATTTCTCCCATATCCTCGTTTACCCAGCACCCTCCAATCCATTTTCACTTGTCAGGCATGCTGAGCTTAAGTTAGGTAAACCTAATTGTACTGTTACAGTCTTTAAAATTTGTCAGTGGATTCTCATTCCTCTGACAAACTTTCCACCCTAGGTATCCTTCCTTCAGAGGTCTTTTTTCTTTATAGTTAGGCCCATGTTGTGGTTAATAATTATTTCAGAGGTCAGAAAGCTTTTCTCCATAAAGGAGCAGAGAATATATATTTTATATTTTGCAGGCTATTCGGCTCTGTTGGATATTCTTCTCTGGTTTGCGCATATTACAACCCTTAACATAAAAAACAATTCTTGTCCAGGTGTGCTGATTCACACCTGTCATTGCAGCACTTTGCAAGGCCAAGGAAGGAAGATCACTTGAGCTCAGGACTTTGTGACTAGCCTGGGCAACATAGTGAGACCCTGTCTCTACAAAAAAACTAAAAAATTAGCCAGGCTGACCAGGCAGGATTGCTTGGACTGACTTATTTCACTTAATATAATCACCTGTTGGAAGCTCGGGCCCAGGAAGTTGAGGCCTCAGTAAGCTATGATCATGCCACTGCACTCTATCCTGAGAGGCAGAATAAGACCCTGTCAGAGAAAAAAAAAATCCTATTTTTAGCTTGTGGGCTGTTGAAAAACTAGGTAGCAGGTCATTGTGTGCCAGTCCCTGCTTTATATTAAATGCTGCTTGTGCAAATTGCTGTGGGCTTTTTCTCTTGTTTGGACCCTGACTGATACAGGTTCTCAGTGCAGTTTCTCCTCCAAAACTCCCCAATCATTTTTCCCTGGAGAAAGAATACGTTAGAAAGTGGTTAAAGGCCAAAAGTCCAAAACTAGTGCGTCTCCAGCTACACAGAAAAGCACCAAGAGTGGGCCGTACACATCCCCCATTCAGCAAAATTAAACATCATGGAGGAAGGCACCCCCAATCAGTCTCTGAACTCAGAAGGGTCTTCCTGAAGTACAGAGAGCAGCAGAGACTGACAGTCACTAGGGTCATCAGTGGTCATTTACTAAAATGAAGTCATTTTGTAATGCACACGCTCAGGTCACACCCCCACTACTAAATCAGCAGCTCTGAGTTTGGGGCCCACCCATCTGTGCATTAACAAAGTCTTCATGGGATGGTAATGTCACTAAGACCAACTAGTCACCAGAGACTCCGAATGCCTCTGTAGTTCAAGAGTCAAATTGGGAATTTAGAGGTTGCCAACTTTAGGCCGAAAAATACACCATCTGGGGCAGGGAGGCAAATAGGCAGAGCAGAGAGGATTGCGGGGGCAGTGAAGATACCCCCCCCATGATACTCTGATACTCCAGTGGTGAATACTCATCATTAGGCCTTTGTCCAAACCCACAGGATGTACAACACCAAGAGCGAGCCCTAATGGACACCACGGAGTCTGGGTGGTGAGGATGATGTGTCCACGCAGGCTCACTGATGGAACAAGCGCCCCGCTCTGCTGGGGGATGCTGGTGGGGGAGAGGCTGTGCTGTGTGGGGAGGGCGTCTAGGGGCACTCTGTGCTGTCCACTGAATTTCCCTGTGAACCTGTAACAGCTCTGAAAAATAAAAGTCTAAAGCCAGGCATGGTGGCTCACACCTATAATCCCAGCACTTCTGAAGGCCAAGGTGGAAGGATTGCTGGAGGCCAGGACAGATCCCATCACTACAAAAAATTATTTCAAAAATTTTGAATAAAATAATATTGATAAAGCCTAATACAATCAATACGGGACACAGTGGCTCACACCTGTAATAGCACTCCGGGGGGGCCAAGGCAGGAAGATCACTTGAACTCAGGAGTTCACCACCAGGCTTGGGCAAGGTGGCAAAACTCATCTCTATAAAAAATACAAAAATCAGCTGACATGGTGTGGTGTGCTCTTCAATCCCAGCTACTCCAGTGGCCAAGACAGCAGAATTTCTTGAGCCTGGGAGGTCAAGGCTGCAGTGAGCCGTGATCATGCCAGTGCACTCCAGCCTGGGTGAAAGAGTGACACCCCATTTAAAAAAAAAAAAAAAATACAGGATGCCCAATAGAAGCTGAGTTTCGGATAAATAATAAATAATTTAGAACATGCTCATACTTTAAAAATTGTTTATTTGAAACACAAATGTCCCCAGGCATTGTGTATTTAATCTGGACACCCTACTTTGACAATTTTACTTTACAGCAAGACAGTGGGTAACAGCATGTCAGTCAGAATCCTCAGTTGTTTGTTATAAGATGTTTGATTTTTGAAAGAACAACACAAACCAAAATAACCCTATAAGAAAACAACAGACATGATGAAACAGAAAACACAAGTCAGGGTGGAGAATAAATGTTTCCTCAGACATCCTGGTGAGGCCTATCTAGGGCCCCCCCCCGCTGTGTGTCAGGCCCTTTCGTGTGCTCTGTGTGTCATATGTCATCTGATAACAACAGTGAAAATCATCCTTCACATAGGATGTGAAGACATAGACCTGATTATGGAATCACCAGGAAGTGGTTTTGCAGTGTGTTTTCTGGTGACGTTTTAACGTTTCAGGCCGACCAAAGGCTCTTGGACATTTGGAGCATTTATAGGGTTTCTCTCCAGAGTGGATGCGCTGGTGCTGTTTCAAGTTCTTCCTGTAGGTGAAAACTCTCTTGCAGACTTTACATTCGTAGGGCCTCTCCCCTGTGTGGCTCCTCTTGTGACATTTCAAGGAGAATGTCCTGGTGAACCGCTTCTGGCAGACGTCACACGTGTAGGGCTTCTCGCCAGTGTGGGTGCGCTGGTGAACTCGGAGGTCTGAGAGCTGCATGAAGCGCTTCTCACAGAGATGACACTGAAAGCATCTCTCTCCTGTGTGTGATCTCTTGTGGATGACTAGCTTGCCGTAATACTTAAACCTCTTACTGCACACGTCACATGCAAAGGGCGGCAGGGCCTCGGCTTCTTGGCCATCGGGGTGACTGCCTGCATCCGCAGGGCCTGGGGAATGAACTGGATTCATCCCAGCTGGTCCCGGGGATTCTCTGTTGCCCACAGGTGTGGCTCCGCCTTGAGGCTCTTCTTGGGAAATGGAGGTGGTGTCTGGTTTGCTTCTTTTGGGACCTCTCGGATTCAGAGAGTCTCTGTCCTCGCTGTGAGTCGAAGCTTCTGTCTCCACCGTGCAGGCAGAAGCTGTGTCAGCATCCACATTCTCCACAGGTTCTATCCCCTTCTTTGCTCTCACCACACCTGCTGGAGTAAGAGATTCCACGAACAACAGTTAATAAGGCGCATTTTCAATACACCAAATTCATTGCAACCAAAAACTCATGTTGGCTGAGAACTTCTGCCTTAGCCTCAAGCCTAAGACACTGGACCGTAGGTCTCCGGAAAGTGGAGCATGGAGAGGATTCGGGAGCCGAGCACCAACTCCCCCCAGACGTGATACTGCTGGGCCCCCAGTCCCATACCCAGGAAGAGAGTGGCTAATTTTTCCAGGTCCAAATCTTCATACTCACTGTGGCCCTTTGGAAGCTGAGGCTCCGGTAATGTAAGTCCTGGGTTCTCTTCGCTGTTTTCCTTCAGATTCTCCTCCAAGGTCTGCTTGGGTCCCGGAGACTTTGGGTCACCTTTTACGTCAGTAGTCTGTGGCAGCAGGGAGTCCTCTCCCTAACAATGAAAAACCGAGAGCAATGGCTGCCGGGTCTAAACTGGTGGAAGCAGAAACATCTCCGTCCCTTTCTGATTGGATGCACCAACCTTTCTAATGACACAGGTGTGGAAACGTGCAGACTTCCTCTGGGCCACCCCGTCACCCCAAGTCAACAGCACCACCTCATTTCTCAGTCTGTTCCTGATCGGTACCCCCATATTCTAAATCAGCTCCTGTGCCTGGTGGTTTTCAGCTCTTTGGTTCTCTGAGCCTATTTCTCCCAGCCATGCCACCCTCTCCCCGCCCCTGACTCTGGAAGGAGCCCCTGACCTCGACCTAGGTTGAGGTCCCTCACCTGTGGCACCATTGGCATTGGGGCTGCATCACCCTCCTGGTGGGAGCACTCCTGTGCAGTGCAGAGACCCCACCTCCACCCTTTAGATGCTGTGAACACCCCACCACCCCTACAATGACACACAAAAACATCTCCACACATGGCCAAACGTGTCCTGAAAGGCAAAATCACCCCAGTTGAGAAACACTCCTCAAATTAAGAAATAGACAACTTGTAGAAAATGGGTTCCTGGCTGAATGATTTCATGAAATGTCTTTGAGGAAACTGGCTGTGAGGAAGGGACCTTTAGTTGATTCATCTGTGCCAACTGCCTCCCTCACTTCACTGACACCATTTCTTTTCTTTTCTTTTTTTTTTTGAGATGGAGACTCCCTTTGTCAACCAGGCTATACTGCAGTGACATGGTCTCAGCTCACTGCAACCTCTGCCTCCCAGATTCCAGCAAGTCTCCTGCCTCAGCCTCCCGAGTAGCTGGGATTACAGGCATGCGCCACCACACCCAGCTAATTTTATATTTTTAGTAGAGATGGGGTTTCACCATGTTGGCCAGGCTGGTCTTAAACTCCTGACCTCGTGATCCGCCCGCCTCAGCCTCCCACAGTGCTGGGATTACAGGCATGAGCCACCACGCCTGGCCCACTGAGACCATTTCTTACCCCCCCACACTAAATGCTAAAGCTTCCATGGTAGGAAAATGTAAAGTTTCACTCTCTGTGACGGCTCAGAAATGCCTGGGGATGTAACACATCCATGAAAAATGAATCTAATTTTGTCCTGTACCAAATCTCTAATCAGTCCAGAGGCACACTCAGTTTCCTCCTGTTCCTTCTCCCACCTCTGCCCAGACACCAGGGCCTCACACACTCACCTGCCCGCTGGACAATGCAGGGACCCTGGGCAGGGTCTGCAGCTCTCGGCTGGCCTGGCCTTCCCTGGGGTGCATGTCGTTCACAGAGGAGGCCTGCTGGCTGGACACGTCTCTCAGATCATCCCTGGCATGGCCGGGGGCTTCGGCCATCTGGACATCTGAGTCCTGCACGATATATTCTTTTCCCTGAAAGGTGACTACAGACTGTAGAGAAAAAAGACAATCAGACTCACTGTGAGAACCTGAAAGTAGCTCTCACATTCCCTGGGCCCTGCCATCATGCTCACACTTTGCTGTAATTAATGTTCAAAATCTTCCCAATGCACGGTCAGCTCTGTGGGCACAGCAGTCCTGTCTGAATTTTTTTTTCTCTAGAAGTACATAAATACGGGTCCTTTAAATGAAAGTGTCTCTAAACCAAAGAGAAGAAAAGGAGGAATATTCTGGGTGAATCCAGCTCAATTTGCTGACGGCAGCTCACCTTGTGTTGGAACTTAGGGGCTGCTGTGGGGGACCTGGAGAGAGATGCCTGGATCTCTGATGCCAACCACTTCCCTGCCTCAGGTGGGGACTTCTGGACCCCCCTTCAGTTCACTCTAATGCCTCTTTCCCTACGTTCCATCAGGCGTAATATTTTGCCAATGTCTTTCTTTCATGTTGGCCTCACACAGGGTGTGGGTGCCTGTATCCCCCTCTGCCTGTCCATCTCCTAGACCAGGGATGTGCAATATTGTCTGTGCTGATACCCTCCGCCTGTCCATCTCCTAGACCAGGGATGTGCCATCTCCGCACAGCTGATATTTGAAGCTGGATGAGTATTTGTCATGGTGTCTTGTCCTGAGCATTGGAGAATGTCTAGCTTGTGACAACCAAAAAATGTCCCCAGACACTGCCATGTGTCCCTGATGGGCAAACTCTCCTCTCCTTGGAAGCGCTGACCTAGAGCAGCCCCTCGTGTCCTCTCCAGTCCAGCTGCACCTTGCAGCCCCCAGCCCAGCTCCCCTTCCCTGCACCAACCATGAGCGTCCTACTCACCCATTTCTTGGGTCTTCTGTTATTCCGTAGCAGGTCCTCCAGCTCTTTGCAGCTCCGCACACCGTTCATCATGACTAAGACCTGGAGCTCCTGGGGCATGGAGATCATGAACTGCTCCATCACCAGCATGTCCAGGATCTGCTCTTTGGTGTGGAGGTCGGGCCTCAGCCACAGATGGCACAGCTCAGTGAGTTTCCTCAGAGCCTGGATGGGGTCCGACTGCTCCGGGCAGCTGAACATCCTGAAGTTCATGTGACAAGTCTCAGGGTACCCGTAGTGATTTCCAAGTGGAGTTTCTGGGGATGCCACAAACCGTGGCAGCTCTGACCCAGAACTGTTGCGGGCTTCTCCCTGACCCCATGAGGGTGTGCAATTTGCAGCCATATCTACTGGAGAATATTTCAGTCAGTCTCTTAGCAAACTCTTCCAGTAGCTGGTGTCTAATTGAGACCTGTGTACACAGGTCTTCTTTGGTTTTCCTCAGTTATCGATTCACTGTTCACTCAGAAGTCTGCAAAGAAAAGCAAGAACCCAATCAGTTTAAGTTTCTACTCCATCCGCCCCTCCCTTCTAAATCCCCCGTCCCAATCCTGGATGCGGCTTCTCCACAGTATCAGACTTGGCACCGTGGGAAATGAATCCACTCTTATTCTTCCAGTGTCTATACCTGACTACATGTTCTGGCTTAAAATCTGAATCCTCCCTGGATTCTGATCTCTAGGAAATCATTGTGCAAAGGCTGAATCCGTTTTCCTTTCAATTGGAACAACATGATTTTCAACTGTACATTAAATAGGACAGTTATGTGCAGTCCGAAAATCTGATGCAACGATCATGTCAGTTCTTTATGTTTTCCTGTGCACACAGGATTCAAGGCAAAGTCCTTAATCATCATTACGCTGAAAGATAGAGAAAAATACTTACAACCTACAATTTTCCCCCAGCACACTTTCGTGTTAACCTCAGAACATTTATTTGCTCCAGGGAAGGGGAGCATTAAGCAATCCTATGAGAATTAAGCTCCTACACAGATGCTGTTATTTTGGGTAAAATGGACATTCATAAATTTCATCATTTTTACCCCCTGTAAGTGCACAATTTCATGGCACTAAGACACACACTGTGTTATGCAAACATCACCACAAGTCTGTTCCCACAATTACCTCATCACCCCAAAAAACCCCATCCCAATCAGTAATCACCCCTGCTCCAGCCACCCCAGCCCCTGGCAATCACTAATCTACTTTCTGTCTCTAAAGGTTTCTCTATTCCTAATCTTATCTCAGAAAATAGATTTAAAGTCTAGTGCTTAATGAAATTTTCAGGAAGTGGGATCAGACAATAAGACATTTTAAAGGCTAGGCGCCATGGCTCACGCCTGTAATCCTGACACTTTGGGAGGCTGAACAGGAGGATCACTTGAGGTCAGGAGTTCAAGACCAGCCTAACCAACATGGTGACACCTCATCTCTACTAAAAATGCAAAAATTAGCTGGGTATGGTGGCACATGCCTGTAATCGCAGCTACTTGAAAGGCTGAGGCAGGAAAATCCCTTGAATTTAGGAGGTGGAGGTTGCAGTGAGCCAAAATCATGCTATTTTGCTCCAGCCTGGGCAACAAGAGCGAGACTGTCTCAAAAAAAAAAAAAAAAAAAAAAAAGAAAATATTTTTTGAAATGTGGTTCCAACTATAGTTTCATTAGGGAAGAACCACTGTGTGATACTCCCCAGGCATCCATTATTATCCCAGATCAACACCTGTGAGAACACAGCTCTGCTTTCCTAGCCACAGCCGGGGGATGCTTTCTGAAGGTCTTCAGAAAGAAAGACTTGACAGAATGGTCTTGGGAAAGGTCACGGGAAGCCTGGAGGATGGAAACCCACACCTCCTGGAAGGAATCTGAGCAAGTGCAGAACAGACAGACAGACATCCAGGGAGAGCATCGGCAGAGCGGGGGAGACAACCCAGAGGAGGAGACAATATTTACACACCATGCATCTCACATGGGCTCCTAGGCAAAGCACAAGCAACTCAGATTACTCCATATGAGAAAACACAGAACCCACTAGAAAGGGGTTACATGTGAAAGGCCAGCAGGTCTAGGAAAAGGTGCTCATCATCACTCATCTTCAGGACATGCAAATCCAAACCACAGGACACCTCTCACGCCGGCTAGAGTGGCTGTTCCCAAAAAGACCCATGACTCGAGAGTTGGAGAGGATTCGGAGGACAGGGAGCCTCGGCGCCCTGTGCTGGGAATGTAAATCAGTGCAGCCGATATGGGAGACAGTGTAGAAGCTCCCCAAAACATTATAAGTGGGACAACTGCGTGATCCGGCCATCCCGTTCCTGGGCGTGTACAGAGGAAAGGAAACCAGGACGTGGACTCCAAACCAGTGAACCTCGGGAGGGACAGAGGGAGGGAAGGTTGAAAAACTACCTACTGGGTGCTGTCCTCACATTCTGGGTGACGGGTTTAGTCACACCCCAAACCTCAGCATTGCTCCATAACACTCCTGCAACAAATCTGCACAGGTACCCACTGAATCTAAAATACACGTTCAAATTACGAAAAAATGTAAATAAAACAAGTAAGCAATATAAATAATAAGTAAAACCCAGTGGACTCACAGCAGCAGTGAGAAGAATGGTGGTTACCAGGGCTGGGGTGGGGGTTGGGGAAATGTAGGTCAAAGGGTACGAGTTTCAGTTGAAGAAATCAGCTCAGGAGAGCAATTGTCCAACATGGTGACTTTAGCTCATAGCAATGTATTGTACACTTGGAAATTGCTTTAAAAAAGTAGATTTCAAGTGTTCTCAAAACCAAAAATGGTTAGTCCATGAGTTAGGGCATATGAAGATTCGCTCAATTTAGCCATTTTACAATGCTTATATCCTACAAAGCACATTATGCTGTACACCACAAATATGTATGATTTTTATTTTTCAATTTAAAAGTAGATTAGTTTTTTTTGAAAAAGCATACAGATATGAGAGAGAAAAGGCAGCCTGAAATTCCAGATTAAAAGTGGCTTTGCCACAGGGAGCCCGCTGCTGCTCGGGAGGCCGAGGCAGGAGGATCATCGAGCCCAGAAGTTTGATAACAGCCTGGGCAACATAGTGAGAGCCTGTCTCTTAAAAAATTGATTTCATGTTCCTAGAAATCACCTTGTATTTGCTCTCACTTCTTTTCGCATTAAAGCAAGCAACGGGACACGGGAGAAAATAAATGTAGGTACAGGGGTCAGTGTTCAATTCTGGGAGTAGACAGCACTCAGGACACCCCAGGTAGGGACACTTAGCTCAGATTCTCATTGGCCTAGTAGGTGGATGCTCATTCATTAATGGCTTGATTTTATACCCTGTGGAAAGAGAAATTCCAGTGACGCTTTTTAACAAGTGGTGTGTGGGCAGCAAGGTGGCTCGTGCCTGTCATTCCAACACTTTGGAAGACCGAGTTGGGAGCATGCTTGAGCCCAGGAGTTCAGGACCAGCCTCGGCAACGTACTGAGAACCCACCTGTACAGCAAAGTAGCCAGGTGTGTTGGTGTGTGCCTGTAGTCCCAGCTACTGGGGAGGTGTCCCCCGATCGCTTGAGACCAGGAATTGCAAGCCAGCCTGGGCAATGAGTGAGACCCTGTCCCAAAAATGTAACCTAACCATGATGAAAAAGTTAGTATTATTCCTATTTTACAGAAGAGTTACATAACAAACCAGAGTTAATAATGGGGTGCAGTACAGATCCGGTGCCTTCACAACGTCTGTGAGCAAATGCCTGAGAAAATAAACCCAAATCTTTCTGAAACCAACCCTCCGCCGCACGCCAGCTCCTAAACCCCGTAGACTGCTCCTGTGGACACTCACCTCTTTCCTGGTTTCCACCTCCGACCTCCTCGCGTCTGGGATGCGCTCTCCAACTGGCCGGGGAGCTGAACTGCTCTATTTATACAGAAGCCGAGGGACTCCAGGCCCCTTTTCTGGTTCCCTGCGCCGCCCCGTGATTGGTTTAGGGCCATAGAATCCATTTTAGGTGATTGACGTTGATTGCATTTCCCAATGAAACTCCACCCACAGGAAATTAAAGTATTAAACATGCCTACTGTGCAAATAACGTTGGTTTTTCCATTCTACTGAATTGTCGTATTTCTGAAGTATTTGGAGGCCTCAGAAAATACAGATTCACAAGTTTTAACCACTTTGGGTTTCTTCATGCCACACAGACAGTAATATCCTAATAAATAAAGTAAAGGACGTGTTCAGAGTTGGTGGGGGCCGGGCGCAGTGGCTCATGCATGTAATCCCAGCACTTTGGGAGGCCGAGGTGGATGGATCATCTGTCAGGAGTTCCAGACCAGCCTGACCACCGTGGCGAAACACTGTCTCTACTAAAAATACAAAAATTAGCTGGGCGTGGTGGCGGACGCCTGTAATCCCAGCTACTTGGGAGACTGAGGCGGGAGAATTGCTTGAACTGGGGAGGTGGAGGTTGCAGTGAGCCGAGACTGCGCCATTCCATTCCCGCCTGGGGGACAGAATGAGACTTCGTCTCAAAAAAAAAAAAAAAAAAAAAAAAGAGTTGGTGGATTAATATCAAACCAGTGATTTAATCCAGTTTAAGCAAGGTCTTCACATGTGAATGTCAAGATATTCAAAAATAAAGATAGTCAGTGCTGATACATAATGATATTAGTGATAATTCTTTACTTTTCTTTTTCAAACTTTTGGAATTGACATGGGAAAGCTTTGCTTGAACTAGACTAAATCACTAGTTTGATATCAGCCAAACTACCCTTGTATAAAAACAGTGGGAACCAGAGAAAGGCACATGGTCCCCACTCTGCATTCACTCCAGGATGGTGGGAGGGTGGTTTATAGATCCACTGAGGGTCCTACAGGGTTCCCTAGTTCTCAACCCCCTCAGGGCCCTCAAGCACGAAAAGCCTTAACGATAGGTGTGAATTTTACTGCCTGGATCTTGGAGTCATTGTGGAATGACAACTAAGTGCTAGGCATAATTAAATTACAATTTGGAAAGTTCACAGCATCTGCTGACTTACTCACAAATCAAATTGTGACTCCTTTTTTTTTTTTTTTTTTTTTTTTGAGACAGAGTCTCTCTCTGTCACCCAGGCTGCTGGAGTGCAATGGCGCCATCTCGGCTCACTGCAACCTCCACCTCCCGGGTTCAAGCAATTCTCCTGTCTCAGCCTCCTGAGTAGCTGGGATTACAGGCGCCTGCCACCACGCCCTGCTAATTTTTGTATTTTTAGTAGAGAACGGGGTTTCACCATGTTGGTCAGGCTGGTCTTGAACTCCTGATCTTATGATCAGCCCGCCTCGGCCTCTCAAAGTGCTGGGATTACAGGCGAGAGCCACCTCGCCCAGCCAACTCATTCATTTTTAATTCAGAGTAAACTTTCTCATCTAACATTTAAGATAAGTTGGAGGGCTGTTAATTTTACACTGATTCTGGTTGCAATCTTTGGGAAATCTTAAGGAAGCCACTGAATTTTGGGAACTTCAAACTCCCTGTGACTAGAACCAGAGAATTATTATCTTCCCGATGTGCCATTTAGAAGATAAATAAGAGTATGTGAGTAAAGTGCCCGATACAAGGTCATTTTGCCAAAAATTTCTGACACTTATTTTCTGATGCATTTTCTCATACTTTGTGATATTTTTCTTGTTAACAACTGAGATGTTGACTGTGAGTCAGAATGGAGTTATTAACTGGAATAAACTGGAGTCTGCCTAAAACCACCATCTATCTACCCAATTCCCTCAAATAATCTCCTCTTAAAACATGACATCTATTTCCATGAAGAATGTCCTTGGCATCTCGGTAGGGATTATGTTAGATCTGTAGATCTCTATTAATAGTATGGTCATTTTCACAGTATGAATACTTCCAATCCATGAACATGGAATATCTTTCCGTTTTTCTGCCCTCTTCATTTTCTCTCATCAGTATTTTATAATTTTTCTTGTAACGATCTCCTACCTCTGTGGATAAATTTGTTTATTTACTTATTTATTTTTAGAGCCAAGGTCTTACTCTGTCACCTTGGCTGGGTGCAATGGAGCACTCATAGCTCACTGCAGCCTCGAATTCCTGGGCTCAAGAAATCCTCCTGCTTCAGCCTCCTGAGTAGCTGGAATTACAGGCAAGCACCACCACACTTGGCTAATTTTAAAAGAATTTTTTTGTAAAGATGGGGGTATCACTATGTTGACCGGGCTGCTCTCCAATTCCTGGGCTCCATCTGTCCTTGGTGACTCAGGTCACCATGCTGATGTTTACATATCCCTGTACAGGGTGTAGTTATCACTATGGTCAAGCTAATTAATGTGTTCACCAACTCACATAGTTACTATTTTCTTTTCATTAGTTATTTATTTGTGTAATTCCTGGGTCAAGCAATCCTCCTGCCTCAGTGTCCCCAGTAGCAGGGACAAAGAAAATGTGCTGTGACACCTGGCTTGCTTTTCGTTTTTTTGGTGTGTGTGGGGGAGGCGGGGACGTGAAACACTTATGATCTATCATTTTAATTTTTTTACATCTTTAAGACAGAACCTCACTCTGTCACCCAGGCTGGAGTACAATGTCACAATCTTGGGTCATTGCAACCTCTGCCTCCCGGGCTCAAATGATCCTACTGCCTCCACTTCCCAAGTAGCTGGGAATACAGGCGCCACCATGCCCGGCTAATTTTTATAATTTTTGTAGAGATGGGGTTTTGCCATGTTACCCAAGCTGGTCTCGAACTCCCGGGCTCAAGCAATCCGCCCATCTCAGCTTCCCAAGTTGATTGAATTACAGGCATGAGCCACCAAGCCAGGCCCATGATTTATCTTTTTAGCAAATTTCAAGTATGCGATACAGTATGGATGCTTCTCGACTTACAATGAGGTCATATCCTGATAACCAGTGTAAACTGAAAATCTAGAAAATAAAATTGCATTCAATATCAGGTCATCTACGGAACATCCTAGCTTAGCCTAGGCTACCCTAAAGTCTGCTCCAAACACTACCTTCCCCTACAGTTGGGTAAAATTGTCCAACAGGAAATCCATTTTATAATGAAATGTTGACTATCTCGTGTAGTTTATTGAATACTGAACTGAAAATGACAATCAGAACGGCGGTGTGGGTCCTCCTCAGCAGTGTGCACAGCTGAAAGCAGCACCGTAAAGGAAAAAATTCTAAGTGGAGCTGTTGCAGGATGGAGTTGTCCACGTTCTAGGCGTGTTGAACAAAAAACTGAACGAACGCACAAAGTCACAAAAGGACAAAGCAACGAAAGACAAAGACACAAAAAATGGAGTAAGGAAAGCACAGATTTATTGAAGACAACTCACAAACTGGGAACGAGACTCCAGCAAGAGGTTCAAGAGCCTCCTCAATTAGGGTTTTTATTAACCTAAAGAAACCCAGTGATACCCTCCGTGCCTTTGAGAGGCCTCCCATTGGCTACACCCCATGAAGGATTGACCTGCGACCAATCAGAGGCTGAAGGGGAGGCTTGTCTTGTTATCACAGGAGTGAGGCTGTATCCTGCGTGCTGCCTAATCCTGCCTAGAACCTGGCTGCACCTGCTGTTCTTTTGCTTCTGCCTTAACTCCCGGTTGCCCTAATTCCCTATTCTCCTGCCTCGGAGCCATCAGAAGTCGGAGACAGTCTCTAACACTGACTACAGTCCCTAGTCCGTATAATACATCTTCAGAGCTTGTTCACCCTGCATGCCGCAAAATTTTCTCTTTTTTTCTTTTTATGAACCGGAACCTGGGACGCAGGAATTTTTGTAATCTACAAGAGAACTCTACTCTTCAGTAGTTTCTTCACCTCCCTTTGTGACCCAGGAAGACCTGGAAAATGGGAACATGGTTCTTGTTTTCACTTTGCTTCTTTTTACCACATTCTCTGCCTCATTTGCTGATGAACTGGCTGCTAGCCCACACAGCTCCTCTCCTACCTATATTCTGAAATCTTTGTGACTTCAGCATCCAGGCACACAATCTCTTATGTTACTTGTAGAGTCAGGTCTCACTATGTTGTCCTGGCTGGTCTCAAACTCTGTCTCAAGAAATCCTCCTGTGTCAGCCTTCCAGAGTGCTGAGATAGCAGATGTGAGTCACTGTGGGCACTCAGGGTGCCTGGCCCTAATTCCTTTTCTGCCAGCCTGGAGGGGCAACCCCATGACTGAATGTGATTCTGAGGATGGTCCCACAATGAGATCCTTGTTGCAGTGCATCCATCTGAAGCACTGCACATCTGAACTGGGACTGTTAACACCCCTGCAATGCAGTGTGGGGTGCCAGGGAGTGTCTGCTGATATTTCTGGCCAAAAAAAAATCTGTTTTGTTTACTTACTGTGTTAAAAGAAAGTCTGGGGTGAACAGTAGCTTTTTCTTTTAATCAGCTGTGAAAAAAAGTTGCAGATCTGCAAAAAAAAAAAAAAAAAAAAAAAAAAGCTAGGAGGGCTGTTTCATAGAAAAGTAGAGGGATTCAGTGTGGGTGAGGTTGCTTCAGATTCCTTATCTGTTTAGAAGTGACTGATTCACCCACCGTCGGGATGCTCATCAAGCAATGAACAATTTACCTCTATGGCACACAGCAGTAATAGCCAATCATCTCCAGGTGCCAGGCATGTCCTCATTTCATTCTCAACACAGTAACAAGGGGAGAGAGTGTTGAAAGACCACTGAAAGACAGAAGGTGGATGCTGTTTTGACAGACGATGATGTTTGGACTAAATGAATGACATGACATGATTTTCTCAAGAGTCCGAAGCTAAATAGAAACACGCAGAAGTCTCATCTCCAGCCCGCCAGGCCCCATTCTTTGAGCACATGTGAAATGTGTAAAGTTGACCCATTATACTAGGAGGCGGAGCTGCCACTATTTGAGTCACTGAATAGGGCTGAGACAGAATTGGGTTGACACTGCCAACTCCTAAAATTAGATCTAGACATTGTAGGTACATCACCGAATGCTCGGACGAATGCCTCTGCCTTCATAGAGCAGCTTTCTGACTTCTGTTTAGCATTTTCTTCAGAATAAGGTCTTAAAATAGCCCATACAGCCGGACGTGATGGCTGTTGCCTGTAATCCTAGCACTTTAAGAAGCTGAGGCAGGTGGATTGCTTGGGCTCAGGAGTTAAAGACCAGCCTGGGCAACATGACGAAACTCCGTGTGTACAAAAACATACAGAACAATTAGCCAGGCCCGGTGGTGCACACCTGTGGTCGCAGCTACTGGATAAGCTGAGGTGGGAGGATTGCTTGAACCAGAGAGGTTGAGGCTGCAGTGAGTTATGATTGTGCAACTGTCCTTCAGCCTGGGCAACAGAACAAGACCCTGTCTGAAAAAACAAAAAAAGAAAAAGAAATTAGCCTATATAGGGGAAGAGGAAGAACAAGGAGCTCAGTCACAATGACATCAGCCGTCCAGGGTGATGGCTATGGCTTGCCCATGAGTACTGGCAGCTGAGATGAGGAGAACTGGTCAAATTCTGAACTCGTTTTCAAGTTTTAAGAGAATCTCCTTTTTTTTCCCTCGTGGTCTTACAGAGGTATATTGACATACAATAAATCACACATATCCAAAGGGCCCAATTTAATAAAGTGTGGAATACTACTCAGCAGTGAAACCAAGAACATGGATGAATCTCAAAATAATGATGAAGATGAAAGGGGACAGACAGAAAAAAAAGTGCATCTGGCATGATTCTATTAATATAAAAATCTAAAAATTTCTATCACTAGGCTGGGCACAGTGGCTGACACATGTAAACTCAGCACTTTGGGAGGCAAAAGCAGGTGGATTGCTTGAGCCGAGGAGTTCAAGATCAGCCTGGGCAATATAGTGAGACCCCCATCTCTACAAAAAATAGGAAAAATTAGCCGGACATAGCGGTCCCAGCTACTTGGGAGGCTGAGGTAGGAGGATCACTTAAGCCCGAGAAGTTGAGGGTGCAGTGAGCCGTCATCGAACCACTGCAATCATACCACTCCAGCCTGGGCAGCAGAGCAAGACCCTGTCTCAAAAAAAAAAGAAAAGAAAAGGAAGGGAGGAAGGAAAGAAGGAAAGAAAAGAAAATTCTGTCACTGATCTGTGGTGACACAGAGAACATCAGTGGTCCAGAGTTGTGGGAGGGAGAGATGCTGAAGAGCCTGGGGAAACGTTGGAGGATGGTGGGAATGCTCACTTTTTTGATTACAGTAATGACTCCGTGAGTATGTACAAATGTTAGAACTTGTACTCTGGACATGCAGGCACAGGAACTAGCTAGAGGAGCTGCTGCACAGCCGCGTGAATGTACCAAAGGCCGCTAAACCGTACAGATAAAACAATTTTATTTTGTGTGAAATTTATGTCAATAAGTAAATTAATGAGGTATAGGATTTGTTGAGAGAGTAAATTTGCCATGTGAAGGAAATGCAGGCATCAAGGATAACCCCGCAAATCTTCTGGATTGCACACCCAGGGGGCTGGAGCTGCCTTTACTGAGATGGGGAAAGATGTGGGCGGTTTGAGATGCCTGGTGATTGACAGGTCTGTTAGGCATCCAAGGCGAGGGAAACTCCACATTCACATGAGGGAAGGCTTGTGGCTGTTCACACATTCTTAGGCTTTATTTTCTTTTTGTTATTATTATTAACGTTATAAATTTACCAAAACAGGTACGTATTTATGGTGTACAACACAATGTTTTGATACATGTATACAAAGTGCAATGGCTAAATCAAATAATTTGACATGAGTGACCTTGCATACTTAGCTCTTTTGTATGAGGAGAACATTTATTCATTCATTTATTTTTGGAGACAGGGTCTGGGTCTGTTGCCCAGGCTGGAGTGCAGTGGCGTGATCACAGCTCATTGCAGCCTTGACCACCAGGCTCAAGCAATTCTTCTGCCTCAGACTCCCAAGCAGCTGAGACTACAGGCTTGCACCATAACGCCCAGCAAACTTCCGTGTTTTTGTACAGATGGGATTTTGCCATGTTGCCAGGCTGATGTCAAAATTGTGCTTTCAGCTGTGTACATTACTGAGGAGTAGCCACACGCCATCCAATTGTCACTTTCAGTACAATATTTAATAAACTACATGAGATGGTCAACACTTTATTATACAATAGGGTTCCTGTGGATGCTGTTGCCCAACTGGAGGGGAATGTAAATGTTCTGAGCAGGTTTAAGGTAGACTAGGCTAAGTGATGATGTTCAGTAAGTGACCTAATATTAAATGCATTTTTATTTTCTATATTCTACATTCACAATGCATTTATCAGGATCTAACTTCATTATAAGTCAAGGAGTATCTGTACTGTGTCATATACTTGAAATTTGCTAAGAGGGTTTAGCTTAAATGTTTCCACCACACACACACACACACACACACACACACACACACACACACACACATCAAGAAATAAAAAAGAAAGCCAGATGGGCCGGACGCGGTGGGTCACGCCTGTAATCCCAGCACTTTGGGAGGCTGAGGCGGGAGGATCACGAGGTCAAGAGATCGAGACCATCCTGGCCAACGTGGTGAAACCCCGTCTCTGCTAAAAATACAAAAATTAGCTGGGTGTGGTGGCGCGCGCTTGTAGTCCCAGCTACTCGGGAGACTGAGGCAGGAGAATTGCTTGAACCCGGGAGGCGGAGGTTGCAGTGAGCCGAGATCGTGCCACTGCACTCCAGCCTGGCGCCTGGCGACAGAGTGAGACTCTGTCTCAAAAAAAAAAAAGAAAGCCAGTTGGGTCTCCTGCCTGCAGTCCCAGCTGCTAGGGAGGCTGAGGCAGGATTGCTTGAGCCAAAGAGTTGAGAAATAAATGAATAAATAATAAGGAGGAAAGAACCTGGTAACTATGTGCAGTGATGGAGACGTTAACTTGCTTGGTCCTGGCAATTGCATCACAATGTATACCTGTTTCCAAACTTCAGCCTAGTGACCTTCGTTAACAATAATGTGTTCAGGCCGGGCGCGGTGGCTCACGCCTGTAATCCCAGCACTTTGGGAGGCCGAGGCACGTGGATCACGAGGTCAGGAGTTCAAGATCAGCCTGGCCAAGATGGTGAAACCTCATCTCTACCAAAAATACAAAAATTAGCCAGGTGTGGTGGCAAGGACCTATAATTCCAGCTACTCGGGAGGCTGAGGCATAGAATTGCTTGAACCCAGGAGGCAGAGGTTGCAGTGAGCCAAGATCTCGCCACTACACTCTAGCCTGGGCGACAGAGGGAGACTCTGTCTCAACATAATCATTATTATTATTATTATTATTATGTGTTGGGAAAGTCTGAGGCAGGGCAAGGAGTAAAGGGCATCCGAATTTAGAAGGAGGACGCTGAATTGTCTCTCTCTGCAAACAACATGATGTCATCTATAAAAACTCCTGAAACCTCCACCAGGAAAACTGAGAACTGATGAAGGAGTTCAGCAAAGTTGCAGGATACAAAGTCAATAGTGTTTTTATACACCAACAACAAACTAGTGGGCCAAAAATCAAGAAAAGCAATCTCATTTGCAATAGCAAAAGAACCCCCCAAAACCTGGGAATACATTTAACCAGAGAGGTGAAAGATTTCCACAAGAAAAGCTAGTAAGCACTAATGAAAAAAACTGAAAAAGACCACCAAAAATGGAAACCTATGTTCACAGAATGGAAGAATTAATCTTGTGAAAAAGACCATACTATTAATAGACATGGACAGATTCGATGCAATCCCTTCCAAAATACCAATGACATCCACAGAAATAGACTGAGTTTCCAGAGGGGAGGATTTGGGGGAATTGGTTAGGCAGATGGTAGTTTAGACAGCTCCCAGGTAATTCCAGTGAATAATTCCATTCTTAACTCTAACTCATTGTCAACACCTCAGTGGTAACCAGAAAAAATATGACAAAGTATGAGAACATGCATCAGGGAATAATTGTTACCACTTCTTGGCAAAATGACCTTGCATAGAGCACTTTACTGACATAGTCTTATTTCATCTTCAAAACAACACATCAAGAAAGTTCTACTCCCCAGAAGTTTGAAGTTTCCAGAGTGAAGGGGCTTAAGATTTTCCAAGGATTTAAACCAGAATCAGTGTAAAACCAGTAGCCCTCCAATTTATTCGACAGGTCAGATGAGGTTTCCTCTGAAATTTAAATAAATAAGTCACTATTTGAACGGATTTGTGAGTCATTCAGCTGATGCTATGAAAGTCCAAAATTATAATCTAATCCTTCGTAGCACTTAATTTTCATTCCACGTGGACTCCATGATCCACACAGTAAAATTCCCACCCACCATTAAGGCTTTCCATGCTTGAGAGCCCCAACTGAGGGGGTTGAGAACTAGGGAACCCTGTAGGACCCTCAGTGGATCTGTAAACCAGCCTCCCATCATCCTGGAGTGAACGCAGAGTGGGGGACCATGTACCTTTCTCTGGTTCCCACTGTTTTTATATAAGGATAGGTTGGCTGATACCAAACCAGTGATTTAATCTAGTTCAAGCAAAGCTTTCGCATGTCAATTCCAAGTTTTTTTTTTAAGTAAAAAAGTATCACCAGTATTCATTATGTGTCAACAATGACTGTCTCTGTTTTCAACATCTTGACCTTCACATGTGAAAGCTTCCCTCGAAGTAGATCAAAACACTGATTTGTATTAATCCACCAGCTCTTAACATGTCCTTTACTTTATTGTTATGATATTACTGTCTGTGGTATGAGGGGACCCAAAGTGGTTAAAACTTGTGAATCTGTATTTTCTGAGGCCTCCAAATACTTCAGAAATATGACAAATAACTCAGTAGAGCGGGACGACCAACGTGATTTGCACAGTAGGGCATGTTTAATACTTTAATTTCCTGTGGGTGGAGTTTCATTGGGAAATGCAATCAACGTCAATCATCTAAAACGGATTCTATGGCCCTAAACCAATCATGGGGCGGCGTAGGGAACCAGAAAAGGGGCCTGGAGTCCCTCGGCTTCTGTATAAATAGAGCAGTGCTCCCAGCCAGTTGGAGAGCGCATCCCAGATGTGAGGAGGTCGGAGGCGGAAGCCAGGAAGGAGGTGAGCGACCAGTTAGGATGCCTATTGGGTTTAGGAGTTGGCGTGGGGTGGAGGGGTTGGTAACAGAAAGATTTGGGTTTATTTTCTCATGCATTTGCTCGGAGACCTTGTGAAGGCAGTGGGTCTCCTCTCCATCTTTTTAAAATTTTTTTATTTTTTACTTTTTTTTCTTAAGACAAGGTTTCACCATGTTGGCCAGGCTGGTCTTGAACTCCTGACCTCAAGTGATCCGCCTGCCTCGGCCTCCCGAAGTGCTGAGATTACAGGCGTGAGCCACCACGCCCAGCCTCCTTTCCATCTCATTATTAACTCTGACTCGTTATGTAACGCTTCCGTAAAATAGCGATCCGCCCGCCTCTGCCTCCTGAGTGGGTGGGACTACAGGCATAAGCCACAACGACCGGATAAATTTTTTGATTTGTTCTGTAGAGATGAGGTCTCGGTGTGTTGCACAGGCTGGTCCTGAACTCCCAGCCTCGAGCGTACCTCCCCATATGGGACTTCCAAAGTGTTGGAATTACAGGTGTGAGCCACCTTGCCTGCCACACACCCTTCTTAAAAAGGGTTGCTGGGCCGGGCGCGGTGGCTCACGCCTATAATCCCAGCACTTTGGGAGGCCGAGGCGGGTAGATCACGAGGTCAAGAGATTGAGACCATCCTGGTCAACATGGTGAAACCCCGTCTCTACTAAAAAATACAAAAATTAGCTGGGCGTGGTGGTGCAGCCTGTAGTCCCAGCTACTCGGGAGGCTGAGGCAGGAGAATTGCTTGAACCGAGGAGGCGGAGGTTGCGGCCAGCCGAGATGGCGCCATTGCACTCCAGCCTGGGTAACAAGAGCGAAACTCCACCTCAAAAAAAAAAAAAAAAAGCATTGCTGGATTTTCCCTTTCCACAGAGTAAAATCAAGCCATTAATGAATGAGCATCAACCTACTAGGCCAATGAGAATCTGAGCTCCCTACCTGCGTGTCCTGTGTGCTGTCTACTCCCAGAATTGAACACTGACCCCTGTACCTGCCTTTATTTTTTCCTGTGTCTTGTTCATAGCTTTAATGGGAGATGAACTGAGTTCAGATACAAAGTGGTTCCTAGGAACATGAAACCACTTTTTTTTTTTTTTTTTAAAGACAGGCTCTCACTATGTTGCCCAGGCTGTTATCAAACTTCTGGGCTCCAGTGATCCTCCTGCCTCGGCCTCCCGAGCAGCAGCGGGCTCCCTGTGGCAAAGCCACTTTTAATCCGGAATTTCAGGTTGGCTTTTCTCTCTCATATCTGTATGCTTTTTCAACAAAAAATTAATTTGCTTTTAATTGAAAACTAAAAATTGTATATATTTATGGTATACAGCATAATGTGCTTTTTAGGGTGTCAACACTCTAAAATGGCTACATTGAGCTAACTCATGGACTAACCATTTTTGGTTTTCGAGAACACTTGAAATCTACTTTTTTAAAGCAATTTCCAAGTGTACAATACATTGTTATGAGCTGAAGTCACCACATTGGACAATTGCTCTCCTGAGCTGATTTCTTCAACTGAAGCTCGTACCCTTTGACCTACATTTCCCCAACCCCCACCCCAGCCCTGGTAACCACCATTCTTCTCACTGCTGCTGTGAGTCCACTGGGTTTTACTTATTATTTATATTGCTTACTTGTTTTATTTACATTTTTTCATAATTTGAACGTGTATTTTAGATTCAGTGGGTGCCTGTGCAGATTTGTTGCAGGAGTGTTATGGAGCAATGCTGAGGTTTGGGGTGTGACTAAACCCGTCACCCAGAATGTGAGGACAGCACCCAGTAGGTAGTTTTTCAACCTTCCCTCTCTCTGTCCCTCCCGAGGTTCACTGGTTTGGAGTCCACGTCCTGGTTTCCTTTCCTCTGTACACGCCCAGGAACGGGATGACCGGATCACGAAGTTGTCCCAGTTTTAATGTTTTGGGGAGCTTCTACACTGTCTCCCATATCGGCTGCACTGATTTACATTCCCAGCACAGGGCGCCGAGGCTCCCTGTCCTCCGAATCCTCTCCAACTCTCGCGCCATCGGTCTTTTTGGGAACAGCCGCTCTAGCCGGCGTGAGGGGTGTCCTGTGGTTTGGATTTACACGTCCTGAAGATGAGTGATGATGAGCACCTTTTCCTAGACCTGCTGGCCATTCACAGGTCTCCATCTGAGATGTCCACACTTGCCCCCTCCTAGTGGGTTCTGTGTTTTCTCATATGGAGTAATCTGAGTTGCTTGTGCTTTGCGTAGGAGCCCGTGTGAGATGCCTGGTGTGTAAATATCGTCTCCTCCTCTGGGTTGTCTCCCCGCTCTGCGGATGCTCTCCCTGGATGTCTGTCTGTTCTGCACTTGCTCAGATTCCTTCCAGGAGGTGTGGGGTTTCCATCCTCCAGGCTTCCGGTGACCTTTACCGAGACCCTCCTGTCAAGTCTTTCTTTCTGAGGACCTTCGGAAAGCATCCCCCGGCTGTGGCTAGGAAAGCAGCCCTGCGTTCCCATAGCTGTTGGCCTTGGAGGATAATTAATGCCTGGAGAGTATCACACAGTGGCTCCTGCCTGATGAAGCTACACTTAGAACCAGATTTCAAAACATTTTTCTATTGTCGGATCCCACTTCCTGAAAATTTCACAGAGCACTGGACTTTAAATCCATTTTCTGAGATGAGATTAAGAATAGAGAAACCTTTAGAAACAGAAAGTAGATTAGGGATTGCCAGGGGCTGGCGTGGGTGGGCAGGGGGTGCTTCCTGATGGGCATGGGGCTTTTTTGGTGGTGATGAGATAATTGTGGAACTAGACAGTGGTGATGTTTGCACAACCTGGTGCATGTCTAGCACCATGAAATTGTGCTCTTGAGGAGGGTAAAAATGGTGAAATTTCTGAATGTACATTTTACCAAAATAACAAAAACATCTACGTAGGAGCTTAATTCTCACAGGATTCTTTAATACACTCCCTTCCCTGGAGCAAGTAAATGTTCTGGGATTAACACAAATATGTGTCGGGGGAAGACATTCTGTTCTAACTCTTTTTCTCTGTCTTTTTGCATAATTATGACGAAGGGCTTTGCTTTGGATCTTGATGGGAAAACAAAGAATTTATCTTATTGTTACATCAGATTTTAGGACTTCACGTAACTATCCTATTTAATTTATAGTCAAGAATAATGTTGTGTTAGCGGTAGCTCATGCCTATAATCCCAGTACTTTGGGAGGCCGAGTTGGGTGGATCATGAGGTCAGGAGTTCGAGATCAGCCTGGCCAACACAGTGAAATCTGGTCTCTAATCAAATGCAAAAGTTAGCTGGGCATGGTGGCGCATGCCTGTACTCCCATCTACTGGGGAGCCTGAGGCAGGAGAATTGCTTGAACCGAGGAGGTGGAGGTTGTGAGTGGAGGTCACGCCACTGCACTCCAGCCTGGGAGACAGAGCGAGACTCCATCTCCAAAAAAAAACAAAACATAATGTTGTTCCAATTGAAAGGAAAACGAATTCCGTCTCCACAGTGATTTCCTAGACATCAGAATCCAGGGCAGCATTTAGATTTGAGACCAGAGCATCCAGTCAAGTATAGACACTGGAAGAATAAGAGAGTGGATTGATTTCCACGGTGCTGAGTCTGATGCTGCTGAAGAACTAGCGTCCAGGATGAGGGATTTTGAGGGGAGGGCCGGATGGAGTAGAAACTTAAACTGATCAGGCTCATGCTTTCCCCCCCCCCAGACTTCTGAACAAACAGTAACTCCATTACTGAGGAAGGCCAGGGGAAGCCTGTGTGGAAGGAGAGAACACAGAACTTACATCCACATATCTGCATTCCTATCTTGTATAGACAGGTATCAGTTAGATACCAGCTACTGGAAGAGCTTTCTCAGAGACCGATCACAAAATTCTCCGCTAGATATGGCTGCAAACTGCACACCCTCATGGGGTCAGGGAGAAGCCTGCAACAGCCGTGGACTGCAGCTGCCACGGTCTGTGGCATCCTCAGAAACTCCACTTGGAAATCATGACCGGGACCCTGAAACATGTCACATGAACTTCAGGATGTTCAGCTGCCCGGAGCAGTCGGACCCCATCCAGGCTCTGAGGAAACTCACTGAGCTGTGCCATCTGTGGCTGAGGCCCGACCTCCACACCAAAGAGCAGATCCTGGACATGCTGGTGATGGAGCAGTTCATGATCTCCATGCCCCAGGAGCTCCAGGTCTTAGTCATGATGAACGGTGTGCGGAGCTGCAAAGAACTGGAGGACCTGCTACGGAATAACAGAAGACCCAAGAAATGGGTGAGTAGGACCCTCGTGGTTGGTGCAGGGAAGGGGAGCTGGGCTGGGGGCTGCAAGGTGCAGCTGGACTGGAGAGGACACGAGGGGCTGCTCTAGGTCAGCGCTTCCAAGGAGAGGAGAGTTTGCCCATCAGGGACACATGGCAGTGTCTGGGGACATTTTTTGGTTGTCACAAGCTAGACATTCTCCAATGCTCAGGACAACCCACCATGACAAATACTCATCCAGCTTCAAATATCAGCTGTGCGGAGATGGTACATCCCTGGTCTAGGAGATGGACAGGCGGAGGGGATACAGGCACCCACACCCTGTGTGAGGCCAACATGAAAGAAAGACATTGGCAAAATATTACGCCTGATGAAACACGGGGAAGGAGGCATTAGAGTGAACTGAAGGGGGCTCCAGAAGTCCCCACCTGAGGCAGGGAAGTGGTTGGCATCAGAGATCCAGGCATCTCTCTCCAGGTCCCCACAGCAGCCCCTAAGTTCCAACACAAGGTGAGCTGCCATTCACAAATTGAGCTGGATTCACGCAGAATATTCCTCCTTTTCTTCTTTTTGGCTTAGAGTCCATTTCATCCAAAGGACCCACATTTACCTACTTATGTAGAATATTCCAGGTGCAGGCAGGTGCTGGAGTCTAGAGAGGAAGAAATTTAGACAGGACTGCAGTGTCCACAGAGCTGACTCTGCATTGGGAAAGCAGATTTGAACATTAATTACAGCAAAGTGTGAGCATGATGGCAGGACCCAGGGAATGTGAGAGCTACTTTCAGGTTCTCACAGTGAGTCTGATTGTCTTTTTCTCTACAGTCTGTAGTCACCTTTCAGGGGAAAGGAATATATCGTGCAGGACTCAGATGCTGAGATGGCCGAAGCCCCCGGCCGTGTCAGGGATGATCCTGAGAGACGTGTCCAGCCAGCAGGCCTCCTCTGTGAACGACATGCACCCGGGGGAAGGCCAGGCCAGCCGAGAGCTGCAGACCCTGCCCCAGGGTCCCTGCATTGTCCAGCGGGCAGGTGAGTGTGTGAGGCCCTGGTGTCTGGGCAGAGGTGGGAGAAGGAACAGGAGGAAATTGTGTGGCTGCTGAACCGATTGAGAGATTTGGCACAGGACAAAATTAGAGCCATCGTCCATGGACATGGTACATCCTCAGACATTCCTGAGCCATCACAGAGAGTGAAGGCTCATCTACTTTTCCCCTCCACCATGGAAGCTTTTAGCATTTAGAGTTGGGGGTAAGAAATGGTGTCAGTGAAGTGAGGGAGGCAGTTGTCACAGATGAATGAACGGAAGGTCCCCTTCCCCCACGGCCAGTTTCCTCAAAGACATTTCATGAAATCATTCAGCAAGGAAACCATTTTCTACAGATTGTCTTTTTCTTAATTCTAGGAGTGTTTCTTAACTGGGGTGATTTTGCCTTTCAGGACACATTTGCCATGTGTGGAGATTTTTTTTGCGTCATTGTAGGGGGTGGTGGGGATGTTCACAGCATCTAAAGGGTGGAGGTGGGGTCTCCGCACTTCACAGGAGTGTCCCCACCAGGAGGGTGATGCAGCCCCAATGCCAATGGTGCCATGGGTGAGGGACCCTGACCTAGAGTCCTGCTCCTTCCACAGTCAGGGGCAGGGAGAGGGTGGCATGGCTGGGAGAAATAGGCTCAGAGAAACAGAGTAAAAACCACCAGGTACAGGAGCTGATTTAGAATATGGGGGTACCGATCAGGAACAGACTGAGAAATGAGGTGGTGCTGTTGACTTGGGGGTGACGGGGTGGCCCAGAGGAAGTCTGCACGTTTCCACACCTGTGTCATTAGAAAGGTTGGTGCATCCAATCAGGAAGGGACGGAGATGTTTCTGCTTCCACCAGTTTAGACCCCGGCAGCCATTGCTCTCGGTCTTTCATTGTCAGGGAGAGGACTTCCTGCTTCAAAAGAGTATTGTCACGAAAGGTGACCCAAAGGCTCTGACACCCAAGCAGAACCTGGAGAAGGATCTGAAGGAAAACAGCAAAGAGAACCCAGGACTCACAGCCTCCAAGCCTCAGCTTCCACAGGGTCCCTGTGAGTATGGAGACTTGGATCCACAGGGAGTTAGCCCCTCTCCTCTGGGGTGGGGGGCTGGGACCAGCATTATCATCTCCTGGGGGGGTTGGTGCTCAGCTGCCAAAGCCTCTCCATCCCCCACTTTACAGAGTCCTACTGTCCCATGTCTTAGGCTTGAGGTGGAGGGGAAGTTCTCAGCCAACTTCAGCATTTGGTTGCAATGAGTTTGGTGAATTGAAAATGCCCTTATTAACTGTTTTATGTGGAATCGCTTTTTCCAGCAGATCTGGTGAGGGCAAAGGATGGGAAGGAACCCCAAAAAGGAGTCTCTGTGGAGAATGTGGATGCTGACACAGCTTCTGCCTGCACGGTGGAGACAGAAGCTTCGACTCACAGCGAGGACAGAGACTCTCTGAATCCGAGAGGTCCCAAAAGAAGCAAACCAGATACCACCTCCATTTCCCAAGAAGAGCCTCAAGGAGGAGCCACACCTGTGGGCAACAGAGAATCCCCGGACCAGCTGGGATGAATCCAGTTCATTCCCCAGGCCCTGAGGATGCAGGCAGTCACCCCGATGGCCAAGAAGCCAAGGCCCTGCCGCCCTTTGCATGTGATGTGTGCAGTAAAAGCTTTACATGCAATTCCAAGCTAGTCATCCACAAGAGATCACACACAGGAGAGAGACTCTTTCAGTGTCATCTCTGTGGGAAGCGCTTCATGCAGCTCATCAGCCTCCAGTTTCACCAGCGCACCCACACTGGCGAGAGGCCCTACACGTGTGACGTCTGCCAGAGCGGTTCACCCAGAAGTCCTACTTGAAGTGTCACCAGAGAAGCCATACAGGGGAAAAGCCCTACGAATGTAAAGTCTGCAAGAAAGTTTTCACCTACAGAGGCAGCCTGAAGGAGCACCAGCGAGTCCACTCCGGAGAGAAACCCTATACATGCTCCAAGTGTCCAAGAGCCTTCAGCCGGCTGAAATTGTTAAACACGCCACCAGAAAACGCATCCAGAAGCCACTTCTCAGTGATCCCGTGATCAGGTCTATGTCTTCTGCACCAAGAAGAAGTGAATGATGACTCCAGTGTTGTCAGATGACATGTGACAGGGGCAAGGGTGCCTGACACACAGAGGGGGTGCCCTAGATCTGAATTCCCAGGATGTCTGAGTAAATATGTATCCTTCCCAGCGAGTTTTGTTTTCTGTTTCATTATGTCTGTTGTTTTCTTACAGGGTTATTTTGGTTTGTGTTGCTGTTCTTTCAATAAATGATTGTCTTATTAGTTTTCAATATTTGTATAACGTAAAACTGAGTCTCCTGATTGACATGCTGTTACCCACTGTTTTGCTGTAAAATACAATGGTCCAAGGAGGGTGAAAAGATTAAATACACGATGCCTGGGGAAATCTGAGTTTGAGATGAACAAATTTTTTTAGTATCAGCATGTTCTAAATTATTATTTAACTGAAACTCAGCTTTTATTGGTTATCCCGGAGAGTCTTTCTTTCTTTTCTCTCTCTCTTTCTCTCTCTCTTTCTTTTCTCTCTCTCTCTTCTTTTCTTTCTTCACTGGCACCATCACTGCTCACTGCAGCTGCCACCTTCCAGGCTCCAGCAATCCTGCCTTCTAGGCCTCTCGAGCAGCTGGGACTGCAGGAGCACGCCACCAAGTTGGCTAACTTTGTGGTTTTTGTAGCGATGGAGTTTCTTCATGTTGCCCAGGCTGTTCTGGACCTCCTAAGCACAAGTGACCCAGCTGCCTTGGCTTCCTTAAGTGCTGGCATTACAGGCATGAGCCACTCCACCCTGTATTGTTTTTATTAGATTTTATTATAATTATAAGATTAAAAGTTTTTGCAATAATTTTTGGTAGTGATGAGATCTGGTTTCGTTGCCCAGGCTGATGTGGTATAAGCCACCATGCCTGGCTTTAGACTTTATTTTTCAGAGCTGTTACAGGTTCACAGGGAAATTCAGTGGACAGCACAGAGTGCCCCTAGATGCAATCCCCCACACAGCACAGCCTCTCCCCCACCAGCATCCTCAACAGAGCGGGGCGCTTGTTCCATCAGTGAGCCTGCGTGGACACATCATCCTCACCACCCAGACTCCGTGGTGTCCATTAGGGCTCGCTCTTGGTGTTGTACATCCTGTGGGTTTGGACAAAGGCCTAATGATGAGTATTCACCACTGGAGTATCGGAGTATCATGGGGGGGGTATCTTCACTGCCCCCGCAATCCTCTCTGCTCTGCCTATTTACCTGCCTGCCCCGAATGGTGGATTTTTTGGTTTACATTTGGCAACCCCTAAATTCCCGATTTGACTCTTGAACTACAGAGACATTTGGAGTCTCTGGTGACTAGTTGGTCTTAGCGATATTACCATCCCCTGAGGCTTTGTTAATCCATAGATGGGTGGGCCCCGAACTCAGAGCTTCTAATTTAGTAGATCGGGGGGTGGGCCTGAGCATGTGCATTAAAAAATAGAATTTGTTTTAGAATAACTTTCTAAAGTCCATTGAGCTCCCTAATGCCGCACACCATTGCCCCCAGTGTTAACATCGTTCATTAGTATTGTACATTTGCCACAAGGGATGAACTGACTCAAAATACTGCCGTGAACTGAGGCCCCGACCTTATTGAGACCTTCGTGTTTACTCAGCGCCCTCCTCCTCCTCTTCAGTTCACTCTAATGCCTCCGTTCCTGATGGAACGTAATATTTTGCCAATGTCTTTCTTTCATGTTGGTCTCACACAGGGGGTGGGTCCCTGTATCCCCTCTGCCTGTCCATCTCCTAGACCAGGGATTTATAATATTAGATGGGCTGATATTTCAGACTGGATAATTCTTTGGCCCCCACCTCTGCTCTTCTTTCCTGCACCAACCACAAGGGTCCTACTCACCCATTTCTTGGGTCTTCTGTTATTCTGTAGCAGGTCCTCCAGCTCTTTGCAGCTCCGCACACCGTTCATCATGACTAAGACCTGGAGCTCCTGGGGCATGGAGATCATGAACTGCTCCATCACCAGCATGTCCAGGATCTGCTGTTTGGTGTGGAGGTCGGGCCTCAGCCACAGATGGCACAGCTCAGTGAGTTTCCTCAGAGCCTGGATGGGGTCCGACTCCCCCAGGGCAGTTGAACATCCTGAAGTTCATGTGCCAAGTCTAGGGTCCCCGTAGTCATTTCCAAGTTGAGTTCCTGGGGATGCCACGGACCGTGGCAGCTGTAACGCAGGGGCTGTTTTGAGGTTCTCCCTGACACCGTGGGAGTCGGCAATTTGCAGCCATATCTAGCGGAGAATTTTTCAATCAGTCTCTGAGCAAGTTCTTTCAGTAACTAGCATCTAATTGAGACCTGTCTACACAGGCCGCCCCTGGTTTTTCTCGGTAATGGATTCACTGTTCAGAAGTCTGCAGAAGGAAAGCATAAGCCCAGTTAGTTTAAGTTTCTACTGCACCCACCCCGCCCTTCCAAATCCCTCATCCCAATCCTGGATCCCTCTTCCCCTTTAGCATGGGAGTCAGCACCGTGGAAATCAGTCCACCCTGTTATTCTTCCAGTGTCTATACCGGACTGCATGTTCTGGGGTAAATCTGAATCCTCCCTGGATTATGACCTCTAGAGGATTATTGTTCAGAGGAATTGTTTTTCCTTTCAGTGGGAACAACATTGTTCTTGACTGTAAATTAAATCGGATTCGTATGTGAAGCTCCTGAAATGTGATGCAACGATAATGTCAGTTCTTTATGCTTCCTGTCAAGACACGATCCAAGGCAAAGCCCTTACTCATAATTATGCAAAAATATAGAGGAGAGTATTAATAGTTACAACCTATGATTATCCCCAACACATTTTTCTTGTAAACCCCAGGATATGTATTTGCTGCCAGGAAGATGGGGCACTATAAAATCCTAGGAGAATTACGCTCCTGCACAGATATCCTGTTATTTTGGTAAAATACACATTTGTAACATTCATCACTTTTACTAAGAACATGCATTATTTTGTACAACCGTCACCACTTTCTAATTCCCGAATTATCTCCTTACCCCAAACCGGGATCCTGTCCCCACCAGTAATCACTCCCTGCCCCCCCCCCACCGCAGCCCCTGGCAATCAATAATCTGCTTTCTGCCTCTTGAGAGTTTCTCAGTTCCTTATCTCATTCCATAAAAAGGATTAAAGTCATGTAATTTCAGGAAGTGGGATCATACCATAGAAAGCTTTTTTCTTTTTCTTTTTAAGACAGGGTCTTGCTCTGTCATCCAGGCTGGAGGGAAATTCGCGGCCATGATTCCCTCAGCCTCAATCTTCTGGGCTCAAGGGATTCTCCCACCTCAGCCTCCCCGAGTAGCTGGGACTACAAGCGCGTCACCACGCCCGGCTAATTTTTATAGGTTATTTTTGTAATAGAGACGGGGCTTCCTTATGTTGCTCAGGCTGGTCTCAAACTCTGGGCTCACGCGATCCAGTCGTTTGGTCTCCCAAAGTGCCGGGATTACCGGCGTGAGCCACCGCACCTGGCTGAGACTTTGCACTCTTTAGCCAGCATCTCCTCAATTCTCCCACGCATTCCATGGAGCAGGAAACCCTGGGGAATGGAAACGGGATTCTTGTCTTCACTTTGCTGGTTTTTACCAATTTCTCTGCCTCACTCACGGAAGAATTGGCTGCTAGCTCACACGACTCCTCTCCTACCTAGATCCCAAGTCTTCTTTGTAAGTTCAGCGTCCAGGCACACAACCTCCCCACCACTCTGGCCGCGGAAATCCATTCTCTCCACAGTCCAGTCGTGGTTCCGATGGCTTTGCCTGCAGTATCCTCTCATCATCACGTTCTCAACATTCTCTTTTCCGGAGACTTGCACAAATATCGGAATCTAGAAGCCAAGCACGACCCATTCTGACAGACTCCTGCTCCCCCCGGCTGACTGCTTCCCCAAACCATTTTTCCTCAGGTTCTCTTGCTCCATGGAGCCCCTGAACCCAATACAAAGGTATTTGTCCAAGAGTTCAGTGATGTACCTACAATGTCTAGATTCTAATTTTAGGAGTTGGCAGTATCAACACAATTCTATGTCTCAACATAATTCAAAGACTCAAACAGTGACGGCTCCTTCTCCTAGTACAATGGGTCAAGTTTTCACATTTCACACGTGCTCTAAGAATGGGGCTTGGCAGGCTGGAGATGAGATTTTTGCTTGTTTCTATCAAGACCACTGGGAAAGTCAGGTCACGTCCTGCATTTAGTGCAGACATCACCCTTTGTAAAAATGGTATCCACTTTCTGTCTTTCATAATGGTCCCCACCCTCCTGTGGTTATTGTGTTGAGAATGAAATGAGAGACATGCTTGGCACCTGGAGGTGATTGGATATTACAGGTGTGTGAGATAAAGGTAAATCGTTCCATTGTTTGATGAGCTGTCCTAGTGGTGGGTGGATGTTGGAAACAGACGCTCTGTGCCACAAAGAAAAATTAGCACTGAGATAAAGGATCTTTCAGCAACACATTTTTTCACTTCCTGGACTGCAGGAAGGGTACCCTCACTAGCCATCTTGCCACGAGAGTACAATGAACAAAGGAAAATAGATATATTTATTCCTTATGCGTTTGGGGTTTTCCTTACTGCTGTGTCTGATCTCTGTTGGCTGGAGCCAGACCTCACAATTTAAACTAAAACTCAATTGGCTAATGACTTAAAACTTTTCTAAACAGGTAAAAGCAATGGAGAGTTGGGACAGGCCTGTGAGCACGTCCAGCACAGATATCTTGGTAAAAGTACAAGGACATGGAGCGTACTACGTGCCTGTAAGCATGGCATGTCTAACAGCTACATGGGATAGGGATTAACAAAGAGTTATTAGCACACCTATGATTTATTCTTTAACAAGAAAGAAAACTTTAAAGAAGAACTTTTTTACTTCCCATAGAGGATCAAGTCACTGGGCACGATGGCTCACGTCTGTAATCCCAACACTTTGGGAGGCCAAGGTGGGTGGATCACCTGAGGTAAGGAGTTTGAGACCAGCCTAGCCAACATGGTGAAACCCCGTCTCTACTAAAGGTACAACTCTTAGCCGGGTGTGGTGGCAGGCCCTGTTATCCCAGCTGCTCAGGAGGCTGAGGCAGGAGAATCGCTTGAACCCAGGAGGTGAAGGTTGCAAGGAGGTGAAGGTTGCAGTGAGCTGTGATCACACCACTGCTCTCCAGCCTGGGTGACAAGAGCAAAATTCCATCTCAAAGTAAATAGCAAGCAAGCAAGAAGAAAGCAGGAAAGAAAGAAATCTGTGCTTTCCTTACTCCCTTTTGTGTGTCTTTGTTCTTTTGTTACTTTGTGCGTTTGGTTCAATATTTTGTTCAACATGCCTAGAAGCGTGGACGATTCCATCCGATAACACTTCTACTTACAATTTTTCTCCTTTATGGAGGTGCTTTGAGCTGTGCACATGGCTGAGAAGGATCCACACTGCCGTTCTCATTGTCACTTTCCGTTCGGTATTCAATAAACTACAGATAGTCAACACTTTATTATAAAATAGGTTTTCCGTTGGACGATCTAGCCCAACTGTAGAGGAATGTAGTGTTTGGAGCAGGTTTCAGGTAGGCTAGGTTAAGCTAGGATGTTCCGTAGGTGACCTAATATCGAATGCAATTTTGTTTCTTAATTTTTAGTTTACGGTGGGTTTATCAGGATGTAATCTCATTGTAGGTTGAGAGCATCCATACTATATTGTATATTTGAAATTAACTAAGAAGATAAGATCATGGGCCGGGGTGTGGTGGCTTATGCCTGTAATTCCATCAATTTGGGAAGTTGAAAGGGGTGGATTGCTTGAGCCCAGGAGTTTGAGACCAGCCTGGGTAACATGGGGAAACCCCATCTCTACACAAATTATAAAAATTAGCTGGGCATGGTGGCGCCTGTATTCCCAGCTACTTGGGAAGCTGAGGCAGTAGGATCATTTGAGCCCAGGAGGTGGAGGTTGCAGTGACTCGAGATTGTGCCATTGCACTCCAACCTGGGTGACAGAGTGAGGTTCTGTCTCAAAAGTAAGAGAATACCGGAGAGAGATCCAAGATGGGCGATTAGCAGCAGCTAGGATTGTAGCTCCCAATGAAAGCGCAGAGAGTGAGCGGACGCCACATTTTCAGACGAATTTTTATTGCCCACGGACGAAGAGATTCTTGGCGGAGAAGCCCCACGGGTCTCCAGCGCAACTCTTTGGCGGGCGCCACCGTTTTGCAGGTGCCCCGGCGCGTGGGTTCTCAGGTCCAGAGTATACGGGACTGAGTGCCCTTTGGTTGGCGTTGGAGCTCCGGGAAGGCAGAGTCTCCCATTCAGCTGATTGAAAAGCGGACTGAAGTGGGGATCCAGACCGGGAGATTCCTGGGCAGAAAAGCGCCACAATCGTCAACGCCGCTGTTTTGAGCCGGCGTAGTGGGTCGCCGCAGGGGAAGGCTAGTACCCCCTCCCCAACAACAACAACAAGGAAAAACCCAGCAATTGGAACTGCTAAGGATTGAGAGTTTCACAGCAAGTACAGCTGAACCCGGGAAGGGCCAGCTCTGTGGGGGGGAGAGGGCGTCCGCCGAAGGAAGACTAAGAAACAGAAAAAACTTTACCACCACCAAGCTGGACATCCACTCAGAGACTTAATCTGAAAGTCAGCAATTACACAGACGACAGGTGGATAAGTCCACAAAGATGGGAAGAAACCAGCGCAAAAAGGCTGAAAACACCCCGAAATCAGAATGCCTTTCCTCCTACAGAGGATTGCAGTGCTCATCACCAATTGAAAAAGGCCTGATGGAGAATGAATGTGAGGAATTGATAAAATAGGCTTCAGAAGGTGGATAATAAGAAACTTCTGTGAGCTAAAAGAACATGTTCTAGCCCAATGCAAGGAAACTAAGAGCCTTAAAAAGGTTTGACGAAATGTTAACGAGAATGGACAATTTAGAAAGGAATATAAGTGAATTAATGGAGCTGAAAAACACAATACAAGAACTTCGCGAAGTATGCACAAGTTTTAACAGTCAAATTGATCAAGAGCAGAAGAAAGGATTTCAGAGGTCGAAGACCAACTTAATGAAATAAAACGAGAAGACAAGATTAGAGAAAAAGGGTAAAGGAATGAGCAAAGTCTCCAAGAAATATGGGACTATGTGGAAAAGACCTAATCTACGTTTGATAGGTATACCTGAATGTGATGAAGAGAATGATCCAAGCCTGGAAAATATTCTTCAGGATATTATCCAGGAAAACTTTCCTAACCTAGCAAGGCAGGACAATACTCAACTCCAGATAATACAGAGAACACCACAAAGATATTCCTCAAAAGAGCAACCCCCAAGGCACATAATCATTAAGATTCATCAGAGTTGAAACAAAGGAGAAAATACTATGGGCAGCCAGAGAGAAAGGTCAAGTTACCCACAAGGGGAAGCCTATCAGACTCACAGCAGATCTCTCAGCAGAAACCCTACAAGCAAGAAGAGAGTGGGGGGCCAATATTCAACATGCTTAAAGAAAAGAACTTTCAACACAGAATTTCATATCCAGCCAAACTAAGTTTCATAAGTGAAGGAAAAATAAAATTTTTTATGAACAAGCAAGTACTCAGAGATTTCATTACCACCAGGCCTGCTTTACAAGAGCTTCTGAAAGAGGCACTATATACAGAAAGGAACAACCAGTATCAGCAATTCCAAAAAAACCCATTGGTAAGCTGCATCCAGACCCATCTCACATGCAAGGATATACAGAGACTCAAAACAAAGGGATGGAGGAGGATTAGCCAACCAAATGGAGAGAGAAAAAAAAAAATGCAGGAGTTGCAATTCTCATCTCTGATGGAATGAACTTTAGAGTAATAGAAACAGAAAGAGATAAGAAGGTCATTGTATAATGGTGGAGGGATCGATGTGATGGGAAGAGGTAACGATCCTAGGTCTATGCACACCCAATATAGGGGCACCCAGATACATGGGGCAACTTCTTGGTGACTTACAGGGAGACTTGGACTCCCGCACAATAATAGTGGGAGACTTAACATTACATTGTCGGTGTTGGACAGATTAATGAGACAGAAGGTTAACAAGGATACCCGAGACTTGAACTTAGACCTCGAACAAGTAAACTTAATAAACATTTACAGAACTCTCTACTCCAAATCCACAAAACATACATTTTTTTTTCAGTAACACATCACATTTATTCTAAAAGTGACCACATGGTTGGGAGTAAATCACTCCCCCAGCAATTGCATAGCATTTGTAGGTTTAAATGAAATATTGGTTGACTGTTTGTTATTTTCCTCCCTTATTCCTCTCCTGTCTCCATTGTATAATGCAATTATTAGTATAAAAGAGCTTTTTAATATCCATTTCTAGACTACATTCTAGCCTGGGCAATAGAGCAAGATTCCCGTTCTCTCTCCCTCTTTTTCTTCTTCTTTTCTTTCTTTCATTCTCTTTTCTTCCTTCTCTCTTCTCTTTTCTTTTCTTTCATTAAGAAAAATAATAATTTAAAAAAAAGTAGAAAATACCAAAATGATAGATCATAAGTATTTCACCACACACGCACGGATACACACACGGACACACACACACACGCGGACACAAACACACGTCAAAAAAATAAAATCCAAGCCAGGTATCATGGCATATTCTCTAATCCCTACTACTGGGGAGGCTGAGGCAAGAGAATTGCTTGACCCAGGAATTAAACAAATAAATAACGAAAGACAATAGTAACTATGTGAGTTGGTGAATACATTAATTAGCTTGATTGTAGTGGTAACTACACCCCGTATAGGGATATGTAAACATCAGCATGGTGACCTTAGTCCTCAAGGATAGGTAGAGGTCCAGAATTGGAGAGCAGCCTGGGCAACATAGCGATACCCCCATATTTACAAAAAAATCTTTTTAATTAGCCATGTGTGGTGGTGCTTGCCTGTGACTGCAGCTACTCAGGAGGCTGGAGCAGGAGGATTTCTTGAGCCCAGGAGTTAGAGGCTGCAGTGAGCTACGAATGTTCCATTGCACCCAGCCAAGGTGACACAGTGAAACGTTGTCTCTAAAAATAAATAAATAAACAAACAAATTTATCCACAGAGGTAGGAAATCTCTACAAAAAAACAAACAAAAAACAAAAAAACTATATGGCTGGGCTCAGTGGCTCAAGCCTGTAAAGTGGGCAGATCACAAGGTCAGGCGTTCAAGACCAGCCTGGCCAATATGTTGAAACCCTGTGTCTACTAAAAATATAAAAATTAGCTGGGTGTGGTGGTGAGTGCCTGAAGTCTCATCTGCTTGGGAGGCTGAGGCAGGAGAATCACTTGAACCTGGGACACAGAGGTTGCAGTGAGCTGAGATTGTGCCATTGCACTCCAACCTGGGTGACAGAGCAAGACTCTGCCTCAAAAAAACCAAAATAAAACAAAAACAAAACAAAACAAAACTATAAAATACTGATGAGAGAAAATGAAGATGGCAGAAAAATGGAAAGATATTCCATGTTCATGGATTGGAAGTATTCATATTGTGAAAATGACCATACTATTAATAGAGATCTACAGATCTAACACAATCCCTACCAAGATGCCAAGGACATTCTTCATGAAAACAGATGTCATGTTTCAAGAGGAGAGTATTTGAGGGAATTGGGTAGGTAGATGGTGGTTTTAGGCAGACTCCAGTTCATTCCAGTTAATAACTCCATTCTGACTCACTATCAACACCTCAATTATTAACAAGGAAAAATATCACAAAGTAGGAGAAAATGCATCAGAAAATAAGTGTCAGAAATTTTTGGCAAAGTGACCTTGTTTCGAGCACTTTACTGTCATAATCTTATTTCATCTTCAAAACAACACATCAGGAAGGTAATAATTCTCCTGGTTCTTTTCACAGGGAATTTGAAGTTCCCAAAATTCAGCGGCTTGCTCAAGGTTTCCCAAGGATTGAAACCTGAATCAGCATAAAATTAACAGCCCTCCAATTTATCTTAAATGTTAGATGAGAAAGTTTACTCTAAATTTAAAATGAATGAATAACAATTTGAATGGAGTTGTGAGTCATTCATTCACTGATGCTGTGAGCTTCCAAAATGTTAATGCCTAGCACTTAATTATCATTCCACAGGGGCTCCATGATCCACAGAGCCAAATTCACACCCACCATTAAGGCTTTTTGTGCTTGAGATGCCTAACTAGGGAGTTGAGAACTTGGGAGTCCTCAGTGTATCTATAAACCACCCCGCACCATCCTGGAGTGAATGCAGAGTGGAGACCATGTGCCTTTCTCTGGTTCCCACTGTTTTTATATAAGGGTAGGTTGGCTGATATCAAACCAATGATTTAGTTTAGTTCAAGCAAAGCTTTCTCATGTCAATTCCCAGATTTTTAAAAGTAAAAATTTGTCACTAATATCCATTATGTATCAACAATGACTGTCCCTTTTCAATATCTTGACATTCACATGTGAAAAGTTTCCTCAGACTAGAGCAGATCACTGGTTTAATATTAATCAACCGACACTTACCACTTCCCTTCACTTTACTCATTAGTATATTGCTATCTATGGCATGAAGGGACCCAAAGTGGTTAAAACTTGCAGGTCTATATCTCCCGAAGCCTCCAAATGCTTCAGAAATATGAAAAGTAATTTCATAGAGCTGGACAACCAAATTTATTTGCACAGTAGGCATATTTAATACATTAATATCCTGTGGGTGGGGTTTCATTGGGAAATGTAATCAACACCAATCACCTAAATTGGATTCTATGGCCCTAAACCAATCATGGGGAGGCCCAGAGGGCCACAGGAGAGGCCTGGAGTCCCTGAGGTTCTCTATAAGTAGACGAGGTTCAGCTCCAGACCAGGTGGAGAGAGCTTCGCAGAGGAGAGAAGGTGGGAGGCAGAAGTCGGGAAGGAGGTAAGTGTCCAGTGGAGATGTCTGTAGGGTTTAGGAATTGACCTTCGGGGGGTTGGTTTCAGAAAGATTTGGGTTGGGAGGATTGGTTTCAAAAAGATTTGCGTTTAGATTCCCAGGCATTTGCCTGGAGACCTTGTGAAAGCAGCGGGTTTCCTTTGCACCCCATTATTTACTCTGACTTGCTGTATAAATCTTTTGTAAAATAGGAATAATATTAACTTTCTCATTATGGTTAGGTTATGTTTTGTTTTAATTTTTAGAGATGAGTTCTCCCTCACTGCCCAGACTGGCCTGGAATTCCCAGGCTCGAACGATAGGCCTGACTCCACCTCTTGAATAGCAGAGACTGCAGGCTTATGCCACTAGGCCTGAACAAATTTTTACTTTTTCTGTAGAGATGGGGTCTCGGTGCATTGCCCGGGCTATTCTGAACTCCTGTGTCAAGCATGCTCCCATCTCAGTCTTCCAAATTGCTGGAATTACAGGAGGGAGCCACCTTGCCGGCCACTCACCACTTGTTAAAAAGCACTGCTGGGCAACTTTATCAGAGAACACGAACCAGAAAGGGGAAAAAAAAAAGCATTGCTGGATTTTCCCTTTCCACAGTGTATAAAATCAAGCCATTAATGAATCAGCCTGAACCTACTAGGCCAATGAGAAAGCTAAGTGTCCCTACCTGGGTGACCTGTGTGCTGTGTACTCCTGGAGTTCAATACTGACCTGTGTGGCTGCCTTTACTTTCTCCCATGTCCCATTGCTTTCTTTAACGGGAAATGAACTGACACGGGATACAAAGCGGTTTCTGGTAACATGAAAACCCTTTTTTTAGAGACAGGATCTCACTATGTTGTCCAGGCTGTTATCAAACTCCTGGGCTTGAGTGATCTCCCGTCTCAGCCTCATGAACCGCAGCGGGCACCCTGTGGCTAAGCTATTATAATTCCAGAATTTCAGGCTGCCTTTTCTCTCTCATATCTGTATGCTTTTTCAAAAAAATTTAATCTACTTTTAAATTGAAAAATAAAAATCATACATATTTGTGGTGTACAGCATAATGTGCTTTGTAGGATATACACATTGTAAAATGGCTAAATTGAGCTAATATCCATATGCCCTAACTCATGGACTAATCATCTTTGGTCATGAGAATATTTAAAATCTACTCTTTAAGCAATTTCCAAGTGTACAATACATTGTTATGAGCTGAAGTCACCATGTTGGACAATTGCTCTCCTGAGCTGATTTCTTCAACTGAAACTCATACCCCTTTGACCTACATTTCCCCAACCCCCACCCCAGCCCTGGTAACCACCATTCTTCTCACTGCTGCTGTGAGTCCACTGGGTTTTTAATTATTATTTACAGTATTCACTTCTTTTATTTTTAAAATTATTTTATAATTTTAAGTTTTATTTTAAATTTGCCATGTACTTGTGCAGAATTGTTACATGAATATATTGAGCAATGCTGAGGTTTGGGGTATGACTCTACCCGTCACCCAGGACCTGAGGACAGCACCCAACAGGTAGTTTTTCAACCTCTCCCTCCCTCTGTCCCTCCCGAGGTTCACTGGTTTGCAGACCACATCCTGGTTTCCTTTCCTCTGTACACGCCCAGGAACGGGATGGCCGGATCATGCAGTTGTTCCACTTCTAATGTTTTGGGGAGCTTCTACACTGTCTCCCATATCGGCTGCACTGATTTACATTCCCAGCACAGGGCGCCGAGCCTCCCTGTCCTCCGAATCCTCTCCACCTCTCACGCCATGGGTCTTTTTGGCAACAGCCACTCTAGCTGGCGTGAGGGGTGTCCTGTGGTTTGGATTTACACGTCCTGAAGATGAGTGATGATGAGCACCTTTTCCTAGACCTGCTGGCCATTCACAGGTCTCCATCTGAGATGTCCACACAGGCGCCTTGCCCCCTTCTAGTGGGTTCTGTGTTTTCTCGTGTGGAGTAGTTTGAGTTGCTTGTGCTTTGCGTAGGAGCCCGTGTGAGATGCGTGGTGTGTAAATATTGTCTCCTCCTCTGGGTTGTCTCCCCGCTCTGCCGATGCTCTCCCTGGCTGGCTGTCTGTTCTGCACTTGCTCAGATTCCTTCCAGGAGGTGTGGGGTTTCCATCCTCCAGGCTTCCGGTGACCTTACCCGAGACCCCTCCTGCCAGTTCTTTCTCCTCTCTGCAGACCTTGAGGTGGCTTCCCCTGCCTGTGGCTGGGAAAGCAGCCCTGCGTTCCCATAGCTCTTGGCCTTGGAGGATAATTAATGCTTGGAGAGTATCACACAGTGGCTCCTGCCTAATAAATCTAGGTTTAGAAATTAATTTTAAAAAATCTTATTTATTGTATGAACCCACTTCTTTAAAATTTCATAGACCACTAGACTTTAAATCCATGTTCTGGGATGAGAGTAAGAGTAGAGAGACCCTTAGAGCCGAAAGCAGATTAGCGATTGCCAGGGGCTGGCGTGGGTGGGCAGGGGGTGATTCCTGATGGGGCAGGGCTTTTTGGGGAGTGATGAGATAATTCTCGGAACTAGACAGTGGTGATGTTTGCACAACATGGCACATGTCTTAGTGCCTTGAAATTGTGCTCTTGAAGCAGGTAAAAATGATGAAATTTATGAATGTGCATTTACCAAAATAACAAAATATCTATGTAGGAACTTAAACCTCATAAGGTTATTTAGTGCTCTCCCTCCAATGGGCAAATAATTCTGGGGTTAACAAGAAAGTTTTTTGGGGGACAATCATACGTTGTAACTATTTTCCTTTGTCTTATTGCATAATTATGACTAAGGATTTGCCTTGGATCTTATCTTGACGAGAAAACATAAAGAACTTACATTATTGTTACGTCAGATTTTAGGAACTTCACATACCTGTCCTATTTAATTTACAGTCAAAAACAATGTTCAATACACAGGAAAACCGATTCAGCCTCTGCACAATGAACCCCTAGAGATCAGAATCCAGGGCAGGATTCAGATTTTACACCTGAACATGCAGTCGGGTATAGACAATGGAAGAATAAGAGAGTGGATTGATTTCCGTGGTGCTGAGTCCAACGCTAGAGGGAAAGAGGCATCCCGGACTCGGATGAGCGATTTGAAAGAGGAGAGTGGGTGGGGTCAAAACTTAAACTAATTGAGATCATGCTTTTTCCCCTGCAGATTCTGAACAGTGAGTCGATTACTGAGAAAAACCAGAAGCATCTGTGTAGATAGCTCTGAATTAGACATCAGCCACTGGAAGAGCTTTCTCAGAGACTGGTTGAAAATTCTCCAGTAGATATGGCTGCAAATTGTACACCCTCATGGCATCAGAGAGAACACTGCAACAGTCCTGGGTCAGACCCGCCACGATCCGTGGTGACCCCGGGAACTCCACTTGGAAATCATGACCGGGACCCTGAGACTTGTCACATGAACTTCAGGATGTTCAGCTGCCCGGAGCAGTCGGACCCCATCCAGGCTCTGAGGAAACTCACTGAGCTGTGCCATCTGTGGCTCAGGCCCGACCTCCACACCAAAGAGCAGATCCTGGACATGCTGGTGATGGAGCAGTTCATGATCTCCATGCCCCAGGAGCTCCAGGTCTTAGTCATGATGAACGGTGTGCGGAGCTGCAAAGAGCTGGAGGACCTGCTACGGAATAACAGAAGACCCAAGAAATGGGTGAGTAGGACCCTCGTGGTTGGTGCAGGGAAGGGGAGCTGGGCTGGGGGCTGCAAGGTGCAGCTGGACTGGAGAGGACACGAGGGGCTGCTCTAGGTCAGTGCTTCCAAGTAGAGGAGAGTTTGCCCATCAGGGACACATGGCAGTGTCTGGGGACATTTTTTGGCTGTCACAAAAGGGAGGACAGGAGACGCTGCTAAGCATTCTCCAATGCTCAGGACAACCCACCATGACAAATACTCATCCAGCTTCAAATATCAGCTGTGCTGAGATGGCACATCCCTGGTCTAGGAGATGGACAGGCAGAGGGGGATACAGGCACCCACACCCTGTGTGAGGCCAACATGAAAGAAAGACATTGGCAAAATATTACGCCTGATGGAACGCAGGGAAGGAGGCATTAGAGTGAACTGAAGGGGGGTCCAGAAGTCCCCACCTGAGGCAGGGAAGTGGTTGGCATCAGAGATCCAGGCATCTCTCTCCAGGTCCCCACAGGAGCCCCTAAGTTCCAACACAAGGTGAGCTGCCATCAGCAAATTGAGCTGGATTCACCCAGAATATTTCTCCTTTTCTTCTTTTTGGTTTAGAGACCCTTTCATCCAAAGGACCCATATTTATGTTCTTATCTAGAATATTCCAGGCACAGGCAGGTGCTGGAGTCTAGAGAGGAAGAAATTCAGACAGGACTGCTGTGTGCACAGAGCTGACTCTGCATTGGGAAGATTTTGAACATTAATTACAGTAAAGCGAGAGCATGATGGCAGGACCCAGGGAATGTGAGAGCTACTTTCAGGTTCTCTCAGTGAGTCTGATTGTCTTTTTTCTCTACAGTCTGTAGTCACCTTTCACGGAAAACAATATATGGTGCAGGACTCAGATGCTGAGATGGCTGAAGCCCCTTCCAGTGTCAGGGATGATCTGAGAGACGTGTCCAGCCAGCGGGCCTCCTCTGTGAATGACATGCACCCGGGGGAAGGCCAGGCTAGCCAAGAGCTGCAGACCCTGCCCAGGGTCCCTGCATTGTCCAGCGGGCAGGTGAGTGTGTGAGGCCCTGGTGTCTGGGCAGAGGTGGGAGAAGGAACAGGAGGAAATTGTGTGGCTGCTGGACCGATTGAGAGATTTGGCACAGGACAAAATTAGAGCCATTCTCCATGGACATGGTACATCCTCAGACATTCCTGAGCCGTCACAGAGAGTGAAGGCTCATCTACTTTTCCCCCTCCACCATGGAAGCTTTTAGCATTTAGGGTTGGGGGTAAGAAATGGTGTCAGTGAAGTGAGGGGAGGCAGTTGTCACAGATGAATGAACTGAAGGTCCCTTCCCCATGGCCAGTTTCCTCAAAGACATTTCATTCAGCAAGGAACACACTTTCTACAGATTGTTGATTTCTTAATTTGTGGCAAGTTTCTCAACTGGGGTGATTTTGGCTTTCAGGACCGATTTGGCCATGTGTGGAGATTCTAGGGGTTAGTGGGGTGTTCCCAGCATCTAGAGGGCGGGGTCTCTGCACTGCACAGGAGTGCCCCCACCAGGAGGGTGATGCAGCCCCAATGCCAATGGTGCCACAGGTGAGGGACCGCGACCTAGAGTCCTGCTCCTTCCAGTGTCAGGGCAGGGAGACGGTGGCCTGGCTAGGAGAAGTATGCTCAGAGAACCAAAGTGAAAACCGCCACACCTGTGTCATTAGAAAAGTTTGTGTATCCAATCATGGAAAAGGCAGAGATGTCCATGCTTCAGACATTTAGACCCGGCAGTCATTGCTCTTGGTTTTCCATTGTCAGGGAGAGGACTTTCTTCTGCCAGAGACTATTGACATAAAAGATGACCAAAAGACTCTGAGACCCAAGCAGAACGTGGAGAAGGATCTCAAGGAGGACAAGAAAGAGAATCCCAGGACTTACATCCCCAGAGTCTCAGCTTCCAGAGGGTCCCAGTGAGTATGGAGACTTGGATCCACAGGGAGTTAGCCCCTCTCTTCTGGGGAGCAGGGCTGGGGCCAGCATTATCATCTCCTGGGGGAGTTGGTGCTCAGCTCCCAAATCCTCTCCATCCCCTACCTTCCAGAGACCTACAGTCCAGTGTGTTAGGCTTGAGGTTGAGAGGAGATTCTCAGCCAACATCAGTGTTTGGTTGCAGTGAGTTTGGTGAATTGAGAATGTGCTTTATTAATGGTCCTCTGTGAAATTCCTTCTTCCAGCAGATCTGGTGAGAGCAAAGGATGGGAAGGAACCCAAAAAAGAGCCTCTGTGGAAAATGTGGATGCTGACACAGCTTCTGCCTGCACAGTGGAGACAGAAGCTTCGACTCACAGCGGGAGACAGAGGAGACTCTGTGAATCTGGAGAGGTCCCAAAAGAAGCAAACCAGACACCACCTCCATTTCCCAAGAAGAGCCTCAGAGGAGGAGCCACACCTGTGGGCAACAGAGAATCCCCGGGACAAGCTGGGATGAATCCAGTTCATTCCCCAGGCCCTGAGAGTGCAGTCAGTCACCCTGTTGGCCAAGAAGCCGTGGCACTGCTGCCCTTTGCATGTGACGTGTGCAGTAAGAGGTTTAAGTATTACGGCAAGCTAGTCATCCACAAGAGATCACACACAGGAGAGAGACGCTTTCAGTGTCATCTCTGTGGGAAGCGCTTCATGCAACGCATAGGCCTTCAACTTCACCAGCGCACCCACACTGGCGAGAAGCCCTACACGTGTGACATCTGTCAGAAGCGGTTCACCCAGAAGTCCTACTTGAAGTGTCACAAGAGAAGCCACACAGGGGAGAAGCCCTACGAATGTAAAGTCTGCAGGAAAGTTTTCACCTACACGGGGGAGCCTGAAGGAGCACCTGCGTGTCCACTCTGGGAGAGAAACCCTATACATGCTCTAAGTGTCTGAGAGCCTTCGGTCGGCCTGCAACCTTAAGACGCCACCAGAAAACACATCGCGAAACGACTTCGCAGTGATTCCATCATCGGATCTGTGTCTTCTGCACCAAGAAAATATGAATGATGATTTTTCACCGATGTTATCAGATTGACATTTTACACGTGAAAGGAGCCTGGCCACACACAGAGGGTGCCTCGAATATGAATTCCCTGAATGTTTCTTTAAATCCTTTTCCTCCCCAGTGAGTTTTGTGTTTTGTTTCATTATGTCTATTGTTATCTTATGGTTTTATTTTGGTTTGTGTTGCTGTTCTTTCAATAAACAAACATCTTGTTAGTTTTCAATATTGTATAACAGAAAACTGAGTCTCCTGATTAACATGCTGTTAACCACTGTTTTGCTGTAAAGTACAAGTGTCCAAGGAGGATGGCCAGATTAAATACACGATGCCTAAGGGAGTCTGAGTTTCAGATAAACATTTTTATTAGTATCAGCATGTTCTAAATTATTCATTATTTATCTGAAACTCAGCTTTTATTGGGTATCCTAGTTTTATTTTTAAATTTTTTTAAAATATGGAACCCTAAAATAATAATAATATTGAATGCTAAAATAAAAAATATTTTTTTATTTTTGAGATGGAGTCTCTCTCTGTCAAAAAGGCTGGATTGCAGTGGCAGGATCGTTGCTCACTGCAGCCGCGACCTTCCCCGGCTCAAGCAATCCTCCCGTCTAAGCCTCCCGAGTATCTGGGACTACAGCATCATACCACCACTCTGGCTAGTTTTCGTAGAAATGGGATTTTGCCATGTTGCCTAGGCTAGTCTTGAACTCCTGGGTACCAGTGATCCACCTGCCTTGGCCTCTTTAAGTGCTGGTATTACAGGCATGAGCCACTGTACCCTGTATTGTTTTATTAGACTTTATTATAATTATTATATTCAAATGTTTTGAAATAATTTTTTTGTAGGGATGGGATCTAGCTCTGTTGCCCAGGCTGGTCTGGAACTCCTGGCCTCAGGCAATGCTTCCACCTTGGCCTCCAGAAGTGCTGGAATAATGGGTGTGAACCACCATGCCTGGCTTTAGACATTTATTTTTCAGAGCTGTTACAGGTTCACAGGGAAATTCAGTGGACAGCACAGAGTGCCCCTAGACATGATCCCCCACACAGCACAGCCTCTCCCCACCAGCATCCCCAGCAGAGCGGGATGCTTGTCCATCAGTGAGCCTGCGTGGACACATCATCCTCACCACCCAGACTCCGTGGTGTCCATTAGGGCTCGATCTTGGTGTTGTACATCCTGTGGGTTTGGACAAAGGCCTAATGATCAGTATCCACCACTGCAGTATCATGGGGGGTATCTTCACTGCCCCCCGAATCCTCTCTGCTCTACCTATTTACCTCCCTGCCCCAATGGTGTATTTTTTGGCCTAAAATTTGGCAACCTCTAAATTCCCAGTTTGACTCTTGAACTACAGAGGCATTTGGAATCTCTGGTGACTAATTGGTCTTAAGTGATATTACCATCTCCTGAAGACTTTGTTAAAGCACAGATGGGCGGGCCCCAAACTCAGAGCTGCTGATTTAGTACACTGGGGGGTGGAGCCTGAGAGTGTGCATTAAAAAATAGAATTCACTTGAGAATAGCTTTCCAAAATCCACTGAGCTCCCTGTTGTCCCCACATCATTTCCCCTACTGTTTTTTGTTTGTTTGTTTTCTCTTTTCTTTCTTTTTTCTTTTTCTTTTTGAGATGGAGTCTTGCTCTGTCACCCAGGCTGGAGTCCAGTGGTTCGATCTCAACTGACTACAACCTCCACCTCCTGGGTTCAAGCTATTCTCCTGCCTCAGCCTCCTACTGGGACTACAGGTATGCACCACCACACCCAGCTAATTTTTGTATTTTTTTGTTGTTGTTGTTGCTGTTGTTGTTCTAGGAGAAGTCTTTTTTGCTTTTCACAGTATAGTGACTCATTTATGAAGAGGAAGGGAGTTCTGTTGAAAAATACTTGAAATATTCTCTTAGGGGGAGAAAGCAGTTCTTCAGCAGCTCGGTGGGCCGCTGGGCAGGGAGCTTAGAGCTCCGCCTGTTCTGAGCCAGCATGGACAATTCTTCAGCAGGCAGGGCCAAGGGCCTGCTCCTTATGGCTGGGATGTTGCTCCGCACGCGGACAGCATTCTGCAGGGCTCAGCTGCGGACATCCGGGATGGTGGCCAGCTCCATGGCCAGGAAGCAACACACCACGTCCTAGTCTTCTTTGTTGAGCACCAGATGGTCCACGAACATCCAGAAGAAGGGCCTGGGGCTGCCCGTGGGCCATGCGTACTGCAGGAGCAGGTGGAACTGGAACAGGTACCAGGCGGGAGGAGGGTCGCAGGCGTGGCGGGGGGAGGTGTGGCGCCGCACAGGAGACCGAACGGGCCCCACTCTTCCACGTCCTCCCTCTGTCTGTGGCATTATCCAAATGCTTCAGTTGCCCCCGGTCAGAACCGCTTTCCAAAAAGCCCAAACTCGTCAGCTCTTTCTTGGTGTCCCCAAAAGGGACAGCACCCGCACCGGCTGTCTCCTCCACACAGGCACGGTTTCGAACACCTCAAGGGGACTCTTCGACTCTTGGGCGTAGAAGGCCTTGAGGCGGCCGCGCCGCTTCTTCCGCCGCGGGGAGGAAGCCAGGCACAGGAAGCACGCCCAGTTGCTCGTGGCGTGCAGCTTCCCCGAGGTCCCGGGGCCGACCAGGATATCCACACGCTCGAAGCAGTAGCATCGGGCGCAATCGGGGTGTGCGCAGAGGAGCAGCGTCCCTCCTGAGTAGCAGGTGACGCAGGAGCATCGGGCACAATCGGGGTTTGCGCAGAGGAGCAGCGTCCCTCCTGAGTAGCAGGTGAAGCAGGAGCATCGGGCGCAATCGGGGTTTGCGCAGAGGAGCAGCGCCCCTCCTGAGTAGCAGGTGAAGCAGTAGCATCGGGTGCAGTCGGGGTTTGCGCAGAGGAGCAGCGTCCCTCCTGAGTAGCAGGTGAAGCAGTAGCATCGGGTGCAGTCGGGGTTTGCGCAGAGGAGCAGCGTCCCTTCCGAGCAGCAGGTGAAGCAGTAGCATCGGGTGCAGTCGGGGTTTGCGCAGAGGAGCAGCGTCCCCTCCCGAGCAGCAGGTGACGCAGGAGCATCGGGCGCAATCGGGGTTTGCGCAGAGGAGCAGCGTCCCTCCCGAGCAGCAGGTGGAGCAGTAGCATCAGGTGCAGTCTGCGCCCCTCCCTAGCAGTAGATGGAGCAGTAGCATCGAGTGCAAGCGGGGTTTTGCAGATGAGCAGCAGGTGGAGCAGTAGCATCGGGTGCAGTCTGGGTTTGCGCAGAGGAGCAGCAGATGAGGCAGCAGGTGGAGCAGTAGCATCGGGTGTAATCGGGGTTTTCCCAAATGAGCAGCAGATGGAGCCTCAGGTGGAGCAGTAGCATCGGGCGCAATCGGGGTTTGCGCAGAGGGAGCAGCGCCCCTCCCTAGCAGTAGATGGAGCATTAGCATCGGGTGCAGTCGGGGTTTGCGCAGAGGAGCAGTGCCCCTCCCTAGCAGTAGATGGAGCATTAGCATCGGGTGCAGTCGGGGTTTCACAAATGAGCAGCAGATGGAGCAGCAGGTGGAGCAGTAGCATCGGGTGCAGTCGGGGTTTTCGCGGAGGAGCAGCCTCTCGCCAGAGCAGCAGGTGGAGCAATAGGATTGGTACCCCGTCATCGCCGTACCGAGGAGGGCGTCCAGAACTTGTCCTTACATCGGGCGCACATCCCTGCCTCAAACAGAGGGTGCTGCGTGTGACCCTGGGAAACCTCCGCAGCGGAGGCAAATCTCTTCTGTGTTTCGCTGGTTAACCTTGACTTCGTAGGTAATAAGACCTCTGCCTGCCGCCGGGGGAACCGGGCTTGAGAGTTCACTGGATCCCACCAAGATCACATCCATGCTCGCTCGGCCTCCAGGTCCAGGGCTAGGGTGGTGATTCCACAGTGCTGCTGCCATGGCTCCGGGTAGAGGCAGCAGGCGGGTTCAAGGTTACACCGGTCCGGGTCTTCCAGGCTGAGGGTACCATGGGAGGAGTGCGCCATGTAACCAGGGACGGTGCAGGGAAAGAATCTTTTTTTTTTTTTTTTTGAGACAGAGTCTCACTCTGTCTCCCAGGCTGGAGTGCAGTGGCACAATCTCTGCTCACTGCAACCTCTGCTTCCCGGGTTCAAGGGATTCTCCCGCCTCAGCCTCCGGAATAGCTGGGACTACAGGTGCGCACCACCACACCCAGCTAATTTTTTTATTTGTAGTAGAGAGGGGGTTTCACCATATTGGCCAGGCTGGTCTTGAACTCCTGACCTCATGATCCCCCCACCTTGGCCTCCCAAAGTGCTGGGATTACAGGCATGAGCCACCGTGACAAGCCTCCCCCTATTGTTAACATGGTTCATTAGTATGGCACATTTGCCACAAGCAATGAACTGACTGGATACATTGCCGTAAACCAAGGCCCCTACCTTATTGAGACCTCCTTCGTGTTTACTCACTACCCTCCTCCTCCTTCTCTCCCCCATCCAGGATGCCGCATTGCCTTCAGTTGTCACGTCTCCCTAGTCTCCTCTTGGTGACAATTTCTCAGATTTTACTTGCTTGGGATCACCTGAGAATTTGCATGTTGGGCGATGCTGATGCTGCTCTTCTTGGAGGGCATTTTATGGATGGCTGGTTGAGCTCACAGGCAGAGTCTGGCCATTCGCAGAGGTCTGGAAAGGTCACTTCCTGAATAGGTTGGATTCGTTTATTAAGTTCGCTGTTGTGACACCTCAGTTCTTATCTTCTTAATTTAAAGGAATTTCAACAAGAGGCACACAGCAAAAGAGAAGCAGCATAGAGTAATTGATTGCACAGAAATATAGTATTTTGGAAGTTTAGTGCAGAATAGACAGGACACCCTAGAGAGAGGATTCAGGGCGGGCTGCACCTAAGCATGAGCCGGCAAAGACCCGCTCAAGGGAGACTCCCTTTCTGGGAGTCTTGGATGATTACACCTAAAGGGGTGGGAAAAGGAGTTACTAGTAAGCATGTTCTGAGTGGTGCACTGGGTGCACACAGGCAGTAGCTGTGCACACATCTTCAGCATCTTAAGTCTCCACCCAGGGGGTGTGATTTTACTATTATAACGAGCAAAGGGTCAGTTTGTGAACAGGTAAAATCAAAGTGCTCATGCTCTTTACAGGGAAAACTCCCTTTGTACATGGCTTTGCTTGAATGAACTCATTTAGGAAGTGAAGGCTGGGGCTTATTGTTTTGGCTGTCTGGTCACCACAACTGCTGTGTTTAGAGGACATGGTCACCTTCTTAACTGCCTACTCCTGCCTCACCTAGGTCCCTTCAGGAGAAAGATTCCTTGAGGTAGACACCTGAATCCACCATCACATGTACACAGACTCCCATTTAATTCAGCAAGTGGATGAAGGGGTAGGTAGTAGTTCTCCATTTAGATGACAGGGTTCACCATCCTTCTCCAGACCCGGAAAATGGTTTGCTGATACAACCTGCCCACTTAACTTAAATCATGGTGCTCTATGATCCATGAACGACATCCAGTGTTTCTTTAGACCTTCATTTTCTAATTTGTCTATGTGTTCGAGTCACTTAAGGAGTTTTTACTTTTTTTTTATTGTTTTTTTGAGACGAAGTCTCGCTCTGTAGCCCTGGAGTGCAGTGGTGCGACCTCTGCTCACTACAACCTCTGCCTCATGGGTTCAAGTGATTCTCCTGCCTCAGCCTCTGAGTAGCTGCGATTACAGGTGCATGCCACCACGCCTGGCTAATTTTTTGTACTTTTTGTAGAGACGGGGTTTCACCATGTTAGCCAGGAAGGTCTTGATCTCCTGACCTCGTGATCTGCCCGCTTCAGCCTCCCAAAGTGCTGGGATTACAGGTATGATCCCAGCCTTGAATATTTTTTAAAAAAGCAATGTCAGCGGTCCAACTCTGAGGTAATGATGTGATTGGTGTAGGATGTGGCACCTGTGTTGACAGTTTATAAAACTCCCCCAGGTGATCTAATGTGTGGCTGAATCTGGCAGGTCGGTTTTCTGATTGCCTGGTCACTCCAATTCCTGTCCTCTCATGGACATCAGTGAGTTCATTTCCATGGCAGGATCATGCACCTCCCTTCCCAGTGTAAAGAAGGTAGACTGCACTGCTGGCTCCCACACGCCCTGGATGGGGGTCCCTCCTGCTGTAGCTGGGTGCATGCACCACTCCAGGGACTGCCCCCTCATGGCTCAGGGCGCACCTGGCACTGGGGGGCCTTCGCACTGCTGCTCCTCAGCCGCCTACATGCTCTGAGCCAAGAGCTTGATTTACCTGATGCCCTGAATGACAGATAGCCCTGAAAGCAAGATACCCACTGCAACCTCAGAAAAGCCCAGTGATAGGAATGACTGTGAATTGAATTTAGAAGGTGCCCTCGCTTTCAGAGAAACAACAACCCGGCATTGCTTGACCTACCCAAGCTGGAGCCAAATCTGCACCAGCCAACCGGGCCCACGTGGTGGCTTTTCAGAGTCTGACCTTGCTGATGGGACAGGAGGCGGGGGAAGGAGGCCATGGCACGGCCATGGGAAGAGGGGGGAAGAGACCAACTCGCCTGGCATGACCCCTGGGGTCTTGGAGGCTGGGCAGGTCAACGTGGCTGGGAGTTGTTTCTGGCTTTCTGGCTTCCCCGGAAAAAAAGCTGTGCTTCACAGAAAATGCAGAACAAGGTGAGGTTGACATGGAAGATCATCCCAACACCAAGCAAACTGACCTGGGCTCTGCCAGCTTAGTGCACTCGGGCCAAACACCCACATGAAGCGTTTACAGTGAAAGTAAGGAAGATATTTATTTGCAGGACACCAAGAAGGAGAGTCAGGCAGCTAATGTTTAAGACCTAAACACCCTCCACAATGGCTTATGAGGAAGGGTCTGTTGTTGTTGGTTGTTTTGTGGGGGGAGATTGTTTCTTTGTTTTTTTTTTTGAGACAGAGTCTTGCTCTGTTGCCAGGCTGGAGTGCAGTGAAGGGATCTGGGCTCACTGCGACCTCTACCTCCCAGGTCCAAGCGATTCTCCTGCCTCAGGCTCCTGAGTATCTGGGATTACAGGCACACACCACCACACCCAGCTAATTTATATATTTTTAGTAGAGACGGGGTTTCACCATGTTGGCCAGGATGGTCTCGATCTCCTGACCTCATGATCTGCCCACCTTGGCCTCCCAAAGTGCTAGGATTACAGGTGTGAGCCACCATGCCCAGCCTTTATTAGGGGCTTATAAAGATGAAGAGGCAGAGGTGACAGGCATAGTCATACAGCATTACATGGAGATTATACGTTGGTTTGACCTAAAAAAGCAGGTCATCTCCAAGCAGAAGCCCACAGGTCAGAGGCTTTTCAAAGATGTTCTGATTTGTGATTGGTTAGGCTTTGTCTAAAAACTTGGGGTCAGCAGAAAAGCATGTTGGGCTCTGGCCTGTGGGTGTGGCTTTCTCTGGGTCCCTCCGGAAGAAACTTAGAGCCAGGAAAGGTGGTTAGAGTTCAGTCCTCAGTGCCCTGTGTGAGGTGTGTGCCAGCAGATGGCGTTTCCCTTTAGGTGGGGGTCTGGGTTTCTGGGAAACACCTCAGGGACCTGTGTTAAGGCGTCATCTTTAGTTTCTCTAGAGAACCACCGACATGGTGACTCTAACATCCTTGGCTATTGTTTTCAGCTACTATTGCCTTTTTGCTTCTCAGATTGCTTGTTTATGTCTCAAGACTAGCAGGTGCCTGGAATTTCCCATAAAGGAACTCAAGATTTTCCTTTATCTTCATGCTTCGGGGTTTAGCAGGCCCCTAAGAGTGGTTCCTGTCCATCTGTTTTTTTGAGACAGAGTCTTACTCTTGTCGCCCAGGCTGGAGTGCCATGGCACGATCTCGGCTCACTGCAACCTCCACCTCCCGGGTTCAAGCAATTCTCCTGCCTCAGCCTCCTGAGTAGCTGGGATTACAGGTGCCTGCCACTATGGCCACTAATTTTTGTATTTTTTAGTAGATATGGGGTTTCACCATGTTGGCCAGGCAGGTCTCCATCTCCTGACCTCCAGTAATCCACCTGCTTCGGCCTCTCAAAGTGCTGGGATTATAGGCATGAGCCACAGTGCCCGGCCTCATATTCTTTAAAAGAGGTAGAAGGTTGTGAAAAAAGCCCAGACATTCAATGCGGAATTCCAACACCTGACGAGGCTCCTCCCCAGAGAGCAGCTGCAGGAGGGCAGAGCCAGCCCGGCAGAGAGGCAGCCCCAGCACCTCCCCTGCCTTTTGTTCATGTTGGATTAGCAGCGTTCATTTTGAGATATGCCTGGAAGGGCACAGATTCAGTAAGCTGTGGTCATGCTGCTGTACTTCAGCCTGGGTGACAGAGACCCCCAGCTCAAATAAATAAATAAATAAGTAGACAAAGAAACAAAAAAGAGAAAACTCTACAGGATACCCCCCAAAAGCTGAGTTTCAGATAAATGAATAATTTAGAACATGCTGATACTAAAAAATTCTTTATTTAAAACACAAATTTCCCCCAGACATTGTGTATTTAATCCAGACACTTTCTTTGGACAACTGTAAGACAGTGGGTAACAGCATGTCAGTCAGGACACTCAGTTTTTCGTGATACAATATTGAAAACTAATAAGATGATTGTTTATTGAAAGAACAGCAACACAAACCAAAATAACCCCGTAAGAAAACAACAGACATAATGAAACAGAAAACAAAACTCACTGGGGAGGATACATATTTACTCAGACATCAGACATCCTGGGAATTCAGATCTAGGGCACCCCCCTCTGTGTGTCAGGCACCCTTGCCCCTGTCACATGTCATCTGACAACACTGGAGTCATCATTCACTTCTTCTTGGTGCAGAAGACATAGACCTGATCACGGGATCACTGAGAAGTGGCTTCTGGATGTGTTTTCTGGCTGCGCCCTAACAATTTCAGCCGGCTGAAGGCTCTTGGACACTTGGAGCACGTATAGGGTTTCTCTCCGGAGTGGACTCGCTGGTGCTCCTTGAGGCTCCCCCATGTAGGCGAAAACTTTCTTGCAGACTTTACATTCGTAGGGCTTCTCCCTGTGTGGCTTATCTTGTGACCCTTCACGTGGGACTTCTGGGTAAACAGTTTCTGGCAGACGTCACACGTGTAGGGCTTCTCGCCACTGTGGGTGCGCTGGTGAAGTTGGAGGCCTATTCACTGTATGAAGCGCTTCCCACAGAGATGACACTGAAAGCGTCTCTCTCCTGTATGTGATCTCTCGTGGATGACTAGCTTGCCGTAATACTTAAACCTCTTACTGCACACGTCACATGCAAAGGGCAGCAGTGCCATGTCTTCTTGGCCATCGGGGTGACTGCCTGCATCCGCAGGGCCTGGGGAATGAACTGGATTCATCCCAGCTGGTCCTGGGGATTCTCTGTTGCCCACAGGTGTGGCTCCTCCTTGAGGCTCTTCTTGGGAAATGGAGGTGGTGTCTGGTTTGCTTCTTTTGGGACCTCTCGGATTCAGAGTCTCCTCTGTCCTTGCTGTGAGTCGAAGCTTCTGTCTCCACCGTGCAGGCAGAAGCTGTGTCAGCATCCACATTCTCCACAGAGGCTCCTTTCTGAGTTCCTTCCCATCCTTTGTCCTCACCAGATCTGCTGGAAAAGGGATTCCACATAAAACAGTTAATAAAGGGCATTTTCAATTCACCAAACTCATTGTAACCAAACGCTGAAGTTGGCTAGAACTTCCCCTCCACCTCAAGCCTAAGACATGGGATTGCAGGTCTCTGGAGAGTGGGGGATGGAGAGACTTTGGCAGCTGAGCACCAACTCCCCCAGGAGATGATAATGCTGGGCCCAGTCCCCACTCTAAAAGAGAGGGGCTAACTCCCTGTGGATACAAGTCTCCATACTCACTGGGACCCTGTGGAAGCTGAGGCCCCGGGGATGTGAGTCCTGGGTTATCTTTCCTGTTTTCCTTTAGATCCTTCTCCAGGTTCTGCTTGGGTCTCAGAACCTTTGAGTAACCTTTCATAACAATACCTCTCGGCTCACCACAACCTCCGCCTCCCAGGTTCAAGCGATTGTCCAGCCTCAGCCTCCTGCGTAGCTGGGATTACAGGCATGCGCCACCATGCTCAGCTAGTTTTGTATTTGTAGTAGAAATGGGGTTTCTCCATGTTGGTCAGGTTGGTCTTGAACTTGAGACCTCAGGTGATCTACCCGCCCTGGTCTCCCAAAGTGCTAGGATTACAGGCATGAGCCACGGCCCCAGCCTTAGTTCCACAATTATTTTATCACCAAAAAAGGTAACCACTCCCTTGCCCCACCCACGCCAGCCCCTGGCAGTCACTAATCTACTTTCTGCCTCTAAGGGTTTCTCCATTCCTAATCTCATTCTGGAAAATGGATGTAAAGTCTAGTGTTTTATACAAATTTCAGGAAGTGGCTTCATACAATAACAATATTTTTTAAAATTAAGTTCTAAACCTAGCTTCATTAGGTAGGAGCCACTGTAGAGACCCCATCTCTACAAAAAAATTAAATACTTAGCCGAGCATGGTGGCTGGTGCTTGTAGCCACAGCTGCTTTGGAGGTAAATGTGGACCCATGGCTTGGACAGCCTGGGCAATGAGTGAGAACCAGTAACCAAAAAATAAAATAAGCCGGGCGTGGTGGCTCGCCTGTAATCCCAGCACTTTGGGAGGCGGAGGCGGGTGGATCACCTGATGTCAGGAGTTGGAGATCAGCCTGGCCAATACGGTAAAACCCCGTCTCTACTGAAAATAAAAAAAATTAGGCAGGTGTGGTGGCACACACCTGTAATACCAGCTACTCAGGAGGCTGAGGCAGGAGAATCGCTTCAACCCAGGAGTCCGAGGTTGCAGTGAGCCAAGATTGTGCCACTGCACGCCAGCCTGGGCAACAGAGGGAAACTCTGTCTCAAATAAATAAATAAATAAAATGTAATCTAACCATGATGAGAGGTAGTATTATTCCTGTTTTATGGAAGAGTTATATAATAAACCAGAGCTAATTTTGGAGTGCAAAGGAGACCCACTGTTGTCACAAGGTCTCTGAGCAAATGCATGAGAAAATAAAGTAAACCCAGATCTTTCTGGAACCAACCCTCCACACACCAACTCCTAAACTCCATGGACATCCCCAGTGGACACTTACTTCCATCCCAGCTTCTGCTTCTAACCTCCTCCCATCTGGGATGTGCTAACTGGCCTGGAGCTGAAATGTGTCTATTTATAGAGAACCAGGCCTCTCTTCTGGTTTCCTGGGCCTCCTTGTGATTGGTTTAGGGCCGTAGTGTCCATTTTAGGTGACTGGTGTTGATTACATTTCCCAATGAAACCCCGCCCACAGGAAATTAAAGTATTAAACATGCCTGCTGTGCAAATAACATTGGTTATTTTGGTAGGTACTCTGTTGAATCTGTAGATCCCTGTTAATATAGTAGGGTCATTTTCACAATATTCTTTCAATCCATGAACATGGAATATCTTTCCATTTTTTGTGTCCTCTTCATTTTCTTTCAGCGGTATTTTATTGTTTTCCTTGCAGAGCTGATCTTCCTCAATGGATAATTGGTTTGTTTATTTATTTTTAGAGACAAGGTCTCACTGTGTCACCTTAGCCCGGTGCAATGGAGCACTCATAGCCCACGGCAGTCCAACCTCCTGCGCTCAAGAGATCCTTCTGCTTCAGCCTCCTGAGTAGCTGGAATTACAGGCAAGCACCACCACACTTGGCTAATCTTAAAAGATGTTTTTGTGGCTCACACCTGTAATCCCAGCACTTTGGAAGGCCGAGGCTGGCAGATCGCCTGAGGTCGGGAGTTCAAGACCAGCCTGACCAACATGGAGAAACCCTGTCTCTACTAAAAATACAAAATTAGCCAGACGTGGTGGTGCATGCCTGTAATCCCAGGTACTCAGGAGGCTGAGGCAGAAGAATCCCTTGAACCCAGGAGGCAGAGGTTGCAGTGAGCCGAGATTGCGCCATTGCACTCCAACCTGGGTAATGAGTGAAACTTCATCTCAAATTAAAAAAACAAAAAAAGATGTTTTTGTAAAGATGGGGGTATCACTCTGTGGCCCAGGCTGGTCTCCAGCTCCTGGCCTCTGCAGATCCATAGTGACCTAGCTCAACATTATGTTGTTTACATATAGGTATACATGGTGAAATCATCACATCAATTGAGCTAATTAACATATCCATCACCTCACATACTTACTATTTTCATTTCATTATTTATCTACTTTTTTCTTCATTCCTGGGCTCAAGCAATCCTGCCTCATCCTCCCTGGTAGTTGGGACTAGGAGCATGTGCCACCACCCCTGGTTTTCTTTATATTTTTTTGATGTGTGTGTATGTGTGTGTGTGGTGAAACACTGTCTACCATTTTTGGAGTTTTGTTTTGTTTTTAAGATGGAGTCTCCCTGTGTTGCCCAGGCTGGAATGCAGTGGCAGGATCTCCACCCACTGCAACCTCCACCTTCCAGGTTGAAGCAATTCTCTCGCCTCAGCTGCCCCAGAGTAGCTGGGATTACTGGCGCCTACCACCGTGCCCACCTAATTTTAGTATTTCTAGTAGAGACAAGGTTTCACGATGCTGGTCAGACTGGTCTCAAACTCCTGACCTCAAGTGACGTGCCTGCATCGGCCTCACCACATGCTGGGATTACAGGTATGAGCCACCTCGCCCGGCCATGTTTGAGTTTTTTAATTTGTTTTTTTTTTTTTTTTTTTTTTGAGACAGAATCTGGTTCTGTCAGTCAGGCTGGAGTGCTATGGCACAATCTCAGCTTATTCAACCTCCGCCTCCTGGGCTCAAAGGATCCTCCTGCCTCAGCCTCCCAAGTAGCTGGGACACAGATGCCACCATACCTGGCTACTTTTATATTTTTTGAAGAGATGGGGGTTTTGCTATGTTGTCCAGGCTGGTCTCTAACCCCTGGGCCATGAGGTTTTGAAGCAGTGTTTTGTGGTGGGATTTTTTTTTTTTCTTATCCAAAAATTATTTACTGGGTGGGTGCTGGGATCACAGGCGTGAGCCACCTTGCCCAGCCTTAGATTCTGAAATTTTTGTGAGTTCAGCATCCAAGTATACAATCTCTTATCTTCCTGGCCACTGAGATTCTTTTCTTCCACATTCCCGATAAGGTTTCGACCACTTTCCCTCTGATACCGTCCCTCACCATCAGTTTCTGAACCTTTTTTAAACTTGCAAGACCATCAGAAGCATACTTACACAAACCTAAATGGTAGAGAACCATGTCTGGATTGAAGATGCCAGGCTGTGCCGATTCCACGGCGGGCCGAGGGGTTTTACAAAGACTCAGTAATCAAGTCAAAGCGTGTGAAGTCACAGTTTATTTGTGAGGCTTTCACACACCAACAAGCAAGCAAATATACTTAACACACACGGTGATCAGAGAGAGGGAGCATGAGCCAGGGTGAGGAGCTCTAAGACGGCACGCTCGCTGACCAAGCAGGCAGGTCTGGATTTCCCTCAAAACGCTGACCAGCGGAGTGGGGTGGTGCGGTTGGCTGCCTTTCTTGAAGTTCTGTCGTCCAGAAGCTCTGCACAGGTGTGTGTGGCCCAGGTGTGTGGTCAGCTGCACCCTCTGAGTTTGTGTGAGTGCACTCCGTGATGTTTCAGCACCACAATCATCTAGTGATGCGTTTCTCAGAGCATAGCCCCATTGTTAGGTGACCTGACATTTTATTTCTTCCTATACTAATGGGTTTGTTGCTGCTGCAGGGGCCAGGGCCTCTCAAGGAGTTAAAAATACACCCTACTGGCAAATCAGCTGTTTAAGTTAAAGGCACTTAAGCAACAGGATCACTCTTACCAATCCTGTGGTATTTTAAAAACAGGAAATAAAATTTCCATGTGAAAGACACCCTCCCTGTACTAAAGGAACGGGGTGGCTCACACCTGTAATCCCCGAATTTTGGAAGGCCCAGGCAGGAGGATGGAGGAGGCACTGGAATTCAGGAGCCGCCTAGACTACACAGTGACACCCCATCTCTACAAAAAAAAAAAGCAAAGCTGGCTTGGTAGCCCATGCCTGAAGTCTCAACTACTTGGGAGACTGAAGTCAGAGAATCGCTGGAGCGCAGGAGGTCGGGGCTGCAGTGAGCTGTGACCCTGCATCCCAGCCTGGGTGACAGAAGGAGACCCTGTCACAAAAAATAAGTAAGTAAACAACACTAATCGTCCACAGGAGCTACCCTGGTATCCACACCTTTGCCCTGCGTGTGTGGAGGTGTTGACAGAGGCCCTTCTGCGTTTCTCAGGGGCCCTCGAGGGGGGCGGGTTGCCACTCCACTCAAACTTCACAGCTGATACCGCTGAGATCAAAACACAGCGGCGCAGACCTGTAATCCCAGCACTTCAGGAAGCGAGGCGGGCGGATCCCCCTGAAGTCAGGAGTTCGAGACCAGCCTGGGTAACATAGGGAGACGCCCATCTCTATTAAACACACATACACACTCGAGACCAGCCTGGGTAACACGGGAGACGCCCATCTCTATTACACACACACACACCTGGATAACATAGGGAGACACCCATCTCTATTAGACACACACACACACACACACACACCCCTCGGTAACATAGGGAGACACCCATCTCTATTAGACACACACACACACACACACACACACACAGCCCTGGGTAACATAGGGAGACGCCCATCTCTATTAGACACACACACACACACACACACACACACACACACACACACGGCACGCAATAGGCAGCAGCAGTGGGCTCACGTTCCATGGGGGCTCCAGCCAAGCGCCACCCGCCCGTCCAGGAATGAGCAGCCACGTCCACAGCTTCCGCTGCGGCCTCCCCCACCCTGGCCAGGAGCTCCAAGTCAGCTCTCGCAGGCTGCCCGCGTGATCCTCCCGGTTCCCCAGATGATCCTCCCGGCTCCCTGCGTGGTCCTCCCGGTGCCCCAGATGGTCCTCCCAGCTCCCTGCGTGGTCCTCCGGGTTCCCCGCATGGCTGCGCCCCAGGGACACGGTCCCGGCGTGGTGGTGTCTGCGCCCTGCGTTCCCCGAGCTCTTTCTCCCGGGTTCTCCCGCGGAGCTGGGGGAGGAAAGGGAGTCCAGCCTCTAGCCCCGCCTTCCCCGCGCGCAGCACCCCACGCAGCCCGGAGACAGGACCAGGCGGGGGCGCCGGGCTCCGGAGGGTGGGCAAGTCCGTGATCACCGCGCAGCTGCCACCGGCTCCTTCTCCGAGAGCCGACCCGCCCACCAAGGACGCCCCCGCAGGGAGACTGGGGGGCGAGGGAGGCTCCGCGTCGTCGGTGCCCGGGATCCCGGACACGACGGGCACCAAGCGGCCCCCGAGCCTGGAGAACGGCCGGCGCTTCACCCTCATCTAAGCCTCCCCTGCACCCAGCAGAGCTTCCAGGCCCTCGAGCCCAGGCGGGCCCAGGTCCTAACGCGGGAGGCAAGGCCAGCGCGCGCCTGGGATCCTGGTGGACCACAAGGCGGACCTGGAGGGCGAGAGCGAGATATCGGACGGCGAAGGCAAGTCCTTGGCTGAGGCGTGGAGCTGCCCCTTCGTGGAGACGTCGGCCAAAAACACAGGCCGGGGAGACAACGGGTTGCCGCGATCGAGCCCCGCTGGGAGCCCCACGGCGACGAGGGCGCGACCTCGGAGGACCCGGGACCGCCGCGCGCCGGCCGCGCTCTGCGCACAAAAGCCAGACGCACCGATCCCCTGAATGTGCCTTCTCTTTCTTGCTTCGAGATCGGAGGCGACCTGGCCTGGGCCGGGGTGTCCCGGGAGCCCCGCTGGCCTCCGCCCTGTACCCCGAGTCCGAGCGGCGCCCCGTCCTCCTGACTTCCCGAGACTCCGCTGGGAATGGGGCCCTTTTAGCACCAACGTTTGTCACTCATCTTGGTGGGCGCAGATTTCCTGGTGAAAATAGCCGCTAGGGCGCAGTATCCGCAGCTTGACAGAGGGAAAGCAAAAGCCTCAGCCTGGGGACCAAAAGGCGGGGGCGGGGAATAGTAGGGGAAAGTCGGGAGGCGGATTTTTGGGGTCAACGACCGTTTTCTAGTTCCCAATTTTAATTAAAAAAAATTTTTTTTTGAGACGGAGTCTCGCTCTGTTGCCCAGGCTGGAGTGCAGTGGCGCGATTTCTGCTCACCGCAACCTCCGCCTCCCAGGTTCAAGCGATTCTCCTGCCTTAGCCTCCCAAGTTTCCAATTTTAAATACATGGAGGGAAGTTCGGGGGAACCATGGAAGGAAGTCGAGGAGGAGGAGAGGAAGAAACTCTTTTCCTTGTTTTCTAGGAGTAACTGGAAATTAAGAAAGGCCCTCTCTCAGTCACCCAGGCTGGAGTGCAGTGGCACAGCCTCTCTGCTCACTGCAGCCTCGACCTCCTTGGCTTAAGGGATCCTCTCACTCCAGCCTCCCGAGCAGCTGGGACCACAGGTGTGCGCCACCAGGCCCGGCTAATTTTTAAGTAATGTGTAGAGATGAGGGTCTCACTACATTGCCCAGGCTGCTCTCCAATACCTGGGCTTAAGAAAGCCTCCTGCCTCAGCCTCCCAGAGTTCTGGGATAACAGGTGTGAGTCACTGTGTGCGCTCACGTTGCCTGGCCCTAGTTCCTTTTCTGCCAACCTAGAAGGGCAACCCCGTGGCTGAATGTGATTTTGAGGATGGTCCCACAGTGAGATCCTTGTTACAGTGCATCCATCTGAAGCACTGCACATCTGAACGGGGACTGTTAACACCCCTGCAATGCAGTGTGGGGTGCCAGGGAGTGTCTGCTGATATTTGTGGGGAAAAATCTATTTTGTTCACTTACTGTATCAAAGGAAAGTCTGGGGAGAACTGTAGTATTTTTTTTAATCGGATGTGAAAAACAGTTACAGATCTTCAAAAAAAAAAAAAAAAAAAAAAAGCCAGGCGTGCGGCTCATGCCTGTAATCCCAGCACTTTGGGAGGCCGAGTTGGGTGGATCACCTGAGGTCAGGAGTTTGAGACCAGCCAGAGCAACATGAGGAAACCCTGTGTCTACCAAAAATACAAAAATCAGCCGAGCGTGGTGGTGGGCGCCTATAATCCCAGCAACTTGGGAGGCCAAGAAGGAGAATTGCTTGAACCCGGGAGGTGGAGGTTGCAGTGAGCCAAGATCATGACACTGCACTCCAGCCTGTGTGATGGGAATGAGACTCCATCTAAAAAAAAAAAAGAAAAAAAACATAAGCTAGGTGGGTCATTTCATAGAAAAGTGGAGGGATTCAGTGGGGTGGGGCTGATTCCGGCTGGGTTGGCACAAAAGCATTATAGCCTTTTCTGTCAGAATGTGCCATGGTTGGCTTCTAGATTCTGATATTTGTGCAAGTTCCAGAAAAGAGAACGTTGAGAACGTGATGATGAGAGGATACTGCAGGCAAAGCCATCAGAACCACGACTGGACTGTGGAGAGAATGGATTTCCGCGGCCAGAGTGGTGGGAGGTTGTGTGCCTGGACGCTGAACTTACAAAGAAGACTTGGGATCTGGGTAGGAGAGGAGTCGTGTGAGCTAGCAGCCAATTCTTCCGTGAGTGAGGCAGAGAAATTGGTAAAAAGCAGCAAAGTGAAGACAAGATCCCGTTTCCATTCCCCAGGGTTCCTGCTCCATGGAATGCGTGGGAGAAATGAGGAGATGCTGGCTGAAGAGTGCAAAGTCTCAGCCAGGTGCGGTGGCTCACGCCCGTAATCCCAGCACTTTGGGAGACCAAGGCGGGCGGATCCCGAGGTCAGGAGATAGAGACCATCCTGACCAACATGGTGAAACCCCATCTCTACTAAAAAGTACAAAAAATTAGCCGGGCATGGTGGCATGCGCCTGTAGCCCCAGCTACTGAGGAGGCTGAGACAGAGGAAATCGCTTGAACCCAGGAGGTGGAGATTGCAGTGAGCCGAGATCACACCACTGCACTCCAGCCTGGGCGAGACAGAGGGAGACTCCGTCTCAAAAAAAAAAAAAAAAAAGACATCTACAGATTTGATGCAATCCCTACCAAAATACCAACAATGTTCTTAACAGAAATAGGCTATGAGTTCCAGAGGGAAGGATTCAGCGGAATTGGGTAGGCAGATGGTGGTTTAAGCAGCTCCCAGTTAATTCCAGTGAATAATTCCATTCTTTAATCCATTGCCAACACCTCAGTGGTTAAGAAGGAAAAATATCGCAAACTATGAGAAAATGCACCAGAAAATAACTGTCATGACTGTTTGGCAAAATGACCTTGTATCGAGCACTTTACTGACCCAGTCTTATTTCATCTTTAAAACAACACATCAGGAAGGTTCTACTCACAAGAAGTTTGAAGTTCCCAGAGTTAAATGGCTTAAGATTTTGCAGCCAGGCATGGTGGCTCACGCCTGTAATCCCAGCAGTTTGGGAGGCTGAGGTGGGTGGATCACCTGATGTCAGGAGTTCAAGACCAACCTGGTCAACATGGTGAAACCCCATCTCTACTAAAAATACAAAAATTAGCTGGGTATGGTGGCACGTGCCTGTAATCCCAGCTACTCGGGAGACTGAGGCAGAAGAATTGCTTGAACCCGGGAGGCGGAGGTTGCAGTGAGCCAAGGTCATGCCATTGCACTCCAGCCTGGGTTACGGAGTGAGACCACCATCTCAAAAAAAAAAGATTTTTCAAGGGGATTCAAACCAGAATCAGTGTAAAACCAACAGCCCTTCAATTTATTTTAAAGGTTAGATGAAAATGTTTACTCTGAATTTAAAGTGATTGAGTCACTATTTGAATGGATTAGTGCCATCCAATTGATGGTGTGAACTTCCCCGATTATAATCTAATCCTGCCTGGTACTTAATTATCATTCCACATTAACCCCGTGATCCACACAGTCAAATTCACACCCACCGTTAAGGCATTTTGTGCTTGAGAGCCCCAGCTGAGGGCATTGAGAAACTAGGGAACCCTGTAGGACCCTCAGTGGATGTACAAACCAGCCTCCCACCGTCCTGGAGTGAACGCAGAGGGGACCATGTGCCTTTCCCTGGTTCCCACTGTCTTTATGTAAGGGTGGGTTGGCTAATATCAAACCAGTGATTTCGTCTAGTTCAACCAAAGCTTTCACATGTGAATTCCAAGATTTTGAAAAAAAAAAAAAGGTAAAAAATGATCACAAATATTCATTACATATCAGCAATGAATATGCACTATTTTCAAGATCTTGGAATTCACATGTGAAAGCTTTGCTCAAATGAGATTAAATCACTGGTTTGATATTAATCAACCGACTCTATTTTGATTTTTTTCTTTCTTTCTTTTTTTTAACCATTTCGTTTTTATCAGCAAAGTCAACCAGCTCTTAACATGTCCTTTACTTGTTAGGATATTACTGTCTGTGGCATGAGGAGACCCAAAGTGTTTAAAACTTGCAGGTCTATATTCCCTGACGCCTCCAGATACTTCAGAAATATGACAAATAACTCAGTAGAGCGGGACAACCAATGTGATTTGCACGGTAGGCATGTTTAATACTTTAATTTCCTGTGGGTGGAGTTTCATTGGGAAATGCAATCAACGTCAATCACCTAAAATGGATTTAATGGCCCTAAACCAATCATGGGGCGGTGTAGGGAACCAGAAAAGGGGCCTGGAGTCCTCTGGTTCTCTATAAATAGAGCAGTTCAGCTCCTGGCCAGATGGAGAGCGCATCCCACAGGCGAGGAGGTCGGAGGCGGAAGCCAGGAAGGAGGTGAGTGTCCAGTGGAGCAGTCTGCGGGGTTTAGGAGTTGGCGTGCGGCGGAGGGTTGTTTTCAGAAAGATTTGGGTTTATTTTCTCAGGCATTTGCTTGTGAAGGCAGCGGGCCTCCTTTGCACCCCATTATTAACTCTGACTCGTTATGTAACGCTTCTGTGAAATAGGAATAATGCTTACTCTGTCGGCCTGCCCGGTGCGGTGGCTCACGCGTGTAATCCCAGCGCTGTTGGAGGCCGAGGCGGGCGGATCACGAGGTCGGGAGTTCGAGACTATCCGGGCTAACATGGTGAAACCCTGTCTCTACTAAAAATACAAAAAATTAGCCAAGCGTGGTGGCGAGCGCCTGTAATCCTAGCACTGTGGGAGACGGAGGCGGGAGAAGCGCTTGAACCCGAGAGGCGGAGGTTGCAGTGAGCTGAGCTCCCCCGCTGCACTCCAGCCTGGACGACAGAGGGAGACTCCGTCTCAAAGAAGAAAAAAAAGAAAGAAAGTAATATTAACTTTCTCATCATGGTTAGGTTTTTGTTTTATTTTTTGGGCATAGGGTCTCGCTCATTGCCCAGGCTGGTCTGGAACGCCCAGGCTCAAGCCATCGGCCCGCCTCGGCCTCCCGCTAGCTGTGGCTGCAGGAACACACACCACGCCGCCCGATTGCATTTTTTATTTATTGTAGAGACGTGGTCTCACTACTTTGCCCAGGCTTGTCTCCAACTCCTCGACTCAAGCAAACTGCCCCTCCTCAGTCTCGATCTGCACCTCCTATACAGGGTCACTTAGGGAACCCGGCAGGAAAACCTCTTTAATTCCCAGAATTTCAGGCTGCCTTCTCTCCCCTGTATCTATATGCTTTTTAAAAATATATTGATTTACGGCCAGGCACGGTGGCTCACGCCTATAATCCCAGCACTTTGGGAGGCCGAGGTGGGTGGATCACAAGGTCAGGAGTTCGTGACCAGCCTGGCCAATATGATGAAACCCCATCTCTACTAAAAATACAAAAATTAGCTGGGTGTGGTGGCATGCGCCTGCAATCCCAGCTACTTGGGAGGCTGAGGCAGGAGAATCGCAAGTATTGATTTGCTTAATAAAAAATAAATAAAACGAGAAGATCTCTGGATGTGTCTCCCAGGCTGGAGCACAGAGGCACAATGATGGTTCACTGCTGGGCTCACGTAATTCTGCCACCATCATCTCCGGGAGTGCTGAGGTGACGGGTGAGCCACCACGCCAGGCCTAATTTACTTTCCAATTGAGAAATACATGTGTTTAATCGTGTATGTGTATGGTGCACAGCATCACGTGTTATATGTGTGCCTTGTGCAATGGCTAAATTGAGCAAACTCTCATAGGCTCTACATCACGGTACATATTTCGCGGTACGGTCTTACCAGTTTTTGGTCATTAGAACGCTTCCAATCGACTCCCTTAGCAATTTCCAAGTATCCAATACATTGCTGTGAACTACAGTCACCATGCTGTATAGTAGACCTATGTAATGGCTTTTTTTTTTTTTGAGACCGAGTCTTGCTCTGTTGCCCAGGCTGGAATGTAGTGGCACAATCTTGGTTCACTGTAGCGTCTGCCTCCTGGGTTCAAGCCAGGAGCAATTTCCAAGTATACAATACATTGCTGCAAACTACAGTCACCATGCTGTACAGTAGACCTATTTAATGGTCTCAGTTCACTGCAACCTCTGCCTCCCAGGTTTAGTGATTCTTCTGCCGCAGCCTCCCCAGTAGTTGGGGCTACAGGCACGCACCACCACGCCAGGCTAATTTTTGTATTTTTAGTAGAGACAGGGTTTCACCATGTTGGCCAGGCTAGTCTTCAACTCCTGACCTTGTGATCCACCCACCTCGGCCTCCCAAAGTGCTGGGATGACAGGTGTGAGCCACCATGCCCAGCCTTAATGTTATTTTTATTATTTCTTTTATTTTAAAAAAAGTTTTAATGGCCGGGAGGGCAGATCACGCCTGTCATCCCAGCACTTTGGGAGGCTGAGGCATGGGGATCACTTGAGGTCGGTAGTTTGAGACCAGCCTGGCCAACATGGTGAAACCCCATCTCTACTAAAAATGCCAAAGTTAGCTGGGTGTAGTAGCGCACGTCTGTAATCCCAGCTACTCGGGAGGCTGAAGGAGAGCCACATGAACCCCAAAACAGGTGAGCCGAGATTGCACCACTGCACTCCAGCCTGGGCAACAGAGCGAAACTCCATCTCAAAAAACATAAATAGATAAAATAATTAAGATAAAAAATAAAAACCTCTTGGTGGCTGCAATGCAATCACACCTGTAATCCCAGCGCTTTGGGAGACCAAACAACTGAATCACTTGAGCCCAGAGTTTGAGACCAGACTGGACAACATAAGGAAACCCCATCTCTATTACAGAAACAACCTATAAAAATTAGCCAGGTGTGGTGACCCGCTTGTAGTCCCAGCTACTCGGGGAGGCTGAGGTGGGAGAATCCCTTGAGCCCAGGAGGTTGAGGCTGAGGGAATCATGGCCACGAATTTCCCTCCATCCTGGGTAACACAGCAAGACCCTGTCTCAAAAAGAAAAAAGAAAAAAACTCTATGGTCTGATCCCACTTCCTGAAAATTACATAAGACTTTAATTCTTTTTATGGAATGAGATAAGGAACTGAGAAACTCTCAGAGGCAGAAAGCAGATTATTGATTGCCAGGGGCTGCGGTGGGTGGGGCAGGGACTGATTACTGGTGGGGACAGGATTCCGGTTTGGGGTAAGGAGATAATTCGGGAATTAGAAAGTGGTGATCGTTGTACAAAATAGTGCATGTTCTTAGTAAAAGTGATGAATGTTACAAATGTGTATTTTACCAAAATAACAGGATATCTGTGCAGGAGCGTAATTCTTCTAGAATTTTATAGTGCCCCCTCTTCCCTGCAGCAAATACATATCCTGGAGTTAACAAGAAAAATGCGCTGGGACAATCATAGGTTGTAACTATTAATATTTTTTCTCTACCTTTTTGCATAATTATGAGTAAGGGTTTGCCTTGGATCGTCTCTTAATGGGAAAACATAAAGAGTTTATTTATTTATTGAGACAGAGTCTTGCTCTGTCACCCAGGCTGGAGTGCAGTGCAGTGCTCAACTCACTGCAGCCTCCACCTCCCGGGTTCAAGCAGTTCTCTCCCTGAGTCTCCTAAGCAGCTGGGATTACAGGCACCTGCCACCCAACCAGCTAGTTTTTTGTATTTTTAGTAGAGACTGGGTTTCACAATCTTGGCCAGGCTGGTCTTGAACTCCTAGCCTTGTGATCCACCTGCCCCAGCCTCCCAAAGTGCTGGGATTATAGCCACTGGGCCCAGCCAGAACTGACATTATCATTGCATCAGATTTTAGGAGCTTCACAAACATAGCTGATTTAATTCACAGTCAAGGACAATGTTGTTCCCATTGAAAGGAAAACCAGTTCCTACTCTGCACAATAATCCCCTAGAGGTCAGAATCCAGGGGAGGATTCAGATTTTACCCCAGAACATGCAGTCCAGTATAGACACTGGAAGAATAACAGGGTGGACTGATTTCCACGGTGCTGACTCCCATGCTAAAGGGGGAGAGGGATCCAGGATTGGGATGAGGGATTTGGAAGGGCGGGGTGGGTGCAGTAGAAACTTAAACTAACTGGACTTACGCTTTCTTTCTGCAGACTTCTGAACAATCAGTGAATCCATTACCGAGAAAAACCAGGGGCGGCCTGTGTAGACAGGTCTCAATTAGATGCTAGTTACTGAAAGAACTTGCTCAGAGACTGATTGAAAAATTCTCCGCTAGATATGGCTGCAAATTGCCGACTCCCACGGCGTCAGGGAGAACCCCAAAACAGCCCTGGGTTACAGCTGCCACGGTCCGTGGCATCCCCAGGAACTCAATTTAGAAATGACTACGGGGACCCTAGACTTGGCACATGAACTTCAGGATGTTCAGCTGCCCGGAGCAGTCAGACCCCATCCAGGCTCTGAGGAGACTCACTGAGCTGTGCCATCTGTGGCTGAGGCCCGACCTCCACACCAAACAGCAGATCCTGGACATTCTAGTGATGGAGCAGTTCATGATCTCCATGCCCCAGGAGCTCCAGGTCTTAGTCAAGGTGAACGGTGTGCGGAGCTGCAAAGAGCTGGAGGACCTGCTACAGAATAACAGAAGACCCAAGAAATGGGTGAGTAGGATGCTCGTGGTTGGTGCAGGGAAGGGGAGCTGGGATGGGAGCCAAAGAATTATCCAGTTTCAAGTATCAGCACAGACAATGTTGCACATCCCTGGTCTAGGAGATGGACAGGCAGAGGGGATACAGGCACCCACACCCTGTGTGAGGCCAACATGAAAGAAAGACATTGGCAAAATTTTATGCCTGATGGAACATAGGGAAGGAGACATTAGAGTGAACTGAAGGGGGGTCCAGAAGTCCCCACCTGAGGCAGGGAAGTGGTTGGCATCAGAGATCCAGGCATCTCTCTCCAGGTCCCCCACAGGAGCCCCTAAGTTCCAACACAGGGTGAGCTGCCGTCAGCAAATTGAGCTGGATTCACCCAGAATATTTCTCCTTTTCTTCTCTTTGGTTTAGAGACAGTTTTATCCAAAGGACCCATATTTATGTTTTTATCTAGAATATTCCAGGTGCAGGCAGGTGCTGAAGTCTAGAGAGGATAACATTTCAGACGGGGCTGCTGTGTCCACAGAGCTGACTCTGTATCGGGAAAGCAGATTTGAACATTAATTACAGCAAAGTGTGAGCATGATGGCAGGGCCCAGGGAATGTGAGAGCTACTTTCAGGTTCTCACAGTGAGTCTGATTGTCTTTTTCCCTCTACAGTCTGTGGTCAACTTGCTTGGCAAGGAGTATCTTATGCTGGACTCAGATGCTGAGATGGCTGAAGCCCCCGGCCCGTGTCAGGGATGATCTGAGAGACGTGTCCAGCCAGCGGGCCTCCTCTGTGAACGACATGCACCCGGGGGAAGGCCAGGCCAGCCGAGAGCTGCAGACCCTGCCCAGGGTCCCTGCATTGTCCAGCGGGCAGGTGAGTGTGTGAGGCCCTGGTGTCTGGGCAGAGGTGAGAGAAGGAACAGGAGGAAATTGTGTGGCTGCTGGACCGATTGAGAGATTTGGCACAGGACAAAATTAGAGCCATTCTCCATGAACATGGTACATCCCCAGACATTCCTGAGCCATCACAGAGAGTGAAGCCTTGTCTACTTTTCCATGAAAGCTTTTAGCATTTAGGGTGGGGGCTAAGAAATGGTGTCAATGAAGTGAGGGAGGCAATTGGCACAGATGAATCAACTAAAGGTCCCTTCCTCACGGCCAGTTTCCTCAGTCATTTCAGGTAATAATTCATCAAGGAATTGGTTTCTACAGATTGTCAATTTCTTAATTTGAGGAGTGTTTCTCAACTGGGGTGATTTTGCCTTTCAGGACACATTTGCCATGCCTGGAGATGTTTTTGTGTGTCACTGTAGAGGGTGGTGGGGTGTTCATAGCATCTAGAGGGTAGAAGCAGGGTCTCTGCACTGCACAGGAGCGCCCCAACCAGGAGGGTGATGCAGCCCCTGTGCCAGTGGTGCCACAGGTGAGGGACCCTCGACCCAGGGGCTCCTTCCAGAGTCAGGGGCGGGGAGAGGGTGGCATGGCTGGGAGAAATAGGCTCAGAGAACCAAAGAGCTGAAAACCACCAGGCACAGGAGCTGATTTAGAATATTGAGGGTCCCAATTAGGGACAGACTGAGAAATGAGGTGGTGCTGTTGACTTGGGGTGACGGGGTGGCCCAGAGGAAGTCTGCACATGTTTCCACACCTGTGTCATTAGAAAGGTTGGTGCATCCAATCAGGAAGGGACGGAGATGTTTCTGCTTCCACCAGTTTAGACCCGGCAGCCATTGCTCTCGGTTTTCATTGTCAGGGAGAGGACTTCCTGCTGCCACAGACTACTGACGTAAAAGGTGACCCAAAGTCTCCGGGACCCAAGCAGAACCTGGAGAAGGATCTGAAGGAAAACAGCGAAGAGAACCCAGGACTCACATCCCCCCGAGCCTCAGCTTCCACAGGGTCCCCGTGAGTATGGAGACTTGGATCCACAGGGAGTTAGCCCCTCTCCTCTGGGGTGGGGGGCTGGGACCAGCATTATCATCTTCTGGGGGGGGTTGGTGCTCAGCTGCCAAAGCCTCTCCATCCCCCACTTTACAGAGTCCTACTGTCCCATGTCTTAGGCTTGAGGTGGAGGGGAAGTTCTAGCCAACTTCAGCATTTGGTTGAGATGAGTTTGGCATATTGAAAATGAGTTTTATTAAGCATTGTGTGTGGAATCTCTTCTTCCAGGAGCTCTGGTGAGAGCAAAGGATGGGAAGAAACCCCAAAAAGGAGCCTCTGTGGAGAATGTGGATGCTGACACAGCTTCTGCCTGCACGGTGGAGACAGAAGCTTCGACTCACAGCGAGGACAGAGACTCTCTGAATCCGAGAGGTCCCAAAAGAAGCAAACCAGACACCACCTCCATTTCCCAAGAAGAGCCTCAAGGAGGAGCCACACCTGTGGGCAACAGAGAATCCCCAGGACCAGCTGGGATGAATCCAGTTCATTCCCCAGGCCCTGCGGATGCAGGCAGTCACCCCGATGGCCAAGAAGCCAAGGCCCTGCTGCCCTTTGTGTGTGACGAGTGCGGTAAAGCATTTAAGTATTTCTCCCAGCTAACGTTACACAAGAGATCACACACAGGAGAGAGACCCTTTAAATGTGATAACTGTGTGAAGAGCTTCTTGCAGGCCTCAGACCTCCGGGTTCACCAGCGAGTCCACACCGGTGACAAGCCCTGCAAGTGTGAGGTCTGCAACAAGGAGTTCGCCCACAAGTCCACCTTGCAAGGTCACATGAGGATGCACACAGGGGAGAAGCCGTTCAAATGCGAATACTGCGGCAAGGTTTTCAGCCACAAGGGGAACATGAAAGTTCACCTGCGCATCCACTCTGAGGAGAAACCCTACAAGTGTCCCATGTGTGGAAATGTCTTCCGTGAGTTGGGGACATTCAAACGTCACCTGAAAACACATAAGAAGCCACTTCCCTCTTGATCAAGTAATACCAAAAGACAGTTGCAAAAAAGTAAAAAATCAAAAAAAAAAAAAAAAGAAACCACTTCCCAGTGATTCCAGAGAGGGGTCCTCATCCTCCACCCCAGGAGAGAATGAACGATGACTTTTCTGCATGTTATCAGATGGCATAGGACACATAAAGCACTCGATAGGTGTTCCCAGGATGTTTGAGTAAATATGTGTGTACCCTTCCCTGTGAGTTTTGTTTTCTGTTTGATGATGCCTATAGCTTTCTCATAGATTTATTTTACTGTCTGTTGCTGTTTCTCTTCCAATGAGCACAAGTCTCATCATTTTCCAGTATCTTACAATAGGAAACTGAGCACAGTGGAATGCAACCGTAATCCCAGCTACTGGGGAGGCTGAGAGGCAGGAGGATTGCTTGAGTCCAGGAGTTCAAGTCCATCCTAGGCAACATAGTGAGACCCCATCTCAAAAAAAAGCAAAGAAACATGTTTGTATTTTTAGTAGAGACAGGGTTTCGCCATGTTGGCCAGGCTGGTCTTGAACTCCTGACCTCAGGTGATCCACCTGCCTCGGCCTCACAAAGTGCTGGGATCACAGGTGTGAGTCACCACGCCTGGCCAGTGCATCATTGTATTCTGTTATTCCTTCCTTGTCTGAAACACAGCGTTCATTGGGTATCCTGTATTGTTTTCCGTAGACTTTATTTATTTTTTATTATTTTTTATTAAGACGGGGTTTCACTATGTTGGTCAGGCTGGTGTTGAACTCCCGACCTCAGGTGATCCTCTCCCTTGGCCTCCAAAGTGCTTGGATTACAGGCGTGAGCCACCAAGCCCGGCCGACTTTATTTATTTGTTTAGAGATGGAGTCTCGCTGTATTGCCAGGCTGGAGTGCAGTGGTGTGATCTTGGCTCACTGCAACCTCTGCCTCCTGGATTCAAGTGATTTTCCTGCCTTAGCTACCAAGGAGTTGGGACTACAGGCGCAAGCCACCATACGCAGCTAATTTTTGTATTTATAATAGAGAGAGATGGGGTTTCACCATGTTGGCCAGGATGGTCGTGATCTCCTCACCTCGTGATCCGCCCGCATTGGCCTCCCAAAGTGCTGGGATTACAGGCATGAGCCACCGCACCCGGCCAACTTTATTTTTTAGAGGGTTTTAGGTTCACAGCACAATTCAGCAGAAAGTACAGAGTATTCCTGTAGATCCCCTTCCCCGCACACACACAGCTCCCCACTATCAATATCCCCACCAGAGTGGTGCCCTTGTTACAATGGGATCATTTCCTGACAACCCACCCACCCACGCATGGGCACGCAGCCACCTCCCTTCTCTGTGGCAGTCCTTTCAGAGGTCTCCTGCCTTCCAGGTGGTGTAGCCTACTACACAGCCAGGCAGAGCTCCAGACGGCTGCTGAAGGAGAGACAGCCTCGAGATTCTCACAGGCAGAGCTTCTCCAGCCATATTCTTACTGTGCCTTTTCTGTGTTTAGATGAGCAAATACTTAGTACCGTGTTACAGTGGCCTGCTGTGCAGGTGTGTACCCCAGGAGCCACAGGCCCTACGGTGTGTATCCTGGGTAGGTAATAGGCTATATGATATATAATAATGTTTTGTGACCCTGTGACATGTGATTCAGCCCACCATGACCCCTCAGAGTAATGAGCGTATGTGTGGTGGACCGAGGTGATAGGGGACACTTGCCTTGGTCAGGCGCCCCTGAGGCCCTCAAGGAAGGGAAGCCAAAGCGTGGCTGAGAAAATGACCATGAGCCGGGCGCGGTAGCTCACGCCTGTAATCCCAGCACTGTGGGAGGCCGAGGCAGGATGATCACCAGAGGTCAGGGGTTTGATACCAGCCTGGCCAACATGGTGAAACCCCATCTCTACTAAAAATACAAAAATTAGCCAGGCGTGGTGGCACATGGCTGAGGCAGGAGCATTGCTTGAACTCCAGAAGCGGAGGTTGCAGTGAGCTGAGATAACACTATCATCCTCCAGCCTAGGCAGCAGAGCAAGACTCTGTCTCAAAAAAAAAAAAAAAAAAAAAAAAAAAATCTCACTGCAGTTTGTGTTAATTTAATCACTTCAAGTGATTGACTTTAGTGTGTGTGACTCCCAGGGACATGAGTCTCCAACAGGGCAAGGACTTGTCTGCTCTCTGCCTCCCTGAACCCCTGACATTTGACTCTGTATAATATGAATACTGAATTGTGTAAAGAAACTCCTTATGCAAAAGGAGAGGTCAGTCTAGAAGCTGATTCAAGCAGCTCCCTCTTCCAGTTGGACAGGTTGCTGGCATTTGGCATGAGCCAGATCCCCCACGGGAAGGGAAGAGGCCCCAGGCATCCACAAGGCCCCCCACACATCATTCATAAGGAAATTCTTATTAGCTGGGCCTGTAATCTCAGCTATCTGGGAGGCTGAGGCAGGAGAATCGTTTCAACCCGGGAGGCGGAAGTTGCAGTGAGCAGAGATCGCACCTGGGCGACAGAGTGAGAATGTCTCAGAAAAAAAAAAGAAAATTCGTGGCTGGCCTCCCAATAAACAAGAACTCGCCCTTTGTAACCTCAGGTCTACAAGCTTAAGTCTAGCTCCTAAAACTCAGGTCTGTTTTATTCCACACTGATAATGTCAATTACAAGCTTATCTTCCCCAGGCTCAGAGCAAGACAAAAGATGAGTCCTTGAGTCATTCCTCCACCTACCCAGAGACCTCTGCGTCTGCGTAATTGATGCTTCCTTTATTCCCCTTTTTGCCTGCAAACATGCACCTTATCTTGTGTAAAATGTTGGCCAGCACTTTGGGAGGCCAAGGCGAGGGAGGGGCGGGGGGGGGGGGGGGGCATCACTTGAGGTCAGGAGTTCGAGACCAGCCTGGTCAACATGGTGAAACACCATCTGTACTAAAAATACAAAAATTATCTGGGCGTGGTGGCAGGCATCTGTAATCCCAGCTACTCAGTAGGCTGAGGCTGGAGAATCCCTTGAACACCGGAGACAGAGGCTGCAGTCAGCTGAGATTGTGCCACTGCACTCCAGGCTGGGCGGCAGAGTTTGTCTCCAAAAAAATAAAAATAAAAACATATATTTTTTGTAAACGTAGATTTACTGGGCACTAACTAAAGACTGATAGGAATTTAAATATTCACCTCACTACCTACCCACCCCCTCTGCCTCCATGCCTGCCCCCATGTAAGGAAATGTATAAACAGTAACTACCCTGAAAACCTCAGAAAAACAGCCACAGAGGTGTCTGCGGCTCACATTTTCCTGGACATGCCCTACAGCCGACTGCATAAACCTTGATCGATTGAGATTCTTGTCTCAGTCACTCATTTTGATCATGAATTAGTTTGGAAATTCTCTTGAACAAATGAATGAGTGATTTCTCCAAGAGCAATGTGTTGACCTCATTTTCTTTTTTCTTTTTTTTTTTTTTCTGAGATGGAGTTTCGCTCTGTCACCCAGGCTGGAATGCTGGAGTGCAGTGGCACAATCTCGGCTCACTGCAACCTCCATCTCCCGGGTTCAAGCGATTCTCCTGCCTCAGCCTCCTGAGCAGATGGGATAACAGGTGCCCGCCACCACGCACTGCTAGTTTTTGTATTTTTAGTAGAGACGGGGTTTCACCATGTTGGTCAGGCTGGTCTAGAACTCCTGATCTCAAGTGATCTGCCCGCCTTGGCCTCCCAAAGTGCTGGGATTACAGGCGTGAGCCACGGCGCCTGGCCCTCTTGTCCTCATTTTCATCCTGTTTGCTTTTATCCTGTGAAGAGAATTCCAGAGTGGAAATGGTGTTGTCAAGTCAGCCAGGAGGGCAGGAGCTGGCATCCAGTCACTGACACACCCAGATGGAACACGATCTCTTTAACTCAGCTAAATCACAGCTTCCCTGAGAAACAGCTGCATTTGATTTCACGTGTTTTCACCTGGCCTGAGGGGATAGCTGTGCCAAATCAAGCGGATCGCGTTCTAGAAACATTCTCAGCTGTCAGTCAGCCACGGTCACTCCTGAACTAAGCTAAAATCTCCGCGCTGGGCTGGGTGTGGTGGCCCACGCCTGTCATCCCAGCACTTTGGGAGGCCAAGGCTGGTGGATTACTGGAGGTCAGGAGATGAAGACCAGCCTGGCCAACATAGTGAAACCCCCGTCTCTACCAAAAATACAAAATTAGCTGGGCATGGTGGTGGACGCCTATCATTCCAGCTACTCGGGAGCCTGAGGCCGGAGAATCACTTGAACCCAAGAGGCGGAGGTTACAGTGAGCCAAGATTGTGCTGTTGCACTCCAGGCTGGGCAGCAAAAAAGAACAAAACTCCATCTCAAGAAACAAAAAAGGTAAACCCAAACCTCTCCTTGTCTCTCTCGAATTGCAATTCATTGAAAGATGCCTCCTGTCCCTGTTTGCTGCGATGCTGTGTTGGCTTTCCTTCTTACTGGTTGATATGTGGCTTTTCCTTTTAAAGGGTGGATATTATCTATGTCTGGTCTTGGCCTTCACCCCTGTTTCCTGGCATACAACGTCTAAAATCCTTAGAATCTTCAGTGATGTCTTTTGTTTGCTAATGAGATGGCTGGTGGCTGGCAGTCCCCAGGAAGATTCAGGATGGGGGTCCTGTCGCCAGAAAGACCACGTGAGGATTAGAGGGTAGAACTTCAGCCCCACCCCCCGACCCCTCACCCCTTACCCCCCCGGCCCCCAGCCTCCAGGGAAAGCAGAGGGGCTGAGGGTTAAGTTGATCACCAGTGGCCAATGGTCTAATCAATCAAGTCAACATAATGAGGCTTCCTTAAATCCTAAAAGAGGCCGGCACAGTGGCTCACACCTGTAATCCCAGCACTTTTGGAGTCTGAGGTGGGTGGATCACCCTAGGTCAACAGTTCGAGGCTAGCCTGGCCAATAGGGCAAAACCTCGTCTCTACTAAAAATACAAAAATTAGCCACGTGTGGCGGTGCACACTTGTAATCCCAGCTACTCGGGAGGCTGAGGCAGGAGAATCTCTTGAACCCGGGAGGCAGAGGTTACAGTGAGCTGAGATTGTGCCACTGCACTCCAGGCTGGGCAAGAGTGAAACTGTCTAAAAGAAAAAAACCTAAAAGAACTAGGTTTAGAGAGCTGCTGAATTGCTGAACAGTAGAGGTTCCCGTGAGGTCCTAATAAGATAAGTAAGCAACGAGGAAGGGGTGGAGGCCGGGGGAGAGCAATTGTTCTGGGAGATGGCTAATCACAGACACCTGCACGACATCTTCAAACACCATGCACCCCAGTCCCTCCAGCACGACCCTATGAAACTTCCCCTCCGGCCAGGCGCGGTGGCTCATGCCAGTAATCCCAGCACTCTGGGAGGCCGAGGCAGGTGGATCACCTGAGGTCAGGAGTTCGAGACCAGCCTGTCCAACATGGTGAAACCCTGTCTGTACTAAAAATACAAAAATTAGCCAGGCGTGGTGGCACGCACCTGTAATTACAGCTACTTAGGGGGCTGAGGCAGGAGAACTGCTTTGAACCTGAAAGGCAGAGGCTGCAGTGAGCCGAGATCACGCCACGGCACTCCAGCCGGGGCAAAAGAGTGAAACTCCATCTCAAAAATAAATAAATATATAAATAAACAAATTAAAAATAAAATATCAGCCCAGGGCCAGCTGCATTGGCTCCCACCTGTAATCCTAGCACTTTGGGAGGCTGACAGGGAGGATCACTTGAGGCCAGGAGTTTGCAATCAGCCTGGGCAATGTAGGAAGACCCCCATGTCTTCAAAACATTTTATTTTAATTGTCTGGACATGGCAGTGCATGCCTGAGTCCCAGCTACTCAGGAGGCAAGGCAGGAGGACCCCTTGAGTCACCCAGGAGTTTGAGGCTGCAATGAACAATGATTGTGCCACTGAACTCAGCCTGGGTTACAGCCACACTCTGTCTCAAAAAGAAATAAACAAAACATTTTTTAAAATAGTCAAACATTTCGCTTCCCTGCTCAGAAATCTGGCTTCACAGAACACCTGGATGAAACTCCAAATCCTACTCGTGGGTTCAGAATCTGTCTCTCTGAACCCACCTCGAGTTTTTTTTTTTTTTTTTTTTTTTTTCTTTTTAGACAGGGTCTCACTCTTGTTGCCCAGTTTAGAGTACAGTGGCCCAATCTTGGCTCACTGCAACCTCTGCCTCCTGGGTTCAAGTGATTCTCCTGCCTCAGCCTCCCAAGTAACTGGGATTATAGGCACGTGCCACAGCGCCTGGCTATTTTTTGTATTTTTAGTGGAGACGGGGTTTTACCATGTTGGTCAGGCTGGTCTTGAACTCCTGACCTCAAGTGATCCACCTGCCTCAGCCTCCCAAAGTAGGACTGGAATTACAGGTGTGAGCCACCGCGCCTGGCCAACCAACTGTTGTGTTCTTTATTCTAGCTATTATGTATTTTCCTTAATTAATATTTCCACTGCATTGTTGAGGTTTTCTCCTTCCCTCCCTCCCTCCCTCCCTCCCTCCCTCCCCTCCCTCCCTTCCTTCCTTCCTTCCTTCCTTCCTTTTTGTTTTTTGAGATAAGGTCTCACTTTGCTACCAGGCTGGAGTGCAGTGGCATGATCTCAGCTCACTGCATCCTCCGTCTCCCTGGCTCAAGTGATCCTCCCACCTCAGCACCCCCAGGTAGCTGGGACCACAGGCATGCGTCACCACACCTGGCTAATTTTTGTATTTTTTGGTAAAGACAGGGTTTTACTATGTTGCCTATGCTGGTCTTGAACTCCTGGGCTCAAGCCTTCCATCCACCTTAGCTTCCCAAAGTGCTGGGACTACAGGTGTGAACCACTTCCCATGGCCACATATTTCTTTTCCTCTGTTTATTATACTTACTCATTTCTCTTGGAAAGTGGTTGTGGTATCTCTGTTTCTGAAGGTTTCTGAAATTCAATTTTTGTTTTCTTTCTCTCTCTCTTTTTTTCTTTAACTTTGGTGGGATATTTTTATTGTTCTTTCTTTTACTTTTGTGTCTTGCTGATTTTATTTAATTGGGTGATTTGTTTAATTTTTTTTAATACTGTAAGTTCTGTAGTACGTGTGCAGATCATGCAGGATTGTTGTATAGGTACACACATGCCATGGGGGTTTGCTGCCTCCATCCCCCCATCACCCACATCAGGCATTTCTTCCAATGTTGTCCCTCCCCCAACCTCCCCACCCTCTGCTATCCCTCCTCTAGCCCCCCCACCCCCCAACAGACCCAACCCAGTGTGTGATGCTCCCCTCCCTGTGTCCATGTGTTCTCATTGTTCAACACCCACCTATGAGTGAGAATATTCAGTGTTTGGTTTTCTGTTCTTGTGTCAGTTTACTGAGAATGATGGTTTCCAGATTCATCCATGTCCTACAAAGGACATGAACTCGTCCTTCTTTATGGCTGCATAGTATTCCATGGTGTATATGTGGCACATTTTCTTTATCCAGTCTATCATTGATGGGCATTTGGGTTGGTTCCAAGTCTTTGCTATTGTAAACAGTGCCGCAATGAACATACGTGTGCATGTGTCTTTATAATAGAATGATTTATAATCCTTTGGGTATATACCCAGTAAAGGAATTGCTGGGTCAAATGGAATTTCTATTTCTAGGTCCTTGAGGAAGTGCCACACTGTCTTCCACAATGGTTGAACTAATTTACACTCCCACCAACAGTGTAAAAGCGTTCCTATTTCTCCACATCCTCTCCAGCATCTGTTGTCTCCAGATTTTTTAATGGTCGCCATTCTAACTGGTGTGAGATGGTATCTCAATGTGGTTTTGATTTGCATTTCTCTAATGACCAGTGATGATGAGCATTTTTTCATATGTTTGTTGGCCACATAAATGTCTTCCTTTGAAAAGTTTCTGTTCATATCCTTCGCCCACTTTTGGAAGGAGTTATTTTTTCTTGAAATCTGTTTTAGTTCTTTGTAGATTCTGGATATTAACCCTTTGTCAGATGGGTAGCTTGCAAAATTTTTTCCCATTCTGTTGGTTGCCGGTTCACTGTAATGATTGTTTCTTTTGCTGTGCAGAAGCTCTGAAGTTTAATTAGGTCCCATTTGTCTATTTTGGCTTTTGTTGCCATTGCTTTTGGTGTTTTAGTCATGAAGTTCTTGCCTATGCCTGTGTCCTGAATGGTATTGTCTAGGTTTTCTTCTCGGGTTTTTATGGCGTTACGTCTTATGGTTAAATCTTTTTTTTTTTTTTGGAAGTACTCATGCAGGGATTATGTTTAAATCTTTAATCCACCTGGAGTTAATGTTTGCATAAGGTATAAGGAAGGGGTCCAGTTTCTGCTTTCTGCACATGGCTAGCCAGTTTTCCCAACACTGTTTATTAAACAGGGAGTCCTTTCCCCATTGCTTGTTTTTGTCAGGTTTGTCAAAGATCAGATGGTTGTACAAGGCTACAGTAAGCAAAACAGCATGATAATAGCACCAAAACAGAGATACAGACCGATGGAGCAGAGCAGGTCCTCTTTCTTTCTTTCTTTTTGAAACTGAGTTTCACTCTTACTGCCCAGGCTGGAGTGCAGTGGCACCATTTCAACTCACTGCAACCTCTACCTCCCGAGTTCAAGGGATTCTCCTGCCTCAGCCTCCGAGTAGCTGGGATTACAGGCATGTGCCACCATGCCCAGCTAATTTTGTATTTTTAGTAGAGACGGGGATTTCTCCATGTTGGTCAGGCTGGTCTTGAACTCCTGATCTTAGGTGATCCCATGCCTCAGCCTCCCAAAGTACTGGGATTACAGGCGTGAGCCACCCCACCTGGCCCTTCTCTGTTTCTTTCTTTCTTTCTTTTCAGTTAATTGTCTTCTATTTGGCCTATGGGTTATTAATATCCTTTAGTGTAGGAATTCTGCCCTACAAGGACATTCTGCAGTGTCTGGGAGACATCTCTGGTTGTTTAAACTAGGGGTCTGGGTGCTACTGGCATTACTGGGCAGAGTGCAGGGGTGCTCTAAACATCCTTCAATGCCCGAGACACCCCTACAGGAAAATGATCAGGTGCTGATGGCAATAGAGCCAAGGCTGAGAAACCCTGGGATAAGGGTCTTGACCGTGGCTCCTGAGCCTGGCTGAGTGTGTTTGGCCAGAGACTACTCCAGCACCCTCAGGGGAGGAGAAATGGATTCAGCAGTTTACAATTCCTTTAGTCTAATCCTCAGACCAGAGCCTCAGATGCAGCCCTCCAGGGAGACCAGCAGTGAAAGGAGACACTCCCTAAATCGGATTCTGTACCTGGAACGTTGGGAACACAGAAAAAACGCCAAGGTTTTGCCTTGCCCTTGCAGAGTCTGAGTGATTTGGTCTGGAGTGGGACTTGGTCCAAGGACATTCTTAAAGCCCCCCTAGGTGACATCTTAGAGTAGATATTCCTCCACCTTGGACACACTTTGACGTTGCCTGAGGAGCTTTGTTTTGTTTTTTGAGATGGAGTCTCTCTCTGTCACCCAGGCTGAAGTGCAATGGCGAGATCTCAGCTCACTGCAAACTCTGCCTCCCGGGTTCAAGCGATTCTCCCGCCTCAGCCTCCCAAGTAGCTGGGATTACAGGCACGCACCACCATGCCTGGCTAATTTTTGTATTTTTAGTAGAGATGGGGTTTCACCATGTTGGCCAGGATGGTCTCCATCTCTTGAGCTCGTGATCCACCCGCCTTGGCCTCCCGAGGTGCTGGGATTACAGGCTTGTTGAGCCACAGCGCCCAGCTTGCCTAAGGAGTTTTGACAAGCATGATGTCCTGATCCCAGGAATTCTGGCTTAATTGGACTTGGGTTTCTCCTGGGTATTGGGACTGAAAAATCCTCAGGTGACACCAGCTGCGTTCAAGGTTGAGATTCTGTTCAAACCTTCGGAAATGAGAATCACATGGAGGGCTCTTTAAACTACAGACTGCTAGGGCTGGGCAGTGTCTCACGCCTGCAATCCCAGCACTTTGGGAGGCTGAGGTACGCAGATAACTTGAGCCCAGAAGTTAACAGACTAGCCTGGCCAATATGGCGAAACCCCACCTCTACTGAAAATACAGAAATTAGCTTGGCGTGGTGGTAAGTACCTGTAATCCCAGCTATTTGGGAGGCTGAGGCACAAGAACTGCTTGAACCCGAGGTCAAAAAAATTCGCCATTTGTGAACCATATGATCCAGCAATCCCATTGCTGGGTCTATATCCAAAGGAAGTGAAGTCAAGAAACAGAAAAAGGCCAGCACGGTGGCTCAGGCCTGTAATCCCAGCACTTTGGGAGGCTGAGAGCAGGTGGATCACCTGAGGTCAGGAGTTCGAGATCAGCCTGACCAACGAGGTGAAACCCTGTCTCTACTAAAAATACAAATATTGTGGCCGGGCGCGGTGGCTCATGCCTGTAATCCCAGCACTTTGGGAGGCCAAGGTGAGCGGATCACGAGGTCAAGAGATCAAGACCATCCTGGCCAACATGGTGAAACCTCATCTCTTTAAAAAAATACATATATATACAAATATTAGCCGGACATGGTGGCAGGCGTCTATAGTCCCAGGTACTTGGGAGGCTGAGACAGGAGAATTGTTTAAACCTGGGAGGCGGAGGTTGCAGTGAGCCGAGATCACGCTAGTGCTCTCCAGCCTGGGCGATGGAGCAAGACTCCATCTCAAAAAAAAAAAAAAAAAAGAACAAAGAAAGTGAAGTAAGTATGTTGAAGAGATATCTGTACCCCCGTGTTTATTACAGCATTATTCACAAGAGCCAAGATATGTATTAACCTTGATCTTAGCCGGAAGGCCAAGAAGCAATAAGATATAGAATACACCTAAGTGTCCAATAAGATTTGAATAAAGAAAATGTGGTACGTATAGACAATGGAATACTATGCAGCCTTCAAAAAGAAATCCTGTCATTTGTGACGATATGGATAAAGCCGGAGGACATTATGCTAAGTGAAATAAGCCACGCAGAGAAAGACAAATCGCACATAATCTCATTTATGTGTGGAATCTAAAAAAGTCAAACTCTGGGGGTGAAAGATTTAAAGAAAAGGGGAGACGTTGATCAAAGGATACAGAATTTTGGTTGGGCAGGAAGAATGTTTAAGAGATCAGCTGTACAACATGGTGACCATTGTTAATGCCAGTGTATTTTATTCTTAAAAATGGCTAAGAGGCTAGATTTTAAGCATTCTCACAGAAAATGATACATATATGAGGTAATGCCTGTGTTAAAAGCTTGTGGCCGGGCACGGTGGCTCCCACCTGTAATCCCGGCATTTTGGGAGGCCGAGGTGGGCGGATCACCTAAGGTCAGGAGTTTGAGACCATCCTGGCTAACATGGTGAAACTCCGTTCCTACTAAAAACACAAAAATTAGCTGGGCGTGGTGGCAGGTGCCTGTAGTCAGGAGACTGAGGCAGGAGAATCACTTAAACCCGGGAGGCGGAGGTTGCAGTGAGCTGAGATTGCGCCACTGCACTCCAGCCTGGGCAACAAGAGCAAAACTCCGTCTCAAGCAAAACAAAACAAAAAAATTAGTTGGGGGTGTTGCTGCACACCTATAATCTCAGCTACTCGGGAGGCTGAGGTAGGAGAATCGCTTGAACTCAGGAGGTAGAGGTTGCAGTGAGCTGAGATCGTGCCACTGCACTCCAGCCTGGGTGACAGAGCACGACTGTCTAATCTGTCTCCTGAATGACTGTTCCATGGCCCCCTGTTCTCAGTCCGACACTCTTCGCACCCTCCGCCACACACGCCATGAATCCATATCCGTGATTGTTCCTAACAGCCTCTATACCTCTGCAATTTAATTTTCTTTTTAAAAAAATTAAAAAAAATTTTTTTGAGATGGAGTTTCGCTCTTGTTGCCCAGGCTGGAGTGCAGTGGTGCAGTCTTGGCTCACTGCAACCTCCACCTCCGGGTTCAAGCAATTCTCCTGCCCAGCCTCCCGAGTAGCTGGGATTACAGGCACCCGCCATCATGACTGACTAGTTTTTGTATTTTTAGTAGAGATGGGGTTTGTCCATGTTGGTCAGGCTGATCTTGAACTCCTGACCTCAGGCGATCTGCCTGCCTCAGTCTCCCGAAGTGCTGGGATGAGCCACCGTGCCTGGCCCAGCTTCAGTTCTGATAAGTGACTAAAGAGGGCAGAGACCACTTAGAATGCCCTAATCCGGGGGAGAGGTGATGGAGGCATGGACCAGGGTGGAAGCAGAGAGGTGATGAGAACTGGTCACATTCTGGATGGAGGGAAGGCAGAGCTAATGGGATTCCCCAGCAGATTTGCTGTGTGATACGGGAAAACAGACAAGGACAAGCACCTGGCTTTGGGTCTAAGCAAAAGCAAGGATGAAGGCTCCATTGAAGGATATGGGAAACCATACCTAGGGTAGGTTGTGGAGAAAGACCAGCATGTCAGTTTTGGACGTGTTAAGTTTGGACATCCTTATCGGCTATGTGACTGGAGACAGAGAGGCAGGAACTGGATGTGCAGGGTCGGAGTTCAGAGGAGGTGCAGCGTGGGCACAGAATTACAGCATTGTATTCAGATGGCAAATAGAGAAGAAAGAAAAGAGGTGTAAGGCTGCAGGTCAGGATTCCGCGGAATGTATATATTTGAGTCAGAGTCTTGCTCTGTCGCCCAGGCTGGAGTGCAGTGGTGCTATCTCTGCTCACTGTAACCTCCACCTCCTGGGTTCAAGTGATTCTCCTGCCTCAGCCTCCTGAGTAGCAGGGATTACAGGTGCCTGACACCACACCCGGCTAATTTTTGTATTTTTAGTAGAGACGGGGGTTTCACCATGTTGGCCAGGCTGGTCTTGAACCCCTGACCTCGTGATCTGCCCCCCCTTAGCCTCCCAAATACCTCAGGGATGTAGGTATTCTCCCCAGCTTGGTTAATATATTTATGTATGTAGGCTGGGGGTGGTGGCTCACCGATCCAGCAGTGCTGGCAAGTCCTGGAAACCCCTGACCTCGTGATCTGCCCCCCCTTAGCCTCCCAAATACCTCTGGGATGTAGGTATTCTCCCCAGCTTGGTTAATATATATATGTATGTAGGCTGGGGGCGGTGGCTCACTGATCCAGCAGTGCTGGGAAGTCCTGGAAACAGCCCTCTGGAGTCCCAGTTGGAACGGGTCCTTGGCAGTGCATGCGCTCCACGGGTGATACTTCAGAGAGCAGTCGCAGGGTCCCAGTTTATTATTAAGCCACTAGCTGAAATTAGCAATGTGCAAATATGCAGCTCTAAAAATTTATTCAAAATGCTTAACCTTTTGCTTTGTATGTCTCGGGATGTTCTGAAACCTAGAGAATTGGCCAGATTCCCAAGGTCTGAGAAGTTCCCTGGCACACTCCCTTTCCGACCTGAAGTTTCTCAGGACTGGTGGGTGCTTACTTTCCATTAGCCACGTATCCCACGTGGGATCATTTGTTGGTCAGAGGCCTACCATTCCTTCTGAAGCCTGAACAAGACTAATACAATTTTAAATTCCTCTAGTTATCTGCTGAGAGAATCCTTAATTCTAATTTCTGGCAATTTCTGGATATCTGACCTGTTCTCTGTTCATTAGTTCATTAGTTTTGATCTTTTTTTTTTAACATATTTTGAAGTTGCGTTGTTAGCATCATTTAAGTTTATAAGTGTTGGCCGGGCGCGGTGGCTCACGCCTGTAATCCAAGCACTTTGGAGGCCAAGGCGGGCAGATCACCTGAGGTCGGGAGTTCAAGACCAGCCTGACCAACGGGGTGAAACCCTGTCTTTGAAAAAATAAATACAAAAAGAAAAAAGAAAGTTTGTGAGTATTATAAATTCCTAGTGGAGGTTGAGCATGGTCACTCACACCTGTAATCCCAGCACTTTGGGAGACTGAGGCAAGTGGTTCCACTGAGGTCAGGAGTTCAAGACCAGCCTGGCCAACATGGTGAAACCCCATCTCTACTAAAAATATAAATAACAGCCGGGCACGGTGGCAGGCGCCTATAAGCTCAGCTCCTTGAGAGACTGAGGCAGGAGAATCACTTGAATCTGGGAGGCGGAGGTTGCAATGAGCTGAGATCCTATCATTGCACTCCAGCCTGGGCAACAGAATGAGACTCCATCTCAAACAAACAAAAAACAAAACAACAAAAACACACACAACCAAAAATTCCTGGTGGAACTTTTTCATTATTCTATATGCCTCCCTTTTCCCCATTAATGCCTGTTGCTTTAGGTTATCTTCTGTCTGATATAAGCAAGGCCTATTTGAGGACTCTGTTGCTGCCTAACTGGCTTTAACCAACAGTTTTATTATATAGCATGAGTTTGCAGGTCAGGAATTCAGGCAGGGCTTGGTTGCACAAGTCTTCTGTTCCATGTGACTTTGACAGAGGCCACTGGCGGTATTCAGCTGGTGGGTGGACTGATATGGAGGGTCCGAGGTAGCTTCACTCACATGCCTGGTGTCTTGCTGGCCCTGGCTAGGAGGCTGGGTTCAACTGGGACAGCTTACTGGGGTGTCTGCAGATGGCCTCTCGGGAATGACGGCTGCCAGGTAAACTTACTGGTAGCTCGGGGCCTCCACTTCATTAGCTGGGACATTCCTACAGGCTAAGCTAATATAACAAAGAGCCCTGGAATACAGTGATGTCAACAAGATAATGCCTATGCCACCCTCAACAGCAGCCACAGAGGCAGCCCAGGGCTGGCAAGAACGTGCTGCAAAGGAAAACCGGGAGGCAGCACATCCCATTCTTTTAAGAAAGTCTTTGGCCAGACACGGTGGCTCACGCCTGTAATCCCAGCACTTTGGGAGGCCGAGGCAGGCAGATCACTTGAGGTTAGGAGTTCAAGACCAGCCTGGCCAACATGGCGAAACTCTGTGTCTACTAAAAATACAGAAATTAGCCAGGCATGGTGGCAGGCGCCTGTAATCCCAGCTACTCGGGAATCTGAGGCAGGAGAATAACTTGAACACTTGAATCCAGGAGGCGGAGGTTGCAGTGAGCCAAGATTGCACCACTACACTCCAGCCTGGGAGACAAAGGGAGACTCCATCTCAAAAAAAAAAAAAAAAAAAAAAAGTGTAAGATAGTATGTCACATGGTGTTAAATGTTACGGAGAAAAATGAAAGCAGAGATGGATGGGGGATAGGAACTCCCAAAGGTGCTTGGAATTTTCAGCGTGTTGGTCAGGGGGAGGTGTGAAGAAAAAAGCAAATCTGAATAAGGAGCTGAAGGAGAGAGAACTTGAGCCATAGAAGTATTTGGAAGAAGAGGGTTCAGGGAGAGGGAGGGGTGGGACAGGTGCCAAGCTGGGGCAGGTCTTCGGGGGATCAGCACAAGGCACGAACTTCAACCCAGCCAGCAAAGAGCAGCTGGAGAGGAGGTCAGAGAGGCAAAGGAGGCAGGTCCCTGTGGAATGAGGCCGGGAGTACATCCTGAGGACGTTGGGTCTTGCTCTGAGTGAAGTGGGATATACATATATGTGTGTGTGTGTGTGTGTTTCCCTTTTCTCCCACGTTAGCCTTTGCTAAGTTAACCATTACACTCTTCTGCAAAGTTTTCATCATTAAACTTTTCTTTTTTTTTTTTTTTGTCACCCAGGCTGAGTGCAATGGCACCATCTCAGCTCACTGCAACCTCCACCTCCCAGGTTCAAGTGATTCTCCTGCCTCAGCCTCCTGAGTAGCTGGGATTACAGGCGCCCACCACCACGCCCAGCTAATTTTTGTATTTTTAGTAGAGACGGGGTTTCACCATGTTGGCCAGGCTGGTTTCTAACTCCTGATCTCGTGATCCGCCTGCCTCAGCCTCCTGTAGAGTTGGAATTACAGGCGTGAGTCACTGCGTCTGGCTACACTTTTCTTTTAACTGTATTTGAGGGTTACATTGTGGTTTCTTTTGCCTGTGAATCCTCAAACTCAAAATGAAAGTACAACTTTCAGCAGAACAATAATCCAAAATCTGTTCCCTCTAATAAGTTATATTTTCCCAGTCCCACACCTGAGTCTATCGTCCTGGATTTTGCTACCCCTAAAAAGATTCCCAGACTACGCCTGTAGTCCCAGCTACTCGGGAAGCTGAGGCAGGAGAATTGCTGAACCTGGGTGGCAGAGCTTGCAGTGAGCCAAGATCGCGCCACTGCTCTCCAGCCTGGATGACAGAGTGAGACTCTGTCTCAAAAAAAGAAAAAGAAAAAAAAAAATTCCCAGACTAATTAAAAGGAAACAAACGGACGATTGGACAAGAAATATTTTATTCTCTCCGTTCTTGTTTCAAACTGCCTCTCTTTATTTCTGGAGGAGACTCACATGGATAAAAGTACGCTACTTTGAAGAATGTTTTCTAGTCAAGACATAGACTCTCGGACTTGAGGGTTATTTGTACTATTCAATAGCTCATGTTATAATTGGAATGATTCGAAAGAACACAATTACTTTAAATGTGTTGCAGGAATATTCCCTGATTAGCCCAGAATCTTCCAAACAGCCCTCAAATTACTATTGCTTCATTAACAACACGTTATACTGATTCCAAGAATGAATCAATAAAACCTAAGACACTCCAGAAATTTTTTAGAGTAAGGCAAATGCTTCCCAGTGCTTCCAGAGACCCGCGTGCTTAACCTTAGGATCTTAGCCTCAGCATAGGGTACCTAGAAAGGGTTTCGGAGGGAACAGAAGGAGCTGGAGAAGGATAGGAACGGGGATTCGTAGATATCTGTGACTTCAGACATCTTCCTCCTTGGGAATGTTCTCGCTGAGCATGCCCAGATCTGTGGGAGAAAAGGAGGTGAACTTTGGTTTTTCTCACTATCGCTCCCCGAACCAGGTTCTTGAGATTGAGAATGAAAGTGGAGAGGAAGATCTCTTTAGGTCATCTGAGATCTGACAGCCTTTTCTTTACCCCTCTCTCTCTTCCTTTTCCTATTTGTTTATTTATTTATTTATTTTTCTTTTTACATGGAGTCTTCTCTTTCACCCAGGCTGGAGTGCAGTGGTGTGATCTCGGCGTGATTCTCCCACATCAGCCTGTCAAACAGTTAACAATACAGGCACCTGCCATCACACCCTGCTAATTTTTTTTTTTTTTTTTTTTTTTTTTTGAGACAGAGTCTCACTCTGTTGCCAGGCTGTCATGCAGTGTCGTGATCTCGGCTCACTGCAACCTCCGCCTGCCGGGTTCAAATTCTCCTGCCTCAGACTCCCAAGTAGCTGGGATTACAGGTGCCCACCACATCTGGCTAATTTTTGTATTTTTAGTGGAGACAGGGTTTTACCATGTTGGCCGGGCTGGTCTTGAACTCCTGACTTCGTGATCCACCCGCCTCGGCCTCCCAAAGTGCTGGGACTTAACAGGCATAAGCCAACGCACCTGGCTAATTTTTGTATGTTTAGTAGAGATGGGGTTTCACCATGTTGGCTGGGTTGGTCTTGAACTCCTGACCTCAGGTGATCCACCTACCTCAGCCTCCCAAAGCGCTGCCATTACAAGCCTGAGCCACTGCACCTGGCCCCTTTCCTTTCCTTTCATCTGCCCGCATATTTTCCCTTTCCATCCCAATTTTAAGAAGGTGGTGGTGGGTGTTTTCAAGAGTCAGAATGTACTTGAGGTGAAGGTGGAAATTAGTGAATTCAGGGGAGTGTATTATATCCAGCATTGTCCAGTACATGCTTTTGAAATCAATTAGTGGAGCTGAAATAAGGACATAGCGTTTCCAAGAATTGGGTTAGGGCTGAAGAAGGAGATGGGGTTGGGGTGAAGTCCAACTAAAGGAAAGCTGGAAACGCAGGGGTTGGGGCATCTGCTGAGCTCCTAACTGGGTGGGAAGAGGGCAGCTGACGGCTGTGTTTGGATAATTTAATTCATTCCTTTAACAAATATTTATCAAATACCTACTATGTGTCATGCATTGTGCTAGGTAGTGAACAATACAAAGGTCCCCACTCATATAGGCCAGGCACAGGGGCTCATGCCTGTAATCCCTGCATGTTGGGAGGCCGAGGCAGGTGGATTATGAGGTCAGGAGTTTGAGACCAGCCTGGCCAACATGGCGAAACCCCGTCTCTACTAAAAATACAAAAATTAGCCAGGTGTGGTGGTGGGTGCATGTAATCCCAGCTACTCGAGAGGCTGAGGCAGGAGAGTCGCTTGAACCCAGGGAGCAGAAGTTGCAGTGAGCCAAGGTCATGCCACTTCATGCCAGCCTGGGCGACAGAGTAAGACTCCACCTTAAAGAAAAAAAAAGACTGAATGCAGGAAACGAAGGTCTTATTTAGGAGAGAGGTTGATGTTAGAAGTGAACCATGAGGTCAAAGTGTGGGGTTTGAAGTAGATGTTGTAGCTAAGGCTAAGCTTGGGGGGTGACACCGGAGCAGATCAAGGTTGGCTGCGGGGCCCTCATTGTGGAAGTGCTACATGGAGACCGGGAAGTGAGAGCTGGGCCATGAGGCAGGAATGGAGGTGAAGGAACAGGGTTGAAGGGAGCAGTCCAGGCCAGGATGGGGATTCACAGTTGAGGGTGAGTGGATGGGTAGGGGCTGTGTGTGAGGGTGAGTGGATGGGGTGTGGGCTGTGTGTGAGGGTGAGTGGATGGGGTAGGGGCTGTGGGTGAGGGTGAGTGGATGGGTAGGGGCTGTGGGTGAGGGTGAGTGGATGGGGTGTGGGCTGTGGGTGAGGGTGAGTGGATGGGGTGTGGGCTGTGTGTGAGGGTGAGTGGATGGGGTGTGGGCTGTGTGTGAGGGTGAGTGGATGGGGTAGGGGCTGTGGGTGAGGGTGAGTGGATGGGTAGGGGCTGTGGGTGAGGGTGAGTGGATGGGGGTGTGGGCTGTGGGTGAGGGTGAGTGGATGGGGTGTGGGCTGTGGGTGAGGGTTAGTGGATGGGGTGTGGGCTGTGTGTGAGGGTGAGTGGATGGGGTGTGGGCTGTGGGTGAGGGTGAGTGGATGGGGTGTGGGCTGTGGGTGAGGGTGAGTGGATGGGGTGTGGGCTGTGGGTGAGGGTGAGTGGATGGGGTGTGGGCTGTGGGTGAGGGTGAGTGGATGGGGTGTGGGCTGTGGGTGAGGGTGAGTGGATGGGGTGTGGGCTGTGGGTGAGGGTTAGTGGATGGGGTGTGGGCTGTGGGTGAGGGTGAGTGGATGGGGTGTGGGCTGTGGGTGAGGGTGAGTGGATGGGGTGTGGGCTGTGGGTGAGGGTGAGTGGATGGGGTGTGGGCTGTGGGTGAGGGGTGAGTGGATGGGGTGTGGGCTGTGGGTGAGGGTGAGTGGATGGGGTAGGGGCTGTGGTTATAGCTGAGAAGGTCCTCGTTGGCTCCAGTTCACTCCCTTTTTCCTTTACCCTCAAAGCTCTGCCTGCCCTTCCTTGTTCCCCTTCTCCTGTGTGTGTCTCTCCTCCGTGTTTCCTGGCTTTACCTCCAATCTCTGGCTTGGCAAACATCTCCATCAGACTCCTCTTGGAGGCTTGCTGAGGGCGGGAGATGGGAAGCCCGTCTACAAACAAAAACACAACATTCACATTCTCACCTACAAGTGGGAGCTAAGTGATGAGAACACAGGACATACAGAGGGAACAACAGACACTGGGCCCACCCGATGGGGTTGGGGGAGGAGGGAGAGGAGCAGAAAAGAATCATGACTGCACACTCAGCCTAGTACCTGGGTGATGAAATAATCTGTACACAAGTTTTCCTATATATATAATGAAACCTGCACACGTACCCCTTAACCTATAATAAAAGTTTAAAAAATAAATAAGGCCAAGTGCAGTGGCTCACACTTGTAATCCCTGCACTTTGGGAGGCCGAGGCGGGCAGATCACCTAAGGTTAGTGGTTCGAGACCAGCCTGGCCAACACGGTGAAACCCCATGTCTACTAAAAACACAAAATTAGCCGGGCGTGGTGGCAGGTGCCTGTAATCCCAGCTACTCAGGAAGCTGAGGCAGGAGAATCGCTTGAACCCAGGAGGCAGAGGTTGCAGTGAGCCAAGATCATGCCACTGCACTCCAGCCTGAACAACAGAGCGAGACTGTCTCAAAGAAAAAAAAAAAATGGAGAAGAAGGAATGTGACTAGTGTGTTATGAGTAGAACCCACAGACACTGTAAACATCCTGTGATGCACAGGACTGGCCCCCACACCAGAGAATTATCCAGCCCCAAAGAGCAGTTGTGACCGAGTCGAGAAGCCGTGCCCTAAATTCCCTTCATTTCCCACCAGTGTTAGGGACAAGAAGGAGGAGGCTGTGTTGAAGTCACGTGTGGCTTTCACAGTGTGCACAGTCAACTGTCCACACTCCTCTGCACCTGTGCAAGTCGGTCCTTCGAGATGTAGAATGGGAAGGAGAGGGGGAACCCCAGAAAGAGTATTTGGTCACCTGAGAAGACAGGATAATGGGACTGGAGATGGGAAGAGACATGGCAGACGGGGGAGATCGCCAGGATCGATATTGACTATAATAGCCATGACCCAATTCATTTCTTTTTTTTTTTTGAGATGGAGTCTCACTGTGTCACTCAGGCTGGAGTGCCGTGGCGCCATCTCGGCTCACCGCAGCCTCCACCTCCTGGGTTCAAGTGATTCTCTTGCCTCAGCGTCCTGAGTAGCTGGATTACAGGTGTCCATCACCATGCCCGGCTGATATTTGTATTTTTTGTAGAGACACAGTTTCACCATGTTGGCCAGGCTGGTCTTGAACTCCTGACCTCAGGTGATCTACCTGCTGTGGCCTCCCAATGTGCTGGGATTACAGGCGTGAGCCACCGCGACTAGCCAACCCATTTCATTTCTACCATATGCCAGACAATTCCAGGAAATTCATGTGCATTTTCTCACTGAGTCATACAACTAAACCCTGAGGTTATTCCATTTATGCATTTCAAATTGAAGGAATTTGGTGGGGCCTAATGCAAAGAGGAAGTATGGGGCCTGTGGTTCAAAAACGATTCAGAATTTCAAGTTGGTGACAAAAGGGCATTAAACCAAGCTCGGGCTCCAGTGACTGCACAGAAGTGTGAAGGAAATGCATCACCTGCCTGAGGTTCCCCAAATAGTAAGTGACAGGGTGAGGGCCGGAGCTCACATTGACACATTTCCAAAGCCAGCAGAGAGCCAGTGAAGGACACCGGAGAAGGCGTCTAAGTCCCCGTTCACTCACCGATGGCCTTCCACAGGTCCAGGATCTCCAGGGCGGCCCTCCCTCTCCCGGTCTTGGTCACCCATCTGGGGAAGGTGGAGGACTGGTTGGGGGTGGAGAGACCAAGACCAGGTGGTTGGTGAAGTAGAACTGAAAAAACACATAATCCAGCGATTCCACAGCACGGCTCACTGGACACAGCACCTCCATCAAGTCTGTAAGACGGGGTGCCTGTTGACTGTTCCTACCTACCCGTGGGGGAAATGGTGTGGCTGAGAGTGGGGTCACTCGCTGAAAATCACGCTGCTGCTAACGACAGGACCGGGTTTGAACCCACCTCTGGCTCCACATCTCACGTCCCTTCTGCTCTGCCGCACCGTCTCTGGAGCCGGGCTTTCCCTGCATGAAGCTCAGGCTGAAACCTACCTTGAGCACCACAGGAACCTGGGTATTTTACGGATTTAATGCTCACTAGTCGGCACGTGGCCATGGGCACACCTAGTGCCCAGGGAAGATGCAAGTGGGGGAGATGGGGGAGAGACAAATGGAGGAAAGAGAAAAAAAGAATAGCAGCTAATGGTTACACGGTACCTGCTACACACCAGCTATTGTTCTATTAATAACTCAATCCTCGCAACACTCTAGGATGCAGGGACCATTGTTATATCACAGTCACAGATGAGGAAACTGAGAACGGAGAGATCAAGGCTGCGGCTGGGCTGGGTGGCTCACGGCTGTAATCCCAGCACTTTGGGCGGCCAAGGTGGGCAGATCACAAGGTCAGGAGTTCGAGACCAGCCTGGCCAACATGGTGAAGCCTCCATCTCTACTAAAGATACAAAAAAAAAAAAAAAAAAAAAAATTAGCCAGGTATGGGTTGGCAGACACCTGTAATCCCAGCTACTCAGGAGGCTGAAGGAGAACTGCTTGAACCCAGGAGATGGAGGCTGCAGTGAGCCACGATTGTACCATTGAACTCCAGCCTGTGCGACAGAGTGAGACTCTGTCAAAAAAAAAGAGAGAGGGATAAAGGTTGCAAACCGAGCAGAGCTGGGATTTGCGCCCAAGACTCTGGTTCAAGTCCACACATCAATCGGTCCGCTTAGACTAACCCTCGAGACAGGTCTGCAGATAAACCCATGGGTCTCAGTGAATGTGGGTGAGGGTCTTTACAAGCCACAAACTCACTGCCTGCAGCAACCAGGCAGACTCAGGCCAGGATGGCGAGCTGAGAGTGGCCTCACTCACCGGGACCCAGAAGGTAGCCAGCACTGTTGAGGGTCCAGCCTCCTCGTCTCTGGATAGAGATGCAGAAATCAAGACTCAGGCAGACAGAAAGGGTGGCAGGCGTCCCACAGGTCCGGGGTGACGTGGGTCACCATACCACCTTCCCACTAGGCTGTGGAGCAGGTTCATTTTAATCCCCAGTCCACCAATGAGGAAATTGAGGGCTTCCTAAGACAAAGCAACTTCGCCTGGAAAGAAAGCTTAAAAGGTTCTGCTGTGAGAGGAGAAAGGGGTTATCACAGGTTGGCGGGGGAGAGAAATGGGGAATTGTTCTTCAACAGGGATAGTTTCAGTTATTCAGGATAAAGAAGTCTTAGAGGTCACTGGCATGTCGTGCCTGCCGCCAGCAATACGCTGTGGGCCACTTTAGAGACATGTTAAAGCTGGGCGTGGTGCTCATACCCGTCACCCTAGCATTTGGGGAGGTCGAAGCAGAAGGATGGCTTGAGAACAGGAGTTCAAGGCCAGCCTGCGCAGCGTGGCGAAACCTCGCCTCTAAAAAAGCACAAAAATTAGGCCAAGCGCGGTGGCTCACGACTGTAATCCCAGCACTTGGGGAGGCTGAGGTGGGCGGATCACCTGAGGTCAAAAGTTCGAGACCAGCCTGGACAACATGGAGAAACCCCATCTCTACTAAAAAGAAAAAAATTAGTGGGCTGTAATCTCAGCTACTTGGGAGGCTGAGGCAGGAAAATCGCTTGAATTTGGGAGGCAGGAGAATCGCTTGAATGCGGGAGGTGGAGGTTACAGTGAGCCAGGATTGCACCACTGTACTCCAGCCTGGGCAACAGAGTGAGCCTTTGTCTCAAAAAAATAAAATAAAAAATACAAAAATTAGCCAGGCATGGTGGCGTGCACCTGTAGGTAAGAGGATCGCTTGAGCTCAGGAGTTTGAGGCCACAGTGAGCTATGATCGAACCCCTGCACTCCAGCCTGGGTGACAGAGCAAGACCCTGTCTCAATAAATAAGTGAATAAAGGGGCCGGGCACGGTGGCTCACGCCTATAATCCCAGCACTTTGGGAGGCCGAGGCGGGTGGATCACGAGGTCAAGAGATCGAGACCATCCTGGTCAACATGGTGAAACCCCGTCTCTACTAAAAATACAAAAAATAGCTGGGTGTGGTGGCGCGCGCCTGTAGTCCCAGCTACTCGGGAGGCTGAGGTAGGGGAATTGCTTGAACCCAGGAGGCGGAGGTTGTGGAGAGCCGAGATTGCACCATTGCACTCCAGCCTGGGTGACAAGAGCGAAACTCCGTCTCAAAAAAAAAAAAAAAAAAAAAAAAAAGTGAATAAAAATATGAAACTAGATCTCATGATAAGTGTTCTTACCAAAACATCCACAAACGCACAAGAACACAGGGGCATTTCTGGAGGTGGTGATGGTGTCACAGGTGTATGCATGGCTCCAAACACATCAGGATGTGTACATTCAATGTTGGCATTTTTTGTAATTTTTTGTTTTTGAGATGGAGTTTTGCTCTTGTTGCCCAGGCTGGAGTACAGTGGTGCGATCTCGGCTCACTGCAACCTCCACCTCCCAGGTTCAAGCAATCCTCCTGCCTCAGCCTCCTGAGTAGCTGGGATTATAGGCATGTACCACCATGCCCGGCTAATTTTGTAAATTTAGAGAGAGTTTCTCCATGTTGGTCAGGCTGGTCTCAACCTCCCAACCTCAGGTGATCCGCCTGCCTCGCCCTCCCAAAGTGCTGGGATTATAGGCATGAGCCACCGAATCCAGCCATTTTTTGCATATTAATTATACTGTAATAAAGCTTAAAGAAGCACCTGTGTAGGATATGGTCATAGATCATCAAGTCCCTTTGAGAATGATATTGCCCAACATTTACTGTGGGCTTACCCTATGCCAGCATCTATTCCAAGCAGGACTGGCTACGGAATTTGTGGGGCCCAGTGCAGAGAAAATATGGGGCCCATTCTTCAAAAAGGATTCAGAATTTCAAGCCGGTGACAACATTCAACCAAGCTCGGGCCCAGGGAATGGCACAGGTTGCATGCCCATCAGCCCAGCTCTAGTTCCCAGCTCTTGACGTATTTATTTAACAATCCTCCCAGCAACCCTGGGAGGTAAAACTTATTATTAGCTTCACTAGAAAGAGGCTACTGAGGCCCAGAAACTTTCAGCAAATTGCAACAAATTGCAACACGCTAAGTAGCACACCATGGACTCAAACCCAGAGAGATTACCGCGTCTTTTTTTTTTTTTTTTTTTGAGATGGAGTCTCGTGTGACCTCACTCTGTCGCCCAGGCTGGAGTGTGGTGGTGCTATCTCAGCTCACTGCAACCTCTGCCTCCTGGGTCCAAGTGATTCTCCTGCCTCAGCCTCCCTGGCAGCTGGGACTACAGGCACCTGCCAGCATGCCCAGCTAAGTTTTGTATTTTTAATAGAGACGGGGTTTCACCATGTTGTCTAGGCTGGTCTCCAGCTCTGGACCTCAGGTGATCTGCCTGCCTCAGCCTCCCAAAGTGCTGGGATTACAAGCGTGAGCCTCCACTCCTGTGCGGCCAGTAGATTCGAGATTCTTGAGGAGGATGTGCACTGAATATTTTCGCTACAGTGTTCCACTCTGCAAGATGGGAAGTAGCAAAATAGAAACAATGGCAAAGGATTGGGGGGTAGAATTAGCTAATGCACATCAAGGGTTTCACGCAATGCCCAAGAGCTCAGAAAACACTCCACGCCCATCAGCTCTTGTCAAAACTCCTTGAACATCCCTATAGGATGGATTCCATTATCCCTTAGTCATATAGGAAAAAAGGAGGCTCAGAGAAACAAACATCCTGGCAAGGACCCAGCCAGCACGGAGGAGAGCTGCCGTCCCAACTCGGGGCAGTGGATGCCAAGCCTGGGTCCTCTCTCTTGTTGCTGTTGTCAGCATTTCTTTCCTTTCCTTTCTTTCTTTCCTTTCTTTTCTTTTTTTCTTTGTTTGTTGTTTCTTTGTTTGAGATGGAGTCTTGCTCTTTCACCCAGGCTGGAGTACAGTGGCACCATCTTAGCTCATTGCAACCTCAACCTCCTCGGTTCAAGCAATTCTCATGCCTCAGCCTCTTGAGTAGCTGGGACTATAGTCACGCATGACCATACCCAGTTAATTTTTTTTTGAAACAGAGTCTCACTCTGTCACCCAGGCTTGAGTGCAGTGGCGCAATCTCGGCTCACTGCAACCTCCACCTCCTGGGTTCAAGTGATTCCCCCTGCCTCAGCCTCCAAAGTAGCTGGGACTACAGGTGGCCACCAGCACGCCCGGCTAATTTGTTGTATTTTTAGTAGAGACAGGGTTTCACCATGTTAGTCAGGATGGTCTCAGTCTGCTGACCTTGTGATCCACCTGCCTTGGCCTCCCAAAGTGCTGGGATTACAGGCGTGAGCCATCACGCCAGGCCATTAATTTTATTTTATTTTTTTAATTTTTTTTAAATTTTTTATTTATTTATTTTTTTAAGATGAGGTTTCACCATGATGGCCAGGCTGGTCTTGAACTCCTGACCTCAGGTGATCCACCCACCTCGGCCTCCCAAAGTGCTAGGATTACAGGCGTGAGCCACTGCGCCCGGCCTTATTTTATTTTTTTAAAGAGATGGAGGGTCTCACTGTGGTGCCCAGGCTGGTCTCCAACTCCTGGACTCAAGCAATCCTCTAGTCTTAGCCACTCAAAGTACTGGAATTACAGGGGTGAACCACTGTGCCTGGACGCTTTTTTTTAATTGGCAGAGAAAATTTGCATTTTAAATCCAGGCATGGTGCGCAACGTGTGTGGAAATACATCCGCATTGTGGACTGACTCCATCAAGTTAATTACCACCTGCATTACGTCATCTGCTTGTCCTTTCTGTGGGGGGGGAACACTGATTATCCGTCTACTCTCAGCAATTTTCAAGTACACGACTCATTGTTATTAACAACAGCCACCATGTTCATTCCTCCCGTCCAGCTGAAACGGTGTATCCCCAGACCAACATCTCTTAATTATTTAATCGTCTTGGCTAAATAACGAGAGCTGTCTGCCATCTGAGTTAACGCTGTTAACTTTTATAGTGCTGGAACTGCACAAAGAGATCCATTCAGAGACCAGAGAGGTTAAGCAATGTGCCTGAAGTCACACAGCTAGAAAAATCACAGATCCTGCATTTCAAACTCGACCCAGCCTCTACAGCCCATGCTGTGGAGGGATGCAATCAGAGGTTTTCAAAGTGTCACCTCAGGCTGGATGCGGTGGCTGAGACCTGTAATCCTAGTGCTTTGGGAGGCCAAGGTGGGCGGATCACTTGAAGCCAGGAGGTCAGGAGATCGAGACCAGCCTGGCCAATGTGGTGAAACACCATCTCTCTTAAAAATACAAAAAACTAGCCAGGCGTGGTGGCAGGCACCTATAATCCTAGCTACTTGGGAGGCTGAGGCAGGAGAATTGCTGGAACCTCAGAGGTGGAGGCTGCAGTGAGCCGACATCACACCACTGCACTTGAGCCTGGGTGGCAGAGGCAAGACTGAGACTCCATCTCAAACAAACAAACAAACAAAAAATCAACAACAACAAAGTGTGATCCCAGGACCAACTCCTACCCTGGACTCACCCAGCCAGAATCCCTGGGGGGTGGGTCCCAGTATTCCTCTTTCTTCTTCTTTTCTTTTTTGAGACAGCATTTCACTCTTGTTGCCCAGGCTGGAGTGCAATGGCTCGATCTCAGCTCACTGCAACCCCCGCCTCCTGGGTTCGAGAAATTCTCCTGCCTTAGCCTCCCAAGTAGCTGGGATTATAGGCACACACCACCATGCCCAGCTAATATTGTATATTTTTATTAGAGACGGGGTTTCACCGTGTTGGTCAGGCTGGTCTCGAACTCCTGAGCTCAGGTGATCCGCCCTCCTCAGCCTCCCAGACTGCTGGGATTACAGGTGTGAGGCATCACCCCCGGCCGAAGGGTCCCAGCATTACTTTAAGTTGCCTTCTAGCTACTTCTCACACATCCTGAGGTGCTGAAAAACAGGAGTGACAGGAAGCTGCCTCCAAGGCATACTTTCGCATCTCTGGGCAATGCTCGCTGAAGAGGTTTTAGCTTTGGGCACCCTGAACCCTGACCTTGTATTTTTCACCCATACTCTGTTCTATCCCCAGAGCCAAGATGAAGTCAGTGTCTGTCTGTCTTCTCATCGTTTCAGAACTTCAGCTTCTTCCCCAGGACCCCTACGCAAGCCAGGAACACTTGTTAAAACTCTTCCCAGAGGGCAGGGATTTGGGGACCCATTGTTTTCGAGTAGCTTAGGGAGGCGGAGGCATTACCTGGTGGGCAGGCGCGGATGCCGGAGTCTCTGCCAGGCTCAGCAGGAGGACGAGGAGGAGGGCCAGGGGGGCGGAGGGAGCCATCGAGGGCAGGATGACAGGTGCCTACAGCTGCAGAACACTGCAAGGAGAGAGTGACCACTCATTTTCCAAACTGGGGGCCAGGTCCATTTCTGATGACAGAGGAATTTGTTTTTTAGCTTTATGGAGGCATCACTGAGAGACAAAATTGCTGCGTATTTAATGTATACATCCTGAGGAGTTCGGACGTGTGCAGACAGCCGTGATGTCATTGCCACAACCACGGAGGTAAGACCTATTCATCACCTCCAGAAATGCCCTGTGCTCTTTGTTGATTTCCTTTTGGGTAGAGCCCTTCACCTGCAATCTCCGCTCCCTTGTGGTTTTTTTGTTGCTGGTTTTTTTTGTTTTGTTTTGTATTTGAGATGGAGTTTCCCTCTTGTTGCCCAAGCTAGAGTGCAATGGCACGATCTCGGCTCACTGCGATGCTCCTGCCTCAGCCTCCCGTGTAGCTGCGATGACAGGCGCCCACCACCACGTTCGGCTAATGGTTGTATTTTTAGGAGAGACGGGGGTTTCACCACGTTGGCCAGTCTGGTCTCGAACTCCTGACCTCCAGTGATCTGCCCATGAGCCGCTGCACCGGCCACACTTCCACCTTTGTTGAAGGTTTTATGAAGCTTCGTTTTGAAATACATGTATGTAGGTGAAACGAGAGAGTTGGTTGTGGGAAAATGGTGAATCAAGTAAGTATGGGATGCTGGGAACGTAAAATATAGCAAACAAACAGAAACACCAAGACGCGTGAATGACCCCAGTGTAAGAACTCCAGGAGAGTCCAAGTGCAGTGGCTCACACCTGCAATCCCAGCACTTTGAGAGGCTGAGGAGGGCAGATCACCTGAGGTCAAGAGTTGGAGACCAGCCTGGCAACATGGCAAAACCCCGTCTGTACTAAAAATACAAAAATTAGCCAGGCGTGGTGGCGTGCCTGTAGTCCCAGCTACTCGGGAGGCTGAGGCAGGAGAATCGCTTGAACCCGGGAGGTGGAGGTTGCAGTGAGCCGAGATCGTGCCACTGCACTCCAGCATGGGCCACAGAGTGAGACTTTGTCCCAAAAAGAAAAGAAAAGAAAGAAAGAAAAGGGAAGGGAAGGAGGGAGGGAAAAGAAAATAATTAAAGAAGAAAGAAAGAAAAGGGAAGGGAAGGAAGAATGGAAGGAGGGAGGGAAAGAAAAGGAAAGAAGAAAGGAAAGAAAGAAGAAAGAGAAAGGAAGGAGGGAAGAAAAGGAAAGAAAAGAGAAAGAAAAGGAAATCCAGGGGAATTAACCCTCTCCTTCCCCCGAACATCGGATCGGTCCGGCTGGTCCCCCAGCACCCATGCCTTCTGCCCCACTGCCTCCTCTACTCCATCTTCAAAGTTTTCTGTCCCTGTACCTGCCCCTCACCTTTTCCCTGTCACCAATGCTGCCATTTCTCCTGTTGTCCCCATCCCTTCACGCCCCCCCATCACTCTCCCAGGAGCCCCTCACTCCCCTAGCCCCCTGCCCTCCTGGCCCAGGCTCTCACCTCGCTGCCGCTGGCTGCTCTCGGAAGCTTTCTCTGGCTCCCGGCTCAGGGACCCTTGCACACCCTCTGAGCTTTTATGCCTCCTGAAGAGACAGTACAAGGGAGGGGGAAAGGGAGGGGATTAGGAGGAAGGGAGGAGAGGGAGCGAAGAGGTGGAGAGGAAGCAAGTGGGGAAGAGTCATCCACTCCAGGGGCTTTCTTTCTTTTTTTTTTGAGACAGTCTCGTTCTGTCTCCCAGGCTGGAGTTCAGTGGCATGATCTCGGCTCACTGCAACCTCCGCTTCCCGGGTTCAAGTGATTCTCCTGCCTCAGCCTCCGCAGTGGCCAGGACTACAGGCACCCACCACCACACGCAGCTAATTTTTGTATTTTTAGTAGAGACAGGGGTTTCATGATTTTGGCCAAGCTGGTCTTGAACTCACGACCTCAGGTGATCCACCTCAGCCTCCCAAAGTGTTGGGATTACAGGCGTGAGCCGCCACACCCCCCTCCAGGAGCTTTCAACAGCTGGTCTCTGAGGTCGAGATGGACACCTCATCACGGAAAAAAAGCAGCTGTGCCTCAGTTTCCCCTGGTAGACCCTGCTCTTCCCCCTCCTTCTCTGCCCTTTTATGTTCCAGCCGTGGTGTTTCAGGCTTTGCCGCTATTCCAGGGCTCCCCCTCCCTCCCGCTCGTCTGCGTCTGGGCCTTGGCACGTGTCTTCCTGGGTTGTCTCCACTGGCACCTGGCGTCTCTGTAGCCCTGGTCTTCCCCTCCGCCCCTATCAGTCCCTCCAGCCCTCTGCAGCTCCCGCTTTGACCTGCCCTTCTTCTGTCTTTCACGGTGGACCTTGTTTATTTGTTTCTTGTGAGTTGTCGATCTCCCCCTGAGCCCGGCTAGAGGAGACCCCATGAGGGGTGTCAGCCGTGCCTTGTTCATGGCTGCGTCCCTAGCCCAGAAGTTCTCAACCGGGAGTGAGTCTCTGCCTCAGTGTCACCCCATCCTCACCCCAGGGCATTTGACCAAGTCTGAAGACATTTGTTCTTGGGACTGGGGAGGGACTCTCGGCATCTAGTGGGTGGAGGCCGGGGGTGCGGCTCAGCATCCCACAGGGCTCAGAGAAGGACCCAGCCCCAAAAGTCAACAGCACCAATGATGGGAAACCCCACAGCAGCCCCTAAAGCGGTGCCTGGAGCGCACTCAATACTTGTTGGGCGAACAAATAGAATGTGTCAGGCTGGGTGCGGTGGCTCACGCCTGCAATCCCAGCACTTTGGGAGGCCAAAGCAGGCGGATCACCTGAGGTCAGGAGTTCGAGACCAGCCTGACCAACATGTCAAAACATCTGTACTAAAAAATGCAAAATTAGCCAGGTGTGCTGGTGCATGCCTGTAATCCCAGCTACTCAGGAGGCTGAGGCAGGAGAATCGCTTGAACCTGGGAGGGGAAGGTTGCGGTGACCCGAGACAGCGCCATTGCCCTCCAGCCTGGGCAACAAGAGCAAAACTCTACCTCAAAAAAACAAAAAACAAACAAAAGCGTGTTGTTGCTGCATTTTCCCTCCATCGTGTGTGTCGATTTTATCTGACTCTGCAGCACACCCTCTCTCTTTGCCCTGACATCAGCGCTTTCCAGAGAAAATGACCCTGGAAGAGCTTTCACTCCTGGCGTGTCCCTCTGCTCTCAAAGGGACAGAGGGAGCACCTGGTCCTGGCTGGGTTCTGTCTGCTCCTCTCCACCTTGGGGCTGTCCTTCCGGCATTCTGTGGGCCTGTGGCTGGCACTTGTATCTTTGTCCTGTCTTTACACATCCCCCACAGCGCTTACCGCATCCCCAGAGCCCTTACCCCATCCTTTCTCATCCCAAGGGAAAAAGGGAGACGCCCCCCAGGACGGGGATGGAGTGAAAAGAGGTGGGGGATGACAGACACCCTCGCGGGCTCCTGAGCCCCTCTCCGCTGTTTCTCTAAGTCCCTCGCTCCTCATCCAGACGATGACGACAAGGAGGAGGAGGAAGAGGAGGAGTGGGCAGGGGAGGGGGAGGAGGGGAAAGCTTTTAGAAGACAAACTGACAGGAAGGTGTGAATGGCTTTGCTGGGAAGGAGGAAGGAGGAGGAGGCAGTGACGTCCACTCCACGTGAGACCACGCAGAGGAGAGGGCGTGCTGAGGGCTTGGAGCTGGGTTACCTGGAGCCCCGGGGAGGGCCAGGGAAACAGTGGTAAGTCCTTGCCTCGCTGCCCATTAGCTAGTTGGTGAAAAATAAATGGGGTAGGTCCAAAGGTTGCCCCCTCCACACACGCACACACACACACACATGCAAAACTCAAATGTGGTGCAAGAAATGTCACTTTCTTCTCATGTCTTCTCTTTCCTTCTTTTCTTTCTTTCTTTCTTCTTTTTTTTTGAGACAGAGTCTCGCTCTGTTTCCCAGGCTGGAGTGCAATGGCACAATCTTGACTCACTGCAGCCTCTGCCTCCCGGGTTCAAGCGCTTCTCCTGCCTCGGCCTCCTGAGCAGCTGGGATTACAGGCACCCACCACCATGCCTGACTAATTTTTTAATTTTTAGTTAGAGATGGGGTTTCACTATGTTGAACAGGCTGGTCTCAAACTCCTGACTTCAGGTGATTTGTCCGCGTCGGCCTCCCAAAGTGCTGGGATTACAGGCGTGAGCCACCACTCCTGGCCTTCTTCTTCTCATTTCTGTACCCGAGTCTGTGCCCCTCTTAGTAAATGCGAGCTGTGGACATGAGCACCCTTTCCTTCCACGGACGCTGCAGTTGCCAGCCCAGCATCCACTGGCTCCGGCTGGAGATGAATCGGCGGCTTTTAGTGAAATGCCTGCCAGGCGCCCCACGTGCCATGAGGGTGTGGACTCTGCGGGGCCCCAGGGGTGAGACGGAGACCGGGATCAGATCCTTCCCTCCCTCTTTCCTTCAGTGTGGTAGGTATCTTGGCACCAGGTCCCTGTGTACAACCCACATGGACCCGTGAGCCCCTGTCCCAATTATTCCAGCCAGAGAGAGTAGAAAAGACATTTGCTGGGAAGCTTCTTTTAGAAAATAAACTAAAAACAGGCCGGAAGCAATGGCTTTACCATGTTAGCCAGGCTGGTCTTGAACTCCTGACCTCAAGCTATCCACCTGCCTTGGCCTCAAAGTGCTGGGATTACAGGTGTGAGCCACTGTGCCCATCCTCCTTACTCTTTTTAAAGCTGTTTTTTCTCCTCGGAGTTCCCTTTCAGTTTTTTTACTCTTTGTTTTTATTTATTTTTAAAAGTTATTTTTTATTTTTCGTTTTTTTGAGACAGGATCCCGCTCTGTCACTCAGTCTGGGGTGCAGAGGCACAGTCATCACTCACTGCAGCCTCGACCTCCTGGGCTCCAGTGATCCTTCCACCTCAGCCTACCGAGCGGCTGGAACTGCAAGCGTGTGCCGCCACAACCCGCTCATTTCTGTTTTTCTGTCTGTTTGTTTGCAGAGATTGGGTCTCGCTATGCTTCCCAGGCTGGTCTAGAACTCCTGGACTCAAATGATCTCCCTCTTGCAATCTCTTAAAGTATTGGGATTACAGGCATGAGCCACCGCCCCGGCCCTCCATTTTTTTAATATTGAAATAATGTCAGACTTACAGGAAAGTTGCTCAAAACATTCTCAGATACTCTGATTTTCCAGATATTTACATTTCACCGCATCTCATTTCTGTGTTCTGTCTCCCTGTGTCCCCTCACCCCCTCCCCGTCTTCCTTCTCCCCCTGCTGTCTCTCCAGCCCTTCCTGGATGTGGGCGGAGAAGCCTGAAGTCAGGGAGCTGCTATGTCGCCTGTCACCAGGAGGGGGCGGGCGTCGGGAGACACAGGGCCCCGGGCCTGGAGGCCTCGCAGCCCCCACCCCTGCGCTCCCCACTCCCTACACACTTCTGCCGCTGAAGCCATTTGAGTGAGTGAGTGAGTTGAGATGGAGTGTCCCTCTGTTGCTCAGGCTGGGGTGCAGTGGCACAATCTCGTCTCACTGCAACCTCTGCCTTCCGGGTTCTAGCAGTTCTCCCTCCTCAGCCTTCTGAGTCGCTGGGATTACAGGAGGGTGCTGCTATGCCCAGCTAATTTTCTGTATTTTAGTAGAGATGGGGTTTCACTGTGTGGCCCAGGCTGGTGTCGAACACCTGAGCTCACCCAATCCACCCACCTCGGCCTCCCAAAGTGTTAAGATTACAGGCGTGAACCACTGCTCCGGGCCAGGTTAGATTTATTTGTAAACCCACATTATTGAGGTGTAATCGGTGTACCAAGAACTGCACTAATGTTACCATTTGATGGGTGTGACACAAATGCCCCTGACATCATCACCACAGACCACGGTTCCCTTGTGGTTTTGTTTTTCTAATTTTTTTTTTTTTTTTGTGTGTGTGTGATAGTTTGGGCTTAGTGGCTCACACTTGTAATACCAGCACTTTGGGAGGTCGAAGTGGGCGGATCACCTGAGGTCAGGAGTTCAAGACCAGCCTGATCAACATGGAGAAACCCCATCTTTACTAAAAATACAAAATTAGCCGGGCATGGTAGCGGGCACCTGTAATCCCAGCTACTCAGGAGGCTGAGGCAGGAGAATAGCTTGAACCCAGGAGGTGGATGTGGCAGTGAGCCAAGATTAAGCCACTACATTCCAGTCTGGGAGACAGAGTGAGACTCCATCTCAAAAAAAATAGTAATAATATAAAGTTTTGCTTTTACCAGAAAGTCATACAAATTGAATCTTTTTTTTTTTTTTTTTTTTTTTTAAAGACGGGGTTTCACCATGTTGGTCAGGCTGGTCTTGAACTCCCGACCTCAGGTGATCCGCCCGCCTTGGCCTCCAAAGTGCTTGGATTACAGGCGTGAGCCACCGCGCCCGGCCGCAAATTGAATCTTACAGTGTACAGCCTTTTCAGTCTGACTTCTTCATTTAATGCATGAAATTCATCCAAATTGTGGCATGGGTCAATAGTTCACTCCTTTTTAGTGACATTCCTGCAAATTTCTAATGAAACCTTTAGGTTTAAGTCCTAGAAGAAAAGCCACTCAAGCTGGGCGCAGTGGCTTATGCCTGTAATCCCAGAACTTTGGGACGCTGAGGCGGGAGGATCACCTGTGGTTATGAGTTCAAGACCAGCCTGGCCAACGTGGTGAAACCGGTATCTACTAAAAATACAAAAAATTAGCTGGGTGTGGTGGCAGGCGCCTGTAATCCCAGCTATTCAGGAGATTGAGACAGGAGAATCACTTGAACCCAGGAGGTGGATGCTGCAGTGAGCCGAGATCGCGCCACTGCGCTCCAGCCTGGGTGACAGAGTGAGACTCTGTCTCAAGAAAAAACTAAAAAAGGAAAGCAACTCAATCAAAAGGTATAAACATTCTGGGACTTTTTTTTTTTTTTTGAGACGGAGTCTCACTCTGTCGCCCAGGCTGAAGTGCGATGGTGCAATCTCAGTTCACTGCAACCTCTGCCTCCCAGGTTCAAGCCATTTTCTGCCTCAACCTCCTGAGTAGCTGATATTACATGTGCCCACCACTACATCCAGCTAATTTTTTGTATTTTTAGTAGATACTGGTTTCACCATGTTGGCCAGGCTGGTCTTCAAACTCCTGACTTCAGGTGATTCACCTGCCTCGGTCTCCCAAAGTGCTGGGATTACAGGCGTGAGCCACTGCACCCCGCCTCTGGGATTCTTTTTCTTTTTACCCTGATTTTACAATCATGGGATTCTTAATATACAGATCCAGATTGCCTTTCGACAATCACACACCAGTTTTCAGTTCCACCAGCACCACAGAAAGATTCCCGTTTTACTTGAGAAAGTTTTAAGGCCAGGCACAGTGGCTCACGCCTATAATCCCAGCACTTTGGGAGGTCGAGGCTGGCGGATCACGAGGTCAGAATATGGTGAAACCGCACCTCTACTAAAAATACGAAATTAGCCAGGCATAGTGGTGAGCACCTGTAGTCCCAGCTACTCAGGAGGCGGAGGCAGGAGAATCACTTGAACCTGGGAGGCAGAGGTTGCAGTGAGCTGAGATTGTACCATTGCACTCCAGCCTGGGTGACAGAGCAAGACTCCATCTCAAAAAAGAAAAGGAAAGGAAAAAAAGTTACAGTTCTTAGGGAAAGTTCGTGGGAACACTGGAAAAGACTGTGCTGTTGATGTGGGAGAAACGCCTCATCGAATTATTGAACAGGAGAGGTTGAATTCTTAGCTTTTCAAAGAGGCATGGGTGGGTGAGGCTGAAAATCACGCTGTTGGAAAGATTCAGGTGTGGAAGTGGCTACCGGATGGGAATCTGCCAGGAAGAGAAGCGTCAGCATGGACCCTCCCAGGAACATTTCTGTGCAGAGTCAAGGTGAGGCAGAGGGAAGCAGAGCCGACGTGAGGTCCAGAGCTGAGAGCCGCATGTGAAGCACATCATCGAGGCTGACGCTGCGTTCACACGAGTGAGTCAAGTGGGGGCACGTGGAGAGGACCGGGCTGACTCAGGCGGGAGCCGTCCAGGGCGGGAAGATGTCTTGGAGTTAGGTGGGTGAGGATGTTGGAGAGGAGATGAAATGAGCAGATGTGTTAGCTTTCCAAAGGCAGTGACCTTCCAGTCACGAAAACAAGAGTGCAGAAGCAGCCGGCAGCCTCCTGTGACCCGGAATCAGAAGGAAAGCTGGAAACGGTGTACACTAGAGGCGGTCGGCTGGGAAATGGCAGGCTCTCCCATGTCGGCGGGCTAGTCGTACCTTTCTGGCTGTTGTTTTTCTGTTTTTTTCTTTTTCTTTTCTTTTTTGAGACACAGTTTCACTGTCGCCCAGGCTAGAGTGCAGTGGCTCAGTCTTGGCTCACTGCAACCCCCGCCTCCTGGGTTCAAGCAATTCTCCTGCCTCAGCCTCCTGAGTAACTGGCATTACGGGTGCCCGCCACCACGCCCGGCTAATTTTTGTATTTTTAGTAGAGATGGGGGGGATTTCACCATGTTGATCAGGCTGATATCAAACTCCTGACTTCAGGTGATCTGCCCACCTTGGCCTCCCAAAGTGCTGAGATGACAGGTGTGAGCCACTGTGCCCAGCTGGCTTCTGTTTTTTCAGCAGGTGCACAGATAGTATCAGTTAAATTGAAAAGCTGGTAGTATGTTGAGAAGAATGGGAAGAGAGAGCGTTCTGCACTGGCTCTGCCCAGAATGTCCTTGCCAGCTGTGTGTGGATAATTTCCTGTCACCTTCTCAGGTACATGTATTATGGCCACCATCTTTAAAAACTTCTATTTACTTATTTAGGTATTTGCTTATTTTTGTCTTAAAATTTTTTCAATTTACAAATACGAATGGAATGTATTTATGGTATACAGTGTAATTTTTTTTTTTTTTTGAGACAGAGTCTCGCTCTGTCTCAAGGTCAGGAGGTCAAGACCATCCTGGCCAACGTGGTGAAACCCGGCTCTACTAAAAATACAAAACTTAGCTGGGCATGGTGGCACGTGCCTGTAATCCCAGCTACTCGGGAGGCTGAGGCAGGAGAATTGCTTGAACCCAGGAGGCAGAGTTTGCAGGGAACCGAGACTGTGCCACTGCACTCCAGCCTAGTGACAGAGCAAGACTCCGTCTCAAAAAAAAAAAAAAAAAGGCTGCAACACAGTAGTCTTGGAAAAAATTTAAAAAACGAGCTAAAAGAGCTCCGAGTATCGTAGTGACTTGAGGAAGGGCCATGGTGTGAGGGGTTGGCCAATGAGCAGATGTGAATGGCCATACATTTCTAAATATACACATTTTACCCTTATGAGCTAGGCAGGCTCCAGGAGTCCATGCCCACATTCCGTGATGTCCAGAAGTCTGGCATTCATAAAAACAGCTGGGTGCAGCGGTCCACACCTGTAATCCCAGCACTTTGGGAGGCCAGTGTGGGCAAATTGCTTGAGCTCAGGAGTTTGAGACCAGCCTTGGCAACATAGCGACATCCCATCTACAGAAAAATACAAAAATTAACAGGGTGTAGTGGTGTGTACCTGTCGTCCCAGCGCTCCCGAGGCCGAGGTGGGAGGATCGCTTGAGCCTGGGAGGTGGAGGCTGCAGCGAGCCCTGATGACACCACTGCACTCAGACCTGGGAGACAGAGTGAGATCCCATCTCAGAAAAACAAAAGCAGAATACTCCTAAGATTTTAAATGTGAATCCATATTTGTCTTTCCATCTCACTGAAGAATTCCCCACATATACACAAAGTGAAACCATGAAAAGAGGGAGGGGATAGTGCTGGTACAGTACTAACTTAACCCCAGGTTAAGAACAATTTGTGCAAACATTTTCTTTCTCTTCCCCACCTGAGATGGGAGGTCAGCACCACGGGCAGGGAAGCCTGGACCTTTCTTTCCTGTCACTCAGCTTGGAGGAAAGGCCCCTGTCCGCCACCGTGCTGAATATTCCATAGTCTCCCTTGGCTGGGATCTTTTTTTTTTTCTTATTACCCATTCACCTAATACATTTAAGGCCCAGTTCTTCCTTATCATGGACCCAAATTAAGGGGTTACAGTTAACCCCCTAAAGGACATGGGCGTGCTGTTGCTCGGGGTTGGGGATACACCCAGGGCCAGGCGCAGTAGTTCACGCCTGTCATCCCAGCACTTTGGGAGGCCGAGGTGGGAGAATCACTTCAGGTCAAGAGTTCTACACCACCCTGGCCAACATGGTGAAACCCTGTCTCTACTAAAAATGCAAAAATTAGCCAGATGTGGTGGTGCGTGCCTGTAATCGCAGCTGTTCGGGAGGCTAAGGCAGGAGAATTGCTTGAATCGAGGGGTCGGAGGTTGCAGCGAGCTGAGATTGCACCACTGCACTCCAGCCTGGGTGACAGAGTGAGACTCCATCTCAAAAAAGAAAAAAAAAAAAAAAGGCCCCACTCATTTCCTGCCCATAATCCGAAGGTCACTATTGCTCCCCTCCCCGACATTTCCAGCACTGCATCCCCCAGAGAGGAAGGGTTGGGGACTCATCTTCACACGATGCCACATCTCAGGAAGAGCAGTGAAGAAACAACCTCACATTTCACTGGCCTGCTCTGAGGTCATGGGGAATTCTCTACAGACCTCTGGGCCTCCATCTCCTCTTTGGTAAACTGAGGAATCGGCTCAGAACTTGCAAACAGGTCGCCCAAAGCAGACCCTCAGACGTGCTTTGGGTCTGGCTGTCGGTGTTACGGTTTCTGTTGGTTCTGGTCCCGTCGTATTGTAGCCCACACAGTGAGCTTTGTTTATTTTTTATTCATATTCAGATGAGGTCTCATTGTGTTGCTCATGCTGAAGTGCAGTGGCACAGTCTCAGCTCACTGCGGCCTCCACTGCCCAGGCTCAAGCAGTCCTCCCACCTCAGCCTCCCGAGTAGCTGGGACTACAGGTGTTTGCCGCCACACCTAGCTAAATTCCCACACAGTGCTTTGAAAAATTGTAAATTGAATCACAGGCATATAGGGTTTTAGAAATTTTACATAAAGATCTAGATTTCTTTCTTTCTTTTTTTTTTTTTTCGAGACAGACTCACTGTCATTCAAGTCACTGGAATGTAGTGGCACTATCTCAGCTCACTACATCCTCCTCCTCCTGGGTTCAAGCCATTCTCCTGCCTCAGCCCCCCAAGTAGCTGGGATTACAGGCGCCCACCACCACATCTGGCTAATTTTTGTATTTTTAGTAGAGATGGGGTTTCACCATGTTGGCCAGACTGGTCTCGAACTCCTGACCCCCGGTGAGCCACCTGCCTCGGCCTCCCAAAGTGCTCGGATTACAGGTGTGAGCCCCGGCGCCTGGCCATAAATGAGTTTTTAATATAAATTTACTGCAGTTTTGATTTCTTGCCCTTTCATGGCTTTTATGTATAAAAGCGTCTAAGATTCTCAAAGAATATAGTCGGCAATGCCAAGGGCAGGGCGCCCCTTGTGGGCTTGTGCCACAGTGGACGCTCGGTGCCGCAAAGAAAAATCGGCACTGAGACAAAGGATCTTTCAGCAACACAAGTTTTACTTCCTGGACTGCAGGAAGGGTACTCTCACTAGCCATTGTGCCACGAGAATACAAAGAACAAAGGGAAAACACACAAACTTATTTCTTATACATTTGGGGTTGTCCTTACTTCTGTGTCTGATCTCCACTGGCTGGAGCCAGACCTTACAGTCTAAACTGAAACCCGATTGGCTAACAACTTAAAACTTTTCTAAACAGGTAAAAGCTGTGGAGAGCTGGGACATGCCTGTGAGCATGTCCAGCACAGATAGCTTGGTTAAAGTACAAGGACATAGAGTGTATTATGTGCCTGTAAGCATGGCGTGTCTAACAGCTACACAGGAGAGGGCTTAACAGAGAGTTATTAGTACACTTATTCTTTAACAAGAAAGGAAACTTTAAAAAGGAACCTGTCTCCTTCCCCACATTCAGCCCTTGCTGAGCTCCTGGCATGGAAGCAAGGACAAGGCGTGAATCAAGGCTGCTCTTAGCTCTTGCAGAACTCAGTCCAGCAGGGAAGAGGGCCATGGAAACCGACCACTCCTGCACCATTGAGTCCTGTGGAGGTGCGTGTTAGCGGCACACGAATCGGACTCAGAAGCAGCCGTGTGCTGGAAAATCAGCTTTTTAAAATTAAAAAAAAAAAGCCTGCATTTGTACCATTAGCCAATTCCCATGGTGTAAATATTCCATCAAGGCTAATTTCAACATACTAACAGTTTGCCAACCGGCTTACCACCCCCTGCAAACAATCCTGAATATTTAATGATTGGGTTTGGGTTTTTGTGTTGCCTCTTTTTTTTTTTTTTTTTTTTTTTTTTTTTGAGACAGAGGCTTGCTGTGTTGCCCAGGCTGGAGTGCAGTGACACAATCTCAGCTCACTGCAACCTCAGCCTCCCAGCTCAAGTGATTCTCCTGCCTCAGCCTCCCAAGTAACTGGGATTACAGGTGCCTGCCCTCACTCCCAGCTAAGATTTGTATTTTTGGTAGAGACGGAGTTTCACCATGTTGGTTAGGCTGATGTAGAACTCCTGATCTCAAGTGATCTGCCCGCCTTGGCCTCCCAAAGTGCTGGGATTACAGGCGTGAGTCACCGTGCCCAGAACTTTTTTCTTTTCTTTTTTGACACGGAGTCTTGCTGTGTCACCCAGACTGCAGTGCAGTGATGCCTCCTAGGTTCAAGCGATTCTCCTGCCTCAGCCTTCTTAGTAGCTGAGACTACAGATGCGTGCTATCATACTGGCTAAGTTTTGTATTTTTAGTAGAAATGAGGTTTTACCATGTTGGCCTGGCTGGTCTCAAACTCCTGACCTCAAGTGATCCTCCTGCAGCGGCCTCCTAAGCACTGGGATTACAGGTGTGAGCATGACTTGTGGACTCCCCCAATTTAGCCTCACTGTAACCCCCATGTTATGGATTGAATGTTAATGTCCCCTAAAGGTTCATGTGATGGAAACTAAAACCCAACATGAGAGTATTAAAAGGTGAGGTGTCTGCTGAGCAGTCTAGGGAGGAGGGAGGGAGGGGATGGATAGATGGATGGAGACATTATATAGACAGATTAGATAGATAAATAATAGCTAAATAGGTAAATAGGTAGGGCTTTCGGGACATGATCAAGTCATAAGGGCTTCATCCTTGTCAATGGGATTCACGCCCTTACTTATTATTTTTTTGAGATGGAGTTTTGCTCTTGTCTTCCAGGCTGGAGTACGATGGCATGATCTCAGCACAGTACGACCCCTGCCTCCTGGTTCAAGCGATTCTCCTGCCTCAGCCTCCTGAATAGCTGGGATTACAGGCACCTGCCACCACACCCAACTAATTTTGCATTTTTAGTAGAGATGGAGGTTTCACCATCTTAGCCAGGCTGGTCTCGAACTCCCGACCTCAGGGATCTACCTGTCTCGGACTCACAAGGTGCTGGGATTACAGGCATGAGCCACCGTGCCTGGCCGGATTCGCGCACTTATAAAAGTGGCTCAGAGGAGCTCCCTTGGCCCTTCCACCGTGTGAGGACACAGCAACAAGGCACCGTCTACGACGCGGAGAGCAAACTCACACCAGACACCAAAGCTGCCAGCGCCTTGATCTTGGACTCTCCAGCCTCCAGAATGGTGAGCGGTAAATTTCTGTTGTTTATAAATTATCCGGTCTAAGCTAATTTATCAGAGCAGCCTGAGTGGACTTAGACACCCCACTTGGCAGTTGACGGAACTGAAGGTCAAAGACAGCATGTCATTTGCCCAAAGCCTCAGAAAACCAAATGTGAGAGCCACAGTGGATGGACGCTGAGCTGTGGAGCCGGCAGCACGGTGAGCACGGTGAGCACGGTCCTCATTTCCCCACCGCTGGCAGAGCTTGGTGAGTGGAAGAACGGACCTGATGCCTGCGCTCCAGGGAGGCTGAAGACCAAACCCCTCGATCCTGAAGGGGTAAGGAATGACTCACAACGATTCCAGCTCTTTTTGGCTTAGTTCTCATCCATCCTCCCCACAGCCATGTGACACGGGCCACTGGGGGCTCCATGAGGTTGTGCTTCTACCCCTGCCAAGCACTGATTCTACCCTTACGGAGCCCCCCAGTCTTGTGGCGGCTACTGACCAAATGCTCAGTGCAATCAGAAGAGCACAGCTCTGGGTGTGCACGTAACAGAGGCTGGGGAAGGCTTCTCCGAGGCGTGATGACTTCCAGGCTAAGGCCTGAAGGAGGGGTTGGAGTTCACCAGGCAAAAGGAAGAAGAAAGAATAACATTTTACTACTATGTGGAGGCAAAGGCCTATGCAAACGTCCCGCAGCGGGGTGGAGGAAGGAAGGCTGAAGGAGCTGAGTGACAGCTGGACCTGGAATGCAGACCGCCTGGGGGAGCGGGGGAGGGTAACAGGTGGGCAGGGACCACCCCATGAGGAACCTTTCTAGCCTTTTTTTTTTTGAGAAAGTGTCTCACTCTATCACCCAGGCTGGAGTACAGTGGCACGATCTTGGCTCACTGCAACCTCCGCCTCCCAGGTTCAAGCGATTCTTCTTCCTCAAGCCTCCTGAGTAGCTGGGATTACAGATGCTAGTCACCACCCAGCTAATTTTTGTATGTTGAGATGGAGTTTTGCCATGTTGGCCAGGCTGGTCTCGAACTCCTGACCTCAAGTGATCCACCCGCCTCAGCTTCCCAAAGTGCTGGGATTACAGGTGTGAGCCACGGTGTTCCGCCTGCCTTCTAGTCTTGATCACAGGAGCAGTCAGAAGTCATGAAATAAGTTTTAAGCTTGGAAGGTAATGTGAACACATATGTGCTGTTAAAGACACCCACACCCACCCACACACACACACTCACCCACACACACACACACCCCCACACCCCCACGCCCCCACACACACCCCACACACCCACACACCCACCCACACATGCACACCCCCACACCCACCCCCACACCCACACACCCACACACACACACCCCCCCCACACACACCCCCCACACACCCCCACACACACCACCCACCCACACACCCACCCACACACCCACGCACACCCCCCACACCCACACACACACACCCCCCACACACACCCACACACACCCCCCACCCCCCACCCACACACCCCCCCACACCCACCCCCACACACACACCCCCACACACCCACACCCACACACCCACACACACACCCACACCCCCACACACCCACCCCCACACCCCCACACACCCACCCCACACCCACACCCACACCCACACACCCACACCCCCCCCACACACACACCCACACACCCACACGCACCCACACACACCCCCCCACACACACCCAGACACACACACACACACACACACACACTCTACTGCTGCAGTGGAGAGTGGACAGGGGATGGGCAGAGAGAGGAAGCCGGAGAGGGATAAATTGGGAAGCCACTCCAGCTGTCCAGGGAGAGAGAGGAAGCTGCTTGACCTACAACGGTGGTGGGATGAGGATGGACAGAAGGGCAGTTTCAGGAGAAGTTGAGAAGTGGAATTAGAATGCATTTGGGGGCAGTTGTGGTGGCTCACACCTCTAATGCCAGCACTTTGGGAAGCTGAAGCAGGAGGATCTCTTGAGCCGAGTTTGAGACCGGCCTGGGCAACACCGTGAGACCCCATTCGTATTTTTTAAAACACAAAAATGAGCTGAGCATGGTGGCATGCACCTGTGACCTCATCTGCTCAGGTGGCTGAGGTGGAAGGGTCACTCGGAGCCCTGGAGTTTGAGGCTGCGGTGAGGTATCATTGCAGCACCAAACTCCAGCCTGGGTGACAGAGAAAGACTCTGTCTCAAAAGAAAAAAAAAAAAGATGAAATGGACTTGAGACGCAGTTAGCAATCACCTGCGAGAGAGACCAAGACTAGAGCAGCTTGACCAGATACTCCGATCATCACCGTCCTCCCACAGCAAGGAAGTAGAGCTGAGGTTCGAACCTGGCATGTGGGACCCCATAGCCGGAACCCGTTAGCTGAGGAGAGGAGGAGGTGAGGGGGAGAAGCGGTCACCCATGGGAAAATGAGTAGAATTAACTTACCCCTGCTGGGTCCAGACAGAGCTCCTAGTGCCAGGGCCCCCAGGAGAGGAAGCAGAAAATTAAAAAAAAAAAACCATCACCTCATGCTACCAGCAGGTTCTTAAAACAATGTCACCCCTCCAGCAAAGAAGACAGGAGCAGCCAGGCATAGTGGCTCACGCCTGTAATCCCAGCACTTTGGGAGGCCAAGGTGAGTGGCTCGCCTGAGGTCAGAAGTTCCAGACCAGCCTGACCAATATGCCGACATCCTGTCTCTACTGAAAGTACAAAAATTAGCTGGGCGTGGTGGTGGTGGGGGGCACTTGTAATCCCAGCTGCTCTGGGAGGCTGAGGCAGGAAAATCGCTTGAACCCGGGAGGCAGAGGTTGCAGTGAGCTGAGATCACGCCACTGCACTCCAGCCTGGGTGACAGAGCAAGCCTGCATCTCAAGAAAAAAAAAAAAAGACAGAAGCAGGAAACCACAATTCAGATGTTCTCTGGTGTGTGGTGTTGGGGTTGATAGATAAGGATCGCAGATGTGGTGGGTCCAACAGACATAGTGGGCTGTGAGTCACAGACGGTCCTCATGGCACCTGCTCCCTCAGAGTGGATGTTCGTAGGGGGAAGCTGTTGGGTTTCTTTCTTTCTTTTTTTTTTTGGCGACAGAGTCTCGCTCGGTCACCCAGGCTGGACTGCAGTGGCGCAATCTCAGCTCACTGCAACCTCTGCCTCCCAGGTTCAAGCGATTCTCCTGCCTCGGCCTCCCAACCTGGGATGACAGGCGCGTGCCACCACGCCCGGCTAATTTTTGTTTTTTTAGTAGAGACGGGGTTTCACCATGTTAGCCAGGCTGGTCTTGAACTCCTGACCTTGTGATCCGCCTGCCTTGGCCTCCCAAAGTGCTTAGATTACAGGTGTGAGCCACCACGCCCAGACTACAAGCTGGATTTTTAAAAGGTCTGGCCCCACAGACTCACTGTGTGTGCTGTTATCAGAAACCCATCCTCAGACTCTGGCCTGACACCCTCACCTCTCACCCTCTCCTGCCTCCTAGTCACCTCCTGAAGGCCTGCAGCAGACGACATGGCTTCTCCAAGCCCGCCTCCTCCCCCCGCACAGTGGCATGGCAACATCCTTAACCTCACCTCAGTGTGAAACCAACATGCTGAGCCCCCGTAAGTGTTTTGCATGTGTTATCTTATTTTTCATATTTTTCTTTTGAGATGATCTTGCTCTGTTGCCCAGGCTGGAGTGCAGTGGCACAATCTTAGCTCACTGCAGCCTCCACCTCCCGGGTTCAAGTGATCCTCCCACCTCAGCCTCCCGAGTAGCTGGGATTACAGGTGTCTACCACCACACCCAGATAATTTTTGTTATTTTTATTAGAGTTGGGGTTTCACCGTGTTGGCCAGGCTGGTCTTGAACTCCTTAAGTCAGATGATCTGCCCATTTCAGCCTCCCAAAGTGCTGGGATTAGACGTATGAGCCACTGTACCCAGCCTGATTTAAGTTTCCAAAATAGGTCCTTCCCAAGGGGGCATTACTAGTCCTGTTTGAAGAGATGGGTGCTGTGGTCACTTGCCTTCCCTGGACGGCCTGGCACCCTCCCCCGCACTGTGAGTCTGGAAGGCAGACCCAGGCTCCTGTGATGCGCACTGGACCGTCCAGGTGGCTGCATTCCCAGATACCCTTGCAGGCCGGCACGGGCCGTACCTGCCCCAGTGCTGGACTCTGAGCCAGAAGCTGAAGCACAGCGCAAGGCAGTGACTGTTGGGGGTCTCGGCCACAGGTGGTGACTGTGGGGGGCTTGGCTGCAAGACAGTGACCGTGGAGGGCTTGTCACAGAATGCCTGCCAGGCTCAAGCACTGGACACGCAGGAGCCGAAAGGACCAGGGTGAACCCAGCCCCAAGACTGGGCGGCAGGGGTGGTCAGACCAGAGCTCTCATCCTCCACTTTCCAAAGCCCAGCAACTGCCCTTCATCTACCTGGCAGGGGCTGGTGACGTCCTCCCTGGAGAGAGGAACCGGAGTTGCTCGCTGAGCTGGGGACAAGGGAAGAGGCAGCTCCCCTGGAAAGATGCGACTGGCCAAAGCCTGCCCTCCATATGGAGCGCCACCTCGGCAACGGCTCCAGCTAGAGGAGAGGACTCCCCATGTGGCAGAACGGATGGGCCACCCCTGAAACAGTGGCCTTAGCAAGGAAGGTGGGTGCCATTATCATCACTCACAGGTGTAGAACTGAGGCTCAGAGGGTGTGACCAGCCCGCAAGTCCGCAGCCAGGAAGCTGAAGGGTTCAGACGAAAACCTGACTCAGTGTGGTGCTCAGCAGGCCCCTTCTGGGGGCCCCAGCCTCATCCCTGCCTCCGTAGGATGGAGGTGGGGGACGGCTCGCTCCTGAGGACGAACTTCCTCACTGCCTCCCTCGGCTGCACCCAGACTCGCAGAGCGGCTCTCATGCCAGGAGAGTCTGCAGTGGGAGCCAACACACCCGGCCCCAGAGGCCGCGGGCAACCGACGCTCAGCCCTGGGAGGCCGCTTCGCCAGACAGAGCTCAGACTCCAGGTCTACACACAGTGACTTTATTACTCTCTGGACGCTGGTGACTTGCTTGCACTGGGCAGAGCTCAGACTCCGGGTCCACACAGTGAGTTTATTATCTTCTGGATGCTGGTGACCTGCTGTCCCACCCAGCTTCACTGGGGCAGGCATCTCTGTCCATCCCATGCCTCTGGGTCACAGGGGGCAGCGAGACCAAGGAGCCCCCACAGCCAGGCCCTGGGTCCAGCTTGTCAGAGCCATCACCCGCTGCCTCCCCAACCCCCAAATCTGTCCTGGGGAAGGAGGATTCCTAGGGAAGACCCAGATCCCTTTCCATCAGCCTCTGCTTCATAAAGGGGGCCTGGCCTGCTGCCGCTCCCCCTGAGCTGCTCCTCACCTGCCCCTCAGGGGTCCCAGGGCCTCACCTCTGCTCTTGAGGCAGGGAAAGGCCAGGGAGAGAGGAATGGAGGAGGGGGAGAGGGAGGCTGGGAGCAGGAGAGAAAGAGAGGAGGGGGAGGGAAGGAGAAGACATCAGAAAGAGTCCCCTTCTCACAGCGAGAGAGGCCGAGAAATCAGAAAAGGAGGCGCCGAGGTGAGACCTGAGCAGGAAAGTGAAATGTGGGGAAAGGAGCTGGGAGAGGAAGGCGCTGGGCAGTTCAGATAAGGGAGGCAGCTGCGGAGGAGGGCAGGCAGGCGGGGAAGGAGGAGGGGGAAGAGGCCAAGCGGTGGCGCTGGGGGGACGAGGGAGGGCCTAGGGGGCAGCATCAAGGGTGGTGGTGAGGCAGCGCGGACCGCGCGGGCAGCGGCTATCCCAGGGGCCAGGGCGGGGAAGGGGCCCCGCCGTCGGGGCCCGGGGCTGCCGCCCCCTGCGCGCTGGCCGCCGCTGCTGCCCGGCCGTGGATGCGCTGGTGGCGCAGCACGTGCTCGCGGCGCCCGAAGCCCTTGCCGCACTCCCAGCACGCGAAGGGCCGCGCTCCCGAGTGCGTCTTGCGGTGGCGCACCAGGTGCTCGCGCCAGTAGAAGGTCTTGCCGCACTCGCAGCACGCGTGGGGCTTCTCGCGGGCTGGCAGCGGACGCAGCGCGGGCCCGGGGCTGCCGGGGTGCGTGTCGCGGTGGCGCCGCAGGTGCTCCTTGCGCCGGAAGGCCTTGCCGCACTCGGGGCAGGCGTGCGGCTTCTCGCCCGAGTGGCTCTGCCGGTGGCGCAGCAGGTGCGCTGGCTTCAGGGATGTCTTGCCGCACTCTGGGCAGGACGTGGTGCCCGGGGCAGCCAGGAAGGCGGGCAGGCCAGGCGCCAGCGGGGGGCTGCTGGGCTCCTGCTTGTAGGGGCGCACAGCCTGAGAGTCCCCAGCCGCCGGCCCCTCAGCCCCAGGGGCCGTGTCTGCTGTAAAAGAATCAGAGTCAGTGTCTGGGTCTGCACCAGGCTGGGGCAGGCACAGCACCGGCTGGGAGGAGGCAAGCAGGGAACGTTTAAAGGCAGAAATCACTAGGGTGGGGAACAGGGCCGGGCTGTGGGCTCTCCTTCATGCCTCTGTCCCCGGTACCTAGTAGAGCCTGGCATACAGTCAATGCCAAATATATAATAGTTGATGGCTGGCTGGATGATAGATAGATAGTTAGATGATAGATAGATAGATAGTGAGGGTGGATGATGGATGAAGGATGGATGGATGGATGCATGATGGATGGATGATGGATGGATGGATGGATGATGAATGATGGATGGATTGATGGATGGGTAGATGAATGTGAGGGTAGATGATGGATGGATGAAGGATGGATGGATGGATGCATGATGGATGGATGATAGATAGATGGATGATGGATGGATTGATGGACGGTGGATGGATGATGGGTGGATGGATGATGAATGTGAGGGTAGATGATGGATGAAGGATGGATGGATGATGGATGGATGATGATGGATGGATGATGGATGGATGGATGGATGGATGATGATAGATTGATGGATGGATGATGGATGGATGATGGATGGATGGATGAATAATGGATGGATGGATGATGGATGGATGGATGATGGATGGATTGGTGGATGGATGGATGGACTGATGGATGAGTAGATGATGAATGTGGATGATGGATGGATGGATGATGGATGGATGATGGATTGATGGATGGATGAGCAGATGATGAATGTGAGGGTAGATGATGGATGAAGGATGGATGGATAGATGCATGATGGATGGATGGATGGATGATGATGGATGGATGGATTGATGGACGGTGGATGGATGATGGGTGGATGGACAGATGAATAGGTGGGTGATGTATAGATGGGTGATGGTGGATGGATGACAGAGGGATGGTGGGGATTGGTATGAGGGGGGATAGGTGATTGATGGCTGGACGGGTGAATGGGTAGCTGTATGAGAGGAATGGATAGATGGAAGGTGGATGATGGATAGATGGATGCATGCTGTATGGATGGATGGGTGGATCTCCGACCCTGAGGCCCACATGCACCCCCCAACCTCTGACCCCGGGGGCCCACCAGCACCCCCCCAACGCTGGGCCTTGGGTCCAAACTCTGGGGCTTCTCAAGGGTAGGGGTCCAAGTCTTGCCCTTGTCCTGGTGCCAGGATTGTTCACCGAACACCCGTCAGTGCTGGGTGCTGGCAGGGAGAATCAGGGAGGCCAGTGGCTCACCTAAGGGAATCATCCCACCATCCTCCTTTCCATCTGCCGCCCCCGGGGCCCTGCATCGCGTCCTGAGGCACCCTCGTCGCTGACAACCCATCGGGGGGAGGTTGCTGGCCCCTGAAATGAGAGCGCACATTTGGAACTCAGAAACCTGAGGGCCAAACCTGAGTGAGGGCCTCTATTTCTCCCCCTTCCCCCACACGGTCGACCAGGGGTGGAATCCCATCCCTATGAAATCCCATCCCTGCTGTGGGGAAGCCGCAGTCATGCTGGAGGACAGAGGCCACCCATAGAGAGGCCCACAGGTGAGGAACCAAGGCCTCCTGCCAAGCCCCTGCCAGGGAGCCCTCTGGAAACCACCAGCCTTCAAATGACAGCCCAGCCCACACTGCCACTGTGAGCTCACCAGAGACCCTGGGCCAGCTCTGCAAGCCTAAGCCACTCCCAAACTCCTGGCCCACAGGGGCTTTCTGAGCTCACAGATGTTTGCTGTTTTACACCCCTGAGTTTGGGATGATCTGTCACGCAGCAAGAAATAACTAATACACCTGCCTCAGGTCTGTCTTCAGCTTCTTCCTGCCCTTTGGATAAAGTGCAAACTCCTTAACAAAATGCAGAATACAGGAGCTACTTTCAACTTGGAAGAAAGTCAACGAGGTTCAGAAACAACTTTTCTTGGTGTAAGACGGCAGAACAGCTGCCAAGCGGGATGGCACCAGCCAGGAAGACCAAGTTTAAGAAGTTTCAGTCCAACTCTGGCTGTGGTTTCTCTGCACTGCTACATCATTCATTTAAAACCATGCCCCCAAGGGGAAGAGGGTCAGAATTCTTCTGGTGCCGAGAGCTGGCCCATGGGTCACACACATTTTCATCTCAAAACTCCTTGGCCAGAGAAGTACCTGGATCATAAAACAGTGGGTGGTGTGAAAATTAGCAACGCCTAGGCCAGGTGTGGTGACTCACGCCTGTAATCCCAGCACTTTGGGAGGCTGAGCCAGGTGGATCATGAGGTCAGGAGTTTGAGACCAGCTTGGCCAACACGGTGAAACCCCGTCGGTACTAAAGCTACAAAAATTAGCTGCACGTGGTGGTGGGCAACTGTAATCCCAGCTACTCGGGAGGCTGAGGCAGGAGCATCACTTGAACCCCTGGAGGTGGAGATTGCAGTGAGCTGACGTCACACCATTGCCCTCCTGCCTGGGCAACAGGGTGAGACTCCTTCTCAAAAAAAAGAAAAGAAAATTAGCAATACCTAAAATTTGACTGGCTGGTGATAAGATTCAGCGGGAAGCATTCCCAGTGTTCCTTAAAAGCACACAGTTTGGGCTGGGCAGGGTGGCTCACGCCTGTAACCCCAGCAGTTTGGGAGGCCCAGGTGAGCCGATCACCTGAGGTTAGGAGTTCAAGACCAGCCTGGCCAACATGGTGAAACCTCCTCTCTATTAAAAATACATAAAATTAGCCAGGTGCGGTGGTGGGCACCTTTAATCCCAGATGATGGGGAGGCTGAGGCAGGAGAATTGCTTGAAACCAGAGGCAGAGATTGCAGTGAGCTGAGATCGCGCCACTGCACTCCAGGAGGCCTCCTCCTCTTCTGCTGTGGGAGGGAATGGGTAACCCTTTCCAGCCTCACTTGAGGCCAGGAGTTCGAGACCAGCCTGGCCAACATGATGAAAGCCCATCTCTGCTAAAAATACAAAAAAATTAGGCAGGATGGTGGCAAGCACCTGTAATCCCAGCTACTCAGGAGGCTGGGGCGGGGAGAATTGCTTGAGCCTGGGAGGTAGAGGCTGCAGTAAGCCGAGATCACGCTGCTGCACTCCAGCCTGCGCAACAAAGCGATACTCCACTTGGAAAAAAAAATGGTCAGTTCCTTGGAGGTCTGGCAGAACTTACATGGAAACTACCAGAACCTAGTGCCTTCTATCAGGGAAGGTCTTTCATCACCTTATTTCTCCCTGCTCTGGTTTCCAGACTCTTGCACCTGCCACTTCGTCATGAGCATGTGTTGGTGATTTCTATTTTCCTAGAAACTGGTCATTTCACGCAGGACCGAATGCATCGTATGTGCGGAACGTGGTGTCTCGGCAGCTCTCAAACCCACTCCGTCGCCCAGCTCTGCCTGCTCCCACCGTCGCGGTTTGTACCGTGTCCTGTGTCCCTCCTAGCCTACTTGCTGAAGGTTTGCACTGCTCTAGCATTCTTTTCAAATGCTGACTTTGGGGCTTGATCAACCTGTCCTCTGCTTTTCTGCTAGGTTTTGCTTTTGCATTGAGCAGCTAACCTGCCTCTTTTCCTGTGCTCCTGGCTGCCTCTGGAGCCCTAGGGGCACTTCGTGTCACACTAACCAGGTACAGGCTTGACCTGCCTCTCCCGGCCTCCCAGGCCCAACCCACCGTCTCATTTCCCCTGCTGGCGGACACCCTGCCCCCATGCGTCTCAAACTGTCCCCTTTGACTATTGTGTGCCTGAGGCCAGATGCTGAGTGACTACAGCCAGGTCATTCGATCTCTCTGGGCAGATCAGATTCTCTCTCCACAGAAGTGAGGAAGCTGACCACGCCCTGTCTTCCTGTCAAACCCTGTGTTTCAAAGCAGGACAAGAGGAGGCTGGGAGGGTCAGCCATTCCCTCCACAGGACAAGAGGAGGCTGGGAAGGTCCCTCCACAGGACAAGAGGAGGCTGGGAAGGTCCCTCCACAGGACAAGAGGAGGCTGGGGAGGGTCAGCCATTCCCCTCCACAGGACAAGAGGAGGCTGGGAAGGTGAGCCATTCCCTCCACAGGACAAGAGGAGGCTGGGAGGGTCAGCCATTCCCCCTCCACAGGACAAGAGGAGGCTGGGAGGGTTAGCCATTCCCTCCACAGGACAAGAGGAGGCTGGGGAAGGTCCCTCCACAGGACAAGAGGAGGCTGGGGAAGGTCCCTCCACAGGACAAGAGGAGGCTGGGAGGGTCAGCCATTCCCTCCCACAGGACAAGAGGAGGCTGGGGAAGGTCCCTCCACAGGACAAGAGGGAGGCTGGGAGGGTCAGCCATTCCCTCCACAGGACAAGAGGAGGCTGGGAAGGTCAGCCATTCCCTCCCACAGGACAAGAGGAGGCTGGGGAGGGGTCAGCCATTCCCTCCACCTGCAGGACAAGAGGAGGCTGGGAAGGTCAGCCATTCCCTCCCACAGGACAAGAGGAGGCTGGGAAGGTCCCTCCACAGGACAAGAGGAGGCTGGGAGGGTCAGCCATTCCCTCCACAGGACAAGAGGAGGCTGGGAAGGTCAGCCATTCCCTCCACTGCAGGACAAGAGGAGGCTGGGAAGGTCAGCCATTCCCTCCCACAGGACAAGACGAGGCTGGGAGGGTCAGCCATTCCCTCCACAGGACAAGAGGAGGCTGGGGAGGGTCAGCCATTCCCTCCACAGGACAAGAGGAGGCTGGGGAGGGTCAGCCATTCCCCTCCACCTGCAGGACAAGAGGAGGCTGGGAGGGTCAGCCATTCCCTCCACCTGCAGGACAAGAGGAGGCTGGGGAGGGTCAGCCATTCCCTCCACTGCAGGACAAGAAGACATTTCCAGGCGATCTTCACCGCTTTCTACCAGCACATGAGCCTCTCCTCGGCTGTCATCGTCTTTCTCATCCTGCAATGCCTCGGTGAAAACTCTGAGGTAGGCAAGGACACACAGACCAGATGGCAAGAAACCCCAGTCCACAGCCGCGCCCAGTGTCAGCTGTCTATGCACCACGGCCAGATGCAGTGGCGATCGCCAGGGCTCTTACTACTCCTCTCTACTTTTACCGAAAACTAAAACAACACTGACTTAAGACCCTGTTGTATCACTGCTGGAAATGGAAAGCCAGTATCATGTGGCAGAGACAGATGTCACGGGAGACTCAGTCACTCACAGCAGTGTTATTCCAGTCCACGTGGCCACCGGTAAGAGAAGGCTGTGAGCCTGAGACCTGCTCTCATTAAAGAAAGAGAAGAACGGATACAGGAGAGATGTTAGACACAGTGAGGGGTTCGCCCCGGAGCAAGCGGAGAGCAGCGCACAGGAGTCCTGCCGGCCCAGGAGCCCAGTGATTCCCCAACTTTTTTTTTTTTTTTGAGACAGAGTCCCGCTCTGTCACCCAGGCTAGAGTGCAGTGGCACCGTCTTGGCTCACTGCAACATCCGACTCCCGGGTTCAAGTGATTCTCCTGCCTCAGCCTCCTGAGTAGCTGGGAGTACAGGTGCCCGCCACCACGCCCAGCTAGTTTTTGTATTTTTGGTAGAGACAGGGTTTCACAATCTTTGCCAGGCTTGTCTTGAACTAATAACCTTGTGATCCACCTGCCTCGGCCTCCCAAAGTGCTGGGATTACAGGCATGAGCCACCGCGCCCAGCTGATTCCTGAACTTTTGGATTCACTAACCAGTAGAATTCCCTGCATCCCCAAATGGAAGGAATTTATTTTGCAAGATATATACAGCAAAAGTAACAATAACCTCCACCTACTTTAACCATCTTTTTCTAAAAGAACATTTTAATGCCAAAGAAACAGATGGCATGAGGTCAGAGTAGTAACAGTGGCTGAAATCTACCTATATAGCACCCATGTGCCAGGTCCTGTTCTGAGATTCATGAAAACTGGAAAGGGCGTAACCCATGCTGACCGATTCCACGTGAGTTCTATTCCACCCCCCGGTTTACCTCACGTTCACCTCGCCTCTGTGGCAGACAGAATAATGGCCCTATGCCACACACATCCCGATCCTCAGAACCTGTCACATGCTGTCTCAGGGCAATGGGGACTCTGCGGACGGGAGGGAATTAAGCACTGACATCGGGAAGCTACCCTGAATTATCCTGACGGCCCAGCATCATCACAGGCATCCTAAGAAGTGGCCACAGTACGCCATGGAATACTATGCAGCCATAAAAAAGGATGAGTTCATGTCCTTTGCAGGGACATGGATGAAGCTGGAAACCATCATCCTCAGCAAACTGACATAGGAACAGCAAACCAAACACTGCGTGTTCTCATAAGTGGAAGCTGAATAATGAGAACACATGGACACAGGGAGGGGAACATCACACACCGGGGCCTGTTGGGGTACAGGGGATTAGGGGAGGGAGAGCATCAGGACAAACACCTGATGCAAGTGGGGCTTAAAACCCAGATGACGGGTTGATGGGTGTAGCAAACCACTATGGCACATGTATACCTATGTAACCTACACGTTCCACACATGTATCTCAGAACTTTAAATTTAAAAGAAGTGACCACAGGCCCTAATAGGGTCAAGGTCAGAGAAGTGATGGGGGACGGAAGCAGAGGTCGGAGTGCAGCACTCTGAGGATGGAGGAAGGGCCAGGAGCCACAGAATGTGGGCAGCCTCCAGAAGCTGGAAAAGGCACGACAGATTCTCTCCCAGAGCCTTGAGAAGGACCGTGGCTCTGCAGACACCTGGATTTTGGGCCATGAGGCCCATTTTGGACTTCTGACCTCCACTACAATTACAGACTTGGGTGACTTGTAAGCCGCTGGCTTTGTGGTGATTTGTTACAACCCACTGTGGGGAACAATGACCTGGAAGGAGGGTGAGGATAGAGAAGCCAGTCAGCACAGAAGTGCTGGGAGGTGGGAACGGAGGAGGGGCAAGCTGTATCCCAGACAGAAGGTGGGGGAGCGTTTGGGGGCTGTTCAGGCTGCATGAGAAGGGAGACGGACGAGGCCACTGGCTGGGTGGCGCAGAGGCCGCTGGCAACCTTCACAGGAGCTGCTCCCTCTGGAAGAAAGGAAGGACGCCTGGCTGCCGTGGACTGAAGGCTCTGCTCACTTTGCCTCACCGAGATGCCACCTTTCTGCTGCTCCAGCTCGGCACCCACCAGGCACTCTGTACGCACTTGGAACACCCGACTGCTGACTCTTCACTCTCCTGCCACCGGGGGACTCCAGCCTCGCTGCGAACACCCCCTCACACCCGGGCCCCTCTGCTGCTCGAGGCGCCTCAGGGCCCCTGCACTGGTTGTTCCCGTGGCCTGGACCCACTCTTCTCAGACGTCTCTATGTGGCTGCCTGCTGCTCATCACCCAGGCCCCGCACGGCAGCTGCCGGCCACGTGAGAGTGCCACATAATGAAAGGACAGTATTTTGAATACACTGGGGTCAATGAGGTAGGTTATTAAAAGTAAATTCACCAGTTTCTTTTCACCTTTTTTAAGGTGGTGACTGGAATCCTTAAGATGGCATCTGCGGCTCACATTACACACCCCCCGGACACGGCACTCTAAGCCAGGCTGCCGGCCTCCCCTACGGGGCTTCCCCTATGGGGCCAGGCAGTCAGCGCTTCTGGCTCTCGGGACGTCTGTGGTCGTCGAGGGGGCAAGAGTCAGCCATGGATGACGTAAGTGAATGGGTGTGGCTGTGCACCCAGACTCCACCCAGACAGTGAGTCGGCACAGGCCTGCTGTGCGGTCAGGAATCCAAACCTGCCCATCGAGAGGCCTGGCTTTTGCCCTCCGCCCCTGGGAAGTCATCTCAGCCCCTGGAGGCTCAGGTGTGAGGAGGGTCTGCCTGCCTGGGGGCCTCTGGCCAGCCCACAGCAAGATGGATTTGGGGTGGAGTTTGGGCCAGGTGACATCCTTGACCTTCGGGGGGCTGGAGGCTGAGGTCAGACTCACAGAGCCAGGAGGAGTCCCCAGTTAAGAACCCAGGACACCCAGGTCTGAGGAGCATCCCTGCTGGGTCAGGAGGCGTGAGGGGGAGAGGACAGCTGATAGCTGTTCTCGGTGACATCTTCCTGGCCTTCTTCCCAGCTGCTTCCAGCGCGTCCTCCTGACCGTGAACATGGCTATGCGTCCTTTGACAGAACTCGCAAGTATGCCTGGGTCTGAGGGCCTCCTGACTGCGGCTGGTGTTGGGATGGAGGGTGCCCTACATGGACTGTCCCTCCGCACTGTCCCTCGGCCTCCCCCACCGTGCATCTCACTAGTTTTTGGGGTTAAGTGGTGTTCCTCCCTCAGCCTCCTGGTGGCTTCCCGGACACCCTCCCCCTCTCCCTCCCCCACCACCACCCCGTCCCAGCTCCACCAGGCTCACCCAGAGCTCCTCCAGCAGGGCCACCGCCTCCTCCCCGCTCTGCGGCTGGCGGCTGCACACCCAGGCCTGCGTGTCGGCGGGCAGCGCGCTCAGGAACTGCTCCAGCACCAGCAGCTCCAGCATCTGCTCCTTGGTGTGCACCTCGGGCTGCAGCCAGTCCCGGCACAGGGCGCGGAGCAGCCCCAGCGCCTCTCGAGGGCCTGGCGCATCGCCCAGGTGGAAGCGGCGGAAGCGGTGCCACGGAGAGTCCAGTGCCAGGCCCTCGGCCTCCTGCTTCACAGGCACCGCCACCTCCATGGGGCCTCCCGGACGGCAGCACCTGCAAGGGACAAATGGGTAAGAACCCCGCCCCCCAAGCCAAGACCCCAGTCCACCAAGTCTCCCCCCACCCCCACCGTCCCGCTGAGATCCTCCACCCACCGAGATCCCCACCCATCGAGACCCCCGCCTGCAGTGCCCAGACTCACACCAGGACCCACACTCCTGTTTTTAACCAGAATCTCGCTCTGTTGCCCAGGCTGGAGTGCAGTGACGCAATCTCAGCTCAGTGCAACCTCGGCTCCCGGGTTCAGGCAATCCTCCTGCCTCAGCTTCCCGAGTAGCTGGGATTACAGGCCCTCACCACCATGCTTGGGTAATTTTTGTATTTTTAGTAGAGACGGGGTTTCACATGTTAGCCAAGCTGGTCTCAAACTCCTGAACTTGAGCAATCCACCAGCCTCAGCCTTCCAAAGTGCTGGGATTATAGGTGTGAGCCACCATGCTGGGCGTGGAACCCTCGCCTCTGAGCCGCCCACGTGTCCAGGATAGACCCAGCCTGTGTGCCTCGGTTTCCCCTGTAAGATAAAGCACTCACCTGCCCCCGCGTGTCCCAGGGGGCAAGAGGTCTGCGTGAGGGGTGGCAGTCACTTGGGTGGTGAGGAAACGGTGTCCCCTTCCTAGAATCCCACGGGGTCAAGTCCCAGCTTGGCCCCTTGCTGGGCTCCAAGCCTCTGTACCTCAGTCCTGCAGCTCCTCCCACAGCCTGTCCTGAGGATTCAACCAGAAAACACAAGAAGAGCTTGCAGCAGGCCTGGCAGCAGCGGGGCACCATCAGCACCACCCTCACTGGACTTGTGGGGCAGAGCACCCCACACCCCGGCAGCAGACACTTTGCAGCCTGCTCAGGAGCCACCCCAACTAACTGCTGTGGCCTGAATCTGTCCCCTAGAATTCACGTGTGGAAGCTCTTACCCTGTGTGACCGTATTTGGAGATGGAGCTTTTAGCTGGTAATGGAGGTTAACTGAGGTCACAAGAGCTGGGCCTAATAGGACTGTGATCCTACAAGAGGAAGGGACACTGGGAATCTGTCCATCTCTGCTAACAGGAGCACACAGCAAGGAGGCCTCCTAGAGCCTGGCAGAGGCCCTCACCGGCAACTAGCCATGCCAGCATTCTGACCTTCCAGCCCCCAGAACTGAGAAATCAACTCGTGTTGTTTAAGCAGCTCGGTCCACGGTGCTCGCCCGGCAGCCTGTCTCAGTCCCTTCTCCGGGAGTCTGCGGTCGGGGGCCCAGCACTGTCGAGTTTGGGTGAGCGCCTCTTGTGGGCTGCGGATGGCCTCCTTCTGTGTCCTCACATGGCAGTGAGAGGTGAGCAGCGAGCTCTCCTGTCTCTTCTTAGAAGGGCACTAATCCCATGCAAGAGGGCTCCACCTCCCAGCACCATCACATGGGGGACAGGGGTGCCAGCGTATGAATTTGAATGGATGCAGACAATGAGTCCGTAGCCTGGCCTAGCACACTGTGGCCCCAGTCACGTTTGGGATTAGCAGATGTCACGCACTGTTCACGGCTGCCTTGGACGTACTGAGTGGCTGCGACAGGGTCTGGGCAGCCAGCAAGGCTGCCCACAGAGCCAGAGATAGTTACTCACTGGCTCTTCACAGAAAGACTGCCGACCCCTGACCTCAAGGACACCGGAAGATCAGGATAGAAGGGCCCCGATGACCCCATGGGGCTCAGGCGCCGGCCGTCCCGGAACTCCTCTGGACTAGTATGGACGAGAAGAATCAGTGCTATCTTCTCTGGGGCACTGTACTTGGAGTCTCTTCATTACAGCGGCTTGGCCTGTATCATAAGGAACCACAGCAAAGTCCCCCTCGACCACAAGGCAGCGGGTAGCCACGTAATCTGCTTCTAGCCGGTGAGGTCTGAGAGGAAGTCTGCGTTCAGACAGTCTTCCGCCTGGGCTCCTGAATGCCATGTCGCCAACCACAAACACCAGCTCGTTGCTGGGACGGCTGCCTCAAGGCCCCTTGTGTCTGCCTGCTCTCGCCACCTCAAGTGGAATCACTCCACAGCGATCACAAAAACTTTTTCACTGTAAATCCCCGTCACTTCCCTGCAAGACACCCTCCAACTGCTTCCTGTGACGCTCAAAATCCAAATTCCCTACTATGGCCACGAGGCCATGCAGCCCGGTCCTGCTTTCTCGTCTCTTCCTCGCTCCCTGATTCTCTATACTCCAGCCACAGTGGCTCCCTGGCTGTCTCTCGTCACCCCGGCTGGAGTGCAGCAGTGACCTCTCGGCTCATTGCAGCCCCGACCTCCTGGGCTCAAGCCATCCTCCCGACTCAGCCTCCCGAGTCGCTGGGACCGCAGGCGCACACCACGACACCCAGCTAATTTTTATATTTTTTGTAGAGATGGGGTCTCACTATATTGCCCAGGCTGGTCTCAAACTCCTGGACTCAAGTGATCCTCCCACCTTGGCCTCTCCAAGTGTGATCTGGCTCACTCTCCAACTTCCCAGACTCAAGGCTAGTGCCCACCCCACGGCCTCTGCACCTGCAGCTGCCTCCGCCTTTGCTTACCTGACTCCTCACGATTGAGGCCTCAGTGCAATCACTCCCCTCTTGGAGAGCCTCCCCAGATCAGCCCCTCCAGTGCTGCACCCGAGTGCCTTCCCCCAACTGCTAACACGGCATCCTTATTGGTTTTCTTTTAGCATTTAACAAGATCTAGCGTTACGGTATCTGTGTGCCGACTTTCTTCACTACAATTTAAGCTCCATGCGCGCAAGAGACTACAAATTCCAACCCCAACATTCTGGCTAGCAGATTCCCGGAGAGGGGACTGAGACAGGCTGCCGGGCCGAGCACCGTGGACCGAGCTGCTTAAACAACACGAGTTGATTTCTCAGTTCTGGGGGCTGGAAGGTCAGAATGCCGGCATGGCTGGTTGCCGGTGAGGGCCTCTGCCAGGCCCCCAAGTTGCAGATGAAGAAAGTGGAGATGTCTCGCCCAAAGTCACTCAGCTCACACGTGGCAGAGACTTGCACATCCATGTCTGTCTGGCTCCATAGCCAGGCCACAGCATCACCTCCCACCCATCAGTTTAAGGACTGATTAACCTGGGAGCAGGCAGGAAGGCTTATCAGAAGACTCGAGCCAGATCCGAGTCTCAAAAGCCACACAGATGCCTGCTCTGTTATAAAAAGATCCCTCTGGTGCTAGGGAGGAATTTCCGCAGAGAGCAAGGCCACAGGCGTCAAGCTGACTCTGTCTGCAATCTCAGAGGTGATCACAGGTCACACTACGCCCTGGGCTGTCCAGAAAGTAAGCTCTTTGGGGCAGTGACCAGGTCCAACTCTACTCTGGGTTCCTGGGGCCACCCAGCACGAGGCCTGCCCCCAAGACAGCACATGCTGAAAAGTAAGCGCATTCCAGCATGTAAATCCACCCTACCATCCAATGAGTGTCCTGTGCTACATGCATTCAACAGCTGTAACCCTGCCGTCTAGCTGTCTGTGTCTGCAAAGCACAGTCCAGCCTAGAGCCAGACACCTTGGAGGTCTTGCAGACAGACCTGTGAGCTGGGAAGATGGGTTCCCAACAGACCTGTGAGCTCTGGGGAGATGGGTCCCCTTATACCGCAGGGAGATGCTCAGTGAAGGAGCCACAAATGGGACCCAGATGTGATTCCAGAGTCCACACCAGTTCCACCTAGTACCACGGCAGCAGCACCCACGCATCCTGGGTTAATATCGTGTCAATATCGTGGCTAAGAGTCTGGAGCTTGGCTGGCTGGCTTCAATTTCCAGCTCTGCCACTCATCAGCAGTGTGACTGTGGACGTGTGACCTGCCCTCTCTGTGCTTCCTTTCTCCACCTGTGACACAGGACTAACAACAGCTCCTTCCTCTCAAGAGGCTGCTGGGAGCCTAAGTTAGAAGTGGCCCTCCAAAGAGTCAGCTCTCCACGAAGACCGGTTTGTCCACTGGAGTTTCCCAACCTCGACATGAATGGCACTTGGGCCTGGATGACTCTGTGTGGTGGGGGAGGCGGGGGGAGGGGCTATCCTGTGCCACATACAACGCCTACCAGCATCTCTGCCTCTTCCAGGAGATGCCAGGAGCACTTCCCCACTTGGGACAATCAAAAAAAGTCTCCAGACGTTGCCACATGTCCCCTGGGGGGACAAAACCACTCCTGGTTGAAAGCCGCTAGCCCACTGGACAAATATTTACCCACAGCACAAAGGCCCTGGAGCAAATTCCAGCTCTGTCTCCTACCAGCTCTGTGTCCTTGGACAAGGTACAAGGCACCTTTTGTAGTACATGGTATCTCCATTTCCTTGGCTGTAGAGTGATAGAAGGAAACCAAAAATGCTGAGAACCGCGCCGGGCTAGTGAGTGCCGAGACTTAGGGTTACTTTGCAGAATGTTCCCTGCGAGGTGCCAGGGGACACTGCTGTGAACACGCACACAGATTGAAAATACTACGTGTAAATTGGAATAGGCGTTAAAATCGGATATAAAGGAGGGTGACTTCATCCTGACTGGGGTAGAGGTGGCAGGGGTCAACTTCAGATGATAATAAACACAGTTTCTAAGCACTTTACACGCTACCGAACCTAATGCCTTGCAACAAGCTAAAAAGGCAGGTGCTCTTCATGGAGAAAGAAGCAAAACAGGGTATTGATTCTCATCTTCAGGAATCCCACAACTCTAAAAGTTGCACTTGTAAAAGCAGTGCACAAAATGAGCCGCCTGCACCGTATCTGCGTTACAACAACCACGTCCCCGGAAGCCCCTTCCCGCAAACCTTTCCGAAGGGGTCTGGTCCCGGCCCCCCGCACTTCTTTGTAGGGTCCAGCTTCCCACTCAGCTTTCATCTCACAGCCCACCCCCTGCTTGCGTCCCCTCCCCCATCTGCTCCCTCCCCCTCCCCCATCTGTCCCGCCCCTCCCCTCCCCCAGCCGTCCCTCCCCCGTCCCCTCCCTCAGCTTCTCTCTCCCGCGTCCAGGGCCTCAGGATCCACGACCCCTTCCCACTACCCACCCCCCCCCCCTCTCCAAGCCCCTGCCCCTCTAGTTCTCTCCCCCAGCCCCTCCCCCATCACTCAGCCCCCTTCTCCTCCCCCTACACCCTGGTCTCCCATCTCTCCCTCCAGAGGCCCCCGGCGCCCCTCTTCCCGTCGTACCGCTGGTCCCTCCCTCTTCCAACCGCCCCCTCCAATCCCTCCCTCCTTCCCCCCTCGCTCACCTCACTCTCTCAGGCGAGGCCCCCCCAAGCCCCCTCACCTCCCCGCACATGCGCACAAAGCTCATCGGGACTCCATGCCCCGGCAGGCTTTGCGCCAAACTCCCCTGTCCCCCTCCCGCCACCCCAGACTCCGAGTCGCTAGTTCAGACCAACAACCCGCTTCCTGCGGCCCCTGCCTCGCCCCGAACTACACCTCCCAGGAAGCACCGCGGCAAAGGCGGCTGCCCATTGGCCCTCGCCGTGGGCGCACCCCGGTTTGTCACCGCGTGGCGTCTTTGCCAACACTAGAACTACATTTCCCAAGATGCACAAAAGCGTCGTCTGCGGCCTACTGGGCCTTGTTGGCGCTACTGTCGCGGGCTCGCGGAGCGCCTCAGGCTTTGGACTACATTTCCCAGAATGCACAAAGAGGCTTCCCAGTGGTCTGCGCGCGGACCCTGGGCATGCGCAGACGTGCCGGGGGAAAAAAAAAAGGGAGGAGGAGGCGCCATGGCGGCGTTGTCGTGGAGACCAAGGGAGGCCGGGTATCGGCCGGGCATTTGGGAGGTGGGGCCTCCGGAGCTCTAGAAGCTGGCAAGCGAAGAGGAGGAGGAGGAGGAGACCAGGCTAGAGTTCTGCGCCAATCAGGAGTGCAGGCTACGTCTCTGACTACGAATTGCATTTTTTTTCTTGTCCTCCCTCTCCACCCGGGCAGAACTTAAGGATCGATGTCGGTGCCAGGAATCAGGACGTAAGCGGGCTGCCCTCCTGTTCCGGGGTGGGCGGTGGCTCAGGAGGGGGCCAGCGCGGGAGCCTCGGTTTGGCTCTTCCTGAGTGAACCTGGACCGGACGCCGCCCTCTCTTTGGCCTCAGTTTTCCCTGGTGTGAATTGGGGGGAGAGCGCTACCTGTGACGCGTGCTCGATGTGCCCCTGTTAGACAGACTACTGCCCCGTCCTGAGGCCTCAGTTTCTTTCTCCGTCTCAGAACTGAAGAAGCATATTTGCATTTTAGAGCAGAAAGACATCTTAAGAGATCAGCTGACGCTCTTTATCTAGATAGTTCCAGGACTGATTGTGGCTCATGCAAGCCTAGTGGGCCAGGGTTAGCCCTACCCCAGCCCGTAGTATATTTCCTCCTCTGTACAATAAGGGTAAGAGAATCCCTCTCCCCTCCTCTACCTCTCCAGCTGATCTGAAGACCCCTTGCCATCAAAAGGAAGACAGTGGAAGTTGTTCCTCTTACCATATTCATAAACGAACAACCGTCCCCAGGATTCACAAGCGATGAGTGGCTGACTCAGAACTTTGTGACCAGTTTGCCCACAGTGGCCTAACCTGCTCTGGCCCATCTATCTGCCCCTGTCTTCTCTCTTTAATGAGTTCCAGTCATGCCTCTTTCTGCACCTAGAACACACTGATCTTCTTCCCATTTATCTCTGAGGGCCCACTTGACATCTCCGCTTGGATTTCTTAATAGGCCTCTCAGACCTAAGGTGGGCAGTAGAGAATTTTTCACTCCCTCCCTCACCTTACAAATTAACTTGTTCATTTCATTTCTCTACCATCTTAGAAAGCAAGTCCCTCATTCATCCAAGTGTTCAGGCCAAAAATAGAAAAGCAGCCCTTGATTCTTTTCTTTTTTTCGATATTGGGTCTGGCTCTGTCGCCTAGGCTGGAGTGCAGTGGTGCAATCACAGCTCACTGCAGCCTCCGACTCCCAGTCTCAAGCGATTCTTGTGCCTCAGCCTCCTGAGTAGCTGGAATTACAGGCATGCACCACCATGCCCAGCTAATTTTTATATTTTTAATAGAGATGGGGTTTGCGGTGTTGGCCAGGCTGGTTTTGAACTCCTGGCCTCAACTGATCTGTCTTCTCAGCCTCCCAAAGTGCTGTAAGTACAAGCTGAGCCACTGCACCCGGCCAGTTTCTTTTTATCACCCTCCACATACAATCTGTCATCAGGTCCTATTGGCTTTGTTTTCAAAATAGAGTCAGAATCTGTCTGCAGCTCTTCTGTCCACAGCTACCACCTTGTTGAAGTCCCCATGGCCTCTTTAGACATTGTCATGCTTCCACTCTGGCCTCTTCTGCCTCCTGCCCCCCCAGTTCCTGCTCCACACAGCAAACAGAGGGATCTTCCTTATTTTTTTTATTGTGGTAAAATATATACAACATAAAAATTGCCATGTTAATCATCGTTAAGATATAGTACAGTAGCAGTGAGGACATTCAAGCTGTGTAATCATCAGGTACTGTCCGTCTCCAGAATTCTTCATCTTCCCAGACTCAAATTGTACCCGTTAAACATGAAGCATCCATTCCTCTCTCCCCCCAAGCCCCTGGCCAACCACCATTCTGTTTTCAGATTCTGTATTTTTGTTTGTTTCTCTGTTTTTGAGACAGGGTCTGGCTCTGTCGCCCAGGCTAGAGTACAGTGGCTCAATCTCGTCTCACTGTGACCTCCGCCTCCCAGGCTCAAGCAATTCCCCCACCTCAGCCTCCCAGGTAGCTGAGACTACAGGTATGTACAACCACGCCCAGGTTTTTTGTACTTTTTTTTTTTTTGTAGAGACAGGGTTTCACCATGTTACCCAGACTGGGCTTGAACTCCTGGGCTCAAGTGATCCACCTGCCTCGCCCTCCTGAAGTGTTGGGATTAGAGTCATGAGCCACCACACTGGGCCTGGTTTCTGTGATTTTGACTCCATTAATACTTCATATAAGTGGAATCATACAGTATTTGTCTCTTGTGACTGGCTTGTTTAACAGAATAATGTCCTCAAGGTTCATCCATGTTGTAGCATGTGTCAAAATCTCCTTCCTTTTCAAGATTGCGTAATATTCCGTTGTATACACAGACCATATTTTGTTTACCCATTCATCAGAGGGATCTCTTTATATTCTTTTTTGAGATGGAGTTTCCCTTTTGTTGCCCAAGCTAGAGTACGGTGGTGTGATCTCAGCTCACTGTAACCTCCACCTCCTGGGTTCAAGCAATTCTCCTGCCTCAGCCTCCCAAGTAACTGGGATTACAGGTGTGCACCACCATGCCCAGCTAATTTTTATTTTTTGTATTTTTAGTAGAGATGGGGTTTCACCATGTTGGCCAGGCTGATCTCGAACTCCTGACCTCAGGTGATCCACCCGCCTCGGCCTCCCAGAGTGCTGGGATGAGAGGCATGAGCCACCTTGCCTGGCCCCAGCGGGATCTTGTTGAAACTTCAGTAGGGTCATGTAACTTTTGTTTCAAACCCTCCAGTGCAGGCCGGGTATGGTGGCTCACGCCTGTAATCCCAGCACTTTGGGAGGCTGAGGCGGGCCCATCACGAGGCCAGGAGTTTGAGACTGGTCTGGCCAACACAGTGAAACCCTGTCTCTACTAAAATAGAAGAAATTAGCTGGGCATGGTGGCATGCGCCTGTGATCCCAGCTACTCTGGAGACTGAGGCAGGAGAGTCACTTAAACCCAGAAGGCAGAGGTTGCCGTGAGTCGAGATCACGCCACTGCACTCCAGCCCAGGCAACAGTGCGAGACTTCGTCTCAAAACAACAAAACAACAACAACTTTTGGGTGACTGCTCTGCCCCCCCTCATGCTGAGCAACTCAGCCCCAGAGACCAACCCTTCTTGCCTGTTGTACCCAGCTCCTGGCTTGGGGCTTGCCTGGGAATGAGTCAGATAAGAGTGAAGGAAAGTGGTTCTTACCCTACGTCCCACGCCTGAGGGTGAGAATTCCTTTGGCAGCAGATTTAGCTCCTACCTTCCTGCTTCTCGGCTCCTTTGTAGCTCTGCTGTAATTATTGCCCCAAATAATAATTAAGGTTTTTCTCTCTGTATGGTGCTTTGAAGCAGTACGATCCCCCCAGGGCAGGGATGGGGCTTGGTTCAAATCTGGAGGCTCAGGTTGTGTTTATGGGTGAGTGGATGATGGACTAGTTAGTGAGCCTGTGAGGGGAAGAGCCAGCAGAAGAGGGGATGGCCTACATACGTGCGGGTGTCAGTCTGTGTCTTGCAGTGCAGGCTCCCAGTGGGCTGGATCTCAACCTGAGTCATCTTTGGCTCCCCAAGGCCCCAGGAAACGTTTGAAAAAGAATAATGCAATTAACAAAATTAATGAAGCAATTCATGCTTAATGACGGGTCACACCGCCCATTATCTGATTTCCCCCATGCTCACCCCGTGATCAGAGAATCTTCCCATTTTACGGCTGGGATAATCGAGGCTCAGAGGGGCAAGTGTACTTTCCCAGGTGACACAGCAAGAGACCCGGGTTTTAAGGCCAGGAGCTGGTGTCCTGAGCCTCTCTCACAGAGGAGGAAACCGAAGCTCAAGAAGGGCATTCTGGCTGGACGTGGTGGCTCACATCTGTAATCCCAGAACTTTGGGAGGCAGAAGTGGATGGATCACCTGAGGTCAGGATTTCGAGACCAGCCTGGCCAACATGGTGAGAACCTGCCTCTAATAAAAATACAAAAATTAGCCAGGCGTGGTGGCAGACACCTGTAATCCCAGCTAGTCCGGAGGCTGAGGCAGAATCGCTTGAACCCGGGAGGCGGAGGTTGCAGTGAGCCGAGATTGCACCACAGCACTCCAGCCTGAGTTACAGAGCAAGACTCTGTCTGAAGGAAAAAAAGAAGGAAAAAAAAAAAGAAGGGTATTCTGAAGTCCCCGCCCAGTGCAGGCAGCAGGTTTTCCACTGGCCAGATACATCCTCTTCCTTAGACGTTCAGAGAGTGAGCAGTGCTGACAGGAGGAGGGACTCAAGCAGACTTTACCCTCACTGCCAAAGCAGAGAATTCCTTGGAAATTCTTCCCAACTGTATCTCGCAACGTCTGGCCAGAGTGAAAGTGGCTTCTCAGAGGTTGATACTGCGGGCTTCCGTCTCGCCCCCACTTCCACCCCTTTACTCTCTGGAGAGAAATCTCTCTGGTTGGAGATTGCAGCTGTCTTTCCCAGAGCTCCTGAGAGCTAGAGTTCGGGACTGAATAGGGCTTTGCTAATTAAGTGCACTTGAGTAAGATGTGGAAAGCCGATCAAGAGCCACTGGCAGTCAGTGAGGTTTATTTATCTTGGTTCAGCAAGGGAGGATGCATTCCAGGGGATCACTGTACAAGGAAGCAGAAGAGGCCTTTCAGAGCGTTAGGGCTTGCGCTAGAGGGCTCTACCAGGTGTTGGGGGAAGTGGGGGAGCAGTTCTACTGAAGGCTTAAGAAGCAGGGCAGCAGGGCTCACTGGCTCATGCCTGTAATCCCAGTACTTTGGGAGGCCGAGGCAGGCAGATCACAAGGTCAGGAGTTCGAGACCAGGTTGGCCAATGCTGCGAAACGCCATCTCTACTAAATATACAAAAATTAGCTGGGCATGGTGGCGGGCACCTGTAATTCCAGCTACTCGGGAGGCTGAGGCATGAGCATCCCTTGAACCCGGGAAGCAGAGGTTGCAGCTTTGGAGGGTGGCCGCTTTGGCCCCTGGATCACAGCTTCGGGGGTATGTTCTGGAACTCAGAGCTACAGGTGAGTCGTCAAAGGCGGTGGCTCCTGGCTGGGATGGTTCCATGTGATTCTGTGAGTTATCTCAGGAGGTTCAGCCCATTCAACAATTCTGCTAACGCTTAATTACCTGCATCAAATCCTTGGTAGATAAAATACCTGGGGTGCGGTTGTTTGCCTGTTTCCTCCCTTGAAACCAGACTGAGCCACTTCTCATTCCCCTTTAGACAATCGCCATGATGGTCATAACGACTCACGACTCACGGTTGTGCGCGATTCCTACGTGTCCTGACATCAGTGGCTTCATGCACCACACTTAGCACTGGCCACACCTGTGAGGTTTGTTTGTTTGTTTATTTTTGAGATAGAGTCTTGCTTTGTCGCCCAGGCTAGGGTGCAGTGATGCAGTCTCAGCTCACTGCAGCCTCAGCCTCCTGGGTTCAAGCGATTCTCCTGCCTCAGCCTCCCAAGTAGCTGGGACTACAGGTGCACACCACCACACCTGGCTAATTTTTATAGTTTTAGTATAGATGGGATTTCACCATGTTGGCCAGGATGGCCTCAAATCTCCTGACCTTGTGATTCACTCGCCTCAGCCTCTCAGAGTGCTGGGATTACAGACGTGAGCCACCACACCCAGCCACCTGTGAGGTTTTTCCCCTAACAGGGTCAGAGAGTGTATGGCACCTTATCCAAAGAGTTATCATCCAGCCAGGCTTGGTGGCTAATGCCTGTAATCCCAGCACTTTGGGAGGCCGAGGCAGGAGGATCACCTGAGGTCAGGAGTTTGAGACCATCCTGGCCAATGTGGCGAAACCCCATCTATACTAAAAATACAAAAATTAGCGGAGTGTGGTGGCGTACACCTGTAATGGCAGCTACTCGGGAGGCTTAGGCATGAGAATCACTTGAACCGGGGTGGTGGAGGTTGCAGTGAGCTGAGATCACACCACTGCACTCCAACCTGGGTGACAGAGTGAGACTCTGTCTCAAAAAAAAAAACCCAAAAAACCTAAAACAAAGCATCCTCATCTGATTGCTGCAAGGGGTGAAGGTACCACAGCAATGAAAACATCCACTGGTGAGACCCACAGAGTGCAAACGCCCCTCGTTATAACTGCTGTGGAAGTCACATGGAAATCCTACAAACCCACACCTGATTCACGTTTCAGTTTTTCTGAGAATCAGGGCATGCATTCGTCCTTGCAGTTATTGCTTACATTTTGTTAAATATGGAACAAGATACACTTACAGTCAATTCTCAGTGTTCCTGGTAGTTCTGTAAAGTCACCGTGAACAGCTGATACCCGTGCTCCTAGGGAAACACAGTGCTAGGTTCCTGTGAGCCTCTCGTCTTGTGTTCCTCAACACAAGCCTTATTTTATGTATGTTTTTATTTAAACACACCTTTGTTTATATGTTGTTTTTTGGTTTTTGGGTTTTTTTGAGATGGAATCTTGCTCTGTCGCCCAGGCTGGAATGCAGTCGTGCAGTCTCAGCTCACTGCAACCTCTGCCTCCCGGGTTCAAGAGATTCTCCTGCCTCAGCCTCTTGAGTAGCTACGAATACACGCATGTGCCACCACGCCCAGTTACTTTTTTGTATTTTTAGTAGAGATGGGATTTCACCACGTTGGTCAGGCTGGTCTCGAACTCCTGACCTCATGATCCACCCACCTTGGCCCCCTAAAGTGCTGGGATGGCATGAGCCACCCGGCCTTTTTTTTTTTTTTGAGATGCAGTCCCCTTCTCTGTCCCTTAGGCTGGAGTGCAGTGGCACGATCTGGGCTCACCACACCTCAGCCTCCTGGGTTCAAGCAATTCTCCTGCCTCAGCCTCCCGAGCAGCTGGGATTACAGGCACATGCCACCACGCCTGGCTAATTTTTGTGTTTTAGGTAGAGACAGGGTTTCACCATGGTGGCCAGACTGGTCTCGAACTCTTGACCTCAGGTGATCCGCCCGCCTCGGCCTCCCAAAGTGCTAGGATGACAGGTGTGAACCACGGCGCCCGGCCACTGTGTCATTCTATGCCTTTGCATCCTCATAGCTTAGCTCCCACTCATGGGAGAGAACATGCGACGTTGGCTTTCCATTCCTGAGTTAGTTCACTTAGAACAGTCTCCAATCCCATTTAGGTTCTGCACATCACAGTCTTATACACAGGAACACTAGCTGGCACTTCAACAGTACACCCCGGGGCATTTAAACAGCAAAGCCACCAAGAGAAAGCATAAAAACGTGGAAAATGTGGCACTAAATAGGCTGAGAAGGATGCCTGTTTGCAGGATGAGAGCTGAAGGGAGAAGGCAGGGGCTGCTGTGTTCTGTCTCAGCCACTGTTTTCCTTCTTTTTGGTGTGCTGCTCTAAGCATGTGTGTGAGTGACCAGAAGAACCACGGACACACTGCAAGTATTAAAGTGAGGATGCAAATAAATGTTAGCGAGTTGCAGATTCACAAATGCGGAATCCACAAATAATGAGGATGGTGCACTGTATTTTCTTCTTTTTTTGTTTTCTTTCTTTTGAGATGGAGTCTCGCTCTGTCACCCAGGCTGGAGTGTAGTGGCGCGATCTCAGCTCATTGCAACCTCTGCCTCCTGGTTCAAGTAATTCTCCTGCCTCAGGCTCCCGACTTACTGGGATTACAGGCATGCACCACCATGCCTGGCTAATTTTTGTATTTTTTAGTAGAGATGGGGTTTTGCCATCTTGGTCAGGCTGGTCTCGAACTCCGGACCTCAGGTGATCTGCCCTCCTCAGCCTCCCAAAGTGCTGGGATGACAGGTGTGAGCCACTGTGCCCAGCCAGTATTGGTGTATTTTTACACTTAAAAATTACTCATCTTTGATCTGGAGTTCACATTTAACTGGGCATCCTGGAGTCTTGAGCACTGGGTTAAAATGCAGATTCTCACTGTGTAGGTTTGGAGCAGGGTCTGGGATTCTGCATTTGTCACGGGTCTGTGGATGCTGCCAATGCCGCCTCCCAGGGCCCAGCTATGTCTGGGAGTAGAGATGAAGGTGGAGCATGTTCCTCTAAGCAAAGCACCCAGCAGCATGTCTAAGACGTGACGAAAACTCAGGAAGTGGCTGTTGAAGATCATGGTAAGGAGGGCCGTCTGAAAAGTGTGATTGTGTGCTGTTTCTCTGTGTGGGGGGGGACTTCTAAGCAATTGTATTTCAGCAGCTGCCAACTCTCCCTCTTCAATCTGCCAGCTGCAGCTGTTCCTGTCACTGGGCCTAGGGCCACACCCTCAGGAGGAAACCGGGAGGAAAGCTCTAAAGGGCTCCCCAGTGGAAGCTGCAGCCCATGCCCCCACCAGGGACCTCAGACCTTCTAGATTACTACAGAGCTATGCGGCTATTCCCCTCGCCCACCACTCAATCAATGTAGAATCCAAAACGGGACTTCCTGGAAGACGTCTAGAGAGACTCACTCACTCAAGGGAAGGAAGAATGGAACACCCAGCCCTCAGGAAGGTTAGGCAGAGAGGAAGCAGCCGAGCCTACGGCCTGGGCACGGAACTCAGTCGGGACATTGTTTCTCTCCAGCTCTCACCTCTCCGCGAGGCTTCATTGTCGCCTCCTGCAGACTGGCTTCCTCCCCAGAGTGTGGAACAAGGCTGCCATGAGCTTTCCAGCCTCTCACATCTCGGTATCTGTGCCAGAGCGGTGAACTCTCCAGAGAGAAAGCCACTGATGGGCCAACTTGGGTGGGACGATGCTGTTATAGCACTCGCGATTCTCTCCAGACTTACCGCCACCCCCCTCCACCCAACTTTATTCAGTCTCACGGATTTAAATTCCATCGAGATGCTGATGCATCCCTGAAAGGGAGCTTTGCTGTTTTTACTGCCTAGCATCTGAAAACGGTATTAGTTAGGGAAGGGTGAAGCAACTGTAGTAAATCCACACATGGTAACGGCACATCACATTAGAGGGGTACTTCTTTTTTCTTTAAAAACATTTTAAACTGTAGAAAGATATATATATATATATAAAACACAAAATTAAATGTCTTAACTATTTTTTTTCTTGGTAGGAGGACGGAGTTTCACTCTTGTCGCCCAGGCTGGAGTGCAGTGGCGTGATCTTGGCTCACAGCAACCTCCGCCTACCAGGTTGAAGCGATTCTCCTGCCTCAGCCTCCCATATAGCTGGGACTACAGGCATGCAACACTATGCTGAGCTGATTTTTGCATTTTTAGTAGAAACGGGGTTTCACCATCTTGGCCAGACTGGTCTCAACCTTCTGACCTCAGGTCATCCACCTGCCTCGGCCTCCCAAAGTGTTGGGATTACAGGCGTCAGCCACCACATCTGGCCATGTCTCAAGTATTTTTAGCTGTGCAGGTCAGTAGTGTTAAACCTATTGACATCTTGTGCACCCACCACCCCCAACCATTTCCAGAACTCTTTTCATCTTGCAAAACAGAAACTCTGTCTCCAATAAACACTAACTCCCCATTCCCCTCCCCCTAGCCCCTGGCAACCCCCATTCTACTTTCTGTGTCTATGAATGTGACTCCTCTAGGTACGTCACATAAGTGGAATCATAGAGTATTTGTCCTGTGTGGCTGGCTTATTTCTCTTACCATCGTGTCCTCAAGGTTCATCCATGTTGTAGCATACGTCAGAATTGTCTTTCTTTTTATGGCTAAATAATATTCCATTGTATTTATTTGTTTTTATTTTATTTTCTTGAGACAGTCTGGCTCTGTTGCACAGGCTGGAGTGCAGAGGCGTGATCTTGGCTCACTGCAGCCTCCACCTCCCGGGTTCAAGCGATTCTCCTGCCTCAGCCTCCTGAGTAGCAGGGATTACAGGCACCTGCCACTGTACCCTGCTAATTTTTCTATTTTTACAAAATAGTAGTAAACACGGGGTTTCACCATGTTGGTGAGGCTGGTCTCGAACTCCTGACCTCATGATCTGCCTGCCTCAGCCTCCCAAAGTGCCGGGATTACACGTGTGAGCCACTGCGCCCGGTCTGGGCATACATGTTTCTTAAGAGCCTTGGCCTAGAAGAGGCCTGTATTGCTTCCATCCCATCCCATTGGTGAGAACCAATCACAAGGCCACGCTTAGGTGCCAAGAGGAGTGGAAAACCTAAGCCATGGATGGGAAGCAGCATCCCGGGAAGGATTTGGTACTGTGGAAGGGAAGGACAGAAGTTAACTGTGAATTGGCCATGTCTGCTGCAACCCATCCCATGTTTGGGAAACGTGCCGGTATTGGTTTGGTTGTCTTAAGAGAGAGCCTTACCAACTGTTTCAGTGAGTGTGAACGTGATTTCTCTCCCGTAAGGTCTCAGCTGGCAGGGAGCCTCTTTCACGGAGCCATGCAGTGTCTAGCTGGCTCCTTCTGTCTTGTTTCTCCTCCATTCTCAGTGTTGGCTTCCATCTGGGGTGCCAATGTAGCTGTCCAGATCTCGCCGTTGTCAGTTTGACCAGTGAAGAAGGGGCATGAGCTGGAGAGGGGGGAGGCTGTCCCTCCCAACAGCCAGGTTATTGCAGGACACCCACTGAATGATCTGATTCAGAGGAGCAGAAGCACGCGGCTTTTCCTACACACAGGTTTCCTCATGTACAGTTCGTACCCTTAATAATTTGTTTCTATTGTAATAGCACTTCCCTCTGTTCTTTTTTTTTTCTTTTTCTGAGACAGAGTCCCATTCTGTTGCCCAGGCTGGAATGCAGTGGGGTGATCTCAGCTCACTGCAACCTCCGCCTCCTGGGTTCAAGTGATTCTCCTGCCTCAGCCTCCTGAGTAGCTGGGATTACAGGTGAGCGCCACCACACCCGTCTAATTTTTGTGTTTTTAGTAGAGACTGGGTTTCACCATGTTGGTCAGGCTGGTCTTGAACACCTGCCCTCAAGTGATCCATCCGCCTCAGCCTCCCAAAGTGCTGGGATTACAGGCGCGAGCCACCACGCCAGGCCACACACTTCCTTCTGTTCTAAAGTATATTTAAAAATTTACCTTTGTGAAACTTCAACGAGGGATGCAGACATCTTCCTATTGACACACACATTTAATACAGCACTGTCGCCCCTGCCCCACCGAAAGATGCTATTAGATCAATAATGCACATCTTATGACTGATGCTCACTGAGATTTGAGGGTGGCCGCAGCAATAGACTTTAAATAACACTAATAAGTAATAAGGACCACGAACATTTGTGTGAGCTTACTACAAGGCCAATGACGAACTTAGCATCTTTTACACATACTACCTCACATGTGATCTTACTTTTTCCCATTTCGCAGACGAGAAATTGAGGGCTGAGAAAGGTGTTATTCCACAAGTGAACTGTAGCTTTCTGACTCCCAATAAGGATGATAATAAAACAATTATAAACAATGAGTCATCTGCCACTCTCACTTAGGTGAGAGTCAGCCAGGTACAGAACAGAGGAGGGACCAGAAGGACCAGCCTGCAAGGACACCACCATTTGGACAATGATTTTAAAATGTGTGTTTTTTGAAAGAATACTAACAGTAACAGCTGACATCCAGTGCGTTCTTACTAGGTGGCTACCTAACACGGGGCAGTGGTGGATTCTCAGCTGCTATGACAGGAGGCAGTGTGTACAGTCAAGGGTTACATACACGAATTTGGAGCCAAACTCCACGGGTTAGGGCCCGGGCTCTGGTATTCCGGGTGTGTGACTTTCGGTAGGTGAACTGACTCCTCATCTGCAACATGGGGACAGGACGTATCCCGAGGCCCTAGTTAGGATGAGGACCTAGCGCATGTGAAGCACCTGGAGGCGCACAGTGTATTTTTATTACTTCAGAAAGGAGGAAACTGAGGCTATGGCACCTGAAGCGCCCTTTGCGCACCTGGACTCGGGCCACTGGGAGGAGCGGCGGCATAGAAGGGGTTACCATGATAGAGACGGCAGGAGGACCCGGGGTGGCACGAGCGTCCCCTCTCCGCCACTTTATACTCTCCCCACGGCAAGCGCGGGGAGCCGGACGCGCAGGCGCGAGGAGCTCGGGCTTGGGGGGGCGGGGGGGGGCGCCGCCCTCGACACCCGGAAGTCTCCGCCTAACGGGCCCAGCCCGCACCTCCTGTCCAGGAAGGGGGCGGGGCCGAAGCCCCTCGGCGCGGGGCGCCATAGAGCATGGACGGAGGACTTGCGTCCTAGACGCGTCCGGAAGTGGCTCCCTCAGGCGCCCGCCGGGCACCATAGAGCTGGGGGCGGCGGCCTGGGTAGCGGGCTCCCCTTCCTAGAGCGGCGAGGACAGGGTGGCGGCCCGGGGGGAGGGCGCCCAGGGGAGGGGGGAGTGGCGCGGGCGGAAGCGGCCGGGAAGGTCACTTCCGGCCTGGGCGCCCGTCCCCCTGACCCCAGGGTCTGAGTCGCCGCTGCCGCTGCTGCCACCATCCGCCAGGCAGGAGAGAGGAAGAGGAGTGAGGCGCGGCGGCCCCGGGACCGAGGAGGTGAGGGGTGGGGGCTAGGGCTGTGCACTAGGGGCCGGGTGGGCCCGCGCTTCGGGAAGCTGGGCTTGGTTTGGGGGCGGGGTGGGGAGACGGGAGGGCGAGCGCGACTGGGCGGCGGGCGCGCGTGCGCGCTGCTGGGGGGGCGTGAGTGGGCGCGCGGCCGGGGTGACGCGGGCGGGGGGAGTGCGCGTGCGCGCCGAAGGCGTCGGGAGGGGACGCGTGCCCGGGCGGCCCGCGGGCGGCTGGAGCGTGCGCGGGCCGGGGCGGGTGCCTTGGTGGGTGTCCCTTTCCTGCGGGCCCTCGGGGTCAGGGGCGCTGTCCGTCCCCCCCCCACGTCCCAACTCCGCCGGTCGTGGCCGGAAGTGGTGGCGACTCCTGAGGGAAGTTAAGGCCCGGGTGGGGGAAGGGGCCGCGCGGGCTGGGCTGGTCTGGCCGGATACCGCGGCCTCGAGGGCACGGTTTCAGCCCTCGGCCCCCCCACCAGCCCTTCCTTCCCCTTTTCGAGTCAGCCCGGGTCCCGTTGCTGCCCCGGGCGGGCTGCGCGTGGCCTTTGATCAGGCGGGTAATTACGGGGATTCTGGCCGGCGGGAGGCCCATTCATTCGCCCTTGCGCGGCAGGCGGGCAGGAAGCTCGTCCCCGGGGGGGAAAGTGACTGGGCCAAGGTCAGCCACCGCGTGGCCCACGGGGCAGGGCGAAGGCGGGGATTGGACCAGTTGGCGATTTCTGAGGCCTCCCTCCCCGGCGTCCAGGGGATCAGAGTGGAGCCCCGCCCCTCTGACACCCCACCCCGACTCCCAGTTCAGGGAGATGACCCCAGTTCATGTGACGAGTGCCCCTGGGATCTGCAGAGTCGGACAGAAAGTGTCCCACAGACACAGAAGGCAGGAGTGAGCGGAGGCAGAAGCTTTTTCAGTCACAGCCAGGCCCTGTGGCAGGCACTAGAGACAGGGGGCAGGGAGATAACAAGGGCCTGGAGTCGGGTTTGAGGGCAGAGACTGAGACCTGAGCCACAGAGTCGCCACCGCAGGTCACCAGACCCCCGATAGAGAGGTCTGGGGGCTGTTGGAGCCAGGGAAGGCATGTTGACTCAGCCCAGTCCGGGGAATGGGCAGGGCTTTAGGGAAGGAATGACTTGGTCTGCTTTTTGCGGTCTCCTGGTGCCAGGCCCCATGTTGGGCAGTGCTTAGGACCCGTTTCGGGATCCGATTGGCCCCGGCACCGGGAAGCACAGTTGCGTTGATCCTGGTTTAGCTCCTCTGTAAGACTGTAAGCCTCTTTGGCTAAACGCAGCTGACATTCACCTGCCTGCCTCTGCGCAGTTCCCCTATGGTCCTCCTGCCTGGGCCCCAGACAACATACAGATCAGATTCCTGCTTGCTTATCTCACCTCTTATCCATCCATCCAGTCTTCAGCAGAGCTGAGGGATGGAAAGGGCTCATCACCCCGCCTGGCCTCTCCCTGGCGCATTGCCACAGTGGGTGCAGGCACTGGGTTGTGTTCCCCAAGAGCTCTGGGACCAGGCAGGCCTGGGTTGAAGTCCCAGCCCCACCACTCACCTCTGTGGCCTTGGACTAGTAACTTGGACGAATGTCTTCCCACCGGGACAGAGTGGGATTGGTAGTCATAGTATTGACCTCAGCGGGAAGGCTCTTAATGCTTTTATGTTAGAGGCAGAGCAGACCTCAACAGATGCGTGTGAAGTAGATGGAAATGGCTCCGGAGCCAGGCGTTCCTGGGCCCTGGCCTTGGCACTGTCTTTTCCACTTCTGCGACCTTGGACATGTCACTTCCCTTTTCCCAGGTTTAATTTCCCTTCAGTTGCTTAAAAAAGGAGAGCAAGGCCACCATTCCCTGAATAAACGTAATCCATCCAGGCTGCTGCACTGGCCAGGCCCCCTGCTGGGCATGGGGTCACACATGGTCTTGGCACAGCGCTGTCCTGTGAGGGCCCAGATAAGGTGCCTGGCCCAGCCTGGGTGAAGAGCAGGGTCCCAAGCAAGTGCAAGGTACAGTGGTGCTCAGTGGTGGGCAGCCTGGCGGGAATCATACAGTCCCTGTCCCAGCACAGCTAAGACCCTCCAGGGAGACATCTTCACCCACTCACACCAAGCAGAGGGGTGGGGAGACTTGCCAGAGGGGTCCTGGGAGCTCTCAGCTTAGAGGGAGGGGTGAGTGGTGCAGGGGAGGATGTGTGTATTGAAGGATGGAAAGTGGGGATTGGCTTCCAGAAGGCTGGTACTTAAGGGAGGATGACAGTGGGCTTTGGGCAGGGAATGGCAGGAGTCACAGCTCAAGGCCACCAGCTACTGCTTGGCTGCCATGGGAGGTCTTTCGTTACTAGGCACACACAGCTCTCAGGATATCTATTCTCAGGCACGTCCCCACAGGCCTTTCCAAACCTCGTTCATGCGTCCTCTGGGGCATCCTGAGGCCTCCAGCCTAGTGAGGACTGTGCTGGGTGCTGGGACCTCTGTGGTATGAGAAGCTGCAGATTTGACAACACTTGCTGGTGAACACTCTGCTGGAACCTGGCCTAGTGCCCGGTCCTCACCGTCCTAAATTCTCAAGGTCCTGGGATGGAGGTGGTCACCCCATTTTAGGGGGATGGGATGGGGACTCGGGATGGAGGCTCTGGCTGGCACTTGTTAGCCCAAGGCCCGTAGCAGCTACAGAACCCGAGTCTACGGGTGATTCCCAAGCTCAGGCCCTTGACCGCCATGACCTCCCCCTTCTGCTCCAGGTTGGGGCTTGGGGGAAGAAAGGCTGTCGCCAAGTCCTGTAGGTGTTAGTTGTTGGCTTGGACGTGCTGGACTCTCTGTCCAGGGGGGTGTGCTGTCCGTGAGGACTCTACACGCAGGGCTGCTGGCTGCTTCAGGGGAAGCCAGCATGGTGGGAGAAGCAGAAGTGGCACGGAAGTTGAGTGCTGAGACCCATGCAGCCACCAAGGGACCTCACACACCCAGCATCAGGGAGAGCAAGGCGGGGGTGGGGTTGGGGCAGTCACACCATCAGTGCCCGTGGCCCTGTCCCGGAGCCCAGAGCTGCTGCCTTACTGCTGCCAAGAAACCAGCCCGAGCTCTGAGCCCAGGTGGGGTGGCCCGGGGCCCATCTGTTCCTGCAGGGGACCTGGCACCCTGGGGCCCTCCTTAGTGAAGTGTTCCTGGTTCTGCCTCTGCCTTGGCCTGAGCCTTCTGCCTTTGGGCTCACAGAACACAGACGTCTCTCTTGTGCTAAATGGGGATCCCATCTGGCCCCCCTGTTTTGGGGCCTCAGTGGTGCCAGGCCTTGCAGTGGGTGATGCTGGGTCCCAGAGATGCACCAGAAGTGGTCCTGGTCTCAGCCAGGTCAGGCCAGTCAGAGCCGTGGATTCCTGAGGCTGCTTTGTGCAAGGCCCTCATGTGCATGGTCCGCTGCATGCCCTGTGGGGCTGATGAGGACCTGCCGTAGGTGCCGTGGGGGGTGAGTAGGATGCGGATCCCCCCTGGGGACCCAGGACCATCCATAGTGGTGGGCTTTAAAAGGGAACAAATGACAGTGTCCCAGAAGTTAGAGGGAAACAAGGTGCCTTTGGCGTCCGGCGATTCGGGTGACTCCGGCCTTCTGTGTGTGACTGTGTGTGGCATTTCTCTCGCCTCTCTGCATGTCGAAGCCTCAGTTTCCTTGTCTGTACACGACCACAGCGATAGGTGGTGCGTACTGGGTGCCTCAGCATCTGGCTTTTGGGGGAGCACTTGACACGCCATCTCAATCAGAAGGGACGCATAGCCCAAGCACCTTGCCCAGGTCATGTGACTGGTTCCTGGTGGGCCAGATCCAACCCTGGCCTGCCCAGAGCGATGGTCCTCTTGCCCCTGCGCTGGCCTCATGGCCTCACACTGTCTCTCATGGCGTGACTGTGGGGGCCCGGATCGGAGCTTATGTGCTTAGGGCATCCTACACCCAGGACGTGGGATTTAACCTGTGCTTGATGTTTGTGATCTTCTGTCGCTGGGTAAGAGAGGACAGAGCTGAGGGAAGGGAGGCGTCTGGGAAGGCTTCCTGGGGGAGGTGCTGTGGATGCTGAGCCTTGGCAGATGGGCCAAGCAGATGCCCTCAAAGTGGGAGGAAGGGGCTGTGCAGAGGGCCTGGTGGGGAGTCCACACCTATCTGTAAAACGGCCAGCCTGCCCCATTGGTCCCGCTGAGGGGTGACAGAATGTAAGGTGCTCCATGGGTGTTGTTTTGTGTGTTGTTTTTCATAGAAAGGGTTGTTTTTTATTTCATATATATATGTATATTTAAGAGATAGGGTCTTGCTGTGTTGCCCAGGCTGGTCTGGAACTCCTGGGCTTCAGTGATCCTGCCTCCTCAGCTACCCGAGGAGTCACTAGGGGCTTTATTTGTTTTAAATTGACAGGAAGGTGCACAGACTTCCCATATCCCCCTACTCCCGCCCCCCCACAGCCTCCCCCCCCCACCTCTCCCTGTCAACTCCCACTCCAGGGCGGCGACTTTGTTACAGTGGATGAACCTATATGGACACCACCGTCTTATCTCCAGAGTCCATAGTGTACCTTGTGGGTGTGTGGGGACTTTTGGCCTGAAAACTGTTTTGTTTGTCTTTTAAAGACTTCTCGGTGACTTACTCACCTGCCCTGAGATCCGCAGGGATCTGCAGGTCTGCTGGCACTGAGGCCCCCCCAGGGGGCTGCACCTGAGGGTAGATGAAGGCTCCAGTGGGTCTGGGAGTCCCTCTCTGGCCCTCTGGGACTGTGAGTGGCTCTGCTGTGGCTGTGCTGGTGCACCTGAGGAAGGCGGCTCTGATGGGGCAGGTGTGGGTGGTGTGGGTGGGAGGCTGCAGGAGGCTGGGTGTGAAGCGGCTGGAAAAGAAGAAAGCAGCGAAATAGACGCTCCGCACCGCCCTCAAGAGGAGAGGGCAAGGGGGAGCCAGAGCAGGGGATGGCTGAGCGCTGCGCCCTGAGCCCTGCCCGAGGGAGGTGCAGGCTGCGCTCCAGGAGAGCGTGACCTGCCCAAACCGGCTCAGAGGAGGGGCAAGGTCTCCGCAGATCAGTCACTATAGAATGTACCAGGAGAGGGTGCCGTGGCGCTTTCCCCAGCACCCTCAGGAAGGGCAGGCCTGGGATCTCAGCCTTGTCACAGAGACATCCCAGGGCTGAGGAAATGAGGCCTACTCGGCTCAGGGCCTGATTGGGGATGTTGCCTAGCCTGGGGAGCCAGGCGGAGGTGCAGGAGGGGAAGAAGAATGAGGTTTTCCGGCCAGGAGTGAGGGGTGAAGCGGCCATGGGAAAGGGCAGGGGAGAAGGGGCAGGTGGGGGAGTGGAGAGGTTATGCTGTGGGCGTCACCAGCCAGGAGCGTATGGGGAGGTGAGCCGGAGGGGGCTCCGCGGTGGGGCCGGGTGGCGGTTTTGGTTCTGGAAGCAGCCATGGGGACTGCGGCAGCCGGTGCTGGGCACCCCTGGCACCCGCCCTTAGGGAGCGTTGCACCCAGGAGCAGATGCAGAGCCTGAAGAAGGACATATCAGTAGACGGGACGCTCGTGACGTGGTGACAGAAGATGCTGACCCGCCAGGAAGTCAGCCCTGCCATGGGAAAGGTGGGGCGTGGGCCTCAGGGAGAGGCTGGCATTTGAGCAGACCGTTGAAACGTGAGACCAAGAGAGGCAGGTGGGAGGAGCGGGTGGCTCCCTAGAGAGGAAGACCGGGCCTGGCCAGGAGCAAGCCTGTTGGCGCGTCAGGAGCCGTGCAGGGGGCAGGAGGTCCGGGCGGGCTGGAAGCAGGGGTTTGCACAGGTGCCTGCGCCAGATCAGGCCCTGCAGTGCCTGGGGGAGGAACTTGGATTTTGGAATGAGGGGGCAGGGCAGCAGTTTGGACAAGGAGGTGATGAACTGAATTGTTTTTTGTTAATGAGAACAGTTTCGTTAAGATACGATTCCCATAGTGTACAGTTTGCCCTTAAAAGTATACAGGTCATCACCTGTAGTCCCAGCTACTCAGGAGCTGAGGCAGGTGAATTGTTTGAACCTAGGAGGTGGAGGTTGCAGTGAACCGAGATCGTGCTATTGCACTCCAGGCTGGGCGAGAAAGCCAGACTGTCTCAAAACAGACAAACAAAAAAAGTATACAGCTCAGGGCCGGGCACGGTGGCTCATGCCTGTAATCCCAGCATTTTGGGAGACCGAGGTGGGCGGATCACCTGAGATCAGGAGTTCGAGACCAGCTTGGCCAACATGGTGAAACCCCGTCTGTAGCAAAAATAGAAAAAATTAGCTGGGTATGGTGGTGTGCACCTGTGGTCCCAGTTACTGGGAGGCAGGGGCTGAGATAGGAGAATCACTTGAACTTGGGAGGGGAGGTCGCAGTGAGCTGAGATCCTGCCGCTCCACTCCAGCCTGGGCGACAGAGTGAGACTCTGTGTCAAAAAAAAAGTATACAGCTTAGTGGTTTTTATCGTATTTCAGTGATTTATGCAGCCATCACCGTAGTCCATTGATTTTAGAATGTGTTCTTCATCCCAAAAAGCAACGCCATGCTCTCCAGCAGCCCCTCCCTCCCTCTCTGTATCCCTCCCTGTGTCCAGGTCCCTGGGAAGCGCTGATCTGCTTTCTTTCCCAGGGTGTGCCTCTTGTGGGCAGGTGTATAAATAGAACCCTGCACTGCTCTGCGTCTGCCTCCTTTACCCAGCATGCCGGGTTCCAGGGTCATCCCGGCTGCAGCGGGGGCTCCACGCCTGTTACGGCTGAGTTTGGTTCCCTGCTACTCACGGATGGACCATCATTAGTTCATCCTTATGGACCTCTGGGTCATCTCTACATTTTGGTCGTTATGCCTAATGCTTCTATGATCATTTGTGTACGGATTTTTGTGTGGATCGATGTGTTTTCTCTTGGGTGGAGAAAACGTACTTAGGAGTGGAATTGCTGGTTCTGATGGGAGTTCTGGGCGTCACCTTTTCGAGGAACCGCTGTTTCCCACGGCAGCGGTGCACCTGCTGTGCCCTTGCCCCAGCAGTGGGGCCCCCGCTTCTCCTCGTCCTCATCGGCTCTTACTGTTTTCTGTTTTCCCTCCTCCGGCACAGTGGGTGTGAGGCGGTGACTCCCTGTGGATTTGGGCCAGGGAGCCGTCTCTCATACGGCTCATGAGGACACCCTTCCATGTGCCTGCCACATCGTTGTCTTCTTGGAGGAATGCCTGTTCAGATCCTTTGCCCAGGTTCTAATTGGTTGTTTGAACTGAGTGACTTTAGGAAGATTAGTTGGTGTGGTGTGGGGAAGGCACTTCCAAGAAGCAGCGTGGGAGCCAGGATCGTGGTGGGAGGGAGTGAGAGCCCTGAGAGAGGGGAATTGGGAGGAGAGAGTGAGGGGCGGACGGGTGGCAGGGAGGAACGGGCAGCAGCCCTTGTGCTGGAGGGGGTAGGGTGGGGGAGACGGGCCAGTCTGGGAACCCCAGGGCGTCTCCCCTGCCCTGCAAAGAAGCTGTGGAGTCAGGCTGAGAAGGAGCCACAGGATTTGGTGGAAAGTCAGAGAGGGTGTTTGTGAGCTGAGTGGTAGGAGGATGAGTGGGGGGGAAGGAAAGGAGGTGGTTGGCTGCTCCAGGCTGCAGATAGAGGGGGAAGGAGTAAGAGACTGGGCGGGGGCTGGGGTGGGGCAGAAAGCAGGTGGGTGCCCGGAGAAGGGTCTGGGCTGGGAGGGCCATGGAGGGCCAGGAGGAGTTGCTTCCGAGAGCTCGGGGGAGGAGAGGGTGAGACTGGCAGCAGAAGAAAGGGCATAATTGGCAGGCAGGCCTCCAGAGGGTGGGCGGGCCCTAATAACAACAAAAATAACAATCATTTGTGCTAATTGGATCTCTCAAGGGCCAGGGGCCAGGAGAAGGCACCCCTTCTCAGGAGCGGAGGTCAGAGCCAGGTGAGCACCTTTGGAGGCCAGGAGAGCCTGAGAGGGCGCGGCAGGCAGGGGAGGCTGGGACCCTCCGTTTCAGAAGGTGTTAAATTCCTAGCCTTCTGATAGGTTCCTTGAATAGCCCAGCGTTTCCCTGAGAGCAAGTGGGGGGCCTTCTCCTAGGGAGCTGGCGTGGACTCAGAGCTGGGTCAGGAGCTGCCTTAGGTCCCTCCTCTCCTGGTGCCCCCGCCTCTCCTGTCACTCACCTCTGCAGATGAGGGTCCCGTTCCCCCACCATGAGGTCCTGGGACACAGGCCTCAGCAGGGGCTGAGTGCATGCTTGGAGGGGCGGCAGAGGAGGAGAACTGGGGAGTGTTGAGTGGGCACCCGACTTAACCCTGATGAGCACTCAGAGGCCTCCACTGAGGCCCACACAGCCCTGCAGGGCACCTGCCCTTCCCCTTCCCCCGCTTTGCAGACGAGGCAGCCGAGGCTTAGCCTCTTCTCAGGGTGCTGACTGCGCCAGGGACGGTACCATGGCTGCGTGTTGCTGTTGCCCAGATGATTTGTTTCATGTGTCCCTGGTAGGTGTTCCTCGTAGAGGGAGTTTGGATGCAGAGAGCATGGGCCTGTCCCAGATCAGGACTCTCCCAAGTCACCACGGTGTGGCCTTTCTTCCTGCTTCCGTACTAGAAGAGCACCGTGAGCTCTGGCCCCTTAACGCCTCCTCAGCTGCCCCCGGCCCCTCTGGCTATGGAATTTGTGGGCCCTTTTGCAAAAAGGCAGGAAAAAAGCGTCTTACTTTCCTGGAGGTCTCTGGGTCTGCCAGGGTGTTTTGTATCTGGCATTTCACCCATGGGTGGGTGCAAAGCCCCCAAGCCCAGGCTGTGAGCCCCCAGCGCTGTGCCCTTGTGCCCTCAGAATTCCAGAGCAGCAGCAGCTGTGGGCACGGAGCCCCAGGCGGGGCCTCCCTGTAGGCTGCCCCCTCCCTCCCCCTCCTCCACCTGGCTGTGGCCTGGAAAGGGTGCCCCGAACCCTGGCGCCCTCATTTCTTTACCTCAAGGTCAGCAAACTTTCCCTGCAGTGGGCCATATAGCACGTGTTTTAGGCTTTACGCACCAAGAGGGAAAATCAGGACCACTTTTCATGGAGGTATATGGCTGTCATTTAAAGTGTGGTCATTTGAACACGTAAAAGGCATTGGTATCTGGAGGGCAGTTTGTAGCCCGATGCACCCCACCCCAGGGTCAGCCCCTCTGCCCCTGTAGGCTGCCCAGCCACCACTCCCCGACTCCCCCCGACTCCCCCACCCATCACCACGGCAAGAATCATGCTCCATGCCCTGTGCTGACTCGTTGCAGGTCCCTGATGAGTGAGAGGTGATCGCTGCTGGCCGCCTGGCAGGCCGCTGTGTGGTGGAGAGGAGGGGGTGTAGAGGGCATCCCCCTCCCACCTCTCCCATCCACAGCCCGCCAAGGCCTTAGCCCAGCAGGAAGCTGGCCCGGGGTGGAGGCCAGGGGACGGCTCTGAGCTGGGAAGTCCCTGCTTTTATTGAGGTACGCGATAGAGTTTCACTGGAAGCACATTATCACCACTTGGCAAACAGGTTTCCCCCATAAGAGGAGGCAGGGGCGGCCCCTCCCACCTGCTCAGCCCCTGGTTGCACACTGCTCTCTGAACTGGTTTCCTCGTGCTTTTTTTAACCTTTCCCACAGTGCTGATTCTTACGCATTTTTAATGTTTAGGGTGTTGTAATTAGAAGGCCTGTGCAGTTTTTTAAAGTTTACTTTCTAATAGAGGTACAATTCATCATTCATGTATTAGAACTGTTGGTTTTTTTTTTTTTTTTTTTTTTTGAGACGGAGTCTGACTCCGTGGCCCGGGCTGGAGTGCAGTTAGCTGAGATCACACCATGACCAACGTTTGCTTTTTAAAGTGTACAATTCAGTGGTTTTTAATATATTCACAAAGTTGTGTGATCGTCACCACTATGTAATTCCTGAAGCTGAGGTCACGGTGGCTCACACCTATGTACTCCCAGCACTTTGGGAGGCCGAGGCGGATGGATTACCTGAGGTCAGGAGCTCGAGACCAGCCTGGCCAACATGGTGAAACCCCGTCTCTACTAAAAATACAAAAATTAGCCGGGCGTGGTGGCGTATGCCTGTAATCCCAGCGACTCAGGAGGCCGAGGCAGGAGAATCGCTTGAACCTGGGAGGCAGAGGTTTTGGTGAGCCAACATTGTGCCACTGCCTTCCAGCCTGGGGCACAGAGCGAGACTCTGTCTCTAAGCAAATAAATAAATAAATCCTGAACATTTTCGTCAGCCCCTAAAACAAACTTCGTGCCCCTGTCAGTCACTGCCCTCCCAGCCCCTCCCGCAGCAGCCTCTCTCTGCCTGCTGTCTCCGTCACTCCTCCCGCAGCAGCCTCTCTCTGCCTGCTGTCTCTGTCACTCCTCCTGCAGCAGCCTCTCTCTGCCTACTGTCTCCGTCACTCGTCCCGCGCTTGCTCTCGGTGCCGCGTCACGTGGAATCCCTCGGCAGCCCTCAGCGTCTGTCCGCTGTCGCTGAGCGTTTGGCTGGTTTCGCCTTGGCCTGGATGAGTGCTGCTGTTGTGACGATTTGTGTGTGGCTTCTCGCGTGGCCCTATGTTTCCTCATTTCTCTTGGGTATAACTAGGAGTGGAATTGCTGGGTCACAAGATAGTGCTGTTTAGGCCAGGCGCGGTGGCTGTCGCCTGTAATCCCAGCACTTTCGAAGGCCGAGGTGGGCAGATCAGTTGAGGTCAGGAGCGTGAGATCCACCTGGCCAAGCAGGTGAAACCCCGTCTCTCATTAAAATACAAAAATTAGCCGGGTGTGGTGGTGTGCACCTATAATCCCAGCTACTCGGGAGGCTGAGGCATGAAAGTTGCTTGAACCCATGGGGCAGAGGTTGTAGTGAGCTGAGATTGCGCCACTGCCCTGCAGCCTGGGCAGCAAAATGAGACTCCATCTCAGAAAGAAAAACAGGATATTGCTGTTTAATCATTTGAAGAATCAGCAGACTGTTTTCCAAAGTGGCTGACCAGTTGAGCCGTGTGTGAGTTTCTCTGAGGCCCTGAAGCGTTTTTTTTTTTTTCTTTTTTTTCTGCATTGGAACTCCTGAATCGTTTTTAAGGTCTGTGGTGTGTAATCTTGAGGTGCATACAATTGCGTGACCCATGTAGGGAGGCCGAACTCCTCTCCCCCTCCTGGGGTCTCTTGCAGCATCTGAGAATTAAGTTGACATGAAACAGAATAACAGGAGAAAGCTCTCGAATGTTATTTTCGCAGGCACATAGGAGACTTGGGACCGTGAAGATCCCCGAAGTGGTTAGGCCTGAGGGCTTCCATGCCCAAGAGTAGCGACTGAACAGTAGTGAACAAGTATCTGAAATATGTGGGGTGGTTGAGAGAGCTAAGGCTTGGTTTGCGCAGGTGTCAGCCTCAGCTCCCCCGGTGCTGGTGATGAGGCGTCCTCCGCCTCTGCACGGAGGGGCATGTTGCACGTGGAGTTTCATCTGCCGTTGGGAAGGAACGGGGAGGCAGAGCCCCCTTCTTGCACCTGCTGTTGGCCCCGTGCCTTTGGGCCTGCCCTGGGGTGACCTGTTCTGTTTGGCGTCTTCACTGGCCGGCCCCCCCAGCACCCAGCCACCTCCCAGTCCCGATGCGTAGCCCGGCGCTGTCCAGACGCCCCCTTAGGCCTTTCCCCTTGATGAAGACATAATTGTCTGTTATTAAAATATTAGGAACATGAACATAAAAAGGTTGAGATCACTCTTTTTTTTAAAGATGGGGTTTCACCATGATGGCCAGGCTGGTTTTGAACTCCTGACCTCAGATGATCCACCCACCTCAGCCTTCGAAGTGCTAGGATTACAGGCGTGAGCCACCGCGCCCGGCCGATCACTGACTCTTGATGCTGGGAGTATGAGGTGTGTTGGCCGCCATCTCCCCGCCGGCTGCCGTGGAGGAGGGGTGACTCCGTCCATCTCCGTCCATTCCCGCTGTGGGTTTAATAGGTTTCCCTGGTTACCCCTTTCGGAACCTCACTGTCTTGGCAGCTCTCTGCAAGAAGCATTTCCTGAGAAGTGGGCTTTCCCGGCCTCTGGAAAGGCAGAGCCAGCCTGAGCAGGGGCTGCGAGTATGTTCACAGCAGTTTAACCTGAACGCTTCCATCCCAGGACCCAGAGCCTGCGCGGGTGTGTGAGGGGAGGTGGGCCTGTCCTTCCTCGTGGGTCTCACCTTTTCCTGAGAGGGTCTGGCAAGGGACTGAGTGTTGGGATTTGCTGAGTCGGGTCTGTAGCCCATGGTTTGCCCAGACCTGCCTGTTGGTGTGCTCACCTGCCTGTGCCTGGTGTTGCCCTAGGTGCTAGGGACCCATGGGTGTCAGAGCGGGCACTGACATCACAGGAGCCCGGGAGGACAGGCCAGCTAAGCAGACACGGAGGGTGGCAGAGTAGCAGGATTAGGAAGAGAAGAGCAGGCGGGTGGGACCCTAGGAGAGGGGGCCCTCACCTAGAGTCTGGAGCAGGCAGCTGGGAGCTCTGGGGGAGCAGGCGGTTCCTGCTTCTGAAGGCGTGAGTCTCCTGGGAGTCCCTGGGGCTCTGGGCTCACACAGACCCTGCTCCTGGTGCTGCCGCCAGCGCTGCTCTTCACGTGCTGAAGGGGACCCGAGGGTCTGGCCCTTCAGCCTCATGTTCCACATCTGTGAGACAAGCATCAGAACAGTGCCCACCTCTTCAGGGATCCCCTGTGCTTCAGAGGACTCGCAGTCCTCCTGGCAGGAACTGTCCCACAGCAGCTGCAGCCTCTCCTGCAGCCCCCAGCATGCCCCTCCTCTTCACGCCCCATCCAGGGCCTGCTCCCGGGTGCCTCCTTTCTGAGGTCCCCCCCAGCCTCCCTCACAGAGCTGCCTGTCCCTTCCTTCCCCCGGCCCTCTCCCCACGCACTTCCTTCCTGCTGTTTGTGAGCCTTGGGGGCAGGACTTGGCCCTCCTGGTGACCTCATGTCTCCCGGTGACCCCATGTGTCCCTCCCGGTGATCTTAATTTCTCCCTGTGACTTGGTGACTCCACGTGTCCCAGTGACCTTCATTTTTCCTGGTGACCCCGTGTCTCCTGGTCCTCACAGGTGCTAAGTAAATGAGGACCCTGGAGAGTGCAGCGGCAGGATCCTGCGCGTGATTTGACTACAGAGTCCGCAGGGATTGTGGGGCGGGTGGTTCTAGCATAGACTTGGGGCCTGATGGTCTGTGTGTGAACTGTGCCTCTGCGCCCCACCTTTCTCTTCTCCTTTCCCCCACTGAGATGTTGGGACTCCGTGTCCTCATCTTCGTAATGGGGGACAGTGGTCAGACCTACCCTGAGGGCTGTGGTGGACCCCGATTCACAGTTGGTCGGCCGTCTAGAGCAGGGCCTGGAACTGGGGGGTGGGGTGGCCAGGGGCTGCCAGGTGACCCACACAGCAGATCTGTGCACATGAATTTATGTGATGTGCACATCCCAACTTCTCATTAGACTCACCCCCTTCCTGAGTGGTGGGTGGGCAGCACCCCGCAGTGGGGCTGGGTCCCTTCTACGCGTGGATAGGACTGAGATTCCTGTCACCGGAGGGACTCGGGAAACTCAGTTCAGGTGGGTTCTGCCAATGCTCGAGTGGACGCCCCCCCGTTCCCACATGCTGGGACCCCACCCTGAATCAGAGGCGAGGGATGCAGGCTGAGATTTCCTCAGAACCGAGCGCATTCAGCCCAGGGGCCTGGCCTGGGTTTCTCTTCTGGTGTTCAGGTTGTTGGGGGAGTGAAGTCACCGGGGAATGGGCTGTTCCTGGCTGGTGAAGCCTTGTGCCTGCCTCCACCTCAGTGCGCAGCTCTGATCAAACATAGAATTGGGGGCCTGGGCCTGTGCAGGTCTCCTCCCCCACAGAGATGAAACGAGCGTCCATAGGAATATGCAGATGGACGCCAGTGTTGACCTGGAGTGTTCACAAGGCCCACGGTGGCCGGCTGCACATGGGGTGGGGTTCAGCCCGAGACAGGAGCAAATCACCCGGCATGCCGTAGCGCCACGCTTGTGGGAGAGGACAGACACGCAGGGACAGGTGCTGCCCATTTCCTGGGCAGGGCACATGGCAGCCAGTCCAGAGGGACGGAAGGGGGTTCAGAGGCTGCAGGGCGGCCTGGCTGGCGAATGCGGGTGACTGCCCGCACAGGGGCTTTCGCGGCTGTTGTAAAGTTGATGTGGCAATGGCTGTGAAACTGAACGTACTAAACATCATTGCGTCGTAGTCTTTAAGTGGGGAGCGTTGTGGAAGGGAGGCACAGGTCAGTGAAGCCGTTTTAATAAAGTATGGGCCCTGGAGTGTGAGTGACCTGGCATTGGGAGGCTGTGGCTCCTGGGGCAGGTTTCTCATGTCTCCTGCAAGAGGCTCCTGGAGAGGCCAGGCAGCCACAGCCCTGTGTGCTGTAGAAGGCACCCCCGAGAGGCCGGGAGGCCGCAGCCCTGTGTGCTGTAGAAGGCACCCCGAGAGGCCAGGAGGCCTGTGTGCTGTAGAAGGCACCCCCGAGAGGCCAGGAGGCCTGTGTGCTGTAGAAGGCTCCCCGACGAGGCCGGGAGGCCGCAGCCCCCGTCTCCTGCAGGAGGTTCCCCGCGAGGCCGGGGTGACCGCAGCCCTGTCTTCTGCAGGAGAGTCCCGGCGGCCGCCGCCCCGTCTGCTGCAGGTGCTGGGACTCGGTCGGCCGAGCCCCAGAGCCCTGTGGGATGCAGGCGGGATTTTGTTTTAGGCTGGTCAAGTGAAGCCGTGGGGGAGGGAACAAAGAGCTCCGTGACTGGTGAGGAGCTGTAAACACCGCTGTCCTTGGCAGGCAGCACATTTTTTTAAATTGCCCTTATTTGGCTGTGGAAATTGGCAGGCCTGTGTCCGCCCCGTGGAGTTTTGCTGAGGCGCTCCTAGTTTATGAAACCCTGGCCTGCGTTTGGAAAGCTGGGAGGGCACGTGGCCAGGGCTCCACCTGGCGGCCCTGCCTGGCCCTGATCTGTGCCAGAGTTCAGGTCCCCTCCGCACCTGTTGGAGGGTGCTGGGTGGGAGAAGGGCTGCCTCAGAGCTGGTTTCATTTTGTTTTTCTATCAGTTTTTGAGCCAGAGTCTTGCTCTGTCACCCAGGCTGGAGTGTGATCTCGGCTCACTGCAACCTCCGCCTCCTGGGTTTAAGCAGTTCTCCTGCCTTAGCCTCCCGAGAGCGTGGATCGCAGGCATGTGCCACCATGCCGGGCTAATTTTAGTGTTTTCACTAGAGATGGGGTTTCACCATGTTGGCCAGGCTGGTTGCGAATTGCTGACCTCCACTGATCCGCTTCCCTTGGCCTCCCAAACTGCTGCCATGACATGGGGGAGCCACCTTGCCCGGCCAGGGAGCCCGTTTTAAAAGGGAGAAGAGGCATGAAGTCCAGCCGCTCATGGGCATGGCTCAGGCCCTGCTGCCCGCTTCGCAGCGTGTGTGTGGGGCTCAGGTTGGTGTCGTGTGTGGAGACCCTCCCAGTGTGTGGATGGGTTGGTGTCGAGCATGGAGACCCTCCCGGTGTGTGGACGGGTTGGTAGCATGTGTGGAGACCCTCCCGGTGTGTGGACAGGTAGGTGGTGTGGTGTGTGTGGAGACCCTCAGGGTGTGTGGACGGGTGGGTGGTGGGGGGTGGAGACCTTCAGGGTGTGTGGACGGGTGGGTGTAGAGTGTGGAGACCTTCAGTGTGTGTGGACGGGTGGGTGGCGTGTGACCCTCAGGGTGAGTGGACGGGTGGGTGGCATGTGTGGAGACCCTCAGGGTGTGTGGACGGGTGGGTGGTGTGTGTGGAGACCCTCACGGTGTATGGATAGGTTGGTGGTGTGTGAAGACCCTCAGTGTGTGTGGACGGGTGGGTGGTGTGTGTGGGAGACCCTCAGTGTGTGTGGACGGGTGGGTGGTGTGTGTGGAGACCCTCAGGGTGTGTGGACGGGTGGGTGTTGTGTGGAGACCCTCAGTGTGTGTGGACGGGTTGGTGTGTGAAGACCCTTAGTGTGTGGCTGGGATTGGTTTCGTGTCGAGACCCGCACACGCCTGTGCCCCGTTCCTGCTGTGACGTGTCCGTATGTGCCGGGGTGTGGGAACTCCAATCCCCTCTGGATGGCATGAGCGTCGCATGGACACTGGCTTGTGCACACTTGCCAGGAACACGTTTCCGTCTTGCCAGTGGGGAGACGAGGGCAGAAGGTGGGGTTGCCGGCCCCAGGTCTGGCTGGCAGTGGCAGCAGCCTGTGTGCGTCCGCGAGTCCTTTCCCCGGCCTTGGCGGGCCCTCAGTGGGGAGCAGTAGGTTGGCTCCGGCCCATTTCTCGCCGTCCTTGGTTAGGCGGTGCGGGCCTTGTGTGCAAGGCCCTGTGCCTGCCGTGCCCGGGTCTGCGGGGCCCTTGGTGCAGCCTGGCATCCCGTGACCTCTGTCCATCTCGTCCCCTTCTCACAGGGACCCAGACATGGAGCTGCGGGAAGAGGCGTGGTCTCCGGGGCCGCTGGATTCTGAGGACCAGCAGATGGCCAGTCACGAGAATCCAGGTGAGCGGCTGAGTAGTTCCCGGCTCACCCTGCTGCCGTCCCCTGGGCCCTGGCTTTCTTTGCCTCCAGGTGGGAGGAAGCCCTCCTCTTACCCGTTTTTCTCTCACGGTGGAGGGGGGGTGGGCGCATGAGACCGCCTGACCCCAGCCTTCCTGACCCCTGCCTGGTCCTTGCACTCTTAGCTGTTGAGGGAGGGGCTGGGGTTGTGGGGGACCCCTGGGGGCCACCCTCTTTGCCTGACTTCCCTCTCTCCTTGCCCTCAGCCTGGCAGCACCCACTTTTGTTGGTGGTGTCACCTTCCTCTCCTCACAGCCTGGACCCTCCACTGTGATTTCGGGCGGCCCTGTGACTTCCCTGGCAGCAAACTCCTTAGACCAGGGGGTGGCACAGGAGTTTGAGGAACCCACGGGCCGACACTGACTTTTCAGGCAGAGCTACCAGTTTGGGTTATGTGAAATCCTTTACGTTTTGGACATCGCCAACCTGTATTGTTTAGTGAAGTATTATTTGGGTTGTGCAAAACTCATTTGTGGGCTACTTGGGGCCCAGGTTTGCTTGCTAAGGCCCCACGATGACCCCACCGTGGCCACTGACACCTCTTGGCTCCCTCCCGTCCACGGAGGCTGCTTCTCAAGGCTGTGTAAGCACAGCAGGCCCCACGCTGGCCTGGGCTCAGCAGACCTCTCCGCAGAGGGCCAGAGAGGAAATATTTTCCATCTGGCAGGCTGTGGGCCTTGTGGACATCACACAGCCACAGTCCACACGGGAACGCGTGGGCGCAGCGTGCTGGGGAGACCCCACGCAGAAAGACAGACAGGCGGGCGGCAGAGCCTGCCAGCCCCAGAGAAAGACCGCGGTGAAGCTGGGAATGGATTTTGTAAAGCATCTCAGGCCCTTTTCCAGAGATTTCTGAGATCCGTGGATGGATCTCCCCCGCTACCTCCCCCACCCTGTCTGTGGAAAAACTGTGTTCCACAAAGCCGGTCCCTGGTGCCAAAGGGGGTGCCTGGTTCAGAACGAGCTGAGATAGCCGAGATCATGTCACTGCACTCCAACCTGGGAGACAGAGCGAGACTCCATCTCAAAAGAAAAGCAGCAAAAGCAGTGGGTACAGTTGGGGCGTTGGGTGCCGCTGGGACTGGGACGGGGCGGAGACCTCGCAGGCGACCCTGTTGTGCTGGAATGTTCACCTCTAATGAAACTGCAGCTCCCCTGGCGCAGAGGTCTTGCTGTGGGAGATGTGGAGTTGAGGCCCCCCCATGCCCTCGGGACCTGAGCTGAGTCCTTCAGTCAGTGAGGGGAAGCACAGTGATGGTGTTGGCCGTGGATTAAACGTGGTAATCCATGGAACGCATTTAGCCCAGGGCCAGGCGTCTGGGGACACTGCCCTCCCTCCCCCAAGGGTAACTGTGGCCACCTGCAGAGGGGTCCTGGCCCTCCTGGTTGCTTATTTTTTTAATGGAGTGAGAACTCTGTACTTCTCACCGTGTTCTTCTCTTTCTGGGAACTTGTTGAATCCCTTTAAAGATGGTGCTGTGAGGTGGAGAGAACTGTTAGCCTCTTCGCTTCTGTGAGGGGGAGGCTGCCGTCGTCGCTGCGGGAAGCGACACTCGGGTTCCTCCTGGCTTCCCTGAGGTGCAGTGCGGGAAGATGTGCCGAGCCCAGGAATCTGCAAGCTTAAAAGAGCCCTGCCTTTTAAGTAATTAAACCATGTCCATTTAACCGTGCTTGCTTAGAGCAAGTAGCACACAGGCACCTGTAGAGAACACATTGCCCATGGGCTGAAGCAGGAAACGGCTCCCGCCTCCTGCCGTCCCCCCACTCCCAGCTTGCCTCTAGAGGAAGGAGCCCCTTCCACGAACTCCGGGTTTCTCCCTGGTTCTGAGTAAGGAGCTCGGGTAGTTGCTTTACCAGTCTCAGCTCTAACGGGAGGTGAGGACGTGGCTCCCATGTGCTCTCCTCCCCACCCTCCACCCACAGCATGCCTGCCCCAGTGACCCCGACTCACCTGCCACTGTGTCACAAGGGTTGCGTTCAGAATTCACGTCGTCACAATAGCGGAGTCACAGGGAGCGTTGCTATACTTTCTTCACAACCTTGAAAACAAAGCAGTGAGTTTAATTAAAGTGTAGAAGCACTTGGAAAGTTCAGATAGTGTGGCTGGGTTTACAGTGATAACCAAATCTTTTCTGTCCCCTTCACTGACTGCCCTGGGGCAAATAGCTTCTGATTCGAGTTAATTATCTCTACATCTTTAAGTACTGTGCTCGTAACTTACATTTCTTGACTCATGTTGACAGTGCAGGGGCTCCATACCCTCTCTCCAGAAGGTTCCCCGCTCCCGACTTCACCTGGTGATTCAGGAGCCGTGCTGGAGTCCTCTCTACTTGGAATAGTAATTCTCACAGAGGACCTGGCATGGAATCACCGGGCGGCTTGCTGAAGCACAGGCCCTGGTCCGAGGAGTTTCTCAAACACTGGGTCTGAACGAGGCCTAAGCATAAGTGGTTTTTTTTTTTTAATCTGGCTCTGCCGCACAGGCTGGAGTGCAGTGGCACGATTTCAGCTCACTGCAGCTCCACCTCCCGGGTTCAAGCCCTCTGCGTCAGCCTCCCGAGTGGCTGGGATTATAAGCGTGCGCCACCACACCTAGCAAATTTTTGTATTTTTAGCAGAGGTGTGGTTTTACCATGTCGGCCAGGCTGGTCTTGATACTCCTGGCCTCAAGTGCCTCCGCCCACCTTGGTCTCCCAAAGTGCTGGGATTACAGGCGAGAACCACCGCACCCGGCTGTGCGTAAGCATTTTTGATGTTTTCTGTGGTGCCGATGCTGCTGGTTGCAGGATCCCACTTTGTGACGAGCTCCGTTAGTGTGTGGGGTGTGCTGTGTGTGGCGTGGGGGATTTAGTGGTGGGCGGCTGTTTCTTGGACCCACACTAATGTGCTTCTGGGGATTGCCACTTTGCAGTTGTGTGGCTGTGGGCTGTGACTCAACTTACTAGTGCCTCAGTTTCTCCTGGTAAAGGCTTAGTTTCGTGGCTCCCCCCGATAAGGACTTGATGGACATGGAGGTGTGTCACACAGGGGACGTCATGCCCCTTCTTTGCGTGTTTGCCAGCATGGTGTCTGAGCTGGTCTGGGCTGTGTGTGCGGGGCACTGTGCCAGGTGTTGGGATAGAGATTTAGGAGCTTACAGTCTAGTGAGGTCATTAGTGAGAATGTTGCAATTGTGATTCATGCTTTGAAGAAACCCTGTGGGGGTGCACCTGGGGTGTCCACCGGGGTGAGAGATTCATCTGTTGGGTCCCCCCACACCTGATTCTGTAGCTCTGGACTAGGCCCTGCAAGGAGAGCGAATGTAGAAGCTGCACAGAGACCCTTCTGAGGAGCCAGGAGGTGAGGAGGAGGCAAGCCCACCCTCCCGGGGAGACCCCTCCCAGAGGCAGGCCTAGTGCAGAGCAGGAAAGGCCTTGCTGGCTGCAGCGAGGGGCGTCCTCAGCGTGCAGATGTGCCGCCAAAGCAGACAGGAGCCCCCTGACCTGGGGCTGGCGAGAGCCTCTGCAGTGGAGGCTGCATTGAGGGGGTTGTACTCTCAGGCTGTGAGGCGGGGCTTTCATGCTGGCGTCCAGTCCCGTTCCCTGTCCACTGCCCCTTGCCCACTCCACCTGTAATCAGGACTGTCTTCCTGGAGCCCAAATGTGACACCATCACTCCCCTGAGGGCACCAGTACAGGGTGCCGAACCCACCGGCTGGCTCAGGCCACGTGTCCAGGGCTGCACTGAAGCCCTGCGGCCTCTGCCCAGCGGAGCCTTTGCCCCTAGCCTTCCTCATCCTGTGCCCCTGCATCGAGGCTGGCGCTTTGGTTCCCAGGGTCCTTTCCTGGGAGCCCTCTGTGGGTCCCCAGCCCTCGCTTTTATGTTGACTGGTTGTTTACAGACTGGGCCTTCTGTGTTAAGGGCATTGTTCTAGAGCCTGGGGGTAAACCAAGGGTCTTAACTCTTGGGGAGAGGGGTAATAAATAGGTAGTAAAACGCAGGGAATGATACGTGCTCTGAAGACACCAGCGTGGGTCCCCCGCCAAGGCGAGCCTGGAAATGCCCCGTGGTGTGCGCGGCAGCTGAGGCCGGTGTGGAACCCTCGCCTCTCTGACTCACCCCCTCCTACCATCTTGCCTTGCAGTGGACATCCTCATCATGGATGATGACGACGTCCCCAGCTGGCCTCCCAGCAAGCTGTCCCCGCCCCAGTCCGCGCCCCCAGCCGGCCCCCCTCCCCGGCCGCGGCCGCCCGCCCCTACATCTGCAACGAGTGTGGCAAGAGCTTCAGCCACTGGTCCAAGCTGACACGGCACCAGCGCACGCACACGGGTGAGCGGCCCAACGCCTGCGCTGACTGCGGCAAGACCTTCTCGCAGAGCTCTCACCTGGTGCAGCACCGGCGCATCCACACGGGCGAGAAGCCCTACGCCTGCCTGGAGTGCGGCAAGCGCTTCAGCTGGAGCTCCAACCTCATGCAGCACCAGCGCATCCACACGGGCGAGAAGCCCTACACCTGCCCCGACTGCGGCCGCAGCTTCACGCAGAGCAAGAGCCTGGCCAAGCACCGGCGCTCGCACAGCGGCCTCAAGCCCTTTGTGTGCCCGCGTTGTGGCCGCGGCTTCAGCCAACCCAAGAGCCTCGCGCGCCACCTGCGGCTGCACCCCGAGCTGTCGGGGCCTGGCGTGGCTGCCAAGGTGCTGGCGGCCAGCGTGCGCCGGGCCAAGGGGCCCGAGGAGGCGGCGGACGGCGAGATCGCCATCCCGGTGGGCGACGGCGAGGGCATCATCGTGGTGGGCGCGCCGGGCGAGGGGGCCGCAGCAGCAGCAGCCATGACGGGTGCGGGGGCCAAGGCCGCGGGGCCCCGCTCGCGGCGCGCCCCGGCCCCCAAGCCGTACGTGTGCCTGGAGTGCGGGAAGGGCTTCGGGCACGGGGCCGGGCTCCTGGCTCATCAGCGGGCGCAGCACGGGGGACGGGCTCGGGGCGGCGGGCGGTGAGGAGCCGGCGCACATCTGCCGTGGAGTGCGGGGAGGGCTTCGTGCAGGGCGCCGCGCTCCGCAGACACAAGAGGATCCACGCGGTGGGTGCGCCCGCGGTCTGCAGCAGCTGCGGACAGAGCTACTACCAGGCCGGTGGGGAAGAGGAGGAGGAGGATGAGGAGGAGGAGGGTGCGGGTGGGCGGTGCCCCCGAGTGCCGCGCTGGGGAGGGCCGGTAGGGGTGGGGGCCCGGGGGGGGGGGCAGGGCCCCTCGGGCTTGGCGGGAATGACCACCATGTGCGAGACCAGGAGACCCAGGGAGAAGCGGCCAAGGGTGCGATGGACCCCGCGGCAGGCGTCCGGGGTCCCCGTCCCTCCTCCTGCCCCCTCACTGTCCACGTGGGCACCGGGGGCCATCAGGAGGGCTAGTTCAGTTTTCCGCCTTGAGACTGCCCCCTCAGCCTGGCCCGCCCTCCTAAGTTCTCGGCCTGCGAGCCAGAGACGGACAATGGCAAGAACTGTAGCAGCCAGGGTCTCAAGCAGCAAAGGCCTTTTCCCTCCCTCCCTCCCCCGGGGGGTAGGGTGCTGCAAGGAAGGGAGAAATCAAGCCCTTTGCAGTTTAGAGGTTCCCAGAGAGGGAAGGGAAATAGGGGCCCCTTTTTAGAATTTTCTTTAAATCAGCCCACCTTTTGATTCCCCCCGCCTCCCCCTCAAAAATCCTTTATTTTTTTCCTGCTCTCTGGGTCCCATCGTTTCTTAGAGCTCAAGTCGTTGCTTCCCCTCCTGGATTCCGGGTAGCAGAGGCTGCTCCTGTGCCCAGCGAAGCCCCGCAGGGGCGGGTGCCCATTTGTCCCTGGCCTGGGCGGGCCTCGTGGAGGAAGGGGGGTAGATCAATAAATGGCACTATCCAAACGTCTCCTCGGCGTGGTTTTTGAGTTTGGGAGGGGTAAACAGAGGCTCCTGCCGGGGCAGCAGCAGCAGCAGAGTGGTGGGAGGGACCCGTGGAGAGCACTGGGCAGGAGCAGCCTGGCCCAAGTATCCTCACTGCAGTGGCAGTTCACAGGGCTTGGAAGCCCTTTGCGGATGGGTCGCGGTTGGGGCCAGGTGTACGCGCTGCTGTGGAAGGAGCCCCACACAGCCTCAGCCACGCTCTTACAGGGGCAGCCAGCTTTCCCCACTTTCCTGACTCCCACCCCTAACCTCAAAAGCACCCTCCTCCTGCCTCCCGGGAGGCTCAGCCTGCAAAACGTACACATCTCCGTGGCTGGGCCCGTGTAGGGGCAGTCCCGCAGTTGCCTCTCCCCTGCAAAGAAGGCTGGGAGAGGGGGACCGCCCGGGACAGGACACCCCAACGGGAGGAGGAGGGTGTGCTCAGCTGTCTGCTGCAGGGACAAGCCAGCCATGGCCTTCGGGGGAGGGCAGGGGTGCCACAGCCCAGCCCAGCGCTTAGGGCGCTTCAGGCACTGTGCGTGCCTGAGGGACTTGGTCACATGGAGTATCTCTGCCCTGCCAGGTGAGTGCTGCTGTTCATTACGAGGGGGCAGCGCAGGGAGGACTCACCTGTGGCAACAGAGTTCCTGGACCCATAGCCGAGGTCCTGAGGACCCATGTTCCTGGGGCCATGGGAGGCTGCAGTGAGGGTTCCAAAGGGGCGTTTCCCACCTGGCCGAGGCGCAGTTACTCAGGAGCAATGGAAGGAGGCACACTGCAGGCAGGCGTCTTTGACTTCGGGGTTGGGTGGTTGAGGGGAACTTGAAGGAGAAAGTTGGATTTCCAGTTAGAGCCCTGTATCTGCCCTTTCACACCCTGATGTGCTTGAGCAGGGTCCTGGGGCCTCATCTGGAGGATGGGGACTCAGAAACCAGGGCCACTGAAGGTCTACAGATCCTGAAGGATTTGTCGGAGGATGAGGGAGTGATTGTGGGTCAGAAAAGCACATTCTCAGGTGGCCAGTGCCTTGCTGAGATAACTGGCATTACATTTCAGTTTATTTCCGAATTTCAGGTCACTCAAAAGGAGGGGGTGAAACTTGGATTTGTTCAGAGCAGGCTGGGTTAGCAGAGACTGAGGAAGCATCGCTCAGTGCCCCTACGATCATTCTGTGGAGCCTTGGGCGCTCCTGGAGGCCTGGGAGGATGAGAGGTGCCATGTAAGAGTCAGGGACACGGAGTCTCAGGCCTGCCTTCTCACCTGCCCTGGTAAATGATAGCAGGAACTGACACCTAAAGCTAGAAAGACCCAGGGCCAGTCTCTACCCTGCCCCTTCAGGCTGTGTGACCCTGGGCAAGTGGCCTCAACTCTGACCCTTGGTTTCCTGCCCTGTGGAAAGAAGAGCTTGCCTGCCTTGTGTGACTGTGTGTGGGGAGGGGGGATTCCCAAACCTGTGTTTACTCACTAGAGGTGCTGTGCCTTCCCAGCCATGAGCAAAGATGCCGGGAGGGGAGCCCAGCTCTAATCCAGGCTCTGCACTCAGCCCCCAGGCTGCAGTTCACTCTGTAATCCAGAACTCAGCCGGCTCATATAACCACCATATCAGCTTGCACTGAACCCAGCAGTGGACCTGGGCTCTGGTGTCACATGGCATCCATCGGTGTATTGATGCCCCTGGGTGGTTATCAGCCACCCCTCACTCATACGGCAAATGTCTTTTGGGCACCAAGTTTGTGCCTATTGGGCGCTGTGTAGGTCTCAGGTAGAGAAAGGAATGCGGGTTCTAAGGGCACCTGCTGTCAGCCCTGTCGTGGCACCTGCGCTGGAGCAGGTCACCCGGGTCAAGGTGAGGCTGGGCAGCAGTCCGTGCTCACGAACCCTTTAACGAATTACATGTTTATGGGGTACATCTTTCCTGCGAGGGACTCTGCTAAGCCTGGGGGCACAGCAGTGACCTCAACAGGCACAATCTCTGCCCTTGTGGGGGGTGGGGAGTGGCTGAAAGGGGACATGCACAGCTAAGGCCTGAAAGGACAGAATGAGGCTCCTGGCCGGGCGTAGTGGCTCACACCTGTAATCCCAGCACTTTGGGAGGCCAAGGCAAGCAGATCACTCGAGGTCAGGAGTCTGAGATCAGCCTGGCCAACATGGAGAAACCCCATCTCTAGTAAAAATACGAAATTAGCTGGGCGTGGTGGCCCATGCCTGTAGTCCCAGCTACTCAGGAGGCTGGTGCAGGAGAATCACTTGAACCTGGGAGGCAGAGGTTGCACTGAGCCGAGATGACGCCATTGCACTCCAGCCTGGGCAACGAGTGTAACTGTCAAAAAAAAAAAAAAAAAAAAAAGTGGGGGAGCTCCCAGGAGGCAGGACCTAGAGGAGTCCTGGGCATGGGGCAGGTGTGACAGGCAGTCCCACGGGAGGGGGGCAGACAGGTGAGGGGAAAGGGACCCTCCACCAGCTTACTCTCCCCAGCCTGAAGGCAGCGTTCATCTGGAAATGTTTACTCCATATATGCTCATTTCCCTTAGGGTAGCCTGGAGAGTGTAGGTTCCAGGGAATATTGATGTTTGGAGAAAACAGGATCTTTTGTTCAAACAACCTGGGAAAATGCTGGATTCTTTTTTTTGTGCGTGTGTGTTTTTGAGATGGAGTCTCACTCTCACCCAGGCTGGAGTGTGGTGGTGCGATCTTGGCTCACTGCAATCTCTGCCTCCCGGGTTAAAGCGATTCTTTCTCAGCCTCCCAAGTGGCTGGGACTACAGATGCCCGCCACCACACTTGGCTCATTTTGTATTTTTAGTAGTGACCAGGTTTCACCATATTGGCCTGGCTGGTCTCGAACTCCAGACCTCAAGTGGTTCACTCACCTCAGCCTCCCAAAGTGTTGGGATTACAGGTGTGAGCCACTGTGCCCAGTCGGATTTAGGATTTTTCACAAAACAGTACTTGGCATGTGGAAGGCGCTCAGCCAAGATTTAGTTGACCAGATGAATTATAAAAATAGCCCCCCACACCCTCCTGGCCCAGAGCTTTTCACCATATTCTGTATACCCAGATGGGGCTGGGGGCTAGGGCAGGGGTAGGTGATAGCATGCAGCATTTTCTGAGCTTGTTCTGTCAGGAAACCTCCCATTTATAGAGCATCTTGGAGCTGCTGTACTCCAGGTCATCCTTAGAGAAGTGCATGCATGTTGTGTGTGTCTCTGCATGTATGAGTGCATGCCTGTGTAGGTCTGTGTCTGTGCATGGTGTGTCTATCCCTGTGCATGTGTGTATCTGTGTGTGTTTGTCAGTGTCCTTCTCCTTGTATCTGTCTCGAAGAGGCTGTGGGTAGGGGACACAGTTTCCTCTGGCACCACTGGTTTTGCTGCCTCTCCTGCCTTGATAGATAAGTCTATGTAGAAACTCCCTAGCTTGGCCAGGCACTGTGGCTCCTGCCTGTAATCCCAGCACTTTGGGACACTGAGGTGGGCCGGTCACAAGGTCAGGAGTTCGAGACCAGCCTGGCCAAAATGGCGAAATCCTGTCTCTACTAAAAATATAACAATTAGCTGGGTGTGGCGGCGGGCGCCTATAATCCCAGCTACTCGGAAGGCTGAGGCAGGAGAACTGCTTGAATCTGGGAGGCGGAGGTTGCAGTGAGCCGAGATCACACCATTGCACTCCAGCCTGGGCCAACAAGATCGAAACCCCTTCTCAAAAAAGTAAATAAAATTTCCTATCTTCTGGTGCCCGTCTTTCAGCACCACGGACAGAGGTTCCCCCATCATCCCCAAGCCCCCAGCTGGGTCTCCCATGATGGAGCTGACTTTAATGCAAACATACTCTCTTTTAAAGCCTCCTGACCACTTCGAAAGCGGCATTCCCATTTTACAGATAAGGGAACAGAGGCTTTGGGGAGGTTAAATATTTCTCCAGGCTCTCCCAGCTGGTAAGTAGCAGAGCTTAATACTCAGAATCTAATGCCAACACGTCCATCGGTCTCTGTGTACCTTAAGAGATGCTTGTGAAGTGGGGGTGGCCACTAGCCACGAGAGCAGTAGACGGGACGGACAGCCTCATTCAGGCTGGTGGCGACTCTGGTGGTGACAAATAAGATTTTTTAAAAAAATGAATGGATACTTGGAGGAAGAGATTACTCACAACTCAATCTGAGATTCCTCATTCCTCTCCCAGCATTATGCCTTGAAATACTGAGTGAATCTACAAGTGGGTTTTAAAAATAAATTTATCACCGGGCACAGTGGCTCATGCCTGCAATCCCAGCACTTTGAGAGACCTAGGTGGGTGGATCACCATATGTCAGGAGTTTGAGACCAGCCTGGCCAACATGGTGAAACCTCATTTCTAATAGAAACAAAAAATTAGCCAGGCGTGGTGGTGGGTGCCTGTAATCCCAGCTTCTCTGGAAGCTGAGGCAGGACAATCACTTAAACCCAGGAGGCAGAAGCTGCAGTGAGCCGTGGTCACACCATTGCCCTCCAGCCTGGGCAACAAGAGCGAGACTCCGTCTAAAAAATATATAAAATAAATTTATCAAATGGAAGCAAACCTTGCATATTATTCTGCCACTTGCATATCTGTATCATGTATCATCTATGCATCTGTCAACTATATCATCTATCATTTATATACCAGTCCATCTTCTGTTGTCATTCCATCTATGTATCAATCATCTGTATCATCTGCCATCTACATGTAGCTGTCATTTATGAGTCATCCATCATCTATTATTGTACCATCTATCCATGTTATCTATCATGTATAATCTGTTATCTACCTATATCATGTATGTATCATCTATTATCTACTTATATAGGTGTGTATCAATTTACCACCTACCTCTGTAGTATGTATCTGTGGTCTCCCTACTTTTACCATCTATTTCCAATAATCTATTTGTGTACTATCATCAACTGTCTAGCTGTGTATGTATCTATCAGCTAGATGTATGGATTTATGTATCTGTGATTGTTCCAGAGAGGCCTATCTACATTTCTTTAAAAAACACTTTCAAAGTGTTCCTTTGTGCGGATACAGTGTTTACTTCCTGACTGATGTGCAGTCGGCCTGTTGCTCATCTGCTACTGTAGCAATGCAGCAGGAAGAATCCAGCCAAGTCTGACTCACACCCTGTGCTGCCTGTCCTGGCAGGAACTGCAGGATGAAGGTCAATGTGCAATTGGATCCCAGCAGATCCGGCTGTATCACCCTCCCCCAGAGGTCAGACGCTCATCATGTCCCCAAGAGTGTATGAAGTGACTGTCTCCTACCTATTCTTCGCACTGAGGGGCCTGGATATGGCCGACACCCAAGACTCCAGGGAGCAGGGTGATGTTTTAATGTGTACTGCTGTGTGCCAGGTGCTTCATTACTACCTCGTGTAGACCCGACGTGGTGGCTCACGCCTGTCATCCCAGCACTTTGGGAGGCCAAGGTGGGAGGATCACCTGAGGTCAGGAGTTTGAGACCAGCCTGGCCAACATGGTGAAACCCCGTCACTACCACAGATCCAAAAATTAGCCGGGCGTGATGGTGGGCACCTATAATCCCAGCTACTGGAGAGGTTGAGGCAGGATAATCGCTTGAACCTGGGAGGCGGAAGTTGCAGCAAGTCGAGATCGTGCCACTGCACTCCAGCCTGGGTGACAGAGCCAGACTCCGTCTCAAAACAAAACAACCTCGTTTAACTCTCTGCTCTACAGACAGGGAAGCATGCTCAGAGGGAAAGGACTTATCCAGGACTTCAGACGAGACACAGGGAAGCTAGTTTCCGCCACCTGGCTTTGCCTGCACTGTTTCGACATGGCTGGATCTTGCTAGTCACAGAGAAGCAAGCCGGCTCAGAGAAGTGAAGCCACTCACCTTAGATCACATGCTCAGTAAGTGAGGAACCTGATTCAAACTCCGGACGGTCGGACCCCACGCCGAACTGCTGTGACGCTGCGTGCTGCCTGGCAGAGCTGCCCTCCCACTCGGCATCCGCTCCAGGCACTGGGGACGCAGCAGGGCAGACACTCAAGTCCCTGCCCCTCCCGCCCTCCCACTCGGCATCCGCCTCAGGCACTGGGGGATGCAGTGGGGCAGACACGCAAGTCCCTGCACTCGGACACAGACCGCGGCCTTCAGACCAGGAAGCCAGCTGGGTGGAGGATCCCCTTCCTCTCACCCATGTCTGTCTGGATCTCACTTCCCAAAAGACCTGCCCCCCCACATGGCTGCCTGTCACACCAACCAATGCCCAGGATGTCCTCCATGTCTCATATCCGGGGAGACTTTTTGTTTTTTTTTTTTTTTTTTTTTTAGCCAAAGTCTCACTCTGTCACCCAGGCTGGAGTGCAGTGGTGTGGTCCCAGCTCACTGCAACCTCCATCTCCCAGGTTCAAGCAATTCTCCTGCCTCAGCCTCCTGAGTAGCTGGGACTACAGGCCTACGCCACCACGCCCCACTAATTTTTGCATTTTTACAAGAGACAGGGTTTCACCATATTGGACAGGCTGGTCTCAAACTCCTGACCTTGTGATCTGCCTACCTCGGCCTCCCAAAGTGCTGGGATTACAGGCATGAGCCACCACACTTGGCCCGGGGAGCCTCTTTTTGTGCCTTCAACCCTCAGCTGTGTGTGTCCCCTCCCAGCAAATCCCCCGCCCCATGAGGGCAGAGATCATGCCTGTCAAGGTCACCGCTGCATCCCCTAGCTCGGCAGAACCCCTGGCAGAAGGAGGTGCCCGATAAACACGGACAAGTAAGTGGACAGTGACTCAGTGGGAGAAGCTGAGTCATGAAGGATGAGGGGAACTTCCAAGGGGAGTTGAGGAAGCCCAGTCCAGGCAGGGCCACGGCCAGGGAGAGGCCCTGTGCGGTGGGACGCCAGAAGCACTTGTCCAAATGCAACAACCAAAAATACAAAGTGTCCCAGCTGGAACAAAGCTTAGCTGGAAGGAGGCGGTTAGGATAGGAAAGCAGATTGTGGCGGCCCCTAGTGACCAGGCCACATGCCGTGGCCGTCATCAGCACTGTGAGAGCCAAGCCCCTCCAGCCCAGCTGTCCCCTGGTGACCAGGCCACATGCCGTGGCCATCATCAGCACTGTCAGACCCAAGCCCTTCCAGCCCAGCTGTCCCTAGTGACCAGGCCACACGCTGTGGCCATCATCAGCACTGTCAGACCCAAGCCCCTCCAGCCCAGCTGTCTCTAGTGACCAGGCCACACGCTGTGGCCATCATCAGCACTGTCAGACCCAAGCCCCTCCATCCCAGCTGTCTCTAGTGACCAGGCCACACGCTGTGGCCATCATCAGCACTGTCAGACCCAAGCCCCTCCATCCCAGCTGTCTCTAAGTGACCAGGCCACATGTTGTGGCCATCATCAGCACTGTCAGACCCAAGCCCCTCCAGCCCAGCTGTCCCTAGTGAGCAGGCCACACGTTGTGGCCATCATCAGCACTGTCAGACCCAAGCCCCTCCAGCCCAGCTGTCCCTAGTGAGCAGGCCACATGCTGTGGCCATCATCAGCACTGTCAGACCCAAGCCCCTCCAGCCCAGCTGTCTCTAGTGACCAGGCCACACGCTGTGGCCATCATCAGCACTGTCAGACCCAAGCCCCTCCAGCCCAGCTGTCCCTAGTGACCAGGCCACACGCTGTGGCCATCATCAGCACTGTCAGACCCAAGCCCCTCCAGCCCAGCTGTCCCTAGTGACCAGGCCACACGCTGTGGCCATCATCAGCACTGTCAGACCCAAGCCCCTCCAGCCCAGCTGTCTCTAAGTGACCAGGCCACATGTTGTGGCCATCATCAGCACTGTCAGACCCAAGCCCCTCCAGCCCAGCTGTCCCTAGTGACCAGGCCACACGCTGTGGCCATCATCAGCACTGTCAGACCCAAGCCCCTCCAGCCCAGCTGTCCCTAGTGACCAGGCCACATCTTGCTCTGTCAGCAGGCTGGAGTGCAGTGGCACCATCTCGACTCACTGCAACTTCTGCCTCCTGGATTCAAGTCATTCTCCTGCTTCAGCTTCCCAAGGAGCTGGGACTACAGGACCTACCACCATGCCTGGCTAATTTTTCGAATTTATTTTTCACTGTGTTAGCCAGGTCTTCATCTCCTGACCTCATGAGATGCCCACCTCAGCCTCCCAAAGTGCTAGGACTACCCCGCATAATTCACCATGCCTGGCTGGAAAGCTTTTTAAAATTGCCTATTCCAGGCTTCACCTGGGTTCTGCTATACCAGAATCAGCCATGGGGCCCAGGAACCCGAAGCTTGCTCTCTCCCCAGTTTTGAGACAGTCTCTCTGCCACCCAGACTGGAGGGCAGTGGCGTGACTGCACGTCACTGCAACCTATCTCTCCTGGGTTCAAGTGATACTCATGCCTCAGCCTCCCAAGTAGCTGGGATTACAGGTGTGTGTTACCATAGCCAGCTAATTTTTTTTGTTTTTAGTAGAGATGGGGTTTCACCAGGTTGGCCAGGCTTGTCTTGAATTCCTGACCTCAGGTGATCCATCTGCCTTGGGCCCCTAAAGTGCGGGGATTACAGGCATGAGCCACCGTGCCCGGCCAAAATTCTTGCTTTTTGGAGAGAGCATCCACGTTTTCATTTTGCACCTGGACCTCCAGATTCTTGGTTGATTCTATTATGGCAATGAAGAATAAAACCACAGATAGGGAATAAAACCACATTCTTGGGTGTCTGCAAAACAGCTGTCACTCCAATGGAACCCAAAAGCGGCTAATACCTTCTCGGCACTGCTGACGCGGATTTCCCGTGGACCAGTCCCAGCCAGTGATGGGACGGAGAAATGCTGGGTGCTGGTGAGGGAGGGCTCCCTGCCTCATGCGGACTCAGGCTGTGTCTCAGGCTGGTGCCCAGGAAACATCTGGCTGCATCTGGAGACTTCCGTGGTTGTCACAACTGGGGCAGGGAAGTCACCTGGCAGGTAAAAGCAAAGACAAAACTGAACACCCTACCACCCCCAGGCAGACCCCGACGTGGCAGCGGCCGGGCCCATGGTCAGCAGGGCCTGGGTGAGAAAACCCACAGTGGGGGATGGTGGGGGAAGCCCACCTGGCTCCCCACTGAAGCACCTGCTTCCTACCAGAGACGACGCTCTGCCGCCACCCAGCGGGCATCCGGGAAAGAGCGGCACAGGGAGCCCTTGGGATTCTCTGACCCTGGAATTGCCTCCCCAGGACACCGACTCTGGGGAGTGTCTCCTCGTTGACAGCACGTACACATTCCGTTCCACGCGGCTTCAAGCATTAGAGCTCGAGTGGCTCCACACACATCCCAGCTACAGAGCATGGCAGGCGGACGGAAGTGAATTCTCGATCGTGTGACTCGTGGGTGAGGAAAGGGTCCTTCCCCAGCCCGGATCAGCAGGGAGGCACGCCCCTACCCTGCTCACAGTGCAATGTGCCAGGCGGTGTGGGGCCTGGGACTCCCCGCGGTTGCCCTCCAGGACCGGGTTCTCCGTCATCCTGTGGCTCTTCCCTCCCTGCTGTACAAGTATTAAAAAAAAAAAAAAAAAAAAGACTGGGCGTAGTGGTACACGCCTGTAATCCCAGCACTTTGGGAGGCCGAGGCAGAGGCGGGGGGATCACCTGAGGACCGGAGTTTGAGACCAGCGTGGCCAGCATGGTGAAACCCTGTCTCTACTAAAAGTACAAAAATTAACTGGGTGTGGTGGCATGCACCTTTAATTCCAGCTACTTCGGAGACTGAGGCAGGAAAATCTCTTGAACCCAGGAGGTGAAAGTTGCAGTGAGCTGAGATCACGCCACTGCATTCCAGCTTGAGTGACAGGAGCAAAACTGTCTCAAAAATTTAAAAAGCTCGGAGGCAGGTGGCCTGAATGTGCAGTTTCCTAACACTCTGCCGTCATCAGTCTTCTGGCCGCGCCTCCCGCACACAGCAAACTTGCTGCATGAAAGAAGCAAGCGAGACAGGAAGCTTGGGAAGAGCACTCAGAAGGTCCAGTTTCTCCCTCCTCACCACACCACCTGAGTAACTCCCTCTACCCTAGGAGATGGCTAAGGGGCCCAAGAGAAAGAAACCTGTAGCAGAGCCCAAGAAACCTGGCTCCCGGGCCTGGCCTCAGAGCTTTCAGTAATAGGGAGGACACCTTGCTTTCCACCCAACTTCTCGTTTCTTACTGTAAACTGCTAAAGTACAGGATGAAGTAATGATGAGTCTGTAGAAATCCTGCGTGCTGGACACTGCCCTCAGGCTGATGGAGCAAGACAAAGGTCTCTGTTCTCCCAAAACGTATTCCCTTCTAGAAGACCTTCCTGAACCACAGGTGTTCCGATCGCTAAAATGGCACGTTAGCAAAAGACTACAACTGTTCTATTTTTGCCTTTTCCAACACGCAGCAGGGAGTAGAGCACAGCTTTCTGCTTGTATGAAGTGCTGCATCTGACTCTAGGCGGTCCCATGATCCTCCTTCTGGTGCATCCCCTTCCCGCGAGTGTGGGGAGGAGCTTGTAACTTACTTCGATCCAAACAGAATACGGCAGCATTGATGGGATCTGACTTCTGTGATGACATGAGACTGTCCGTCTTGAGTGACTGACTGCCTCGTTGGCTGTGAAGACGCCATCTGCCACATGGAGAAGAGCAAGCAGCAGAGAGCTCGGGATGGCCGGGGACAGACAGTTGAGAAGCCGAGGGCCCCAGTCCAGCAGCCTGAAAATAGATAGATGCTCCCAGAACCCACGTGAACTTGGAAGAGGTCCTTGCCTTGGTTGGGTCTCAGATGAGACCACAGCCCTGGTCAACACCTTCACTGCAGCCCCGAGACCCTCTTGACAGAGGATCCAGCCCAGTTGTATCTCGACTCAGACACTGAAATCATGTGTGTTTTAACAGAACATGTGTTTATTTGCTTATTGTTTTTTTTTTTTTTTTTTTTTTTTGAGAGACGGTATCGCTCTGTTACCCAGGCTGAAGCGCAGTGGGGTGATCTCGGCTCACCACAACCTCCGCCTCCTGGGTTCAAGCGATTCTCCCACCTCAGCCTCCCGAGTAGCTAAGATTACAGGTGAGCGCCACCACACAGTACCCAGGGGGATGCAGTTAGGAGGGAGAAACTGGACTTTGAGTGATCTTCACAAGCCCGTCTCCACCTGCGGACACTTTCCTCTTCCATGCAAGCTTTGCCGTCGGTGGGATGGGTGGCCAGAAGGTAATCATGGCAAAGTGCTGGGAAGCTGCAGATGCAGGCCACCTGCCTAAGTTTTTTTCTTTCTTTTGTGGTCATGTCATTAACAGCAACGAACAATTAATACAAGTAGGTAAATATTGGAGTGAGTGTTCCAAGCCCCTTCCAGAGCTGCTTTGCAGAGATTCATCTCTTCCTGAAACTGATTCTGTAAGGTGAGTACAATGTTTTCTGTTTTACAGGTAAGAAATCAAAAGCCCATAGAGGTTGACATTTGTATAGTATCACGAAAGTCAGTCAGAAGAGCCAGACTTTGAACACAGGTCAGCATCAAAAACTTGAAGCCGGCTAAGGCAGGAGAATCGCTTTAACCCGGGAGGCAGAGGTTGCAGTGAGCCGAGATCATGCCATTGCACTCCAGCCTGGGTAACAGAGGGAGACTGTCTCAAAACAAAACAAAAAACCTTGAAGCTGGGCACGGTGGATCACACCTGTAGTTGCAGCACTCCGGGAGACTGGGGATGGAGGATCACCTGAGCCCAAGAGTCCAAGACTACCCTGGGCAAGATAGCGAGATGTTTCAAAAAAGTAATAAATAAAACATTGTTTCTAAACTTGGCTTCTCCTGTTGACCTTCCCTTTGGCCGTAATTTTACAAAGTGGAGTATTTGTAACTGTTGAGGGTGGGGTAGGCAGCAGTGCTCAAGACACAGAAGGAGAGCATTATGTATTTTTAGCTACACATAAGGTGATACACCTTCAAGAAGACTAACACAGTAATGCTTTGCTAACACAAGTACTAATGGCGGCTTCCTTGCCCTGTCTCTATTTTACGTGGGCATGTGTCCTATGTGGGAGCAAAGGTATTCTAAAGATGGAAACTCTGATTCAGAAGGGCTAACTCTCCTCTCACTCCTCTACCCAGTCACCTCCTACACCCATCACACTGGTCCAATGGCCAAGTGTTTTATAAATAAACACTCCCAGAACACACGTTTTTAAAAGTATTCCTGCAAAGACACCACGGATTGAAGATAATGCTGATACTACACGTACAGATGAACTACAGAGCTGACGTCTCTCCTACACCCGGTACAAACTTTACTAGCTCAACTGCAGTGGGGAGCAGAAAGGGGGAGGCCAGTCCCTGTCTAGTATGTGCTGACAGGGAATGAGGCCAAAACATTTCCCGGTTTAAAGGGGTGGCTGGAGTTATAGATTTACACACAGCACAGTGAATGGCTCGTGCAAGGTGGTTTTATGGTAGAGTCAACATTTCAGTTAGTAGAATGAACCCTAGAAATGGATTTCCTGGGTCTGAATGGCAGCTCTGCTACTTACTGGCTGTTTTTTTGTTTTTGTTTTTGTTTTTTGAGACGGAGTCTCACTGTGTCACCCAGGATGGAGTACAGTGGTGCGATCTCAGCTCACCACAACCTCCGCTCCCGGGGTTTGAGCAATTCTCCTGCCTCAGCCTTTGCAGTAGCTGGGATTATAGGCGTGTACCACCTTGCCCGGCTAATTTTCTATTTTTTATTAGAGACAGGGTTTCACCATGTTGGCCAGGCTAGTCTCGAACTTCTGACCTCAGATGATTTGCCTGCCTCGGCCTCCCAAAGCACTGGAATTACAGGTGTGAGCCACCGTGCCCAGCATGACTGTGTTTTCATATTTTCCGCACCTCAATGTCCTCATCTGTAAGATGGAAGCATAAAAGACACTGACCTCTAGGGTGTTGTAAACAGCAAATAAGTTAATTCACAGTGCTTAGGGCAGAGCATGGCACACAGTAATGGCTGTGTTAGTTATAATTCATCATCATCATGTAGAGAAAGACACAAGAAATCATAGAAAGTACATTTTGGAAAGCACGCAGCACTAAGAAAGGATGAGTTCATGTCCTTTGCAAGGACACAGATGAAGCTGGAAACCATTCTCAGCAAACTGACACAAGAACAGAAAACCAAACACCCCATGTGCTTACTCATAAATGGGTATTGAACAATGAGAACATACACATGAACACAAGGAGGGGGAGCATTACACACTGGGGCCTCTTGGGGGAGTGGGGTGGGGCTAGGGGAGAGACAGCAGGTGGTGGGGGGATTGGGGAGGGATAACATTAAGAGGAAAACCTAATGTGGATGACGGTAGGGGATGGAGGCAGCAAACCACCACGGCATATGTTTACCTATGTAACAATCCTGCACGATCTGCACATGCACCCCAGAACTTAAATAATAAAACAAATTTAAAAAGGATGTAAGAGTTTTCCACTCTCCTAGGAAGAGACTGATGTTTCTGTAGCCATGGTAACAAGGAGCTACCCAGACAGGTTTAAATCCAGTCAGTTGATCCAAGGCAACTCACCTCAGTGAACGTGCCTTTGCAGACCAACCAACCGCTGCCCTTTGCATCTGAAATTCAGCCAGTCAGGGATGCACTCTGATAAACACACCTGTGCCAATCAGCCTCACACGAGTAACCACAGGCCAGCTCATACCATCAAGATTCAATCTCATTCTGTACCTCCCCAAATTCCTACCTACGATCAGAAGTCTGCTCTACTCAGACTGCGGTAGACCAGCGTTCATTACACTGAGCAATACATTTGGCTCTATGCTTATAGGCCTGATATGGAGTGATAGTCACACCATCCCTTGGTGTTCAGGTATGTGCTTCAAAGCCAGTAGTTGTGGTACCCAAATTTGGAGGCCGCTTTTGAGGATCTAGGTTCTCCCAACCTCTCTGCTCCTAAACCATATCCCCTAACTAGCTAAGAAAACCACTTGACACCTTTTCCAAATGCTCTGTGTTTATTTCATTCCCTCTGTGTGCTCTGAGGTAGGCCAGACATTTCGCAGATACTGAGGCCCTATGATTTGAAGGTCACCAGCCTTCAAATCCAATAACCAAGGTATATATAGAACACAGAAGAATCACTAGCACTGAGGGCTTTGTGAGAATCAGAAATCATTCTCCATCTATGAGAAGGAACTCCCAGGCATGACTTGCTCTGAGACAAGAGTTTCTCACGGTCCTCCATCAGATGAGTGTGAGTGGGGCAGGTTTCTGTATCTTCAGTTTTTCCACCAGTACCGGTCATCTTCATCAAAAGAATACCAACTACCGTCAATTACCATCCGAGGCTTGAGCAGCTGCACTTCCTCCAGAAGCTTCCTGATTTGCACAGGGTACTGCCATTTCCACAGCCTAGGGAGGCAGAGAGGGGACTCATTACTGAGACATTGCTTTAAACCCTTCTCCCCCTTCCCCAAAATTCCTGGAAGCCTCAAGGACATCAAACCTTTTCTTGTACTCTTAAGGAACAGTAGTAAAATGTGCCCCCAAAGAGTTAAAGAAACCAGTGACTAACAGAAATTCTTGAGTTTGCAGGACAGCAGAAGAGAAACAGCTTGCTGAAACACAGAGACTCCTCTGTTCCACTTACGAGTTGAAAGAACTGCTTGAAATTGGTTAGAAGCAGTACGGCAGATTGGAGTTTGCACAGAATGACCTTGCTGATGTCACAGCCTGAATTTCCACCATACTAACTCTCCCTAAAGTGGCACATGCAACCCGTGAGGGAGCATGAGCAGGTAATTATGAATGTCCAAGGACTTTCCAGACCTCCTCTTTTCTTCTAATCACCTCCTAATCTCACAATCTATTCCCTGAACCTCTTCTAATAAAAAATACTGCCTTGAAGCCAGCATGGGGAGACAGATTTGAGTTGGACTCGTCTCTTTGTGAGTTGACTTGTAATAGTACCATTTATTCCCCCCTCCAATCTCCAATGTCACAGTATTGGCTTCTATCACATCAGGCAGTGAGCCTCTTTTGCTTTTAACTGTACCATGTTCTCTATAGAATAAAAGCAATTCTCTGCATGTAAAGAAACTTGGACATGTCAGACTATTCAGTTTTTTTTTTTAAGTCTCATGAGATCTGATATGCTGAGCTTTTAAAGGCATCTGCTCCTCACAACAGTCTTAACAGTCTTAAGAGGCAGATATGATCCTTCAGTCCATTCACAAATTCCTTCCTCAGTCTCTGTGCCAGGTCCTGTTACAGGGTTTGAGGAGGTACAGTAAGTTCTCCCTTCATGTCATTGATTGGAAACAGTGACTTTAAGCAAAACTACAGCAGGTTCCTGAAGAACATCATTCCCTTTGGAGTCATTGTTATAATAACGAGAAAACACTGGTTTCATTACACATCATGTTGCTTAAAGTCACTGTTTCTAAGAACCTATCAATGACATTAAGTGAAGACTTCCCACATAGGGATGAACAAGACAAAGTTCCCACCATCACCAAGCTTAAAGTCTACTACAGGAGAGAGAAACATATTTACATAGGTACATAGCACCATCCCCATTTCACAGATGGTGAAACAGCACTGCAAAAGGTCAGTCAGTAAATCCAGTTCTGACTTCTATCCTACTTCAACTACTAAGTCCTGTAGTCACCACCAATCTTGTCAACAGCCGTGTTTTCCAATCCAGCTTCCCCATCCTGTCTTCACTTTCCTCCTGTGATCCCAGGGTCCACCACAGCCACTCTTGCCTTCTTCCTGGTTATACCCTTGTGCCAGAACTTGAACCCTGTATAAACTCAACTGCCATCAGCTGGACCATACTGGAGAACATACTCAACTGAGAAATTTTCTACTGATATAAATATACCACAACCAGGTCAGGCATGGTAGCTCATGCCTCTTATCACAGCAGTTTGGGAGGCTGAGATGGGTGGATCACATGAGGTCAGGAGTTTGAGACCAGCCTGGCCAACAAGATGAAACGCTGTCTCTACCGAAAATACAAAAATTAGCCAGGCATGGTGGCGTGCACCTATAATCCCAGCCACTTGGGAGGCCGAGGCAGGAGAATCACTTGAACCCGGGAGATGGAGGTTGCAGTGAGCCAAGATTGCACCACTGCCCTGCAGCCTGGGAGACAGAGTGAGACTCTGTCTCAAAAAAATAAAGAAACTAAGAAACCACAACCAAACTCAAATGGGTTGTCAATGCTGCCAGCAGTATATTTCTCTGGTCGAGGTTTTACTCCCTTCAAGTACAACTGTGTTCCTTCATGCTCAGCTTTATCTCTGAACTCCTATTTGTCTATGAAGTCTATGAATATGAGGTCCTAAATGACAAATTTTTTTTTTTTTTTTTTTTTTTTTTGGACAGAGTCTCACTCTACTGCCCAGGCTGGAGTGCAGTGGTGCAATCTCAACTCACTGCAAGCTCCGCCTCCCAGGTTCAAGCAATTCTCCTGCATCAGCCTCTCAAATAGCTGGAACTATAGGCACCTGCCACCAGGCTCAGCTAATTTTTGTATTTTTAGTAGAGACGGAGTTTCACCATGTTGGTCAGGCTGGTCTTGAACTCCTGACCTCGGGATCTGCCCACCTCAGCCTAAGTGATAGTATCATAAGCATGAGCCACCACACCTGGTGACAAATGCTTTTTCTACCATCAAACACCAAAGACATCTCCAACTGTCACTTTCTCATGAAGGAAACTCCTAGTCTTAAGGGACAGTCCTGAAGAACTTCGGTGAACTCCATCAACTCAGCCCTCCAGACTACAAGGACTGAATGGGAGAAGAAGTTGAAGTGTTGTGAGTTATTTAGTAAACATTTTGCTGGGAGTATTGTTCAGTGGTGTTAAGTGCATTTACACAGCTGTGCAGCCATCGCTACAACCATCTGTCTTCCAAATTCATCTTGCAGAACTAAAACTCCACACCTCTTCCAGAACTCCCGAACCCCTCACCCCAATCCTTCAGAAGTCACTATTCTGTCTCTATGAATTTCACTATTCTACATGCCTTAGGGAAGTAGAATCCCACAGTATGTGTCTTTTTGGCTCTGGCTTATTCCACTTGGCATGCCAAGGTTCCACCAAGTAGCAGGTGTCGATTTTCTTTTTAAGGCTGAATTCCTTTGGATGCCTATGCCACATTCTGTTTATCCTTTCATTCACAAACGCCTGGGTCACTTCCACCTCTTGGCTACTATTGTGAATTATGCTGCTAGGAACATCAGTGTGAAACCTGAGATCTTGTTTTTAATTCTTTTGGGTATATTATACTCACAAGTAACATTTTTGGATCATACAGCAATTCCAGTTTTTTCATCGTAAACACTTGTAATGCTCTCTGCACCCTTTCCAAGCCACCCAGCAGTAAGCTCCATGATATCAGGCACCTGGCCTCTATCTCCCACATCCCTGTATCTCCAGCACCCAGCAGGATACCTGTAACACAGTGGGCACTCACCGATGGAGTAAAATCTGGCTGCCAAGACATGACCTCCACGTTTCTCATAAACTGCTTCCCCACCAGCTATGAGGCCTGGAACAGAAGCAGGTCTGTAGCTCAGAAGACAATCACCAGGGACTTACCCAATTATTTGTAGATTAGATGTGGGAAGCGCAAAGGCCGAACACAGCTTCCTCATTCCTGTAGGACTGAAGTTATTCTGTACCAGGTTTAGGCTGACCAGGTGCCGGTTGCAGGAAAAGGGCCAAGGAGAGTTCCTCACAGCAACCAGAAGTCAATCCACATGCCTTCAACCTGCAGGGTCGCCCAGGACACCCAGGAAATAACCCCAAAGATCAATGATGGATCCTTCACTCAACCCCTGTGAATTTCTCTTTGATACTTTTTCTTGAGATGGAGTCTCACTGTGTCACCCAGACTGGAGTGTGATAGCGCAATCTCGGCTCACTGAAACCTCCACCTCCTGGGTTCAAGCAATTCTCCTGCCTCAGCCCCCCCCCAGTAGCTGGGACTACAGGCGCCTGCCATCATACACCCAGCTAATTTTTCTATTTTTAGTAGAGACAGGTTTTCACCACGTTGGCCAGGCTGGTCTCGAACTCCAGACCTCAACTGATCTGCCCACCTCGGCCTCCCAAAGTGCAGGGATGACAGGCATGAGCCACCGTGCCCAGCCTCACTGCTCTCCTTTTTGTGGCTGAACCACCATCCTTCACATTGGAACGCCCTCTTTACAAGCCCCCGGGGTGATTCTGATGCTCACTTGAGTTCTGAGGGCCACTTGGGTCATCCCTTGCTTTCTGTCCGTCTTTGTCTCTAGACCATTCACACCACGACACAAACATCTTCTCACTTCCATACTCCCGCCACTCAGCACCAGGACTAGTATGCAGGGGTCGCTCAATGGGCAGCTGAGGGTTTTCCACCCCGAGACCTTGTTCCTGAGCGTCTCATGCACCCTGTGACTTTCCGTGGCTGGCTTCTTTCACTTAGCGGGGTGTTTTCATGGCTCACCCACATTGTGGCATGTGTCAGCGCTGTACCAGCACTTTTTTTGAGACAGAGTCTCACTCTGTTGCTCAGGCTGGAATGCAGTGGTGCAATCTTGGCTCATAGCAACCTCCACCTCCCAGGTTCAAGTGATTCTCCTGCCTCAGCCTCCAGGAGATTACAGGCAGCCACCCCACACTGCGGGAGCCCAGCTGAACTTATACCCAGACCCGTGGTGCTGCAAACACTGCGCTCCATCTAACTTGATGCACTGATGGAAACCAGGCCTTCATCATTCTCATTCAAGCAACTTTGCACTGGGGTACCCCACCTCCTCCCAGCCTGGCCCTCAAAGAGACACCCCAGGGAGTTACCCAAGTCTTCTTAGAATACTTCTCCTTTGCTTCAGCCCATCACACAGTGCAGTGACCCCCAACGTCACCCACAGCATTGTCCGCGAGATCCAAGCTCCTCAGGTGTCTGCTCCTCGCGATCACATAGGACAGACTCTCACAGCACTCAGCAGTGAGACGGCAGCTGACCAGCCTGCAGAGGTGGGGAGACAGAGCGAGTTGGCTTCTCTAGAGGACCGTGGACAGTGGGAGACAGAGCGAGTCGGCGTCTCTCGGGGACAGTGGGAGACAGAGCAAGTCAGCATCTCTTGGGGACAGTGGACAGTGGGAGACAGAGCGAGTCGGCGTCTCTCAGGCACAGTGGACAGACGGAGCGAGTCGGCTTCTCTAGAGGACCGTCGACAGTGGGAGACAGAGCGAGTCGGCGTCTCTCGGGGACAGTGGGAGACAGAGCAAGTCAGCATCTCTCGGGGACAGTGGACAGTGGGAGACAGAGCGAGTCAGCGTCTCTCGGGGACAGTGGGAGACAGAGCAAGTCAGCATCTCTCGGGGACAGTGGGAGACAGAGCGAGTCAGCATCTCTCGGGGACAGTGGACAGTGGGAGACAGAGCGAGTCAGCGTCTCTCAGGGACAGTGGGAGACAGAGCGAGTCAGCATCTCTCGGGGGACAGTGGGAGACAGAGCGAGTCGGCGTCTCTTGGGGACAGTGGACAGACGGAGCGAGTCGGCTTCTCTAGAGGACCGTCGACAGTGGGAGACAGAGCGAGTCGGCGTCTCTCGGGGACAGTGGGGAGACAGAGCGAGTCAGCGTCTCTCGGGGACAGTGGGAGACAGAGCGAGTCAGTGTCTCTTGGGGACAGTGGGAGACAGAGCGAGTCAGTGTCTCTTGGGGACAGTGGGAGACAGAGCGAGTCAGTGTCTCTCGGGGACAGTGGGAGACAGAGCGAGTCAGTCTCTCGGGACAGTGGACAGTGGGAGACAGTAAGTCAGCATCTCTCGGGGGACAGTGGGAGACAGTCAGTGTCTCTCAGGGACAGTGGACAGTGGGAGACAGACCGAGTCAGCGTCTCTCAGGGACAATGGACAGTGGGAGAATGTTCAGCAGCACTGACTGAGGGTTCTTTATTCCTTCCTGATGGGGATTTTTCTATCCCTTCTTGTCAAGGCCTTTGACTGTGTGGTATCTCTTGGCTCAAGAGAGGGGTGACAGCAGAGGGCAGGAAAGTGCCAGCTGCGATTGAAGGTACCTTTATTTTAATTAATTTATTATGTTTTTTGAAACAGTGTCTTGCTCCGTCACCCAGGCTGCAGTGCAGTGGCACAATCTCAGCTCACCGTAACCTCCGCCTGCCAGTTCCAGCATTTCTCCTGTCTCAGCCTCCTGAGTAGCTGAGATTACAGGTGCCTGCCACCACACTCAGCTAATTTTGTATTTTTAGTGGAGATGGGGTTTCTCCACGTTGGTCAGGCTGGTCTTGAACTCCCGACCTCAGGTAATCTGCCCATCTCTGCCTCCCAAAGTGCTGGGATTACAGGCATGAGCCACTGCACCTGGTGGTATCTTTATTTTTATTTTTCAAGGTGGAGTCTTATTCTGTCACCCTGGCTGGAGTGCAGTGGTGCAATCTTGGCTCACTACAATCTCTGCCTCCTGGGTTCAGGCGATTCTCCTGCCTCAGCCTCCTGAGTAGCTGGGATTACAGGTACCTGCCACCATACCTGGCTGTATCTTTAAAAGAAATGAGCACAGCTGAGTTTGCTTCCCACTTGGAGATGAGGTGAAGATTCTCCACGGGGGAGAAGGAGAGGAATGCAGGAAGGAGTACAAGCGGGAAAGCCTCTGACAAAGCCCAGAGAGGGAGAGAAAGGGGATGGAAGTTACTGGAACGCTGATAGATCTGTGATCCAAAAGGGGAAGTTTTGTGCTTTTATTCCTAAAAAAATGGGGAAGATGGGGTAGGCGGCCCCCAAAACACCTGCTTTATCGCAGGAGAAACGACTGAAACGGCCTCCAAGTCTCCTGTCTTCAGCCTGGTAGTCTAACGGTAGAGAATGAGAGTACCAGGGATGGGAGACTCCATCCTCAGGAGCCATCAGGTCAAGAAACAAGAGGCATGCAGGCCAGTCGTGGTGGCTAACGCCTGTAATCCCAGCCCAGCACTCTGGGAGGCCAAGGGAGGTGGATCACCTGAGATCAGGAGTTCAAGACCAGCCTGGCCAACATGGTGAAACCCTGTCTCTACTAAAAACACAAAAAATTAGCCAGGCGTGCTTGCAGGCACCTGTAATCTCAGCTACTGAGGAGACTGAGGCAGAAGAATCATTTGAACCTGGGAGGCAGAGGTTGCAGTGAGCCGAGATTGTGCCATTGCACTCCAGCCTAGGCAACAAGATGAAACTCCATCAAAAAAAAAAAAAGATGCAGTTATGAGGACCAACCCTTGAAGGTCAGGTGGGGGATGACCAAGTCTTTGCTGCTAGCATGGATAAATGGTGATGGAGAGGTCCAGATAATTTCCCAGCACTTAAATGCCATCTCAAAAAATAAAATAAAAAAGATGTCTAAGCCAGGCACGGTGGCTCATGCCTGTAATCCCGGCACTTTGGGAGGCTGAGGCGGGAGGATCACCTGAAGTCAGGAGTTTGAGACCAGCCTGACCAACATAGAGAAACCCTGTCTCTACTAAAACAGAAAAAATTAGCCTGGCATGCTTGCAGGCACCTGTAATCCCAGCTACTGAGGAGGCTGAGGCAGAAGAATCGTTTGAACCTGGGAGGCAGAGGTTGCAGTGAGCCGAGATTGCACCATTGGACTCCAGCCTGGGCAACAAGAGCAACAATCTCTGTCTCAAAAAAACAGAACGGGACAACTTTGTTTCTAATTGGCTAAAATTCTACATCACGCAGAAGTAGGGCTTCAAACAATACTTAAAACAAATAGTGGAGTTAATACTGGGGGGGCACTCGGAAGTTTGTGAACTAGAATCCATACCCAAGTCCTCTTATTTTTGGGAAGGGAGAGATCTCAAGATGATATCCTACTTGTAGTCCATTAATTCTACCTTTGTAATTCATGAGCAAATGCTACCAAGTACACGAAGGTGTATAACAGAATCATTTATGCTCAGGATGAAAACACGAGATCTAAGTGTCCAGGTTTAGAATACTTCAAGTTAGCATACGCCATTCAATAGAATACCGTATCATGCTTCATTTATTATAACTGATGTATCCTCGAAGACAGAATGTGAGACCAATGCCAAAGTTTTGGTTTCTTGGGAGTTCTAGTTCTCCATTGGATATGATGGCGGGTGGTGAGGCTACATAAGATTAAACAAACAAAATATTTGGTGCTCTTCTGCCGTATGGTAAGAATGCATTAAGCGCTTGGCCGAGCACGGTGGCTCACACCTGTAATCCCAGCACTCTGGGAGGCCAAGGTAGGTGGATCACCTGAGATCAGGAGTTCAAGACCAGCCTGGCCAACACGGTGAAACCCCATCTCTACTAAAAACACAAAAAGTTAGCTCAGCGTGGTGACGCATGCCTGTCATACCAGCTACTCAGGAGGCTGAGGAAGGAGAGTCCCTTGAACCTGGGAGGCAGAGGTTGCGGTGAGCTGAGATCACGCCACTGCACTCCAGCCTGGGCAATACAGCAACACTCCAAAAAAAGAAAAAAAAAATGCATTAAGTTGTATTAAGTACTGACTACTATGAGCCTATGATCCTTTCTTTGTAAAACATCAAATGCACGTTTGCATCTAGGACAAAAGAATCACAGAAGACATTGAAACAACTGGGATGACGGCAAGGTTGTGAGGCTGAAGATTTATTTTTGCTCACTGAGATCTTCTACTTTCTCTACTGTCTGTCTAATGATAAGAATATTCCTCATCTCAACCAAGGGTGAAGAAATTTGAGCCCAGAGAGAACGAGACTAAGACAAAAACTCTCCCTTATCTACAGACAGAAAAACAGCTGAAGATGAGCTCAGGACAAGATGCCCTCCTCTGAGGAGTGGACAGAGGTTAAAGTTCAAGGGTGACTCAGAACTCATGGCTCCTCCCATGAGGGTCATTGGCCCTTCCCACACTCACCGTGGGCAACACCTCAGCTTACCTAGGAACGCCTTTGGGGAGATGTGTCGGCTCACCCTCGGAGCAGTTTCTGCATCCAGTCTGCCTGCTCCTCTCTTTCACCTTTCAGGAAGCCCAGACCCCATATGGAACCCCCATGGGAAACTCACTCCAGATCCTGGAGATGACAAGATGGTTCTCTCATGACCTCACACAGAAGCTTCACACCGCTGTCTTCCAAGGGGTTCATGCTAAGGCTCAGGTGCATCAGCCGTGCATTGCCCATAAGCGTAAGTGCGAGAAAGCCACAGCCAGCTGTGTCCAGGTTGCAGTGATTCAGCCTGTGGGACACACACAGGAAAGAAGATGGTGACCCTTGCTCCCTAGCATGACCTCAAGTCAGCTGTAATAGTGGGAGACTTCAATACTCTACTAACAGCACTAGACAGGTCATCAAGACAGGAAAGTCAACAAACAACGGATTTAAACTACATCTTGGAACAAATGGATGTTAACAGATAAATACAGAACATTTCATACCACAACCGCAGAATACACGTTCTAATCAACAGTGCATGGAACTTTCTCTAAGATAGACTGTATGATAGTGTGTGGGAGGGGAAATCCTGCAAGTGCTGAGGCAAGGGTCTGAAGCCTCAGCCTGTTCCCATATGAATACTGAATTACAAAAGAATTAGAAATATAAGCACATAGTTATTCCTATATATAATCATATATAATTATGTAGTTACTCACATATAATCATAAATATCTATATACTCAATATAACCTTTTAATCTTTAATGATTCTCAGGTCATCAAGTGTGGAATGGAAGTGGCACTGGGAAGGAAGAGACCCTAAGGCAAAATGCTGTAAGCCCTCTGTCACGCCCGCATAAGGGCTGCTGGAGGGCGCCTCCGCTATGTGGCAGTGCCAGCGCTGGGAAAGCGCCTGCTATCTAGCCAGCTAGGGAAAGAAATGTTCAAGATGTCCAAGACGTCTCCTTCCTGGGGGAGTTGGCACAGAACTCCGCTCCTCCGCGCTCTTGGGGTAAGGCCTGATGGCTGTCAGGGAGGCCTGCAGACACTCTGGGGCTTGTCTCTACGTGGTGCTGTGCTTCAGTGGTCACGTTCCATGACTACTTTCATGTTCCACTTCTGCACCTGGTTCCTTTTTCTTAGAGGAATTAGTAATAGTAACATAAATTGTAATATCCTTGATACTTTTGACAAGTATGGGAAAAGTGCTGACGCATTTTCTCCTCGCCTCAGCTACTTGAAGTACTGGGCTCCTATGTCCGACACATGATTTACTTGACCCTGTCACTGACCACCAATGCCTCACCCTATCCTGCCCCCAGCTTTGTACTCAATAAAAGTCAGAGCATCCAGGCACTCAGGGCCACTGCCGGACTCTGCGCTTTGGTTGACAGTCGACCCCTGGGCCCAAACTCTCTTCTCTTTGTGTCTTGTGTCTTATTTCTACAGTTTCTCTTCTCTATACCTGTAGAGAGGGGATCACAGGACCCTGTAGGGCTGCACCCTACATGATAGGCCATAGAATGAGCTTCAATAAATTTAAGGAAATCGAAATTATATCAAGCACTCTCAGACCACAGTGGAATAAAACTGGAAATCAACTCCAAAAGGAACCTTCAAAACCATGCAAATACATGGAAATTAAATAAACTGCTCCTGAATAAACATTGGATCAAAAATGAAGTCAAGATGGAAATTAGATTCTTCTAACTGAACGACAATAATGACACGACCTATCTAAACCTCTGGGATACAGCAAAGGCAGTGTTAAGGTAGGAGATTCGTGGCCCTGAACGCCTACATCAAAAACACTGAAAGAGTACAAACAGGCACTCGAAGGTCACACCTCAAGGAACTAGAGAAACGAGAACAACCAAACCCAAACCCAGCAGAAGAAAGAAAATAACCAAGATCAGAGCAGAACTAAATGAAACTGAAACAAAAAAAAAAATTACAAAAGATAAATGCAACAAAAAGCTGGTTCTTTGAAAAGATAAATAGAATTGATAGACCATTGGCAAGATTAACCAGGAAGAGAAGTGAGAAAACCTAAATAACCTCACTGAAAAACAAAACAGGAGACATTACAATTGACACCACTGAAATACTAAAGATCATTCAAGGCTACTATCAACAACTTTATGCACATCAACTAGAAAAACTAGAAGAGATGGATAAATTCCTGGAAACATACAACCCGCCTAGTGGAATTAGATATCCTGAACAGACCAGTAACAAGCAGTAAGATTGAAATGGTAATTTAAAAATTACCAACAAAGAAAGTCTAGGACTAGATGGATTAACAGGAGAATTATACCATTCATACAAGAATTGGTACCAATCCTTTTGACACTATTCCACAAGATAGGGGAGAAAAGGAACCCTACCTAATTCATTCCATGAAGCCAGCATCACCCTAATACCAAAACTAGGAAAGGACACAAAGAAGAAAGAAAACTACAGACCGATATCTTTACTGAACATAGATGCTAAAGTTCTTAAAATACTAGCTAACCGAATCCAACAACATATCAAAAAGATAATCCACCATCATCAAGTAGACTTCATACCAGGAATGCAGGGATGGTTTAATATACACAAGTCAATGAATGTGATACACCACATAAATAGAATTAAAAACAAAAATCACATGATCCTTTCAGTAGATGCAGAAAAAGCATTTGACAAAATCCACTATCACTTAATGATTAAAACTCTGACCAAATCAGCATACAAGGGACATACCTTAATGTAATAAAAGCCATCTATGAGAAACCCACAGCCAACATAATACTGAATGGGGAAAAGTTGAAAGCCTTCCCTCTGAGAACTGGAACAAGACAAGGATGCTCACTCTTACCACTCCATTTCAACATAGTACTGGAAGTCCTAGCCAGAGCAATCAAACAAGATAAAGAAATAAAGGGCATCCAAGTTGGTGAAGAGGAAGTCAAACTGTCCCTGTATACTATGTGATTGTTTACCTTGAAAACCCTACAGACTCCTCCAGAAAGCTCCTAGAACTGAGGAAAGAATTCAATAAAGTTTCCGGATACGAGATTAATGTACACAAATCAATAGCTCTTTTATACACCAACAGTGACCAAGCAGAGAATCAAATCAAGAACTCAACCCCCTTTGCAACAGCTATAAAAACAAAACACAACAAAAACTTAGGAATATACCTAATCAAGGAGGTGAAAGACCTCCACAAGAAAAGCTACAAAACACTGCTGAAAGAAATCGTAGACAACATGAATAAATGGAAACACATCCCATGCTCATGGATGGATGGGTAGAATATTGTGAGAATGACCATACTGACAAAAGCAATCTACAAATTCAATGCAGTCCGCATCAAAATACCACCACCATTCTTCACCAAATTAGGAAAAACAATTCTAAAATTCAAATGGAAGCAAAAAAGAGCCTGCACAGCCAAAGCAAGACTAAGCAAAAAGGACAAATCTAGAGGCATCACCTTACCCCATTTCCAACTATACTATAAAGCCATAGTCACCAAACAGCATGGTACTGGTACAAAAATAGGCACATACATCAATGGAACAGAATAGAGAACCCAAAAATAAACGCAAATACTTACAGCCAACTGATCTTTGACAAAGCAAACAAAAACAAAGTGAGGAAAGAACACCCTTTTCAACAAATGGTGCTGGGATAACTGGCTAGCGACAGGCAGTGGATTCTCATCTCTCACCTTATACAGAAATTAACTCAAGATGGATTAAAGACTTAAACCTGGCTGGGCGTGGTGGCTCATGCCTATAATCCCAGCACTTTGGGAGAGGTCAAGGTGGGCGAATCACTTGAAGTCAGGAGTTTTAGATCAGCCAGGCCTACACAGTGAAATCCCATTTCTACTAAAAATACAAAAATTAGCTGGGCATGGTGGCAGGCACCTGTAATTCCAGCTACTGGGGAGGCTGAGGCAGGAGAATCACTTGAACCCAGGAGGCAGAGGTTGCAGTGAGCCAACATTGTACCATCTGCACTCCAGCCTGGGTGACAAGAGTGAAACTCCATCCCCCCTCCCCCGGCCCCGCCCAAAAAGACTTAAACCTAAACCTAAGACTTGAAACTGTAACGATTCTAGAAGATAACACTGGAAAAACCCTTAGACACATTGGCTTAGGCAAGGGGTTCATGACCAAGAACTCAAAAGCAAATGCAATAAAAACAAAGATAAACAGCTGGGACCTAAATGAACTAAAGCACTTTTGCATGTCAAAAGAACAGTCAGCAGAGTAAACAGACAGCCCATAGACTGGGAGAAAATCTTGAGTCTATAAATCTGACAAAGGACTAATATGCAGAATCTACAATGAACTCAAATCAGTAAGAAAAAAAATAATGCGATCAAAAAGTGGGCTAAGGTCATGAATAGACAATTCTCAAAAGAAGATATACAAATGGCCAACAAATGAAAAAAAGCTCATCACTAATCATTAGGGAAATGCAAATTAAAACCACAATGTGACATGCCTTTACTTCTGTAAGAATGGCCATAATCAAAAAAATCAAATAGTAGATGCTGGCATGGAAACGGTGAACAGGGAACATGTCTACACTACTGGTGGAAAGGTAAACTAGTACAGCTGCCATGGAAAACAGTGTGGAGATTCCTTAAAGAACTAAAAGTCAAAGTACCATTTGATCCAGCAATCTCACTACTCAGTATCTACCCAGAGGAAAAGAAGTCAATATTTGAAAAACATATTTGCATACTCATGTTTATAGCAGCACAATTCACAATTGCAAAATCGTGGAACCAAGCCAAATGCCTATCAATGAGCAGATAAAGAAACTGTGGTATGTATATACAATGGAATAGTACGCAGCCATAAAAAGGAATGAATTAGCAGCATTTGCAGTGACCTGGATGAGATGAGACTATTTTTCTAAGTGGAATAACTCGGGAATGGGAAACCAAATGTTGTATGTTCTCACTGGTAAATGGGAGCTAAGCTATGAGGCTGCAAATGCCTACATATGACACAACGGACTTTGGGGATTTGGGAGGGAAGAGTGGGAGGGGGGCAAGGGATAAAAGACAAAAAATATGGTGCAGTGTACACTGCTTTAGAGACGGGTGCACCGAAATCTCACAGGTCACCACTAAAGAATTTACTCACGTAACCTGGTCAGGTACCGTGGTTCATACCTGTAATCCCAGCACTTTGGGAGGCCGAGGTGGGCAGATCACCTGTCAGGAGTTCAAGACCAGCCTGGACAACATAGAAAAACTCCATCTCTACTAAAAATACAAAATTAACCGGGTGTGGTGGTGCACACCTGTAATCTCAGCTACTCGGGAGGCTGAGGCAGGACAACCGCTTTAACCCTGGAGGGGGAGGCGCACGTTGCAGTGAGCCCAGATGGCACCACTGAACTCCAACTATCTCAAAAAACAACTTACTTATATAACCAAATACCACCTGCACCCCAATAACTTACGGAAAAACAAATGAGAACTCATCTGCATTTTGTCTCTGTATCACTAGCAACTAATAAACACAGTAAATCAATACAATTGATCCTCATTATTCACCGATTCTGTCTTTGTGAATTTTCCTACTTGCTAAAATGTCTTGGTGATTCTCCGAATCAATACGGGCAGTGCTCAGTCCTTCCTGGACACGCATGTGCGCGGAGCAGAGAAGAACTCGAGTCTCCAAGCACACGTCACTCCCAGTGGAGGCTGAACTGCTTTCAGCTCCCCACTGTCAGCAAGTGTCCTTTCTGAGGTCTTAGTGCCGTGTTTGTTAGAATTGTATTTTCAAGATGGAGTCTCACTCTGTTGCTCAGGCTGGAGTGCAGTGGGCCAATCTTGGGTCACTGCAGCCTCCACCTCCCAGGTTCAATTGATTCTCCTGCCTCAACCTCGTGAGTAGTTGGGATTACAGGTGCTCGCCACCACACCCAGCTAATTTTTTTGTATATTTAGTAGAGACGGGGATTCACTATGTTGGCCAGGCCGGTCTTTAACTCCTGACCTTGTGATCCACCCACCTTGGTCTCCCAACGTGCTGGGATTACAGGCATGAGCCACTGTGCCTGGCCGATTTTTCTGCTTTTTGTGGACAATTTTGTCTTGTGACAAAGGCTCACTCTGTTGCCCAGGCTGGAGTGCAGTGGCATAATCTCGGCTCACTGTCACCTCCACCTCCCAGGTTCAAGTGATTTTTCTGCCTCAGCCTCCTGAGTAGCTGGGATTACAGGTACACACCACCACACCCAACTAATTTTTTGTATTTTTAGTAGAGATGGGGTATCATCATGTTGGCCAGGCTGGTCTTGAACTCCTGACCTCATGATCCGCCCTCCTCGGCCTCCTTAAGTGCTGGGACTACAGGTGTGAGCCACCGGCACGGCCACAGTTTTGTTGTTTAAAATGACCTCCTAATGTAACGCTGAAGTGCTGTCCAGTGCTGGGGAGGTGGGGAGGCTTGAAGGTCCATCACTTGGGTCACAGTGCTGTTGGTCACGTGCTCAACGTTAACCAATCAACGATGTGTATTAAGTAAGCCACTGAACAGAAACACGAAATATAAAGTCTTCATCGCTGGATGAAAACGTGACTGGAGGCCTGCAGGAACCTAACCCTGTACCCTCCCCCTGGGCAACGGCTCCATGTGGGCTGGTTCAGTGCTCGAGGGTGACTTTGTAGAACATGATGACCTCAAACTATGACAACTGACCGTCTCTGAACAGATGACTTCCCACTGTAAGATAACACAAAGGCAGACACCAAACTTTCCAAGAAAGGATGCAATCTAGGAGCTGTGAACAGGGACAGGATTCAGGACACGCCAGGTCCCCTCATGCGACGATGTCCACACTCCCAAGCTTTCTGCTTTGAGAGTTGCGTCACGCTACATTAGAAAGCCAGGAAGTCCCCCCAGGGGAGCAAGCCAGACTCACATCAGCCTCTGCAGACCACAGTGGGGAAGCCTCAAGGATCGACACAGCAGACTCACACCTTCATTCCCCAGGTTGTTGTTGGAAAGGCACAGGTGTGTCAGGCTGTGGTTGGTGACGAGGGCTGAGGCCAGACTCTGGCAGCCCGTGGCTGTGATGCCACAGTCCTGCAGTCTGCAAGAGAGAACCCCAGAGAATGGAATGAGGTGTATTCTTCAAGTTCCATCTCTCCCCCCTTTGCAAGGAAGGGAAAGAGGTATCACCCCACAGCTGGCATGTCCTTGCAGACATATGGCCAAGTCACATTGTCTCTGCCTTTAACTTGCAAACTCAACTCCAATGCATCAAGCCCCCAAAATGCCACAGGTATCGTGGGTGATGAGATCGGCTAGTCATGATGGGAGATGGACAGGCAGCATGGATGGGTGTGCCCACTGCTCGGCCACTTCCTGCCCCCATGTGGCTATGCTGTAAGGCTTTGCCGAAATCAGTGACTTTTCCAATTTATTATTTATTTCCAGATAGTGTCTTACTCTGTCGCCCAGGCTGGAGTGCAGTGGCATGATCTTGCCTCACTGCAACGTCTGCCTCCCAGGTTCAAGTGATTCTCCTGCCTCAGCCTCCGGAGTAGCTGGGATTATAGGCACGCACCACCACACTTGGCTAACTGTTGTATTTTTAGTATAGATGGGGCTTCACCATGTTGGCCAGGCTGGTCTTGAACTCCTGACCTCAAGTGATCCATCTGCCTCGGCCTCCAAAGTGTTGGAATTACAGGCATGAGTCACTGTGCCCGGCTCATTTTTCCAATTTAAAAGTACACTTAGGCTGGCCACCATGGCTTATACTTGTAATCCCAGGACTTTGAGAGGCTGAGGCAGGAGGATTGCTTGAGCCCAGGAGTTTGAGACCAGCCTGGGCAACACAGCAAGACCCTGTCTCTAAAAAGAAAAGATTAGCTGGGCATGGTGTTGCATGCCTGTAGTCCCAACTACTTGGGGAGCTGAAGCAGGAGGATCCCTAGAGCCTGGGAGGTAGAGGTTGCAGTCAGCCGTGACTGTGCCACTCAACTCCAGCCTGGGTGAACAGAGAGCAAGACCACCTCCAAAAAAAGTACATTTAACACAGCGTAAGCCTTAGACATAAACTAGATCTGCTTTTTCCAAAAGTAAAGCAGGCTTTTTTCAACAATAATTTTAAAGGCAGAGTTTTGCTCTTGTTGCCCAGGCTGGAGTGCAATAGTTCCATCTTGGCTCACCGCAACCTCCACCTCCCAGGTTCAAGCAATTCTCCTGACTCAGCCTCTCAAGTAGCTGGGATTACAGGTGCACACCACCACACCCAGCTAATTCTTTTGTACTTTTAGTAGACAAAGTTTCAGCACACTGACCAGGCTGATCTTCAACACCTGACCTCAGGTGATCTGCCCACCTCAGCCTCTCAAAGTGCTGGGATAACAGGCATGCGCCATAGCGCCAGGCCATCTAAGCAGCTTTTAATGTAGCACTGAAGTGATTCCTGACACAGTCTGCTACATGAGTGACGGGTTTTCTGCTATAACAAGAACTTGAGTTGAACACCCCTTTCTGTGCTCAGGCTGTGATGGGGTCACAGCCCGTCACCCTGAGCCTGGATGTCTCGCTGATACCAGCACTGCCATCCAGGTAAAATTAAAGATCACCTAGAGCTGCGCTGTCCAGAATGGGAGCTGCTAGCCCCACATGGCTATGAGCTCTTGACATGGGTCTAGTGTGATGGGGAAACTGACTTTTCCATTTTATTTAGATTTGGCTGGCCACACGTGGATAGTGGCTGCCACACCGGATGGCTCAGTGGAATCTGCCCCAGCCTTGACCCCTGGCATCACCACCCGAGCACCATCCAATGTGGACCAGTGAGGCAGCCTTTCCGAAGCATCTGTCAATCGGGCTATCAACAGCACCTACTCCGTAGAACCTGTTTTGAGAACTCAGCGAGGAAGGCTTGGAGGAGTTTTAGTGCTGCGCTTGGTACAGCTCAGTAAGTGGTGAACAGGTTCCTGTAACTGTTGCTGCTGCTTCCTCCTCCCCCACCACCCCCGTTTTTTTTTTTTTTTTGAGACAGACTTTTGCTCATGTTGCCGAGGTTGAAGTGCAATGGCACGAACTCTGCTCACCGCAGCCTCCGCCTCCTGGGTTGAAGCCATTCTCCTGCCTCAGCCTCCCAAGTAGCTCGAATTACAGACATGAACCACCACACCCGGCTAATTTTGTATTTTTAGTAGAGATGAAGTTTCACCATGCTGGTCAGGCTGGTCTTGAACTTGTGACCTCAGGCAATCTGCCCGCCTTGGCTTCCCAAAGTACTGGGATTACAGGCATGAGCCATGGCGCCTGGCCCTCCTCCCCTTCTAGGCCATTTATCAATAAGCAAGTGATATCCTTTGGGCCAGATGCGGTGGCTCACAGCTGTAGTCCCAGAACTTTGGGAGGCCGACGCGGCGGATCATGAGGTCGAGAGATCGAGACCATCCTGGCCAACGTGGTGAAACCTCTACTAAAAGAAATTAGCTGAGCATGATGGCAGGCACGGTCCCAGATACATGGGAGGCTAAGGCGGGAGAATCGCTTGAACCCGGGAGGCGGAGGTTGCAGTGAGCCGAGATCAATCACATCACTGCACTCCAGCCTGGCGACAGGAAACTGCTTCTCAAAAAAAAAAAAAGTAGTATCCTTTGGACTATGAGATGTTGGGGTGCAGAATGCCACCCCTCGTGTTTCTACTTGGAGGCACTTGTGCTAGAATAACACACGCAGAGTTTATCCCTGCTCTCGGCGTCCTCATCTCCACAGGGAGGGTAGGACTGGGATTTTGTATTATGCTGTGCCGAGACCCTTCTCCTTTTTAGGCCTGTGCCCAGAAGCCCAGAATGCAGAAGCTCCGGCCTGGACTGTATGAGGCAGAGGGGAGCCTGACCCCCCACCCACGCTCTGAGTGACTGAGCGGATGTATCTCTCTAGTCATGGGGCCAAGCATTCACCAACCCGCTGTGTAAGCTGCACATGTAAGCCTCAGGCCCAAGAGAGCTTCGTCAGGAGGGAAGTCCACTGTGTAATTTCCACCTGGCTGATTCCCGCTCCCACCTTTTATATCCATTTAGAGTTTGGTGCCAAGGACAGGTGTGTATCAGCTGGGGCAGTCCTGGGAGGTCCCAGCTTCCCTCCTCACCCATGCCTTGTGCACCTGCTCGTTCCCCTCCCACCGTGACGTGGCGAAGCTAAGTGAAAGGAGGTGGAACTCACGTCAGCTTTTGCAGGGCGCACTGGGACACCTTCAAGACCTCGCCGAGAGCCTTCGCTCCCATGTCCATCACCTCATTTCCTGCCAGGCTCAGGGAGCTCAGGCTGGGGGAGGTAGTAAGAATCTGGGAGATCTTCAGGTAACAGGTGTGAGTCAGTCCACAGCGATCCAGCCTGCAGAGAATAGCAGCATGAGGCAATAGCAGCTCTCGCCCACAGCAGCCCATTTCCCCCTCCACTCGGCATGCGCCAGCCCCACCAGCCCTTCTCCTGGCCCTGGGTCTCTGTCTGCTCCTCCTCCGGGTCTGAGAAGTTGCTGTTCCTTCCATTTCAACATCCCCCTTCCTGCTTCTTCAGGTCTTCATGGGGTGCGTGTCCTCATTCATGTCTTTTGAAGGTTGCCTTTCAAGTAAGGCAGACCAACTACCCCACCTCCCTCCACTGTTCTCTGTTCAATATTCACAGCAATGCGCCCAAACCAACATTTTTATTTTTTGAGACAGGGTCTTCCTGTCACCCAGGCTGGAGGGCAGTGATGCGGTCTCAGCTCACTGCAACCTCCGCCTCCTGTGTTCAAGCCATTCTCCTGACTCAGCCTCCTGAGTACCTGGGATTACAGGCACCCGCCACCATGCCTGGCTATTATCTTGCAGTTTTAGTAGAGGCGGGGTTTCTCCATGTTGGTCAGGCTGGTCTTGAACTCCTGACCTTGGTGATCCACCCACCTTGGCCTCCCAAAGTGCTGAGATTACAGGCGTGAGCCACTGGGTACAGCTAATTTTTGTGTTGTTAGTAGAAACAGGGTTTCATCATGTTGGCCAGGCTGGTCACCAATTCCTGACTTCAGGTGATCCACCCACCTTGGCCTCCCAGAGTGCTGGGATTACAGGAGTGAGCCCCCGTGCCTGGCCTCCAGCCAACATTTCACATACTATGTGAGTGCTGGTTTCCTGCCCATCTTCCTTCTTAGAATGTCATCTCCATGAAGGTGGAGGCCTGGTTGCTTTGCTCTCTGCGTTCCCCTTGGCAACTGCAGCAGTGTCTGGTATACAGCGGGCACTCAAGCATTTGCTGAAAGGCACGAGCTTCCACGAAGACCAGCGGTATTTATGAAATATGAATGTACAGCTGCCCCACGGGCCAGCACATCCACCCAGGTCCAACACATCACTTCATTTCCTATTAAGCAAGTAGTTTAGCATCTCTGTGACTCAGTTTACCCCCTGGAAATGTAGACAGCACTACCAATCTTAATGGTGGTTATGAGGATCAGAATATTAGAATAGCCATACTAGACCAGTGCCTGGCTGGTGCAGAGATGAACCAAGCAGATCTATCTTTTATTGAGACAGAGTTTTGTTCTGTGGCACAGGCTGGAGTGCAGTGGCACAATCCCGGCTCACTGCAACCTCTGCCTCCTGGGTTCAAGCGATGCCCAGCCTCACCCTCCCAAGTAGCTGGGATTACAGGCGCCCAGCTAATTTGTGTGTTTTAAGTAGAGATGGGGTTTCACCATGTTGGCCAGGCTGATCTCAAACTCCTGACCTCAGGCAAGCCACCCCCATCGGCCTCCCGAAGTGCTGGGATGGCAGGCGTGAGCCACCGTGCCCGGCCTGGGTTGAATTTTAGACAGAACTGTTAGACCTCTCCAAGCCTCGCAAGCTCCTGCTGTGTGTGTCACAGAGCATTCTTTTCGTGTTGTTTTCATCTCCCTATGCTGGCCTGTGAGCATAATGAGAGCAGGAATCTTGTTTTATTCATCAGCACATCCCCCGGAACGTGTTGTAGTACTATATGCATAATCAAGTATCTGTCACTGAATAAAAGAAAATTCCAGCTTCTCCATGTGATACTTCATGGAAACCCTTCACAATGTGGCCCAATCCATCTTTCAAAGCCAAAGTCCCCCCATTGAGAGAGTTAGCTCACCATCCCATCATCCCTCTAATACATACTTTGGAATATGGTATTTTTGGAATACTTTGAATATGCTGTTTTTGGAATATTTAGAATATGGGCCAAGTGTTGGGAAGAGAACAGTTCTAGGTTCTGGAAATACAGGAGTGAAGAGAAGAGAGCAATACTCCTGCCCCTGTGAGCTATGAGAAGGTAAACTTGTTAGACTTCCAGGAAACTGGACCTAAGTGACTTCACGCCTTTTCCTTCCTTGTCCCCAAATAGCCTCCATCCATCTTTTCTGACAACGTCTGTCTTATTCTTTGACTCCAAGCTCCAGTTCTACAATCTGTGGTGCAGAGAGTGAGCGTAAGACTTGAGCATGCAGCTTCCTCCAATCTGTTCCTGGATAAACCCCAAACAGTATCAGGCACAGTGTTTCAATCCTGAGAGAATATCTATGCTTTGCCAATTCCCCCGAGTTACTTTTTTTTTTGAAGTGTAGTTCCTGGATGCCAGGCAAAACACGTATGGTGCAAAGCAAATTCTTCTTATTCTTCTTCAATGTTAGCTGATGAGCCAGCTAACACAGCTCAAAGCAGGGGTTGTGCTCGTCTGTCTCAGAATGCTGCATCTGGGAGGGTGCGGCGGGAGGATCACTTGAGGTGGGAGGTGCAAGACCAGCCTGGCCAACATAGCAAAACCCCATTTCTACTAAAAATACAGAAATTAGACAGGTGTGGTGCTGGGCACCTGTAATCCCAGCTACTCGGGAGGTTGAGGCAGGAAAATTGCTTGAACCCAGGAGGTGGAGGTTGCAACGTGCTGAGATTGCACCACTGCCCTTCAGCCTGGGCAACTGAGCGAGATTCAGTCTCAACAATAAAAAACTATACACATTTCAAGAGTAGTATCTTTAGACCAAGCTAATGAACAAACCAGCTTTCCAGGACTTACAAACTGCATTAGGGGCCCTGAACTGCAACCAACCAACCAGTGTCCCTCCATGGTTAGGCGAGTGGTTGGTTAGGGCGAGTGGTTGGTTAGGCGAGTGGTTAAACTGTGGTACTCTACAGCGTGGAATGGCTGTCTCCAACAGAAAGGAACAAAATGTGTAACACATGACTGTGTGAGTGGAGCTTAAGGGCTGATGGAGCAAAGCTAGTCTCAGTACCATGCTGATTTCACTTTAAGAGCATGGTTGAAATGACAAGGTTACACAGAGATGGGGAGTAGGATGTGTGCATCCGGGGAGGGTTGTGCGACTCCAGGGCACCTTGGTAACTGTGATTGTTACACAAATCTAGATGTAATTAACTCATGTAGAATAATGCGCACATACTGTACCAGGCTCTGCTTCCCAGTTTTGATACTATGCTGTAGTAAGATTAACCACTGGGAGGAACTGCCACAAGGGCACTTTCTTTTCTTTCCAACAGAGTTTCACTCTTCTTGCCCAGGCTGGAGTGCAGGGGCATGGTCTCAGCTCACTGCAACCTCTGCTTCCTGGGTTCAAGAGATTGTCCTGATTCAGCCTCCCAAGTAGCTGAGATTATAGGTGCCTACCACACCTGGCCAATTTTTGTCCTTGTAGTAGAGATGGAGTTTCACCATGTTGGCCAGGCTGGTCTTGAACTCGTGACCTCAGGTGATCTGCCTGCCTCAGCCTCCCAAAGTGCTGGGATTACAGGCATGAGCCACCACACCAGGCCCAGAAGGGCACATTTGATCGTTACACAATTAAAATCTTACCAGGTATGGTGGCTCACGCCTATAATCCCAGTGCTGTGGGAGGATCACCTGAGTCCAGGAGTTCAAGACCAGACTGGGCAACCAAGTGATACCTTGCCTCTGCATAAAAACATTTTTACAGGCCGGGCTCAGTGGCTCACGCCTGTAATCCCAGCACTTTGGGAGGCTGAGGCGGATGCATCACGAGGTCAGGGGTTTGAGACCAGCTTGGCCAACATGGCAAACCCTCATTTCTACTAAAAAATACAATTAGCTGGGCATGGTGGTGGGCGCCTGTAATCCCAGCTACTCTGGAGGCTAAGGCAGGAGAATCGCTTGAACCGGGGGAGGTGGAGGTTGCAGTGAGCCAAGATTGTGCCACTGCGCTCCAGCCTGGGCTACAGAGCGAGACTCTGTTTCAAAAAGGAAAAACTGTGAAGCTTTGAGCTTCTTTGTTGTGATAAAATATTTACAACCTTAAGTGGACTTTTTTAACTATTTAGTTGTACAATTCAGTGGCACTAAAAACCCCTGCAACCACCATCACCACACCATGCATTACCGCGAGTTTTTTTATCTTTACAACTCTTTAATTTGTGCCACTTTCTGTCATTTCAAAAACACGAAGAAACAAAAGGCAAAATCCCTACCAAAAACGTACCTCAAAGACTCTAACATACATTTGGGGTGTTTTAAGGCTTCACACGCCATCCTGACATCCTCTTCCTTCAGGTGGGTGCTTCCCAAGTTGAGGGATCTTAGGTTACGGCTGGCGATGAGGGGTTCTCCAGAGGGTGCTGCAGACCAGGGGTCATCTGTGCGTTCTCAACCTGCAGGAGATGGGGAAAGAGAGGTACATTAGACACTGGTGATGTTTAGTTGTATCCTCATTTTTCTTCTCATCCTTCTTTCCCTTTGAGATGGAGTGTTGCTCTACCGCCCAGGCTGGAGTGCAGTGGTGTGATCTCGGCTCACTGCAATCTCCGCCTCCCAGGTTCAAGCTGTTCTCCTGCCTAAGCCTCCTGAGTAGCTGGGATAACAGGCACTTGCTACCACACCTGGCTAATTTTTGTATTTTTAGTAAAGACAGGGTTTCACCATGTTGGTCAGGCTGGTTTCGAACTCTTGACCTCGTGATCCACCTGCTTCGACCTCCCGACATGCTGGGATGACAGGCAGGAGCCACCATGCCCGGCCCCTTCTCCCATTCTAACTTGCAAATTTCTAATTAATTGTATTTCATTTTAAAACAACAAATGCCCGAGTGCCTGAGACTGGCCAGCTACTGGGAACAGCATATTAAACAGTATCAATAATCCCTGTGTCAGGGAGCTTCATCTTTCCAAAGCCAGTGTCAAGGAACCTGCTTCAGTAACATCATCACAAGGTTTCTGTGCTTTTGGGAACTTGGTTCCCACATCTTTCATGGCACTTATGCCTTCAGGATGCACCTGAGGGGTTTCCGATGGGCCTTCACTCAGGAGCTGGGGGAGAGCTGGGACTGTATCACCCGAAGGGCATCTCTCCTAGGGGGTGCGGCACCCTTACCTCAGGTTCTGTATCTTGCAGGTGGGAGGCCTCAGCTTGGCACACAAGGTCTTCATGGCCCGTTCGGTCAGGACGCTGCTGCCCAGGTCCAGCTGCTGCAGGTGAGGGTGGGTGCCAAGCACGGAGCAGAAATTCTCCCACTGCTCATGAATGAGGGTCTTACCCCGCATCCTGTGTCAGAGAGGGATAGAAACGTGAGCTCCGGCGGGATGGGGTTTAACGTGAGCAATCGTGGCAGCACGTCAGAGAGAGGAACTCACCTATCGAGGCAAGACCGGGGTGGCTTCCAAGGCTCTGAAGCAACTTAGCGGGTGCTATCACGCCTGGATGACAGCCCCTGTGTCCACCCTGCCCTCTCCTGGACATATCGGTACCCAAGAGGGTATTGCAAGCATGACTAGGAGCTGCCAGCTCCTCGATCAGATAATTGCTTCAATTCTAGTCCCCACTTGAACATTAAATGGTGCAACAGCTCGGAAAACAGTATAGAGGTTCCTAAAAATATTAACATAGAGCTATAATATAACTTCTGGGCACATACACCCAGAAGAACAGGCAAGAGGTATGCGGTCTCCCACGCTCACTGTGCCATTATTCATCATAGCTCAGATGTGGAAAACTTACGTGTCCACTAGCAGATGAAAGGGAGAGAACACGTGATATATATGTAAACAGAATGTTACATACCCTTAAACAAGAACATTCTACCATTTTCGACAACATGGATGAAACTGCAGTGTATGTTAGATGAGATATACCAGCCACTGAAGGACAAGACTTCATGATTCTACTTTTTTTTCCTTTTGGAGACACAGTCTCTGTCGCCTAGGCTGGAGTGCAGTGGTATGATCTCGGCTCACTGCAGCCTCCGCCTCCCAAGTTCAAGTGATTCTCTGGTCTCAGCCGCCCCAGTAGCTGGGATCACAGGCATGCACCACCACGCATGGTTTTTGTATTTTTAGTAGAAACGGGATTTCACCATGTTGGCCGAGCTGGTCTCGAACTCTTGACCTCAAGTGATCCACCCGCCTCGCCCTCCCAGAGTGCTGGGATTACAGGCGTGAGCCACTGCACATGGCCAATAATTTTTTTTTTTTTTTTTTTTTTAGAGGGAGTCTGGTTCTGTCACCCAGGCTGGAGTGCAGTGGCACCATCTCAGCTCATTTCAACTTCTGCCTCCTGGGTTCCAGCAATTCTCCTGCCTCAGCCTCCCAAGCAGCTGGGAATACAGGCATTACCACCATGCCCAGCTAATTTTTGTATTTTTAGCAGAGATGAGGTTTCATTATGTTGGCCAGGCTGGTCTCAGACTCCTGACCTCAAGTGATCCACCTGCCTCGACCTCCCAAGGTGCAGGGACTAGAGGCGTGAGCTGCCACGCCCAGCCCCACGTGAGAATTTGATGCCGTTTTAAACCTGTGAGGTTGGTGCTATTTCCCCTATATTGTGAATGGCAACAGGGCTAGTTAGTGGCAAGGCTAAAATTCAGAACCAGGTTCATCCAGGGTTTCATGTACGCCAGCAGCCAATTTAGCTCCGGTAGTATTATTAGCTGACATCTGTCACCTAAGTGCCAGGCACAGTTCCTGACAGCTGCAGCTGTAAAACCTGTCTCCCAGCAACTGGATAGGCGGACGCCATGACCTCTGTTTTACAGATGGGGAAACTGAGGCACAGAGCAGCAGAGTAACTTGCCCAAGGTCACACTGCCAGGAAGTAGCAGGCCTGGGGTTTAGGAATTAACAGATGGCTGGCAATGGTAACCACCTTTTTCATTTTTTTTGTTTTTTTGACACAGTCTCACTCCGTTGCCAGGCTGGAGTGGAATGGCACGATCGCTGCTCACTGCAACCTCTGACTCCCCAGTTCAAGTGATTCTCCTGTCTCAGCCACCTGAGTACCTGGGGTTACACGCACCCACTGCCACACATGGCTAATTTTTGTATTTTTAGTGCAGACAGGGTTTCACCATGTTGGCCAGGTTGGTCTCGATCTCTTGAACTTGTGATCCACCCGCCTTGGCCTCCCAAAGTGCTGGGATTATAGGCATAAGCCGCTGTGCCCGGCCATTCATTATTTTTTTTTAATTTCCTAACAACGAGACCACCAGGGAATGTCCACATTCTTATTTTTATTATTATTTCTTTTAGGGACAGGATCTCACCCCTATCACCCAAGCTGGAATGAAGTGGTGTGATCATAACTCACTGCAGCCCTCAGCTCTAATGATCCTTCCACCTCAGCCTCCTGAGTAGCTGGGGCCACAGGCACACACCTCCACACTGGCTAGTTTTAAGAGTCTTTGTAGAGATAGGGTCTCACTTTGTTGCTAGTCTAAAAACCTAGCCTCAAGCAATCCTGGTCTCTCTGCCTCCCAAAGTGCTGGGATTATCGGCATATGAGCCACCACACCCAGCCTGTCCACTTTCTTCACTTCGGTGTTCTGGGTCACGGGAGGATGGGTGCTAAGACAGTCTAGCAAAGTGTTTTCTAGACCTGTACTATTCAGTGAGCATCAGCTACGTGTCATTATTTAAATATAAATGAGGCCGGGAACAGTGGCTCACACCTGTAATCCCAGCACTTTGGGAGGCTGAGACGGGCAGATTATCTGAGATCAGGAGGTCGAGATCAGCCTGGCCAACATGGTGAAACTCTGTCCCTATAAAAATTAAAAAAATAATTAGCCAGGTGTGGTGGGGAGCGCCTGTAATACCAGCTACTCAGGAGGCTGAGTCAGGAGAATCACCTGAACCTGGGAGGTGAGGTTGCAGTGAACTGAGATTCCATCACTGCACTCCAGCCTGGGTGACAGAGATGGTCTCAAAAAAAATTAAAGCCAGGCACAGTGGCTCACGCCTGTAAACCCAGCACTTTGGGAGGCTGAGGCAGGGGGATCATGAGGTCGGAGTTAGAGGCCAGCCTGCTAAAGATGATGAAACCTCGTCTCTAGCAAAAATGCAAAAATTAGCTGAGCATGGTTGGGGGGGTGTACCTGTAATCCCAGCTACCTGTGAAATTCAGGCATGAGAATCGCTTGAACACAGGAGGCAGAGCCTGCAGTGAGCTGAGATAATGCCACTGCACTCTAGTCAGGGCAGCAGAGTGAGACTCTGTCTCAAAAACAACAATAAAACAAAACAAAACAACAGAAAAACCTAGAAATGAATTGTAATAGAATAGGATGAGTTTCACCTCCACAGTCTCACCACATTTCATATGCTGCACACGCTTATGAGGCTGGTAGCCGCCCTACGGGACAAGGCACGAGGAATATTTTCATCACAGAACTCTACTGGACAGCACAGCCTGGACCCCATACCAAGGAAGCAATACACAAACCTGAGCAGTAACACTGATAGCAGGAGCTGGCTCAGGCCTGTAATCCCAGCACTGTGGGAGGCTGAGGCGAGCGGATCACAAGGTCAGGAGTTCGAGACCAGCCTGGCCAACATGCTGAAACCCCATCTCTACTAAAAACACAAAAATTAGCTGGGCGTGGTGGCGCACACCTGTAGTCCCAGCTACTCAGGAAGCTGAGACAGGAGAATCGCTTGAACCCGGGAGGTGGAGGTCGCAGTGAACCGAGATCACACCACTGCACTCCAACCCCGGGCGACAGAGTGAGACCATGTCTCAAAATAAAGTAAGTTAAAAAATAAAAGAAACCACATATTCCTGGATTTCAACCCCAGAGCCTTGCCTTTAGAGTTGTGGATGGGGCCCTGTATTTCAAAAGACCTTTCCCAGGTATGGAGAATGAACCAGATTCAGGTCCTGGCATTTTAGCCTAGTGGACGTCATCTCGGCAATTCATCCTGAATCAATTACCTGGGATCTTGAAGTTCCTGGAAATCATGTCATGTCCCAGCAGCAGGGACACAGAGCTCGGTAGACGGCGTAGAATAAAACTGCCCGGGGCACTCACCATTGAGGAACCACAGGCCATGCCTCAGCCGACTCATCCCTCGGGAAGATCCCCTTGACATCCACCCGAATTTTCCGCAGATTCGGACAGTGCTGGAGACAGAAGGAAGACGCGGCCAAGTCCATGTTCTGGCAGATTGGAAGCCACACTTCCTGGAAGCTGTTTAACGCCAAGCGAACAAACTCTTTGTCTCGAGTCTCGAAAAGGCAGTGGAAGGCGTCCAGGGTGTCAGCTGGGGCGGTGGCGTTGGTCTGCTGACCCAACAGAGACACCCAGTGCAGAAGCTTCTGCTTCACCCCCAGGGGAACGGCGGAGCCCAACAGGACCTCCAGCGGCCTCCTTACGTCTTCGTTCATGAGGCCAAACAAGAAACGCTTCATCCAAAGCAGGTGGCTGTGGAAGCCCACCTGTTTCAGCTCCACCGACCTCCTCGCCTTCTCCATGAACAGAGGACAGCGCGCTGGCTCGACGTCCAGCCCCTCTAACACGTAGTACAAGGCCGCGCAGAAGTCCTGGAGGCTGAGGTGGAAGAATGTGAAGTGCTCCTCCTCGCAGTGGCCGTCCCGGAGAGGATGTCCATGCCAAACAGGGCACGGAGCTCAGACTCCCCGAGTCCATGAATCAGGAGGTCATCGCCGTCAAACACGGACTTCCTATTCCACACTCCTTCCACAGCCATGCGGCACAGGCGCTTCAGGACGGCCCTTTCTTGCAGGTCAAGACAGCGCTGGGCCACGTCTCGAGAGGTGAGCTGATGGAACACGAAGGTGGCATACAAGCCGGTGAGTGTGAGGCCGATGCCCTCCCCCCTCCATGTCCTGCAGCTGCAGAGCCACGCAGACCAGCGCGCCCACGGCAGGCACCTGGCACTGGTCGAACAGCCCACGGTTGCTCAGCATGGCACGCACCACCTGTGCCCTCTGATGCTCCCCCAGTCCCGTGCTCCAGGAGCAGGTGGATTCTTCGTTCTGCAGAGATTCCTCTCACCAGCAGGTAACGGGGGGACACCACCTGCGACTTGAGCCTCTCGACGCCCACGTCTCGGACGGTGACAATCAGGAAGGACTCGGGGGAGCAGGACTTTCCTCAGCAGACTGTGTATGAGGGTGCCCACAGGCTGCGTCTCAGCCCAGGCTTTGCAGAGCTTCGTGTCACTGTGGACGTCGGAGCCCAGCTCGTCAAAACCGTCGAGGATGAACAGCAGCCTTTCCGGCTGGGACATGACCTCCGTCACGGGAGCCTGGGAGTCCGGCCACTCCCTGGAGATGAGCTCTGCGATGCTGGCCTCCTTCCTCCGCTGCACCTCTCTAATGGGGAGGAAGAAGACGTAGGAGAACATATTCTGGAAGAGTCGACCTTGTGCCCAGGACACCACGATCCTCCTGGCCAGAGCCGATTTTCCGATTCCCGACTTTCCGTGCAGAACCACCGTGTGGGGCCGGAAGCCCCACTGGTCTGCTCCGAAGGCACCAACCAGCATTTGCATTTCCAGCCAGTCAGCAGCAGGTTTTTCAAAACCACGGGGTACGTCCTCCTTCGCAGTGAATTTTGTCATCATGTGACACTTGTAGTCCCATGTGTCACCTCCGGGGCCTGAAGTCAGAGAGGGTAGAATAAAATTCAGGCAACAGACCAGGACTGGTGGCTCATACCTGTAATTCCAGTGCTATGGGAGGTCAAGGTGAGTGGAATACCTGAGGTAAGGAGTTTGAGACCAGCCTGGCCAACATGGCGAAACCTTGTTTCTACTAAAAAATAGAAAAATTAGTCAGGCATGGTAGTGGGCACCTGTAATTCAAGCTACTTGGGAGGCTGAGGCAGGAGAATCACTTGAACCAGGGAGACAGAGGTTGCAGTGAGCCGAGATCACACCAGTGCACTCCAGCCTGGGCAACAGAGCAAGACTCCATCTCAAGAAAAAAAAAAAAAAATCAAGGAACAAAATTTGAATTCAGTCTGAATTTTAGTAAAATACACCTCACAGAAACCCAGCACCCAGCATCAGTGGGGCTCCACTCAGCCTTCAGACATGTGTCTAGTTTCCTCCTAGCAATGTGCTGAGAACAAGCTCCCTCTTCATTCCCTTCTTCAAAGGCCTCTAAAGATTCTTCACATTCTAGGAAATAGCTCTACTTCCCCCATTGAACCCGAGCTGTCTTTTTCACACTGAGGACCTCATGAGTTACATTTTATTTGCTGGTTTCCCCCAGTAGACTCTAAGCATGGACTTTCTAACTCATTCTTGCATCTTCAGTATTGAGGACAGTGCCTGGCACTCTGGAACTCAAGTATTTGTTAAATGAATTATGTCAACATATGTAGTATCAGGGAGAGGGAGGCAGGGAGGGAGGGAGAGAGGGGGGCAGCTGAGGATGCATATACCATGGCCCCAAGTTCTACACCTGTTGGACAGGTGAGCCTCTCCTGGGGTTCCCCCCAAGCACTGGGGGAATTCTTCTATATAAATAGAGGAGTGCATCCCTTGAGAGACAGATCCTGCCTGGAACCCAAGCTCTATAGAGCTGTGGTCCCCAACCTTTTTGACACCAGGGACCGGTTTTGTGGAAGACAGTCTTTCCATAGACCAGGGTGGAAGGGGATGGGTTGGGGAGGACTCAAGCACATTCCATTTTTTGTGCACTGGACTATTACATTGTAATAGATAATGAAGTAAGTATACAACTCGCCTTCAGGTAGAATCGGTGGGAGCCCTGAGCTGGCTTTCCTGCAACTAGACAGTCCCATCTTGGGGTGACGGGAGACAGTGACGGATCCTCAGGCATTGGAGTCTCATGAGTACCAGGCAACCTAGGCCCCTCACACAGACAGTTCCCAAGAGGGCTCATGCTCCTGTGAGAATCCAGTGCCACCTCTGATCTAGCAGGAGGCGGGGCTCAGGCTGTCATGTGAGCAGTGGGGAGCAGCTGTAAATACAGATGAATTGTCAACCTCTCCTGCTGTACAGCCCGGTCCCTAACAGGCCAGCGTGCCAGCCCATGGCCTGGGGGTTGGGGACCATGCCTGCTGGAGAGCATCTGTGATTTCAAACAAGCTGCTGCTCAGTTTCCCCACCTGATAAATTTTTGGGGGGGGGGGACACAGTTTTACTGTCACCCAGGCTGGAGTGCAGTGGCATGATCTTAGCTCACTGCAGCCTCCATCTCCCAGGTTCAAGCAATTCTCCAGCCTCAGCCTCCTGAGTAGTGGGATTACAGGTGCCTGCCACCATGCCCAGCTAGTATTTTAAATTTTTTTTTTAGTAGAGACAGGGTTTCACCATGTTGGACAGGCTGGTCTTGAACTCCTGACCTCAAGTGATCCACCCACCTCTGCCTCCCAAAGTGTTGGGATTACAGGTGCGAGCCAACAGTCTTGCATGTTCTTCACATGTACCCCAAAACCTAAAATGCAATTTTAAAAATATGCATTCAACATTAGCACAGGGTCTAACAAACGTGAAAAAATGAAACTTATCACAAACCATTTCATACCACCTGACATTTATCACAAAATGCAATTCTTTCATGCATTTACTTTCTGTTGGCCCCTAGCTTACAATGTAAGCTCCATGAGAAAAATACCTTGTCTTTTTGCCTCAATGCTTCTAGCCTCTTCAGTTTCTGATGTCCACTAGGTACTCAATGAACACGAAAGAGATTCACGTCCTGGGACCTTAAGTTTGCTGGTACTGCTGGGCGCAGTGGCTCACGCCTGTAATCCCAGCAGGTGGATCACAGGGTCAGGTGGATCACAAAGCAGCAGTTCGAGACCAGCCTGGCCAACAAGGTGAAACCCTGTCCCTACTAAAAATACAAAAATTAGCTGGGCACGGTGGGGTGTACCTGTAATCCCAGCTACTCAGGAGGGTGAGGCAGGAGAATTGCTTGAACCGGGACCCAGGAGGTGGAGGTTGCAGTGAGCTGAGATCCCACTACTGCACTCCAGCCTAGGCTACAGAGCAACACTCCATCTCAAAAAAAAAAAAAAAAAAAAAGAAAAAAAGTTTGCTGGTACTACCATTTGCCTTAAGAAGGCAGCTGGAGTCTCTCTGCACAAATGAGTAATATAGTTACTAACTCTATGCAAAATCTCCACATAAAATCTAGAACTTACATACTTCACTGCAGTTGTATCCTCCGAATCTGTCCAAGACAGGTTCCAGGACATCCCCCAAAGACATCAAAATCTACAGATGGTCAAGTGCCTGACATAAAACGCTATGACTGCACATAGCCCACACACATCCTCCCATGTACTGTAAGTCACCTCTAGGTGACTTGTAATATCTAACACGACGTCTACACATTGCTTCATTTGTGTGGATTCAACGCACCGCTTGGCATGTGCCAACTTCAGGTTTGCTTTTTGGAACTTTGTGGAATTTTCCCGATTATTTTGATCAATGGTTAGTTGAATTCATGGACACAGAACCCAGGGACATGCAGAGCCATCTTGTCGTCCCCATCAGGGGAAGCCCTTAAGAGATCCGTGTTAAAACCACAGGAAGACGACCTTGAGATTGGAACCTCTATTTGCTGAGCTCAGACTCACATGTTGTCCTCAGAGGGCTGGCTGTGCCACTGGAATGTGGGTTTTTTTCTCATTTTTGAGACAGAGTCTCTATTGTCCAAGCTAGAGTGCAGTGGCGCGATCTCGGCTCACTGCAACCTCCAGCTCCCGGGCTCAAGCGGTTCTCCTGCCTCAGCCTCCTGAGTAGCTGGGATCACAGTCATGCACCACCACACCTGGCTAATTATTGTACTTTTAGTAGAGGTGGGGTTTCACCATGTTGGTCAGGCTGGTCTCGAACTCCTGATCTCGTGACCCGCCTGCTTCTGCCTCCCAAAGTTCCCAGGGTGCTGGGATTGCAGGGGTGAGCCACCATGTCTGGCCAGAATGTAGGTTTGTTTTTTTTTTTTTTTTTGAGACAGAGTCTCGCACTGTCACCCAGACTGTAGTGCAGTGGCATGACTTCTGCTCACTGCAATCTCTGCCTCCTGGATTCAAGCAATTATCCTGCCTCAGCCTCCCGAGTAGCTGGGACTACAGGCATGCTCCACCATGCTCAGCTAATTTTTTTGTATTTTTAGTAGACATGGGGTTTCACCATGTGGGCGAGGATGGTCTCGATCTCCTGACCTCATGATCCACCCGCCTCGGCCTCCCAAAGCACTGGGATTACAGGTGTGAGCCATTGTGCCCGGCCAGAATGTAGGTTTTCATAGAGGGAGGGAAACCCCAGGAAGACAGTCTGTATCCAAACCCAGGCCTCCTGTGGTTCTTCCTCAACCCCCCCTTTTTTCTATGAATTTAATTATTAGGTCTGTGCTTCAGAGTTCTACTCCTCTCTTCAGAGAGCTTTATCATAAAATTCCAGACCCATTTGTCTAACTCACCACCTTAAGGGGTCACAGGGACCTCAAATTCAAAACATCAAAAACTCATCTTTTGCCTCTAACCAAAAATATTTTCTCTCATAGCTTTTCTCTAAGTGTTAAGTAGAAAAAATGGTGGCATTTGTGACCTTACTTTGGAGCAGACGCTCAGCTCATCATTTTTGTTGTTTAATTGTAGCCTCCCAACAGTCCCCTATCTGGTGATTTGTTCATCTACAAAATAGGGATATGGGCTAAGAATAGTGGCTCATTCCTGTATCCTAGCGCATTGGGATGGCAAGATGGGTGGATCACTCGAGGCCAGGAGTTCAAGACCAGCTGGGCAACATAGCTAGACCAGCCTGACCCCCTTTCTGTAACAAATGTAAAAATTAGCCAGGTGTGGTAGCATACACCTGGCTCATCTCCAGCTACTGAGGAGGCTGAGGCAAGAGGATCGCTTCAGCCCAGCAGTTAGGGGCTGCAGTTAGCTATGATTGTGCTACTGCACTTCAGCCTGGGTGACTAAGCAGCACCCCATCTCAAAGAGGGTGCAGTGCAGAGTGTTATTATCTCCCCTTCCTAGCTTAGTGTGAAGGTGTCATGACAATGAAAAGGTGGGTAACAGTGCCTAGCCCATGGTAAGTATTTTAGAAATGTCACCAATATTTGTATGTATTATTCATCCCAATTTAAAGTTGACAATACTGGCAATCATCAGTTTTTCAAATACTGGTTGAGTGAATGATTCAGTAGCTCACAAGGGTTGACATGTTATACTGCACAGGTGGAGTAAAAGTCCAGCTTGAAGCCATTTCAGGGTTCAAAATGTTAGTCACTGACTCCTGGCATCACCACCCACCAGTTCATTCTGGAAGAAAAGTGAGAGCAATTCCCAGAGCCCCCTTTTTTCAGAACTCTGCCAATCACCAATTCCTATTAGTTTTGTATCTTGAATATCTCATGCTAGTAAAATCGCTTCTTTCCATAAGTGCATCCTAGGATATGAGTGTTCACAGAGCACTATTACCAGCCCCAAAGTGAGAAAAAGCCAAATTCCCATCAACTGAACAATGGATCAAGAAAATGGTATCTTGGGTGGGCGTGGGGGCTTACGCCTGTAATCCCAGCACTTTGGGAGGCTGATGGGGGTGGGTCACCTGAGGTTGGGAGTTTGAGACCAGCCTGACCAACATGGAGAAACTCCATCTCTACTAAAAGAAAAAAAAACAAAAACCAATTAGCCAGGCATAGGGGTGCATGCCTGTTATCCCAGCTGCCTGGGAGGCTGAGGGAGGGGAATTACTTGCACCTGGGAGGTGGAGGTTGCAGTGAGCCAAGATTGCACCACTTCACTCCAGCCTGGGTGACAAGAGCAAAATTCTGTCTCAACAACCACCACCACAAAAAAGCAAAAAAAAAAAAAAAATGAAAAAAATGAAAATGGGATCTTTCCACACAATGGAATATTATTCAGCCACAAAAATGAAATGCTGATACACGTTGCACCATGAACTCTGGAACATTATGCTAAATGAAAGGAGCTAGTCACAGAAAACACACGATTCCATTTCCATGACTGATCTGGAATCAGGACATTTATAGAGACAGAGTAGATTAGTGGTTGTCTAGAGTTTTGAGGGAGAGGAAATCAGTGGCTGCAAATGGGCATGGGGTTGCTTTTTGGGAGAAAAAAAAGTTTTGTAATTCGTGGTGATGGTTGGACAATTGAATAGGCTAAAAATCATTGAATCATGTACAGGGTAAACCTTATGGCATATACATTATATCTCAATGAAAAAGCCTCAATCAAGAGTTTCTCAGGTAAGTCTACTCTTACATCCTTGGCTGTTCAATTACCGTCCCACAAAGTTATAGCCCTTTACGTTCGTCTTCATTTAATGTGGTTTAACTAATGTGTAACTCAGGACTACAAATGCCACGAAGGCAAGACAGGCTTTTCTCACACTGTAATTCCATCACAATCCCATCACAAAGGAATACATCCCTTTTCCTCACCTCGTTCTTCTGTCTCTGCTGTCACGGCACCTTCTTGTTCTATAGGTTGTGAAATTTCTGCAATGACAGGTATTCGTTCCATATTAGTTGATAGAAGGGATTAAGAAAATAATGACTGCCACTTCAGTTTAAAGAGAGCACTTGACTACTCTTGGCTACATGGTTAGCATCTATCAAAGTTGTGACTGATTCGCGTCCGTTAGAATTATGTTTTCTTTCGTGTGTAGCTCTATCCATGGTACTGACCAAGAGCTCATAGGGAAGGGATTGACACCAGAGGAAAATGAGAACGAATAAAGGCACAAGAACAGAAAACCAAACTTCGCATGTTCTCACTCGTAAGTGGGTGTTGGACAATGAGAACACATGGACACAGGGAGCGGACATCACACAGCAGGGCCTGTTGAGGGCTGTGGGGCTAGGTGAGGGATAGCAGGGGGTGGGGAGATAGGGGAGGGGGTAGCATTAGGAGAAATATCTCATGTACATGACAGGGTGATGGACGCAGTAAACCACTGTGGCACATGTACACCTATGTAACAAACCTGCACGTTCTGCACATGTACCCCAGAACTTAGAGTATAATTTAAAAAACCCTAAAATCAAAAAGGCAGAGTGGACTCCCCCTGCAATCTAAACCACATACACTTTTCTTTCACCCAGCTTTCTTCCAGGAGGGTGAGGAAGGAATAAATCTATTTTCCTCACCTTGTTTTCCTGTCTCTGCTGCTGTGGCACCTTGTTCTATAGCTTGTGAGATTTCTACAAAACAAGAATAAATTCCAACATATGGTGTTGAGTGTTCAAATCAGAGGTGTCAGACACCCCCAAGGTAAGCTGAGTCATGTGGTATTTAATTTCTGGGGCAGTTTAAAGCATGGTAGCCACTGGCTCAGCTGGAGGACAGAGTGCATTAATACAATAAGCACTAATTCAAAGACTGAGGGTGTGGGTTCCAGGCTCACTTCTCCTTGGAGAGCCTCAAACAAGCTATTAAAATGAGGGGGTGGGCTCGGTGTGGTGGCTCACACCCATAATCACAGCACTTTGGGAGGCTGAGGTGGGTGGATCACTCGAGGTCAGGAGTTCGAGACCAGCCTGGCCAAAATGGTAAAACCCCGTCTTGACTAAAAAATTACAAAATTAGCCAGGTGTGGTGATGTGTCCCCGTAATCCCAGCTACCTAGGAGGCTGAGGCAAGAGAATCACTTGAACCCTGAAAGTGGAGGTTGCAGTGAGCTAAGATCATGTCACTGCACTCCAGCCTGGGTGACAGAGTGAGACTGTCTCAAGTAATAAAAATAAGAAAATTAAATGAGGGATAAAACACTACAGTAAAGAATCAAGGATCTTAGAGCCAGGTGTTGAGGTACATGCCTGTAGTCCCAGCTACTTGGGAGGCTGAGGCCAGAGGATCGCTTGTGTTCAGGAGCTGGAAGTTGTAGTGTGCTATGATAGTGCCTGTGGACAGCCACTGCATTGCAGCCTCGGCAATGAAGCACAACTCTTTCTCTAAAAAAAAAAAAAAAAAAAAAAAAAAAAAACAATTAAGGATCTTGAGTCAGACACAGCTTTCAAATGGGACTTATCATATGCTACTTGTAAAATGTTCATCAAATTACTGAAGTTACACGTTTCTCTCTGTTCATCTAGAAAAGCAAAGAAATGGTTCCCATGTTGTCGAGTGGCTGTGGAGATGATTTGGTAGAATTATAACACAGCCTCTGGCACATAGTAGCTACCACTGACTGAGAATAACCGTGATGAATATTAGGAAATAGTTACCATGCAGAGGGCAAATACAAATTCATCTTAGGATGCACGGGAATAGATATGCCATTTTAAAGAGTAATCATTAGGGTGGTCTTTGTCTTTTAAATTAGAGAAAAACTACAGATTTTTATGACAAATAGAATAAAAACCACTTAAGGATTTCTAAGCATTGGAGCAAAGTTACAGATGTAAAGTTTTGCATCACCTTGGTTACTGTATGAAAATGGATTGTATGTAAAAGTGGATTGTGTTTGAGATGCTAATGAATGCCTTTAAATGCAGCAGATGGGAAAAATTGCATAAAAATGTGTCATATTATGGGTAGAGACCATACAATTTTCAGATTTGCTAGATATAAGGTGGAGAAAAGAAATATTTAAAAATACAGCTACTCAGGAGGCTGAGGCATGAGAATCGCTTAAACCTGGGAGGTGGAGGTTGCTGTGAGCCCAGATTGTGCCACTACGCTCCAGCTTGGGAGACAGAGTGAGACTCCATATCAAAAACAAACCAACTAAGAAAAAATAACTAAGCTTTTGATATGAATGACCAGGCACATAGTGATGGTGTTTACTGGCACGGAAAACAGTGGAGGCAGATATCAAGATAACACTCCACTCAGCAGCAGCAAACACGCCCTTCTCAACTGCAGACAGACCTCCTCCAAGATAGATATATTGGGCATCAAACATGTTTCAGGTTGATGTGCATTGAAATTATACCAAGTATGCTCTCTCATCCCACTGAGATGAGATTAGAAATCAGTAAGAAATTTTGAAAATTTCTGAATATATGGAAGTGAAGCAACACAATCCTCAATAAGTCAAAGAGGGAACAAAAGGAAACTAAGTACTTTGAAATGAACAGAAAGAAAACACAGCCATGTTTATGATGTGTAGCTAGACCTGTGCATAAAGGAAAATTTATAGCTCTAAATGCCTAGGAAGGAAAGACCTGAAATATAACATAACTTCCCACCTTAAAGTAGGAAAGAAACAGCAAACCCTGAAACAGGCAGAGGAAGGGAATAAAGAACAGAAGTAAACAAAATACAGAATGGAAATAAAATAGAGAGCACAAACCTAGCACTGTGTTCTTTGAGAAGAACGAAACTGACAAACCTTTGGCCAGACTGGCCAAGAATAAAAAAAGAAATGGCTAAAATTACTGGAGTCGGGAATGAAAGAGGTTCACAACCAATAGCCTTAAGGAAATGAGAAGGATTTTGGCTGGGCGTGGTGGCTCACACCTATAATCCCAGCACTTTGGGAGGCTGAGCAGGTAGATCAGAAGGTCAGGAGTTCTAGACCAGCCTGGTCAATATGGTGAAACCCCATGTCTACTAAAAATATGAAAATTAGCCAGGCATGGTGGCAGGTGCCTGTAGTCCCAGCTACTCAGGAGGCTGAGGCAGGAGAATCACCTGAACCTGGGAGGCGGAGGTTGCAGTGAGCTGAGATTGTGCCACTGCACTCCAGCCTGGGCGACAGAACGAGCCTACATCTCAAAAAAAAAAAAAAAAAAAGAAAAAAAAAAAAAAGGAAAAAAAAGGGAAAAAAAGGTTTTAAGGGAGAACTATGAACAATCTTATATCAACAACATAGATAACTTGGATGAACTGGGTAAATTCTTAGAAACACTCAGATGACTAAAAGTTACTCCATAAGAAATAGAAAAATATGAATACACTTAACAAGGTAAGTAAAGAAAATGAGTAAAAAAAAAAAAAAAAAAAGAAAATGAGTAACCAAAACACCTCCTACGAGAAAGTCAGACTCAGATGGCTTCACTGGTGAATTCCAAGTGTTGTAAGAAAGGATTAATGCAAAACCTTCACAAAGTCTTCCAAAAAAAAAAAAAAAAAGGAAATACTCAACTCATTCCATGAAACCAGTTAATACAGTAATTGTTGTATTCTAAATTACTGATTCTAAAAATCAAGACATCACTAGAAAAAGTCATCTCTTATCATTATAGAAGCTAAAATAATTATCACTTATGAATATAAATCTAAACATCTTCAAAATACTGGCAAATGGAATCCAGCAATATATGAAAAGTATACATCATAATTAAGTGGGATTTATCCCAGAAATGCAAGATTATTTTAACCATTCAAAAAATCACTGTAATATACAGAATACTAATAAAATCAAGGGGGGAAAAAACCCACATCATCTCAATAGGTAAGATGTTAGACAAAATTCAGACCTATCTCATGACGAAGGTATATAAGGTATAGAGATAAATTTCCTTAACCCATTAAAAGGAATTTATGTATTTTTTAAAAACCCACACAATGTAAATACAAAGTTTTACCCCCATGATCTGAACAAGACAAGGAGACCTATTGTCACAACTTCTATTCAACATTGTATTGGAATCTCTATCCTGGGCAAGTAAAAATTAACAGCATCCAGATGGGAAAAGGAAGAAACTTTCCTACTAGCAGAAGACATGATCTTGTATATTGAGAAAATTCTCAGAAAACTACAGAAAATTACAGCTAATAAAAAGTTCAGCAAGAATGCAGAATACAAGATCAAACAAAAACGTCAATTGTATATTTTTATACATTAGCAATCAATTATACAAGAGGAAATTAAGGAAACAATTCCATTTATCATAGCAAAACAAAATACTTAGGAATACATTTAACAAATGAAGTTCCAGACTTATATACTGAACCACAAATCAAAAATGAAAACCTAAAGGCGTCCCTGAAGTACAAAGAGAGTTTGTATTCCTGCATTAGAACAACTAGTATTGTCCACGTGGCAATCTGCCCTAAGTGCATCTGCAGGCTTTAGTGCCGTCTATGGGAGTATTCCATCTGCCCCACCTTTTGTGCAGAAACTGATAAATCATAAAATTTATACAAAAATTCAGGGGCCCCCAAAAGAGCGAAAAAGTCTGAGAAAAAAGTTGTTAAACTTACACTTCTTATTTCAAAACTAACTATAAAAAGCAACAGCAATCAATATAGCAGGAAAGAGTAGAGGGTTGCTTTTGAGATGGAGTCTTGTTCTGTCACCCAGGCTGGAGTGCAGTGGTGCAATCTCAGCTCATTGCAGCCTCCATCTCTTGTGTTCAAGCAATTCTGCCTCAGCCTCCCAAGTAGCTGGGACTACAGGCACCTGCCATCACAACTGATGATTTTTAAAAAATTTTTTAGTACAGACGAGGTTTCACCATGTTAGATGGGCTGGTCTTGAACTTCTGATCTCAGGTGACGCACCAGCTTGGCCTCCCTAAGTGCTGAGATTGCAGGCCTGAGCCACTGCACCTCGCCAAGAATAGTGCTTAACAATGTTGCTGGCACATCGGAGTAGCCACATCCAGAACAATGAGGTTGGCTTTCCGCCCCCATATCCCATGCAAAACCTGACTCCAAGTTTTTTTTTGAAAACTTTGCTATTTTAAAGTCCTCTGCATTTTTGTATACATTTTAGAATCATTCATCAATTTCTCCACAAAGGGTGGGGCAGGTGGAATATTCAGATAGATTGCTTCAAAGACATAACTGTAGGCACTACCAACATAAAGCTTTAAAAGGGAAACACAGTGTAAACTTTCACGGCCTTGGATTAAGCAGTGGTTTCTTAGGAATGACACCGAAAGTGTGAACAACCAACTAGATACAAAGTAGCCTTCATAAAAATGAAAGCCTCTTGTTCCTCAAGGAACACCATTAGGAAAGTGAAAGACAACTTACAGAATGAGAGAACCCATTTGCTAATCCTATCCGCTAAGGTTCTACTGTTCGGAACATATAAAGATGTATTACCACTCAGTAAGACAGCATACTTTAAAAGTTTTGAATACACATTTCTTTGAACAAACATGGAAATGACCAATAAGCACATGGAAAAATTTCAGGCCGGGTGAGGTGGCTCATGCCTGTACTCCCCAGCACTCTGGGAGGCCAAGGCGGGCGGATCACAAGGTCAAGAGATTGAGACCATCCTGCCCAACATGGTGAAACCCCATCTCTACTAAAAATACAAAAATATTTAGCTGGGCATAGTGGTGCACAGCTGTAGTCCCAGCTACTGGGGAGGCTAAGGCAGGAGAATCACTTGAACCTAGGAGGCAGAGGTTGCAGTGAGCCGAGATTGTGCCACTGCACTCCAGCCTGGGTGACAGAATGAGACTACTTGACTCCTCTCAGCTCCATCTTTAGAACTCAACAAGCTTGTGTTTGAAGCTCGAGTCCACCAGAATTATGGATCTTTGGAATTTGTCTTTATAAGAAAACTCCTATACACTGTGGGTGGGATTGTAAATTAGTACAGGCGTTTTGGAAAATAGTACGGAGATTCCTCAGAACACTAGAAATGCAATGACCATATAGCTTGTGAAATTTCTGCAAAAGAAAAGGGAGAAGAATAAACACCTGAGATCGGGAGTTCGAGACCAGCCTGGCCAACACGGAGAAACCCCTTGCTATTAAAAATAGAAAAGTTAGCCAGGTGTGGTGGTGCATGCCTGTAATCCCAGCTACTCAGCAGGCTGAGGCAGGAGAATTGCTTGAACATGGGAGGCAGACATTGCTGTGAGCAGAGATCATGCCATCGCACTCCAGCCTGGGCAACAAGAGCGAAACCCTGTCTCAAACAAACAAACAAAAGATTTGGTATTTATACACAATGGGTTATTCAGCCCTAAAACAACACAGGAAATTCAGTCATTTGCTACAGCATCAAGGAACCTAGAGGACATTAAGCTACGTGAAGTAAGCCAGGCACAGAGAAACACCAGAGGATCTCACATGTGGAATCTAAAAATGTCAAACTCAGAATTAGAGGGTAGAGCGGCGGTTACCAGCAGCTGGTGAGGCAGAGAGTCGACAGGCCAAGTTGGAAAACGTTTGTCAACAGGTACAAAGTGACAGCTGGACAAGGAGGAGTGACGTTCTGGTGTTCTACTGCACAACATGGTGACGGGTTAATAACAAGGTTTATTTCAAAATAGCTAGACGAGGATTTTAAATGTTCTCAGCACAAAGGATATCTGAGGTGATGGATAGGCTCATTAGCCTGATTTGATCATTCTATTGAAACCTCACAACCCCATAAATATATACAATTTTTCAGTTAAAAATAAGAAAACTGTAGTGTAGGTAATCATAGTGAATGTGCAAGGTTGTGTCCATGGTGCTGACCCCAAGATCTCTTAGGGAGGGCCTCATACACCAGAGACAAATGAGGATGAAGAAAGGGAAAGTGCATTTCCCTGCCATTTAAACAATGTGGACGTCTCTCACCCAACTTCCTTCCAGGAGGGCAAAAGAGAAATAAATACTGCATTCACCTTGTTCTTTTGCCTCTGAAGCTGTGGCACTATCTTGTTTCATAGCTTGTGAAATTTCTGCCAAAGAGAAGGGAGAAGAACAAATACTGTGTTATTACTCAAATCAGAGATGTTGGACATCCCAGATAAACTTAGATTACATGCCACATTTAATCTTCCGACCAGTTTAGAGCACAGAGCCACTGGCTCAGCATGAGGGCTGAGCGGCTAGTAACATGAGCATTAGATTCAAGATCAGATAATTCAATATCCAAAGTTTTTCTATGCACCGGCAATTAACAAAGTGAACAACTCCATTCATAATAGCATAGAACAAAATATTTCAGAATAAATTTACCAAATGAAATGAGAGACTTGTATTCTGAAAGCCACAAAATATAACAAAAAATTGAGAAAACCCTAAATTGATGCAAAGGCCATCTTGTGTCTATGGGTTGAAAGACTTAATGTTGTTAATGTGTCATATACCCAGGATTCATCTACATGACATAATTCAATCTAATCAAAACTCCAGCTACCTTTGTTTGCCAAAGTCGTAAAGCTGATTGATACTAATATTCACATGGAAATTCTAGAGACCCAGAATAGCCAATCTATCTTGAGGTCAAGTTGGAGAACCACACTTTGATTTCAAAAGCATAAATCAACAATGAAGTCAGTGCGGTTCAGACACAAGGTCATAGAGATCAATGGAATAGGCTTGAAAGTTTGCAAATTAATCCATACATCTATAATTTTACAACCAGAGTATCTAGACAAGAATAGTCCTTTCAATCAACATTGCTGGAGAACCGATTATCTACACACCAAAGGATGAAATTGAACCCTCTACTTCATGCCACATACAAAATTAGCTCAAATGTTTGAAGACCTAAATGCCTTTAAGAGCTGTATCTATGGCCGGGCACGGCGGCTCAAGCCTGTAATTCCACCACTTTGAGAGGCCGAGGAGGGCCGATCGTGAGGTCAGGAGTTCAAGACCAGACTGGCCAACATGGTGAAACCCTGTTTCTACTAAAAAATACAAAAATTAGCTAGGCATGGTGGCTTGTGCCTGTAATCCCAGCTAAGTGGGAGGCTGAGATAGGAGAATTGCTTGAATCCTACTTGGGACCTGGAAGGTGGAGATTGCAGTGAGCTGAGATCGGGCCACTGCACTCCAGCCTGGGCTACAGAGCAACGCTCTACCTCAAAAAAATAAAAATTAAAAATTAAAAAAACCTGTACCTACAAACTCCTTAAAGGAAATGTTGTGAACTTTCTGATTTGGGGTTAAGCAATTTTTTTTTTAAAAGATGCAACACCAAAAGCACAAACAATCAAAGAAATAAATTTGTCTTCATAAAATTCAAGCCCGCTGTGCTTCCAAGGACAGGATCAGGAATGTGGAAAAGACAACCCAGAAAACGGGGAAATCTATTTAAAGTCGTGTCTCTACATCATCTGGATAGACCCTCAGCCAAGTACTGCAAGGCTACAACATAATCAAGTGAAAACTGGACGAAGGATTTGAATATGCATTTATCTGAAAACATAGACGTGGCCAGTAAGCACATGACAAGATTCTGAACATCATCAGGGAAATTCATATCAAAACCACAGTGAGTATTTCACACCTACTAGGATGGTAACTATAAAAAATAGAGTAGCAAATGTTACTGTAGCTTTCACTAAGGTGTTGGTGAGGATGCAAAATGGTGCAGTCACTGAGGAAAAACCATTTGGCAATTCAAGTTAAACACAGTTGGCATAGGACCCATCAATTCCACTCGTAAGTATACACCTCCCTGAATTGAAAACACGTATAACACGCACATGAGAACCCATAGCTGCATCATTCATAATAGCCTAGAAGACAAAACCCAAACGTCCATCATGTGATAAGAAGTGGTATATACATAAATGAAATACTATTCAGTCATAAAAACTTAATGAAGTCCTGACACACAGTATGATATTGACTAATATTTGAAGTATTATGTTAAATGGGCCAGGTGTGGTGACTGACACCTGTAATCCCAGCACTTTGGGAGGCTGAGGTGTGCGGATCACAAGGTCAGGAGTTTGAGACTAGCCTGGCCCATATGGTGAAACCCCATCTCTACTTTAAAAATACAAAAATTAGCCAGGTATGGTAGCAGGCACCTGTAGTCCCAGCTACTTGGGAGGCTGAGGCAGAACAATCACTTGAATCCAGGAGGTGGAGGTTACAGTGAGCCAAGATGGCACAACTGCACTCCAGCCTGGGTGACACAGCAAGACTCTGTCTCAAAAAAAAATGTTCAATGGAGGAAGCCAGTCACAAAATACAACATGTCTGGTTTCATTCATATGGAAGGTTCAGAAAAGGCAAAATTCACAGAAACAAAGTAGATGACCAGTTTCCAGGGGTTGGGTTTTGGGGAATGACTGCCAATAGGTATGTGGCTTTTTGGGGTGATGCAAGTTTTCTGAAATTAGGTAGCAGTGATGGTGGAACAACTTTGTTAACACACTAAACACTAAATTCTATTAATTTCATGGTATGTGAATTTCATCTCAACTTTGAAAAAGCAAGGAAAATAAATGAAGAAACTATAGGCCAGTTCAAACACAGATGCCAGATGTTAAGTGACTTATCAGCAAACTGTTTCCAGAAGCCTATCAAAAGGTATGTAATGGTGCTTATGTCACACGTATTCCAGGAAAGCAAGAGCAATTTAACACTAGAAAGAAATCTTTAAGTGTCATTCATTACAGTAACAGGTTCAGGGTAAATAATTTTAAGATCATTCCAAATTATGCAAAGATAAAACAGGCCAATTTTCTTCACCTTGCTCTTTTGTCTCTGCTGAAGAACATTTTTTTTTTGTCAGAACCTTAGTAAAGTATCGAAAATCACCCATTAATGATAGACTGGATAAAGAAATGTGGCACCATGGAAAGCTATGCAGCCATAAAAAATGAGTTTATGTCCTTCGTAGGGACATGGATGAATCTGGAAACCATCATCCCCAGTAAATTGACACAAGAACAGGAAACCAAACACTGCATGTTCTCACTCATAGACAGGTATTGAACAATGAGAACACATGGACACAGGGAGGGGAGCATCACACACAGGGATATGTTGAGGGGCAGGGGCCAGGGGAGGGATGGTGGGAGGCGGGGGAGGTTGGGGAGGGATAACACTGGGAGAAATGGCCCATGTAGGTGATGGGGGGGATGGAGACAACAGACCACCGTGGCATTTGTGTACCCATGCAACAATCCTGCAAGATCTGCACGTGTACCCCAAAGTACAAAAAAAAATTTTTTTTGAGTCAACAATATCAAGTAGTTAACAACGGACAAAGGATTTGAATATACATTTATCTGAAGACAGAAATGGCCAGTAGGCACATGAAAAGAATCTGAATGTCATTAGGGACATTCAGATAAAAACCACAGTGAGTATTTCACACCTACTAGGTAGACAGAAATGTACTAAGATTGGATTGTGGTGATCATTTCATGTTTACAAATCCTTGAATTGTACTCTTAAGATTTTATGATATGTAAACTGTCATTGAGTTATCTGAAGAAAAAAAAAAACACTAGGGAAGAACACTTTTCCTTGTGGGGGATGGATTTATATGAGGAGCTATGTCTTCAGCATCGTAATACATTCAACCTGTTAGACTAAATAGATTAGTCATGTAAGAGATGAAGGAATCAGAAGTTACACAGAATTTATAAGATCTAACACAAAGATGACATCTTAGTCTGAAGAAAAAAATCAGGCTTTCTGTTGGCTGATATACCTTGGGCAAATCTGTCTCTCTGGGCTTTAGAATCATGTGTACAATGCTGACATTAGATGGAGGTATGTGTCTTTTCTAGAGTTTTGACATAGATTGAAATAAAATTCACAAGTCATACAATTTACTCACTGAAAGTGTGCAGTTATGATTGGGAATATTCAGATTGTAACCATTGCTACAATTTTAGAGCATTTTTTATCACCCTCAAAGAAAAACCTTGCTGTCTCAGTCATCACCCTCCAAGTTTCCCCATTCTCCCCAGCCCTAGGCAACCACTAATCTACTTTTAGTATGTAAGTGGATTTGCCGATTCTAGACATTTTATATGAACAGAGTCCTTCAATATATATCCTTTAGCGATGGCTTCCTTAGCCTAGTGCCTTCAAGGTCCATCCATTTTGTAGCATCCATTAGTACTTTGAGACAGTCTCATTTTATCATGCAGGAGTGCAGTGGTACAATCATGGCTCACTGCAGCCTCAACACCCCCTGGACTCGAGCAATCCTCATGCCCCAGCCTGCCAAGTAGCTGGGACCACAGGTACGCACTCCCACACCCAGCTGTTTTAATTTTTTTTTTTGTAGACATGGGATCTTGCTACATTGCCCAGGTTGGTCTCCATCCCCCTGGGTTCAAGCGATCTACCTGCCTCAGTCTCCCCAATTGCTGGGATTTCAGGTATGAGCCACCGTGTCTAGCCATATCATTCCTTTTTATGCCAAATATTGTATGCATATACCACATTGGATTCTACAGCTTGATATAAAACTGCATTATTGGGTTAGTTTCAAGGGACATCTTTCTATATCCAGCCAATCAGGAGCGATGATGAGGCTTGTGATCCTCTATGATGTAAGCTCTGAGGGGAGAGTGGGTCTTTGTACATGCCTAACACCAGGAGTCAAGTCTTTCTGGCACAAGCTAGCCTTGCCTCAATTTACCACGTGAGGTTTTAGTGCCCCATTAAGCTTCTGGGTCTCACTGGACAACTGAAAGCAGTCACTGAAGGTACACATAGGTTTGAGATACATGAGCTCAAGCACTGGTGCAGTGCTTGACCCACAGCGTCTCAAGTGGTAGCTCTTGTGTACAGGAGGAGATCAGAGGAATTTCCTCACGTGGCTGATGCCAAGACTCCTGGCTTTTACCAGCTTCCTTTTGGTCCTACTATCTAGCTTCGTCTATGTGTTTACTTTATGCTATCTCTGAAGCCACCATTCAGTCACTTATACAACCTATTGTTAGGGTCACACCAAGGGAAGCCCATAGACCCCCTTCCCCATTCTCCCCTGCTAAGCCAAGCTCACAGCAAAAACAGCCTCATGGGGACCTGGGTTCCGGGATGTGGTTGTACCCCCGCTCTCAAACCGAGGATGGTGACCCAATTAAGCAGGATGTTAGCACTTAAGAACCAAGAGGCAGTTTTTCTTAGAATAGCACCTGGCTACCTGCAAACCCCCTAGGTAATCCCGGTAGTCTGTAAGCCAGGCTGCTGCATTCACTGCCTGTGGTGAGGCAGCCAGCCTGGCAGGTTGAAATGAACTTGCTAAACCTGACCCTGGGTCTGCCTGTCCATCCTTTCGGAGAACTTTACACCTGTAAGACAGTTTTATCGTATGAAGGATAACACGTAACGCTGTAAAACGTAGACTGACATCAAACTCTGAGCAATGTAGAACTCTGGGACTCAGATGTCAGTGACTCAGACGTTAGCTTTGAAGAGGTTTGTTTGTTTTGTTTTTTTGAGACAGTCTTGCTCTGTTGCCCAGGCTGGAGTGCAGTGGTGCAATCTTGGCTCACTGCAACCTTCACCTCCTGGGTTCAACCAATTCTCCTGCCTCAGCCTCCCAGGTAGCTGGGACTACAGGTGCCTGCCACCATGCCTGGCTAATTTTTCTATCTTTAGTAAAGATGGGGTTTCACCATATTGGCCAGGCTTGGTCTCGAACTCCTGACCTTGTGATCTGCCTGCCTCGGCCTCCCAAAGTGCTGGGATTACAGGCATGAGCCACCACGCCCGGCTGAAGAGTTCTTTCCTGCCCACAGCCCAAACAAAGCTCCATCAAAACGAGATTGCTTTCAACCCCTTCCAAACCAGACTAGGTTTCACAGTCAACACTGGCTGCTGGGAGATGAGCAAGTTGGTGGTGTCGCAGGTCGCGGCAGAGAATGCATGTTGTCTACACAAGCCTGCGTTTCTCCCCGTTTGTTTTGCCTTTCCTGGTTTCATCTTAGTTTTTCGGTTCGTCTTTCCTGTTCCACAGTGTGAATTTCATTAACACACGTGATCCACGTGTGCTTTGGCCAGCGATGTATTGGAAGTGTGTAGAGCCTGGCAGGGGGTGAGTGCTCAAACGTTTGGGGGAATTGTATTGAGTCTGGGTTCATGCTATCTGGTTCTTTCCACCCAAGCCTCTGAACTGGGTTATTGGGAGGAGCTTGTCATAGTAAGGTCATAAACTTACCCAAACTGAAGATGGGAAGCCCTCACATTGTAAGAAAGCCTTAAGACCACAGAACTCTCAAACTTGGAAAGAGAGGGACCATAATGATCAGATCCTCAGAGCCCACCTGGTCAGCTAACGGTAAGGTGGTTAGACTAGACAGAACGCTGGGCTATCACAAGTCACGGTTTTACTCCTAGAAGTGCAAACCGGTTGCTGGACACGGTGGCTCATTCCTGTAATCCCAGCACTTGGGGAGGTTGAGGCAGGTGGATCGTGAGGTCAGGAGTTCAAGACCAGCCTGGCCAACATGGTGAAACCCTGTCTCTAGTAAAAATACAAAAATTAGCTGCACATGGTGGCTCATGCCTGTAATTCCAGCTACTCCAGAGGCTGAGGCAGGAGAATTGCTTGAACTAGGACCTGGGAGGTGGAGGTTGCAGTGAGCCAAAATCGCACCACTACACTCCAGCCTGGGCCACAGAGCGAGACTCCATCTCAAAAATAAAAAAAGGTGCAAACTGACTGCCACGCGGCCTTCAGCACATCCTTTTTTCCCCCACCCCACTAACCTGGCACTTCCTTCTTGCTTGGTCCTTGGTAAGTCATTTTTGGTTGAAGATCTTCTGGTGAATGTACTGCAAGAAAAAAAGAAAAGGGGAGATTGGGGTCAATGAAGTCATAGTAATTCCCCAACCCGAGGTTAAGAATCTCCTGTGCCCAAATTATGGAGGGAACCAAGACAAACCTCAGGATCTCAGCCTGTAACAGCGACAATGGAGTCAGACCTTCCTGGGCCAGCAGCACACTGAAGAACAGAGGCTTGAAAAGAATTCTCTGGCCCCAGTTTTGCTGGATGGCCTTGGGCAAGTCACACGATGAGGTTAGTTATGGCGATTAAGTGTTTCTTTTCAGGAGTCCTTCTCAAAACCTATCCTGAATACCAGACCCAGTTAGTCAATGACTCACTTGACGCCTGTGAGTTATCCAAATACAGGTGCCCTCAACTTACAAGGTCCAACCTCGGCTACCCATCCCCCAGTCTACTTTTCACAAAACATCCCTTCTGTGGGGTGAGGTCATGGAAGCCCATCCACCCAGTTTATCACGCCAGAAACACGGGGGATCACCCACGACACTGTCTTCTCTCCACATTTAGTTCTTAGGAACTGTCTTGTATGCTTCTGAAGCATCTTCCATTTCTACTTGTTTCTCTGCCATCATCCTATTCTAAGCCACCTTTATTTCTCTCATGGACAAGACCCGAAACTCGTCTCCCCACGTCTATCCAACACTCCCTCCTGGGTCACTCCGCACTTTTGCAACAGTGCTGAAATACAAGTCTGATTATTTCTACCATCAACCCTTTAAAGCTCTTTAATTGCTTCTCTTTGCTATTACAAATATTTTCTCTCTTTGAGACAGAATCTTGCTCCGTCACCAGACTGGAGTACAATGGCACGATCTTGGCTCACTGTAACCTCTGCCTCTCGGGTTCAAGCAATTCTTCTGTCACAGCCTCCTAAGTCGTTTGGATTACAGGTATCCACCACAATACCTGGCTAGTTTCTCGTATTTTAGTAGAGACGGGGTTTCATCATGTTGGCCAGAATTGTCTCTACCTCCTGACCTCGTGATCCGCCTGCCTAGGCCTCCCAGAGCACTGGGATTACAGGTGTGATCCACTGCACCCAGCCTATTACCAGTATTTTCAAGATGCTGTGTCACCCGACTTGTATCCCTCGGTCTTCACCTCCTCATTCTGCATGGCCCAGCCAAGCCCTCTGTTGAAGGCTTTGTAATGCCCCTACTTTATGCTCAGAATGTTTCTACCATGCTCAGGCAAATGGGCCAAGTGTAGACTTCCCTCTCATCTGGAATAGGAATTCTAAGACATTTTTATATACAATTTTTTTTTTTTTTTTTTTTGAGACAGAGTCTCACTCTGTCACCCAGGCTGGGGTGCACTGGCTCCATCTTGGCTCACTGCAACCTCCGCCTCCCAGGTTCAAGCAATTCTGCTGCCTCAGCCTCCCAAGTAGTTGAGTTTACAGGCAAGCCCCACCACGCCAGGCTAATTTTTGTATTTTTAGTAGAGGTGGGGTTTCACCATGTTGGTCCAGGCTAGTCTCGAACTCCCGACCTCAAATGATCCACCCACCTCAGCCTCCCAGAGTGCTGGGATTAAGCATGAGCCACCCCCACCTGGCCTATACCATCCATTTTTAAAGTTGCCCATTTCTTTCTACCTCGTGGAAAGCTGCGAAATCTCTGGCACTTGACATATGAGAATTTAAACACATGCCATGGTAGATGAATGTTAAACCATCAAAGTCATCTTTGCCACTTATTAGCCCGTGAACTTGGCCAAGTTATGTAACGTAGAAGATTCTGTATCACAGCCACCAGGAGCCTACTTCATCGGGGGTAGGGGTGAGAGTCAGGGGTACATGACAGTTTCAGCACAGTGCTGACTTGATGAACCCCAGCTCATTTTTATGCGCTCTCTTCCTGTGAATAATACCAACATACCCTGCACACGGGGCCTCTTCCAAGTTCAGAACAGAGTGTGCTTCAAGCCCTTTGCAGCTATAACTGCTGAGCTGCATCCAGACAATTGATGAGCAGAGTCTCACTCTGCTGCCCAGGTTGGAGTGCAATGCTGCAACCTCAGCTCGCTGCAACCTCCGCCTCCCAGGTTGAAGCGATTTTCCTGCCTCAGCTTCCCAAGCAGTTGGGATTACAGTCACACACCACCACACCCGTCTAATATTTTGTGTTTTTAACAGAGACATGGTTTCAGCATGTTGGTCAGGCTGGTCTCAAACTCCTGACCTCAGGTGATCCACCCACCTTGGCCTCCCAAAATGCTGGGATTACAGGCATGAGCCACGGTGCCCAGCCCACACCTGTATTTGTAGGGCCATTTCAGGGGCTCTGTCAAGGGATTTGTTTTCAGTCTACAGTTGAAGAGATTCTCCAGATAAAAGTAGTACTATTTTTAAAATAACCTTTCTCGTAAATACCCTAAAATAATCACAGAATCTGAATTCTTGCTGCAATATGGACAGCAACAATCTAAGACAGAGCCACAGATCAGCACCTGGAATCCGAGTCCTCCGCCCCATGACCAAGCACAAGACCCGCCTGGACAACTATTAGTGTTCTCAATAACCCAGTGAGGTCCTTAGCCAGTTTCTATGCATTGCATCAGTGAACGTCTGCAGTGGCACATACAGTATCACGTTTGCTATTCCGAGATGTGGGAACCAAGGGTCAGAATAGAAGATGTTCCCAACGTCTCATGACTGACCCGTGCTAGCTCCAGAGCTCAAGCTTAGCACGGACACTTCAAACCCTTTGAACTTCAGTGGGAGTCCGTGTGGGTGGAGTCATCGTCTACACATTTCTCCCTCCTTCTTCATTTTACAGGCTAGAGACCAATGTCCAGCCAATCACGATGACCAATGAGATCCTTCTCATAGCCGAGACTCACACTGCAGAGGTGTGACCACCCGACTACACAACAATGAGCCTTCCCTGTTCCCACGAGAATTTGAAACCACCTCTCCTCCCCTGCCCTCGACTTGCCCCAAGTGCCACTTACTTTTCATGTCATCCCTTGCTTTCTCGGAGAGCGTTCGCAGGTTCATAGTTTCAAAGATGCTAACGGATGTGGACCAGGCAAGCGATCTTCCGTAATACTCATGCAAGAGTAGTGCCAGGCATTCCACGTTGGCATTCTCTATTTCAGACTGTGGAATAGTGCATGTGGTCGATTCTGACAATGTCTCCTTGAGCAACTTCTTAAATGTCTGAAATTCTTCCTTGTCTAGCTCATCAAGACACCACTGCAGTCCATAGCTGGAAAAGGTGAGCAGCTTGTTTCTTCCATGTTGACACAAGGCTGAGAAGTCGGGGTTTGGTGGGGGAAGCGGATTCTTTGGTAACAGGGGGCAGGTAGGACCTGTGGAAAGAGTGACAAGACTCAAAAGAGGAGTTTGCAGCGAATTCTCAAGTTGATAAACATCATGTCAGTCACCTCACTAATGAACAGACTTCACTCTTCCAATTCCTCATGGACAAAACATTTATTGCCATGGTATCCGTTTATCCTGTTACTGGAACATCAGTGCCAGGGAATTTTGTGGTCTGTACCCTTAGTTCCCAAACAGCATCTTAGAATAAGATTTAACATGTATGTCACAGATGCTCTTGGCTACTACGTTATACTCAAATGCCGGCAATGGCCAGGCGCAGTGGCTCACACCTGTAATCCCAGCACTTTGGGAGGCCAAGGCAGGTGGATCACCTGAGGTCAGGAGTTCGAGACCAGCCTGGCCCACACGATGAAATCCCATCCCTACTAAAAATACAAAAAAAAAAAAAAAAAAAAAAAAAAAAAAAAAAAATCAGCGAGGCGTGGTGGTGCTTGCCTGTAATCCTAGCTACTTGAGAGGCTGAGGCAGGAGAATCGCTTGAATCCAGAAGGCAGAGGTTGCACTGAGGCGAGATTGCACCATCGCACTGCAACTTGGACAAGAGCAAGACTCCATCTCAAAAAACAAACAAAAAACCCGGGCAAAGAGATTCCTATCAGTCACTAATAACCAGTTACAGGGTTCTTAGGCAAGTTGATTTCTGTTGCACCTGTAAAGACTGAGTTCCATAAACACAGTTAAACAGTCTTGGTATAACGATGAACTAATACTTGAAAGTCGTATCTAATAAGGGGTTTATATCTAGATAATATAAATACACTAATAGGGAGACAACCCAATTTAATATGGGCAAAGGGTCTGAATATCCATTTCTCCAGAGAGCTATGCAAATGGGTAACGACCACAGGAAAAGATCAATGTCGCAACTCACCATCAGGACTGACTCTATCCCTCCCTGCCTGCCAGTTTGTTTTACAGGTGCACATTCAGGACCTCTGCTATGAATACGTCTCAAAGTTGTCCTGAATCCTGGTCCATGATGACATCAAAACGTAGCACTTGTTATAAGGTCCCAGCAGTAATTCCTAAATCTCTCAAATTTCCTTAACCATTATAAAAGCTCTATAAATAGCAACAACCAGTACTGGTTGCTCACTTTGAGCAGACCTGGTTTTCATCAACCATTACCTTGTGGCAGATGACAAAGCAATACAAGGAAGGCCATGTAATGAAATGTTTTGAAGACTCAAGTAGACGGCAGCTTGTCATTTTCTGAGGGGCACTATTGGCGTGAGGCCACCCTTGCTGACGTCTGTGCATTTGTAGCAGTTTTTGAGCTAGACTTGCAGATACACAGTATGGTCCTGACACGTCACCTCCATGGTACTGGAGGCATCATCCCACCAAGGTAACAATCAGCCTGCAAGGGGCAGTTCCTGTCAACACTGATGTTTGCTCTGGGTGCTCAGACAGGGCACCTGCTTTACGCTCCTTGACCCGCAGGCACAAACTTGTCCCTGGTAGTAACCCGCCCGTCTTTCTTTCTGCCTACCTTTCTTTCCACGGGAAAGTTTTAACATGGGCTTGCTAAGATTAACTTTAATTATATGAGTCAGAAGATAAATTATAAATTACACAATAAAAATATTTATAGAAGGGTTGAGGTGGGGGACAAGAGCTTAGAGATGCCATAGTAGCTATAATCTATTTAAGAAGCTTGAGTTCGTGGTTTTTTTTGAGATGGAGTCTCACTCTGTTGCCAGACTGGAGTGCAATGGCGCTATCTTGGCTCACTGCAACCTCTACCTTCCAGGTTCAAGCGATTCTCCTGTCTCAGCCCCCCGAGTAGTTGGGATTACAGGCATGTGCTACCACACCCAGCTAATTTTTGTCTTTTATTAGAGATGGGGTATTACTATGTTGACCAGGAGACTCGAATTCCTGACCTTGTGATCCGCCCACCTCAGCCTCCCAAAGTGCTGGGAATACAGGCGTGAGCCACCACGCCCAGCCTCGGTTTTTTTTTGTTGTTTTTTTGTTTTTTTAAAGACTGAGTCTTGTTCTGTTGCCCAGGCTGGAGTATGGTGGCGCAGTCACAGCTCGCTGCAGCCTTGAACTCCTGGGTTGAAGCAATCTTCTCGCCTCAGCCTTCCTGGTAGCTGGAGCCACAGGCCTGCCGTCACTGCACTTTTTTTTTTTTTTTTTTTTTTTTTAAGTAGAGACAAGTTCTCACTATGTTGCTCAGGCTGGCTGCAAACTCCTGGGCTCAAGTGATCCTCTTGCCCTGGTCTCCTAAAGTGTTGGGATCACAGGCATGCGCTACTGTGCCAAGTTTGAGTATTTCCAGCCCTGTTCTGATTTAGTGATTTAATACAGTTTAAAAGATGAGGTGACATATGTGGGCACAAGTGTTTCCTGGGATATAGGAAACAGGTTATCACAAATAACCTCTTTACAGGAAGGGTCTCTGAAAAGAGCTGAGAGGTGGTATTCCCTGGACAACTGTCATGGGTTGACCAACTTCCTGGAGAAGCTAACATGGCTTTTTCCTGCCTTCTTTCATTTTCTTTCTACCCCAGTAGAGTTCTGCTACAATGCATTGCTAGTAACACTGCAGCAGACAGCAGCAAGGCAGGGGATTAGGTCCATGTGTCATGGTACCGAGGCCGAGGGTCACTTTCCTCATAGGTGAGTCAACCGTAAGAGGCTGTAGACTCCTGTGGCGACTCTCAGAGCTGAGCGACAGCTCCAAGCTCAAGCCCTTCCATAACCTTTGTGATACATCCCCCACGGAAAGTTACTCAACATCTAAGGCTGAGATCTCTCCTCTGGCAGCTGGAAATCAGAGAATCTACCTCTTCAAGGTTATTGTGCGGTTTCAGTGAAGCCACAAGTACGCCGGTCGGAAGGGCTGGCACAGAGCATGCACGTGGACCCTGACCACCACCTGCTCGAAAGCTACCGCCAGACCCAGACATCCTGAGCAGAAGTCTGTCACGTAACAGGCACTCAGGTTTAAGAGGCTACTGAGATCTTGTTTAGATTTAGGAGGATCTCAATTTTGTGGATTCTAAAACAATCAAATTCATAGCAGCAGAGTACAAAGGTGGTTGCCAGAGACCAGGGGAGAAATGGGGCAACAATGTTGGTGAAAAGGTACAAACACGTTTCAGTGAGATCGGAGAAATGAGTTTCGGGGATTTCCTGTACAGCATGGCAACTCAGTTAATAGTGATGTATCCAACCTGCCACGGAATTCAAGAAAAGATTTATTATTAATCTATGCTCCAAAATAGCTAAAAGTAGATTTTAAATATTCTCATCACAAAAGTAACTGAGGTGATGGACATGTTAGCTTTTTTTCTGCAAGGTATACATGTATCAAAACATTGCATTGTACCCCGCAAATATATTCATTGTTGTCAATTAAAAATAAAGGTGGATTTAGGATTTGCTTCAATTTGTGAAGCTGCAGGTGACGGTAAAGCATTTGTGTGTGTATATATATGTGTGTGTGTGTATGTGTGTATATACATATATTTTTTGGAGACAGAGTGTCACACTGTCACCCAGGCTAGGGTACAATGGCACGATCTTGGCTTACTGCAACCTCTGCATACCAGATTAAAGTGATTCTCCTGTCTCAGCCTCCAGAGTACCAAAATACCAAACACCATCTGTCACCATGCCCCACTAATTTTTTGTATTTTTAATAGAGACAGAGTTTCACTATGTTGATCAGGCTGGTCTCAAACTCCTGACCTCGTGATCCACCCACCTTGGCCTCCCGAAGTGCTGAGATTGCAGGCATGAGCCACCACATCCGGCCTCATATGTGTATTTTTAGAGACAGGTCTCACTCCGTCCCAGGCTGGAGTACAGTGACTATCATAGCTCGCCACAGCCTTGAACTGGGCCCAAGATCTTCTACCTCAGACTCCCAAGTAGCTGGGACTACAGGCGCACACCACCACACTGGGTTTCTTGTATTTTTATCATTTTAGAATGTCTGAAATCTAGTACAGAGGTAAGATAAATCTAATCAAATCTTTGGAATTCCTACTTAATTTCATTGAAAGAGGCAAGGTTTCCATTAACCTACCTACCCTCCAGGAAAAGATGTTTTATTTTGCGCTACCATGGTTGTTCTGATTATGATAAAAGCATTTTTAAGAGTAGATAGTACATCTTGCCCCCTACCTCCAACACTCATAGAATAAAGAAAAAATATATACCTGCAATGGATGCATAAATAGTATCAACAGAAACACTTTACCAAGTAGGACTAGATACCCTTCAAATTGGATTTTTGTTTTTCTTTTTTTTTTTGAGATAGAGTCTCGCTATTCCCCAGGCTGCAGTGCAGTGACGCAATCTCGGCTCACTGCAACCGCTGCCTCCTGGGCTCAAGTGATCCTACTGCCTCAGGCTCCTGAGTAGCTGGGATTACAGGTGCCTGCCACCACACCAACTAATTTTTTCGTATTTTAATTGATGTTTTTGGTATTTTGTTATTTTTGGTAGAGATGGAGTTTTACCATGTTGGCCAGACTGGTCTCAAAGTCCTGTCCTCAAGTGATCTGCCCGCCTCAGCCTCCTAGAGTGCTAGGATTACAGGCATGACCACAGCCAGCTACCTTTTAAACTTTTAAAATAACTTACATCAATTCTTCTCAAACTATTCCGAGAATTAAAGGGGAAAGAATTCTTTCTAACTCATTCTATGAACCAAGCATTGCCCAATACCAAAACCAGACAAGGACATGCAGAAAAGAAAACTACAGGCCAGTATCTCTCATGAACATAGATGGAAAAATCTTCAGCTAAATTCCAGCAAACCCAATCTAACATTACATCAAGAAGATCATTCACCATGATCAAGTGGGATTCATCTCCGGGATGCAAGGATGGTTCTTCATGTGTACATCAATAAATGTAATACACCGTATCAGCAGAATTAAGAACAAAGCCCACATAATCTTCAAGACATGCAAAACAAGACTTTAATAAAATTCAACATCCCTTTATGGCAAAAACACAGAAGAAACATAACTCAGAACAATGATGGCTATATATGGCCAGACACGGTGGCTCATGCCTGTAATCCAGCGGGCTGATCACCTGAGGTCAGGAGTTCAAGACCAGCCTTACCAACATGGTGAAACCCTGTCTCTACTAAAAATACAAAAATTAGCTGGGCATGGTGATGCATTCCTGTAATCCCAGCTACTCAGGAGGCAGAGGTTGCAGTGAGCCAAGATAGCACCACTGCACTCCTGCCTGGGCAACAGAGTAAGACTCTCTCAAACAAACCAACCTGCAGAATGGGACAAAGTATTTGCCAAATAATAATCTGGCAAGGGCCTAATACCCAGAATATACAAGGAACTCGAAGAACTATACAGCAAAATTCCCACTAAGCCATTTAAAAAGTGGGCAAAAACCTGAACAGACATTTCTTAAAAGACACACAAATGACCAACAGACACGCAAACAAATTGACATTACTCATATCACAATCTCACTGTGGCTGTGATTTGCATTTCCCTCCAGTTAGAATGGCTATTATGAAAAAGCATGAAAAATAAATGCTGGCAAGGACGCAGAGAAAACTCCTTTCCACTGTTGGTGGAAATGTAACTTAGCACAGCCATTATGGAAAACAGTGTAGAGGTTTCTCAAGAAACTGCAGATAGAATTATTAATACCATATGATCCAGCGATCTGGTCATTTACCCCAAGCATGTCAAAGGCATGTCTGTGCTTCTGTGTTTACCATCCCACTATTCACAATAGCCGAGATGTGTAATCCACTTAAGTGTCCAACAGACAAATGGAAAGAGAAAACGTGGTACACACACAAGGAACACATTCAGCCTTCAAAATATCCTGCCATGTGTGGCAACATGGATGAGCCTACAGTTCATTGTGGGAACCAAAATAAACCAGGCATGGAAAACTAAATACTACGTGCTTTTACTCACACGTGGGTATGAGTGAAACTGAGCAAATGGGCTGCGCATGGAAAGAAGGGATAGAATTGTGGGTATTAGAGGCTGGGAAGGGGAGTAAGAGGAGAGGATGGTCCATGGAAACCGAGATTACAGGTAGACAGGAGAAATGAGTTGCATGTGTTCTGCAGCACTATAGGTGAATATGGTTGACTTACTGTCTTTTTTTTTTTTTTTTTTTTGAGATGGCGTTTTGCTCTTGTTGCCCAGGCTGGAGTGCGATGGCGTGATCTCGGCTTACTGCAGCCTCTGCCTCCTAGGTTCAAGAGATTCTCCTGTCTCAGCCTCCCCAGTAGCTGGGATTCCAGGCACAGGACACCACACCTGGCTAATTTTGTATTGTTTGTAGAGAAAGGGTTTCTCCATGTTGCACAGGCTAGTCTCAAACTCCTGACCTCAGGTGATCCACCTGCCTCAGCCTCCCAAAGTGCTGGGATTACAGGCATGAGCCACCATGCCAGGCGTTGTCTATTCTCAAAAAGCTAGTACAGAGGACTGAGTGTTCACAACACAGTTGTCTGGGGTGATGAATATGCTCAGTATCCTGATTTGATCATGTCACATTGTATGTATCAAAATATCACTCTCCCTCAATATGTACCTTTATATGTCAACTAAAATAAAGGAAAAACTGCAGCAAATAGATTTATTTTTGACAAAGATCAGGGATCAGCAAATCTCCCAAAAGGAGTCACATATGTTAGGCTTTGGGGACCATTTGCTCTGCCACCGCTACTTAGCTGCTGCTGTGGTGTGAAAGTAGTTGTCGATAATTCGTCAACAAAGAGAAAAGCTGTGTTCTAATAAATCTTTATTACAAAATGGGCGATGGGCTGGATTTGACACACAAGCCCAACAGAGAATCCCATGAGAATGTTAGCCGTCATTGGCTGGGCGCAGCGGCTCACGCCGGTAATCTGAACACTTTGGAAGGCAGAGGCAGGCGGATCAGTAAGTTAGGAGTTTCAGACCAGCCTGGCCAGCATAGTGAAACCCTGCCTCAACTAAAAATACAAAAAAAAAAAAAAAATTAGCCAGGCACAGTGGTACATGCCTGTTAGTCTCAGCTACTTGGGAGGTTGAGGCAGAATTGCCTGAAGCCAGGAGGTGGAGATTGTGCCACTGCACTCCAGCCTGGGTGACAAGGCAAGACTCCATCTCAAAAAAAAAAAAAAAAGTTAGCTATTATTAAAAACAGATGCTTCCAAGTCTTTGCTATTGTCAACAGTGCCGCAGTGAACATACACGTGCAGGCATGTGTACACCTATGTACCAATCCTGCACGATCTGCTCAGGTACCCCAGAACTTAAAGTATAAAACAAAACAAAAACGGACGCTTTTGAGGTTGCAGAAAAAAGGAACTTATACACTGTTAATGCGAGCGTAAATCACTTCAACTATTGTGGAAAGTAGTGTGGTGATTCCTCCGAGAGCTGAAAGCAGAAGTAGCATTGGGCCCAACAACCCCGTTACTGGGTGTATATACACACACTAAGATGAACACAAATTCTCCCATAAAGACACATGCACACAAATGTTCACTGCAGCACTGTTCACAATAGCAAAGACATGGAGGCAACCTACATGCTCATCAGTGACACACTGAATAAAGAAAATGTGCTACATATACACCACGGAATACTACACAGCCATAAAAAAGAATGAGATCGTGTCTTCTGCGGTAACGTGGATGGAGCTGGAGGCTACCATCCTTAGCAAACTAAGACAGGAACAGAAAACCAAATACCACATGTTCTCACTTATAAGAGGGAGCTAAATAACACAGACACAGAAAGGGGACAACAGCCACTGGGGTCTACTTGAGGGCGGAGGGTGGGAGGAGGGAGAGAAGCATGAAAAGTAATTACTGGGTCCTGGGCTTAATACCTGGGTGATGAAATAGTCTGTACAACCAACCCCCATGACACAAGTTTACCTATCTAACAAACCTTCACGTGTACCCCCAAAACTCAAAGTTAAACAAGAGTGCTGGCTGTCAGCACTTCTGTTCAGTTTTGTATTCTCTTTATATTCGATATTCCACTATTATTTATATTTACCTATATGTATGCCTATTACTCGAACTATTGTAAACTATATGCAGTTATTAAATTGAGCTGGTAATTTTAACTATAAAATCCCACACTAACCAGTTAGAAAAACACGAGATCAGATGAACACCAACAAGAGGTAAAAAAAATTTACAGTATTTAGCAAAGCGACATATCTGCTTTGACAGCTTTAAAAGGCTTCTGGTAGATAAAAACCTTGGTGTGGTGAGACAGAAAGCAGATTTCCAACTTATCAATAATCCTTCATCAGGATAATATCACCCAAGAAGTCCTGACGATATTTTTTTAAGAGGACAAGAAGCTCATTAACATTTCTATAAAAAGCCAAGACAAGAGAATTCTGAAAAGAATTATATCCACTCTATTGATGTCTAGGCTAGACTTTTACATTCTAAGAAAGAAGGTCATCATTTCCTGGGGCCTCACATAGATGTGCCAAAATTTGAAATATTTATGTTAATTCCTACTTTACATTTAGCCCCCAATGAGCAAATGGAATAGAAGGTCTCAAATGAATGGTTTAAAGGACACATGACAGATTATTTCAATGCAGTACCCTCCCCACTCCAGAAAAACTTTAAAGTCCCCCCTAAGAAAAATGGCTACAAATAAATTTGAGATTATGACAAAGAACGCATTACGTAAAGAGCTCTCCCAACCCATGAAAATCATCAATAGCTTAGCGTATTAAAAGGATTTTTTTGTGACGGAGTTTTGCTCTTGTTGCCCAGGCTAGAGTGCAGTGGTGTGATCTCGGCTCACTGCAACCTCCACCTCACAGGTTCAAGTGATTCTCCTGCCTCAGCCTCCGGAGTAGCTGGGATTACAGACACCCATAACCATACTGAGCTAGTTTTTGCATTTTTAGTAGAGGCAGGGTTTCGCCATGTTGATCAGGCTGGAATTGATCATCTGACCTCAGATGATCCGCCTGCCTCTGCTTCCCAAAGTGCTGGGATTACAGGCGTAAGCCACTGTGCCCAGCCTATGAAAATCATGTTGAAGAATTAAACCACAAAAAACATTTGCAATCCCAGCAATTTAAAAGCCTGAGGCAGGTGGATCACCTGAGGTCAGGCGTTCAAGACCAGCATGGCCAACATGGTGAAACCCCTACTCTACTAAAAATACAAAAATTAGCAGGGCGTCGTATTGCACACCCTTAATCCCAGCTACTCTGGAGGCTAAGGCAGGAGAGTTACTTAAACCCAGGAGGAGGAGGTTGCAGTGAGCCAAGCACATACCACTGCCCTCCAGCCTGGGTTAGAGAGTAAGACGCTATCTCAAAAAACAAAACCAAACAGCATATGACTTTTAAACGTACTTAAAAAAAACAGCATTACTAATATGATAAATAAGAGCCAAAATTATGTACCACGTTTGACACGTGAGGCTGATGTCCACGATGGTTGCCTGGACCCTGCTGTGCTACGGGTGAAGGAAAAAGTGCTCCTACTTTAGTGGAAGTGTAAATGGGTGCCATCTTTTTGGAGGGTACTTTGACAATATTGATCCATTTTAAACACAAATATTTTTAGACCCAGCCTTACACAAAACAGCAAGACTGAAGACCAGGTAGGAGTCAATTAATAACAGGTGCGTTAATTTATGCACCAAAGTACCCTGCATCCTTAAAAAGGCGTAAGGATCAGTGCAGAAAGGTGCCCCCCATCTGTAAGGCGCTTAACACCGCACACGTGCACAGAATGTCTTTAGGTGATGAGCAGAAAATAGGGAGGAGACACCCAGTGGGGCAGGGAAGGACTCCATGCCAGACCTTCTCCTATTGCAGCTCTTTCAAAGCAATACTGAAAAAGGCCGGGTGCACAGCTCACACCTCTCATCCCAGCACATTGGGAGGCCGAGGCGGGGGGATCAAATGAGATCACGAGTTTGAGACCAGCCTGGCCAACAAGATGAAACCTGTGTCTACTAAAAATTAAACAAATGTAGCTGGGTGTGGTTGTGGGCGCCTGTAATTTCAGCTATTTGGGAGGTTGAGGCAGCAGAACTGCCTGAACTTGGGAGACGGAGGTTACAGTGAGCCGAGATCGCAGATCTGAGGTCACCGCTGCACTCCAGCCTGGGCGACAGAGGGGAGACTGTCAAAAAACAGAAACCCCAAATCACCTAATGACTACTAAAAAGTACAGCCCATTAAAAAGTCATTTTAATAGACGCTAAGTAGACACAAATGAATGTCACCTAAACAATTGAGTATTCTTACCATTACCCATCCATGGAAGACCAGAAGAGCAGGTACAGGTGCTGCTGATAATGCAACACTGAAGCTGATGTGCTGTGCTGCTTAAAATAGAACCGTGGCAAGAAAGTAAGTTTTTCTACACATTCCTGTAAATATTTAGCGACAATATTGACCATTGGCAAATGGAAAAATACTTATTTCTGAGCACACGTTAAAAAGCTTACATCCTAACCACAGAACAATTAAAATTTTCTAGTTTTTCTCTCTAAGTCAGCATGAACCACCTGGATATAAAGAAACTGAAAACCAAACACAGAAGACAAAGACTCTCAACTTAGGCAATGAAATTAAGAAGAGAAGTTTATTTACAAGAGAATTTCGGAGTGTCGTATCGAAACTCTCAAAACGCTGTCTAAATACACGTAATTTGAATTAAACATTTGCCTCACTGCACTACACAAGCTTCTAAAGGGGTTGGAGGATCAAGAAGAGAACCAGGGCTGTAAAAAACCAATGAAAACCTCAGGGTGGGTAAGGACATCAGTATGGTGTAGGGACGGGGTCTTTATTTTTAGGATGAGATAACTGAGCACGTTCATATGTTCAGAGCTGAGAATAAAGGTAGAAGACGACGATGAAGACTCTTGTCTATCTCTTGCCTTAGGTACGCATAGCACTTCATTTAAACTCTATATAGCATATATATATTCTTCTCGAGACAGTGTCTTTCTCTGTCGCCCTGGCTGGAGTGCAGTGAGGTGATCTCTGCTCACTGCAACCTCCACCTCCCAGGTTCAAGCGATTCTCCTGCCTCAGCCTCCCAAGCAGCTGGGATTACAGGTGCCCACAACCATGTCCAGCTAATTTTTTTTTTTTTTTTTTTTTTTTTTTTTTGAGTAGAGACACGGTAACACCATGTTGGCTAGGCCGGTCTCGAACTGCTGACCTCAGGTAATCCACCCGCCTTGACCTCCCAAAGTGCTGGATTACAGGTGTGAGCCACCGTGCCCGGCCTCACATAGCATATTAATTTACAAAGAGCAACACCCTCCTCACTGCAGAGTTCAAAGCTGAGGTTCTGTGATGCTGGCTCGGTTTCTCGGTCTTACGGGAAGGTGCTTTAATGCATACATGATTATAATGCCCCATATTTCCCAGTCGTCACAGAGTGGATACGCATCAACCCCAAGACAAAGGTGACTAGGTGGACTACAGCTCAGGCGTAAGGATGAATTTGGGATAGGCACGGTCACTTTCTCCTGTGAAGTTGGTGGGTAAGCAGGAGTTGGGGGAGAAGTTAATTATTCGAGTCCAGGCAGGACTGCAGCTGGAGCGAGGTAAAGGAGGCACTTCGCCTCTACGCTTTTTCTGCAGACCTCACCTCGCCCACAACACCCTTCTACGCAGGTGTCCTGAATGATTAGAAAGCAGCAGTTAAGATTATAGGGCTTGAAGCCTCAGACCCAGCTTTGAATATTGATTTGCTGCTTTCTACCCTAGGCAAGCCGTTTATCTGAGGCTCAGCTTTTTTCTTGGTAAACAGGACAAACAACACTGTCTGAATTACACGGCATTTTAATAACCAGGTTATGGTTAACGAATTAGCACAATTAGCACCATGACACCCCCTCCGCCCTGGACTCCTGCCGAATGTGGACCAGATGTTAGCTAACCCCGACATTCGAGCTGCAGTACCTCCTACTCTGCACTGTATTTACTTTTTAATTTTTTAAATTTGAGACAAAGTCTCACTGTCATCCAGGCTGGAATGCAGTGGTGCGACCTTGGCTCACTGCAACCTCCCCTCCTAGGTTCAAGCGATTCTCCTGCCTCAGCCTCCCGAGTAGCTGGGACTACAGACACCTGCCACCACGCCCGACTAAGTTTTGTATTTTTGTTAGAGACAAGGTTTCACCATGTTGGCCAGGAGGGTCTCAAACTCCTGACCTCAGGCGATCTGCATGTCTCAGCCTCCCAAAGTGCTGGAACTACAGGCATGAGCCCCGTGCCCGGCCCTCTGTACTGTATTTTAGACAATGTCTGGAAGGGGGTAGAGACTTACCTCAATACCCCAAACACACATGAGATTTTAGAGGAAGATCTTTTCAGCAAAATGGGGTAACTGGACTTTCTTCTTTGGAGGAATACTTTGGTCCCCGGCGTTTAGCAGTCAAAAGGGAGAGGATGGGGGAACCTAGCAAGCTCAATGTGCACGTACTAAGCAACAGTGGAGAAAAAAAGCAGAAAGGCCAGGGAGCAGGACGGCAGGATACTCACCAGCTTCACACCTCACCTCCAAGATCAGGGTCCCGCTTGGGGCCCACGGGCACTTACAGAAAAAACAAGGCCACGCCCAGCCCCACGCCCAATGGCGGTAGTTCTCGGGCAGCGCTGAGCCCGTGTCGGGTTTGCTGTCGATTGGCTGCACCCGGCTCTCAACGAGCAGCCCCAGGGATCAGGTGCTCTTTGCACCCGCACGACCACTTACACAGGTGCTGCTGCTGCGGAGGTGCTGCCCTTCCCCGCAGACCTGTGTTCAAGGCGCCTAGATGCTTACCACCTTCACCTGGCTGTCCTGAGGCAATTAGTGTATGTGCATGTATGAGGGAGACAGAGTGTGTGTCTGAGATAGTGTCTGTGAGTCTGTGAGAGACAGTGTGTGAGAGAGTGAGAGACACAGAGAGTGTGTGTGTCTGAGACAGTGTGTGTGTGAGACACAGTGTGTGTGTGTGTGTGTGTGAGTATATGTGAGACACTGTGTGTGTGTGAGAGTGAGACAGTGTGTCTGTGAGATAGTGTCTGAGAGTGTGTGAGAGACACAGTGTGTGTGTCTGAGACAGAGTGTGTGTGTGTCTGAGACACAGTGTGTGTGTATGTTAGACACTGTGAGTGTGTGAGTGTGTGAGATAGTGTCTGAGAGTGTGTGTGTGTGTCTGAGACAGAGTATGTGTGTGAGAGACACAGTGTGTGTGTCTGTGTGAGTATATGTGAGGCACAGAGTGTGAGAGGGAGTGAGTGTGAGTATATGTCAGAGAGACACAGAGTGTGTGTGGAGAGAGACACAGAGTGTGAGAGACAGTGAGAACCTGTCTCAAAAGAAAAAAATTAAAGAATGCCTAATAAATGGAGAAACACACAAACCTCAGGAACAGTGTTAGAAATCAAGGTTGGAGCTGTAAGGAAAAACGAGAACTTAGACAAAGGATTTTTCAGCAAAGCAAACTTACTTCTGCAGGAGGCTCTCACGTATAGAGAAACTGGTGAGAGCACCTAGAGCAGAGGAAAGCAAGAGTTCTTATCTTTAACAAAAAACCCCAAAGAGGTTTTCTGTGACCCTTTGCAGTCAGGCCTCTACCTAAAACTCTTGGCCTCTGGCAACCAACCACTGACCTGACTTCAATCACTGCAGTTTTATCTTTTCGAGAATTTCATGTAGACAGAATCATACAGTATGTAATCATGTGTGTGTGGCTCCTTGTGCTAACGGCGTCTCCCCCAGGGCTGAAAGGAGTGCAGCGCTGCCTGTTGACTGTGTTATGAACTCTCACCAGAGGCCCAGGTGGAGCCGCTTGGTAGCTGGACTTCAGCCCCACAGAACTGTGGGATAGAAAATGGGTCTGATTTCAGCTGCTGTTCATGGTTGTTCGTTAAGACATCTAGTATTTTTTTAAAAATCATAGATTGATGTTAAATTTTATCAACTTTTTTTTTTTTTGAGATGGAGTTTTGCTCTGCCGCCCAGGCTGGAGTGCTTGGCATGATCTCAGCTCACCGCAACCTCCGCCTCCCGGATTCAAGTGATTCTCCTGCCACTGCCTCCCAAGTAGCTGGGACGACAGGTGCACACCACCATGCCCGGCTAATTTTTGTATCTTTAGTAGAGACAGGGTTTCACTGTGTTGGTCAGGCTGGTCTCAAACTCCTGACCTCAGGTGATCTGCCCGCCTTGACCTCCCAAAGTGCACGGATTACAAGTGTGAGCCACCAGCCCGGCCAACTTTTATTTTATTTTATTTTATTTTGCGTCTGCTGGGTTGGTCTTCCAGAATCTGAAATGGCTCCTGCCAACGTTCCTTGTGTTCTCGTTTTTTTGTGTTACTGAGGCCCCGTTGTGTTGGTCTGCATGGTCAAGCCCCACAGCGTGTAGTGGGCGTTCTTTTGTGTGCGGAGATGATAGATCATAGAAAAGAAAGAAACAAGGACACAGAGATACGAGAAGAATTCATCTGGGCTCAGGGGACCACTACTACCAACAGGGTGGAATCCAGCAGTGACCCTGAATGCCTGGACATGCTGATGTTTATTGTATACAGGGCAAGGGGCACAGTTGGTGAGTTACTCATCGGACATGATTGGTAGGGGTCAAGCAAATCACATTCTTACAATACGGGGGCGGGGCACATGGGCATAGTTCCGGGGGCCACGAGGGTACAGTACAGAGGGTCACATGGGTGCAGTGCAGAGGGCTCCTCCCTCTCAGGTAGCCACTTCAAGGAGGGGGAGGCACATGTGTCAGTATCTTTCTATGCACTTATCAAGAGAGAGCAAAGGCTTTTAGGATTCCTCTATTCCTACTTCTCACAGCTTCTAACAATTTACAAGGGAGCATTGGGTGGGAAAGTGGAACAGGAAAGTGGACGAGGATGGTGACCATTGGAGCACAGGACCACGGAGAGGTATTTAAACCCCTGGATGTCTGCGGCCGGCCTGGCCAGTGTCAGACCTTCCTCAAGAGCTGCAGAGCAGAGTTTTCTCTGAACTCCCCAGTGAGAGGGAAATGCCCCCTCACGGCCTGCTAAGTAACGGGCACCTTCCCGGGCACTGGCTTAAGGCTCTCATCCTCGCCTCCTGATCACCTCTCACAATGTCCCTTCAGTTCCGAATTATATTTCACCCGATTATGTCTATACTCTAACACTAAAACGTTCCTACACTAAAGCAAAGATTAACAGAGAATGAGGTAATAAGATTGATTATATAACTGATTATGTGATTGAATCTGATATCTATTTGGTGTCATTTCTATAACTAAGCAATCAGTCACTTATTACGCGGGGGACAGACTGTGCCTTCAGTCTGCTGTGGCACCTGGGCTGCTTTCTTCCCGCATGGATCCCCGCACCGGCCATCCGCAGGCACATCATCTCATCCACTGGTCTTATCATCGGTGACGTTAACTTTGAACACTTGGCTAAAGCACCGTCTACCCGGCTTTCCCCCTACTCTCACGTTGTGATTCACGTGTGGCTTCTGGGGAGACCCTTAAAGACTCACGAGAGTACATCGGGCCTCGTCTACTGGTTTCAGCACCTGCTGATGGTTTCTCTAATGCCACATTTCATTTATTTGCTGACTTTTAAAATGTGTGGTTGGTAATCTACCGTAAGGGAGCATTCTATCCTTCTCTCTATTTTAGCTCCAATTAAATAGATACATTATTTATATCATTATGAGTCATGGATTTTTCTTTTTTTTTTTTTGAGATGAAATTTCACTCTTGTCACCCAGGTTGGAGTGCAGTGGCACAATCTCAGCTCACTGCAACCTCCGCCTCCCCGGTTCAAGCGATTCTCCTGCTTCAGCCTCCTGAGTAGGTGGGATTACAGGTGCGCACAACCACACCCGGCTAATTTTTGTATTTTTAGTACAGACGGGGTTTCGCCGTGTTGGCCAGGCTGGTCTTGAACTCCTGACCTCAGGTAATCTGCCTGCCTCAGCCTCCCAAAATGCACGGATTACACTTTGTTGAGTGTACTGCACAAAGTGACCCACCGCACCCAGCCAGATTTTTCATTTATTAGATTATTATTCCTTACTGCGGTAGGGTAGGTAGTGAAGGAATTAAACGTGTCCTCAGGGTGTGACAAGTAAGACAACCATCCCATGAACTTAGTAATCCTCCGTATCTGCACTGCAGCTCAGCTCATTCAAGCAAAGCTATCTTCAGGAGGAACTTTCGCCTATAGAGAATGTTTGAACCTTTGTATCGGGGAAATCAGAGATCTGGAGAGGCCGGTAGGGTTGCAGGAGGATTTTATTTAACGTGATTATGGGCTTGGCGGAATTGCTTTTTAATTCTGGGCAAAGGACAAAGAAAATGGGTGCCTTTTATGCACCTGGGTGGTACAGGCTGACGAAGCAGAAAGTAGGTTTACAGAAGCCAGAACAAAGAGCAGTTAATTAACTTGTGACATATTTTGTGACGTCTTTACATTGGAAAAGTAACATTTGAGAACACATTAGTTTTGAGTTTATTTGCTTTGTGACCTTGCAGCTGGTTAGCAAGAAAACCAGGAATTTTGAGGTGCTTGGAAACTTCGCTAAGAATGTGGGGAGGATAAATAAAGGTCCAGTGGTTTGCAGGAAGGCAGTTATTTTGCCTTCACAGAGCTGGGGATGTATTATATTAAACAGCACACAACACAGCAAAATTTATTATACAGTAACTACAAATTATAAGGTTTTCTTTTACTACTATTACTGTTATTTAATTTCCTTCTTTATTTTGACTTTACCTGTGCTCAAACTGACCTTTTGCTCATTATAATAGTAAAAATTGCACCTCTGCGTGGAGATTTCAGATGCTAATGAAACGTGACGTATGAACAAGTGTGTACAGCTACTGCGCATGTGCGCCCCGAGGAGCACCGAGAACACGGGGACTAGGAATGCCTCTTTCCGCCTCCTTAGGAAGAGTCATGTAAAACATCCATGAAGGGAGTCTCCCGAGTGCCAGCCTTGGCTGTCTCGTCCTTATGAGCAGCACGCTGTGCATTCTCTCAGGGTGTACTGTCTATTCTGCACCTAACTTTCAGAATATTTTTCCTTTGCACCTCCTTTGCTGTGTGTCTGTTTAAATTTTTTTTCCTTTTTTTTTTTGACACAGGGTTTTGCTCTTTGTTGCCCAGGCTGGAGTGCAGTGTTGCAATCTTGGCTCACTGCAACCTCCCCCTCCCGGGTTCAAGCAATTCCCCTGTCTCAGCCTCCCAAGTAGCTTTGATTACAGTCATGCGCCACCACGCCTGGCTAATTTTGTATTTTCAGTAGAGAAGGGGTTTCACCATGTTGGCCAGGCTGGTCTCGAACTCCTGACCTCAGGTGATCTGCCCACCTTGACTTCCCAAAGTGCTGGGATTACAGGGCTGAGCCACCGCACCTGGCCTTAAATTCTTTTAAACTAAGAACTGAGGCCTCACAACTGCCGTCAACATTTCTACCATTATTTTGTTTGATAATTAAATTATTCCAGATTTGGCCAGTGGGAACTCATTCAATCAGGCTCTCTGTTCCTATTGCTATGTCCCCATTATTATTATTATTTTTCAGAGACAGGGTCTCACTCTGGAGTGCGGTGGGCATCCGGGCTCACTGCAGCCTTGGACTTCTGAGCTCAAGTGATCTTCCCACGTCAGCCTCCCAAACAGCTGGGACAACAGGCATGCACCATCATGTCCAGGCCATTTTAAAAATATTTTTAATATAGATGGGGTCTCCCTATGTTGCCCAGGCTGGTCACTAACTCTTGGACTCAAGCCACCCTCCCACTTCAACCGCCAAAGTACTGTGATTACAGGTGTAACCCACTAGCCTGGCTCCCATTCTTCTCTGTGTATTGTCTTCATTTGGAAGAGGAAAATTAATAATTTGCAATTGCTGTACAATAAAGCGAAATTTACTATGTTGTGTTCAATATAAAACCTACTCCCCAGCTCTGCTTAAAAGTGACTAACTCTATAAACCATTCAACCTTATCTATCCTCCCCACATTCTTAGCAAAGTTCCCAGGCATCCAGGGGTCCCTGTTTTTCTCACTGACCACCTGCAAGGTCATAGGGCAGATAAAGCCCGAAGAATGTAAAACGTGTTTCTCAAGATGCTATTTTTAGAATGTCAAGCACACCACAAGGCATGTCACAGGTTGACTGCTCTTTGTTCTTGGTCTATAAAGTCATTTCCTGCTTTGTCCTGTATCACAGAGATCACGTTAAATAAAATCCTCCTGCTTCCCCATCAGTGCCTTCAAGTCTCTGATTTCCTGCTTCACTTTCTGGCACAAGATGTTCCAGGCCCATTCTGTACATTTCCCAGCACCAGCTGTGGTGTCAGCTCTTTCTCTGAAGATTCCGGGTTCCTTTAATGAAGAATGGTACTTAGAAAACAATACCTGAGCACCAGTGTGCTGTTTCTATGATACCATGGCTTCTAGATGGAAGTTTCTTTTCATGGCTGCGTAGTACTCCACTGGGTATAAGCACCATGTTTTCTATCCATTCATCTGTTGGTGGACACTTAGGTTGTTTGCAAGTCTTGGCTATTGTGAATAGTGCTGTAGTAAACACGGGAGTGCAGGTATCTCTCTGATTTACTGATTTCTTCAGGGGACATACCTAGCAGTTGGATTGCTAGGGTGGGGTTGAGGATCCCAACTGCTCTGGCTTTTGAAATGAAATTTCTTCTGAACTGAGAAACCAACCTGGATGATACTGATTGCTACATTGTAAAAAGATGGCTGTTTCAGAAGAAAAAAAAACAAACCCACGTGATTGCTTTCTAGATCTTTGAGTTCTAAATGCTGCCATAACTAATTTAAGAATGTACCAGTTGGTGGCTGGGTGTGATGGCTCACACCTGTAATCCCAGCACTTTGGGAGGCTGAGGTGGGCAGATCACAAGGTCAGGAGTTTGAGACTAGCCTGGCCAATGTGGTGAAACCCTGTCTCTACTAAAAATATAAAAAATTAGCTGGACATGGTAGTGGGTGCCTGTAGTCCCAGCTACTCAGGAGGCTGAGACAGGAAAATTGCTTGAACCCCAGAGGTAGAGGGCAGAGGTTGCAGTGAGCCGAGATCGTGCCACTGCACTCCAGCCTAGGTGACAGAGCAAGACTCCGTCTCAAAAAAAAAAAAAAAAAAAAAAAAAAAAAGTAGTAATTAGTTAGGACCTTAAAAAATTAAGAGTTACACTTCATTTTTAGAGCTCCTTGAACATGAGGTGATTTCCTTTTTTCAGTACTTATTTATTATCTTCCTTAGACGTTCCTTGTGCACACTTTCCCCAGACACGTTAAGGAACAGGTTTCTTCCTTAACAGCTGATGGACCAGCCTACTGGTAAATAAATAACACTCTAAAAAATTTCAAATTGCATATATGTGTATGTTAATTAAAAATCTTTTAATATTCTTGAAGATATGAAGACATATCTGCAAGAGGAGATGTTTACATCACATATTCAAAGACGTTCTGGCAGTCAGGAGTAGATGTGGGTTGAAACTCGCCTTACCTTGGCGCCCCCAATGCAGTAACTAATCTATATGTTAACACATGACACTCCATAACGTTGAGGGAGCTATTTGGAGGACATGGCCTACACCAGTTCCCAGAACGAATGGAGCCATGCCAGACTCAGGACGGTCCACAAAATAGGCAACCGTTTCCCAATTTCTCACTAGGAAAACAACATATCCAGAGGGCCACCAGATCAGGCACCAGAGGGTCCAGATAGATTCGTCTCTAACACTTCATCGTAGCACTAAGAATGCCAGGCCTGTACTATCTTCACTAAGTCTCCTCTCACTGTGGGGCCCTCCAGTCTTGCCCGCATATTCACTTAATTACTGTCTTTCTTCTCCCTGGGAAAGACAAAAACAAGGTTTTGTTTTCTTACATTTGATATCATTTTGGAGCCCCCAAAAAAGTAGGCGAAACCTCTAGAACACAAATTTACCACCTAGGAGACTACCCTGGCCCCCTGCAGTAGGTCAAGATAAATAGGGGTGCTCTCAGGAGCTTAGTCAGCCTCAATGATCCCTCCTCCGGCTAATCACACCTTGTATGGCTCCCTTTCTCACTGGACCAGAGCTGGACTGTGTGGCCAATAGAACAAGGCAAAAGTGATGGGACGTCACTTTCAAGGTTAAGTAATAAAAGACTGTGGCTCTGTTTTGGGCTGTCAATCATCTCTTTGGCCACCATCTCCCTCTGCCTCTGCCTCTCTCAGCTTCTGGTTCTGGAGGAAGCCGGCTGGAATATCATGAGCAACCCCCTGGAGAACAACTGAGGCTCCCTGCCCACAGCCACACAAGTGAGCCTGCAAGCAGATTCAACAGCCCTCATCAAACCCCAGCCAGTGGCTCAACTGAGACCTTGTGAGAGACCACGAGCTAGAACACCCAGTCATGTCACTTTTGTATATCTGACCCTCAGAAATTGTGTAAGACAATACACCTTCATAGTGCTTTAAGTTTCCAAGCACTGAAGTAATTCATTGCATAGAAATAGATGACTAATGCACCAGGAAAAATTATACCCTTCACCCAGAACCCACCACTAGTTGAGAACACGTGTTAGGCACTGTGCTAAGTGCCATAGGTGTGACTTTTCTTTCAATCATCATAAAATCTTCATGGGGGAAGACACCATCCCAGTTTTATAGGAGAGCAAATCAAGGCTCAGAACAATAAGCTAACTTGGTCACAGCTATATAACTAGTAAGTGGCAATAACAAACTCATTTAAGAAGAAAAGGTGAAGAAATGAAGAAAAGGGAAGATGAAGAAAAGAAAAAAATATCAGAATCTCAGTCAATGTTTCCTTTAGGTAAAAGTAGGAGTTGGGGGTTTGAATAGCTACACTGAGGGAACTGTAAATCCCCAGGAAACAAAAGCAGAATGGTAGCAATACCTGAAGTATAGCATTTCAGGTCCACCATCTCACCCTCTATTTTTAGAGACAGGTTCTCGCTCTGTTGCTCAGCCTGGAGTGCAGTGGTGTGATCATGGCTCACTGCAGCCTCAACCTCCCGGGCCCAAGTGATCCTCTCACCTCAGCCTCTTGAGTATCTGGGACCACAGGCATGCACCACCATGCCTAGCTAATTTTTGTATTTTTTCGTAGAAGACAGGGTTTTGCCATGCTGCCCAGGCTGGTCTGAACTCCAGACTCAAGTGATCCGCCCATCTCAGTCTTCCCAAGTGCTGGGATTGCAGGCATGAGCCACCGCACCCAGCCCAGCATCTCACTCTTTACAAGGAGCACTTCTTGGGTGATTGTTTTTGCACAGGAAACCTCGTGGAGACTTACAAGATGATCTCTCTCTTCTTTTGGCTTGGGAAGGCATCGCACAAGGTCAGAATGCCATGGACTCCAATTGCATTCTTGCTCAAGTCCAGATGTCTCAGATGCTGGTTTTCACAGAGCATGGAAGCCATGGCCTGGTAGCAGCTGGAGGTGAACAGGCAGTTTTCCAGCCTGTGACACAGAAACAGACGGCAGAGAAGTCACACGACTCATCTCAGAGCTCAGCTGGTGTGACAGATTACAGCCAAGAAATCACACTGTGACAAGAATGCGCAATGTTGTTCCAGCTCTGTTCTATGCACCTACAGTCCCATCAGCTTGTGTCCTTCGGGTGATTTCAGAGCAGGCTGTGAAATTCCTCACTCTAAGAATTTATGAGCCAAATATATGTTTTGAAATGGCTTGTGTCTACTTATCTTCATTTATCCAAAAGATATTTGATGCCACCTAGTGGACATTTTTGACACAAGCATGAACAACACACACCATCCTTGCCTTCCTGGAACTCACAGTTAACTGGGCAGGGTACTGAGGGAGGAGACAAATACATGTATTCAAATAGCATGGTTTTATCATCCTAATGGGCCAGGTGTTTGGATCTTTAAAAAAAAATGTTTGGAGACTGCGTCTCACTCTGTTGCCCAAGCTAGAGTGCAGTAGTGTGACCATGGCTCACTGTAGCCTCAAATTCTTTGTTTCAAGCCATCTTCCTACCTTAGCCTCCCTGTAGCTGGGACTGCAGGTACATGCCACCACACCCACCTCGAATCCTTCTATGAATAAGTCACTTTGCCCTCCCATACAGTACTCACTGAAAAGTTGGGGAGGCACATCTACAAATAAGTGGCCATGTCTCAGAGACGTGCTGTGTATCATAAATACAATGCTGGCACGTAAGAGTCCTTGAGCAAAGAGTAAAATTCATGGACTATTAGATTAATGGGTTATCATAGGAGTGGGATGCATGGCTTCATAAGAAGAAGGAAAGAGAGCTGAGCCAGTATCTAGCATGCTCAGGGACTCATTAGTGACCCTGCAGAGTCCCCACCAGCACTAAGGCTCTCACCAGATGCAGGCCCTCCACCTTGGACTTCTCAGCCTCCATATTCCTTTTCTTTATAAGTCATGCAGTTTCAGACATTCTGCTATAAGCAACAGAAAACAGACTAAGACAGATGGGCTCCATGAATTTTATGCTAAGACAAGTTACTGCTCATGGCAGAAAGTAGATTTAAAAAATAATCTCACACAAGCAAAGGCTTAGAAAATACTGCATAAACACTTTCAAGTATAGAAAGTTCTTTCCTACCTGAAAATATATTTTGCTCAATCTAAGAGCTAAATCAACATTTAAAACCCAAGACTAAATTTGAGGAGTCAAAGAATCATGACTGGCAGTGAATTCATACTGAATTTGAGAAGCAAATCATCAACAAAAATGAACATCATTATTCAAACTAACCCTAGAAATGAAAGATATACTGTAAAACAATGGTTTAAATGAGCTAGATGAAAAACAAAGATTATACTAATGGAGAGCAGAACATTTGGATTGAAGGAGGAAAAATTAGATTCATTTTTTTGATCATGAGAGAAGAGATGTTTACAAGTCTTTTCCAAATACTTAAGGTAACCACTTAAAGAATTAAAAAGAGAATGAATCCTTTCATATCAGTGGCTGGAATACGTTAGCAAAGAGACCATAAAGAAGAGGGAAATATACATACATTATATATTTTCATATATAATATGTTGATATAAATTTTTATGTATTATATAAAATATATAATACATTATACATGTATACACATTACATATTTGTATATAATATAAATTATATATATAATATATATAACATAGATAAGTATATACTATATAACATATTTACATATATATTTATATATTTATTTATATATACTTATATAAAGATAATATATACTTATATGTGTAATATATACAAGTATATACATATAAATAATATATAAGTAGGTATGTATCTGTACATATTTATGTGTATAGATACATAAAAGGCTCCAGCTATATATATCTCCTAAGTATAAAACTCAATTTCAGAAGACCAGTCATCTGAAGTGTCAGTCTAAAACGAAAAAATTCTTTGTTATCTTTTATGCAACTGGAAGAGTATTTTCTAAAACAATTGTTAACACCAATTGCTGCATCCCACCCACAGAGTTTCTGATTCCCTAGGTCTGAAGCGGGGGTCCCAAAATGTGCATGTGTCCTGCCCAGGTGAAGCTGCTGCCGATCCACACTTTGAGAACCACTGCTTGGAAGCATCCGAGTTCTCCAATTCAATGGAGGAACAATCCAGAAACTGGAAAAGACAACACTTTCCTATCGTATCTTCCACCCTGAGAGAAGCTTATCTACAATTCTCCTGGTCTCATGGGAGGAGCTGAGGGACCACTTACTCCAGGATCTGCAGTGTACAGTCAGGATTCTTCAGGGCCTCACACAACAGGGTCACCCCATCATCCTTCAGGCTATTAAAACTCAGGTCAAGACTTTTCAGGGTTTTATTTTTTCGGAGTGAAGACATCATATCCTGACAGCAATCAAAGGTCAAGTCACACTTTCTCAGCCTGTGAAGAAACAAGGGTCAGGAATAAAAACAACGAAAACACCCTTAGGTTTTACTTCTTTGTTTTGGGTTCTGTTTTTGTTGTTGTTGTTTTTGTTTGTTTTTTGCATAACGGCATAGCCAAGATGCAATTAATGTAACACACAATTCACCCATTTAAAGTGTAAAAAACACTGGTTTCCAGTCTATTCATAAAGTTGTACGATCATCACCACAATTTTAGAATATTTTTGTAAATTCAGTTTAGAATATTTTATCACCTCAAAGGAAAACCCTGGACACTTCAGAAGCCACTTCTCACTTCTTCCCCCAACCCACCGCAGCCCTAGCACCACTAATTTGCTTTCTCTTTCTGGATTTGCTTATTCTTGGCATGTCATTTAAATGGCATCATACGTGACCTTTTGCATTTAGCTTCTTTCATTTAGCGTATTTTGAAGATTCGTTCATGTTGTAACATGAATCAGTAGTTCATTTAACAATTGAACAACATTCCATCACATGAATACATCGTGTTTTGTTTATGCCTTCATCAGTGAACAGACATGGGTTGTTTCTGTGTCTCATGGTTATTACGAGATGGGTATTAATTACGAACGATGCTGCTGTGAACTTCCGTGTGCAAGTTTTGATGTGGAGGTAGATTTTTATTTCTTTTGTGGATACACCTACAAGTGGGACTGATGGCTCAAGAATTAAATCTGTGCTTCACTTTTTTTTTTTTTTTTTTGAGATGGGGTCTCGCTGTGTCACCCAGCCTTGAGTGCAGTGGTACAATCTCGGCTCAATACAACCTCCACCTCCTGGGCTCATATGATTCTCCTGCCTCAGCTTCCCAAGTAGCTGGGATTACAGGTACCTGCCAACACGTCCGGCTAATTTTTTGTATTTTTAGTAGAGACAGGGTTTCTCTAAGTTGGCCAGGCTGGTCTTGAACTCCTGACCTCAAGTGATCCACCCACCTCAGCCTCCGAAAGTGCTGGGATTACAGGCATGAGCCACCACAACCAGCCATCTGTGCTTTACCTTTTGAGGAACTGCCACGGCTATTTTCCAAAGCAGTGGCACCATTCCCCTGCTTCTTTTTGGTAAGCCAAAAGTATTAATGTTTCAGGGGGTATTCTGCTCCACCTCATGCCTTTCACAAACGCTTGAAGAGATTTACTATGCTTTGGGCATTGAATTAGGGGACGGGAATTCACAAAGGCAAGTCCCCTGCCTTTTAGCAGCTCATATTCTCATGTGAGGCAAAAAAATAAAGAGGCAGATTCAATGGTTATGGTTCAGTGATGTCCTAGTAAACTGGCTCTCTAGAGCAAACAGACAAAAGCCTAATGTGTAATGACTGCCAATTTCCATGGTGTAAACACTTCTGCCATGGCTGATTTCAAGCTATGAAATTGATGTCCCTGCAGGTGGAGTTGACAAGAGACTCACACTTGGCTCCCCACATACCATGGGCTGTAATAAATACTTTGTAGGAAACAAACACAGCAATAGGATGGAAAGCAAGCTGGGTAAGGTAGAGTGAGGCTGGACTGCTTTAAATAGAACCATCAGAGGTGGTTTCTCTAAGGTGAACCTGATTGGGACCCAGGCAGTGAGGGGGCAGAATAATAGTACAGCAGATATGAGGTGGCAACCGCCTACCCGTCTGAACTGCACTTAAAATGAAGAAGGAAATTAAATAATGGCAATAATAGTAAAACAAAACACTACAATTTGTAGTAGCTATACAATAAATTTTAGTGTTGTGTGCTGTTTAATGCAATACCTCCCCAGCTCTACTGCAGAATATTAACTGCCTCCCTGTAAACCATTGAACCTTACCTATCCTCCCCACATTCTTTGCAAAGTTCCCTGGCATCTACAAGTTCCTGTGTTTCTTGCTCACCAGCTACAAGGTCACAAAGCAGACAGGCTCAAGAGCGTGGAATGTGTTTCTCAAAGTGTTACTTTTCAAATGTAAAAAGCATCACAAAACATGTCACAAGTTAATTAACTGTTCTTTGTTCTAGCTTCTGTAAAACCTGCTTCCAGCTTCACCATCCTGTACCACCCAAGTACATAAAAGGCACCCCCTTTTCTTTGTCTTCTGCTCAGAATTAAAAGCAATTCTGCTGAGCCCATGGTCACATTAAATGAAATCATCCTGCAACCCCACCGATCTCTCCAGATCTCCAATATCTCGCTACAAATCACACCCACTTTGGTGTCTCGTCCGTTCAAAGAGGCATCTTGTAGCTTCCCTCCTGAAGTACTTCATTGCATTAAATCCTAGTTAGCAGTTCACTTTATATCCACATCTCCCCGCTGATGTTTTTCCTGTTGTAATTTGTGGCTCACAAATGAGTTAGGAATCGGTGAAGTGGGTGGTGATAAGCAGTTTAACCAGTGAAAGAAAACCGGAATAGTAAGAGGGTGCTACTGGTATCTCATTGATAGAATCAGGGGGTCCAGAAGAGGCTGGGGTTTCTCATTCCCAGCATGATTGACTTTTGGGGATTGATCATTCTTTGCTTTGCGGGCCACCCTGTACATTGCAGGATGCTTCATAATATCCCTGGGCTCTTCTCACTAGCTGCCAATAGCATCCTCCTTTCCCAGGTGGTGCCAACATGAAGTATCTCCCAACATTGCCAAGTGTCCCTCAGGAGCAAAAACACTCTTAATCCGAAATCACTGGCCAGGCATGGTGGCTCACGCCTGTACTCCCAGCACTTTGGGAGGCCAAGGTGGGCGGATCACCTAAGGTTAGGAGTTCAAGACCAGCCTGGCCAACGTGGTGAAACATGTCTACAGAAATATAAAAATTAGGGTGTGATCGCAGGTGCCTGTAATCTCAGCTACTCGGGAGGTGGAGGCAGGAGAATTGCTTGAACCCGGGAGGTGGAGGTTGCAGTGAGCTGAGATCATGCCACTGCTCTCCAACCTGGCCAACAGAGTGAGAGTTTGTCAGAAAAAAGGAAGGCAGGAAGGCAGGACAGGGAAGGACAGAGCAGGGAAGGGAAGGGCAGGGCAGGACAGGACAGGGCAGAGTAGGGAAGGGCAGGGCAGGGCAGGGCAGGGAAGGGAAGGGAAGGGAAGGGAGAGGGAGGGAAGGAGGGAAGGGAAGGAAGGAGGGAAACAGGGAGGGAAGGAAGGAGGGAAGACCACTGCTGTAACTATAAGTTACTTGGGAGCAGGAGAACAGTTTCTCTTAGTTCTATATAACAGCCTCACCCTCCATATCTGAGGTTCCATATTCCTAGATTCAACCAACCACAGATTGAAGTTATTTGGGAAAAAATACAAGATAAAACAACAACTAAAAATACAAATAAAAAATATAGTATAACAACTATTTACATAGCATTCAGATTGTATTAGGTATTATAAGTAACCTGGAGATGATGTCAAGTGTATATGAGGTGGTGTGTAGGTTATATGCAAACACTGCACCAGTCTACAAAAGGGTCTTGAGCACCTGTGGATTTTGGTGTCCATGTGGGTCCTGGCACTAATCCCCCTGAGGGTACTGAGGAACAGCTGGACTCTTGTCATGTAGACAGGGCTTGACACAGCAGACACTCAAATATTTTGAATATAAGAAGGAAAAAAAGTCGGTGTAGAGTAATTTCCCCTGAAGCGAGTTTCAATGTCCTGGGTTACAGAAACCTAACAATACATATTTGAGCCTTTTTAGTGGAGGGAGTGTCATTCATCTGAGATGCAATAGGCAGATGGGGAGAAGAGAAGCTATCATCAGGCAAAAAGGTAGTTCAGAAGTCACCCCAAAAGCCAGGCAGGGTGGTGCATGCCTGTAATTCGAACACTCTGGGAGGCTGAGGTGGGTGGATCTGCTGAGGTCAGGAGTTCGAGACAGGCCTGGCCAACATGGCAAAACTCCATCTCTAATAAAAATACAAAAAGATTAGCAGGGTGTGGTGGTGGGCACCTGTAATCCCAGCTACTCGGGAGGCTGAGGCAGGAGAGTTGCTTGAACCCGGGAGGCGGAGGTTGCAGGGAGTGGAGATCATGACACTGCACTGCAGCCTGGGTGACAAGAGTGAGACTCCATCTCAAAACAAACAACCAACCAAAAAAGAAGTCACATGAGAGATGGCTCAGGTTGTACGCAGTAGCGAGCACCTGCCTTCATTTGCAGGGCTTCTGGGCACTGATCTCCTTCCTTCTCTTGTAGGATTGTGTGTTGCACGATCTGGCATGGAGGAAAGACCACCTCTCATCTCAGATGGCAGAGGAGAGGTTCCTGTTCCCACACTCCTGCCGGTCAGGGTGCAGGCAGGTGATCTAGGTTCACTCGCCGCAAACGCTGAGTCTTGTTTTTCAAAGACATGGCGTCATCAAGAGGAACACGGCACACCTCCACTCTGAATCCTGAGTGACTGTGCCCAAGAGGAAGGGACTCTTGGCATCGCCCTTGGTGGACACAGCTGGCCGTGAATGCTCATGATAGGAAGAAAGTGTGCTGGGAGCCGAGTGCCTCCCTCTCCCTAAACTCAGCTCCTTCTGTTTCTGCTAAGTCTGTGAGCTCCCCCTGTCTACCCAGTAAACTATCTCTGTCTCTTGATCTCTCCCTCTCTCTTTCTTTCTTTCCCTCCCTCTCTGTCTCTGTCTCTGTTAGTCCAAATAGCACCATTCTGCAAGCTCCCGCTATTTTGCAGACCTTGGTCAAAGTGAAACATTTCACAGCGGTTCAGGCTGTGAGAAACATCCTGCTTACGTTTCACGTGCAAAGACACACATAGACTGAAAATAAAGGGATGGAAGAAGATCTACCAAGCAAATGGAGAACCAAAAAAAGCAGCGGTTGCAATTCTAGTTTCTGAAAAAATAATGGACTTTAAACCAACAAAGATCAAAAGAGACAAAGAAGGGCATTACCTAATGGTGAAAGGACCAATACAACAAGAAGAGATAACTATCCTAAATATATATGCACCCAACACAGGAGCACCCAGATACATAAAGCAAGTTCTTAATGACCCTCAAAGAGACTTAGACTCTCGCACAATAATAGTGGGAGACTTTAACACTCCACTGTCAATATTAGACAGATCAACGAGACAGAAAATCAACAAGGATATCCAGGACCTGAATGCAGAACTGAAACAAGCAAACCTAATAGACATCTACAGAACTCTCTACCCCAAAGCCGCAGAATACACATTCTTCTTAGCACCACATTGCACTTATTCTAAAACTGACCACATAATTGGAAGTAAATCACTCCTCAGCAAATGCAAAAGAACGGAAGTCACAACAAACAGTCTCTCAGACCACAGTGCAATCAAATTAGATCTCAGGATTAAGAAGCTAACTGAAAACACCACAACTTCATGGAAACTGAACAACTGGCTCCTCGATGTCAACTGGATAAACAAGGAAATGAAGGCAGAAATAAAGATGTTCTTCAAAACCAATGAGAACAAGGACACAACGTATCAGAATCTCTGGGACACATTCAAAGCAGTGTCTAGAGGGAAATTTATAGCAATAAATGCCCACATGAAAAGCAAGGAGAGATCTAAAATTGACACCCTATCATCAATGTTGAAAGAACTACAGGAGCAAGATCAAAAAAACTCAAAAGCTAGCAGAAGACAAGAAATAACTAAGATCAGAGCAGAACTCAAGGAGATACACACAGCAAAAACCCTTTAAAAAAATCAATAAATCCAGGAGCTGGTTTTTTGAAAAGATCAACAAAATAGACAGACTACTAGCCAGATTAATAAAAAAGAAAAGAGAGAAGAATCAAATAGATGCAATAAAAAATGATAAAGGGGTTATCACCACTGATGCCACAAACTACAATCAGAGATTATTACAAACAACTCTATGCACATAAACCAGTAAACCCGGAAGAGATGGATAAATTCCTGGACACTTGCACCCTCCCAAGACTAAACCAGGAAGAAGTTGAAACCCTGAATAGATCAATAAAAAGGGCTGAAGTTGAGGCAGCAATTAATAGCCTACCAACCAAAAAAAGTCTAGGTCCAGACAGGTTCACAGCCAAATTTTACCAGACATACAAAGAGGAGCTAGTACCGTTCCTTCTGAAACTATTCCAAACAATCCAAAAGAGGGAATCCTTCCCAAATCATTTTATGAGACCAACATCATCCTGATACCAAGACCTGGCAAAGACTCAACAAAAAAAGAAAACTTCAGGCCAATCTCCATGATGAACATAGATGCAAAAATCTTCAGTAAAATACTGGCAAACTGATTGCAACAGCACATCAAAAAGCTTATATACCACAACCAAGTAGGCTTCATTCCAGGGATGCAAGGCTGGTTCAACATATGCAAGTCCATAAACGTAATCCACCACATAAATAGAACCAAAGATAAAAACCACATGATTATCTCAATAGATGCAGAGGCCTTCGACGGAACTTAACAGCCCTTTATGCTAAAAACTCTCAATAAACTAAGTATTGATGGAACGTATCACAAAATAATAAAAGCTATTTACGACAAACCCACAGCCAATATCATACTGAATGGGCGAAAAACTGGAAGCATTCCCTTAGAAAGCTGGCACAAGACAAAAATGCCCTCTCTCAATGCTCTTACTCGATATAGTATTGGAAGTTTTAGCCAGAGCAATCAGGCAAGAAAAAGAAATAAAGCGTATTCAATTAGGAAAGGAGGAATTCAAATTGTCTCTATTTGCAGATGACATGATTGTATATTTAGAAGATCCCATCATCTCAGCCCAAATTCTCCTTAAGCTGATAAGCAACTTCAGCAAAGTCTCAGGATACAAAATCAATGTGCAGAAATTACAAGCATTCCTATACACCATTAACAGACAAACAGAGAGCCAAATCAAGAGTGATCTCCCATTCACAATTGCTTCAAGGAGAATAAGATGCCTAGGAATACAACTAACAAAGGATGTGAAGGAACCTCTTTAAGGGGAACTAAAAACCACTGCTCAAGCAAGTAAGAGAAGACACAAACAGATGGAAAAATATTCCATGTTCATGGTTAGGAAGAATCAATATCATGAAAATGGCGATACTGCCCAAAGTAATTTATAGATTTAACACTATCCCCATCAAACTACCCATGACCTTCTTCACAGAACTGGAAAAAACCACTTTAAACTTCATATGGAACCAAAAAAGAGCCTGCATAGCCAAGACAATTCTAAGCAAAAAGAATAAAGCTGGCGGCATCACATTGCCAGACTTCAAGCTATACTACAAGGCAACAGTAATCAAAACAGCATGGTACTGGTACCAAAACAGAGATATAGACCAATGGAACAGAACAGAGGCCTCTGGAGCAACACCACACATCTACAACCATCTAATCTTTGACAAACCTGACAAAAACAAGCAATGGGGAAAGAATCCCCTGTTTAATAAACGGTGTTGGGAACATTGGCTAGCAATGTGTAGAAAGTAGAAACTGGACCCCTTCCTCACACCTTACACTAACATTAACTCCAGATGGAGTAAGGACTTAAACATAACACCTAACACCACAAAAACTCTAGAAGAAAACCTAGGCAAAACCATCCAGAACGTAGGCATAGGCAAGTACTTCATGACTAAAACACCAAAAGGAACGGTAACAAAAGCCAAAATAGACAAAGGGGATCTAATTAAAATTCAGAGCTTCTGTACAGCAAAAGAAAGAATCATTAGAGTGAATCGGCAACCAACAGAATGGGAAAAAATTTTTGCAATCTACCCATCTGACAAAGGGCTAATATCCAGAATCTACAAATAATTAAAAGAGATTTACAAGAAAAAAAACTAACATATTCGTCCAAAAGTGGGCGAAGGATATAAACAAACACTTTTCAAAAGACAACATATATGAAGCCAACAAACATATGAAAAAATGCTCATCATCACTGGTCATTAGAGAAATGCAAATCAAAACCACACTGAGATACCATCTCATGCCAGTTAGAATGGTGATCATAAAAAAATCTAGGGACAACAGATGCTGGAGAGGATGTGGAGAAATAGGAACACTTTTACACTGTTGGTGGGAGTGTAAATTAGTTCAACCATTGTGGAAGACAGTGTGGTGACTCCTCAAGGATCTAGAAATAGAAATTCCACTTGGCCCAGCAATACCATTACTGGGTATATATCCAAAAGACTATAAATCATTCTATTATAAAGACACATGCAGCTGCAGGTTTGTCACAGCACTGTTTACAATAGCAAAGACCTGGAACCAACCCAAATGCCCATCAACAATAGACTAGACAAAGGAAATGTGGCACATATACACCATGGAATGCTATGCAGCTATAAAAAATGATGAGTTCGTATCCTTTGTAGAGACATAAATGAACCTGGAAACCATCATTCTCAGCAAACTGACACAAGAACAGAAAATCAACCACACATTCTCACTCATAGGCGGGTGTTGAACAATGAGAACACGTGGACACAAAGATGGGAGCATCACACCGGGGGTCCACTGAAGGGGCTAGGGGAGGGATAGTGGGAGAGAGGGTGGGGAGGGGATAACGTGGGAGAAATGTCAGGTATAAGTGATGGGGGGATGGAGGCAGCAAACCACCTTGCCATGAATGTACCTATGCAACAATCTTACATGATCTGCACATGTACCCCAGAATCTAGAGTACAAAAAAAAATTCTAGCTCCCTTTTTAGCCTTGTGCATTTAAAGGAAATCACTTCTCCTCTAACTATAAGCAGCCAGAAACAGCAGAAAGTAAAACACAGATAAGGCAGCTCAGGCACAGAGGGAGGTGGGGGAAGGTCTCTTGGATAACTGCCAAACTTCACCCTCATACAGTGGGCCCCAGGAAAACAGTGGACCTTCATAAGCACAATCCTTTCCCTTCAGTTGTGCTAAGATAGGGAAGCTAAAAGCAGACTTGGAGGTGTGCCTGCGGCTGCAGGAAGAAATATGGGAACAGACACACAACTCTCCCACCCAGAAAAGCACAGCAAACAGAACAGAAGCAGTCCAAGCCTTGGACAAACGCTCCACCCTGAATCCTTAAAAACTCTTAGTCTGTAAGAGAGTGTGTCTCTGACCTAACTCGGCCAGAAGCCCCTCTCATGTTTCTTTTCTCTAAAATAAATCTGTTCTTAACTGTCAAGCCACCTTGTGTTTCTTTCCTCTTTAATTCTTATACCTTGAAGTAGTAGTTCTTACAGTGATGAACAGATATCAATATACTTTAAATTTAAAACACCCTGCAGTCCCTCTGAGTTTACTCTCGGAATCTTGGTACACAGTTTGAAAACTCTACCTCTAGATAATTTGCCTCTACATCAGAAATAACAATCTTCCTCTTTATTATGCTTTTCCCCTCAGCACCAGCACCATGCCTAACACTCAGTAGGCACCTAATAAATATGTGACATAAACGATATATAGCAGATTCTCTTTATCACCCTGTTCAGCTCCAGGGAGTTCCAAGAAGAAAATATTCTGGGACTTACACCAGCCTCAGCAGAAGACATCTCAAGTGTTGCAAGGCTTTCCAAATATGCTTGGCTCCTTCATCTTTCAAGGCATTCTCCGCCAGGCTCAGGTGTGTCAGCATCTTACTCTGCCTGAGGCAGGAGGCAAGGCTTTCACAAGTAAGCTCTGTAAGGTTGCAGTTCTCTACCCTATGGGAGAGAAGCACACAGGTGATGGAAAGGAGACAGGTCTTTGTCTCACACAGAGGAGTGGTCACCTCAGCCCGGGCTCTCCCTCTGAACACAGAAGCTTCATCACACGTCTGTCATCACCACTCAGGACTTCCAAGCTTTAAAGGAAAGGACAGCATCTTTGATGTGGGAATGGCAGGGTGAAGGAATCATGGATCAAGAAAATCATTAGACTGAAAAGCTTCTGCACAGCAAAGGAAATAATCAGCAGAGCCAACAGCCAACAGAGTGGGAGAAAATCTTCACAATCTACACATCTGCCAAAGGACTAATATTTAGACTCTACAAAGAACAAATCAGCAAGAAAAAACAATCCCATCAAAAAGTGGGCTACTGACATGAATAGACAATTCCCAAAAGAAGATACACAAATGGCCAAAATGCATATGGAAAAATGCTTGATTTTTTCCATATTACGGAAATGCAAATCAAAACCTCAATGTGATATCACCTCACTCCTGCAAGAATAGCCATAATCAAAAAATTAAAAAATAGGTACTGGCATGGATGCAGTGAAAAGGGAAGACTTTTGCACTGCTGGTGGGAATATAAACTAGTACAACCACTATGGAAAACGGTATGGAGATTCCTTAAAGAATTAAAAGTAGATCTGCCATTTTATCCAGCAATCCCACTGCTGAGTATCTACCCAGAGGAAAAGAAGTCATTATATGAAAAAGATACTTGCACATGCATGTTTATAGCAGCACAATTGACAATTGCAGAAATATGGAACCCAAATGCCTATTAATCAACAAGTGGATTTAAAAAATGTGATATGTACACATACCATGGAATACTACTCGGCCATAAAAAAGAATGAAATAATGGCATTTGTAGCAACCTGGGTGGAATTGGAGACTATTTTTCTAAGTGAAGTAACTGAGGAATAGAAAACCAAACATGGTATGTTCTCACTCCTGTGTGGAAGCTAAGCTATGAGGATGCAAAGACATAAGAACGATACAATGGACTTTGGGGACTCGGGGGAAATGATGGGGGGTGGCAAGGGATAAAAGACTACACATTGGTATGGTGTACACTGCTTGGGTGCTGGGCGCACTAAAATCCCAGTAATCACCACTAAAAAAAGCTTATTCATGTAGCCAAACACCACCTATTCCCTCAAAACTGTTGAAATAAAAGAAGATTAAAAACTGAAAAAAAAAAAAGACCGGTTACAGTGGCTCACGCCCGTAATCCCAGCTCTTTGGGAGGCTGAGGCAGGTGGATCACCTGAGGTCAGGGGTTCGGGACCAGCCTAACCAACATGTTGAAACCCCGTCTCTACTAAAAATGCAAAAATTAGTTGGATGTGGTGGTGGGTACCTGTAATCCCAGCTACTCAGGAGGCTGAGGAAGGAGAATCACTTGAACCTGGGAGGTAGAGGTTGCAGAGAGCTGAGATCACACCACCACACTCCAGCCCGGGCAACAGAGCGAGACTCCATGTCAAAAAAAAAATTAAAAAATGAAAATAAATACATGAGATTAAGAGGGCAGAGAAAGAGACCATCAGTAATCAAAGAATAAATAGCAGACAATGGAGATGGCTTAGGAAGACACATAATTTCAGAAGTTATAAGAAAGGAAAGCTGCATTAAATACATGAGAAGACATATAAATTAGATAAACTAAGATGAACAGTCAGATTATTAAAAAATAGTCACTAGTAAGCAAGAAAATGCAAATTAATACAATAAGCTACCATTTCCGGCTGAACAGATTGGCAAAAATGGCAACAAAAATACTGATAATAACAAGACTTGGATAAGAATGTGGAGTTTGGGGCACCGTCCATCGCTCTGGCCAGTGGGTCCACTCTGGAAACAAACACAGTAAAACTGAAGATGAATGCTCACCATGGCCTAGCAATTCTGTTCTTAGAATATTCATCACAGCGTGTGTGCATGTGCGTGTGTGTGTGCGTGTCTGTCTGTCTGTGTGTGTCTGTCTGTGTGTGTCTGTGTGTAGCTAAGACTGAAAGCAGCCCAAACCTCAACTGTGGGTAGAATGAATAACTAAATTCTTGGATATTCGTATCAATATCATTCTGTAGTGAAGAGGAATTAACTATAGAAGCAACTAACCAGATAAACACTAAGATATAGATCAGGAAAAGAACACATCACAGGTGATGCTTTTATGTAAAAAAAAATTTTTTTGAGACAGAGGAGTGCAGTGGCGAGATCTTGGCTCACTGCAACATCTGCTTCCTGGGTTCAAGCGATTCTCCTACCTCAGCCTCCCGAGTAGCTGGGATTACAGGCATGTGCCATCACACCTGGCTAATTCGTGTGTTTTTAGTAGAGACGGGGTTTCACCATGTTGGTCAGGCTGGTCTCAAACTCCTGATCTCAGGTGATCCACCCACCTCGGCCTCCCAAAGTGCTGGGATTACAGGCTTGAGCCACTGCGCCCAGCCCTTTTATGTAAAATTCAAAGCAATGCAAAACGATGTGAGGCCTGTTTAAGGACACATGGGTAGTAATGTTAATATTATACATAAATTAAGGAGCCTGAGCAGGCTGATTCACTATGTCTTCACGGTGGGGTTGGGGGCAGGGTCGATAAAACCCATGAGGACAGGGGGAAACAGAACTGAAGAGCTCTATTTCGTAAACGAGATGATGGATACACAGGGTTCCTTATACTTGATATATTATTGGATATTGGGTATGAATCCATACTTCTATGTAGATATGTTTTTTCTCTTTCTTGGCTAGATCCTTATTGACCTATCTATAGAATTATACCAATCACAAGACTTATGTTTGCTCCTATCCGTGTACCTTCCTCTATGACTGCTTTTCTCACAGAAGCACTAAATCTAGCAAACCACCACCAAAACCACGACCATAACCACAGCCACAGAAAGGAGACTTACAACAGCCTCTCCAGCTGGCCCCTGGACAGGTAATGCGCCCCACAGTTCTCCAGGGGATTTTTTCTTAGCATAAGAGTCTTCAGATGTCTGTTACCTTGAAGATTATTGCCAAGATAAGTCCAAACTCTAGGGGTGGCCAAGCAGTCGTCCAACCTGCAGAAGCCAGACACATAATAGCTTCTTATTTTATTATTTATTTATTTATATAGTCTGAGATGGAGTCTCATGGCAGCACTCAGGCTGGAATGCAATAGTGCGATCTCGGCTCACTGCAACCTGTGCTTCCTGGGTTCAAGCGATTCTCCTGCCACAGCCTCCCAAGTAGCTGAGATTTCAGGCACCCACCACCACACCTAGCTAATTTTTTTGTATTTTTAGTAGACACAGGGTTTCACCATGTTGGCCAGGCTGGTCTCAAACTCCTGACCTCAAGTGATCCACCCACCTCAGCCTCCCAAGGTGCTGGGTTTACAGGCATGAGCTACCATGCCTGGCCAATAGCTTCTAATTTAACACTTTTCCCCCCTTATAACTAATTTGACACCAAGCCCCTGGATAACCTTGTTTAATTGACTCAGTCTTCCCTTGAGTCCAGAGTAGCTGGGCTTGGTCCCAGGACAAAGGTGAAGGGCACCTGGGAGGCTGACTCTTGCTAGTGCTCCTCCCGTCCAGTGGGTGGCACTGCATGGAGGAGCCTAACCCAGTCACATATTTTCTGGCTCTATTTAGTGCATGACCGTTGCTGACCACATTCCAGCCACGGTGAGCTGCGACTTTAAGAAATTTGCAGGGCTGGCTGGGCCTGGTGGCTCATGCCTGTAATCCCAGCACTTTGGGAGGCCGAGGCAGGTGGATCACTTCAGGCCAGGAGTTCAAGACCAGCCTGGCCAACATGGTGAAACCCTGCCTCTACTAAAAATACAAAAATTAACTGGGTATGGAGGCTTGCACCTGTAATCCCAGCTACTTGGGAGGCTGAGGCAGGAGAATCGCTTGAACCTGGGAGGCAGAGGTTGCAGTGAGCTGAGATCACTCCACTGCACTCTACCCTGGGTGACAGAGTAAGACCCTGTGTCAAAAAAGAAAGAAAAGAAGGAAGGAAAGAAAAAAAGAAGGAAGGAAGGGAAGAAGGGAGGGAGGGAGGGAAGGAGGGGAAAGAAGGAAGGAAGGAGAAAGAAATTTGCAGGGCAAGGGAGGATGTTGGCAATTACATCATCATTTTGTTTTACTCCCATTCACTGAAGGGAACATAAGCAGGGGGAACCACTCTGAAAGTCCTTTCAACAGTATCTACCAATCATGTGTGCACTGCCAGGGAACCCAGTGGTTCTACTTCTAAAACTGCACCCTACAGATATATGTGCACATGTGAGGTGCCGTATGCATAAGCCAGTCTGTGTTAGTCTGTTTGGACTGCTGTAACAAACACCATACACTGGGTGGCTTATTAACAACAGACATTTGTTTGTCCCAGCTCTGGGGGCTGGAAGTCCAAGATCAAGGTGCCGGCAGATTGAGTGCCCGGTGAGGGCAGCTCCCAAAAAAATAGCTGGGTGTAGTGGCAGGTGCCTGTAATGCCAGCTACTAGGGAGGCGGAGGCATAAGAATCCCTTGAACTTGGGAGGCGGAGGTTGCAGTGAGCTGAGATCAGGCCACTACCTTCCAGCCTGGGTGGAAAAAAAAAAAAAATTACATCCCATAAATCCTTTTTCGTCCATTCTACAAAGGAGAAAAGTGCAGCTGAACTACACTAAGTACATTCAGCCCAAGCTGTGAGTGTTGGGAACTGGCACTTGGAACCTGATGAGATTCTAAGCCCAGGAGCCCAGCCGTGTGGGTGAGGGACACCTGCCGTTTTTGAGGAGAAATACTTGCAGAGGGTCATCTCAAAGTCAGCGCTGCTTGATCCTGGCGGCTTTCTTCTCTGCTGTTTCTTCTTCGTGTCTACAGCTATCGTGATTTTTTCTGAAGGCATCAGCCAGTGGCTACCCCAGATCTCTGGACACCTGGAGACGCCACAACGTCTCTTTCAGGTCTTAGGATTTTGCGACTGCTGTGAGTTACCTGACTCCACTTCGGAGTCGGGGGAAGCTCAGTTTCAGAGACCGGCAAGGATTTTATGAATGAGGGCGGGTAACGTTCACCGTTGCTCTCTAGCTCTCACTTCTGATTTTCAACGTGGGCCCACTGGGTGCGGCCATCTCAAGTGTCTGCCATTGTAACTGACAGGAAGTGGATGATGGGGGAAAAGAGGAGGTTGAAAAGAGAAGAGAAAAGAACAAAACAAAACTCACCCCTGCAGAGAATGACTCTTCCTAGCTGCTTCCTGTCAAAGCAGAATTCACTTGGTCTGCCCCACCCCGCAGCCCTTATAGGTGCTGGGGAATTCAGGAAACCGAAACCTTCTCTTCCCATTGACTGGGGCTGGCTGGCTAGAACTCCTCTGTATTTCCCTGATTGGAAAGCGTGGAGCTCCCTTGATTCAGAATTAATGGGCTGCAGGACTAGGCCCTTCAGGTGCTTCTGATTTGTGAAGGAAATTCTCCCTTGCCTCTTAGGTCTAGAAGAAGCAACAGAAAATTACAAGTTTAGAGAGCTTTCCAGACTCATTAGAAGGCTGAACTGAACGCCATAGTCAGTCCTCAACTACCACCTCCCATTTGGAAACGTTTAGGGTCATTTACGGACTCGTCTTGTTTACATGTTCATCTCTTCTACTTGGGATACAATTGTATTGAGCAAAAGGAAGGTCTCGGTAGCATCAGGGCCCAGTTTAGGTCCCACATACCACAGGCCCTGTCTCGGGGAGACCCAGAGACACAGCTTGTGGGAAAAGGAAAACTCACCAGCAGAGAGTGCAAGGGAGGTGGGGTTGAGAAGGACGGGCTTGAGGAATTAAAAAAAAACAAACCCATAGTTGGAGAAACCCACAAGATAACCAACTTTATCAAGTTTGCATCGACTCATGATAAGAATATCAGCAGTTTTTAACCTATGAGTTTTAAAATTTTTTAAATTTTATTTTATTTATGTATATTTGAGACAGGGTCTTGATCCATTGCCCAGGACAAAGTGAAGTGGTTTGATCATAACTCACTGCAGCCTCGGCTTCCTGGGCTCAAGCGATCTTCTGCCTCAGCCTCTCGAGTAGCAGCGTTACATAAAAGGGGTCCCGGTCCAGACCCTCAGAGAGGGTTCTTCAGTCTTGCACAAGAAAGAATTCAGGGCGAGTCCAAAGAGCAAAGTAAAATCAAGTTTATTAGGAAATAAAGGAATAAACAAATGGCGATTCCGTAGACAGAGCAGCCCCAAAGGCTGCTGGTTGCCCATGTTTACGGTTATGTCTTGATGATATGCTAAACGAGGGGTGGATTATTCATGCCTCCCCTTTTTAGACCATCTAGGGTAACTTCCTGACGTTGCCATGGCATTTGTAAACTGTCATGGCACTGGGGGGGGGTGTGGCAGTGAGGATGACCGGAGGTCACTCTCGTCACCTTCTCAGTTTTGCTGGGATTTGGCCGGCTTCTTTACTGCAACCTGTTTTATCAGCAAAGTCCTCATGACCTGTATCTGGTGCTGACCTCCTATCTTATCCTGCGACTTAGGATGCCTTAACCATCTGGGAATGCAGCCCAGTAGGTCTCAGCCTCATTCTACCCAGCTCCTATTCAAGATGGAGTCGCTCTGGTTCACACGCCTCTGGCAACAGGGACCATAGCTACATGCCAGCACTCATGGCTAATTTTCTGTAGAAATGGGGGTATCACTATGTTGCCCAGGCTGGTCTTGAACTTCTCGCCTCAAGTAATCTCCTGCCTCAGCCTCCCAAAGTGCTGGGATTACAGGCATGTGCCATCATGCCCTGCCTACGTATGAGTTTTATATTCACACAGGTTATGTTGATGTGTCTTCAGACATCAGCAGAGAGAAAATCAAAGGTAAAATCGTTTTCATGAGGTTTACAGGAAATAGCCAAGAGTATGTTGTCAAATGTTGGGGACTTTTGGCCACCTCATAGGTAAGAAATGAGAACTTCCGTATCATTTTGAACTTTCTTTATTATATAGGAGATTCTGCAATGTTTTCAGCCATGTTTTCAGATGGCTAAGAGTCATTGGCTTTGCTTTGCTTACAATTATTGATTTCTCTATTGCATTTTGGTAATTTTTCAAAGCTCTTTATAGATTAGACATAGGCCGAGTGTGGTGGCTCATGCTAGCAATCCCAGCACTTTTGGAGGCCAACACAGGCAGAGTATTTGAGGTCAGGAGTTCGAGACCAGCCTGACCAACATGGCGAAACCCCATCTCTACTAAAATACAAAAAATAAAATGAGTTGGGCATGGGGGCACATGCCTATAATCTCAGCTACTTGGGAGGCTGAGGCAGGAGAATCGCTTGAACCTGGGGGGCGGAGGCTGCAGTGAGCCGAGATGTAACCATTGCACTTTAGCCTGGAGACAGAGCAAGACTCCATCTCAAAAACAAAAAAAATTAGGCATATAAACTCCATATAAGTTGCAAATACGTTTACCAGCTTACAGTTTGTCTTTTTACCTTGCTTAATGCAATTTTTGTTATAAATGCTTAAAAAACATTTGTAATAAAATGTGTTTATTTTTTTTCTCTAATTGCTTTTGAATTTTAAATCTTAAGAAAGCTGTCGGCACCACCAGGTTCTGGAGGAATTGAGTTGTTTTCTTCTGGTGCTTCCAAGGTTTTATTTATTTATGCATTTAAACCTCTGATGCGCTTGAAAATTATTCTGTTGTGTAATGTAAGAAACAGATGTAGCACCACCACGCTTATTAAAAATCGGTTTCCCTCACGAGCGATGCAATACTTATCAAATTTGTTATGTTACATGTTATATATATAGCGTATAATTCTATGAACACATAACATGTTATATGTGAATAATTCTACTTCTGGATTTGCTAGTCTGTTCCTTTGCTAAGTCTGTTTGCACATGTGCCAATACTATGTTAATTATAATTAAATTATAATTCTATTTTTATAACCTATCTGCTAGGTTAGTCCCTCCTCCTTTCTCTTTCTTTTCAGGATTTTCCAGGCTATTCCTACAAATTTAATTTGTCCAGTTGAATTTTATAATCCACCTCTACAGCTCCAGGTAAAATCACCATGTATTTGTGTTAGAGAGAAGTGACATATTTCTGAAGTTGAGCTTTCCAGGCAAAAATGTGGTATTTCTTTCTTTAAGCCTTAAGTCGACTTTTGGGTCTTGCAAAAATGTATTTTATAGTTTTTCTCACGTAAGTTTTGGATATTTCTTAAGTTTTTAAGTATTTTACTTTCAACTTTTTTTTTTTGCTGTAGTAAATAGGGGTTTTCTTTTTCATTGTTTCTTTTTTATGTGAATTTATTTTTTATTGCATTTTAGGTTTTGGGGTACATGTGAAGAACACGCAAAATTGTTGCATAGGTACACACATGGCGGTGTGATCTGCTGCCTTCCTCCCCATCACCTATATCTGACATTTCTCCCCATGCTCTCTCTCCCCAACTCCCCACCCCCCGCTGTCCCTCCCCTATTTCCCCCCCAACAGACCCCAGTGTGTGAGGCTCCCCCTCCCTGTGTCCATGTGTTCTCATTGTTCAACATCCGCCTATGAGTGAGAACATGCGGTGTTTGATTTTCTGTGCCTTTTTCATTGTTTCTTATTTTTTGTTTGGGTATTTGAAGTCTATTGATTTTTGAATACTTATTTTATTATCTGCTGTATTACCAATTTCTTCTGTTGGTAGTTTTCCCATGCAGTCTTTTGCATTTTCCAGACACATAATCAAGTTTGCAAACATAGTATTTTTTTTTTTTTTTTTTTGAGACGGAGTCTAGCTCTGTTGCCAGGCTGGAGTGCAGTGGCGTGATCTCGGCTCACTGCAACCTCTGCGTCCCAGGTTCAAGTGATTCTCCTGCCTCACCCTCCCAGGTAGCTGGGATTACAGGCACACACCGCCATGAGCAGCTAAGTTTTGTAGTTTTAGTAGACACGGGGTTTCACCTTGCTGGCCAGGATGGTCTCGATCTCCTGACCTCGTGATCCACACGCCTTGGCCTCCCAAAGTGCTGGGATTACAGGTGTGAGCCACCACGCCCGGCCTGCAAATAGTTTTACCTGTTGCTTTCTAATTATTATACCTCTCTCTAATTGCATTCCAATGGCCAATTTAAAGCCCATAACTTGAGTTTAAAACTAGTTAACACTGTTGATATAACTGGCTAACATCTCCAGCAGAATGTTAAATAGCAGTCGAGTTAAGACTATTCTCGTCTTGTTTCTGACTTCTGTGGAAAATCCTCTGTGTTCACGATCGAATGACCGAAGGAGCCTTTTTCCTGCGGTTGGAAGAATAAACAGTCCTATAAGTGGCGGCGACCGTGATGCTAATGTCTCACCAACTCTTTCTTCCTCTCATCTGTCATTGCCCTGTGAGGTCTTTCAGGTGGTGGGAGGGGTAATCACAGGCTTTACTCACATTGGTGGCTCTTTGCTGGCGTGGATGACCCCCCGTTACCTCAGGATAGTGTGGTTTTTCATTAGAACCCGACTTTGCCTTCCATCCTGAATAATCCTGTGATCATGTAGACCTGGAGGAGAAGAGCCAGAGATTGTATAAAGCAGCTGAATCTTGTTGGCTTCTCACCTGACCCCGAGTCGTCCTGGGGAGAGCGAGTGGGGAAGAGAGTTACAAACCAAGAGGCCCGAGACACAGGTGAGAGGAGGCAGCTGGCCCCACGGGCTGGGCACAGGTGAGGAAGGGGTGGCGGTGACTACTTCCTTCGGGTTTCCGGAATCAGAGCCTCTGGAAACTCGTGTGAGGTTCAGACTCTGGTTGGTAAGAGATGGCTCCTCTCTCCGCTTTAAGGCTTCGTCTGTCTCCGGGATCTTTCCTTCCACTGTGTCCTGCCGTTGTTTCCTTCTCACTTCCTTCTTCAGTTAGTCCCACCTCCTTGGCCAAACGGATTCCGTGGTCCTGTGAGACTCGCTAGCTGAGTTTCTCTGTTCTTGGGATGTCTCCGTCCAGGGCTTTGCCCTTGCTGTTTTCACTGACGGCTGTGCCACCTCATCCTCTTGCTACCTGCCTTGATTCCACCAAATGCATGCTTCAAGTTTGGAGGAATTGTTTTTAGTCCCAGGTACCCGACCTACTTGCTGTATAACTTCATGGCACCATGTGGGTCTCGTACTCAACATGCTTAACTCTCATTTCCGTTGATCCTCCTTATTTGCAGATTCCACATCTGTGAATTCATCTGCTGAAGTCACGCCCGGCCCCCTTGCTCAGCCTCTGCTGGGTGCTCGATGATAGCTTAATGCTATTTGAATCTCAAATAAGTGTTTTCACTAGTCTTTATCCTCCCTGCTAATACCTGAAAGGGTTTTTCTCCATGATGTTTCAGATTTTCCTCTGTGTACCCTTCCCCATCTTTCCTCCAAGAATTTCTGGACTACTTCAATGAATTTGGGCTGCCAGGGTGGGTCCTAACATACATCTCTTCTGGGGATTTCTCTTTGGGAGACCTGTGGGGCTACACACCAGTAGCTTCAAGAATATTGTTTTGGGCTGAGTGCAGTGGCTCATGCCTGTAATCCCAGCACTTTGGGAGGCCAAGGCAAGTGGATTACCTGAGGTCAGGAGTTCGAGACCAGCCTGGCCAACATGGCAAAACCCCATCTCTACTAAAAATAGAAAGATGAGCCAGACGTGGTGACAGACACCTGTCATCCCAGCTGCCCGGGAGGCAAAGGCATGAGAATCCCTTGAACCTGGGAGGCAGAGGTTGCAGTGAGCCAAGATCGTGCCACTGCACTCCTGGGCAACAAGAGCTCAACTCCGTCTCAAAAACCAAAAGTGTTTTGTTGTGTTGTCTACCTGTTGCCCTCAGTGCTACCTGTCATTTTGAGATGACCCAGCATACCTGCAGGACCAGGTTCTGAGGGGGGGGGGAATAGTGGCAGATCTGTTTCAATCACTGTTAGCCGCTCGGTGGCCTACTTCGTGATGGGTATAATGCAGGATCGACTTCTATTTTCTCTGTTACCCCTTCTCCCTGATGAAGCGTTTTCCTTGGTCTTTATACTTCCTGCTAATACCTGAAAGGGTTTTTCCCCATGTTTTCAAATTGTAGTTCCCCTTGTTCCCGTCTCTCAAATGTCTTTGATCTTGACTGTGACTAGTTGACTTCAATGTTGTTTGTATTCACGTTTCAGGTGAACCTGTAAATGTGAGTTGGTAAGTACTGCCTTGAACCGGCCGCTTTTCTGGCACAGCTGTCACTGTTTTAGTAACGCAGATAAATCAGGTGCTGCTGGCATCCTTACTTCTGGGATGGGATGAAAACCAGTGGTCTTGAGTCTAGATAAGGTTGCCAGAGAAACACCCAGTTAAGTCAGGATTTCAGATAAATAACTTTTTTTTTTTTTTTTTTTTTTTGCGTATACATATATTCCAAATGTCACTCATTGTGTATCCAGAATTAAAATTTAACGGGAATCGGCACCATCTGGAATTGCATTTAAGGAAAACAGCAAATAACTTAAGTATATCCCAAATAGCACTCATTGTTGACCTGAAATTCAGATTTAACTCGGCATCTTGTATTTTTGTTGGTTCAATCTGGCAACGCTCTCACTGTGGACCATCACCACTTGCTCTCTCCTTTGACTCCTGCCTTGAGTTTCTCAGGGGTGCTAAACAGAACACATGAGCTGGGTTCAGCCCAACTGATTGATCCTAGATTGCCAGAAGAAGGAGTTACTATTTTCAAAATATTACTGGTTTTCTTATAGAAATAGGTGCTTGCTTTTAAGTGAAAAGATGTTGGCATTTATAAATATCTTTTGCCTTCTCCTCTTCCCCTACTCACTGAAAGAAAATACCTGAGGCCAGTCGTGGTGGCTCATGCCTGTAATCCCTGCACTTCGGGAGGCTGAGGCGGGCGGGTCACCTGAGCTTAGGAGCTCGAGACCAGCCTGGCCAACATGGTGAAACCCCTTCTCTACTAAAAAATACAAAAATGAGTGGGGTGTGGTTGTAGGTGCCTGTAATCTCAGACACTTGGGAGGCTGAGGCAGGAGAATTGCTTGAACCTGGGAGGTGGAAATTGCAGTGAGCTGAGATCACACCATTGCATTCTAGCTTGGGCAACAGACTGAGACTCCATATCAAAAACACCCCCACCGAAGTTAAAACAAAAAACTACTTGGGCCTTAGACACTGCATGTCTTGGGTGTTGCTGTCTGATTGGGGTGAGGAGAGAAAGCAGACTTCGAGCAGAGCAAAAGAGTCTTTGAGTCTGTCTGAGCAGGATGTTTTGAAGGCCTCTCACAGGGTAGAGAGGGCTGGGAAACCTTCCAGACAGTTCTTAGTTGCATTTAGAGAGCTGTCTTCCTCTGTTCCTGCTGCTATAAGAAAATACCTTAGATGGGTAATTTATAAAGAACAGAAATTTATTTTTGCAGTTGTAGAGGCTGGGAAGTTCAGGGTGGAGGTGCCGGCAGATGCAGTGTCTGGTGGTGGCTTGCTCTCTGCTTTGTCAGTGGCACCTCTTGCCGTGTCCTCAGGTGGCAAAGGAAAGGAAGGGCAGAAAGACATGAGCTTGTTCCATTCTCCCTCTGGAGTAAGCTCACCACTCCATTCATGCAGGTGCCTCCCTCATGACCTAATATCGCATTGATGGTGACGTTTCAACTACAAAATCTGAGGGACACAAACATTGACGCTGGAGCGGGAGTGGCACACTGAGGATTGGGGTTTTGGTTAGATCAGGTGTCTTCTCCATTTCTGGCTTTTTATTTGCACAGCTCCTTCCTGTTTAGAGAGCAGGTTTGAGCTACAATAAATAACGTTTTGCTTAGGCCAGTTACAAAGTGGCTGCATCTCTTTCACACTCCCACAGGTAATGTGTCGGAGTTCCAGCTGCTCCCCGTCTTCTCACATTTGGTAACATCAGCCCTAATCATTTCAGTCACTCCACCTAGGGTGTAGATCTGTCTGTGTGTCTGTCTGTCCGTCTGTCTGTCCGTCTGTCTGTCCGTCTGTCCGTGTGTCTGTCCGTGTGTCTGTCCGTGTGTCTGTCCGTGTGTCTGTCCGTGTGTCTGTCCGTGTGTCTGTCTGTCTGTGTCTGTCTGTCTGTGTCTGTCTGTCTGTGTCTGTCTGTCTGTGTCTGTCTGTGTGTCTGTCTCTCTGTCTGTCTTTTCTATTCTTTCCTTCCTCCTTTCCTTCCTCTCCTTTCCTTCTTTTTCTTTTTAGATGGAGTGTTGCTCTGTTGCCCAGGCTAGAGTGCAATGGCACAATCTTTGCCTCAAGTGATTCTCTTGCCTCAGCCTCCTGAGTAGCTGGGACTACAGGCATGCACCACCAGGCCTGGCTAATTTTTTGTGTTTAGTAGACACAGGTTTCACCATGTTGGCCAGGCTGCCCTTGACCTCCTGACCTCAGGTGATGTGCCCACCTCGGCCTCCCAAAGTCCTGGGATTACAGGTGTGAGCCATTGTGCCCGCTGTGGGTGTAGTATTATCTTACTGTGATTTTAGTTTAAATTTTCCGATGAGTCATCCTTTGGCCATTTGGATAACCTCATTTGTGAGGTGCCTGATGCAGCATTCTGCCCATTTGCAAAAATGGAAATGTTGTCACTGCATTTGTTGGGTACATTGTTGTAATTGTTCAATCAATTAGGTCAGGTTGGTTAATTATGTGGTTCAAATATTCTATATCTTTATGATTTTCTGTGTGTTCCCCCAGTTATTGTGATGTGTGTTTAAATCTTCAACTAATTATTATTTTAACTGTATTTTTGTGTTAAATATTTTGAAGCTATACTTTAGGTACATACATATTAACCTGCTGTATCTTCATATTGGAATTCTCTTCTTATAAAATGTCCTTTATATTTAATAATTAATTTTGCCTTAAAATCTACTTTGAACATGATACAAGTGTACCCGCTTTCTTCAGGTTAGGGTTTTCATGCTGTATTTTTTCATTATTTAACTTTTTCTTCTTTTTATTGTACTTTAAGTTCTGGGGTACATGTGCAGAACGTGCAGGTTTGTGACATAGGTATACACGTGCCATGGTGGTTTGCTGTATCTATCAGCCCGTCATCTACATTAGCTATTTCTCCTAATGCTATGCCTCCCTTAGCTCCCCCACCCAACAGGCCCCGGTGTGTGATGTTTCCCTCCCTGTGTCCATGTGTTCTCGTTGTTCAACTCCCACTTATGAGTGAGAACATGCAGTGTTTGGTTTTCTGTTCCTGTGTTAGTTTGCTGAGAATGATGGTTTCCAGCTTCATCCACGTCCCTGCAAAGGACATAAACTCATCCTTTTTTATGGCTGCATAGTATTCCATGGTGTATATGTGCCACATTTTCTTTATCCCATCTATCATTGATGGGCATTTGGGTTGGTTCCAAGTTTTTGCTATTGTAAACAATGCCGCAATAAACATGTGTGCATGTGTCTTTATAATGGAATATTTTATAATACTTTGGTATATACCCAGTAATGGGATTGCTGGGTCAAGTGACTTCTAGCTTTTCATTATTTTAAATGTTTTATGCGTTTATATTTAAAGTATGCCTTTCTGTATCTAATCTAGTTTAACAGATGTTCTCCTTTAATTGAAATGTTTAGCTAATTTACACTTACGTAATTGACACATTTTAGTCTCAGCACGTCGTCTTGTTTTCTGTTTATTCCATTTGTTTCCTGTGAGTTTATTTCTCTTCTCTTTGTTTAAATTTAAGTTGAGTGGTAGATGTGCAGGTGAGTTACATAGGCAAACTTTTGTCATAGGAGTTTGTTGTTCAGATTATCTCATTACCCAGGAGTTAAGCCCAGTACCCATCAGTGATTTATTTTTTCCTGCTCCTCTCCCCCACTCCACCCTCTGACAGACCCTAGTGTGCCTCCGTCCGTCCCTCCGTCCGTCCCTCCGTCCGTCCCTCTGTCCGTCCCTCTGTCCGTCCCTCTGTCCGTCCCTCTGTCTGTCCCTCTGTCCGTCCCTCTGTCCGTCCCTCTGTCCGTCCCTCCGTCCGTCCGTCCCTCCGTCCGTCCGTCCCTCCGTCCGTCCCTCCGTCCGTCCATCCATCCCTTGTTCCCCTCTGTGTGTCCATGTGTTCTCATCTTTTGAATAAATATATTTTATTGAAGTTCTGTTAACTTTTTGGATATACATCCTTCAGTCTTATGATGGTTATCCTGGAAATTTCAATTGTAATCTTTTTTGCTTGTTTTTTTTGAGGCAGTCTTGCTCTCTAGCCCAGGCTGGAGTGCAGTGGCTCACTGAAACTTCTGCCTCCCAGGTTCAAGAGATTCTCCTGCCTCAGCCTCCCTAGTAGCTGGGATTACCGGTGTCTGCCACCATGCCCAACTCATTTTTGTATTTTTAGTAAAGACAGGGTCTCACCGTGTTGGCCAGGCTGATTTTGAACTCCTGACCTCAGGGGATCCACCCATCTCAGCCTCCCAAAGTGCTGGGATTACAGGTGCGAGCCACTGTGCCTGGCCTCAATATTCATCTTTGACTTTACCTTTATGTATTTCCCTCTCCCCCTTTGTCATTGTCTTCATATTTTACTCTGTGTTATAATTCCACAAGATGATGATGTCAAGAGTCATTTTTCCTTTACATTTATCCACAAACTGACCATTTCTCTGGCTCTGTTTTTTGCACACTTCCATCTTTTCCTCTGATACACTACTTCTTAGGTATTTTTGTGTGATACACATACTGATGGCAGCAAATCCTCTCACCTGTTGACTGGAAACATCTTTATTTTGTCTTTCTATGTTAAGGACATTTTCACTGGCCACACAATCTAGGCTGGCAGATTTTAGGAATAGCAATTTAGTTTGGGCACAGTGGCTCACACCTACAATCCCAGCACTTTGGGAGGCCGAGGCAGGCGGATCACAAGGTCACTGGATCAAGACCACCCTGGCCAACATGGTGAAACCCCATCTCTAGTAAAAATACAGAAATTAGCTGGGCGTGTTGGTGTGCGCCTGTAGTCCCAGGTACTCGGGAGGCTGAGGCAGGAGAATCACTTGAACCCGGGAGGTGGAGGTTGTCGTGAGTCGAGATCTCACTATTGCACTCCAGCCTGGCGACAGAGCAAAACTCTATCTCAAAAAAATGTAGTAATTTAAAGACGTCATTTCATTGTCGCTTTGATAAAATAGAGATAAACATCCTATGCCTTTGGTGGTTGACAGAATAAAACAAAGGTCACAATGCATGGTGTAGAGTCAATGCTTTGTATCCTTCATGGCCGAGTGCCTCGTACATGCCAGGCTCTGTTCCAGGCAGAGCCTAGAACACACTGGTGATACAGCCAAGAGTAAGACAGGCAAGGTCTCTGTCCAAATGCAGTTTACATTCTTGCAGAAAGGGGGGACATAAGTGTACAAGGCCGGGCATGGTGGCTCACACCTGTAATCCCAGCACTTTGGGAGGCCAAGTTGGGTGGATCACGTGAGGTCAGGAGTTTGAGACCAGCCTGGCCAACATGGCAAAACCCCATCTCTACTAAAAATAAAAAAATTAGCCGAGTGTAGTGGTGCGCACCTGTAATCCCAGGTACTCGGGAGGCTGAGGCAGGAGAATCACTTGAATTCGAGAGGCGGAGGTTGCAGCGAGCTGAGATTGTGCCGCTGTACTCCAGCCTGGGTGACAGAGTGAGACTCCATCTCAAAAAACAGAAGGGTACTAACACAAGTAGCAGGAAGTACCGTGAAGAGAAGATACTGAAACGTGTAGGCAAGACAGTGTGAGGAGGCGATGTTTATGGCTTACGATTTCAACTTTCTCCTTCTCTTCTGTAGGTCCCAAGTGTTCTGTGGATGTAGGAGTCCTTTGTTAAAGTGAGAAATTGTACCTGTTGGGCAAGATGAGCTTTTTTGTGGACACCTCTGCAGATGGTGGTACCAACGATGGTGTTCTGCCTTACCTGATGGCCCTGGATCAGTATCAGCTGGAGGAATTCAAGCTTTGCCTGGAACCCTGTACACTGATGGACTTCTGGTCGGCCCCCCAGGGGTACTTCCCGCATATCCCCTGGGCAAACTTGAGAGCTGCTGACCCCTTGAATGTGTTCTTTCTTTTGGACGAACACTTCCCAGAAGGTCAGGCATGGAACGTGGTCCTTGGCGTCTTCCACAGAATGAATCTGACCTCACTGTGTGAGAAAGTTAGAGCCGAGATGAAAGGTGAGACAGTCTTCCAGAGGGACAGTGGGAGGGCGGCCCGGCACTCCTGAGAGCAAGGAGGTAGCCGCTGGGTTTTCATGGGGTCTTCCACATTGCCGATCTCACCTTACAAATCCTCCTTGATGATCTGGGACAGTATAACCTTTAAAGGCATAAAAGCTATAAAGATTTAGTGCTCTAGCCTGGGAAGCAGCAGCAAAGCCAAGAAAGGGAATTGGAAGAGGCACATTCAGTTCTGTTAGAAGCCTTCTTTCTTTTTCTTTTATTATTTTTTTTTTGAGACCGAGCCTTCTCGCTCTGTCGCCAGGCTGGAGTGCGATGGTGCGATCTCAGCTCACTGCAGCCTCTGCCTCCCAGGTTCAATCGATTCTCCTTCCTCAGCCTTCCCAGTAGCTGGGACTACAGGTGTGCACCACCACGCCCAGCTAATTGTTGTATTTTTAGTAGGGACAAAGTTTCACCACATTGACCAGAGTGAGACTCCATCTCAAGGTTTCTTTTTTTTTTCTGCCCGTAGAAATCCATCAGCTCCAGCACCATTTGCTGAAAGAGCTCTTTCTCTATTGAATTGCTTTTGCATCTTGACCTCTTGACCTGTGATCCACCCACCTCAGCCTCCCAAAATGCTGGGATTACAGGCGCAAGCCATTATACCGTGCTGGTTTCTACCTTTTTTTTTTTTATGATGGGGGTAACAAACAGTAGTTTTTGTTTTTTTGTTTTTTTTTAGAAAGAAAGAAAAAGAAAAGAAAAAAAAAGAAGGAAAAAGAGAGAAAGAAAGGGAGAAAGAAGAAGAAAAGAAGGAGAGAAAGGAAATCTTGCTCTATTGCCCAGGCTAGAATGCAGTCTAAAAATGGGTACTGAAAACCTCTTTTATGCTAATAATTGTGTTATACAATGGAGACAGGAAGGAATACGGGAGGAAAATAACAGTCAACCAATATTTCATTTAAACCTATGAAATGCTATGCAGTTGCTGGGGAGTAATTTACTTCCAATTATGTGGTCACTTTTAGAATAGATGTGATGTGTTACTGAAAAAAAAATGTATGTTTTATAGATTTGAAGTACAGAGTTCTGTAAATGTTTATTAAGTTTACTTGTTCGAGGTCTCAGTTCAAGTCCCGGGTATCCTTGTTAACCTTCTGTCTCATTGATCTGTCCAATATTGACAATGTAGTGTCAAAGTCTCCCACTATTATTGTGTGGGAGTCCAAGTCTCTTTGTAAGTCACCAAGAAGTTGCCCTATGTATCTGGGTGCTCCTGTATTGGGTGCGCATACAGTTTTTACCTTTTATCTTTAAATCTGATCTCTTTTGGGTTGGGTTTTTTTTTTTTTTTTTCTGTATAAGGTGTAAAGTTTGCTGTCCCTTTTCTTTTTATTTTTTTTCTGCCTGTAGAAATCCATCAGCTCCAGCACCATTTGCTGAAAAGAGCTCTTTCTCTATTGAATTCTTTTGCATCTTTGTCAGAAATCACGTGGCCATACTTGTGTGGAGAGTTCATACTTTTCAAAGTTACTTCATTATGTACATAAAGGTTTAAAATCACTGTATATTCTTAGTTCATTGCATTTTTAATTATGTAGGAGTCCTTTCCCAGTAAAGCATTTTTTGTGGGGGGGACCTTTAAGACAAGGCCAAACATTTCCCCTCCACATTAGCAGCGAGGTTTAACATGCAAAGGGAACAGGGACACATTGACGCACATATTTGTGTGCACTCCACTGGTGCTTCCCTACATTCAGGGTTTGCTAGGTTTGCTAGGTTTCAGATAAAGAAACTACTAAGTAAATCTAGGGAGCCCGGGGGGAGTCAAGCTGGGTGTAGGAAGGGTGAGCTGATTACCTAAATCATGCTCCTCTGGCACTTAAAACACCCTCAGATAAGTGCACTTCACCAGAGAACAGGAATGCCTAGGCATGGCGAGTGACCGATGGACTTCCTCGGCAGATGTCTGAGAATCCAGGCAGGCAGGATGCCTGGAGTCAAGGCCCCGAGGCAGGATCGTGCTTAGTGCGTGCTGTGGGCTTTCCAGAGTTCACGGTGTGTCCTCAGTTGGGTTAATGGAGCTTGAGAAAACTGGAAGAATCGGACTCTAAATCTGTAGTTTGTCATAGACGTGGTTGGTTCTACTGAGAGCCGCCATTATTGCTGGCCCACTTTCAGTCTGGGGTATTTTTGTATATTGTCATCACTGTTTATTTCAGGGAATGTGCAGACCCGGGAGCCCCAAGATGCAACCCAAGAAGATGCAGAGATGCTAGAAGCAGCAGCCGGTGTGTACACTACTTTCAGTTGATAACGGACAGGTTGCTTGAGGAAGCACTCATTCACTGGTCCACATTCGCTGCCTACTCTGAAATTCCTTGAATTCATACTGCATAAACAATTAAAAACTTTGCAGCTAATTCTTTCAGTATTGCTTATTAAATAATAACTTACCGTAAACTGAGCATACTGATTCCTCCAGTCCCTTCAATCCCGTTTGCTATAGTAAAAGTTAGTTCCACTGGGGGGCTTCCGTTATTGCTGGTCCATTTTCTGCCTGGGGTATTTTTATATCTCATCATCACTGTTTATTTCAGGGAATGTGCAGACCCAGGAATGCCAAGATCCAAACCAAGAACCAGAGGAGCTAGAAGAAGAAATACGTGTGTACACTACTTTGTTTGGATAATCGACAGATTGCTTGATTAAGCACTCATTTCATTGGTCCACACTTGCTACCTATGCTGAAATTTCTGGAACTTACAGTACATAAAAAATTAAAAACTCTTTCTATATCATTCTTCCTGTATTTCTTATTAAATAATAAGGCTGGACAGAGTGGCTCACATCTGTAATACCAGCACTTGGGGAGGCCGCGGCAGGATGATCGCTTGAAGTCAAGAGTTTGAGACCAGCCTGGCCAATATGGTGAAATCTCTCTTCTAAAAATAGAAAAGTTAGCCAGGCCTGGTGGCATGTGCCTGTAATCCCAGCTACTTGGTAGGCTGAGGCAGGAGAATGTCTTAAACCTGGGTGGCAGAGGGTGCAGTGAGCTGAGACTGCACCACTGCACTTTAGCCCGGGAGACAGAGCAAGACTCCATCTCTAAAAACAAAAAATATAAATGGGCATTCTCTGATTTCTCTAGTCTCTTCACTCTCAAGTTTGCCATAGAAAGAGTTGGTTCTGGCTGGGTGCGGTGGCTCATGCCTATAACCCCAGCACTTTGAGCAGCCAGGGCGGGCAGATCAGGAGGCCAGGAGTTCGAGACCAGCCTGGCCAACATGGTGAAACCCCACCTCTACTAAAAATTAAAAAATTAGCCAGGCATGGTATCAGGTGCCTGTAATCCCAGCTACTCAGGAGGCCAAGGCAGGAGAATTGCTTGAACCCAGGGAAGCAGAGGTTGCAGTGAGACGAGATGGTGCCATTGCACTCCAGCTCTGGGTGACGGAGCATGACGCCGTCTTGGAGAAAAACAGGGGTTCTCAGTAGAACCAACTCTATCATTGCTGGCCCATTTCAGTCTAGGGTATTTCCATATCTCACCATTATTTATTTCAGGGAATGGGGGAGACGCACGGAGGCCAAGATCCAAACCAAGAAGAACCAGAGGAGCCAGAAGAAGCAGGTGTGTACACTACTTTATGTCGACAGTGGACCGGCTGCTGCAGGAGCACTCTCTTCCCTGGGTCCTGAGTAGAGTTGCCTCCTACTCTGACATTTTCTTCCATTTATAGTATTCAAGAAATTAAAAATGCTTCCCAGCTAGTTGTTCCAGTACAACTTACTGAAAAATAAGTTACTGTAAATGCCATTCTCCAGTTTCCTGTTCATTGTCACACACTGGTGTCTACTTCTGGACTTTGTGCTTTTGTTAAATAATTGATACTTAGGTTGCTTATCAACAGGTTAATTAACAGGCATCTGTAGTTTTTGTACCAGTGACCCTATGAAGATGTTCTCACTGAGAAAGTAAGATGCACTTTCTAGTACTAAGTTTAGTTTTATCAGAGAAATACATGTGCAGGTATATAAGCCCCAAAGAGTCACAGGGACATAGAGCTTGTAATGCAAAGCATTGATCCTTCTGCCCAGCTCTTGAGGTCTGCTCTACAGGGACTCCCACCCACGACTCTTGGGGGACCACTTCTGGTATTTGTGTCTATGGTTCTAAGTGATTTACTATTTCCTGCTTTTTCTTAGTTTTCTAATGAGGTACCTACTGCCTACTTGCCATGTAGGTATCGCTCTTCCCTTCTGTCCTTCAGTAGTGTTATTTCTCCTGTATGTGGCAGCATTGGCATTCAGTACCCTGGGCGTATAAATTGATGCTGAGTCTTGCAATGAAAGTTCTGTGCTGCAGTACTTTCCTAGGGCCGCTGCTAACCAGTTTTGTGACGAACTGGATAGCTTAAAACAACTCTTCGAGAGACGGGCCTAATGATGGGGTTCGGCCGTGTCCCCACCCAAATCTCATCTTGAACTGTAGCTCCCGTAATTCCCACATGTCATGGGAGGAACCTGGTGGGAGGTTACTGATTGATGGGGTGGGTCTCTCCCCCACTGTTCTCATGACAGCGACTAAGTCTCATGAGATCCGATGGTTTTATAAAGGGGAGTTCCCCTACACACACCCTCCTGCCTGCTGCCATGTAAGTCGTGTCTTTGCTCCCCCTTTCCCTTCCGCTGTGATTGTGAGGCCTCCCCACCATGTGGAATCCAGTTCCGGGTGTGTCTTCATTAGCAGTGTGAGAACAGACTAATAGACCGAATGACTGAAATCAAGGTGTCAGAGCCATGCTCTCTGGAAAGGCTCTAGGGGAAGACCTGTTCTGGTCTCTTCCAGCTCTGGTGGCTGCCACCGTGTCTTGGGCTGCAGCCTCATCCCTCTCATTCCACCTCTGTGGTCTCACTGCCACCTGCTGTGTCTTCTCCTCTGGGTGTTTGTGTCTCATCTCCACCTCTGTGGTCTCACTGCCACCTGCTGTGTCTTCTCCTCTGGGTGTTGGTATCTCATCTCCACCTCTGTGGGCTCACTGCCACCTGCTGTGTCTTCTCCTCTGGGTGTTGGTGTCACATCTCCACCTCTGTGGGCTCACTGCCACCTGCTGTGTCTTCTCCTCTGGGTGTTGGTGTCTCATCTCCACCTCTGTGGTCTCACTGCCACCTGCTGTGTCGTCTCCTCTGGGTGTTGGTGTCTCATCTCCACCTCTGTGGTCTCACTGCCACCTGCTGTGTCTTCTCCTCTGGGTGTTGGTGTCTCATCTCCACCTCTGTGGTCTCACTGCCACCTGCTGTGTCTTCTCCTCTGGGTGTTGGTGTCTCATCTCCACCTCTGTGGTCTCACTGCCACCTGCTGTGTCTTCTCTGGGTGTTGGTGTCTCATCTCCACCTCTGTGGTCTCACTGCCACCTGCTGTGTCTTCTCCTCTGGGTGTTGGTGTCTCCTCTCCTGGTGCTCCTACTTTGAGAGGATACGGGCAAGTGTATCAGCCTCCCAGACAATTCAAGATAAGTTCCTCTTCTCCAGATCCTTAACCTAGTCCCTTTCTGGGATACTAGCAGGTAATAATTTTTCTTTTGCTATATACCTTTCTATAGATGTGTCATGGCTTATATTTAACCTTTTCTTGTTGACAGAAATCTTGGCTTCCAGGCTTGTGAAAAAACATGAAGCAATACTTTGATAAATGTCCATATCATATTGTGCATATCCACAAATAGTTTCTTAGAAGACAGTGGTTATTTTTTTTCTTTTTTGTTTTTTTGTTTTTTTTGAGATGGAGTCTCACCCTGTTGTCCAGGCTGGAGTGCAATGGCATGATCTCCGCTCACTGCAACCTCTGCCTCCCAAGTTCAAGCCATTTTCCAGTCTCAGTCTCTTGAGTAGCTGGGATTACAGGTGCACACTGCCAACACCTGGCTAATTTTTTGTATTTTTAGTAGAGACAGGGTTTCACCGTGTTCTCTAGGCTGGTCTCCAACTCCTGAGCTCAGGCAATCCACCCGCCTTGGCCTCCCAAAGTGCTGGGATTACAGGTGTGAGCCACCACGCCCGGCCAGATCATCAAATTATTTAACTGTCTTCACTTTCTGCAGCTTTCTACCACTGCATTCCCACAAAACCCTGGAAGGCAGAGTTTGTCTTATTCAAGTCTTCGGGTGGAAACTTTGTAATTGAATCATTCCTAACTCTGAAATTTATTCTGACCATTGTTACGTCTGTCTCTCTGTCTCTCTTGCCTCACTTCTGCTTTAGACCACAGAAGAAAATACAGAGAGAAAATGAAGGCTAAAGTGTTGGAGAAATGGGACGACATCCCTTGGCCTGAAGACCACGTGTATATCCGTAGTACATCAGAGGATGAGCACGAGGAACTGCAGCACCTGCTGGATCCTCACGGGACCGGAGCCCAGGCCCAGACGATAGTCTTGGTGGGGACGGCAGGGGTTGGGAAGACCACCTTGGCAATGAAGGCTCTGCTGCACTGGGCAGATGGAGTTCTCTTTCAGCAAAGGTTCTTCTATGTCTTTTATCTCAGCTGCCATATGACGAGGTACATGAAGGAAACTACCTTTGCTGAATTGATTTCTCGGGATTGGCCCAATTCTGATGCCCCCATTGAAGAGTTTATGTCTCAGCCCGAGAAGCTCCTGTTTATCGTTGATGGCTATGAGAACATGATCGCAGTTGAGCCATGCACTGACGGCTTGGACGATGGTCTGCTATGTACAGACTGGTACCAGGAGCTCCCGGTGACCAAAATCCTACTGAGCTTATTGAAGAAAGAATTAGTTCCCCAGGCTACCTTACTGATCACGATCAAGACCTTTTATCTCACAGATCTTAAGTACTTGTTGGTGAATCCATGCTTTGTACAAATGACAGGGTTCACAGAGGAAGACCTGTGGGTATATTTCATGAGACACTTTGATGACTCAAATGAAGTGAAGGAAATCCTGCAACAGATACAAAAAACGAAACTCTCTCTGATTCCTGCAGTGCCCCCATGGTGTGTTGGATTGTATGTTCCTGTCTGAAGCAGCCGCAGGTGAGGTATTACGCGCTCCAGTCAGTCACTGAGACCACCACCAGTCTGTACGCCTCCTTTTTCACCAACTTGTTCTCCACAGCAGAGGTGGATTTGGCAGATGACAGCTGGCCAGAACAATGGAGGGGCCTCTGCAGTCTGGCCATAGAGGGGCTGTGGTCTGTGGCCTTCACGTTTAACACACAGGCCACTGAGTGCGAGGGCCTGGAAGTGCCTTTCCTTGATTATCTCTGCCAGCTCAATATTCTTCAAAAGGTCAGTGACTGTGGGGGTTGCTTACTTTCACCCACGCAAGTTTGCAGGAGTTTTTTGCAGCCATGTCCTTTGTGCTGGAGGAACCTGAAGAATTCCTTCAGCATTCCAGAAAGTATGAAGAGACGAAGCTATTACTGCAGGATGCCTTGATTGACAAAGAACCCTGTTGGAATCCAGTGGTTCTTTTCTTCTTTGGTCTTTTAAACAGAAACATAGCAAGAGAACTGGAAGATACTTTGCATTGTAAAATGTCTCCCAGGAAAATGGAGGAACTATTAAAGTGGAGGGGAAGAGTTAGATAAGGCGGAAAGTGCCTCCATCCAATTTCATGTTCTACGCTTTTTCATTGCCTACATGAGTCCCAGGAGGAAGACTTCGTAGAGAAGATGTTGGATCATGTCTTTGAAGTGGACCTTACTATTTTGAGGGAAGAAGACCTCAAAGCTTCTTCATTTTGTCTAAAGCAGTGTAAAAGGTTAAATAAGCTAAGGATTTCTGTTGGCAGTGGCATCCTTGAAAGGGACTTGGACACTCTAGAGTGAGTAATACAAAACCATTTCTTTGTCAACTTTCTCCTGTTTTCTCAGGCTCTGAGCAAATTCCTTCGGCAAAACTGGGGGATTTGTTGTTGTTATATATCACTGGTTATTTCCGACCGAAAGTTCTGGAGCAGCTCCATCTCAAAAGGATGTTTTCCCTTAGGCATCATCTAGTTTCTTCACTAATTTAATTGATCTGCTTAGAGATAGATTTAGATCTTGATATATTTTTGTTGTTGTTGTTTTATATGGTGTTTTGCTGTGTCGCCAGGCTGAAGTGCAGTGGCACAATCTTGGCTCACTGCAATCTCTTCCTCCTGGGTTCAAGCGATTCTCCTGCCTCAGCCTCCTGAATAGCAGAGATTACAGGTGTGCGCCACCACACCCAGCTAATATGTTTGGATTTTTTAGGAGAGACAGGGTTTTCCCATGTTGGCCAGGATGGTCTCGATATCCTGACGTCGTGATCCACCCATCTCCGCCTCCCAAAGTGCTGGGATTACAGGTGTGAGCCACCACGCCCGGCTCACACTTTATCTTGTCATCATTCCCGAAGTAACACAGTCTAAATGCTATTTACAGAGCATTTACATCATGTTGGGTATCGTAAGTAATCTAGAGATGATTTATGGTATGTGGGAGGATAGGCTTAGGTTATGTGCAGATACGCCATTTTATTTTTTGAAACGGAGTCTTACTTTATCTGCCACGCTGGAGTACAGTGGCACAGTCTTGGCTCACTGCAATCTCCACCTCCCAGGTTCAAGTGATTCTCAAGTCTCAGCCTCTCAAGAAGCTGGAATTACAGGCACCCACCACCATGCCCTGCTAATTTTTGTATCTTTAGTAGAGATGGGGTTTGACCATGCTGCCCAGGCTCGTCTAAAACTCCTGACCTCAAGCGACCCGCCCGCCTTGGCCTCCCAAAGTGTTGGGATTACAGGCGTGAGCCACCACCCCCGGCCAGTCTGCCACTTTATACCAGGGACTGGGGCATCCTCAGATTTTAGAGGACATGGGAAGTCCTCGAAGCAATCCCCACAGATACTGAAGGATGGCTGTATGTTAATATGTATTGGCTGTAGTTGGTCATGTCTTGAAATCCCTAAAACATAAATTGGGAACTACTTTAGGCAGGATTCAGTGTGGGAGCATGCGACTAACTGCTCTTACAATGCTTCCCCAGGAATAATTTCGTTTATTGTGAGGACTGATACCGTCAGTATGTTCACACCGCAACTTAAGATTTCATGCCTTCCCAAAATTTGGTGCTAGATATTCTGATGCTGTGGTCGTTTGCCACTTGTCCGTCCTTCTTACCTGTTTCCTCCGTGATTTTAAATGGACTCTACTGTTATTCAGTTACCTGGGATACTTAACGTAGGAATGAGCACGTGTGCATGCCCACGTCACCATGCATGCATCTCACGGCTTGCCACAAAGAACACCACAGATACTGCTGGTCGCCTAAAACCAAGTTTATTTGTCCTACTTCAGTAAGGGAGAGACGCCTTATAGAGTCTAGTCAGGTCTCAGGAGCAGGAAGCCAGAGGAGGATGTCTATGGAGTTTCAGAACCTGGGCTGAGGGTGGTGTTTGGGCTGGGGGTGGTGTTTGGGCTGGGGGTGGTGTTTGGGCTGGGTGATGGATCTTGTTTTTTTAAGGTGTGTGATTTTTATTTGGTTTGGTTTTAAGGTGGGTGGTTTGATTCTGTTTTAAGGTGGGTGATTTGATTCTAAGGTGGGTGATTTGATACTGTTTTAAGGTGGGTGATTTGATTTTGTTTTAAGGTGGGTGATTTGATTTTGTTTCTTTTAAGGTGGGTGATTGTGCTTTGTAGGGGTGGGTGATTTGATTGTGTTTTATAGGGCTGGGTTACTGATTTGATTGTGGTTGGTAGGGGTGGGTGGTTGATTTGGTTTTGTTTTTTGGGGGTGGGTGATTTTATTTTTAGGGGTGGGTGATGTTTTTTATTTAGGGGTGGGTGATTTTATTTTTTTTTTTAGGGGTGGGTGATTTATTTTTAGGGGTAGGTGATTTTATTTTATGTATATTTTTAGGGGTGAGTGATTTTTTTTAGGGGTGGATGATTTTTTTTTTAGGGGTGGGTGATTTTTTATTTTTTTAGGGATGGGTGATTTTATTTTACTTTTTTTTTACGGGTTGGTGATTTATTTTTTATTAGGGGTGGGTGATTTATTTTTAAGGTGGGTAATAAAAGGCAGACACTTGATTTGGATTGGCCAGGGTCTGACATAACTGCCCTGCATTGGTAGGCCAGGGTCTGACATAACTGCCCTGCATTGGTAGGCCAGGGTCTGACATAACTGCCCTGCATTGGTAGGCCAGGGTCTCGAAGCAAGTGTTAGGAGTTAGCCTGGGTAAGTAAGCCAGGTACTTGGGTTCTTGTCTTATCTTTCAAGAGCAGCTGTTTCCTGGAGCAGGTAATGAAGGTGTTTTTGTCTGATTCCAGTATTACCTGGGAAGCAAACAGGCTTGTATGCTTCGTCCCGGATGGCTGAGTACAGGGACATTAAACCACACGTTGGTTTCAGTTCTCAATTCCTGTCCTTGGGATATTCTGATTAAGCAGATCTGAGATGGGCCCCAGAAATCTTTATTTGAAAATAGACATGTGTGTACACCCGCTGCTGCACGTGTGTGCACACCCCCCACTGCACGTGTGTGTACACACCCCCCGCTGCACGTGTGTGTACACCCATCGCACACCCCCTGCACACCCCCTGCACACCCCTGGAGCTGGAAACACTGCTCTAACAGTGCCGCAGCTCTGGGCTTGCAGGGTGAAACTGCATATCCCCCATAAGGACTTCAGAAACGTTTCTTCTGTTATACTTCCCTCATCTCTTGTGAAATAAAAAGTTTGACTTACGACTTTCATACTTGATTATTATTCTTACTAACATTCAGAGCCTATTGCATTAGGAATTTTTTAGTTTTTTTTGAGAATGTGTCTTGCTCTGTTGCCCAGGCTAGAGTGCAGTGGCATGATCTCCACTCACTGCAACCTCTACCTCCCAGGTTCAAGCCATTCTCCTGCCTCAGCCTCCCAAGTAGCTGGGACTACAGGCACATACCACCATGCCCAGCTAATTTTTGTATTTTTGGTAGAGACGGGGTTTCACCATATTGGCCAGGGTGGTCTCCAACTCCTGACCTCAAATGATCTGTGGCCTCGGCCTCCCAAAGTGCTGAGATGACAGGCGTGAACCACCGTACCCAGCCACATTGGGAACATTCTAACAATTGTGTTAGGGCTTCTTTCTGTGTCCCGGAGGTTGTATTTTGGGTGTTGCTGAGGCTAATTTGCTGTTACCTGCGTTCTCTCTCTCCTTCACAAAGGACAAGCGTGGTCAGTTCCAGGATGCACGCGTGGGAGAGTATCTGCTCTACGTTGGTCACAAATGAGAATGTGCGTGAACTGGACCTGAGTAACAGCAAGCTCCATGCCCTCTCTGTGAAAGCTCTCTGTCTTGAACTGAAAAATCCAAGATGCAAAGTCCAAAAACTGACGTAAGTGTGAGACGCTAGCAGTTCAAGAGGATACACTAGGAGAATCACCCCGCTTCTCTCTTGATGAGTGCAGTTGGCTATCTGTTCTCCAGGAGGCAAGCTAGGTGCTCAGGAGAGTAAAATAAACTGTGCTTGTATTTATGAAAGTGCTATCCGGCAAAGTAGGCTGAAATTTTTAAATGTCGATCGATCACGAATGATCATGCACTGGAGGTACTTGCAGACAAAGTAATTTTTCCTTGGGACCTCAGTCCTGCTGTTTTGAGCTGGATTTGAAGGAGTAGAAAACGTCTAGGATATGTTGGAGGGGAAAGCACTTGAGAAGAGCTACAGAAACTTGTAGTCTGTGAGAACTGTTTTGTGTCTTAAGAAAAAGTAGGTAGTATTTGATGGGTCACTCCTGTGTTCAGTGAGTATTGGGCATCTCTGTGTGCCAGGTTCTGCTGTCAGTTCTGAGGTTCTAGCAGTGAAGCCAACTGATAAGTCGTGCCATCAGGGATCTTACACGTCTCAGGGAAGCAAGCAAAATAATCGTAATAGCATCTGAGAGGGTGGCATCTCCAAAGAACGAGAAAACGGCAGGGGTGGGGCTCAGAAAGGATGTGTGAGGAGGGTGGCTTGCATTTTTTAGGTAGGAAAGGCAGAAGGGCCTCACTGAAAAGTTATTTGAGTAAAGACTGACTTGACTCATTGTAGGGGAGGAAGAGGGACTTTGCCTGTGGACACCTGGGTAAAAGATCATTCCAAGCCAGGAAAACAAGATAGAAGGCACCACGGAGAACACGTGCCCTCCATGAGGAGACCACACTTAGTAATACCAAGAGGGCCGTCAGGAGGAGAGTGTGAGCAAAGGGGAGTGTCCTCTCCGGAGCCGGAGCACATTGGTCCCCTGCTAACATGACCCAAGGAGGAATGAATGACAAGGTGTCAGACCTGGCTTGAAGACAGGAAGGAATTAGCAAATGGAGGTGGACCTTGTATAACAAGCAAGGGAGAAAAAGAGCTGTAGAGGAGAGAGTAATGCCTAGCGTTGAATCTGAGGCAGGATTTGTTTGAATGATCTAGAGTCTTGGCCAATGAATTGTCTTCTTTTCCCCACCATGAGGTCTTTCTTTCAAGGGCTAAGACCTAGATGAATATATTGATTCAGCCAGCTAAGAATGAAAGGTTTGAGGCCGGGCGTGGTGGCTCATGCCTGTAATCCAAGCACTTTGGAGGCCAAGGCGGGCGGATCACCTGAGGTCGGGAGTTCAAGACCAGCCTGACCAATGTGGTGAAACCCCGTCTTAAAAAAAACAAAAGAGTGAAAGGTATGATCATTATGACTTTCTTCAAACCTCAGTATATTGAGTGAACTGGACCAAACTCACGAGAGGCAGGCATAGGTGGCTGTGGCCTTCTTTTATTTTTTAAATACTTTTAAGTTCAGGGGTACAAGTGTATGTTTGTTACATAAGTAAATGTGTGTCATGGGGGTTTGTTGTAAAGATTATTTCATCACCCAGATATTTTTATTTTTTTAATTAATCTTTTTTTGAGATGGAGTCTCACTCTGTCACCAGGCTGGAGTGCAATGGCACCATCTTGTCTCACTGCAACCTCGGCCTCCCAGGTTTAAGTGATTGTCCTCCTCAGCCTCCCGAGTAGTGGGGATTACAGGTGCCCACCACCACGCCCAGCTAATTTTTGTATTTCAGTAGAGATGGGGTTTTACCATGTTGGCCACGATGGTCTCGATCTCCTGACCTCGTGATCCATCTGCCTCGACCTGTTGAAGTGCTGGGATTACAGGCGTGAGCCATCACACCCAGCCTCATCTCGCAGATACTAATTCCAGTACCCCTTCGTTATTTTTCCTGATCCTTTTCCATTACCCACTCTTCCCAACAAGCCCCAGTGTGTGTTGTTCCCCTCTGTCTCCATGTGCTCATATCCTTTAGCTCCCACTTCTAAGTGAGAACATGTGGTATTTGGTTTTCTGTTCCTGCATTAATTTCCTAAAGATGAGGGCCTCCAGCTCCATCCATGTCCCTGCAAAGGACATGGTCTCATTCTTTTTATGGCTGCATGGTATTCCACGGTGTATAGATACCACATTTTCTTTGTCTAGCCCATCACTGATGGGCATTTAGGTTGATTTCATGTCTTTGCTATTGTGAATAGTATTGCAATAAGCATACATGTGCATGTGTCTTTATAATAGAGCAATTTATGTTCCTTTGGGCATATATCCAGTAATGGGATTGGGCAGTCTTCTTAAATTTTTCTTTTAATATTTAAATTTCGCTCTTATATAGTTCTCAAGATAAGGAGAAAAGTTTCAGAAAATACAAGAGAATTATTCTTGCTGGGCTTTTCTAGGTTGGATTGTATGTGTGTGTGTGTGGGGGGTCATTTCCCAGAAGAGAGGCGGCCCCAGGACCTTTTCACAGCAGGTCTCCAGGAGAGGTAGAGAAGGAGGGAGAGGGATCCTGACTTAGTACATCCAACTGAGCTTACTGACTTTGGGGAGTGTATTTTAGTTTTTATTTTCAAGGTCCAGCACCATGACTCTGCCCTTGTTTTTCTGATCCTTGTGTCCCCTGTGTGACCTTGGCAGTGGGCGTCCTGAAGGGCAGCGTGAGGTGGCAGACAGGATCCTGGAAACCAGTCTTCTCCCTTAATCCACCTTTGGTGTCCCTTCCCATCCGCAGGTGCAAGTCAGTAACTCCGGAGTGAGTTCTCAAGGAACTCATTCTTGCCCTCCAGGGTAACAGCAAGCTGACCCACCTGAACTTGAGCTCTAACAAGCTCGGAGTTACTGCCCCCCTGATTCTTAAAGCCTTGGAAACACTCAGCCTGCAAACTCAAGTATCTGTGGTAAGTCTTTGGCTCCCTAGATCTGTCAGGGGGTTGAGAGAACACCCCTAGCTTCCACGATCCACTGGGAGGGCTGACAGCATTAAGCATGGTAGCAAAAGGAGACAGAGAAGGACGAGCGAAGGAAAAAGTTCCTATGTGCAGAGAAGTAGTTCTCAAATTTTACTGTATATCAGCCTCACCTCGTGGGAGGTTATTTTTTTTATTTTGTTGTGTTTTTGAGACAGCATCTTATTCTGTTGCCCAGGCTGGAGTGCAGTGATGCGATCTCAGCTTGCTGCAACCTCTGCCTCCTTGGCTCAGGCAATCCTCCCACCAGAGTCCCGTGTAGCTGGGATCACAGGTGTGTGCCACCATACCCAGTTAACTGTTTGTAGAGATGCGATTTTGCCATGTTGCCCAGGCTGGTCTTGAACTCCTAGACTCAAGTGATTTCCCTGCCTCAGCCTCTCAAGTGCTGGGATTATAGGCGTCAGTCACTGTGCCTGGCCCAAGCTAGCTGGTGTTTTAAAATACAGATTCCAGAAACTCAATTGCAGAGACCCTGCACGTTTGGCGTGGGACCTGAGAAGGAGGTGTGTGTGTGTGTGTGTGTGTGTGTGTGTGTGTCAGTCTCACTCTGTTGCCAGGCTGGAGTGCAATGGTGCTATCTTGGCTCACTGCACTCCGCTTCCTGGGTTCAAGCAATTCTCCTGTCTCAGCCTCCTGAGTAGCTGGGACTACAGCGCCCGCCACCACACCCACCTAATTTTTATATTTTTAGTAGAAAAAGGCTTTCACCATGTTGGCTAGGCTGGTCTCAAACTCCTGATCTCAGGTGATCCGCCCACCTCGGCCCCCCAAAGTGCTGGGATTACAGGCATGAGCCACTGCGGCAGGCTGAGAATGAGCACTTCTAACAGGCCAGCAAGTCGTGCTGCTCCTGCTGGACCACGGGCCACACTTTGAGGAGCGTTGACGTGCAGGCCATCCAGCCTCTGAAAGCGATGAGGAAGAGGGAGAGAGTCAGCTTTCGTTCATGGAGCAGGGGGGTCTCTAAACGCAGATCACTGCTTCCAAGAGTAACTAATGGTCTGTCTCGGGGCCTCTGTGTTAGGTTGGAATCCTGTGGTCTTACCCATCACATTTGTCAGCAATTTCTCAAACTCACAAAGAACTCCAGTCTGAAATTCCTCAGCCTGGGGGACAACGATCTCTCTGACATGAAAAGCCTGAGGGAGTCCTCCACGCTACCGAGGAATTCCCTGGAAGGAGCTGTCGTAAGTCTCGCTGCCTTTCCAAAACATCTTCACTGCAAGTTTGAGTGGCACAGCGGGGGTGGCATTGGGGTATGTTTTGGGGAACCTCGGGGATCTTCCTACTGTGTTTACTTATAACATTGACAGTCTTTTTTTTTCTTTTCTTTTTTTTTCTCTTTTTTTTTTCTGAGATAGAACAACACTCCATTACCCAGGCTGGAGTGCAGTGGTGTGATCTTGGCGCACTGCAACCTCTGCCTCCTGGGTTCAAGTGATTGTCCTGCCTCAGCCTCCCGAGTAGCTGGAATTACAGGCACACACCACCATGCCCAGCATTTTTTTTGTATTTTTGTAGAGATGAGGTTTTGCCATGTTGGCCAGGCTGGTCTTGAATTCCTGACCTCAGGTGATCCTCCTGCCTCGGCCTCCCAGATTACCGGGACTACAGGCATGAGCCACCACGCCTGGCTTCTTCTTCTTCCCACCACTCACTGTGGGTCTCAGTTCCAGCCAGCTTTGCTCTTCCTTGGTCATGGCTGTCTGACCAGGCAGTCTTACTTTGCATAATCTCCTTAGGCTTCTTTGATCCTCCCCACATCTAGGGGTTTTCAACTGGATTCTATTAAATTAGTTGAAACTGGGGGTGATTTGATTTTGCCCTCCAGGGGACATGTGGCAATGCCTGGACAACATGGTTGGTTGTCCCAGAGGTGCAAGGGATGCTATTGATGGGTAACGTCTAGTGGGTAAAGGCCAGTTACGATTGACATCCGGTAATGCACAGGGTGGTCCTCTAATTCTGCAACGAGGCGTGATCCCCCTCACACGTCCATAGGGCTGAGGGTCAGAAAACCCTGCCTTGACTCACCTTTTTCTCCTTCCTGTGTTTTGTGTTTTTTTTTTCTTTTTTGAGAGGGAGTCTCCCTCTGTTACCCAGGCTGGAGTGCGGTGGCGTGATCTTGGCTCACTGCAACCTCCACCTCTTGGTTTAAGCAATTCTCCTGCCTCAGCCTCCCCAAGTAGCTGGGACTACAGGCATGCACCACCATGCCAAGCTAATTTTTTTTAAATAGAGATGAGGTCACCATGTTGACCAGGTTGTTCTTGAACTCATGAACTCAGGTGATCTGCCTGCCTTGGCCTCCCAAAGTGCTGGGATTATGGGCTTGAGCCCCATGCCTGGCCCTTTTTCAAGCTTTTGTTCTTTCTCCAATTTAATCTTCCTGTGACGTTTGGGTCTCAGGAGTTAAGGGGTGGACAGAGGAAAGGAACCTGGGGCATCATTGCTGAGGCTCACCTTGTTCCTGCACCTTCCACAGCCTGGAGAAATGCAACCTGTCAGGGGCCAGCTGTCAGGACCTGGCCCTGTTCCTCACCAGCATCCGACAAGTCACTCGACTGTGCCTGGGATTTAATCGGCTCCAAGACGATGGCATAAAGCTGTTGGGTGCTGCCCTGACTCACCCCGAGTGTGCCTTAGAGAGGCTGGAGTAAGTGTTCCCTGGCTCCACTTCTAGAAATGACTCTGTGCACACAGATATCAAGAGCAATGCTTTCTTCGCTTGAGATCTATTGACAGCATTAAAAAGTAAGGTTCATGGAGTAATTACTGTGTGCCGGGAATTGCTCTAAAACAGATTCTGAGTAGCATCCTGCATGTGCTGGTTCCATCTCTGGAGGTGATGCCAAGAAATGTAATTTCCACAAGGACCCTAGGAAGTGATGAATTTTTTGGTCCACCGGTATGTGAGCTCCTAGCAGAGATAGAACGGGGCCTCAAGGTCAAGGTGGTAGATAGGACAGATAGACTTCCTACTCATGTGGGAGATAGTTTTATGAGTAACAGGTAAAAACAATAGATACAAAGAAAAACAAAGTAGAATGAGAGTCGGATGACAGGGATGGGGTTGATGTCCCAGCAAAGTCTTGTCTCACCAACCTATGTGAAGAGGTGATACTTCAGCAGAGACTCGGATGAAGCTAGGGAGGCAGCTATATGCAGAGAAGGAACAGCCGAGTGAAAGGCCTGAGGTTGGAATGAGCACGGCGTGTCGGAGGAGCAGCGAGGAGCTAGCATGGTTGGGGTAAAGTGAGTGAGGGTGGCAGTGGTAGCAGGTGGAGGTGCCTGGGATGTGCTGGGCTGTGTAGGAATCCGTGTTTTGTTTGGAGTGACATGGAAAGTCTTCCTTGGCTTGGAAGAGGGGGACGTGATCTTCATCTGACCTACTTTGAAAGATGGTGCAGGCTGCTGTCGAAGGGTGGACTGCAGTGGGGACAGAGAGGCCAGTACCAGCGACAGATGGGACTCCCATCCACCAGGCGAGAGGATAGGAGGGAGTGGCCCGTGGGGGTGGCTACAGGATTTCGGGATAGATCGGAAGGTAGTGTTGCAGAATTTCAGAGACTGGGCAGACCGCTGAGGTTGCAGAAGGAGTTGTGGTGTGCCAGGCCCAGCTCAGATTCGCATCCAAGATGGCTGAGTGCCCCACAAAGACAGGGCTTGACTTTTATACGTGAAGTACACTGTGGCGCTAAAATGAGTTTGCAGGTGCAGAACGAAGGCAATTCATCAAGCAGTGACGGGCACCTAACCTAGGCTCACATATGACTGTTGCCATGAGACCCAGATGTTCACTACCTGTAGAGCTCAAGGACTCTAGCACAGGCCCTATCTATTGCCTTCTGCTGCAGCGCCCAGAAGGCCGGCATCTTGCCTGCTTCCACGTTTCTTATGACCTTTGCTGTGTTCCAGAAACTTAGAGTTATCAGCTATACAGAGCACGAATGCAAGAATTCATTAACTTACAAAACTTGCAAAGTAGGTTACAATTCCACGGGGAGAGGGAAGGACTCGTAGAAAAAATTTAATTTCTGCTTCTCTTTGCTGCGTTAATTTTATGTTTATATTACGTTGCTTTCATTTTTCTTTTCCCTCTTCAGTAGAGCTAATGGGGTTTGCTGATGGATTCCAGGTGGCTTAGGAGGAGGGTGCCAAGAACACCTCCCAGAGGATGAGACTGGCAGCTAGGGAAAGGACGGGACTGTTCTCCAACACAGGGAATGTTGGGGGCGTAGCAGGGGCTGGTGGAAGTGTTTGGAGTGGGACACAGGAGCCTGAGATGCCTGTCCGACAAGCATGCAGAGACGATACGTGAGCAGTCGCAGGCAGGACTGCGGGAGTCCAGAGGCTTGCTGGGTGGGGGATGAGAGACCTGTGCAGTGCTGGACACGTGGTGAGACGCTTTAGATCTCCTCTTCTCCAGATGTTTCTCTGGTGCAGGTGTGGAATGGAGGGGAAGTTGGGTTTTCCTAAGACTGGACAATTGTCAGGTGAGTATAAAAACACAGAGAAGGCCAAGGGCCTCTAGGTTGTCACCAAGTCGACTATCATGGAGAACCACAGACTTCGAACTGGCGATGGAGCAAAGGACTGGTGCTCATTCAGCACTGAGTCTCCATGAATGGGAATGTGGATAGGTGATTCATGTATATAATGTGAGTTAATAATGTGTGTAATTATGTAATTATGTGTATGATCATGATACAGTGTGCAGAACTAACACTATGATAATCATAACTGATTACAATTAGTATTATAACCCTAATATAACTATTATAACCCTAATATATTATAACTTTATTATAATCCTAATAATTAGTACAATTATAATTGTGTTATACTTCTACACATTGGAACATGATCATACACATACAATTATAATTTTAACTAATTATATAATCACAACTATAATTATGTAAACAATTATATATTTAATCATAATTTAACTAATTATGATTGAATTATAATTTATAATGTAATTGATTATAATTATATGCATATACATGTATAATTGTAACATGTATCATAATGTAAAAGGTAATGAAATATGTATTATGTAATATGTATATTACATATGTAATTATAGTTAATATTTAACATAATATATAGTTTATAACTACATATATTTTCATAAAGCTAACAAGTTGACACATATTATGCAATAGATACATATCTGACATATGCCGACTCTATTTGTGATGTAATTTATCTTCCGTAAGCTGCACACTGCCTGTTCGCCGAGTGCTGTCCCAAGCACATGTATTTGCTCACGTATGGATCGCTGACAGCTCTGATAGACCATCCTGCTGCACTTCAGGATGGAAGGCAATGAAGGCTGATGGGAGAATAGCAACCTGTTGAGGGTCTCCCAGCTGCTGATGGAAAAGTCCGTTTGGACCCACAACCAACTGGCCCCACGGCCTCGGGTTTACCGGCACTGCCTTGGAGCCCTGGAAGTTTTTTCTCTATTTTTTCCTAAACCAACCACTAATAAGAAGCACAGACTTGGTGTGCTCGTTGCAGAAATCTGGACCGAGGGAGGGTTATGGTACGCAAGATACTGGCACAGCCTGGGCTGGCGTCCAGCTGGAAAGACAGACACAGTGGTCCAGGGAGCCGCCGCATGGGTATTGGACGTGGGGGGCCTGAGGCTCGGCCCCGGGCGCCTGGGTCTGGCCTGCTTTCCTGAGCACCCGTCTCTGTGGCTCTCGCCCTGCAGGCTCTGGTTTTGCCAGCTGGGAGCACATGGCTGCAGGCACTTGTCAGATGCTCTCTTGCAGAACAGGACCCTGATGCACCTGAATCTGAGCAAGAACTGCCTGGGAGATGAGGGAGTCAGGTTCCTGTGTGAGGCCTTGGGTCGCCCAGATTGTAACCTGCAGAGCCTGAAGTAAGTTTTCTTGGCTCCCTCTCATTTAGTGGATGGGAAGAGAGCAAGGGAAATTGACCCACCAATGCTTGAGGGTCTGAGTGGGGCTGAGTGAGGTGTGGACAAGCTCTTTGCTGTAGAGGAGCTTCTGGTTTTTCTTGGGGGTATGGGATGGAGTGGTCCCTGTGAGGGGTAAGTGGGATGGCTGTGAACATGTGTGTTTCTGGGGGTCCTTGAGACCAGCCCTCAGGTTTTTGATGTTTCACTGGGAGGACTCGGGAGTCAGCCTAGAGTCATATGCACGGCTACACTTCATGGTGAAAGGGCACAAGGCAAATCAGCAAAGGGAAAGGGGCTTGGAACCGAGTCCAGAGGAAACCAGACACAAGCTCCCAGGAGTCCTCTCCCCCATGCAATCACACAAGACACACTGAATTCCTCCAGCAACCAGCTGTGGCAATCACACGAAGTGTGGTCTACCAGGGCAGCTCGTTGGAGACACTGTGTCCCGATTTTTTATTGGGTGCTGGTTATGTGTGGTTTAGCACGTACCAAGACATGAACCACTGTGCTGGCCAGTCAGCATATTTTTTATTCTTCCAGGGGAATTTGAAACTTAAGAGTAGAGAGGAGAGCATATAACCTAATCCATGTTCAAAGTTTAACAATTACTGATTCACAGCCTATCCCCTTACATCTAAAACTTCACCAACACTTAGTAATGGGATTGCTGGGTCAAATGGTATTTCTGGCTCTAGACCCTTGAGGAATCGCCACACTGTCTTCCACAATGGTTGAAATAATTTATTCCTCTAAGATTACCTTGAGTCCCATCCCAAGGGTCGTATGTCTTCTTTGTAAACACAAAGTAGTTTTGTATTTGTATCTGCGTTTATAAGAATGAAGTTGAGTGTTTTCAAATGCTGACAACCATTTTTGTAAATGTCCAGATAAAAAAACCTGTCGATAACATTTGCTGATGGATTTTTTTTTTTTCACCTACTGCATTTTGTTTTTTTCCCTGCTAACTTGAAGGTATTCTTTCTTGTTTTTAAAATTTTAATCTTTTTATTGTAAATTTACCATCTGTATGTATATTTTGGGATTCAAAGTGTTACGATGAATACGGTGTGGAATAATTAAGCTAGTTAACATGCCCATCACCTCAAATACTTTTTTTTTGTGTGGTAACATTTGGAGGTGCTTAGGTTAGCAATTTTGAAAGGCAAAATATTAACTACATTCAACATGCTGTGCAATAGATCGCAAGGCTGGGTGTGTGTAGTGGCTCACGCCTGTAATCCTAGCACTTTGGGAAGCTGAGGCGGGCAGATCACGGGGTCAGGAGTTCGAGACCAGCCTGGCCAACATAGTGAAAACTCATCTCTACTTAAAAATGAAAAAAAATTAGCCGAGTGTGGTGGCGGGGCCTGTAATCCCAGCTACCTGGGAGGGTGAGGCAGGAGAATCACTTGAACCCAGGAGGCAGAAGATGCAGTGAGCTGAGACCACGCCACTGCACTCCAGCCTGGGCAACAGAGCGAGACTGTGTCTCAAGAAAACCCCCCAAACCTAACAACTACATTCCTGCTAACTGAGACTGTTACACCCTTCAACCACCATGTCTAAGCTCTAGGGCAATCTGGCTGTCTTGGGTTTGATTTGCACGTATCATTTATCAGGCTGGCAGTTCTCAGACTTGGCCTTTGGTGTTTTAGCCACATGGACATTTGTCAAACCTTTTTTGTCTTTAAATGGTTTAAGGATTTTGAATTCCCATGTGCCTTGTCCACAGAAGGGTATCAGCCTTCCATTGTTCCTCTCTCCTCCTGTCTCTTCCTCCTTCTCCTCTCCTCATCCCTCCCCCCATAGTCCAGTCACCTGGACTAAATATTTTGAGCTTATTACGGCAAAGAAATTCAATCTGGAAAACGTAGACCTGCCATTAGGGTAGGTTTCTGGTGTCTTCAGCTCATTGGTTGCGCTCGAAGGCTGACGCAGGTGCACTCTGGTAGCCAAGCCAATTCCAGGTGCTGGGTGGCAAACACCACAGAGATGCCCTTCACACTGGCGTACCTGCGGGGGACATGGCGGGAGAGGGCTGCACTGCTGTGCTGTCTGCTCTCTTTCTATCAGAGGTAGATAGAGCTCCAGGAGGTGTCTGGGCCCTCCTGACTTGCACCCTCCTGATTCGAGGCGTGGGACGAACGTCTGGCTTCGGTGTCGCTCTTTTCCTCGGATGTGAGATGGGCAGGTGTGGGCACAGCACAGCTTCAGGGTGTGATCACTCCTCCCCCTTTTGTATCTTTCTGTTTTGCAGTTTGTCAGATTGTTCTTTCACAAGAGAGGGCTGTCAAGAGCTGGCTACTGCCCTCAAGCACAATCACAACGTGAACATCTTGGACATTGGAGAAAATGACGTCCGGGATGATGGAGTAAGGCTGCTGTGTGAGGCTCTGAAAGCTTCACGTCATACTTTGTACACACTTGGGTGAGTTGATGCTGTTCTCTTCAGAGTCTCCCTTCTCTATTCTTGGGGTAGGGAGATACAACGGGAGGATCCCATCAAGGGTTAGAAAGTGAGAGAGATAAGGACAAAGACCTCCTTTAAAAAATCCTGGCCAGGTGCAGTGGCTCACGCCTGTAATCCCAGCACTGTGGGAGGCCAAGGTGGGTGGATCACCTGAAGTCAGGAGTTCGAGACCAGCCTGGCCAACACAGTGAAACTCCATCTCTACTAAAAATAAAAAATCAGCTGGCCGTGCTGACCTGTGCCTGTAATCCCAGCTACTGGGGAGGCTGAAGCAGGAGAATTGCTTGAACCTGGGAGGCGGAGGTAGCAGTGAGCCAAGATTGCACCGTTGCACTCCAGCCTGGACAACAAGAGCAAAACTCCATCTCCAAATAAAAAAAAAAGAAAAGAAATCTCTCCTGCTGGATAATAAGCTCTCAGTTTAGAAAGGTGTTTTCCTCTTGTTACCACCATCCTTGGTACTCCCAGTCCACCCACTGTGGGCGCCGGGTGCTGAGGGGTGGGGTGCAGCCTGCTCTCTGCACTGTGAATCTTCATGCGATGTGTACTCAGCAGACTAAGACGGTTTGTTCTCAAACGTAGGATTTTTTGCTAAATGTGGCTGCCGTGATAGCAATTTCTTAGGCAGGGAATGGCTCCAGGGTTGGTTAATAAAATAGCTCAGTGATGTTTTCAGAAAAGGTGTTTATTAGGATTTCTTAGTATCAAATGAACTGAGTCAAACTTACCACCCACCTCAAACCTCTATTCAGAGATTGTTAAATCTGCTTTATAGATACCACGAATTAAATTATGGGTTTAAACATAAACTAGATTTGTTCTCTCACAGGCCTTAGAGACATGAAGAGGTTAATGTTACCTGCAGTGCCAATTTTAAGACAGTTTGGCATAAACGCGTTTTGAATCAAGTTCATCTTTACTTCCAAAAAATTAGTGAAGCAATTTATTGAACTATTTCCTTGAGAGAGACTGATTCCGACTTTTTTCTTTATAAAAGAAGGGCTTTATGGGTTTCTTTTTTTTTTTTTTTTTTAAGATGGGGTCTCACTTTGTCACCCAGGCTGCAGTGCAGTGGTGTGACCTTGGCTCAGTGCAACCTCTGCTTCCTGGACTCAAGCAGTCCTCCCACCTCAGCCTCCCAAGTAGCTGGAACAACAGGTGCATGCTATGACACTTCCTGTTTTTTTGTGCTGATTATAGAGATGGGGTTTGCCCATGTTGCCCAGGCTGGTCTTGAATCCTGAGCTCAAGTGATCTGCCTGCCTCGGTCTCCCACAGTGTTGGGATTGCTGACATGAGCACTGCGCCTGGCCAGCGTGTCACAGTTCTCTGTGAACTGAGATGGAGATTTCTGCTGTGTTAAAGCGATCTAATACACTTTCTCACTTTTGTCTTTGTGTTTCTAGTAGCTAGTCAACTGTATGTTCAAATCTGGTATTGTTGAATTTAGAAATAATATGGAAAAAAGTATAAACAAGGAATAATAGTGCTATTTCAGTTCTTTGAAAGGTCTAATAAACTCACATTAAAATGGTTTGTTTCACATTCTGGCAGGGTTTTTGTTTAGTCCTCCACCAAATACAGTTTAAAGTAGTATCTACCTTTGATAGGCTTGATGGATGGGTTAGACGAGTTATGTGTAAGTATTAAAAGGTAGCTGGGTGCGGTGGCTCACGCCTGTAATCCTAGCAGTTTGGGAGACTGAGGTGGGTGGATCACAAGGTCAGGAGATTGAGACCAGCCTGGCCAACATTTTGAAACTCCATCTCTACTAAAAATAAAAAAATTAGCTGGGTGTGGTGGCATGCACCTGCAGTCCCAGCTGCTTGGGAGGCTGAGGCAAGAGAATCGCTTGAACCCTGGAGAAGGAGGTTTCAGTGAGCCGAGATCGCGCCACTGCATGCCAGCCTGGCAACAGAGTGAGACTCCATTTCAAAAAAAAAAAAAAGGTTCCCAACATGGAGTAAGTGTTCCACTCTTAAGTTTTAGTAATAGTTTTTTCCTCTAGATGTGGCATCACTTTTGTAACTTCTGAGTCTCAAAGGATTATCTGTTACGCTTTCTTCCCGCCCGCCCCTAGGTTGGCAAAATGCAATCTGACAACTGCTTGCTGCCCACCTCTTGTCTCTCTTCTCCGCAGCAGTAAGACCCTGGTCAGTCTGAACCTTCTAGGCAATGAGCTGGATCCCGATGGTGTCAAGATGCTATGTAAGGCCTTGAGGAAGTCCACATGCAGGCTACAGAAACTCGGGTAATCCCCCACGGACTTTTCCACAGGGAACCTGCAGAGACGAGGCTAGACTCGACGAGGCTTCTAACGCATGTGCCGGGTTTACACGGCACTCCGTTTCCTCGGGCAGTGCTGGCTGACGGAGCTTTCAGTAAGGATGGGAACGATCTCTATCTGTGCTGTGCGCCCGCCGCATAGCCACTAGCTGCATCTGATAATTGGACACTTGAAATATGGTTAGTGTGACTGGGACCTGAGTTAATAGTTTTGTTTTCTTTTGTGAGACAGAATCTCGCTGTGTCGCCCAGGCTGGAGGGCAGTGGCCTGAACTCGACTCACTGCAACCTCCACCTCCCGGGTTCAAGCAATTTTCCTGCCTCAGCCTCCTGAGTAGCTGGGATTACAGATGCCTTCCACCATGCTGGTTAATTTTTGTATTTCTGTAGAGACAGGGTTTTACCACTGAACTCCTGACTGCAGGTGATCCACCTGTCTCAGCCTCCCAGAGTGCTGGAATTACAGGATTGAGCCACTGCGTCTGGATTGTTTGGTTTCCACTTTTTTTTTTTTTTTTTTTTTTGAGATGGAGTCTTGCTGTGTCACCCAGGCTGGAGTGTAGTGGTACGATCTCAGCTCACTACAACCTCCTCCTCCTTGTTCAAATGATTCTCCTGCCTCAGCCTAACCAGTAGCTGCGACTACAGGTGTGTGCCACCACGCCTGAATTTTTTTTTTTTTTTTTTTTTTTTTTTTTTGGTATTTTTAGTAGAGACGGGGTTTCACCATGTTGGCCAGGATGGTCTTGATTTTCCTGACCTCGTGATCTACCTGCTTTGGACTCCCAAAGTGCTGGGATTACAGGTGTGAGCCACCATGCCCAGCTATAATTAAATCTTAACAGCTACATATGGCTAACGACTGCCATATTGGATGGTGCAGTCCTGGAGACTTTTGGGTATTTTGAGAGCCCACTTATTTTCATCATTCTTGTACCTACTCTACATTTCACTCCCTAGCCATTCACTCATGGCTTCTATTTCAATACCGACTCTGGGCCAAGCACCACGGCCTAGTAGGCAGGAAGGAAACAAATGGACACGAGCCTTGTCCTCGTGAGCCTTGAGTTCCCCTCCAGGAGATAACAGGTCTGAGACATAAAAGCAATCTTGTTGTCATGAGTGCTGGGAAGGAATGTCTGGGTTGAGATGTGGAGACAGGAGGGTGATCAGAAGAGCAAGGAGCTTGCCTGAGCTGGTACCGTTGATCCCGAGTCCCAAGGAGGCTGGAAGGAGGAGTCCATGTATCGGGAAGGGAACACGACAGGTGACGAGAGATGAAGGGTGGAATGCACTAAGGATGTTTCAGTAGCATGTGCAAAGGCCCTGAGGTTGCACCAAGCTGTATGTTGCCCCTTTGAGGCACTGAAAGATCATTTAATTGGAACTTTCTCCACCCCATTCGGTATTCTAAGACGAAATCCGAAAGGTAAGCAGGCCCGCTGCAGTGGCTCATGCCTGTAATCCCAGCATTTGTGAGGCTGAATGCAGGAGGATCACTTGGGGCCAGGATTTTGAGACCAGTGTCGGCCACATATGGAAATCTGTCTCTACAAAAAAATTTTTTAAATATGAGCTTGGCATGGTGGCACACACCTGTGGTCCCAGCAACTTGGGAGGCTGAGGTGGGAGGATTACCTGAACCCAGGAGTTCAAGAATGCAGTAGGCTATGATCATGCCACTGCACTCCAGCCTGGGTAACAAAGCAAAGGCCCTCTCTCAAAGTTGGGGGGTCGTGGGAGAAAGGTAAGCAGTTAACAGTTGTTACTAGGTACATTTCAGCAGAAGTCATCTCAGATGCCAAGAAACCTTGCTTATTTTAGGAAGCAAGTCAAAATCTGCACATTTAGATTTAAGATACGACATTGCCAACTTCACAGTTGAGTGGTGCATTTTAAAAAGGGGTCCAGGGCCGGGCATGGTGGCTCACGCCTGTCATCCCAGCACTCTGGGAAGCCGAGGTGGGCAGATCATGTGAGGTCTGGAGTTCGATATCAGCCTGGCTGACATGGAGAAACTCCACCTCTACTAATAATACAAAATTAGTCTGGCATGGTGGCGCATGCCTATAATCCCAGGTACTCGGCAGGCTGAGGCAGGAGTATCGCTTGAACCCGGGAGGCGGAGGTTGCAGCGAGCTAAAATCGCACTCCAGCCTGGGCAACAAGATTGAAACTCCCATCTCAAAAAAAAAAAAGTTGGGGGGGGCTCTGGGGCAGCGACTGTTAGAGTTGAAGCTTCTCTACGGTCAGTCATGCATGTGTGCAGAAGGGACCCTCTGACTGGGTGCCCAGGCCCTCGCTTACTCTTGAAGAGAACGCTCAGTTTTTATTTTCCAAAAACTGCTAGACACAGGTTGTGAGGAGGTGCTTAGATGTATTCAGTGTCAGTGGCCCGAGTGACCCTGGCCTGCCCACGAGGTCCCTTGCGTCATCTTCACCGTGGTTTCCTCAGCCTCTGCCTCGGTGGTTGTCCTTTTCTCTATGGAAAGGGGTTCCTGTGTCATCAGATTTTCTCCCAATATCTGTGGGTAAGGCTAGGGAGGTGGGAGGTCCCACTGAAAGGGTAAGCAAAAGTTACCCTTCCTTTATTCGTCTTTTTTTTTTTTTTTTTTTTTGAGACGAAGTCTCACTCTGTTGCCAGCCTTGAGTGCAATGGTATGATCTCGGCTCACTGCAACCTCCGCCTCCCGGGTTCAAGCAATTCTCCTGCCTCAGCCTGTTGAGAAGCTGGGGTTACAGGTGCCCGCCACCACACCCGGCTAATTTTTTGTATTTTTAGTAGAGATGGGATTTCACCATGTTGGCCAGGCTGGTCTCAGTCTCCTGACTTTGTGATCCACCTGCCTCAACCTCCCAAATTGCTGGGATTACAGGTGTGAGGCAGCGTGCCTGGCCGCATTTGTTAGTCTTTCTATGGGGCACCTAAACCTTTATTTTGCTTTATGTGACTTTGCCACTTGACTCAGCACCACGCCTGTACTGTGACTTCCGACACTTCCCTGCTTCCATCCAGTCCACTGGTGATGAGCACCGAGGCTGGGTCCTTGTCACTGTGACAGTGAATAGTGCTGTGATGACCTCGCATGCATGTGGTCCACACAGACCACAGAATACTACACAGCCACAAACAGGAACGAAAGCACGGCCTTTGCAGCAACATGGATGCGGCTGGGGGCCATTAGCCTAAGTGAATTAAGGAACAGAGAACCAAATACATGTTCTCACAAGTTGGAGCTAAATAATGAGTACACGTGGACTTAAAGATAGTGACAATAGGCCACGCATGGTGGCTCACGCCTGTAATCCCAGCACTTTGGGAGGCCGAGGTAGGCGGATCAACTGAAGTCAGGAGTTCGAGACCATCCTGGCCAACATGGTGAAACCCCATCTGTACTGAAAATACAAAAGACAGCCAGGCATAGTGGTGAGCACCTATAATCCCAGATACTCAGGTGGCTGAGGCAGGAAAATCACTTGAACCGGGGAGGTGGAGGTTGCAGTGAGCTGAGATCATACCATTGCACTCCAGGCTGGGTGACAAAGAGAGACTCCATCTTAATTAAAAAAAAAAAACAGGCCGGGCACGGTGGCTTACGTCTGTAATCCCAGCACTTTGGGAGGCTGAGGTGGGCAGATCACCTGAGATCAGGAGTTTGACACCAGCCCAACCAACATGAAGAAATCTCGTCTTCAGTTAAAATACAAAAAAAGGTAGCCGGGCATGGTGGTAGTCACCTGTAATTCCAGCTACTCGGGAGGCTGAGGCAGAAGAAGCACTTGAACCCAGGAGGTAGAGGCTGCAGTGAACCAAGATCGCACCACTGCACTCCAGCCTGGGCAACAGAGCAAGACTCAGTCTCAAAAAAAAAAAAAAGATGTTGACAATAGCCACTGGGGACTCCTGGAAGGAGGAGGGTGGGGAAGGCTGCGAGGGTTGAACTACCTCTCAGGTACTGTGCTCACTCCCTGGGTGACAGGATTATTCACACACCAAACTTCATGCCACACAATAAACCCCCGTAACAAACCTGCACATCTTCCCCTGAACCTTAAAAATTCATTACTTCTGAGTTTTCTGACTGCTTCTAAACTTTAGTACTTATTTTTCTGCAGGCTTCAAAAAGACTTGCACAGAGTAGTGAGAGAGGAGACACAGATGCCACAGAAGGAGCCCTGTCTGAAGGTCAAGTGTACTTGGGATTTTAATGACCTCGAAGACAAGTGGTGGTGGTGATGCCACGGACCAGATGCCACAGGGCTTGAACACGGATCTTGGAGTAAAGCCAACAGGACCTCCTGGCCTCTGTGTCGTTCCAGTGTCAACATTCATGGGGACAAATGAGCTGTTCCCTGCAGGAGGCTTCAGTACGGTCATTGGAAGCAGCCCATTCACGCCCAGGTCTGGAATTTGTCTAATACTGTGTCTCGTCCCAAGATCGTAAGTTGGCTATGCCTTCCGTCTTATTTTCTCCTCAGTAGAATGTTGCTAATTCTTGGAGGCATTGAGAGAATTCAATAAAGCAAAGGACATAAAAATAGCTCGGGAAAAGCCAAAAGCCTCATTTCTCATGGATTGAGAAGTGGGGATCAACATGTTTGTAATTCCGTAATTATTATACTGTGAGTAAACCACGTAGACATCCAGAACTTCTAATATGCCCTTACGTTACATTCCCGTAAGAAGTATTAGACTCTGCATTGACTTTTTTTTTTTTGAGATGGAGTATCACTCTGTCACCCAGGCTGGAGGGGTACAGTGGCACCATCTCGGCTCATCCCGAGTTGAAGCGATTCTCCTGCCTTGGCCTCCCGAGTAGCTGGGATTACATGCATGTACCACCACACCTGGCTAATTTTTGTATTTTTAGTAGACACGGGGTTTCGCCATGTTGCCCAGGCTGGTCTCGAACTCCTGGCCTGAATTGATCCACCTGCCTTGGTCTCCCAAAGTGCTGGGATTACAGGCGTGGACCACGGCACCTGGCCTGCATTGATTCTCTCCTCTCCCACTCCTCATTACGATGTACTTTTCTGAGTTTATTCCATCTCCCGCCCTTCTTTACCTGAAACCTTTTCATGATGCTCTTTAGAAACCAGCAAACTTACATTTAGACAATAGGTTGAAAGGGTTCCTTTTATCGTGTTCTGAAACCTGCCTCTCCTCTGAGGACATTGCTTCTCTTACAGCACCTTTGGGTGTGGTTGTCTTGTTCAGGGAGCCCAGCGGTTCATCGAGGGGTGGTCTCTCCCCACCTGCTGCTCTGCATTCCTTCTCCCCACTTTGTCTCCCTCTTAGCCTCTATCCTCATGTCTTTAGATTTAGACCCCTTGTTCTCTGAAGCCACTTCATGATTGCCAAATGGACTTCAGCTGAAAGACTTGAGCTCCTGGCAGCCCGTCGGCCTCTCCAGGAGTACAGGTTGAGAATCCCTTAGCTGAAATGCATGGACTTCATATTTTTTCATATTTTGGAATATTTGCATTGTACGTACTGGTTGGACACACCAAATCTAAAATTCTGAAATTCTCCAGTCAACGTTTCCTTTGGGCATCATGACAGTGTTCAAAAGGGATACTTTGTCTTCAGTATTTTTGGATTTGGGATGCTCAACCTGTATTCCTTACACCTAATTTTAATACATGCTTGTCCATCCCGTGGCCTGAAACGGCTTTTAATGTGGCCCAACACAAATTCATAAGCTTCCTTATGCATGGACTTTTTTTTCAGCCTATCAACTATCATTAGTGTGTGGCCCAAGATAGTTCTTTCAATGGGGCCCAGGGAAACCAAAAGATCGGACATCCCTGCGTGACTACATGTCCATGACAGTATCTTCTGTGGTATCTAAGCCTCTTGCATGCTCAAGCCCCAGGAATTCTCATTACTTATGACTGCAATTATTTCGTAGTTTGTTTTTTTTTTTGAGATGGAGCCTCCCTCTTGTTGCCCAGGCTGGAGTGTGGTGGCGCAATCTCGGCTCACTGCAACCTCCACCTCCCATGTTTTAGCGATTCTCCTGCCTCAGCCTCCCAAGTAGCTGGGATTACAGGTGCCCGCCACCACACCCAGCTAGTTTTTATAGTGTTAGTAGAAATGGGGTTTCATCATGTTGGCCAGGCTGGTCTCCAGCTCCTGAGCTCAGGTGACCTGTCCGCCTTGGCCTCCCAAAGTGCTGGGACTGCAAGCATAAGCCACTGCACCCGGCCAGTAGTTTCACTTTTAATTGGTATTCCTCTTCAACTCCCACCTCCTATCTTCCTTAGTCTTTTTCTAACCTGAGTTTAATTGGTAGATTCCATTGATAACTCACTGATACACTGTGGCAACAGGCCGTTTATTATGGGTCCTAAGGACCCCTGCACATTCTGTATGAGTATGCAAAACATGTTAGATGCTTTTTTTTTTTTTGCCAAGGACTTTTGCCAGGTTGTGTTTGCCTGGAGAAAACTTGAGGGATAAGGTAACTTTCCACCCCAGACAAAAAGCAGGTTTGTACTGCTTATTGAAAATCGGCAAATTCCCTAAGCCCAGTGTGCAGATTCTCTTACTCCAGGCTACAGCATGTACAGTCATCCATCGTGGACCCTTTGTGGCACCCAAAGTTGAGACTTGGGAAGCATGAGGAACATGGTTGAGCATCCCAAATCCAAAAATCAACAGGACATGCTGACTCATGCTTTTGTCATGGATGATAAGATTCTTTGTTTCTGGGCCAGGAGTCTCATATCTTCTGCTAGCTTCCGTGAAACAGGAATAGAGTAGTTTTTTGGCTCCTAAGTAGAATAAAATCCCAAACCCTTCTCAGTTCCTGGAGACAGCTGCCTTTTCACTATACTTTACCTCTTTTAGAGTTTATCTATTTAGTTGACACCCCTTCAAATCTGTCAACATCCTCCATGCGCTGCCTGCCCCTCAGTCAACAAAACCACAAACCTTTTTCACTCCAGTGTTCTACCTGCTCCACACTTGTATCCATAGAGCTGAACACGCTGAAGACACATGTTCAACTCTGCTTGTATCTGACTAATCCTAAGGAATTTCTTAGTGCTGCCCATGATACGGCAATGTCCTGGGTGAACGCGTCTTCCACTCAACTTGCATTTCCCTCGTAGGTCTCCATTTTCACTCTCGGTTGATTTTAGATATTTCTTTAAGAAACAAGAATTGGCACTTTGGGAGGCTAAGGTGAGTGGATCATAAGGTCAAGAAACTGACACCATCCTGGCCAACATGGTGTAAAACCCGCTCTACTAAAAATAAAAAAAAATAGTAGGGCATAGTGGCGAATGCCTGTAGTGTCAGCTACTCGGGAGGCTGAGGCAGGAGAATTGCTTGAACCCAGGAGGTGGAGATTGCAGTGAGCTGAAAGCTCGCCACTGCACTACAGCCTGGATGACAGCATGAGATTCCATCTCAAAAATAAAAGAATCGGAATCTTCCACAAGTAACCACTGCCACATCCGCCAGCATCTATACCCCGCTAAGACAAAAACCAAGGCTCTGAGGCAGAGAAAGTGTCAACCTGAGTTAACTGCAGGGTAAGAAAGCCAAACCCTCGACTACATAAAGGATTGGATGCTGGGGGCTGGGGACTTAAGACTGCTGATTGCGGAGACTAGAATAAGTTTTCCCTGGAAGGTGAAAGTCTGCCTTCTATGTTCTGCAGACGTGCAGGACATGGAGGGAAGCAGAGTGGGACCCTGTTTACAGGGATCATACCATTCAGCTTAACACAAAACCATCATAAGGACCATCTCCCTTTTGTTTTGTCTAATACTTTAAGTTCATGTGCAGAACGTGCAGGTTTGTTACAAAGAAATGCATGTGCCATGGTGGTTTGCTCTCATCAACCAGTCATCCACATTAGGTATTTTTCCTGATGCTATCCCTCTCCCAGCCCCCTAACCCCCCACCCGACAGGCCCAGGTGTGTGATGTTCCCCTTCATGTGTTCTCATCGTCCAACTCCCACTTATGAGAACATGCGGTGTTTGGTTTTCTGTTCTTGTGTTAGTTTGCTGAGAATGATGGTTTCCAGCTTCATCCATGTCCCTGTGAAAAACACGAGCTCATCCTTTTTTATGGCTGCATAGTATTCCATGGTATATGATAAAGGTTTTCTTAATCACTTTGGTTGAATGTTAGATGCCAAAGATGTGGTCTTCTTTCCTTCCTCCGTGAACTGACCACCACTCCGTCTCCCTCTGGCCACAGACTGTCGTTAGGCCCCAGAATCATTCCTTATTTTGTTACTTTTGGGCCAGTCACTTCCTTTCTCTGGACCTAATTACCTCATCTTCAAAATGAGGGCAGAAATAATTTATAATAAAACTAGACCCAATTTTGGCTTTCACTTCTGCCTTGGTTAGCTCCGTAGCTGTGTAACCTACCTAAAAAATTTACTCACTCAAAATATGAAAGCTGTATCCTGCACAGGATACATGAAATCAATGTCACAAATGGAAATTTCTAGAAAGAATAAGATATTAAGTAATAACTTTCTCTCCCCAGCCCAACACCAAGAGTCTGTCTTGCACTATTATTCAACAACCAGATGCTATCAAAAGCAGTCTTATGGAATACCTGGAAATCCATTTAGCATTTTGTAGCTTAAAACACCTTTGTAGAGGGTCTAAATCCTTACCAAAGACCTGTAAGGATAGCCTTACTTTACTGATTTAAAAGCAAAGATACTGAAAGAATGCTTTACAACACATTAGGGATAGTAAGTAAAACAACTGCCCTATAAATCCAACTTTTCTGTTTCAATACCTGACCCACTTTACAACACCCGATGGGATCTTTCAATAAATTGAATGCTATCATCCTTCTGTCTATCCACATTCTCACTATTAGACATAGTAAAACTCAGAGTCCTTGAAATACTTCATTCTCTTCCTTTTTCTGTATTTTTTGTTGCCCTTTGTAGATGAAGTCTGGGATACAAAGAGTGGGAGAGGTATGTAAACTAATTTTAAAAATACTGTCGGCTGGGCGTGGTGGCTCACGCCTGTAATCTCTGCACTTTGGGAGGTCGGGAGTTGCAGACCAGCCTGACCAACATGGAGAAACCCCATCTCTACTAAAAATAAAAAGTTACCTGGGCGTGGTGGTGTGCACCTGTAATGCCAGCTACTCTGGAGGCTGAGGCAGGAGAACCACTTGAACCCAGGAGGCAGGAGTTGCAGTGAGCCAAGACCATGCCATTGCATTCTAGCCTGGGCAACAAGAGCAAAAAATTGTGAAGGCAATAAAGATTAAAAATAAAAAGAACACAGGTTAACTGCCTTAATCGTCATCTCATTGATTCATATTCTGTTACCAGCTATTAAAACTGGTTTTTTAAATTCTTATTTTCCTCAGTCACCGAGGCTGGAATGCAGTGGCACCATCTCGGCTCACTGCAACCTGCACCTCCCAGGCTCGAGGGACCCTCCCACTTCAACCTCCTGAGTAGCTGGGACCACAGACGTATGCCACCATTCAATTTGTTTTAGTAGACATAGGATTTTGCCATGTTGCCCAGACTGGTCTCGAACTCCTGAGCTAAACCAATCCTCCAGCCTTGGCCACCCAAAGTGCTGAGATTACAGGCATAAGCCACTGCAAACCAGCCAACCATGTTACTTCTAATAATCTGACAAGGTAAAGACTACCCCAGGATTTCTCTATGGTTTCTTTAAAAGTAACATGGATGTCCGGGTGTGGTGGCTTACGCCTGTAATCCCAGCACTTTGGGAGGCCGAGGCAGGCAGATCACAAGGTCAAGAGATCAAGACCATCTGGCCAACATGGTGAAACCACATCTCTACTAAAAATACAAAAATGAGCTGGGTGTGGTGGTGCCTGCCTGGGATCCCAGCTACGTGGGAGGCTGAGGCAGGAGAATCGCTTGAACCTGGGAGGCAGAGGTTGCAGTGAGCCAAAATCGTGCCACTGCACTCCAGCCTGGTGCCAGAGCGAGACTGTGTTAAAAATAACACAGGGATATCCTCTGTTTAGTGCTTGATCCACAAATTCTCAATTACAAAATTTCAACTTAATAATCAATACTCAAGTCATTCACTTTTAGTCTACTCCCTAAGTCTTTTCATCTAGGGATTTTTTATTCTCCAATTTCTAAGTTTGTCCTAGAATTCAATTACATCAAACTATCTGAAAGCAACATTTTTTTTAGAGAAGTCAGATTATTCCAAAGCCACTCTACAGTCATGCCAATGTCACTTTGTAGGACTGGGGGAGTCCGTAGCAGGTCCTGCCTGTCTGGAAGGTGTCATTGGTGATTCAGGAAAAGCGAAGAGATAGAAGGGATTCCAGTGCATCTTGACAGCTGAACGTTTTTCTAGGCTCACTCCAAATTATGAAGCCCGTGAACCAACACAGACTAACTAGCTTGTGACCAACTGTCTAACTTCAAGCCTGTGATTATGAGGAAGGTCACGGGATTATTCATGTCTCCAGCTTCACTTACCTTCCCTCCCTCTCCTTCTCTTACCCACCCTGCTGTCTTTTTTTGACACGCAACTTCCTCAGTTACCCAGCACCTTGCAATCTTAAAAGCGTGGCTAGATGTGCCCAGGACTAGTGTGTGGCTGGGTTGAGTCCAGGGTGGCACGTATCTCAGGGTGTAAGACAGAGGTGGTAGCATACAGGAACAGCTCAGGAGATCCTTAGACTGAAGAAGAGATAGAGGTGGAATTCCAGGAATCATGGAGGAGCTTTGATGGAGAAAAGGATGGCCAGGATGAAGGCAGCAAGAGTGACAGCTTCTTAGCTTGGCAGCAGTTTCTTGTACCCTTTTAGCCAATTTTCTCATTACAAGAAGGGTCTTACAGCATCAGCCTCAGATTTTGCAAGAATTAAAATAACACATATAAAATATTCAGCATGTGGTAATGTCAATGTATTAATTAGGTGAATAATCTCCTTTAGTCCTTTCATTAAGATTCTTTACTTGTATCTTAGACTTTATAGCTCAATACCTCTCTTTTATAACTTAAAAAAAATGTTTCGCAGACGATGTTTTGCTCTGTCACCCAGGCTAGAATGTAGTGTGATCGTGGCTCACTGCAGCCTCAACCTCCAATTTCTAAGTTTGTCCTAGAATTCAATTACATCAAACTATCTGAAAGCAACATTTTTTTTAGAGAAGTCAGATTATTCCAAAGCCACTCTACAGTCATGCCGATGTCACTTTGTAGGACTGGGGGAGTCCGTAGCAGGTCCTGCCTGTCTGGAAGGTGTCATTGGTGATTCAGGAAAAGCGAAGAGATAGAAGGGATTCCAGTGTCCAGTGATCCTCCTTCCCCAGCCTCCTGAGTAGCTGGGACCACAGGCATGAGTCACCAGGCCCAGATAATTTTTTTTAAACAATTATAGAGGTAGGGTCTCGCTATGTTTCCCAAGCTCCTTTGTAACTCCTGGGTTCATAGGATCCTCCTAACTTGGCCTCCAAAGGGCTGAGATTACAGGTGTGAGCCACTGTGCCCGGCCAGCTCAGTTACCTATCAGCTTTTCTTTGTCCCTCTTTTCTACTGACCTACTTTTAGTGTGTCGGGGGTAGGGGAAGTGTTAATATTCCTTCTGGGGATGGAAATGGACATCTCATGAACATAATGAAGGCAGCTAGGAAAGTCCACTCTTTGGTTCTTCAAGCTGCTTTCGTATTTTATCACCTCTGTCTCACCCAGATGGGAAGTCCTTAATCATCACCATTTTATAGGTGACAGACTAAATGACTTTCCAAATTTTCCTTTTTCTTTCCCTCATTTTCTTTCTTTCCCCACTTTTTATTGTGGTAAAACATGCGTAATTTGCCATTTTAACCCATTTGAAGTGTACAGCCCTGTGGCATGAAGCACACTCACATTGAACGACCATCACTACCACCGTCCCTCTCCAGAACTTTTCCCTCCTGCAAAACAAACTCTGTACTTGTTAAATAACTCCCCATTTCCTCCTCCGTCCCCTGGCCTCTGGTAACCACCATTTTACTTTGTGCATCTATGAATCTGACTATGGTAAGTACCTCGTAGAAGTAGAATGCAGTATTTGTTCCTCTGTGACTGGCTCGTGTCATTTACCATAACATCCTCAAGGCTCTTCCATGTGGTGTCATGTATCAGAATTTCCTTCCTTTTGAAGACACTATTTCACTTTATGTCCATGCCACATTTTGTTTATCCATTTATCCACTGACGGACCTTCAGACTGCTGATTTTCTCAATCTTCACTCCTACATCAGTGGCACAGAAGTTCAGAAGTGAAATACCCCCATCCCTAGAATCTCCTTTTGGCTGCCACTCCCAAGAGATCTTTATTCAAAGGGAGGGGAGACAGGGGAGTCCCAGAACTGAAGAGGCCCAATAAGGAAAGGAGAGCCAGAGTGGAGTCTGGGGAAGAATGTGAGAGGCCAGGGCTACAGGGAGAGGTAATATTAGCTATGCCAAGGAAATGACCCATACATTCACATGAACCCCAAAATACGTCCAACTATTATGTACCCATTCAAGAAAGGTGCTTTCATCAGGCAAGAACACAGCAAGAGCTCAAGCTGGAATCCTAGGAGGACCGACAGAAGAAGGGTGCCCAGTTCAGACCAGCCTTTCTAGTGCTGTCAGTATGGCCAGTGTCTTTCCAGGTCAACAGGGCAAGGCAGGGAAGTGGGGGGGCACACTTTCTTCAACCTATACTCTGTTCCAGCCATTCACCAGTACCAAACACTGTTTCAAGATTTTCCAGACAGTATGGAGATTTCCCAGAGAACTAAACATAGAGCTACCGTTTTGTCCAGCAATCTCACTACTGAGTTCCACCCAAAGCAAGAGAAATCATATTAAAAAGATACCTGCATCCATGTGTTTAACTGAAGCACTGTTCACAATAGCAAAGTCATGGAAGCAACATGGAATTCCAAAGTCATGGAAGCAACAGATGACTGGATAAAGAAAACATGATTTATATACGATGGAATCCTTTTGAGCCATAAAAAAAATACGTCCTTTGCGGCAACATGGATGGAGCTGGAAGCCATGATCTTAACTGAGATAACTCAGAACCAAAGTCAAATAATGCATGTTCTCACTGATACTGTAGCTAAACACACACATAAAGTGTGTGGGTTAGTAGACATTGGAGGCTCAGAGGGTGGGGGCAGGTGCAGGATGGGAAATTACCTAATGGGTACAATGTACACTATCTGGGTGATGGCTACACTAAAACCCCAGATTATACTATACAATTTATACATGTAACAAAACTGCATTTGCACCCCTTAAATTTATACAAACAAGGCAAAAAGGTTTTCCAGTGTGTGGAAATTTAACACTTTATTGAGGGGTTAAGATGTCATCGTGAGACAGGATAGAAATTTAATCACGAAGGTCTTCCAGTGGCTCGTCCAAGGCGACAGAGCGAATAAAAACCACAAACATCATATAAAACGCGAATGGGGTACCAGAAAACTCACAACTCAGACTGCCAGTGATTTGTAGCTCCTGCGTGCAGAGCTATGTAAGGGTCCCAGTCCCTGTCCTTTGCGGGCGTTCAAGTCAGAGCCGCATTCCTCGCCATCAGATTTCTGCCCTGGTGGTTGTGTCTGCTTCAGAGGTGGTCTACAATTGTCAATTTGGGATTTCTCTCTTCCTCAGCCATCAGAAGTGCCTGGGTTTCCTCACCAAAATCAGCTTTTTTCAGCCTGGTAAAATATTTTAAAAGGTTCTATTTTTAATTCACATATTTTTTCCCTTTCTGGAGCTCATCTTTCTCCATAATTCATCCCAGGACAAGCCTAGAACACCCTGATGTTGCCTCCAAGAGGAAAGGCATACACATCAAATGTAGTGGTATGCTAATAAATGTTACCCAGGATCTCCAGAAAAAAAGTCCCAATTTGTAGCTCTGCCATTTTCTGTGGTGTAAATTCTCCAAGTCAATCACGGCCAATTTCGAGCTGCCCACTTGCTGTCACTAAACAGTTACAGAGCCATGTACACACACAACTGGCTCTCACCAGCTTGTAGAAGCTAGCTCCAACATGTCACTGGACAGAATAAATGTCCAGAATCGGTAATAGAAGGCATGAACTACACAAACATTTCTGTTTGCAACAAAAAGTCAGGGGAAGTTAGGGAGAAAGCCTGAAGCTATTTTTATTTTTTCAAAGATAAAATACTAGTAGTTTCCATCATTCAAGTATCTGGGTCCTGGCCCTCTGCTAAGGCTTTTACATACACACACCTCATTTAATTTTCACAGCAGCTTTATGAGGTAGCATGCCTGTCCCGACTTGTGATGAAGACAGTGAGAATAAGCAATGCTAAGGTCACAAAACCAGAAAGTGGTACCCTGGATACAAATTCCAGCAGTTTGTTTCTGGAGCCCCCCAATACATGGTATCATTGCTTTGAATCAGACAGAAGGATTAAGTACCACCATGTCTTGGTCCTTCCTTTTGTGGGTAATGTCTAGTCTCCATGTGGCATCTGTTTATGTGCCACTGTCCCCCACTGTTGCGGTAAGCTATGTTCTTTAGCGCAGTTATGTATCTTAATACACATCGTTGTGAGACTATCTATGGCTGGGACTGGAGGAAGATGAAAACTCACTCATTTTGTGCTGTCATATTGATCACATTACCTGGTGCACATTTTCACAATTACCAAGCCAGGTAATCACCCCTCTTTTGTATATAGGAGGCTGATAACCAAAGAGGACAAATGCCTTGCTCAGGGTTACAGGGCCAAACATGGCAAGGCCAGAGGACAAACAGTCCTCCATGACTCGGAACAGCCAATTTGAGGCCTTCCCCTTAACCATGTGTCTGCTTTGGTAGTCTACATTCTGAATCTTTACAAACATTAAAATGAGAATGAAATGATGCTGGGCACTCTGCCTTTCCAGGTGGAGATTTTGGAGATTTTTAAGCATGGACTTAAAGTAAACAAACGTGTATCTTCACAAAAGGGGAAAATCAGTGAATGTTCTTCAGTGTTCGAGTTGTAACAGTTTTAACCCATCATCTTATCTTTCTCTTTTCTGGAAATGAACAGCCTAATAACTGCCTATGAGTGTCTTGATCTCATATTGGTTTGAAAACAGTAGGGGAAAATGAATGAGAAAAATAAATGTTAAGGATTTTATAGTTATCTAGTAAAATAATGTTTGTGGGATTATATGTAATTATAAATATATAAATTAAAACAAGTTATACAAGTTTATATTTGTAAATGTTTTACAAATATACATACAACTTGTATTTATAGACTATATTTAAAATATATATAATTTGTATTATAATCGTAACAAGGGATACAGGAGGTAAAAAATTATTTAGGCAGATAGTGAGGGCAAGAGAGTCCTCAGCAGACCTTCCCTTCTAACAAAAAGCAGCCCAAGAAATCACTTCTTTTCTAACAAAGAGCATCCTGAAAAATCGAGCTGCAAACATCAATAAGGAAGCTGGAAGATGGCACGGGGGGAATGCCGGCAGCTGCGCCCATGAAAAGAGCTACTTGGGGGTCAGGCACATGTCCACCATGGAAGCTCCATATTCCCCTTTTTTGTTAGCATGCATACAGTAAAAGAAACGGACAACATGGCACAGCTCAGGCAGAGAAACCACCTGCTTAATAAAGACTGGGTTGGGGGCTTCCAGACATGTGCACCCTATGCTAAGAGCGTACCTGGTCCTAACAGTTTTTCATGCTCTATGTAGATTAGACACCACCTCCCCACCAGCTCCTCTATAAACCCCGCTGCATTTCACCATGGACCTGGTAATCCATTTTTCCAAGACCCTTCTCTGTAGCAGAGAGCTCTTTCTTTTGCCTATTAAACTTCTGCTCTTAACCTCACTCTGGGTGTGTTCACATCCTTGATTTCCATGGCCGTGGGGTGTTACCCCACACAAGGAGGCTGCTTCACAAGCGCTTCCATTTGTTGGGCACTCACCATTCACCACTTACTGTGGTAAGTAAGAGTTTCATACTCACCTGCTTGGTTCTTACTCATGCAACAAGCAGGAGTTGAGGATGACAAGGAACATCATTTGCGGTTTAAATGCGATGTGATTACACTGCAGGTCCCCCGCCAATCCCTTCTTACCCCGAGCACTCTCCCCCATAGCGAACAACAGACCCCACTCACCCGAGCACCCTCAGGGCACACTCTGGGTGTCTCAGGGCCTCACAGAGCACAACCACCCCTCCGTGGTCCAAGGCGTTCAAGGTCAGGTTTAGCTGCTGCAGGGTCTTACTGCTGGTGAGAACAGACGCGAGATCCTTACAGCAGGCGCTGGTTAACGCACAGTCTTCCAACCTGCAATAAAAAGACACACGGTGAGAAGTGGCCCCAGCCTCAGGGTGGAGGCAGGATGGGATGTGAGCTAGATGTCTAGCTGAGGCACGCCCCATTGCCTCAAGTGCAGTCTCTCGCAGTCCACCGTTTACGACATCAGATCATGCCTGTGGTAGGTGGCAAAAGTGGCCGTGACTGTCCATTCTTCTCTGTATCCCTGCCCACAGCAATGTGACTTTGCAGCTCATTCATTGAGAGAGTCTATTTCCACTGAATCTTAGTTGTCTTTACACCTTGCTTTGGATAATCTAATACAATGGAAGCAAGGTTAGGAGACTTCTGAGCCACCATGTTGGATGCTTTCTTGTTCTTTGGCGATGGGGTCTCTCTCTGTCATCCCCGCTGGAGTGCAGTGACATGATCATGGCTCACTGCAGTCTTAACCTCCTGGGTTCTAGCAATTTTCCTGCCTCAGCCTCCTGAGTAGCTGGGGCAACAGGCACACACCACGCCCGGCTAACTTTTGTGGAGGTAGGGTTTCACCATGTTGCCCAGGCTGGTCTTGAACTCCTAGGCTCAAGCTATTGGTCCACCTCAGCCACCTACAGTTCTGGGATTACATGAATAAGCCATCACACCCAGTGATCTTGGATTCTTTCTATACATCATCTCTTGAACTCCTGAGATGCTACTATGGGGTCAATTCTGTCCCTGCCAAAATTTATGTGTTGAAGTCCTAACTTCCGGTACTTCAAAATGTGGTATTTGAATACAGGGTCTTTATAGAGGCAACTAAGCTAAAATGACAACATTGTGGGGGGTGCTAATCCTATGAATAGTATCCTTGTAAGAGGAAACTTGGACAGACAGACACACATAGAGGGAAGAGAACATGAAAACACAGGGAGAAGACAGCCACTGACAAGACGAGAAGGGCCTGAAGCAGATTCTCCCTCAGGGCCCTGAGAGGGGACCAGCCCTGCTGACACCTTGATGTCAGACTTCCAGCCTCCAGAGCTGCAGAATGACACATCTGGTGTCTAAATCACCCAGTCCGTGGGGCTTTTTAAACCCTGGAAAACTGATACAGATGCCACGTCAATGAGCTCAGGCTAACCCGTCAGGTAAGGACATGGGCGCACTCACACCTGTCATCCCCCAAGGGGACAGCCAGCCCAGCCAACACCTCAGTTAACCGCAGCTCCCTAAGCACACCTGGCCGAGGTCAGTGATGCCCACCCAGACAAGCAGCGCCACCAGCAATCTAAGTGCCCACTGCCTTAAGCCCTCAAGTTTCACGCTGGTTCATTATGCAACCACAGCTAGCTGCTATGTTGTCCTGTTGGAGTTTTCATGTTTCTCTTTGTTCCCATCAATCCTCCATCTCTGCCACTCATGAAAACATGACGGGGAACTTGGCGATACCCACCCAAGAACCTCTACGCGGCAATCCGGATGCGTCAGAGCCCCACACAGCAGCTTCACGCCCACATCTCCTATTTCATTGCACCCAATTTCCAGATTCTTCAGGTTCTGATTGCTGACGAGAACCGAGGCGAGGTCTTCACAGCCAGCAGCAGTGATAAAACATTTTACCAAACTGCAAGAGAGGAGTCAGGGTACCATACTTAAAGGCTGTTACATCTTGGTCTGATATCAGGAAATGAAAGACGCCAAAGAACAGCCTTTGTCATTCACGTGGATAGGTATTCTCAGTCCTCCGTATCCACACATTCAACTAGCTGCAGATTGAAATTATTCAAGAATTAAAACCATAACACATAACAATATGACAACAGAAAATAATACAAATGAAAAAAACCAATAGAGTATAACAACTGTTCACACGACGTTTATATTGTATCAGGTATCACAGTAACCTGGAGATGATTTACAGTATCATGGGAGGATGCATGTAGGTTATATGCAAACACCATGGGCCAGGCCTGGTGGCTCACACCTGTAATCCCAGCACTTTGAGAGGCTGAGGCAGGCAGATCACCTAAGGTCAGGAGTTTGAGACCAACCTGGCCGACACGGTGAAACCCCATCTCTACTGAAAAATCAGCCAGGCATGGTGGCGCGTGCCTGTAGTCCCAGCTACTTGGGAGGCTGAGGCATGAGAATCACTTGAACTCAGGAGGTGGAGGACGTAGTGAACCACGATCGTGCCGCTGCAATCCAGCCTGAGCGACAAGGTGAGACTCTGTCTCAAAAAACAACACAACAAAAACACTATGCCATTTTACATAAGGAACTTGAGCATCTGCAGATTTTGGAATCCTCAGAGGGGGGATTCTGTAGCCAACTTCCACAGATATGGAGGGACAACTGGAATTGTCTCAGCATCGTTCGTTGAAGGTCCGTCCTCTCTCTGCACTGGTGATACACTATTCCATGATGCCATCTCTGAACACACGGGGATCAGACTGTTTCTGAGATCTCCTCTTTTCTACTAATTTGTGTATTCACTTTAAATTACCCCTTCACACTTTGTTATGGCTGTTGTATATTATTTCCATTAATTCTTCGAGACAGTTTTATATATAATCCACATTTTGTTTAGATTTATCCAGAGATTTACCACTTTCTTTGCTCTACATGTCTTCCATCTGGAATAATTTACTTCTGTCTAAGGAAACAGTCTTTAGAATTACTTTTAGGAAGGATCTGGTGGTAAGAAACTTTGTTTTTATTTATTTGCAAATGTGCTTTTATCCTCATTCTTGATAGGTTTTGGTGGCTATAAAATTCTAGGTTGACAATCCACCCTCCCCTCTCGCCACCATATTGAGTATCTCATTGTACAGCCCTCTGGTTTCCACTGTTACTCTTCAGCCACGTCTGTCTGTCCGTTCTTGTAGATATCATCATTTGCCCCAGTTCTCAGCCCCTTGTTAAATGTTTAGAGATCAACATCTTTGTATCTGGTGTTCTGCAGTTTCTCTGCTATTTATCCTGTTAAGAATTTATTTGGATGCTTAAATCTGAATTGGAATCTTTCACCGGTTACAGAAAAATGTTAGCCTTCTTAAAGTATTTTATCTTTCTGGGATTCCAATAAGTGTGTTAGAGCTTCTTAATCTATCATCTAAGTCTCATAAACTCTTCTACGGTTTACATATTTTTCGGTTTTCATGCTGCTTTCTAGGTAATTATAACCTATCTTCTATTTTACTAATTTTTTCTTTTATTATGTCTAATCTACTATTCACCCCATATATTCAGTTATTATTATATTTATAATTTCTAGATGCTTTATTATTTGCTTATTTAATCTTATGGCTTCCTTTTCCCTAAGTTTCAAACTTGTTATTTTTCTGTAAACACAGTAAATATAATTGCTTTATAGACAATTAAATAAAGTTTGGTAGGTATTTGTGTTTTGACTTGTTCTCAATCCGTGTGCTTTATTTCCTTGTGGTTTGGGTTAATTTAACTGTGTAGTATTTACCGACCTTAAAAATCCTTTGGAATAAGCCGAGGTCAAGAACCATGTCATCCTATTACCTACCTCCAGAGACGATTTCTTCTTGTTTCTTTCAGGTGTCTGTTCAGTACTAGTTTAAGGTTATGTTGTGTTTTTTTAAATATGTCTTAAGGATTTTTGGAGAGCCTTACGTGCTATCTACTTAGCCTGCTACTTAAGAATATTTCTGTTTAGCTTCTGGATGATTTAAATTTTTAAAAAAGAAAGAGAAAATAATCAAATAAATGCAATAAAAAACGATAAAGGGGGATATCACCACAGATTCCACAGAAATTCAAACCATCATCAGAGAGTATTACAAACAACTCTATGCACATAAACTAGTAAACCTGGAAGAAATGGATAAATTCCTGGACACATGCATCCTCCCAAGCCTAAACCAGGAAGAAGTCGAAACCCTGAATAGACCAATAACAAGGTCTGAAGTTGAGGCAGCAATTAAGAGCCTACCACCCAAAAAAGCCCAGGTCCAGATGGGTTCACAGCCGAATTCTACCAGACATACAAAGAGGAGCTGGTACCATTCCTTCTGAAACGATTCCAAACAATCCACAGAGAGGGAATCCTTCCTAAATCATTTTATGAGACCAACATCATCCTGGTACCAAAACCTGGCAGAGACTCAGCAAGAAAAGAAAACTTCAGGCCAATATCCATGATGAACATAGATGCAAAAATCTTCAATAAAATACTGGCAGACCGATTGCAACAGCACATCAAAAAACTTATCCACCATGATCAAGTAGGCTTCATTCCGGGGGATGCAAGGCTGGTTCAACATACGCAAATCTATAAACATAATCCACCACATAAACAGAACCAAAGACAAAAATCACATGATTATCTCAATTGATGCAGAGAAGGCCTTTGACAAAATTCAACAGCCCTTTATGCTAAAAACTCTCAATAAACTAGGTATTGATGGAACGTATCTCAAAATGATAAAAGCTATTTACGACAAACCAACAGCCAATATCATACTGAATGGGCAAAAACTAGAAGCATTCCCTTTGAAATCTGGCAGCAGACAAGGATGTCCTCTCTCACCACTCTTATTCAATATAGTACTGGAAGTTCTAGCCAGAGCAATCAGGCAAGAAAAAGAAATAAAGGGTATTCAAATAGGAAAGGAGGAAGTCAAATTGTCTCTATTTGCAGATGACATGATTGTATATCTAGAAGACCCCATCGTCTCAGCCCAAAATCTCCTGAAACTGATAAGCAACTTCAGCAAAGTCTCAGGATATAAAATCAATGTGCAAAAATCACAAGCATTCCTATACACCAATAACAGACTTAAAGACAGCCAAATCAAGAACCAACTGCCATTCACAATTGCTACAAAGAGAATAAAATACCTAGGAATACAACTAACAAGGAACGTAAAGGACCTCTTCAAGGAGAACTACAAACCACTGCTCAATGAAATAAGAGAGGACACAAACAGATGGAGAAATATTCCATGTTCATGGCTAGGAAGAATCAATATAGTGAAAATGGCCATACTGCCCAAAGTAATTTACAGATTCAACGCTATCCCTATCAAGCTACCAATGACCTTCTTTGAAGAACTGGAAAAAACCACCTTAAACTTCATATGGAACCAAAAGAGAGCCTGCATAGCCAAGTCAATTCTAAGCAAAAAGAACAAAGCTGGAGGCATCACACTCCCGGACTTCAAATTATACTACAAAGCTACAGTAATCAAAACAGCATGGTACTGGTACCAAAACAGAGATATAGACCAATGGAACAGGACGGAGACCTCCGACGCAACACAACACATCTACAACCACCTGATCTTTGACAAACCTGACAAAAACAAACAATGTGGAAGCGAGTCCCTGTTTAATAAATGGTGTTGGGGGAAACTGGCTAGTCATGTGCAGAAAGCAGAAGTTGGACCCCTTCCTGACACCTTACACTAAAATTAACTCCAGATGGATTAAAGACTTAAACATAAGACCTAACACCATAAAAACCCTAGAAGAAAATCTAGGCAAAACCATTCAGGACATAGGTGTAGGCAAGGACTTCATGACCGAAACACCAAAAGCAGTGGCAACAAAAGCCAAAATAGACAAATGGGACCTAATGAAACTCCATAGCTTCTGCACAGCAAAAGAAACAGTCATTAGAGTGAATCGGCAACCAACAGAATGGGAAAAAATTTTTGCAGTCTACCCATCTGACAAAGGGCTGATAACCAGAATCTACAAAGAACTGAAACACATTTACAAGAAAAAACAAACAAGCCCATTCAAAAGTGGGCGAAGGATATGAACAGACACTTTACAAAAGAAGACATACATGAAGCCAACAAACATATGAAAAAATGCTCATCATCACTGGTCATTAGAGAAATGCAAATCAAAACTACATTGAGATACCATCTCACGCCAGTTAGAATGGCGATCATTAAAAAATCTGGAGACAACAGATGCTGGAGAGGATGTGGAGAAATAGGAACGCTTTTACACTGTTGGTGGGGAGTGTAAATTAGTTCAACCATTGTGGAAGACGGTGTGGCGATTCCTCAAGGACCTAGAAATAGAAATTCCATTTGATCCAGCAATCCCATTACTGGGCATATATCCAAAAGACTATAAATCGTTCTACTATAAGGACACATGCACACGAATGTTCATTGCAGCACAGTTTACAATAGCAAAGACCTGGAACCAACCCAAATGCCCATCGATGATAGACTGGACAGGGAAAATGTGGCACATATACACCATGGAATATTATGCAGCCATCAAAAACGATGAGTTCGTGTCCTTTGTAGGGACATGGATGAACCTGGAAACCATCATTCTCAGCAAACTGACACAGGAACAGAAAATCAAACACCGCATGTTCTCACTCATAGGCGGGTGTTGAACAATGGGAACACATGGACACAGGGAGGGGAGTATCACACACTGGGGTCTATCGGGGGAAAAAGGGGAGGGAGAGCAGGGGGTGGGGAGTTGGGGAGGGATAGCATGGGGAGAAATGCCAGAAATAGGTGATGGGGAGGAAGGCAGCAAATCACACTGCCATGTGTGTACCTATGCAACAATCTTCCATGTTCTTCACATGTACCCCCAAACCTAAAATGCAATAAAAAAAAAAAATACTGTATCTGACATTTTTGGTGTCTTTCAGTTTCAAAGATTGGCCCAAATAGCCTAACCCCCCCACTGTTAGAGGAAGAACACATCTGGTGTTTTTGTTCCATTATTTAACATACTCTTCAAGTGAGGAATACAAAATTCTCAACTATGATTTCCTAATGGATGAGGTAAAATCACACTGCCAAATTTCACAAGTCTCTGGATTTTTCGGGGAAAGAGCATAATGAAATGTTATCCTAACCGGTCACTCCAAAACATTGCCGCCGCCGCTGCAGGGGTTACCCAAATATTTCTGTCTGATGACATGAGATTAAGTCTTTTCACTATCTCCTTTCCTGCTTATCTCATGCCACCCTTGATTCCCTTCTAAAGCATTCTCTATGTTATCCACGTTAATTCTCACACGTTATTTCTGGATCTCCCACCTTCATGTTTTACCCTTCCACCTGGAATTTTGGCTTTATTTTTGCACCTGATGAAATGTATTCATAAATCTCCCTCCTACCCTGTATCTCCCAGCTTCCAGTTCTAGTTCTCACAGGCAACCTTTAATTCTATTTCTTCCAGTGATATTTGCAATTAAAGAATAGGCACAAATGCATATATATTCTCCTGCCCCTCCCCCCTTTTTTATAAGTATTGCATAAACTGAGGATATCAGAATTCCAGGTGTATTCAAATGTATTCATCAGGTGCAAAAATAAAGTATTTTTAAGAATTAAAGTATCTGCACGTTAATTCTCACGTTATTTCTGCATCTCCCACCTTCACGTTTTACCCTTCTAGCTGGAATTTTGGCTTTATTTTTGCACCTGATGAAATGTATTCATCAAGTGCAAATGACATGTTGTAGAATACATACCAAATGTCATCTTAGCCGTAAAATTGCCCCTCAGGTCCCAGACGTCATTCTGGCTCTCTTACTCCTCTACCTGTATTCCCCTGGAGAACTATTTGCAACATATTAAAGGTGAAGGTTTGTTTACGTCAACATCTCTACAAGAAACTGAGGCAAGTATTTTTTAACCTTCACGTTCCCAGGCACAGACACTACGGCCTTCCTCGGTGCCAGGTGCCCCTTCTCAGCAATGCAAACCCTTGAAAAGATGTCTTGGTCTTCAAAGAAATGGCAAAAGTCCTACCACAGCGAATCGAGGCGGCATTCCGGGTGTTTCAAGGCCTTGCAGAGGGTTTTCAGACCTTCATCCTTCAGGATATTAGCGCCAAGGTCTACATGGCGTAGGCTACTGTTACGCAGAAGCATTTCAGAGAAGTATTCCCAGCACTGCTCACTGAGGTGACAGTAAGCCAACCTATGGGGACAAAAACCCGAGAAGAAAAGGAGAGGGAAGAGGGAAGTGTCATCTCAGGGAACTTTGCTTCACCCCACAGTGAGGGTAGTATTTCTATAATCTTACAAACTCCCCAACTGAGATGAAGTTCTGGCTTATCTGAAAACACCTCCTCTCATTTGTTTTTTGAGGCAGAGTTTCGCTGTCATCGCCCAGGCTGGAGTGCAGTGGCGTAATCTCGGCTCACTGTAACCTCTGCCTCCTGGGTTCTCAGCGATCCTCCTGCCTCAGCCTCCCCAGTAGCTGGGGTTACAGGCATGCGCCACCACACCTGGCTAATTTTTGTATTTTTAGTAGAGACAGCGTTTCACCATGTTAGCCAGGCTGGTCTCGAACTCCTGACCTCGTGGTCCCCCGCCTCTGCCTCCCAAAGTGCTGGGATTACAGGCGTGAGCCACTGTACCCAGCCAAGTGTGAGCTTTAAACCTCTGCTGTCTGGGCTCCATCAATGAGCAGATCGTAGTCAATAGGCCAAAGCCTGAACTGCCGCCACAGCCCCCCAACACCCACTCACATCAGGTATGTCAGGACCGTGTCTGGGCGGCACAGGGCTTCACACAGATGGCGCACGCCCTCGTCTATGTGGTTGCAGGATACGTTCAGATACTTGAGCTTCTTGTTCTTGGTTAGAACGAAGGCAAAGACTTCACAATCCACTGGTGAGAGTTCACAACTGACCAGCCTGTAGGAAGGGAACATGTCTCGTTGCTGGTTTCCGGTTCCCAGACCTGCTCCTCTAGCTGATCCTAGGGGAGTCGGGAAGCCCGCACCTGCCGTCCTTGAGAAACTCAGTCCTCCCAACTCCGTTCCTGATCCCCATCCACCCGGTCTCCAGGATACAGTGACAGCCAACCTGAGACTCCTAGTCTCAGTCACATCCATGCTTGGTTCAGCCTCCCCCAGCAACTTACCTCACCGCACTTAGAGAAAACCCCAAAACACACGATCCACAAGGGTTCTACCTGTTCCCAAGTCCCTGTGTCCCAGATACCCCTGGTTCTTTTCAGTTGCTTGATGATACCAGGTTTCACTTGCAAGGTATTATTCATGTTCGATCCTCCCCAAACTCATCTCCCCCAGCTCCTTTACCAAACTTGGGGTATTCTGCATGTGTGCACCCCAAGTAGAATGCTCTTTTTCTGGCCTCTGGTTAGACACATCCTTATCATTTGGGTCTTTGCTCAAGTAATATCTCCTCAAAGAGCATGGAAGAAGCCTTGAACCCGAGTCTAATAAGGCTCCTTTCTTGGTGGCTGGAGTTGACTTGTGTGGCGAGTAGTTGTGGTTTTGTGTTACCTCAGCCGCTCTCCTTACTCTCTGGCTGCCACAGAAAAAAACAAAACATAGGCCAGGTGCGGTGGCTCACACCTGTAATCCCAGCACTTTGGGAGGCCGAGGCGGGTGGATCACAAGGTCAGGAGTTCAAGACCATCCTGGCCAACATGATGAAACCCCGTCTCTACTAAAAATACAAAAATGAGCCTGGCGTGGTGGTGCACACCTGTAGTCCCGGCTACTCGGGAGGCTGAGGGAGGAGAATCACTTGAACCCAGGAGGGGGAGGTTGTCCTTAGCCAAGATCATGCCACTGCACTCCAGCCTGGGCAACAGAGTAAGACTCAGTCTCAATACATAAACAGAGAGAGAGGAGAGACAGCGAAAGCGAGGAGAGGGAGAGAAAGCGAGGAAAGGGGAGAGAAAGCCAGGAGAGAGAGAGAAAGCGGAGAGAGAAAGAGAGAGGAGACAGAGAGGAGAGGAGAGAGAGAGAGGAGAGAGAGATGAGAGAGAGAAAGAAAGAAAGAGAGGAAGAGAAAGACAGAAGGAAGTTAATCTTAATGACTTTTGGTTAGGCAATGGTTTCATAGTGATTACACCAAAAGCACAAGCGACAAAAGGAGAAAATGAAAGTGCACCTCATCATAAAAACTTCTGTGCTTCAAAGTCACCATGAAGAAAGTGAAAAGACAATGCACAGAATGGGAGAAAATATTCACAGTGTACGTGTTGTATATAACTTGTCATCAGAAAATAGAAAACTCTTGCAACTCAACAAAAAGGCAAACAACCCGATTAAAAATGTGCGAAGCTGTTGCAACACACATATGAAAAACGCTCATTAATCATCAGAAAAGTGCAAATCAAAACCACAATGAGATACCATCTCACACGAGTCGGAAAGGCTACTATTAAAAAGTCAACAAATAACACGTGCTGGTGAGGTTGCAGAGAAAAGGGTACACTTACACATTTTTATAGAAATGTAAGTTATGAAAAGCAGTTTGGCAGTTTCTGAAAGAACTTCAAACACAGCTACCATCAACCCCCGCAATCCCATTATTGGGAATATACCCAAAGGAATAGAAATCATTCTGCTATAAAGACACACGGATGCTCATCACAGCACTATTCACCTAAATACCCATCAACAGTGGACTGGATAAAGAACGTGTGGTACATATGCACCATGGAATACTATGCAGCCATAAAAAAGAGTAAGATAAAATCCTCTGTAGCAACATGGATGGAGCTGGAGGCCACTATCCTTAGCAAACTAACACAGGAACAGAAATCCAAATACCACATGTTCTCACTTACAAGTGGGAGCTAAACACTGAGTACACTATAGACATGAAGAAGGAAACAACAGACACCAGGGCCTACATGACAGCAGAGGGTGGGAAGACGGTGAAGAAAAACTGCTATGCTTATTAATGGGTGATGAAATAATTTGTACACCAAATCCCCACGATGTGCAATTTACCTAGATAATAAACTTGTACATGTACCCCTGAAGGTAAAAGTTTTTTAAAAATGTGCAAAGGATTTGAATATATATTTCTCCAAAGAAGATATACAAATGATCAAAAAGCACAGGAAAAGATGCTCAACCATCATCAGTCATTCAGAGAAAGCAAATCAAAACCACAGTGAGACGCTTCTTCACACCCACTAGGATGGCTGTAATAAAAAATAAACATTGGCAAAGATGTGGAGAAACTGCAACTCTCATACGTTGCTGGGGAGAATACAGAATTGTGTAGTCACGGAGGAAAATAACTTGCTGGTTTCTCCAGAAGTTAAATATGGAATTACTATATGACCCAGCAACTCTACTTCTGCTTATAAAAGCCCAAGAGAATTGAAGGCAGGTGTTTAAACATGAGTGTTCATAAAGCACTATTCAGAACAGCTAAAAGGTGGAAACAATCCAAATGTTCATCCAGATGACTAGAACACAATGGGGAATATCTATACAATGGGATATTATTTAGCCAAGAAAAGGAATAACGTACTGATACATGGTACAATTTGGATACACCTTGAAAACATTTTGGTAAGTTCAAGTAAGCCATTCACAAAGAGCACATGTGATTCAGCTTATATGAGATGCCCAGGATAGGAAAATCCAGTAAGACTGAAAGTGTATTAGTAATTCCCAGGGACCAGAGAGCTAAGGCAGTAGGAGCAAAAACGCTAGTGGGCATGGGGTTTCTTTCTGAGGTAATGAAAGCCTTCTAAAATTAGATGGTCGTGATGGTTGCATATCCTCAGGAATATATATGCAGATCACTAAACTGTGTATTTTAAAGTATACAATTATAGTTTAAAAGCATATTTTAAAGCATGTAAAGTACATACTTTAAAAGTATATGTTTTGTGGTATGTAGATATCGCAGTAAAGTTGTTATTTTTAAAAACGGTTTGGGTCTTTTTGTGTTTGGTTGATGCGAGCTCAGAAAAATGGCCGACGAAGACTAGTGGAGAGAAGTATTTGAACGGGTGGGTACCAAAGAAGATAAATAGAGGATACTAGAGGAAACCCTATTTAACTGCAAAAAATAATAATAATAATACTTGAAGTAAAACATACATACTGGAAGTACACACAATGGTTAAGTGCCAGCCAATGAACTGTCATGAATTCAAGGCACCTAAGTTACAGCATCCAGGTTAAGAAACAGCAGGTCCATCATCTCCTGTACCCCTTTCTGCTGTCTGGCATGGTTCGGCTGTGTCCCGCCCAACCCTCACGTCGAACTGCAATCCCGGTGTTGAAGGAGGGGCCTGAGGGAGGTGACTGAATCGTGGGGGAGGTTTCTACTGGTTTAGCACCGCCCTCTAGCGCTGGTCCTACGATAGAGTTCTCACGCCATCTGGCTGTGGGGAAGCGTGTGGCGCCTCCCCCTTCTCTCTCTTCTTCCTGCTCCCCCATGTATAACGTGTCTGCTTTCCCTTTGCCTTCTGCCATGACCGTAAGTTTCCTGAAGCCTCCCCACAAGCAGAAGTCTGTCCGTCCTGCAGAACCACGCTATAAAGACATACCCGAGACTGGGTCATTTATGAAGAAGAGAGGTTTAACAGCACACGTGACAACGGGGCAACACACCGCCCGAATCTCCAACACCAAAGCTTGCCCATCTTTGAAATGTACGTGAATAAAAGCCGCAGGATGCGCTCTTGAGTGTGGCTCATTGCCATCAACAACGTCTAAGATTCATCCAAGTTTTTCCATATGGCTGAGAGTATTCACCCTCATGGAACAGAGCACGTAACCACAGGTTTCTTATCCAACTTACTGCCAGTATTTCCAGTTCTCAGAGGTTAGGACCACCTGCTGTGAATGCTTCAGTACCTGGCTCTTAGCAAACTCAGGCAGCTTCCTCTGTCAAATAGGCACCTCCAGGTGGAATTTCTGGGTTACACAATCTGCCAGAATCCATGAAAGCTGAACACACACACACACACACACACACACACAGTTTTCCAAAATGGCTGCAACAACTCACAAACTTTAACTTCCCTATTCAAGTTCTCAGGAGACTAAGTTTGTGTATAAATCACAGAAGGAAAAAGCGTATGTATTAAAAATAAGCAGCCCTCCCCCGACCCCAGGCCTCTCACCCTGCCCCCCCCCCAACACCACCAAAGAAATACAGAGTGTTCTCCGAAATCCAATCAGTGGTCTCAATAAACACGGAGACTTACGCCAGCTCTTCTACGTTGCCCGCTGGGTAGTTCAACGCATCACAGAGGGACCTGACGTCATCACGAGAGAGTTTCGTGAGGGTGAGGCTCAGGTATTTCAAATCTGGCTGATGAAAGAGCACTTCAAAGAGGTGACTACTCTGACCAGAAAAGGAAACATTATTTATCCTGCAAAAACAACAGTTTGGATGAGTTTCACCTAACGAGAACGCAGCCTCAACACCTGTGTCTGTCTCTAATCAACCCCATAAAGAACTCATTCTCCGATCTCACAGCCCAATGACGTGGCTCACCGGTGCTCAACGTGCCCGATTCTGCCCCTACAAGGGACCGCTATTTTGGGTATGTGGATAAGGGGAAGCTACCAGCCTCTAGAGGGTGGAGACCAGGGATGCATCTTAACATCCCACAACGCGCCAACAGCCCGTACGATGAAGAGCCATCTGCAACGAGATGTTTGTAAGTGCTGCGGCTGAGGAGCCGCCCTGGGCGTTCATTCTGTGCTTGCGCAGTTAGCCTCGACTGGAAGCCAGCGGTGAGATGAACGCGTTATCCCCGTGATATACTCGAATCAAGGCCGATCCTCGACTCACCCGAGCTTCTGAAGGCGACAGCTGGGGTGCCTCAGCTGGTTACACCAGGTCACGAAGGCCGGCTCGCTGAGGGTGCTGTCCTGCACCTGGACCTCTCTTAGGTACCCGTTGGTGGTGAACACAGAGCAGATGTGATGCCAGCAGATGAGGCTATAATCCGACCTGTGGGCAAGAAGAAAGCACGAGCTCTCCATGGGCACGCCGTGAACACAAGCCGTTCGTGACACACACAGGCGCCACCTTGTCTTCTCAAACAGAAGATGTCTGAGGCAGAGCCCCCTTTAGTCAGAAGGAACGGGATCCTTCAGATAAGCTCACCCCATGTTGGCAGTTCTCAACCTGCAGTGACGTTTCCCCCCAGGGGACATCTGGGGATGTCTAGAGGTCTTTTTGGACATTACAGCTTGTGGGAGAGGTGCTCCTGGCATCTAGTGAGTAGAGGCCAGGGATGCTTCTCAACATCCTACAATGCACAGGAGAGCAGTCCCAAAACATCACCAGTGCCAAGGCTGAGAAACCCTGACATCGTTTTTGTTTTTGTTTGACAAAGAGTCTTGCTCTTGTTACCCAGGCTAGAGTGCAACGGTACCATCTCGGCTCACTGCAACCTCCGCCTCCGGGGTTCAAATGTTTCTCCTGCCTCAGCCTCCCAAGTAGCTGGGATTACAGGTATGTGCTACCACGCCTGGCTAATTTTTATATCGTTAGTAGAGGCAGAGTTTCTCCATGTTGGCCAGGCTGGTCTCGAACTCCTGACCTAAGGTGATCCACCCGCCTTGGCCTCCCAAAGTGCTGGGTTACAGGCATGAGCCACTGCACCTGGGCTGCACGATTTTTTTAAAGTTTTCAAAGTTGATTTGCAGCTGAGAGGTCAAGACGCAGTGAGCGTGGTGCTGTAAGAATGATACCCATTATAAGCACTCATCAGCTAATATTGAGCAAGCAGGAAAGACTTCACACAGTTCCTCATATTCACTGCTCACAACGTGACTGTTACTAACTTTCCCACTTCTGTCATGGGGCAACTCCCGCCACGAAAGGGCAAGCAAGGCTCACAGACACAGTCACAGAGCTCCCAAAGGGTTGGGCCAGGATGTGAGCTGAGGTTTTCCTGATAGAAAAAGTGAGTTTCTACCCATGATCCTATACTCAACACTCCATCAGCAAAACCCACTTGGGAATACAGGTTCTGAAAGAGATAAAATGCCATTAGATGTACTCACACAGAGCTGTGTGTATCCTCTTTCTTAAAGATATTCTGGATGGAAAAGAAAGTTTCTTCAAGCTGGAGCAGTATTTTAAGCAGTAGGCAGAAACCACCAAGTCTGAGTTGTCGATGATATGAAAGCTACCTTCTTGGAGGAGGTTCACTGCCTGCCTCACAAAGGCAGGCTCCTGCATCTCAAAGAGACAGTAAAATATCGCCAAGGCATCCACCTGTCCCTGCAGATCCCCGCGCTCCCCTAAGCTCTTCAGGCACTGCTCAAATTGCTGCTTTATCTCTTGGGACAGTTGGAAGCCAAAAAACGCATTCAGTTTTTCTTGTTCCTTTTTTATTTAAAAGACCAATCAGAAAACACCCCAAAAAAATCCAATGTGGTCTCCTTGCTTTTTTAAAGTTGTTAACTAGCAGTTCCTCGACACTTCTAACAGCTGGGTGAGGATGGTCAAGGTGGCTCTTGAGCAGGTAGAACATGGCGGCACAGAACTCCTGGATACACACGTGGATGAACGCATAGGAGCTCGAGCGCTCCCCGAACTTCAGAAGAACCTTGGTGCCCAGCAACGCAGGGATGTCAGCATCCGCAATCCCGTGTCTCCTGAGGTCTTCGTCTCCAAACTCAAACGTATCGGTCCACATGCCCTCTGCAGCCAGGGCGCACAGGCCCTTCAGCTGGCGCTGGCCTTGCTCGGTCGGCCCCGCGGCATCCTCGGGCGTGAACAGGTTGAAGATGAAAGAGGCGTACACAGAGGTGGTGCTCTGGCAGGTCAGGGCCAGGTCTTTTCCTTTCTGCATCTCTTGCTTCAGAGCCGTACACAGGAGCCAGCAGAGGAGCGGGATTTGGCATATGGCAAACAGCTGCTGACTTTCTCTCACTAGACTGAAGGCTTCCATAGCTCTCCTCGGGTCTTGAAAGAAACAGCAAAAGTACACCAACCTGTCGCTCTCGTCGAATCCCCGGGGCTCATATATTTCTGAGATCACCACCCGATCCCGGAGCTCCTTCGGGCACGTGGGTTTGACGGCCACCAGCAGGGAGGCCTCCGGGAGCATCTTCTTCCTCAGCAAACTGCTCAGAACCACCTGCACCGGCCGCTTTTCCTTCCAGTCGCCACACAGATCCGAGTCGGGCTGGTTCACATCGGCCTCCAGCTGTTCGAAGCTGTCGATGATGAACAGGAGTCGTTCTGGCTGGGACATGATCTCTGTTACGGGAACGGCCGGGTCAGGCCACTCTCTGCAGATCAAGTCAGCCAAGCTCACCGCCGGCAACTCCCTCATTTCTCGGCAGCAGAAGTAGAACGCGTACAGGAACCTGTCCCGGTAGATCCTGCTGTCCGACCAGGCCCACATCAGCTTCATCAGGAGCGTGGTCTTCCCAATTCCTTGTGCTCCTTGAATGACCACTGTACGTGGGTGTTTCCCGGTTTCCTTGGAAGCAAAAGGCGGTCCAAATGGTCGCATTCTTCCTGTTTGACTTCCTGGTGAAAGTACCGGTGAATATCAGTGACAGACTTGCTGGACCATAAGTGGCTGAACTTCTTCTTTGCGTGATCCTGATAGGTCTTTGTGTACCCTGAGTCAGAGACGGCAAGAGGAGAAAAAAACCCCACAGAGTTAAACATTCCTGCATACACACTTTGTCCCTGACATTTTCCCCCTCTCAGAATGTATCTTTCCAGGGTCTACCCACTGTGGCCCCCAGGCCAAACCTGGTCAGTCTGCTCTTGTAAATAAAGTCTCATTAGCGCTCACGACACAGTTCACTGGTGTATGGGAACAGGTGCCTTCCTGATTCGATAGCAGAGCTGAGTAGCTGTGAGACACGGTACCACCCACAAAGCCTCAAACAAAAACCATGTGGTCATCTACACAAAAAGTTTGCCAAATGCTGCTTTCAACAGATACACACACACGTATTCATTGCTACTATAATGCCAAAATAGCTGGAATATAACTGTATGACTATCAAGACTGGTTAAATAATTTATGAAACCACGATTATACATATATTAAAAGTATGGAATAATCTCTTTATGTGGATAAAGAACAGGACAGTATCTACAGCACGTACTCATTTGTGTAAACAAGGGATTTGGAAACCGACACAGGCTTCACATGTAGGGACTAGGTCTCAAAGTCTGCCTAAGAAGGACCTGACCTAGGCAGTCGCCTCCAGCAGGGAGACAAGGCGTAGGAAGGTTAGAATGGCAGCTTGCATTCATTCTGACTTTATGCCAGTGAGCTTTCTTTCAATGGAAGAATGTTCAGAAGAAAAACCAAACGGGCTGGGCGCAGTGGCTCACGCCTGTAATCCTAGCACTTTGGGAGGCCGAGGCGGGCGGATCATGAGGTCAAGAGATCGAGACCATCCTGGTCAACATGGTGAAACCCCGTCTCTACTAAAAATACAAAAAAATTAGCTGGGCGTGGTGGCGCGCGCCTGTAGTCCCAGCTACTCGGGAGGCTGAGGCAGGACAATTGCTTGAACCCGGGCGGCGGAGGTTGCAGTGAGCTGAGGTTGCACCACTGCACTCCAGCCTGGCGCCTGGTGATGGAGTGAGACTCTTGTCTCAAAAAAAAAAAAAAAAAAAAACCAATCGAAAACCCAGCAAACATGATGACCAAGCCCTACACATCCCACAGTCCCTCACGGCTACGATCAAGGCACAGATTCAGCTCTGCGATTTGCACCCACTCTCATGACACTGGAGGCAAAGGGGAGTGGAGTCTACCTTCTGCCTGTGGAGAAGGAGAGTGGAGTCTACCGCCTGTCTTGCTGCCAGCTTCCATGAACGCAGACATGCTGGGCTTTTCTGTAACAGAAGCCTTGTCTCCAGTTGCTGTAGTTGGCCAGGCACGGTGGCTCATACCTGTAATCCTAGCACTTTGGGGGACTGAGGCAGGCGGATCACCCGAGGCTAGGAGACCAAGACCAGCCTGGCCAACATAGTGAAATCCCGCCTCTACTAAAAATGTAAAATTAGCTGGGCATGGTGGTACAGGCCTATAATCCCAGCTACTCAGCAGGCCAGGACAGAAGAATCGCTTAAACCCGGGAGGTGGAGGTTGCAGTGAGCCGAGATCGCACCACTGTACTCCAGCCTGGGCGACAGAACAAGACTGTCTCAAAAACAAAAACGAAAACCAATCGCTGTAGTCACTGATTGGAAGCAGCTGCAGCACTGGTGCGCTTCCTGATTTCTGAATCATAGCTGTCGTGGTGGATTTCTAAGCCACAGTTGTAACACTGGGCTTCCCATCTCCCACTTTCCTCACTGCAGGAGAGGTAGACGCTCCCTGGTGCCCCGGTTCTTCAAGTCATCTCTGCAGCACCAGCCTACAGCTTGATCCTTCAGGCCAGGCCCAAAGTTTCCGCAACACAAAACTCCCTTACAGTTACCTGTTCCTTGAATAACTTGTGTGATGTTGATATTCTCCAAGTGAGGAGTTGCTGATGGGCTAGAGATGTGGGGGGGCTGTTGTAGGCGGGAAATTTCCCCTATGCCCCTGCATAACTGTTATTGGATTTAACTGGATGGAGGTGAAAGACATAATGTAGTGCCTACAGACTGCTGATTGTGACGGTAGGTAATGCTACCTTAACTTACTGGGGAGAACAAGGGATTCCCCCAATCTTTGAGTCCCCTGAAGTTCCTAACTGGTGAAACTCCCACCTGACATTGGTGACGATCCCATTAGCATCTTAAGCTTAGTAAGTTATTTGCCCATTCCCCCGAGGCTTCCTACTTTGCTGGTCCTCTAAACTGTTCTGGAGATTTCTGTGACATGTCTGGTTACTGATTAACGGGAATTAAGTGGGTACAACCTCAACCCAACTGTGAAAAGAGATAAAAGGTGTAAGTACCTACCGGGAGATCTATCTTTACACCTGTTTACGTTTTATTTTAGCAATAGTCTAAAATATTTCCATGTGCAAAGAACGTTCTTCTTTATATAAATTACTTTTTCGAGACAGGGTCTGCTGTTACCCAGGCTGGAGTGCAGTGGTGCAAACACAGTTCAGTGCAGCCTCATCCTCCTGGGCTCAAGTGATCCTCCTGCCTCAGCTTCTGGTGCAGCTGAAATTGCAGGCGTATGACACCAAAACACTCTAGGAAACATGGAGGAATTTTAAAAATTTTGACTGGGGGCCAGGTGCAGTGGCTCATGCCTGTAATCCTAATACTTTGGGAGGCTGAGGCAGGTGAATCATCTGAGGTCAGCAGTTTGAGACCAGCCTGCCCAGCATGGCGAAACCCTGTCTCTACTAAAAATACAAAAACCAGCTGGGCGTGGTGGCAGGCGCCTATAATCCCAGCTACTCGGGAGGCTGAGGCAGGAGAACTGCTTGAACCCAAGGGACACAGGTTGCAGTGAGCCAAGATCGCACCACTGCACTCCAGCCTGGGTGAAAGAGCAAAACTCTGTCTCAAAAAAAATTGGACCGGGAAAGGTTTTTCCCAAGTAACGTTCCAAATCAAGGAAATGTGCAAGAAAGTCTAAGACTGCCAAAAATGGAAACTCTCAAATTATTTCAAACCCATTATTTTAATCCTCAATATTAAGAAAATTTCCCCCTAACTACTACCAGAAGCAATTCCTGTTTCACTGGAAACAAGACATTTCCAGATCCTCAGTGTATTCAATGTTTCATATTCAAAATCTGGCACTCAGAATTACCAGGCATACTAGCAGACTGAATGACAAAAGATAAAGAGTCTAATTTAAAAAAAAGAAAAGAAACAGTAGAACGAGACCTATAAATGTTAAAACCGTTACACAGATTTTAAAATAATTTAAAATGCTCAAAAAAATAGAAGATGGGATATTCAGGAAAAGAAGGAAATCTGTGAAAAAGGCAAACCGCATAAATAAAACGTGTTAACTCAATATAAGGAATCAGTAGACGGATGTGTTCACAGATGAGAAGCAGCTGAACAGGGCATCAGGGAATAAGAAAATTAGCTACGAAGACCTAGACTAAAGCACAGGGACAAAGACATAAGAATGTAGAGAAAGGACACATGGGACACAGGGTAAAGGCCTTGGCTGGGCACAGTGGCTCATGCCTGGAATCCCAGCACTGTGGGAGGCTGAGACGGGCATATCACCTGTGGTCAGGAGTTCAAGACCAGCCTGGTCAACATGGCGAAACCCTGTCTCTACTAGAAAAAATTAGCCAGGTGTGGTGGCACATGCCTGTAATTCCAGCTACTCGGGAGGCCGAGGCAGAAGAATCACTTGAACCCAGGAGATGAAGGCTGCAGTGAGCCAAAATCACACCACTGCACTCCAGCCTGGGCGAAAAGCGTCGCAAAAAAACCAACAAAAACGTCTAGGCCAGCATGGTGGCTCACACCTGTAATCCCACCACTTGTAGAGGCTGAGGCAGGTGGACCACCTGAGGTCAGGAGTTCAAGACCAGCCTGGCCAACATGGTGAAACCCCGTCTCTAGTAAAAATACAAAAATCACCCAGGCATGATGGTGGGTGTCTGTAATCCAGCTATCCAGCTACTCAGGAGGATGAGGCAGGAGAATCACTTGGACCCGGGAGGCGGAGATTGCAGTCAGCCAAGATCGTGCCACTGCACTCTAGCCTGGGCAACAGGGCCAGAGAAAAAAAAAGGCGTAGGCCAGCATCGTGGCTCATGCCTGTAATCCCAGCATTTTGTGAGGGCAAGGCAGGAGAACCACTTGAGCCCAGGAGTTATATTGCCCAGCCTGGGCAATATAACGAGAGCTTGTCTCTACGGAAATTTTTTTTCAAGTTAGCCAGGTATGCAATTAGCCAAGCATGGTGGCAGGGTGCCTGTAGTCCTAGCTACTTGGGAGGCTGAGGTGGGAGATCATTTGAGCCCAGGAGGCTGAGGCTGCAGTGAGCCGTGGTGGTACCACTGCACTCTACCCTGGGTGACAGAGCCAGACTCTATCTTCAACAAACAAGAAAGTCCAGGATGTGTAACTGGAGTCCCAGAAGAAGAGACAGAAGAATAGAGTACACAGACAATGGCTGAAATTGAGAACTGAAGAATGTTACTGAACCTCAGACACAGCAGGGCACGGTGGCTCACACCTGTAATCCCAGCACTTTGGGAGGCCGAAGCAGGAGAATCACGAGGTCAGGAGTTCCAGACCAGCCTGGCCAACATGGGGAAACCCTGTCTCTACTGAAAATACAAAAATTAGCTGGTCGTGGTGGCAGGTGCCTGTAATCCCAGCTATTCAGGAGGCTGATTCAGGAGAATCACTTGAACCCAGGAGGCAGAGATTGCAGTGGGTTGAGATGGCACCACTGCACTCCAGCCTGGGCGACAGAGCGAGGTTCTGTCTCAAAAACAAACAAACAAACAAACAGATGCAAGAATATCGAAGAGTCCAATCAGGAGGAAAACAAATCCACTACCAGGCACACTGCAGTAGGGACAGGTGAACAAAGACAAAGGAAAACAAGTCAACAGTAAGTCATACGAGCTATCTCCTGCCACTGATACTGCAAATGTGCAAAGTAACAGTTAACAATCCTTGTGATGGGATAAACACAGACATGACCCTAAAAGCCACACTGCTTACAGATCATAGCTTCTGACAGGAACTTCTGCTTGCAAACACACAATTACACCGGCCAACCTCTGTTCATTGCATCCTCTATGGCAGGTGTTAACTGCTTTTGCAAATAAGTCAAGGGCATGGTTCCTATGGCACAGCTTCACCTCAGAGAGTTTCTGGCTTGGCTACAAGTTCTCAGCTTAGGTGATCCAGATAAAGGGGCAATACAGGTTAGGACATGATAGCCACTGACATTTTATGCACATATAACCACCAGGTCTAAGGGAACGTTTCCTGCCTAAAAGGATAGTATTTTCAGGTCAGGCGTGGTGAATCATGCATGTAATCCCAGCACTTTGGGAGGCCAAGGTGGGTGGATCACCTGAGGTCAGGACTTCAACACCAGCCTGGCTAACATGGTGAAACCCCGGCTCCACTAAAAATATGAAAAATTAGCTGGGTGAGGTGGGGGGAGGCTGAAGCAGGAGAATCCCTTGAACCTGGGAGGTGGAGGTTGTAGTGAACCAAGATTGCACCACCGCACTCCAGCCTGGGCAACAAAGTGAGACTCCATCTCAAAAAAAAGATAATATTCTCCCATAGCACATTCTGGCATTCTGGCCCTGCTGTAGATAGGCAGAGATCGTTTACCAAAATTAGGACACAGTTTTGATTGTAAGAAGCCTTGCCTCTTCCCAGCCTCACTCACCTGTCCTCTCTCTCGTGACCTTCACACAGAGATCCTTTCTATCCAACTTTTGAAAGATTCTTAAGGTCAAGTTCCAAGCTTGCTGTTCGTCGTAGTGCTTAATCAAGAGGTTTGCAAGTTCTTCCCCGGGATGCTTTTTTGACTTCAGCCCAGGGAATTGGCTTGAGTTCAAGGTGCGAAGTCAGTTGCTTGAGATGTTCCTTAAATTTTCTGAACTCCTCCTTTTTGAGCTCCTCCAGATACCACATAAGGCCAAAATCAGAGAAGAAAGAGGCTGCCATCTTGTCCAAAGCAGAGATACCAGTCCTCAAAGAGACAGTGGCCAGGAGCAATAAATAAATAAAACCTGCAGAAAATTCAGGAAAGTGCCAAGTTATTATAAATAAATGGATCAAGATTACTGATTTCTTGTATGGTATCTTGCTAGTTTTGGGGGGGATGGGAATGAGGGCGGAAAGTTAGGTCCATCTCACCTTCTCATTGAAATGGTCATGAAAAGTCTCACTAATAGATGGGAGAATCATAGATAAAATAATCCAGATGAATAATCCTAACCTATAGTCACCTGACATATCTTCAAAATCCAAGCAAATATAGGCTTTACATTTTTTAGAAATCACATTCAAACGTAGAAATGACATTGTAGATCTAGAAATTACATTTTTACATTTAAATACAGAAATTACACTGTAAAGATGGAAATTACATTTTTATATTTAAATACAGAAATGACATTGTAAATATAGAAATTACACTGTAAATACAGAAATAACATTTTTACATTTAAATATAGAAAATTACTGTAAATATGGAAATTACATTTACAAATAGAAATTAAAGTGCAAATATAGAAACATTTTTACACGTAAATATAGAAATTACATTTTTCTCAGTAAACAATAGAGAAGGCATGCCCCACGAATGTAGTGAATTGATTTTGACAAAGGCGCAACGAAGGAGGACAGTCTCTTCAATTAATAGTACTGGAACAGCTGGAAGTCCCTCCCTGGCTCTCTTTCTCTTCCTCTGACTCTATTATGTGGGGGACATAGAGAGAAGGCAGCCGTGTACAATCCAGAAAGAGTCTGCACCAGGGGCGGACCCTGCTGGACCTTGATTTGAACTTCCAGCCTCCAGAACTATGAGGAAATAAATTTCTGTTGATAAGCCATGCAGTCTGAAGTATTTTGTGGTGAGCTATAGTACTGATCCCTGGATGCAGAGTCTTCATGTGTGGTATTTAGTTATGGTCACACTCAGGCAAGGGCCTGGAAGCATACACATACCCTAGTGGCAATCAGGACACCCAGTGTCCAGATCAGATCTTGGCTTCTAAGACCACTTCTTGACAATAGAAACCCAGAGCAGACTGAAAGAGCCCCCAATAGCTAAAGCTGTAACAACTTGAGCAAGAAGCACAAGAATTCCAAGTAGTTTATATGGATGGATTCTTCCCCTTTGAGGAAAAGCAGCCTAACTCCCCCACCTCTTAAGTGTCGTGTATTAGTCTGCTCTCATGTTGCTGATAAAGACATAACCCGAGACTGCGTAATTTATAAAGAAAAAAGTGGTTTAACGGACCCACAGTTTCATGTGGCTGGGGAGGCCTCACTATCATGGCAGAAAGCAAAAAGCACATCTTACATGGCGCAGACAAGAGAAAGAGGACGGAAGGGAAGGGGTTTCCCCTTATAAAACCATCAGGTCTCGTGAGACTTCTTCACTACCACGAGAACAGTATGGAGGAAACCACCTCATGACTCAATGACCTCCTACCAGGTCCCTCCCACAACATGTGGGAATTACGGGAGCTACAATTCAAGATGAGATTTGGGTGGAGACACAGCCAAACATTATCATGTGGGTTGTAGATCGGGACTTCTTTTTAAAGAATACAGTATAAAAAGGGGGTAGGGAGTAACTTCAGACTGGAGAAGCCAGCCAAACACCTAAGTTAGGAGATCCAGGCAAATGTGGGTGGGAAGGGATGGTGACAGCGTATGAAATGAGAAGGGCACCTTTCCTCCATGGTCTTCCTCCCCAGTCTCACCATGAGATAAACATCACATAAACCCAACATGAAGGGTGGCCCACAAATACCCGAGTAGTGTTTCTCAAAACTTTCAAGATCACTGAAAACACAGAAATCCTGAGACAGCGGTCCTAGTGTAGAGAAGCCAATGGAGACACAGCAACGAAACTTAATGGGGATCCCAGACGAGGTCTGGGCACATAAAGAGGAAATTGGGGGCTGGGATACAGTGGCTCATGCCTGTAATCCCAGCACTTGAGGAGGCCAAGGCGGGCCTCTACTGAAGTCAGGAGTTCAAGACCATCCTGGCTAACATGGTGAAACCCTGATTCTAGTAAAAATACAAAAAATTAGCCGGACATGGTGGCATGCACCTGTAGTCTCAGCTACTCGGGAGGCTGAGGCAGGAGAATCACTTGAACCTGGAAGACGGAGGTTGCAGTGAGCTGAGAGCTGCCACTGCACTCCAGCCTGGGTGACAGAGCAAGACTCTGTCTCAAAAAAATACACACAAACACACACCCCACCAAGGGTCAGCACCATAAGGAGAATTAGGTAAGTACATAATCATAGCAGAATACTTTATCAATTTGTTCCAATAATTAAATAAACAAGTTAAACAGAAAATAAAGGATTTAAACACAATGGATACATTTTACCTTGTGGACACAGATCTTTTCATCCAGTAACTGGAAAAAACACATTAAGATAGAGGAATCATCTACAAGTGTCGGCCATATACTGATCCTCAAGGCAAGTTTCAATATATTTCAAATAATATAAATTATACAAAATATTCTGATCATACTTTATGTCAGAAATTGACAATGAAATGAAGGATATTCCAGAATTAAGAAACAAAATTGTAAGAGACCGATAAAATATTGGATATAAGATTTTGAACTGAATATTAATGCTACATATAAAGCGAGTGAAATGCAGCTAAATCAGGACCTAGAAAGATGTGCTACTTCAAAGACATAAAAAAGGTGAAAAATTCATAAGCTAACTACACACTTAGTTAAAAAGCAAAACACACCAAAAGTAGAAAAAATAATCAATGAAATAAAAATTACAAGACTCAGTAAAAAGTAGATTCTTTGAAAATACAAACTTGATAACCCCCAACAAGTCTGATGAATGAGACATGAGCAACAAATACCAGGAACAGAAGAGGAGGCATCACTACATATCCTACAGATATCAAAAATAGAGACTATTAACATTTTTATGCCAATAAAACTGATAATTTTGTTCAAATATATAAATTCTTAGAAATTGACAACTTCCATCTATTTCATGTGTGTGAAGTTTTGAAAGCTTTTTTTTTTTTTTAAACCGGTGAAACTCTCCCCCAGAGAAGACTTCAGGCTCAAAATCTTCATCAGCAAATTATGTCAAAATTTAAATAAAAATTATTTTTCCAGAAACTATGAGAGAAAGAGAATGTGTGTGGGTGTACAAGTGGGGGCATTTGTGTGTATACATGTGAAAGTGAGAGAGCACGCACACACATTCTCAAACTGAGGCATAGGTTGGATAATGAAAACAGGTTTACATCATCCTCAGCAAACTAACACAGGAACAGAAAACCAAACACTGCATGTTCTCACTCATAAGTGGGAGCTGAACAATGAGAACACACGGACACAAGCAGAGGAATATCACACACTAGGGCCTGTGGGGGAGTGTGGGGGGGAAAGGGGAGGGAGAAGCATTAGGGCAAATACCTAATGCATACAGGGCTTAAAACCTAGATGATGGGTTGATGGGTGTAGCAAACCACCATGGCACATGTATACCTATGAAACAAACCTGCACATTCAGCAAATGTAATCCAGAACTTAAAGTAAAATTGTTTTTAAAAGTTTAGTGTATGAATTTGCATGTTCAGTCCACTTGTGAAAACAAATGCAAAAATTTTTTTAAATCTGTAAGGTCTGTACATTAAATAATATTGTTGTATAAATTTGTCTGTTTTCATAGTGTGATTATGAAAGAGCTTTTTCTTATTTTTAGAACATAAACCCTGAAGCATTTAGGGTAGAGTATGAGGTAAATTTGTATGTGTACAAATCTTGAACAGATCAGGAAAAACATCTAAGTGCAGAGAGACAGCAAATAAGGTAAACTTTTAACATTGGTGACCCTAATGATACATTCTTGTACCTGTACTCCAAGTGCAAAATCTCATCAATTTTTTTTCAATAGTGTACTAGTTTCCTTGGGCTGGCATGAGAACATACCACGAACTAGGTAGCTTAAAACAACAGAAACCCACCGTCTCATGGTTCTGGAGTCTAGCTGTCCAAAATCAGTGCTGGCAGAGTGGTACTCTCTGAAACCCAGGGGCACCCTTCCTTGCTTCTTCCTAGCTTCTGTGGTTTGCTGGCAATCTGTCATTCTTTGGTTTGCAGCTATGTAATTCCATTCTCTGACTTGTCACATTGCATTCTGTTTGTCTCTGTCTTCATGTGGCCATCTTTTTTTTTTTTTTTTTTTTTTTTTAATAGAATCTTGCTCTGTCACCCAGGCTGGAGTGCAGTGACTTGATCTCAGCTCACTGCAACCTCTGCCTCCCAGGTTCAAATGATTCTCCTGCCTCAGCCTCCTGAGTAGCTGGGATTACAGGCACCTGCCACCACACCCAGCAAATTTTTGTATTTTTAGTAGAGACCGGGTTTCACCATGCTGGCCAGGCTGGTCTCAAACTCTAACCTCAGGTGATCCACCCACCTCGGTCTCCCGAAGTGCTGGGGTTACAGACATGAGCCACCACACCCAGCCACATGTGGCCTTTTTCATATAAGGACACCCGTCATTAAGTTAGGGGGCCCACCCACTCCAGTATGACCTCAACTTAACTAATTACATCTGCCACAACCTTATTTTGTCACCCTATAAAGGGGTTAGGACTTTAGCTTTTTTTTTTTTAAGGGTTGAGACACAATTTAACCCTTAACAGTAAAAATCAATTTTTATTGATATAGAAATATATTCTCTCTATATACATTTATTTTATGGTCTAAACAAATGGTATAATTGGAGGAGGGGGATGAAAAGAGGTTGGCTAATGGATACCAAATTATACCTGGGGGGAGGAATGGGTGCTGGTGTTCTGTAGCACTGTAGATTGAATATGGTTAATGGTACCTTATTGCGTGTTTTCAGCAAGCTAGAGGAGAGGGTTTTTGCAACTTTTAGGTTCAGGGGTACATGTACATTGGTTCGTTATATAGGTAAAGTCGTGTCACAGGCGTTTGGTGTACAGAGTTTTTTCATCTCCCAGTTACGAAGCATCGTACCCGATAGCTGTGTTTTCCTGACCCTCTCCCTCCTCCCACCCGAGGAGAGGATTCTGAATGTTCCCAACACAAAGCAATGATACGTGTATGAGGAGATGGAGATGCGAATTACCCTGATTTGATGATACGTATACATGTACCAAAATACACCATTAGCGTGAGTCAACTAAGAAGGAAAGTGTGATTTTTTTTTTTAAGTCACATCCCGGAATTATAGTATCAAAGACGTTTCTGCCCTAGGTCAGAAGGCAAGCTCACAAGAGCAGAGTGGGCCTGGGTCTCACGGTTCTCGGGAAGTACCCCCCCTCACCTCGCCCCTGTCTCTGTGTTCTCCAGCTTCTCCCCACGTTTGTGTCAATATACGAAGACTCTAATAAGCACATTCCCACCCTCGAAGCTCCAAGGCCTCCATTCCTGACGGGTGTCATTTTCTTGGCATTTGTGTGTGACCCCCTCCCCCACCTCTCCTCCCCATTCTTCCCACAGGTCTCAGGCCCAGCTGAGAGGCAGCGTCTAAGTATTCAGGGCGTTCATCTACCCCGCTAACTGGAGAGACGGAAAACGCCGAGTAAATAGAATGGAGAGGCCTGGCCGCGGTGGATCCGGACCAAGAAAGGAGGCAGGGCGGAAGGGGAAAGAAAAGAAAGACCCAGAGTAACAAGGGGAATCAGCAGATAAAGAGGCGCACAGCCCAGCACGACGCGCTGACTCACCGCTCCACGCCTTCCTGGTCCTTAGTGATTGGCGGCTGCAAGAGGGCGGAAAAGATTCATGGCGCCATCTCGATTGGCCGACGAATTACTCGCTTCCGATTGGCTCAAGAGGGCTTTTGATGAACGCATCCAGAAAACATGTGAAATGAAACTGACGCCGCCCAGTGAGGAGGGGCTGCTCTAGAGCTGTGCTCCCAGTGTTCTACAGAGTGGGGGTTGTTTCAGGCTGAGGTTCTCATTTAGGATTCCCAGGGTTGCCGGCTGCAGGGATGTCTCCTCCAGTCTCTCCAAAATGGTTCATTTGGAGAGTGAGGGTGACTCTGTTCTTAATTTAAATGTTTAATTCCTACATGCTAAACTCCTGGAAGCAAGATAGATGTGGCTCAACAGCTTTCTGCATACACCTAATTTATTCCATCTCAGTGACAATATTCCCCACATCTAATAATACGAGAATATAATGTTGAAGATGTCGTGAGGCAACATCTTTTTGCCGTCACTAAACCTATCGTGCAAGAATGTTTTTTTCTTTTTTTTTTTAAGATAATGTCTCACTCTGTTGCCCAGGCTGGAGTGCAGTGACACGATCTCCACTCACTGCAACCTCCACCTCCCGGGTTCAAGTAATTCTCTTGCCTCAGCCTCCCGAGTAGCTGGAATTACAGGCATGCCCCACCACGCCCAGCTAATTTTTGCATTTTTAGTAGAGACAAGGTTTCACCATGTTGCCCAGGCTGGTCTCGAACTCCTGACCTCCAGTGATCCCAGCCGCCTCGGCCTCCCAAAGTGCTGGGATTACAAGTGTGAGCCACTGCGCCTGGCCTAAAAGAACTTAATGGATATCTGCTACGGTCTTGATGAGTATGCGGAACAGGTGCTAAGTTTTTCAGACACGAGGTCCATATTTCATCATTGGGCATGGTTTTCATTCTATTTCAGCTTCCCTACAATCATTATAGGCATCTCCTGAGTTCATCCCAAACCTCAGTGTTCTAGGAGCTATCCTTTTACAATCACAGTTTTACTTCCTCCTTATAAGATCCTCAGTTCAGTGTTATGATGACGATGATCCTGGTTATGAAATATGGAGTGTAGAGAACATCATGAAAAATGTAAGGAATTACTGTAATCATAACACAAGTCTCTCTGGTCCAGAACCTAGATTGGGCCATTTGTTGCCCTCTTTTGTGAAATGCCTTTTCACTGTTTTCCTTTTATTTCTATTGGTTGTTTTCTGCTTTTATTTGCATGAAGTACTTTGCATATTCTGAAAGAGTGGCTTGGTCAGTTATGTATGATGCATATATTTTCATGTATCTCATCCCAGTTTGTGGTTTGTAGTTTTTTTAATAAGGAACATTCACGTCGGCCAGGCATGGTGGCTCATGCCTATAATCCCAGCACTTTGGGAGGCCAAGGCGGGCGGATCACCTGAGGCTGGGAGTTCGAGACCAGCCTGACCAACATGAAGAAACCACCGTCTCTACTAAAAATACAAAAACTTAGCCCAGCATGGTGGTGCATGACTATAATCCCAGCTACTCGGGAGGCTGAGGCAGGAGAATCACTTGAACCTGGCAGGCAGAGGTTGCAGTAAGCTGATATTTTGCCATTGCACTCCAGCCTGGGTAAAAGAAAGAAACTCCATCTCAAAAAAAAAAAAAAAGGACCATTCATGGGACAGTTTTTATTTAAAATGAAATCAAATTGATCAAAATTTACTTTGTTTTATAAATTTGAGGTCTTGTTGACAAAAATCATTCCCTACTCCAACTCATGAAGATATCTAATATTGTCTTTTAAAATATGATAGAGTTTTGCATTTCACACAGAAGTATTAAGTCACTTGTAATTACTTTTCTCTAAGGCGGGGGAGAAGGGATCCATTATTTTTTCATTTAAATACAAATGGCGGCAGCTCCATTTAATGAATAGTTCAACAACTCCACGGCCCAGCAATCTGTTATAAACCACCTTTTCATGTTTGCCTACATCTGTTTCTGCGTTCTGTGTTTTGTGTCGCTGATTGACTTGTTCATCCACGTGCCAACAAGTCTTAATTATCATAGCTTTTTAATTAAATCTTTATAGTGTTGTTCCAGTTCAATCACCTTTCCTACCTCCACCTACCTGTGTGCTTCAGGAGTCTCTTGGCTTGTACTAGTTAGTCCCTTCTGTTTTCCACATACATTTAGGAATTACATTTTGAAATAAAAATTTCTATTGGGATTTTGTTGGCATTTCACTGAATATAAAGGTCTATTTGGGAGTATATTAACATCTTCATAATCATAATTCCTGTACAAGAACGTAACGTTATCCCTCATTTTTAAGGATCTTTATGTAAAACTGTATATCGCATTCAATAAGGTTTACATTCTCTTATAAGAATTATTTCTAGTTTATATTTTTCTTGGAACTGCACATGGCATCCTTTAAAATTTAAATTCCAATTAGTTTTTTTTTAGAGAAATACAGATATTTTTGTTGATTTATATTCACCAAAGCTGCTTTGAATCCTAACAATTTATCAATAGAATTAAGGGGAGAGAGTTTGCATGTATATTCAAATTATCTCAAATATGACAATTTTGCCTTTTTCAGATAGATCCCTTTTCTTGTCCCAGTGCATTGGGACACTATGTTGAAATAATAGTGGTGATGGAGGCCTTGTCTGTTTTGCGTCTTAATGTCAAGCGTATCCTTTCATCATTTTCCCATCCATTATGAGATTTTGGTTGCTTTTGCTTTTTTGGAACCCTTTGCTGGGTGAAGGAAATTCCTTTATTTCCTAATTTACAAAGATACATCTAAAAGCATGACTACATGTAGACTCTTTTATATTTCCCCTCTTGCACCTATTAAGATGCCGCTATTTTTCTTTAATCTGTTCAATATGAGTAGTTATATTTATCAGTCACACCCAGAGCATACTCCCTCGTGACTAAAGCAGATACCTGCGCATGGGAGTGAGTCATCAGTCATCGTTAAAGGTCTCCAGGTGATTCCGATAGTAGTTAAGCCGGGACCCCTGGGTGGAGGATCGAGGAAGTGCCTCTGCAAATTCTATCACCTGTTAAACATGCCTTTGGTTGCATTCATTCCACAAATATTTGTGGCTTCCCTCAGATTTGAAAAGATCCTTGCCAGGTGGTGATGTGGACTAAACAGCGTATTCCCCCTTATGGAGCTTATTGTATAGGTGGTTATCCCAAATTGAGGTTATTGGTGGAGAAGTTATTTCCTTCTGGCACTGCCCAAATCAATTGTTTTGGAGGTTCTTTGTTAGATGCCCCATGAGCTCCAACGTCATAAACCTGGTCTGGACTGTCTTCTAATCAGCAGACCCTGTTTAGTCCTGGGTGGAGAAAGACAATTGCGGCATGTGAGGTAGAAACACCCAGGTGCATCAGTATTTCCCTTCCATGGCAAAGGTCATCAAGAACCCACCTTAGCCAATAGAGAGAGGAATCAGCTGGCTAATCACGGGGCAGGCACAGCCTTTTTCTTCCCACTTCCGGGCTTGTTTGCTTTAGACCAGCTGGGGAGACCTGGTGTCAGTGTTGGTGAGTTACCTTTCTGGCCGATTTGCTTCTTTGGATTTTAAAGCCTTTTTTAGTACATTGTCACATTGGTTCTCTAGCTTTCTCTTTGGTTAGAAGCTGGAAATAATGTAGTGAGCAATAAAATGTCTGAAGTTACTATGGGCAAGCCAAGCTGTTTTACCTTTTTCAAATTTACATGGGTAAACCTGTGTCATCCTTTTTTTTTTTTTTTTTTTTGCAAACTTATTTAAGTTGACACATAAAATTGTATATATTGTCTGGCTCTGTCACCCAGGCTGGAGTGCAGTTGTGTGATCTTGGCTCGCTGCAACCTTCGCCTCCCAGGTTCAAGCGATTCTCCTGCCTCAGCCTCCCAATAGCTGGGATTACAGGTGCGCACCACCATGCCCAGCTACTTTTGTATTTTTCACTAAAGACGGGGTTTTTCCATGTTGGTCAGGCTGGTCTCAAACTCCCGACCTCGTGTGATCCTCCCACCTCAGCCTCCCAAAGTGCTGGGATTGCAGGCATGAGCCACTATGCCCAGCCGCATTTATTTTTAAGGAAGCTCTGAAGCAGAGTCACTAGGCATAAAGCTTATGGAATAGTCCTTGAATTATCCTATATAATAGTATAAAATCAGAAACACCTAAACACTGAGAAGGGCATGATAACGTATTTCTGGTGCATTATTATCAACCCACTTAAAAAACCATACCTTCAAGAACACAGCTCATACAACAGTGTTTAGGGAAATATGAACTGTTTGAGTCTAAAGGTATCTCCACTTTCTTAGACAAACATAGCACTAGAAGGAAATACAGTTGACTCCTGAACTCAGAAGCCTCTTAGAATAAGTATCAGTTACAAGGACAGGACTCGAAGAAAGGCAGCGGTGAAATCGAAGTCAAAGGAGGGAAGAGTTTGGGAATTTGGGGAAGGGTTGGACTTGCTGAGGTTTAACTTATTAATCCCTAATCAAATTGTGTTCACTTAGGGGGGAAAAACACCTAGACACATGATTTAAAAGAAGAAAACACTTGTGCTACACAGATGTGTGTGATAGATGTACAGCGCACCCTGAACAGCACAGGTTTGAACTGCACGGGTCCACTTATGTGAAGTTTCAAAACTACATTTATTGGAAAAGTTGGGGGGAGATGTATGACAACTTGTAGATGAACCAGGCAGTCTAGAAATACTTAAAAAAATGAAAGAGACGTTGTGAATGCATACAATATAGATGTTAGTCTACTTATGCATTCATTGACTATTTATTGATGAGGCTTCTGGCCAATATTAGGCTATAAGTAGTTAAGTGCTGGGGAAGTCAAAAGGTATACATGGGTTTTTGACTGCCCGGGGACTGCCACCACTGACTTCTGGGTCCAGGAGTCAGCTGTATTTCTCCCTCTAATATGTTTGTCTAAGAAGGTGGAGTTACCGCCAGGCTCCGTGGGTCACGTCTGTAATCTCAGCATTTTGGGAAGCTGAGGTAGGCAGATTACCTGAGGTTGGGAGTTCGAGACCAGCCAGACCAACATGGAGAAACCCCATCTCTACTTAAAACAAAAAATACAGAATTAGCCAGGCATTGGTGGTGCATGCCTGTAATCCCAGCTACTTGGGAGGCCAAGGCAGGAGAATCGCTTGAACCTGGGAGGCGGAGGTTGTGGTGAGCTGAGACTGTGCCATTTCACTCCAGTCTGGGCAACCAGTGAAACTCTGTCTCAACAACAACAAAAGTGGAGTTCCCTTTAGACTCAAACAGCTCATGTTTCCCTAAACATTGTTGTATGAGCTTTTTCTCGTGTTCTTTAATGTATGATTTTTAAGTGGGTTGATAATGCATAATAATGCCCTAGAAATATTTAATCATTTCCTTGTCAGGCTCAGGTGTTTCTGATTTTATAGTATTATGTAGGATAATTTAAGGAGTATTCCTTAAGCTTTATGCCTAGTGACTCTGCTTCATAGGTTCCTCAAAAAAAAAATGCAATGTTGAGTCAGTAAGTATGTGTGTATTAAAAACTCTTATGACTTACTTTTCCCAAAAGGCAAAACACTTTTTTATACCAACATTTCATGCACTCATCTGACCTCACTGTAATGCTTTTTTTTTTTTTTTTGAGACAGTCTCACTCTGTTGTCAGGCTGGAGTGTGATGGCACCATCTTGGCTCACTGCAACCTCCACCTCCGGGGTTCAAGCAATTCTCCTGCCTCAGCCTCCCGAGTAGCTGGGAGTACAGGTGCACACCACCACGCCCAGCTGATTTTTGTATTTTTAGTAGAGAGGGAGTTTCACCATGTTGGTCAGGCTGGTCTCTATCTCTTGACCTCATGATCCACCCACCTCGGCCTCCCAAAGTGCTGGGATAACTGGTGTGAGCCACCGCACCCGGCCTAGAGTTCTTAAATCAGTGATTACTTTAAAATCTTGTCTCTTTTTCTGTGTTATCTACACATTATTCTTCGAAGGTCAGACACATCTGTTTTTATGAAGCCCCAGACTCACTAAACATAAAGCTTATGGAACATTCCTTAAATTATCCTATGTAATAGTATAAAATCATAAAAAACTTAAGGGCATGATTAAATATTTCTTAAATATTAAGTCCCAGTCGTACCTTAAAAAGACTCTGTCTGGTGTTTGGTTCATCTTAGCAGCTTCCCTGCTGGTTTCTTTATGCACGACAACCTAGTTACAGTTGAGTGTCTAGTTAGGTTTACTTCGTGGTTGGAGATCGAGCAGTTTAGCTTCCAGCAGATACCTGCCATTCTCCAACATTCATTTACTCCCCCCAAAGGGACTGTTAATCCTTTGTTCTCTGTGTCAAAGCATTTGCCGTAAAACCACGGAAACGTTGGCCAATCCAGTCCACTCATGTCCGATCAGATCTTCTTCTCCATGTTTGTCATAAAATCTGAGTGAATGGGCTGGGCACGGTGGCTCACACCTGTAATCCCAGCCCTTTGGGAGGCCGAGGCGGGTGGATCACCTGAGGTCAGGAGTTCAAGACCAGCCTGGCCAACACGGTGAAAACCCATTTCTATTAAAAATAGATAAATCAGTTGGGTGTGGTGGCATGTACCTGTAATCCCAACTGCTCGGGGGGCTGAGGCAGGAGAATCATTTGAACCCAGGAGACAGAGGTTGCAGTGAGCTGAGATAGAGCCATTACACTCTAACCTGGGCAAAGAGAGTGAAACTCTGTTTCCAAAAAAAAAAAAAAAAAAAAAAAAATCTAAGTGAGTGCCTTAACTGTTGGGTCAAGGCTCTGGGATGAATTCTTCAGACAACTCTACAATCTCGCCTTCTCATGATATCAGGATTAGACTGACATTGAAACTTACAGGTATAGGAGGCTCAAGGGGTTTGGAAACTGGTCAAGGGGAAAGAGAACCAAGAGGTGGCAGACGTGCACATGTATTTTGGGGGTGGCATTTTCACAGGTTTGCATGTGGGGCACGTCCCTCACAGCAGGAGCCTGTCCAGGGGCTACAGTGTATGGGTCCCTACTCAAAAGGCGAGGAAGATGGGGAACCCCTGCAGAGGTGGGGTAGAATTGGAGAGGCAACCTACGTGTCTGTAGGCGATACCACTCAGCACAGTGGGGAGGAAGACCTCCTGGGTCCAGGAGCTCCAAAGGGCAGAGAAGCTTGCAGCTGGCACATGTTGGGAGCAGTTTTGTGAGGTATGCAAAGCAGGCAGGCTCTATGTGGCTAAAAATTCTGCTCATTTGGTCTGTGTTTAAAACAACTGGATGTATAAAAAACTTGAGTTTGAAGCCAGTGGGCTTTATGCAGTAACAGATTTCAGCCTGGAGTGAACAACTAACCTAGGGGCTGCCCTGGGCTTATTTATCTAGTAATGGGACAGAATAGAGTACATTGTGATTTAGATTTCTTTTCAGCAGCATACAAGACCACACATAGCCTATTTGCTTATTATAATAAGGGTTGCCTCTCCATTAGGAGACCTTATAGATATCCTATAGAGAGTCCTTATAGGTATCAATGACATACTTTCAAGGAATATAGTCATTGTAAATACTGCCGATTGCCGTACAGATTATTTTAGCATAGAGGAGTTTCATATACAACAGGATATCTTGTAAGAGACCCTAAGCATAGATTTCCAGTCTGCCCAGGGCTGACACCCACTTTCAAAAGAAACACTTTCCCTCCAAAGTTCCTGTATTACACTCAACTCCCAGCCTCATCAGGGATGGCCTTTACAAGAAGAATGTTCCCTTCTAACACAAGTGATGTTCTACCTTCATAGAACCTAGGAGTTTACCAAGATCAGTTCACAAGGTCATTGTCCTGGAAAGAACACGTTCAGACCTATTGTTGATGTCCTGTCAGAAGGGCGCTTCTGTCACACCGCAGGAGTTTTCTGTGATGTCAGCTTTGAAGGAATCGGCATTACGGTGTGGTCTGATTGCCTGATTCCACGTCTATTTTTTAGATCTCGGACTTCTTGTTCCTCAAAGTCCCTTCTCTGAAGTCTGCCTTCCCTGGAGAAGCAAGATGGCAACACCGGATTCTACCGACTTGGACCTGCTGTGGTATCTGGAGAGTCTTAGTGACAGGGAATTTCAGATTTTTAAGAATTATCTGCAGCGCATGATTTATGACTTAAACCTGCTGAAGGTTCCACAGATTGATTCAGAGACACCAAAGGAACAACTGGCTGCCTTGCTGGCGATCTCTTACGAGGGGCAGCACATATGGAATATGGTGTTCAGCATCTTTGAAAGGATGCATCAGACCCATCTTTGTCAGAGGATCACTGACAGACGAAACCGTGAGTGGGGTGCTGAGAAGGGTGGATAGAAATGGGGGGACACGTCACAGGAAGACTGGTGTTGGGCCTTTTTTGTTTGTTTTCCGGTAGGGTTTTGGGAAACAGGTGGTGTTGGATTACATGAATAACTTCTTGAGGGGTGGTTTCTAAAATTTTGGTGCGCTCACCACCTGAACAGTGTACACAGTACTCAGTGTGCAGTCTTCTACCCCTTACCCCCCTCACCCTTCCGCCAAGTCCCTGAAGTCCAGTGATTCATTCTTATGCCTTTGCGGTCTCACAGCTTAGCTCTCACTTAAGAAAACACACAATGTTTAGTTTTTCATTCCTGAATTATTTCACTTAGAATAATGGTCTCCAGTTCACCCAGGTTGCTGCATATGCCATTATTTCGTTTCTTTTTATGACTGATTAGTAGTCCTGTGCACACACGCATGCACACACTTGTGTGTGTTTGTGTGTGTGTGTGTGTGTGTGTGTGTGTGTAGTCACAGTTTCTTTATCCACTTGTTGATTGATGAGCATTTGGGCTGGTTCCATACTTTTGTAATTGTGAATTGTGCCACTATAAACGTGTATGCAAGTATCTTTTTCATATAATGACTTTTTCCTCTGGGTAGATACCAAGTAGTGGGATTTCTGGATCAAATGGTAGTTCTACTTTTGGTTCTTTAAGGAATCTCCACACTGTTTTTTCAGTGTGGTTTATGTTCTCATCAGCAGTGTAAAAGTGTTCCCTTTTGACCATATCCACTCTAACATCTATTTTTTATGTTTTATTTTTCATTATGGCTATTCTTGCAGGAGTAAGGTAGAATCATATTGTGGTTTAGATATGCATTTCCCTGATCATTAGTGATGTTGAGTATTTTTTCATATTTTTATTTTCTCAAGAACTATAGGATACCAGCCATTTGTATATCTTTTCAGAAGTGTCTATTCACGTCCTTCCTCTACTTTTTGATGGAGTTGATTAGCTTGGTGGTTTTGATACATGAGTTTTCCTTCCCTAATGAACCAGCCTTCAGACCTGGAAGTCACATGAGGACCGGGGATGGCTCGGATGTGGGTCACATCCTGTCTCGTGGCTTTCTGATTCTACCTTTATTTTCTGCTTTAAGCTAACCAGCTTATATGAAATTATCCAGCCAAAGGGTTAGACTCAAAGAAAGTACTTAGGCTAGAGCAGATTTCCCAGCATGGAGCTCTGTCCTAGAACCACAAGAGACAGCCACGGAAGCGTAGGGAGCTCTGTGTAAAGGTCACGGAGAGTGAGCGTCCCGGGTGCCTCCTAAGCAGATCGTCCTCATTGGCTCCTTCAGCCCCTTGCTGAAGGGACTGCTGTCCGTTAACTGGTCATACAGAGAAAAAGATTTCAGGTTCTCTCCAGTCGTAGATACGATCATGGATTCCTGTTGGAAAACTGAATACCTGAGGGGTTAAGACAACTTAGCAAGATCGTAAATCTAGTCTGAAGTCCCCCTCGGTGGCATAGCTGAGACTTGACCAAACTTGTCCACGTCACCTTATTTTGTAGTTGCTGTTCTCTTTGTTCAGGGCTTCAGCAGCCAGAAGCCATGTTTTCTAATTTGTCTCTAGTGATAAGAAAAAAAGAAGGATGAGGAAGGGGCTTTACTGGCAGAACCAGAAACAAGCCATGTGACTGTATTCTCTCCATGTGACTGACTTTTTTTTTTTTTTTTTTTTTTTTTTTTTTGAGACAGAGTCTCGCTCTGTCCCCCAGGCTGGAGTGCAGTGGTGTGATCTTGGCTCACTGCAACCTCTGCCTCCCGGGTTCAAGCAATTCTCCTGCCTCAGCCTCCTGAGTAGCTGGGATTACAGGTGTCTGCCACCGCACCTGGCTAATTTTTTGTATTTTTCATAGAGACAGGGTTTTACCATGTTGGCCAGGCTGGTCTCAACCTCCTGACGTCAGGTGATCTGCCCACCTCGGCCTCCCAAAGTGCTGAGATTACAGGCATGAGCCACCGAGCCTGGCTCTATCCATTCTTTATCTTCTCGGCATCTAGAAAGACAGGGACAAGCCAGGCAGGTACTGAAAATCTACAAAGTAGCTGCCAGCTCTAGGTAAAATATATGTTCAGGCTTACTACTGTCCCTGAGCTGGGCATATGGAGGATTTCAGGTTGTCTCAAGTCATAGCCTAAAACAAATAATTGACCATCTACTTAACTGCTGTTGGTTAATCGATCATGGTAGTGAGACTCCAGTGTTACCTGATGTTCTGATGCGATGAGAAACCAGAGGTCTGGAGTGTCTGCCTCTTGAACATTCAATTGTTGGCAACTATTTCAAATTTTAAAAATGGGTCATAATTTAAAACCATCTCATGGGCCAGGTCCAGGTTCGGTCCCAGATTTAAACCTCTGGCACAAAATGAGAAGTTACGGAGTTTGAAGCAGAATCAGGTGAGCCATAGGGAAACTGGGCTAGCATATCCCACTCACCCACCTTACTCGAAAGCCGAAAGCTGCTTTTTCATTTTTCACATCTTCTCGCATATAAATTCACAACCAGAAAAAAATATAATATATAGCGTACAGTATTCAAAGAATACAAAAAAAAAGAAGAAACTAAAGTCACCTGGAATCCCATGTCCTTGAGCTATAGCCAACATTAATAGCTATTGCCTTCAGGAACTTTCCAGTCAGACAGATACAAATGTGTAAAAATAAAGTCGGGCCTGGTGCAGTGGTTCATGCTTGTGCTTTGGGAGGCCGAGGCAGGCGGATTGCTTGAGGCCGGGAGTTCGAGACCAGCCTGGTCAACTTGGCGAGACCTCGAATTTACAAAAAAAAAAAAAAACAAAACAAAAACTAGCCAGGCATGGTGGCGCACGCCTGTAATCCCAGCTGCTTGGGAGGCTGAAGTGGAAGAATTGCTTGAACTCTGGAGGCTGAGACTGTAGTGAGACATGATCACGCCACTGCACTCCAGCCTGAATGACAAAGCAATATCTTTATCCAAAAAAAAAAAAAAGTCACACTCTATACTGTACTTAGGCCCGTTCTGATTTACCAAATTTCCACATAAGCATTTTCAGATAAGGTTAAAAACATCTTAAGCCGTCCCCATTCTGCGGCTCCTTCCGAAGGAGTAACAGTTTATGAGTTTTCATAGATATCCTTCCAAGGTTTTTACCAATGAGTTACATCAACATATCTAGATAGGAGAACAATTTGAATGGAAGAAGCAATCGCTAATGGAAAAAGAAGTGATACTGTAAGGGGGGCATAATCTATAAAAAGCTTCCAATGTGAAGTCCTGTTAGAGAACCTGGTGTGTTGTTTTTCCTTCAATGAGTCGGGGAATCACATCTACCTCACTCACACTGGCAGATGCTCCTCTCGGATGAAGAGCCCACTGTTTACCGCTGCTATTTGCTTGGGTTGACACATTCCATTTCCCTGAGGGTGAGGCCATAAGCCCAATGGAGTCAGTATTTTAATAACTCAAGAAACAAGGGTTCATTAAACTGGTCATTCCAACAAGTGGCAGATATGTACAATGAACAAGTCCAGAGACGTAATGTAAGCCGTAACGACTGTAGTTAATGAGGTCGTATTAGGGATTTCCGTTAAATAAGGGTCCTTCAGCTCTTCTAGTCACACACAGAAGTAACTGCGCAGTAATGCTAATTTGCTTCTCCCCGCTAGAGTAACTGTTTTATGATCTATACGTATCCCACAACACCGTGTTATAAACCTCAAATATCTGTGACAAATCTTGTTTTTAAAAGATATTTCAAACCACACCTTCAAAATGTAACTCGAATTAATATTTAACTCCTAAACAGCAGCTAGGTTATTAGTAGCAGTAGGTTGAGAATGTGACTTCTAAATTATTTTTATTTGAATGTTCAAACATAAAAGTTAACTGAAATGAGAGAAATTGTACTATAGAGCTTTAATTTTGGTGGGTACACATCAGGTATGTATGTTTATGTTCAAGCATGCAATGTGTAATAATCACACCATGTGAAACGGGGGATTTGCCCTTTCAAGCATTTATCCTTTGTGTTACAATCCAATTATACTTTTATTTTACAGTGTATAATTACTGACTATATGTCGCTCCGTGCTATCAAATACTGTCTTTTTTTTTTGTACTCATTAACCAACCCCACCTGCCCCCCCTCCCCCATCCCCTATTACCCTTCCAGACTCTGGTAACCAGACTTCCATCTCCGTGAGTTCAGTTGTTTTCGTGGTGTTTTAAGTTCCCACAAATAAGTGAAAACATGCGATGTTTGTCTTTCTGTGTGTGGCTTGTTTCACTTAAGGACCACCAATTCCAACTACGTTGTTACAAATGACAGGATCTCATACTTCTGGCCGAATAGTACTCCATCGTGTATATGTACCACGCTTTCTTTATCTGTTGATGGACACTACAGTTGCTTCCAAATCTTGGCTTTTGTGAAAACGGCTGCCACACACATGGTACCGCAGACATCTCTTTGATAGACTTATTTCCTTTCTCTTGGGTATATACTCAGCAGTGGGATTGCTGGGTCTTATGGTAGCTCTATTCTTGGGTTTCTGAGGAACCTCTAAACTGATCTCCGCAGTGGTTTTACTAATTTACATTCCCATCAAGAGTATATGAGGGTTCCATACTTACCTGGCAGGGGAGATACCATGATCACGAAGGTGGTTTTCCCAGAGCGAGGCTTATCCATTGCACTCCGTATGTGCTGACCCCTGCAATTTCCCCAAATGTGGCAAACTCCGCTGCATAATTTGTGGTAGTGGGTGACTGCATTCACGCTTTCCCCTGGATAAAGAAAAAAAATTTTTTTTTAATGTGTATGAGGGTTCCCTTTTCTCTACATCCTCTCCAGCATTTGTTATTGTGTGTCTTTTGGATATAAGTTATTTTAACCAGGGTGAGATGATCTGTCATTGAGCTCTGATGTGCATGTCTCTGATCAATAATGTTGAGCACCTTTTCATATCCTGTCTGCCTTGTATATCTTCTTTTGAAAAATGTTCAACTCTTGTGCACATTTTTGATCAGATTATTAGGCTTGTTCCTACACAGCTGTTCGAGCTCCTTCTGCCTTCTGGCTATCGACCCCTTTTCAGACGGGGTAGTCTCCAGATATTCTCTCCCATCTGTGGGTTGTCTCTTCACTTTGTTGATTGTATATTTTGCTGTGCAGAAGCTTCTTGATGTGATCCCATTTGTCCATTTTTGCTTTGATTGCCTGTGCTTGTGGGGTATTGCTCAAGAACTTTTTGCCCAGAACAATGTCCTGGAGAGTTTCCCCAGTGTTTCCTTGTAATAGTTTCATAGTTTGAGGTCTTGCCTTTAAGTCTGTGATCCATTTTGGTCTGACTTTTTTATATGGCAAGAGATAGGGGATCTAATTTCATTCTTCACATGAATATTTAGCTTGGCATCTTTGTCAGATGAGTTCACCGTTAATGTGTGGGGTTTTTCTGTGTTCTCTATTGTGTTCCATTCATCTATGTGTCTGTTTTTATGCCAGCACTACGCCATTTTGATTATTTTAGCTATGAGGTATAATTTGAAGTCAGGTAATGTGATTCCTCCAGTTTTGTTCTTTCGCTTAGGATACTTTTGGTTATTCTGGATATTTTATGGTGCCGTATAAATTTTAGAATTGTTCCGCCCATTTCTGTGAAGAATGTCGTTGGTATTTTGATAGGGACTGAGTTGAATCTGGAAATTGTTTTGGGTAGTCTAAACATTAACACTTGGTTATTTTAATCCATCATCTGCAGTATCTTTCCACTTCTTGGTGTCCTCTACAATATATTTCATCAGTGTTTTTATAGCTTTCCTTAGAGATCTTCCACTTCTTTGGGTAAGTTAAATTTTAGGTATTTAATTTTATTTGTAGCTATTGTAAATGGGATTACTTTGATTTTTTTTTCCCCCCAGATTGTTCACTTTTGGTGTATACAAATGCTGAGAGAGAGAGTGTGTGTGTGTGTGTGTGTGTGTATTCTATGTATCCTGAAACTTTATTGAATGTTTATCAGTTCCATAGGGTATGTGTGTGGCAGGCGGTGGGGGGGGGTATGTTTAGATTTTTCCCAAATATAAGATCATATCACCTGTAATCAAGGATAATTGAGCTTCTTCTATTCCAATTTGGATGCCCTTTATTTCTTTCTCTTGTCTGATTTTTCTAGCTAGTACTTCTAGTACTACATTGAATAAAGGTAGTGACAATGGATATCCTTGTCACGTGTTCAATCTTAGAGGAAAGGCTTTCAGCTTTTTCCCATATGGTCTGATACTTGCTGTGGGTCTGTCAGTCGGCTTTTATTATGAAATATGTTTCTTCTATACCCAGTTTTTTTTTTTTTGTACATTAGGTTCTGGGGTACACGTGCAGATCATGCAGGATTATTGCATATGTACATACATGGCAAGGTGGTTTGTGGCCTTCATCCCCCTCCCATCACCTATATCTGATATTTCTCCCCACGTTATCCTTCCCATCCCCCCCACTCCCCAATGTCCCTCCCCTAGACCCCCACCCAACTGACCTCATTGTGTGATGCTCCCGTCCCTGTGTCCATGTGTTCTCACTGTTCAACACCTGCCTATGAGTGAGAACATGCAGCGTTTGGTTTTCTGTTCTTGTGTCAGTTTGCTGAGAATGGTGGTTTCCAGATTTATCCACGTCCCTACGAAGGACATGAACTCACCGTTTTTTTATGGCTCCATAGTATTCCATGGTGTATATGTGCCACATTTTCCTTGTCCAGTCTATCATCGATGGGCATTCGGGTTGGTTCCAGGTCTTTGCTATTGTCAGCCACTGCACCTGGCCATCCTCTACCATTTTAATATGTTTTCAACATGCCTTTGACTTTCAGGGGACTTTCACAGGTAGGAACCTTAACAAGTGGAACATTTCGCAAGGTTGTTGCCTGAAATAACAGTAGAAAATCCGCATTATGAACTTGAAAATAAGGAGATTTTGGGGGGAGAATAAAGTTGTGTCCTAGTCGTGCTGGTGGTGGTGGTTTTGCTCGTCATAAAAGGTGTCAAGGAAGAAATGCACTAAAGAATAAACTTAAGGTCTTAAACTAAGTTTATAGAAAATACAAAGGTCCTTGACAGACTTTTCCGACCACAAAGCGTTCTCAAGCAAGAGCTTCAGGGTCATAGGATAGTTCTATTTTAAATTGTTTGAGGAAGCCCTGCATCATTTTTCATAATTACTGCTCTAATTGACAGCCCACAAACCGTGCACAAGGCTTTCGTTTTCTCCACTTCTTCACCCACACTTACCTTTGTTGTCTTGATAGTTTCCATTCTAACAGGTGTGAAGTGAAGATCTCATTGTGATTTTTTTATCTGCATTTCTGATTCGTGATGTTGAACACCTTTTCATCCCCTCTCCTTTTGGACCTGTAATTACATGTATTTTACACTCGCCCTTGGATAGAATATCGCAGTTCTCCGATGGCCTGATTGGTTTTGTGATTGTTTTTCCTCTGTGCTTGTTAGGCCAGTGCTATGTTTCCTCATCCTTTCTTCTGCTGTGTGCCATGTGCCATTCAGCCATTCCAGTGAATTCTTTGTTTTGCAGAGTGAGTATTTAAAGTTACGGAGCGTCCATCTGATTCGTATACTCTACCTACATAATATATGGGTCTATATATGTAATATATTAAGAAACTTAGAAAATTCTTCCTAATTCCAAAAGCTGGGTCGTATGTACATATGCTTCTATTTTGTTTTTTAAATTTTGCTTTTGACAAATAGCTATGCATAGTTATAGGGGACAGTGTGATGTTTTGATATTCTTCCATCGTGGTATGTTGACATGAAGCTAACAAATCCCTTATCTCATATTCTCTTACGTGTTTGTGTATATATGTGTGCGTGTGTGTATATGTGTATCTGTGTGTGTGTCTGTGTGTGTGTATATGTGTGTGCCTATGTGTGTACGTGTGCATGTATGTGTATATGCGTATGTGTGCATATGTGTGTGTGTGTATATACATATATATATACAAAATTCTAAACTGGAAAGTCTCTGTATGGCAAAGGAGATGAGTGAAGAGGCCCATGGGTGAGGAGAAAATATATTTGTAAACTATTTTTATATGGAGCTAATATCCAAAATATGTAAGGAATTCAATAACAAGAAAATAGATAACCTAATCAATAAATTGGCAAAAAAAAACCCCACCCTAAATAGACATCTTCCAAAGATTTTTTTTATTATGAATCATAGTTCATAATCAAAAACGATACTCATGATCGTCATCATGGTTTTCTGCTTTTTTGAACCGGAATTTTTTACTGTTTACTGAACATGGTATATAAAAACAGTAAGGAGAATGCCCTGCGTCTGCCAGGTTGTTCAGATGTGCTAAATCGTGCCTGGGCAGCCATGGAAGTCTCGAGGGTGGGATCAGCCCCTTCCATGCATCAGGCTCATCTCCACTGGGGAGGGCCAGTGTGTCACATTCCAGTGCATTCAGGTCCAGCACGCCAGCCCTGCTGCCGCTGTAAATCCGTGACTAGCTTTTATTTATCCCATCAACATTCTTCCACACCGCTGCTCTCCCTCTTCTGCCTGCCCTTGCCCCAGGGATAGAAACATTTTCAGGTATCTGCTCACTAAAGAATTCATTCCCCCTCTGGGGGACTCACTTACTTAGACTCAGTTCTGTATCATACCTCTGTGATAGCTTTCTACTTACGTCTTACTATTTTTTGTTTTGTTTTTGTTTTTGCAGTGTGTCACCTTGTATATTCTCAAGGAATAAAACTCCCTTTACAATAAATTTTTTTAAATATATTTTATTGCACTTTAGGTTCTGGGGTCCATGTGCAAATCATGCAGTATTGTTGCATAGGTACACACATGGCAATGTGGCTTGCTGCCTCCATCTCCCCCGTCACTTACATCTGGCATTTCTCCACATGTTATCCCTCCCCCAATGCCCTACCCACCCCCCGCTGTCCCTCCCCATTCCCCCCCCAGCAGACCCCTACAATAAATTTTAACTTTATTCCATATATCATTTCATTTATCTTAAGTAGTTCATTAAATGGTCAGGATTTAAATAATGATATGCATAAACCAGAAAATAGAAGGAAAGTGGACGTGCACCTGATGACTGACGGGCAAAAATGTAACAGGTTAGCTGCTTCGAGCTGAATACATGCCAGGAAACAGTCCCTGAACTCAAGTTATTCCCTCAAAGGAAAAGCTGGGTGTGAAACTAACCATTATAACTGAAGGCTACAGAAAATGCTATGGAACCCCCAAAAATGAAGAAATATGTCCCCGATGCCAAGTAAATGAGAGGGGGTGCCCTTGGATAAAGAGCAATGCCAAAACAGACGTCGATTTTCCATTGTATGGGTGAATAGGTTTAAAGCAACATGGGCTGGGTGCGGTGCCTCATGCCTGGAATCGCAGCACATTGGGAGGCCAAGGCAGGTGGATCACCTGAGGCCAGGAGTTTGAGACCGGCCTGGCCAACATGGTAAAACCCCATCTCTACTAAAAATAGAAAAAAATTAGTTGGGCGTGTTGGTGCGTGCCTGTAATCCTAGCTACTTGGGAGGCTGAGGCAGGAGAATCACTTGAACCCGAGAGGTGGAGGCTGCAGTGAGCCGAGACTGCACCACTGCACTCCAGCCTGGGCGATGGAGTGAGACTGCCTGAAAAACAAATGAAGCCATATGGTAGTGAATATCCTTGTACCTATACTTTTGCGATGAGCAGTAGTAAGTAAAAATTTCTAGCATAATTTTCCTGTAGACATGAAAACAAGGTAAAGCTGATTTCACATCTTAAACTTTTATCTTTGCGTTTCTTTCCGCCCTATACTCGCTGACTTAGGCAACATGGAGGCATGCAAAGCTCTCATGAGGAGAAAATTCACGCTGCAATGGGAAAATCACACTTTGGGAGAATTTCATTATAAATTTTTCTGTGACGTTGCAGCGGATGTGTTCTACGTAATTCACTTAGCCTATGATCCTACCAGCTGTTACTCAGCAAGGGATCTCAATGTGTTCCTGATGGGAGAGACGGCATCTGGCAAAACGATGATTCTAAGAATGGCAGTGACACGGTGGCTCAATGGTGACATGTGGCACCACACGATCTCATACATTGTTCCCCCTCACTGCTCACGAAATAAACCAGATGACCAACATCAGCTTGGCCGAGCTGATCGCCAAGGACTGGCCTGACCGCCAGGCTCCCGTCGCAGATATCCTGTCCGATCCCGGGAAAGTCCTTTTTATCCTCGAGGACTTGGACAACGTAAGATTCCAGTTAAATGTCGATGAACGTGCTTTGTGCAGTGACAGCACTCGGAGGCTTCCAGTTCCAATTCTCCTGGTCAGTTTGCTGAAGAGAAGAATGGCTCCAGGTTGCTGGTTCCTCATCTCCTCCAGGTTCACGAATGAGGATGTCATAAACATGTTCTGGAAAAGCACGGATATCTTCACGACCTTGCATCTCTGTAACGGTAAGAGGGAGGTATATTTTAACTCTTTCTTTAATGACCGCCAGAGGGCTTCGGCAGCCCTGCGACTTGTTCATGACAACGAAATGCTTGCAACTCTGTGCCGAGTCCCCATCTTATGCTGGATCGCCTGCTCTGCCCTGAATCAGCAGAGGGACAAGGACGAGCAGGACCTCGAACTCTGCTTTCAAACTCCCACGGATCTACATGCCCACTTTCTTGCCGGTGCGTTGACATCAGAGGCTGGACTTACTGCCAATCAGTATCACCTAAATCTCCTCAAACGTCTGTGTTCGCTGGCAGCGGGAGGACTGTTTAAAAACACCCTAAATTTCAGTGGGGAAGACTTCAGGTGTGTGGGGCTTACTGAGGCCGATGTCTCCGTGTTGCAGAACCTGAATATTCTCTTGCCAAGCAGCACTCGTAAAGACTGTTGCAAATTCATCCACCTCATCCTCCAGGAGTTCTGTGCGGCCATCGCGTATCTGATGTCACTACCTCACTGCCAGCTCCCCCTCGGGCATGAGCAGGAATAAAGAGAAGAGAGAACAATATTGTGACTTCAGTCAAGTGTTTGCTTTCATTTATGGCCTTCTAAATGAAAACAGGAGAAAGATTCTGGAGACATCCTTCGGCTTCCAGCTACCGACGGTAGACACTTTCAGGCAGTACTCGGTGGCATACATGAAACACTGGGGCCGAGACACGGAAAAGCTGACGCACCATGTATCTTTGTTTTACTGTCTCTTTGAGAATCGGGAAGAAGAATTTGTTAAAATGACTGTGGACCCTTTGCAAGAGGTTACCGTTTACCTTCAAACCAACAAGGATATGATGGTCTCATTATACTGTCTGGAGCACTGCCATCATATGCAGACGCTTAAGTTGAGTGTTCAATGCATCTTTGAAGGCAAACAGCCAGCTGTGAGGCCAACTGCTAGGTGAGTCTTAAAAAAAAAATCCTCTTTCCTGTTTTGCTAAGACCTGCCCATAATTCTAGAGCTGGTTGACCAGAACAAGACAAACTCAGGGCCATAAAAAACTTGATTTCCAATCTAGCATCTAATTAGACCAGTGAGTTCAGTGTCTCTGCTTCTGCTTAAACTCAAAGTTTGAGTTAAAGCTCAGCACTGTTGACCCCTTCGGCCAACCCATTCTTTATGGTGAGGGTCTATCTTGTGTGTTGTAAGTGGTTTAGCAGTATCTCTGGTCTCTCCTTTGGCCAGTAGCATTTCCTTTTCTCCAGTTGTGACAGCAACAAAAATCTTTAGACATAGCCAAATGTCTGCTGGAGGGCAGAACTGCCTCGTTGTGAACCAGTGGTTTGACCTAATTTCTTCAGATCTGTTGTATAGATTAAAAAGAAATAAACCTTGTACTGTTACATTACAGGAGTGTTCATGATAGCACAAAACGTGTCATATGTATTTTTAATATGATGTTTTAAAATATTTGATCTCACATTTAAAGGCCCTGCCCTCGCTGTATCTTAGTTACCTGAATATGGAGTCACCAGCTACTTCAGTGGGTCTGAGTATTGAGTTTTCATGGCTGACCCTACTTTATTCCTGCCTCCTGGTATCAAGTCTGAGTGAGACAACAGGCACTCTCAAAAGATACTTTAATATACATGTTTCTTAAATTGCTGGAGTTGAATCGATTCTATTGGAACACTCAATTTGTCTTCCATGTAGTCAGATGAAGAGCCTGGTCTACTGGAGAGACATCTGCTCTCTTCTCGCACAATGGAGAACCTCCAGGAGCTGCATCTTTTTGACAGTGACCTTAACAATCTTTCAGAAAGGATCCTGTCTAGAGCCCTGGAGCATCCTAACTGTCAACTTCGCACACTCAGGTAAGTACTGTATCAACCGCTGCCTTAGAGGCTCCCCCAGATATAACAGTGATCTCTTTTTCTTCGCTGGGAGAAGACAATATACAAAACCTACTTTCAGGTCAGGCTCATCAGGGCCAAGGCTCCTTCTGTACTTGTCTTCCATCTTTAGTGTGTCTGTGATAAAGATGACCTTGAGCCACAATGACACTGAGGTCCCAGCCAACATGGCTGCCTTCAAGGCAGGAAGCAACAGAAGGGAGAAGGAAAGGTTTATCTCTAAGCTTCAGGAGCTTCCTTGAGGGAGCCTTTCCAAAACTTCTGCTTGCATCTCTTTGGCCTGTTTATCTTGTCCTCACACAGCCTCATATAACTGCAAAGGGGGACTGGGAAAGTAGTCTCTTGCAATCAGGAAGAGATAGTAACAACTGGAGTTATCCTAAGGAAGAAGGCAGAAATGGGTCAGTGTAGGAGGCTAGCAGTTTCTTTCCTAGGAATGCGTTAGAATCGGGTGAAAAGCGGATGCACTTGCCTAAACACTCATTGGGATAATTAGTATTTATCTGAGTTTACAGTAGCTCTACAGGGAATGTCACTAAATTATTCAGCACACATCAACATATATGATGTTCTTAGGAATCTGGAAACCCAAGAGTTAGCTTTATTTTCTTTCAAGAAGAATGCCTACTTGGAAGTGCTAGTCTAAGCACTTGGGATATATCAAAGGGGAAAAAAGACAAATGTCCTTGCTTGGCTATCTGATGAGACAGAATATAGGAAAACATAATAAGTGCATGCATTTTAAAGTATTTTAGGGTAAGAGCATTATGGGGAAAAGAACGGCAAGGAAAGGTGCCTAAGTGGGTATTTGGGGGTGTGGAAGGGTATAGGCTGTAGTAATAAGTTCCACAGAGAAAGTGAGATTTGAACAAAGACTTGAATGAGGTGAAAGAATGAGTCAAAAGAAACAACTGTTGCTCGTCCCCTGGGGTGGGAGAGATCCGTGAAACAAAGGCTTTGTGTTCAGAGACCTACATGGTTAGACCAGTGTGAGAGGAAGTGTGTCAGGGAAATGGCTCAGAGGAGTGTATGGCAAGATCACGATGTTGGAAGCCAGTGTCGGGACTGGGTTTTCTGGAGTGAGGTGAGGAGTTTTGAGGCGTTTTGAGCAGAGATGCCATAATTTAGCTTGCATTTTAAGAGACTCATTCTGGATACTGTGTTTAAAAATGGCCAATCAGGGAGCAAGGGCAGAATCTGAAAGCTCAGAGGAGGCTCTTTCTTGGTGTTTCCCAGGTGAAAATCAGTGGTGCTTCTCAGGATGTGAGATGGTTTTGTATGTGGTGTGAAGAAGGCGTTCAGTTTGTCTTCTGCATATGGCTAGTCGGTTATCCCAGCGCCATTTATGGAAAGGGAGCCCTTTCTCCATTGCGTGTTTTTGTAGCTTTGTTGAAGATCAGACGGTTGTAGTTGTGTGCCCTCGTTTCTGGATCTGCATGCTGTTCCATTGGTCTCTGTGTTTGTGTCCAGTGCTATGCTGTGTTGGTTACCATAGCCTATGGGACAGCTGGAAATCGAGTAGTGTGAAGCCTCCAGCTTTGGTTTTTTTGCTTAGGATCGCTTTGGCTATTGGGGCTCTCTTTTGGTTCTATATGAAATTTAAAATAGTTTTTTTCTAGTTCTGTGAAGAATGCCATTGGTAATTTGATAGGAATAGGGTTAAATCTGTAAATTGCTTTGGGCAATATGGCCATTTTAAAATATTGATTCTTCCATCCATAAGCATGGAATATTTTTTTCCATTTGTTTGTGTCCTCTGATCTCCTTGAGCAGCGTTTTGTAATTCTCCTTTTGAGATCTTGTCCCTCTCTGGTTAGCCGTATTCCTAGGTATTCTTCGTGAGGCAACTGTGGGATGGGATTACATTCCCGATTTGGCTGTCAGCTTCACTGTCATTACTGTATAGGCATGCTAGTGTTTTTTGTGCATTGATTTTATTTTTCTCTTTTTGTATCCTGACACTTTTGTAGTTTATTAGCTGAAGAAGCTTTGGGGCCAAGACTAACGGGTTTTCTATATGTGGAATCACGTCATGTGCAAACAGGGATCGTTTTACTTCTGCTCTTCCTATTTGGATGCCATTTATTTCTTTCTCTTGCCTGATTGCTCTGGCTAGGACTGCTGAAACTGAATAATTTACATGTGCTTGACCCTGTGGCCATACCAGCCACCAGCATATTACGGCTTTCGCTCTCAGTATAGAAAAGCATGATTAAATTTACACATGTGGATGTACGTTTTCTTAGTATCCCACTCGTGGGTTCCGCTTAAGAAAATCAGTAAGGTGAACACACAATAAAGACCCAGGGATTATTACTTCATGGTCAACAGCCTGACCTTGGAATTAGCAATAGTCTTTGGACCTGACTAGAAATTTAAGATAGAGAGCAATTTGTGAGGACGTAATCCACGCCAAGAATCTTTATTCTAGAATGAAGTGAGGCAGGCAGGAGAAATCGTGGAGATGTTCAGACCTTTCCTGGCCCTTTCCTGCTACTTTGTCTTCTGCAGATTGTCCTATGTCTCGACGGGCACTGGGTTTGAGGACTTACTCAGCGCTGTGGCTTTTAACCGGAGCCTGACCTGCCTGAGCCTCAATTGTATGTCCATTTCCCTAAACATGTTTTCACTTCTGCATGAGATCCTGACTGAGCCCACATGCCAAATAACTCATCTGAGGTGAGTCACTGCTCGGCTGAAAGTTCATTGCATATGAGGGAAATGGCTGGTGTTGGCGTGTAGAGGTGCCCTTTCGATAACACTACCTGCTACCTACCTTTGAGGCCACTCCTTCTTCAAAGGTTTTTAGCACATGGTTTATTTCTTCCTCACCAACATGATTCCTGACTTTTGATTTCAATTTCTGCATTGATGTTTTATATAACATGGGTTCTCCCTTGACTAATATTTCTCTAATGATCTAATTCCTCTGGTCATTCTTGAAGTACAGACGACTCGTGAAACCCTAAAACACTGTCCAGTGGAAATTATTCAAGCCACAAACTGAAATTTTCCAGTAGCCACATTAAAAAGCAAAAGGAAGCAAGTGAAACTAATTTTAACAATATCTTAACCCAGCGTATCAAATTATATCCATATGTAATTGGTACAAAAAAGCTATTGGTGCGATTTTATGTTTCTTTTTTGTGTGGCGGCTTCAGAATCCAGTATTTCACAGAGAATGTCGCCACTCTGGCACATTTTCATCAGAAATAGTTGACTTCCATATTGATTGCATAAAATTTGCAATTGAGAGTACTAATTCACGTGCCTGTGTTCTAAACACACTTGAATCTTCCAATAATTTGAAATCAACCTCTAAATTTAAACTAACCAGGCCTGGTGGCTCACACCTGTAATCCCAGTACTTCAGGAGGCTGAGGGGTGGATCGCTTGAGGTCAGGAGCTCGAGACCAGCCTGGCCAACATGGTGAAACCCTCCCTCTACTAAAAATACAAAAATTGGCCAGGCGTGGTGGCAGTCGCCTGTAATCCCAGCTACTCAGAAGGCTGAGGCAAGAGAATCGGTTGAACCCGGGAGGCAGAGGTTGCCATGAGCGGAGATCATGCCACTGCACTCCAGCCTGGGCAACGGGGAGCAAAATCCATCTCAAAAAATGAATACATAAATAAATAAATTCCAGTGTAATTGTAGTAAAACCAACAATCCACTCCCGCAGTCACACTAGCCACGCTTTTAGTGCTCAGCAGCTCTTTTTGCTAGTGACTCAGTATTGGATAATGTCACTTTCTACACGTCATCTCTAATCAGTGCGTCTCACCTGTGCTCTCCGCTTCAAGTACCTCATTCTCTAATGGCACCTCCTGCATTCTCAGCTACTTTGTCTTGCAAGCAAATTTGCCCACCGTTTAATCCTGCTGGGTCCTGTAGCCATTTGAGCATGAGCTTTCCACTCCTCTACTTCCCTCATCCCTCACTTTCTGGTTTTTGTTTTGTTTTGTTTCTGTTTGTGTTCTGAGATGGAGTTTCACTCTTTTTGCTGGTGCAATCTCGGCTCACTGCCACCTCCGCTTCCTGGGTTCAAGTGATTCTCCTGCCTCAGCCTCCAGAGTAGCTGGGATTATAGGCACCTGCCACCATGTATGGCTAATTTTTGTGTTTTTAGTAGAGACAGGGTTTCACCATATTGGCCAGGCTGGTCTTGACTTTTGAGCTCAAGTGGCTTACCCACCTCAGCCTCCCATAACCCGAGGCTGTGCAGAGAAAAAAAAACATCAGAAGTCCTTGTAAATGTGATGATAGTAAATTGAGAGTCATGATAAGGTTTCTGAATGTGATCGTACCCATATCCCCCGATGAGATGGGCTGCTTGATACCTGACTTACCGTTCTGAACCGTCACCCTGGAAGCCACGTGGAGACTAATGCCGAAGGGGAAGAAACTGCCTTCCCACAGCCTTTCTTGAATCTGTAACTTTGACCAGATTTGAACTCTGAGAGGTGGTGTAGGGTAAGAAGGTCAGAAGTAAAGGGATCTGGCTGGGCATGGTGGCTCACGCCTGTAATCCCAGCACTTTGGGAGGCTGAGGTGGGCCGGTGATCTGAGGTTGGGAGTTTGAGACCAGCCTGACCAACATGGAGAAGTCCCATCTCTACTAAAAATAGAAAATGTAGGCGGGCGTGGTGACACGTGCCTATAATCTCAGCTACTTGGGAGGCTAAGGCAGGAGAATCGGTTGAACCCAGGAGGCAGGTTGCAGTGAGCCAAGATTGCACCACTGCACTCCAACCTGGGCAAGAGGAGCGAAACTCCATGTCAAAAAATAAAAAGTAGAGAGATTTATTCATTTTCTTTTTAAGTAGATCTCTCACTTGGTTGAGTCTGATTTTTTTTTTTAATTTAAAAGGGGGATGGCATAAGCGGGAAGCCGCTTTTCATCTCCGAATTCCTCTTACAGCCTGATGAAGTGTGACTTGCGAGCCTGTGACTGCAGAGAAATCGCCTTGCTCATCACCAGCGGCTGCAACCTCAGAAAACTGACCTTATCCAACAACCCGCTGCATAACGACGGGGTGCACGTACTGTGTGAAGCCCTGGTCCATCCCGACTGCAGGCTTCGTTCGCTGGTGTAAGTCGGCTTAGGCAGGCTCCCCACGTAGAAGCTCGGACTGGCTTGAAGGTCTAAGCATGTGATCAGGGGAACGGTGGCGGGAAAGGGGCAGCAAAGCAAAGCAGTGGGAAGCGTGGGCTCTGGAGTTCAGTAGGTCTGGGTTCATACTCCGGGTTGACAACTGTTTGGTGAAACGTTGGCAAAAAGGTATCTGGATTTTTTTTTCCTACTTGTATTTCTCAATCTGGACAGTGGGGTCACAGCACTACCAAACTTACAGCTTTGGAAAGAGAGTTAAAAATGGTGGTCATGGCCAGGCGCGGTGGCTCACGCCTGTAATCCCAGCACTTTGGGAGGCCGAGGCAGACAATCACGAGGTCAGGAGATCGAGACCATCCTGGCCAACATGGTGAAACCCCGTCTGTACCTGAAAATACAAAAATTGGCTGGGCGTGGTAGCACGTGCCTGTAGTCCCAGCTACTCGGGAGGCTAAGGCAGGAGAATCCCCTGAACCAGGGAGTTGGAGGTTGCAGTGAACTGAGATCGCCCCATTGCACTCCAGCCTGGTGGCAGAGTGAAACTGCATCTCAAAAAAAAAAAAAAAAAATGGTGGTCACAACATTCCAAACACAGCACGTAGGCCATAGCAACTGACTTTCTAAGAGCAGGGAACTTATATTATTCTTACAGTGAGCACATCAGCTAGGTGTCGTGTAGGGTGAGAAGGAACTGAGAACACAAGGAAGAACGCAAAGGAAAGGTTTGGTGCTAGATGGCCTTGAAATAGGATTTTTTTTCTTAGTCTCCTTTTTTCAAGAAAGTAGAGGACGGGCTCTTCCTGTATTGGTACCTCCTGTGAGTCACTCGAATGGAAGATGGTCTCTGCTGTAAGTTTTTAGAAAGGCCAACTTTCAGGAGGTGGGGGTGTGGCACACACGATGAAACATGGGAAAAAATGTGGCAAACGTAGGGCGTAAAGGTACAAAAACCAAGGGTGGAGATGTGCAAAAAGTGATCAGGAAGCAAAACGGAGTAAGGACACAGTCCCCCGTCTGCAATTCCGATTTCCAAAAGACGGAAGAATGCAGTAGCTCATCTTTTTTTGTTCTGATTTTGTTTTGTTCTTTTTTGCCCCCCCCCCTCCTTTTTTTAACCCCTGTTTGAGGACTCACTAGATTCCAAAACAATACAAACTGATATTACATTCTTTATCTTTTTTTTTTTTTTTTTTTTTGAGGTGGAGTTTGCTCTTGTCACCCAGGCTGGAGAGTAATGGCATGATCTCGGCTCACTGCAACCTCCGCCTCCCGGGTTCAAGCCATTCTCCTGCCTCAGCCTCCTGAGTAGCTGGGATTACAGGCATGTGCCACCACGCCCAGCTAATTTTGTATTTTTAGTGGAGACAGGGTTTCTCAATGTTGGTCAGGCTGGTCTCGAACTCCCGACCTCAAGTGATCCACCCCAAGTGACTCGGCCTCCCAAAGCGCTGGGATTACAGGCGTGAGCTGCGGCACCCGGCTTCGTTACATATTTTCTATAAAAATGTTTGCGCAGTAACACTATGAACTCGTCTCTTCATGTGACATCATATTGCATTATGTTGTGAAAATCTCAAATTGTTCTAGGAATCCAGATGAACCCAGCAAGTGATTGTCAATATGAGCTAATTTTGTTGTAAAACAAGGTATCGTGAAGAAAGGGACAGACCATTGGTTCAATAAATAGACTCCAAATAGGTGTTTTTTCATCTCATATCTACAAGTTTTTTGTTTCCTGCTAGATTTTTTTACTGGTTTCAGATATAAGTCACGTTTCAGAAAACTCGTCTACTTAAGGTACACCTTCAATGTTTTTTAATGTGTGGAGTTGTACAGCCATTATAATATAATTTATAGAATGTTTTTATCACCTTAGATTGTTGGCATGGAGTTTTTCATAGTACACACCTGTATTTAAAATAATCCAGATATACTAAGCAAAAAATGTTTATTTTGGTAACTTATTTTAAGTAGGCAAGGAATTTCTAAGCCTAAGAACAGTGGAAGAACTCACAGTAGTTTGAGGAAAATGCCTGTAAAAGGCCAAATTTATGGTCGTGACCAAATCCGGTAGCTGGAAAATAGCATGCAAATGAGTTTTCCACGAGGACAGCAGGGAGCTTCTCTAGAGTCTTAGTCTTTGCTTCTATTTACGCGCATAATTTAACATCGTAAGCACGCGTTAGCATACAAAGGAAAGCATACCCCGTTTCACTTGTCAAAGCCAAATTAATATAATTACATATAACTTTTCCAATCATTTTAAAGCACAAAAACCATTCTAAGCTTGCAGCTATGCAAAAGCAGGCAGGGTCCAGGTTTGGTCTGTGACCACCCCCGGTCTAATTTATCCTTTTCCCATACCTGAGCCAAGATTCAATGTTTCCAATTGATAAATTGGTTATTTCTAACTTTTCTTTCAGACAGAATCTCACTGTGTCACCCAGGCTGGAGTGCAATGGCACGATCTTGGCTCACTTCAACCTCCGCCTCCTGGGTTCAAGTGATTCTCCTGCCTCAGCCTCCCTGAGTACCTGGGATTACAGGCACACACCACCACACCTGGCCAATTTTTGTGTTTTTAACAGAGATGGAGTGTCACCATGTTGACCAGGCAGATCTCGAACTCCTGACCTCAGGTGATCCTCCTGCCTTCCCCTCCCAAAGTGCTGGTATTACAGGCATGAGCCACTGAGCCCGGCCTATTTCCAACTTTTTAACCCGTTCCCTGTCTAGGAAAAAAGTGCAGTATTCTCAGGGCAAACAGAAAACAGATTAAAAAATAGAGGTTTGGCTGGGTGTAGTGGCTCATGCCTATAATTCTGGCACTTCGGGAAGCCAAGGCGGGTAGATCACTTGAACCCAAGAGCTCAAGACCAGCATGGGCAACATAGTGAGACCCCATCTCTGTTATTTTAAAAATTATTTAAAAACAAATAATGGGGAAAAGAGAGACTGGAAATCCAGACTAGGATTGAGTAAACTTTCACATATTGGCAACAAGTTAAAACCTGGACAGACAAAACGGGAAGGCACAAAATGGGTTTACAAAAAGGGCGTCTGGCGTGCCGTCTGTTTCTTAGTTATAAAAATCTCCAGCCGGGCACAGTGGCTTATGGCTGTAATCCCAGTACCTGGGGAGGCAGAGGCGGGCAGATCACCTGAGGTCAGGAGTTTGACACCAGCCTGGCCAACATGGTGAAACCCTGTCTCTACTAAAAATACAAAAATTAACCAAGTGTGGTAGCAGGTGCATGTAGTCCCAGCTACTCAGGAGGCTGAGGCAGGAGAATCATTTGAACGTGGGAGGTGTTGCAGTGAGCTGAGGTCCCGCCACTGCACTCCAGCCTGGGCAAAAAGAGCAAAATCCCGTATCAGAAAAAAAAAAGGGAAAACTTTCAACAGTTCCTTTATTCACTTAAAAATTACAAAGCAACCCTTTCAAAGTGAGTTTTTAAACTGAAAATCTTAGGATTCAATTGAACCAAATATACTTTGTTTAAAATGGGGAAACCGAATTCCAGAAATAACTTCCATAAGATGATTCTGTTAGTGGGAGTTTGATTTTTCTCATGCCCTGTTCTGCATTATGCATTCTGTAGCTCACCCTCTGTACTACTTGGGGTCCTTTTTAATCTCCTTTTCCAAATAAGAAAGTCATTGGTGGAGATCTTGGGCAATGGCAGCAGAAGGCACAGAGGCGCTCGTGGACGTGGGGTGGCGGGTCTTGGAGGCCCCTCTCTGGTGCCCGCACTGTCACTGATTTGCTCTTCTTTCTGTGCGTGTGGTCCCGTGCAGGTTAGTCTTCTGCTGTCTCACTGCAAGTTGCTGCAACTTCCTTGGAAAAGCTCTTCTGCTCAGCCCAAGTCTCAAAGAACTAGACCTGAGTGTGAATCACTTAAAAAATTATGGAGCGTTAATTTTGATATTTCCCTTGGTATTTTCCTGTCATTTAGAGGAGCTGCAGTAAGTCTTCCCACAGTTCTGCTGGATGCCATGTTTCTACTGTGTAAGGGCTTGGGTGGTGGAGTTGGCTACAGAAATAAGACTCTAACGATGGTATCATGGGTGATAGGGATACAGGAACCTGTGGTCCCCAAAAACAGGCGGCATGAAAGCACGGTGAGATTCGTTAGTGAAACCTTTTAGCTCAGAAAGAGCAGAGTTCACAAAATCCCTCAGAATTCTTACCACACAGAGGAGGGTGCCTAGGCCGGGCCCCTGTCCCTGCCCCCAGGTGGACATAGCATGGGAAATGCCGCAGGAGAAGGGACCCAAATATCCTGCCCTGGCCCGGCTTATAGTTTCTGAGGCAGAGAACATCTTCTGGGGTGGGCAATCATAGGGGCATCTTTTTGCTGGGAAATAGCTTTATTGGAAAAGGGATGCATTGAGGGAGGTGGCCATATCCAAGCCACTGGTACCAGCCAAAGACACCTAACTTAGGCGTGATGCAGTGGCCTCTGAATGAACGTCCAGGAGGAAACACCTAACAAGCCACTACAGCCTTCTGAGTGTGCCTCATCAGTGATGCTGAGTAATCGGACTTCTTGTGTTTTCTCAGAACTGATGAGTTCCCACTTGCCTAAAAAAATATTGTTTAAAAAATTCCTTGGAGTTGTTGAATTTGAACTCTTTTGAAAATGTTCTACCTCAACTGTCTTTGGCTCAGAAATAGGAGAAACGCGTACCCTAAAAGCATCTCCTGTTCATAAAATAGCAAAACTGTGGCCTGTGAGCTCCTGAGCTGAGGTGCTTATGAGACTGTGTAAAAGTGTGCTCAGCAGTATGGTACCTGATTATAAGTTTATTTCTGTCTGTAGTTATAAATTAAATCCATGTTACTATGTAATTTGGTACAAATGGGCAGGTAAAATAAGAAATTCTGGGGATATCCTTTGCTTCTGGAATCTTGCTTCCTTTGGCATGGCAGTTTATAGAAAACTGCCTTTGGGAAAATAACATAACCCACCTTCCCTTTTTTTTCATGGCCCTTAGTGTATGCTTAGTAGGTTGAGATAAATTCACTCATACTGTAGAATAGGGGTCAGAAACCTTTTTTCTAAAGGGCCAGACAGTAAATACTCTGGGCTTTGTGGGTTATAGTGTCCCTGACATAACTATTTACCACTCCCATAGCTCAAGAGAGGCCTTGAAAAAATGTCCACAAATGTGTGTGGCTATGTTCCAATAAAACGTTATTTACAAAAACATAGTTGCCTAGATTGGGCTCTCAGAGCGTAGTTTGAAGCTTGCCATAGACTCCCAGCACATCTTTTGTCATCTTTCAAGCATTATCATAAGTATAACTGTCCTTTTTGGCTGTTACCGACCCAAAACTGGATAGCGACCCCCTCTATCAACTCCCATAGGGCATGTGAAACCCCGCATGCGCTTATGGGTTTCTTGGGCATGCGGGATGTTATATATTTTAACAGACATGATTTCGCTATATTGTCCATGCCAGTCTCAAATTACTGGGCTCAAGTGATCCTTCTGTCTCAGCCTCCTGTGCAGCTAGGACTACAGGCGTATACCGCCACACCCAGCTTCGTGACTACTAAATGAAAAATAGGATTTTCTGGAATCTGCTTTAGTATCTGATTATTCAGTATTTAATACACATTCTGTAACAAATATAGAATGTATGTTAAATGTCAGGCACTCTTCTAGGTGGCTGGAATACATCAGTGAACAGAATAAATATTCATGTATCAATGGATCCTGTATTGGCACTGGGGGAGATAGGAAATAAGACGTAAGTAATTTGTATCTTGTTAGACCAGAGGTCAGCAAACTATATTGCCCAAAGGCCACATCTGGTCCTCTGCCTGTTTTTATAAAGATTTTGCTGGAGCATAGCCATGCATCTACATGTGTTTCATGAATGCGTTCGTGCTGCAATGGCAAAGTTGAGTCCTTGTGACAGAGGCACCATGGCCCATGAAGCCTAAACCATTATCTGGCCCTTTACGGAAGAAGGTTGTCAACTCCTGTATCAGGCAGTAAAAGGTGCTGTGGAAACTTTGTATTCAGTAGTAAGTCAGGGTACGTAATCGGGAGTGCTGATAGTGGGATGTGGCCATCTGTAAGCGAGGTCACTGTCACCTCACTGACAAGGGGACATTTGAACAGAGACTTGGAGAAGGGTGTGGACAGAGTCATAGAGATCGCTAGAGTGGGGCTTCCAAGTAGAACAAAGAGTTGGTGCGGAGCTGTGAACATAGAAACGGCCAGCTATGCCCAAGAACCAGCGTGAGGGCCAGTGTGGTGAGGCAGTGAAGTAGGATTATAGGAGTGGACAATGAGGGAGTGTGAACGGCAGGTCATGTGGGAAGCGTGGACAATGAGGGAGTGTGAACGGCAGGTCACGTGGGAAGCGTGGACAATGAGGGAGTGTGAATGGCAGGTCACGTGGGAAGCGTGGACAATGAGGGAGTGTGAACGGCAGGTCACGTGGGAAGCGTGGACAATGAGGGAGTGTGAACGGCAGGTCACGTGGGAAGCGTGGACAATGAGGGAGTGTGAACGGCAGGTCACGTGGGAAGCGTGGACAACGAGGGAGTGTGAATGGCAGGTCATGTGGGAAGCGTGGACAATGAGGGAGTGTGACGGCAGGTCACGTGGGAAGCGTGGACAATGAGGGAGTGTGAACGGCAGGTCACGTGGGAAGCGTGGACAGTCATAAGTACTTTGCTTGCTTTGAGAGGAAGGACCATTTGGTAAAATTCTCTTTATAAAAATGTATTTAGCTCTTCTCAGTGTTGGATTTTGACATGAGAACTGAAAGGTAGAAACATGAATGTCAGAGGACGTTGCCTAACATAATTCTTCAGAATTCAAGCTCAGGATCACAAAAGCGTAGGTTGGAAATGTGACTTCCTAGGACAAAAATGCTTAAAACGTTCTGGCCTCAGTTTCCTCATTTGTAAAACCAGGATGAGAGCCTTGTGATCCTTATGAGTTGAATGTGCATGAGGAGTTTGAATAATGCCCTGGTATGTTGTAAGTGACCTGTGGGTGGTAACGCTGCTCATGGCTCTGTAACAAGTCCCTTATTCAAGGACATCACAAGCTGGGTCCAAGAACGCTTAACCCTCTGTGGTATAAATCCTTGGAGGCAGGTGGTCATGACTCTACCTCGTGCTCCTCTTTGCAGGCTGTTTGGCTGTTTCCTTACCGCCGAGATCTGTGAATATATTGCCTTAGTTATTGTTGCTAATGGAAACCTAAAGAGCCTGGAGCTTGGGAGCAACCACATAGGAGATACAGGGATGCAGCTGATATGTGATGCTTTGAAACAGCCCTCCTGCGAGTTGGTGAATATTGGGTAGGTGCCTGGTGGAGAAAGCTCCCTGTTTTCTGCGAGGAAAAGCTGGAGAAAAGCACAAGAGGAAGTGCATCCAGAAATAACTCGGACGTAATGGTCAGGAAACCGAATATGGTTTTCCTTTAAGAAAATAAGGCAGGTAGAAACTGAATGCTAGATATCACCACACATGTCTACACATGTGGACAGTATGAATGAAACTGGGGTAGGCAGCTTCTAAATGGCTTCCAACAGTGCGATTGTGCCAATCACGCTCTTGTATCATCATCTCCTTGAGTATAGGCAAGACCTGTGATTTGCTTCCCTTATCTTTTTTTTTTTTGAGACAGTCTCACTCCGTCGCCCAGGCTGGAGTGCAGTGGCACAATCTTGGCTCACTGCAAACTCCGCCTCCAGGGTTCAAGCAATTCTCCTGCCTCAGCTTCCCAAGTAGCTGGGACTACAGGCATGCACCACCACGCCCGGCTAAATTGTGTGTTTTTAGTAGAGATGGGTTTTTACCAGGTCCATCTGGGAAAGAGGGCTCTACTGCATAGTAAGTTCTTTGGCCCAAGACTTGTAAGGGAGGGATCTAGTAGGCATCCACTCGTCACCCGTCTCATCTGCCATCTTTCCCCAAGGGTCTGGCCCCGTCTTACCTGTGCATCTATGTTACAGGCTGGAAGAGTGCATGTTAACCACTGCCTGCTGTGATGCTCTTGCCTCTGTTTTTACCACCAACACGACACTGAAAAGACTCAACGTGCTTCGAAATAGCTTCAGTGGTGAAGGAACCGTAAAACTTCTGCAGAGCTTGATGCACCCAAATTGTACACTGGAGATAGTTGGGTAAGTTGCTTATTTTCCTTGGTGATGGGAAAAATTCTGTGTTGAGATGGTCTAGGACCTATGAGATGGTGAGAAACCCTCTTGCCAGTTTCAAATACCAAAAAAAAAAAAAAGTGTTTCCTCTTGGGAGACGGAAAATGTATGCCTAGTTCTTAAAGCAGAGTCTGTATTCAGTGGTGAGTAAAAGGTGACAGTTGGTGTTATACTTGACATAGAAAAACAGGGTTCTATGTTTGAATATTTTCTTTAGTCCTTTTGGATGGGCCCCCTCATTACCAGAGAAGAAAAACGGGCAGTTCTCACTCTGCTATTTCATGTTTCCAAATCCATTAAATTCCTCTCATAAAGCAAAGGTTCTCCTCCTCTCTGTGTTAGCTGACTGTTCCATGTATGTTCCCACCAACTTGGGGATTAAATGACACACTACCTCACAGTCTCTGAGTGTCAGGGCTCCAATCCCAGCTTTGGTCGTCCTCAGGATGTCTGATGAGGCTGCAGCCAAGGTGCCATCCAAGGCTAGGGTCAAATCTGAAGGTTCATCTGGGAAAGAAAAATCGGTCTGCTTCTCAGATCATGAGGTTGTTGGCAGAACTCAGTTCCTGTAGGGCTGTTGGGCTAAGAGTCTTAGCACCTTGACAGCTGATGGCTGGAAGAGACCCTCAGTTATCAGCAATGGCGCACTGAGAAGACTCGCTCTGCAACTCTATAACGGTAACTCCCTGTCAAGTTTTGCAAGGCAGAAGTAACAGTTCTATGTGGGCTTCCCAAAAAAGTGACATCTCATCATGTTTGCCTATTAGATAGAAGCAAATCTGGCCAGGCACTGTGACTCATGACTGTAATCCCAGCACTTTGGGAGGCTGAGGCAGGAGAATTGCCGGAACCCGGGAGGCAGAGTTTGCAGTGAGCCAAGATTGCACCCCTGCACTCCAGCCTGGATGATAGAGTGAGAATGTCTCAAAAAAAAAAAAAAAAAGGAAGCAAATCACAGGTCTTGCCTGTACTGGAAGGGAAGATGATACAAGGGTGTGATTGGCTCGATGTGAGGATTGTTGGAAGCCATTTAGAAGCTGCCTGCCACAGTTTCCATTCACGCTTTCCACATATGATATCTAGCATTCGTCTGGTGATATCTAGCATTCGTTTCTACTTGCCTGATTTATTTTATTTATATTTTATTTATTTTATTTTATTTTATTATTTTTGAGGTGGAGTTTCACTCTGTCACCCAGGCTGCAACCTCCACCTCCCAGGTTCAAGTGATTCTCCTGCCTTAGCCTCCCAAGTAGCTGGAACTACAGGCATGAGCCATCACACCCGGCTAATTTTTGTATTTTTAGTAGAGATGGGGTTTCACCATGTTATCCAGGTTGGTCTCCAACTCCTGACCTCGTGATCCACCCCCTCAGCCTCCCCAAGTGCTGGGATTACAGGCATTGAGCCACAGCGCCCGGCTTGCCTTATTTTCTTAAAAGTAAATCATATTCAGGTTCCTGAGCATTCAATTAGAGACTAGGTATATGCATCCTGGTTACCCATTGATAAAATACTGGCAGGGGAACTCATTTCCCACTCATGTCCAACTTTTCTCAAATGGAAAATGGGGGATAATTATCTCAGAACTGTTAAAGATTGAATGAGATCGTAGACTCAATATGCTGAGACCCTGCTGAGTTATTTTCCCTTGTTATCGCCAAATGATAATTTTTTCATAAATATGAATATTGAGTCAAACTTTCAGATGCATAGAAAACCCCATAAACATTACAAATTGTCCAAATGGCTTATTCCCTGATTTTTCACCCCCAGGGCTCTTCTCACCTTCAAATGTATAATATATTCATTCCATTATCTAATTCCCTCCACTAGAACATGAGCTCCAGGATGTCAGGGATATTTTTTCTTCAATATTATAGATGCTTTAAAAAGGTACACTGCAGAAATGACCATATTTCAGGTTACAAAGGTATTTGTGCCTACGTGCTAATTGGGGTTACTCACATACAAAGAGGGCACAAAATAAGTGACTGAATCCCCCCTCTGATTTGGAGAAATGAATGTGAGCATGGGCTGTGGTGTCTGCTCTTCAGCTATGTCAATATTTTTTTTTTTTTTTGAGATAGGGTCTCACTCTGTCGCTCAGGCTGGAGTGCAGTGGCATGATCATGGCTCACCGCAGCCTTGACCTCCCAGGTGCAAGTGATCCACCTCAGCCTCCCAAGTAGCTGGGACCACAGGCGCGCATCACCACACCTGGCTAAGTTTTTGTATCTTTGGTAGAGATGGGGCTTTGGCATGTTGCCCAGGCTGGTCTCAAACTCCTGAGCTCAAGCCATCTGCCGGCCTCAGCCTCCCAAATTTCCGGGATTAGATGTGGGTCACTGAGTCCGGCCTGTAACGTATTCTAGGTGGAAAGTTTGACCCTCAGTGTTGGAAACTGTAAAGTCTTCAATGGCATTACCCATTGTGAGGACATAGTGTGAGATGCATGTAAAACACTGAGCAGGCAGTAACATTGGCTACTGTGAATATTACTTCCAACAGTTCTCCCAGTGGAAATCTTCCCTTGCATTCTAATACTTAATAGAGAAATCTCTATCTCAGGGTTTTTAGCCTCCAGCAGATTTTCGTTGCCTCAGAGATGGCTTGACATACTCCCAAGAATGCCCAAAGGACGCCATATGGGGAATTAGTCATTGATGAAACAAAACTGAGACCGCACATGTAGCATTAATGGAGTTCTCCCTCTGTTTTCCGACAGGCTTCCATTAAGTGGCATGAGCACAGAAACCCAGCAGTTGCTGACGGCTGTAAAGGAAAGAAAACCCAAGTTGATCTTTCTGTCTGAAAGTTGGTCTGCAAAGGACGGCAGAGAAATTGGTGTGAGGCCGCTTTCTCAGCTAGGTTCAGTAATACCTAATTCTAATTTACAGCACATGTTTTCCGAATTTTCTCCACCCGTGTAGCGTCAAATACAGCATCTAGGCAACTCGTTTGATCACGTTCTACATAAACCATATTTGTTATAAATTACTAGCATGACTGGAATGCAAGAGAATTAGGGTTATGATTTTCCTATTTGATTTGTGTGTGTGACCTTGATCCAGTCAACCACTTTCTTCTTAAAATTCCAACACTCTCAAGAGTATTAAAAGGATTATGTGAAGTAATAAAAGGTTAACATGCATGGAAAAAGGGGTGAAGCATGATTCCTTCATCCACAGGCCTTACGGAGTAACACTGAAGAAACGACGGTCCTTTCATGGTTTGTGTGTTGCTTGCTTTTGTGGTGTGTGTTGTTTTTGTTCGGTCTAGGGAGTGTTGTTAGAAGGTGTCCCTGGGAATCCCGTGAAATGAAATCTTCCTCTTCCCTCCGGATCTTGTGTTCCCCGCTGCACCACGTTCATCCTGGATCTCCCTAACATCGTATCTCCCTCTTGCTTCACCAGCTTTGCTCACAAACCTGTGTGCGTTCCGTGGGGTAAAGGGTGACTTCTCTAAACTGTGGAGAAATGTCAGATTCGTATGGCCTCAGAAAAATCCTCTCCTTTTTACCCTCTGTCAGAAGAGGGAGTTGAACTGGGAATCCTTTGATAATGTTTCCAGCCCTGATGCTGTATTTACAATGCCTCACTGCTCAGCGTCTGGTTGCTGTACCTAAGAGGCCTCCAAAGCTGAGGGGATGCCTACTCAAGTTGGGGTAGGTTTTAGGGTCTTTATGTGCTGAATAAAAAAGTGTGTGTGTGTGTGTGTGTGTGTGTGTGTATATATTTATTTTTTTTGAAATAGAGTCTCGTTCTGTCACTCAGGCTGGAGTGCAGTGGTGTGATCTCAGCTCACTGCAACCTCTGCCTCCTGGGTTTAAGCGATTCTCCTGCCTCAGCCTCCCAAGTAGCTGGGATTACAGGCATGGACCACCACGCCCAGCTAATTTTGTATTTTTAGTAGAGATGGGATTTCTCCACTTTGGTCAGGCTGGTCTCGAACTCCCGAACTCAGATAATCCACCTTCCTCAGCCTCCCAAAGTGCTAGGATTACAGGTGTGAGCCACTGCGCCCGGACTTTTTTTTCTTTTTTTCTTTTTTTTTTTAAAGGAGATTTGGAAACATCTGAAAAGCATGCAAATTGCTTGGAAACCCCGCATCGCAAGTTCAGACAGTCGGCGTGGTAGTCCCCCTCTTGCACTTCTCTAAAGAAATACCTGAGACTGGATAATTTATGAAGAAAAGAGGTTTATTATTTCTTTTATTTATTGATTTATTTTTGAAATTTGTCACCCAGGCTGTAGTGCAATGGCACGATCTCGGCTCACTGAGACCTCTGCCTCCCAGGTTCAAGCGATTCTCATGCCTCGGCCTCCTGAGTAGCTGGGATTACAGGCGCCCACCATCATGCCCGGCTAATTTTTGTATTTTTAGTAGCGGTGGGGTTTCACCATGTTGTCTAGGCTGGTCTCGAGCTCCTGACCTCAGGTGATTCACCACTTAGCCTCTCAAAGCGCTGGAATTACAGGCGTGAGCCACCACTTTCCTTCTTTTCTTTTCTTCTTTTGAGATAGGGTCTTACTCTGGCACCCAGGCTGGAGTGCAGTGGTGCAATCATGGCTCACTGCAGCCTCAACCTCCCTGGCCCAAGTGATCCTCCCCCCCTCAGCCTCCGCAGTAGTTGAGATCACAGGCACCCACCACCACGCCCAGCTATTTTTTTTAATTTATTTTTTGTAGAGATGGGGAATCTCCCTATGTTGCCCAGGCTGGTCTTGAACTCCTGGACTCTGGCGATCTTTTCGCCTCTGCCTCCCATATTGCTGGGATTGCAGGTTTGTGCCCCTGCGCACGCCCAGTGAGTGCGCCGGCTCCCTGGAAACACAGGCCCCTCCGGCTTTGTGATGCCCTTGCCGTCATAGGCCCCGCCTGGCTGGGCTTGGACTCCGTCACAGAGGTGGCTGGAGGCACAGGTGAGGTGGCAGTGCAAACAGGACCAGCGAGGCGGGGCAGTCCTAGGTGGCAGCTGCTCCCACAGGACGCAGGATGTGAGGGGGGTTCCCTGGAGCCCGGGTGCCCAGATGAAAGTGTTGCCTCTGAGCAGGTGGCTGCTGCTTCCCATGGAGCCCACCTCCGCTTGCCTCTCCTCCCTCCAGCTACAGCTACTTTAACACATTTTTTATAGAGATGGGGGGTCTTACTATGTTGTCCAGGCTGATCTCGAACTCCTGGGCTCAAGCGGTCCTCCTGCCGTGGCCTCCTGAAGTGCTGGCATTTCAGGCGTGAGCCGCCCTCGTGTAAGAGTGCTTGCGGTCTTTCTGCAGCAGCAGGGGGCCAGAGTTGTGGAAAAGACCACCCTCCTGGGTTAGGTTTGCCTCGAGAGAGATTCCGCAAATACACCCTCAGCTGGAAAAGCACTTAGGATCATTTCTTGGGTTAGGAATTCTCCCATCAAGGAGAAGAGAAGAGGTTACCCAGAACTGTCATGGGGCTGACTTTGGGTATTCTAATATATATGTTTGCTTGTTTGTTTTTGTTTTTTTGAGGTGGAGTCTTGCTCTGTCACCTAGGCTGGAGTGCAGTGGCACAATCTCGGCTCACTGCAAATTCCACCTTCTGGGTTCAAGCGATTCTTTTGCCTCAGCCTCCTGAGGGGCTGAGACTATAGGCGCCTGCCACCATGCCTGGCTAATTTTTGTATTATTACTAGAGAGGGGGTTTCACCATATTGGCCATGCTGGTATTGAACTCCTGACCTCGTGATCCGCCCACCTCAGCCTCTCAAAGTGCTGGGATTCCAGGCGTGCGCCACCGTGCACGGCTATAATATTTTTTTCTAGTTGGAACTTTGGACAGAGTGGCCCAGCTGCCTTCTGCGAGGCCATGGTAGTAAGGTTTTCCTTGCCAGTCTCATTGGCACTTTCCTACTTGAAGAGTCTTCTAGCTGGGTGTGGTGGCTCATACCTGTAATCTCAGGGCTTTGGAAGGCTGACATGGGTGGATCACAAGGTCAGGAATTGAAGACCAGCCTGACCAACATGGCAAAACCCCATCTCTCCTAAAAATACAAAAATTAGCCGGGCGTGGTGCTGTGCACCTGTAATCCCAGCTACCTGGGAAGCTGAGGCAGGAGAATGGCTTGAACCTGGAAGGCAGAGGTTGCAATGAGCCAAGGTCATGCCACTGCGTGCCAGCTTGGGCCACAGGCAGACTCTGTCTCAAAAAAAAATTTCTTTTTATATAAATCAATTTTTAACTACAGTGAATCATAGCCTCTGCAGAGCCCAAAAGGAGGGCGCTTTGAAGGAAGAACGACAAGAATTTATGCTGAAGGACTTAAGTAACACATTAAACAGGTTAGAGGAGTCCTATCCCCCATGCAGCACAAATATCACAATGAATTTCCAAGATCATTGTGGGTTTTATGTAAAAAAAAAAAAAAAGTTACTCGGCCAGGCGCGGTGGCTCATGCCTGTATTCCCAGCACTTTGGGAGGCTGAAGCAGGTGGATCACAAGGTCAGGAGATTGAGACCACCCTGGGCAACATAGTGAAACCCCATCTCTACTAACAATACAAAAAATTTAGCCGGATCTGGTGGTGCCCGCCTGTAGTCCCAGCTATTTGGGTGGCTGAGTCAGGAGAATCGCTTGAACCCGGGAGGTGGAGATTGCAGTGAGCCGAGATTACGCCACTGCACTCCAGCCTGGAGACAGAGCAAGACTGTGTCTCAAAAAATAATAATAAATGATTCCTGAATAGAGTAATAAAGTAATTATGGCTATTGTGGAAGCTGTCTTTCATATTTAGTATTAACCTCCATGATTTTCCACGATTCGGGAGTAGAATCCGGGCATTCTCAGATCCCTAAGGATAAGGAGTAAGGGACAAACAGTGGGAAAACGAACCCCAAACACCCGAGGCATGCATCAACCCTAGCCAAGAATCCAAAAATGCAGTCATGTAAAAAGTGAGAAGAAAGTTCAGCATGTAAGAGGTGACAAAGGTGACCACCAGCATCAGGACGGTGTGGGGTGGCTCTGGTCTCAGGCGGGCGTTGTGGCGTCGGTTGGTGGTGTGAAGATGCCACAGTCTTTGGCAGTGTCTCTGCAGGAGAAGAATCATGGAGCCACTGGCCCAGCCCATGAGGCCGATAAACACAGCATCGGGTGCCGACCGCAAGATTAGGCCTGTGGTGTGATTCGAGCGTGAGCAGAACCATTTGCCTTGGGCGTCATTATCATCGTCTGCGTCCTGTGGACCAGTGACTGTCACAGGAATATAGACATTCAACAAGACACTGAACATCCAGCAGGCGCAACAGAAAGGACCGATGGCCTTGGGGGCTCTTCCTCTGAGCGTCACCCTCCCTGGGCTCCCAGGACTCAGTGACAGGTACCAGTAGGTGCTCAGGACACAGGTGTAGCACAGGGTGGAGCTGCGAGCCACCAGGCGGGTGTAATACAAGAGTTTACACTCAAGACTGGACGGGATTCCCTAGAACAAAAGACACCAGTGTGTGAGGAATCCCAGTGGAGAGAAGAACCAAGGATTAGCCACGGCCACGTGGGCGAGAATCTTGTGTGGGCCTCATTCTGTGGTCAGTCAAGGTGGGAGAGACATTACAGAAGAACAGAATGACATTGGCCAGAGTCCCAGCCCCAAGCTGGAAGGGAAAGGTGGTTTTTATGGCCACTTCCCCTATGGTTCTTAGGACATTGTTCTGAAAAGACATGGGGAGGATTTCTGGGTGGCCGGGAGTGACAATCCAGCTTTCCCAGTGAAGCCATCAGCACTCTTTTTGGCTTTCCATCTCAGAAAATAATTTCGGCATTTTCTTTACCTGAAAATACAGACACTATCATATTCCACAGAAAAAGCTCAACTTGGAAACATACCCCTGACACCAGTTTTACATTTGACTGTTTTTTGGGCATTTATTTTCATTTACTATTTTCTTTATTTCCTTCTTTCTCTTTCTTTCTTTATCTCTTTGTTTCTTTCTTTCTTTTCTTTCTTTTTCTTTTCTTTCTTTCTCTCTCTCTCTCTTCTCTTCTTTCTTTCTTTCAGTCAGGGTCTGTTGTGTCACTGAGGCTGGAGTACTGTGGTGCCACCATTGCTCACTGGAGCCTTGATTCTTCAAGGTTCTTCATGAGGGCTCCACCCCAGAAGCAGACTTCCGCTCGCACATTCAGGCATTTCCATATATCCTCTGAAATCCAGGGAGAGGTTCCGAAACCTCAACTCTTGCCTTCTGTGCACCCGTAGGCCTAGTATCATGTGGAAGCTGCCAAGGCTTGGGGCTTGGATCCTCTGAAGCAATGGCCTGAGCTGTACCTTGGCTCCTTTTAGTCACGGCTGGAACTGGAGTGGCTGGGATGTAGGGCTCCATGTCCCAGGGCTTCACAGAGCTGCTGGGCTCTGGGCCTGGCCTACAAAACCGTTTTTTCCCATAGGCCTCTGGGTCTGTGATGGGAGAGGCTGCCACAAAGAGCTCTAAAATGCTCTGGAGACATGTTCCCCATTGTTTTGGCCATTAATATCTGGCTTCTTCTTACTTACACATTTCTATAGTGGACTTGAATTTCTCCCTAGAAAATGGCCTTTTCTTTTCTACCCATGGTCAAGCTGCAAATTTTCCAAACTTTTATGCTCTGCTTCCCTCTTAAATATAAATTCCAATTTCAGAACATCTCTTTCTTCATGCATATGAACGTATACTTTTAGAAACAGCCTGGTCAAATCTTGAATGCTTTGCCACTTAGAAATTTCTCCTGCTAGATACCCTAAATCATCTCTCTCAGGTTCTAAATTTCACAGCTCTCTAGGACAGGTGCAAAATGCTTCCAGTCTCTTTGCTAAAGCATAGCAAGAGTGACCTTTACTTTAGTTCCCAATAAGTTCCTCGTCTTCATCTGAGACCACCTTAGCCTGGACCCCATTGCTTATATCACTGTCAGCATTTTGGTCAAAACCATCTAACAAGTATCAAGAAAGGAAGTTCCAAACTTTCTCACATCTTCCTGGCTTCTGAGCCCTGCAAACTGTTACAACCTCTGCCCATTACGCAGTTCCAAAGTCGCTTCCACATTTTCAGGTATCTTAATAGCAGTGCCCCACTCCTGGTACCAAGATATTCTGTATTAGTTCATTCTCACACTGCTATAAAGAACTACCCGAGACTGAGTAATTTATGAAGAAAAGAGTTTTCATTAATTCATAGTTCTGCAGGTTGTACAGGAAGCATCACTGGGAGGCCTCAGGAAACTTAACAGTCATGGTGGAAGGCAAAGGGGAAGTAAGTGCCTTTTTCACATGGTGACAGGAAAAAGAGAGCAAGGAAAAAAAAAGGCAAGTGCCACACACTTTTAAATCATCAGATCTTGTGAGAACTCAGTATCACAGAAACAGCATGGAGGAAATTCATCCCCCGTGATCCAATCACCACCCACCTGGTCCCTCCCCCAACACTGAGGATTACAGTTCTACATGGGATTTGGGTGGGGACACACAGCCAAACCATATCACTTGATAGGATCCTACAGAACACTATTAATTTTCATTCAGTATTTTAAGTTATTTCTTAACTAACTGTGGTAAAATACATGTAATTTACCATCTTAACCATTTTTAAGTGTAAAGTTCGATGATATTTATTACATCCATATTGTTTTGCCACCAACACTACCATCATCTCCAGAAATCTTTTCATCTTACAAAATTGAAACTGTTTACCCATCCTAGCCCATTTTTAAATTGATCTGTTTGTTTTCTTGCTATTGAATTGCTTGAGTGCCTTATGTATTCTAGAAATTAATCATACATCTTATCAGATGTATGATTTGCAAATATTTTCTCCTACTGGGTTGATTCTGTTCACTTTTGTTGTTTCCTTTGTTGTGCAGAAGCTTTTAAATTTGATGCAGTCCCATTTGCCTATGTTTGCTTTTGCTGCCCGTGAGTTAGAGGTTACGTTGAAGAAAATGTTTGCCCAGACAAATTTCTTAGATCTCTTCCCCTGTGTTTTAATCTAGTAGTCTTACCGTTTCAGGTCTTACATTTAACTCTTTAATCCATTTTCAGTTGATTTTTGCATCCAGTTTCATGTAAAGATACAATTTCATTCTTCCATATGTGGATGAGTTCTTCGAGTATGATTTATTGAAGAGGCTGTACTTTCCCCATTTTGTATTATGATCCTTTGTCAAAAATCAATTTACCATATGTTCATGGGTTTATATGGGAACTTTCTATCCTGTTTCATTGGCAGACATGGCTGTTTTTATTCTAGTATCATGTTTTGATTAGTTTTATAATATATTTTGAAATAAAGCAGTGTGATGTCTACAGCTGTGAGACTTTTTTGCATATGATTGTTTTAGCTGTTTGGGGTCTTCTGTGGCTTCACACAAATTTTATTATTTTTTTGTCTTCTTCCGTGAAGAATGACAAGGCAATTGTGATTGGGGTTGCATTGAATCTGTGGATCCTTTTGAGTGTATAGACATTTTAACAATATTAATTCTAATCCATGAACATGAATATCTTTTATTTATTTGGTTTTTGTCAATTTCTTTCATTGGTATTTTATACTTTTTATTCTACAGGTCTTTCTCTTTCGTTATTGAACTTACTTTTATGTTTTATTTTGTTATTGTTATTTCAATTGGAATTATTATTATATTTTGAGACACAGTCTCTCTCTGTTGTCCTGACTGGAGTGCAGTGCCACAACCTCAGCTCACCACAAACTCCGCCTCCTGAATTGGAGGGATTCTGCTGCCTCAGCCTCCCAAGTAACTGAGGTTACAAGCACCAGTCACCATGCCCAGCTAATTTTTGTATTTTTGGTAGAAATGAAGTTTCACCATTTTGGAAGTATTTTACCAATTGAATTTATTGGAAGCATTAGAGAAGAATTTCTATGCATTCTTTTTTAAATATTTGGTAGAATTCAGCAGTGAACCTGTCCACTCCAGGGCTTTTCTTAAAAATAAATAAAAATAATAATAATAATAAATAAATAAATAGATGATTTAAATTTTTTAAATAGATGATTTAATTTTTTTTAAATAGATGATTTAATTTTTTTATCTGTTCAGATTTTTATTTCTTCAGGACTCAGTCTTGGTTGTTTGTATGTCTCTGGATAGTCTTCCATTTCCACTAGATTACCCAATTTTTTTTTTATGCAACCAATTAAATGTTTATTTAAGAAAAGTTGATTTACATTTCTGCATAATGAAATAAAAAGGGCAAATTCTAAAGCCAAAAATAAAATACCACCAACCCCATTTGCCAGCAAGTTATCTACCAGTTTCCTAAAGAATTATTATATAACCGTTAGAAAATGTGCAGATTCTGTGACTTGGCTCTTGGCTCATAAATTCAGCAGCTTAGGAGAATTGGCAGGAAGGCATTATTGGGCCATAAATACAGAAGATGACAAAATTATGAGGTCAGTATATATCATCATAAAAAAGTGAAATAAATTGAATCATATAATGCATGTAATTTAACTTAAAATTGAAAGCTCTGATTCATCTTAAGATCTGTATATTTCTTACAATTAGTATGATTACCCAATTTATTTGCATTTAATTGTTCACACTGGTGTCTTATGATTATTTGTATTTCTCTGATATCACTTGTAAAGATGGGTGAATCTTAAGGAGGTTATGCTAAGTGAAATAAGCCAGTACAAGGAGACAAAATGACGTTTGATTTCACTGATGTGAGGTGTCTGTGATAGTCAAATGCATAGATAGAAAATGCAATGTTGGTTGTAAGGATGGGGGAGTTGGGAAATAGGGAGGTTTTGTTTAATGGGTGTACATTGCAGTTTTGCAAGGTGAAAACGTTTCTGGAGGTGAACGGTGGTGCTGGTTGCAAAGCAGCGAGGGTGTAATTAATGCCATGGAATTGCATACCCGAAAATCATTAAGATGATCACTTACAGGTATTTTAACACAATTTTTAAAAAATAGCCGCGAAGACTGTAGTTAAGAGTCGTCTGTGGGATATTATCAAGTATAATAACTTACATGTAATTGGAGTCTAAGAAGGAATCAAGAAAGGAAAAGGTCCGAAAAAGTAACTAAAGACAAGGGGCTGAAAATGTCTCCATTAAAAAAATAACCTGGCCGGGCGCGGTGGCTCAAGCCTGTAATCCCAGCACTTTGGGAGGCCGAGGCGAGTGGATCACGAGGTCAAGAGATCAAGACCATCCTGGCCAACATGGTGAAACCCCGTCTCTACTAAAAATACAAAAAATTAGCTGGGCGTGGTGGCATGCGCCTGTAGTCCCAGCTACTTGGGAGGCTGAGGCAGGAGAATTGCTTGAACCTGGGAGGCAGAAGGCAGAAGTTGCAGTGAGCCAAGACTGTGCCACTGCACTCCAGCCTGGTGCCTGGTGACAGAGTGAGACTCTGTCTCAAAAAAAAAAAAAAAAAAAAAAAATAACCTGTTGATTTTAGAGCTAAAAAAAAATGTCAAATAGAATAAATGCTAAGCAAATGATATCTGGACATTACTTGGCTAAACTAATAAAGGCCAAAATTAAAGAAAGAATCTTGAAAGTAGCAAAAGAAAATTATACGTCATGCATCAGGTCAGGTTTCCCAAGCTCGGCTCTGTTGACGTTTTGAGCTAGAATGTATGATTGTTGAGGACTGTGCTGTACAGCCTTTCAGATCTGCAGACTCTGAGATGATAACCCTTATTACATTCCTTATACTTCAGGTAATCGTGTCTTTTCTCCCTCTTCCCTCTCTGTCCATCATTCTCTTTATCCGTCTCCCACTCTGGCTTTCACCCTGGCTCCCTCTCTTCTGCCTCTTTTCATTTCATTTGCCTTTAACTTCTCCTCGCCCTCTTTCAGTATAAAGATGTGAAAGAAAAAAATTTGTATGCCTTTGGTTTTATATAATATATGGCCATTTTCTATTTTATTGTCACTACAGTCTGTATTGTTTCTTTCCATTTACTTTTCAGTCGAATAGCTCTTATTTAAGTAACTTAAAGTGCAAGTTGAGATCACTGATTATGGTATTTTCTTCCTATTTGAGTTTTTATTAGTGTAAGTTTCTCACTAAGCTTCAACTGCATCTACAAATTTTGTGCTTTTATTTTCGTTTAGTTCAGGATAGTTGTAATTTCCACTATCATTTCGTATTTGATCACAATTTTATTTAGAAGTGGTTACTTAATTTCCATAGATGTGAAAAGTTATGTACATATGGCTTCTTGTTATTGATCTCTCATTTAATTCTTTTGCCATTAGAAACAGGGTGTATATTATTTCAATTTTAAAATTAATGAGTTTTCTCTAAGACCACATATGTCTACTCCGACAAATATTCCGTGTGCATTTGAATGTGTGTGTTCAGTTGTTGGGCTAAATTCAATACATGTACATATATAATTTTAAATTATATGTAAATTTTTTAGTATACCGTTGATTTTGTATCATACGTGGTCGTCTCCTATTTTATCGATTGCCACTATGGTCTTCATTATTTCTTTCCATCTACTTTGCAGCTGAATTGCTCTTAAGTAACAAAGTGGTAGTTAAGATCACCGATTATGGTATTTTCTTTCTATTTGATTAAAGGTTTTATTAGTGCAAGTTTCTCACTAAGCTTCAACTGCATCTACAAATTTTGTGAATTTTACTTTAATTCAGTTCAGGATAGTTGTAATTTCCAGCGTAATTTAATATTTGATCAGGGTTTATTTAAAAGGGTTAATTTCCATGGATTTAAAGGATTCATGGATTTCTTCCCATTACCGATTTCTAACTTAACTCTTTGCCATTAGAGAATGGGATGTCTATTATTTCAGTTTTAATATTAATGAGTTTTGTCTATGACCCCACATATCTACTCTGGCAAATACTCAGTGTACACTTGAATGTGAGTGTTTAGTTGTTGGGTTAAACTGAATACATAGACATATATATATAACTTTACTGTATTTGAATAAGTTCTTATCATTTGAAAAATCAATTACTCTGTTGGCTCACATTCGAATTATTATTTAGTTCATAACTTCCATAACTCATAGTGCATTGATCTTGCAGAAAATAGAAAATATTGACAAATGAATCTGAAATTTCAAAACATTTATTGAACCAAAGAATAAACATAAGCCCCGAAGAAAAAATGACAAACTTTATACGTAAAATGTAATTTTCCCCCTAATTAATATAATTGCTTTCTGTTCGTGGTTTACAAAATGGTGTTTCCCTTCTATCCCTTTGTACCTATGTGTATCTAGCAGAAATATTCTTAGCTCTGGCTACGGGCACACAGAAACTTGGTATCGATTATGTTCAAATGTTTATTTCCTTTCCCCAGAATAAACCGGGGGACTGGCACTGTCTGGATTGATCACAGGACAGATACTCAGGAAGCTCTGATCATCTTGAGTTTCACGTTTATGAGAAAAAAATGGACGCAGCGGCTCGATTACAGGAAGGTCGTTGAACGTGTAGATATGGCACCCATCACTAACATTATAAAAGGAAATGGACCTCATACCTACATCCAGGTAAATCCCCACTCTGTGCAACTGGGGACTCACCCAGAGAAAAGTCAGAGGCATAGTGCTGGCGGCAAAGATCTGTCCTTTTCTGGAACCCACAGTCCAGAAGCCGAGTTCCGAAGAAAGTACAACGTCCCCCTGTCGATTCACAGATTCCTTACAAATGCCCACATCCCATATTTTGCTGGTGCCCACATCCACCTCCCAGTAATGGCGGCCGGGAAGTGAAGCGAGAGGTCCCCAGGACGCACAGTGCGCAGCTGAACCGTTCAGCCTGCTCTTTCCTGTTCTGTCTGAACTCCCCCGCAGCGGACGCTCCTCAGGTCTTCAGAAACGGTAAGATAGTTGCTGGCTGTGTCCACATCCAAGGTCATATCCACTGTGGAAAGAGCCAATAGTTCAGCAAAGACACACGCTGCAGACTCCCTCTACCCCTTCACTGCAAACACCTAAATATATTGTTCACTTTTACTTCTTTTATTCTACTTTCCCAAATCAAAATTTTCCTGTTTATTGTACAAATGTCCAATGTAAAAAAAAAAAAAAAGGGAAAAAAAAAATTTCCTGTTTAGCTGCCTGATGAGGTCAAATTTTATGTATAGAACGCATGAATATAATAATTACAACAAATCCACCTTAGTCATAGTAGAAATTCCTTTTGAATTAAGTTATTGCATAATTTGATAAGCGTTTTTTCCATTGAACACATACACGAAGGGAAAAAGAGTAGCTAGCTCTCCAAATGACTGTAAACTTGCGGGTTCCATGAAAATCTACACCCAAAGGTGAAGTTTTATACTGCTGTTTGTGAAGCATAAAAGTTGCAGACGACAGACTTCTGCTAACGCCCACATTTAAAGAAATGTTTGAAAGTTGTTTTTCCGGTGCTTTTTATGGGTTGTGGAAGGTCGTATAGATTCCTTACCTTGAAACTTCTTCATCCTTGGGTTCATCCTTAGAATAGATTTCAGCTTGGGCTCCAGTTCCTTGATGATGGAAATCAGTGCCCTCAGCTTGTACTTGGGCTTGATGTCATTCTTCTGAGAGGTCACGGTGCACAAGGGGCATAGCACACCTTCCCCGTGGGGCTCCTTCTGCAGTGAATTGATGCACTGGAGACAGCAGGCATATCCACATTTCAGTTGCACCGGTTCTTCAAGATCATTTAGGCAGACAGGACATCTAATTACTTGTTTGAAGTGTTCAGCCATGGCAAAGGTCTACAGAAAAAAAAAATGAGCATGGTATTAGAATTTCCACGAGCTGAATGAGCAGCTGATAGTGCTTGGGACCTTTTGTCTTTACATGCAGAGAGTTATCATTGTATGATACTTACAATCACTACTGCTAGTGACAAAGAGACGACATAAATACAAATGTAAATGACTTGAGGCCCTGAACTTCTAATATCTGTAATACTCATTGAAACAAAGGGCATGATTCACTGAAAGACTTAAAATAGTAAAGGGGTCTACACCTGAGCTGTTTGATACGGTAGCCACCAGTCACTTATGGCTATTGAGCACCTGAAATGGGGCTTATCCAAATGGCGACGTGCTGTGAGCAAGATACACTTTAATTTTTGAAGACATAGTGAGAAAAAGAGAATGTGAACTATCCTCTTTAGAATGTTTAAAGTTGCTCACATGTTGAAACGATTACATTTTGAGTAAATTTAATTTGAGTCATGAATTTTACATTAGGCTTGTTTCATACTTTATGTGACTACCAGAAAATAAATTTACAATGACATATGTGGGTTATGTTTCTATTGGACAGTGCTGGAGTACATTTGAAGACCTTCCACTTCCCCCGCTGTGCAAACTGGATGTGGTGAAAAAAGCCCAATAGCACACCATGAGGACAAGACACAAAATACAAATAAGTAAGTTGTTCTAGGTAAAGCTAAATCTTCTGCATAGAATAAAAAAACAAGCAACTGTATGTATGTGACAATGGATTAATATCCAAAATATATGAAGAATTTTTTCAAGGCAATAGCAAAAATAAAAAACCTCAACTAATCTCATTTTTAATGGGAAAAAACCTGCACAGACATTTCTCTGGGCGAAAACCTGAATAGACATTTCTCTGAAGAACACATACAAATGACCGACAAGTACTGAAGGGCATGCTCAACTTAACTCACCATCAGAGAAATGCACACCAGAAATGAGACAGGAAGACAGTGGTCACAAGAGAATCGAGAACATATCAAGTGACAATTTCACATAACAGCAAAACAGTGGCTGTTAAAATGAGCCACTTGGAATTAAATTACAAGGACAAGATGGACCCTGGGCTGATAAGGTGCTAAAAAACAGGAGGGAGTTAAGCTGGCTGAAACCATTACCACACTAATTACCACACTAAATCACACACCTTCCGGTGCCATGGCCAACCCAAGCACGCCCATATTTTGTATAAAAGTGGATGCCTCCCTAATCCTACAAAATCTCTGCTTTTATCCTAGAACACCTAATGATTATTTCACTTCCTAATTAGAAGGGCTCGTAACAATAGAAAACCCAAACTCCTTTGCATGCCACCAGCTGTCAGAATCATGCCCACGGTTCTCTCCTAAGTGTGTGCTTTTGCTTTGGAATGGAAGCCTCTTGCCTTTTACTTCATTCTGGCTCATCACTGAATTCATTCTCCTGACAGCAATGAGAACCTGGAAACTGGCTGGGGCGGGTCTCTCTGGCATCCAGAGACCCTCCTGAACCCTCCAGCCACAAAACCAAAATGAGGTATTACGTCCCCTCTGCCAGGATGGCTATGATCAAGAAGACAAAAGGTAAGTGTTGGTACGGATGTGGAGAAAGGGGAACACTTGTACACTGTTGGTGGGAAAGAAAATTGGTACAACCGCTATAGAAAATAGGGAAGTTTATGAAAACAGTAAAAATAGAACCGCCTATGTTCCAGCGATCCTCCTTCTGTGTTTATACATGTAAGAAATGAGGTCAGCATGGCAAAGACATATCTGCACTCTTAGGCTTACTGCAGAATTATTCACAATAGCCATGGAAACAGCCCCAGCATCTGTGGGAGAAAAATGGATAAGGAAATGATGCTATATACAATGAAGTATTCAACCATAAAAAAAAGAAGGAAATCCTGGCATTTGCACTAATGTGGATGAAGGCTGAGGGCATTATGTGAAGAGAAATAAGTGAGGCCAAGCAAAATAAATGCTATATGATCTCAGTTATGTGGAATCTGAGCTGACTGATCTTACAGAATCAGAAAATCACAGAAAAATGGTGGTTGGTAGGGTTTGTGGGAAGAGGAGAATAGGAAAACCAAGCAAAACCCATAGGAAAACCTGACATTGAATAACCCAGCCACCGAACCTCTGTTCATCATTTTCATAAGTCTGCCAAATTCTGATGAAATTCAAGAAAATGAAGATTGTTATTTCTCTAGCCTTGGTATTGAAAATCTAAGACCTAACTGCTACCAGGGCAATGGTCCCATGACCCCCAAAAACCACAGTGTATCTGTGATGGAGATGGCCTCAGACAACACCTGTGGAATCAAAAAATTATTGCATTCCCCCAGACTCTCCTATAGCCTTTGTAAAAATTAATTGCATGCGATTGAACTCACCTTTCCTGCCCGAGTTTCCTCCCCTGTCCTCCAGCTGCTTCTGCTGACTGCTCAGATCTGGAGTGAGAGCTGGCTGCCTGGGGCTTTTATAGGAGACACGCTCTCCACCCAATTAGTCACACCCTTCCCCACCTCTTTAATCTAATCAGATCTTGATTGAATTCTGGTGTCATTGAGATGGTTACTATTGGCATAGGTTTTTACCATAAAGGAAGACGACTGTGTTTTCGGAGTGCTGTTTTCTAATTAACAAGGACAAAATATTGCCATATAATCATTTTAGATAAGATCTTAAAGATTATGCCTATTGATAAAATTTGGAAAATTAATTAAAATTAACTAAACTTTGAAAAATTCGGGTGACATTTAAAATTCCTCTAAAATCAATGGTGCTACCTTCAAATAGTTTTTATTATAAATGCAACATCTTTTCACATTTCAGTAACAGAGGTGCATTAAACCTACTCAGAAGTTACTAATAGTACACTCCACAGACCATGCTCTACTCTCAAAAACATTTTCTCTATACTGTAAAGATTCTAATTAAGAAGCTTAGAAAAGAAATCCCACAACTGTTTCCAGACAGCCAGTGAAAGTCCTGTTTTTCTTTTTTCGTTATAGCATCTACAATAAAACATAGAAGATATTGTTATAATCTTACTATTTCCCATGCTTCACAACATATGTAAAATGAGATTCAGTTCTTTTTTTTAATGTTCAAAAATGGGTTCCTCGTGTATTAAATATATTATAGATGATCAGAGTTTATGGATAAGAATGTAAAACTGGGAGACTGGAGGTAGGGTAGCAAAGGATTTGATTACATTAAGGTGATTGAATTAAATGGTCTTCCATTTAACCATCTGCATAGTAATCATTCCCTGGTGATTGCTAGATTCTCTTCTTTCACATTCAAAGCCAAGCCAGCCCTCAATTCCTTTTGTCTCCTGAAGGCAAATAGAGAAACACAAAACTCTAAGTTGTGATGCATATGTTATTTCAAATCCTTGCACGTCGCATTTCTCCGTTGATTGGGGTCTATAATATAAAGCGCCACATGTATGTCTCCGTATACACACATACGACATCTATACATATACATCCATAGAGAAAATTATTGTCTCTTCTTGCATAATTCTAATTAGTTTATTTTCTTATATAAATCCTTTCAAAATATACTGATATTTCTGGGAGTAGTTATTCCCCAGCTTGTAATTTTATTGACCCATGCTCATGGAGCACTGATTGCTAACATTTTCTTAAATTTTATTTGCTTTGAGTTAATCATGAGGAAAATTTATGTTCTCTCTGGGAATACCGGGGGTGGCCTCCGTTGTGGAGACCACCAAGCCCAGTGCGTCGATTTGCCTCTAGAATATTCTCCCAACTTAGCTTTCAGCCTGGAATTGCACGTATGCTCGTGTCTTGGGTGAGGAATTCTTCCATTCCGAATTAGAGAACAGCATGTTAGGATGGCCAACACGCTCCTGGGGCTGGTTTGGGTGTTAAACACTTTCCCCATCTTTTCCAATTACATCTTTTCACAGAAAGTAGCTCTGCTGGCTTCCGTGAAGACGATGGTAAAGGTTTCCTTGCCCACTCTCATGTACAGTTCAGTTCTTTAGGGGTCTTCTGTGTTTGAGTAAACCTGCCCTCAACATCCAGTCAGAGAGGGCTGCATTCTCCATGCCCTGTCACTGCAGGCGTGTGGCAGAACCTGACTTCAATGCTTCGCATTAGTGGCTTCTGATCCCCAGGCCCTGTTGACTGTCACAAGCAGACTTGAACAACAAAGAGCATCTCAGTGTTTCTGACAACCCAGGGCTTGGCTCAGTTTCTAAAGGAAACTGCCTTTCTCTCATTGTCAGTGTTGGCAGGAAAAAAGGGATTTGAGGTGAACCTGGACATTCTGGTGTGACCCTGAGGCACTGCCCAGCACGTGCCCGCTCTGTCAGTCCAGCCGGGGCATGGATGGAGAGGCTCAGACCCAGGCTGGACATGGTACTGCTCAGCCGTGGCTCTGGATTCCTTTATTCACGATTCCTTAGGTTTTGTTTTAGCCCGGAACGTACGGGGGGCACTCACCCAGGTCGTCTTGTCACCAAGTTCTGTGAGGACAAGTGTCAGTCAGGATGAGCTGAGACCACACAGGAGAAAGAACAGAATTTTTGCAAAATCGTTTCAGAAACTCTGAAGAAAACAAAAACAGAAAACTATAGCCCACAAGTATAACAAAAAAAAAAACTGTGAAGTTTGAGAATCTGATCTCCTGGTTTGCCACAGAAAATTTCCAATTTTCAAGAAAAAATTCTGAGGACACAAAGAAAACAGAATGTATACAAGTCACAAGATGAAATAAGTGTCTGTGAGAAGCCAAGACGTTCAACTTCCTCTCCACAGACTAAATTACTTGTCTTAAATAGGCCCAAAGTACTAAAGAAAACAACAGGCAAAGGACTGAAGTAAATTAGAACACCTCTCAAAATAGAACATATCAATAACCATACAGAAACTTTAAAAATGAACTAAGAAATTGAGGGGCATAAAGTAAAATAACTGAAATGAAAAATTCACTAGAGAGGTTCATCAGAAGTTTTTCAATTTTTTTGTTTTTACAAATGTTATTAAAATCTAATTCAAGGCTAGACACAGTGGATCATGCCTGTAATCCCAGTACTTTGGGAGGCTGAGGTAGGTGAATCACTTGAGGTCAGGAGTTCGACACCAACCTGGCCAACATGGAGAAACCCATCACTACTAAATATACAAAAATTAGTCCATCATGGTGGCACACACATTATAGTTTTAACTTGTATTTCTCTAATGATTAGTGATTTTGAGCATTTTAAAGGTATCTGTTGGCCATTTGTATGTCTTCTGTTGATATCTATTCAGGTCATATGTCCATTTTTTATCTGGTTGTGTTCTCAATTTTGAGGTGCATTTCTTTTATATTTTGGATATGAACCCTTTGTAAGATGGATGGTGATAAATATTTTCCCTTACTTTTTGTGTTATCTATTCACTTTGTGAATTGTTTCCTCTGCAGAGGCATTTTCGTATGATGCAATCTAATTTGTTTATATTTGTTCTGTCAGCCTAAAACAAGAAGGCTGAAGAACAAAATATAAATGTAAAGAGTTTACTTTTCCAAAGTGAGGACAGCTGCCTGAAAGACACAGACCTCTGTGATCTTGGATTTGAGCTCTTTTCAGCTTTTGTTACAAGCAGCTTTTAAAGGCAAGTGGTGGAAACAGGGAATGAGCTGTTACAAAGCTGGTTGTCAGAAGCTCTAAATGACTGACAGAAATGCTGCTGAGTCATTGCTGACACACCGTTAAACTACAGCGTATGGATTATAGTGTCCAGTGCAGCTGCTATAGCGTATAGCTACTTGTGGCAGTAGCAAGCAGTTTCAAGAGATGAATACATAGGCGGGGGTAGGTGGGGTAGAGTATGAGTGTGATCTCATTTTAATGTCTCTCTGGGTCGGATAATTAGGACTCACATTCCTAAAAGTTTATTTTTCATTTTCCTCTTTTGATCCTATTTCTTCTTGAAAGCACTGATGATCAAAATCTGATTCTCAAGGTGTCCCTCGTCACTGGGAAGGCTGTTTCTGAGCAGTCCTGTAAAGTTATTGTCCCATAGCTGCTGTCAATGGTTGAGTTATCTCTAGTCTTCCGAGTACCGTGAACTTGGTTTTTTCAGAAGAAGTAAAACACTGAGAGATACAGAGTAGAAATATGATTCACATAAGAATTGTAATTTAAGAAATTTATATGTCATGATGAAAAAAATCTGTTCCACTGGGGAGTCCATTAAAGACATCATGAAGAAAATTAAAACTCATTCATTTTTTAGGGATTCTTTGTAGCAAGAAAATAATTCAGGATTTCGTTCAAACTGTAGAAAAACAACATAAAAATAACAGAAATAATGGATGATCTGATAGCAGATGTCCTATAGATTTCTTCTGAAAAGTCATTTTTCTTTTTCCATGTCTTCATTTTTACTAAAGATTTACTATAAATCTTCACAGAACAAATTTATTTGCAAAATATGATTTAGTATTTACTTATCCCGCTTACTTGTACAAAGTGCAACAAGAATAGGAAATGACCACATAGTCTCTTTCCAAGTTGGCTTTTCTGGAACTTTTTCATGAGGAATCCGGATTACCATTTCAAATGTCTCAAGGCTAGGAAACCAACCCAAAGATTTGCCATCAGACTCTGCCTGTAATACCTTATGAATTGGGTGAATTTCTCTCTTCTGGAGGTCCCAAAATATCTTGTTTTTCCTGTGCCTGTCTGAAAGTAACATTCTTTCCTTACTGCAAAGTCATAAACCTTGCAGGGAAATTGTGTATACAAGGTACCAGGCCAGTCTTTCTAAGAGACACTTTATCATCTCTGTAAAGTTAACCTCCATTCCTCAAATCAGTCTGGTTGTAATTGAAAATATGCCATTCCACTAAAAGCCTTGGTAAAATAACCTGCATATCTAATTGTGTGGTGGTAAAAAACAGATTCTTATTAGACTTATGCACATAACTATTTTCCCATGAAATAAGAATACTCACAAATGATTTCCAAGTACTAGAGAAATCAAACGGAAAGATAAATATTTCCATTTTGCCCACAAATATATACTTTACCCAGTTGTTGTAAGCTATAAATAGTTCAAAATAGAATTTTCTTGCCTCTGGAAGACAAAACATAAAAATAGTGAGCCATGATATGTAATAAAATAGTGTGATAATATTTTAGTTATCTGTTAGTTTATTCTCATGTAATTAATTCTGGTTTCACTTGATGTTGGGTTAGCAATCAGGTCCTAACACTATTTTCCCACACTGCCAGGACTCTCACACCAGTTTCTTCTCATCTGGAGAAACCATCACTTCTTAGTTTTGAATTTGCGTTCTTGTGGATGGAACGTTCCCCTCACCTCGAGGGTTTGACTAGTGCATGTTGGGTGGGGTCCTCTGGCTTCACTTCTGAGTGCTTTCAGGCACAGGCTCTGTATGAATTCCTTGCTTATAGATAGGCTTGGTGTGGTGGTTTTCTCAAATGCTGATTATGCATAGGTTGTACTGGGCATGTGAGCAGGCTCACTGCCTCCTGCAGGACTGAGAAGGTGGAGCTCTCTGGAAGCTTCCCTCATGCCCTAGTGCTGTGAACTGTCAGTGGGTGTTTTATAGGTTTGTGCAATTCAACCTGCCAGCCAGCAGGTGAAGCTCGTGGATAAGAGCTGACCTAGCAGGCGGCAATTGCCTCGACTTCTGTAGAAAGGGGCCAGGCAGGTTGACCTCCCAGACAGCAGGTGAAGCTTGTGAGTAGGAGCTGACCCAACACCCTGCAATTGCCTCAGCCCCTGTAGAAAGGGGCTAGGCAGGTTGACCTCCCAGCCAGCAGGAGGCGCTCGTGCATAGGAGCTGACCTAGCACCGAGCAGTTACCTTGGCTCCTGTAAAAAGGGGCCAGGCAGGTTGACCTCCCAGCCAGCAGGAGGCGCTCGTGCGTAGGAGCTGACCTAGCACCGAGCAGTTGCCTTGGCTCCTGTAGAAAGGGGCCAGGCAGGCTGACCTCCAGGCCAGCAGGAGGCGCTGGCAGGAGGCAGCTCGGTGGTGGCTGTGGGATTCACGCTTGGCCTCTTTTAATCAGGAGAAGCCCCGGATGTCCCAGGCAAAGGGCGGTGCGCGGAGCTCTCGGGATGCCTGTGTCACGTCTGACAGCCAGGCGGTAAGTGCTACCGCAAAGGTCCCAGGGCCCTGGGACACTTTTCCAGGGAATGGTGGGGCCTCTTCACTGCCCCAGAGCTCCCCAGAGAGGAGAGGGCAGCTGCAACCCACAGCCCCGCTGGTGTTGGTGGGACCCGCCGGCTCTCCCCCCGGCCCGGACTTGGTGGGCATCCCTCGGGGGTCTGCGTTCAGTTCCTGAAGCTGCGCCGGGCGCCACACTCCCTGCCTGGGGCAGAAACGGGCTCCCAGGCCACCATCTTCCAGATTCTAGGACGGAAGTGCTCCCAGCTGCACGCTGCACTCTCCTCTCAGATCCGACCCCTGGGGCTCCTCTTCTCCAGTCAGATCCTCAGTCTCATCCCCCGTGCTCCCGGACGGCGAGCTGGAGTCCCAGGGGGATGGGATTAGGCCAGGGGACTTGTCTTCAGGCTCCCTAGACTCGCGCTGGCTGTGACGGGGCTAGGCTGGCTGAGCTATGGACCTGCCACTGGGAAGGGCAGGCCCCTCTCCGTAGGAACAGCCAGGCAGACGGCTGCAGGAGAGGCTGGCAGGTGTGGGGCGCGTGGTCTGATTGCTTCTCGGTTCTGCAGCAGGTGCAGCAGCAGTGGTGGCACCTGCCGCTGGGGCACAGGAGAGCACCCAGCCTTCTCTCTCCTTTCCTGCCTGCAGTGGGCAGTGGCGGCCTCGGGGCAGGACGCAGAGCCTTTGGGGAGGGATATCGAGAATGGCGCCCTGCAGCCGCTGCCCACTGTAGGAAGCCCGTGGGGCTCCACGTGAGTTCCAGCAGTGCCTCAGTGTGACCTCAAGGCAGCTCCCTATGCCAGCCTGGAGGCCTGCAGGGGTCCAGGGCTCTCCTGTACCTAGGATTGTAAAGGTCCATGGTGGGAATGTGGAACCTTAAGGGTCTCTCACTTATTCCTTCCACGGGTCCAGGCCTGGGGGCCACTCCTAGCTCCCAGGGATCCTGTCTGAGCAGGCATCCCTGCTTCCCCGTTTCTGCACCCTCAGAGTCTGCCATGGCCTCTGTTGCATTCTGGTGTTCCTTCTCAATCGATTTAAAGTGGCAATATCTGCTGCGTATTTTGGATCCTCTCGGTGGAAGAGGGCCCCAGCTGGACCTCGTCAGCCATCCTGAACCTGTGTTTCCTATTTCACGTTTTCCTTCACTCTGTGTGTATGACTTAGATGTCTTCTTCCTAATGCAAGTCCTTGACAAAACAGGGAACATCTGCTTCTCGGAGTCTGGTAGTCCAATAACAGAAACAAGAATTTCGGGCTCTTTGGGTGTCTTGAGGAGCAAACTGTAATCTCCCTGCATGGGAAGCCCAGCAGCTTCTGAGGAGAGAAACAGTGCCTTCGTGTGGCTTATTTACTAGTCTAAAGAGATCGGGTGCATGTGTAGCAAGCGTTGTGGAATTTAACTTTGTAGGAAAGACCAGACTCCAGATCATACGGAGAGGTTCAGTGTGGAAGGATTTGGGGTGTGAGCGTGATTTTGGAAAGGGAAGCAGCATTGAGGGAAAAATGCCCCCAGTTGGAGATGCATTTGTCTGTGACCCACTCCTGAGTGTCCCTTCCGCCCCTGTGAAGACATAGATTCTGAACTTAGCTTCTCCCACAGGGAACAGAAGAAACTTTCTCCGCCTTCTACTCAGGTGCTCATTAGCGTCTTGCCACTAGTTTCGAAAAGTTATTAGTCCCTAGAAGTTGCTAGTGCTGAATTGCACTGGGGATAGATTTTGTTCTTCATGGAGGTGCTTCAGTCTCTCCACACAGATGATGTCACTGATTCTCCAGATGACATGATAATGGCATCTGTGTGGGGAGATCAGGTCCAGGAGCCCTGTCTCTATAACTAGGGACTCAGGTGCCCCAGCTTGTCCTGACTGACACCGCCCTGCACAGAGCTCTGCAGGTGAGTCTTCCTTACGCTCAAGGCGGGAAAGAGAACAGGAGTCTCTACCAGGACAGGAACTCAGAGCGGAGGTTGTGCAGCGGCACGGAGCAGGACAGGTGCCAGCTTCCACACCCTGAGCAGCCCCCTCCATGCTCTGGCTGGGTGGCTGCAGGGTGAGCGTGGGCTGGGGGTGTCTCAGGTGGGACCACCTGCTGAGGGTCTCTGCAGATCCCTGTGTTCTGGAGACCCTGTCAATGAGGGAATGAGGGATGAGGTCTTCCCTGGGAGTCTGAGGCAAGCCTTGCATTTCTAGAGGCATCGAGCGCCTCACCAGGTGAGACCAACAAATGAGCGTTGCCTGTGAATACAAGTGGGCAAATTGATGTGCTGGGCGTGGATTCAAGTTTTAAAAACCTGAAACATTTGGCTTATTAGTGGCATTGAGGGAAAAAACAGTCTGAAACATAAAATGAGATCTGGTGTCACACACATGGAAATATAGAGAGAATCAAGCTGCAACATGCTGACGCCGTTTTAGCTTCTCCAGTACACTGTAGTTTGCTGCAGTTGTCCTAAGATTGCTCCAGAGATTTTCTGGGTTATTTTCCTGTGTTTTTTTTATATTGTGCATGTATGTGGTTCATATTTTCTGTAATCTCTCCTAGTAAATGTTAAAAAGCAGAACCCATGGCAGTAAGAGGAGCAAGACAAAAATTAAAAATTAATGAGAAAAACTATTTTCTAAGGAGGATTTGAGGACAAAAATATTATCTGCAATAACCATGGTTTCTCCTGTACTAAAGGAGAATTTACATTGTTCAGACATTTACATTGTGATCCACGATCCACATGAAAGCAGTGGCATTCTTCAGACCATGTTTATGACCTGTATTTTTAATTTGTGCATATACTGCTTTTTAAAAATGAGAAAACAGAGGCACAGAGTAGTGAATAGAATAACCCAGGTTGCCCTAAGCTACCAAATGGGTGCTTTGACACTAACTGACAGCTGTCTGGCTCCAGAGGCTGGAATCCTAACAAGCTACTCTTCTGCCTCTAACCTTTAATAAGGAAACAGGTTTTGCCAGCTGGAAAGCAAGATCCAGCGTCTCAGCAGCAGAGAGCAAGCAGGGTGTCAGGACTGGACTCAGATCCTGCGAATCAAAAGTTGACAGTAATAAACTAGCTACTCACTGTGCCCCTTCCTGCTCCACCCTCTTGGTGGTTTCATAAGGTGGTCCTGATATTCCTGAAGAGGGCAGACTCCTGTTAACTCTGGACTTTTGCATAGAGCTCATTTCTCACTTCTGCACATGCAAATGACTTCTGGATCCAACAGTAATCACTAGGATTACCGCTTCTGAAAGTCCTTAATTTTTTGACCAGAGTATGTCAATCTTTGTGCCTTATCTCATGCAGCTTTTTAAATATTGACTGAAATTAAGGCTGTTGAGGCAGAGGTAATCTGATAGGGGTTTACTGGAAAAGAAATGTGAGGATAGACCTGGAAAGACACAGCAGCAGAGCTGGGCATGTTCCAGAGTCTGCTGCAAGGGGGAAGGGGAGAGGACTCCTCGTACCAGGGTCATTCTTCATTGGAGGGTGCAGTACAGAGGTTACAGTCATTGGCTGCAGATTACAGCTTACAGGCAAGAGTGTTCTGTGTGCAAGACAGTAAAAATCATGATTTATAAATAAATCAGCAGAACGTTGACGAATCAGAGACAAGTCACTGCCCTTTTTGATGTCAGTAGGTTACATATTAATCAGCATGTAGATAGTTTAAGCAACTTACGGGTAAGATTTGAGGACTCATTAGAAGATTCTTTGCTCAGGGATGGGACATAAGCCACCCATCCTAAGACCTTCCCCAGGTGGTTAATTTGGAAGCCTGCCAAATGCAACCTGTACGTTGTCCTGCTCCTAAGGGTTCAGGTCAAACTTGGCTTTAATGTAACACCCCAGTGCGCTCTGGGGAATTCGAGCTCAGGTACTCAGCCTGATTCTCCTTTGAGAAATTTAGAGGCCAATAGTCAGACAACATACAGGCATTTACTCAAAAAGTACATTTTAAAACAATCTGTGCAGTGGGTCTAATTGTTGTGTTATTTAGTTAGTAGTTGGGGTGGACCAAGGATGGCCGGAGACCACTCAGGAAAAGCGCTCTAGGATCTCACTTGTCACCATTCCAAGTTCATATCTGGAATACTATTAACAACTACGATTCTCGCCCCCGGCGATTTTTTCTACACTCAAATATCTACAGACATTTAAGGATTATCTGTGTAATCAGAGGACTATTGACTTTTTTAAGGTTTTGTTGTTGTGGTTCTGTCACTATACTTAATGTTAAAAGTTCGCAAAAGCTGACAGTTGATTTTCTGGCTATTTAATTGTATTTTAAGTTCTGGGGTACATGTGCAGAACATGGAGGTTTGTTACATAGCTATACACGTGACATGGTGGTTGGCTGCATCTGTCACCCGGTCATCTACATTAGGTATTTCTCCTAATGCTGTCCCTCCCCCTAACCCCCACCCTCCGACAGCCCCCAGTGGGTGATGCTCCCCTCCCTGTGTCCATGTGTTCTCATAGTTCAGCTCCCACTTATAAGTGAGAACATGCGGTGTTTGGTTTTCTGTTCTTGTGCTAGTTTGCTGAGAACTATTTGCTTTAGGCAGATACTTTTGTAATTAGGATATTAACTTGAATTCTTCATTTTACTTGTAATGCACTCTTATGGCAGGCAGACAATTGTGAATTCTAACAGGACAGTGCCTTCTTGTCTTGGTCAACTTTCACTTATTCAGTACGTATTTACAAAGTACAAGTGTATAGAAGACTTACATTGTCATATTATTGAGCAACAGATACGGTTCCTAAGTTCACCTTCTGGTTAGGCGCCAAATTATAGAAGTAACTAGCAATAAATACGAAATTATAATTGTGAAATGTAATTGACGTCAGTGGTATAATCTCCAGGTGGAGCCCCTCTTGTGGAATATGACAGTGTCTCTGTTTTCAGGAAAACAAAAAGCCCAGAATTCTTTTACCAGTCAGATAAAGAAAAAGAACCTTGTTGTCACCGCTGGTACAGGCAGCTCGTCACTCCAGGCCACTCGGAAGTCCTCTCCATGACTTTTTGGAACAGTGTCCTCAGAACACCAGGGGAAGTGGCCGGGAAAACCATCTTTCTTCTCCAGATCGGCTTTGGGACTCTGGCCAGTGTCATTCTGTTCCTCCGTTATGTCTCGCCAATCTTGCTTGGCCACACCCTCAGGCCCACCCATGTGATTCTCACCCATTTGGCTGTGGCCAACTCCCTGGTTCTTCTTTCCGCTGGGATTCCCCATCTGATGGCTGCTTTCATGCCAAGGAAATCCCTGTCCAGTCTTGGGTGTAAATGTGTTTATTTCATCCTCCTGGTGGCTCGCAGCACCACCCTGAGCTGTGCCTGTGTCCTGAGCACCTATCCGTACCTCACTCTTAGCCCTGGGAGCCTAGGGAGGGTGATGCTTAGAGGAAGAACCCCCAAGGCCATTGGTCCTTCCTGCGGCACCTGCTGGATGTTTGGCGTCTTAAATTATGTCTATAATCCCATGAAAGTCACTGGTCCCCAGAACACACACAGTAGTACTGATTCTGAAGGCAGGTGGTTCTGTTCATTCTCGAGTCCCACTGTGGGCATGGTCTCCTAGAGGTCCGCCCGTGATGCGACGTTTATTGGCCTGATGGTCTGGACCAGTGGCTCCATGGTGCTTCTCCTGCAGAGACACCACCAGAGACTACAGCATATTCACACCACTGGAAACTATAACAAATGCTCCCTGGAGACCAGAGCCACCCACACCGTCTAATGCTGATGGTCACCTTTGTCATCATTTACATTGTGCAATCTGTTTATGCTTTTTATATCATTGCTTTTGAGGGTTTTCATCTGTGGTTGATGCTTATTTCTGGTATTTTGACTTCAAGTTTCCCCACTGTTTCCCCCTTCATTTTGATCCTTGGAGATCCTAGGCCTTCCAATTTCTGCTCTTGAATTGGTGAGAATCACTGTAGAGAGGATAAATGTGTAAAAGATAGATTCAATGATAACCACAAATACTCTATTCAGAAACCATGTATTGAGGACTAAGTTTGTAGATGATCATCGCAATGACCTTAGCTGGTCAATTTGATACTGGTGCTACACTGGGGAATCACATTGTCCATAGATTAAATTGTGAGCTCAAAACAGATGCATGACATTTTGAGGGAATGAGTTACTCTCAGCCAGTGCAACCGTCTAAAGAAATCTCTTTTCTAAAGAAGTATTAAAGAATTTAACCCACTTGATCTCAATGTGGATATAGTTAATGCCTGCCATGTACTGATGTACAGTCGTGAATTGGTCCACATTAATTTTACTCCAGGGGCAGGGAGAGATTTTATTTCACAGAGGATCATAAGACACGACAAAATTGGAAAATATTTTTTCCTATGTTATTTTGTGTTTGATTTCATTTATATTTCTCCAAATACTAGAGTGCTAAACAGGGAAACAGTGTTGCCTAATGGATCACTTCTCCTCAAAACCAGGAAGTTTCCTAACACAGCCAGGCTTCAGGAAATTTTGCTTGGATGGATGAAGTCATATTAAGAAGGGTTTGGAAGCTTCCATCCATGAATTTGTTTTTTATGGGCTTTTACTTTCCATTGAAAATTGAAGCTGGGGGCTCTGTTTTCTATTTGTTCATTCTGCTGTTTTTCCTGTTTGTATTTTCTTTTGCCTTCTTTTGGGACAGTGTGGCATTTTTAATTTAATGGTGTTAAGGTGTAACTATTTCTTTTGTGGTTGCTATAGCCATTTACTGTGGATTTCTAAAGTGCTACAGTCTAGTCAAAACGACTGTTGACCGTTTCACAGAATATATATGAACAAAGCTTAAAATAATATAAATCTATATATGCTCAGGATGAGTGCAGTGGCTCACGCCTATAATTCCAGCACTTTGGGAGACCACGGTGGGCAGATCACTTGAGCTCAGGAGTTGGAGACTAGCCTAGGCAACGTGGCAAAACTGCATCTCTACAAAGAAAATACAAAAATTACCTGAGTGTGGTGGTGATCGCCTGTTGTCCCAGCTACTCAGGAGGCTGAGGTAGGAGGATCACTGAGCTGAGGGAGGTTGAGGCTGCAGTGAGCCATGATCGTACAGCTGTACTCCAGCCTGAGCAACAGAGTCAGGCCCTGTCTCAAAACTAAATAACAAATAAATAAATCTATATATCTAACATGCTATATTTTGTTTTATATATTTTAATTCTGTGTTATAACCCACAATAAATGTGAGGAGTTTTGTTTTGTTTTTTCCTTTTTATTCTTTCTTCTTTTTTTAAAGACAGAGTCTGGCTCTGTAACCCAGGCTGGAACAGTCCGAGATCATCCAAGCATCGTCTTGTTTAAAATTATGGGAGCTTTATGTCCTACTGGCCAAATCAAGGACACCATGAGAATGAAGACAGATCATGATTGTGTCTGAATGCAGCCTCTTGAAACATACTGAAATCTAGGAGCCCGTTTGATATAAAGTGATGAATGAATAGATAATAGGTATAGATAGATAGATAGATGAATAAAGGAGAAGGGAAACATCTTCCCCTCCATAGACAGTTGCTAATAAATGTTGAAGGCTGGTATTAGACGATAATCCTGTTGTAGGTTGAATCAGATTGGAATTGGAAAAGTCTTAGTGAGTCACTTTGAGTGTGATGAGAAACAGCATATTGGGATAATGTGAGGTTATGTCACTCATAAAATGCTAATCAGTTACAAAGGCCAAATGGTAAATTTAGCTGGAGAGACTTCAGTGTGCTGAGGTCATCAAGGTGAATAACGTGAACCCTGGCATGAGATCCTGAGGAGAGCAGAGCCTTGTTGCCTAAGTCTAGTTTTAAAAATTAAAGACATAATAGAAAATGTATCACCGTATTGTATTGTGATCTCAGTAATTAAATTCATAGCAAACAAAAGATTATAGATGAAAAGCTTAAAAAAAAAAAAGAAATAGAGAGTGATAACATCACAATTCTTTGACAATGGAGAGTAAACTGAGTCTACTCCTGAGGAACCACCAGACAAACACAGAGGAGGGTCATTCTATAGATGTTGAGGAGAGGGTTGCTAAGGATGACAGAAACAACGGGAGCCTGGAGAAGAGAGAGGCCACGTTCCCAGTTGTTCCCTGGGCCAGAAAGGAAAAGGAGATCTTACTAGGTCGGTTGAATACATGATTTGGGCCTGTGGCTTCAGCAGTAGTGCTTTATCTAATTGGTTTTCTGAGTTGAAGGACAGTATGGTTGTTTTGTAAGAGAGCATCTTATTGTAGGAAAAACCACACGGAGGAGTTAGACATGGTGAGAACCATGTCAAGAAGCTTGCTTTCAGTGAGTTTAAGTAAACACTGTTGATAATCGGATAATATACAGAGAACAATATTGATAGGTAAAATTGGTAAAATATTAACAGTTGGGAAAACTGAGTAAGGGAGAAGAATATGTATAATTGAAATTATTTTGCATTAATGGAGTATCAAAATAAATTCATTTCCTAATTTTTAAAATTAAGTTGGATATTGCTAATATAGTTTTATTATTTATCATAGTACATTTTTCTAAACATATATATTTTATACAGTTTCATACAAAAAAACAAAAGAAAGGTATTTTAAGCTTGCACTCTGAAAAAGCTTGAGGAAGTACTTTATTCTGATTGCAAATTGTACCAGGGAAACAGACCCACAGTCAGAATCATGAGCAGCAGAAATGGCATCCATGTGGAATCCACACTTTCTTTTCATTTCTCATTTTCCGTGAGAGACAGCTGACTCTTGATGGCAAAAGTAGCATTTATTGTGAGTTAGAACATGCACAGAAGTAAAGCATATGAAACAATAGCACAGAGCGTTAGGAGTGTATGTGAATGTACATATTCTGGAAGGTGGGCAGCAGTAGCTCTAATCAGATGTCATAGGAATCCATATGATGGTTGTAACAACCGCCAAAAATACTTGCACCTTCACACTGCTAGGAAAGAACAAACGGCCTGTTAAGAATAGCAGACTATCCCCAAAGGATGTATAAAGAGAAGCAAAGAGGAAAAAAAATCTGATAGGATAGGACAGATACAAAACACAGTCCCAGTGTTTTATTAGTTTTCTTTTAATAAATTAATAGTTTCTTTTAATTTTAAATTTTATTAATTATTCAGTGATGAAAATTAAAAATCCAGGTAACAAACCCATAGATGCTTCCATCTGTGGGGGGTGAATAATGTGAACGGTGGCATGAGATGCTGAGAAGAGCAGAGGCACCCAGAGCCTTGTTGCTGATGCAGCCTCCTCAACATTACATCATCCATCCATCCAACGACATTCATGAGGGGTCAGCCACATACAGAAAATCTGCAAGGTTTTAAGAAGTAATCTCCTGGACACCATTGTTTTTCTACAAAAACAACATTTTTAAAAGAAATATAAGTGAGCTAAATATACAAAATGATGTAGAAAAGCACATACTCCATCTTTGAGGTTTCCTGTCTTCATCTATGAGATGAAATATCTACCTTCCCCTGAGGAAAATTTACCTGGACCCATATTAAATTAGGTACCAATGTTTGTCAAGGATTAGCCATACCTATATTGAGATAAACTTTGTGGAAACTCTTTACATACTCCCAAAGAAAAGAGATTTCTTTTAGAGAACTCCACTGGCAAAAGAGGACACTTCTTTTCTCAAAATGTGATGGATTCCTTTTGAGCCCATCATTTCATCTGTACACAGGCACATACCCCATGTAGCAGCAATATCCCATTGGTTTATTGAGATTGTTGTGGATTGTATGTAAAAAGAAAATGGTACTCGGAAAATGGTTATTGAATAGCGTAATTATGGCCATTGTGGAAGCCGTCTTCTACAGTTACCATTTCAGCCCTGATTTTCAACCGTTCAAGAGCAGAACCTAGGCACTCTTCAGTCCCTAAGGATGAGTAGTAAGGGGCAAACAGTGAGGAAACATGAATTCAAAACACCTAAGACGTGTATCAACCACAGACGAGTCTCCAAAAATGCAGTGATACACAAAGTAAGCACAGAATTCAGCATGTAAAATGTGGCAAAGGTGACCACCAGCATCAGGACGGTGTGGGTGGCTCTGGTCTCAGGCGGGCATTTGTGGCGTCGGTTGGTGGTGTGAAGATGCCAGTCTCTGGCTGTGTCTCTGCCGAAGAATCATGGAGCCACTGGCCCAGCCCATGAGGCCGATAAACACAGCATCGGGTGCCGGCTGCAAGATTAGGCCTGTGGTGTTATGCAAGTATGAGCAGAACAAATTGCCTTGGGTGTCATTATCATCGTCTGCGTCTTGTGGACCAGTGACTGTCACAGGAATATAGACATTCAACAAGACACTGAGCATCCAGCAGGTGCAACAGAAAGGGCCAGTGGCCTTGGGGGCTCTTCCTCTGAGCGTCACCCTCCCCGGGCTCCCAGGACTGAGTGACAGGTACCAGTAGGTGCTCAGGACACAGGTTCAGCACAGGGTGGAGCTGCGAGCCACCAGGCGGGTGTAATACAAGAGTTTACACTCAAGACTGGACGGGATTCCCTAGAACAAAAGACACCAGTGTGTGAGGAATCCCAGTGGAGAGAAGAACCAAGAATTAGCCACGGCCACGTGGGCGAGAATCTTGTGTGGGCCTCATTCTGTGGTCAGTCAAGGTGGGAGAGACATTACAGAAGAACAGAATGACATTGGCCAGAGTCCCAGCCCCAAGCTGGAAGGGAAAGGTGGTTTTTATGGCCACTTCCCCTATGGTTCTTAGGACATTGTTCTGAAAAGACATGGGGAGGATTTCTGGGTGGCCAGGAGTGACAATCCAGCTTTCCCAGTGAAGCCATCTACACTCTTTTTGGCTTTTGATGTCAGCAAATAATTTTGGCATTTTTTTTTACCTGAAAATGCAAATACTGTCATATTCCACAGAAAAGGCTCAACTTGGAGAACATATCCCTGACACCAATTTCACATTTTATCTTTTTTTAGTATTTATTTGTACTTAATTTTTTCTATTTATTTACATTCTGACTCTTCACCAGAACATCACATCCATGAATTTAGGAGCTATGTGTGTCTTGTTCAACAATAGAGTGACAAAACATGTGAAATAAATGTCTACTTTATAAATGAATAAGTGAAGGAGACAATGAAAAAAATACTCCTCCCAAAGGTGATCTGCCTGGAAAAATAAAAACAGGGATGCAGTGTGCCACACTTGGAATTCATGAGCATCCTGTCTGTCATATGAATGCATTAACTTAAGAGAATGAAATGAAAAACTGCAAAATCATGTTCACATCATAGGATTATCTAACGTGTTAAAATTACAAAGTCATTAATTATGAACTCTTAAGAACTCAACATGATTTATTGGAGTAACTGGCTACAAAATACATTTAAACATCATTAGCCCTCTGAATACATGAGATAACCCTAAAATGTCCTCGGATAGTCTATTTAGTAGGTAAAATACCCTATTGAAAAATAATTTTTTTTTTGAGACAGGGTCTTGCTCTGTTGCCCTGACTGGAGTGCAATGGCGCAGTCTTGGCTCACTGCAACCTCTGCCTCCCTGGTTCAAGCTATTGTACCTCAGCCTCCCAAGTGGCTGGGATTACAGGCGTGCACCACCACACCCAGCTCAGTTTTTTAATTTTTGGTAGCGATGGGCTTCCACCATGTTGCCCAGGCTGGTCTCCAACTCCTGAGCTCAGGCAGTCCGCCTGCCTTGACCTCCCGGAGTGCTAGGATTATAGGCGCACACCACCATGACAGGCTAATTTTTATATTTTTAGTAGAGACGGGGATTTTTCCATGTTAACCAGGGGTCTCTAACTCTTGATCTCAAGTGATCCACCCACCTCAGCCTCCGAAAGTGCTGGGATTACAGGCGTGAGCCACCACCCAGCCAAATAATTTTAATTATTAATAATTACACAGATCTTACCTTGCTGAGAAACCAGGTCATGGAGAGTTTTTCCTGAGTGGTCTCCAGTCTTCCTCAACTCACTCCAAAAATAAACGTGATCATTAGACCGATTGCGCTCACAGATTATTTTAAATCTTCATTACTTCTAGATTTTCCAAATGAGAGTCAGACTGTTTACCTCAGCTCAAAATCGCCCACAGACGTAAGAGTATCACATAGAGGTTTGATCAGAATGCTCAGGACTGAAGAACAAGATTATGTGAGATACAACACAAAGATTGGCACATTCTGGTTAAAGGAGTAATGTCTTCCAGAGGCAGTCATCTTAAAGATCCATGTATGATTCAGAAGCCAGTGTCAAGTACAGAAGGGAAATGGGAAGTTGGAACACAACCCCAATGGCACCAAAACTTCTTGCTCTGTAGGAAAACTCTCCATGTTATGAAACACTATGTAGATAGCACAGGAGGCAGACAGCAGAGAGCTTATTCCCCACCAGCTGTGCATTCACCAGATCTGGGTCTGGTTCCTGACTCCCCAGTCAGTGGTGCTGAGACATTAGGACACCCCCTTCAGCCCTCAGACCTTCCCCCTTGGGTTGGAAGCCTCAGAGCAGAGTGTAGAGCAGAGAGATTCCAGCCTCTGTAACCAGAAAGCTGCTATTGTGTATCAGGATCATTCACTTATTAGCTGAGTCCAACATGAGTTTTCTTTCACCATTCTGTGTCTCTGTTTTCGCATTTAAAAAGTAAAGCATGAGGCTGGGTGCGGTGGCTCATGCCTGTAATCCTAGCGCTTTGAGAGGCTAAGGTGGGTGAATCACTTGAGCTCAGGAGTTCAGAACCATCCTGGCCAACATGGTGAAACCCTGTCTCTACTAAAAAAATACAAAAATTAGCCGGGTGTGGTGGTGGTAGTGGGTGCCTGTAATCTCAGCTGCTCTGGAGACTGAGACAGGAGAATTACCTGACCCCGGGAGACGGAGGTTGCCATGAGCCGAGATCTTGCCACTGCATTCCAGTCTGGGTGACAGAGCGAGACTCCGTCTCAAAAGAAAAAAGCATGTACTAATATTATATAACAGACATACATAACAATTAAGATCTCTCATAAGACAGATGTGAACATACAATGTGAGTTTCACGTGAATTGTTGATCCCAACGGCTGGAACAAAGGGAGTGCTCATTTAGCCGTAGCAGACGCTGTCAGAATGGTAGATGATTGTTTTTACTTTTTTTTTGATTACCAGCCGCTGCCGGTGCTCTTTTACTTGTTTTGATTACTTAGCCCTTCCCTGTATTAAAACCCTAAACATAGAAGATACTCAGGCAATATTGGTAAAAAATAACAAATTACCTGAATTGGATTTTCCTGGATATGAACATTGGAAATATTTCATTTTTCAACATAAATAATAAATCCCCTATCTTGACATTTGCCAACATTTCTGCGTCTGAGCCACTGTGCCCATCTTTTACTTCTTAAAATCCCAGTAATGAACCAAGGCTTCCCGAGTATCCGCAGAATCCGGGAGTGTGCCAAGGAATCCGAGAGTGGATCCACAGTTTCCCATTCTCAGAAGAATCTGAGATGATATTTCAATCTAATTTAAATTGGTATTATATAATCCAGCTTCTGTATCACGTTGCTTTTACATTTTGTAATAAAAATTTTATGCCAGACCAATAAGGCATGAGCAATTTACTGTAGAAATGTCACACTTTTATAAAATCTGAACATTAAGTAGACTTCTAATTTTTTTCTCTCATTGCTTCATCATGTTAAGGAAGTATAGAGCTTTTTGTTAAAGCACACACAGAAACACATGCACCACACAGACACACCATGTAGAACACACAGAAAAGCGTCCCAGAAGTCCTTGCAGAAGTACGGAGACGCCTGCAGCCTATTGCAGTGGGATCGAGGAAGAAATGCCCATCACGCCATAACGTACCATAGACTGTTGCTATGGATTTCTCTTTGTACGTGTATGCACGTGTCACGCAACCTAATTTTGTTTTAGGCTATTTAAGGTTTAACAAACACCCTGTACTTCAATGTTTTCTCTCGTATTTGTGCCCAAGTCTAAATCTACTGGGTCTGAGAAAATGAGCAGATTCTTGTGTACATGGTTGAGGAGCTCAGTGGGTCTGGTCATCCAAGCTTTGCTTCAGACTCCAAAAAGACCCTGCCCTTCCTTCTCTTACTGAGGGTCTCTAGGATGCAGGGATTTGCAGCCACCCTCACCTGAGGTCCTACCTGAGAGACGTCCCTGCAGATGGCCACCCACATCTGTCCAGCCAGAGCATGTTGGGATATCAGCGTGAGGCAGGGTTATCACCCACTCTGAACAATGTGTCTTCACAGCCACAGCGCTGTGTTCCTCTTTGGTGAGATGACACTCATATCCTGTCTTCTTCCCCAAGACTGAACATAAGGACGCACCCACCTGGCTCCTCTTGGCTCCAGGGCTCTGTGCAGGGATGAGCAGGGACACCTGAGTCCCTAGTTACAGGGACAGGGCTCCTGGTGCTGATCTCCCCATAGAGTTGCCATTATCATATCATCTGTAGGTTCCATGACATTGTCAGTAGGGAGAGTCTGGAGAATATTTAGTGAGGAGCAAAATGTATCCCCAGTGAAAATCCCTCTCAGCCCCTTCTGGTGATGAATGACAACTTTCAGCAATTAGAGGATGGTAAAAAGCAGCTCAGCCAGAGGCAGAGTTTTCTAAGTTCATAATGGATGTTGTCATCAGAATGGAAGGGGCACTCAGCAGTGGGTCTGGGCTGCCCTTTTTTATTTACAATTGGGCATTTTCTTCAGTGACTTTTTTTTTTTTTTTTGGGAGTCTCTCTCCATCACCCAGGCTGGAGTGCAGTGGTGCCATCTCGGCTGACTGCAACCTCTGCCTTCCAGGTTCAAGCAATTCTCCTGCCTCAGCCTCCCAAGTAGCTCGGATTACAGGCACCCACCATCATGCCTGGCTAAGTTTTATATTTTTAGTAGAGACAGGGTTTCACCATGTTGGCCAGGCTGGTCTCCAACTCCTGACAGGTGATCCACCCACCTCGGCCTCTCAAAATGTTGGGATTACAGGCATGAGCCACCGTGCCCAGCCCTTTCACTTTTCTGAAATCACGCTGGCACTTGAGGCCTGCTGATAGAGAACATCTGTGCAGGATCCAGAGTCTGGTCTTCCCCATGACTTTAAGTTCCACAGCTCTGACTGTTTATTGCCCCAGGTCTGAGTAGTCTGGAAGACATCCCATTTGAAGCTTTTCTGTGTCATCTCAGACCTCATGTTTCCCTAGTATCTACATGACTCTGCTGGAGACTAATTTTTTCCCGTGTTTCCATACAGCCCTGCTTCCTTGTCTGTCTTTGGCCCACCAGGCCCTCCCCCCTTTATTCCTAAATGGAAGCAGCATTCCTGGTCACATGGGCTGGTTTTAGGGGAAGGAAACGCAGGTGGAAGATTATGCCAGCATTCTTTAACATTGTGGGAAAGGCCAAAAGCAAATAGAAAATTTGGTAAAAACGTTTATAATTGCTTAAACATAAAACATGGAAGTAAAGCAAAAAGTATGAGCACTCTCCACCGAAGGCTAGAAAATTCAGCCTCCCAAGTATCCAAAGAATCCACAAGTGTGCCATGGGAGCCAAGAGTAGGTCCACAGCAATTTCTCACTCTCAGGAGAATCTGACATGATATTTCAATCTAATGAAAACTGATACATAATCCAACTCCTGTATCACCTTTTGCACTCGAATAAAAATTTTAGGCTGGGCGCGGTGGCTCACGCCTGTGATCCCAGCACTTTGGGAGGCCGAGGCTGGTGGATCACCTGAGGTCAGGAGTTCGAGACCAGCCTGGCTAACATAGTGAAACACCGTTTCTACTAAAAATACAAAAAAATTAGCTGGGTGTAGTGGTGGGTGCCTGTAATCCCAGCTACTTGGGAAGCCGAGGCAGAGGTTGCAGTGAGCTGAGATCGTGCCATTGCACTCCAGCCTAGGGGACAGAGTGAGACTTCATCTCAAAAAAATGTATATATGTTAGACCAGGCCAATAAGGCACGAGCAATTTACCATAGAGAACTAGGGAATGTTTAATTGTCAGTGAGGTGTTTAATATTGTCTTTATATATATAAACAGTGTAGATACATTTGAATAACTGAATTTTTAGAAAAATCTATTGCACTGTCCCACGAAAGGATAAGGAGAGATCTGCAAATGCTTTTTTATTGGACAAGAAAATGATCAAATCTAAATCTGGACATATTAGAAAGTTTGGGCGCTAGCGATACAATCTACAGACACATTCTAGCGTCACTTCTAGTCAGAAGTATCAGAATTGTGGTGCCTGCAAATCCGTGCTCCTACACAGCAGGACAGCCTCTAAGAAAATAAAGCCATGCTTTCCAGAGCATTTAGCACTCGTTTAACATACTTGCTTTTCTAAGCATCACAAAGTAGGATGGGATTTCTAAAGATAAGGGAATATAGGACCTAGGCCAAGACAGTCAGCACATACCTGCTGAATCACACTTCGTAATCATATTGCTAGAACACCATCAGGGCGTAGCCCTGAAATCACAGCCCTGCTGCCAGGGACATGCAGTTACAGGACAGAGGTGCCAGGAGGAGAAGTGCCCATTATGATCCAGGAAAGCCTTTGTGAGAAGGGCGCTCCCCATCAGGGGATCACACCCCTGATCCTGTATTCCTCCTCAATCCAAGGTTCATGTGAAATGCTCAGGTGGGGACATTTTTCTTCCAGAGCCATCAGCATCTTCTGAGATTCTTCATCAAAGGCAGATTTCTGCAGCCTGGGAAAATAGAAATTTTTGGGGGGGGGTTTTTTCATTTTTACACAGTATTGCCTCTTTACATTCTGATGTCTACCTCTTCTCTCCTCTCTATTCTTTCCTAGAAATCACTGAGAGGATTGTAGTGAATTTGAAAAAACAAGCATGAATCTTTCCTATAGAATAGGAAGCCTCTGATTTATACCATAAACTGAAATTTCATACACAGCATGTATCGATTAAGATTTAATTCAAAAAAGATGAATTTGTTAAAAAAAAAAAAAGACTTCCATTCATTTGATGTTCATATGACCTAGCCCATTTATTGCTTCTTAAAATGTGCTTTAAACATACAACTTTTCTCAGAGACACTAGTATAATGAACTCACGTACCCATCACCAGCTTCTACAATTATCAATATTCAGCCGCTTCCATTTACAACCGCCCATTTTTGAGACATAATTAAAGCAGATGCTACACGTATAAAATACTTAAAATGTCCCTTTCTATTTTTGGTATTTTCAGTTTCTTTCATGTCACTGTCTCCTGAACCCACTTCAATAAAACTGGATTTTGCAGTCACCAATAACATGAATTTTTACAATAAATTCTATCTTACCCAGTTAGCATTTAATACAATTAATGACACTTTCTTGTCTATTTTTTCCCTCAGTTTACTGGACACTGCTTCCTCCTGGCTTCCCTCCTCCCCTACCAGCTGTCCTCCTTGCCTTATACTTGAATCTTTATCTCTTAATAAGTTCACAAATAACTGGCAAGATTGGAACACAGGCTTTCCTGAAATAATATGAACATTTGCAATTTTCTTCTCCCCCTCTCCCCCGTGTCCTTCCTTCTTGTCTGGTGTTCACAGTTATGTGCCTTATGTCCAGTTATAAAACCCCTGAGGATGATTCGCAGGTCACAGAAATTCATAGATGCTTAGACACAGGAAAAGTAGGAGTTTATTACCTTAAATCTTCAGAAGTAGGGAAGATGGCTGAATTTCCTTTCAGCTACAGTGACACTGTGAGAAAGTTATCCAGAGATAACCGCTCTGAATGTTTGCTACTGTGGAGATGGCATGTTTTGGGTGTGGGGATGGCAGTTGAAGGTGAGCGAGACACAGTAAGTTATTTTATAATGCAGGTCTTCAGTACCTGGCCTGTGCCTATGGGTACTGGGTCTCGTCCTCCTCTCTGAATTCATCTCTCCCTTCCTCTGCTGTAGAGCTCCCGGGACTCCCTTCCAGCCCCGGAGGGCATGAGGCCTGGCGCCATCCCAGGGCCTGTGCGTTGTGCGGTAACCTCTTGGAGTCCTCCGTAGAAATTCGTGACATGGTTTGGACGTGTGTCCCCACCCAAGTCTCCTATTCAGTGATAATCCCCAGTGCTGGAGGTGGGGTCTGGTGGGAGGTGAGCGGATCATGGGCTGGAGCCTTCGTGAATGATTTCACGTGCTGTTCTCCTGATTCAGCTCTCATGAGATCTGGCTGTTTAAATGTGTGTGGCATCCCCCCCCCAAGTTTCCTCCTGCTCCAGCCACCAAAGACGTGCCTGTTTCTCCTTTGCTTTCCATCACAATTCAGAGTTTCCTGGGGCCACCTCAGAAGCAGAAGCCGCTGTGCTTACTATATAGCCTGCAGACCCGTGAGCCAATCAAACCTCTTTGCTGGCTGGGCACGGTGGCTCACACCTGTAATCCCAGCACTTGAGGAGGCCGAGGTGGGCGGATCACGAGGTCAGGAGTTCGAGACCAGGCTCACCAACATGGTGACGCCCTGTCTCTACTAAAAATACAAAGATTAGCTGGGCATGGTGGTGTGTACCTATAATCCCAGCTACTCAGGAGGCTGGGCAGAAGAATCGCTTGAACTCCAGAAGTGGAGGTTGCAGTGAGCCAAGATCATGCCACTGCATTCCACCCTGGGCAACAGAGTGAGACTGTCTCCCAAGAAGAAAAAAAAAAACCTCTTTTAAGTTACCAGTCTCTGCCAGGTGTGGTGGCTCATACATGTAATCTCAGCACTTTTGGAGGCCGAGGCAGGTGGATCACCCGAGGTCAGGAGTTTGAAAGCAGCGCAGCCAACACATGGTGAAACGCTGTCTCTACTAAAAATACAAAACTTAGCCGGGCGTGGCGGTAAGCGCCTGTCACCCCAACTTCTCGGGACACTGAAGCACGAGACTTGCTTGAGGCCAGGAGGCGGAGGTTGCAGTGAGTAGAGACCGCGCCAGTGCACTCCAGCCTGGGCAAGAGAGCAAGACCGTCTCAAAAGAAAAGAAAAATTACCAGTCTCAGATATTCTTTATAGCAATGCAAGAACAGACAAATACAGTTCAGCTGACCTCTTGAACTCTGCTGGGAACTTTCCTCAGAGCCCACCCTGGGAGCATTTCTGGTCAAGTACATTGTCAAGAGCTGTGTATCTGTAGCCTTCATCGCTACTTTGAAGGTCCAGCTAAACACCCCCCTCAAGCAGCAGAACTCCGCCCCTGAGCATCAGTGTCCTCACCCGAAAGGCAGGGTAACAGGAGTGCCCTCATAGACTGCTGTGAGTTCATGTACTTAAGGAACTCAGAACCGTCCCTGGCCCTCTAGAATCTGTCCATCTGCCCCGCCCCCCACCCCAGGCCTCTCCTGCCTCTTCATCAACCAGTCCTGCCCTGGTCAGGTAGCCTGCCTCACACTGCTCAGTAACCCCCAACCCTAGTTCTTCTCAGCGTCTCACTCATTACCTCTTACACCCATCCTCCCACCCCCGCATCAAGGGCACAAGGGCAGAGATGTGAATGGTTTTGTTCGTGACCGCATCCCCAGCACATCATGCTAAGCAAGCATTCAAATATGTATCCTATAGACTGGGCTCCGTGGCTCACACCTGCAATCCCCGCACTTCAGGAGGCCCAGGCGGATGGATTGCTTGAGCCCAGGGTTCGAGACCAGCCTGGGCAGTATGGTGAAACACCATCTCTACCAAAAATACAAAAATTAGCCAGCCTCATAACCCAGTCGGAAAATAGAGATTAAGATTTGCTTCCAAAAAGATGAGTTTAGGTTTAAAAAAAAAAAAAAACTAGTATTCATTTGATGTTCATATGCCCCAGGCACATTTATTGCTTCTTATGTAAAAATTTATATAAAAACGTAAACACATTGTGAGCTTTTTTTCAGAGACATTAATATAATGAATCCATGTACCCATCACAAACTTCAACAATTATCAATATTCAGCCTCTTCGTATACCCCACCCATTTTTAATTTAAAAAAACTTTTAAAAATGAAAAGAACAAAATCAGAAGGAAAAATTGACTTAAAAAATTCATCCTACAGATTTCAAACAAGTCCACTCTAAATGCAAACCTAATTTTCCAAACAACATTGACTGCTGCTGTTTAGCGAATGTATTTCTGGATCGAGACCCTACTCGACCCATTCCAGAAGCCCTCCCCAAGTCTGAGCTGGGGTTGCATATTTACGGCAACATAAGTAGATGTTTCAGGAGAGCAGTGGTTCTCGCCTGGTGTCACTGTGTCTCCAGGGCGCTTTGGACAATTTCTGGAGCTCTTTTGGTCGTCATCACTCAGGGAGGTGCTACTGGCAACTCATGAGAAAGGCCAAGAACGCTGCCTGACATTTTCAATGTGCATGGGGGCCCGGGGCAGGCCCCACAACAAAGAACCCTCCAGCCTGGTGTCCATCGTGTCGTGGTTGGGCAAACGGCCAATGAACTAAGCTCGTTCTGAAGTCACTCACCACCAAAGGAAACAGTGTCCACTCACCCCAGCATCTGCAGGGTGCAGTCCGGGGTGGCTCAAGGCCCCACACAGCAACACCACCCCCTCAGGGTCCAAGGTAATCCAGTCAAGGTTCAGGCTCCTCAGCGTTTTGCTGGCAACCAGTGCCGCGGCGAGGTCTTCACAGCAGGCGTGGGTGATCCGACATGTTTGCAGCCTGTAAAAGGGAAAGCAGAGAAACGGCCTTGGCTCTGGGCAGGCTGGAAGGCAGCCACCGTTTGCTGCTGCTGTTGCTGCTGTAAACAGCTTCACCAGGCTGGAGTGCAATGGCGTGATCTCGGCTCACCACAACCTCCGCCTCCTGGGTTCAAGTGATTCTCCTGCCTCAGCCTCCCAAATAGCTGGGATTACAGACGTGCACCACCACACCTGGCTAATTTTTGTATTTTTAGCAGAGATGGGGTTTCACCACGTTGGCCAGGCTGATCTCAAACTCCTGACCTCGGGTGATCTGCCCGCCTTGGCCTCCCAAAGTGCTGGGATTACAGGAGTGAGCCACTGCGCCCAGCCAGGCACAGCATTGTGACTTGGTGACATACCTCCAGGAAGGGGACTTTACAGTGTAAACCAGCGGTTCTCAGGCAGGGCGACTGTGCTCCTGGGGGACATGTCTAGTGACATTTATCCCAACGGAAGGGTGCTGCTGGCAACTTGAGGATAGTGGCCAGGGCCACAGCTCACATCCTCTGATGCACAGAATGGCCTCCAAGGCAAATAACTCTCCAGTCCCAAACAGCAAGAGTACCAAGACTGAGCAAACCCTGGGACAGCATTTCATACATCAGATCATCCCAGCCAGACTCGCTTTAAACCCGCCCCCTTCCATTCTATCAACCCTCCAGCTTTTCCTATTCTAGAAATAGGTAAATTTTCCTACGATGATGGTCAGTAGCTACTCACCCAAGACACTCTAATTTACAGTTAGGATGCTTCAAAGCTTCACATAACTGTCTGACACCAGCATCTCCTATTTCATTATGCCCAAGTTTCAGGATCTTCAGTTTTTCATTGCAGATGAGAGCATCAGCAATGTCCTTACAGGAATCAGAAGTAAGGAAACAGGCCATCAACCTGTGGGGGGGAAAATACACACACACACACTTATGAGGTCAGTCATAATGGCCTAGCTAATTTTCATTTATTCATATGAAGCAAGAAATACCCATGTACTTCTGAGATTATGAAGAGGGTGGGGGAGGGGGGAGAAAAGGGGAGATGGGAGGGGAGAGAGAGCGGGGGGAAAGGGGATGGTAGCAGGGAGCAGGAGGAGAAGAGAGGATGGAAGAGGTAAGGGAGGAGGGGGAAAAGGTGGGGAAGAGAATAGAAGAGGTGAGAGGGGGAGGGGGGGAAGAGGAAGGAGAAGAGGAGGGGAAAGAGGGGGAAGAGGAGTGGGGGGGGAGAAGGGAAGAGGAGAGGACAAAGAAGGAAGAGGGAGGAGAGAGAAAGAGGGAAGAGGGAGGAAGGAGGGAATCCACCCAGAATTGTCTTCAGTTCCTAGCAGAAGGAATGAATGATTCTCATGCTCCAACTGTCATTTATCAAGAGTGCACGAAGAGCCAGGCATTGATCCTAGTCCTTCAAGCGTGTGATTCCCACTGGCCCCCTTAGTTCTTTAAGGAGCAGACTGTAGCTATCCTCACATTAGCTGGGGAGAGGGGGAGTCGCCTGCACCAGCTCGCCCGGTCAGGGGCACTTGGGACTCCATCCAGGCCTTTCTAGGGCCAGAGACACAATCCCCGAGTCCTGTGCTGCGTCCTTACAACCCCTTTCCACGAAGTCTCCCGGAACCAGGTGGGGTAAATGTGAAGACACCGTTCTCTTCCTGTCCCAGTCTATGTGGGCTATTATAACAAAACACCATAGACTGAAACGGGTCCTTACTTCTCACGGTTCTGGAGCTGGGAAGTCCAAGAGTAAGATGTCACCAAACTGTCTGGTGAGGGCCACGTTCTGCTTGGTAGGTGGCATTTTCTTACTGTGTCCACAGATGGTGGAGGGGCAAAGTCTCTGGGGCCCTCTTATTTTTTTGAGACAGAGTCTCGCTCTGTCACCCAAGCTGGAGTGCAGTGGCACAATCTCAGCTCACTGCAACCTCTGCCTCCCGGGTTCAAGCGATTCTGCCTCAGCCTGCCGAGTAGCTACAGGCACACAGCTACTCGGGACTACAGCTAGTTTGTGGCTACAGGTATGAGACTACAGGCGCACCCCACTACGCCCAACAATTTTTTTTTTTAGTAGACACGGGGTTTCACCACGTTGGCCAGGATGGTCTTAGTCTCCTGACCTTGTGATCCACCCACCTGGGCCTCCCAAAGTGCTGGGATTACAGGCATGAGCCATCGCGCCGGGCCTGGGGCCTCTTTCATAGGAGTGGGATGCCCCACCCTCATGACCTATCCGCCTCCCAAAGGCCCCACCTCCTAGTACCATCAGCTTGGAGGTGAGGATCCAACATCTGAATTTTGGGAAGACATACCCCTTCAGATGTTAGCATATCCCTTTCCTGTTTCTTTCCCAGAGTGCCAACGCCCAGAAAAGAAACCCTGACGGTGAAGCGAATCACGGCCGGTCCTACCACAGCTCCCGGATGCTGCAGTCCGGGTGCTTCAGTGCTTCACACAGCAACGCCACCGCACTGTCTTCCAGATGATTGGACCCCAGATCGAGGAGGGACAGGGATTTACTGTGCAAAAGCCCTTGGGAAATGGCGTCACAGGAGACACAGGTGAGACAGCAGTACATCAACCTGCAAAGAAACACACCGTCGACCAGCCCACGGAGGCTTCCCGCAGTGACATTAATGCGCTCTCTGCCACAGCCAAAACCTTTCCAGGTATTCCTTCAATTCTGCTGTCACTCAAGAAGACAAGGAGCAGGGCACAGGGCTCATGCCTGTAATCCCAGCACTTTGGAAGGCCCAGGCGGGCGAATCACAAGGTCAGGAGATTGAGACCGTCCTGGCCAATATATTAAAATCCCATCTCTACTAAAAATACAAAAATTAGCCGGCACGTGGTAGTGGACGCCTGTAATCCCAGCTACTCAGGAGGCTGATGCAGGAGAATTGCTTGACCCCGGGAGGTGGAGGTTGCAGTGAGCCGAGATCACACCACTGCACTCCAGCCTGGACAACAAGAGCGAAACTCCATTTCAAAAAACAATAAGGAGCTGGGCACAGTGGCTCATGCCTATAATCCCAGCCCTTTGGGAGGCCAAGGCGGGTTTCCTTTTACAGTCTAAACAATCATCTCAGTAACAGTTGATTCTAGCCCTGTCTTATTGCACAGGTACACGGATGCCCTTGTGTGCACAGCATGCAAACAGAGCTGGCACTTCTCACTCTATGGACTTGAGTGTTGCGTGTCCCCCAGTTTGCATGTCCCAGTTTTTTTTTTGTTTTTTGCGTGTCCCCAGTTTTAAGGCACTGCAGCAGCTTGTCTCACCGAACACCAAGTGTTTAGCTTGGCCTCACTGGGAAAATAGAGAATGTGCTCTACTGTGACCCTTATCACACACCCCACACCGAGGAGACAGGTCACTTTATGCATCAGCAGCAGGTAGGAGGACACGCTGGAGGAGCCCAGTAATAACCCTAAACATGCAAAGCCCCATACCGGAAAGGAATCTGATGATTTCCCCTTTCTTAAGTATTTATTCTCCCAGGCTGAGCACGGTGGCTCATACCTGTAATCCCAGCACTTTGGAAGGCCGAGGCAGGCCTATCACCTGAGGTTGGGAGTTCAAGACCAGCCTGACCAACATGGAGAAACGCCATCTGTACTAAAAATACAAAAATTAGCTGGGCGGGGTGGTGGGTGCCTGTAATCCCAGCTACTTGGGAGGCTGAGGCAGGAGAATCGCTTGAACCCAGGAGGCAGAGGTTGCAGTGAGCTGAGATTGCACCACTGCACTCCAGCCTGGGCAACAACAGCAAAACTCCATCTAAAAAAAAAAAGGTATATTCTCCCCTACCCCAGCATCCGGATACCCACAGGAACATCATCCCGCTTCATGACCACCAAGATTTACTGAGCTCCAAATGAGATGGGAGACATATGGGGGCTAGTCCGGCACCTCCTGAATTCAATCTCATGGCGCCTCTATGGTTTCTTATTAGCTCCATTTTATTTATATATTGTGATACGGAGTCTTGCTCTTCGCCCGGGTTAGAGTGCAGTGGTGTGATCTTGGCTCACAGCAACCTCCACCTTCCGAGTTCAAGTGATTCTCCTGCCTCAGCCTCCCACATAGTTGGGATTATAGGTACCCGCCACCACACCCGGTTAATTTTTGTGTTTTTAGTGGAGAGGAGGTTTTGCCATGTTGGCCAGGGTGGTCTCAAACTCCTGACCTCAGGTGACCCACCCACCTCAGCCTGCCAAAGTGCTGGGATGACAGGTGTGAGCCACCGCGCCCAGCCAGCTCCATTTCACTGATGAGCAACTGAGGCACAGAAAGGGAACCCAGGTCTCTCTGTGGATTCCACAGTCTGCCATGCCCCTCAGTGGGCACTGCATCGCTTTGATAACGGGCGGACCCAGGTTCACACTTCAGACATCTCCCCCTCACCCTGCTTCCCACAGCTCCACTTACATGAGCTTCTCGAGGGCACAGTTCGGGGTGCTTCAGGGCTTCACACAGAAACGCCATGCCTTCATCCCTCAAGGGGTTTTCTACCAAGGAGAGAAGTTTCAGCTTGTTGTTGCAGGCCAGAACAGAGGCGATGTCTTCACAAGCTTCATGGGAGAGGTCACACTTTCCCAGGCTGCACACAAGACACACACTATGAGATGGGACCAGAGCTTTCAATGACTCAGGCAAGATTAGCCACGGACCACGCGACACCTCTCACCCTAATCTTGCACCTGCTGATCCATTATCTACATTACAGACTTTTTTTTTTTTTTGAGACGGAGTCTCACTGTCGCCCAGACTGAAGTGCAGTGGCGTGATCTCAGCTCACTGCAACCTCCGCCTCCTGGGTTCCAGCAATTCTCCTGCCTCAGCCTCCCGAGTAGCTGGGATCACAGGCGTGTGCCGCCACACCCAGCTACGTTTTTTTTTTATTTTTAGTAAAGACAGGGTTTCACCATGTTGGCCAGGCTGGTCTCAAACTCGTGACTTGAAGAGATCTGCGCACCTCAGCCTCCCAAAGTGCTGGAATTACAGGGCCGGCCACCACACCCAGCCCACAGCTGCCTTCAGATCTTCTCTTCTCCATCCTACTCAAAGGGCAATGCATATTGCAAGTTTTATGCATGGATTGTTTGCTCTCCATTATGATAATTTTTAGAAAGCTCCTCAGTCTTTTAACTTTTTATTACTTATTGCATGCCTGTATCAAATTATCTTATGTACCCCATAGAAAGCTCCTCATTCTTCAAGCCTCTTGATTGAAAGTATGATGGGGAATCTCTCCTCCCAGACCAGGAGGAAATTAGAAATAAGATGGAGCAGAAACAGTATTTAAGGACAGAGATCATGGTGAAGTGTTCTCAGAAGCCTGTGCAAACATTCATCCACAAATGTAGCAAGCACGGTGAATTTTTAAGCGGGATAAATACAAAGAAATACCAAAACCACACAAAATTAGGGGGAAGAAAAACCCTTAAAATTAGCCAGAGACAACATACACTCAGCACGCTGCCTACACTGGGATGAAATTCTGATGGTCTCACTTGGAAGCCAGCGTGGAATGGAATTACATCGTTAACATATAAAAGAACTTTGGGAGGCCGGAGGCAGGCAGATCACAAGGTCAGGAGAACTAGACCATCCTGGTTATCACAGTGAAACCCTGTCTCTACTAAAAACACACACAAAAAATTAGCCTGGCGTGATGGCGGGCACCTGCAGTCCCAGGTACTAGGGAGGCTGAGGCAGGAGAATCGCTTGAACCCGGGAGGCAGAGGTTGCAGTGAGCTGAGATCGTGCCGCTGCACTCCAGCCTGGGTGACAGAGAGAGACTCATCTTAAAAAAATAAAAAATAAATAAAAAAGAGCAAAAGAAAACATTGAAAACCTACAATTCTCTGATGTGTAGGGGAAAAAAATCTTACAAAATCAAGAGAGGTATTTGTGGCTCATCAATACACCGTGGTCATCTGGTTTATAAAGGTAACTACTGTTTGTTGTTCACTTAAGAAAAAGTCATCTTTCAACAGCATTCTTTGTTCATATGTGAAAATTTTTGCCTTAAACCTGACTTTATGCTGCGCAAAAACATTAATTCAAAGTAGATTATAGCCCCAATTTTGCATGGTAAAATAAGACTTTCAGAGAAAAACGCATAGGAAGTTATCTATGACTTTGGGCTTGGAAACAATTCCTTTTTTTCTTTTGACACTGGGTCTTACCCTGTCACTCAGGTTGGAGTGCAGCGGTGTGATGACAGCTCCCTGCAGCAGCCTTGGACTGTCGGGCTCAGGAGATCCTCCTGCATCGGCCTGCTGAGTAGCTGGGACTACAGGTATGCACCACCATACCTAGCTAATTTCTTTTTTAGAGATGGGGGTTTCACTGTGTTGCCCAGCCTGGTCTCTAGCTCCTGGTCTCAAGTGATCCTCCTGCCTCAGCCTCCCAAAGTGCTGGGATCATAGGCATGAGCCATCAAGCCTGGCAACAATTCCCTAAACACACGCAAAAGACAATTGAACATGAAAAGCAAAGATGATATTAAGAATGTGGAAAACCAAACCACAGAGAAGATATTTGCCATGCATATATTTGACCTAGGATTCATTCCCCAATATAGAAAGAACACCCATCAATCAATTAGAAAAAGGCAACCAATAAAACAATGGGCTACACCAGCACATCAAACAGACATATCACAACAGGAAGCCCAGAAAGTCAAACACATGAAAAGGTGCTCAAATTATTAGTCATCAGAGAAATGCAAATTTAATCCACTCAGCCATGATGCCCTAAGCAGAACGGATCTGAAAAGACCAACACCATCAAATGTTGATGAGAAGGTGGGACATGTGGAACACATTCATTTCATGGAGTATAATCCGGGGAAGCCTCTGGTTAAGAGATACTGATAAGTCTAGTTTCACTGGAAGTTTTATAAAAGAATATTTTTAAAAGCAGCTTTGGGCCGGGCGCAGTGGCTCACACCTGTAATCCTGGCACTTTGGGAGGCCGACTTGGGTGGATCACCTGAGGTCAGGAGTTTGAGACCAGCCTGGCCAACATGGAGAAATCCTGTCTCTATTAAAAATACAAAAAATTAGCCAGGCATGGTGGTACATGCCTGTAATTCCAGCTACTTGGGAGACTGAGGCAGGAGAATCACTTGAACCTGGGAGGTGGAGGTTATGGTGAGCCGAGATAACGCCACTGCACTCCAGCCTGGGCAACAAGAGTGAAACTCCATCTTAAAAAAAATTTAAAATTAAAACAGCTTTGTACATTTCATTAGTAAAATTTCCTAGTTGTAAGAATGCACTGTTGTTATGTAAGGTGTTACATTTGCTGGAAGCTGGGTGATGACTGGTACGTGGGACTTCTCTGTACAAATTTCCTGTGAGTATAATAATCTTTCAATAAAAAGTAAACAATGGCAAAGTGAAATGGCTGATGTGGAAAAACAGGTGTTTGTCATAAAGGTTTCCAGACACACATGAATTAAGGTGGTGGTATCCATAAAAATGTTTGTCCAGGGCCTCTGCATACTATTGGATGGTTTTTTTCCCTAGTACAAGAGCCCCTGCATTAGATTTAAGCAAATATCTCATTCTGTTTTAGCCAAGCTGACCCCCCTCCCACCACCAGAAGAGAAGCATCACTCTAAGCTATCCTAGGGCACTTCACAGGCTAGCACTGCTGACATTTGGACTAGATAATCCTTCATTGTTGGGGAGCTGTCCTGTACATTACTGGGTACTTAGCAGCAACCTTGGTGATATGGTTTGGCTGTGTGTCCTCACCCAAATCTCTTCCTGTAGCTCCCATAATCCCCACGTGTTGTGGGAGGGACCCAGTGGGAGATAATTAAATCGTGGGGGCGGGTCTTTCCCATGCTGTTCTTGTGACAGTTAGTAAGTCTCACAAGATCTGATGGTTTTATAAAGGGGAGTTTCCCTGCACACGCTCTTTCTCTCGTTTGCCACCATGTGAGATGTGCCTTTCACCTTCTACCATGATTGTGAGGCCTCCCCAGCCATATGAAACTACTGTTAAGTCCAATAAATCCCTTCCTTTCGTAAACTGCCCAATCTCAGGTATGTCTTTCCAGCAGTGTGAAAATGGATTAATACGCTTGGTCTCTATCCACCAGATGCCAGCAGCACCCCCCAACTCAATTGTGATCACTGAACGTGTCTCTCAACATTGACATCCCTTAAGAGACAAAACTCCCCCCATTGACAACGACTTAGCTAGAGAGACCTGATTTGAAGACCTCCCACTGCCAACACCACACTGAAGTAAAGAACAGTTAGTCTGCCCCAAAAGGCAACATTTCTACCTACATTACGTTCCCCAATCCTTATGTTAATATATAATAGATGAAACCCTATATAAATAATGTAATTATGAAACAGAGAAAAATACTATGGAATTTTGAAGGTTTCCCCTAGAAGAGAAAGAGTAGAAGTTGAAAAAAAAAAAAGCTGTCATGCACTGTTCACAATAGCAAAGACTTGGAATCAACCCAAATGCCCATCAATGATAGACTGGATAAAGAAAATGTAGCACATATACACCATGGAATATTATGCAGCCTTAAAAAAGGAACAAGATCATGTCCTTTGCAGGGACATGGATAAAGCTAGAAACCATCAGTCTCAGCAAACTGACACAGGAACAGAAAACCAAACACCACATGTTCTCACTCATAAATGGGTGTTGAACAATGAGAACACATGGACACAGGGAGGGGAACATCACACACCGGGGCCTGTCGGGGCGTGTGGGACTACAGGAGGGATAGCAGGGGGACGGGGGGATAGGGGAGGGATAGCATTACGAGAAATACCTAATGTAGATGACAGGCGGGGGCAGGGGGGATGGATGCAGCAAACCACTGTGGCACATGTATACCTATGTAACAAACCTGCACGTTCTGCACATGTACCCCAGAACTTAAAGTATAATTTCTTTTAAAAAAAGTTGCCATGATATGGAAACAGCTTGAATGAGGAATGACATCCCCAGCAGTTCTACAAACAACCCTTATGCACAGAACCTGCCCTCTTTCTCCTGATGAGTCTGGATGCATAAAATTAACCGAGTAGATTGAATCTGTCAATTACATCTTGATGGTTACTGCAACAAAAGCGAACTGGGAGAGAGAAGACCGTATTCTCTTGGTGGGTTTCATGAGCTGATTCTGTTTATTGCTGCCTCAGTGACTTCCCTTTGTTCTCTTTTGAAACATACATAGACTCTCCTAAAAATCACGCAATTAAGATAGGGGCAGCCCAGAACATTTTCAATAGAAAGACGTTACTTTGGGCAAGTCACATTTCCCTTGGCTTGAATGCTGTCACCTGCCAAATTAGATGATCACACTTGTGATCATTAATACGCTTCACTTTTAAGTTTCTATAAATATCTTTAGGAAAAAAATGGTGGTTTTATCCTGGTTTGTAGACGGCAGAACCAAGAAGTGTCAAGTGAGGTGTCCGTGAGATGAGGCTGGGTGCAGCGGCTCGTGGAGTACTGTAATCCCAGTACTTTAGGAGGTCACGGCGGGCAGATCACTTGAGACCAGGAGTTCGAGATCAGCCTGGGAAACAGGGTGAAACCCCATCTCTACAGAAAATATAAAAATTAGCTGTGTGTGGTGGCGTGCACCTGTAATCCTAGCTACTCAGGAGGCTGAGGTGGAGGATCGCGTGAGCCCACGAGGCTGAGGTTGCAGTGAGCCAAGATCGCGTCACTGCACTCCAGTCAGGGCAACAGAGTGAGACCCTGTCTCAAAAAAAAAAAGAAAGTAATTAAAGTGAGATGGGAAGGCGAAACAAACCTTTTGAGAGGGGGCCTTGCCCAGTGGTATCTACCTTCACCTTACCGGAGAGGCTGAGATCCAAAGGCGAAAAACGAGAGAGGTGAAGACTGATCAGTGACCCTCCAGGAAGGAAAACGAGAGCATTCAACCTGCAAAGCCCACCTTGGGAGAAGACACCATCGGCAGGAACAGCCCAGACTCACATCAGCTCTTCGATGTTGCACGCTGGGTGCTTCAGCGCCTCACACAGGTACTTGACTTCGGTATGGCAGAGGCTAGTGCCGTATAGGCTCAGAATTTTCAGGTGAGGATTGTGAAGAACAGCCTTAAATAATTCTGAATCATGTCCAAAGTTAGACATAAAAGTAAGCCTGCAAAATATTTTTAAAAAAAATATGGTCATGCAACGAGATCCCAGCACAAAGCCAGACACCTCTTGTACGATTCTTCCTGCCCTGAATACTTGGACTCACAACACTGTTTCTGGAATTCTGGTTACTCCTGCTCATCAATTATTTCTCGATGGCGTCTTCAGACACCAGACAAGCACAGGGGCTCAAGCTGTTGAGAATTTTCCTGTTTCTTCCTAGTCTGTCCACTAGTACATAACACCAAGCGTATAAGGAAAATGAATCAGTTAAACTGAGCCCCTGAGGACAGGGGCAAACTATGCCTGTACCTCTGTGTTCCAAGATTAATACCTCACATACAATAGACAGGCACGTATCTGAGTTAATGCTCCAAGCAAAACTGTTACCCAAGGAAAGAACCCATTTCCGTATTCAAACTAAGATTTTTTTTAATAAAGGAGACAATGTTAAGTACTGTCAAAAACAACTCAGGCTCCAGAGTGACAGAAAACTGGATCTGACATTTCGCTTTCTCCTTGTTGCTTTTGCAAGATTGGACAAATAACCTACTGGCTGTGTGGTCCAGTCTCTTCGTGAAACAAAAATACGGTCATGGTGATTGAGAAATTAGCATCTAAGGCCGGGAACAGTGGCTTCTACCTGTAATCCCAGCACTTTCGGAGGCCGAGGCAGGCGGATCACATGAGGTCAGGAGTTTGAGACCAGCCTGGCCAACAAGGCGAAACCCCGTCTCTACTAAAAATACAAAAAATTAGCTGGGTATGGTGGTGTGTGTCTGTAATCCCAGCTACTCAGGAGGCTGAGGTAGGAAAATCAGTTGCAGCTGGGAGGCAGAGGTTGCAGTGAGCTGAGATCACGCCACTGCACTCCAGCCTGGGCAACAAGAGCAAAACTCCATCTCAAAAAAAAGAAATTAGCATTTATTGTAATGCCTGGAACACGACCAATTCATGTCGGCTTTTATTTTAATATCTACATGTATTTGCCATATATGTGTATTTATAAACCAAATATTTATCTATAACCCAGATATATATTTACCAGATAAATATGTATTTGCAAACAAGAATATGTACTTATAAACCAGACAAAATTTATATGTAAACCAGATAAATATATGTATTTACATATTAGCCTGATAAATGCGTATTTACAAACCAGACACACATAAGTATAAATACATGACACATAAAAACTTCTGCATGAGACTCCTGGTATTATAGCAGATGAGCACACCCTGATTTCTCTCCTAGTCAACTTTAAAAAATGACAGAATTTTAAAAGTAATTATTTTGCCATGTTCAACAACTAGAATGGGAATTTTGAGTAGGCCAGAATCAAAAGACAAGGGCAGATTGCAGAAGGAGATGGCAGGCTGGACGAACTGCGGGGGATTGCCGGCAGAATGATCCCCCTCAATGTACGAGCGGCACCCAGGTACCACCTGCCCGTGGAAAGCAGGCATTCCCTATCAACCACAGTGTCTGTACAGTGAACCACTGTCATCAGTTAGGTTCCTGGAAACTCTCCCGAAGTCCAACTTTCAAGACATCAGCCAAAGGCCAACCTAGCAAACAGGGCTTTCTAGAGACAGCAGTCTTGAGTCTGCTGTGTTCACTTTCTCCTGCACAAATATGTTGGCCAATAATTTGATGCGATAACTCTTAGCAAAAATATGTATAAGGCGCTTTGAGAGCATAGAAAGTCTTCCATGATGACCTGACCTTTGAAGCTGAAGGAAGACTTAAATTTAACCCAACAGCAGGAAGTCGGCGCACAGGGGTGAAGAGAACAGCATGGCCCAGGCCAATCAAGAGAAGTATCAGGAACAAGTGTGTTTCTCTCTACCCTCTCATACATTATGTGTGTAAAATAAAAACGTCATTAGGATTCACAGAAACAAGCAACTATTGCACGTCAGCGCCCTGCTCTCTGTTGTATGTTTTATAAATGCTACCTACTACGCTTTAGTATTTTTCTTGTTGACAAAATTGCAGGCTATTTTTCTGTCTGTCCTCAGCGCCCTTCCTTTCTCACCTGGGAAGCACCTCTTCTCCGTCCATGCACATCCAAGCACAGCTCACCCCTAACCAGGACTGCTCCCTCCCCCGGCCCTCCGACTAGATTTCATTCTGGATGTCACTATGTTTAATACACCGGACTGCAGCTCTGCATTTACACACTGGTCTTCAAAAAAGGCAGCAGTAGAGAGAAGGAAACTCTGCTATTTGCTTAAAGGACGGGTTAACGTGACACTTACATGAGTTTTTGGAGTTTACAAACAGGCTGAGCCAGCGCTTTGCAAAGAACGGTCAGGGAGGCGTCATCGAAGCTGGTGTTCTCCATGTCTAACGTCTGGAAGTTCTTGTTGTTACTGAACATCGAGCAAAGCTCCCGCCAGTACATGAGCTTCTCATTGTGTCTGTGAGAGAGCAGAGACCGATTCTCCAGTGACTAAACTCAATACGAGACATTCTAAAAACAGGCAGAACACCATTTCCAAAGCCCCTCAAAGCGGATGAGACACCCAGGCCTGAAGAGGGAGAAGGTCAGCCAGGCAAACTGAGGCAACATGACACAGTAGTTAGAAAGCAGGCCCTGGCCGGGCAGAGTGGATCAAGCCTGTAATCCCAGCACTTTGGGAGGCCAGGGCAAGAGAATCAACTTGAGCTCAGGAGTTTGAGAACAGCCTGGGCAACACAGCAAGACTCCATCTCTACTAAAAATTACCAACATTAGCCAGGTGTGGTGGCATACACCTGTAGTCCCAGCACTTTGGGAGGCCGAGGCAGGCAGATCACCTGAGGCCAGGAGTTCAAGACCACCCTGGCCAACATGGCGAAACCCCATCTCTACTAAAAATAAAATTAAGTCGGGTGTGTGGCATGTGCCTGTAGTCCCAGCTACTCAGGAGGCTGAGGCGGGAGAATCGCTTGAACCCAGGAAGTGGAGGTTGCAGTGAGCCACGATTGTGCCACTGCACTCCAGCCTGGGCGATAGAGTGAGACTCCATCTCAGAAAAAAAGAGAGAAAAGAAAAGAAAAAAATTAGCCAGGTGTGGTGGCGTACACCTGTAGTCCCAACTATTTGGGGACTGAGGTGGAAGGATCGCTTGAGCCCAGGAGTCCAGGACTGAAGTGAGCTATATGACCATGACACTGCACTGTGCTAGGGAAACAGAGCAAGACCCTGTCTCAAAAACAAACAAACAAAAAAAACAAGTGAGCATTGTTTACAATAGCAAAGACATGGGATCAACCTGAATGTCCATCAGTGATAGACTGGATAAAGAAGAAGTGGTATATCAACACCACGGAATACTATGCAGCCATGAAGAGGAACAAGACCATGTCCTTTGCAGGGACATGGATGGAGCTGGCAGCCATTATCCTCAGCAAACCAACACAGGAACAGAAAACCAAATACCACATGTTCTCACTTAATTTTTTTTTTTTAAGAGATGAAATTTCACCATGTTGGTCAGGCTGGTCTCGAACTCCTGGCCTCAAGTGATCCGCCCACCTCAGCCTCCCGAAGTGCTGGGATTCAGGCGTGAGCCACCATGCCCAGCCTCACTTCTAAGTGGGAGATGAACAATGAGAACACATGGACACAGGAGGGGAACAACACACACTGAGGCCTTTTGGAGTATGGAGCTGGGAGAAGGGAGAGCATCAGGAGGAACAGCTAGTGGATGCCGGGCTTAGTACCCGGGTGATGAGACCATCTGTGCAGCAAACCACCATGGCACACGTTTACCTGTGTTAGAAACCTGCACATCCTGTACGTGTACCCCGAACTTACAAGTTGGAAATAAAAATAAAGTGGATCCTGAGACAAGAGTAAATGACGAATCACACTCTGGTGTAACCACTTAGTAACTCTGTGACCCAGCACAAGCTACTCAGCCTCATTCCGCTGCCATTTCCTCCTCTTTTAGATGAGAATACTTGATTGTGATGTGAACAAGGGTTCTTTGGTGACCCCCTCAGTGAACAGGGAGCTATATCCAAAAACATTATCATGAACAAGAGTCCCCTCCCAGTGAGGTCACCAAAGGATACTGCATATGCTTGGGGCGGGGGAGGGAGGGAAGCACAGTCTGAAAACAATAAAATTGGTTAAAAAAAAAAAAAAAAAAAGAAAAAGAAAGGCAAAAGAGGCGGAAGGCAGGCCACAGTGGCTCACGCTTGTAACCCAGCACTGTGCGCAGATCACCTGAGGTCAGGAGTTCAAGACCAGCCTTGCTAACATGGCAAAACCCCATCTCTAACAAAAATACAAAACTTAGCGAAGCACGGTGGTGCACGCCTGTAATCCCAGCTACTCAGGAGGCTGAGGCAGGAGACTCGCTTGAACACCAGAGGTGGACGCTGCCATGAGCCGAGATCACGCCACTGCACTCCAGCCTGGGCGATAGAGCAAGACTCCATCTCAAAAAAGAAAAATCCTGCTAGCCTCTTAACGTCACAGTTGGCCCTATGAAGTAGATAAAACGTTTATTCCTCTTATACAAATGGAAAAAGTTCAAGAAGTTGCAGCTCATGACCCCACAGCTGGCAAACAGTAGTGCCAAGGCCGGAAGGGAAGTCTGACCACAGCCTCCTTGCTCTTAAACACAATAGCGTAAGGCCCATGAAATGCCCACGGGACACTAGCACAAACTCCAAGTGTAGTGCCTGGGGCAGGGGATTCACAGACGGACTCACTCTGAGACACATCCTGAGTCATCGGGAAAGATGTTCTCCATGCACAGGCGAAGTGTAGTTAAATTGTGGCAATGCTTCACGCAGAATGACGCTATTACCAAGTGTTCTATGTTAGCGATATAAATGTAAACTTCTTCAAAGAAATTCATCACTCGTGTTACAAATTCTTTTTCCTGAGTTTCAAATAAACAACTGAATAATTCCTGGAAACCTATCGCCTCCCTGTCAACTTCACACTGACTGAAACTTTGAAGGCACTGGGCTATTTCCTGCTGGAGGTCTTTCCACAGTGGAAAACCAAAGGATGTCTCCAGCATGCTGGCGATTTCTTCCGTGGAAATTCCAAACACAAATACCCCCATCTGGGTCAAGAAGTTTTGAGGTTGAGCCACACTTGCTCTCACAAGCTGGGTTATGCTTCCAATAGCCGGGTTCGGACTGTCTTTGGGTCCTTTGAGCAGATAAAACATGGCGGCACAGAACTCTTGGATACACACGTGGGTGAAGGTAAAACAGTCACCTGACCTCTGGAGAAGTTTCATACCCACCCACATGGAGCCCTCAGACTCAGATAACCCATTCCTCCGGAGATCCTCATGGCAAAATACAAACGTCTGTGTCCACAGTCCCTCTGCAGCCAAAGCACACAGGTTTTTAGTCGGGCTCTGTTCAACTTAGGTAGAGAACTCTGACTTCCTGCTTTGAATACGTTTGTTAAAAAGGATGCATGTAAGGAGGTGGTGTTTTGGGAGTTTATTTCAAGGTCTTCTCCCCTCTCTAGCCTGTATTTCATGCAAGTACAGACCAACCAGCATATAAAGGGATTATGGCACAAGATAAACAGCGGTCCGATATCTCGCACAAAATTAAAGACTTTCAAGGCTTTATTCTTCTCACCAAAGAAGCAGGAGAAATACATCTTCCTTTCAGGTTCCGTGAATCCTGAGAGCTTGATGTGTTTGGGACGCTCTAACACAAAATAGTTTTTTCGCATACCCACTTGTCCTAACGCAAGAAGCAGGGAGCATTCTGGAAGCATCTTTTTTGCAACAAACTGCTCAGGATAATTGGCAATGGCTGCCGCTGCCTCCAGTCATCACACAAGTCAGCCTTATGGTCCAAGTCAAGCTTCAGCTGCTCAAAGCCATCCATGATCAACAGAATTCGCTCTGGCTGGGAAAAAATGTCTTCAATCTTCTCTGAAGACTCAGGCCAGTCCCTAGAGAGGAGCTCCGGTAAGCTGGTCTCTGTGATGCTGTTCATTTCATAGACAGTGAGGAAAAAAACAAATGTGAACCTATCCTTCCATAAGTTCTCCCTCTGCCCAGTCCAACATCACTTTTCTTAGAAGGGTTGTTTTTCCAATTCCATCGGGACCTTCCACGACCACAGTGACTGGTGTATCCACAGCAGTATATGCCTTATTCAATACTGCACACTCATGTTTCATGCTTTCTTTGTAGAAATGTTTGGGGACGTGAAGACAGGTTTCCTTTTCCCATATGAGTTGAAATTTTTCCTTTATTTGCTTTCTATATGGGTTGAGTTTACCTGTGTTAATGAGAACAGAAGGTAGTTAAAAACACACTCATTCTTTTACACTCCTCAGAACTGTAAACAAAAAATAAAATTCTAATACCCGCCAGCCATCTGAATGGAGGACGTTCTTAGCCAGAGTGCTTTTAAAATTTAACCTTAAAGGCCAGGTGCAGTGGCTCACGCCTACAATCACAGCACTTTGGGAGGCCGAGGCAGGTGGATCACTTGAAGTCAGAAGTTCAAGACCAGCCAGACCTTCAACTCCTTGACATGGTGAAACTCCGTCTCTACTAAAAATACAAAAATTAGCCAGGTGTGGTGGCGCATGCCTGTAATTCCACCTACTCAGGAGGCTGAGGCAAAAGAATCGCTTGAACCCGGGAGGTGGAGGTTGCCGTGAGCCAAGATCGTGCCACTGTACTCCAGCCTGAGCAACAGAGCGACACTCTGTCTCTAAAAAAAAAATTAACCTGAGAGATGAGTTCACACCATGGCCGTAAGTGGAGGTCAGACATACTTCAATATACCCCTCCCCCCATTCGCACGAACACAGGCTTTAAGTCTGACAAGAAACATTTTACAACCTATTCTTTCTGAAGGCTTCCTCTGCAGATAAGGACTTGGAGCTCCATAATCCTTTATCTTAATCCAGACATTTCCTTTATTTTGATCCCAGGTCTTTAGATAAACTCAACCAATTGTCACCAGGCGCAGTGGCTCACGCCTGTAATCCCAGCACTTTGGGAGGCCGAGGTGGGCGGATCACCTGAGGTGAGGAGTTCAAGACCAGCCTGGCCAACAGAGTGAAACCCCATCTCTACTAAAAATACAAAACCTGGCCGGGCACGGTGGCTCATGCCTGTAATCCCAGCACTTTGGGAGGCCGAGGCGGGTGGATCACCTGAGGTCAGGAGTTCGAGACCAGCCTGGCCAACATAGTGAAACCCCATCTCTACTAAAAATACAAAACCTGGCCGGGCACAGTGGCTCACGCCTGTAATCCCAGCACTTTGGGAGGCCGAGGCGGGTGGATCACGAGGTCAAGAGATCAAGACCATCCTGGCCAACATGGTGAAACTCCATCTCTACTAAAAATACAAAAATTAGCTGGGTGTGGTGGCGCGCGCCTGTAGTCCCAGCTACTTGGGAGGCTGAGGCAGAATTGCTTGAACCCGGGAGGCGGAGGTTGCAGTGAGCCAAGATCGTGCCACTGCACTCCAGCCTAGTGACAGAGCAAGACTCTGTCTCAAAAAAAAAAAAAAAAAAAGAAAAAAAAAAAATTTAGCCAGGCGTGGTGGCAGGTGCTTGTAAACCCAACTATTTGGGAGGCTGAGGCAGGAGAATCGCTTGAATCTGGGAGGCGGAGGTTGCAGTGAGCCAAGATCGTACCATGGCACTCCAGCCTGGGCAACAAGAGCAAAACTGTCTCAAAAGCAAAAAACAAACTCAACCAATCGTCAATCAGAGAATTTTTAAACCCACCTACAACCTGCAAGGGTCCCCCTACCCCCAACCAGCTTCCAGTCGCCCCACCTTTCTCAGCCAAACCAATGTGTTTCATATAAGAATTTGATTGAAGTCTCACGTCTCCCTAGCATGTATAAAACCAACCTGAACCCCACCCATCTTGGGGACATGTTCTCGGGACCTCCTGAAGGCTGTGCCACAGGCCAGGGTCACTCATATTTGACTCACAATAAATCTTATTAAATATACCACAGAATTTCACTCTCTTCATTGGCAGAATGATGCCTGAAGTTTCACTTGAACACACAGGCAAAGACTGGCATACATATCAAGATAACCAGGCTGGTTAACTTAGTTTTGTCAGGATCATAATCTGTCTGAAATCATGTTTGTGGAAACACGTGACCAAACTGGAAACCTAGAGTGGCAGGCCACTGTGAGGTGTGAATGCCTGAGAATTATATTCCAAGCTGGAAGAAGGGGTGGCATCTCCCCCAGTACAGAATCCAAAAGCACCACCATTTATTTGCTAAGGATCTACCGGGAATCAGGGATGAGTACGACGGCTGACTCCGCACGTTTCATCTCAACAACTCATTACAATTCATCCTATTTCTACTTTCCACAAAAAGTACTGAGTTGATGTGTCTGGACTAATTTAGACTGATGAATCAACATCCAGGGTCAGGTCTATGTCCCATGTGTGTTGGATCTGAAGCCCTAAGGTCTAGGTTATTTCTCTTGCACCATGCTGGCTGTACTGAATTTCAGAAATGCACCTCTGAACCATCACTTGTTTTTTTTTCCTTTGGAGACGGGATCTCACTCCGTCGCCCAGGCTGGAGTGCAGTGGCACAATGTCAGGTCAATGCAACCTCCCACTCCCAGGCTCAAGTGATCCTCCTGCGTCAGACTCCCAAGTAGCTGGGGCTATAGGCGTGTCCCAACACACTTGGCTAATTTTTGTTTTTTGGTTTTTTGTTTGTTTTTTGGTAGAGATGGGATTTCACTGTGTTGCCCAAGGTGGTTTCAAACTCCTGGGCTCAAACGATCCACCCACTTTGGTTTCCCAAAGTGCCGGAATTACAGATGTGAGCCGCCGTGCCCACCTGAACCTTCCTTCTTTCAACTTGCCTTTGTGGCCTTTATCTGCCTTTCTGTCACTTCATTGTGGTCAACAGTGTTATAGTAACTGAGATTTGAGTGTTTCTGTTCAAACATCCAATGTTACTCCAAAGATTAGAAACAAAATCCTACTCTGCCTTCTCTTATCAGCCAGCTTTGCCTTCCCTACACACCAGGACAGACACGAAGACATTCCTTTCATCCTTCGGTGGCAATTCACGTATACTCCTAACATGACAATGGCTTTGGAGTCTCTTGATGACAGTCTCTCTTAATCCTGATTATTAAGAACCAGGATTGCAACCTTTATCTGATATTTCCAGTGATAGATGTTATCAAGCCAAAATTTAGAAACTTGTAAGAATTCCAGCTGGGTGCGGTGGCTCACACCTATAATCCCAACACTTTGGGAGGCTGGGAGCTCAAAACCAGCCTGGCCCACATAGTGAAACCCCATCTCTACTAAAAATACAAAAATTAGCCAGGTGTGGTGGCACGTGCCTCCAGCTACTCAGGAGACCGAGGCACAGGAACTGCTTGAACCTAGGAGGCTGGAGATTACAGTAGCCAAGACTGCACTCAAGCGTGGGTAGCAGAGTGAGACTCTGTCTCAAAAAAAAAAAAAAAAGAAAAAGTTTCACTGTATCAGGTGCTTCTAAAATTGATCTTGTTTATGTAACTTTCCCCTAATTTGTGCATTCTCTGTAAACTGGTAAGAGGTCACCTATCAGCAAAATACATATTTTATTGCAAAGTTTAATGAGTGATGAGAAATGGGGGAAGGGAGAAAAACTAAAATTCTGTTCATCTGACTTTTCAAATTTCCGAAAAATCTCGCGTCTGGGGAAGGGAATGAACAGACTGCAAAGGGACCCTACGGTTGCTCACATAAAGGCAAAGATGGTTCGTTCCTCCCACGATGTTTGTTCTCCTTGCACACTCAACTGTGGACACCACAAGAGGGCACAGCATCCATTTTTATTTTCCGCTATATCCGTTTAACACAACTACACAGGAGTTATTCAAATCTCTGAGCAGTGGCTGAGTTTGTGCAAAGCTGTCTCGAATTTAAAACATAGGTGCTAGGCACGGTGGATCACGCCTGTAATCCCAGCACTCTGGGAGTGCTGAGGCAGGAGGATCACTTGACACCAGGAGTTCGAGACCAGCTTGGCCAACATAGTGAGACTTCATCTCTATTAAAAAATTAAAATAAAAAATAATAAAACATGTAGATAAAGAGAAAGGAAATAAGGCCATTCCAAAATTTCATCAATGTATGTAATCGTGGCTCATGGCTTGATCTGAGTCTATATTACTCCATGTTTTTCTTCTGCCTGATTTTTCTCTCTACAGTAGTTACATTGTATGTACTATTTTGGAACACGGTTTTTGACTGAACGTTATGGACGTCTTTCTAAATTCATGCACATTTTCCATCATAAAACCCTATGCTCTTTATCGATTTATTTCGTGAGACGGAGTCTCATTCTATGGCCTAGGTTAGAGTCAGTGGTGTGATCTCGGCTCACTGCAACTTTGCCTCCCAGGTTCAAGAGATTCTCGTACCTCAGCCTCGAGAGCAGCTGGGATTACAGGTGCAAGCCATCACACCTGGCTAATTTTTGTATGTTTGGTAGATACAGGGTCTCACCGTGTTGGCCAGGCTGGTCTCGAACTCCTGACCTCAGGTGATCTGCCCACCTCGACCTCCCAAAGTGCTGGGATTACAGGCGTGAGCCACTATGCCCAGCAAAACCCTATGCTATTTAATTGAATGGGTTTATCAATTATATTATTCACTTTCTATATTTGCCCATAATAAACATTCGCTGACGTCCTCAGGTTTTTTGAGACAAAATTCGTAAGCGATGTTATTTAAAATTGAAGATTGATCATTATTCATGGTATACCTGCTATGTACCAGAAATGTAGCAGCCTAAGATAATTAATAAAAGAAAAAATCTATACATTAAAGTTGTTTGATTAAAGGCAAAGAAAATGAAGGCTTTGACCCCTATTTCCAGCATGCAACTCAGGTTACAGTGCTTGGTGGCTTCCTCTCCTCTTAAAAACAATGAAAAGGTCACATTACAATATTCATGTCCCATCTCAGAGATGAAATAGGGCATTTAGGATTCAGTGTCTCAAGCGAGAAACTCTCAGTTCAGACATTGACTCAGCCACTCTTTCATCTGCCAACATAAAATTTTCAGCAGAAAAGTCAAAGACACTAACTACACAGATAAAGAAAACTGCCAGGCACGGTGGCGCACGCCTGTAATCCCAGCACTCTGGGAGGCCAAGGCGGGAGGATCACCTGAGCTCAGGAGTTCAAGACCAGCCTGAGCAACATGGTGAAACTCTGTCTCTTCTAAAAAAAAAATACAAAAATTACCTGGGCGTGGTGGTACATGCCTGTAATCCCAGCTGCTTGGGCGGCTGAGGCTGGAGAATCGCTTGAACCCGGGAGGCAAAGTTGCAGTGAACCGAGATCACACCACTGCACTCCAGCCTGGGTGACAGAGTGAGACTCCATCGAAAGAAAAGAAAAGAAAGAAAGCTAACACAGCAACTCCAAATCAAATAAAATATCCTCAAGCATCTGGGGGTATGAAATAAGGTCTTGAATTAGAATTATCAACACAAAGAAGAGACATGAACAAAACAGAAATCAGTGTAACAGAACTTGATTGAACTCAAAAGAGACGGAGAAGATAACAATCCTCAGGAACAAACACTAATTACTAGACACCTATAAGAGAGTCTATTTAGCTTTTCCTCTTCCCCCAGAGGTGGGTACGAACCCCATCAATGAGTCCAGCGGAACTGGCTCGGAGTCAGATCTGTCGCTTTTGGAAAAGTCATGTAACGTCTGGAAACACTCTTTGGTCCAGTTTTCTCACCTGTAAACCTTCCGTGGGTTGTAATGAGAATGAGAAGACATTATGCAGAAAGAGTGCGTCCGGGACGTGAGGGCAGCCTGGCTGTGAGGTCTGTCATCCCATTCGTCGCTGGGGCTAATTTGGCAGATCTGGCCGGCTAGGTGGCTGTCCCCCTTCCTCCCTCACCGCTCCGTGTGCGACCATCCTGAAGCTCTGCCCTGGGTCAAAGACAACCACCTTCCCCCACAGAGGAAAGCTGTCCTTTGGTCTCGGGCAGAAAAGGAGCTGTGCTCTCCTACCAGAACCTCCACGCAAGCTCTCAAGGGTGCTTCCTGTAGCACCCGGGACATACACTGTCTGGGACTGTCTTAAACACTAACATTCTACCTACTCCTTGGTACACGTCTGCTCAAGAAGACAGGCCGTTGGGCGTGGTGGCTCACTCCTGTAATCCCAGCACTTTGAGAGGCCTGGGCAGGTGGATCGCTTGAGCCCAGGAGTTCATGACCAGCCTGAGCAACATGGCGAAACCTTGTCTCTATTTAAAAAAAAAAAAAAAAAAAAAGGAGGGGAGGGTAAAAAAAAAAAAAAAAAGGACAGGCAACTGCCCTACTAGAATTCCATCTCAGCAGACATGATAATGCACTCAATAGCTGCCCAGTCATCTCCTGTAATAGCAGTGACTCCACTTGGGGTGGAAAAGCGGGAAGACACTCCTTAGGTGAACGGTTTGTATTCAGGACACCATCCGCCCCCAGTTCATTACTGGCCCGAATATGAACAGCCCGGCTTTGCAACTCATCATACCTCCAACTCTCACGCTGACCCACACACATTCCCATCGGGTGGAGGCCGTGGCCACTCATTCAACAGTGACGCCACCTGGTCCCAGTGAACCGACCTTGCCCCTTGGGTCCTCGCCCCTCCATCCAGCACTTACTCATCTCTTCCTGAGCCTTCGTCCAGAGATCTTTCCGACCGATGTGTAGGAACAGGTTCAGCGTCACCTCCCATGCCCGTTTTCCTGGGTAACGTGTGTCCAGCAGCTTTGCTACATCTTCTTTGGAAGCCTTTTTCAACTCAGTCCAGGGGATCGGCTTGAGTTCAAATTTCAAAGGTTCTTGTTTGAGGAGCTCCTTAAATTTCCAAAACTCCTCCTTTCTGAGCTCCTTCATGTACCACAACAAGCCAAAATCCGAAAAAAAAGATTCTGCCATATTGTCCCAGGATTGTGGGCTCAGGTGTCTCCAGAGGGAAAAAAAAAAGCCTCAAAAATAAAGAATGAATGATACCTGGAGAAGAATATGATTACAGAGTTAAGTTTCAGCAGCCTGAAGCAGCTCAGAATTACGGATATCCTCCCACGTATCCTGCATCAATCATCATCCAGGGAAGAAGCTGCATCTTTCTCCACACAACTGCATGTGAATGGGAGCGGTGACTGGCACTGACGTGTCTTTGTTTTTGTGTAACATAAATGACGCTTCCGTGAACAAGCATTTATGTGTAGTTTGGTACATACAAGCACTCATTTCTCTAGATTTATAAATTATAGATCAAATAGCACACACAGGTCACCATGTTTCCTACAAAATGCTCAGCGATCTTCCTTTGTGGATTTGATAACTTACATTCCTGCCAGCACCCTATGAGTTCGTTTGCCCTATACACCTTCCCATACTTAGTATAGTCGAATCCAATTTTGATAATGAAAAAATAAGCTTGTATCAAAATTGCAGATGATCACATTGAGGAAGATGAAAATAAGGAAAGGAAGAAGGTATGAAAGCAAATTTAGATTTGTTTTGTTTTGGGGTGTATGTCTTATTACACAGTATGTAAGGGAAAAGTTGGATTTACCATAGATTAGTATCTGCAGACTCACGACTCAGACAGAAACAGAGGAGTAAACTTTCCCACTATTAGAAACTCTCCAGATAATCACTGCAATTCAGCCAAAGACAGGAAATGAAGTAGAAATATATGCTAGACAAAATAAGACAGGTGGCAAAAATAATACCAAATATAACTGTGTGTGTGTGTGTGTGTGTGTCGGAATTTCACTCTTGTTGCCCATACTGGAGTGCAATGGTATGACCTCAGCTCACTGCAACCTCTACCTCCCTGGTTCAAGTGATTCTCCTGCCTCAGCCTCCAAAGTAGTTGGGATTATAGGTGCCTGCCACCATGCCCGGCTTTTTTTTTTTTTTTTTTTTTAAGTAGAGACAGGGTTTCACCATGTTGGCCAGGCTGCTTGAACTCCTGACCTCAGGTGATCCATCACCTTGCAAAGTGCTGGGATTACAAGCGTGAGCCACTGCACCCAACTCAAATATAATCTTAACACATGAATGAAATAAAATTGATCACTGTTATAGAGACTCACACCGAATAAATAAAAATCCTGCTATATGTTGTTTATAAGAGAATCCTAGATCATACACAGAAAAGTAAAATGAAAGAAAAAGCCTGGCCAATTCTTACCCAACAAAGTATAATGGTATAAAATACCAGCACTGAAAAACACTCAAGCTAGAAAGCACTAAATGGACTTAGTAATTTTTGAACACTAAGATTCAGTTCCCGAAGTTACAGAACTCATAGACATATGTGTACCTCGCAATATCACTTCACACACAAGCAGATAATGACAAGCACAGTGTCATTGTATCTGAGCTAATATTCCTTTCAGATAATTACAAACCATTAGCAAAGATCACACACCACCTATAGTCACATGCAAAAGAATAACTGTGGACCCTTAATACCATAAACAAAAATTAACACAAAACGGATTGAAGAGCTAAATGGAAGGCCCGAAAGTATAAAACTCTTAGAAGAAAATGTAGGGCAAAAGCTTGCAGACAGAGATTTGGCTATTAGTTCTTGAATATGACAAGGAGAAAAGAAAAAACAGACAAACTGGACTTTATATAAATTTTAAAATTTTGTACATCAAAAGACAACATCGGCCAGGTGTGGTGGCTCACACCTGTAATCCTAGCACTTTGGGAGGCTGAGGCAGGCGGATCACTTGAGGCCAGGAGTTTGAGACCCCTGGCCAACATGGTGAAATGCTTTCTCTACTAAAAATATAAAAATTACCCAGGCCTGGTGGCAGGCGCCTGTAATCCCAGCTATTTGGGAGGCTGAGGCAAGAGAATCACTTGAACCCAGGAGGCGGAGGCTGCAGCAAGCCGAGACTGCGCCACTGCACTCCAGCCTGGGTGACAGAGCAAGACTCTGTCTCAGACACAAAGACAATATCAAGAGTAAAATGTCAACCAACAGAATGGGAGAAAATATTTGCAAAGCATCTATCTTACAAGGGGTTAAAATCCAGATTATGGGGAGTTTCTAAAACTCACTAACACAACAATCTTATTCAAAATGTGAAAAGGACAGGAGTAGACATTTCTCCAAAGATATACAGATGGCCAGTAGCCAATAAGCACATAAAAAGAGGCTCAATGTCACTAACCCTTAGGGAACTAGAAATCAAAACTACCATAATACCTCCCATCCATTAGGATGGCAACTACCAAAAAATATATATATATCAAAATAACAAGTGTTGATGAGAAGGTAGAGAAAGTGGAACCCATGTACCCTAGTAATGTATAAATGTTAAATGGCTCAGCCACTGTGAAAAATATAAAAACAGAATTACCGAAACATCCAGCAACCCAAAAGAATTGAAAGCAGGCTCTCTCCAAGAGGTATCTGGATACTCATGTTAACAGAAGCATTATTCACAATAGCTGAAACACGGAAGCAGCCCAAGTGTTCATCAGCAGATGAATGGATACGTGAAACGTGGTCTGTAAATACAGCATTTGCTGTACAGCCTGAACAAGGAAGGAAATTCTGACCTATGCTGTGACATGAGTGAACCTTGAGGACATGATGCTAAGTGAATAAACCAGTCACAGAATAACAAATACTGTCTCATTAAATGTGTATGAGGTACTTGAAGTGGTCAAACTCAGAGACAGAAAGTAGAATGATGATTGGCAGGGGCTGGAAAAGAAAATGGGAGTTATTGTTTTATGAGGACGGAGTTTCGGTTTCACAAGACACATAGTTACGGAGATGGATGAGGCGATGCTTGCACAGTATAAATGTATTTAGTGCCACTGAACTGCACACTTAAAAATGCTTATGATGGCCGGGCGCAGTGGCTCACGCCTGTAATCCTAGCACTTTGGGAGGCCGAGGTGGGTCGATCACCTGAGGTCAGGAGCTCAAGACCAGCCTGCCATCATGGTGAAACCCCATCTTAGTAAAAAAAATAATAATAATTTTAATTAAAAAAATGCTTACGATGGTAAGTTTTATATTATGCATATTTTCCCACAATAAAAATATTTTTTGAGACAAGCTCTCGCTCTGTGCCCAGGCTAAGTGCAGTGGGCCAATCACAGCTCCCTGCAGCCTCGATGCCCCCCCCCAACCTCCCTGCCTCCCCCGCCCAAGTAGCTGGGACTATACAGGCACACATCACCATGCCCAGCTAATTTTTTTAGATTTTTGTAAAGATGATGTCTCGCTATGTTGCCCAGCCTGATCTCAAACTCCTGGCCTCAAGTATTCCTCCCACGTCGGCTTCCCAAAATGCTGAGATTACAGGCAAGAGCCACCACATCCAGCAAAAAAAAAAAAAAAATATCATTTAGGTAATGCATGAGAAAGTTTGTGGCATATGTATGTGAAATATATGTATTTTTTTTTTAAAGGGAAAGTGCTTTGATTCCAAATCAAATATGTACATTCCATTCAAACATTTACTAAACTTGAGCATAAATTAAAACTAAAAGAGAAACAGGCATTCTAAATTAGAAATCACTGATCTCATTGTATAGTCACAATAAAATTACAAAATAAAGGCAAAAGCATGAGAATCCGTTGTTAAGTATGTACATTTTAATATAACAGGCAAGCAAGAAGCTAATTTAACTTATTGAGAAAGAAATGGACAACCTTTATGAAATAAACTTAAATGGCTGTTAAATATAGAAAACATTTCTTAGAAGCTCGTTTTCCATCCAGATTTGAAATATATAGGCCAGGTGTGGTGGCTCACGCCTGTAATCCCAGCACTTTGGGAGGCCGAGGCATGTGGAGCACCTGAGGTCAGGAGTTCGAGACCAGCCTGCCCAACATGGCAAAACCCTGTCTTTACTGAAAACACAAAAAAAATTAGCCAGGCGTGGTGGGCGCCTGTAATCCCAGCTCCTCAGGAGGCTGAGGCAGGAGAATCGCTGGAACCCGGAAAGCAGAGGTTGCTGTGAGCCAAGATCACGCCACAGCACTCCAGCCTGGTGACGAGAGCAACATTCCAGCGCAAAAAAAAAAAAAAAAAAAAAAAAGAAAAAATATATACATATATATAGAGGATAGAGAGAATATATAGAAAATATAGAGACTATGTAGCATATAGAATATATAGAGATAAAATATATAGAATATATGTAATTTTCATGGTAATATATGGAGGTTAAACACTGGTGGTAGAAACATAAATGCATGTAGCTTTGAATGAAAATGTGGCAACCTGTATTCAAATGGAAAATGAAGATTTTCTTCAGCCCCAGCATTGGATACTTCAGCCCCAGCAATGGATACTTCCTGGTATCCATTCCAAAATAGCATTTGCAAATGTGACCAGAGTTTTGTGTGCAAAAATAGTCACTGCAGGGTTTTAAATAATTGTTGAAGGTGAAAACCTAAATATTAATAAATAAGAGAGCAGTTAAGTAATGGCACAACATTTCAGTACAATGGGACCATTATATGGAGTCAGAGGGAGACTAGAGGGGCTGGAGCAGCGGTAACGGGGAGCTGTTTGATGGGCATCCAGCTTCCGTTTGGTAAGAACAGGTTCTAGGGATGGTGATGACTGCACAGCAGCGTGAATGTACTTCACACCACTCAACTGTAGTCTTGTTAAGAGTTAAGATGGGAAGTTTTATGTATATTTCACCACAATTTTTTTTTAAAGAACTCACATGCCGTCAGTCTCTTCTCTGAGCATTCCTTTCTCCTTCCTGCTCTAGGGGAAGCCTCCCTCTGCAGACACGGAGTCTCCCGCGTCTCCCAAGCTGACGGTTTCCTCAGCCCGGTACTTAATGCTGCGGAGTCCACCTAAGGGGTAGTAAATAGCCTCGCCCGTGCTCCCTAGCCAACACCTGTAACTTGCACGAGGCCGACACTAGGCTCCACCACCCGTTACCATTTCGTGTGGCTGCCATCCAGGCCTGGCACAATCTCCCCATTCCTCCCGGATTCTACCCCCTGGTTCACCCTACCCTCATACCGTTCTTGCAGGCATGCAAAGCAAACATTACTGACAACGTGATGAATATATAATTTAGCATAAAATTAGGACATCCTAGAACCAGCTGATGAAAGATTACTTGAAACCCAGTCACCTAAGTCACCATATCAGCAGCTTTCAAGCTTAATTCTCTCCACTGACTCCTTCTCACTGCCAAAGACTCGTGGTTTGTCTGTTTTGTCTCCCCAGGTTACATGAATCTCCTAATCAGACACAATAAACCAGGTCAGTGTTGGAGAGTTTCATCATTTCTCCCTAGCCCTCCAAGACCTCCAGTTTGCTGTATCTCTAATGCAGTTTTAGAAAAAAAAAAAAATGAGGAGACAATGCCTTCTGGAAGAGTCCCATTCTCTCACCTAAAGTTGGGAAACACAGAAGTTTTAACTCGTGAAAATGCCGGGTACGCAATCTTTCTGCAAATTTAACTGGTTTTCATGACAGGCCCGGTATGGTGGCTCTCATTGAAATCCCAGCACTCTGGGAGGCCGAGGCAGACAGATTACCTGAGATCAGGAGTTTGAGACCAGCCTGGCCAACATGGCGAAACCCCGTCGCTACTAAAAGTACAAAAACTAGCCCGGTGTGGTGGCGGGTGCCTGTAATCCCAGCTCCTCGGGAGGCTGAGGCAGGAGAATGGCTTGAACGCGGGAGGCGGAGGTTGCAGTGAGCTGAGGTCGCGCCATTGCACTCCAGCCTGGGCCACAGAGCAAGACTCCATCTCAAAACAATAACTAAATAAATGCTTTTCACTACAGTGCATTCTTACCGAAACAAAGGTCAGGACCTGATCATTTCTGGTGCCCTCTTACTTGTTCTTTATGCACTCCAGACCTCCAGGAAGCACTGGGAGTTTGGGGAAACGAAGAAGAAAGGAAGGACAGAAGGAACACTTACCGCACCCAGACCCTGGTCCTCCCGGCGGGCACTCATCAAACAACAGCTGTGGACACTAAGCATAAAAAGCCGGGGGCTGCTCGCTGACTGGCCATGGAATCTCTCCCTTTTCATTGGCTGTCATGGTTAATGAGGACTAGACCCAGAGGGCAATTGTTTAGGTTTGTTTTTAACTCCTCAGGTGTGACTGCTATAAAGGGCAGACGTTAGAGTCTCCAGGTGTCTCCCAACGCCCCGTTACCCTCATCGTTGACTCCTGTGCAAAGGGCTGGCCCATCTTCACTCTCATCCCCATCATCCACCCGCAGCTGCCGTTCTTATCTCCACCCTCTTTAGCATTATTTGAATGCTAATGTGTAAAAGTCCTACTGCTCAATGCGTTTCATGCAAGATCCTTCTCTTAACAGCCCTCTTAAGTAGACAGCATTATTATTCCCTTTGTCAAACATACTTGAGGCCATCAGGGTGCAGGCCACAGTTGAGAACATTCCTACCTGCTGCCTCCAGGCATCATTGATTCCAGTGGGGCTTAGGAGGGGTGTTGAATCTATGGGAAGGTGAGGCTCAGTTCTGCCTAATGAGACTGAGCTAAGAGACTCAAAGAATCTTTTCTTTCCAGGGATCTTGGCCTTCCTTTAACCCAGATACTCTCCATCAAAATTCTAACCTGGGCTCCTTACCCTGACTGTTTAAACCATCCTTAGCTGGGCCACCGGGCGTACATGAGAGGGCTGTGTCTTGATTTCCCCTTTTTCAGTTTTTCTGATAGCTGCCACAGGATCTGGCGTAGAAGGTTAGCAGTGGTTAAGCACTTCAGCTGAACAGCAACCTCTCCTAGACTATGGGTGTGGCTTAACGTCACTTTTTTTTCCACCCGTGTGTGTGAAATGAAGAGGATGATGATCGTGATGATATTTGTGATGACTCATGATGGCGATGATGATGAGGGTGATGGACAAGATGAAGGTTACGATGTGATGATGGGGGGCGGGGAGGAGGGCTGGGCTGTCACTTGATTTCCCTTCTGTGAATTGCCTGTTCTTTTCCTTAAAGATTTACTTGACTTTACATATTTTAATACAAATTCACAAATCTTACCAAAATTTGGACTTTTCTATTTATTGTTTATGGTATTTTAGGGGTAGAGTTGTTTTAAAATGTATTAATGTCTATTTTTGTCTTACCATTTATGAGTGATATAAATACTTCCTATCCTGAAAGTCAACTATTTCCCTGTATTTTCTTTCACACACTAATATCTCTTTTTCACATGTAAATTTTTAACTCGCTTATACATAATAAACCTTCATGATGTCATGCAGTGGTTCCGTTTTATTTCATCTATTGATACCAGTTACGTCAACGAATAGATGGCACAGCCTGTCTTCCCGTATCGGTTTTCCGGAGCCACGCACCTGATGCAGAAATCCACAAACTGCCTTGGTCTCTTTCTGTAGCTTTTATTGTACTATATTTGTCTATTTTCTGTTGCTGCTACAGTATCATACCACTTTACAAATATTGAATATTTCTCCTCTATGTGGGTTTATAGTAATGTAAGTCAATATGTATTTTTATAGTTTTTATCATGCACACTATTTTAATAATATTAAAGTTATTGCACATTTTAGAGTGTTATCGGGGCACGCATTCTCACGTAGTGTCGCTGACTCTTGCTCATAGGAAACTGTTTCCAAGTGCGTCTTGTAGTTATTTTGAAGCAATGAATAAGGAATATTTTCACTTGGGTATTACCATATGGCTGTGCTTGCAAAAGGTACCCGAAAGTGTTCAATTCTGCTTTTGGTAGGTTCACCCAAGCAGCCGTTGCCTAGGATGAATGCGGGTGTTCCTGTGTTGGTTTCCTATTTTTTGTCCTTTTACTGTCCTTCCAGGAAATTTTTCGAACTACCTTGGCTTTCAATTGCTAATATTTTTAAATTGTTGAGAAACAACTGTCCTTTGGGGGAAGTCACTGGCTTACTTTCTCTCCTGGCATAGAGGTAAGAATTCTGTTGCTGAATCACTAGAATCTCAGCACCTCAAGAATCTCCTGTGAATGAAGAGTTCTGTTTCTGCATCTCACTTCGCCAGTGTCAAACGCTCATACCTGTCCCTGCACGAGTGTTGAGTCTCCAGGTCTCAAAGGAATCCAACTCATTTGTAACCTGACCCTCCCACCATGCCCAAAGCTCACAGTAGCATCGACCTGAAGAGGAAACACTCAGCATTCCATTTTCCTTTTCATATACATGTCCACCAGATGTCTTTATTTTTGTTGGAAGTTCACCTTTCATTATTAGATTGATGAAATTAATCATGTTAGACATAATCATGCCAATTATGATGGTGAAATTGTTCTTTTAATTTCAGGAAATTCTGCAGTTATCTTTCTCTTGCGGATGTATATTAGTTCTTTAATGAATTGCATTATGCCTTATTTCATTCTGGCTGAAACTGAATTTCCCACCCTGGCTGAATATTACATTAGTTAGCCCATGCCTATTAAGAAGTCTATTGGTGGCCGTGTGTGGTGTCTCACGCCTGTAATCCCAGCATTTTGGGAGGCCAAGGTGGGTGGATCACCTGAGGTCAGGAGTTCAAGACCAGACTGACCAACATGGAGATACCCATCTCTACTAAAAATACAAAATTAGCAGGGTGTTGTGGTGTCTGCCTGTAATCCCAGCTACTCGGGAGGCTGAGGCAGGAGAATCGGTTGAACCCGGGAGGCGGAGGTTTCGGTGAGCCAAGATTGTGCCACTGCACTCCGGCCTGGGCAACAAGAGTGAGACTCTGTCTCAAAAAACAAAAACAAAAACAAAAACAAAACAGGATGGGTGCCGTGGCTCATGCTGTAATCCCAGCACATCTTTGGGAGGCCAAAGTGGGAGAATTACGAGGTCAGGAGTTCAAGACCAGCCTGGCCAATATGGTGAAACCTCGTGTCTAAAAAAGAAAGAAAGAAAAAGAAAGACATATACTGCAACCCATATATGTAATGATAAATTTTCTAGTAGGTACACTAAAGAAAGTGGAAAGAAACATGTTGAATTAAACATCCAAAGATTTGTCATGTTAACATGTAACCAACATTAAGCAGCTATTAATGAGAACTCTTTTCATGTAACGTCTTCACAATCTAGTGTGGACTGTATACTCACTGTACGTCTCAGTTCAGATAAGCTCCATTTCAGCGGATTGCTGGTCACATGCTGTTGGTGGCCGCCCTATTGGACAGCCTGGGTCTCAACCCTTTCACCACCTCAACTCTAAGTCAAATAATGAACGATATTCTTCATTCCAGCTAGCATTTGACATTCAGAAGTTAGCAGCCACGACTCTTCATGTCTGTACCCGCATTGCCTGGTACGAGGGATATCGAATAGTAGGTACAGAGTCCCTAAAGGCAGAAGAACCCCAGTTCATTCATCTCATGGAATCTCCATGAAGAGGCACTTTCCCCCCAGGCAGGAGCCATGGCTGAACATTTGTGAGAAGCAAGATGTCCTAACTATCTGGCCTGTCTTGAGAAACCTGAATTTTTTGTTTTTTTTGAGACGGAGTCTTGCACCGTCGCCCAGGCTGGAGTGCAATGACATGATCTTGGCTCACTACAACCTCCACCTCCCGGGTTGAAGCAATTCCCCTGCCTTGGCCTGCCGAGTAGCAGGGACTACGGGCGCCGGCTACCACACTTGGCTAGTTTTTTTTTTTTTTTGTATTTTTAGTAGAGATGGCGTTTCACTATGTTGGCCAGACTGGTCTCGAACTCTTGACCTCATGATCCGCCCGCCTCGGCCTCCCAAAGTGCTGGGATTACAGGCATGAGCCACCGCGCCCGGCCTGAGAAACCCGTATTCTTGAGATGTAGACACGTCTGCCTCATCAGCTGCATCAATTCATTGAAGATGGAACCCCACGGGGGAGGGTGCACAATGCCCTTTCTGTACTGTGGTCACTCAGAAGAATGAGATTAAGATACATTATTAACTGGGGAAGCTAACTTCCAAGATCAAGGAACTGGAGCCACACCTGAGATCTATTCTACAGCTAAACCAGGGATGCTGAAATTCTAAGGTGAAGTACCTGCCTCACCTAGACCCTCCCCACAAAGGGCCTAGGAAAAAGCAACTGGGCAAAAGCCTCTTCACTAAATATTAGCAAAATTCTGGCGACCTTTGAGCATCAGTGGTTCTTACCTCCGAGTGTGGCACCACCGGGAGATTCTTAAGGAAATATAATATTTAGGTCATACCCCAGCCCTGTGCTTTCCAGCAGGGTAGGCACTAGTGGCTATGGCCCGCGAGAAATGCAGCTAGCACCTAGGGGAAATTACGGTATTCTGTACATAGTGGGTTCAGTAAAATATATTACTGATGTTAATCTCACCAGGTCTTTATGTTTTTGAATGTAGTAAATTTACAGTGACACGTGTGGGTCATGTTCTATGTGTTTGGGTAGCACTGGCCTACGAGCTGAGTATTTGTTAAATTATCTGAGGAGCTTACTACAATGTGTATTCTGGTACTACAGCTCTGGGATTTCCTGAGGATCTGGATTTCTGTCAAGAGCCCAGAAATTTCTGACAAGAGCAGCTGAGGCTGCTGGTTCCTGAAGCACATGTTGTTTTGGGGTTTTTTTCCCTTTTATTTTTTATCTATTTATTTATTTTTTGCCCCCCTCCCCCCAACCGTTTATTTTTTGAGACGGAGTCTCACTCTGTCACCCAGGCTGGAGTGCAGTGGCGCGATCTCGGCTTGCTGCAACCTCCGCCTCCCGGGTTCAAGCGATTCTCCTGCCTCAGCCTCCCGAGTGGCTGGGACTACAGGCACCCACCACCATGCCCAGCTAATTTTTGTGTTTTTAGTAGAAAAGGGGTTTCGCCATATTGGCCATGCTGGTGTCGAACTACTGACCTTGTGATCCCCCTGCCTTGGCCTCCAAAGTGCTGGGATTATAGGTGTGAGCCACTGCGCCCAGCTTCCCTTTTTTTTCCTTTCCAACTTTTATTTTAGGTTCATCAAGTGCATGTGCAGGTTTGTGACATGGTAACCTGCATGTCTCAGGGGTTTGGGGTACAGATGATTTCATCACCCAGGTAATGAGCATAGCAGCTGATAGGTACTTTTTTGATCCTCACCCTCCTCCACGCTCCACCCACAAGTAGCCCCCAGTGTCCCTTGTTCCCTTCTTTGTGTCCATGTGGCCTCAATGTTTAGCTCTCACTTCTAAGCGAGAACATGTGGTATTTGGTTTTCTGTTCCTGTTATTTCACTTAGGACAGTGGCCTCCACCTGCATCAATGTTGCTGCAGAAGACACGATTTCATTCCTTATTATGACTGTGTAGTATTGCATGGTGTATGTGGACCACATTTCTTTATCCAGTCCACCATCAGTGGCCATCTAGGTTGATTCCACGTCTTCGATATCGTGGATGGTGTTGTGACGCACATTTGCGTGCGTGTGTCTTTATAACAGAACAATTTATTTTCCTCTGAGTATACACTCAGTGATGGGATTGCTAGGTTGAATGGTAGTTCTGTTTTAAGCTCTTTGGGAAATCTCCAAACTGCTTTCCACAGTGGCTGAACTAACTTACATTCCCACCAGCAGTGTATAAGCGTTTCTTTTTCTCTGCAACCTGGCCAGCATGTTATTTTTTTACTTTTTGTTTTGTTTTGTTTTGTTTTTGAGATGGAGTCTCTCTCTGTTGCCCAAGCTGGAGTGCAGTGGTGTGGTCTCAGCTGACTGCAACCTCCGTCTCCCAGGTTCAAGCAATTCTTCTGCCTCAGCCTCCTGAGTAGCTGGGATTACAGGCACCTGCCACCACGCCCAGCTAATTTCTTGTATTTTTAGTACAGATGGGGTTTCACCATGTTGGCCAGGCTGGTCTTGAACTCTTGACTTTGTGATCCACCCGCCTCAGCCTCCCAAAGCGGTGGGATTACAGGTGTGAGCCACCGTGCCCAGACTATTTTTTTTACTTTTTAATAATAGCAACTCAGATTGGTGTGAGATGATATCCCATTGTGGGTTGTTTGTTTGAGACTGAGTCTTGCTTTATCACCCAGGCTAGAGTGCTGTGGCATTATCTCAGCTCAATGATTCGCCCACCTCAGCCTCCTAAATTGCTGGGACTACAGGCATAAGCCACCGTGCCCAGCCCACATTGTATATTTTTGATACTTTTCTCAAAGATTAGTTGACCAAAGAAGCATGAGTTTATTTCTGGGCTCTTTATTCTGTTCCATTGGTCTATTGTGTCTGTTTTATGCCAGTACCATACTATTTTAATTACTATATCTTTGTGATATAGTTTGATAGGTAGTATGATGCCTCCAGATTTGTTTTTCTTTCTCAAAATCACTTTGGCTATGTGGGGTCTTTTGTGTTCCACAGGAATTTTAGAATTGTTTTTCCATTTCTGTGAAAAATGCCATTGGAATTCTATGGATCACATTGAATCTGTAGATCACTTTAGGTAGTATGACTATTTTAATCAACAAACAAAAATAACTTGCATTTCTATACACTAACAACAAACTTTCTGAAAAAGAAATGAAGACCACATTCCCATTTACAATAGCATCAAAAAGAATAAAATTCTTAGGAATAGATTTAACCAAGGAGGTAAAAAGATCACTGAAAACTATAAGACAAATGTGAAAAAAATGACACAAATAAATATTCTATGTCGATGGATTAAAATAATTAATATTTATAAATGTTTATATGCTTAAATTTTCCAATAATAATTTTTATCATCCTTTTGTTTATTTGAAGAATGACTTGGGACCAGGATCTATTGTACTCAGTTGGGCAAGAGTCTGCTCCCCTTACACCTCACATATACAATAATGCTGTTCTGTGGGACAGACCAAGTGGTGTTTTTTGGACAGATCAAAATAATGTTAATAGTTAATGTTAGTAATAATTAATGTTTCCCAGTATCAGCTTTATCAGTCATAATTGTGTTCATTCAATCACTATCTTTCTAACTGCTCTTTCCATATTTCAAGCTTAGGTTGGCACGGGGCTCTCTCGTCTAATTCCCTTCAACCTTAACAGAATACATTATTATTGCTGTCGTCGATTAAAAGAAACAGACACCTGAAATGATATTTTTATTGATTATGTGTACATTCTTACCATCTAGTTTTATCGACGAGGAATAAGCAGAGCGGGCTATCTTGGACTCTACATCAGGTGAGATTCGACCATTGAAAGAAGGTGACTTTTGGCTCTGTGTTTATTTTGTGAACTGCCAGGCAGAATGGGAAAAAAAAAAGTAGAGAACACTCAGAAACCTTAAGAGAGTTGCAGGCTCAGAACCAGGGGAAGAGTCCTACATCCAAGCTCGACATCTTCTCTTGAAAGAGCTTGTCAGAGTCTTCACTCTGGGCCACAGTGAAGTGGTTTTTCCAGTCCCCAAATTAGTAATAATAATATAATCGATCACAAAGGTTTGTACACTTTGTTTGAGATATAGATGCACAGGCAGTTGCAAAATTAGGATAGAGAGGTTTCATGCACCCTTCACCCAGTTTTCCTCCAAAGGTTATATTTTATATGACTACAGTACAATATCGTGGCCAGCAAACTGACATTGGTAAAATGCGTGTGTACCCTGCCACTTTATCCCACGTGCGTATTTGTGTAATTCAGAGCAACCGAGAAACAAAAATATTCCATCACCAGAAAGATTTTCCTCATACTACTATTTCCCAGTCTCACTCATTCTACCCCCACCTGACCTCAGTCTCCAGCAGTCACTGATCTTTCCTCCACCTCTATACATCTGTCAATGTGAGGATGCTACATAAATGGAATTATATATTACGTGATTTTGGGCACTGAATTTCTTCACAGCATCATACCCTTGGGATCCATCCGAGTGGCTGCATGTATCAATAGACCGTCCTTTTCATTACTGAGGAGTCTACATGGATGATAAGTTGTTAGCGCTGCTTCTGTCATAACACAATATTAGCTACCATGATTTGCGTCCGTTACCCCTTTTATTTTGTATTTTAATTTTTTAAGACAGTTTCACTCTTGTCGCCCAGGCTGGAGTGCAGTGGCGTGATCTCAGCTGACTGCAACCTCCGCCTCCTGGGTTCTAGTGATTCTCCTGCCTCAGTCTCCCGAGTACATAGGATTACAGGAGTGCACCACCATTCCCAGCAAACGTTTGTATTCTTAGTAGAGACCGGGTTTCACCATGTTGGCTGGGCTGGTCTCAAACTCCTGACCTCAGGTGATCCACTCGCCTCGGCCTCCCAAAGTGCTGGGATTACAGGCGTGAGCCACCGCACCCGGCCAGGGTTATCTCTTTTAATCCACAAAACCCTCTGAGGTGGGAAGTCTTATTACTGTGACTATTTTACTCACGGTTTCTTGTGAACCTGTAGAAGGTCACACAGTAAAAGGTAGAGCCTGGGTAGAACACAGACTTCCCTGATTCTTTATCTGTTGGGCTTAACCATTGTTCTGTACAGATTCTCAACAACGTAGGGATTTGCATGGGGTCCGTATGGAAGGATGGACTCTTTAAGGCACTGATCCCAGTAGATGCCACATTCAATATCCAGAACAAATTATTTCTGCTTTAAAATATCCACTGTGGTGGAGTACAACATCTATCTCGGCAGGAGGCCCATTCTGAAACTGAACAAGTGTTGTTATTGGGTGTTCTTTTTTTGTTTTGAGACAGAGTTTCGCTCTTGTTGCCCAGACTGGAGTGCAGTGGTGTGATCTCAGCTCACCACAACCTCCGCCCCCAGGTTCAAGCGATTCTCCTGCCTCAGCCTCCCGAGTAGCTGGGATTGTAGGTATGCGCCACCATGCACGGCTAATTTCATATTTTTAGTAGAGACAGGTTTTCACCATGTTGGTCAGGCTGGTCTCAAACTTCTGACCTCAGGTGATCCACCCACCTTAGCCTCCCAAAGTGCTGGGATTACAGACATGAGCCACCATTCCTGGCTGTTATTACTTCTGAAAACGTTTCTTTATGGAAATATCTTAGTCTCAGTGTACCTCCAACCCCCTAGCCTTAATTTTATATCCAAGCAATTGCTTATGAGAGACTTCCTTCTGCTACAAGAGTTCCTTTTTGGTCAGATGAGTGCAAGGCCACTCCCGACCTTTTTGAAGTTCATTTTCAGTATTTCCTATGATTTACATTCAGCAAGTGAGAAATCGGGCATTTATATTTATTCTACAGTTTACTGAGATGACAGAATTAAAGGCTCTACTTCCCCCATCTGAAGCAATCTATTTATAGGTTTGAGTTTTTTGAGTAGAAGCAAATCATTTTGCATTTTCCGGAAATAGTCCCAGAACTCCCCAAATGCAGTTACTACTCCACAACCCTATCCCCCAGCTGACATAATCTAGGAAAGAAGAAATGACTTGATGGAGGGAAACTTTTGTATGAAGGTAGCCAGGCCTAGAGAGGCAAAAGAGATCGAGGTAGGCACAAGGAAAAGCATAGAAATGGCTACAACATCTGCTTTAGATTATAGCCTGAATGAAAGAAGCCATCAAAAGTATGGCCCAGCGCAGTGACTCACACCGGTAATCTCAGCAATTCTACCCAACCCGACCTCAATCCCCAGCAATCACTGATCTCTCCTTTGGGAGACTGAGACAGAAGGATTGCTTGAGCCCAGGAGTTCCACACCAGCCTGGGCAACATAGCAAAACCCTGTCTCTACAAAAAAAAAAAAGAAAGAAAGAAAGAAAGAAATATCTAGGCGTGGTGGTGCACACCCGTGGTCCCAGCTACCTGAGAGGCTGAGGCAAGAGAATCGCTTGGGCTTGGGAGTTCGAGGCTGCAGTGAAGTACGACTGCGCCACTGCACTCCAGCCTGGGCAACAGAGCGAGACCCTCTCTCTAAAAACCAAAAATAAGATGAGGGCTCTAGAGTAAGGTTAGGTGTGATTGTGGTGAAAGTGATCACATTTGCATTCTGCATAACCAAGTATCTGCTGCCTCGAATTGGTGACGTTAGACACCTTAGAGTTTTAAAATTTTTATTTCTTTTCTCTTCAGAGACAGAGTCTTGCTCTGTTGCCCAGGCTGGAGTGCAATGGCGCGATCTCGGCTCACTGCAACCTCCACCTGCTGGGTTCAAGCAATTCTCCTGCCTCAGCCTCCCGAGTAGTTGCGATTACAGGCATCTGTCACCATGCCCAGCTAATTTTTTTTTTTTTTGTATTTTTAGTAGAGAATGGATTTCACCATGTTAGCCAGGCTGGTCTCGAACTCCTGACCTCGTGATCCACATGCCTTGGCCTCCCAAAGTGCTGGGAATACAGGCGTGAGCCACCGTGCCCTGCCAACACCTTATATTTTTGTTGAGTGAATGATATCTCTAAAGACCATTCATTGTATGTCATTGGTACAAGTGTACAGCCACTCCAAAGAACAGTTTAGCAACTTATTTTAGAACTAACCATTTGCTTATTATATGGCACAGCAATTGTACCCAGGCCATTTATCCCAGAGAAATAAAAATGCATGTCCCAACCAAAACTTGTACATGACTCTTTTTTTTTTTGAGATGGAGTTTTGCTCTTGTTGCCCAAGCTAGAGTTCAGTGGTGCCATCTGGGCTCACTGCAACCTCTGCCTCCTGAATTCAAGCAATTCTCTTGCTTCAGCCTCCCAAGTAGCTGGGATTGCAGGCCCGTGCCACCACGCCTAATTTTTTGTATTTTTAGTCGAACGGGGTTTCACATGTTAGCCAGGCTGGTCTCAAACTCCTGAACTCAGGTGATCCGCCCACCTTGGCCTCCCAAAGTGCTGAGATTACAGGCGTAGTCCCTGTGCCCACCCATACATGACTAGTAATAGCAGCTTTATTTGTAGCAGGAAACAACGTAAACAATCCAAATGTTCTTCAATAGGCGGATGGTTAAGCAAACTGTGCTATATTCACCCCCACTCAGAAATATAAAGGAAGAAAAATTGGTACATGCACCAATTTGAATGTATCTCCAAGGTATAATGTTGAATGAAAATAAAATATCCAAAAGTTATCTACGGTACAATTCCATTTATGTAACATTCACAACATGACGGAATTATAAGTATGCTGAACAGACTAGTGATCACTACGGGTTATGGGTAACGCTGGGAGATGGTGGATATGACTGTGAAGGGTAACGTGAGAGACCTTTGTTGCGATGGAATAGACCCGCATCTTCACGGTGGTGGCATCCCATGAATCGATATATGTGATATAATGTCACAGAAATATACACACACACACGAGTGCATGTAAAACCAGCTACATCTTCATAAGGTCTGTGGATTCTGTGATGTCAGTTTCCTGGTGTTTTGTTTTGTTTATTTGTTTGTTTGTTCATTTTTGAGACGGACTTTTATTCTTGTTGCCCACATTGGAGTACAATGGCCCCATCTCAGTTCACTGCAACCTCCGCCTCCCAGCTTCAAGCAATTCTCCTGCCTCAGCCTCCTGAGTAGCTGGGGTTACAGGTGTGCACTATCATATCTGGCTAATTTTTTTGTATTTTTAGTAGAGACGGGGTTTCACCATGTTGGCCAGGCTGGTCTTGAACTCCTGACCTCAGGTGACCTGCCTGCCTCGGCATCCCAAAATGCTGGGATGACAGGCATGAACCACCGTGCCCGACCTCCTGGTTTTCACGCAGTACTATCCTTGTGAAAACGCTGCCGCTGGGGGGAGACTGGGTGAAGGACACACAGGACCCCTTTGTACTATTTTTGCAACTTCCTGGGAATCTACATTTCCTTCAAGATGAAAAGTTAAAGCAGTAAAGACCACACGAAGCATCTAACAAGCAAAGATCTGCCGGGGGGCACTGACATTATCCTGACAGAAGCAATCACTGCTCAGAGGAAGACAAGATGCACAATGTATCTTCCAACCCTTTCTTCCTCTAATATTTTAGGCCCATTTTAAAATTTATTCCAGAAATAACCAATCTCCTCAAAAATGGAGCATGGGATAGTCAAGACTCAATCACATCTGTTTCCATGTCTTGTGCTTTAAATGAATGTTAAAAGACGATGTATGTGCCACATTTTCTTTGTCCAGTCTATCGCTCATGGGCATTTGGGTTGGTTCCAAGTCTTTCCTATCGTGAAAAGTGCTGCAATACACATACGTGTGCACGCATCTTTATAACAGAATGACGGCACATATACACCATGGAATACTATGCAGCCAGAAAAAAAGATGAGTTCATGTCCTTTGCAGGGACATGGATGAAGCCGGAAACCATCATTCTCAGCAAACTGACACAAGAACAGAAAACCAAACACCACATGTTCTCACTCTTAAGTGGGTATTGAACAATGAGAACACATGGACTCAGGGAGGGGAACATTGCGCACTGGGGCCTGGGGGGTTGGGGGCTAGGTGAGGAATGGCAGGGGTGGGGGATTGGAGGGGACAGCATTAGCAGAAATACCTAATGTAGATGACGGGGTGATGGCTGCAGCAAACCACTGCCACGGCACGCGTACACCTATGTGACAAAGCTGCACGATCTGCACATGTACCCCAGAACTTCAAGTATAATAAGTAAATAAATCAATGTTTTTAGAAAGACGATTATGCCTAGAATACAGCATTGCCCCTCCAACCACCTCCTCTTACCCTTTCTCAGCATTGGCGAAATGATTCCTTTCTGCAGACGACTGTCTAACGCAGAATGGTTCATGGCGGAGAAAGAACTGTTTTGGATGACTAAATCCATTTCTTCTGGCTTCAACTTTTGACCAAGAAGTTGACAAATCTTCTCCACGCTGCCCCTGGGGTCCTACAGAAAGAAAATATTGTCAGCAGATGGTGGCTGCAAGAGCTGACTGTGGAGCAGGCGCTCCGGTGCCAGCCAAGGTCAAACACATACCCGCGTAACCCTCTGCAATTTCTGGCTTCCTACAGGCCTCCATGTTCAGGACCGTGAAACGGAAATTACAAAAGTGCCTACACGTAAGTTAATTATGAGGGTTGTACTGGAGAAGCTAATGTGAGCTAACGTGGTAAGTTTCCTTCAACTCCTGACATTCAGCACTAAGTTGTTTTCCTGCACACACAAAGTTTAGTGTGGCTTCTGCTAGTCACGTGGATGTTCACATGACCGTGGACGGTGCTAATCTCCAGCCGTCTGCTGGCTCTATCCTTCCTGTGCGTCTGCACTTCCGTCTCTTCCATCGGTGGATGGGGACAATATCACAGAAAAGCAGCACCCCTTTCTGCATCTCGTCTGCCCCGAAGTGACACCGACTTTTCATTGGCAGATTCCATTGGCAAAACCAAGCCATATTCTCCTCTCTAGACGCAAGGGGGGCTGGGAAATGGAACTTTTCCACGGGCAGACAGTTTCCTAAAATAGCTCCACATGACCCAAGAGAACCTGACATTTCACTGGCCACTGGATTCAACGGGCTGACGGAAGCACACCTGGAAAGTTACTATTCCAAATGGCTGTCGCTATTGGCCACTGGATTCAACGGGCTGACGGAAGCACACCTGGAAAGTTACTGTTCCAAATGGCTGTCGCTATTGGCCACCTGGATTCAACGGGCTGACGGAAGCACACCTGGAAGTTACTAATTCCAAATGGCTGTCGCTATTGGCCACTGGATTCAACGGGCTGACGGAAGCACACCTGGAAAGTTACTATTCGAAATGGCTGTCGCTATTGGCCACTGGATTCAACGGGCTGACGGAAGCACACCTGGAAAGTTACTGTTCCAAATGGCCGTCGCTATTGGCCACTGGATTCAACGGGCTGACGGAAGCACACCTGGAAAGTTACTATTCCAAATAGCTGTCGCTATTGGCCAGTGGATTCAACGGGCTGACGGAAGCACACCTGAAGTTACTGTTCCAAATGGCTGTCGCTATTGGCCACTGGATTCAACGGGCTGACGGAAGCACACCTGGAAAGTTACTGTTCCAAATGGCCGTCGCTATTGACCACTGGATTCAACGGGCTGACGGAAGCACACCTGGAAGTTACTGTTCCAAATGGCCGTCGCTATTGGCCACTGGATTCAACGGGCTGACGGAAGCACACCTGAAAGTTACTATTCCAAATGGCCGTCGCTATTGGCCACTGGATTCAACGGGCTGACGGAAGCACACCTGGAAAGTTACTATTCCAAATGGCCGTCGCTATTGGCCACTGGATTCAACGGGCTGACGGAAGCACACCTGGAAAGTTACTGCTTCCAAATGGCCGTCGCTATTGGCCACTGGATTCAACGGGCTGACGGAAGCACACCTGGAAGTTACTATTCCAAATGGCCGTCGCTATTGGCCACTGGATTCAACGGGCTGACGGAAGCACACCTGGAAAGTTACTATTCCAAATGGCCGTCGCTATTGGCCACTGGATTCAACGGGCTGACGGAAGCACACCTGGAAAGTTACTGTTCCAAATGGCCGTCGCTATTGGCCACTGGATTCAACGGGCTGACGGAAGCACACCTGGAAAGTTACTACTTCCAAATGGCTGTCGCTATTGGCCACTGGATTCAACGGGCTGATGGAAGCACACCTGGAAAGTTACTGTTCCAAATGGCCGTCGCTATTGGCCACTGGATTCAACGGGCTGACGGAAGCACACCTGGAAGTTACTATTCCAAAATGGCCTGTCGCTATTGGCCACTGGATTCAACGGGCTGACGGAAGCACACCTGGAAAGTTACTGTTCCAAATGGCTGTCGCTATTGGCCACTGGATTCAACGGGCTGACGGAAGCACACCTGGAAAGTTACTATTCCAAATGGCTGTCGCTATTGGCCACTGGATTCAACGGGCTGACGGAAGCACACCTGGAAAGTTACTATTCCAAATGGCTGTCGCTATTGGCCACTGGATTCAACGGGCTGACGGAAGCACACCTGGAAAGTTACTATTCCAAATGGCCGTCGCTATTGGCCACTGGATTCAACGGGCTGACGGAAGCACACCTGGGAAAGTTACTGTTCCAAATGGCCGTCGCTATTGGCCACTGGATTCAACGGGCTGACGGAAGCACACCTGGAAAGTTACTGTTCCAAATGGCCGTCGCTATTGGCCACTGGATTCAACGGGCTGACGGAAGCACACCTGGAAAGTTACTGTTCCAAATGGCCGTCGCTATTGGCCACTGGATTCAACGGGCTGACGGAAGCACACCTGCAAAGTTACTGTTCCAAATGGCTGTCGCTATTGGCCACTGGATTCAACGGGCTGACGGAAGCACACCTGGAAAGTTACTGTTCCAAATGGCCGTCGCTATTGGCCACTGGATTCAACGGGCTGACGGAAGCACACCTGGAAAGTTACTGTTCCAAATGGCTGTCGCTATTGGCCACTGGATTCAACGGGCTGACGGAAGCACACCTGGAAAGTTACTATTCCAAATGGCTGTCGCTATTGGCCACTGGATTCAACGGGCTGACGGAAGCACACCTGGAAAGTTACTGTTCCAAATGGCTGTCGCTATTGGCCACTGGATTCAACGGGCTGACGGAAGCACACCTGGAAAGTTACTGTTCCAAATGGCTGTCGCTATTGGCCACTGGATTCAACGGGCTGACGGAAGCACACCTGGAAAGTTACTGTTCCAAATGGCTGTCGCTATTGGCCACTGGATTCAACGGGCTGACGGAAGCACACCTGGAAAGTTACTATTCCAAATGGCTGTTGCTATTGGCACCAGCATGGCTGCACCAAGTCTACAATGGTTAGATTCCTGCCATCTCTCCCCCTCCAAGGCCTGCTCTTTTGCGAACTCTAACCTGAGGGCTGTACCTGGAACAGTGTCTGAAAGTGTATGTGAAAAGGCTTGTGCCTAGCTCCGCAGTCCTGTGGTCGATTCCACTGCCTGTGGGTCTCAAGTTGGAGATAAGCATCAGCACTGATGAGATGTAGGAGTTTTCAGGTGGAAGTCACCTTTATGTACATAATCTCCTTGTAAAAAGCATGTATGATGCTGCTTGGGAAGTGTACGTAAGCAAAGAGTCCAGGAGATGTGCCAGGAGGCCATTCCGGCCTCAGTCCCTAAGAGTGTCTTATCCTAACACTGGAGATATATTTGGAAGAAGCGTATGTCTGTACGAGAGACACGGCTAACATGCACACCGTGCCAGACACTATTCTAAATACTTTGGTTTTATTCTCACAGTTCAGGAAGTTAGTTACTATCGTTACCCAGGTTTAGGAATGTGGACACTGAGGCACAGAGTGGTTCAGAACTCACCAAAGTTTCCCAGTCAATGGCACAAAGCCTCACTAATGAAATCAAGATCTCCACCACTACACTCACTGCCCCTCAGGAATGACTCTGCCTAGAGGGATAGAAGAAGAATCTAGGAAAATATGGCTAACTCTGGGAGGGACAGGAAAAGGGAATTACCCTCTGCAGCTCCTCATAGAAAATTAGTAGGAAGGACCCCATGTCTCTCTTCTTATCCATCCAAGGGTGTGATCAAACCAAGATCCATAATGCGCTACAATGACAGGAAAAAGAGATAAAGGCTCTGACTTCTCTCAAACTCATACCCGTAAATATGTATTTATTTATTCCTCAGTGAAGATCATATGTGTTTTGTGGCATATATTAGGTAAATGATGCCAAGCCTTTTCTCTAGAAGATTAAAACAAAATGATTAAATAAATCAACAAATCTAAGACACATTTTCTCCATATACTGAGAAAAAACTATACTCATTCTTACCACTTGGATTTTTTGTTTTTGTTTTGAGACAGAGTCTCACTCTGTCGCCCAGGCTGGAGTGCAGTGGTACGATCTCTGCTCACTGCAACCTCCGCCTCCCAGGTTCAGGCAGTTCTCCTGTGTCAGCCTTCCAAGCAGCTGGGATTACAGGCACCTTTCACTACTCCCAGCTAATTTTTTGTATTTTTAGTGGAGATGGGGTTTCATCATGTTGGCCAGGCTGGTCTCGAACTCCCGATCTCAGGTGATCCACCCGCCTTGGCCTCCCAAAGTGCTGGAGTTACAGGCGTGAGCCACCATACCCGGCCATAAAAGACCCCTTTCTCACTATGATTCAAAACCCTGATGGGATGAATAAAAGATTAAAATACGAATATACATTTTTAAACATTAAAAGAGTTTTAAACAAAAAAGTGTTTTTAAAAAACTGACAAATTGGAAGAAATATTTAGAATAGATATCACAGATAAAGAATTAATATTAAAAATTTAAACTTAAATTTAAACAGGTAAAAATTTTTTAAAATCATATTATCTCTGGCCTCCTACTACATTCTTCTTAAGACATTGGGTAGATTTTAAAAATTTAGAGACCATAGATTTACTTTTTAAAAACAATGCATCATGAATCATATTTCTGACATTACCCTGATTATTATTCTTCCAAAATTTTAAAATGAGAGGTTTGGGTTTACTTACCATCACCTTTGACAAACTGCTTCAAGTATTCATCAAAATTCTCTGGTTGCTTCTCACGCACGAATCTTGTTGATACATGATAAAGAGATGTAATAACATCTTTTGGATTCCTTAGGATATAAACCACCTAAAAGAGAAAGGAAATTAATGCAAGTGCAGCTCAAATCTCTGACTGCTCTCCTCAGCGTCCACATTTCCTCACATGTCAAGCCCAATCTGCTCATCTGTGGAAACAGCTGGGATTATAAAACAGAAGCCTTCACTCTTCAATACAAGCTCCCCCTCCCCTTCCACCATTCCCTTTGCTCTTAAGATGCTAAGTTGTTCTTAACCTTGAGCAGGTTTAATTAAGTAGTCATAGTCGCCGTGTTTCATTACATGAAGAAAAATCCGGCCACACGGTGTAATCCCAGCACTTTGGGAGGCCGAGGTGAGCGGATCATGAGGTCAAGAGATCGAGACCATCCTGGCCAACACAGCAAAACCCTGTCTCTACTAAAAATAGAAAAATTAGCTGGGTGTGGTGGCATGTACCTGTAATTCCAGCTACTGGGGAGACTGAGGCAGGAGAATTGAACCCAGGAGGTGGAGGATGCAGTGAGCCGAGGTCGCACCACTGCACTCCAGCCTGGGTGACAGAGTGAGACCCTGCCTCAAAAAAAAAGCAAGAGAGAAAGAGAAAGAGAGAGTGGGAGGGAGGAAGAGTGGGAGGGAGGGGGAGGGAGGGAGGAATGGTGGGAGGGAGGGAGGGAGGGAGGAAGGGTGGGAGGGAGGGAGGGAAGGAAGGAGAGAAGGAAGGAGGGAAGGAAGGGAGGGAAGGAAGGAGGGAAGGAAAGGAGGGAAGGAGGGGAAGGAAGGAGGAAGGGAAGGAAGGAGAAAAAAGAAAACCCCAGAGCTGACCTCTGAGTTCACTGGAAGGGCTGTGGTCAGTTAATTACAGGCACCACAGATGCGGAGCAGAGAACACTAAAATCCATGCATGGACTTCCTCACATTCAGCATTTTATCAAATGAGAAAACATCTCCTGGGATTCCTGAAAGGGACCAACATACTCACCTTGGCACTGCAGGTGAAGCAGGACCTGGGGAAGAGTTGCACAGGGAGATGTGAAGCCATGAGGCATGGTCCATTTTGATTAATTAGGTCTTTTTGCAAACTAGCATCCTCTATCCATGGTGACCTCAAAAAAACTGGTACAGTTTGGATCCAGGTAGGGTCCCCGTTGAAGTGGATCAAATTGAGAATTTCAATTATCCAGTGTGTTCCTGGTTGTAAAATAAAGGGACAATCCTATTTTAAGCTGTTGCATTAACATGGTGAAGATGTTTCCTATATTAAGGGCCCTGGAGTCTTTTTTTTAATTTTTAACTTTTGTGACCACATGGTAGGTGTATGTATTTACGGGGTACCTGAGATGTTTTGATACTGGCATGCAGTGCATAATAATTACATCACGGAAAATGGAACGTCCATGTCCTCAGGCAGTTATTCTTCATGTTACAAGCAACCCAACTTACCATTTTAGTGACTGACTATAGCTAAATTATTACTGACCACAGTCAGTCACCCTTGTGCTATCAAACACTAGGTCTTATTTATTCTTTTCTATTTCATCTGTGTCCATCAGCCACCCTCACTCCCACCCACCCATCCATGTCCCTTCCCAGCCTCTGGGGAGCATTATTTTACTCGCTACCTCTATGAGTTTAATTGTTGTGATTTTTAGCTCCCACAAACAAGTGAGAGCACGCAGTGTTTGGCCCTCTGTGCCTGGCTGATTTCATTGAGCACAGTGACCTCCAGTTCCATCCATGTTCCCGCAAATGACAGCTTCTCATTCTTTTTCATGGCTAAGTAGCACTTCACTGTGTCAAAGTACCACATTTTCTTTATCCAGGCTTTTTGATTTTTTTCCCCAAATTTTTGTTTTGAGACAGAGTTTTGCTCTTGTTACCCAGGCTGGAGTGCAATGGTGTAATCTTGGCTCACCGCAACCTCTGCCTCCCAGGTTTAAGCGATTCTCCTGCCTCAGCTTCCCGAGTAGCTGAGATTACAGGCATGCATCACCATGCCCGGCTAATTTCATATTTTTAGTAGAGACAAGGTTTCTCCATGTCGGTCAGGCTGGCCTCGAACTCCAGACCTCAGGTGATCCATGCACCTCGGCCTCCCAAAGTGCTGGGATTACAGGCATGAGCCACCGTGCCCGGCCAAGTTTAAGGGCACTTGTGCAGGATATGTAGGTTTGTTACATAGGTAGACATGTGCCACGGTGTTTTGCTGCTCAGATAATTCCATCACCTAGATATTGAGCCTGGCATCCACCAGGTGTTCCTCCTGATGCTCTCCCGCCTTCCACCCTGCCACCCTCCAGTAGGCCCCAGTGTGTGTTGTTACCCCCCGTCCGTCCATGTGTTCTCATCATTCAGCCCACTTCTGACTGAGAACATGTGGTATTTGGTTTTCTGTCCCTGCATTCATTTGCTGAGGACAATGAATTCCAGCTCTGTCCATGTCCCTGCAAAACAGGTGATCTTGTTCATTTTTATGGCTGCACGGTATTCCATGGCGTATGTGTACCACATTTTCTTTGTCCAGTCTATCAATGATGGGCATTTAGGCTGCTTCCATGTCTTTGCTATTGTGAACAGTGCTGACGCAGGGCTAGAGGCAGACCCTGTGGGCAGAGCTGGCATCAATCAGGGAATTGGTGAGGTAATCAGAGACCAGGAATCTAGGACCCTGAGTGACTGCACAGAGCAGAGCTCTCTCACCTCTGGGATGATCCACGCTGTTCTGCATTGCTATGTCGAAAAAATAAATAATTTCTAACGTTTTAATCTTTTAGATTACTTGATGTATTTTTAAGGGGCAGTTTCGCCTCTGCACTAACTTACGCAGCGGGTATCATCATTATTGTTTGCGGTTTTCAGATGAGGGCATCAAGGCACAGATGAATGAAGACCTTTGCTCAGGATCACACAGCTAGGAAGTGGCAGGCCAAGACTGACGCCATGCAGGGCTCAAAGTCCTTTTGACGACAGCAAATACACTGCTCTCCAGCCCAGTGCCAGGCAGGTGGTGAGCCCTAAATCGACCTCAAATGTGCCCCATTGTCATCACGTCCACACGTTGCTCCACTGCCATATAAGCTCCATAGAACCGTGACTTCCCCGCTCTCTACTGTCTCCTCAGCAAAAAAACAAATACGCACACAAAAACTCAGTTCCTGGAACAGATTAAAAACTTGGGTTCATATTAGCTGAAAACATGAGTGTTGAAATCACTCGTCTGTTTAAGTTCCTAACTAAACCGAACTATGAACATTTTAGGGCCAAGAACCTGATTTTATTTACTCATGTGGCCAGAGCCAAGCTCAGAGTCTGACAGGCACCTTCCTCACATGTCTGCTCAACAGACGTGCCCGCGAAGGTCTCATGCCACTCTGCCTGCTTGATTCCATTTCACTCTCACACTAGCCCCAAGAGGAGAATTTTGAGTCATTACCACATAATAGATGAGGAAACCGAGGCACAGATGGGATAAGTAAATGGGCACAGATCACATTGGGAGGGGAGAAGCATGACTCAAACCCAGGGCATCTAACCCCCATGCCAATGTCATCAACGCCTCTCCTACAGCTGCTGCTAATAAAAATAATAGCCACACGAAGGAATCCTGTGGAAGATGATCTGTAAAGGAAAACACACATAACACACTAAATAGTGTCAGTTGTGAATTCCACAAAGAGGAAAAGGTGGCGCACTTCACCTGCACCACCCCTATGTCCCATTCGGGAGAAGGCGCAGAGGCAACAGGGCAAGGGGATCCCAGAGAGATCCTCACACAGGAAAAGGAGAGCAGAAAGACTCCAGCAGCCCTCATCACCATCACAAAAGCTGAGATACGAGGCTCTGTAAATCACACATTTAAAATCTTTCCATAAAGAAAAGCCCAGGGCCTGGCCAGGCATGGTGGCTCACACCTGTAATCCCAGCATTTTGGGAGGCCAAGGTGGGTGGATCACAAGTCAGGAGATCAAGACCATCCTGGCCAACATGGTGAAACCCTATCTCTACTAAAAATACAAAAATTAGCCGGGTGTGGTAGCACGTGCCTGTAGTTTCAGCTACTTGGGAGGCTGAGGCAAGAGAATCACTTCAACCTGAGAGGTGGAGGTGCAGTGAGCTGAGATCGCGCCACTACGCTCCAGCCTGGCGACAGAGCAAGACTCCATCTCAAAAAAAAAAAAAAAAAAAAAAAAAAATTAACATGGAACTACAAAGAACCCTGAAAAGCCAAAACAATCCTGAGAAAGAACAAACCTGGAGATCTCAACTTCCTGACTTCAGAAGATATAACACAGCTACGATAAGATAATGAAAAAGCTCTCCAGACACACAGTCCAATATAAAAGAATACAGAGCCAAACACTCAACTTATGCATATATGATCAAATGGTCTTCAGTCAGGGTGCCTGAACTACGCCATGGAGAGAGGACAGTCTTTTCAACAAATGGTGTTGGGAAAACTTGAAAGACACTAGCAAAAGAATGAAATTGATTTTTATCTGACAATATATATAAAAATCAACTTGAAGTGGACTAAAAATGTAAATATAAAGCCTGTAACTGTAAAAGTGCTAGAAGATCGCATGTGGGAAAAGCTTCCAGGTGTTGGTCTTAGCAATAACTGTCTGGGTATGACACTAAAAGCACAGTTAACGAAAACAAAATAAACAGGTGGTCAGCATCAAACTTCAAAGCTTCTGTGAAGCTAAGGGAAACAATCAGAATCAAAAGGCAACCTAGAAAAATATGCAAACCATACCCCTGATAAGGGCTTGGTATCCTAAACATGTAAGAAATTGCCACCATGGCCAGGCGCAGTGGCTCACGCCTATAATCCCAGCACTTTGGGAGGCCAAGGCAGGTGGATCATGACATCAAGAGATCGAGACCATCCTGGTCCACATGGTGAAACCCTGTCTCTACCAAAAATACAAAAATTAGCTGGGCGTGGTGGCACGCGCCTGTAGTCCCAGCTACTCGGGAGGCTGAGGCAGGAGAATTGCTTGAACCCAGGAGGCGGAGGTTGCGGTGAGCTGAGATCGTGCCATTGCACTCCAGCCCGGGTAACAAGAGCGAAACTCCATCTCAAAAAAAAAAAAAAAAAAAAGAAATTGCCACCACTTAATAACAAAAAAAAATCAGATGTGTATTTTGAAATAGGCAAATAAATAGACATTTCTCCAAAGACACACAAATGGACAACAGGTATGTGACAAGGTAGCCGACATCACTAATCGTCCAGGAAAATGCAGATCAAAACCACAGTTAGATATCACCTCAGATCTGTTAGGATGGCCATTATATTTTTTAAAAGCAATGTAACAGGCCAGGTGTGGTGGCTCATGCTTGTAATCCCAGCACTTTGGGAGGCCGAGACGGGTGGATTACCTGAGGTCAGGAGTTTGAGACCAGCCTGACCAACATGGTGAAACCACGTCTCTAAAAAAACAAACAAACAAACAAAAACAATGTAAGAAAATAACAAGTGTGGCCAAGGATGCGGAAACTTAGAACCCCTGTACACTGTGGGTGGAAATGCAAAATGGTACAGCTGCTGTGGGAAAACGACACTGTTTCCTTAAAAAATTAAAAATAGAACTAGGAAGATCCAGCAATCCCACTTCTGAGTATTCATCCAAAAGAATTGAAAACAGGATTTCAAAGAGATATTTACACTCCTGTGTTCACTGCAGAATAATTCACAATAACCAGGAAGTGGGAACCATCTAAATGTCCACTGATGGAAGAACGGACGAAGAAAATTTGGCATGCACATACAATTCAATGTTATTTAGTTTTTTCAAAAGAAAGAACTTCTGATACATGCAACAACACGCATGAACCTTGAGGACATGATGTAGGTAAAACAGTCAGTCACAGAAGGACAAATATTGCATGGCCTCATATGAGATACCTGAAACGCTCAGACTCATAGAATCAGAAACTTAAACGGTGGTTGTCAGGGGTTTGGGTGGGGGAGATGAGGGGCTGCCACGCAATGGATGTAGGGTTTCAGTCCTGCAAGATGAAGAAGCTCTAAAGATCTCCTGTACAGCAACGCACCTGTGGTTAACAATACTATTCTGTTCACTTTCAAAAACTTAATAGGGTAGATTTCATATGATGCATTTCTTACCACAATAAAAAATTATTGTCATTATCATTATCCACTGGGTTATGCAGAAAGACATTTTCCATGGGTTTCCTACTAAGCACACACACATACGACATATGCATGCATATACAGGCACATGTCCTCACACACGCACTCTTCTTACCTGATCTAGGGTAGCTTATTATGATGACATCATCATCTCTCACCAAAAATTCTTCCCTGGCAAAGCACAATGTCTCCACATTGGTAAAGAAGGCGGGCATCTGGAGTCCCTCAAATACAAAGCATTCGCTCATCTCCACACTGTCCTGGAGCATTTTGCAATAAAGCTTCCAGGTCTGGCAGCTAAGAGTCCTGATACTGGGTGTAATGACCTTTTACATTAGCCGGAGAAGAAGAGTGCAATTACTGATGCTGAGTAAAGTGCAGTCCTCTGCAGCTCATTAACAGCAGGTCTTACTGAGGGTAGGAGCTAAGTGGGTGGAGCTTCAGAGAGAGTCAAAGACTTGGACTTGGAGTTGGATAAGCCTGGAAAAACTGGAAGAGAGTAATATCCAGACTAGTAAACAGGAGGGTGGAGAACTGAACCAAAGGGAGGAAACAGCAGCCTATGGAGGAAAGATTGTTTCCCAATGAAAGAAAACGAGCATTCTGGGGGCAAAGGGATTTCCTACGGTTCCGCAGGTCCGAGGAACTGACAGAACCTCCGTGATTCCTGTCTCTCACCTCTCAGGATCCTCACTGCTGGCTTTAGCCAAGCTCCCATGGTGGGGATGTTTCTGGTGCAATAGGAGGAAACCCAGGTCAAAGTGGCTTGTTATCTCATCTAAAAGGTTCCCTGGGACTTCTGGCTTCATTCCTCGGAAAGAAAGAGCTAGAAAGAGCATGCTCTAACCCTTACAATGAAATATGTGCTGAACTGACTTCCAATTACGTGTGTGTGTGTGTATGTAACTCAACAGAGAATTGGGGCCGGAGAGAAAACAACTAAAAATCTAAAGAGAGGGCTGGGTGCGGTGGCTCATGCCACACTCCTGTAATCCTAGCTACTCGGGAGGCTGAAGCCAGAGAATATCCTGAACCCGGGAGGCAGAGGTTGCAGTGAGCCAAGATCATGCTACTGCACTCCAGCCTGGGCGACAGAGCCAGACTCCATCTCAAAAAAAAAAAAAATCTAAAGGGAGACATTGTCTGCCGGGGAAAGAAGGGACATGGATATGCACTTGGCTGAGTCGAGGCAAACACACACCCGTTAGCAGAGCTCATCTAGAATATCTACCAAACTAGTTAAGGCTGATTACAGGCTGGCAGGACTGTGAAACCCTAGAGGCTGCAGATATTGGTGAAATCTCTTTTTTTTTTGGTCCACCTGCAACTGTCTTGATCGAGTTATAGAAATCTATTCCACTTCAGGTTCATTGTCCATGAATCCCAGGAGACAGCCACAAAAAAATGTTTTAAAGAACCTTTAAAAGTGTCTATTATGGTTCATCCTAGGGGACAGAAACAGCAGTCATGTCAGAGGAGCTCCTGGATCAACGTGTAACCTTGGAAGGCCCAGGTGTATGGACCCGTTTGAATGGATATCTAATCTGGGAGACCCAGGTATATAGAAAAGGTTGATGGAAGTTTAACCTTGGAAGGCTCAGGTACACAGATGCAGCTGGAACACACCACGGCTCCTCGGTCAGAGGACACTGCACTAGCCCCAGATTTTCCCAAATGGCCTTGGCCGAGCTGGGCAGAGTTGACAAGAGGACAGTGGCTGCTGGCAGCATCTTCTAAGGAAGATTACCTTCCCAGGGACAATTTTGCCAGCTTTCCACCTGTGCAGAAACTAGCAGCTGCACATGTGCTCAGCAGAGAAACAGGGGACTGGACTGGTGTGACATTCTTTCATTTTCCTTTGGATTTTCCACTCAGGCCATAAATTCTCCGTTTTACCACAGAAAAATCAGATCCTTCTCCTCTATGTCCACGGAGGAAAAAATCACTTTCACCTGTGTGAGGATGGGCACCACATTAGGAAACTTTCGTTGCTCAGACAAACACACCCTGAAGAAATGTTTTGCTGGCAGATAAACCATTTAAGAGCAAGTTTTTCGGGCAGTAAGAATATAATATCAGGTTGAAACCTAGGTCTTTACAGAGGAGCAAGGGGTGCTGGAAATGGAATATATTCATGGTTTTTACTTACTTTTAATCATTCTAAAAGATAACTGACTGCGTAAAGCAAAAAAATAGCAAAACGTTTTGTATTTTTAGTATATAAAATAGGAGAGAGTATGACAGCAGTAGCAAAAACGATGACAGAGAGAAAGGCGCTGCGGATATATTACGGAGATTACTGCACCCATGAAATGCAGCATAATATTATATGAGTGTAGAATCATTCATTCATTAAAGGTGGCCAATAAAAATGTTAAAATAAATATAAAGTTAATATAGAAGATAGAATAATTTTAAATGCTTGATTAACACAAAAGAGGACAGGAAAAGAGAAACAAAAAAGGAGTAAAAGGCTGGGCACGGTGGCTCACACCTGTAATCCCAGGCACTTTGGGAGGCTGAGGTAGACGGATCACATGAGGTCAGGAGTTCAAGACCAGCCTGGCTAACATGGCAAAACGCCATCCCTACTAAAAATACAAAAATTAGCTGGTTGTGGTGGCGGATGCCTGTAATCCCAGCTACTCAGGAGGCTGAGTCACAAGAATTGCTTGAACCCGGGAAGCAGAGGTTGCAGTGAGCCAAGATCACACCACTGTACTCCAGCCTGGGCAACAGAGCAAGACTGTGTGTCAGAAAAAGAAAAAAGAAAAAAAGAAAAGAAAAAAGAAGCAAATGTAAAACAGCAAGAGAGACATTTTAGCCCATCTATGTCAATAACAAATTTAAATGGGAAAGTCCACACACACTAATTAAAAGACAGAGATTGTCAGCATGGTTTAAAGCGGGGATTCATTATGTGCTGTCTAGAAGAAACCCACATTAAAGATTCAGATAGGTTACAAGTGAAAAGATGAAGACAGAGCGTGCAACATTAATCAAAGAACATTGGGATTAGAAGCCTGGGAGGGCAGCATGGAGGCATCCTGCCTCTGCAGTCCCGTTTCTCCTGCCTGGATTGGCCTGGAGTTAGGAGGGACTTTCTCATGCAAGGAAAAGCTAAGCAGAAGAACACCAGTATCCCCTATTGCCACCACAAACACAGCAGTTCTTACTAGAGAATTCCACAGTCCTCACAAGCCCCGATCCCGGTGTGGGCAGCTGCCAGGAATCCACACTGCTGCAATGCTCCAGATTAGGGGCATGAAGTGATGAGGGCACCACCCTCATCATGCCCTGTGAGACAAACAGCTGTGGCACAGTGCCCTCTTGAGACACCTCGGGGGCATATCCTGCTCTGGGGGCCAGTAGCCACCGCACCTCTCCTGTCCTGGGCTCCGTCTTCATTCCACCAAGCCCACATAGCTTGCTGAATGCCACAACCCTGGCTTCAGGGAGCCTGGGCCCAGAACTGGCTGGCTGTAACTCTGGTTCTGTGCATCAGGAAAACCAGTGTCTGTCACCCACACTTCCATCTGGAGAAGCAGTCTGGCAGTCCTTCCCAGGGTGAACCCGCCTATTCACAAGCCGAACCATTGCACATGGAGCTAGGGAGACCCCGAGCTGTTGAGCAGCTGAGAAGTCATCAGGCCAACAGAGTAGCTCTACATCCTGGCTCAAGATCTGACAAACAGCCCCGCCAGCCACCTCTGATGGATAGGCCAAGGCCAGCCAGCATCCGGTGTGCCCATGCCTGGGACCTAAGAAAGAGTCTGGCAAATCTGCTCCCAACAGACATGCCCCCAGGCTGGTGAGCAGATACCAGCCCCGTCCTGGGCCTGGGAACCAGCTGGTGGGCTAGCTCCCAGAGGACCTACTCCTGTGACTGTCCAGAGGTCCCAAGTCAGCACCCAGGGCCTGAAAACAGCTCAGCAAATCCGCTCCTGACCAAGCAGCCACAGGCTTGCAGCCCAGGTCAGAGAAACAACCCCTAGAATCACCCCAGTGGGCACCCCCTGGAATAGCCAACTGGTCACACACCCCACATCCAGGACCTGAAAAACTGCTGGGCAGTTCTGCTCCCAGTGGTCATGTGCCCAGGCAGGCTACGCAGTAATACACACACATTCAGGGGTGGGAAATACCCCTGGGATGGTTTGAATGCATGCTCTACCCAAATCTCATGTCCAGTTATAATCCCCAGTGTTGGAGGTGGGGCCTGGTGGAAGGTGACTGGATCCTGGGGGGTGGATCCCTCATGAATGGTTTAGCACCATCCCCTTCATGCTGTTCTCATGATAATTAGTGAGTTCTTGCAAGATCTGGTTGTGTAAAAGTGTATCGCATGTCCCCCCCCCCCCCCCCCTCTTGCTCCAGCGTCCACCATGTGAGAAACCTCACTCCCTCTTTGCCTTCCCCCATGATTGAAGTTTCCTGAGAAGCTGCTATGCTTCCTGTACAGCCTGTAGAACCATGAGCCAACTAAACTTTTCTGTATAAATGACCCAGTCTCAGGTATTTCTTCCTAGTAATGTGAAAACAGACTGATACAGAAAATTGGTATTCAGGAGTGGGGCATTGCTATAAAGATACCTGAAAATGTGGAAGTGACTTTAGAACTGGATAATGGGCAGAGATTGGAAGAGTCTGGAAGACTCAGAAGAAGACAGGAAGATGAGGGAAAGTCTGGAACTTCCTAGAGACTGGTTAAATGGTTGTAACCAAGTGCTGATAGTGATATGGACAGTGAAGGCCAGGCTGACGAGGTCTCAGACGGAAGTGAGGAACTTACTGGGAATCAGAGCAAAGGTCACTTTTGTTTTGCCTTAGTGAAGAATGTGGTTACACTGTGCCCCTGCCCTAGGGATCTGTGGAACTTTGAATTTGAGAGCAATGATTTAGGGTATCTGGTGGAAGAGATTTCTAAGCAGCAAAGCATTCAAGATGTGACCTGGCTGCTTATAACAGCCTATGCACATATGTGTGAGCAAAGAAATGACCTAAAGTTGGAACTTATATTTAAAGGGATAGCAGATTTGCAAACTAACCACGTGGTAGAAAAGAAAAGCCCATTTTCAGGGGAGGAATGCAAGCAGGCTGCAGAAATTTGCACAAGTATAAACAAGTCAAGTGCTAATAGCCGAGACAATGGGGAGAAGTCCTCAAAGGCATTTCAGAGAACTTTGTAGCAGCCCCTCTTATCACAGGTCCAGAGGCCTAGGAGGAAAGAATGGTTTCCTGTCTAGGCCCAAGGCCCCGCTACCCTGTGCAGCCCTGGACACTGCTACCCACACCCCACATCCAGTAGAATGATTTATAATCCTTTGGGTATATACCCAGTAATGGAATTGCTGACCCAAATGGTATTTCTAATTCTAGATCCTTGAGGAATCGCCACTGTCTTTCACAATAGTTTAACTAATTTACACTCCCACCAACAGTGTAAAAGCATTCCTATTTCTCCACACCCTCTCCAGCACCTGTAGTTTCCTGACCTTTTAATGATAGACATCTAACTGGCCTGAGATGGTATCTTAATGTGGTTTTGATTTGCATTTCTCTAATGACCAGTGATGATGAGCTTTTTTTCATGTTTGTTGGCTGCATAAATGTCTTCCTTTGAGAAGTGTCTGTTCGTATCCTTCACCCACTTTTTGATGGGGTTGTTTGTTGAATCAACCTGTTGTTGGCAAGGAAGAGAAACTCATTGTGCTGAAAACCACATGGACTGTAGCATTCCAGCTCACTGGGGGAAGGAGCTGGGTGGAGAGCCTTTCCCACACACTGGGATCATAGCTAACGCGAGAGGGAAACTCAGTGTTAAGGTTTAGGGTTCTTAGGAGGCCAACAGTTATCACAAAAGCCTTTGAGCTTTTTTCATTTAGAACCTGATGACTCAACCTAACTGACTGTCATGTGCTTCAGGGTCATTTTTCATTATATTTTTAAGATATTTTTTATGATTTTCACCAATTTGATTTTTTTTATTTTGGCCTTTTCCCCACAATTTCAAATAATGGTGGTTCAACCTCCTTGTGAATCCTATATAGGCTGGGAACAGTGGCTCACAGCTTAATCCCAGCACTTTGGGAGGCCGAGGCGGTCAGATTGCCTGAGGTCAGGAGTTTGACACCAGCCTGGCCAACATAGCAAAATCCCATCTCTACTAACAAATGCAAAAACTAGCCAGGCGTGGTGGCAGGCGCCTGTAATCCCAGCTAACTGGGAGGCTGATGCAGGAGAATCGCTTGAACCCAGAAGGTGGAGGTTGCGTCGAGCCAAGATCGTGCCACAGCACTCCAACCTGGGTGACAGAGCAAGACTCTGTCTCAAAAATAAATTAATGAATTAAATCCTATCTATTGCCTTCCCTTAAAACACTTTCCCATGTGACCAGAAATGCTTATTCCATTCTGGAGTAAAGGAGAACAGCCTGGTGGTCCAAAGGAATTATCTTTCCATGCAGGGCTGTATGGAAACACAAAAAGCAAATGATAATCTCCCAGCAGAGTTGTGTGGACATTACAGAGACTTGAGCTCCGAAGTCACATAGAAAGGCTTCAGATGAAATGTCTTCCAGACAACTCAGACCTGGGGCATAAGTTACCAGAGCTGTGGAACTTAAAGTCATGGAGAAGACCAGACTCCAGACCAACGCTGATGCTTTGTATCAACAGGCTTTCAGCATCAGCACGATTTTATTTATTTATTTTGAGAGGGAGTCTTGCTCTGTCATCCAGGCTGGAGAGCAGTGATGTGACCTCAGCTCATTGTAACCTCTGCGTCCCGGGTTCAAGTGATTCTCCTGCCTCAGACTCCCCAGTAGCTGGGATTACAGGTGCCTGCCACCATACCTGGCTAATTTTTGTATTTTCAGTAGAGATGTGGTTTCACCATCTTGGCCAGGCTGGTCTTGAACTCTTGACCTTGCGATCTACCCACCTCGGCCTCCCAAAGTGCTGGGATTACAGGCATGAGCCACCACGCCCGGCCAGCACAATTTTAGAAAAGTGAAAGAGCATGGAAGAAAATGGGCAGCTGTAAGTACAGAAAAGAGCCCAAGACCCATCGCTGAGTGGCCCCTCCACCCTGATTCCAGCATTGACTCTCAACTTAGCTTCTCCTGTGGGGATCACAGAAAACTTGCTCTGCCTCTTGTTCAACTGCTCATTAGGATCTTCTCACTAATTGCCAAACGTTGTTACTCATCACCAGAAGCACCTGAGGGCGATTTGCACTGGGGATCAATTTGGCTCCTCCTCACTGAAGATTCTCCACTCTGCACGCTGACAGTGTCACTGATGCAACACATGACATGATAATGGCATCCCTGTCATTGGTGACCAAGACAGACAAGGCTTCTAAATTCATCAACCTTCCATTCTGATGGGGGAGTCAGAATATAATAGTAATTAGAAATAAATGTCCAATAAAACGGCATAATGTGAAATTGGTTCAGGAGCATATTCTCCACGTGCAGCTTCTTCTGTGGAATGTAGACAGTGTCTACATTTTCAGAGAGAAACAAAAGCCAAAAAGTTTTTTTGGAGATCAAATACTAGGAAGAGTGCTGATGTCATCACTGGCTTAGCTGAATCTTCACTCTTGGCCATCCTGAAATCCTCCCCATGTCTTTTCAGTACCATGACCTAAGCACCCCCCCGGGGAAGGGGCTCTGAAATCCATCTTTCTTTTCCAGATTTGGGTTGGGACTCTGGCCAATGTCATTCTATTCCTCCGTAATGCCTCTCCAATCTTGACTGGCCACACACTGAGGCCCTCACACATGATTCTGGCCAACATGGCCGTGGCCAACTCTAGTTCTTCTCTCCACTGGAGTCCCCACCAATGGTGTCTTTTGTTCTAGGGAATCCCGTCCAGTCTTGAGCGTAAACTCTTGTATTACACCCGCCTGGTGGCTCGCAGCTCCACCCTGTGCTGCACCTGTGTCCTGAACACCTATTGGTACCTGTCACTCAGTCCTGGGAGCCCGGGGAGGGTGACGCTCAGAGGAAGAGCCCCCAAGGTCATCGGTCCTTTCTGTTGCACCTGCTGGATGTTCAGCGTCTTGTTGAATGTCTATATTCCTGTGACAGTCACGGGTCCACAGGACGCAGACGATGATAATGACACCCAAGGCAAATGGTTCTGCTCTTTCTCACATCCCACTGCAGGCCTAGCCTTCTTGCGGTCAGCACTCGACGCCACGTTTATCGGCCTCGTGGGCTAGGCCAGTGGCTCTGTGATTCTTCTCCTGCACAGACACCGCCAGAGACTTCGGCATCTTCACACCACCAACCAACACCACAAACGTCCGCCTGAGACCAGAGCCACCCACACCGTCCTGATGCTGGTGGTCACCTTTGTCACCTCTTACATGCTGAACTCTCTTCACATTTCTTCCATGACTGCATTTTGTATTCTGGTCTGTGGTTGATGAATGTCTCCATTGTTTTGAGTTCATGTTTCCCCGCTGCTTGCCCCTTGCTACTTATCCTTAGGGATCCTGCCATGTCTAGGTTCTGGTCTTGAACTATGGAAAATCCTGGCTAAAATGCTAAATATAGAAGACAGTTTCCACAATGGCCATAATTACTCTATTCCAGAATCATTTTCTGAGTACCGTTTTTGACATACAACCCACAATAATTTTATTTCTTTAATTTTTTTTTTTTGAGATGGAGTCTCACTCTGTCACCCAGGCTGAGTGCAGTGGCACAATCTCAGCTCACTGCAACCTCTGCATCCCAGGCTCAAGTGATTCTCCTGCCTCAGCCTCCCAAGTAGCTGGGATTTCAGGTGCCCACCACCATGCCCAGCTAATTTTTGTATTTTTAGTAGAGATGGATTTCACCATATTGGCGAGGCTGGTCTCAAACTCCTGACCTTAGGTGATCCACCCTGCTTGGCCTCCCAAAAAGCTGGCATTACAGGGATGAGCCACCACACCCAGCCTTTTTTTTTTTGAGGCGGAGTGTTACTCTGTCACCCAGGCTGGAATGTAGTAGCTTGATCTCAGCTCATTGAAACCTCTGCCCCTGAGTTCAAGCAATTCTCCTGCCTCAGTCTCCTAGTAGCTGGGATTACAGGTGCACACCACCATGCCTGGCTAATTTTTGTATTTTTAGTAGAGACTGGGTCTCACCATGTTGGCCAGGCTGGTCTTGTCCTGAGCTCAGGTGATCCACCCAGCTTGGCCTCCCAAACGGCTGGGATTATAGGCGTGAGCCACCATGCCTGGCCCACAATAATTTTAGAAACTCAATGGGACGTTGCGGCTGCATTGGGCATTGGGGGATCTGGCTCTGCACAGATGAAATTATGAGCTCAGAAAAGATTAATGACATTTTGAAGGAAGTAAGTTTGCCCTCTGCCAGTGGAGCTATTTAAAAGAAAACACCTTTCTTCAGGAGTATGTAAAGAGTTTCCATGACATTTATCTCAATGTGCATAGAACTAATCCAGGACGCACACTGGTATATAATTTAATCCCCCATGGGTCCAGGTTAAGTTTTCCTCAAGGACGTGTAGAGGTTTTATTTTACAGATGAAGGCAAGAGACCTCAAGGAGGGTTGGTGTGCTTTTCCCAGTTATTTTTTATATTTTTAGTTCACACATTTTTTCCAAAATGCTGTATTTTGCAGGAAAACAATGGTGTCCAGTGGATTCCTTCCCTTAAACCTTGCAGATTTTCTTTAAATGGCTGACCCTCAGTAAATGTCACTGGACAGATGGGTGAAGTACTGCTAAGGAGGCTGTAGCAGCTTCCATCTATGGATTTATTATTTGGATTTTTAGTTTTCATCATTGAAAATCAAAGCGAGGAACTTTTTTCCCCTCCTTGTTTTCTCGCTTTGTTTTTCCCTTGCATTCTTTGGGAATACCTGGTGAACCAGGGTTGTTTATTTGTAACTTAGTAGTGTTAAGGTATAACTATTTCGAGTGGTATTGTAGCCATCATTTTACGGATTCCTAAAGTACTACACTTCATTAGAATACTATTTCCCACTTACCAGAATATGTAAGAACTTGTATAAATCCATATACGCTCCTGCAGACTCTGTGGAGTTATTTTCTGTCCCCATTCTGTATATGTTACAACCCATCATAAATACTGTTTCTGCCATTAAGAACCGTTGTCTCTCATGGAAACGAGCAGTAAAGTACAGATTACACGTGCATGCGTGTGCTCATCATTTCTGCTGCTCGTGGTTCTGGGTTGTAAGCCTGTTTGCTTGGTATAATTTGTAATCAGTATAAAGAACTTCTGTGAGTTTTTGCAGTCTTTCTTGCTGGAGGTAAATCGATCTTTTTACCTTAAAATAAGTTTATTTTTGTATTTTTAAATTAAATTATACAAAAATATATTTATTTTGAAAATGTTAATAAACTATTACAACTAATCGACACATGTTAGCAATATCTAACACATTTTTTAAATTCAGAAATGTAGCCAGGTGTGGTGGTGGGCACCCGCAGTCCCAGCTCCTTGGGAGTCTGAGGCACAAGAATCGCTTGAACCCAGGAGGCGAAGGTTGCAGTGAGCCGAAATTGAGCCAGTGCACTCCAGCCTGGGTGTCAGAGCAAGACTTCATCGCAAAAGAAAAACAAAATTTAGAAATGAAATCATATTCATATCCGAAATAATTAATTTGAAATGACTTCAAATATACGCATTTTTCTCCTCACACAGACTCCCCAACTGTAACATTTTACCAGGTTTGACCTGTTGACACTGCTTTCTGTATATCACCCCAGAATCAATAGCGTCTCACTAACTGAGAGCAAGCTGCTGACGTGGCGCACACTGTCCCTAAATTCCCCAGTGTGGCTTCCGCTCCAGCAACACGCTCTCCTGTGAACCAACCATACTGCCCTTCAGTGCAGACAAGCCATGTTGACAGGACACTACTGCTCAATCCACAGACCCAGCGCATATGTCCAGTGATCCCACCACGTCCCCTTTTCCTTTCTGGCTCAGAATCCCCATCCAGGAACATGCGCTCCATTCCTTGTCACGTCTCTCTCTTCCTCTCCAGGCTCAATTTGCTTCTCTGTCGTCCTTGGCTTCCCCCCGCCTCGACACTCCACAGAAGGACCCTCCTCGGTGTCTGTCCTGTGGCTCCTCAGGAGTAGGCTTAGTTCACCTCCACTGTCAGGAAGACTCCAGCTACAAGACTGAGTTCACCTCAGGACCTCGTGCCAGGGTCCCCACTGTTCGCCTTGATGACCTCGTCACGTCGGCCTCTGCCAAGTCTCTCCAGATAAATTTAGCACTTGGGGAGGTCCCTCAAAATATGAAAAAGAGGCCTGGGTGCAGTGTCTCACACCTGTAATCCCAGAATTTTGGGAGGCTGAGGCGGGTGGATCACTTGAGGTCAGGAGTTTGAGACCAGTCTGACCAACATGGTGAAACCCTGTCTCTACTAAAAATCCAAAAAGTTAGCCAGGCATGGTGGCACAGACCTATAATCCCAGCTACTTGGGAGGCTGAGGAGGAGAATCGCTCGAACCGGGGAGGCGGAGGTTACAGTGAGCCAAGATCACACCACTGCACTCCAGCCCAGGCAACAAGAGTAAAACTCCATCTCAAAAAAGAAAAAAAAAGGGAGACAGAGAGAGAGAGAGATCTGCCATATAATCCAAGAAATCCCATTACTGGATACATATTCAAAAGAAATCAACCCAGTATGTGAGAGACATCTCTACAACCCCATGTCTATTGCAGCTCTATTCACAAAAGCCAACATACGGAACTAACGTAAATGCCCATCAATGGAAGAATGAAGGAAGGAATTGTGGTATGTAAACACAACAGAATGTTACCGCTCATAAGAAACAATGAAATCCCGCTATTTCCAACAACATAATGAACCCAGAGGACATGACGTTAAGTGAAATGAGCAAGGCGCAGAAAGGCACATACCACATGATCTCACTCCCTGGCGGAATCTAAAAAAGATGATCTCACAGAAATAGAGAGTATCATTGTGGTGATGAGAGGCTGGGATGGAGGAGAGGGGGAGATCCTACGTACAGGATACATTATGACAGTTAGATAAAAGAAATAAACTTAATCATACCTACTGTATAGCCCAGCAGCCTGATTATAGTTAATGATGATATGTCATATTCTTGAAAAGTATATAGACGGAAGCTATAATGATAATGATAATTGTGTGAGGTAACGCACTTGTTAATCGGCTGGACTCACTCATTCCATAATGTACATATACTTCAAACCATCGTGTTGTGCTTGATGAAATCACACCAGGTTATCTGTCCATTTAGAACAAACAATGCCAGGTGCAGTAGCTCACGCCTGTAATCCCAGCACTTTGGGAGGCTAAGGTGGGTGGATCACAAGATCAGGAGTTCAAAACCAGCCTGGCCAAGATGGTGAAACCTCATCTCTGCTAAAAATACAAAAATTAGCAGGGCGTGCTGGCGGGTGCCTGTAATCCCAGCTACTCAGGAGGCTGAGGCAGAGAATCACTTGAACCCTGGAGGCAGAGGTTTCAGTAGGCCAAAATCACGCCACTGCACCCAGCCTGGGCAACAACAGCAAGACTCCGTCTCAATAAATAAATAAATAAATAAAATATTAAACAAATAATAAAACTTTTCAAAATGCATTTAACGTTTGGTGTTTGTAACTGAGCAGTACGTTATGGGGGATATACCCTGAGGGCACCTAACATATTGCTCCTCACACCTGCACTGACCCGCCTTAGCCTCTCTTCACACCTGCCACCTGATTCCACCAACAACTACTAGCAGGAATCTGTGTAAGGAAGTTGTTTCCCCCTCCACCACTTACATACTTATGTAACCATTCATTCATTCATTCAATCATTTTTTTTTTTTGAGACTGAGTTTCGCTCTGTTGCCCGGGCTGGAGTGCAATAGTGCAATCTTAGCTCACTGCAACCTCCGCCTCCCGGCTTGAAGTGGTTCTCCCACCTAGGCCTCCTGAGTAGCTGGGCTTACAGACATCCGCCATTATGCCCGGCTAATTTTTGTATTTTTAGTAGAAACTGGGTTTCACCGTGGTGGCCAGGCTGACCTTGAGCTCCTGACCTCAGGTGATCCGCCCACCTCGGCCTCCCAAAGTGCGAGACTACTGCCTGGACAGGCCCCACCAATGTTCATCCCTCCCACAGGGCCGAACAGGGGAGCTCAGACCACTGTGCACTTCATGGAGTAGCCCATTGCCTGAGGCAACAGAGAGCTTCTCCCAGTAAACAAGGATCAAGTATGCACCCACCTTTGCCACAGCTGGCTCTTACCCATCAGCGCCATCTACAGGCCTGCACGTCAGACTGCACAGCCTGACATACAACCTGTTGACAGAAGAACCCAGGGCTACAGGAACAAACCCAGAAGACCCTGCCTGGCCAGGCAGGGAGGCTCACGCCTATAATCCCAGGACTTTGGGAAGAGAGTGGGGCAGATGATCTGAGGTCCGGAGTTCGAGACCAGCCTGGTCAACATGGCGAAACCCTTTCTGTACTAAAAGTACAAAAAAGTAGCCGAGCATGGTGGCGCACACCTGTAGTCTCAGCTACTCAGGAGGCAGAGGCTGGAGAATCATTTTAACCCAGGAGGCCAGGTCACAATGGCAGTGAGCCGAGATTGCACCACTACATTCCAGCCTGGGAGACAGAGCAAGAATGTCTCAAAAAACAACAACAACAACAACAAAAACACAGGAACAAAATAGCAATACATGTTACCACAAAAACACATATAAGTGCATAGGCCACAGGCCCTATAAAGCTACTAACAGTAAAAATTATGGAGCAACCAGCTAACAATTTCACAATAGGATCAAAACCTCACAAATTAATATTAACCTTAAATAGTCTAAAAGTCCCACTTAAAACACATACAGTGGAAAGATGGATTTAAAAAAAAAAAAAAAAGACCCATCAATCTGCTGTCTTCAAGAGACCTAAATCACATAAAATGTCACCCATAGGTTTAAAGTAAAGGGTTGGAGAAAGATCCATCATGCAACCAGAAATCACAAAAGAGCAGGAATCACTATTCTTATATCAGGTAAAACAGACTTTAAACCAACAACACTAAGAAAATAACGGAACAAAGAAGAGCATTCCACAATGACAAGGGGCTCAATGCAACCGGTAGACTTAAATATCCTAATACATATGCACCCAACATCAGAGCACCCAGATCCTCAGGTACTTCTAGATGTATGAAAACACTTGGACATCCACACGATAACAGTGAGGGACTTCAATACCCCACTGAGTGTTACACAGACCATGAGTGCACAAAACTACTAAATTCTGGACTTAAATTCAACGCTGGATCAATTGGACCTAATAGACATGTACAGGGTACTCCACTCACCAACCCCAGAATATACATTCTTCTACCTGTACATGAAACATACCCTAATAGCAACCACATACTTGATGATAAAGCAAGTCTCCATTATTCAAAAAAGTAGAAATTATACCAATCAGACTTTCAGACCACAGTGGGATGTAAATAGAAATCAATACCAAGAATATCTCTCAAAACCAAACAATTATATGGAATTACATAACTTGCTCCTGAATGACTTTTGGGCAAATAATGAAATTAGGACAGAAATTTAAAAATTATTTGAAAGTGCCAATGAGACTGGCAAGGAAAACCTTACCATTGCCTCACAGAAGGCAGCTGGGCCACTCTGTGTCCAAAGTTCCAATTAGAAAAAAAGTATTATAGCTGTGCCACGTGGCACATGCCTGGAATCCCAGCACTTTGGGAGGCTGAGGAGGGCAGATCACGAGGTCAGGAGTTCAAGACCAGCATGGCCAATATGGCGAAACCATGTCTCTAGTAATAATACAGAAATTAGTCAGGCGTGGTGGCAGGCGCCTATAGTCTCAGCTACTCAGGTGGCTGAGGCAAGAGAATTGCTTGAACCCAGAAGGTGGAACTTGCAGTGAGCCGAGACTGTGCCACTGCACTCCAGCCTGGGTGACAGAGCAAGACTCCATCTCAAAAAAAGACAAACAAACAAATATATATAATACCCAAAGTCAACCCCATGAGGTTTCTGGGTAACCTCATTGCTCTTCTCTTCTCCTTGATGGGAGAATTCCTAACCCAAGAAATGATCCTAAGTCCTTTTCCAGGTGAAGCGTATTTGGGGAATCTCTCCCGAGGCAAATCTAACACCAGAGGGTGGTCTTTTCCACAACTCTGGCCGCCTGCTGCTGCAGAAAGACCACAAGCACTCTTACACCACGGCTCATGCCTGAAATACCAGCACTTCAGGAGGCCACGGCAGGAGGACTGCTTGAGCTCAGGAGCTCGAGACCAGCCTGGACAACATATCAAGACCCCCCCACCGCCACCTCTATAAAAAATGCGTTAAAGTAGCTGTAGCTGGAGGGAGGAGAGGCAAGCGGAGGCAGGCTCCATGGGAAGCAGTGGCCGCCTGCACAGAGGCAGCACTTTCATCTGGGCACCTGGGCTCCAGGGAACCCCCTCGCGTCCTGCGCCCTGTGGGAGCGGCCGCCACCTGGGACTGCCTGGCCTTGTTGCTCCTGTCTGCACTGCCACCTCACCTTCGCCTCCAGCCACCTGTGATGGAGTCCAAGCCCAGCCAGGTGGGGCCTGTGACCGCGAGGGCATCACCAAGCCAGCAGGGGCCTGTGTTTCCAGGGAGCCGGCGCACTCACTGGGCGTGCGCAGTGGCACAAACCTGCAATCCCAGCAATGTGAGAGGCAGAGGCGGGAAGACCGCTAGAGTCCAGGAGTTCAAGACCAGCCTGGGCAACACAGGGAGATCCCCGTCTCTACAAAAAATAAATTTAAAAAAATAGCTGGGCAGGGAAGGATCCAAGATGGCGAATAGGAACAGCTCTGGAGTGTAGTTCCCAGTGAAAATGCACAGGCCACTGCAGGTGATCCCCAGGCAAGCAGGGTCTGAAGTGGACCTCCAGCAGTCCTACAGCAGGGGGGCCTGACTGTTAGAAGGAAAACTAAGAAAGAGAAGGAAATAACTTCATCAGCAACAAAAAAGGACGTCCACTCAGACACCCCAACTGAAAGTCACCAACCACAAAGACCACAGGTAGATAAATCCACAAAGATGGGAAGAAACCAGCACAAAAAGGATGAAAATACCCAAAATCAGAACGCCTCTTCTCCTCCAAGGGATCACAACTTCTCACCAGCAAGGGAGCAAGGCTGGATGGAGAATGAGTATGATGAATTGACAGAAACAGGCGTCAGAAGGTAGGTAATAACAAACTTCTCTGAGCTAAAAGATCATGTTCTAACCCAATGCAAAGAAACCAAAAACCCTGAAAAAAGGTTTGATGAAATGCTAATGAGAATAAACAGCTTAGAGAGGAATATAAATGAATTGATGGAGCTGAAAAACACAGCACGAGAACTTTGTGAAGCGTATACAAGTTTCAGTAGCTGAATTGATCAAGCAGAAGAAAGGACATCAGAGATTGAAGATCAACTCAATGAAATAAAACGAGAAGGCAAGATCAGAGAGAAAAGAGTGAAAAGAAATGAACAAAGCCTCCAAGAAATATGGGATTATGTGAAAAGACCTAATCTACATTTGATAGGTATACCTGAATGTGACGGAGAGAATGAATCCAAGCTGGAAAACACTCTTCAGGATATTATCCAGGAGAACTTCCCCAACCTAGAAAGGCAGGCCAACATTCAAGTCCAGGTAATACGAGAACACCACAGAGATATTCCTCAAGAGAGCAACCCCAAGGCACATAATCGTCAGATTCACCAGGGTTGAAATGAAGGAGAAAATGCTAAGGGCAGCCAGAGAGAAAGGTCAGGTTACCCACAAGGGGAAGCCCATCAGACTCATAGTGGATCTCTCGGCAGAAACCCTACAAGCCAGAAGAGAGTAGGGGCCAATATTCAACATCCTGAAAGAAAAGAACTTTCAACCTAGAATTTCATATCCAGCCAAACTAAGCTTCATAAGTGAAGGAGAAATAAAATCCTTTATGAACAAGCAATTGCTCAGAGATTTCATCACCACCAGGCCTGCTTCACAAGAGCTCCTGAAAGAAGCACTAAACATAGAAAGGAACAACCAGTACCAGCCACTCCAAAAACATACCAAATGGTAAACAGCATCGACACAATGAAGAAACTGTGTCAACTAACGAGCAAAACAACCAGCTAGCATCAAAATGGCAGGATCAAATTCACACATAACAATATTAACCCTAAATGTAAATGGGCTAAATGCCCCAATCAAAAGACACAGACTGGCAAATTGGATAAAAAGCAAAACCCATCAGTGTGCTGTATCCAGGAAACCCATCTCACATGCAAGGATACACAAAGCCTCAAAATAAAGGGATGGAGGAAGATCTACCAAGCAAATGCAGAACAAAAAAAAAGCAGGAGTTGCAATCCTAGTCTCTGATAAAATAGACTTTAAACCAATGAAGATCAAAAGAGACAAAGAAGGGCATTACATAATGGTAAAAGGATCAATGCAACAAGAGCTAACCATCCTAAATATATACGCACCCAATACAGGAGCACCCAGATACATAAGGCAAGTTCTTAATGACCTACAACGAGACTTAGACTCCACACAATAATAGTGGGAGACTTTAACACTCCACTGTCAATATTAGACAGATCAATGAGACAGAAAATTAACAAGGATATCCAGGACTTGAACTTAGACCTGGACCAAGCAAACCTAATAGACATTTACAGAACTTTCCACCCCAAATCCACAGAATATACATTCTTTTCATCACCACATCACACCTACTCTAAAATTGACCACATAATTGGAAGTAAATCACTCCTCAGCAAATGCAAAAGAATGGAAGTCATAACAAACAGTCTCTCAGACCACAGGGTAATCGAATTAGAACTCAGAATTTAGAAACTAATGCAGAACCGCACAACTACATGGAAACTGAACAACTGGCTCTTGAATGTTGACTGGATAAACAATGAAATGAAGGCAGAAATAAAGATGTTCTTCGAAACCAACGAGAATGAAGACACAACGTAACAGAATCTCTGGGACACATTTAAAGCAGTCTCTAGGGGAAAATATATAGCAATAAATGCCCACATGAGAAGCAAGGAAAGATCTAAAATCAACACCCTATCATCAAAATTGAAAGAGCTAGAGGAACAAGATCAAAAAAACTCAAAAGCTAGAAGACAAGAAATACCTAAGATCAGAACAGAACTGAAGGAGATAGAGACACAAAAAACCCTTCAAAAATCAATAAATCCAGGAGGTGGTTTTTGAAAAGATTAACAAAATAGACCACTAGCCAGATTAATAAAAAAGAAAAGAGAGAAGAATCAAATAGATACAATAAAAAACGATAAAGGGGATATCATCACTGAGCCAACAGAAATACAAACTACCATCAGAGATTACTACAAACAACTCTATGCACATAAACCAGTAAACCTGGAAGAGATGGATAAATTCCTGGACACTTGCACCCTCCCAAGCCTAAACCAGGAAGAAGTCAAAACCCTGAATAGATCAATAACAAGGGCTGAAGTTGAGGCAGCAATTAAGAGCCTACCAACCAAAAAAAGCCCAGGTCCAGATGGGTTCACAGTCGAATTCTACCAGACATACAAAAAGGAGCTGGTATCACTCCTGAAACTATTCCAAACAATCCAAAAGAGGGAATCCTCCCCAAACCATTTTATGAGATCAACATCATCCTGATACCAAAACCCGGCAGAGACTCAACAAGAAAGAAAACTACAGGCCAATATCCATGATGAACATAGATGCAAAAATCTTCAATAAAATACTGGCAAACCGATTGCAACAGCACATCAAAAAGCTTATCCATCACAATCAAGTAGGCTTTATCCCAGGGATGCAAGGCTGGTTCAATGCATGCAAGTCTATAAACATAATTCACCACATAAACATAACCAAAGACAAAAATCACAAGATTATCTCAATAGATGCAGAGAAGGCCTTCGACAAAATTCAACAGCCCTTTATGCTAAAAACTCTCAATAAACTAGCTATCAACGGAACTTACCTCAAAATAATAAAATCTATTTACGACAAACCCACAGCCAATATCATACTGAATGGGCAAAAACTGGAAGCATTCCCTTTGAAATCTGGCACTAGACAAGGATGCCTTCTCTCACCACTCCTATTCAATATAGTATTGGAAGTTCTAGCCAGAGCAATCAGGCAAGAAAAAGAAATAAAGGGTATTCAGTTAGGAAAGGAGGAAGTCAAATTTTCTCTATTTGCAGATGATATGATTGTATATTTAGAAGACCCCATCGTCTCAGCCCAGAATCTCCTGAAGCTGATAAGCAACTTCAGCAAAGTCTCAGGATACAAAATCAATGTGCAAAAATCACAAGCATTCCTATACATCAATAACAGACTTAAAGAGAGCCAAATCAAGAACCAACAGCCATTCACAATTGCTACAAAGAGAATAAAATACCTAGGAATACAAGTAACAAGGAACGTAAAGGACCTCTTCAAGGAGAACTACAAACCACTGCTCAATGAAATAAGAGAGGACACAAACAGATGGAGAAACATTCCATGTTCATGGTTAGGAAGATCAATATCGTGAAAATGGCCATACTGCCCAAAGTAATTTACAGATTCAACGCTATCCCCATCAAGCTACCAATGACCTTCTTCACAGAACTGGAAAAAACCACCTTAAACTTCATATGGAACCAAAAGAGAGCCCACATACCCAAGTCAATTCTAAGCAAAAAGAACAAAGTGGGAGGCATCACATTCCCAGACGTCAAACTATACTACAAGGCTACAGTAATCAAAACAGCATCGTACCGGTACCAAAACAGAGATATAGACCAATGGAACAGAACAGAGGCGTCGGAGGCAATGCCACACATCTACAACTATCTGATCTTTGACAAACCTGACAAAAACAAGCAATGGGGGAAATGATTCCCTGTTTAACAAATAGTGTTGGGAAAACTGGCTAGCCATGTGCAGAAAGCAGAAACTGGACCCCTTCCTGACACCTTACACTAAAATTAACTCCACATCGATTAAAGACTTAAACGTAAGACCTAACACCATAAAAACCCTAGAAGAAAACCTAGGCAAAACCATTCAGGACACAGGCATAGGCAAGGACTTCATGACTAAAACACCAAAAGCACTGGCAACAAAAGCCAAAATAGACAAATGGGACCTAATTAAACTCCAGAGCTTCTGCACAGCAAAAGAAACAATCATTAGAGTGAACCGGCAACCAACAGAATGGGAAAAAATTTTTGCGATCTACCCATCTGACAAAGGACTTATATCCAAAATCTACAAAGAACTAAAACAGATTTACAAGAAAAAAACAAACAAACCCATTCAAAAGTTTGCAAAGGATATGAACAGACACTTTTCAAAAGAAGACATATATGAGGCCAACAAACATATGAAAAAATGCTCATCATCACTGGTCATTAGAGAAATGCAAATCAAAACTACATTGAGATACCATCTCATGACAGTTAGAATGGCGATCATTAAAAAATCTGGAGACAACAGATGCTGGAGAGGATGTGGAGAAATAGGAACACTTTTACACTGTTGGTGAGAGTGTAAGTTAGTTCAACCATTGTGGAAGACAGTGTGGCGATTCCTCAAGGACCTAGAAATAGAAATTCCATTTGACCCAGCAATCCCATTACTGGGTATATATCCAAAGGATTATAAATCGTTCTATTATAAGAACACATGCACATGTATGTTCACTGCAGCACTGTTTACTATAGCAAAGACTTGGAACCAACCCAAATGCCCATCGATGATAGAGTGGACAGGGAAAATGTGGCACATATACACCATGGAATACTATGCAGCCATAAAAAACGATGAGTTTGTGTCCTTTGTAGGGACATGGATGCACCTGGAAACCATCATTCTCAGCAAACTGACACAAGAACAGAAAATCAAACACCACATGTTCTCACTTATAGGCGGGTCCTGAACAATGAGAACACATGGACACAGGGAGGGGGAGCATCACACACTGAGGTCTGTGGGGGTGGGGGGACTAGGGGGAGGGACGGAGGAGGGTAGGGAGTTGGGGGAGGGATAACATGGGGGAGAAATGCCAGATATAGGTGATGGGGATGGGAGGCAGCAAACCACATTGCCATGTATGTACCTATGCAACAATCCTGCATGTTCTTTACATGTACCCCAGAACCTAAAATGCAATAAAATATATATAGAGAGAGCTGGGCATGGTGGTGGGAGCCTGTGATCTCAACTACTCCGGAGGCTGACTGGGGAGGATCACTCGGGCCAGGGAGGTCGAGGCTGCAGTGAGCCGTGATTGCACCACTGCACTCCAGCCTAGGTAACAGAGTAAGACCCTATCTCAAAAGACGAAAAGAAAAGAAAGAGAAAATAAAAGAAAGAAAATAATAGTCGGGCACAGTGGCTCATGCCTATAATCCCAGCACTTTGAGAGGCCAAGGGGGTTAATCACCTGAGGTCAGGAGTTCCAGACCAGCCTGGACAACATGGTGAAACCCCACCTCTACTAAAAATACAAAAATTAGCCGGGTGTGGTGGTGGCCGCCTGTAATCCCAGCTACTCCGGAGGCTGAGGCAGGAGAATCGCTTGAACCCAGGAGGCGGAGGTTGCAGTGACCTTAGATCGCGTCATTGTACTCCAGCCTGCTGAGATCGCGCCATTGTACTCCAGCCTGGACAACAAGAGCGAAACTCCGTCTCAAAATTAATAAATTAATTAAAATAAACAAATAAAAACATAAATAAAATAAGTAAATAAATAAAACAGGCATATTGGATTAGGGCCCACCCTAACAGCCTCTTTTAACCTTACTTACCTTTGCAAAGGTCCTGTCTCCAAATACAGCCCCGTTCTGCGGTACGGTGGGGGTGGGGGTGCTGGGCTTCAACAGACGGCTTTCAGGAGGACGCAGCTCAGCTGTGACAGTGACTGCAGGTGTCTAAGCGGGGAGGATGCGCCACCCCGCGGGGGCCGGGTGAGCCAGGGCGCTGGAGGAAGAGCGTGGAGAGGACAGACCGTCTCGGGTGCTCGGGGCTGGGAGGAGGGGGCAGGAGGAGGCACGGGCCACGCGTAAGAGCGCGCGCGTTTCTGAGGCACTGGATCCCTCCGTTGATAGTCTGTGCTCTGGCCCACGAGGAGCTCGAGCGCGCACGGGATCCCAGCGGCTTCCCACAACTCCGCCCGCGGTCCCGCCAGCTCTCCGGCGCCCTCTGCTGGGCCGGAATCCGAAACGCAGGGGAGCACTTTCCAGCTTCCTCCAATCGTGTCCCACGGGGGTAGCTGCTCGCATCCAGGTGTTTAGACTTAAGTTCATCAGACATTGGCAAGATTAAGAAATCTCATTTACGCCGGCCACACTTCAAGCGTTCTACGTGGCATGTGGCTAGTGGCATCCCTTTTGTACAGCACAGAGAACTTTCAGGATCTCAGAAAGTTCCACCAGACGCCCTGCCAGTGACCACTCAATCTCCGCAAAAAAGTAAGGATCCCGGGCCGGGCGCGATGGTTCACGCCTGTAATCTCAGCACTTTGGGAGGCCGAGGCGGGCGGATCACCTGAGGTCAGGAGTATAATGAGACCAGCCTGGCCAACGTGGTTGAATCCCCGTCTCTACTGAAAATACAAAATTTAGCCACGTGTGGTGGCGGGCGCTTGTAATCCTAGCTATTTGGGAGGCTGAGGCAGGAGAATCGCTTGAACCTGGGAGGCAGAGGTTGAAGTGAGCTGAGACTGAGCCACTGCACTCCAGCCTGGCTGACAGTGAGACTCCATCTCAAAAAACAACAACAACAACAACAAAAAAAAGCGAGGATTCCCAAGTGTCCCCGCAACACGCACACACACACATACACAGAGCAGGAATCTCTTGAGGGCACTTCACACTTAGGACCATCAGCACAGTGCTATCCAGGTTAGAGACACACGTGGCCACACACGCAGGCCCTCCCCCTGCATCTAGGGCTCGCCCAGAGCAGCCCAGCCAGAGACCACGCAGGGTGGAAGGAGATAATCTGCTGTCCGAACAGTGACAGAGGCCGGGCGCGGCGGTTTACGCCTGTAATCCCAGCACTTTGGGAGGCCAAGGTGGGCAGATCATGAGGTCAGGAGATGGAGACCATCCTGGCCATGGTGAAACCCTGTCTCTACTAAAACACAAAAAGTTAGCCAGGCATGGTGGCGTGCACTGTAGTCCCACCAACTCAGGAGGCTGAGGCAGGGGAATCTCTGGGAAACAAAAGTTGCAGTGAGCCGAGATCGAGCAACTGCTCTCCATCCTGGCGACAGACCTAGACTCCATCTCAAAAAAAAAACAAAAAACAGTGAAAGGAAGAATACAGTAAATACGACTTAGATGAATAAATGCATTGACTCATTCTACTTGAAATCAATACCCAATTGACATAATAGATGGAAATCATTTAGGGTGAAGAGAGTCCCCAGGAAAAAGCATTCTAACAAAAAGCAGCTTAGAAATTGCTTTTTTTTTTTTTGAGACAGAGTCTTGCTCGGTCGCCAGGGCCAGGCTGGAGTGCAGTGGCACAATCTTGGCTCACTGCAACCTCCGCCTCCCGGGTTCAAGCAATTTTCCTGCCTCAGCCTCCTGAGTAGCTGGGACTACTGGGATGCACCCAGCTAATTTTTGTATTTTTAGTAGAGATGGGGTTTCACCATGTTAGTCAGGATGGTCTCGATCTCTTGACCTCGTGATCCGCCCACCTCGGCCTCCCAAAGTGCTGGGATTACAGGCATGACCCACTGCGCCTGCCAGAAATTGCTCCCTTTCTAACCACACTACACAGTTCAAAGAAATCACCTCTCCTAACAAAGAGCAGCCTGAAAGATCAGGTTGTAAAACACAGATAAGCAACTTGGGCAGAGGGGGAGTTTCCTGGGTAATCACCAAACCACACACATACGATGGGCCCCGATAAAAACAGTGGGCCTCGGCCAGGCTCAGTGGCTCACGCCTGTAATCCCAGCACTGTGGGGGGCTGAGACGACCAGGTCACCTGAGGTCAGGAGTTCGAGACCAGTCTAGACAACATGGTGAAACCTCTGTCTTTACTAAAAACACAAAAATTAGCTGGGCGTGGTGGCGGGCACCTGTAGTTCCAGCTACTCAGGAAGCTGAGACAGGAGAATCGCTACAACCCGGGAGGCAGAGGTTGCAGTGAGCTGAGATTGCACCACTGTACTCCAGCCTGGGGGACAGACCGAGACTCAGTTCTCCCCCTCACCAGAAAAAACCAGTGGGCCTTAATAAGCACATTCCTTTCCCTTTGTTTAGACACAGTAAGATAGGGAAGCTGGAAGCGTGCGCGGGGGAGATGCCTGCAGCTGCAAGGAGGAGCCTGGGAACGGGCACAGAAACTCTCTCTACCGTGTTAGCACACGCAGATAAGCAGCGCAGAGCAGCACAAACTGCAGGACTGAGGAATGGGGTGGGGGCTGGGCACAGTGGCCCATGCTGCATTCCCAGCACTTTAGGAGGCTGAGGCAGGCAGATCACCTGAGGTCAGGAGTTCGAGACCAGCCTGGCCAACATGGTGAAACCCCCGTCTACACTAAAAATACAAAATTAGCCAGTGTGATAGCATAACCTGTAATCCCAGCTACTCAGGCAACTGAGGCATGAGAATTGCTTGGACCCAGGAGGTCGAGGTTGCAGTGAGCCAAAATCGTATCACTGCAGTCCAGCCTGGGCAACAGAGCCAGACTCAAAAAAAAAAAAAAAAAAAAAAAAGGAAGGGGTTGGGGCTGCTGGAGACTCTGCCCTATGCAGATAGCACAGCTGGTCCTAACCAGTTCTTTGGGCCCTAGGAAGATACGACACCCCCTTCTCACCAGCCCATCTATAAAAGCCTGACATTTCTACTACAACTTGACAACCCGTTTGGGCCCCCTCTCTGTGACAGAGCTGTTCTTTCCTTTTGCCTATTAAACTCCTGCCCCAATCCCACCGTGTCTGTCCACATCGTTGATGTCCTCGGCTGTGAGACCAAGAACCTTGGTATTTACCCCCCGACAGCGAGGCCATTTTACAATGGCAAGCCAGGCAGGGTCCCGAGAGCTCAGCGTTTTAAGGGTGGAACAGGGAGAGGTTGTCATGAATGCCAGGATAGGCTGGGAAAGGGGGAGTGGAGACACAAGGTCCTTGGACAAATAATGTATTTCTTAGATACTAAGAAAGGGAAGGAAAAATAAAGGAAGCTATAGAGGAAACAGTATCTTTTTTTTTTTTTTTTAGATGGAGTCTCCTATGTTGCCCAGGCTGGAGTGCAGTGGCATGATCTAGGCTCACTGCAACCTCCACCTCCCAGTTCCAGCGATTCTCCTGCCTCAGCCTCCTGAGTAGCTGGGACTGCAGGTGCCTGCCACCACACCCAGCTAATTAAAAAAAATTTCTTTTAGTAGAGATGGTGTTTCACCATATTGGCCAGGCTGGTCTCAGACTCCTGACCTCGTGATGTGCCCGTCTCAGCCTCCCAAAGTGCTGGGATTACAGGCATCGTCCACCGCACCCGGCCGAAACCCTATCATTTCTAACCCTTTTCATGTGGCTGTCCGGACTTGTTTCCAGTACCAAGTCCAGTATCTTGATATAATGGGAACCAGGGAACCCTCAGCGCCAGCCCTCCCACTGCAAACCCACACACACTCTCACCATCTGGAGCTTGCCCCAGCCTGGCTCCCCATGGTAGGGAGCCGGAGAATCCCACCCCCCTCTGGGCAGAACAGCAGCAAAGCCTTCTGTGAACTTTGGGTGAACCCCAGAGAAGTGAAACCATTATAGGAGGATGTGTATGACCTGGGGTAGAACAGAGATCGGCCTAGAGAGATAAGCAGCTTTCGCTGACCTTGCTGCAAGATAGTTTTTAGCTGAAGTATGTTAACTGAAGTACGAGAATAATATCCACAGGCTTTTCTAAGTAACTGCACCCTCCCTCTGCTATGTGCTTTGTGAACACATAAAATAAAGTACACCGAGACAGGTCGGGGCCGGAGAGACTGACATCCTCTTGGACCGCCTGGCCCAGCTTTCTCTGTGTCTTTCTTTATCCCGCACCGTTCCGTCTTAGGTCTTTGAATCCCTGTGCAGTGCAGGGCACAGCACACGCCAGACACCGTGACATCTGGACCTGGCCACTCCTGGGTGGGGGGCCCTAAGCCCACCTCCCCCGAGGATGCAGTCATGCTTGATTCGGGTGGGCCATTCCCCACAATACAAGCCATTCTGCAACCTCACATCCGGAGCCTCTGAGCTACCCCCTCATTCCCCTTTGAGCACACTGTGCTAACTGCTGTAGGGGTTCCACACATAAAGGCCTGAGTTACACCTTTTGACAGTAACACCCAAGGATGACTAGAGAGCATGTAATTACCATTTTTAAATGCTTCGTGGGAGGAGCCATGAGGAGGCTGTAGGTGAAACAGGAGTGTCTCCAATGCAAATGATGGCTGAACAGGAGGCCTTCGCGGGGGATGGGAGGGGTTATGATAATGCTGTCTACAGTTTTGAGTGCTTCATGATGTCTGTCAGAAAGTTTCTATTTCTGAAGCAATCACTAAATAGTGCTTTATGAAATCATATATAGTCAAACTAAAATAATGTGGATGAAACAGAACATTATAGAATTATCCGTAAAAGCACACCACCACCACGAGCAAGCATTCCATAGAAAATGAACGGCAGAAGGAACGCTCTCCCGGTGGAAAGCCTGGTGGACCCTGTGGGAGCCTGGGTGCCCCAGGACCTGGAGGCAGGCCCCAGACCCCTGCCAGGTACAAGGAATCGCCCGGGGTCACCACACTTTTTTGAAGAGCCAGACAGGAAGTATTTGAGGCTCAGGGTCCAGGCAGTCTCCCACACACCTGCTTCATGTGGCCACTGTGGTGCACCAGCAGCTGTGGCTGCATTCTAGTAAAACCTTTTTTTAAAGGAAGCTGCCAGACCCGGGTCTGTAGTTTGAGAAGCCTGCGGGCACCTGTGATGTGAGCAGGCAGGTTTCTCACAGTCAAGGGCCTGGCAGGATGGCGCCTGAGGGGTGAGCTGGACGACCCAAGGCATCACAGAGACAGACAAGTTCTCAAGAAATAAAGCGTTTCTTTCTGTTCAATGAGAAAGCGAGGGAAAGGTGGGGGCTGGCTGGGAGAGAGTTTGTGTATCTAAAACTGAGTTTCAGTGTAAGAAAAGATCAAGGGCGGAACTGAAAGCCGAGGCCGGCATTGAAGTTCCAGAGCAAGGGGCAGAAGTGGGGAAAGTTTGGGTGGGCAGGTGACACGGGAGTCAGCGAGAGCTCCCAAGGGCTCCAGGAAGGTCCCCTCAAGTGCCCTCCCCACCCAGTCGCTAGGCCCTGAAGGAAGTCAAGACCCAGGAATGCCCCACGCCCCATCCGCTTCTCCCGTCCCAGGGAAAAGTTCTGTGGGGTTTTGTCCACTTCAGCTCCTCTGGGGGAAGGTGCTGGGTCAGAAGCACAGCTCTGCCTCCGGAGAGCTGGGCGGGGAGCACCACCGTGACTCTTGCTTGGCCAAACCTGAGAATTCTGAACCTCCTCCTAGGCCTATCTGCGCACGTCCTTGTAAAATCGTTTCAGCAAATGAACCCCACCTCTGCTGCCCCCCCTCATATCTGATCGGCTTCTTCATCCTCCACCATCCCCAGGTGATCTCTCACCACCCTGGCCTGCCTTCAGCAAGAATCCTCCTAGGTGGGTTCAGCCAGCACCCCCCGGACCCCTGAGGTTTGCTTAGTGATTTTCCATCCCCTCACGGAAGCTGTACCTATCTCTGTGGTCCTGAATAACGTCCTTCTCATGGCCACTGAACAAGCTCGCCATCACTCTGGGGATAGACACACATTTGCTGTAGAAAGTGACGCACATATCGTGGGGGGCTAACCCTTGATCTGGACACAGGTGGCTCCCAGCATTCACCCACGTGTGGCCACTAAGCCCTGGTGCTGGGGCCTCACTGGGGACTCTCACATGGCAGCTCCTGCTGGGCACTTTGGTGGCTGGAATACTCCAGAAAGAGGAATAAAGTAGGAGACAGATCTCTGGTGCGGCTTTGTGATTCGCACTGTAGGGAAAGGAAGGAAGATGAAGAGGATGCTGTAATTTACGCGCAAGCCGTGTGGGTTTTTGTTGTTTTTTCAATACTGTCTTCTCTGATTTACCAAGTGAGGACATGGCAGGGAGAATGAAAGTCTCACAGCTGGAACCCTTCCACTGGTCTAAGCCCAGCTGTGACATGTGATCTTCTTCCTCAGCTTCTCTAGTAGAAAGGGAGTGAAGGCTCCGCAGTATCATATAGTGACACTGGTCCTTAATCTGGCCAACGGAGGGTCCGACAAGTAAGTGAAGGGCCGAGGAGCAACAGCCCTGTAGGAGACCAAGATCGGCGAGAGGGAGGCTCGCCTCCCTTTCCCTGCGATCCCACCCACAGCCACCTTCGGCTGGCTCTCTGTGCCCTGTGGGGGCTCCTCCATCACCAGGGCCTAGAGCAGGAGGGTCTCAGAAAGCCCAAGGGTAAGGAACGCTTGTGGCTGCCCAGGGACAGCCCCCATTTCCTCCCTGGAAATCACTCCCCACAACACATCCAGGCGGAGTGTGAGATAGGGCTTCCCCTCCCTGGCTAAGCAAGGGGGATGCTCCTCTGCAGCTGAATCTGGAGCCAGCGGACCTCAAAGTTCCTGTGTCCCTGGCCCCCCCCCCCCCCCCCTTCTTGCACAGTGTGGTCAGCAATTCCTCCATCAAGCCCCCCACAACCTTCCAGACACTCTTGTCCGCAGGAGCAAGTGGAAGCCAAACAGGGCTGACACTCACAGGTCATGACCCAATTCACAGCAAGTAACAGACCCCCAGTGACACCACTCCTTTTGCTCTGCAATCGCAGGTGACATAGGTCTGTCCACCAGGGAGGGGGCACACACAGGCCACTTGGAAACCGGCAGTCACGTCCGTCTCAGTGGCCTCCTCAGACACTCCGCCAGCTGGGTGCTCCCTGGGCCCATGTCACGGGGACAGCAAGTTTCCCCCGAGACACAGCTGCCCAGCCCCACCCTGAGCCCAGGGCATCTCCTGGGCAAAAGGAGCAAGACTTCCTTAGTCTGACTCCAGGGGGCCTGGCACCACACAGCCTCGACCCCAACACCTTGCTGACAAGAGCTGTTGGGGTCACTGAGGGAGTGAACCCAGCCGCCAGGACTAGATCTGGGGAATCACGGAAGGAGACTCCACAGGGAAGAACACCCTGTTCGGCTTAACACACACGGGCAGGTCCCTATCACTGGGGCCCCAGCTGCAGGACCTGCCACAAGCCGTCACCCAGACCTGGATATGACAGCAGCACCCCCGTCACAGGGCGGCCCGAGGATTCTCCAGGATGGTCCCACCACATGTGGTCCAGCCCAGGGCAAGTGCACACAGGAGGCAGCTGATGGTCCCCGAGCTCGGCCAGCGGAGGCTACTGGGTTTTCCGGGAGTGCAGGGATGGACAGGTGATGCTTGCCAGGGCTCTGGGCAGTGGCGATGGTGACCTGTGCTGCATATGTGCCAGCCCTCAGGATGCTTCTTCTCCCTGAACCCCGGTGCACTCTCTGACCTCATTCTGGTGTCCCCCGCAGCACAAGCATGTGTCTGAAGCCCCCATACCTGAAACCCTCATGAGCTCTCCAGAGCAGGGCCTCCTGCACCAGGAGCGATTGGCCACTTTTGGCCTCCCAGTGCCTGGACCTGTGTGGGCTGCAGCTCCGCCAGGCCTTGTGCCCTCCTACCCTCAACCCAGCCACCCCTGGACCCGGTAGGGTCAGGAAAATCAGGGCTCCTGAGACAGAGGAGCTGGTTCCCAGCCACCCCCGAGAGAGACAGGACCTGAGCCCTGGGTCCCTGGACAAAGGGGCTCGGAGGGACACATGAATCACAGATGGGAATCTGGGGGAGCCACGCCCATGGGAATTACCATTTATTCCCAAAGTTGCCAAAATCATCACCAAGGATTCACCGAGGGTGTGTGAGGGGAACGAGGAGGCTCAAACACTGATTGGGGATTGGGAATTTGAGAGAGGGGAACATGTGGGGCCCCAGCCGCCCCTCCCCCTCTAATGCCATGGGAAAGGGTCTTCCTCTGGCCAGCTCCCTCCCCCAGGCCCCATGTCCAGTTTCTCTCCCGGGAGGCAGGGTGGGGAAAGGGAAGAGGGTGTAGTGTGAGTGGGCCCCAGGAGGGGGGAAGGGCACTGGGGCGTGCACCCCCATTTCACATGCACTCACAACACTGATCTCCCAGAGAGCCGGAATGGGGGCGGCCAGGCGGGGCCAAGTCCCCTCCTGCCCTGGATTATAGGAGGAAGGGGTTAGTGTTGGGGGCCGGGGGACCCGGGGGGCATCATGGGGGGGGCAGGCCAGGGCCCCCACCGAGGGGAGAGATGTATGTGGGTGGCGCTCCAGTGACAGGAGGCACAGGACTGAGACGGAGCTGGTTCAAGGTGAGCGTCGCGGGGGGCGCGGGCTGGAAGGGGTTGGTGACGGAGGGGCTGGCGGCTGGGCCTCCTGCAGGGAGAGAAAACCAGACAGGGAGCGGAGTCAGCAGCGCAGCCACCTGTGTCCATCCAGCACGTGCGGGCGGGGGCGTGAGGCGCCTGCTCTGGCGGGACCCACGGGGAGGGTGCAGGCAGGCAACGGGGCCACACTCACCGCCTGGCAGGAAGGGGTTGGAGGCCTTGGCTCCAGATGGCGTGGGGCCTGGCCGGCTCACCAGCGAGTCCAGGTCGACGAGGGCTGCATTGGGCCCCAGGAATGACTCTGGCGTCTTCCGGGTCGGGGGCGTGGGAGTTGGCGTGGCTGCAGGTGGTGGGCTGCCCACAGCCTCAGCCAGAGATCCCCTGACCCCACTCATGTCAAACGCCCCAGGGCTTCGGGCCGGCACCTCTCCTGCCAGCAGCTCCAGCTCCCCTGGAAGGAGCGGGGAGAGGGGCTCAGAGGGGCAGACGGCAGTGAGGCTCCAGCCCAGGAGCAGTACAGGCTGTCATGGGAGGCGCTTCAAAGTGCCCAGTGCCCAGACGCCTTGGGAAGGAGGAACTGAGGCATCGCTTGCCCAGGCCAAAAACTTGAATGTCAGCCCAGATTCCAAACAAGATGGGTCCGATTGCAGTGAGCAAACTCAAGAGGAATGGCGGACCCAGGTATAACCCTGACAACCACAGGGCAGCACCTGCTTCAGGGATGGGCCGTGCAGGGTCTCTAAGCCAGCGTGGGCCTGTCACAGGCACCTCAAGGCTCACAGGAACCTGCCCTCAGATGCTCCCTGACTACACGGCCCCCCAGTGGGAGCTTACAAGTGGACAGACAGTGCAGACATGTGTTCCAGGCTGGTGTGAAGACATCTGTTGGCTGGAGGTCCTTTTTTTTTTGAGATGTAGTTTTGCTCTTGTTGCCCAGGCTGGAGTACAATGGCGCGACCTTGGCTCACTGCAACCTCTGCCTCCTGGGTTCAAGCAATTCTCCTGCCTCAGCCTCCAGAGTAGCTGGGACTACAGCCGTGTGTGCCAGCATGCCCGGCTAATTTTTGTATTTTTAGTAGACACGGGGCTTCACCATGTTGGTCAGGCTGGTCTCGAACTCTTGACCTCGTAATCCGCCCCCCCTTGGCCTCCCAAAATGCTGGGATTACAGGCGTGAGCCACTTTGCCCAGCCTGATTTTTTCTTTTTAAATAGATTTAAGAATTTTATCTAATATTGAAAAAATGCACACGTTTGTATGGGACAAAAGAGGGCCTAAAAGAGAACCTGCAGGCTGGAAGCTCCTCTACATTCACCTAGTTGAGAGGAGGAGTGGACTGCGCTCAGTCCCGGCAAGGTGCCCGCCTTCGGTCAGCGGAAGCAGGGGTCTGTACCACAACCTGTGCTTTAATAACAGCTCAATTAAAAAAAAATAAAAGTGATCAAAGCCAACATGACTCGTCATGGACAGACAGGGTCAGGGCCATGGCAAAGCACTAGTGGCCCACCATGACCTCAGACACTTCTGACGGAGGAAGAGCCACCCGGGGACTCGGCAGACGGGCCGTCATGGGTCATGGGTGGTGGGGGCCAGCTGAAAGGCCCAGTGAGCCAGTGCAGCTAACACAGCACCCGTGAGGATGCACCCTGGCCCCGGCACCGCCAGCAGGTGAGTGACGACCTGGGCTGCCTTCCACACCCGTCCATGGTGCTCGCTGCACAGGACAAGACAGTCCCTGTTCTCTGACACACCTGGAGAGTGTGCAAGGCATTCGAGTGATATGGAGGCAGAGAGGGTCAGAGGTCAATATTTGGGTGGGAACCCGTGAGCAGCACTCTCCACTTTTCTCTAAGACTGCAATCTCTCTAAAATAAAGAAGCATACTCTCTTTAAATACAGGCGGACGGTTCTGGCCCCCACTATCCACCTCAACTTTTCATCCCTAGGTGCAGCCGGCCCTGCCTGGAGCAGGACAGAGCAGCAGGGGACAGTGCTCCCGAAGAGCCAGCAGAGGCTCCCTCTGGCCGCTGGGAAGGAGGGCAGAGGCTCACCCGCGCTGCTCCCGGGGGTCGGCAGGGCCGTTCGGAGTCGGTCGAAGTCGGAGAACTCGTCGGGCTCCGTGTGGAAGCCCCCAGCTGCTGTGGGGTCAGGATGTTCTGCTCAGCACCCCCTCCAGTCCAGGTGCCCACCCCTCCCTTAGGATGCTGGACACTAACTTCTCCCACCTACAGCTCTGTTCCCACCCCCACTCCAGTACCTGTGGTGCCATTGGTGCTGGGCTTTGCAGGTGACCCTCCCCCAGGGGTCCGAGAAGGCCGGAGCCGGTGTCCAGGGATCGGAGGCAGAGGGTCCACTGACCGGGGCCCCACCTGAGTGATGACAGAAGAGCCTGAGGGCTGGCAACCTTGAATGCCTGGGTGGCTGAGGGGACCAGTGCCTCTGAATCTGTGGCTGTTCACAAAAAAGCCTCCCCCACTGCCGCCCAGAGGCCAACCCCACCTGGCCTCCCGCACACACACTCAAGTTCCAACTGGGCATCACTGTCAGGCTCTGCCCCTGGAACCCCAGCTGGGGTGAGGGGTTTCCCTGCAGTCTCTGCGAAATCTGCTCAGCCCTCCTTAGCTCCCATGGGTCCCCTACCCTTCCCATCCAGCTGGGTGTCAGGCCCGTTCTCCACCTGCACCTCCCAGCTCCACCCACTGACCTCCCCAGATGCCTATGCCACACAGGCTCTGCCCTGGCTGCAGCCTCAGCCCCTTGGCTGAGCTGCCCGCCCTCCCCACAGCACCCTACCACGTCCTCCAAGGCACAATCTCACACACCTTGTGCTGGGCTGTCTCATCCGACCCTTCTTGGCCCCTCCCCCTCCACCCAGGACGCCCCCACCACTGCCCTGGCACCACTTGGCTGCATCTGTCCCTGTCCAAGGGCACAGCCAAACAAGGACAGGTGCACACAGGCTCGGAGGCCACGTGCAAGCGGGCCACACACTCACCATCGGAGCTTCCCCATGGATCCGGCGTGGGCCCCTCTCCAGCCGCAGGGGCTGGGGTCCCACCCCAAGGGTCAACTGAGGGTCCTGCAGGGGCAGCAGGCCTCCAGGGGTCCCCAGAGGCTGGCGTGGGGGCTGGACCCCCCCCAAGGATCAGCAGCCGGAGGGACAGGGGGGCCACCCCAGGGGTCCGAGGTGGGGGCAGCCGTGGGGGATGGCAGCAGCCATGGGTGCCGGGCCCCCCCCAGGGGTCTGTGGTTGGGGGAGGAGCTGGGGCTGTGAAGACGTCAGCAAGGTCCATGAGGGACGACTGTGGGGGAGACAGAAGAGAAGAGCATGAACAAGTGGCAGGAAGCCTGGGACAGGGACCAAGCCGGGCACCAAGCTGGGGGAGGTGGCCAGGCCCTGGGCGTCCAGACAGCAGCCTCCATTAAGAAGGAATGAAAGGGAAGCAGGCCCCAAACACGCCACCTATGCTCCCTCCTCACACGTCCTAGGGTCGGACCGCCTCTGCCAACCTCCCCCCACCCCAGGGCACCCCAACACGGCCTCCACCCCTGCCCGCATCCACTCTCCACACTGCAGCAGGGCGGTCCCTTCACCCCACCTGCTCCCAGGTCCCCTGGCCCTGACTGAGGACAGAGGCTGAGCCCTCCCTCTGCCCACCGCTCGTTCTCTAGCCACCCCCTGTGCCACGCCTTCCCCTGGGAAGCCCTGTTAACCGCCACTCAGGCCACCCTGAGCACCTCTTATGATGCCCCCCACAAGGCCCCGCAGTCATCACGCTGCAGGCCTTCCCGTGCCACACGCACACGAAGCAAGGTCCTGTGTTCTGGAGGTGGGCACGTGATGGGCCCGGCTAACCAGAGACCTGGTCTCGGAAAGGGCAGATGCACCACATACTCATGCACACACCTCCAGTCAGCACCGTGAGGCTGAGGCCCCGGGGGGCTGTGAGGGGGAAGAAGAGCTGAGTCTGGGGCAGGAGCAGAAGAGATGGGTGAGACCTGGCGTTCCTCCAGCAGGGCAGCCCTTACTGGGGTCACTCTGAGCTGTGGTGGACACTGACAGAGGCCCCTTGACTGAGGCCAACCTAAAGAGGCTTTCCGCCTACCAAGAAAGCCCCACTGTGCCTGATCACTTACGGCCACAAGCTGTCTGCTGCCTCCCATGGAGAGGGGCCTTGTCCCCACTCCTCGAACCTGGGCTGGCCTCAGGACCCGCTGAGACCAACAGCAGGGCAGGCTGGCGAGCCAGCTCCAACCCAGCCCGATAAGCTTGTCCTGCGGGGGGCGGCAGCAGCAGCTGCTGTGCTGTGAGGACTCTCGGGACAGACTACTGACTGGGGAAGAGGCCAGGGAAGGAGGTTGGAGGACAAGGCCCGTGTGGACGTCCCAGGCCCAGCAGCATGAGGGACCTCAGCCCTGACTCAAAACAGAACCAGCCAGCGGCTGCCCATCATAGAGAAGCACTGAAGCATGACCTGGATGCACAAGGCTGTGGGTTTGCTACTCAGCTGTAGAGCACACAACGCCACAGAAACACTGTCTGGGACGGCAGGACCATGCCTCCCTCGCTCACCAGCACACGGCCTGGCACCAAGGAGGTGCCTGAGAAAGTGGGACGGATGGCCGAGCCTGGAGCCCTCCTCCCGTGGCCGTGTCAGGCTGCTGGCCTATGCTGGGCCTCCCTCATCCAGCTGTGACGGCTGGTGGTGGCCCTCACAGTGCTCGGCCCGAAGGGGGGATCACCACTGCTGACCACGGGAGGTAGCCACAGGGCAGCCTGGTCAGTCACCGGCCTCACCCCAGCAGGGAGGGAGAAGCAGGCCGGGGCTGGAAACCCTTGTTTCTCCGTCTCTGCTCCAGGCGTCTGGCCACGCAGGAGTGAGCGATGGCAGAGATGGACGCCCTCAGGAGCCCCACTCACCTCCTCCTTGCCCCCGGTCTCCCTCTTGCTCTCCTCGATCGCCATCTGCAGCCGCAGGTCGTCCCCGCGCCGGATCCGCTCCTCCTGTGGGGCACGGGGCAGCGCCAGGGAGAAGCGAGAACATGAGCCACGGTGCCACCCCAGCCCGGAAGCCCAACGACCCCTCCCATCCCAACAAAGGCGGCTGAAGGAGTCGATGGGATGCGGACGATGTATGAATGGGGGTGGGACACCTGGGTCAGAGGTCAGGTGGGACACAGGGATTGAGGTGATGGGAGCTGTGCTGGGGCACCCGGGGAGGACAGGCACCCGCCTAGGTGGTGTTTCCTGTGCCGGGAGAGGGAGGGACCCTGGTCACCCGAAGAGCAATGGCATGGCTGCGCTGGCCGCCACCCAGGCTCTGTCTGACCTGAGGTCCTACATCCTACGGCTGAAGGTTCTGGCATTTCACCTCGCGTGAGCCTGTGGACCTCGGCCCGGCAGGATGGCAGAAGGGGACTCAGGAAGGGGTGACGGGGCTGGTCTGAGGGGGAGCCCCTGGCAGAGGCAGGGACAAGAGGCTGCTCTGACCTTATCGTGCTCTTCTCGGCTCAAACTAAGGGCCAGCTGGAGCTGGGCGTCGTCCTCGGGGCCGCAGGATGGGGGCTGGGGGAGAGAGAGTGTGAGGGGCATGGCGGGAGGGGCCAGAGCCAGAGTCACAGAGGTGGAGGCAGAGCCAGGGTCAGATACGGCCGAAGAAAGAGAGGGCTGGGGGTCCCTGAACCAGCAAGGGACAGGCAGAGAGGGACACGCAGAGGGACAGAGCGGTGAGGATGAGGCAGGCTGGGGAGGAGGCGAGCGACAGCACGTGGAGCGGTGACAGTGAGGGCCAGGCCTTCGACTGGCCAGGAGGAGCCTGAGGTGAAGCGCAGAGGCGGGCGGCGGGCACAGAGCCGCGGCTGCACACCCGGTACCTCGATCGGCCTCCTCCTTGCTCATGGCCAGGGCCAGCTGGAGCTGCAGCTCCTCCTCCCCACTGCTCTGCGGCCACGCCTGCTCCGCCTCAGGAGGGGGCCCCGAGCCCACGGCTGCTGACGAGGCTGGAGGATGGAGGAAAAACTTGTGAGACCCAGGCCAGGGAACAAGAGACAGGAAACCCCATGGCTAGACAGACCAGGGCTCTGTTTCCAAAGCCCCGCCGTCTCCCACCTCCAACCTCTGAAGGCCAAGACCAGGACTGTGAGGCGGGGACCAGATACCAGGTGCTCAGAGGAGGAGGAGCAGAGATGCAGGGTTCCCAAGAAGGGGTGCAGGCAGCCCCACCCACGGGAGAGGCCAGGCCTCGGGGAAGTTCAGGAATAAAATTTGGCCTGATAAGCAGGTGGGGAACCCCGGGGGCCTCTAGCCCTGCCACCATCCAGACTCTCTGCTGCCTGGGGTCTGCTGCTGGGCCCCGGGGGATGGGAGGAAGGGGTCTCCCCGGGCCTGTGTCCAGGGCTTGTTGAGGCAGTAGCTCTAGCAGGGAACAACTGGAATTCGCCAGGGAGAACAGCGTTGGTGTGACGGCGGGATCCAAGGCCCGGAAGGGGTGGGCAGTGGGCCAGCGAGGAGCCCTTGGTTCCAGGAGCAGGAACGGAGAGAGGACACAGGAAGGCAGGGCCAGACTCGCCAGGAAGGGGCTGATATCCCCAGCCTCAACTGTAGCATCCTCTCAGCGACCCCCGCCTGCCCTCACACTCTGTCCTGACTGCCCTCTCCACCCTCAAGGCCTGTGGACCCTGGCCCCTTCGCAGTCCAGAGGATAGGCTCCATCCAGGCCCAGGGCCATCACCCCAGCCCCCAGAGCCCCAGAGGGGGACCCTGCCCCCTACCCCACCTGCCCCACCACTGTGGACTCTCAAGTTCTGCTCCTCCAGCTGCAAGATGCCTTATACCTGTGCCTGCACCTCCCTCCAAACCCTGCCCACGGCCCAGGCCCAGGCCTCTCCTCCATGAGCAGGCCCTGGCTTCCCCCTCGCCTGGAGCCACAGCAGGCAGCTGTCTGGCAGCCCCACCTGCACCGGGAGCAGGGGCCCCAGGCTGACCCCCATGTGGCAAGCCCAGCAGGGCTGGGTGCATGGGTGCCCCAGGGGGCACGTTCATAGCAGAGCAGGGCGAAGAGTGACCATCTGGGGTGACGCGTGAGGTGAGGATGAGAGAACCAGCAAGGGCTAACGGACTTGGGTGGGTAAGCGGCCATCTGGGGGGGACAGGCAGATAGGAGGGGCAGCGTGGGGCACAGGTGACGCCAGCGCACGGGGAGGACCACACCCCCGTGGCGCCTCCTCCCCTTCCCTGCCCCAGCGACTCCCTCCTAAACTCTGAAGACTCTCAGAGGTCGATGCTGGGAATCTACACCCCATCGCCGAAACTGTGCCTTGCAAATGCCCCTAATCCCCCGCCCGGTGGTGATTAAATCCAACACCCCGCAGCCCTGAGGGTCCTGCCTCCCACATCACAGGTAATCCGGCACCCAGCCAGCAACACTCAGGCCTTCCCATCACCAGAGCACCCACCCTTGGTGCTGCCCACTGGGGGTCTCAGGGCGCACTCCCCAGCTGCCCCCATCCTCCTCCCCAGCCACAGCTTCCCCACAGCTCGATCCAGGACAGGGACCAGCACACCACAGTGGCAGCCACAGCTGGCTTGAGAAGGTCTAAGAAAGGCCTTTACATGTTTCAATGGGTGGAAAAAAAATGAAAAGAATGCACCAAGATTGGCAAAAACTCAGAGCACTACCTTAAAGAATTAAGTAACAATTTAAAAGTCTTAAAAAAAGACATGTGAAAACTACATGAAATTCAAATTTCAGAGTCCCTGGTGAGTGCTGGAGGGGCGCTGCCGCTTCCCAGCATCTGCCAGACGGGCCAGGAAGCTGGGACTGGATGGTGTGGCCAGCAAAGCAGAGGATGCTGGCTCTGGCCCTGCACAGAGTCTGACGACCCCCGAGCCAGGATCTCCCACCCACAGGCCTCTGCCCTGAAGTTGCTCCCGGCTCCTGCCAACGTCCCTCCTCAGTCCACCCCAACCTCGATGCCCACCCGCCTGCCTGCCTCGAGCTGGCCAGCCCCTCTGTACCTCTTGCCCGCCTGCCTGCCTCGAGCTGGCCAGCCCCTCTATGCCGCCTGTCTACCCACCTCCAGTTGACTAGCCCTTCTATGCTGCCCACCCACCTCAAGCTGACCAGCTCTCTCTGCCACCCACACTCCCTCCTGGTATCCCCCGGCTCTGAGCACTCCCCAGCCAGGCCAGCCTCCTTCCCTCCACTTAGAACTCTCTCTTCTCTAATGCTGTGTACAGGCTTGTGGGTCCCTACTCTGGAGTCTCGGCCATGCCTGTGTCTCCCCATGGGTGCTGAACAGTGATCCCAAATGAGACCTGTCCAAACAGACAGCCAAGACTTCACTAGACCAGTCCAGTCCCTAGAGCTGCACACCATGGGGGCCACGGGCCCTCCTTGCTGTCTGTGCCAGCCTGGCTGACCCACCTCCACCTCCAGGCCAGTGCTCCGGTGGCCTCACCCCATCTCACACGTCTCCGCTGAGATGTCTCCACCCTTCCTGGAGAGTAGGAAGAGCCTCGCAGACATTCTCCCAGCTTCACTCCAGGCCATAGGCAGCTGGACTAGTCTCTTCCCAGCTGTGAGCCCCCAACCACCATAGACAATACTTCCCAGCACAGTCTGAGTCCACACACCCATCCACAGAACTGGAAATGTTTCGTGGGACAGAGCTTGGCCTGCCGATGGAGGATGCACTATTTCCACTGTTTTCTCCAGTGCTGGTCACCACCCACCAGCCTGAGTCTGCCACCTACACAAGCACTGTCAACGCTCCTGACACAGGCCCAGACGCCTGGAGCAACCTGCAGACCCTGCCTCTGGCCTTCCTTCTGTGCCATGCCAGACCACCCTCTGCCTGTCCGATGTCCCCTCATCTCAGCGCAGACAGAAGGACAGCACCCTCGGGGGTCACTGTGCGTGTCCCCCTCATAGCCCAGCCCCCAGCACTGGCCCCTCTCGGGCCCTGTTCCTGTCGGGGAGCGGGATATAGGTTCCCAGTTCCAGGTCTGCCCTGGAGCACGAAGCAGGAGGCAGGAAGTACAGAGCTGTAGCAGGGGAGGTGGCCAGGGAAGGAAAGGGCCCAAGTGAGACCAGAGCCAGGGTCCCAGGCAAGGAAAGGGAAAGGGGCTGCCTCAGTCGCTCCTGCCTCTGCAGCTGGACGCCAGGTGCCTGGAGCCTCCTCAGCCGGAGAGGACAGATCCGAGGCCACCAGGGACCTCAGGAAGGGGGCTCACCCGTGGCGGTCTGTGCCAGCTTCTCCTTGGTCTTGAGTGCGTGCGCCCGCTCCTCCCGCAGCCGGTCCTCGTCACGCAGCAGGGCCACCAGTTGCTTGGCTTTCTCACGCACGTTCACACCCTGGTCCTTGCCATCGCGGTCCACGTACTGGAAGTCCTTCAGCGTCTGCACGGCGTACATGTTCTCCTTGCACTGCTGCGACACGCGCTCCGAGCCGGTCTTGATGAGGTACTCCATCAGCGTCATGGCCTGCGGGTGGGCACAGGGACACCCAGTCAGCACATGGGACACCACACAGCAGACTGGAGACTGCACGAGGCCAGGCCCTGGGGCGGCCACCTGGGTGCCGGTCCCACAACCGCCTGTCCCCACAGAGCAGCACACAGCCATGCAAAGGAATGGAGCATGGACAGACGCCGCGACGGGACCAGCCACAGGAGCACTGCGCTCAGCGACAGAAGCCAGCAAAGAGGGCCACACTGCGGATGAGTCCGCCGACACGAATCGTCCAGAACGGGCAAATCCAGAGAGACAGGGAGTGGACTATGGGTTGCCAGGGATGGAGGGAGGGAGAGAGAGGGACCACCTGAAGGCTGTGGGTTTTCTTTCTCGGAGCTAGACAGAGGTGCTGCACAACCTTGTGAATGGGCCAACGCCACGGAACTGTTCAATACAAAGCGGGAGCTGCACTGTGTAGAGTTCCATCTCAATCAGAAGAGGAATGGCCACTGCAGTCACCCCCGGCCACCATGGCATCGCTCGGTGTCCTGGAGCCCTGTCTATTTCTCCAAAACTAAAATCTAAAGTAACATGGCCAAGAAAACCACATCTGCTAAAACACAATGAAGGGGGGGTCTTAGCATTCAGCTTGAAGTATGTCACCATTTCTGACTAAAACCTCACAGTGGCATTGAACGGCCTGGAGCAGGAGCTGACCCGCTCTGCAAGAAGGGAGGAGATTCACACAAGGGCCTGTGTGGGCCTGGGCTCTCTCGGGAGGGACACCCAGGTTTGACACCATCGGGAGCAAGAGGACAGGCGGAGGGGAACAGACCCATTCAATCTGCACCCTTTGGCATGTCTGCATTTTATACCATGAGAACAAACTCCCCTTTCAACAAGTTGAAATTAATTTGTTGGGGGGTGGGGGGACCAAGGTCTCTGTGGCTCTCCCCAACTCACCCTCAAGTCCTGGGCTTGAGGGGGTCATGGCCCCTTTAAGGTTCTGCAGGGGGTGTCTTGGTCACTGACTTCAGAAAAAGGCACACGTTTGATTTTACAGGTGATTCCATGGCCTTCACAGAGCCACAGAAACCCCCTCCAGGGCTCCTAGGGCTAGAGTACTGCCAAAAAAAAAAAAAGGGGGGCGGGAAGGAGTCAGCTACCACAGCTAAGTTCTCTCTGAACCAAGGAGAAATGTGCCAGGAAGAATGCCAGGGCCATCCGTCTCTCCTCACACTCGGAGGCAGCTGGACCTAGCTCTGGCAAGGCCTTTGGAAGGTGTGTTAACAGAATTTACAGTGTAATCAGTGATTAGTGTTTAACCGGCCCTCAAGGTATTTACAAGAGAGGAGAAAGGAAGCAATGAAAGCTATTTCTATGCCTTAGCACACCCCAAGCCAAGAGGCAGTCCCAGCTCCAGAAATCCTGTGGCTCTTGTGTTCTGGAATTCGGAATTTTCATGCGTTCAGACCAGGAAAACAACACATATACAACACAGAAGAGAACCCTCCAGGCAGAGTCGTGCCCACACTTTGTGCCAAGTGAATCACGAAAAACGTTTGTTTTCAGAGCTCTCTGGACTTTGGAATTGCAGCTAAAAAGACTGTGAAGTGGGAAATGAGCGAATACCCACCCACAGTGAAATGCATATATAAACCACAGTAAACTTATACAGCGGGACTACCACATACACCAAAATAAAAAATAAACGAGGCAGGGCACAGTGGCTCACGCCTGTCATCCCAGCACTATGGGAGGCTGAGGCCGGTGGATCACCTGTGGTCAGGGGTTCGAGATCAGCCTGCCCAACATGGTGAAATCCTGTCTGCACTAAAAATACAAAACAATTAGCCAGGTGTGGTGGTGCGTGCCCGAAATCCCAGCTACTAGGAAGCTGAAGCAAGAGGATCCCTTGGATCAGACAGGGAGAGGTTACAGTGAGCCAAGATCACGCTACTGCACTCCAGCCTGGGAGACAGAGTGAGACTCCATTAAAAATAAATAAATACAACAAAATAAATAAATAAGGTTGGGCCAGTGGCTCAAGTCTGTAATCCTAGTGCCTTGGAAGGCTGAGGTGCGCAGACTGCTTGAGAGCAGGAGTTCAAGACCAGCCTGGGTGACATGGCAAAACCCTATCTCTAAATAAATCAATTAAATAACAAGAAATTAGCTGGGCATGGTGGCACATGCCAGTCATCCCTGTTACTTGGGAGGCCGAGGAAGGAGGACTGCTTAAGTCCAGGAGGTGGAGGCTGCAGTGAGCCCAGATCATGCCACTGCACTCCAGCCTAAGCAACCATGAGACTCTTCCTCAAAATAAATGAACAACTGCTTTATGCAACAGTACAGTCAACCTCACTGACCTGATGGTAACGGTGAGCAAAAGAAACCAGACACATACACATGACCGCACATGTGACTCCATGTGTATAAAGCTCAGGAACAGCCTCAGCAGACTCAACTCAGACAGTGCTTGTGGGAGATGGGTTTCTGAGGGAACCTGGAAGGCTGGACGCATCCTCTACCTCTCTCTAGGCAAAGGCTACACAGGTGTCCACATGCATAAGAGCTAGTTGTGTTACACACTCAGGATGTGCTTAGTACGTAACTCCTGAATGAAAAATTTAAACCCTTATTTTAGAAGTGAGCAAGTGGGCCAGGTGTAGTGGTTCATGCTCATATAATCCCAGCCCTTTGGGAAGCCAAGGCAAGAGGCTTGCTTGAGCCCAGGAGTTCGAGACCAGCCTGGGCAACACAGTAAGATCCCCCAACTCTACAAAAAATTTGAAAATATTTTAAATTAGCTGGCCATGGTGGTATACGCCTGTGGTCCCAGCTACTCCTCAACCACACCTGGAGCCCAGAAGGTCAAGGCTCAGTGAGCTATGCCTGTACTGCTGGATTCCAGTCTGGAATACAGGGGAAGACCTTGTCTCTAAAAAAGTGGGAAAAAAAAATGCAAAAAATAAGTCATTATTTCTCCTTTGCTTTTCTAAAAACAAACAAAAAGCAGTGGGCAACTGTATAAAGCAATAGTCTTTTTTTTTTTTTTTTTTTTTGAGACGGAGACTCTCTCTGACACCAGGCTTGAACCGGGAGTGCGCAGTCTTGGCTCACCGCAACCTCCACCCCCCTGGTTCAAGTAATTCTTCCACCTCAGCCTCCCAAGTAGCTGGGACTACAAGCACGCACCACCACGCCTGGCTAATTTTTTGTATTTTTAGTAGAGACGGGGTTTCACCATGTTGGCCAGGATGGTATCAATCTCCAGACCTCGTGATCCACCCACCTCGGCCTCCCAAAGTGTTGGGATTACAGGCGTGAGCCACCGCGCCCAGCTTTTTTTTTTTTTTTTTTTTTTTTTTTAAGACGTAGTTTCGCATTGTCAACCGGAGGGCAATGACATGATCTCGGCTCACTGCAACTTCTGCCTCCCGGGTTCAAGCAATTTTCCTGCCTCAGCCTCCTGAGTAGCTAGAATTACAGGCGCCCACCACCACGCCTGGCTAATCTTTTGTATTTTTAGTAGAGATAGGGTTTCACGATGTTGGCCAGGCTGGTCTCAAACTCCTGACCTCATGATCCACCCACCTTGGCCCCCCAAAGTGCTGGGATTACAGGCATGAGCCACTGCGCCCAGCCAGCAACAGTCCTTTTTAATGTTTAAGGTAGCTTTGTCAAGGACATCCTGCAATGCAGAAATAAAGTTTAAAACAGGGATCAGCAAACATTTCTGTAAGGAGCCCGATGATAAACAATGCAGTTTTTCAGGCTATATACTCTCCGTCTCAACTACTCCACAGCCAAAGATGAATGGGCCTGGCTGCGTTACAGTAAAACTATTTACAAAAACAGGCCGTGGGTGGGATGTGACCAGTGGGCTGTACTTTGCTGACCCCTGATTTAAAATAAAGACTGAGACCCTGCATTCCTCAGAGAACTCAGGTGACAGCAAAAGGTCCAGAGGGGGGGGTCTCTGAGCCTCCTCCCAGCTTTGCCACAACCTGGGTGGCAGAGCTGAGCATCTTTGTGTCTCAGTTTCCTCACCTAGAAAACAGGAGGAAGAAGGGTATTTCCTTCACCAGGTAACTGAGGATTTGATGAGAACGTGTGTGTGCTACACATACAATATACCAAATAAACCCCGGACCTTACTCACCAAGACTCACCCCCAAGGCCACGCAGGGAGGCCGTGCAGAGCCCCCACAGCTCAACCTCCCTCTCCACGGGGACAGTAAGACCCCCAAAGTGCCAGCCAGTAGGGTCACAGGGTGGGACAGCCTAGGGTCTGCAGAGATGGGCCCAAGCCCCAGCTCCTCTCTCTCTGGGCCTCAGTTTCCCCATCCATCAAAGTGGAAAGACTGCTCTCGCACGACCCACCACCTGGGGCTGAACTGACAAAATAAGACCATGGTGGCGAAGGGATGGTGGGGAACAACAGGACCCACTCTCGTGCCAGAACAGGTCAGCACACTGGGCTTTGGAGAGGGCTAGAGGGGTGGCAGCTTCACAGTGGCTCAGGCCCCCTGGGCCAGTCCCTCATGCTTCCAGAAGGGGATTGCAGGACTGAAGTGCTCAGCCAGGAAGGTGGCCACTGGCTGGACGTGGCCTCAGGCAGCCCCTCCTGGAGCCCTGCCCTGTGCCTATGCTCAGCTATCAGCACGTGTCGCAGCACAGACAACACTGACACATGCTGGCCCCACACAGCTGCTCTCAGGACAGCGTCCAGCGGGCAGCACACGTGGAGCGTTTTCACAGACACCCTCAACCCTCCCCCGGGGCACTGAGGCTGAACCCTGCCCCTCAGTGTGAGGAATCAATGGTTCAGGGTGGAGCAGGAACCCCATGTCCTCAGCCACATGGGCTGGGGACCCCAAGCATTCAAAGAAAAAGGCCAGCGCCACAGACTCTGCTGTGGGGGAGCATAGAAAGGAGAGTCCCAAGAATCAAGAGAGACTTCGAGGATGGAGAACAGAGCAAGAACAGCCAGGCCTGGGGAGGGCTCAGGAGGGGCTGCAAAAATCACAGGGGAGGTTTTGAGGGTGACAGAAACCTTCTATGCCTTGACTGTGATGACAGTTACAAAATATGTGCATCTGTCAGAATCCAGAGAACTCAATCTTCTGAAAGGCTGGGTTTTACTGCATGCAAATTGCACTTCAGTAAATCTACCTTTAAAAAGTTATTAGGAAAAAGCAGGGTGGAAAGGCTGGCTGAGACCTGTGACTGGCAGACTGCTTCCTCCAGGAAGTCTGCCCTGACCGCTCGAGACCTGCAGGACCTTGTGCTGTGTTGCCTCCTCCACGGCACCTGCCAGCCTAACCACTGGACTCCCACCTACCCGGGAGCGCTTGAAGGCTGGGGTCAGGTATGATCAGGGCTAGGTCCCTAGCACTGCCCAGCAAGAGGCTGGCCCACAGGAGGCCGCAGGACAAACAGTGCAGCATGAACGAAAGCAGCATCTGCTTCCCAGTAGAGACTCTCTTGCCTCCTTCAGGGGGCAGCCCAGGCCCTGCCTGGCACTGGAGGCTACATCCCCCTCTCCTGCTCAGCCCGGCTGCCAGCAGTGCATGCTCCCCCAGCACTCTCAGGCCTTGGCACCTGCTGGCCCTGCCCAGAGGCCACACTCAGTCTCTGCCCCCCACAGCATCACTTCTGCCACTGGCAGGCAGGATCTGAGCCTGGGGCCCCTCTGCACACCCACCCCCTCCAGCCCCATCCTTCCTCCTTGCCTCCACAGAGGTTCGCCTGCACCCCTAGCCTTTTCCATGATTCTCAACTCCACAACGCCACCCAGCCCTTCACAATGAATTACCTGTAACTGATTCAACGTATGAGTTGACCTGATCTTGGTGTGTCGGGACAGGCATGAAAACGAGTCACAGGAAACCAGCCTCCACTGTTCCAGTGTGTAAGTGGAGCAACGCTCCGGGCCTCAGCCTCCTGGTCTGTGAGCGCAGGGAACCACCCCCGCCTAGGCAGGAAGTCTCAAAAATCAACAAGGACAGGGACCTCAGCTGCCCTGTTGGTCTTGTGCACCCTCCGCAGAGGCTTGCCAATGGAACAGCAGAAGCAGGACTGTGACACTCACCAGCCCCCGCCTCGAGTCACACGTGAAAGGACTCCACAGACCCTCACACAGAGGAAGATCCAGGGACCAGCCTGAGACCCCGCCACCGGGAGTGTAACCCGGCCCCAGCCTGTGTCCTTGGCCACTTTGCCACAACACAAGGAACACAATAACCACAGGTAGGGATGCTAAGGCCCCTGGCCCCCAAGAGCAGCAAAATGGAAATCCACTCGCCGAGTCCTGCTCACAGGCGCAACCCCTTTGGCCCCAAACCTGCGATCTGTGTGTCTGGCCTGTGGATCAGGGCCAGCAACTACGCTGCATCTGTGGGGGGCACTTTGGCCACGTCTACCGAAATTATACATGCACGAGCCTCCTGACTTGGCAACTCCAGTTCCAGAAAACAGCAAATATATGAGGATATTCACAGCAGTCTTGTTCTTAAAAGCAAAACAAAACCCTTTCTAAAAGAATCCATCACCAAGGCACTCGTTAAGTAAGTTATGACCAATTCACGGAGTTGAATATTCTGCAGTTGTTAAAAAAAAAAAAAGCGGCAAATCTTTTATGTCCTGAGAAGAAATGTGTAAGATAAAGTCTCATCTTCCTTCCTTTAACTGGTGTCTAATTTACATATGGGAAGACTCACTCACTTTAACAACAGCCTGAGTTCTGACAAACTCAGAGGACATGAAGCCACCACTGCCCTCAAGGTACAGAACAGTCCCGCTGACCCCAAAATGTCGTTGTGCTGCCCTGTGTAGCTGACCCCTCCCCCTCCAATCCCGGTGAGCGCCAGCCTGTTATCTGCATTCTGTCCCCACGGTCCTGTCTCTCCCACAGTCAGATCGATGCCAGCAAACAGCATGCAGGCTTCTGAGGCTGACAAAGACTGTGATATCACCATGCTGTTTCGGCATTCATCCCCAGCCTCGCATTGCCTGTGCCACGGAGCACACGCCTGAGGGACATTCACAGACAGGGCCCAGAGTGGAACCTCGGCTGCTGTGAGGAAAGGCACTGGGTGTCTGGGCACACAGCAGAGATGGGCACCGAGGGCTCTCTCAGGCCTCCTGAGCACACAAATCTCAGGAATGCACCACTAACTCACAGACAGATTTCAATCGCCAGGCTCCAAACTTCTCGGCCTTACATTTGTTGCCCTCATTAAACAAAAGGAGAGATTTTACTCTTCTCCAGCTCCTCTTGAGAACCGGGAAGCTGTCCCAGGCAGGGTGCACACAGGCTCCCGTCCCCCGTCTGAGCCCCTGCACCTGCCCGGGGAAGAGAGCAGGGTGCTGACCTTGTACACGTGCCGCCAGTTCTTGCCGTGGTCATTGAGCCGCTTCCAGATCATGCTCATGATCTCCGAGAAGGCAACGACGTTGTAGGTAAGGTCGGCAATCTCTGACATGAGGGAGCTGGACGGGCCCCAGGGGTCATTGCTCGTGGCCTCTCGAACCTTGATCTCCGCTTCTGAGTAGTTGTGGACGATGTTTTTCATCTGGCGCCTCAAGGACGAGGTTGACATGGTGCCTGGCTGCAGCAGTAAGGGGCACAGGGCCCCTGATGCGTGGAGAGACGGGGCGACTCTGGACGAAGGCAGTGGCAAGCGCTGGCAGGTCACTGCATCTGAGAGGGGAAGAGGACCTCTGGAAACACAAACGGGACATGGGCTGCCCAGAGTTCTCAGGGTCAAAGATGAGTTCCTAAACGTGGCCCACAGGCTCTGTCCCTTGTTAACCTCTAAGCCTGAAAGTAACCCCATCCATGTTTCAGTTCCTCAAATAGGCTGCCTCCTTCCTGCCGGGCCCCTGCTCAGTGAGGCAGAGTACGCAGTGGCAGATGGAAGGCCCACGCCCTGGCTCGGCCACTTCCTGGCCAGGTCACCCTGGGCTGGCTGCCATCTTCTGCACCTCAGCCTTCTCATCTGTCAAATGGGGCTCCGTGTGGCCATCTCGGGAACTGAGCCTCTGTAAACACTGGCGGCATGTCCCGAGGCACTCCGTCTTCCCCATGCGCTCTTTCTCCTTCCTCACCCAGGGATGGACACTCACCACAAGGGCTCTGCTTAGTTACACTTCTCAAGTCCACACCCAAACACCACGGGTGCCTTTCTCTGGAGCCTCATAAGTAAACTCAGTCTCCCTCACGATTTTATATTGCCTGATTCTGTAGCTAAGGTCAACCCACAGGCCCCAGCGGGCAGAGAACATGTTTGTCTGGATGTGGTTTTTCCCAGCAAAGAAGCTGGCCCAGAAAAACCATTCAGTAAACCATGCAAGGAGGAAGTGGAGAGGCGAGGACAGGTGAGACCACTAGAACAAGGGTGGAGGGGACAGGAATACACAGCAGAAACAACAACACATGGGAAAGAAGGCTGACGGAAGGGATTAAGAGAGGAGCAGGAGCAGGGAGCCAACCCAGGGCGTCAGGGACCGCGGAAGCCAGAGGACCAGGATAGGCGAAGCCCAAGGCTCAGGAGAGATAAGGAACCTAACAGCCCCACTGCCTGGGTCCCAGCTGAGAGCCAGGCGCTCACTCAGCACAAGAGGGACATTCCCTCTTTCAACAGTGCATGTAGAGACTGGGCTCCTGGAGGTTAAATAATTCAACCAAGGTCAGACACGAGGAATGGCAGGGCAGACTCAACCCGAGGCCCACCTGAACTCCAAAACTTGTACTTTTAAATTAACCTAAATTACATTAACCCAATCCAAAACTGGTGATGAGAAAGAAGCAGAAGGAGAGTCAAGCAAATGATGATTACACCAGCGGACACTTGTGCGGCTCTATCCCAGGCCAGGCACTGCTGTAAGCGCTTTACATGCATTAACTCAGTTAATCCTTGAAACAACCCCATGATTCACAGCCACCTCACAGGGTGGAAACAGACACAGAGAGGTTCAGCCCCTTGCCCAGGGACACACAGCTCACTCCTGGAGCAGCCTGGCTCCAGAGCCAGCTCTGATCATCACCAGTCTATGCGGCTCCAACGAGCCACAGAGCGAGGCTTCCAAAGCCTTACCACGATGTAAGCCCAGGGGGAGATAGCGATGACTGAGAGAGGCTGGCCTCTGCTTCCAGCTCGGGCCACAGGGCCAGGCACCTGAAGACAGATGTGCCGGAGTCCCAAAGCAGCCCGAGCCTGACACATTACGACGAAGCAATGATGTAACAAACACAGAGGGGGGAGACTGACAAGAAACAGACACAGAGAAACCCAGGCAGAGAGAGCTACCCAGACAGACAGTGAGAAAGACACAAATAGCAGCAGATAAGAGAACATGGGAAAATAGGGAGGCAGGAGGCCAAGGAGGAAAGATAGAGGCCCAGAAACAACATGAGACCTGGCACTGAGAAATAAGAGACAAGAAAAATGGCATATAACGGAAAAGAACATAAAATTTGGGTTCAAATCCTGGCCACAATAGCTACCTGCAGCACAAACCTCCTTGAGATGCGGTTTGCTCCACTCTGAAATGAAAGAATGCCTACCTGGCAGGCCTGTTGATTAAATAAGATGGGTACATACAGTGCTTGGCCCTGTGCCCCAAAGATAGTAGGCGCTCAATAACACTGGCTGCTATTATTATCAGAGAAAAAACAGAGAACAGTTCCAAAAGGGTGGCAGTAGAAAATGCACTATCTTAACACTGTGTAGTGTGCAGGAGAAAAAATATACATTAGCACATCAAAGCTAAGAGTTCTCAGATACTCCTTAGAATGAGACTGTATTTCAAATTAAGTTGATTCAAAGAGAATTAATAGATTAAAAAGCATACAAAGAATATGGCAAAATTCTCCAAGGAATACTCCAATAACCGACCGACATCTAACACTTACTGTGTAAAAATCTCTAAGCACTGTAATAAAAACCAGAGCTCCCAGTAATTACACACTTCCTATGTGTCAGATACCGGCCGGCACTTTGCAAGCATCACCTCAATTTACATGCACAAGGACCCTATGGTGTAGGAACTATGAATGCCCCATTTTGAAGACTAGAAAACTGAGGTTTGGAGATAGAGAATATCACATGGCAAATATCACACAGCTTAGCAGGCAGCCCCGGGCCTCTGAATCCAAGCCCGGGACTCTTCACCACCACACCAGAGACTCAGAAAACTGGAGAAAAGGGGCAGATTCTTCTAGACCAAGCAACAGACTCCTAGAAACTTCAGGATTGGAGGTGATAGATATGGGGACAAAAACAGATGCGAAGACGGGGCAGAGGTAAGCTCTGCACCACAGGCAGAAGAGTCCGCAGGGAAGGGCTAGAGACGCCTAGGGGAATGAAGACTCGGAAACTCAGAGACACGAACAAAATCCTGACAGACAGACATGACAGAGGAGAAAGAGACTCGGGACAGAGACGCTCCTATCTCCAAACCCTCTTCTAAGACCACTGAAACAGGCAGAGGCCCACGGGAAGCAGACGCTGACAGACACAGACAGGAAAGAGAGGGAGACACGAGGGAGAGGGGGAGAGAGACAGACAAACACAGACACCGACACCGACACGGGGGCAGTCAAGGCCGACCTAAGAACAGAGACACAAAGGCCGCCAGAGACACCCAGAACCCGAGGCCCGGCCCGAGCCCGCTCGCGCCGCGGCCCAAGCCCGAACACCTGGAGCAAGGGGCCCGGCGTCCCCCGCGCTCCGCCCCGCGCTCACCTCGGCCCCCTCACGCCGGGCTAAGGGGGGGTCATGGCGGTCAGCCCCCTGCCCCGCTCGGCCTCGGTGTCGCGGGGCGTGCGCCGGGCCGCGGGAGGCGGACCAGGAGGCGCCACGGGCGCACGCACGAACGCACAGAGGGCCGCACGCCGAGGGCCCCCGCCGCCCCGCCGCCCAGAAGGGGCGCGGAGAGCCGGGCGGGGGAGGGGAGCCACCGGGGAGATGGGAAGCTACCGAAGGCGACGGACCGGAAGCGGAAATTAGCGCGCTCCCCCGCCCTCCCGTGCCGCACCCGGCCCAGGCGGGAGTCGGTTCCGCAGCCCCCCCAACCACGGGAGGCATCACTTCCGGCGCGCAGGCCCTCTACTAGGTGCCCTTTACGTCATTTCCGCCCGCCGCCGCTAGGCTCTGCGAGACACCGAGGCTCAGTCCCAGCTCGCTCCGCGGCAATCGTGGAGCTCCCGGCGCACCCACGCCGCGCCCGCCCCGTCCCGCTCGGCCAATCCTCCCTCCTGTCGGCGGGGTGGAAGAGCACTCGGGAACCTCAAGCCCCCCGGAGCCATGCCTGTGCCAACCCCGAGAAACGCACTGCGCCAGCACGGAAGGCCCTGGGGATGCGGGTGCTGGCACCAGGGGGCGTCCGGGCCAGGGGCCCGCGGTTTGCTAAGGGAACCCCACCCGAGCCCGGAACCGAGGAAGAGGGTGGGACACACTGGACACACAGCCGCTCCATAAAGTAAAATACAACAAAATGTTTAATGAGCAAATTCGTCTTAGCAAATATGAAACTGCCACAGAGAGTAGGAGAGGGACAGAGCCACGGGGCTGGGCGCAGATCGGGGAGACTAAAGAGGGAAAAATCAACTACATAAGAAATCCGGGAGGGGACCAGAGAGGACCAGAGGCCGAAGGAACATAGCTGTGGTCCTGGTAAGGGGAGAGGGCAGGGCACTGAGGGCCGGACAACAAAATTCAAAATAGTTTGGCCATAAAATATAAACACGCTATGTTCCTACCGTGGGGGAAGGGGAGGACAATGGGGTCTAAGGGAGAAGGGGAGAGGCTGTTTTGGGAGGGGCTGGGGTCTTACCCCGCCCTGCTGTGCACCCTGTCCCCATCCCAACCCCTTCCCTCTGTGTCTCTGTGGGTGCATGTTGTCTTGTGGGCTGTGTGTGCACTTCCCCCAGTCCCCTCCCTGCCCTAACCCCCAACCCCCGCCCCCCACCCTTAATTGCTGCCATTCCAGTTGCTGCCGGCTGCCGTGTTGTGCGGCTGTCACTCCTCTGCCCATCGTCTTCAGAGGGGGATAAGGGGGGGGCGGGGAGTGGGGAACAGCCCCCAGCCAGCCCTGCCCCCACCCTCCCCCGGCCGCCTCTACCAGAAGTCCCGGCGGTGGTAAGAGTCGGGGTCACAGTATTTTGTGACAACCACTCTGTTGGCGAACTTGCGGCCTGTCAGGCCCTGCATGGCTTTCTGGCAGTCAAACACAGAGGTGAACTCCACAAAGATCTGTGGGGAAAACAAAGGCAGGTTTGTGAACAAGGCTCACACCCAGCGGCCAGCCAGCATCCACCCAAGCCCAGAACTGAACGCAGGAAGGGTCAGGGAGGAAGGGGCTTTGCCACAGGAGTCAGAAAGCGCCCCTCAGTGGAGGTTTGGTGGAATTCACCCAAACATCCTGCAAGATCAAAAAACAAGACCACAGACACCATAGGCATGAAGAATCAGCAGAGCCACAGAGAGCAGGCAGGAGAGGCAAGCTCACCACCCCGACCCAGGGGTCCCTCGTGCTGAGTGTCCACTCCACACCAGCCATCATGGTGGGCGCTCCCAAAACCATCCCAACAGCCATGTTCTCCCAACAATAAATGAAGTAAGGGATGGTCAGAAATTAGGATTAGAAAAAAAACAAGTATTTTTGAGACAGAAACATTTGAACATGGAACAGGCACTAACAAAAAACTTAATTTTGCTAATGTAATCATGTTATTGTGGTTTTGTTAAAAAACAATTTTTTAAGGTTATCTGGTTAGAGCAGTGGTTGTTAAGGGCGGGGGGGGGGGGTGTCCCCAGGGAACACTGAGCAATGTCTAGAGATGCTTTTGGTTTTCTCAAAGCAGGAAGTAGTGCTCCTGCCTCTGATGGGTAGAGACTGGGGATGATGCCTCTCAACATCCTACAACATACAGCATAGACCCCCCCCCCCCCCCCCCCAGAGAAGTTATATGACCCAAGGCTGAGAATTTAGAGAAATATACTTAAGGATCTCAGGAGAAATATATCTGATATTCTTTATCCAGCAAAGAAAAAAAAAGGAGGCGGGAGAAATTAGCTGAATATAAAAAGAATGACAAAATATTGGTAACTTGAAGCCAGGTAAAGGAACACCAAAATATTACTACATATACTATGATAAAAATATATTACTATCACAGTCTCTGCTTTTAAATATATTTACAAAGACAAGTAACAAAAAAACGTAATAAATAAGACGAAAAAAATTTTTTTTTTCCCTGAGACAGAGTCTTGCTGTGTCGCCCAGGCTAGAGTGCAGTGGCACAATCTCAACTCACTGCAACCTCCGCCTCCTGGGTTCAAGTAATTCTCCTGCCTCAGACTCCCAAGTAGCTAAGATTACAGGAATGCACCACCACGCCCGGCTAATTTTTGTACTTTTAATACAGACAGGGTTTCACCACATTGGCCAGGCTGGTCTTGAACTCCTGACCTCATGATCTACCAGCCTTGGCCTCCCAAAGTGTTGGGATTACAGGCATGCGCCACCACGCCTGGCAGATGCAATAAATTTAATATGCGAAACAGGTCAGCTGATCCCAAAGGCCAGGGTCTCCCCATTCCTCCTTGTTCCCACAAATGTTTCCTCAGCTTCTGCTTGAGCCAAGCTCCATCCCAGCACCAGAGGGCAGCCCTGAGCAGCCCTGACATACCAGCTCAAGGGACAGGGACTCTGGAGGGCAGTGGGCAGGAGATGCTGTTGGCCTTCCACATGCTCCTCTAAGATGCCCCTTCCACCTCTCCAGCTGCCCTCCCCCAACTCTGTTCTCCCTGGGCAAAGCACTCCCACATCCCAAGCCAGACCTGCGTCCATCAGCCCTCACACTGGGAACACAGACCTGTCAGCTAACTGTTGCTGGACGTCTCTACGAGGTGTCTCAGTAATCGCAAAGCCAGCTAGCCCCACACCTGCTCACCCCTACAACCTGCATCACCCCTGCGTCTCACCTGCCAACCCCACCATCAAAGCTGCCACTGAGCATCTCATAGGCCTTCTCCCTCCCCTCCCAGCAAACCCACACCAATCACCAAAGTCTGCACACTTCCCAGGCTCAAGTCTCTCAGATCTATCAACCTCTCTTCATCCCCTGCTACTACTTTAAATCAGGTCACCATCTTTCACCCAGATTATCCCAAGAGACCTCCCCACCATTCCTTTTCTCAACAGCAGCCAAAATCACCTCAAAAATGCAACCAAGGCCCTGTTTTCTCCTTTAAAAACCCACCACTCCAGGGAGAAACCCAGCCTCTTCCACAACACATGAAGGCCCTCCCCAGTCTGACCCTGCAGAGCCAGCCTTGGCCCTGACACCCCTGGCTCCTGGGCCACTTCAGTAGCACCGACCCTCCAGCTCCCGGCACGCCCTCCTGCTCATCCACAACCTGCCCTGCGAGGAAGTGCCTGCTGTATCTCTGCACCGCCAACCTCACTACGTGGGGCCATTTCCATCTGCCAGGCGTGACTGCACTGGAGGCCTCTCCGTAGCTTCCCTCCCAGTTAGCTCAAAATAACTGGCCATTCTAAGACCCACGCGGCCCTCCAAGGCCTGCCGCTCAGCCCCGGCCCCACCACCTCCCTCCCTCACCTGCTCACTGCCAGCTCTTGACCTTGACCCCCCTGAATGAACACCACGCCCAGGAATGCTGCAACTCAACACAACATGGGTGCCCTCTAACAGCTGCACCCCCAGGGCTTCAGCGGCACAGGATGGAAGGGACCTCTATTCACTACTGAAGTCTGAGCCTGGTCCAATGGGAATTCCATACACACGTCCTCACCACCGCCTCAAGAGGCAGACGAGGTGAGATGATGACACCTGTCACGGTGCTGGAGGTAACAGAACTTGGTGGGCTCTGAAATCAGACTGGAAAAACCTGAAACCTGCCTGTGTAGCCGCCCCCACTGTGCCTGTCTTCTCCCATGATGGGGCTCAGGGTGAGCACAGACACAGCTTCAGCAGGGTGCCTGGCACACAGGAGACACCAGCAGGTGTCCCGGGACGGTTCCCAGCACTCTTCCCCCGCTCCAGAGACCAGGCAAAACCATTTCCACAAGCAAGGCCACATGAGGAGGAGGAGCAGAGTGCAGCTCCTAACAAATGCAGAGGTGCGTCTCCCAACTACTGACCCTTCTGCAGGCCCTGGGCCCCCACAGGGCCACACACCCCTCTGGGTCACCAACATTTCCCATGGCCAGGTCTGAGGGCGGCACACAGTGATGGCACCTATGCTTGTGAAGCAAAGGGAGAGCCAGACAGGGAGAGCAGGGGAGAGGAAGAGGAACGGGGAAGAGAGAACAAGAAGAAGGCCGGCGCAGGGAGAGGGTGAGGAAGTGGAGCTCGGGCCCAGGGCATCCTGACCTTTCCGCAGCCAGGCACCTCGACGCCGTCCACGGGCCGGGGGATCTCGATGGACTTGACGAGCCCATACTTGCTGCACTCATCACGCACGTCCTCCACGATCTCCTCATACTCCTCGTCGTCCAGCAGCTCCTCGGGCAGCACCATGTTCATGAGGCACAGGACCTCAGTCGGGTGGCCGCCCATCTGCACCTGGGAGCTCATCAGCCCCGGCACTTGCAGGGTCACAGGCGTCTGATTGATGGTGCTCTGTGGAGCCAGGGGACGAAGGGGTGTCATGGGGGCCCAGACCCAGTCTCCCTCTGCTCAAGCCTGTGCCCCTCGGATGCCTACCCTCGGGAAAGGCCAGCTCTCCACTTCAACGCCTAAAGCCCCACTCCCCAACACTGCACTCAATGACCCCCAAATGCCTTCCCATAAGGGAAGAGATCAAGAACTGCTGGGGGGAGAGATCAGGAACACCTGTCCCTAGCCAGCCCCTCCCAAACCCAGGGTCCCTCGAGCCAATGGAAGATGACGTGCCGGGGGGGCTCACCAGCGTGGCATTCTTGGCTCCCCACACTCGCCCTCTGGACGAGCAGCTTCTTATCCCCTAGCTGCATGCCGTTCAGCCCCGCAATGGCCTGCATTTGGAGGATGAGGGGTGGAGGGGTGCGGGGGAGAGGCGGGGTCAGGGACCAGGAGCCCAACACCTACCCCCCAAGTCGGGGCATTGGTGGGGGAAGAGGGGAAGGCAAAGGGGATGAAGAGCCTGGAAAAAGTCAACACCATGGGACAGGGACCAGCCCACACGCAGGGCACTGCCTCAGGTTGGCCGCCTCCCGCCCCGTCCCCTGAGGAGGGGGAGACCACGGCTTGGCAACAGCACAGGGCAGGGAAGGACAGACGCGGCAGTGGCCAGGGGACTGGGGACTCACCTGATCCGTGACGTTGATGTCCACGTACTCACAGAAGGCGTAGCCCTTGGAGAGCCCCGTGGCACTGTCCTTGACCAGGTTGAAGGCCTTGAGGGGCCCGAAGGATGTCAGCAGCTCTTTGACCTACAGTGGCCGAGAGTCCATTAGGGCTGGGCTGAGGTGGGGCAGGGTGTGGGGGAAGGGACTGGAGGGGAGGCAGGGAGGTTACCTGGTCATCATTTAGGTAGTTGGGTAAGCCCCCGATGAACAGCTTGTGAGCAGAGTCAGGGACCACAGTGGACACAACCCCTGTGGGCAGAGGAGAGACAATTCCACTACCAGGTCATCTCCCAAACCTGGGACAGTCCTGAGGCGAAGAGGAGGGGCTGCACCACGTGCCCATCACCCTCCGCAGCCTGATCTGACAAGGGAGGGCCTGGCCAGTGGCATACCACAGCTCCCTGGGGAAGAAGGCACCATGTCTCCCAGATCTGCCCAGCCTCAGGGGAACCTCAAACTAGAACATTCCCCAGAACACCCCGAGGGCACAAAGACCCAAGTTCACATCCACCTCTGCCACCTGCTGCTGTGGAACGCTGGCAGGTCACCTGGGCTTGGGACCCGCTGGTGAGTCCCAACACACTCCACCCCTTCACTGACAGCCACCCAGGCAAGGCTCCCATTAACGCTGGGTCCCCGCTTCACGCCCTATCAGAACAGCAGGTGCCACTGCAGGGGCAGCCTGCCCTCATAAGTGGCATGATGCGATGAGGAGCCGAGGCTGCTCAGGCAGTGTCAGGACAGCGTCCGTAGCGTAAGCTGTTCTGAGCTGTGTGGGAACTGTGGGCTGACTCCAGGCCTGACACACCACAGTGGGGCTTAGCAGCTGAATTTATCAGCCCACGATCCTGCCCTCTCCACTGAACTCTGGACTCAAAGACAGGAATCTGCTGATGGGATACTTCAACCGGACACCCCACAGGCTCATGTATCTTGGTGCTGAGCTGTCAGACGTGAGCTATGCAAGGCCCCAGTTCCCAACCAGCCTGACTCCCAAGTTCAAAGCCTAGACCATGTGGCCTCCCCTTCCTCTGCAGCCCCCACACCAAGTGTGAGCGGCCCCATGCCACCTCCATCGTGATCCTGGGAAGAAACAGGTAAGACAGTTAACGGGGGAAGAGCCTCAGAAGCTGAACCACTGTGCCCATGGGAGGAGGGGGAGGTGCCCATGGGAGGAGGGGAGGTGCCCATGGGAGGAGGGGAGGCACCCCATACACCCTCTCCCACCAATCTACTCAAGCCCCTCCAGCCCATGATGACACTGCCCCCTGCAGAACTGGAAGCACCAACCCAGCTGGCTCCAGTCACCAAAGGGGGGCCACAGAGACCCGGGGGAAACCTAGCTCCTCTGCCACAGGGACGAGCGGCAGCAGCCCGGGAGCAGGACACGCACCCAGCACTCACCCACGAGCCAGGCATCTCCTACTGCAGTGCTGTAGATACAGCACACACGGCAAAAACTGAGGCGCTCAGAGAAGCCACAGAGGCAGGAAAAAGGCAGCCTCCAGAGCCCGCCCTTGGCTGTGACTCTCCACAGGCAGCAGGACAGGCTGCAGGCTCTGCCTGGGTCCAAGGAAGAAGAGGCCTCACTGGAGCTGGGCCCCAAACCCTGACTCTACACGTCTCACTGGAGCAACACGGGGCCAAGGGTACAAGAGCTGGGCTCGCCAGGTTCATGGCTCCTTGGGCTCCAGTCATATTTGTACCACATGAGGCTCCAAGGGCCTCAGTGTCTTCATCTGCAGAATGGGAAAGACCCTGACACTCATCGTACAAGCCTCGTGCATGAGGATAGCCTGGGCCAAGTGTTGATTTAATAGAGGAACTGAGAACAGGCACAGCAGTCCCTGCAGCCTGGGCATTTGCTAAACTCAATGCCCACAACAGGGCAGGCCGGCCACTGTTCCCTGACAACTTCAAAGGAATCTTCTCAGGAAACTCGAGTTCCTCCACTCATCACTGAGGAGGATAAGCCCCACTTGACAGGTGGGGAAACAGACCCCATGCCTCTGCAACGGCTGCCATCTATAAAGCATCACGTCTGAAGCAGAGGCGGTATGGGGAAGACCCAGCAGGGATCCCCCACTGTCCCAAAGCTCTTTCCTCATCTGTAAGATGGAGAAATACCCGCTCCCATGGTGACCAGGCCAGCTTGGCCCGGGGTGCCTCAGAGGAGCTCAGCAGCCACTGCTATCTCTGGGCCGCCCTCAGCCCAGCCCCTGTCAGAGCACCCCATGGCCCTCAGAAGAGTCAAGCCCCTCAGCCTGGTAACAGAAGCAACCTTAGATCCGTAACCCACCGTTCCTATTCCCCAAGGCCCACATGTTCCTACCAGGAACAAGGCACTGCAGAGAGGCCAGCTGTGCGGTAATCCATCTGTATTTACAAAAAGGCTGTGGGCCAGAGCTAGCCTCTAAACTGTGCCCTGCCAATCCCTCTATCACGGAACTGCCATGAAGACTAAAAGTGATCCGTGGAGTGCACTTAGGACAGTGCCTGAAACACACAGGAAGCACCAGCAAGTGGCGGGCCACTCATGCGATCGATCTACAAAGAACAAAAAGGCAGTGGCTTTACCGGGAAGAGACATGGGGAAGATATTCTATAGCTTGATCTGGGACGCGTACCCATATGTAAAAAGTCCATAAAGATGAAAGCATGTCAATACGTACTACACAGCAGACTCTAAAACCTTAGCAGAATTTACCAAAACTCATGGTGGACAAGCACTGGGCTGGGCTCAGTGTCCCACACCTGTAATCCCAGCACTTTGGAAGGCTGAAGTGGGTGGATCACTTGAGGTCAGGAGTTCAAGTCCAGCCCAACCAACACGGTGAAACTCTATCTCTACTAAAAATACAAAAATTAGCCGGGCATGGTGGCAGGTGTCTATAATCCCAGCTGCTTGGGAGACTGAGGCAGGAGGATTGCTTGAACCCCGGAGGCAGAGGTTGCACTGAGCCGAGACCGCGCCGCTGCCCTCCAGCCTGGGCAACAGAGCTAGACTCCATCTCAAAAAACAAAACAGAAAGAAAGAAGCAAAGCACTGGAGGCAGGTGAGGGACCCAGCCCGAGTCCTGCTGGACAGATGTGCTTCACCCCCCGCTGAAGAGCTGGCTCGGTTCCTGAAGGGCGCCTCCAGCGGTGGGTGCTGGCCAGCAGAACCCCACCTCCTCCATGTCCCAGGTCTGAGACACAGCCGTACCCCAACAGGGTGCCAGACAAGCCTCAATTCTCACTCACATCCCATTCATCAACTGCAAGGGTCAGCAGTCTTAGCCTCTGGGCTGACAGGGCCCACTGCCTGGTTGTGTACCTCCTGCACGTTCTCTAAAGGGAGCCCATCCCATGGCCTGGGAAAAGCACAGGAAATCTCAATCTCGGCAGCCACGTGTGTTAAGGTGTGCCGGCACACAGCCAGTCCCATGCACGCGGACACCCTCCGGCTGCTTCACACACAGTGAAACGGTCTGCCCACCCGTGGTTTGCTGTATTACCTACCAATTAGAGATAATATTAAACACAGCTATGAGGAATCGCCCGAACACAAGATGCCAGGCAAATGCCGGGAGACAAAAAAATGAGTGAATATCCAGGTGCCAGAACCCATAGCAGGAGCTCTGCTGACAACTGCCGACGCACACCAGCCCCGAGGTGCACAGACTGAGCCCTCCGAGGTCCCACAGCCGCAGACCAGGAACAGGTCCAGATCACAAGCCCCTCACTTCCCCAGCACCTTTGGTCTGTCCTGGTTCTGCCACGTACAAGCTGTGTGTCCTCAAGCAGGTCACAGCTCACTGTCCTGGCCCCAGACACCTCCTCTATTAGCAGAGAGCACCCCACTCACAGAGACATGGAGGAAGCAGGGAAAAGACACCTGTGTTCTCCAGTACTTACGTGACTCCCTACGCCACTCCAGCTGGGCTGAAGGGAAGGATGGGCCAGGGGGAATAGGGTCGGGGGAGATGGGGGCCCTTAAAGTATCCCCTACTCACCAGGCACATAGACGGAGGGATTTTCTGACATGCCAGGAAGCGGCTGGTAATCATGAGGCCTGCGGGATCTTTAGCGACTGGCCCTGGAAGATGATGCCATCAAAGGCCATGGCCTGGGTAGTCTCGTCCACTGAGCGGAACTGAAAGAAAGAGAAAGCAGTGGTGAGGAACGAGGGTAAGGGACTAGTACAGCCCCACTTACTCCAGGATCAGGATTTCTTCTTTCCTTTCACTCATGTGAACAAATGCAACATGCCAGGCCCTGGGCCAGGCACTGGGAGGACAACAGACATGCACGCCCCCGATGCCAGGAGTTCACACTCCACAATTGAAGACACCAGGCACCCAATACACACAAAGGCAAACACACAATTGCAGGCTGTGATGATGAGGGGAGGGGCAAAGTGCTGAAAGAGGGTGTTATGGGGAGGTTTAGCCGAATGGGGCTATGACAGCACCGGAGTCGTTCTGGTGACGAGACGTGTTAGCCAATACCCGGAGCACTGCAGCTGAAAGCGGACCTCAGTGAGGCGAGTAGAGAGCGAGAGGGAGCGCTGGGAAACCTGCAGCGGCTACCAATGCCCTCCACAGTATTCACGAGCATCAGTCCACCAAGAGTGGCCCATCAAAAACCAAGGCCCTTTTTCAGACACTTGAGAAACACTGACATGCAACCCTAGTTAGTAACATCAGTTAACTGGGGTAAAGAATGCCAGCCAAGTGGGCAGGAGCATGGTACGTTCTGGGAAGGTCAGTGTGGCCAGACAACAGAGGGCTGGGCCGGAATGGTCTGGAAAAGGCCGAAGAGGTCTGCAGAGGCCAAACAGGCCTCTCAGGTCGCACAGAAAACAAAGGGGAGGCAGACAGTAGGATTGGATCTGCAGCGCTATTACAGGGCTCACCTTGGCAACCAGGTAGAGAATGGACTGCAGAGGGCCCGGGGGAAACAGCGCAAGGTAGCTTGACACACCTCAGGCCTGAGGGACGGGGCCCTCCAATCACACGCATTGCCTTGACCCCACTCACTCCCCCTGCTCACCTCCAAAAAGGCAAAATTCTTGTCCTGGTTAATCTGCACAGCCAAGACCGGGTTGCCAGGGGCCTGGGTCAGCCCCCCCCAGGCGCATCTGGGCGTTGAAGAAATCCATCATGGCCTCCTGCAGAGGGAATAGGAGACAGGGGGGGGGGCGGGGGGAAGGGAGGTGGAGAGAGGAGGGGAAGGGTGAGAGAGGGAGACACAGAGGGGTTTGGGGGGCAAGGGGAGAGGGATGAGGGGGAGGGGAGGAGTGGGGGAAGGAACGGTGGAACATGGGTGGGGGTGTAGAAGTCAATAGTAGGAAGAGAAGCAAGAGAGAAAATGGGGAGGAAGCAGGAGCAAGAGACGGCCAAGGGCAGGCGATGGACAGGTGTTGGGGCAGAGCCATAGGGGCCCCAAAAACCAGGGGGAAGGAGAAGATCATTCAAGAAAAGGCAGAGGGGAATGATGACAACGCAAAATGAAGAAAAACATGAAACAGGAGATGGAGAGACAGCACACAGGAAGGGACACCCAGCAGAGACAGACAGAAACGTGGCAGGAAAGTAGAAAGGAAGCAGCAGGCAGGGGCAGAGACGAGCAAAAGATAGAAAGGAAGAGCATGACAGAGAGGAGCAAGGAGGAGGTCGAGAGTGCAGGGGCAGGAGAGGAGGAGTGTAGGAAGGAGGGGCGGGGACGGGAGGGGGAGGAGAAAAGAGTGATGTGGAGGAATCTGGCCCTGGAGTCCGGGGGCTGGTTTATCAAATGTAGCAAAGTGCAGGTTGAGAAAGTCAGAATGGACCTTACTTGCCTTCAACGACGGTAGCAAACTTTTTGTTGCTACGAGGGATCTCAGCCCCACAATATTTCACTTTAAAGAGAAATGGAAACAACTCTTTGATCTCGGGATTCTCAGGGGGCGCCACAGGAAGGGGTGGGGGGAGAGGGACAGGGGAAAAGGAGTGGTGGGGAAGGGGGGAGGTCGGGGGCGATCAAAAATAAAAGAACAGCGACCATGGGAGGGACATGGGGAGAGGATGGGGGACAGGCGGCAGAGAACGAGAGGCGTGTCAGAAAAAACTGAGGGGCAGCGTGCGTCTGTTTGTGTGTGTGTGTGTGTGTGTGTGTGTGTGTGTCCAAGTCTCCTTCTCTCTCTCCGACACGTAGGTACAACACATGGGTACATTATGTGTGTGCTTGATCCCTGGGTTGCTGGAGGAGGTTGGGGGGGGGAGGGGGAGACGGGAGAGGGGAAGAGGAGGGAGGGAGGGCCACCCCCAGCCCGGGCCCCTGGCTGGCTCAACTCCATCCGTCCGTCTGGGAGGGGGCCGGGGGGGTCTTGCAGGAGCAGAGTCTGACCCGTGCAGGTTGGGGGAGAGGGAATGGAGGAAAGGGGAGGACTGGGAAGGGAGCAAGGGAGGGGGTAGGGGCAGGGAGAGGGCAGTACCTCAGTAATGCCGAAGGGGATGTTGCCGACGTAGAGGCGCCGGGCCTGTCTGGTCATCTGGCTCCCGACCACGGGCACCGGCGTTGGGGTCACAGCCAGACCGTCAGGGGTCATGGTGGGGAGAAGAGCAGTGGCTGGATCTGCCCCCGCGGCTTTAAAGGGGGTAAAAACAGGATAAGCCCCATCAGGGTAACGTTAGTGACCACCCACCACACACTAGGAGTTCCCCCCCTCCTCAGCAGAAAGCTCTTACAGGCTCTCAGCCTCCAGAACCCTCTCCCCCACCCTTGGGGCGCCTAGTCAGTAACTGCTGCTCATGCAAAGCCTCATTTCCCAATGGCATCCAGATGGAGGCCTCATTCTCGTCAACCACCGGTGTCTCTGGTCATCTCCTCCTCTAGGGAGGCTTCAACAGGGCACAGGCCAGAAACCCCAGGGGTGTGCAGCCCTCCACCTGTTTCCTGGACCCCTCCACGCACACACACAGGGGTGACTATGCAGAGAATCCCACCCCGCACCCCCACCTCTGGGAGCAGCCCGGCCTCGGGCCTACCTTGCATGGCCTTGTACTGCATCGGGGTGATGTGTTCGAAGCCCGGCGGTGGCACGTCCCAGTATTTACGGACCTTCTTCTTCTTCTCATGGCGGGGGGAACGACTGGGGGGAGGTGGGAGGGGAGAGCGGGGGCAGGGCAACCTCAGTCTGACCAACAGTGGGCCTTTGAGCCCCCTCCCAGGTACCGTTCCACCCTCCCCCCCAACCATGTAAGCTCCACTCTCTCCAGGGAAGGAGAGGATGTGGGACAGGGCCTCGGGAAGGGGTGCTGGTTTCAAGGCAAGTGGACTCTTCCCAGTGCTCGGGCCAGGGCTGGAAGTGGACAGGGCAGGGCAGGCGGGCGTGAGGAAGGTGAAGGGAGTGGACATTAGGGTGGAAGGGGCAGGAAGAGAAGCTCACATCAATCCACCGTGCTCCTCTTTAGCGCCTCTGGTCAAAGGTTTGCTGGGGGGGTGGGAGGGGAAAGGTATGGGGGAGGGGTGACTGGGGACCCTCGTCTTCCCCCACATGCCACACCCCCCCCAAGGGCACTGAGCCCCAGGGTGGGAGCAGGGCCGAGGTGAACAAGCGGGCAAGCAGGCCCCCCTCAGCCCTGCCATTTCCCCCCCAAACACTCCCACCCCCCAGGAAAGAGGAAGTGAGGAAAGGAGAAATGAGACAGGGGCCAGGGGCCAGGAAGGACCAGTCTCTAGCTGGAGAAATGGCTGGGAGAAGGCAGGAGAACTCCACCTATCCTGCCCTTCCTCCCCTAAGGGGCGGAGAACAGAGACGGGAGCCTAGAGAGAAAAGAGGTCGTGGAAACCAACACCCCCTGGGCCAGAAAGTAAGCCCAGGCTGTGTGTGGACACTGCCTCACTCCCAAGAGCTCCTTTCTCCAAGGAGGCAGGGAAGAAAGAAACTGGAGGCAAAGACCAACCCCCCTCGAAGAGAGTCCCACAGAGAGCCACAGAGAGTTGAAAAGAAGAAACAGGCCCTCAGAGTCAGAGACAGAGAACAGCCTCTTGTAAAGGAAAACACAGAATCAATTCCACGGCTCCAGATAAAGAATCTATTGCCCCCATCAACCCACCAGCAAGCACCAAAAGAGGCAATGAAAGAAACCCCAGAAACGGGGTAAAAATTGGAATTCAAGGCCGACCAAGCGGTAGACCCCTCCCCCAGATCCATATAAAGAAAGAATGAGCCACACAAGGCCTGGGCCCAGATACAGAATCGCACAGGCCAGCCCTGGCCAACACCCACCCCCACCCGACTCCCAGGCCGGCCCAGCCCGGGATCCCTCAGCCCTAGTACCTTCGCCGCCGCCTGTCCCGGGAGGCGCTCCGCTGGTCCCGGTTGCGCCGGTCTCGGCTCCGGCTGCGGCGTTTGCGGTCCCGGCTTCGAGAGCGGCTGTGGCTGCGCTTCCTGTGCCGATTCTCCTTGTCCCGCTCTGGGCAAGGGTGAGAGGAAGGAGATGCGATGAGTGGAATAAGGATTCGGACCCAGCCCACCCTGCGCGCTGGTGGCTATGTCCCAAGCCCCAGGGAGGCCACCCCCAAAGGGAAGGGATTCGATAGAGGAAGGGAATTAGGGACTTAACAGGCCTCCTAGGTCCACAAGCGAGTCCAGGGACCCTGAGGGGACCAGGGGGACGGGGCCTGGAAATGCCCCTGGGGTGTAAGATACCTGAGGATGCTCAGGAGGAGCTGGGGGAGCCAGAGAAGACAGAGGAGGCTGGCTCCTGGTCCCCCTCGAGGGCTGAGGGGCCTGACCCCAGGGTCGTCCCTGAGAGGGGCAGGGCTAGAGGCTGGGGAATCAAGAGACCCAATGATGTTTTCCTGAAGGGACGCAGTGACCCCTCAGGAAAGACCTCTACAACCAGCTGGCACCCACAGCCCCATCATCAGGCCTAGGCGTCAGGTGCCAGGCAGGATCTGATATCCCCCAGGAAGCAGGGGAAACTCAACCCATTCCTTCCCAACCCGGTGAATAATGCAGAAGCAAGCATCCTTCCCCCGGGGGAAGGGGAAGGGCCTTAAAGTAACCGCAGATGAAGGGGACAGATGCCCTCCTCTGCTTCAGCAGGTCAGGGAAGGAGCTTGTCCTCCCCAGACTTGAACCCCAAAGCACCTGATTCTCCCTGCCTCACTCCCTTCAAAGTCAAGTACTGAGAGGTTGTAGAGTAGGGGTGTGAGTAGGGCTGTGTATCTCTGCCAGCCTCCAGACGTCCTATTTTCCTTCAAGGTGGCGACTAGAAACAGCCTCGCTGGCAAAACCACAGAAACCTCTGCTCCCACGAGACCCTTCAACTCCTGAAGAAGGAAGACCAGCCCTTCGAGATGGAGCATAAACCACAAGCTGGGGGTCTTCATGAGCACCACCTACAGTTTCCTTAATTCAAAGACACCCAGATTTCTCAACTATCCATGAAACACACACACACACACAAGATGCACGTGTTAAAGTGCTCATACACGTTAACAAGCATCACCTAGAGTGCTGATCCCTGGGGCAAGAGGGGGAAAGGGCACCGAGGGAAGGATGTTAAACTTCAGCCTCACCTATAGTGTTTTGTCTTAGGTTTTTCTGATGCAAGATGAATGTTTGGAAAAGCATCACAATTCCAAAACCACCAACACTCAGAAAAATACGCACCCAGAGGGGGAAAAAAAACCAGTAACAAATATTGTGATGCTTCCTACAACCGGAATCTGTATTAAACAGTTCTGTTTGTATTTAATCCTCACTACTGCTTCAGAAAAACACTGCTGGGGGCTGACATAACGGATGAGGAAACTGAGGTACAGAAAGACCACAACTTGCCCAAGGCCAGACAGCTAGGACATGGTGAAGCCGGAATTTAAACCCTGTAAAGCCAACGAGTTAAGCATGAGGCCATGCTCCTGAATTCGGATCAGGCAGGACACTCTGGCTAGAACCACTAAAGACAATGTAATTGTCGTCTTGAAGGCCAAAAACCCCAAAATCAAAGACAGAAACTGGGGGGGAACAATCAGCAGGACAGACTAGCAGTGTAGAGCAGCGGGGTAAGCACAAAGGCATGGCACTGGGCACAGCGCTGGCTCCACGCTTGAAAGATAGACAGGCTGTGAGCTCCAGGAGCCCTTCCTTCTGCTAAGGCTCTGAAACAGGCAAGCAGGCAGAAAGGAACAAACGCAGAGAAAGCAGTGACGCCTGCTGGGTGCCTGGGACATAGACAAGGAAATTCCCTGTAGACACAGGGAGCAGAGGAAGGGGCGGAAGCAGAAGTGGGCAGGTACAGAAGCTGGCCTGTCCTCCGCAGAGACAAAGACCCACAGGCAGAGTGATACGTGCGTGGGCAGAGCTTCCCCTGTGGCAAGAACCCTCTCCCACACACAGATGCTGGACAGGTAAAAACAGAAAGGGGAGCTTCGTTTCCTGAAAACATTGTATTGTGGTCATCTTATGGGAGCAGCTCCGCCAACCCAGGAACCACGCCAGGTCCAGGCCCTGGCCTACCAGCATCAGAGGAGAAACCCCAGGAGAACCAGTACGGTGCCATCTAAGGGCCTCAAAGAACGGACCAATAAGCTCCACTTGGTGGTCCAGCATAGTGGAACTTGGCTTTGCAGCCAGCCAGAGCTCAGAATCAGTACCTGTTTTTCTACTTACCAACAACATAAAACCATGCAAAAGCAACTTAAGCCTTTAAGATTTGGGTTTCTCTCTTTAAACGAGGGGGTCACATCTACTCCACCCAGGTGTTGTGTGGCAGAATGACATGTGGAAAGCACCTTTTCCTGCCCTTGCCCAACTCTGAAACCGTCTCTATGTGAGTGGAAGACTCTCCTCTCTACGCATGCAATTTTACAATTGCCAAGTATTGCTTTCTGGACACCTGGTGTAAGCCAAGCCACATGCCACACACTTTACATGTTATCCCATTTAATCTCAGCTCTGCCTCTGACCAGCTGAGACCTGAGAAAGCTTTTAACTTTTCTGAGCCCTCAGTTTCCTCCCCCAGTAGAAGTGGAAATCATTTTGGCCTTACAGGGAGAGTTGTTACAAGGATCCACTTAGTACAATCATGCTAAGAGTTTAGGAAAGAGCCTGGCACACAGCGCTCAGTTTAACTACATCTATCATTACTATAATCCTTTTAATAATCGCAAAGCCCAGTGACAAGAGAGCAACAATAATCAGTCTACAAATGGGGAAAAAAAAAAAGAAGACACAAACATATTAGAAGTAGCTACTCAACAATGAGGCAGATATCTAAACCCCTAGTGTGTTCAACTCCAACGCCGATGCTCTTGAGCAGTCCATCACCAAAGACAGAGTCAGACACTCGGTAAACGTTATTTCTTCCCCAGGGCACTGTTTCCTAATCCAGCCCCTATCCAACTCTAGCCCGGGTTCAAAGGAAAATTCCTCAGCCCTCATTTCGTCCTCTGAACCAGCTAGGAACACGGGCAGTTGAAGCCTCACAAGAAAACAAGTCCCTAACCTTTCTTGGTCCTCTATTTCTTCACTCCAACTGAAACGTGGAAGATTTTTAAAACGTCAAAAACTCTCCCACTTCGAATATTCTCGGAATCCCTAAGATCAGCAGGGCCCCACGCTTTGTTCTAACCCATCACAATTCTGGATACCCTGAAAGAAACCTGCCTCCCACCAACCTCCATTTCCTTATCTCTATATTGGGATCTGAGACTGAGTATAGGTGCCCTGACTTTGGGATTGTACATAATTTGGGGTTTATCTCAAACTCTCCACATCGCGACTCCCGGGACCGCTAAAAGCCCCGCGTATGCAGCATGCATGCGTGTCGACACTCAAAGAACGCAGACACTTCTCTTTTACAAGGGAATACGAGTGAACATGCGGCCAACACGTTAATATGAGGCACCCCACGACCAGCAGCTGGGGCAGAAACACCCTGGCCGGAGAGATCACAGCAAATCAACAAAAAGGAAAAAGGGTACGAGAGAGGCCCGTGGCCTCTAAGCGTCCCCCGAAATGGCTCTGTCCTCATCCACGTGAAGGAGGGAAAGGGGGGGCCCCCCCCCCAGTTCTCACAACCGCCATTTTGGAAACAAAGGGGGCGTGGAGACGCGGCCGCGGGCCAGACCGGAAGCGGAAGTGCCAAGGCAGCGGGAGAAAAGAAGGGATTACGGGGCCTAATATAATCTCTTTTTGAGAGAAAATAAAAAGATTTTAAAAAACAAAAGTTCACGTCGAGGCATCTGGCGCGCTCCCGCCGCGTTCCCCGCGCCACCTCCGCCAAGACCACGTGGGGCGCGGGGACAGCCGCCGCACGCATGCGTCACGGGCCCGCGCCCCGCCGCCCCCCTTCCCCTCACGGTGCGCGCGGCAGAACGCCGGGGACGTCACGTGAGCGAGGCGCGCGCCACGGAACCGGGGTGGGGGGGCGCCGCGCACCCGTGAGAGATAGGGAGAAGATAGGGAGAAAATGGCGGGGGACAAACAGCGACGCGAAGAGCCGCCCACATCTCCGCCCCGCGACCCCGGCGCCCTCACCTTGTTTATTCTCGTTGAGCTGCCGCTCGAACTCGTCGAAGTCGGACATGCTGAGGTGGCCGCGTAGGGCCCTGTGCAGCTCTCGCCTTGCCTTGCCGCCCGCTCCGGCCGCTTCGGCTACTTCCGCCGCTGGCCTCGGCTACTTCCGGCCGCCGCCGGCGCTTCGCCACCTCCTACCTAATCAAGCCTCCGGCAGCCCGCCCCGCCCTGCCCGGGCTCCGCCCCCTCGCCCGCCCGCCCGCCCGCCCACGAGTTTGCCCCTCCCCCGAGCCTGGCTCCGAAACGTGTCGGCTATTTTCGGACACTGGACGAAGGAGTGGCAGGCGGCAGCTTCGGCTGCTTCCGAAAATACCCCGAAGCTAGGGTTTCGCCGACTTCCCAGGTTTCCGTTACTTTTCGGAGATTAGCTCCTCAACGTTCGGAGGTTTCCGTGTGTCCTCGTGTTCCACTGCGCCCAGCCCCCTCTGAGAGTTTGGCTTCTTTCAATAATTCAATCCGTCTCAGTCTTTGGCTTCTTCCACGGACTTGCTCCGCTCCTCTCTGTCCAGCAATCGGCCACTTCCGAGAATCCTAACGGTCCGGGCCTTCGGCTCTTTCCGGAGCTCGCCCTCGGGATTAATCCCCTCCTGGGATTAAGCTCGATTCCAAGTTTCGGCTCTTCCCGGGGATGCCACTCGCTCACTCCTCCAGTCAGAAAACTTCGGCTCCTTCCGCCACGGCTTCGTGAAGGCCTCACTCTCGGGGGGACAGCTTCGGCTTTTTCCGTTAGTGCCTCGGCTCCTTCCGGCTTCGGGAACGGAAAAGGGAGGGAGGACAGAGGCGAGGTGGGTCAGGGGAAGAGATACAGAGGAGGGGGCGAAGTCCGGGTTCTCGGCACTTGGCTCTCCGAGTGGGGGAAAGTGAAAGAAAAAAGAGCTGGCCTCGCGGAGGGCCTGAGAAGCTTGCGCGAGACAAAAGCAGCCAGAGGAGTAAAGGGTGCGCGCGACCGCTGCGGAGGTTGCCAGCGCGGCTTTTTGCGCCTGCGCAGGATGGAGGCGGGTGGGGGGGGGGGGGGGGAGAGACTTCTGCGCCTGCGTGAGTCGCTCTGTGGCGCGCTCTCCCACTGCTCGGGTGCAGGGGGTTGCGGGGAACAGGTTCCAGAGTACCCATTGCGCGTGTGCGAGATTTTCCTTTCCTAGCGTGAAAGTGCTTAATCCCCAACCGTTAAATCCGGCCGCCCTCTTGGTTGTCTTGGCAACCGCATCAACGCGCTCCGGGCCCCCCCCCCTCCGCGCAGGCGCAAGAGACCGATGATGGCGCATTACTTCCTGAAGATGGATAATCTCGCATTAGTGCCCCCTGGCGGCCCGACGGAAGTATCCTCCAGACTTTGCCTGGCCCCCAGGTGGCCTCCCGTGCTAGAGGTCATCGAGTTCCGCCGCGATGTAGTCCGGGTAGTTCAGCGGATAGTATCCATGCTGCGCGCGCGCGCGCGTGTGTGTGTGTCAGACGGCATTTCGCTCTTGTCGCCCAGGCTGGAGTGCAATGGCGCGATCTGGGCGCAACGCAACCTCCGCCTCCCGGGTTCAAGCGATTCTTGTGCCTCAGCCTCCTGAGTAGCTGGGATTACAGACTCGCGCCACCACACCCGGCTAATTTTTTATTTTTAGTAGAGACGGGGTTTTTCCATGTTGGTCAGGCTGGTCTTGAACTCCCGACCTCGGGTGATCCGCTCGCCTCGACCTCCCAAAGTACTAGGATTGCAGGCGTGAGCCGCCATGCCCGGCTGTGTCCACGCTTCTTTTCCTGAGTTCTGTCTCCAAGTTTTCTGGGGCACAGCTGCTTCTCTCCAACTCTGCCTCCAGGGGGCTAACTACACCCTGTCCTCCCCGGCCTCCTGCCTGACCGCCCACCACGCCGGAAGCCCCCGCAACCCTGTCACTGTCTTCAGGGCGACGGCCGTCCCCTCCCAGACACGTCTCCCTCCTAGGAAGAGGCTGGGGCCCAGTTTATTCCAAATTTTCACGTCTTTTTTTAATTTAAATTCTCTGAATAATTCTCTGTCGCGCGGAGTTGGGAGGTCCGTCCGGGAATCGGGTGGGCAGCTCCTCCGCGGGGCAGCGGGGCAGGGAGCAGAGACGGGGTCTGTACAGTCCCCCACCCGAGAGGGGGCGGCACCCGCCTGCCTGGTTCTGCAGGAGGAAGGGACCCGGCGAGGGCAGGGCTGGGTAGCCCCAGCAGAAAGGGGTGCCGGCGTTCGGGAGGGGGAAGCGGCCGGCCCGGGGCCTTTGCGCCTGGGGGACCCGGCTAAGGGAGCCTTCAACCCAGGGAGCGAGAGGAGGGGGCAGGGGCGCGGCGGGGGAGAGGGGCAGGTCATCCACCGGGGGCTTGGGGACGGCCGGGGTCCACGGGGGGAGGGAGGCCCGGGGCGCGGAGACGCGGCGCGATCACCGCTTGAAGCGGTAGGTGATGGGCAGCAGCAGCTTGCTCTTCTTGAGCGCCTGCACCTTCTTGAGCGTCTCGTCGTCCAGGGCCAGGAAACAGGCGGCGGGAGGTACTCGAGCAGGCGCTCCTTGGAGGGATCGACTCGCCCACCTCGGCCAGCTTCTCGGGGGCCACGATGAGCAGCTCGGCGATGGGCGTGGTCAGCGCCACGGTGTTCCTGTCCACGCGGTGGTGCTCGAAGGCCCTCGACATGCTCTTGAGCTCTGGAAGGTGCCCAGGATCTTCTTGTACCGGCAGAGGACCCCATCAGCGTCCTTCACTGCGGGGGGGGAGGCGGGGGACACGGAAGTGAGGGGCAGGGGGCAAGACACGGGGCGGACACGGGAAGGGAAACGGCCATGGGAAGGAAGGATCCCCGGCGGGTAGAGGCACGGGCCGGTGCAGAACAGGAGGCCAAGGAGAGGAAGGGAAAAGTCCATCCAGAATTTGGACCAGTGGGAAGTGGGAAGAGGCAGGCCCAGGGAGGAGGCTGAGGAGAGAAAATGAGCCGAGAGACAGTTAAACCGACAGGGTCCCAGGCCCCGGGCGGCGCCCTCACCTTCTCCTCCCTGCCTCAAGTGAATTCACTTACTCAAGCCTCACACTCCCTGTGAGACAGGTCCTCCAGCAGGCCTCTTTCTCACTGATGAAGGTTAAGGAGGTGCCCAGGGCGCGCAAGGGTGGACCAAAACTTAAAGTAAACCCAGGGCAGGCCCGGTAGTGTGGCTCACGCCTGTAATCCCAACACTTTGGGAAGCCGAGGCAGGCGGATCACTTGAGGTCAGGAGTTCAAGACCACCCTGGCCAACATGGTCAAACCCCGTCTCTACTAAAAATACAAAAATTCGCCGGGCACGGTGGTGCACGTCTGTAGTCCCAGCTACTTGGGAGGCTGAAGCAGGAGAATCGCTTGAACCTGGGAGGCAGAGGTTGCAGTGAGCCAAGATCACACCACTGCACTCCAGCCTGAGCAACAAAGCGAGACTCCCTCTCAAAAAAAAAAGAAAGAAAAGTAAACTCGAGGACCACACGTGGAGGAGGGGAGAGACAGAACCTGGTGGGTCTACAGCAAGGTGTAGGGGCTTGGGAAGAAAGGAAGGCCTCTGGGAAGGTCACACAGCAATTCAGCAGCCCAAGACCTCAGCGCCCACCCCATGCACCCCACTCACCCCGCTGCCTCTCTCGGGCCTTGGGCTTTCCAAAGCGCCTCCGACTCGCACCTCCCTTCTGCTTCTGCCGCCTCTTCTCACTGGCACTGCCTTCTTCCGACGCTCCGCTGAGGGAAGAGGCTGCTGACTCGGGGTCTGAGGCCTCACCCCCAGCTCCACCCCGGCTGTCCCCCCTCAATCCGCCGCGGGCCAGGCTTCACCCGGCAGTGGTCCTCTGGGAGAGAGAGATACACACATGAGCTACCAGACCAGAAACCCCATCACAGGTCCCAGGACTGACAGAGGCTGCAGTCCCCAAAACTGGATTCCCCAACCTGGGCTGGTCCCCTAAAGAGATAGATGGACAGGGAGGACAGCAAAGACACTGGTGGCAGCTGAGTAGAGCCAGCTGGGGGCTGTGGGAGGTGGTCACAGGTGGAGCATTTTCTCGGAGGCCTGGGTTGGTCAGAGGTCTTGGGGAAGCAGCCAGAACCAAAGACCTCAGGACCCCCGTGACTATGTGTGGTTCCCATGGAGGAGGGACTTCCCAAGATTGGCTCTGGAAACCCAGGAGGCAGGCAAGGCCTTGGCTGGAGTCGCGGGGGTCAGACCCTAAGAGCAATCAGGGGGCCTGGGTCCAGGAGGCTGGGTCCCACCTCCACCCAGACATAGGGTCCTCTAGAAGGCAGGTTAGGGGAGGGGTCTGGTGCAAGCGCCCCCTCTGGGAAAGTGCTGGGGCCGCAGGGCCCAACCATCTGTGCGAAGGAGTCAGAAACCCAAGATGGAACCCACAGTGGAAGGAGACAGTGGCACGCAAGGGCAGCCAGAGGCAGTGTGCTCCAGAGCACAGGGACGTCAGATCCCCAGATTCCACAGGCCCCTTGCCCAGGCTTTTGAGGGGAAAGGCTTGAATTCACAAAGAGAGATGTGGGAGCTTTTGAGGGGTCTTCCCAGCCAGGGGAGATACCAAGGCTGAGCTGAGGGCAGGTGAGGTAGTGTGGGTTCTCCAGGACATGGACTAAGGGTCTGGCAAAGGGCCTGACCATCTGGAGAAAAGGTTGTGGCTGGGCTCCCAAATGTATGAAGCAGGGCACACAGTCCCAGTGGTCAGGAGAAGATGCTAGCTGTGAGCTGGCTGGGGCAGTGGGCTGCTTCTGGCCATGAATTAGAGCAGGGGACATGGGTGGGGGACTGCCTGGGAACCTGGGGCAGGGTCTGGGGGACAGCACATGCTGAGGTCCCCCACCCCGAAGAGCCCCACTAAGGGACTTAATTTCTTTGATGGGGGAAGGAGTGCTCATTAACCAAGGATGGGACACGGTGGGTGGGAAGACAGCCCCTGGTGTCACACGGGAGGGGACAGAAGAGGCTAGATGGCTGGACTCCTGGATCTCAGAGAAGACAAGCCTGGGAAGAGAAGCAGGGGCCCCTGAGGACACCCAGAGGACTAGGATCGGCCTCATCAGCCAAAGAGAAGAAGGAACATCCCCCTAGGAGTCAGGAAGAGAAAAGCTCTCAGGTCCCACAGTCCCTAAAAGCACCCAAGGCTGGGGAAACATGCTGGGGCACTTGAGGCTGACGGAGAAGGCAGGACCGGCCCCAGGAGATAGTTCATGGGGATGAGGCCTTGGAGGCCAATCGAGACGGAAGCTGGGCTTGAGGCCCGGAAACAAGCAGGAGACTAGCAGAGAGGGCCAACATGGCAGGTCCCACACAGCCAAACAGTGGAGCCTCAAGCCTGGGTGAGCAGGTGCCCAGGAGCAGGACAGGGAGGTGACGGGCCCAGCATGCCCCACAAACACACCTGCATCCATCCGAGCAGAAGAGATGAACTTGTCCAGCTGGCAGCGCAGGAAGTCTCTCTCTTCCTCCAGGTCCTCAATGCGCTTCTGCAGCCAGGAGTTCCTCTCCAGGGCCATGTGCAGCTGGGCCTTGACGCTGTTCATCAGGGCCAGGGTAGGGGACGTGTCCTCAGGGGGCTCTAGGGACACAGCAAGGGCGGGGCCCAGGTCACACCTTGGGACTCAGGGGCTAACTTCCCACCTGGCTCCAATCCCTCCGTGCCCCCTCAGCTCACCCTCGAAGTTTCCCCGAGAGGGGCTCAGACTGTAAAAGATCTGTGAGTCTAGGTGGGGCGCCTCGTCGAAGGGGATGGAGATCTCGAAGGCCTCATCGTCCTTCACTGGAGAGGAGAGGCCCTGGGTCACCCCAGAGAAGTCCCCAAGCCCCTCAGCCCACCCCCAACCACGGCAGCCTGGAGCCAACAGCACTGGGACCGACGGTAGGGAAGGGGACCCGGCTTCCTCACTTGTCCGCCTCCGGCTGGTCCGGTCATTCATGGCGTGGCTTCCTGCGGACCCCAGCAGCCGAGCGCCTCAGGGGCACTGGACAGAAACAGCAGCCACAAATGGAGGGACGCGGACGGACTCGAGGGTCCATCCTGGGGGAGGTGAGATGAGAGAGGAGGGAACCCTGGTCTGAGGGAGGAGGGAGCCCGGACCCCAGGACTGAGGCCAAACACGCCCAGGTTCAAACTCCTGGGCTCCCAGGGACAGGGGGCCCGGCCGCCTAGGTCCTGGGGAAGAAGTGAGCTGGGGACGTGGGCTCCTGGGTATGGAAGAAGAGGAAGCTGAAGCCCTAAATTGCTGGGTGCCCCAAGGGGTCACCTGAGCAGGGACACATGGCCTGCAGGGCAAGGACCCTGGCTCATCGCGGGCCACCTCCGGGCCTAAGGAAGAGGCAGGTGCAAGGGAAAACTGCCCCAACTTCCCAGGATAGGGGGAGGTCCCGCCCGTGCGCGCTGCCTCCCTTACCCCCCGGGACCCCACACCCCTCCCCCGCACTCGCGTGGGCGGACGAACCCTCCCCCGGTGGTGGGGGCTGGGCGCGTGCGCAGTACGGGGAAAGGTCACGCGTGGGGGATGAGCCCCCCCGCCCCCGCCCTTTGTCCCGCGGGTGGGAGGGGGAGCAGTCGTGGAAAGATCCCAGCGGGGGCAGGCACCAGGCCAGGGGTGCAAATGCGGCCCCCATCCCCCGACCGTGGATGCCCGGGGTCCGAGGGGCCGGGGGCCCCCCACGCTCACCCACTCGCGCGCGGAATCCGGCTCGGGGACCGACGGTGGCGGCGCCCATGCCCGGCGCCGGGGAGCGTCTGCAAAGTGTCACGGGGAGCCGAGGGAAGCGCCCACTCACCCGCGAACAGGCGGGGCGGCAGGTTAGCGAGTCATGGAACTGAGCGATGGAACGGACAGGGACGTGGGGACTCGCCCAGTCGGGCCAGGCCAGCGCGCCTCGTTCGAGAGTCCCTGGGTCCAGGTGAGGCCTGTCGTTTGCGGCAGAAGCAGGGGGGGTGCACTTGTGCGATGGTCCCTTACCACACTCCCCCCGCCCTCCCCGAAGCTCAGACAGGGGAACGTCACGAAATTCCCATCCAGCAGAGCTGGCGAGGCTCCGGGGGTCCCCGGGTTCGGTGGCAGTGCGTCCAGTGGGCCCAGGAGAATGCAGGAGAGTTGGAGCAAAAGAATCTACTTTTAACGATCCCTCCGAAACTAGCCAACGCGGGGACCCCCCCAGAGCCCCCGCCTCCCACAGCCAGACTCCAAGGTTCCCAGGTATATGAGGGCCAAAATGGGGGAAGTTACTTCTCCCGGAAAGTGAGGGCCAGGAACACGCCACCCCCACCCCCCATGTTGGTAATTAAGAGCTGGCTTTGGAGCAGAGCTACGTTCCAGTCCTGACTGTTCCTGCCCCTCCCCCAGCCTGTTAACTCACCTGTAAAATGGGGACATTACAAGACCTAAATTTCTTGCCAGGGTGCGGTGCTGTGACAGGCAGAAGCTCAGCCCAGCACCTGGCCATAGTCAGGGCTGAAGAGAGGGGCGCTGCTGGTATTGAGGTCAGATGATTGGGTGTGATCCCAGCCTCTGGGAGGCTCTTTCCCACTTCGGGGAGTTCGAACGGGAGATTTGTTCTTCCTCCCAAAAGAAGAGGTCGGAAGAACAAACGAGGCCTAGCACAGTGCCTGGCACAAACAGGCAAGGAAAGTGAGCTAATAAACAGATGGTTATTAAGCTTCAGGCTCAGCTCCACCTGCCTCTCCTGTTCACCGGAAGCATCTGGCCAGCTCTTATGAAAGCAAGATACAGAATCTAAATGTCTGCACCCCCTGCAAAGCTGTGACCATGATCCTCCCCTCCCCCACCTCACTTTACAGATAAACTGCAGCCTGGTCCAAAAATTCCTTGGCGAGCCACCTTCCCTAGATTGGTCTTTTCCAAAGTACAAGATCATGGGTGAATTCAAAATACGATGGAATCAGCAGTTTAAAAAAATAATTAGCCAGGCGTGGTGGCACACACCCATAATCCCAGCTACTCAGGAGGCTAAGGCAGGAGAATCGCTTTCACCCGTGAGACAGAGGTTGCAGCGAGCCAAGATGGCACCACTGCACTCCAGCCTGGGTAACAGAGCAAGACTCCATCTCAAAAAATAATAATAGTTGATGAAAAAAATCTGCACATACTAAACCTAACTATGGTAAAGAAATTTTTGTCTCGAGGCCCAGCGCCGTGGCTCACACCTGTAATTCAGCACTTTGGGAGACTGAGGCATGTGAATCACCCAAGGTCAGGAGTTCCAGGCCCATCTGGCCAACATGGTGAAACCCCATTTTTGCTAAAAGTGCAAAATTAGCTGGGCGTGGTGATCCACACTTGTAATCCCAGCTACCTGGGAAGCTGAGGTAGGAGAATCACTTGAACCCAGGAGGTGCAGGTTGCAGTGAGCCAAGACCATGCCATTGCACTCACTCCAGAGCAAACACTTAAAAAAAAAAAAAAAGGCCTGTAATCCCAGCACTTTGGGAGGCTGAGGCAGGCAGATCACGAGGTCAGGAGTTCTGAGACCAGCATGGCCAATATGGTGAAACCGTTTCTACTGTAATCCCAGGTACCCGAGAGGCTGAAACAGAAGAATCGCTCGAACCCGGGAGGTGGAGGTTGCAGTGAGCCGAAATTGTGCCACTGCACTCCAGCCTGGGCGACAGAGCGAGGCTCCATCTCAAAAAAAAAAAAAAAAAAAAGAAACTTGTTTCACATATATTTTGTGTATCTGTGTACTTTATTGCCATATAAAATCTATTTGTTAGTTTTAAAATTTAAGTTTAAAAATATTCTTTCCAGATGACATAGGTCTTCAGGAGCTGAGGCAGGGTTAACCCCAGGGCAGGCCAACCTTCCTATTCCCCAGCCAGGCGAGCTGAGGTCTCCCGGCTAGGCGGCCAAAGAGGGTCTGAGATGCTGTCTCTAGAAACAAACCTCAAGTGCTCAGAGTGGGAAATGTGTTTATTGTTTGATCAGTCTCAGGCCTCGTTGGGGGGTGTAAGGCAGGATGGGGGTCCCTTCCCCCAACAACAGCACAAGCCTCAGGAAGATGGCACAGATTCCTGATGACCCCAGCCACCTTTTATGAGGCCAGAGGATTTCCACACCACTCTCCCCAACCCCCATCCAGTCAAGGCTCTGCCACGGAATAGCTGATCTCTTTAGGCTAGAGGACTCCACTCTGCGTGGGGTTCATTCCCATCTCAGCTCCAAAACATGGAGGACCTGAAGACTACTCACGGATTCCTCCTTCGGGTAGGGCTCTGCCTTTGAGATGTGGCTGCTCTGTGTCTGTCCAGGGCCCTGAACGCCAGCCTCAGGCTCTCACCAGGTGTCTGGACAGGAGTCCAGGCTACCTGCAACGTCCTGTGGTACCTGGGGCACCCAGCCACCTGGCTCATGGATGCTTCCACCGCGTGTGTTTCTGCAGTGTGTTCTGCTCCATAAAGCGGCGAGGGCAGTGTGGACACTGGAATGGGCGTCCCCAGAGTGCACCCGGCTGTGCTGGGCCAGCTCACCCGCATCCCGGAAGCGGCGAGGACAGAGCGGGCAGCCATGGGGCCGCCCACCACCCGCCCGGTGAATGGAGATGTGCCGTGCCAAGTGGCTGGCCCGCTTGAAAGCCTTCCCACAGGTGTCGCACTTGAAGGGCTTCACCTCCGAGTGGGTGATGCTGTGTCGCTGAAGGTATGACATGTACTCGAAGACCCTGGAGCATACCGGGCAGCTGTAGCACTTTTCTGGCCTGAAGCCCCACTGGCCCCTGGCTCCCTCTCGACTCCTCGTCCACCAGCACAGTGTAGGGGACACCCTGAGTGTCAATGAGCAGGTAGTGGTTGGGCTTTGGAGGGGGATGAAGTCTGGGGAGCTCCGATGGAGGAGGAAGGTCCAGGTTCTGGGGAGCGGCATGTCCGACGGGGAGGGCCCTCCATGGTCTCAACGGAGGAAAATGCCAGGGGCTGAGGGCAGCGGGATGGCAGCACCAGCATCCGGAGGGGGTGGCTGAGGCCTGGTGGATGGGGAGACAGGATAGGAAGGTTATATATAGAAGAGGGCAGCTCAGCACCGCAGGCTCCATCCTTTTCCCCTCCCCTATACCCAGCCCGGGACTTCTGCAGCCCATGGCCCCTCAGTCCCTCTTCTCCAGTCCCACTCACAGGTGGACTCTGTGGCCCCCTAAAAAGTTCCCAGTCTCCCTCCTTGGAAAACCTCTTCTAGCCTCGGTGCTCCACCACCCACTGTAGTCACAGGATCTCTTGACCTGCTCTGCACAACCTGGACCTCGCTCTAACGTTCCCCTTTGTGCCCTCCCAGGTCACTGGGTGCCCCACCCCGCAGGCCTCAAGGCCTCTGCCTCCCCTCTTTCTGGCTCCTTCCAGGGTCTGCGTGTTGGCCCATCCTATATACTCCACTCAAGCCTTTCCTACCCCCTCCGTACAAGCCAAACCTATTCGCAGGGGCTGCGAGTTAGGACTCCCAGATTCTGGGTCCCTCTCCAGGCACGTGCCTGGAGAACTTGTGCCCCCGCCACCCCGCCCCGTCCATCCACCTCGGGTTCTCGCTAGTCCTCGCCCGGCCACCACCAGGCTCGTTCTAGGTCCCAGCACTCCCCAGGCTTCCACCCCCCAGGGCCGCAGCTCTCGCCTTCTGGGTCTTTCAATGTAAGTTCTCGACCCCTGGAAGCCCCAGAACAGCCCCCTCCGGTGCCTGCCCCACCCCCGCCCGGGCCCAGGTACCCTCCACGCGGCCCCGGCCCTCCCGCCGCCCGCTCCCAGCCCCCTCTCTCTCCCGGCCCCCGTACCCAGTGCAGCAGCCTCTCAGGTCCGGGCGACTCCAAGTGGCCCCGGGCTACCCTCGCAGTTGCAGGCGGCGGCGGGAAAGGGACTTCTGGGTGTGCCCCAGGAGCAGACGCCGCCGGCCAAGAGAGAGGACCCGAAGAGAGGAGAGGGTCTAGAGAAGGAAGTTCGGGGCGGGGCGCCGAGGCCGTCGCGAAACGGCTCCGGCCAGAAACACACACCCAGAAGAAGGTTCCTAAGCGAGGAAGGTCCGGTCTCCACCCCCCAGCACCCAAGGCGCACGCACACGCAAGTAAGAGCCTGAAAATGGAGTGCCGAATGTTTATTGAGCAAAGGGTAGGGAGCGTGGGCGGAAGGGGGGTAGATACAGAAATGAACCAGACCGTGCCCGTGCTCTTTATCATCTCTTCCCCGCTGACAGCCACCGGCTCACCGCTCCAGAGGGCAGGAAACCAAGGCTTAGAGAGGTCATGTCACTTGCAAAAGTTCACACGGCACAGCTGGACGGAACCCAGTTCCGACTGGTTCCCGGGTCCAGGGAGGGGCAACGACTTTGGTCTACATCACACAGCTAGAAAGAGGGTAAGGAAAGAATGATGGGCCTCCCTTTGGAAGGTCGGGAAACTGAGGCCCGGGGTAAGGCAGTAACCTCAGCAGAGCCAGGGAGTGTGTGTGGGAGTGAGTGACGCTGTGTGGGTCAGACTTGGTGGCCCTGAGAGGGGCAGGGCGGCACAGGCCGGGTCTCGAGCTTAGTGGAGGCGCACGTGCTGCGCCAGCTCCGCGGCGTCCTGGAAGCGGCGTGGGCAGAGCGGGCAGGTGTGCGGCGGCCCGGCGCGGGCGCGGTGCGTGGCGCGATGCCGCGACAGGTGGCTGGAGCGCTTGAAGGCCTTGCCGCAGGCGCCGCACGTGAAGGGCTTGAGGTCCGAGTGCGACACGCGGTGGCTCTGCAGCCGCAGAGGGCTGGCAAAGACACGGGCGCACTCCGGGCAGCTGTAGCCCTTGCGAGGGCCGGGCTCTCCTGGGGGGTGCCTCGCGCTGGGGCGGGCCCCGGGGCTCCTCCTCCAGCTGCACTGTGTATGTGTAGGGGACCCCATTGGCGTCGATGAGGAGGTGGCGGCCCAGCCGCGGGGGTCGGGGACCCGCCGCCGAGGAAGGAGTGGAGGAGGGGCCTTCAGCCTTGGGAAAGGGGGAGCCTTGGGGGGGCGGTGGGTCCATGGCCTCCGGAGAGGAGGACCGAGGGTGGGGGTGGCCGCGGCGGCAGCAGCAGCATCCGGAGCGGCAGCTGGGAGCGGCGGAGGGGGAGATTAGTTAAAATTGCCACTTCCTTTAAGGAAAAGCTTCCTAAAATGGAAAGCGTCCCCACTATCACTGCTTGTTACCCTTTATGCGCCATTGACCACCTCCCCAGCAAAATAAAAACTCTGACTCCAGGCCAGCTCTCCCACGTTCCATCAGCCTGCCTCGGAGAGGGCCTCCAACTGAGCTCGGCAAAACCCTGCCACCGCCTGCCGTTCCTCCAGGGCCCACTTCTCAGCACCCAGGTCAGGTCTGAGGGCGTGGCCCCCCGACTTTTCTTCCCTTTTCTCCTCTCCACCCACCCCAGCAGACAATCCTCAAATCTGTTTACCTCTTTTATGTCTCACAGCCCGGCCCTCCTGACCTCCGGGATTTCTCTAATCTGTGGTTTCTTCTTCCTCTGTTGCCCAGCCCCAGTTCAGGTTGCTTCCCCTCCCTCTGCCCCCCCCACCCCACCCCCCACGGGCCCCGCATCAGCCTCTGCGCCCTCCTGGGGCTCCATCCCCGCTACAAGCCGCAGGGCCTCCCCATCTTCAGATTCCGTGGCCTCCCTCACATCCTCTCTAGGTGCCTCCCCAGAGCCCCACTAACCCAATTCCCCACATTTCACTAGGGTTCCTCCATCCTGCTCCTACACTTAGCACTTCGAAGTCTAGCCACCTCTCCCCCACTACGGAACCCATCGTCTCACCCATCTACAAAGAACCCCCAAGATGCCTCAAATGCCTGCCTTATGTATATCCCGTCCCCCCAACCTGGCTACCTGCTACATTCTCCCCAAGAGCCCCCCTTTCTCCCCGCCCCTACAGACGACGGTGACATCGTGACTTCTTTCTGTACCCATCAGGGGGCTTCTCCCAGGCCCAGTTATGCGCACCAGGCCCCGGAACTCCGCTTCCCACAGTACCTCTCCCAAAGCCCCCCTTTCCCTCCTTTCTCTACATCTGGCATCTCATTCTCCTCTTCACCTCTTCCAGGAGCCCATCCCTCTCCCCGTTACACACAGCATGGCCCCATCCCTGTTCTTTCGCTCTGCTCCCCTTGTTTCTGGGAACCCCAGTGCCTGGCCGTTCTCGCCCCCAACGCGCTACACCGCCCCCGCCCCCCGACCCTGGGGCCCCTCCTCTCCCTCACTTCCCGGCCCCCGTACCCCGTACAGCGGCCTCTCGGGTCCTGAGGAGCGGGCCGAGGTCCCGGGCGGCCCCGGGCTTCCCCTGGCGAGCGCCGACGGCGGAACCGAGACTTCCGGGCAGCTCCGGGCCGGCGGCGCCGGGGACGCGGGCACTGGGGGGCGCGGGCGCGGGGGCGCGAGGGGCGGCGGCGTCCCTGGGAAAAGGCGCCGGCCGGAAGCGCGCGAGCCCCGCGCGGAGGTTCCGCCGCCTGGAGCCGGCGCTCCCACCCCCCCGCCTCTGAGGAGCGCCCTGCGGGGAGGGGACCCGAGGTGGAGGGCCCACGGAAGACGCCCGCCCCGGCGGCCCAGCTCCCCCTCAAGCCTCCCGACCGGAACAGTTCGGCCGCTTTGACAGAGATCGGCCAATAAACCGATACTAAGCAAAGTTACATCTTGGCCCGCAGGCCCAGAAGGGTTTGCCCTCTTTCCACTGGGCGGTAGCTGCCTGATCCGCCGTGGCCACCCACCGAGGCAGAGGGCGGGAGAAGGGATGTTCCTGCCGGCTGAGCAAATGGGGACACCGAGGTCCAGAGGCCAGCCATTCATTGGCTCCGATGTGGCATGGGCCTTATTCTCCATCCAGCAAATGGGGAGACCGAGGCCCGGAGAAGGCCAGACACTGCCAGATAGTTTGGGAAGGTGTGTACTTTCCACAGGCACATGCGGGAACTGAGGCCACAGAGGGCCAGACTGCTGAATGTGCAGGTGGGGGAGTTGTGAGGTTTCCAGAAGTCACGTGGGGGACACCAAGGCGCCCCGAAGGCACAGGTGGGAAACACTGGCACTGTCCCGAGAACCGCTGGAAGTCTGGTGCGGGCGTGCCAGCTGCGCCGGGTCCTGGGGCACTTGAGGCCTGGGCGCTGGCTGCGCACACGAAGGACTTGGGCGTCCAGAGCAACCGCGGAGGCGCGGCAGCCGCACTAGGATCAGCACTAAGGGCAGCTGCAGCTCATGCCCGGCTGCTAGTGGCGCCCGCAGCTCCTCCTCCAGCCACGTGGCGCCTCGACCTCGCAGGAGGGCGGCAGCAGCAGCATACGCAGGTGCAGCTGGGAGTGGGGGACAGAAGGGGAGTAACCGTAGCAGCCAGCCCCAGGACCCTGGGGGTGCCACAGCTACATCCTACAGCACTGTCCATCAGAACTTTCTGCAATGGTGGAAAGTTCTATGACAGTCACTAGCCACGTGAGACTCTTAACACTCTTGAAATGTGGCTTGTGCGTGAAAGGAACTTAATTTTAAATTTCCCATTATCAGTGCGGTGGCTCAGGCCTGCAACCCCAGCACTTTTGGAGACCGAGGCGGGCAGATCACCTGAGGTCAGGAGTTCAAGACCAGCCTGGCCAACATGATGAAACTCCGTCTCTACTAAAAATACAAAAATTAGCTGGGCATGGTGGTGCGCCTGCTATCCCAGCTACATGGGAGGCTGAAGCAGGAGAATCGCTTAAACCCAGGAGGTGGAGGCTGCAGTGAGCCAAGATTGTGCCACTACACTCCAGCCTGGGTGACAGAATAAGACACTGTTTCACGATAATTTCCCAACATGGTGAAACCCCGTCTCTACTAAAAATACAAAAATTAGCTGGGTGTGGTGGTGCACACCTGTAGTCCCAGCTACTCGGGAGGCTGGGACTGAGGCAGGATAACTGCTTGAGCCCAGAAGGCAGAGGTGGCAGTGAGCCGAGATCGCACCACTGCACTCCACCCTGGGCAACAGAGCAAGACTCCAATACAAAAAAATATTCTAATCCCAAATGTTGGAGATGGGGCTTGGTGGGAGGCATCTGGATCATGGAGGCGGATCCTTCATGAACGGCTTGGTGCCATCTTCAAGGTGATGAGTTATTTCTCGCCGAGTTCACATGAGATCTGGTTGTTTAAAAGACCATGTCTGGCTAGGCACAGTGGCTCAGGCCTGTAATCCCAGCACTTTGGGAGGCCAAGGTGGGCAGATCAAGAGGTCAAGAGATCATGACCATTCTGGGGAACATGCTGAAACCCATCTCTACTAAATATACAAAAATTAGCTGGCGTGGTAATGCACGCCTGTAGTCCCAGTTACTCAGGAGGCTGAGGCAGGAGAATCGCTTAAACTTGGGACACAGAAGTTTCAGTGAGCCGAGATCATACCACTGTACTCCAGGCTGGCGACAGAGACTCCATCTCAGGAAAAAAAAAAAAAAAAAGAGCTTGTCACCTCCCACCAGCCTTTTGCCCCCACCATGTGATATGCCAACGACCCCTTTACCTTCCGCCATGATTGTAAGCTTCCTGAAACCCTCACCAGAAGCAGCTGCCAGGACCACATGTCCTGCACAGCCTGCAGAACTGTGAACCAATTAAACCTCTTTTCTTTATAAATTACCCAGCCTCAGGTATTCACTCAGATGCAACAAAACTAACACAATTCCTCTCTCGAGTTTCAGACCATATAACTGGGGGCATTATAGTGGTCACAACCCCCACCTCCACTGCTATCCCTGAAAATAATGACAACGATAACCAGTATTTATTGAGCCCTTACTCAGGAACAGCCATCATCCTCAGGGCAGAGCTACAAGGGAAGTGCCATGAGGATCCCTATTTTACAGATGAGGGAAGCGGAGCTCAGAGAGGTGGTGTGACTGGCCTGAAGTCACACACCCGCAGGCGGGGATGGCCAGGACAGCACCTGCTTCTGCCTGCCCACAGTCAGTACACATGACCCTTGTCAGCAAGCCACACACTTCCCTGTAATCCCATGGTTGCTGCCGCCACCCCAGAGCAAACCACCACCATTTACTCCAGCTTATAGCAGCAGTCTCCCCCGTCCAACCCTCTCTCCCTTCTCATTTGTTGTTGTTTTTCAGACAGACTCTCATTCTGTCGCCCAGGCTGGAGTGCAGTGGTGCGATCTCGGCTCACTGTGGCCTCCAACTCCTGGGTTCAAACGATTCTCCTGCCTCAGCCTCCCAAGTAGTTGGGATTACAGGCGCGTGCCACCACGCCCAGCTACTTTTTTGTTATTTTAGAAGAGACAGGGTTTCACCGTGTTGCCCAGGCTGGTCTTGAACTCCTGGCCTCAAGCGATCCGCTGCCTCAGCCTCCAAAAGTGCTGGGATTACAGGTGTGAGCCAGTGTGTCTGGCCTTCTCCCTCCCCCTCTCTATGGCAATTTCCAAGTGATTTTTTAAGCTCACAGAATTATTCCCTAAATCAAAACCTTCCCCTTTGAGACTGAGCAACATATTGAAACCCTGTCTCTCCAAAGAAATGATAATGATAATTAGGCAGGGGTGGTAGTGCCTGCCTACAATCCCAGCTACCCAGGAAGCTGAGACAGGATTGCCTGAGCCCAGGAGTTTGAGACTGCAGTGCCTTGTGATCAAAACCTTCCCCTCTGCCCTTAAGAGTAAACCCAGGCACTCTGCAAGGCCCTGTGTAGACCGGCCCTGCAGCTGCCTTTCCTTCTGGGCGCCACGGTGCTGCCTGTCCCTTGCCCGCTGCACCAGCCTCTCCCATCTGCAGAGCCTTTGCGCTTGCTCTTCCCCCTCTCTGTGATGTTCCTTTCAGCCCCTCACAAGAGTGACTCCTTCCTGGCCATTCTGATTTCAGCTCACATAACACTTGGTCACAGCAGCCTTTAGCAACCGTGTCAGCTTGAGGTGCCCTCTCTTCATTTCCCTCATATCCCACAGCATGATCCACGATGGCCTCGCTCATGTACTGCCTGTCTTCCCCACTCTCCAAGGCCCAGCTCCATCCTGGTCAACATTCTATTCTCATAATCTATCAAAGGTCTCAGGAAAGGGTAGGGAATCAATTCGATTTTTGGTTGAATGAATAAATGAATGAATTTGATTGCCCCATCCAAAAGCCAACCATTACTTCCCTACCCAACTCCCCCACCAAACAGAACCCCTGCTCACCCCCAAGACACGATCATGGGGAAACCAGAGCATCTAGAACTTTGAATGTCCTCATTTCCTCCCACTCTCTCACTCCGCAAAGCCAGGCAAGCATCAGGTTCCTCCATCACCTCCACCCACTGAAATGTTCTTAGAACTGGCCACTCCCCTCCATTCTCCAAGCTCAGCTCTGGCCCCTCCCTTCTCACCTGGGCCACCATACCAGCCTTCTCCCTGGTACCCTGGCCTCCTGTTCCCCTCCCACACTGGCCTGACCCCAATGGATTCTTCTCACAGCTGTGTTGATGCAACTTTAGCACCGTGCGTAACAGTCTCCCGGCCCCCTTCACCCTCAGGACCAAGTGCGAGTTTCTCAGCCTAGAATTTGAGGCCCCTCGTGAGGTGACACAGCCACTTCCCCACCTCACCTCTCTTCCTGTGCTCCAAGCACACACGGCATCTCACAGCCCCCTGGCCAGACCCTGAATTTACACGGCTCCATACGGAAAGGCTTATGTGCTTTCCTTGCCCTGGGAATTCTTCCCCTTCACTACCGGCAGCCTTCCCCTTAGCCTTCTAGAATCCTGTCTTCTGACCTCTCAGGTTGGCCAGGTGTCTCCTACATGCCCTGCTCACCAGTCCACCAGCTCCTCTACTTAAAATCCTCCCTACAGTATAACCCCCTCAGCCTGGCTGAGGCCTCTCACAACCTGGCCAAGGCCACCTTTCCCACCCTTGCACCTCACCCAACCTGTTCCAGACAGCTGGAACGATCTTTCTGATGTCTCCATTTAAACCTCAAATCTTGGGCCACTGTGACTGATTACTCATGTCCCCAAACTTCAGTTCACACTGCGTGTTCATATCCAGAGTCTCGATGAATCCTCTCAACGGTCCAGCGAGGCTGGCAATCAGATGCACTCCACCGAGCAGAGCGGGCAGAGGCCACTCGGATCTCCGGCCGGAGTGACCGAGTGACCGAGTGACCCCAGCTCCAGCACCCTCACCTCCCTCTGGCTGCCCAAACCCTCCCCAGCCGGCAGTCTGGGTTCTACCTCCTTCAGGAACCTTTCCTGGCCACCCCCCTCTTCTCAAGGTCCACTATTCATCCCACTTTGTCTTCCCATGCAATAACCCCTTGTCCCCTCAAGGGACAACTGGGATCCAAGAAGTCCACTCAAGGCTTTCTGCCCTCCTCTTTCTATACCTCGTCCCCGGTCTCCGCAGCCCCTCCCCAGGCCTTCCTCGCAGGACCTCAGGTTCCAATGCCCACTGCCCTGGGGGCCACTCTGTCCCACACCGCAAGTCCTTCACTCGGGCAGGACTCTTAAGAATGCCGTCCCTGCTGAACCTGCTCACTCCCCGGAGTCCGGCCGGTCTCCCTCTCCCTACGCAGCAAACTTTCACGTCCGGAAGTGGCCGCAGGGACGACTTCTGAAATGCTCCGACTTCTCCAGCAGCTTCCGGATTCTGAAAGCATCAGGAAAGTACTCCGGCCAGAACGCACACGCAAGAGAAAGGTTCCTGGGTCGCGCTCCTTGCTGCTGCTCCACACACAATACACGGAAGTTTAAATGAAATAACAATTTGGCGCAGGAATACAAAAGAGGTGGCTTTGTCCAAAAAAAATGACTTTTCTTAAACAGTCACTTTATCAGGCCGGGCGCGGTAGCTCACGCTTGTAATGCCAGCACTTTGGGAGGCCGAGGCGGGCAGATCTCGAGATCAGGAGTTCGAGACCATCCTGGCCAACATGATGAAACCCCGTCTCTTTAGAAATACAAAAATTAACCGGTCTTGGTGGCGGCGCCTGTGATCACAGCTACTCGTGAGAATGAGGCAGGAGAATCGCTTCAACCCGGGAGGCGGAGGTTGCAGTTAGCCGAGATCGGGTCATTGCACTCCAGCCTGGGAGACAAGAACAAAACTCCGTCTCAAAAAAAAAAAAAAAGACGAAAGAAAATGCATTAACTAATATGATAGAATATGTTAGGAAGAAAAAAAAAGAAAATGCATTAACTAAAGGTAGGGGAGAGGCAAGCTAAGGGTTGAAGTAATCAAAGAATCCCGTATCCCCCCAATGTTTCTTACCTATTTAATCCTCCATTTCCCTCCTCCTTAAACCCCTCATTTCTCCAAGGGGCTGATTTTCCAAGGCTTTCTATGTGCCCAAACTTTACACTTTCTTTCTTTCTTTTTTTTTTTTTCCTTTTTGGGATGGAGTCTCGCTCTATTACCCGGGCTGGAGCGCAGTGGTGTGATCTTGGCTCACTGCAACCTCCACCTCCCAGGTTCAAGCGATTCTCTTGCCTCAAACTCCTGAGTAGCAGGGACTACAGGCACGCGCCACCATGCCCAGCTATTTTTTTGTATTTTTAGTAGAGATGGGGTTTCACCATGTTGGCGAGGCTGGTCTCAAACTCCTGACCTCGTGATCCGCCTATCTCAGCCTCACAAAGTGTTGGGATTACAGGCATGAGCCACTGCATCCGGCCCAAACTCTACACTTTCTTTTCTGAGACGGAGTCTCACTCTGTCGCCCAGACTCAAGTGCCATGGTGCGATCTCGGCTGACTGCAACCTCTGTCTCCTGGATTCAAGGGATTCTCCTGCCTTAGCTTCTCGAGTAGCTGGGATTACAGGCACCCACGACCCTGCCCGGCTAATTTTTTGTATTTTTTACTAGGGACAGGTTTTACCATGCTGGCCAGGCTGGCCTCAAACTCCCAAAATCAGGCGATCCACCTGCCTCGGCCTCCCAAAGTGCTGGGGTTACAGGTGTCAGCCATCATACCTGGCCAAATTGATTTTTATTGGACAACTGCTTTGACAGGGAACCCTCCTAAGCCTCATGGGGGCGACAAAGACCAAAATATCAAAATATCTCACCCACCTTAGGACCTGGGACAAGTAGGTAGGGACTACTGTGTTTCCTCTAACCTACAAAAACTCAATTTCAAAGACTCGTTCAGCCTCACTAAGGAAACTTACGTAACTCATGACTAGAATTTGGAAGAGGAAGGCCCTTTGGTTTCTCAAATTCAGCACTAACATGTCACAGATAAGGAAACCAAGGACCAGAGAGGTTGAATGGAATGATGGCGGCTAGACATGATAGCTCACGTCTGTCATCCCAGCACTTTGGGAGGTCAAGGCAGGAGGATTGCTTGAACCCAGGAGTTCAAGACCAGCCTGGACAACATGGTGAGGCCCTGTCTCCACACATACACACGCACAAAATTACAAATCTTAGCCGGACATGATGGCATAAGCACTTGTAGTCCAAGTTACTCAGGAGGCTGAGGTGGATCACCTGAGCCCAGGAGTTTGAGACTGCAGTGAGCTGGAGTGCCACTGCTCTCTGGCATGAGTGACAAAGCAAGACCCTGTCTCGAAAAAAAGAAAAGAAAAGTTGGTCACAGTGAGTGGATGGCAGAACCAGGATTAGAACACAAAGTTCAGGAGGTCTTTAAACATCCTCATCTAAGTATCTTGATTTTTAGGGAAATGAGGCTGTGGCCCTTCAGGGATATAAGTGGCAACACTCTGAAGAAAGTCGAGGTTGGGAATGATGGAGAGCTTCCTTGGGGAACATGTTTCCTGATGTGAAACAGAAGCCCCAGAGCAGGTGAGGGTGCAGTCGAGACTGGTCAGCCACATGCTGAGAGTCAGTGCTAGCAAAGAAAAGTTAGGAAAACGAGAAAGTGGGCCTTTGAGTTCTGTTCACCCAGAGCCCTGTGAATTCATGAAGATGCTGCCGTCTTGCTTCAGTGCAGACTGTCTTGAAGGATTAGGATTGTTTGGCAAAAAAAGTCATGTTTTAATAGGCAGCTTAGAAATGACAGGATCCTGAATCCGGTCTGAAAACAATCGGTCCTCTCCAGGAGGATCTGAGAGCCGCAGGGGGCTTCATTCCCCATCTGGTGGCTCGGTTTGCCCATCTGATTCCAAAAGAGGTCATCCTTTCTTCCCATTTTATTTACTTTATTTATTTATTTAGACAAGAGTTTGTTCTGTCACTCAGACTGGAATGCAGTGGTGTGATTGTGACTCACTGCAGCCTCTACCTCCTGGGCTCAAGGGATCCTCCCACTTCTCAGCCTCCTGAGTAGCTGGGACTACTATTAGGGTGTACTACCACGACCAGCTAATGTTTATATTCTTTGTAGAGACAGAGTTTCGCCATGTTCCCTAGGCTGGTCTTGAACTCTTGGGCTCAAGCAGTCCTCCTGCCTTGACCTCCCAGTATGCTGGAATTACAGGTGTGAGCCACCACGCCTAACCTCATTTTATTTCTATATATCGAGACATAAGTTACAGAGATTAATGTACACAAGTCTTAAGGTTACAGATCAGTGAATTTTTGCACAAGTACATCATCATATAACCAGTACCCAGATTGGGTTAGAGAACATTTCGGCCTCATACCTTCTGTTAGTCATTAGCCCCACTAAGGATAATCACTATCTGACTTCTACTCCCAAAGATCACTGTGATCCAGCTTCAAACGTCTTATAAATTTAACTTTTTTTTTTTTTTTGAGACAGAGGCTTGCTTTGTTGCCCAGGCTGGAGTGCAGTCCAGAGGTCTCCTGGGTTCAAGCAATTCTCCTGCCTCAGCCTCCCGAGTAGCTAGGATTGCAGGTGCCCACCACCGTGCCCAGCTAATTTTTGTATTTTTAGTAGAGACGGGGTTTCACCATCTTGGCCAGGCTGGTCTTGAACTCGTGACCTCATGATCCACCCGCTGTGGCCTCCCAAAGTGCTGGAATTACAGGCGTGAGCCACCGCACTGGCCAAGAACTATTCATTTTTAGGGCAACTGAGCACAGACGATGTACCAAGCAAGGGACGATGCTGGTGGAGTCATCTACAAGTACCTGACTAAAAAACTTGGACTTTGTGCCAGAGGCACTGGGGCATCATGGGAGGGTTCTGAGCTGCAGGGGAATACCATTTGGTGAGAGCATTAGGATTCCTTTAGAAGGAATGGCCTAAAAGCCGCACAAGAGAGGAGCTGCAGGGGTGCCTCACTCTGCCTGGGAGATGGAGGTAGGCAGAAGTCAAAAGTGGCTTTCCAGAGGAAATAAGTCCTGAAAAAAAAAAAAAATGAACAAGTTACAAAAGAATGGTTACTTGGCCGGGTGCGGTGGCTCACGCCTGCAATCACAGCACTTTGGGAGGGTGAGGTGGGAGCATCATAAGCTCAGGAGTTAAAGATCATCTTGGCCAATATGGTGAAACCCTGTCTCTACTAAAAACACAAAAATTAGCTGGGCATGGTGGTGCACGCCTGTAATCCCAGCTACTCAGGAGGCTGAGGCAGGAGAATCCCTTGAACCCGGGAGGCAGAGGTTGCAGTGAACGGAAATCGCGACACTGCACTCCAGCGTGGGCAAAAGAGCAAGACTCCATCTCAAAAAAAAAAAAAAAAAATAGAACGGTTAAATGAGGCTGCTGGAACAGTCCAACACTTAGCACCTGGACATGTGAAAGAGTAAGGGTAGAGCACAAAGTGGTGATAGGTGAGGCTGGACCGTTCTGCCGACACTACCTAATGAATGCCCTCAAATGCCAGACTGAGGAATTGATTTTATTTTTTGTCTTGAGTCAAGAGGAAGCAGCAGAAGAGATTAGAGCTGGGAAAAGCACAGGTTTTAGAAAGTGAAACCCCGTCTCTACTAAATACACACACACACACACACTACCGGATGTGGTGGCGCACGCCTGTAGTCCCAGCTACTCAGGAGGCTGAGGCAGGAGAATCGCTTGAACCCGAGAGGCGGAGGTTGTAGTGAGCCCGAGATTACGCCACTGTACTCCAGCCTGGGCTACAGAGGGAGACTCCATCTCAAAACAAAGAAGGATCTGTCTGCGTGTGGTAAGCAGCTGAGTTGGGAGCCGAGAGACTAGGGGGGAGGCTGGGCTCGTGCTGTGACCCAGATGAGGAAGAATGAGGTCTGAGCTAGGGACGAGGCTTTGTAGATGGAGAGACCTCGAGTGATTACATGGGGGAATCCTTGGAGATGGAGAGACCTCGAGAGTGATTACATGGGGAATCCTCAGATCTCTCTCTCTCTCTCTCGATGCACGAGCGCCTGGTTTTAATTCCCTGATGAACTTCAGCGCTGCAGAAAGAATTTCAGCGTGGGGAAAATAATACTAGCACCCGTTCCCAGGTGCCCCATATTGTCTGTGCAAAGGCATTACGCTTGGTCCTTTCATACACGGTTTTACTTCATCACCCTGAGAGGTAACAGAATCATTCCTGTTTTACAAGTGACCAATATGAAGCCGACTGAGAGTTCACAGCTCTAGGGCACGCTGGTAGCGTTGGACTGAGACTAACATCCTCCCAACACGCCAGCATCTCTCAACCCAAGGAGATCCGTTTTCCGTTCCCGCCTTCGGAGGCCAGCTGCCCGCCCCACACCGCACCTTGCTCGTGACGGCCCGTCTAGCCGCCCCGCGTCTCTAGGGTTTTCCCTTCTTACCCATCTACCCGCAGGCTTCCTCTCGTCTCCCCTCCCACGCTGGCCCCTCTACGCGCTCGCCTCTCTATGGTTCCCCCCTCTCCCCAGGCCCAGACCTCCTGCTTGTTACATCCGCACCTTCTCCAAGCTCCTCCACGCTGGAGCCGGCGGGTCCTGCTCGGGTTGGGTCGGCTATTGGGGCTGCCTCTCTGGTCGAGCCGAGCATAAAGGGTGGCCAGTGAGATTGTTTTTAGGGAAGGCCCGAGCCGTGACTTCTGGGGGGGGAGTCCCTGGGAAGTAGGGTCGTGTTTTGGGTCCTTTGCGAATACGTTCCGGCTGGAAACACAAGGCTCCGAGAGGAAGGAGCCGCTCTCCCCTCGGACCTATCCCACCCACTTCAATAAGTGGGATTCCCCCCCTGCCCCACCCCACCAATTTTCCAAAAGATCACTCTCTTCAGAGGGGGCTTCCTGACCCTCGTACATTTTTGTTCTGACAGCGCTGGGGACCAACAGGGAGATCGGCAAGTGCCCATCTCACGACATAGACGAAAACATGAGGCCCAGGGAGGAACTCGCTCACAACGAGTCAGCCTGGAGCCAGTTGGGGTTCCCGACTCTCCGTCCTGGAAAACTCCGCGTTTTCTGTTTGAAGATAGGCGGAGCATGTAGCGACAAGAAGGATTCTAAGAGAGGTGGAGGGCCCCCACAATCAGGTTCCAAGTCGGAGTCCTGTCTTGCCTAACAGGATTCCCCTCTTTGGGTAGGAATGCGGATATTACTCTTCCCCTTAAAAGTAGTTAAACATAGCTGTTCAGGTGGATTTACCACAAAGCTAATAAAGCTTAAGCTTCAGAAGCTCCTGGCGGGGACAACTACTTCCCAAGGTAATGAGTGCCAACAATTCCAAGTGTTTAAGATTAGTCATTGCTCAAAAAAGTTTCCCATGCCCTCTAAACTTATGAATTTATTTGAAAGAAACGTGATTATGATTTTCCCAAACTTGACAATACTGAAACTTACAACTGTCGTGAATCTATCTGAAATAAAACTTTCTTAAACCGTAAATTGTTTTGGTGTGAAGAACAGACCGAAGGATGTAGGGAGGAAAGTATCATAGAGCTGTGTAAGGCCTGTAATCCCAGCACTTTAAGAGGCCAAGGCAGGTAGATCACCTGAGGTCAGGAGTTCGAGACAAGCCTGGCCAACATGCTAAAACCCTGTCTCTACTTAAAAAAAAAAATTAGCCGGGCCCATGTGGTGACGCATGCCTGTAATCCCAGCTACTCGGGAGGCTGAGGCAGGAGAATCACTTGAATCCAGGAGGTGGGTGCAGTGACTCAATCTCAGCTCACTGCACTCCAGCCTGGCGACAGAGTGAGACTCCGTCTGAAAAAAACCACAGAGAGGCCAGGCAGAGTGGCTCACTGCCTGTAATTCCAGCACTTTGGGAGGCCAAGACGGGTGGATCACCTGAGGTCAGGAGTTCAAGACCAGCTTGGCCAACGTGGTGAAACCTGGTCTCGATTAAAAATACAAAAAACCTTAGCTGGGCATGGTAGTGGGCACCGCTAATCTCAGCTACTCGGGAGGCTGAGTCAGGAGAATGGCTTGAACCCGAGAGGCGGAGGTTGCAGTGAGCCAAGATTTCGCCATTGCACTCCAGCCTGGGCAACAAGAGTGAAACTCCATTTAAAAAAAAAAAAATAGTATGTCTTCTATGTAACTGTATGTTGGTACCCATTAACCAACCATCATTCATCCCCTCCCACCACACACCCTTCCCAGCCTCTAAGTTAGCATGATGTTTTAAAGGTTCATCCATGTTGTAGCAAGTATCAGTGTTTTATTTATTTATTTATGGCCAAATAACATTCCACTCTATGGATATACCACATTTTGTTTATGTTTATGGGCATTTGGGTTGTTTCTGCTTTTTCACTATTATGAATAATACTGCTATATAAGCATTTGTTTCCAGGTTTTTGTGTGAATGTATATTTTCATTTTTCTTGGGTACACAGAAAAATGAAAGGGAGAGGAATTGCAGAGCCATCAAGCTAACTCTATTAGCCAATTTCTTTTAAAAGGCAGGAAATCTAGGCTCAGTGAGGAGAAGTAATGTGCTTAGGTTTTACAGGAAGGTAGAGACAGAAAGAAGCGAGACAAATCTTCTGATTCCAAGTCCAAGACTCTTTCTGCCATTTCCTTTTTTTCTTTCTTCCCCACCGGCCTTTTTTTTTTTTTTTGAGATGAGTCTCGCCCTGTTGCCCAGGCTGTAGTGCAGTGGTGTGATCTTGGCTCACTGCAACCTCCACCTCCCAGTTCGAGCATTTCTCCTGCCTCAGCATCCCAAGTTGCTGGGATTACAGGTGCCTGCCACCACGCCCATCTCAATTTTTTTTGTACTTTTAGTAGAGACAGGGGTTTCACCATGTTGGCCAGGCTGGTCTCGAACTCCTGACCTTGTGATCTAACCACCTCAGCCTCCCAAAGTTCTAGGATTACAGGCTTGCGCCACCGCACCCAGCGGCCATTTTCTAATGGCTCCATGTGTCGGGACTTCTGGCCTCAAGTCATACAATAGACTGTTAGTGTTATGCTGGCACCGAGGGACTCAGAAGCCAGACAACAGGTGAAAAGGCAAGAAACCCACATTTATTTTTAAAGTTTATATTTATTTTATTTTATGTTTATTTATTTTTTGAGACAGGGTCTCTCACTTTGTCATCCAGGCCTGAGTGCAGTGGTGTCATCTCACCTCACTGTAGCCTCAACTTCCCAAGCTCAAGCACTCCTCCTGCCTCAGCTCCCCAGGTAGCTGGGACTACAGGGGCACAACACTGGGGCTGTTAATATTTGTATTTTTAGTAGAGACGGGGCCACTGCACCCAGCCAGAACCCACATTTGTTGAGCGCCAGTTGACTCCAGGCATGACATAGACCTTTGGCATTCTCAACCTGTGGCATTCTAACTAGAACTCTGCCAAATGGCATTATGGTGCCCACTTTGTAGATGTCAACTAGACACGTAGAGGGGACATCGCTTGCCCAGAGTTGTGCAGCAAGCGGATACACAGATCTGGACCCAGGTTTGCCTGATTTGAAAGCTTATGGTAATTCCACTAAACAGTGCTCTCTTCTGTGAGTATTTAATAGCTTTAGTGGGAGTGGGAGAAAAAAAAGGGAACAAAAAGATTCTGTAGCCTTAAGCTCTGGTACAAAATTCTTCTATCCACATTAATTCAATCTCTCACTCATTCATTTACCAAACATTCACTGAGGCATATACATGCCTTCTCTGTAGGGATGCAGAGATGACTCACTTCCAGCTCTCAAAAAAGGGAGACTGGGGGATGAGTTGTGTGTGCTGTGAATGATCTCATTTAACAAAGAGATTCTCAGTAAGAAATAGGCCAGCCGCAGTGGCTTGTGCCAGTAATCCCAGCACTTTTGGGAGGCCAAGGTGGGAGGATCAACTGAGGTTAGGAGTTTGAGACCTGCCTGGCCAACATATAGTGAAACTCCATCTCTACTAAAAAAATACAAAAATTGGGTGGTCTGTAACAGCCTGGGAACAAATCCATACGTTCCTTCTAAACCAACACAGGCCAACTTGAGGCTTTAGCAGTCAGCGGAACCTTGGCAGAACTCAAGAGGCTTTGCTTTGTTTCCACAGTAAAGGTTTTTGTGGTTACCTCTGCACCACTCGTGATAATGTAATGACGTGTTACGCCTGTAGTACCAGTTACTTGGGAAGCTGAGGAGGGAGATTCACTTGAACCTGGGAGGCAGAGGTTGCAGTGAGCTGAGATCACGCTACCACAGTCCAGCTCAAAGAAAGAAAAAGAGAGAAAAGGAAGGAAGGAAGGAGAAGAAAGAGAAGAAAAAGAAAGAAGAGATTTCATACCCAAGAGATTAGTGAACATGTTAAAGTTTGACTATCAGATACTGATAAGAATGTTAAGCAACAGAGGTCCCTATTAATTGCTAGTGGGAGTGTCAATTGGTAATAATGATTATAGCTAACTCATAGCACCTACTGTGTGCCATACATTGTCCAAAATACTTTATATGTAATGACTTCTTTAATCATCATAGCAACTGTGTGAAGTAGGTTTTATTATCACCCTCATTTTGCAAATTAGGAAACAGGCAAAAAGGAATGACCTGTGCGTTAAACACTAGCAGATACAGTGCCTAGGGTCCATGATACTCTTAGTAACCCAAAAAATTTAAAAATTTATTTTAAAATCAAAAGAAAAGAAAGGAATATAGCTTTGGAAAACCAAGGCAGAAGGATCGCTTAAGGCAAGGAGTTCAAGATCAGCCTGGGAAAAACAGCAAGACCCCCATCTCTATAAAAGAAGAAGAAAGAAGAAGAAGGAAGAGGAGGAGGAGATAATTTAGCCTAAGTGGTATTTATTTTTTTATACCAATATATCATAAAATATAATTTTCACATATATTTATGAATGAAAGCATCTCCTATCCTGCCCTTTCAAGAAAACGATTTAAAGATGTTTCCAAACTCTCCCATATCTCTTCTCAGTGGGTGGTCACAATGCTTCTACAATTGTATACAAAAGAAACAAAAGAAAGAGAAATGGTCCAGAGAAGTGGGGTGACTTATCTGAGGTGACCCAGCGGGGAATGACTAAACTGGGCAGCTCAGAAGAGCCCTGTCCTTGGTGCTGCCGAAAACCCTGCGTCTTTGAGCTCTTTCCTCTTTCCTCCCTAACGTAACATCAGCTTGCCGGTTTTTGCGCCCTCCCAGGACTACCCGTGTTGCTGTTTACTGAGTATTTTTCTCTACACTGCCTTTTTTTTTTTTTTTTTTAACAGAATCTCTCTCTGTCGCTCAGGCTGGATGCAGTGGCGAGATCATGGCTCACTACAGCCTCGACCTCCTGTCCTCACGCGATCCTCCCATCTCAGCCTCCCGAGTAGCTGAGAATACAGGCAGAAGCCACCGCACCCGCCCTACAGCGACATTTTAAAAATCCTTACATTCATAAACTTGGCGTCATTACGTTATCATGAGCAGTGCAGAGGTAACCACAAAAACGTTTACTGTGGAAACAAAGCAAAGCTTCTTCAGTTCTGCTGAGGTTCCCCTGACTGCTAGAGCCTCGAGTCGGCCTACGTTGGTTAAGGAACGTTCGGATTTGTTTCCAGGGTGTTACAGGCATCCCAGCGCCACACAGAGCGTCCCCTAGGAGGCACCAACAGGTAACTAGCAAGGGAACAACTCACTTTCTCCCGGGCACAGCCGCCACGCCACTCCACGCCACGCCACGCCCCCTGCTGTGCCACGCCCCCGCGCCGCCCCACAGTGCGCGTGCGCAGTAGTCCTTACGCCACTTAGAGCCCCACCCCCTTCCAGAGCGAACACTGGCCTCGCCAGGCGGGGCTTGGGCACAAGATGGCCGCTGCGCGCCCGGAGCCCCAGAGTCCGAGCTCACCGACCCCGGAGTCGCGATCCCAGGAGCTACCGGACCTGGTGCGGGCGAGGAAGGGGCCTGGGCCTGGGGCTCGAGGTGGGAGGAGGTCGTAGTGTAGGGGGCGGGGCCGGGGCGGGGCCTATGAGGGGTGGGCGGGGGAGGTATTTAGTGCTATGGCCCTGGGGGTGGGGCTTCTTGGGGTTACGCGAGGGGCGGGACAGGGGAGGAGCCTATGAGACAGTGGGCGGGGTGTGGGGAGTGGCCTAGGTGTGATGGGCGGGGCCCGAATGGAGCGGAGTCTGAGGGCTGTTGTCTGTTGGGCGGGTATGGGTTCAAGGAACGGGGCTTACCAGGGGTAATTTGCATAACTGGGGTGGAGCCTTGTGAGGGGCGGGGCGTCATAAATTCTGTGGCCAATTCTACTGTGGAAGTTTGGAAAGGTGACCCTGAAAGGTGTGGGGGGATTATCATCGGAATACCTATGATGGGGTAGGGGATAACTCTGCAAGGGTCTAAGTGATACTTTTCGAATGCCCAAGGGAGAATTTGGGGGGTAGAAGTGGGTGGTCTAGGTGACTTTGGAACTTCCTCCACGTTCGCCCACTCAGAATTAGAGAGCAACAGAGGATATTCATTCATTCAACAAACATTTACCTAGCTCCTACTTGGGCTCTGTACATAAAGAAGTGACCAAGACAGACAAGGGCTGTGTTCCCTTGGAGCTTGCAGTCTCTTGAGGGGGAGAGAGACAGTAAATGAGAGTTATGGTGATATGTTCTATAAAGGGAATAAAAATGGAGCCAGTAGAGTGGGGGGTGGGGGAGCTAAATTTAGATGAGAGAAGTGAGCTGGGGTGCCGGCTTATGTTTAAGCTGGGGTCAGAGAGATAAGTGGAACTACATTACTATAGATACTATAGTGAAGATTTGGGATAAGTACATTTGGAGCCATTGGGAGGGTTTTGAGTACGAAAAATGACTTGATCTGATTTACATTTTCAAAAGACCTGCAGGCTATTCTAGGGCGGTGGGTTACAAGGCAGCAGAAGTAGGAAAAGAGATCCTCTTGTGTTTTCAATTGTGGAGGCGCCAGGTGATGGGGCTTTAACTCGGGTGGAGGAGAAAAGGTGGATCTATGATTTTTTTGGGACAGGAGAGGAAATGTTGATAAGACCACTACAGAATACTGGAGGATGGGCCCGGCGCGGTGGCTCATGCCTGCAATCCCAACACTCTGGCAGGTAGAGCCAGAAGGATCTCTTGAGCCCAGTAGTTGGAGACCAGCCTGGACGACGTAGTTGGACACCTTGTACTTTAAAACAAACAAACAAACACTAAATCTTTTGTTGTTGTTGTTTGAGATGGTGTCTTGTTCTGTGGCCTGGGCTGGAGTGCAGTGGTGCCATCTCATCTCACTGCTACCTCCACTCCCCCCGGGTTCAAGCGATTTTCCTGTCTCAGTCCCCGAGTAGCTGGGATTACAGGTGCCGGCCACAACACCTGGCTAAGTTTTGCATATTTGCTAGAGACAGGGTTTCGCCATGTTGGTCAGGCTGGTTTTGAACTTCTGGCCTCAAGTGATCCACCTGCCTTGGCCTTCCAAAGTGCTGGGATGACAGGCCTGAGCCACCACGCTGGGGCAGAAATAATTTTTTAAAAATTAGCTGGATGTGGTGGTGCAGGTAGTCCCAGTACTCAGGAAGCTGAAGTGGGAGGATCGCTTCAGCCCAGGAGCTCAAGGCTGCAAAGGCCATGATCGCAACAGAGTGAGACCCTGTCTCAAAATAAGTCGAAGCTTTAATAATTGGGATGTGCTGGGGAGGTCTTGAGGCAGGGTCCACAGGCTCCTCTTTCTCCCCTTGCCCAGGTCCTGGTGCCTGACGACGGCCGCCCTGGCACACCCCCGAGTGACCTCATCGAGATCCAGGTGGTGAAGGTGACAGACACCACGCTGGTCCCCGAGCCCCCGGAGCCAGGTTCTTTCCACTGTGCCTTGTGCCCTGCTGCCTTCCGGCTGGTTTCCGAGCTGCTGTTCCACGAACATGGCCACCTGGCCGGGGCCGAGGGAAGCGGGCAGGGTGGGGACCCCAGCCGGTGCCACGTGTGTGGCCACAGCTGCCCGGGCCCCGCCAGCCTGCGCGCGCACTACAGCCTGCACACCGGGGAGCGGCCCTACCGTTGTGCGCTCTGCCCACGGGCCTTCAAGGCCTTGGCACCCCTGCTCCGGCACCAGCACCGGCACGGGGTGGAGCCGGGGAACCTCCCCGGAGGCCTCCGGACGCGGCGGCCACGGCAGACAGAGGCCCGGGGTGGCCCCGGAGAGGGCGGAGGTGGTGATGGCGGCGGCGGCGGCGGGAGCGGCGGTGGGGAAGCCTTTCGCCTGTAGGTTCTGCGCCAAGCCGTTCCGCCGCTCCTCAGACATGCGAGACCACGAGCGCGTGCACACGGGCGAGCGGCCCTACCACTGCGGCATCTGCGGCAAGGGCTTCACGCAGTCCTCGGTGCTGAGCGGCCACGCCCGCATCCACACGGGCGAGCGCCCGTTCCGCTGCACGCTCTGCGACCGCACCTTCAACAACTCCTCCAACTTCCGCAAGCACCAGCGCACCCACTTCCACGGGCCGGGGCCTGGGCTGGGAGACTCTGGAGGCCAGCTGGGCTCGGCGGCGGCTGAGGTGTTGGGGAGTGGGTGCGGGGCAGGGGACCCCGCGGAAGAGGGGCGGGGGGACACCGCGAAGGTGAAGGTGGAGGCCGACCAGTAGGCTGCAGACCAGCGACATGGATTAGCTAAGGAGGACTTAGGAGGCCGGTCCGGGGGGGCGGGGGTGGGGAAACGGAGGCAGGGGACAGAGGAGCGGAGATTGGGAGAGAGATGACAGCTACGGGATGGCCGTGAGCTGCTGGTGATGGAGAGCAGAGGCAGATGGCCGGGCTCCAGACTCCCACAAGCCCACGCAGCACCTCTGCCAGACCTAGGAGAGAGACAGGTGCAGCTCCACAGGTGTGCGGCCACAGGCAAGGCCCATAGGCTGGATGTTGCTGCTCTGACGGCCTCTTCGTTGGCTTGTCCTTGAGCAAGACCCAGCCTGTCACGGCAGAGCCTGGGCACTTCAGAGGGGGAGCCCGGATCCGATGGAAGGGGGGAATTGGGGTCCACCATTGTTTTCTGCTCTGGTCCTCCCTCAACCGTACCCTGGACTCTGGTGGGGCTCCTTGGGTGGACCAGGATGGAGTCTCTTGCCTACCTCACTGCACTGCACTGGACCTGGGATGCCTACCCACCCTCAGGCAGAAGATACCCACCAGGTTGTCTGTGAAGAGACTCTGGGATCCCATCACCTCAAAGCCAGAGGGTCCCCAAGTCACAGCTGAGATTGAGCCTCAAGGACGTAAGCCTGACCATAGGATCTTGACTCCAAGAGTGGCTACCCCCCCTCACCCCGTGGTGGCCCGTCCTTAACCCATCCACTCTTGTTTGGAGGCAACTGAGAGCACATAAAGCAAGCAGCTACCTAGCATCCCCTCCTAAAGCTTTAGGCTCAGAGCCCATGGGCTCCCCCAAGCTACAAGGTAGCCTCAGGTTTCCCTCATTTCCTCCACTCCCAGCTCGAAGCAAACAGCTTACCCCATTGTCCCAGGCAGTCCCAAGGAAGGGCTGGCTGACGGCATGATGGCAGCATGGCCAGCTGGTCGGGGTGTGGAGCAAAGAAGTCACTGTGGCAGGGGCCAGAGAAAGACTTGGGAGCTGGAGGTGTGAAACCTCCAGTTCTGTTCCTATTAAAGGACATCGTGAAGGGCTTCTCTCTCAGTCTTGTATTCGGATTGTGCGCTTTGGGGAGGAGGGGCCACACTGTGGTCTCACCACCAGCAGTGAGTTGCATCATACCTTCCTCCAGGATTCTGTTTCCCCATCCTTAGAATGGGGAGGGGGGGGTGGATAGGCCCCACTATGTGGTTATGTGTTATGTGCGTCAGCTGTAGGAGAGGGGGGTCAGCGAAGTTTGGCAAAGTGAAGGGACTCCTGTGCTTTGCATGCTTGTTGAGTGAGTCTCTGATTTGCACACCTTTCTCTTCACCCAGTGCACCCCATGAGATAACTCATAGGCAACTCACAATGTGAACAGAACTCATTCCATTTTCCTCAAAGAAACCTCTATGCTTCTGATGTCATTGGCACCACCACCACCCAAGCTGGATACCTGGGCAGGTTTAAACCTTCATCCCTCATCCTCGTGTCCAATCTCGTATCAGTTTCCCTCAATTGAGCCAGTTAAATACCTTTGGAATTGGAATGTCTTTTCACCATCACTACACTTTGTAGACCAAGCTAACAGCGGTCTCACACACAGACAACTGCATGGCAGCCCAGCTCCTCGCCTAGGACTGCCCTCTTTCTGTTTTTTTTTTCTTTCTTTCTTTTTTTTTTTTTTTGAGATGGAGTTTTGCTCTTGTTGCCCAGGTTGGAGTCCAATGGTGCAATCTCAGCTCACTGCAACCTCTGCCTCCTGGGTTCAAGCAATTCTCCTGTCTCAGCCTCCTGAGTAGCTGGGATTACAGGTGCCCGCCACCACGCCCAGCTAATTTTTTAATTTTTAGTAGAGATGGAGTTTCACCATGTTGGCCTGCTGGTCTCAAACTCCTGACCTCAGGTGATCCACCCTCCTAGGCCTCCAAAAGTGCTAGGATTACAGGCGTGAGCTACCACACCCGGCCACCTGTCCTCTTCTTCCTCCATATGGCAGCCACACAGATCCTTGTCACCAAGCCACAGCTCCTTGTGTCTTTGAGAAGGGTTTGAAAATGTGAATGCCTACAGGAGCTGGGTGGCAATGTAAACACATGAGCAAGGCAGCCAGGTTCAGGGGGGAAATTACCAGTGACATGAAATATGGCGACTGCCACCAGGTCTCAGAGTTGGGATTCAAAATTAGAGAGTGTCCCATCAGAAGAGGGTAATGGCTGCTCAGCTCCGGAATGCAGACAGGGTTGCTAATTCGTCTCTTTCAGAAGTTCCATTAGTTCACATTACATAAAATCTTTTGATTTCCCAATGTTGGCAGTTAAGTAAAACCTTTTTAAAAGTGCATAAACAAAAATGTGTTGGTCATATTCGGCCTTGCAGCTGCCAGTATCCAGCCTCTAGTCTATAAAATCACCCAAGTCCCACCGTTTGGAATTCAAGACCCTTCAGGGTTTAGCCCCCAAGAACTCAACCTTCAGCCATACTAATCTGCCTTAAATTCTCCAGAATAGCACTGCACTCTCTGCCTGGAAATTGTTGCCACTTCTTTACCTGGCAAACTCCAGTTGGTTTATGTCATTGTTCAGGGATCACCTCCTCCCCAAGAAGCTTTTCTAGCCCCCCTTCCACTCTGGCAAGGTCACTCCTCTGTGCTGTCTCAACCCCCAGTGATATTTCCACGTCCTTTACATTGTGAGACTCCATTTCCACACTGCTGCTAAACCCTGAACCCTGGGGGCACTGGCACAATGTCTGTCTCATGCTGGGTCTTCAGCATTAGAACATGGAGCCACAAGGGGTAGCTGCCCCTCTCATGGGTCACACAGGACTCACCCAGGCAGCGCTCTCTTACCTAGTTTTATCTTCAAGTTTTTTTTTTTTTTTTTTTTTAGACAGAGTCTTGCTCTCGTCACCCAGGCTGGAGCACAGCGGTGCAATCTCGGCTCACTGCAACCTCCGCCTCCCAGGTTCAAATGATTCTCCTGCCTTGGCCTCTTGAGTAGCTGGAATTACAGGTGCCCACCACCATGCCTGGCTAATTTTTGTACTTTTAGTAGAGATGGTGTTTTGCCATGTTGGCCAGGCTGGTCTCGAATTCCTGACCTCAGATGATCTGCTTGCCTCGCCTCCCAAAGTTCTGGGATTACAGCTGTGAGCCACCGTGCCAGGTCTCATCTTCAAATGTCTGTGCTGAAGTACCCTGGGACTGGAGTCCAATTTTTTTTTTTTTTTGAGATAGAGTCTCGATCTGTCACCCAGGCTGGAGTGCAGTGCTTCCATCTCAGCTCACTGCAACCTCTGCCTCCCAGGTTCAAGGGATCCTCCTCCCTCTGCCTTTTGAGTAGCTGGGATTACTCGTGCCCGCCATCATGCCCGCCTAAGTTTTGTATTTTTAGTAGAGACGGGGTTTCAGCACTTTGGCCAGACTGGTCTCGAACTCCTGGCCTCAAATGATCCACCCATCTCAGCTTCCCAAAGTGCTGGGATTACAGGTGTGAGCCACCACGCCTGGCCTGGAGTCCAAATTCTACTGTGAATTTTGAAGATGTCCCTAGAGCGTCTTTGTTCTTCAGGACCCCAGGCCCCTCTTCTAACAAATGAAATAACTAAACACACACTACCCCGGCATATATCTCAATGTTCCCGGCACCAACATGAGAGCTGGGAATGGGCTTTTGAATCTCCCAATCATCCTGGAGGGCAGGTGCTAAGAGGGAGCTATATCATGACCACTAGTGTGCACACGGTGTGAGGCAGCCGCGGCAGCTGGACGGGACTTCTCTTCGTCTTACTTGAGACCCAGGGGCATGTCCAGTGCATCTGTTTCCCCCAGTGCCCAGCTCAGGGCCGGGCAGGCAGGAGGCCTCCAGAAGTGCTGGCGGAGTTAACAAAGGCTGAAAGCATCAGGAAGGGGAGGAGACCGGGCATGTGAAGTCAGTTCCTGAGAGCAGACACTTAGCTGTGTTGTCCATCTCCATCTGCTCAGCTCATAGACTAAGCTGGGAATACGGCAAATCCCCAGTAAGTCCCCGTTGAATGAGAGTGAGTGAGAGGCAGAGATGCCCGGAATCAAAATTGCAAAGGAAACAAGTTTTAACGTTGTGCTTTGCCACCACATAATCCCCACTCTCCCTGGGTGGCATGCAAGAATGGACTCCAGCGGCCCTCAGGATAAGGTTTATTATTCTCTGCTTTGTACAAGCCGCGTCTGCCACCCCCGCCTCCCACCCCCCCCACCCCAAAGAGCACCCAGCACCCCCCCTGTGCCCTCCCAACTCTGCTCATACTCCACAGATTTCAAAGGACGGGGGAGGGGCTGTTCAGACCCATCTCCGCCAAAGTTTACTGGGGCAGAGCGCTGCTGGGGCGGGGGCTGATGAGGGTCACAAGAGAGGGTTGGACGGAGGATCGGGTTCAGTGTCTGATGGGATGAGGGGGAGGGCGGAGAGGTCGAGGATGGGAGTGATGCAGTCTTGAGCCTGTCGGGCGTGCGCCTGAAGGTCGCCAGTCCGTCGGAAGTTCTGAAGGAGCGGGCAACAGCGAGGACGGGGGAAAGAGTCTGATGAGCCCTGGGAGGAGGGAGTCCAGAAGGGGGCTTCTGATGGGCGTGAGATGGGAAGCCCTCGGTCAAGCATCCTTCCCGGCCAAGGTGCCCGCCCCTGCTCCAGGACCCCCGAGGTTCTCTGCCTTGTGCGCCAGGCGGTGTTCTTGAGGCCGTAGGTGTTGGCGAAGCCCTCGCCGCAGGACGAGCAGCGGAAGGGCCGGCCGCCCTGGTGGGCGGCCAGGTGCTTACGGAAGTAGCCGGGATCCTTGAAGGCCTTGAGGCAGGCGGGGCAGCGGAGCTCGGGCCGCGGCGGCTCGTGGGCGCGCTGGTGGCGCAGCACCGAGCTCAGATAGAAGAAACCCTTGCCGCAGTGCTCGCAGCGGTAGGCGCGCTCGCCCAGGTGCAGCCGTTGGTGCTCCAGCAGGTTGGAGCGGTAGCGGAAGGTCTTGCCGCAGGCACTGCAGCGCTGGGGCCGGGCCACGGCGTGCAGCCGCCGGTGCTCGGCCAGGCTGGAAGACTGCGCGAAGCGCTTGGCGCACACGCCACACTTGAAGGCCCGTTCGCCAGTGTGCACCACGCGGTGCTGCCGCAGGTACCAGGAGCGCAGAAAGCCTCGGCCACACACGCCGCACCGGTACGGCCGCTGTTCCGTGTGGCAGCGCTGGTGGCGCATGAGCAGGGCCGCCTCCCAGAAGCGCTTCCCGCACACCGGGCAGCGGAAGCCCCGCTTCTGCCGATGGCTGCGGCGGTGCAGGAGCAGGTCGTAGGCGCCCGCGAAGCTCTGGCCGCAGAGGCCGCAGCCCAGGGTCCGTCGCACCAGGTGCACGTACTTGTGAGTCACGAGACCCAGGAAGTGCTTGAAACTCTGGCCGCACGTGGCACAGCTGAAGCGCTCCGGGCCTGAACTGGCACCACCGCCGGCCCCCGCCACTGCCGCCCCGCCTGCGTCCTCGCCTCCGGATACCCCAGCCAGCGCCGCCACAGCTGCCCCACCTCCCCTGCCAGCCCGTTGTCCAGCACGCTGGCCGCATCCGTGCCGCTGGAGCCGTTGGGGGCTGCGTGCCGCCGGGTGTGGGAGGGAGCAGGCGCTCGGGGGCGGCCTGGTGGACCAGCTTGTGCCACATGAGGTTCTCGATGAAGCCGAAGGTCTTGCCGCAGGCGTCGCAGCCGTATGGCTTCTCTGCCATGTGGGCCTCCTTGTGGCTCATGACGTGAAAGAGATCTGGGAAGTGCTCGCCGCAGTCCGAGCAGGCGTAGCTCAGCCCATCGGCGGGCCCTGCGGACGCGCCCGAGGCCCCCGGCCCACAGGCCCCCGGTGCGCCCTGGGTGGAGGGGGAGGCCCGCGGCCCCGGCCAGGGCGCAGGGCAGCTGGAGGCGGTGCACCTGGCGGTGGCGGGTGAGGCTCTGCGGGGTAGCCAAAGACCTTGCCGCACAACTCGCACTTGTATGGCCGCTCGCGCGTGTGCACCACGTGGTGCTTGCTCAAGTGGAAGGATTCACGGAAGCGCTTCCCGCACACGGGGCACTCATGGGGCTTCTCGCCCGTGTGGATGCGCTCGTGGCGCTTCAGGGTCTCGCGGCGCCCGAAGCCGCGCCCGCAGATGCCGCAGCAGAACGTCTTTCCTGGGACGCTGGCGCCCGAGCCTCCCGCCCCACTGGTCCCCGCGCCGCCGAGCAGCAGCGGATGGGCGCCCAGGAGCGGGACGGGCACAGCGCCGTACACTACCGCTGCAGCTGCCGCGGCCGCTTTCTCACTGTCAGTGGCGGGAGGGTCGGGGGGCAGGAGGTACGGGCCCGGGGGGAAGGTGGGCGGGGGCTGCGGAGCCGGGGGCCCCCGTCCTTGGGCGCCTCGGCGGCGGGGGCGGCAGTGGGCGGGGCGTGGGCGGCCTTGTGGCGGAGCAGGCTCTGCGGCGCCGAGTAGGACTTGCCACACAGGTCGCAGGGGTACACGGGCCGAGGTCCCCCCGCGCCCGCGTGGGCCGCCTGGTGCTTGAGGAGGTAGGAGGCGTCGCGGAAGGCTTTCCCGCAGATGCCGCAGGGCAGGCGCAGCAGGTCCGCCGAGTGCGTCTTCACGTGGCGCTTCAGGCTCTCCCTGCGGTTGAAGCTCTTGCTGCACACGGAGCAGGAGAAGGGCTTCTCGCCTGTGTGGATGATCTGGTGCTGGTGCAGGTGACTGGGCTTCTTGAAAACCTTCCAGCAGAGCGGGGCAGGCAAACGGGCCGTCGCCACCCCCAGTGGCGGGAGGGGCCACTCCAACACCAGCAGGGGCGGCGCTACCGTCTGCGGAGGGGGCAGGCGCCGTGGGCGTGGCGGGAGGACCCGAGGACACCGTGGAGGGGGCAGCGGCGGCAGCCGCAGTGCTGGCAGCGGGCGCCGGGAGGCCCAGCTGCGGGAGCTGGGGGCCGGGCTGGGCGGGCCCCCCGCGGCCGGGGGCACGTCCTTGTGGCAGCGGCGGTGGCGGATGAGGCTAGACACGTGGTTGTAGGTGCGTCCGCAGACGCCACACTCATAGGGTCGCTCTCCCGAGTGCACCAGCATGTGCTGGACCAGGTGCGAGGACTGCTTGAAGGACTTCTGGCACACGCCGCAGGGGAAGCGCCGCTCCATCAGGTACTTCAGCCTCCGGAAGTAGCCCTTGTCGTCCTTGGTGGGGTCACAGGCCGCCGCCGCGGGAGGTCCCGGCGGGGTCTGTGAAGGGGCGGGAAGTGGTGCCGGGGCCCCCGCGGGAGCGCCCAGCCCGGGCGTCACTCCCGGCCCGGAGGCGGGCCCTCCTCGCTTCAGGTTCCCAAACAAGTGCTGGTGTCCCGAGAGGTCCACGATGCCCCACTGGGGGGTGGGGAAGCAGCGTCAAAGAGGGGAGGAGGGGGCGCCCCGAAGGCGGGCGGCAGGGGCGGATCGGGCTTCTTGGCTTGAGAAGAGGAAGAGGATGAAGACGAGGACGACGAGGAAGACGAGGAGGAGGAGGAGGAGGAGGAGGACGAGGAGGGCACCTCCGCCTTGGGCTTGAAGGTGGACTGGGGCGGGTAGTCATACTGCGGGGGTGGGGGCTGCGGCGGGGGCTGCGGTGGGGCCGGGGGCGCAGGGCAGGGCCGCCACCGCCTTGGCATGTTCCCCATACAGTTCCATGGGCTCGAAGCGCTGGTGGTTGAGGAATTCCAGGAAGTCGAAGGGGGTAGCTCTGGAAGTGCACCCCGTCCTCGCCCCCAAGGCCGCTGCTCCCGCCTCCCCCGGCGCCGCTGCCCACTGGGTTCGCCTCCATCTCCGGCAAGTAGGAGACGCGGAGACCCTGTGAAGAGGAGGAGGGGGCTGAGGACACGGCCGGGGCGCTGGGTCTCCCCACAGGTGAAGGGAGCTATGTGCCCACCCATCCATCCAGGTGGGGATCACCCCCTCACCTGCCAGGTTTAGGCTTCCAGTGCCTCTGCCTGTCCACCCCGAAGGGCAGCCCTTCCTCTCGGCTCCTGCCCCCGGCCTCTCCAATTCGCCTTCACCTTCCCTCTGTGTGTTCTCAACTCCCACCCTCCTTCCCATCTCTCTTTTCCCTCTAATTCCTCCCATCTCTTCCCATCTTTTCTGGGGTCATGACAGCTTTGCTGCCATCCCCAGACCCTTCTCCTCCACACCACCTGCAGGCCCTCTATTATTTGTAGAAACAGGGTCTTGCTTTGTTGCCCAGGCTGGTCTCAAACTCCTGGACTCAAGTGATCCTCCCGCCTCCACCTCCTAAAGTGCTGGGATTATGGATGTGAGCCACCGCCCCCAGCCGGGGCCCTCTACTTTCTCTCCTTCTCAGACTCCAATTCCCCCAACACCCTGGGGGCCCCTGGACTGGGTTCTTTCCAACCCTCTCAGGCCCTCTGCTTCTCTGCTTACTCCTGCACCCTCCCCCTACCCCAGCCTCAGTCCTCATCCCTTCAGGTTTTATCCTAAAATGAGGATAATGTTAAGGGTAATAAGAGTTTCTATCGGCACGATTAGGAGGGAAGACTCAGGGGCCAGAATGCCAGGTTCAAATGTAAGCCCTGCCACTTTCTAGCTGTGTGGCCACGGGCAGGTGACAGAACCTTTCTGTGCCTCCATTTCCTCATCTTCAAATGGGGACGACAAAGTACCTGCCTACCTCACACGGTTGTGAGGCTTCAACATGCTCATAAGTGTAAGGCTCTGAGCGGGGCGGTTCCTGGCACTCTGTAAGCACTCAGTACATAGAAGGTATCAGCTGGGTGCAGTGGGTCACACCTGTAATCCCAGCACTTTGGGACGCTGAGACAGCAGAACTGCTCGAGCCCAGGAGACGGAGGCTACAATGAGTGTGATCACAACACTGCACTCCAGCCTGGGTGACAGAGCAAGACCCGGCTCTAAAAATTAAAAAAGAGAAGACATGATACTGTTACCGCTGTTACTACTAGCAGTAGAAATAAGGAAGTCAGGACAAGCCTAGAGAGCCGAAAAAGAAGTCAGTATGGCGGGGGGGGTGCACACTTTTAATACTAATACAAAGTGGAAAGGAGAATTTGCTTGCCTGGGAGAAATAAATTAGCAAGGGGGCTGGCATGTAGTCAGAAGGTGGCCTGATGCAATCAAAACACACAGACCTTGGGCTTGGAAAGACCTGGGTTCAAATCCCATCTCCACTGAGATCCACACTTTCTCCATGTTTAAAATCGGACTGGGGGTAACCCTATACTGCAGGGAGATTGAAGGGGGTTGGAACAGAACGAAATGAAACACATGCATCAGCAGAATGCATTCAACCCCCTGAGGTATCTGTACCATCCATGACACCACACACCTGGGCTGAGCCTAGCAACAGACTTGAGTTCCCATCCTTGCCCTTAGTGGGGCTTCTCCTGACCCCCCCCACCCTGGCATCATCCTCTGGCACCTCCTTTAGCCAACTTTTCCTTCCAGATTGCAGGTACCCATGTGTGTACCCCACACCACACCAGAACTGATCTCTGAGCTTACTCTTCCCCACTGGCATGGGGAAACACCTCCAGAGTGGGTGCAGGGCTAGTGGGAGAAGGGCCTGTGAGGTCTGACCCGCTTCCTGTCCATCATCCCTACCTGATGGGGGCCTGGCTCTAAGCCCAGACCACTGCGGGGGGTCAAGGGGATTCCTACCCAGGCCTGGGCCCTTTATCCTCTATCCATCGGGCTGCTCTCTCCTCCCACAGGTGAGGGGTAAGTGTCTCTTCCACCCCAAACGCCATCGTGGAGTGAGATATTTTTAGTCTCCAGCTCTGGGTGTCCTTGTCCTTGGACAAGAGTCAACATCCCATGCCCTTCACACCCCCTCCGTTTAATCTGATCTCCGGAAAGAGGACAGGCGTGGCTGGGGTGGTAATTGGAAGGCTGTAGGCGGAACCTAAGTTGGGGAGACAGCTCTGGAGGGGGCTGACTGGCCAGGGAGGAAAGCGCAGGCCGCAAGGATGCAGGGGAGCAGGGGGTGACTTAGGGTGCTATGGGGAGGGAGGAAGAGTGTTTGGGGAAAGAAGCCACTGACCTAGCTTGCCTCCATCAGGGCACACATCAATCACAGCTACCACTGATTGGGCATTTCCTAGAGGCCAGCCACTGTTCTAAGCACGTTACACGTATTAATTCACTGACTCCCCCACAACTCCAAGAAATAGGAGCAGCTGAGCAGCCCCCAGGCGCCATAGCAGCCCTAGGGTGCCACAGCCTGGAAGCTAAGAAATAGGAGCAGCTGTTACCGCCACTGGATAAGTTAGAAAATGAAGGCACAGAGAGGCAAAGTGAGTTGCCATTAGTCACAGGGTAAGAGTCTGGATCAATGGACTTGAATCCCATTCCCACCCCCTGCCCCCACGGCGGTATTTCACCTGGGGTTGTTCCCAGAAGGAAGGAAGGTGAGGGTGGAACTATCAGGATAAGAGCTTTATTGAGAGGTGTCCTCTGGGCTATGAGGGGTGTCTATACAGGGAGCCTGGTAGGAGACAGTGGTGGTTACGCTCTCCTCTGCCTGGAATGTTCTTCCCCAGATTTCAACAAGACTCCCCCAGAGCCTCCTTGGGTCTCTGTTCAGCACTCCCCACCCCATCACGCTCTAGCCCCTCATCAGCTGTAGGTTATTCATCAGAGTTATTACCAGCAACTTACTGATACTCCTTTTCTGTGTGTTTACCATTTGGCCCCTCTCTAGGAAAGCCAGGACTTGGCCTGTCTCGCTCGCCTCTGTGACCCCAGCACTTAGCGTAGCACCTGGCACAGGGTGGGTGCTTGACAAATATTTACTGATATGTGAAAATGAAACACCGCTTTCCTAAATCACCAGTGGGTCCACAAAGAAATCATACATTAGAAAATGCTGGCTGGGCACAGTGGCTCACGCCTGTAATCCCAGCACTTTGGGAAGCCGAGGCAGGAGAATCACCTGAGGTCAAGAGTTCAAGACCAGCCTGGCCAACATGGTGAAACCCCGTCTCTACTAAAAATACAAAAATTAGCCAGGCGTGGTGGCACATGCCTGTAATCCCAGCTACTTGGGAAGCTGAGGCAGGAGAATCGCTTGAACTTGGGGGGCAGAGGTTGGAGTGAGCTGAGACCATGAAACCCAACATGCCAAAGCTGAGGAGGTGCAGCCAAAGCAGTGCTCAGAGGGAAATGCATAGCTGGGAATGTCTATCTTGATATTTGTGGAATGAAAGGATGAGACTAAGCTGACCAAACTCCCAGAGGAACGGAGAGGGGACATTTAGCAGAAATGGAGCTCAGTGATCCCGGGGATTCCTGGGGAAGCAATATCACGAGGAGGTCACTGAGGGCAGGGTGTGTAGATGCTGGAGGGGATACATCAGTGGCGGACAGAATTGATCAGGCTCATGATAATTTCCACTAGGAAACCAGACACGTTTCCTCTTCATACGACTCAAGCCTAAACTGGTGTCTTTTTTTTTTTTTTTTTTTTGAGATGGAGTCTTCTCTGTCACCCAGGGTCACTGCAACCTCCACCTCCGGGGTTTGAGCGATTCTCCTGCCTCAGGCTCCTGAGCAGCTGGGATTACAGGCACACGCCACCATGCCCAGCTAACTTTGTATTTTTAGTAGAGACGGGATTTCACCACATTGGCCTGGCTGGTCTTGAACTCCTGACCTAGTGATCCACCCACCTTGTCCTCCCAAAGTGCTAAGTGCTGGGATCACAGACCTGAACCACCACGCCAGGCCTGAACTGGTGTCTTTAAGTGGGGATGTCATAGGAGGGTTTTATGTGGAGAGAAGCATGATGGGCTGTTCTGCTGCAACAAAGCTGCCTTGTGACAAAATTCTAGTTTTTTAATAAGAGTAACAAACATAAAGTGACATGCAACACTGGATGAGTGCTTTCTACCAGCCCAATACTCTCTAGCTCTTATGTGTGTTTACTCAACCAGTCCTCCCACTAACCGTAGGAGATGGTTACAATTATTGACTCTGAAACACAAAGGAAGAGACTGAGAGCCAGAGCCGTAAATTAAACTTCCAAATTCAGGCCGGGCGCGGTGGCTCTTGCCTGTAATCCCAGCACTTCCGGAGGCTGAGGTGGGTGGATCACCTGAGGTCGGAAGTTCAAGACCAGCCTGGCCAACATAGAGTGAAACCCCATCTCTACTAAAAATACAAATATCAGTTGGGCCTGGTGGTGAACACCTGTAGTTCCAGCTACTTGGGAAGCTGAGGCAGGATAACTGATTGAACCCAGGAGGCAGAGGTTGCAGTGAGCTCACACCATGCATTCCAGGCTGAGCAACAGAGTGAGACTCCATCTCTCAAAAATAAATAAGGGCTGGGCTCACACCTATAATCCCAGCACTTTAGGAGGCTGAGGTGAGCAGATCACGAGGTCAGGAGTTCAAGACCAGTCTGGCCAACAGAGTGAAACTCCATCTCTACTAAAAATACAAAAAATTAGCTGATGTGGTGGTGTGTGCCTGTAATCTCAGCTACTCAGGAGGCTGAGGCAGGAGAATAGTGTGAACCTGGGAGGCGGAGGTTGCAGTGAGCTGAGATGGTGCCACTGCACTCTAGCCCACTGCAAGACTCCGTCTCAGTCAATCAATCAATCAATAAACAAACTTCCCAAGTCACACTGTTAACTCGTGGCAGGACCAGTGGTTGAAGGCAGCAAGGCTCCAGAGTCCATCTCATGCTGTCTTTCAATATTTCTCTCTCCAAAATGAAGGAGGATCCCCATCCCACTTTATACTGGATACATGCATTGCTCCGCCCATCTTCCTGCCACCTAATCCCAAGTCTCTTGGCTTGACCCAAGACCAGGGCAAGTCACCAACATTTGCTGAACTCTAACAAACATTGTGCTTAGGTACCTTATGTGGCTTGTTTCATTCAAACTTCACAACAAACTTGTAAGTATTAATATTATTCCCATTTTACTGACAGGAGGACTATAGCCAAACCATGTCCATCCTCTGTCTAAAATAAAACAGTAACCCTGTCTTGCTCAAAAGCCACAGTCCTTACAATGACCTACGCAGCCCCCACAGTCTCCTGGCTGCTATTCCAACGTGCCCACTCCATTCGCCTTTGCACCGGCTGTTGCTTCTGCCTGTAATACTCTGACTCTCAGGCATCCACCTCGCTCACCCTTTCACTTCCTTCCCATCATTGCTCAGCTGTCTTCTCAATTAGCCTCTCAGTAACCAGTTACCTGCCACCCAGGCCCACATCTGGATCTCCCCTACCCTATTCATTTCTCTCCTTCCTGCTCATCCTCATTTATAACATTATATAGTTGACTTCTCTGCCTTGATTTTGCTGGCCTCCCCATCCAGAAGATCGGCTTCACGAAGGCAAGGATTTTTATCTCTTGGTCACTGTTCTGTCCCTGGGACCTACAACAGTTCCTGGCTTGATCCGTTTTTGTTTGAAGAAGTGAATGAATGAGACTAGGAAAGGAGGGAGTGGTGTGCTCAAAGCTGTGAATCCTAGTCGAATCCGGGGCTCATCCTCCTAATCACTCCTGGGGCTGGGGGAGCTTTTAAGAGCAGCCCCCCAGTGGGCCACAGTTGTCTGGGAGAAGGGGAACTGATGCCCTTATACAACTTTTTGGTGTGTGGGTTTTGGGAAGGACAAGATGACAAGACATAGGAATATCCTGGGAGAGGCCATCCTGATGCCACTGCTCCCCCATCTCCATCTCTTTATCCCGATATTTTACTTTGAACACGCAAATATACTCTTGGTTTTTATTATTTTTTTCACTGCAGCCTCGAACTCCTGGGCTCAAGCAGTCCTCCCACCTCAGCCCCCTGAATAGGTGAAACTGCAGGTGCATACCACCCACACCTAGCTTTTTTTATTATTATTATTTCTGTAAAGACAGGGTCTATGTTGCCAGGGGTTGGTCGTGAACTCCTGGCCTCCAGCGATCCTCCCACATTGGCCTTCCCAGCTGATGGGATTACAGGCATGAGCCACTTCGCCTGGCCTGTATTTTGTGTTTTAATCATCTGTCCCCCTCAACTAGCATATCGACCCTATGAGGACAGGGATTCATGTCTATTTTGTTCTCTGTTGCACCCCCCAATGTAAAGTAGGTGCTCATTAAACAGGTGTTCAACAAGTGTTTATGAATGAACATACGAATAAACAACATTCTGGGCTTGGTAGAGCTGAAAAAGGCTAGATAATGTATCCCAGTGCCCTCACCTCCAAAGCCTTTTGAGACCAGACCTTCTTTCCTCTTGTTCTTCCCTTCAAATCTTCCACTCCACTCTCACCAGCCTCCCCTACTGTTCCCCCACTCCCCATGGTCACAGCCACATCAGGCCCTTCTCACTTGCTGTTCCTGCTGCCTGTTCACCCAGATCTCTGGATGGCTAAACTGCCTCTTGTAATTCAGGTTTCACCTCTAAAGTAGTTCATCAGGCTCTGAGAGAACCCACAAAACCCCACATATCTTTGTTGACTTGTTTCTGATCGACTAGACTGTAAAACCCTCCACAATGAGAAGGCTGGGCACCTCTCCCCTTCGTAGCTGTGTGCCCTTGAGCTAGAATGGCCAATGTTCATTCAATGAAGAATGCATGCCTACGAGGAAATAAGTCACACCCCAGTTAAGTCAAGGGTCTTCCCTAGAGAGTCCAGGACGAGGGCAGAGAGCTGGGTAAGAAGTTGCAGGTCAGGGCAAGAGTTGTTCATGCCATGGGAAGAGGATGAGTAACACCCTGGGAGGAAAGGCCTCGCGGCCTCACTGCGGGACACTTCTGTGGCAGAAGTAATGAAGACAGGGGCTGGCCGTGACGAGGGTGGGGTGAGAGGAGGTACAGAAGTATTTCACGGGAGCCGGGGAGCTAAGCAGGCAGATATTTCTACCTGAATGGGGAGAGGATGTGGGTGTGAAAGAACTCTAGAGGGAGCTGTCCCGCCGCGAGGGGGGGTGGCTTTGAAAGGGGTATGTATTCTTAAGGGCAATCACTGGAGGATCTGCAGAAGGAAAAAAGGCATTCTTGGTGCTGACCAGAATAGAAAGTATTTTCACACCCACGAAAAGGCGTTCGGCTGGAGGGGGGAGGTGGTCAGGGCCATTGGGGGCTGTTGCTGTGTATGAACAGACATAACGGGGGGCAGTTCTGCTACACATCACTAAGGCAACACTCTGGGGAGAATTCTATAGAGGACACTTAAGAAGAGGGTCCACGAGCAGCTGCCCGACACGGGGAGGGGCAACGCTGATGGCATCTGGAGGCTGACCTGAGGAAGCAATGACGGGGGCGCTATGTGGAGGGGGAATCCTAGGAGGAGGTATCAGTTGGGGGGGCCTGGCAGCCGTTTAGGGGATCGCCACGAATGAAAGCGCTTTGGCAGTCATCCTAGCTGGGGGCGTTCATGGGGGAGCTATCTGCAGTGGTCTTACCGGGGAGCAGTGATTGGGGGTTCCTGGCAAGGGCCGGGAGGGAGCTGCTCTGACTTGCTAGGGGTGGGGGACGTTCTGGGGACCAGAGTTGGCCAGGGCGGGGCCCCCGCCCACGCTGCACCCGGGCCCCCGGGCCACGCACCCCATCACTCACCGGCGCCGGGGTCTCCGCCGGGAGGAGGCCGAGGAGGCGGAGGAGGCGCCGCCGCTCCGGGGGAGACCCGAGGGCCCGACCGGAAGTGCCGCCCCCTTCCCCCCTCCCCGGCAGCCCCGCGCCGCCCGCCCGGAAGCGGAAGTCGCGCCCGTTCCCGAGGCGCCGGCGTGGAGGATCGCAAAGCGAAGGCGGTGGCGGGGAGCAGGAGGGGGGAAGTGCGCTTGCGCACTGTCTCGGGGACGCGGGCGGTGAAAGCTCGGCAGCTTCCGGTGGGCGAGCTGAGCCAGGTGCGCCTGCGCTTTGTGTGCCCGCCTCTTCCCAGGGCACCGCCTACACGGTTTGGGCGTCCGGTTCAGCCACACCTCCAGCTCCGGTCTCACACTGAAGCTCCACCCCCTGGCCCTGAACCACGCCCATCTCAGCGTAATTCTAAGTACCCCACCGTCTCAAAATCTGTCTTCTTCCCCTAGCCTTCAAGCAGTTTCTCCTGTTCTGTCCCCCTCTCCAAGCTCCTCTCTGGAACTTCACCCATCCCTAAGCCACGCTCCTTTCGTCCCAGCCCTCATACAGAACCACGCCCCTTGCATGTAAGCCCCGCCCCTTCACCCTATAGCCTTTAAGCTGCATCTCGTGACTTTTAAGTAACTCCCCACCTGTAAAGCATTTTTTAAATCTGTGGTTGTCAAGGACAGTTGGGAGGCCAGCAGCATCAATATCAGTATCCGGCTGCCTCCTCAGACCATGCAGAATAGAAGTCCCCGGGGGGGGGGGGGCGGGTCTAGGGATCCGTGTTTTGAGATACTCTTCGGCTGATTCTGCTGCATGCTGGTCAAGAGCCATGGCTTTACCACACTTGACACTGCCCGGCTCATATAATCTCTATAATCCCCACTCCCAACTCAGCCCCATCCCAAGCAGCCAAACCCAGGCCGATTCAGCCCCTCTTGCTAAGCTTCCCCCTTAGTTACTCCTCTCTTAGGTACTTACTTCTCTCCCCACCGCCTCCACAGCAGTCGTGCGCACCCCTCAGCACCTTCTCCTAAGTCTCACCTCTCCTAATAACCTGTTCCCTAGAAGTTTCTCCGTTAAGCCCTGGCCCCTGGCCCTGAACCACGTCCACCTCAGAGCTGAATAATTATAAGCTCCGCCCCTCACCTTAAAATCAGTCCTCTTGGTCTGGCGTGGTGGCTCACGCCTGTAATCCCAGCACTTTGGGAGGCCAAGGTAGGCGGATTACTTGAGCACAGGAGTTCAAGACCAGCCTGGGCAACATGGCAAAACTCTGTCTCTACAATGTGCCGTCATCAGGCCACTGCACTCCAGCCTGGGTGACAGAGCGAGACCCTGTCCCAAAAAATGTATAATAATCCTTCCTCCTCGCCCCACCCTAACACAGTTCCTCCGATTCTTCCCCATCTCCAAGCCCCTACTCTCTAGAAGATAAGCCCTATCACATTTCCTCTAAACCTGTCACTTTCTGCGTACCAACCCCTAGGCCTTTTTAAGCTCCACCCAACTCTAACGGCCTTCTCCTAAGCCCCTCCCAGTTCCCTGCCTAACTGTCCAATAAGCCTCGCCCCGCTGTCTCAGCCCCACCCGTAGTTCCTTAGACCCGCCCCAAGCCACACCCCTTATCTCCAAACCTTACCCAGACCGTCAGTCCTACTCACACCTTTGTCTCAATTTTTCCTTCCAGAGTAGGTTCTCAGGACAAGGAGCTAGGGCAAAATGCCTGCAGAATTTCTAGGAATTTCGCTAGGATAGAGTGGGTTGGACCTAGGGTCAGGTTTTCATGAAAGGTTCAATGTTTTAGATTGGATGTATACTGGGAATACAGCTGACCCTTGAACAACACGGGTTTGAACTGCAGGTCCACTGAGAGGCAGACTTTTTTCACCCAAATACCGATGGAACATACAGTATACGGAGGGCCGATTTTCCTAAATCCGCGGGTTCCGCAGGGCCCAGTGCTGGACTTGAGTATGCCCAGATCTTGGTATCTGCGGGGGTTGTGGAACCAATTCCCCACGGACACCGAGGGACCACTGGACTTTGGGGTCTGATGGGGACGGGAGAGGGGCCAAGGTTCCCCACATAACATTCTTCGGCAAGCACCATGCTCATGAGGCACAGGTCGAGGGTTCCTTTCCAGTTTCCGGCACCCCGGGCAGGACGGTGTAGCCGAGGAAGAACATTTGAAGGCAGGAGAGGACAGCATGCCGGCAGGGAACACACACAGGCAGCCAGCAGGCAGAGATTTATTTCTACAGCCCCTGCCTCCAAGGGTCTGTTAGTCTGGGGGAGGGGGGCAGAAGGCAGCTGGACCCAGAAATTTAGGTGTCCACCCTCCACCTGCTCCCACAACGGGAAGACCATCAGAAACAAGTGTGTCCCAGCCGCCTGGCCCAGGCCCACCAGCAGCCAAACTCCCTGATCTAAGCCCGGCCCAGGGAGTGATGGCAGGGGATGTGGGTCAGGCCGGTTCCCCCTTCCCCCTCTGTCTCCCCCTCCTCCTCGGCCCCTGCTGTGCCCGGGATGCCCTCGTCGTCCCACGATGGTTCAGGCTCTGGGTCTGATGCACACAGGGGTACCCCCATGGCCTCTGGGTGCTTGCGCTTAGCATGGCGCCGGAGCGTGTTGGCCTCTGTAAAGCGCAGTCGGCAGACGGGGCACTGGTACGGGCGCTCCCCCCGAGTGCACGCGGTGGTGGTGCGCCAGCTCACCTGCCTCGCGGAAGCGGCGGGGGCACAGCGGGCAGCGGAGGGCCGAAGGCCAGCATGGATGTTGCAGTGCCGCCGCAGGTGGCTGGAGCGCTTGAAGGTCTTGCCGCAATCCTTGCACTGGTGCGGCTTCAGCTCTGAGTGCGAGATGCTATGGCGCTCCAGGTCGGAGAGGTAGGGGAAGGCCCGCAGGCACACTGGGCAGAAGTGTGGGGCCTTCTTGGGGCCGGAGCCTTCACACCCAGCCACTGACCCTTCAGAGACCGTATAGGGCACACCCTGATCATCGATCAGGAGGAGGTCGCTCCCGCCACTGCTGCCCACTGGGGCTGTAACCCCCCTGCACCTGCACCAGCTGGGGCTCCTGCCCTGACTTGGGGGGACGGCCCCGCTTGCGAGGGAGGGAGGCCTTGAGCGTCCGATTTGAGGAGGTGGCTCCCCCCAGGACGACGGCCTCGGCGGCCCCGGGGAACAGGAGGAGGTAAGGCCAGAGGTTTCTCTTCCTCCCCGGGCAAAGGCGAAGGCAACAGGTCTGGGCTGGGGGTGTCCATTGAGCAGTGGGGGGCTTGGGTCTGGGCACTGGAGCCAGCTAAGAGGAGAGAGGGGCAGAGTCAGTGCCCACAGGGTCTAGAGCACCCCTGTGTCCCCCCAACACCTCGCCCATCCCTCTCTCCAAGTCTCTTGACACGGATGTAGTTGACATTCATCCAGACACACAATTTTAGCTATGCTGGTGGGTAAAACGGTGAGATGATCTTGTATCAGCTGATAAACAGGCACTTCCCTGAGCTCCACCAGGCATCCCCATGCCTCCCTAACACTCCTCCTGGATCTAAAAGTTCAAGAGCAACATGAGCTAAAAACAAAAAAACCACTTCTGGCCACGCGCGGTGGCTCACGCCTGTAATCCCAGCACTTTGGGAAGCTGAGGTGGGCGGATCACAAGGTCAGGAGTTCAGGATCATCCTGGCCAACATGGTGAAACCCCGTCTCTACTAAAAATACAAAAATTAGCTGGGCGTGGTGGTGCGCACCTGTAGACCCAGCTACTCGGGATGCTGAGGCAGGAGAATCACTTGAACCCAGAAGGCGGAGGTTGCAGTCAGCCGAGATCGAGTGACTGCACTCCAGCCTGGCTACAGAGTGAGACTCTGAGCGAGACTCTGTCTACAAAAACAAAAAACAAAAACCTTCTGGACAGGATAGAGTCCAACCGAGGGTGCAGAGCAGTACTGTGGTCCTTGAAACGGAGAGCCCATCAAACTCCACAGCCATAGAGACCTTACCAATGATCTCATCCCTCCCTGCTGACTGGCAGAAGTGAGGAAGGGGTTCTGGACAGGAACAAAGGACTGGTCCCAGGTGATATTTGACCCTGATTCCTGGATGAGGAAATATATCTGCGATGTTAAGGGCATGGGCCCTGGAGTCAGACATCCTTTGTTCAAATCTTTACTCTCTGCCTGTCCTTGGGCAAGGTGTTCACCTCTCTAAGCCTTAATCAAGACTTTTGCAAAATGGGACACATAGTTCTATGTACTTGCCCAGACATGCCTTGAGTATAATACCACAAAGTGTTCATACACAGAAGCTTTCAGGACACATTAGCCATTGTTATCAAGAGCAGCTAAGCCTCACATCAACCGTCTGAATAGGGCATATCTGTCCCATTTTGCAGATGGGGAAACTGAGGCACGGGAAAGCCAAGTCAGTTGCCTAAGTTCCTCCTCCAGTAAATGGCAGGGCCAAAACTGCAAACAGGTCTTGCTGACCCCAATGTCCCAGAGAATGGAGAACAAATGGACCCAAGGAGGAAAGGGGACATGATGAAGTCTCAGTCCTGGGTTTGAACTCCGCTCTGCCTATAACTAGCAAGTGACTTTGCCTCTCTGAGGCAGTTTCCTCCTCTAAATAGTGGATAAACCAGGGTTGTCAGGAGAATCGAATGAGATAGTGGGCTTTAAAATGCCCCTTGCACACTGCATGGTCCATAGTAAACACTGAACTACATCAACGCCACCACCATCTTCCCAGCGCCCACTCAAATACTGGCACCGGGGTGTAACGAAGGGGGAGGGGGAGGCGCAGGTGCAGCTGGAAGCAGGTGCTGCAGGTGCCCCCCTGCAGCCCCCCCCCCCCACCACTTAACAGCACCATAGACTGTGGTCCAGAGAGGCACAACCATCTTTCCATATGGTTCGCTCCCACGGGGCAGCCTAATCTAGGAGCCCGGTCTCTGGAACGGTGGAAAGGGGGAGACTGGTCCCCCGACTCTCCTGGTCCCCTCGCCCCGGTGCAGGCAAGCTCATCTGCCCCAGAGCTGCGAAGCCCGAGCGCGGGGCGGGCCCTGCGGGGGCGGTGGCCAATGAGCGGCGCCGGGGCCGCGGGTGGCGGGGGCTGCCAGGAAGGGGGTCTGCGCGCGCGCGCCCGGGCGGCTTCGCGGGGCGCGAGGTCGGCGCGCGGGCGGGCGCGAGCGCGGGAGCAGGAACAGGTGTTGGAAGCGCGCTCCGGGAGCGCGCGGCCCGGCCTCCCCTACCCCCGCACCCCCCACCCCGCCTGCGCCCCCGCCTCTCGGGTACCTCATTTGCATGTCGCCGGGGCTCGCGAGTGTGTGCGCGCGCGGGGGCGACGGGGCCGCAGCGTGGGAAGGGGCGGGGGTGAGGGGCCCTGCCCCTCAGCGGCGGCGGGGCGGGGGCGGTGGCGCGCGGTGCCAGCCCCGCCCCTCGGAGCGGCGCCGGGGCTCATCCCTTCCTGCCCTCTCCGCCCGCCCGCGCGCCCGTGGGAAACAAAGGGGACACGCTGGGTCCTAAGGACCGGTCACGGGCGCGCCCGCAAGCCGCGCCTGCGCACCAGCGGCCCTGGTGTGTTCCCAGTGGGAAATAATCCAGCACCATATCTCCAACGGCCTCCAAACGCCTTTCCTCTCACAAAACCCATACTCGGGTGACCCAATCAAAGACAGATACCGAACGAGGAGGAGCGGGAAAATGGCTGCCCAGTGCCCGCAATTAACATGGCACCGGACAGGCTTCAAAAGCCCCATGGAGGGCTAAGTGGATAAGATGGTTGCCGGTCTTTTCCAGCAGTGTATTACAGTTGACGCACTTCGCTTTCTCTTTTTTTCTTAGTGCAACTGTACATCCTAATCAGGAGGGGTCCGAGGCTCAAAAAAAAGAATAGTATCTGCTCTCATTTACGTTAGCTTCGGCTAGGGTCGCCACGAAGGAAACGCCGCGCTCTGAGCTGCTTGCCCTTAGACTGTATGGCGCCGTGGGTGTCTCTAAGCCCCGCCCCTTTCTCGCTGCCCTCACCAAAGATGGCGTGGGCCTGGCTTCTCCAACCTCCAGAGCTAGGAAAGGGAAAAAGGGAAAAGGGCGGGGGATGAGGAAGGGGAGCCAAGGGGGCGGGAGAAAGGGGGAGTACGGCGGGGGGAAGGGAGCTGAGGCGGAAGTAGAGGGGCACCCCGGGTGGAAGTGACGCTGTCCCCGCTGCCCAAAATGTCGGCGCCCAGAGGGAGGTGTAAGTAATTAAAGAGGAAAGCCGACGGACTTCCCAGGCCTCCCGGGCCCCCCCAGGGTCTCCAGGAGCTACGCTCCGTATGAGCGACGTGGACTTGCTTGGCCCCGGGCCCCCCCGACTTGCCCCCCACGTCGGGTTCCCAGGGCCGCGCCTTTTAGGGGCAGGGGGAGGGGCACAAAAGGCCGGCTCTCGGGGCCTGGGGCCTGGAGTGGACTGGGCGTGGGGGGGCCCCACTCGGCAGGCTTCGGAGTGGAGGAGGAGGCGGGGCCTAGGGGCTGCTGGGGCGGAGCAAGGGCTGGGAGGAGCCTGAGCTGGGCGGAGCTTAGAGTGGAAGTGGGTGGGGCGTGGAGGGAGAGTGCGAGTGGAAAGTGGGAGGGGCTTGGGCAAAGGGGTGGGATTTGATAAAGGGGCGTGGCTCATAAAGAATGGTGGGTAGGCCCTTGGTTCAGGGGTAGAGGGAAATTCATTGAGGCTGGTTGGGGAACGGAGCCCAAGAAGCAGGAGGGAGGAGTTTAGAGTAGAAGGGGTGGAGTTTGTCTGGGGTGTGGCTTAGAGAAGTAGGTAGGCCTAGCGAGGAGGGCGGAGTTTAGGGGTGTAATTTGGAGGGGTTTAGTGCAACTACCAGGTCTTTATAATGAATGTGGAAAGGGCTTGCAGGGAATGGGAAGAGACTTCGTGGAGAAGTCCTGAGAAGGTGACAGGAGTCCAGTGGAGAGTCTTAGACAGGATGTGGCTTCTTTAAAGGAAAAATTGGGTGGAGTTTTGGAAGTGGGTCTCAGTGGAGAAGAGAGGGTCTTGGAGAAGTCAAATAACTTAGCAAGTATGGTAGGACTTAGGGAGAAAACCAGGAAGCACTTACGGGATAATAGTCATCCAAACAGCTTACTCGTTGCATCTTTGCTGTGCACCAGCTTAAGTAGGCACGTAGCATTTATTGCCACAATTTAATTAATTCTCGCCACCACTCTGTGAGGTAGGTAGTACTACTATTCCCATTTTGAAGATGAAGAGTTTTTATTATCTGATGTTAGAAGACTGGTGTTGGTCTTCCGGGAAGATCTCTCTAGTGTGCTTAGCCCCAAATCTTTGTCCTCCCATTTGCTGTCCTCCCATTCGCTGTCCTCCCATTCGCTCAGTGGTCATCCAGGAAGAGGAGTGGGAGGAGCTTAGAGGGGAGTGGGAGGGCCTTTTGGAGGGAAAAGGGCTTGGCAAAGAATAAAAGATGCTTAGGGATCCGTGTGGGGACTTTGAAGGGAGTAAGCGGGACTTAAGGAAGAGTGGGAGAGGCTTAAATTACCGCGGGAGGGGCACAGAGAGGAGCGGCTGTGCATTCGCGAAGAGGGGGGAGAAGCTTGAAAACGCTCTGTGGAGTGAGGAGACTGGGAAGTGATTAGGAAGATTGCCAGAGCAGTGGAGCAGAGGAAGAAGGGTTTCTAAAAGAGTAGGAGGCTTTTAAAGAACAGTGAGAGTGTCTTATAGAGGTGGGCAGTGGGAGGATCTCCCAGGGGACAGGTGGTGGGTCTGGAACCTGGGAGGAGAGGGCTGATGGGAGCCGACCCCCTCACCTGCTCCTCTGGTCTCCCCCTGCTCCAGAGAGAGCCCACACACACCACTATATTCCCTGCCACCATGGATGACGTCCCGGCCGCAACCCCCGCACCAGCACCGCCCGCTGCAGCCGCTCCCCCGGGTCCCGTTTCATTGCAGTGAGTGTGGCAAGAGCTTTCGCTACCGCTCAGACCTCCGGCGCCACTTCGCCCGACACACAGCGCTCAAACCCCACGCGTGTCCGCGCTGCGGCAAGGGCTTCAAGCACAGCTTCAACCTAGCCAACCACCTGCGCTCGCACACCGGGGAGCGGCCCTACCGCTGCTCCGCCTGCCCCAAGGGGTTCCGCGACTCCACCGGCCTGCTGCACCACCAGGTGAGTCCCACAGGCCCGGCCCCAGGCTGGCCTCCCTGGTCTGGTCTGGACTACGCTGGGATCCCGCTCCCACTGTACTCTGGGCAAAAGGAAGCTGAAGCTGGCCCAAGGCCCAGGCGCCTGCCTCCTCCCTAGAAAATGTCCCTCCCTACCTCCCCACCAAAGCACCCTGACCCATGAAAGCATGCGATGGGTCTCATTCAGTCACCACCAACCCATGAACTGGAACATTCATAGTAAATTTCCCCACCTATAGGCTCCTCCTCTCCCCTTCTCCCTGCCAATACCCGGCACGCAGGCATCAGCATCTGCAATCTAGTGTTTATCCTTTCATTCCTTACCATCTTAAAAAATAGGTTTATCAGGTATATACTTAATTCCTTTACTCAGTGACTGTCAGCTTTCCGTGCACCAAACAACTGTATTGCCAAGGTAAAAGCAAATTCCATGCCTTCAGAGAGCTTACTTTCCTTTAGAGGTGGTCAGTAGCCAGGTAGACGAGCAGTAATAAAGCAAGTAAGCAGGCGAGAATGTTCTGGGAAAAGATGAGTGTCAAGAAGGAAATTTTAAGGAACAAAATACTGGCTGAGCGTGGTGGCTCACGCCTGTAATCCCAGCACTTTGGGAGGCCGAGGTGGGTGGGTCACCTGAGGTTAGGAGTTTGAGACCAGCCTGGCCAATGTGGCAAAATCCCATCTCTACTAAAAATACAAAAATTAGCCAGGCGTGGTGGCGTGCACCTGTAAATCCAGCTACTTGGGAGGCTGAGACAAGGAGAATCGCCTGAACCTGGGAGGTGGAGGTTGCACCACTGCATTCCAGCCTGGGAAACAGAGCAGGACTCAGCCTCAAAACAAACAAACAAAAAATACAAATCAACGTGTGGGAGTAAAGAGAGGAGAGTTTTGGGCTACTTCAGACAGGGTGGGGGAAGGTTAGAGCAGGTGATAGTTCAGCCGAGACCTGCAGTGTAAGGAATCCTCTGTGGGAAGAGCATTGCAGGCAGTGGGAACAGCAAGCGCAAAGGCCCTGAGGAAGGAAGGAGTGTGCTGTGTTCCAGGAAGCGATGGGAGCCTGTGGGGTTGGCGTGGAAGGAGGTGGAAGATGGAGCGAGCTAGGTCACACTCCAGTCACTTGCACAACCAGGGTGAAGAAAACTGGACATCTCCTTATGGTCTTTCACACATGGCCGTCCTCTCTGTCCCCATGCATCTGCCTTGGTTCAGGAGCTCACATCCTGAATGTTGGCCCCGGCTTTCTCAGGGGTTTCCTTTCTCTTATCTTTTTCCCCTCAGGTCCAGCTTCTGCATCTATCACAGAGTGACCAGGTACCCCCTGCTTAATCTCCTGATCCTTAGGATGAAAGGGGAGCTCCTTAACTTAATGCAACAATTCACAGCCCCCTGAGGCCTCACCCCCACCCACCAGTAGGTTGTGCACCTACTGTGTTTAGGTATAGTACTCGGCTCTCTGGGGAAAAAAAAAATTTAAGGGAACAAAACCGATACAGTCCACCCTTTGTATGGCCTCAAGTCAAATGTGGGAGATGTGAACTGAACAACCGGGTTAATCAATGTTCGGTTGCAGCCGAGACATCTTAGGATGGAGGGTAACCATATTCTGAGGCTAACGCAGGAGAGATCTGAAGCAGTCTGGATTGGGGGATGGGGTCAAGGATGGTTTACAGGTGAGGAATTATCTGCCCCTGGGGACTGAGGCTTTCTGGATCCAGGGAACAGGATGTGTACTTTCAAGGAAGAAAAGCAGGCTTTTGAGGAACTGCAGGAAGGCCAGTGTGACTGGAGCACAGAGAAGCAGAAAGAGTGCAGCTCAGGAGAAGGCTGGAGAGTGCCGGACCCTGAAAATATAGCTGTGAGCAAAAGCAACGTGGTCGCTGTTTCGATCGTCCTTAGCTGGTGGGGGAGACAGACAACACTCAGGTTATACGTAGACACTAAGTGTGCTATGAGCCATAGGCTTTAAAAGAGGAGGGTGGAAGAGGATTACTGATGAGCCAGGGGGCCAGATTCAGGGAAGGGTTTCCAAGGAGCTGACAGATACATAGACCTACGGGCATTCCAGGCGGTGAGGGAATGCACAAGGGCCATTGTGAATGCCTCCAGCATGCACAAGGGCCCTGGGACAAGCATAACCTTGTTGTGTTGCAAAGAGTAGCGAGAAAATAAATTTACTGACATAGAGGATAGAGATCCCTACGCTTCACTGTGCAGCAGGTGCATTGCGTCTGCAGCCAGAAAGGCAATTGAACAGCACTCCCTGTTCCTTCTGGTCTGTGCCCCTGACGAACATTACTAATCAATCACTGCGCTCTTTCTCATCCAGCCTCACCCTTCTCCTCACAGGTTTCCAGGAAGACATTACCACACCCACAAATCTCTCTCTGCCATTCCAAACTCTTAAGTCAACAACAAGGACAAATATCAGTTAAAAAAAAAAAAAAAAAACTCTCTAAGGCACAGTTTTACATAGTCTGCAAGCCCAGCTATGCCTCAGAGGAAATACAGATTCGTGGACTGCCTCCGGGGGAGATTTGATTCCCCTAGATTTGGAAGTGATTCTCTGGATCTCTATGTGTGAAAAGCGGTCAAGGGAGAGACTCTGAGCAGTAGCCGGATTTTGTTCAAAATCACTTCTCTACCCTAATACACCTGAGGGCTATATTCAGCTCCTGACAACTGGCTCAGGATCGCAGGGCTCCAGAAGGGAGAAGACACACCCTACCAGGGCTGGCTGCTGTCTCTTTAGAGCTGCACTGTCCAGTATGTAGCCATTAGCCACAGGTAGTCATGTCTTTTTTTTTTCTCTTTTGAGACAGAGTCTCGCTCTGTCACCCAGGCTAGAGTGCAGTGGTGTGATCTCTGTGAGTGGTGTGAGGTTGCTCAGTGCAACCTCCACCTCCCGGATTTAAGCGATTCTCCTGCCTCAGCCTCCTGAATAGCTGGGATGATAGATACCCACCACTAGGCCGGGGTAATTTTTGTGTTTGTAGTAAAGGCAGGGTTTCACCACGTTGGCCAGGCTGGTCTCGAATCCTGACCGCAAATGATCCACCCACCTCGGCCTCCCAAAGTACTGTGATCACAGACGTGAGCCACTGCGCCTGGTCGTGTTTTTTGTTTTTTTGTTTGTTTGTTTTGTTTTGTTGACGCCGTCTCACTCTGTCATGCAGGCTTACTGCCTCGATCTCCTTGGCTCAGCCTCTGGGGTAGCTGGGACCACAGGATCATGCCGTGCCCAGCTAGTTTTTAAAATTATTTGTAGAGACAAGGTTTCCCTGTGTTGCCTGGGCTGGTCTCAAACTCCTAGGCTTACACAATCCCAGAGTGCTAGGATAACAGGTGTGAGCCACCGCGCCCAGCCAGGATGTGGCCTTTTTAAGGACTGACAGACTTCCAGTGTGACCCACAGCAGAGAGTGATAAGACGAGCGTTTCCCTAGATCTCGGCCCTGTAGGTGTGACAGAGCTTGGGCCACTTCCCTCCCGGAGTCAGGAATCCGCTGTCCGGGCCAGGTTCTCAGCCCTGACATTGCGCCCTTCCTCCCGCACCCCCAGGTTGTCCACACCGGCGAGAAGCCCTACTGCTGCCTGGTCTGCGAGCTCCGCTTCTCCTCACGCTCCAGCCTGGGCCGCCACCTCAAGCGCCAACACCGCGGGGTCCTCCCCCTCTCCCCTGCAGCCCGGCCCTGGCCTGCCCGCCCTGAGCGCGCCCTGCTCCGTCTGCTGCAATGTGGGGCCCTGCTCGGTGTGCGGGGGGCGCGGGGGCCGGCGGCGGAGAGGGCCCGGAGGGGGCGGGCGCGGGCCTGGGCAGCTGGGGGCTGGCAGAGGCGGCAGCTGCGGCCGCGGCCTCGTTGCCCCCGTTTGCGTGCGGTGCCTGTGCGCGGCGCTTCGACCACGGCCGCGAGCTAGCTGCCCACTGGGCCGCGCACACCGACGTGAAGCCCTCGAGTGCCCGCGCTGCGAGCGCGACTTCAACGCGCCCGCGCTGCTGGAGCGGCACAAGCTGACGCACGACCTGCAGGGCCCGGGCGCGCCCCCCGTGCAGGCCTGGGCCGCTGGGGCAGGCGTGGGGTCCGAGACAGCGGCGGGCGAAGGCGGCGCTGCGGAGGTCGGCGACGCTCCTCCCGCTTCGGCTTCGGACGGCCGGCTGCTCCTGGGCCCCGCGCGGGGCGGGGGTGCCCAAGCTCGGGGGGCTGCTCCCCGAGGGCAGCGGGGCAGGCACCTGCGCCCGCGGCGGCTGCCGAGCCGTCAGAAGACACCCTGTACCAGTGTGACTGCGGGACCTTCTTCGCATCGGCCGCGGCCCTGGCCAGCCACCTGGAGGCCCACTCGGGCCCGGCCACCTACGGCTGCGGCCACTGCGGGGCCCTGTACGCGGCGCTGGCCGCCTTGGAGGAGCACCGGCGGGTCAACCACGGCGAGGGCGGCGGGGAGGAGGTGGCGGCTGCGGCCCGGGAGGGGAGAGCCAGCGTCCGGGGAGCCTGCGTCGGGCTCGGGCCGCGGCAAGAAGATCTTCGGCTGCTCTGAGTGTGAGAAGCTGTTCCGCTCGCCGCGCGACCTGGAGCGGCACGTGCTGGTGCATACGGGCGAGAAGCCGTTCCCGTGCCTGGAGTGCGGCAAGTTTTTCCGCCACGAGTGCTACCTCAAGCGCCACCGGCTGCTGCACGGCACCGAGCGGCCCTTCCCCTGCCATATCTGCGGCAAGGGCTTCATCACGCTCAGCAACCTCTCCAGGCACCTGAAGCTGCACCGGGGCATGGACTCACCCCAGGCCGCGCCCCTGCCCTCCGCCCGGCCACCTGGACTCGGGGCCTGGACCCCGGGGACCTTGGGACGGCGAGTGAGGCCCCGGCCCTCCAAATCAGACGCAGGCCCTGAAATGAGGGGACCCTGGCTGGAGAGGTGGAGACCACGAAAACCCACACAGGCCCCGGAGCTAGGGGACCACAAACAGGGTCCTTAGCTGGGGCAGGGGAGCCTGAATCTAGGGAGAGACTCCTGAGCCTGAGGTCCCTGGAATGAGTGTGGGTAGCCATAAGTCCCCAAGACATGGAGACTTTGCAGCAGGCAATGGGTCTCCTAAGTACCTCTCATCTTGAGGGCCCTAATAATAAAAGATGGGTACCCCCCCCCCCAAGGGAAGACTGCCCCCCCTCCCTGAGAGCCATCATTCCCAACCACCGTGATCTGGAGAATGTGGAGGGACCATGTCCCTGAATTTTCCTAGACCCCCTCCAAATGCTACCCACCAGAGTCACTGGTGACCCCTAGAAAATGAATATAGCCGAAATCTGCCTTTCCCCCTTTTCATTTCCTGTGCTGAAAGAGGGACCAGGGGTAGATGCCCCCTGCCCTCGAACCCCCTCCCCCGACTGTGGAATTGATCGACCCTAATGATCTTCCCCACCCAAAACACTAGAATAGACTGTCCTGAATCCCTTTGCCCAGTAGGATGGACTGATCTATATGCACACACACCCCCATGACATGGAATGGGCTGGTCCAAGCGGTGGCCTGCACCCCACCTTCCTTAGAGTGAATAGGGCAGACACTCCTCCCTTTTCCTGTAGCGTGTGGACCGGTCCACGCCATTCTTTATCCTGTGAACTCATCTGAGTGGGAGGTGGTGAACACTGGGGTTTCCCTCCCCCCACTACCATAGCACCTGTTGGTCTTTCTCTTCATCTCTGTTGGTTTGTCTGTTTCTGTCTTCTGACCCCAAGGGGAAGGGGGCAGTTGGCTAGGAAGTCCCCCATGAGCCTCGACCTCGTCCCCTCGTCCCCTTCCCAGTGTCTCCAGGACCCCCAATAAACCTGTCCTGTCAGTCGCTACCGTCTGATTTTCTGATCCTTGGCTCCAAGGAGGATCGGGACTCTCTTAGGGCAGAACCCCTAAATACAGACAGGTCTTCCTTTTCTCCTGAGAAGTTTCAAAGCTTTAAGTAGGATAGGACCTTTAAAATTAGAGTCGGTTTAGGCCTGGCTTGGTAGCTCATGCCTGTAATACCAGAACTTTGGGAGGCCGAGGCAGGCAGATCACCTGAGGTCAGGCGTTCAAGACCATGCCTGGCCAACATGGTGAAACCCTGTTTTTACCAAAAATACAAAAATTAACTGGGTGTGATGGCATGTGCCTGTAATCCCAGCTCCTCAGGAGGCTGAGGCAGGAGGATCTCTTGAACCCGGGAGGCAGAGGCTGCAGTGAACCGAGATCCCAACACTGCATCCAGCCTGAGCGACAGAGGGAGACTACGTTTCAAAAAAAATAAATTAGAGTCGGTTTCAATCAAAATGAGCTCTGTCCCTTAAGTACATGATCCACCTCCAACAGACAGACACCCCCAAGAAACTAGGCATACCCTTTAGAAGCCACCAATCTTACAGGACATGCCCCTTGGGAAACCAAACTGCCTTGCTGGAGGCATGTCCGAGATGAGGCCCCACCCCTTAGACTCTGCCTTAGACCCTACAGCAGACCCTTAGAATAGGACTTGCCCATCAGAGAATTGAAGAGGGGGGTGCCTTCAGACTATTCTGCACACTGGATTTCATTTCTTATTCTGAGCCAGGCATTGGAACTCCCTGTGGGGATCATCCCGGCCCTCCTGGATATGTTCTGTCATGTGGGCAATGGGCATGGGGAAAAGAGGAGTCAAATAAATGTAGACAATAATTTCAGATCGTCACGAGCATTCTGAAGGCAATAGGGAAGGGTGGTAAGAAAGTGAGTGGCTAGGCTATGCCACCTTACATGGGGTGGTCCAGGTGGGCTTCTTGGTGGAGGTGGATCTGAGCCCTGAAGGGTGAGCAAGGACCAGCGAGGAGGACGCCCAAATGGACACAGAAGGCAAGTGAGCTCAGGGAGGGAAGGATGTGATGAGGTTAACAGGTGGGTAGAGGTCACATCGCAGTGAGCCAGGCAAGTCAAGATAGGTGTTTGGCTGTGTTCTCTGGGCAATGGGAAGCAAAGTATTCACCGAAGAGGGATGGGACCACCCTTGCACCTTACCAAGATCCCTGTGCTTAAGGAGAGGAAACGAAGCTGGAGGTCACAGAGTCAGAAGACTGCAGTCCAGGAGAAACCTGTGGGAGTGTAAACCAGAGTGAGGAACAGAAATCACACCTGTAACCCAGCACTATGGGAGGCAGAGGCAGGAGAATCGCTTGAGCCCAGGAGTTTGAGATCAGCCTAGACAATACAGTGAGACTCTGTAGTAAACATAATAAAATAAAATGAAAGGAATGGGTGGATTCGAGATGAACTCTGGAGTAGGAATGCAGAGGACGGGTTGTGTGCATGTGTGTACTGGTTGGGGATGAGTGTAATGAGAAAGGAGAAATCAGGAGTAAATCATTGGGTGGTGGCATTTTTATGATGACCAGAAAACTGGGGGAGGACACATTTAAATTGGGGTTTAGGAGAATCAAAAGTTCCTCTCCTTGAGTCCCTTAAAATTTTTTGTTTGTTTTTGAGACAGAGGCTCACTCTGCTGCCCAGGCTGGAGTGCCGTGGTATGATCTCGGCTCACTGCAACCTCTGCCTCCTGGGTTCAAGTGATTCTCCTGCCTCAGGCTTCCAAGTAGCTGGGATTACAGGTGTGCACCACTACACCCAGCTGATTTTTGTACTTTTAGTAGAGACAGGGTTTCAGCATATTGGTCAGGTTGGTCTCCTACTCCTGACCTCAGGTGATCGATCCGCCCACTTTAGCCTTGCAAAGTGCTGGGAATACAGGCGTGAGCCACCGCAGCTGGCCAAGTTTGTTAAATTAAATGCCCCACAGGTTGCCATTCTCAAAGATTGAACATAAGCATATCCCGTGATGCAGTAATTCTACTGCTAGGCATAAACACTAACTCAAGTACCCCTGCACCCAGAGACATATGAAAACGTTCATAGCAGCAAAACTGTCAACCCCAAACTCAGGGCAACCAAAACGCCCGTCAGCAATACAGTGGATAAATAATGATGCTATATGATGCAATGGAATATTACACAGCAACAAGAAAGAATGAGCTGCAGATAAACACAATCTCCTGAATGAAAATTACAAAGACACAGGACCCAAGAAGCCAGAAACAGAGCATGATTTCATTTACATAACATTTAGGCCAGGTGCAGTGGCTCACGCCTATAATCCAAGCACTTTTAGCGGGGGGGGGGGGGGGTAGGGGGCTGAGACCGGAGGATCGCTGGAGCATGACGCGCGGAGCCGGGGGCGAGATTGCAGTGAGCCAAGATCATGCCACTGTACTACAACCTGGGCGACACAGCGAGATCCTGTCTCCAAAACAAAAAACAAACCCATTCTAATGAAAGTAAAACTAAACTGTAATTTATTGTTTAGGATACATTGTCAGTAGTAAACCATACAAAAACGCAAGGACAACATTGTCCTATAAAACTCAGAATAGTGGGCTGGATGAGTTAAGCGGGAGGGGGATGTCCTAAAAGTTTCCAGGGTTGCTGATAGTTGACAAAATTCTAGTACTTAATCTGATAATCATGTATAATTATTTATTCAATTGTGTGTTTGCATTGCACATTTTTTTTTTTTTTGCAAACAAGCCAGTATGAGGTACACAGCTATTTTGTTGTTGTTGTTGCAAACAAGCCAGTATGTGCATTTTAAAAAAATCTGTGTGTCTTATATTTCACAAAGAATATTTTAGGCAAGGCGAGTTGGCTCATGTCTGTAATCCCAATAATTTGGGAGGCTGAGGCAGGAAGATAGCTTGAGCTCAGGAATTAGAGACCACCAGCCTGGGCAATATAGTGAGATCCTGTCTCCACACACACACACAAAATCCGGTGTGGTGACACATGCCTGTAGTCCCAATTACTCGGGAGGCTGAGCTGGGAGGATTACTTGAGCTCAGGAGGTCCAGGTTGCAGTGAGCTATGAACCCAGCACTTTGGGAGGCCAAGGCAGGAGGATTACTTTAGTCCAAGAGTTCGAGACCAACCTGATCACCATGGAGAAACCCCCGTCTCCACTAAAAATACAAAATTAGCCGGTCGTGGTGGTGCATGCCTGTAATCTCAGCTATCTGGGAGGCTGAGGCAGGTGAATCGCTTGAACCCGGGAGGCAGAGGTTGCGGTGAGCCGAGATCGCGCCATTGTACTCCAGTCTGGGCAACAAGAGCGAAACTCCGTCTTAAAAAAAAAAAAAAAAAAAAACCTCCCGTGGAGAAACAAGACCCACCCCCTTCGAAGCAGACACCGCCCCCCAGGGACAAGACCCGCCCACTGCGAGACGGTCTTAGAGACAGGCTCAGCTCGGGGAGATGCGCAATGGAAAGACGCCAGCGTTGCCATGGAGATGGCCGCCGGCTAGGAGTAAAGAATAGGGACCTCGCGAGGCTGAGGTTCCCACCCACTTCACCTGCACCACAATCCTTTCTCTTCTGAGGCAGTAACAAGAGGGACTCATCCCATCTCACAAGTGCCCGGTGCTGGGCTGGACGCTGTACCTAACGCGTCACATGGTGGCCCCATTTTATAGATGCGCTGATTGAGGCTGGGGGGCGAGGAGGGGACCGGAGCGGGAATTTTACCCTGAGGACGATTTCAACCGCTGCAAAGCATTAATTACAAGCCAGAGGCCGGCAACTCCCACGCCTGTGTTTGGCAAGCTGATTCCTGCGTGCAGACCTTGGAGCTGAGCTGGCGTTTCCTTCGGCCGCCCCAGCCTGCTTCCTTTCAGGGACGGCCTCACATCCCAGTACCGAAGCCCAAGTCCCCCTCACTCCTCCCCGCCCTTCATCCCTTTTTTATACATCCACAAATGCTTGTTAAGCCACTTGTCTGTCCCGGGCAGCCACCTGTGCGCAGAGCCATTAAGCAGACAGGCAAAACAAGCCCCTGCCCTGGTAGAGTTTTTATTCTAGTGGGAGGGGAGATAGGCAATCCACTTGGACATTCACACGTTGCCTAGCGTGTGTTCGTGATACGTACCATGTTGAAAATTAAAGGCCAGGAGTGGTGGCTCACGCCTGTAATACCAGCACTTTGGGAGGCCGAGGTGGGCGGATCACTTGAGGTCAGGAGTTCGAGACCAGCCTGGCCAACATGGCGAAACCTTGTCTCTACTAAAATTCAAAAAAAAAAAACCCCAAAAAACAAAAAAAACAAAAAACCTAGCTGCGCGTGGTGTCGGCGCCTGCGTAGTGTCGGGCCCCTGTAGTCCCAGCTACTCGGGAGGCTGAGGCAGGAGAATTGCTTGAACCCGGGAGGTGGAGGTTGCAGTGAGCTGAGATCGTGCCATTGACTCCAGCCTGGGCAACAGAGCAAGACTCTAACAATAAATAAAATAAAAAAAAATAAAAAAAAATAAAAAACCCTGACAAGAAAGAAAGAAAGAGAGAGAAAGAGAGAGAAAGAAAAGAAAAAAGGAAATTAAGGCAGAGTGAGGGCTAGAGAGTGACGGGGAGGTTATTTTAGCTTGGGTGGACAAGACAGGTGTCTCCAGGGAGTTGCAGAAGTGAGGGACGTAAGAAGCTGGATGGAAACCTCGGCAGAACGTTCCAGGCCCGGGCAACCCCAAGTGCAAAGGCCCTGAGTCCCTACAGAGCGCAGAGGGCGGTGCGACGCCGAGAGAGAGGTAGGAAAGGAGGGAGGGAGGCCCCGGGTCCAGGCAAGCAGAGCCTTGGGGGCGGGGAGTGGGCGTGGGGGGTCAGAAGGGAAGCTCTGGGTTTTATTCCAAGGGAGATGGGGGAGCCATGGACCCGAAGTTGTTGGGCTCAAGAGTCAGGCGATGTGATTTCTGGGTTGGGGAGGCTGGACGGGAGGGGGGTGCTGGAAGCAGGACAGCCAATGAGGAGGTGGAGACGGTGGGATTGGCACCCTGAGTCCAGCCCTCAGCCAATCAGCGACAAGCCCCGCCCCCCGGCCCAGGGAGCCGCCTTCCCAGCCGGAGGTCGTGGGGCCCAGGCCCCGCTCTAGCACCTGGGCCCGAGCCCCGCCTCCTCCCCGGCTCCCCGCCTCGGTCTCCCCTGCATCCGGCCCGGCCTGCACGCGGGTCCCACCGGAATTTCTCTAAAACACTAATCGGATCATGTGACTCTCCTACTTAAAACCTTTTCAATGGCTTCTCAGTGCACTCGGAGTGAGTCCAAGCTTAGCCTGGACTAGGAGGCCCGGCACGGTCGCTGGGTGCAGCTCTGGCCGCTCGCCAGCACACTGGCCTCCTTTATGGCCTTAATACGAGACCCCCAACCCCATCCCTCGCCTCGTGCTGGGGAAGCAGAGACCAAACCCCCTTCCATGTGCTGTGATGTCTGCTTAAACTTTTCTATCACCTCCATTGCTGAATTCATTATTATTTCTCCTCCTCCCTCCTCATCCTCCTCTTTCTCCTCCTCTATCTTTCAAACCTTCAAAATATAGATGATGAAATAGCACACACATCCTTGATATATACCCAAAAGAATTAACAGCTGTTCAAACAAAAACTTATACACAAATGTTTGTAACACTATTCGCAATAGCCCAAAGCTAGATGCAACCCCAGTGTCCATCGACAAATGAATGGATAAAGAAAATGTAGGCAGCAGCGGCCCTCCACATCCGTGGGTTCTGTACCCTCAGATAGGAGGCTGTAAGGGACTCCATCACTCAGGGATTTGGAATCCAAGGACAGTCCTGGAACCAATCCCCTGTGGACACCGAGGGATGACTGCACTCATGAAATGGAATACTATTCAGCCACAGAAAGGAGTGAAGCACCGATTCATGCTAGGGCACGGATGAACCTTAGAAACATTGTGCTGGCCACGCGTGGTGGCTCACACCTGTAATCTCAGTGCTTTAGGAGACCGAAGTGGGCTGGTCATTTGAGCCCAGGAGCTCAAGACCACCCTGGGCAACATGGCAAGACCCCATCTCTACCAAAAACAAAAGTTAGCCCAGTGTGGCGGTGCATGCCTGCAGTCTCAGCTATCTGGGAGACTGAGGCGGGAGAATCTCTTGAACCCCAGAGGTGGTGGTTGCAGTGAGCTGTGATTGTGCCAGTGCACTCCTGCCTGAGCGACAAAGACCATCTCTCAGTTTTTAAAAAGGTGGGGCAATGTCCTTTGTGGGGGAGGAGGAGAAACTTTTATGCAAATTTAAGAAGCTAGTCACAAAGGAACACATGTTGTATGCTTCCACTGATATGAAATGTCCAGAATAGGGCAAATTCATAGAGACAGAAAGCTGATTATTAGCTGACATGGGCCAGGGATAGAAGGGAGTGTGGGAATGACTGCTAATGGGCTTAGGGTTGTTTGGGCTGATGAGAAAGTTCTGGAACTATGATGAGCATGCTGGAGCATGCCTGCAATCCTAGCGCTTCAGAGGCTCTGGTGGGAGGATTGCTTGAGACCAAGAGTTCAGAACAGCCTGGGCAATAAAGCAAGATCCCATATCTACAAAAAAAAAAGAAAGAAAGAAAGAAAAGAAAGAGAGGAAGGAAGGAGGGAAGGAAGGAAGAGAGAGAGAGACAGAAGGGAAGAAGGGAGAGAGAGAGAGAGAAGGGAGAGAGGAGGGAAGGAAGGAAGGAAGGAAGGAAGGAAGGAAGGAAGGGAGGGGAGGCAGGCCAAGTGAACACCTTTAGTTTCAGCTACTCGGGAGGCTAAGGTGGGAAAATCACTTGACCCCAGGAGTTTGAGGCTCCCATGAGCTATGATGTTGTCACAGCACTCCAGCCTGGGAGACAGAGTGAGATCCCATCTCAAAAAAAAAGAAAAGGAAAGAAGTAAAGGGTTCTGGGCCAGGTGTGGTGGCTCACGCCTGTAATCCCAGCACTTTGGGAGGCCAAGGCGGGCAGATCACGAGGTCAGGAGTTCGAGACCAGCTTGGCCAACATGATGAAACCCCATTTCTACTAAAAATACAAAAATTGGCTGGGCATGGTGGCTCATGCCTGTAATCCCAGCTACTCGGGAGGGGCAGGAGAATTGCTTGAACTGGGACCCGGGAGGCAGAGGCTGCAGTGAGTGGAGATCACGCCATTGCACTCCAGCCTGGGCTACAGAGCAAGACTCCGTCTCAAGAAAAAAAAAAAGAAGTTCCACTTCACAGAGAGATAGAAGAAATGATAATGGATCAGCAGCATGATTTTTTAAAAAATGATATAGGGATGGGGTCTCACTATGTTGCCCAGGCTAGTCTTGAATTCCTGAGCTCAAGCAATCCTTCCACTTCAGCCTCCCAAAGTGCTGGGATTACAGGCATTAGTCACCATGCCCAGACTAGGAGCATGTTTTTTAAAGCACCTTGTCCATAATACTGTATTTTAAATAATATATACCATGGAATAAAAGTTTTAAAATATTCATGGTAATAACGGGCACCAAATTCAAGATAGAAGTTATGTTTGAGATAGGAGAGGCAATCAAATTTTGGAGGGGGGTGGCCCATGGGGAATCAGTTGTATCCCTAATATTTTAGAGCTGGTAATCAGAATATGGGTGTGTGTTTTAACTTTTTTTTTTTGTAAAACACACATAAAATTTATAATTTTAACCATTTTAAAGCACACAGCTCAATGGTTTTAAGTAAATGTTGCACAACTATCCACAGTGTTTAGTTCCAGAACTCTTTTTTTTTTTTAAGATGGAGTTTCGCTGTTGTTGCCCAGGCTGGAGTGCAGTGGCGCGATCTCGGCTCACTGCAACCTCCACCTTCCGGGTTCAAGCGAGTCTCCTGCCTCAGGCTCCTGAGTAGCTAGGATTACAGGCATACACCACCACACCCAGCTAATTTTTGTAGAGATGGGGTTTCTCCATGTTGTCCAGGCTGGTCTTGAACTCCTGACCTCAGGTGATCTGCCCACCTTGGCCTCCGAAAGTCCTGAGATTATAGGCATGAGCCACCATACCTGGCCTCCTTTACTTTTTTGAGTATATAACACATTTGCTCAGTTTCAAATTCAAAAAGTACAAAAGGCTGGGCGCAGTGGCTAACATCTGTAATTCCACCACTTTGGGAAGCTGAGGCAGGTGGATCATTTGAGCCCAGGAGTTCAAGCCCAGCCTGGGAAACATAGGGAGACCCCATGTCTACAAAACATGCAAAAATTAGCCAGATGTGGTGGCACACTCCTGCAGTCCCAGCTACTCAGGAGGCTGAGGTGGGAGGACTGCTTGAGCCCAGGAGGTCGAGGCTGCAGTGAGCTGAGATCATGCTACTGCACTCCCTCCAGGCAGCCTGGGCAACAGAGGGAGAGCTGGTCTCAAAAAAAAAAAAAATAATAATAATAATAATAAAGAACAAAAGGATAAAAAGGATAGAGTGTAGTAAGTTTCTGTCCTGGAAGTTACACTATGTTGCCAGTTTCAGTTTCTTCTCTCTTGTTCCAGTTCATCTGGATGCAATCCCAGAACACACACAAGCCCAGAACAGGCTGCAGGCTGTACTTGACCTTCCTTTTTTTCTCTTCTACAGGTTATCACTTGGAGACTTTCCATACATTCACACAATGAGTTTCTTTGTTCTTTTTTATGGACACCTAGTATTCCACTGCATGGAGCAGTCATTATTTATTACTCAAATCTCCTACAGATGGGAGTTTAGCTTGTTTTCAGCCGTTTGCAGTGATGTGCAGTACTGCAATGATTAACCTGGTACAGACATTATTTTGTGTAGTTTCGAGTAGATACCGCTGTAGAATAAATTCCTGGAATTGCTGCCTTGGTAAGACTGTTCCAAGTTCTACTTGCCCCAGCTGGGTGTGAAAGGACCTGTTTGCTCACAGTCTCATTCACACAGTTTGGCAGGAATGCAACCTTAAACAAACAGAGTCAAGCTGCGGGTATACTCCTGCAAAATGCCTTTTCTCCTCCACATTAGGTTTTTGAGATGTGGCCAGGTGGGTTTCATCCTGCCAATTTCAGCTGAAATATTGCTGCCTCCAGGAAGACCTCAGAAATCACCTCCTCCCAGTGTGAGCTCAGCTCGGTGCCTTCTGTTCTCTGCATTCCCATAGCAGTTTCCTGCCTTGGAGCACACATTCCCCCACACGCACTCCAGCGTGTCTGATCCGTGTCTGTCTGCCTTCCCCATCAGATCATGAACTCGCTGGGGACAGGGTCGAATGGCCTCTGTTTTTGCTACTGTGGCTCCAGCACCAAGGACAGCGTCAGCCCATAGTAGGTGCTCAGTAAACATTGGTTGCTAAGGTCCCAGGGAATATGCGTATATGCAACAAAACATGTGCAGGCTGGCCTGTAGTAGATAGTCAGTAAATATTGGTCACTTAGGGTCAAATGACTATATGCAGGGACTTATCACAAAGGGGAAACTGAGGCTCAAGGTGGGAGAACCCTTCACACAGGCAGCCAAGGGAAGGCTGGAGCCAGGTTCTAATCCAGATTGCTGGTATTTTCTGAAGCCTCTGTCACTGCTTCATTCATCTTCTTCCCCCAGCCACCCCCCTCAGCTTGACACAGTGCCTGGCACAGACAGGACTTGATAAATGTGTATTTGTTGAAGGAATGAATGAGTGTGTGTGTGTGTGTGTGTGTGTGTGTGTGTGTGTGTGTGTGTTGGGGAGCGGGGGTAGCTGGGTCCAGCGTCCCAGGCCCCTCAGCACCCTCTGCTCTCTGGGAGCCCAGGGGACAGGCCTCCAGCCGCCACCCCTCACAGGACCCTGTGGTGCAAACTGCCCTCCCTCCCCTCCCTGGGTCCCCTGTTCTCCTGCTTCCGGCTTCCTAGCCAGTCTTTCCTCTTTCAGGCTCCGACGAAAGGCTGGGTTTCCGGGGGGGGGAAGGCTTAGGCGGTGACACCGAGCCCAGCCTCCTCCTCCACCCCCCACCACACTCGGGTCCCCCCTCCCTCCCCGCCACCACCATCCGCGTTTGGCCGGCCGTGGGGAAGGAAGAAGGAGCCAAGGAGGCCAGGTAAGAACCCAGCCCCAGCGACCAGGGCTGAGCCCCAGGCCCGGAGCTGAGAAATCCTCAAGGCCTCGACCCGGCCCCAATTCTGCTGATCATGCCTTTGGGGAGCTGCAGGCTTGGCCCAGAGGAGATTGGCCCCCCTCTGGGACCTGGGACCCCTGACCCCCACCAGCCTCCCTCCCGGGTCCCAGGGGTCTGGTCCCCAGCCGCCTCCTCCCTGGGGATTCCGGGCAGCTGGGTCCCCAGCCCGCACCTCCCCCTTGTCCTAGGAGCCCAGCCCCCTCCCCAGCCCCTCCTCCACCGGGACCCAGGAATCCACACCTCCTCCATAACAGATTCCCCAATCCATCCCGGCCTGGACCCAGGAGTCTCAATCCCCAGCTCCCACCTCCCTCAGCCCCAAGAGTCTGGGCCCCCAGCCCCCTCCCAACTCAGACCAGAAGTCTGAGCCCTCCTACTCCCCGGCCTCTCCCAGCCCCTGGCGTCTGGACACAAGGCTCCATTTCTGGGGCCTACTGGCTTCGAATCCCACCCCTCCACTCAGGTCCCATGGGCTGTGTCCCAGCCCCTCCCCGAAACGTTCAGCCTGGCCCGGGGGCCTGGAGCAGAAGCAGGTCACCGACTCTGCCCCCTCTGTGCCTCTACCCTGTCTCACCCTCTGTCTGTCTGTGTCTCCCCAGCCTCCAACCCACCGCTGCTCTCCTGATCTCTCTGCTTGCACTATCTCTGCCTCTGGGTCTCCAAGTCTCTTTGTTTCCTCTTCTCTGTGTCTCTGTCTCGCTGCTGGGTGTTCCTCGCTCTCCTGCCTCTCTTCTCTGCTCTGCCATTCACCATCCTGTCTTTCTGGGTCTTCTGGTCTCTGTCCATCTGCACTTCTCTGTGTCTCCCATCTCTGCCTTCCCCTGTCTCTGTTCCCTGATCTGTCTCTGATCTCTGTCTCTTTCCCCTGTCTCTCCATCTCTGCCTCCTCGCCTTCGTATCTCTCATCTTTGTCTGTCTCAAATCTCTCTCCCCTGGCTGAATACCAGGCCCTCTCTGCCTCTTTATCTCCGCCTGTCTCTGTCTCTGCTTCTCTCTCTGCCACACCCCACGCACTTCTCTTTATCTCTGCCCCCCTTCCCATCTCTCCCTCTCTCCCCACAGGCATGGATCCGCAGCCCCCTCCGCCTGCCCAGGGCAGCCCACCTCACCGTGGCCGAGGCCGAGGCCGTGGCCGAGGCCGTGGTCGAGGCCGTGGCCGTGGTAGGGGGGGCGCTGGAGCCCCTCGAGCGCCCCTGCCCTGTCCCACCTGCGGCCGCCTCTTCCGCTTCCCCTACTACCTCTCGCGGCACCGGCTGAGCCACTCCGGGCTCCGGCCCCACGCCTGCCCGCTGTGTCCCAAGGCCTTCCGCCGGCCGGCCCACCTCCCCCGCCACCTGCGGGGCCACGGGCCCCAGCCCCCGCTGCGCTGTGCCGCCTGCCCCCGCACCTTCCCGGAGCCCGCCCAGCTCAGGCGCCACCTGGCTCAGGAGCACGCGGGCGGCGAGGTGGAGCTGGCCATCGAGAGGGTGGCCAAGGAGGGGGCCGAGTCCAGCTGGAGCCCGCAGGACGAGGGCGCGGAGCAGCCCACCACTGCTGCGGCGGGGGCCACGGAGGAGGAGGCCGCCGCAGCGTGGCCCGAGACGTGGCCTGCGGGGGAGCCGGCCACGCTGGCTGCGCCCACCAGCGCCGCGGAGCCCCGGGAGTCGGAGTCGGAGGAGGCCGAGGCCGGGGCCGCAGAGCTGAGGGCCGAGCTGGCGCTGGCGGCCGGGCGGCAGGAGGAGAAACAGGTCCTGCTCCAGGCGGACTGGACACTGTTGTGCCTGCGCTGCCGCGAGGCCTTCGCCACCAAGGGCGAGCTCAAGGCGCACCCGTGTCTGCGCCCCCGAGGGGCGAACAGGAGGGTGAAGGGGGGCCCCGCCGCGCCCCAAGCGACACCAGTGTTCCATCTGCCTCAAGGCCTTCGCCAGGCCCTGGTCCCTGTCGCGCCACCGGCTGGTCCATTCCACCGACCGGCCTTTCGTGTGCCCAGACTGCGGCCTGGCCTTCCGCCTCGCCTCCTACCTCCGCCAGCACCGCCGCGTCCACGGCCCGCTCAGCCTGCTGGCCCCGCTGCCCGCTGCGGGCAAGAAGGACGACAAGGCCTCAGGGGCACGGAACTCAGCGAAGGGGCCGGAGGGGGGGCGAGGGGGCGGAGTGCGGGGGGTGCCTCGGAAGGCGGAGGAGGTGGGCAGAACGGAGGCGACGCCGCCCCGGCCCGGCCCCCGGCCGGGGAGCCGCGCTTCTGGTGCCCGGAGTGCGGCAAAGGGTTCAGGCGCCGCGCTCACCTGCGGCAGCACGGGGTGACCCACTCGGGAGCGCGCCCCTTCCAGTGCGTGCGCTGTCAGCGGGAGTTCAAGCGCCTGGCCGACCTGGCGCGCCACGCACAGGTGCACGCGGGGGGCCCGGCCCCCGCACCCGTGCCCGCGCTGCCCGCGCCGCTTCTCGCGCGCCTACAGCCTCCTGCGCCACCAGCGCTGTCACCGTGCAGAGCTGGAGAGGGCCGCCGCGCTGCAGGCACTGCAGGCCCAGGCCCCGCCGTCGCCCCCACCGCCGCCTTCCCTGAAGACCGAGCAGGAGGAGGAAGGGCTCCCACTGCCTCTCGCAAACATTAAGGAAGAGCCGCCCTCTCCGGGGGACCCCACCCCAGTCCCCGCCGGCTCCCCCCTGTCTTCCTCAGCGCCTCCTGTTCGACAGCCAAGACCACTCAGCCTTCGAGATGGAGGAAGAAGAGGCAGACAGCAAGGCTCACCTGCGCGGTCTGGGGGGCCTGGCCTCCTGACCGCCGCCGCCCTGCCCTCTGCCACTTCGCCTGAGCTCCTGTTTGCAGAATGGAGGAGGGGAAGTTGAAGGAGCCACCTCCTCTGCCCACCCACCCTTCCCCTTCAAGCCCTTGACACTAAGGAGTAGGGGGCACCGAACTGCCCCTCGCTCCCCCATGGCCCGCCCCCAGAATCCCCGATGCTGGTTAGGAACCGCTCACCCCAACCTGTGTCTTAAGGCCGGACGACTTGGGAAAAAGGCGGCGGACAGTTGGCCAGAGGGATGGAGACTGGTGGGGACGCCCCCCGCCTGCCTGTCCCCGTTACACACACTGGACACCATCACCTCTTCGGAACTGCGAGACCCTGGGGGTCCCCAGTGAGCAAAGGTCTGTCCTTGTCCCTTTGTCTGTCTGTGAATAAATGTGAGTTTGTGAAACTCGAGAGAGCGAGGTATTCTCTGGAGGTGGGGGCAGGCTGGGGGCGCTGGAGCGAGCTTAGGATCTGTCCAGCAGACTCTGAGCTCAGGTTCAGAGCAGGAAGGAGACAGAGGCATCAGAGAATACGTGGCCCTCAACCAAGCAAGAAGCCGGTGAAGTGTGGGTTCACAAGAAACAGGAATGTGAGATGACAGATAATCGTCACCCCTGCCCTGTGGAATCTCCGAGCATGTTATTCACTCAGTCTCTACCGCACCCTACTTTGTGTCAGCGGTGGTACTAGGCCCTGAGGAGTAGGAGGCCAATGCCATCCTCTGAAAGAGCTGGAGTTCTAGCCCTGCATTGTCCAACATAACTTTTTTTTTTCCTAGAAAAGTTTCCGTAATTTTTCGTCCCTCGCTCTGTTGCCCAGGCTGCTGTGCTGTGGTGCAGTCATAGCGCAATGCAGTCTCAAACTCCCAGACCCAAGCAATCCTCTTGCCTCAGTCTCCCTGGCCACACCCAGCTAATTGTTTAACTTTTTGTGGAGATGGAATCTTGCCCAGTTTGGGAGAACTTTCTGTGATGATGGGATATTCTACATCTTCACTGTCCAATATGATATCCAGCAACCACACGTGGCTATTTCCATTTAAATTTAGAATACGGAAATATAAAGTCATTAAGAAGAAATAAACGTTAAAGTTCGGTTTCTTAGTCACACTTTTTTTTTCTTTTCTTTTTTTCATCCAGGCTGGAGTGCAGTGGCACATTCTCAGTTCACTGCAACCTCCACCTCTTGGGTTCAAGTGATTCTTCTGCCTCAGCCTCCTGAGTAGCTGGGATTACAGGAGACTGCCACCACACCCAGTTAATTGTTGTATTTTTAGTTAGAGACAGGGATTCGCAATGTTGCCCAGGCTGGTCTTGAGCTCCTGACCTGAGGTGATCCACCCACCTCAGCCTCCCCAAGTGCTGGGATTACAGGTGTGAGCCACCACACCTGGCCTCAGTCACACTATTTTAAGGGCCAGAGAACCTCACGTGGCTGGTGGCTGCCATATTTCACAGCACAGATCCAGAACATTACATCATTGAAAAAAGTCCTAGCAGAATGTGATATAGCACCAGGTATAAGGGCGACCAAGATAAACCACCAGATAGTATGATGGCAGAGCAGGATGGGGGAGCCAGGGCTTCTCTGGTGAGGCCATGTTTGATTTGAATGAAGATGGAGGGGAACCAGGTGTAAGAAAGAAGCATCTGTGAGAAGAAAACACCAGGCAAAGAAAAAACAGGGGGCAAAGGCTAGGAGGTGGGTGGGTGCTACGTGTTTTTTTTGGTCGTCGTGGGTTTTTGTTTTGTTTTGTTTTTGTTTTTTGAGACAGGGTCTTGCTCTATTGCCCAGGCTGGAGTGCAGTGGTGCAATCACAGCTCAATGCAGCCTCGACCTCCTGGTTCAAGGGATTCTCCCTCCTTGGCCTCCCAAGTAGCTGGAACTACAGGTGTGCACTCTCATGCTTGGCTAATTGTTTAAAATTTTTGTGGAGATGGTGTCTTCCTATGTTGCCCCGGCAGGTCTTGGACTCTTGGGCTCAAGCAGTCCTCCTGCCACAGCCTCCCAAAGTGCTGGGGTTAGCAGCATGAGCCACTGCACCTGGTCATTACGACATATTTTAGACACTAAGTAATTGGAGGTGGGAAAGGAAGTTTCCATTTCTACACATCTTCCGGTTGCTTTCTTTTTTTACTCGTTTATTTAGGTGCTAGGAGTGGAAGGAAGAGGGATACCCGTCAGCTAATCTCCCTTAAACACCTTTCTCTTTCCTTCTCTTGACACCCTGCCTTCCCCCAGCTCCTTCGAAGGTTCTCTCTTGCCCTAGGCAAGTAATGACATTGAGCACTTCGGTATCTGCACACCCATAAGAAACAGCAAGGAAGGGGCAGAGCCTCCCCATTTTCCAGGACAACAAACTGAGGCTCGGAGATGGAAGGTGTTTCCCCCAGTGTGACGATTCTAGATGGATCAAAGGAGGAAAGGAAGCCGGAAAGATGGTGGTTGAGGATGAAGGTGGGAGGTGATGACCACTGCAAGCTGCAAATCCTTCCACCTTCAATCATCTCACACAGCTTGGCTGAGCCCTTAGCACTGTGCCAGCTGGTAGTAAGTCTCAGTCTGGGTTAGCTTGTCTGATTTTTTTTTTAGACACGCCCTCACTTTGTTGCCCAGGCTGGAGTGTGGTGGGACAATCAGAGCTCACTGCAGCCTCCATCTCTTGGGCTCAAGTGATTCTCCTGCCTCAGCCTCTGGAGTAGCTAGGACCACAAATGCATATCACCATGCCTGCCTGATTTTTAAATTTTTTCTTTTGTAGAGACGAGGTCTCACTATGTTGCCCAGGCTGGTTTCCAACTCCTGGTCTCAAGTGATCCTCTCCCGTCAGCCTCCCAAAGTGCTGGCATTACAGTTGTGAGTCACCGCACCTGGCCTACCCCAACTGTTTATCACTGAGTTTAAGCCCAGTGCTGGATGTTGGGGCTAGTACTTCATGACACTACCTGGGCACCCTTGTGACACCAACAGCCCAGCTCAGGAGATGAATAATAACCAAATGTTGGCACAAACAAATTAGGGTTACCAAATGAGACTGGTTCCCCAAAGAACTAACTCCTACAGGAAACTATAACCAAGCCTCCAGTGTTGGAGAGATGGGAGGCTGAAGTCTGCTTTTATTACATCAAAGCCACTCCCTCCTCAGGAACCTTCAGTGGCTCCCTATTACCATATCCAAATGTAGGCTCCTATTTAGTGAGAGCCTACCATGGCCAGACACCTGATCCATAAAATATCATGGACAAAACCCATCAAACAAGAAAATTATATAGCTCCATTTATAAAAGGGCCAAATTGGGGCTTCAAGCAAATAAGCCTCTGTGCCACTTTAGTAATTGCTCCTACGAAATGAAGCTTGCGTATTAAATGACTTACTTCATGGAAAGGGCCGAAGACAGTGCTTGGGGCTGGCACGAAGCTGTTGTTGTTGGCTGGGCGTGGTGGCTCACACCTGTAATCCCAGCACTTTGGGAGGCTGAGGCAGGTGGATCATCTGAGGTCAGGAGTTCAAGACCAGCCTGGCCAACATGGTGAAACCCCATCTCTATTAAAAATACAAAAATTTAGCCAAGAGTGGTGGCAGGTACCTATACTCCCAGTTACTGGGGAGGCTGAGGCAGGAGAATCACTTGAATCCGGGAGGTGGACGTTGCAGTGAGCCAAGATCACGCCACTGCACTCTAGTCTGGGTGACAGAGCTCAAAAAAAAAAAAAAAAAAAAAAAAGTTGCTTCTGTTGGTACTTTAACTATTATACTCTCCCTGGCTGGTATGTACATGATCTCAGTGAATCCTCACCACTCTACTGGGAGACAGGAAACACCCTCCCCATTTTCCAGAAGCAGAGAGGAAGTCCCTGTCCAAGATATCATAGTTACAAATTGGCATACCTGGTACTTGAACCCTTACCCAGGCCAGTCTTACCCTCCCCATCAGCTCCCACCGCACAGCCCACTCTCAAGCCCCTTCCTACACACATCTTGGTCTCCAGGACCCACGGGCCCCTCTGCCCTGTGGGTTTGTCCACTCTTCCCCATGTGGATCTGCCGTCTCGTGAGAGAGACATTTTCAGAACAAAATATGGAATTGACAAAGAGAAGGCGGCCTTAGAGAGAGAGCCCAGCTTTTTCACTGTGCAGGTGGAAAAACTGAGGCCAGATGCCTGGGACAGACACAGAGAATGATAGAGTAATCAAATGTCAGTGATTATTGAAGGAGTCGTTGTCATGCAGGGAACACAACCTGTCATTTGTCTTTCACTGTGCTGACCATTTTACACATGTGATCCCAAGCACATTTGTTAATAATAGGAACCCACTTCTTGAGTGTTCACCCTATGTCTATTTCAGGGGTATTACATAGATTAGTCCATTTAATCCTCACAATAGCCCCATAAAATAGATACTATTATTGGCTCTGTTTTCTGTTTTGGATTTTCATAAACAGCTTTATTGAGGTATCATTTACATGCCATAGACTTCATCCATTTGGTCGTACAAGTCGATAAAAATATATATATATATATATATATTTTTATTTTTTTTTTTTTTTTTTTTTTTTTGAGGCAAAGTCTCACTCTGTGACCCAGGCTGGAGTGCAGTGGCACAATTTTGGCTCACTACAGCCTCCTCCTCCCAAGTTCAAGAAGTTCTCTGCCTCAGCCTCCAGAGTAGCTGGGATTGCAGGTGCCTGCTACCACACCCTGTTATTATTATTATTTTTTTTTCTGTGCATTTTTAGTAGAGACGGGGTTTCACCATCTTGGCCAGGCTGGTCTTGAACTCCTGACCTCGTGATCTACCTGCCTCAGCCTCCCAAAGTGCTGGGATTACAGGTGTGAGCCCCCGCACCTCGCCAATTTTTAATAAATGTACAGAGTTGTGCCACTATCACCACGATCCAGTTTTAGAATATTTCCAGGCTGGGTGCGGTGGCTCAGGTCTGCAATCCCTGCACTTGGGGAAGCCAAGGTGGGAGGATCACTTGAAGCCTACAGTTCAAGACCAGCCTGGGCACCAAAGCAAGACCCTGTCTCTACAAAACACTGAAAAAAAATTAGCTGGGTGTGATGGTGAGCGCCTGTAATCCCAGTTACTTGAGAGGCTGAGGTGGGAGGACTGCTTGAGCCCAGGAGTTGAAGGCTGCAATGAGCTATGATCTCACTGCACTCCAGCCAAGGCCACAGAACAAGGTCCTGTCTCTAAGAAAACAATAATAAATAAACGAATGAATTAATTAAAACTTTTAAAAAGAATATTTCAATCACCCCAGAAAGACATCCTGTGTCTGTTAATAGTGATTTCCCATTTCCACCCTCAGCTCCAGGCAACCACTCTGCTATTTCATGTCTGTGGATGAACCTATTCTAGACATTGCATATAAATGGAATATGCCATATGTAGCTTTGGTGACTGTCTTCCTCCTCTTTGCAGAATGCCTTCAAGGTCTATTCACACTGTAAATTGTGTCAGTTCAGTACTTACTTCCTTTGTTTTTGTTGTTGCTGTCGAGACAGGGTCTTGCTCTGTTGCCCAGGCTAGAGTCCAGTGGCACCATCATGGCTCACTGCAGCCTCAACCTCAAGTGACCCACCCCTCCCCAGTTTCCTGAGTAGATGGGACCATAGGGTACACAGCTGCCCCTGTCTAATATTTTTATTTCTTGTAGAGATGGGGTCTCACTATGTTGCCCAAGCTGATCTTCAACTCCTAGGCTCAAGCAATCCTCCCACCTTGATCTCCCAAAGTGCTGGGATCAAAGGCATGAGCTATTGCACCCACCCTCTTTATCCCTTTTTATGGCCGAATAATATTCCATTGTATGGATACACCATGTATTGTTTATCCAGCCATCCACTGATGAGTGTTTGGGTTGTTTCTACGCTTTGGCTGTTTAAGTAATGCTGCTGTGAACGTGCATGTACGAGTATTTTTTTTTTTCTTGAGACAGGGTCTCACTCTGTTGCCCCGGCTGGAGTGCAGTGGTGCAATCTTGGCTCACTGCAACTTTGCCTCTGAGGTTCAAGCAATTCTCCCACCTCAGCCTCCTGAGTAGCTGGGATTACAGGGGCGCACCACCACAGCCAGCTAATTATTGCATTTTTAGTAGAGACGGGGTTTCACCATGTTGGCCCAGCTGGTCTTGAACTCCTGACCTCAGGTAATCCACCCGCCCCAGCCTGCCAAAGTGCTGGGATTACAAGCGTGAGCCACCACACCTGGCAACAGGTCTTTGTGTGGGCATATGTTTTCATTTCTTTGGGGCAGATTTCTAGGAGCAGAATTGCTAGGCTGTGTGGGAGGTATGTGATTCACTTTTTAAGAAAGTGCCAGACTGTTTCCCAAAGTGGCTGTACCGCTAGCCCACTAGTGATCATGAGGGTTCCCTACAGGCCCTGCTTTCCTGAGAAGAAACTCAGGTACAGAGAGGTGAAATGAATTAGCCAAGCCCACACGGCTAGTAAGTACCATGCCAGAGAGGACCCCAGGCATTGTGACTACCAAGCCTGTGCTTTTAAACTTCACACAATGCTTCATCCTTACCCTATTCAGGAAGTCTTTCTTTCTTTCTTTTTTTTTTTTTTTTTTTTTGAGATGGAGTCTCACGCTGTCACCCAGCCTGTTGCCCAGGCTGGAGTGCAGGCGGTGTGATCCTGGCTCACTGTAACCTACAAACCCTGGGCTCAAGCTATTCTCCTGCCTCAGCCTCCCGAATAGCTGGGATAACAGCTACACACACAAAATGTCTGTCTTGGCCAGGCACAGTGGCTCACACCTGTAATCCCAGCACTTTGGGAGGCTGAGGCAGATCATGAGGTCAGGAGTTCGAGACCAGCCTGGCCAGTAAGGTGAAACCCCGTCTCTACTAAAAAATTAGTCAGGCAAGGTGGTGCATGCCTGTAATCCCAGCCACTCAGGAGGCTGAGGCAGGGGAATCATTTGAACCCAGGAGTCGGAGGTTGCAGTGAGCCGAGATCAAGCTACTGTACTTTTTTTTTTTTTTTGGAGACAGAGTCTCACTCCGTCGCCCAGGCTGGAGTCCAGTGGTGCAATCTCAGCTCACTGCAACCTCCACCTTCGAGTTTCAAGCGATTCTCCTGCCTCAGCCTCCTCAGTAGCTAAGACCACAGGTGTGTGTCACCATGCCCGGCTAATTTTGTATTTTTAGTAGAGATGATGGGGGGGGTCTCATTATGTTGGCCAGGCTGGTCTCCAACGCCTGACCTCAGGTGGTCCTCCTGCCTTGGCCTCCCGAAGTGCTGGGGTTACAGGCATGACCCACTGTGCCCAGCCTCATCCACATATTTCTTTGTATCAGTGTGGACTCAGAGATACATATTTTGTATTCTGGTCCAATTCCATGTGATTTGCTTCCCTGAAGCCCACCTGTTTCCACGCCAGGTGCTATCAACAAAACACAGAGTGGTGCCCCAGGGGAAGCCGGAGAGAGCCGCGAGGTGCTGCCCCAGCGAGGGCGCTCGGACCTCTCGGGCCTTCTTGGTGGGAGGAGGCTTCATATGAACCAGGCGGGAGCCAACCTGCGAAGTGTGAACCGCTCTCCAGAGGTGACCCGAGGCTCCAGGGGAACCCCACCTGTGCGACCCCAGTGCCCAGCCCTCCCTCCAGGGCGCCTCCAATTCGGTCTGGAGGCCAAGTCTGGGCACCTCCCCTGGGCGGCTTATCTCACCACGCCCAGCCCTGAGCCTGGCACAGACTCGGCTCCATAAATATTTGCTGCCGTTGGCCCCGCTGCTCCCAGCCTCCCAACCCCCGGCTCCTCCCGCCGCTGGGCCTTAGCCCAGGCTGGGCCCTCCTCAGGCATCGGCTCTTTGGGCTCAGGGAGGGACGGTCGTGGAAGCAGATGAGGAACCAGGAAGCAGAGAGGGACAGGGGGAGGGGACCCACCCAAGGTCACCCACCAGGGAGGGGTGAAGACAGAGAGGGCAGTGAGGGAGAGACAGAGGGGAGCAGAGAGGGAGAGACAGGCGGAGAGACACAAACAGAGAGAAAGAGACGCACAGAGAGACAGTGGGGAGAGAGGGCGAGAAAGGGAGATGGGGAGAGAGAAAGACAGAGGAGACAGGGGAGAGACAGAGACAGAGAGGAAGAGAGAGAGGGAGAGAGAGCCCTAGGCAGACAGACACTTGGAGCGCGGGGAGCGAGGCGGTTGGACGGCCTCCAGCCTTCTGACAGTGGGATAATAACGCTGCTGCTATTTATTATCTCTCCCACTCTCCAGTGCCAGCCACTCCACACACATCATTCACTCCTTTAATCTCCACCACTCTGTCGGTTCCTAGCACAGGCCACGCGCTCTCCTCTGTGGCCTCTCACGGGCAACTCTCTTTGCCTGGAATGACCCCCTACCCTTGGCTTCAGGCCTCCCTTTACATACACCCCCACGACCTTTCCTACCCCTCCCACAACCATCTCTCTCTCTGTCAATCCCTGTCATGGGCACAATTCTAAGAGGTTCCCCAAGGCCCCTGTTCCCCGGGTGCTCACACACCCCCTCCCAGCCCTTCAGTCAGACGCTGCTCTAGATGCAGAGTTACCCAGGTGGCATTAAGGTTCCAAGTAAGGCAGGGCTAGGCGGCTCAGGCGTGGAATCCCAGTGCTTTGAAAGGCTGAGGTGGGCAGGTCACTTGAGGCCAGGAGTTCGAGACCAGCCTGGCTCACATGATGAAACTCCGTCTCTACTAAAAATACAAAAATTAGCCTGGCGTGGTGGTGAGTGCCTATAATTCCAGCTATTTAGGAGGCTGAGGCAAGAGAATTGATTGAACCTGGGAGGCGGAGTTTGCAGTGAGCCGAAATCACACCACTACACTCCAGCCTGGGCAACAGAGCGAGACTCTATCTTGGAAAAAAAAAAAGTTCCAAGTCAGGTGGGGCATGGTGGCTCAGGCCTGGAATCCCAGTGCTTTGGGAGGCCGAGACCAGAGGATCCCTTGAACCTCCGAGTTTGAGAACAGCCTAGGCAGCAAAGTGAGACCCTACCATCTCTGAAAATTAAGAATCATAAATAAGATTCCAAATCAGCCGACTTAAAAGTAGGGAGTTGTGCTTTGGTAGGCCTGGTCTAATCAGGTGACTGCTTAAAAGGAACAAGCCTCTTCCTGAAGTGCCGGTGAGGCCACTGCTGGCTTTGCAGGTGGAGGAGGCCACATGGCAAGAAATGCGGGCAGTGGACTCCAGCCACAGCCAGCACGGAGGTGGGAACCTCTGTCTCACCACCACAAGGCACTGAATCCTGCCACAGCCTGAAGGAGCTCAGAAGACGGCCTGGAGCTCCAGAGAGAACCCAGTCCAGCTAACACCTTGATTTCAGCCTGGCAAGACCCCCAGCAGAGGCCCCAGATGGGCAGTGCCAGACTCCCGACCCGCACAAACTGGGAACGGATGAATGGGTGCTGTTTGAAGCAGCTGCGTTTGTGGTCATGTCTCCCAGCGTGGAGGATGAACGCAGTCTCCCCGTTTCATTTCCTTCCTGGCTCGCACCATCAGTGTAAGTTGGTTTCATTATCTGTTTAATTGTCTCAAGTCCGTCCACCTGCGTTCAATTCCTGGGGCTGCTGCAGCAAACTGCCACAAACCATGTGTTTTAAAACCACAGAAGTCTGAGCACAGTGGCTCACACCTGTAAACTCAGCACTTTGGGAGGGTGAGGCTGGCAAATCACCTGAGGTCAGGAGGTTGAGACCGACCTGGCCAACATGGTAAAACTTCATGTCTATTAAAAATATAGAAAAATTGGCCGGGCGTGGTGGCTCATGCCTGTAATCCAAGCACTTTGGAGGCCAAGGCGGGTGGATCACCTGAGGTCGGGAGTTCAAGACCAACCTGACCAACATGGTGAAACCCCGTCTTTAAAAAAAAATAAAAATAAAAATAAAATAAAATAAAAAAAATAGAAAAATTAGCCAGGTATGGTGGTGCAGCCTGTAATCCCAGCTACTCGGGAGGCTGAGGCAGGAGAATCACTTGACTGTGGGAGGCGGAGGTTGCAGTGCACTGAGATCCTGCCGTTACACTCCAGCCTGGGCTACAAGAGGAAAACTTCGTCTCAAAAAAATAAAAACAAAACAAAACAAAAACAGAAACGACCACAGAAGGGTGCTGTCCCAGGGCTCTGGAGTCTGGGATCAAGGTGTCAGCAGGGACGCACCCCGTCGGAAGCCTGTATGGGAGGGGTGTCCAAGCTTGTGGCTTCCCTGGGCCACATTGGAAGAATTGTCTTGGGCCACACATAGAATGCACTAACACTAACACCAACTGGTGAACTGCTGAATCAATAAATACAAAAATGCAAAAGAAAAATCTCATGTTTTAAGAAAGTTTATGAATTTGCGTTGGGACGCATTCAAAGTTGTCCTGGGCTGCACGTGGCCTGCGGGCTGCGGGTTAGACAGCCTTGCTGGAGGGGGATGCTTCCTTGCCTCTCCCTAGCTTCTGGTGGCTGCCAGCAATCTGTTTGTCTGTCTGTTTTTTGAGACAGGGTCTAGCTCTGTCACCCAGCTTGCAGTGCAGCGGGGTGATCTCAGCTCACTGTAACCTCAACCTCCTGGGCTCAAGTGATCCTCCCATTTCAGCCTCCTAAGTAGCTGGGACTACAGGCAGGTACCACCATGCCTGGCTAATTTTTTTATTTTTTGGAGACGGGGGTCTCACTGTGTCGCCCAGGGTGTCACCAGCCAGCCTTGGCATGCCTCGGCCTGTGGCTGCAGCACCTCAGCCTCGGCCTTCATCGGCACTGGCATCCTCCCTACGTAGGAATCTGTGTCTAAATGTTCCCTGTGTATATAAACACCAGTCATACTGGAGTGGGACTCCTCCTCTCCAGTACGGCTTCATCTTAACTAAGTACATCAAAACAGGGCCGGATGTGGTGGCTCACGCCTGTAATCCCAGCAGTTTGGGAGGTCGAGGCGGGCGGATCACGAGGTCAAGATATTGAGACCATCCTGGCCAACACGGTGAAACCCCATCTCTACTAAAAAATACAAAAGTAGCTGGGCATGGTGGTGTGCACCTGTAGTCCCAGCTACTCGGGAGGCTGAGGCAGGAGAATCGCTTGAACCTGGGAGGTGGAGGTTGCAGTGAGCTGAGATTGCACCGCTGCACTCCAGCCTGGGTGACAGAGCAAGACCGTCCCAAAACAAACAAACAAACAAACAAACAAAAAACAACTTTGTACCTTCTTCTTTTTTTTTTTTTTTTAAGATGGCGTTTCACCCTGATGGCCAGGCTGGTCTTGAACTCCTGCCTCCGGTGATCCACCCACCTCGGCCTCCCAGAGTGCTAGATTATAGGCGTGAGCCACTGCACCCGGCCAACTTTGTACCTTCAATATTTCTGTGAACCTAAAACTGCTTTAAAAAATTATTCTATTTAAAAAATAATTTTTAAAAATTCATTTCTATTAATTTAAAAAAAGGAAGAAACTCCCCCACCCTAGTCAAGAAAAAGGTGAAGGTAATTATTACATGATGATTATTGAAAATAGTTCTTTTTTTCACGGAACAACTTCAACATGGTCCGTGAAAATAAAAAAAAAGAAAATAGTTATTTTATGCAGGAGTGGGTGTTAAAAGTTAAAAATGGGCCTGACGTGGTAGTTCCCACCTGTAATCCCAGTACTTTGGGAGGCCAAGGCAGGAGTATCGCTTGAGCACAAGAGTTCAAGACTGGCCTGGGCAACACAGTGAGAGCCAAACCGTCTTTACAAAAAAAAAAAAAAAAAAAAATTAGCCAAGCATGGTGGCATGTATGTGTAGTCCCAGCTACTCAGGAAACTGAAGCAGGAAAATCACTGAAACCCAGGAAATCAGGGCTACAGTGAGCTATGATCACGCGACTGCACTCCAGCCTGGGTGACACAGTGAGATCCTGCTTCAAAAAGATAAATAAATAAAATTTAAAATGATCTGGGCATCCCACAGGCTGTGTTTGCTACGGTCCCTCACTCACTAAAATGCAGGTTGCACAAGGCCAATTTTTTTTTTGAGAGGGTTTCTCTGCATCGCCCAGGCTGGAGTGCAGTGGTGCAATCTCGGCTGAGTGCAGGGGCACGATCTCTGCTCACTGCAGCCTCTGACTCCTGGGCTCAAGTGATTCTCCTGCCTCAGCCTCTCAAGTAGCTGGGATTACAGGTACCAGCCATCAGGCCTGGCTATAGGCCAAATTTTTTTTAATAGCATTATTGAAATATAATTCGTGTACCATAAAATTCACCATGTAAGGTGGACGACTCAATGGTTTCTGGTATAGTCCTAGAGTTGTGCCACTATCAACACATTTTTTTTAGACAGGGTCTTATTCTGTTGCCCAGGCTGGAGTTCACTGGTAGGACTGGCTCACTGCAGCCTCTGCCTCCTGGGTTCAAGCGATTCTCCTGCCTCAGCCTCCTGAGGAGCTGTGATTACAGATGTGCGCCACCACGCCTGGCTAATTTTTGTATTTTTAGTAGAGATGAGATTTGCCATCTTGGCCAGGCCAGTCTTGAACTCCTGAACTCAAGCGATCCACCCACCTTGGCCTCCCAAAGTGCTGAGATTACAGAAGTGAGCCACTGCGCCTGGCCTAACACAATTTAAAAACACTTTTCATTACCCCAAAAGAAACATTGCACTCCTTAGCCATAGCCCCCCCCAGTACACGCCTCCTGTCCCCCACGCCCTAGGCTGGCACAGATCTGCTTCCTATCTCTGCAGATCCGCCCAAGTTGGGGAGTCCGCTTCGCTTGGAGGTGTGTCTCAGAGGCTGCGGCAATGCTTGAGTCCTGCGTGGTAGCAGGTAGGTGTCCAATTGTTATTTATTTATTGTTACCTTTCATTTATTTTATTTTATTCATTTTATTTATTTTGAGACAGAGTCTCACTCTGTCACCCAGGCTGGAGTCCAGTGGCACGATCCTAGCTCACTGCAACCTCTGCCTCCTGGGTTCAAGCAATTCTCGTGCCTCAGACTCCCAAGTAGCTGGGATTACAGGCGTGCTCCACCACACCCAGCTAATTTTTGTATTTTGAGTAGAGACGGGGTTTCACCATGGTGGCCAGGCTGATCTGGAACTCCTGACCTCACGTGATCTGCCCGCCTCGGCCTCCCAAAGTGCTGGAATGACAGGCGTGAGCCACCGCGCCCCGGCCCTCGATTGCGATTTAATTAATCTTGTTTTAATTTGAACCCCAGTCACCACTGGCCTGGCCTGCCTTGCTACTGTTACTTGACTCATCCTCCAGGTCTCTGAACCCCTTCCTCCCCCACCCCCTTTCCCATCAGGGTGGCTCAGAGCCACTTTTAGGCCTCTCTTGGTCGCCTTTGTGAGAGGCATACCTTGCTTCACAGCGGCTGCATTCTTGTTCACTGCACCTCCCGGGCACCTCTGGAGCAGGGACAGAGTCCATCTGTGATCTCCCCGCGCCCAGCCTCAGCTCAGGGCTGTGCATACAAAGTCCCCGGGAAACGTGTGTTGTGTTTGAATGGAAATAAGAGAAGTCCGCAACCTTGGCCTACACCTGCCCCTGGCTCCCGGCCCGCAAACATCCATGAACAGCAGAGAGGCCGAGGGTGTGCGCTGCAGGGTGGATTGGCAGCGGAGTCCCTCCTGCGGCTGATCTGCAGTGAGACGCCGGGCGGGAGGCTCCGTCTCTGTGAGTCTCGCTTTCCTTAACGATGAAGCTGAGCTAATAATAGGACCACCTCCCCGGGGTGCTGTGGGGATTAGCACTGGGGCCGGTAACATGTTCAGTAAATGCCGGTGATAATTATGGTTAATCACAGGGGATTTTTGAAGCCATTACGAACCCGCCACGTTCGGCCATCCGTCTGCCTCCTCATTCCGCACACATTTCCTGAGAAACAGAGAATCCAGTGTGCCCGGGCATTCCAAGTTCCTCCATGTGCCTGGGTGTTGGGCGAGATGAACGGGTTGGGAAATAAGATGCAACAGGTGCAGCTCCAGAAGGGCTCAGAGGCCAGGCGGTGGGGCGTGGACTCTAACCCAAGGGCAATGGGGAGCCATGGGAGGCTACTGAGGAGGAGCGGGCCTGGGTCAGAACTGAGTGTTAGAAAGATGTCTAGTGTAGTGCGGTGGCTCACCCCTGCAATACCAGCACTTTTGGAGGCAGGAGGATCGCTTGAGCCCAGGAATTTGAAACTAGCCTGGGCAACATAGTGAGACCCCATATCTATAGAAAATTTAAAAATTAGCTGGGCGGGACAGTGCACACCTGTAGTCCCAGCTACTTGGGAGGCTGAGGCAGGAGGATCACTTACGTGTGGGAGGTCAACACTGCAGAGAGCTGTGACTGCACTACTGCATTCCAGTCTGGGTGATGGAGTGAGACCCTGTCTCAAAAAAGGAAGTGAAGGGAGGAAGGGATGGGGGAAGGGAGGGAGGAAGGAAAGAGAGGAGAGGTGAGGAAAGAAAGAAGAGAGAGAGAGAGAAAGAAAGAGAAAGAAAGAAACAAAAAAAGAAAGAAAGAAAGATGAAAGAAAGAAAAAGAAAGAAAGAAAGAAAAAGGAAGGAAGGAGGGAGGGAGGGGGGAGAGAAACCTTTATGTGTCAGATGGGGCAGTCCAGGGGTGAGAGGGGGAGGCCAGGAAGGAGCTGGGGTTGGGGTCACACAGGGGCTCACACCTGTAATCCCAGCACTTTGGGAGGCTGAAGCGGGCAGAGCACTTGAGGTCAGGCGTTCAAGACCAGCCTGGCCAACATAGTGAAACCCCGTCTCTACTAAAATACAAAAATTACTTGGGTGTGGTGTCACACACTTGTAGTTCCAGCTACTCGGGAGGCTGAGGCAGGAGAATCACTTTAACATGGGAGGCAGAGGCTGCAGTGAGCCAAGACCACTCCATTGCACACCAGCCTCAGTGACAGAGTGAGACTCCGTCTCAAAAAAAAAAAAAGAAAAAAAAGACACCTTTTACATATATATTGTTGATTCATTGTCATTGAACTCACTGCCAGCAGGAATACAGCTCTTACCGGAACGAAGTTCATCTAACACGTGGATTTTCTTTTCTTTTTATCTTCCTTTCTTTTTGACACGGAGTTTCACTTTGTCAGGCTGGAGTGCAGTGGTGTGATCTTGGCTCGCTGCAACCTCCATCTCCCGAGTTCCAGCAATTCTCCTGCCTCAGCCTCCCGAGTAACTGGGATTACAAGCATGTGCCATGACTCCCAGCTAATATTTGTATTTTTAGTAGAGACAGGGTTTCATCATGTTGGCCAGGCTGGTCTCGAACGCCTGACCTGAAGCAATCTCCCCGCCTCGGCCTCCCAAAGTGCTGGGATTACAGGCGTGAGCCCCTGCGCCTGGCCAGATTTTCTACGTGAGGCACTGCAGCACATTCCCAAGCACTTAAGGGAACCCTGTTCAGCACTGTGCTTGGGAGCTGACGTGTAGAATCACCAACAAAAAGCACAAACACGCCAGGTGTGGTGGCTCACACTTGTAATCCCAGCACTTTGAAAGGCTGAGGCGGGCAGATCACTTGAGGTCAGGCGTTCGAGACCAGCCTGGGCAACAGAGTGAGACCCTGTCTCAAAAAACAAAACGATGATGATCATCACAGTGCTATAGTTAATAACAACGTAGAGTATGCTTAAAAGTTGCTAAGAGAGTAGATTTTTAAAATTCTCACTGCAAAAATACAAGTATGTGAGGTATTGCATCTGTTAATTATATAGCTTGATGTAGCCGTTTTACAGTCTGTGTGTGTGTGTGTGTGTGTGTGTGTGTGTGTGTGTGTGTGTGTGTATAAACATCATGTTAGCCAGACACAGTGGGGCGTGCCTAGTCTAGGAGGCTGCCAGGTCATGTCTGTCTAGGAGGCTGAGGCAGAGCATTTCCTGAGGCCAGGAGTTCAAGAGCTAGAGTTGTGCTTGTGAAAAACCATCACACTCCAGCCTGGCGATGTGGTGGGACTCTGTCTTTAAAAACAACAGAAAAATCATGTTGTACACACCAATTGTATACAGTCTTTATTTGTCAGTGCAGAACAAAAAACTAAGGGGGGAAAGAACAACAGAAGAGCACGCTTGCAGGTGCGCCCAAAGCTGTGAAGAACCTGAGACGCCACGCCACACATCCGCGGCCGAGGCTGAAGAAATCCATGCTCCGCCTTTTTCTTCAGCCGCTCCTATAAACAAGTGTCTTCTTGTTTCAAGAGTTCAAGACCAGCCTGACCAACATGGAGAAATTCCATCTCTACTGAAAAATATAAAATTAGCAGGGTGTGGTGGCACATGCCTGTAATCCCAGCTACTCAGGAGGCTGAGGCAGGAGAATTGTTTAAACCCGGAAGGTAGAGGGTGCAGTGAGCCTAGATTGTGCCACTGCCCTCCAGCCTGGGCAACAGAGGGAGACTCTGTCTCAAAAAAATAAATAAATAAAAATCAGTTGTTCGGGCAGGATAGCTCACGCCTATAATAATCCCAGCACTTTGGGAGGCCGAGCCAGGAAGATTGCTTGAACCTAGGAGTTCGAGACCAACCTGGACAACATGGCAAAACCCCATCTCTACTAAAAATACAAAAAAAAAAAAAAAAAAAACCTGGTGTGGTTGTGCGCCTGTAATTCCAGCTACTTTGAGGCTAAGCCACGCAATTGTTTGAACCCAGGAGGCAGAGGTTGCAGTGAGCTGAGTTCGCACCACTGCACTCCAGCCTGGGCAATAGAGCGAGACTCTGCTTCAAAACAAACAAACAAATAAAGTAATAAATCAGAGCCAGCTGACACTGTCTTTTCAATCCCAGAGTATATTGTATGCTGACGGCACGTCTCAGTTTGAAACAACCACGTGTCTAATACCTTAGAGCCATGTGGTTTCTGTACTGGACCACACAAGTAGGTCTCTCCAGCTTTCTTCAGATTCTTTTTTTTTTTTTTTTTGAGATGGAGTCTCGCTCTGTCACCAGGCTGGAGTGCAGTGGCGCCGTCTTGACTCACTGTAATCTCTGCCTCCTGGGTTCAAGCGATTCTCCTCCTCAGCCTCCCTAGTAGCTGGGATTACAGGCACCCGCCACTACACCCCGCTAATTTTGGTATTTTTAGTAGAGACAGGGTTTCACCATGTTGGCCTTGTGATCCACCTGCCTTAGCCTTCCAAAGTGCTGGGATTACAGGCGTGAGCCACGGAAACCAGCCCAGATTCTCAAAGGAAACTATGAACTAAGAAAACAAAACAAAATAATACAAAACAAAACAAAAAACCAGATACAACCACCCTGGAGAACGTGGTTGTATAAAAATATATATATATCTAAGAAAACTGCTGGCAATATCTAAGAAAGCTGCACATTCTCCTGTCCTCTGACCCAGGAATTCCACTTTAGGGCCAATACCCCAGAGAAAACATGCCACTTAGCACAAGGCAACACATCTAAGAATGTTCTTTGCCCTGCTTGTTCCTAAGAGCACAATACTGGACAAACCTAAAATGTCCGTCACCAGAGCGATGAATCCCTGGAAGACAGTATCTCCACGCACTGGAAGATTAAACATCTTTGCAAAGGAAGTGACCTGTGCTGAGTGTAACAATCCCTTGCACACGCAGTGTGGAACTGGTGAGGACAAAACCTGCAGAAGGTCAGAGCACCACACTATTTATACAACATTTAAAACATGCAAGCAACACTCTCCAGCAGTTATGGATTTATACTATGTAGCAAAAGTCTTTTATAATGAAACAATAACAAACACCTCATTGGACACAGTGGTCACTTTTGGAAGGGAAGGGATTTGGAGAGGAGAGTGCATATGGAGTTTCTATTATATCCAGAGAATTAGATTTCCTCCTCTCTCTCTCTCTCTTTCTTTCTTTCTCTCTCTCTTTCTTTCTTTATCTTTCTTTTCTTTTCTTTTTTTTTTTTATTTGAGACAGAGTCTCGCTCTGTTGCCCAGGCTGGAGTGCAGTGGCATGATCGCAGCTCACTATAACCTTCACCTCCCAGGTTCAAGCAATTCTCCTGCCTCAGCCTCCCCAGTAGCTGGGATTACAGGCATACGCCATTGCACCTGGCTAATTTTTGTATTTTTAGTAGAGACGGGGTTTCACCATGTTGGCCAGGCTGGTCTCTAACTCCTGATCTCAGGTGATCCACCCGCCGTGGCCTCCCAAAGTCCTGGGATTACAGGCATGAGCCACCGCCACTATTTATACAACATTTACAAGCAAGCAAGGCAATGCTCTCTAGCAGTTACAGATTTATACTTTGTAGCAGAAGTCTTCTGTAATCAAAGAATAACAAACACCTCACTGGAGAAGGTGGTTACTTTTGGAAGGGAAAGCATTTGGAGAGGCAGTGCACACAGGGCTTCTACTACAGCTGGAGAATTATATTTGTTAAACAGAATGGTGGATACATGAACACTCATTATATTTTGGGGTGTGTATGTGTGTGTGCCTGAAATATTTCATTGCATGGAGAATCCCAGGAAGGTTTTGTGCTGCATGTCAGCTGGTCAGAGATGATGATAAGAGTTAGCATGTGTGACCTGTCTGTTTCTTGGAAAATAATAGTTCCTGTGTCATAGGTAGAACACAAGGATTAAGTGAGATGACTGTAAGGGTATCAAAAAGCCCCGAATGGTCCCTGGCCCATACTAACTGCCACAAGAGTATCTGACAACAACAACAATTATTGTTCAGTATTCACTATGCTCGGTGCCATGGCTTGTGTTTTCATCCATTATTTTATTTAACAATATTTGTTCAATGTATACAGGGTGCTAGAAAGAAAATAGCATCACTGTCTGAAAACAGGAGCAAAGAGCCAGGTGCGGTGGCTCACACCTGTAATCTCACCCAGCACCTTGGGAGGTCAGGGCCAGAGGATAGCTTGAGGCCAGAAGTTTGAGACCAACCTGGACAACAAAGTGAGATCCCATCTCTACAAAAAATTTAAAAAGTAACCAGTGCAGCGGCATGCACCTGTGATCCCAGCTACTTAGAAGGCTGAGGTGGGAGGATCTCTTGAACCCAGGAAGTCAAGGCTGCAGTGAGCTGTGTGTGCCCGTATACTCCAGTCTGGATGACAGAGTGAGAACCTGTCTTAAAACAACAGGAGTGGGCCGGGCTGTAATCCCAGCACTTTGGGAGGCCAAGGTGGGTGGATCACTTGAGGTCAGGAGTTCGTTATCAGCCTGACCAACATGAGGAAACCCTGTCTCTCCTAAAAAACAAAAATTAGCTGGACGTGATGGTAGGTGCTTGTAGACCCAGCTACTCAGGAAGCTGAGGCAAGAGAACTGCTTGAACCCAGGTGCTGGAGGTTGCAGTGAGCCAAGATTGTGCCACTGCACTCCACCCTGGGCGACAAAGCAAGACTCCATCTCAAAAAAAAAAAAAAAAAAACACCTGGAGTGAAAGCAGCCTGCCTTTACTTCGAAGGTCATCCTTACCTGCATCAGGATGACTACTGGAGCCCGAGATTCTGGTCTACTCGTCTATAATCTTACTCTTTCCAGATAAAGCAAATCAGTTTATTGCCAGCACTTCTTTTATTCTCTTTTCTTTCTACCTGTTCTGGCCCAAGGACGGGATGGGGTGGTGGGTGTGTTACACTGTCAACTGAACAATCTTTGAAGTGTAAATTAATTTTTAGGTGTTCTTTTAGTATATATTTTATTAATTGAATCTACTTTAAAAATAATATATGTAAGTGTCCAGGCGCAGTGGCTCATGTCTGTAATCCCAGCACTTTGGGATGCCGGGGCGGGTGGATCATCTGAGGTCAGGAGTTCAAAAACAGCCTGGCCAACATGGTGAAACCCTGTCTCTACTAAAAATACAAAAATTAGCCGGGACTGGTGTTGGGTGCCTGTAGTCCCAGCTACTTGGGAAGCTGAGGCAGGAGAATCACTTGAATCCAGGAGACAGAGGTTTCAGTGAGCTTAATTCTCACCACTGCACTCCTGCCTGGGGAACAGAGCAAGACTCAATCTCAAAAAAATATATATATATATAGACACATACACACATATATATACACATACATATACACACACATATATAAGTATATATATTATATGTAAGGGTTATTACTGAGTTTAAAATGAGGAAACTGAGGCCAGCCTAGGAAAACTAAATGCCAATTTATTAAGCTCCCGGGTGAGGTTCTGTGGTCCAGGGAAGGGGCGGCCAGAGAATTCGCGCTGGCTTCCCGGGACAAGGCGTTTTCATAGCTTTGGGAGAGCAAGGAGTGGCTGGGTGTTCTAATTGGCTGCGGGGGAGTGGGATGGAGATGGGGCGGGCTATTATTGGTGGGTAGGTTGTGGGGCGGGTTTTCTGGTGCAAGAGCCGGCCAGGGGTTGCATCAGCCAGGGCTGTCTGGAGGGCTGTGTGCAGAGCTAGGTGCGGAGTGCAGAGGCGGGTGCCGAGTGCAGAGGTTAGTGTCGAGTGCAGAGGCAGGTGCCGAGTGCAGAGGCAGGTGCCGAGTGCAGAGGTTAGTGTCGAGTGCAGAGGTTAGTGTCGAGTGCAGAGGCGGGTGCCGAGTGCAGAGGTTAGTGCCGAGTGCAGAGCTAGGTGCCGAGTGCAGAGGCGGGTGCCGAGTGCAGAGGTTAGTGTCGAGTGCAGAGGCGGGTGCCGAGTGCAGAGGTTAGTGCCGAGTGCAGAGCTAGGTGCCGAGTGCAGAGGTTAGTGTCGAGTGCAGAGGTTAGTGTCGAGTGCAGAGGCGGGTGCCGAGTGCAGAGGCTGGTGCCGAGTGCAGAGGTTGGTGTCGAGTGCAGAGGTTAGTGTCGAGTGCAGAGGCGGGTGCCGAGTGCAGAGGCTGGTGCCGAGTGCAGAGGTTGGTGCGGAGTGCAGAGGCGGGTGCCGAGTGCAGAGCTGGGTGCCGAGTGCAGAGGTTAGTGTCGAGTGCAGAGGTTAGTGTCGAGTGCAGAGGTTAGTGTCGAGTGCAGAGGCAGGTGCCGAGTGCAGAGGCAGGTGCCGAGTGCAGAGGTTAGTGTCGAGTGCAGAGGTTAGTGTCGAGTGCAGAGGCGGGTGCCGAGTGCAGAGGTTAGTGCCGAGTGCAGAGCTAGGTGCCGAGTGCAGAGGCGGGTGCCGAGTGCAGAGGTTAGTGTCGAGTGCAGAGGCGGGTGCCGAGTGCAGAGGTTAGTGCCGAGTGCAGAGCTAGGTGCCGAGTGCAGAGGTTAGTGTCGAGTGCAGAGGTTAGTGTCGAGTGCAGAGGCGGGTGCCGAGTGCAGAGGCTGGTGCCGAGTGCAGAGGTTGGTGTCGAGTGCAGAGGTTAGTGTCGAGTGCAGAGGCGGGTGCCGAGTGCAGAGGTTAGTGTCGAGTGCAGAGGCGGGTGCCGAGTGCAGAGGCTGGTGCCGAGTGCAGAGGTTGGTGTGGAGTGCAGAGGTTAGTGCCGAGTGCAGAGGCGGGTGCCGAGTGCAGAGCTAGGTGCCGAGTGCAGAGGTTAGTGTCGAGTGCAGAGGTTAGTGTCGAGTGCAGAGGCGGGTACCGAGTGCAGAGGCTGGTGCCGAGTGCAGAGGCGGGTGCCGAGTTCAGAGGTTAGTGTCGAGTGCAGAGGCGGGTGCCGCGTGCAGAGACGAGTGTCGAGTGCAGAGTGGTGACGTAATTTCCAGGCGCGGAGAGGGATGGGCGTGTCCGAGCCCCCGGCCAGGAAACCCGCCTTACATTCCGACCCTTTTGACGATAGGACGCCGCTTCTTTCTGGCTACTTGCTGCTGAGTAGGGGCGGAGTGAGGGGAAGGGGCAGCTGGTTGGTGCCTCAGTTGGGGAGTCAGACATATGGGTGAAGCAGCATCTGGTTTACGGCCACCCTGGAAATTTCTCTCATGCGGGCCTGTAAAAACCTGAGGAAAAAGGTAGTTGGCCTTGGATTTTGGGAAGTCAAGTTTTATGGCTAATCGGCAGCCTACGGGCCGGTAATCTGCTTGAGCAATGCATTGGGTTTTAGTGGTGGGGCCTCCGTCCAGGATCCCTGAAGGTAGAACCGCCAGACGTAGTAGGGGTTGGCTTTAAGAGGGGGACACTAGAAGTATTGTTAGGAGGAGAATTTGAAGGGTTAGGAGTCAACAGGGAGGGGCCGCGGGTGAGACAGAGGTGAATGGGGCCCAAGGGCTTGGATCTCCATTGATCATTTTGGGGGGGCCAGTTTGAGGCGGGACACATGATAGCACGGGGTATGACCCAGGAGCTTGGCGGCCATAGGGGCGGTTAGGATAACGACGTGGGGTCCTGACCACCTAGGCTGCAGAGATCCTGGTTTGAGCTCCCAAGAGGGGGAACACTGTCGCCTGGCTGGAGGAGTGCCGCTGGATGGGGGTCCTCCGGTCCCGGGACAACAGGGAGAGTACGAGCAGCGTGTTCCCTAAGTAAGTGGCGGAGGAGAGAGAGGTAGAGGAGGTAGGAGGCTGGAGGAGGTGGTTGTACGGGGAGATTGGAGAGATCAGGAAAGGCCGTCCGTACCGCAATTCAAAGGGACTGAGGCCTGTTGGCCCCCGTGGGGTGGCTCAGACCCGGGCCAGGGCAAGGGGGCAGGAGTGTGGGTCAAGAGAGTTTTACCTTGATGGTGAGTTTGGCTAAATGGTCTTTCAGGATGCCGTGAGCCCGTTCCACTTTTACCCAATGACTGAGGGTGGTAGGGGACGTGTAGTTTCCAGGAGATGTTGAGAGACTTGGCAACCAGCTGGACCACCTGAGCTGTAAACGCTGGACTGTAAACGCTGTCTGACTAGATGTTTGCAGGTAAGCTGAAATGAGGGATGATTTCCTGAATTAAGAGGGAGGCCACCGTGTCCACAGTTTCCCTGGAGGTGGGGAAAGGCTTCAATCCATCCAGAAGAGGTATCTACAAAGGTTAGGAGGTAGCGGAGTTTTCTTGTGAGTGGGCATGTGAGTAAAATCAATCTGCCAGTCTTGGGCCGGCAGGTTGCCACGCATTTGGTGAGTAGGAAACTGTGGCTTTAAGCTTCCCTGAGGCGAGACCTTAGAGCAAGTAACACAAGCTTTGTGTACCTGCTCAATTGTTTGTTGTAGACCTGGTGAGAGAAGAGGGGCTGCACAAAGCGATATAACCCTTGGGCCCAATATGTAAGGATTGGTGGATTTCAGCAATAATTTTAGGGGCCTGTTCCCGGGGAAGGGCGATTTTGTTGTTTAAGAAGATCCAGCCCTGATTAGACTCGGTTCCCCCTCTTAATATGAGGGCCTGTTTTTCTGATGGCGGGTAAACTGGGAGGTGTGGCCGTGGTGAGGAACAGGATCGGAGTGGGGGCCAGCCTGGTACTGGGTAAGGATTTTGCTGCCGCGTCTGCCCCTGCATTGCCCCAGGAAACGGGCAGCCTGGTGGGCCTTGTGCCCTCAGCAGTGGATGATAGCAACCTCTTTGGGCAGTGACAGAGCTTGTAGGAGATTAGAGATTTGGGTAGCATTGATTATGGGGGACCCTTTTGTAGTAAGGAATCCCCGCTCTCTCCAGAGGGCAGAGTGGCAGTGGGTGATAAGAAAAGCATACTTTGAGTCAGTGTAGATATTTGCTCGCTTTCCCTGTGCTAGCGTGAGAGCTCGGGTTAAGGCAATGAGCTCTGCCTTTTGTGATGTGGGTCCATCGGGGAGGCGGCGTGCCTCGAGGGTGGCTGAATCTGTGACTACTGCATAGGCTGCTTTTCGCCACCCCTCGGCTGTCACTATCAAACTTCCGTCTACATAAAAGGTAAGGTCTGGGTTGGACAGGGGAAGGTCAGACAGGCCCTCCCGAGGTTTAGCAATGCCTCTATTAGTTCAGGACGGGAATGGGCTGGGGAGGGGGGAATGGGATGGAAGGGGACGCAAAGTAGCCGGGTTGAGTGGAGAAATGGGATGAAGGCTGACCGAGGATTTTCAATAAAGAGTAGATGAAACTGCTGTAGGTAAGAGATTCCTAGGTGAGCGAGAGATTTGTGAGAGAGAAGGTCGGTTAGCCGATGGGGCGGGAGAACACTGAGATGGGCTGGCCCAAGGGTAAGTTTAGGGATTCCTTGGTGAGTTCTGTTGCCGCTCCCAGGGCCCGCAGGCAAGGTTGCCACCCCCTGACCGTGGGGTCGAGCTGTTTTGATAAGTAGGCTACCGGACAATACACGGGGCCCAGGGGTTGGGTTAAGATCCCAACTGCAATCCCCCTGTTTTTCGTCAGTGAACAAGTGGAAGGGGCAGTTAAGATCCGGTAGTTGGAGTGGGGGGGGCTATGGACAAGGCAGTTTGTAGGGTTTTAAAAGCCCGCTTCACTACCCCAGGATGGGAGAGGGGTCCCGTGGGTGTGTCTTTAGCAGCTGCCTACAGAGGTTTAGCTAGAGAAGCAAAATTAGGTATCCAGTGGCGGAGAACCCTGCAAACTCCAAAAAGGAGAGAATTTGGTCAGCTGTCTCTGGAGGCTGCAGAGAAAGGAGTGCCATTTGGCGATTTGTTGTTAGGCTTTTAGTTGTAGGGGGTGAGGCGAAAGCCTAAGTAGACTACCAAGGTGACTGACAACTGCGCCTTGGAGGGAGATACCCTGTTCCCTTGAGATCCCAGAAAGTTAAGGAGAGTGGCGGTATGCTGTTGAGACAGAGAGAGGGAGGGGCTACAAAGTAACAGGTCATCCACATACTGAAGGAGGAGACTGGGTTGAAGGGGGCAGGAGCTAAGGTCAGCTGCTAAGGCTTGTCCGAAAATATGGGGGCTGTCTCTGAATCCCTGGGGCAGGACTGTCCAGGTGAGCTGTTGTGACAGGTTGGTGTCTGGATTGGTCCAGGTGAAGACAAAGAGAAAGTAAGAATCGGGGTGTAGGGGAATGGTAAAGAAGGCATCCTTGAGGTCAAGAACCATAAAATGGGAGGTAGTGGAGGGAATGTTGGATAATAGGGTGTATGGGTTTGGGACTACAGGGTGGAGGGGTACCACTGCTTAGTTGATAAGGTGTAGGTCCTGAACTAGGCGGTAGTCCCTGGACGACTTCTGGATGGCAAGATAGAAGTGTTACAAGGGGAACTGATGGGGATGAGGAGTCCCTGGGCTAGGAGTTGGGTAATGATAGGCTTTAGGCCCTGGCGGTGGGTTTTTGAGATAGGAAACTGGGGACATGAGGGAAAGGGGGTAGGATTTTTTAGAAGTATCTTAACTGGTGTGTGATGTCTGGCCACTACAGGCTTGGAGGTGTCCCATACTAAGGGAGGGGAGGAATAGGGGGTTCAGGCGAAGGGTTAAGACAGGGCGTGGTGTTGGTTAAGAGTGGTAAGAGGAGGTGGGCAGGTGATGGGCTTGAGTGTGGGGCGCCAGTGAGTTGGAGAGTGGCCCCCACAGTTTGGAGAATATCTCATTCTAAAAGGGGGGACTGGGCATGAGGGCATGATTAAAAAGGAGTGGGAAAAAAAGGTGTCCTTTGAGGACACAGGCTAAAGGATGAGTTTGATTAGGACAGGAAGGCTTTCCATCAATTCCCATGACTGAAACCTGGGAAGGTATGCTAGGTCCTGAGTAGGAAGGCAATACAGAGTAGGTAGCCCTCGTGTCCTCTAAGAAGGAAATGGACTTACCCGCTACCTGTAGCGTTACCCTGGGCTCGGCAAGGGTGATGGGGGTCCTCGAGTCTGGGCTGCGTCAGTTGTCCAGAAGGCCGAGGAGTTCAAGCGAAGGGACTGCTTCCTGTGGACAGGCTTGCCCCTCACATAGAGGTGTGGGGGGTGAGCCTGTAGTCCAGGATGGGCAGTCAACCTTCCAGTGTCCAGTCTGCTTGCAGCTCGGGGCAGGGTCCGGTAGGTGGGCGGGGACAGGGGCACTGCCGGGCCCAGTGTCCCTCTTGGCCACATTTGAAACAGGGCCCAGGGCGGGGCCTTTGAAGAATTTTGGGGGGGTTTCGATGGACCCCCTCCACCAGATGCTCGGTGGACTGCCGGCCTCAGGGCTGCTACAAGAGCTCGGGTTTGGAGGCTTACCTTTTGCTGTAAACAGGCCTGGTGGGTGGCCTCAGCCTTTTCTTCTCGGCCATTAAAAACTTTAAATGCCATGTTTACCAGGTCCCATATGGGAGTTTGGGGGCCTTCTTCAGCTTTTTTAAGTTTCTTCCTTATATCAGCCGCTGACTGGGAGATGAAGTGGGTGGCTAGGACTGTAGCCCCCGCTAAGGAGGCCGGATCCAGCCGGGTATGGAGGATCATAGCATTAGTTAATCGGTCAAGGAAGGCAGCTGGGTTCTCATCAGGACCCTGAGTTATTTCCCTTAACTTGTCATAATTAACCGCCTTTTGAGCTGCGCTCTGCATGCCTGCTAGGAGGCACTGTAGCATCTGGTCCCGGCGGCGGTGGCCATCTTGACCAGCTTGGTATAGTCCCAACTAGGGTCGGCCTCGGGGACCGCCGCCGCGCCTACCGGCATTTGATTGTTTGTGAGATGTACCTGATCAGCATGTGTTCAGGCCGCTGCGAGAATATGGTCACGCTCATCTGGAGTAAGGGAGGAGGACAGGATTACATAGGTGTCATGCCAGGTAAAGTCGTACGCCTGGGTGAGGTAACGAAATTCTTTGGTGTAAGCGGTAGGATTGGTGGAGAATGACCCTAGGCGTCTTTCAATGGCTGATAGATCGGAGAGGGAGAAGGGAACGTGCACTCGGACAACGCCCTCCGCTCCAGCCACCTCACGGAGAGGACAAAGGAGAGAGGTTTCGTCATTGGGAGCGCAGTGCGAGCGAGTGTGAGCACTAACAGGAGAGGTCAGGTTGGGACCCGGAAGAGGAGGAGCAGGAGGGGGTTGGGGGCCCGCATAAGGCGGGGAATTAGTGGGTCAGGCGGCAGGGCAGGGAGAGCTCTTCAGCCAGATTGGGGTCGCAGAAGGAGGAGGAGCAGGTTGGCGAAGGGGCCGAAGGGAGTGTGGGGGGAGTTTTTTTGCTAGGAGTACCTGGGCAGTACTGCAGGAGGAGCAGAGGTCGGGGTGGGAGCGGAGATGCCAGAAAGCCTGAATGTAGGGGACCTCCGCCCACTTGCCGTTCCTTTGGCAAAAGTTGTCTGTTAGGATATTAAAGTTGAGCGTGCCCTTTGGAGGCTACTTGGACTGGTTGTCTAAAGGATACTGTGGCCAGGCCACGGTGGAGAGAAAGAGTAGCCTTTTCTTTTTTATAGAGAGACCCAGTTTGGGTAGATTTTTGGCTAGGCATCCTAGTGGCGACTTGGGGTCTGGGTGAGATCCCTAATTACCCATATTCCTGTTTGGTTTTTTTTTCGTATTATACCCAACACGGGCAGATGAACTCTTTTCCCGGAGGGGGTGGCTGAGAGAACTTACAGGCTGCAATGATTATAATGAGAAAAAAATAAAAATAGACAGGGCTAGAGCTATTTGCCACGTGGAAGAATTAGGGGAAGTGATAAAGAGACAGCTAGGAAGTGAGGTTTTAGTGGTAGAAGAAGAGTAGGAGGAAAAAGGAGAACAGTTATTTCTAGGGGCATGAATTCAGTAAAGGTCCCCTGCAGCCAGTGGTCTGTTACCCACTGTAGGATATCTGTTACTTCAAGGGAAGCAGGCCTGGACCGCTGTACATCGGCTAACAGGAGTCTAACAAAACTGGCAAATCTACAATAAAGACAGAACCACATATAGGATTGACGGACAAAGGATGGGTGCCCCCCAGATGGGAGACCAGTCTGATGCCTTCCTGGCATCCCGAAGGGATATTTCAGGGCATCTTGGCTAAGTTGTACCCATATAACCCCCGGGCCTGGTCACCTCAGAACTTTCAGTCAGTCCTGAGGTGAATCACCGTTACGCCTTATGACGTCCCCGTGGAACCGCGGGTTGAGGCCCACACAAGCCCCGTAGCCATTAGGCCGTGGGACTACACATAAACTCACTCACTCATTCACTCCTGCCGGGCATAGGAAGAGAAACTGAAAGTACAGTTACTTAATTAACGGGAGCTTATATGTCAAAGGGCTGATTTGAGGTAGACGTTTTAGTAGTGTAAGCCAGGGATTTGGTCCTGCTGTTAGGCAGGGCCTGGGTTTGCAAACAGGGCTTCTGATTACCCAAACCTCGGCCACTGGTGCGGAGACGGTTGGAAGAGTGGCTCAGCGTCCTGGGCCACGCCACCAAACACCGGAGGCTGAGGCCAGGGCCCTGGGCCCACGGCGACAGCGAGAGCGTTGAGGAAGGTGGGGACATCTCCCTCAGATTCCTGACCCTGAGAAACCCCTCACGGGGGAGAAGACAAGAGTGTAGGGACGTCTCCTCTGCACTCAGGTGCTCGGACGAGGCCGGGGCCCTGGGCCCACAGTGAGAGGCGGAGAGGAGTCCCTGACGCGGCCACGATTACAAGCAGGGAGTCCATGGAGCAGGCAGCGGGAGAGGTTGTGGGGAACAGAAGTCTCACCTCGTGGCGGAGCAGCTCCCTGGTCCAGCTTTGGGTGGAGGAGTGCAGTTTCCCTCCCCCCAAGGAGGGGTCTTACGACTCCTCCCAGGTTTCAGCACCAAATGTAAGGGTTATTGCCGAGTTTAAAGTGAGGAAACTGAGACCAGCCTAGGAAAATGAAATGCCAATTTATTAAGCTCCCAGGTGAGGTTCTGTGGTCTGGGAACGGGGGGCCAGAGAAGTCTAGCTGGCTTCCTGGGAGGAGGGGTTTTTATAGCTTTGGGAGAGCAAGGAGTGGCTGGGTATTCTAATTGGTTGTGGGGGAGTGGGATGGAGACGGAGCAGTCCGCTATTGGTTGGCAGGTTATTGGGCGGGTTTCTGGTGCAAGAGCCGGGCCAGGGTTGTGTCAGCCGGGGCTGTCCAGAGGGCTGTGTGCAGAGCTAGATGTCGAGTGCAGAGGCGGGTGTCGAGTGCAGAGGCGGGTGTCGAGTGCAGAGGTTAGTGTTGAGTGCAGATCCCCGGTGCGGAGTTTCGAGGTGTGGAGAGGGATGCGTGTGTCCGAGCTCCCGACGAGGCAACCGGCCTTACAGTGTCCAGGCGCAGTGGCTCATGCCTGTAATCCCAGCACTTTGGGAGGCCGAGGCGGGTGGATCATCTGAGGTCAGGAGTTCAAAAACAGCCTGGCCAACATGGTGAAACCCTGTCTCTACTAAAAATACAAAAATTAGCCAGACCTGGTGTTGGACACCTGTAGTCCCAGCTACTTGGGAAGCTGAGGCAGGAGAATCACTTGAACCCAGGAGAGAGGTTTCAGTGAGCTGAGTTCTCACCACTGCACTCCTGCCTGGGGAACAGAGCAAGACTCCATCTCAAAAAAAAAAAAAAAAAAAAGTATATATATACATACACACACACATATATATACACACATATATAAGTATATTTTACATAAGATATATACCACATATATCACAATATAAATATAGGATAGTACATATATCTGAAATAATTGTCTTAGATATAATATTATTATAATGTGCATTGTGTTCTGCATTATAAATATTACCTTTTTATCAGCAATGCTGTGGATAGGAGCTGGGGGATGAACTTCTTTTAATACAACAGAAAACTGAGGCACAGAGGCATGCCGGGAATTCAAGACCAGGCTCAACTCCAACATAGTGAGAGAGTCGAGGCAGCATAGTGAGACCCCATCTCTACAAAAATAATCACAAGCATGATAACATGAAAACGCCAGCCACAGCTGCGAGTGCAGTATGAGTGTTGACAATATTATTATTGTTGTTAACACACTTCACTTGTTGGTGTGCCCTCGGTTAGGCCAGGGAGGGGGACAAAGGCAGGAAACGGTCACAAAAAGTCCCCAGACCTCAAGGAGCCCTCATGGGCTGGTGGGGTGGGCGGGAGGGGAGGAGACAGGCACAGTGCCCAGCTTTAATGAGGGGATGTGTGTGCCCTGGGGCAGGACTGCAGCCTCCCCCCACCACACCTGTGGGCCGAGGTCACTCCGGGGTGACCCCACAGAGTGGCGTTACTAAATGGGGAGGTGCAAAGCTCCCCCGGATCACCAGCAAGCCTCTGGGGGAGGGCTGGGAGGGCTGGAGCCCCAGAGGCCCACAGTGTCCCTTCTCACTCTCCTCCCAGGGGACCCAGGTGGCCGGCCCTGCTGCCTGACCTTTCGGCTCTGGAGGAGCAGATGCATGTGTCCTGTTGGTGCACAGCCAGCCGGGGTCTCCAGTGGAGGAGCTGGTGGAGCTGGGTGCCACTCATGGAGTGGCACAGGCAGGGGGCACAGAGGAGCCTGCAGTCCCCGACCTCAAGGCATCCCAGCTCTGCCTCTCGCTGGCTGTGGCTCTGGGGCCCATGACTTGCCGCTTCATGTCTCACTGTCCCCATCAGGAAATTGGAAACCATCATTCTACCCGCCCAGGGTTTGCTGGGAGGACTCCACAAAGTCTTAGGTGAAAAAGAGAATGAGAGAGACAGAGAGCGAGCATGACCAGGGCCTGGCAGCAAGTAAGCACCAATTGTTACTCTATTACTGTAGCATCATCACTGTATTATTTTATTCTATTTTAAAAGTTCAAATAACACATACTCACAGGAAAAATTCAAATAGTGCGAAAGGCACAGTGATGAAAAGTTCCCTGAAAGTCATACAGGACATTGACGTTGATTCCTCACTCATAAAGCAAATAAAGCTTTCTTTTCTTTTCTTTTCTTTTCCTTTTCTTTCTTTCTCTGTCTTTTTCTCTCTCTCTCTCTTTCTTTATCTCTTTCTTTCTTTCTTTATTTTTTGACAGAGTCTTGCTCCTTTGCCCAGGCTGGAGTGCAGTGGTGCAATCTCGGCTCACTGCAACTCCGCCTCCCGGGTTCAAGTGATTCTCCTGCCTCAGCCTCCTGAGTAGCTGGGACTACAAGCACTGGCCACCATGCCCAGCTAATTTTTGTATTTTTTGTAGAGATGGGATTTCACTTTGTTAGGCTGGCCTCGAACTCCTGACCTCAGGTGATCCACCTGCCTCAGCCTCCCAAAGTGCTGGGATTACAGGCCTGAACCACTGTGCCCAGCCTGGAATTTTTGTTTTTTGTTTTTGTTTTTTTTGAAACAGAGTCTCGCTCTGTCACCAGGCTGGAGTGCAGTGGCACGATCTTGGCTCACCGCAACCTCTGCCTCCCGGGTTCAAGTGATTCTCCTGCCTCAGCCTCCTGAGTAGTTGGGACTGCAGGCACCTGCCACCTGTAGTGGCTGGCTAATTTTTGCATTTTTTGTAGAGACGGGGTTTCGCCATGTTGGCCAGGATGGTCTTGATATCTTGACCTCGTGATCTGCCCGCCTCAGCCTCCCAAAGTGCTGGGATTACAGGTGTGAGACACTGTGCTTGGCCTAGCATTTTAAAAAACAATAATAAATGTGAGAAATTGAAGACAGACTTGTTATTATCTGATTTTGAGAACTTTGAGGCTGGGTACTGTGGCTCACACCTGTAATCTCAGCATTTTGGTAGACCAAAATAGGAGGGTCACTTGAGCTCAGGAGTTTGAGACCAGCCTGGGCAACACAGCAAAACTCCATCTTAAACTTTTTATTTTTTATTTTATTTTATTTTTTTGGGACAGACTCTATTGTCCAGGTTGGGGTGCAGTGGCGCCATCTTGGCTCACTGCAACCTCTGCCTCCCAGGTTCATGCAATTCTCCTGCCTCAGCCTCTGGAGTAGCTGGGATTACAGGCGCCCACCACCATGCCTGACTAATTTTTGTATTTTTAGTAGAGATGGGGTTTCACCATTTGGCCAGGCTGGTCTCACACTCCCTAACTCGGGCAATCCACCCTCCTTGGCCTCCCAAAGGGCTGGAATTACAGGCATGAGCCACGATGCCTGGCCTCATCCTAATTTTTTTTTTTAAGTCATTAAGTATGACAATTTTACTGTAGTTGAGCCAGAAATTTTCTTTATAGACAGGTACACCCAAGTGGTTGGGCACAATTTATCATAATGCCTGTAGTTTTGCTGATAACTGGTAGCTTTTTATGAAGGAAAATTTCTGACATAACCAAAAACAGTGGAATAAAATGAGTCCCTTCCTTCTCATCTCTCACCCCCTACATACACACACACACACACACACACACACACACAACCCCTACACACCACACACACCCTACACACACACCATATGCACACATACACCCTACACACACACATCCCCATGCACACACACACCCTACACACACACCCTACACACACAGACCCTACATACACACACATTTTCTTTTCTTTTGCCAGATTATTTTAAAGCAAACACACCGTGTGGCTCAGCATTTCCACCTCCAAAAGACTTTGGTATCTATCATTTACTTTAAACTGATCTGTATGCCCCTGCAACAAAGAAATACAGATCAAGAAATCATGGTCAAATAGTCCCATCTGTGAGGTCTAGACAATGGGTGTGCGTGACAGCACTTTTCTCTACTTTTCTGTAGGTCTGTGACTTTTCCCAGTGTAACCTCACAACGGTCAGACGGGGAAGGCAGTTCTGCCTCCGCCCCCCCCCCTCGGGCCCCGTCCAGGTCCCCAGAGGCCAGCGCCACAGCCGGTTTCCTGCGGATCCTTCCAGAGCCTCTGTGGCGCTGCCGCTGCTGTCTTTATTAATAGCAGGGCTGTAGTAGTAGTGGAAACACGAGTGGGGCAGGTGGCAGGCCTCTGAGTCACACAGGCCTGGCCCGGGCCCGCTCCCCTTCTGACCTTGGCTAACACCATCGCTTCTCGGAACCTCAGTTTCCTGCTCCATAAACTGGGGATAAATACTGAGCCTTTGGGCAGCTGGGAGGATCCATTGCAAAGCCCTGCACAAGCCTAGGCGCAAAGCGGGTGCTGAGGACATGGCAGCACCCATGACCTGGGTGCGTCCCACAGCTACTGCAGCTCCTGGACCTGAGGGAGGAGGGGCTGGGGCCTGGACTCCTGGGTCTGAGGGAGGATGGGCTGAGGCCTGGATTCCTGGGTCAGAGGGATGAGGGGCTGGGGCCTGGACTCCTGGGTCTGAGGGAGCAGGGGCTGGGGGCCTGGACTCCTGGGTCTGAGGGAAGAGGGTCAGGGGCCTGGACTCCTGGGTCGGAGGGAGGAGGGGCTGGGGGCCTGGACTCCTGGGTCTGAGGGAGGATGGGCTGGGGCCTGGATTCCTGGGTCAGAGGGATGAGGGGCTGGGGTCTGGACTCCTGGGTCTGAGGGAGGAGGGGCTGGGGTCTGGACTCCTGGGTCTGAGGGAGGAGGGGCTGGGGTCTGGACTCCTGGGTCTGAGGGAGGAGGGGCTGGGGGCCTGGACTCCTGGGTCTGAGGGAGGATGGGCTGAGGCCTGGATTCCTGGGTCAGAGGGATGAGGGGCTGGGGGCCTGGACTCCTGGGTCTGAGGGAAGAGGAGCTGGGCCTGGACTCCTGAGTCTGAGGGAAGAGGGTCAGGGGCCTGGACTCCTGGGTCTGAGGAAGGAGGAGCTGAGCCTGGACTCCTGAGTCTGAGGGAAGAGGGTCAGGGGCCTGGACTCCTGGGTCTGAGGGAGAAGGAGCTGGGCCTGGACTCCTGGGTGTGAAGGAAGAGGTGCTGAGGCCAGGACTCCTAGTGTGAAGGAGGAGGGCTTTGGGAACTTGCCTGGTTCCTGGACACCAGCACTCCTGGCCTCTGGGGCAAGACCGAGGTGCTCAGCTCTGGGCCTGTCATCCCAGCTCAGGTGTGTGGAGGGGTCTGGCCCACCCTCTCCTCTGTCCTTCAGCCTGGACCTTGTTGGGGGTTCACAATATGTTTTGTCCCCTCTGTCCTGGGACCGGAGCCCAGAGTCCAAGCCAGTCTAAGTTTGGAAGGGAGAGGGAGGGGGCAGTGGTGAGAGGGGGTGAGGGAGGGGTGTGGGGGGACAGGATGTCTCTGTCTCTGAGCTGTCACACACACCCCTGTCCGGGGCCCAGAAAAGGGAGGGACAAAGGCTTTGAGAGAGAGTTGGGAACAAAGCAGCGGAGAGAGACACAGAGACACTGGGGAGAGCGGGTGTCTCTCCAGAGGGGCCGGAGAGACGGGACCCAGACAGACATAGGGGAGCAGGCGGGGGAGCAGAGCGTGGGGACACCCCTAGAGTTGGTGACAGAAGAGTGGGGACAGTGTGGGGGACAGGGGAGAGGGGCCAGTGACCCACAGAGACAGGGCAGGGAGAGGAGTCCCACCCCAGAGACCCAAAGGCAAGACAGAGACAGGGAGTGGGGGGGGGAGAGAGATGACTGGGAGAGAAGGAGACAGAGACACACAAGGGGAGACCAGAGACAGAGGGGAGCAGGGAGAGAGGCTGAGAGAAACGTGCTGGTGTAGAAGAAAGGAGAGCCTGAGGCTGGCTAAAGAGAGGGAAGACAGGGCAGGGCAGTAGGGCGATTACCTGGGCAGCACAGCGAGGAATACTCCCAGAGAGTGGCAGGAGGGCGCACAGAGGCAGAGAATCCTCCAGCCAGACAGGCCCAGACAGACAGGGGGGCCGAGGCCGACCTTCCAGCCCCTGGCTCTGTGCAGCAAGAACCTGTGGGGCGCAGGGGTCTGGTTGCTCTCTGGGGAACCCTGACCCGGGGGGGGCCTGCCCAGGGCCACCCCACCCCAGGCAGCCCTGACATGGAGCGCAGGGCCTCCGAGACCCCTGAGGATGGGGACCCAGAGGTGAGAGTTTGGGGGAGAGGGAGGAAGACAGAGGGAGAAGAGGAGGAGAGAGAGGCAGGAGGCCACACGGGGGAGAGAGAGGAGACGCAGAAAACGGGGAAACACAGACTCAGAAACCCAGAGCCAGGGAGAGAGGATGACAGAGATCCAAGGACACAGTGAGGCCCCCAGAGAAACGGACTCAGAAACACAGGGCAGGACGTGCGGGGGAGAGGATGGCGGACAGAGGCCGGGCGGGTGGGGCGCAGGGTGGGCGGATGATGCAGCCACACTCGGGGCTGGGGGCTCCTGGCCTGCTCCTACAGGCCGGGGCAGGCGGGGCCTCTGAGACAATAACCCCTAACCTCACCAGGACACAGAAACAGGTGGCCCAAGCCCGGGTGAGTCACTGTGACTCATCCTCCTCTCTGGGGACAGTGACCCCTGTCCCCTGCCCCCACCCCCCCATCCCGGGCTGGGCTCGACCTCCTCCCCTGCCACTCTCAGCAGACCCCAGACTCGCCCCCGCCTCACCCTGCCCCTCTCCCATAGGAGGACACAGCCACAGCCCTCCAGCGGCTGGTGGAACTGACGGCCAGCAGGGTGACCCCGGTGAGGAGCCTCCGGGACCAGTACCACCTCATCCGGAAGCTGGGCTCCGGCTCCTACGGCCGTGTGCTCCTCGCCCAGCCTCACCAGGGGGGTGAGTTGAGCCACCCAAGGGCAGCCTCCCCAACTGCCCCACAATAAGTGTTCTCGGAAGCCACTGCCACAGGGAACATTCCCAGGAGGAGCTGACAGGGACCCTTCTAGATGGGGGACCTTCTGAAAGTTATGAGCTCTGTAATCTTCTGAGAAACACAGGCCCCCCCAGAGAGGGCGGGGGCTGCCTACGGTCCCGCGGCAAGACAGGCAGGCAACCCAGGTTGGAATCCAGGTCACCACCACATCTCTCACTGGATGCAAGGGGAGGCTAAGGCCCAGAGCGGGTGAGGCCGCTGTGCCAACCCACGCCGCAGTCCGAGGCAGAGCAGGGAGGGGCTCCCACCCACACCTCACAGGGGAGGAACCCATGCTGCCCACGAGAAGGGTGAGGCTCAGCGAGGCTACATGCTGGCTCAGGTCCCACAGCAGGACCACAGCCACCTGAGCGTCCCTCCTGCCTGTCTTCCCGGCAGGTCCGGCTGTGGCTCTGAAGCTCCTGCGTCGGGACTCGGTCCTGAGAAGCACCTTCCTGAGGGAGTCTGTGTGGGCCGCTGTGTCTCCGCACACCCAGGCCTGCTGCAGACCCTGGCGGGGACCCCTGCAGACCCCCCGCTATTTTGCCTTCGCCCAGGAGTATGCACCTTGTGGGGATCTCAGCCGGATGCTGCAGGAAAGGGTGAGGCCACAAGGGACAAAGGTTGGGAGCGCTTATCCCAGGTCCAACTCTGACCCCCCCAGATCAGGGCCCACCCAACCTGACTCCACCCTGAGCCCCCAAATGACCTCCCCCTTTGCAATTCTCAACGAGGTTTCCTGTCCGACCTCAACCCTGATGCAACCAATCACCCAAACACAAGCATGGAAGGGCAGGGAGCTGGGGTGGGGCTGAGGATCAGTGGCTCGGGTGGGGATGGAGACAGGGTTGGGATTTCAGTCGACACTGGGGATAGGGGCATGGGCATGGGTGGAGGTGGGTGGGTTGAGTTTAGGGTTGATTACAGATTGATCATGGCTATGGAGAAAAGCATGAATAGGGTTGCAGAGGGAAGCAGAGATGGCTGAGGATGTGTATATATAGACTGAGTTGGAGATGGGCTTGAAAGGAGACCAGGACAGGACAGGTCCCATGAGTTTCTAGGGCTTCTTGAGTTTGGAGATTTGGGGTAGAGATCATTTTAGGAATAGATTTTGGATTTGAGATAAAGTTGGGGATAAATGGAAGGAATAAAAGAAGGAAGGGGATGAGGAAGAAGGTTTATGTGGATGAATGAATGGAAGGATGGAAGGATGGGTGAGTGGATGGATGGATGGGTGAATAGATGGGTGGAAAGAAGGATTGGTAGATGGATGGGTTGGTGAATGGATGGATGGATGGATAGATGGAAGGATTGGTGGTTGGATGGATGGGTGAATGGAAGGAAGGATTGGTGGGTGGATGGATGGATAGAAGGTTTGGTGGGTGGATGGGTGAGTGGATGGATGGATAAGTGGATGGGTGGGTGGGTGGATGGAAGCATTGGTGGGTGAATGGATGGGTGAATGGAAGGAAGGATTGGTGGGTGGATGGATGAATGGATGGATGGATAGATGGATGAAAGATTTGGTGGGTGGGTGAGTGGATGGATGGATAAGTGGATGGGTGGGTGGGGTGGATGGAAGGATGGGTGGGTAGATGGATGGGTGAATAGAAGGAAGGATTGGTGGATGGATGGATAGATGGATGAAAGCTTTGGTGGGTGAATGGATGGATGAATGAGTGGGTGGGTGGGTGGATGGAAGGATTGGTGGGTGGATGGATTGGTGAATGGAAGGAAGGGTTGGTGGATGGATGGATGGATGAAAGGTTTGGTGGGTGAGTGGATAGATGAATGAGTGGGTGGGTGGGTGGATGGAAGGATTGGTAGATGGATGAGTGGATGATGAATGGATGAGTGAAAGGAAGCAAGGGAGGATGAATATATCGATGTTGGATAATAACTGAATAACTTACTGGATTGCTGACTGGTTGGTGGAATGAATGTTGAATGGACACATTTTTGAATACCATTAGGATGGATGGCTTCATGGATGGATTGCTGACTGGCCAGCTAGATGGCTAGATGGATAGATAATTGATGAAATTAACTGGGAGATTTTAGAACAGACTCTGAGTTAGAGATGGGGTCTAGACTAGTATAAGACTAAGATTTTGGCTAACAATGAAATTTGAGTTCTCACTGGAGAAGATCCGGATGGTCAGTTTACAAAAGATGCATAAGAAATGTTCATAGTAGCCTGAGTATTCAAGTTAGGAGAATCTTTGAAAGAAGCTAAAAGAAGGAGCTCTGGTAATAACTGGGGTTCCAGTGGGGAAAACTGGGAGACCAGCTGGGAGCTGGTCTACGGGAGTGCAGCTACGGCTGCAGGTTGAGGTTGAGAAGGATGGAGAGAAAGTCTCTGGGAGCATGTGGTGGGGACACTGGAGGTAGCCACCAGTCTTGGGTTCTACATTCTCAAACCCCAAGAGTCAAACTCGTAGGACTTAGGAGCCTAGAACCTCTTTCAAGAATGGTTAAGAAGAAGACCAACTGGTGCGGTGGCTCATGCCTGCAAACCCAGCACTTTGGGAGGTCAAGGCAGGAGGATCACTTGAGGCCAGGAGTTTGAGACCAGCCTGGACAACACACAGAGGACAGAACCAAGACACTCTGACCTTCCTCCTGTCTTCTTGACCGCAGGGCCTCCCAGAGCTGCTGGTGAAGCGGGTGGTGGCCCAGCTGGCAGGAGCTCTGGACTTCCTCCACAGCCGGGGGCTGGTCCATGCAGATGTCAAGCCGGACAACGTGATGGTCTTCGACCCAGTCTGCAGCCGTGTGGCCCTGGGGGACCTGGGTCTGACCCGGCCAGAGGGCAGCCCGACCCCTGCCCCACCAGCACCTCTGCCCACGGCACCACCCGAGCTCTGCCTCCTGCTACCACCCGACACCCTGCCTCTGCGGCCAGCTGTGGACTCCTGGGGCCTGGGGGTGCTTCTCTTCTGTGCTGCCACTGCCTGTTTCCCTTGGGACGTGGCACTGGCCCCTGACCCTGAGTTCGAGGCCTTTGCTGGCTGGGTGACCACCAGGCCTCAGCCACCTCAGCCACCGCCACCCTGGGACCAGTTTGCGCCCCCAGCCCTGGCCTTGCTCCAGGGGCTTCTGGACCTGGATCCCGAGACCAGGAGCTCCCCACTGGCTGTCCTGGACTTCCTGGGGACGACTGGGGGTTGCAGGGGAACAGAGAGGGGCCTGGGGTTTTGGAGAGCGTGTCCTATGAGGATGGGGAGGAGGGGAGGCTCAAGCCTGGAGGAGTGGACAGATGAGGACGATAATGACAAAAGTGGCGGGAGAACGGGGACAGATGGGGTAGCTCCCTGACCAGGTGACAGGGACAGATGGCCAGAGCCTGGGCCAAGGGCCCTTCCCCCAGCCCCTGGGGCCACCTGGATGGAGAGACAGCTGCAGCCGGGAGGACAGAAAGGGAAACACTGCATTCTCCCTGTGGGACACTGGGCTTGGCTGCACCACTCCTCTTCCAACTGGGGGACCCAGGAGTGCAGCTCCTGCCCCTCCTCTCTCAGACCCAGGGTTCAGGCTCCCAGCCCTCCCCCTTCAAGAACACCTTCTTTTCCCTCTGTCCTGAGTGTGTCTTCTTGAAGGAAGAAGGCGCTGATCCCCCTACCACCACCCTCCCCTGACTTGTGTGTTTCCGTATTCACAGGACATGCTGAATGGGCATCATGGGGTTCTTTTTCTTTTTCTTTTTTTTTCTTTCTTTTCTTCTTCTTTCTGAGAAGGAGTCTCACTCTGTCACCCAGGCTGGAGTGCAGTGGTGTGATCTCGGCTCACTGCAACCTCTGCCTCCCAGGTTCAAGCGCACACATGCGCACACACACATATACGCATGCACACACATGCATACATACACATGCAAACACATACATGCACACACATATGCACACACAGCTGCTGGCAGACACTGGCACACTGCCCTCTGCCGAGAGCATCTTCCCCCAAGTCCTGTGGCTCCAGGAAGTGCCCCTGCCCCAAGCCCTCTCTGGCCTCCTGGGAACTTGTATGGGAACAATCCGTGTCTCTTTCTGTCTCCCTTCTCTGACTGCCCAGGCTGGACCTGGTCTTTTCCACATTTAGATCATTCCGGGTTCTGCTCCCCACAGAGCACCACGGATTGTGATTGTCCCAGCTCCATCCGCCTTTCTCAGACCCGTCAATCCTAAGAACCAGGCCTGGTGCCAATGGGTCTCCTATCTCACCAGGGCCAGCCTGCGTCCCTCCCAGTCCCACGCCACCTCCCAGACCAGACATGGAGCCCGGCTTGTGGAGGTTCATGCCTGCAGGACGGGGGACGAATTAGATCCAAATCCATGTGCCCGGCACCCAGCGGAGGGTCAGGAAGTGGAGATTGTGTTTGCTATACAGGAATTTATGCTTCTAGACTGAAAAGTGAGCTCATGACATGTGACATGGCGTCCTGGGCTCGAGCCATCATGGAAGCGCTGGTGAAATAACAGTCTGGTGTTGGCCCAACTGTGAGCCTCTTCGTTTTGACAAATGTCTCACGGTTTGCATCACGACCCAACACTGAGGGAGGTTGGGGGAGGGTGCACGGGAAGTCTCCGCAGAATCTTAGCAACCATTTTATAAATCTAAAATGATTCCAAAATAAAACATTTATTTAAAAAAATTAAGTGACTTCACATCAGTCATGGCACTATAAATTTGAAGGGTAGGCCGGGCAAGGTGGCTCACGTCTGTGATCCCAGCACTTTGGGAGGCTGAGGCAGGTGGATCACCTGAGGTCAGGAGTTCCAGGTCAGCCTGGCCAACATGGTAAAACCTTGTCTCTATTAAAAATATAAAAATTATCCAGGCATGGTGGTGGGAACCTGTAATCCCAGCTACTCGGGAGGCTGAGGCAGGATAATCGCTTGAACCCGGGGGGGCAGAGATTGCCATGAGCTGAGATCGGGCCACTGCACTCCAGCCTGGGCGACAGAGCAAGACTCTGCCTCAAAAAAATAAAAATAGGCCGGGTGCAGTGGCTCACACCTGTAATCCCAGCACTTTGGGAGGTCGAGGCAGGCGGATCACGAGGTCAGGAGATGGAGACCACACTGGCCAACATGGTGAAACCCCATCTCTACTAAAAATACAAAACTTAGCTGGGCATGGTGGCACACACCTGTAATCCCAGCTACTCGGGAGGCTGAGGCAGGAGAATCGCTTGAACCAGGGAGTCTGAGGTTGCAGGGAGCTGAGATCGTGCCACTGCACTCCAGCCTGGGTGACAGAGAGAGATGCTGTCTCAAAAAAAAAAAAAAGAAAAAAAATTTTTTAAATCCTGAAGGGTGGGTACACCCATCTTAAAAAAACAGGGGTCTGAAGTCCCACTGTAGCCCAAGGCTTGGGGGCTTCGGGGTGGGGCTTAATCTTCCTGTGTTTACAGCAGGGAGGCGCTCTCTGGCCTGTATTCCTATTGTGCGTTTTCAAACTATTTTTATTGTTATTCCTCTCTTTGGAATCAGGAGGCCTCCAGTCCCTCCTCCCTCAGACCCAGGAGTCCAGGTCCCGTGTAGAAAATGAAATCATTTCTGGAGCCCACCCCTGCGATGACCCCACCCAGCCGCCCCATCAATCCCACATTGACAGGTCAGACACAAGTGTTTGGAGAGGGGTGTCCAGGGGATCAGATGCTGGGGTCTTGTTTGGGGAAAGAATGAGACAACGAGATTCCAGAATCATGCAGTGTGAGATGACCTCAGACTTAAGGGGGCGGGAAGCAGGTGGTGGAGCTGGGAAGAGAGGGGCCTTGAGGGGGGCAGGGGAGGCCTTGGTTCTATGCCTGAAAACTTCAAATGGGTGGGGGAAGCTAAGGCCTGAACTCCTGGGTCTGTGACAGGAGGGCTGCGGGCCTGAACTCCTGGGTCTGAGGGAGGAGGAGGGACTGGGGGTCTGGACTCCTGAGTCTGAGGGAGGAGGGGCTGGGGTCTGGACTCCTGGGTCTGAGGGAGGAGGAGGGGCTGGGTACCTGGACTTCTGGGTTTGAGGGAGGAGGACTGGGGGCCTGGACTCCTGGGTCTGAGGGAGGAGGGGCTGGGGCCTGGACTCCTGGGTCTGAGGGAGGAGAACTGGGGGCCTGGACTTATGGGTCTGAGGGAGGAGGGTCAGGGGCCTGGACTCCTGGGTCTGAGGGAGGAGGACTGGGGGCCTGGACTCCTGGGTCTGAGGGAGGAGGGCTGAGTTCTTGGGTCAGGGTATCCGCCTGACCACAGCCAGTTCCAGGAGTCATCACACGATGTCGCTCTGCTCCCAGTGGGGGCAGAAGGGGCGGGCCTGGGGCGGGGCCTTACCACCCCCAAAGTGGGGGCGGGTCTTGCTCCTGGGCAGGCCTCTGCTGGCATGGGCCCTAAGTAACAGGCACTGACCACAGCCGGCGCCAGACGGTCAGGCGGGCCTTGGAGGAGGTGAGGTCTGAAGGGCTGAGCCCAGGTCTAGAGGCGGGCAGAGCACCCTGGCCTGAGGTGGGTGGCACCTGAAGGTGACTGTGCCAGGTGGCCCGTGTCCTTGGTCCCTCAGGGGCACCCAGGCTGCACCTGGAGGCTGTGGCATGGTTGAGGGTGAGGGAAGCAGAATCTGCTGGTCCCCCAATTGTGTGAGTTGTATAAGGTGCTGGGAGAGGGGTGGGCTGCGGCCTGGACCCCTGGGTCTGGCAGAGGAGAGCCTGGGAGTCCGGCTCTGAGGTGGCGGCTGGGCTGGGAAAGTGGGACCCCAGGCCTGTCCAGAGCTTGGGGGCTGATCCCAAGTGCTCGGCCCCATGCAGGACCCAGGCGTCCCAGGCCCTCTGCGCAGCCCCGCCCTCCCAGCTCTGGGCCCAGAGCACCTGTTTGTTCTCAGAAGACTGAGGCTACTCATCCACCCCCAGGGCCCAAGTCTGTTTGCTTTGGAAACAAGATGGGGGTAGTCTCAGTTATCTGGTTCATCTTTCAACCTCAGGGTGGCGGGACAGGGATGTGGGGGCAGGGACATCTGTGAACTGGGGCTTTAACTCACCTCACAGCACAGACTGGTCTCCCCCGCGTCTCACCAAGAGGGAGACTGAGTCACAATGAGAAGGGCAATGAGCCCCCCAGCCCCTCCTCCCTCAGACCCAGGAGTCCAGGTCCCCAGCGCCACCTCTCTCAGACCCAGGAGTCCAGGCCGCAGCCCCTCCTCCCTCAGACCCAGGGGTCCAGGACCCCAGCCCCTCCTCCCTCAGACCCAGGGGTCCAGGACCCCAGCCCCTCCTCCCTCAGACCCAGGGGTCCAGGACCCAGCCCCTCCTCCATCAGACCCAGGGGTCCAGGACCCCAGCCCCTCCTCCCTCAGACCCAGGGGTCCAGGACCCCAGCCCCTCCTCCCTCAGACCCAGGGGTCCAGGACCCCACCCCCTCCTCCCTCAGACCCAGGAGCCCAGGCCTCAGCCCCTCCTCCCTCAGACCCAGGACTCCAGATCCCCAGTCTCCTCCTCCCTTGGGTCTGGGACGTGAGCCTGGGCGCCCCTCTCTGTCCTTGCAGAGATGCCCGGCAAACAGACTGAGGAAGGGCCGGTGGAGGTGGGGGCTTCCAAGGACGACGAGGAGGAGGGCCTGGGCGGCCTGACCGTGGAGGAACTCCAGCAGGGCCGGGAGGCTGCTCTGGGTCTGGAGGACATGATGACGCTGAGTGCACAGACCCTGGTCCGGGCCGAGGTGGACGAGCTCTACGAGGAGGTGCGTCCCCTGGGCCAGGGTCGCTACGGCCGAGTCCTTCTGGTCACCCATCGTAAGAAAGGTACCGGGTGGTGGGGCACGAGGTGGCAGCGTTCAGCCGGGGGCAGGGCACAGGCCTGGGACAGCCCAGGCTGGGGAGGCTGGTAGACCAGAATCAAGTCTTACCTCCGCCCTCCAAAGCTTTGTGTTTTTTGTTTTTGTTCCTTTGGTTGGTGGTTTGTTTTTGAATCAGAATCTCACTGTGTCGCCCAGGCTGGCGTGCAGTGGCACAATCTCCTTGCAACTTCCACCTCCCAGGTTCAGGTGAGCCTCCTGCCTGAGCCTCCCGGGTAGCTAGGACTATAGGCGTGCACTACCACACTCAGCTAAAGTTTTGTGTGTGTGTATTTTTCTTTTTTAGTAGAGATGTGGTTTTGCTGTATTGGCCAGGGTGGTCTCGTACTCCTGGCCTCCGGTAATCCGCCTGCCCCAGCCTCCCAAATTGCAGTTGTGATTATAGGCGTGAGCCACAGTGCCCTGCCAAAAGCTGTGTGTTTTAAGGAACTCCCTTGACCTCTCTGAGCCTCAGTTTCCTCCTTTAAAAATGTGGGTAACGATTTCTGTTGGAAGAACGGTTGATCCTCTGAGTGTATGTGGATTGCTCTGGTTGCTGGGGACGATGCTGGTAAGACGGAGCTCCCCGCTCATGAACCTCCTGTGGCGGCTGTAGTGGTCACTGTGGGATGACACACAGTGTCTGCTAAGCACTTAACAAGGCCACGTCCTTCCATGAAACAGAAAACATGGAGGAAAGCTGAGGTCAGTCAGTTCAGGGCGCACCTTCTGAGCCAGCCCTGTGCTGGGGGGGTCAGGCGGGCAGGGACCCACAATTGAATCACAGCCAGTCCCTGGGGCCTTCAAGAATCTCCTAGCACGAATGCAGAAAGAACGTGCATTCATCTGCTGGGGCTGCCGTAACAAAGGCGGGGGCTTCCACAACAGAACTTTTTCCTTTTTCCTTTTTTTTTTTTTTGAGACAGAGTCTCGCTCTGTCGCCCAGGCTGGGGTGCAGTGGCACCATCTTGGCTCACTGCAACCTCCACCTCCTGGGTTCAAGCAATTCTCCTGCCTCAGCCTCCTGACCAGCTGGGATTACAGGCACAGGTAATTTTTGTATTTTTAGTAGAGACGAGGTTTCACCAGGTTGAGCAGGCTGGTCTCAAACTCCTGACCTCAAGTGATCCCCCCTGCCTCGACCTCTCAACGTCCTGGGATTACAGGCATGAGCCACCGTGCCTGGCCTTTTTTCTTTCTTTTCTTTTTTTTTTTTTTTTTTTGAGACTCTGTCGTCCAGGCTGGAGTGCAGTGGTGCAATCATAGCTCACCGTAGCTTTGACCTCCTGGGCTCAAGGAATCCTCCCACCTCAGCCCCACAAGTAGCTGAGACTACAGGCGCACACCACCATGTCCAGTTAATTTTTAAATTTTTTTTAAAGGTGGGGTCTCACTGTGTTGCCCAGGCTGGTCTCAAACTAGCCTCAGGTGGTCCTCCTGCCTCGGCCTCCCAAAGTGGTGGGATTTCAGGCGTGAGCCACTGTGCCTGGCCAACAGCAGAGCTCTATTTCCTCACAGCCCTAGAGGCTGGAAGCCTGAGATCAAGGTGTCAGCAGAGTCGGTTCTCCTGAGGCCTCTCTCCGTGGCTTGCACTTGGCCGTCTTCTCCCTGTGTCCTCACGCGGTCATCCCTCTGTGCCTGTCTATGTCCTGATGTCCTCTTCTTGCAAGGACACTAGTCACACTGGATGAGGCCCACCCACTCTAGTGACCTCGTTTTACCTCTTTAAACACCCTATCTCCAAACACAGGCACATTCAGCAGGATGGGGGGTTAGGATTCCAACATATGAGTTTCGGGGAGTCACAACTCAGCCATAACACAGACAGCATAACACAGTCACACAGCAGCGCACCAGACACGGAGATCCAGCTCTGGGTGCTCACACAGCCGGAATCATGAGCAGTCGCAGAGTGGGGGCGTTTTCAATGAGGCCCCCCTACGGGCATGTCCCAAACGTGCACCTCGAGGCCTCTAGCACGCCTGCCCCCAAGCTGCGTGATGCCGGGGCCCTAAGCGTGTCACTGTCGTTAAGAAGCTCAGGGCACGTGGGGAGCACAGATGGGTGGGATCGCTGACACCAGTGGCGTGGCCTTTGCAGCAGTGATCAGGAGCACTGTAAACACACAGAAGAGGACCCACTGCGTCTGGCTGGGGAGTGGGCAGGGACCGCCGGTGTTTTAGTAAGGAGGGCTTTTTTTTTTTTTTTTGAGACAGAGTCACCCAGGCTGGAGTGAGCGCAGTGGCGCAATCTTGACTCACTGCAACTTCCATCTCCTGGGTTCAAGTGATTCTCTTGCCTCAGCCTTCTGAGTAGCCGGGACTGCAGGTGCCTGCCACCATGCCCAGCTAATTTTTTGTATTTTTAGCAGAGATGGGTTTCACTGTGTTAGGATGGTCTCAATCTTCTGACTTCCCGATCCACCTGCCTCAGCCTCCCAAAGTGCTGGGATTACAGGCGTAAGCCACTGCACCTGGCGGATAAGGAAGGAATTGAGCCCAGTCACACATGGCCTCGTGATGGGCAAGGTTGCAGCCTGGCAGCTGATGGCTCAAAAATCAAAGAAATCAAGGTGGGCGTGGTGGCTTACACCTGTAATCTCAGCACTTTGGGAGGCCAAGGCAGGAGGATTGCTTGAGCCTAGGAGTTTGAGACGAGCCTGGGCAACACAGCGAGACTGTCTGCACATATTTTTTGTAAATTAGCCAATTAGCAGGAATTTCTCAAGTCAGAAAAAGAAATTAGCTGGGTGTGCAATTGGCCCAGTGTGGTGGTGCATGCCTGTAGTCCCAGCTACTCAGGAGGCTGAGGCAGCAGAATTGCTTGAGCCTGGGAGGCGGAGGTTGCAGTGAGCCATGATTGCACCATGGCACTCCAGCCTGGGTGACAGAAGAGACTCTTTCTCAAAAGAAAGAAAGAAAATTAATAAGCAGGCATAATGGCTCCAGTGCCAGTGCTTTGGGAGATGGGTGGATCACCCGAGGCCAGGAGTTCAGGACCAGCCTGAGCCCATGGTGAAACCCCATCTCTTCTAAAAATACAAAAATTAGCCAGGTTTGGTGGCGGGTGCCTGTAATCTCAGCTGCTCCAGAGGCTGAGGCAGGAGAATCAATTGAACCCGGGAGGCAGAGGTAGCAGTGAGCCGAAATCTTGTCACTGCACTTCAGCCTAGGTGACTTAGAGTGAAACTGCATCTTAAAAAAAAAAAAAAAAAGGAAGACATCAGAAGTTCCTGTCTTCAGAGAGTTTAGCTTCTAGGAAGTCATTTCCACAGGTGACAAGATCCACAATCCCTTAATTGACTTTCTTACCTAGTATGGGTTACCTTTTCCCCAGATGTCTCAGAAATACTTTTTTGCCTCAAACACTAGTTTGCTGTCATGAGAAGCCAACCAAGGTCATTGGAGAAATTTCATTTTATTCTTCCATCTCCAAGGTTATGGGCTGGTAAGAAAGCAGGGTAGAAATTCACCAAGTACTGTTATTATTTATTTTTTTAAGAGATGCCACCAGGTACAGCTAATTAGTTTTTTAATTTTTTTTTTCATTCTGTCCCCCCAGGCTGGAGTGCAGTGGCATGGTCTCGGCTCACTGCAACCTCCGCCTCCTGGGTTCAAGCAATTCTCCTGCCTCAGCCTCCCAAGTAACTGGGATTACAGGTGCCCACCACCACGCCCGGCTAGTTTTTTCTATTTTTAGTAGAGACAGGTTTACACCGTGTAGGCCAGGCTGGTCTCGAACTCCTGACCTCAAGCAATCCACCCGCCTCAGCCTCCCAGAGTGCTGGGATTACAGGCCTGAGCCACAGTACCCAACTTTTAAAAACTTTTTTTAGAGATGGGGTCTCACTGTGTTACCTGGGCTGGTCTCAAACTCCTGTCCTTGTCGGATCCTCCTGCCTCAGTCTCTGAAAGCATTGGGATCTCAGGCCCAAGCCACCAGCTGGGCCACAACATGCTGTCACTACTGGCACCACCAGTGATGCTTGGGTGGTCACGCTGTTAGGGCGGGCTCAGGAGGGAGGTGGGAATTGGAGAGGGTGGAGCTGGCCTACGGGAAAGAGTCCAAGCGGAGGGGCCATCGAGGGGGACCACAGGGAAACAGGGCAGCTGGCCCAGGTGGCCCTTGGCTCCCGCACACCTCCCACACTTTCCCTGCTGCCCCAGGCACACCCCTGGCACTGAAGCAGCTCCCGAAACCGCGAACGTCCCTTCGAGGCTTCCTGTATGAGTTCTGCGTGGGCCTCTCACTGGGCATGCACTCGGCCATCGTGACAGCCTACGGCATTGGCATTGAGTCGGCACACTCCTACAGCTTCCTGACGGAGCCCGTCCTGCACGGGGGACCTCATGGCCTTCATCCAGCCCAAGGTGCATAGGCAGACCCCAGGCACGCCTCCCAGCCTCACCCGCCTGCCAGGAACAGCTGCAGAAAACACAGACACTGTGTTGGGCCTCCCCTGGCCTCCCCTACCCCCCTGGCCTCCCCTTACCCACCCACTGCTTTCCCCCGCTCCCGCCTCCCCTACCCATCCCTAGGAGGCCCCTCGTGGGCCCCACAGGACTTGTCGAGTTGTTAGGCCTGTTTGTTCATAGACATCACAGAACCCACATGATACACTATGGAGACTCGAGGCAGCACCAGGTCACACTGGACCCCAATCAAGTCACAGGCCCAGCTTAACGCACCCGCCCTACAGGGTCACCCCAGGCTCACTAAACCCACAGGCCTCATGGGGGTCACACTAGGGCCCAATAAACTCACAGGCCTCACAGGTCACCTTAGGCCCCACTAAACCCACAGGCTCCATGGGGTCACAGTAGGCCTTACTGGGTCACCCTAGGCTCCTTCAACCCACAGGCCTCACAGATCATACTTGGCCTCATGGGGCCAACAATTCACAGCCTTCCTTACCGGCCTCCTTAGTGTCCCGGCCTGCTTCCCGGGCGGAGGAGGGGCCCTGTGGTCTCGGTTGCCTGCACTGGCCTCCAGGCACGGGCCCCGCCCCTCTCCCGCAGGTGGGCCTCAGTCTCAGGTGCCTCCCGTGTCCTCGGGCACTGGCCCGCCCCTCTCCCGCAGGGGGCCCTCAGTCTCAGGTGCCTCCCGTGTCCTCGGGCACTGGCCCGCCCCTCTCCCGCAGGGGGCCTCAGTCTCAGATGCCTCTCGTGTCCTCGGGCACTGGCCCGCCCCTCTCCCCGCAGGGGGCCTCAGTCTCAGGTGCCTCCCGTGTCCTCGGGCACTGGCCCGCCCCTCTCCCGCAGGTGGGCCTCCCGCAGCCCGCAGTGTACCGCTGCGCCGCCCAGCTGGCCTCCGCCCTGGAGTACATCCACGCGCGCGGCCTGGTGTACCGGGACCTGAAGCCGGAGAACGTGCTGGTGTGCGACCCCGACTGCCGGCGCTTCAAGCTGACCGACTTCGGCCACACCAGGCCTCGCGGGACGCTGCTGCGCCTCGCCGGGCCGCCCATCCCCTACACGGCCCCCGAGCTCTGCGCGCCCCCGCCCCTCCCCGAGGGCCTGCCCATTCAGCCCGCCCTGGACGCCTGGGCGCTGGGGGTCCTGGTCTTCTGCCTCCTCACGGGCTACTTCCCCTGGGACCAGCCCCTGGCCGAGGCCGACCCCTTCTACGAGGACTTCCTCATCTGGCAGGCCTCGGGCCAGCCGCAGGACCGTCCTCAGCCCTGGTTCGGCCTGGCCCCCCGCGGCCGACGCGCTTCTGTGGGGGCTGCTGGACCCTCACCCCCGAAGGAGGAGCGCCGTGAGCACCATCAGGGAGCACCTGGGGCGCCCTTGGAGGCAGCGGGAGGGCGACGCAGAAGAAGTGGGAGAGGTGGAAGAGGAGGCCGGGCAGTGAGCGGGCCTGGGGCTGGCAGAGAGGGAAGCTGCCCCACCCGAGGCCTCGAGGCTGTCGCTTGGCACGGCTTTTGGTTTCTCCTCTGTGTGTTTCATCCCTGGGGCTTGCGCTTCCCCCTCGGGGTCCTCCTCCTACCTCCTCTCTGCAGGCTGCATCCCTCCCTTGGTCCATGGGGGCCTCAGACCTCTGTGCGTCCCTCCGTACCTGCCGCCACCTTCCCAGGAGGATCTCGGACTTCCGCGTGTCCCTTCGTAACCTGCCACCACCTTCCCAGGGGGTTCTCAGACTTCCGCGTGTCCCCTCCGTACCTGCTGCCACCTTCGCAGGGGGGCCTCAGACTTCCGCGTGTCCCTCCATACCTGCCGCCACCTTCCCCAGGGCCTCTGCACTTGCTGTTTGCTCAGGACTCATCCCCTCAGCCCCTGCACTTTTATTTTTTTTGAGACAGGGTCTTGCTCTCCCAGGCTGGACTGCAGTGGCTGGATCTCAGCTCACTGCAGTCTCGAAATCCACAGCTCCAGCGATCCTCCTGCCTCAGCCTCCTGAGTAGCCGGGACTACAGGCATGCGCCAGCAGGCTCGGCTAATTTTTAAAACTTTTTAGAGATGGGGGAAGTCTTGCTATGTTGCACAGGTGGGTCTCAGATTCCTGGCCTCAAACACTCCTTCTGCCTCCACTTCCTGAGTAGCTGGGATTACAGGGCTGCACCACCATGCTCAGCTAATTTTAATTTTTTTAAAATAGAGATGGGGGTATTGCTATGTTGCCCAGGCTAGTCTCAAACTCCTGGCCTCAAGCAATTCTCCGGCCGCGGCCTCCCCGCGGTGCTGGGATATCAGCTGTGTGTACCAAATGCTTACTGTCTTCCTCCCCCATCCCCCCCACTCTACTGTTTCTCTAGGACGTGCATCCTCTTCTAACTGCATGGCTTATTTTTTGTGGTTATTTTGTGAGCTCCTGCCGTCGGGGGTCTTTGCCCATCCCATTTGCTGACGGGACCCCATGTACTCAGCGATGGCCTGCAGCAGGGCTCAGGAAATGTCTATGAAATAAACGAGCGGGTGTGGTGTGGTGCGGTCTCCTCTCTGTCCCTGTCCTCCCGACGTCCTCTCCCTCCTCTCCAGTAGGGTCTCCCTCCCACCTGACACCGCCCTCTGTGATGTGCTTGCCTTCTCTCGCCCCAGCGGCTCTGCAAATAAACCCTATCTGGCACTCCCATCCCAGTGCTGCTTCGAGTCTGTCCGCTCGGGAACGAGAAGAGGGGTGCGCATCAGAGGGCATGCAGAGGTGGGAGGGTGGGGTGCAGGGTTGAAGAGACAGACACAGAGAGCAGGGAGAGATGGCAAGAGACAAAGATACACGTAGAGAAACACGCAGGAGAGAAAAAGGAGAGACGGAGATAGAGAAACACACAGAAATGGAGGACAAGAGAAAGAAACGAACAGAAAGGAGAAACAGATGGGGGAGAGACAAACACGGAGAAAGAGAGAGACAGAGATGGAGAGAGAGGGGGGTGGAGACAGGGGGTGAGGATGACCTGGTGCTGCCCGAGCCTCCCCCCAGGGGGTCCTGACACAGAGCTGTGGGCAAGAGCGAGTGAGCCACTTGCTTCTAAGAATCCTCTCCTTTACCAAACCATTTTGTGTGCTAACAATGGAATGAAAAATACAGTCCTCAAAGCTTCCATCAAGGAACGATACGTGTGTGTGCACGTGTTTGAAGTGTGAATGTCATGTGTTAGCATGAGTGTGCGCCAGTGAGTGTGCATGTGTGTCCGTGAGTGTGCATGGGCGCGTGTGTGTGAGTGCACGTGCATGTAAAGGAGGGAGGATGGGGTGCAGAGGTGGAGAGACAGTGGGGGAGAGACAAAGGAGAGATGGAGATAGACACACAGAAACAGAGGAAGAGGGAAACAGATGGAGGAGAGAGAGAAGGACAGAGACAGAGATGTAGGCAGAAGAGAAAGAGAGGAAGGGAGAGAGAGACAGAAGGGTGAGGATGACGGCGCTGGTGCTGCCTGAGCCTCGCCGCATGTGGACGATAACACAGCTTTGTGCCTGTTGTGTGCCCACGAGCATGTGAGCTTGTGTGTGCCGACGTCCTTGTGTGTATGGGGGTGAATGTGCCTGTGTGTGGACATCGGATCCGTGTGTGCGTGCACACGCCTGTCAATGTGTAGCCAGGGTGGGAAGGTCACGCGGGCGCTGCCTGAGCCTCTCTCCTTTGTACCTTCCTCCTCTCTCCCCGGCTCTGCTTGGCAGCTGCCCTGTTTGCAAACACTCCTTCTTCCTCTCCACTCCCTCCTTGGCCTCAGGCCCACAGCAACGCTACAACTCAGGGCTGGATCGTGTGTCACACACTCCCTGGCCCCTGCATACCCCACAGGGCCCCTGCTGAGGCCACCGAGGTGTCGCCCAGAGGAGGGCTGACAGCAGGTGTGCTCCTGCGGAGGGGCCCCAAGGAGCCTTTGAATCCAGGTTCAAGCCAAAGCGTTGGAGCCTCCGACCTGGACAATCTGGGTGAGCTTCCTGGAATAGGAATCACTGGAGAGAAGAAGGGAGTCAACGGAGGTGGGTATATCAAGGCCTCTCGCCCCCCTTTATCTGTGACTCTCAAATAGCCAAGCTGTTAGGCCAAGAATGTGTCCCAAAAATCTGGAGGTGGCTGGGATGCCACGTGCTGGGTGGGAGGGAGTGGAGCCCGGGCAGGGAACATGGTGGGGGGGTGTTGATTGCTGGTGGCAGCTGAGGATTAACTGGAAGGTGATAATGACCCTGGCTGTCTTGGGCAGAACATACGGGAGGACAGAAAATTCCCAGGATGGGCCTGACCCTGACAGGCTGGTAGGGACGACACTAATTAAGTAATACTTAGCAGTAGCCAGAGTCTGGACCCCAATGAGGCAGCTGGAAGGCCACATCTGCTTCCCCGACCTGTCCCCAAGGTGGTGAGGGGGTCCCTGGGCTCTGCCCATCTCATGCACAGGGCAGCCAGGTTCCTGCCATGCCCACTGAGAGCGGGGGGCGATGCTGGCAGTCGAACCCAGCAAGGCTCCCAGCCTTGGTCGCTGCTGCTAGCCTGCATGGATGTCCTGGTGTGGTCAGTGGGAGGAGGGGCTTGGGGGCATGGGGGTGTGGGTGAGTGTGCGGGTGGGGGTGGAGGTGTGTGTGCGGGTGACTGAGTGTGAGCATAAAGGAGTGAGCTGTCTATGAGGGTGAAAGTAAATGTTTCAGATTGAGTACGGGTGTAGATGTGTGAGGATGGGTGTCAGAGTGAGAACAGCGTGAGAGACCAGGACAAGTGTTAGAGAGCAGGTGCGCGTGTGAAAGAATATAAAGGTGCGGGCCTCGGATCCCATGAGGGGCTGAGATGGGAAGAGTGCTTGAGGCCAGGAGTTTGAGACCAGCCTGGGAAACTCGTTTACAGAACGTTTGTATTATCTTCTTTTTTTTCTTTTCTTGTCTTTTATCTTCTTCTCTTCCTCCTCCTCCTCCTCTTCCTTTCTTTTCTTTTTTTTTGAGACAGAATTTTGCTCTTCTCACCTAGGCTGGAGTGCAGTGGTGCAATCTCGGCTCATCACAACCTCCGCCTCCTAGGTTCAAGCAATTCTCCTGCCTCAATCTCCAGACTAGCTGGGACTACAGGCACCTGCCACCACACTGGGCTAATTTTTGCATTTTTAGTACAGATGGGGTTTCACTATGTTGGCCAGGCTAGTCTTGAACTCCTGACCTCAGGTGAGCCACCTGCCTAGGCCTCCCAAAGTGCTGTTATTACAGGCGTGAGCCACCACACCTGGCCTTAGTAATTTTTGCTTTCAAGTATTATTATTTAAGAAATAAATTTTGTGGCCGGGCACAGTGGCTCATGCCTGTAATCTCAACACTGGGAGGTCGAGGCAGGCAGATCACCTGAGGATGGGAGTTTGAGATCAGCCCGACCAACATGGAGAAACTCCATCTCTACTAAAAATACAAAATTAGCCAGGTGTGGTGGCATGTGCCTATAATCCCAGCTACTCGGGAGGCTGAGGCAGGAGAATTGCTTGAACCCGGGAGGTGGAAGTTGCAGTGAGCCCAGATTGTGCCATTGCATTCCAGCCTGAGCGATAAGATTGAAACTCCATCTCAAAAAAAAAAAAAAAAAAAAAAAGAAAGAAATGCATTTTGTAAGGCTGTAGCTTCCATACATAGTGACTCCTAAGTGTGAGATTCCGTATTTGTAAACAGCTTCCATGTCAGGCTGATGCTGCAGGTCTGTGGGTCACATTTGAGGTGCAGGGAATGTGAGAACATGACTTTAGAGAACTGATCTAGCATTGGGCCAGACTCTTACTCACCAAACCACTTATCTGCTGTGTTCTTCCGGGCCTCCTGTATCAACGCTCCTAGGAGGCCATATCCATTGCCCATGATAATAACAACAGGTAGGTTTTCCTTCATACCCCTTATCTGATGAAGGAAGTCCTCTCTGCTCTAACTTTGCTCTGTGTGTGTGTGTGTGTGTGTGTGCCGTGAATGGCTGCTGAATTTCATCAAATGTGTTTTTTTCTGCATCAATTGAGCTTGCAGGGCCTATGCAGCTACTGTTCTGGGCTGATTGCAAGCTGGCAGGCAGAGGATCGAGCTCAGCTGTCCCGTGGGAGGTGTCCGGAGCCAGGGCCAGCAGTGGGCGGGGGCTGGCCACCCATTCTGGCCGTGGGCCCTGGGGCCAGATGTCTGGGCTTAGCTGCCTGGCCAAGCAGGGATAGAGTGACTGGGTAATTAAGCACTCCCTTCTACAGAGCTGGCAGAAGGCAGCAGGAGGCCGAGAGGCCTAAGGCCAGAGTGCCTGACAGCCCCCCTCCACCTCTGGCCTGCAGAGAGGAACCCTAACCCCATGCTGGGCCCCCTGCTGCTTTTGGTGGGGGGATGACCCAGAGCCAGGGCTCACCTGCCCCGACCTGGACAGAAAAGGAGCCATTTTCTTCCACATTGGGGTGCTTCCCTATGACCCCCTGACTACCAAGGGCAGAAGCCCTCCCTTGAGCCTCCCCAGGGAACCAGTCAGCAGTTATTTAAGTCTCAGGGCTTAATGAGATCTGGGGAACAGAATTCTCAGCATGCTCCTTCGCCCGTTGGCGGGAGCAGACAGTCCATCTATCAGGACCCCCAGACATTATCCACCCCCACCAAAACAAGTAACTGGACCCTGCTGGCCTTTGCAGGATTGCGGGGGCGGCAGCCTCCATCACCTTCCACGACCTCTGAGCTGCGCTCTGGAGTGGAGAGAGGAGGAGGAGGAAATGGTTTCCTGCTTGAGGCTGCAAGAGCCAGAATCAGAGTAGGGGGGTCTTCTAAGATGTCCCCCAGTTTACAAACCAGCAAGCTGAGGCACAGAGATGGGAAGGAGACCACCCAAGGTCGCTGGAGTGGGGCTGTCATGGAAGCCCTAATCCAGAAACTCCGGGCCGTGGTCAAAGCACAGAAATTCACATCATAGTATTCTGGGTTTGAGTCCCTGGCTCTGCTGTGTGGCCTTAGGCAAGGAGCCTGCCCTCTCTGATCCTCAGAGTCCTTTCTGAAACGGAGATCAAAGTTCCTTCCTCAAAGGGATATGGTGAGGATTGGATGTAGTATATGAAGAGTCCATGCGGTGTCGGCACAGAAAAGTACAGGCAGGCGTGGTCGCAAGCACTGTCATTAACTGGGCACATCCTACGTGCCATCCTGTCCTTATCTGCCCTACCTCATTTAATCCTCACAACCCCATGTGGCAGGCACTATTGCTCTGCCCATTTTACAGGTGAAAAAAACTGAGACTCAGAGAAGGGAGGGAAACTGCCAGACTTCCACAGCCGGGACATGGTTAAGCCAGGACTTGAAGCCAGGTCAGTCTGACACAACTGTGGAATATTTTCTTTTTCTTTCTTTCTTTCTTTTAATAAAGTCAGGGGGTCTCACTGTGTTTCTGGTCTGGAACTCCAGGGCTCAAGCCATCCTCCCATCTTGCCCTTCCAAAGTGCTGGGATTACAGACATGAGCCACTGTGCCCAGCTGGAATTTTTTTTTTTTTTTTAAACGGAGTCTTGCTCTGTCACCCAGCCTAGAGTGCAGTGGCGGAATCTCGGCTCACTGCAACCTCTGCCTCCTGGGTTCAAGCAGTTCGCCTACCTCAGCCTCCCAAGTAGTTGGGATTACAGGCGCCTGCCACCACGCCCGACTTATTTTTGTATTTTTAGTAAGACGGGGTTTCACCTTCTTGGCCAGGCTTGTCTTGAACTCCTGACCTTGTGATCCACCTCCCTCAGCCTCCCAAAGTGCTGGGATTACAAGCATGAGCCACTGCACCCAGACTGGAATATTTTCTTAAGAGCAAGGGCACTGAGTGCCAAGCATGGCCCACCACATGTTCCCTTAGTGATCTGGGGCACACGACCAAACCTCTCTGTGCCTCAGTACCCAAATCGGCAGAATGGGGATAAACACAGTAATTTCTCTCATTTGACAGGTGCTTATCAAGAGCCGTCATAAGCACTCTCTTAGGTATTAACTTATTCAATCGTTACAGCAACCCCATGAGGTATGTGTACTATTATTATCCCTTGTTTATAGTTGGAGGAGCTCAGACCCAGAGGTTAAGTAACTAGCTCATGTTCACTCCTAGCAAGGACTCAAACTCAGGAATCTGGGCTGCAAAGCTCACCTCCTCATCTGCTGAGCTGTGGTAACAGTACCCTCCTCGCAGGCACCCGTTAAGACAAAATGACATCATCATCCATGCAAAGCCCTTAAAACAGAGCCTGACACACAGGAAGTGCCCAACAAATATTAGCCATGCTGCTGCTGATGCACTCTTTCATTCAAAAGGTATTTGTTATTGAGTGTGTACTCTGCATCAGCTTCTGGCCTAGAAACTGAGCTGACCTCTATGAATAAGGCCAAGTTTTTGCTCACATGAAGCTTCATCATTGTCACGACCATCATCATGATCATCAGTACCATGACCATCTTCACCACCATAGTCACCAGCATCGTCATTACCATCACTGCCTCTTCACCATGACCATCCTTTCACCATCTTCATTACCATCATTACCACCACCACCACCACCACCATCACCACCACCACCATCGTCATGGTCACTGCCTCATCACCATGACCATTCCCTCATGATCATCACCTTTATTTCCTCCTCTTCATCGTCACCGTCACCACCACCACATCTTACCATTATGATCACCACCACCATGATCATCATCCTATCATCACCGCCATCAGGATCATCACCATCATCAACACTGCCTTGCATGGCACCTGGGCTATTCACATACCAAGATCCAGCTTGTGATTCTCTCTCTCTAGGATTCCCCCAAAACACCATTCACACCTTGTTTTTAATTAGATACTTTGGTTTTCTTTTCTTTTTTTGTCAGGAGTGTCTTAAACCCCTCAAATCCTGGAGAGGGTCACACATCTCCCCCTCAGAGGCCTTTCCTCTTCCTCTGGGGTAGTGGTGGTTGGTGCAGGCATGGTGGAGGGCCAGGTCACCTCTGCCAGTCTCTTCACGGCCTCACCCAGCTGCCCCAGACCCCGGGCAGCCTCTACCAGCTGGGTCAGCCCCAGCAGCAGGGCTTGGCGCTCCTGCCGGTCCTGTTCCACAACCTGGGTCAGCCTCTGCAGCTGACCACCCACGTCCCTCACGGCAGCCACCAGTTCCACCAGGGCAGGTGGCTCACAAGCCATGACCCTTACAGGTGGTGTTGGGGTCACACATGGACCATGGGGGCCCGGGCTCTGACCAGGGGCTGGCCCTAGGGTGAGGTGGTCAAGAGGAGGTTGATCCAAGGGGTGGGTTATGGGGGAGAGGTAGGGGTCAGGGGGCACAGTGAGGTCAGAGGCTGAGTGTGGCACATGGGTAGTTGGAGGGGTTAGGCTGGGACTTTGGCTTCTGGATGGCTTGAAGTCCTCAGTGGACAGTGGGTCTATACTTGTGGCTGTGGAGGACCTGGAGAGGCTGGACTCCAAGGCTAGAGAGGGCTCTAAGGTGGGCATTTGGGATGTGGAGGGGTGAGGAGCAGGTGCTGTGAAGGTCAACTCAGGATGCAGCCTGGGCTTGACTGTTGGTGCTGGAGTGGGAGAGGACAGTTCTGTCCCCACGGAGGTTGGAAGGGACTTAGTAGTGATGATAGGGGTTGAGGAGGGGTCAGGAGTGGTGGTGGGTTGAGGGGTTGTGGTGGGGTCGGGAGTCATGGTGGAGTGAGTGGTGACGTTGGGTTGAGGGGTTGTGGTGGGCTGCATGGTGGTGGTGGGTTGAGGGGTTGTGGTGGGCTGCATGGTGGTGGTGGGTTGAGGGGTTGTGGTGGGCTGCATGGTGGTGGTGGGTTGAGGGGTTGTGGTGGGCTGCATGGTGGTGGTGGGTTGAGGGGTTGTGGTGGGCTGCATGGTGGTGGTGGGTTGAGGGGTTGTCGTGGGGTCAGGAATCATGGTGGAGTGAATGATGGTGGTGGGTTGAGGGGTTGTGGTGGGGTGAGTGGTGGTAGGGAAGTGAGGGGTCATAGTAGGGTGAAAGGTTGTGGGGTCAGGGGTCACAGTGGGATCAGGGGTAATAGTGGAGTGAGGGCTTGGGGGAGGTGTCTGGGGATCTGGAATATTCTGAGACTGTACTGGGGTATGGAGTTGCGTCCAAGTCTGAAGTTGTGTCAGATTCTGGGGTCTGCTCTGAGGTAGGGGGAAAGGCTGGTCACCTCCAACGGTGTAGAAGGGTCAGAGGTGAGCTCTTGGAGCAAGGTGGGTGGGGCGTGGGTGACAGCTCCGGGGTCAGCGCTGGAACCACACTGCAGTCGGGGGTGGACAAAGCAAAGTCGGGACTTGTCAAGATAAGGTCGGGGTTTGTCCGGGAGGCCGGGTCTGAGGTGGATGAAGTGTCCGCAGGGTCAGAGGTCGCTTCGGGCGTTAAGGCTGAGCGGGGGAGTGAGCTCTAGACTGGAGTCAGAGGTCAGCGCTGGGCCTGGTGGTCCCGGAGAGGCAGAGGGATCTGTGGACGGGGTGGGGGGCGCTGTCCTGATGGCAGTGGGCCGCGGCGGCCTGCGCTCGGGCCATGGTTTCCTCGGGGAACCTGGAGGAGGAGGAGGAGGAAAGACAGACGGACGGTCTGGGTCAGCCGGCTCCGCCCACCCCGCGCCCCGCCCCGCCCCTCGAGGAGCTGACCAATGGAAAGGCGCAGAGCCTCGATACGTCATGGGTCACCAGCAGATTTTACCCAGCCCTGGGGCCCCTCCTCCCGGCTTCCTCCGATGTCTCCAGGCGCCACCTGGCGTCCTCCCCTGCAGGAGGATGCTTCGGACGAGGGAATGTGGAGGGGTACGCGGGTTGCAGGAGAGGGTGCAGGAGGGTGAGGTGAGGGAGGGATGCAGGGGGTGCTGGGACGCGGGAGGAAGCCGGAGTGCTCAGAAGCGTGCAGCCTACGGGAGGATTCGGAGACAGCGGGGGACTGGGGGATGTGGGGAGCCGGGGGGAGGCAGGGAGACCCGAGAGGGCTCAGAAGGGTAATTTTAGTAATCAAGATATCTTGATGGAATTTTTTATTTTTTAAGTTAAAGTCTGGCTGTGTCGCCCAGGCTGGAGTGCGGTGGCAAGATCATACCTCACTGTAATCTTGAACTCCTGTGCCCAAGCGTTTTTATGCAATATTTTTAAACAATAAACATTCATGCAAAAGATCCACAGTTAACCAAAGTTAACATTTTAACCAAAGACAGGATCCAACAGGGCCGGGATTAGAGTGAGCCCAGTGAGGTGGACAGGATCCTGGTTTTGTTTTTTTTTTGTTTTTTTTTTTGTTTTTTTTTTTGAGAAATGGGCCAAATTATAGGTCTACATCATGGAGCTCAGGGTAAATTTCTTCCTTCCTTCCTTTCCTTTTGTTCTTTCTCCTTTCTTCCTTCCTTCCTTCCTCTCTCTCTCTTTCTTTGAGACAGACTCATGTAGATCTCTCTCTCTTTTTTTTTTTTTTTCTGAGACAGAGTCTCCCTCTGTTGTCAAGGTTGGAGTGCGGTGTTGTGATCTCAGCTCACTGCAACCTCTGCCTCCGGGTTCAAGCAATTCTCCGGCCTCAGCCTCCTAAGTAGCTGGGATTACAGGCGCCTGCCACTCCACCCAGCTAATTTTATTATCAGTAGCAGCAGCAGCAGCAGCAGTAATAGTAGTAGTAGCAGTAGAGACGGGGTTTTACTATGTTGGCCAGGCTGGTCTCAAACTCCTGACCTGAAGTGATCTGCCTGCCTTTGCCTCCCAAAGTGCTGGGATTACAGGCCTGAGCCATCATGCCCGGCCAAGCTCATGTAGACATTATGAGGATTAAAGGAAATATATATATATATATATATATAGCTTAGAATAGTGCCTAACATAGTGTATTTTGTTAATAAATGTTACATGTTTTTTGTTATTATCTCAAGACTCTCCACTTACGTAGATATTACAGGGGCTCAGATACCTAGAATGGTAACGGTTCTTAATTTTTCAGACCCAAGGTACAGACAACAGCATTCGTTGGACCCCTCAGTACCCTGTAACCAGCAGTCCCTGCCGTGTTCCCTCTTGTTTGACTTTCACTTCAATCCTCTTTATCCCCCAGTCTCTATCCTCAGCACCCTCTTCTACAGGCCCCTCCACTGCTGTATTTGACACGTGGCCTTAAACATGCATGTGTCCTTATAAAACACAGCATATTTCTTTTGTTTTTGTTTTTTTTAGACACAGGGTCTTGTTATATCACCAGAGCTAGACTCAAACTCATGGGCTCAAAGGATCCTCCCACCTTAGCCTCCTGAGTAGCTGGGATTACAGACACATGCCATCATGTCTGGCTCACATATAGCGTGTTTTATAACTGTGTATATGTATTTTTGTGTTTATGCTTTTAACTTTTGCAGATGGCATTCGGCTGGAAACATTGTTTTGTTTCTGACTTTCTCCTTCAGTATTACATTGTTAATACCTGTCTATATTGCTGTGTATACGTCTACTCATGGTTTTAGCTGCCGCACAGAATTCCATTGTGTGGAATTCCATTTTTTTTTTTTTTGGACAGGGTCTGGCTCTGTCACCCAGGCTGGAGTGCAGGGCTGCGACTGCAACTCACTGCAACCTCTGCCTCCTGGGCTCAAGCAATCCTCCCACCTCAGCCTCCCCAATAGCCGGCACTACAGGTGTGCACCACCACACCCAGCTAATGTTTGTATTTTTTGGTAGAGACGGGTTTTCACCATGGTGCCCAGGCTGGTCTCAAACTCCTGGGCTCAAGTGATCTGCCCACCTTGGCTTCCCAAAGTGCTGGAATTACAGGCGTGAGCCACAGCGCCTAGCCTCTCTTCCCAGTCTACGGCTCCTACAGCCCACTCTGGGGGCCTGTCTGCCCAGTGGAAGAGGCTTCTGCTGGTGCTGTAGGGGGCACCTTGGGCGATCATACCCACCTTTCTCTTTCATGCTTGTTTGAATTTATATTCTCTGGTTCCCGATGAGTGTGAGTGTTTCTAAACATACTCAGCCATTTGGGTTTCCCTTTCTGTGAATCGCCTGTTTGTATCTTTTCCTCTTTCTCATCGAGGGGTTTCCTGTCATTTTCCTATTTGTCACAGTGACTTATGCTATGTAGGTTGGGGTTTCTCAACCTCAGGGATATTGTCATTTAGGGCTGGGTGGTTCGTTGTTATGGAGGATGTGTCCTGTGCACTGTGAGATGTTTAACTCCATCCCTGGCCTCTACCAATTAGGTGCCAATGGGCAGCCTCTCTGCTTCTTGCCATGACAATCCAAAATATATTCAGATATTGCCAAATGCCCCTTGGGGGGCAAAATTGGCCTAGTTGATGACCACTGGTCGAGATAATAACCCCTTGGTTCTGTTTCTGTTTTTGTTTGAGATAAGATCTCGCTCTGGCACCCAGGCTGGAATGCAGTGGCACACCATAGCCTCGACCTCCCAGGCTCAAGGGGTTTTCCTGCCTCAGCCTCCCAAGCAGCTGGGACCACAGGTGTGTACTGCCACACGCAGCTAATGTTCAGGTCTTGAGGGGGTTCACCACGTTGCCCACGCTGGTCTCAAACTCCCAAGCTTAAGCAATCCTCCCAACTTGGCCTCCCAAAGTGCTGTGATTACAGGCATGAGCCACCATGCCCAGCCGGTAACCCCTTATTTCAGGATATATCTCTGCTGAGTCTTTCTGGGATAAGAGTTGGGGCTCCACTGGGGAGTCTGGAATCTGTCTCTTTACCCCACGACACATACCGCCCCAGTCCCCTCACCCCAGCCACATGCCTCACCTGTGTCCCCACGAGCCCTCGGAGTTGGAGGACTGCCTGGGCTCCTGGTGGTGCCAGCTCCAACGGTGGGTCCTAGTTTGCCTGAAGTAGGGGTCCCCTCAGCCAGGTCCCTTCCTGATGCTGTGTCCCACGTCCAAGGAAGCTTGTAACCATCTTTGCCACCTGGAGAGATACGGGGAAGAGGACCGAGTCTTCACCTTTCCTTAGAATGTGACTCCCCATCTCTCTCCTCCTGGGTTCAGCCCCAGTCCAGGCATCATCCCGCCTCAACTGTGCCATCACTTCGGCCCCTCCCTGACCTTGTGGAGACCTTCTCAGTTCAGCTCAGATGCTCTTGGCTACCAGTAACAGAAACTGTCACTAAACAAGCACGTAAAATAAGGGCATTTGGGCCGGGCGCCGTGGCTCAAGCCTGTAATCCTAGCACTTTGAGAGGCTGAGGCAGGCAGATCACTTGAGGTGAGGAGTTCAAGACCAGCCTGGCCAACATGCAGAAACCCCATCTCTACTAAAAATACAAAAAATTAGCTGGGCATGGTGGCAGGTGCCTGTAATCCCAGCTACTCAGGAGAATGGAACTGTATTTGGAGACAGGGCCTTTACAAAGGTAAGTAAGGTAAAAAGACACCATTTGAGTAGGCCCTAATCCAATCTGCCTGATTTATTTATTTGTTTGTTTAGAGACGGAGTCTCACTCTGCTGCCCAGGCTGGAGTGCAGCGGCGCAATCTTGGCTCACTGCAACCTCCACCGCCTGGGTTCAAGCGATTCTCCTGCCTCAGCCTCCCCAAGTGCTGGGATTACAGGCATGAGCCACCATTCCTGTCCCTCCTATTTTAAATTGCAACCCTCAGCCTGCCCGGTCCCTCCCCATTGCTTTGTTCCTTAACACTACCTCCCAGTAGTTAGTACACTCTCTGTCACACAGTAGGCATTTGACACATGAACTGATGTCTGTGTCTCCAACGCTATCATCCAGGAAGACTGAAGAAATGCTGCTTCGTAAAAATCCAAACTCCACAAGCCTCCCGTCTTATCTCCTCTGTCTCTCTAGACTTACAGTGCCATCTCTCATCCGTTCGTTGATTCATTTAACAAATAATGTAAAAATTACCTACTGAGATTCAAGCATTGTCCTAGACACTAGGGATCCAGACAGATCCATAATAGACAAGATATTGGGTCTGTCTGGAATCCCTAGTGTCTAGGACAAAGATGCACATGCCCCAATCAGAAACTGTGAATATGTTACTTTACATGGCCAAAGGACCTTGTAGATGTAAAACTGTGAATATGTTACTTTACATGGCAAAAGGGACCTTGAAATGGGAAAATTATCCTGGATTAACCAAGTGGCCCCAATCTAAGTCCTTAAAATCAGAGAACTGGCTGGGCACCATGGCTCATGCCTGTAATCCCAGCACTTTGGGTGACCGAGGTGGGTGGCTCACCTGAGGTCAGGAGTTCGAGACCAGCCTGGCCAACATGGTGAAACCCCATCTCTACTAAAAATACAAAAATTAGCCAGGCGTGCTGGTGGGTGCCTGTAATACCAGCTACTAAGGAGGCTGAGGCATGTGAATCACTTGAACCTGGGTGATGGAGGCTGCAGTGAGTTGAGATTGCACCACTGCACACCAGCCTGGGTGACAGAGCAAGACTCTGTCTCAAAAATAAATAAATAAATAAAATCAGAGAACCTTTCAAGCCACAGTGAGAGAGAAAGATACCAAGGCAGAAGAAAGATCAGAGAGATGCAGTGTTGCTGGCTTTGATGATGGCGGATGGAGCCACAAGCCAAGGAATGCAGGTGGCCTCTAGAAGCTGGAAAAGGCAGAGGGAATGGATCTCCCCTAGAGCCTTCCAAAGGGAGCTGCCCTGCTGACACCTTGATCTTAGTCCACTAATCGAGTCTGACTTCTGACCTACAAAACTGCACGATGATAAATCTGCATTGTTTTAGACCACTAAATTTGTGGTGATGTGTTATGGCAGCAATGGAAACAGATACCGATCTTTCATAGAGCTTAAAGTCTAGCAGAGATTGACAACACTAGTGAAAATTTCTGACAATGCAAATTTCCCTCACCCTTTGCTCCTCTGAGAATTCCTTTTCTCCTTGTGTCTGCTGCTGAAATGATACCATCCCCTCTGTGAGGTTTCCTTGCTTTCTCTACTACAAATAATAGCTTCGTCCCTGGAATCCTGCAGCTGTGGTTCATTTTCAGCAAATAACTCTAACAAGCAATATTTTGCGGTTTTAAATGATTTCACACACATTTTGCTCATTGAATTGGGGCCTGAGGTCACCCAACTAGTTCTAATCCGGGTTGAAACCATGACTGGAACCTGGTAGGAGAGTCGGACTCCAGACTCCTGCTTCTGTTTCAGCATACATGGTTACCAATCCAAGGAGCAAAACGTGTGAAATCATTTAAAACAGATTATAATCGTGGCTCCTAACTTAAACTTCTCTGAGCCTCATTTTTTCCCCATCTGAATCATGGATGTAGCAACAGTTCCTATGGCCCACAACTGGAGTCAAGCAGGGCCAGCAGAGTAGGCGAGCTCTCCTTCCGTCTTTCCAAAAACCCTGGAGCCCCATTGTTTTTTTCCAGACAAAGAAACGGGTAGCCGGGCACGGTGGCTCATGTCTGTAATCCCAGGACTTTAGGAGGCCGAGGTGGGTGGATCACCAGGTCAGGAGTTCAAGACCAGCCTGGCCAAGATGGTGAAACCCCATCTCTACTAAAAATACAAAAATTAGCCGAGCGTGGTGGCAGGAGCCTCTAATCCCAGCTACTCAGGCCGAGGCAGGGGAGTCATTTGAACCCGGGAGGCAGAGGTTGCAGTGAGCTGAGATCACCCTACTGCCCTGTAGCCTGGACGACAGAGCGAGACTCCGTCTCAATGAATGAATGAATGAATGAATGAATAAAAGAAAGAAACGGGGACTCAAAAAGACGAAGTCACTTTTCCAAGGTTACGTTGCTCCTGAAGCTAAGAATGCATGCCTGCTGTGTCTCCCCCTCCCCACCCCGCACGCACCTCCGAGTCTTCCCATTTTTTTCCACTCCAATAGAACCTGAGTCTTCCTATTGATAAGGCCACACACATGGCTGTCTTTCGATTTCCCCGGCGTACTTTGTAATTCTGCATGTGTTTCTGCTCATTGGCTGCCGCCCTGCCCTACGGGAGAGGTCCGGGGGCTGGACTAGCACATGCCCGCCTCTACCACAAGGGGGCGCTATGGGCTAGGGAGGCGCTGCAACCCCGGCAGCCCTTGAACGAGGAGCATCACCTCTGGGAGCTCCCGTTTCCGCCTGTGGAAACGGAACGACAGCTCTAATTCACAACTTGAGCCCAACACCACCAAGTCACGGCCCCCCCAGGGTCTGCTCCCGCCCTCCCTTTCCCGACATCAAGGCCTGCTTCTTGGGACCTGTTTGCCCTGCGCCCAGCTATCATTACCGCAGGAGATGAGCCAGTGGCCAATGAGGAATCGCAGAGCTAATGTGACGTCACGAGGTGCTAGCCAGATGAACGCCTGTCCCAACCCTCCAACCCAGGCCCACCGCGCGTGCGCATGCGTGCTGAGCGCCAGAAAAAAAGGCGGGAAAGAACGCGTGAGGCGAGACACTCGGCGAGAGCGGGAGGGTTGGGCCTCTCAGGAGAATACGGGCGCCGGGCGACAAAGGCAGAAAGCTGGGCAGGCCCAGACCGCAAGCAGGACAGGAGAGTGGAATGGAGGGAGAAGACGGAAAAACAGAGACTGCGACGGGCACAGAGGGAGGGCAGAAACAATGCCCCTCAGACAGGGACTGAAACTGCCCGTGAAGGAGCGGCAAGGGCGGTGGGGGACCGTGAGAAACAGACAGCAGAGCCCGAGGGAGACAGAAGCGGAGGAGCCCTTCCCTCAGACCGGGAGAGAATGAGGGGGAGAGAGAAGGGAGCCCGCGTGAGACATAAGCCGAGGAGCCCTTTCCTCAGACCGGGAGAGAATGAGGGGGAGAGAGAAGGGAGCCCGCGGGAGACAGAAGCCGAGAAGCCCTTTCCTCAGACCACGCGAGAATGAGGGGGAGAGAAGGGAGCCCGCGGGAGACAGAAGCCGAGAAGCCCTTTCCTCAGACTGGGAGAGAATGAGGGGGAGAGAAGGGAGCCCGCGGGAGACAGAAGCCGAGAAGCCCTTTCTCAGACTGGGAGAGAATGAGGGAGAGAGAGAGGGAGCCCGCGGGAGACAGAAGCCGAGAAGCCCTTTCCTCAGACCGGGAGAGATGAGGGGGAGAGAGAAGGGAGCCCGCGGGAGACAGAAGCCGAGAAGCCCTTTCCTCAGACTGGGAGACAATGAGGGGGAGAGAGAAGGGAGCCCGCGGGAGACAGAAGCCGAGAAGCCCTTTCCTCAGACTGGGAGACAATGAGGGGGAGAGAAGGGAGCCCGCGGGAGACAGAAGCCGAGGAGCCCTTCCCCTCAGACCGGGACAGAATGAGGGGGAGAGAGAAGGGAGCCCGCGGGAGACAGAAGCCGAGAAGCCCTTTCCTCAGACTGGGAGACAATGAGGGGAGAGAGAGAAGGGAGCCCGCGGGAGACAGAAGCCGAGAAGCCCTTTCCTCAGACTGGGAGACAATGAGGGGGAGAGAAGGGAGCCCGCGGGGAGACAGAAGCCGAGGAGCCCTTCCCTCAGACCGGGACAGAATGAGGGGGGAGAGAGAAGGGAGCCCGCGGGAGACAGAAGCCGAGAAGCCCTTTCCTCAGACCGGGAGAGAATGAGGGGAGAGAGAAGGGAGCCCGCGGGAGACAGAAGCCGAGAAGCCCTTCCCTCAGACCGGGAGAGAATGAGGGGGGAGAGAAGGGAGCCCGCGGGGAGACAGAAGCCGAGAAGCCCTTTCCTCAGACTGGGAGACAATGAGGGGGGAGAGAAGGGAGCCCGCGGGGAGACAGAAGCGGAGGAGCCCTTTCCTCAGACCGGGAGAGAATGAGGGGGGAGAGAGAAGGGAGCCCGCGGGAGACAGAAGCCGAGGAGCCCTTTCCTCAGACTGGGAGACAATGAGGGGGAGAGAGAAGGGAGCCCGCGGGAGACAGAAGCCGAGAAGCCCTTTCCTCAGACTGGGAGACAATGAGGGGGAGAGAAGGGAGCCCGCGGGAGACAGAAGCCGAGGAGCCCTTCCCTCAGACCGGGACAGAATGAGGGGGAGAGAAGGGAGCCCGCGGGAGACAGAAGCCGAGAAGCCCTTTCCTCAGACCGGGAGAGAATGAGGGGGAGAGAGAAGGGAGCCCGCGGGAGACAGAAGCCGAGAAGCCCTTTTCTCAGACCGGGAGAGAATGAGGGGGAGAGAGAAGGGAGCCCGCGGGAGACAGAAGCCGAGAAGCCCTTTCCTCAGACCGGGAGAGAATGAGGGGGAGAGAGAAGGAGCCCGCGGGAGACAGAAGCCGAGAAGCCCTTTCCTCAGACCGGGAGAGAATGAGGGGGAGAGAAGGGAGCCCGCGGGAGACAGAAGCGGAGGAGCCCTTTCCTCAGACCGGGAGAGAATGAGGGGAGAGAAGGGAGCCCGCGGGAGACAGAAGCCGAGAAGCCCTTTCCTCAGACTGGGAGAGAATGAGGGGGAGAGAAGGGAGCCCGCGGGAGACAGAAGCCGAGAAGCCCTTTCCTCAGACTGGGAGAGAATGAGGGGGAGAGAAGGGAGCCCGCGGGAGACAGAAGCCGAGAAGCCCTTTCCTCAGACTGGGAGAGAATGAGGGGGAGAGAAGGGAGCCCGCGGGAGACAGAAGCCGAGGAGCCCTTCCCTCAGACCGGGAGAGAATGAGGGGGAGAGAGAAGGGAGCCCGCGGGAGACAGAAGCCGAGAAGCCCTTTCCTCAGACTGGGAGAGAATGAGGGGGAGAGAGAAGGGAGCCCGCGGGAGACAGAAGCCGAGAAGCCCTTTTCTCAGACCGGGAGAGAATGAGGGGGAGAGAGAAGGGAGCCCGCGGGAGACAGAAGCCGAGAAGCCCTTTTCTCAGACCGGGGAGAGAATGAGGGGGAGAGAGAAGGGAGCCCGCGGGAGACAGAAGCCTAGAAGCCCTTTCCTCAGACTGGAGAGAATGAGGGGGGAGAGAAGGGAGCCCGCGGGAGACAGAAGCCGAGAAGCCCTTTCCTCAGACCGGGAGAGAATGAGGGGGAGAGAGAAGGGAGCCCGCGGGAGACAGAAGCCGAGAAGCCCTTTTCTCAGACCGGAGAGAATGAGGGGGAGAGAGAAGGGAGCCCGCGGGAGACAGAAGCCGAGAAGCCCTTTCCTCAGACTGGGAGAGAATGAGGGGGAGAGAGAAGGGAGCCCGCGGGAGACAGAAGCCGAGAAGCCCTTTTCTCAGACCGGGAGAGAATGAGGGGAGAGAAGGGAGCCCGCGGGAGACAGAAGCCGAGAGCCCTTTCCTCAGACCGGGAGAGAATGAGGGGGAGAGAGAAGGGAGCCCGCGGGAGACAGAAGCCGAGAAGCCCTTTCCTCAGACCACGCGAGAATGAGGGGGAGAGAAGGGAGCCCGCGGGAGACAGAAGCCGAGAAGCCCTTTCCTCAGACTGGGAGAGAATGAGGGGGAGAGAAGGGAGCCCGCGGGAGACAGAAGCCGAGAAGCCCTTTCCTCAGACTGGGAGAGAATGAGGGGGAGAGAAGGGAGCCCGCGGGAGACAGAAGCCGAGAAGCCCTTTCTCAGACTGGGAGAGAATGAGGGAGAGAGAGAAGGGAGCCCGCGGGAGACAGAAGCCGAGAAGCCCTTTCCTCAGACTGGGAGAGAATGAGGGGAGGAGAGAAGGGAGCCCGCGGGAGACAGAAGCCGAGAAGCCCTTTCCTCAGACTGGGAGACAATGAGGGGGAGAGAGAAGGGAGCCCGCGGGAGACAGAAGCCGAGAAGCCCTTTCCTCAGACTGGGAGACAATGAGGGGGAGAGAGAGGGAGCCCGCGGGAGACAGAAGCCGAGAAGCCCTTTCCTCAGACTGGGAGACAATGAGGGGGGAGAGAGAAGGGAGCCCGCGGGAGACAGAAGCCGAGAAGCCCTTTCCTCAGACTGGGAGACAATGAGGGGGAGAGAAGGGAGCCCGCGGGAGACAGAAGCCGAGAAGCCCTTTCCTCAGACCACGCGAGAATGAGGGGGAGAGAAGGGAGCCCGCGGGGAGACAGAAGCGGAGGAGCCCTTTCCTCAGACCGGGAGAGAATGAGGGGGGAGAGAGAAGGGAGCCCGCGGGAGACAGAAGCCGAGAAGCCCTTTCCTCAGACCGGGAGAGAATGAGGGGAGAGAAGGGAGCCCGCGGGAGACAGAAGCCGAGAAGCCCTTTCCTCAGACTGGGAGAGAATGAGGGGGAGAGAAGGGAGCCCGCGGGAGACAGAAGCCGAGGAGCCCTTCCCTCAGACCGGGAGAGAATGAGGGGGGAGAGAGAAGGGAGCCCGCGGGAGACAGAAGCCGAGAAGCCCTTTCCTCAGACCACGCGAGAATGAGGGGAGAGAAGGGAGCCCGCGGGAGACAGAAGCCGAGAAGCCCTTTCCTCAGACTGGGAGAGAATGAGGGGGGAGAGAGAAGGGAGCCCGCGGGAGACAGAAGCCGAGAAGCCCTTTCTTCAGACTGGGAGAGAATGAGGGGGAGAGAGAAGGGAGCCCGCGGGAGACAGAAGCCGAGAAGCCCTTTCCTCAGACCGGGAGAGAATGAGGGGGAGAGAGAAGGGAGCCCGCGGGAGACAGAAGCCGAGAAGCCCTTTCCTCAGACCACGCGAGAATGAGGGGGAGAGAAGGGAGCCCGCGGGGAGACAGAAGCCGAGAAGCCCTTTCCTCAGACTGGGAGAGAATGAGGGGGAGAGTGAAGGGAGCCCGCGGGAGACAGAAGCCGAGGAGCCCCTTTCCTCAGACCGGGGAGAGAATGAGGGGGAGAGAGAAGGGAGCCCGCGGGAGACAGAAGCCGAGAAGCCCTTTCCTCAGACTGGGGAGAGAATGAGGGGGAGAGAAGGGAGCCCGCGGGAGACAGAAGCCGAGAAGCCCTTTTCTCAGACTGGGAGAGAATGAGGGAGAGAGAGAAGGGAGCCCGCGGGAGACAGAAGCCGAGAAGCCCTTTCCTCAGACTGGGAGAGAATGAGGGGGAGAGAGAAGGGAGCCCGCGGGAGACAGAAGCCGAGAAGCCCTTTCCTCAGACTGGGAGACAATGAGGGGGGAGAGAGAAGGGAGCCCGCGGGAGACAGAAGCCGAGAAGCCCTTTCCTCAGACTGGGAGACAATGAGGGGGGAGAGAGAAGGGAGCCCGCGGGAGACAGAAGCCGAGAAGCCCTTTCCTCAGACTGGGAGACAATGAGGGGGAGAGAGAAGGGAGCCCGCGGGAGACAGAAGCCGAGAAGCCCTTTCCTCAGACTGGGAGACAATGAGGGGGAGAGAAGGGAGCCCGCGGGAGACAGAAGCCGAGAAGCCCTTTCCTCAGACCACGCGAGAATGAGGGGGGAGAGAAGGGAGCCCGCGGGAGACAGAAGCGGAGGAGCCCTTTCCTCAGACCGGGAGAGAATGAGGGGGGAGAGAGAAGGGAGCCCGCGGGGAGACAGAAGCCGAGAAGCCCTTTCCTCAGACCGGGAGAGAATGAGGGGAGAGAGAGGGAGCCCGCGGGAGACAGAAGCCGAGAAGCCCTTTCCTCAGACTGGGAGAGAATGAGGGGGAGAGAAGGGAGCCCGCGGGAGACAGAAGCCGAGGAGCCCTTCCCTCAGACCGGGAGAGAATGAGGGGGAGAGAGAAGGGAGCCCGCGGGAGACAGAAGCCGAGAAGCCCTTTCCTCAGACCACGCGAGAATGAGGGGGAGAGAAGGGAGCCCGCGGGAGACAGAAGCCGAGAAGCCCTTTCCTCAGACCGGGAGAGAATGAGGGGGAGAGAAGGGAGCCCGCGGGAGACAGAAGCCGAGAAGCCCTTTCCTCAGACTGGGAGAGAATGAGGGGGGAGAGAGAAGGGAGCCCGCGGGAGACAGAAGCCGAGAAGCCCTTTCTTCAGACTGGGAGAGAATGAGGGGAGAGAGAAGGGAGCCCGCGGGAGACAGAAGCCGAGAAGCCCTTTCCTCAGACCGGGAGAGAATGAGGGGGAGAGAGAAGGGAGCCCGCGGGAGACAGAAGCCGAGAAGCCCTTTCCTCAGACCACGCGAGAATGAGGGGGAGAGAAGGGAGCCCGCGGGAGACAGAAGCCGAGAAGCCCTTTCCTCAGACTGGGAGAGAATGAGGGGGGAGAGTGAGGGAGCCCGCGGGAGACAGAAGCCGAGGAGCCCTTTCCTCAGACCGGGAGAGAATGAGGGGAGAGAGAAGGGGAGCCCGCGGGAGACAGAAGCCGAGGAGCCCTTTCCTCAGACCGGGAGAGAATGAGGGGGGAGAGAGAAGGGAGCCCGCGGGGAGACAGAAGCCGAGAAGCCCTTTCTTCAGACTGGGAGAGAATGAGGGGGGAGAGAGAAGGGAGCCCGCGGGAGACAGAAGCCGAGAAGCCCTTTCCTCAGACTGGAGAGAATGAGGGGGAGAGAGAAGGGAGCCCGGGGAGGCCTAGGGGGAATCGGGGGAGATGGAGACTCAGAATACAATGGCAAGAGACAAAGGAAAAGATACCGCAGCCCTGGGCCTGAGGAGGGGGCACACATGCAGTGAGAAATGGAGATGATGAGAGTGTACCCACCAGGAAAAATGGAATGAGAAACAGGTGGTGAAGGTGAGAACTACAAGTGAAAGACAAGAGGAGGAAAGATAGAGAAACAGGTTGGGCCCGGTGGCTCCTGCCTGCAATTCCAGCACTTTGGGAGGCCTCCTCCAGGATGGCTTGAGCCCTGGAGTTTGAGACCAGCCTGGGCAACATAGTGAGACCCCATCTCTAGAAAAAAATACAAAAAATTAGGCAGGTGTGGTGGTGTGCATCTGTAATCCTAGCTATTCAGGAGGCTGAGGTGGGAGGATCACCTGAGCCTCAGAGTTCGAGGCTGCAGTGAGCTGAGATCGCACTATTGCACATCAGCCTGGGTGACAGAGCAAGACCCTATCTCAAAAAAAGAGAGAAATTACCATGAAAAATTGAGTGAGGAACAGGTGGCGAAGGTGAGACCTGAAAGAAAAGAGAAGACTGAGGAGGAAGGACAGATAAATTGATCAGGAAAAACTGGGTGAGAAACAAAGATGATGACAGTGTGAGACTGATAATGAAAGAATAAAACAGGAGGACAAGGGAGGAAAAATAAAGAGAAACTGACCACAAAAAATGGAAGGAGAAACAGGTAATGAGGGTGAGAAATTTAAAAAGAAAGACCTAGGGAAAAAGACACGATGGGAGTATGAAACTGACAACGGAAGAAAAAAATCAGAAACATGGTGAGAGAGGAAGAGAAATGACCATGAAAAATAATATGGCATAAAGATGAGCGTGAGAAATTGAAAATGAAAAAAAGAGATTGACACAGAGAAGAAAAGACAGAGAAATTAACCATGGAAAATGGAGTGAAGCCAGGCATGGTGGCTCACGCCTGTAAACCCAGCATAAGCCCAGCACTTTGGGAGAGCAGGACAGGAGGATTACCTGAGCTCAGGAGGTTGAGACCAGCCTGGGCAACACAGTGAGCATGTCTGTACAAAAAATAAAAATGAGGGGGGCATGGTGATGCACACCTATAGTCCCAGCTTCTCCCGGAAGCTGAGGTGGGAGGATTGCTTGAGCTTGGGCAGGCAAGGCTGCAGTGAGCCAAGATCACACCACTGCACTGCATCCTGGGCAACACAGAAATAGAGAGGATGAGGATAAGAAATGGATAATGAAAAAGAGAGCAATAGTATGTGAGAAACAGGAGCAGAGATGAATTCAGAGGGGCCCTGAGAGATGGGGATACAAGGAAGACAGGCAAAGAAAGGGGCAGAAGGATGTGGTGGCAGCAATGAGCGGGCCAAATTGCGGCAAGGTCCCAGGTGTGGAAGGAGCTGCAACAGTAAGACAGGGGCCACAGAGCAGAGGGGGAGAGAGCTGTGGCACTGGAGGCTGATTTTGCTGGCTAAAGGGAGGGGCTCAGGCCCAGGGATGAGCAGGAGACAGTCAGGGTAGGGAAAGAAGCTGCACGCCAGGAGTCCCCACCTCTGTCTGAGCCACAGTAGACCTGGACCAGAGCGTGAGCTTCAAGAATGGGTAAGATTTCACTTGCTCTGGGGGGGAGCAGGGGTGGAGACGATGATGTGATGACAGAGTGGCCCTTGGTTGTGGGTTTGTTCGAGGGGCTCAGGCTCATGTATTGTGTGGTTTACGGGAGGACAATGGGCTCAGGATAGGCTGAGCCTGGCCTGATCTCTTAGATGGTGTCTTCTGCTGTGGAGAAGTGTCACCGTTGAGCCCAAGGAGGTAATGCGCTTAGGGTCTCAGGAGCCAAGGAAAACCTTTCTAGGGCCCCCGAGACCTCAGCCAGCTCATTTAGAAGGGTCTTTCTGGAAATCCTACAGGGAAGTGAATGGAGGTTTACGGAGGCCCCCCCCATGGCCACCCCGATCTTGCCCCTCACCTGTGTCTGGCAGGCGCCTTGTTGCTGGGAAGGGGGTCCCTGGGTGCCTGGTGGTGCCCCAGGGGAGAGTGTGTCCAGGTCCCCCCCCACTGTGGTGGTCCCCTTGGCCAGGTCCTCTGCTGAGGTAGGGTCCCAGGTCCAGGGGGGGATAATCGTCATAGTCTGCGTAGCCTTGGAGAAATTGGGGCAATGGTTGACCCCATCCTCTGTTTCAGAGGTCCTTACTGCTGTCCTCCCTCCCCTTTTGGAATCTTCTGGAGCAACTCTGGTGTCTCCCCACCCCCGACCCCGCATGCCCAGTTCTTTAGAATCTACCATGGTGCGGTGACCTGGCCCCACCCTGACCCATTCTCCTGGCCACACCCACAACCCCACCACCCTCACCATGCCCTGGTACCAGTACAGGTGAGCACCACGTCTTCCTCGTGGTCACAGTTGTGCTCCCCCATTCCCCCGAGGGGCAGTCGCTCAATGATGCCTCACTTCCCTTACAGCCCATGTCATCCAACCAGATGGGCCCAGTTCCAGGGCCGTAATGGGTTTTGCCTACTCGGGGCCGGACCTTTCCACAGCCCAGTTCCCAGCAGGCCACAGTGGCGTCTCGCAGGTCCCAGTTGTCATCACACACTGTTCCCCAGTGTCCAGCATGCCACACTTCCAGCCGGCCAGCACAGCGGTTGGGCCCATCGGCTAGACGAACCCGGAACAGGCCTGTGTGGAAGGCCCTCAGGTCAGGAGGGAGAGTCAGCCTCTCACATTTTCTCCCCACACCCCTCACGGCCACTCACCTGATTCCCCAGTGGTGCTAGCAGTGGGAGAGGGGGCTTTGGATGACTCTGGAGACCCTTGTGGGATCTCAGCAGATGGCTCCAGGGAGGCCTGAGGGACTCTCTTGATGGTGGCCTCAGAGGTCATTTCTCGGGGGCTTTGAGTGGTCAGCATCCCCATGGTCTTACTGGTCCGTTCTCGGGGGAGCCTGAGGGGTCAGCATGGCAGTGCTGTGAGAGGTCCGTCTGTGGGGGGCTTCTGTGGTCGGCCTTCTGGTAAACTCAAGGTAGGTCTTCGGGAGGCCTCAGTGGTCAGGGCTGCAGTGGTCTGTGAGGTTAGGTCTGGGGGCTTTGGGCCCTGGAGTGTTTCATGGTTAGTGTCACTGGGGGTTGAGTGGTTGGTCTCTTTGCATTTTTTGTCACCCACTTCTTAGTACTCTTAGGCATTTTCCCTGGGGCCTTCGTGGTTGTTTTCTCCAGAACACTGGCAGTCACACTTGCAGAGGGCTTGGTGGCCAGCTCTCCTGGGAGCCAGGCATCCCGACCTCTCTCCCCAGTCCAGGAATCCAGCTCCAACTGAAGGGGTCTGAGATGGAGTCCAGGCCTGGGGGCCCTGGAAGTGAGTGGGGAAGGAAGAACAATGGTAACACCATGATGACAAGATCATCTACCCAGGCCCCTCCATCTCTCCAGTCACTCAGCAAGTTCCCATTCCTTCATCATTCATTCATTTATTGTCACAAATATTTATTGAGCACCTCCTATGAGCCACACACTGTGTTAGACCCTGGGGGAGGCTATGGCAAGCCAAACCCAACACCACCCCCTGCCTTCTTGGTACTTACAATCTGGACATGACTGACCCCCTCATCCCTTCACACCTGACCCCTCTCTCCATCTCCTCAGCTTCTCCTCTGAGTCAGGTTCTCACTTCCTGTATCTTCTGATTGGTCTCCCTACCTCACTGTAAATTCTTATCACCAGAGTAGTACCCAGATCCAACAGGCCACTCCTGAACTCAGAATTTCTGTGGCCGGGCACATTGGCTCACACCTGTAATCCCAGCACTTTGGGAGGCTGAGGCAGGCAGATCACCTGAGGTCGGGAGTTCGAGACCAGCCTGACCAACATGGAGAAACCCCATCTCTACTAAAAATACAAAATTAGCTGGGTGTGGTGGCACATGCCTGTAGTCTAGCTACTGAGGAGGCTGAGGTAGGAGAATTGCTTGAACCAGGGAGGCGGAGGTTGCAGCGAGCCAAGATTGTACCATTGCACTCCAGCCTGGGCAACAAGAGTGAAACTCCATCTCAAAAAATAAAAGAATCTTTCTGTGGTCCCCCCCATGGCCGTCAGGAAGAGGGGGGACAGAGGGAAGAGCCTTAGCTTCCAGCAGAGGTGATGCCTCCATCCTTTGAGACGCCACTCTCCATCTTCCATTTTTCTGATTAGCACATGTGTGCAGTAAAGGATTAACCTTGCCCAAAGAAAGGTTCACTCTTTCCCTGGCCCCTGGGAGGTGACTTCAAGCCTTTGGAACATCTTGCCTGATAAGAGATTGTTTCCCTGCAGGACTTGGGCAATGCCAGATCGCCTGTGCTAACAGTATGATTTTATGGTCAGCCACATGTACATGGCTGAGCCCCCATAAACACTCTGGACGCCAAGGCTCGAGGGAACTTTCCTAGCTGGCAGTTCTTCATGTGTGTTGTCCCACTTCCTTGCTGGGATAATTCAGTGCTGTCTGCATAACTCCACTGGCACAGGACAATTGGAAGCTTACACCTGGTATCTCCTGAGCTCTGCCCCAGGCGCCTCTTCCCTTGGCTGATTTTAATCTATATCCTTTCACTGTGATAAACGGTAACCCTGAGTGTAACAGATTCTTTGATTCTATGAGTTCTTCTAGCAAATTATTGAATCTGAGACTGCTGTTGGTGACCCCAAACTATAAGGAGTCATACAGGTTTGCAATGATTTGTTAGAGTATTTCTTTCTCTCCATGAGCGATGAGCTATTCAAAGAGCAAGACCATGTTCATTCCGTTCATGAACCCAGCATGAGGACCCAGTGCCGAGCTCAACATCTGGCATTTAATAATAGGCATTGCCTGAGTTTATGTTAAGTGGCTCTCGCTTTGGCTTCTCTCCATCTCCCAGTGCCCTGCCTGCTTCCTTTCATCTTAGGAAGGCTAAATGTCCCTTCTTAGTGAGAGACTCCCTTGATTCCCAGAAGGAAGAGGAAGCAGTAGCTTCTCTGAGTGGGAATCCCACATCTGCCAGTTAGTTGCAGTGTGATCTTGAGCAAGTTACCTAACCTCTCTGTGCCTCAGCTTCAGTAAAATGGACATAACACACACCACCCTAGACTTATGTGATTTGAATGTGGCCATATGTGGAGAAACACCCAGCATAGGGCTGGGGCTTAGCAAGTGCCCAATCAATGTTAGTGCCCATGTTAGTTAGTGTTTCCCCTTCAGGAAGCCTCCTGGAGTTAACAGATGGCTAGGACCTCCTTACCAGCGCAGGTGACCCCAACATCCTCATTGTGAGCGCAGTTGTGCTTTCCCCAGGGAGCAGCAGGGCAGTCGGATAGCGAAGCCTCGGTCCCCACACAGCCCACGTCATCTAGCCAGATGGGGCCCGCACCCCAGCCAAAGTGGCCAGCAGCAGGGTCTGGCTGCCGAGGTCCACCACAGCCCAGCTCCCGGCAGACCACAGCTGAGTCCCGCATGTCCCAGCTATCATCACATACGGTCCCCCCAGCGCTGGTCATGCCACACCTCCAGTCGACCTGAGCACTTGCTGGGCCCAGCCACCAGGCGCAGCTGGGGGGACCCTAGGGTAGAAGAAATTCAAAGAATTACAGTCAGGGAAGCCGCCCAGCCTCCTGACTCTCTCATCCACCTTTCCCTCCCTCTATCTTCCTTTCCATGCATTCATCAATTCATCCATCTAGGCCTTCCCCTCCATTCATCCATCCTCCATTCCAGGGAGCAAGTATTTAGTGAGGCCTTTCTTATGCCATTTTCTGCAATAGGCACAAGGGCTAAAGAGTAAGGCAGAGTCTGGGGGACCCTCAAAAACTACACACGGAATTATCATATAATCTAGAAGTCTACTGCTAGGGATATACCCAAAATAAACTAAGAACAGGTATTCAGACAGATACCAGTATGTGAATGCTCAGAGCAGCACGATTCACGGTGGCCAAACAGTAGTGGTTGTACAACATTTTGAATGTATAAATACCACTTGAATTGTATACTTATACTGGTTGACTTTATGTTATATGAATTTCACCTCAATTAAAATAATGTCTTTTTCCATGCACCTGTTCACCACCCTTAATTTTCTCTCATTATTATTGGTTTAATAAGGGTTTTTTCTTCTTTTCTAGGTTTTATTTTCCTAACCACTAGACCACAGGGATAATCGGGTGTTTTGTTGTTTACGAGTCAGGCACAGCCTCTGTTTTGAAAAGCTCTCAGTCTTTAGGGAAAGGAGCATGCACACACTTCATTACAACTCAGTGAGCTAAAGGGAGTAGTGGAAGTACCAAAAAGGCAAGGCAGAAACACAATGAAGGGAAGGTGAGAAAAATTCTGCCTGGGGAAGCCAGTGAAGCCTTCTCAGAGGAAGTCCTTTAAAAGAGACGGAGCAGCAGACCATGGTGGCTCACTCCTATCATCCCAGCACTTTTGGAAGCCAAGGCGGGTGTGGATCACCTGAGGTCAGGAGTTGGAGACCAGCCTGGCCAACATGGAGAAACTCTGTCTCTACTAAAAATACAAAAATTAGCCGAGAGTGGTGGCATGTGCCTGTAATCCCAGCTACTCGGGAGGCTGAGGCAGTAGAATCACTTAAACCCAGGAGGCTGAGGTTGCAGTGAGCCAAGATCACACCACTGCACTCTAGCCTGGGTGACAGAATGGGACTGTCTCAAAAAATAAAAAGGGAGCAGAGAGAATCCAGACAGAAGGAAAAAGGTGTGCTGGGCTGGACAGGGAGCAGTGACATGAGTTCAGGATTCCCTAAGCCTGTCTAGTTCCCACTGGCCCTCTCGGAGTTATCCACAGCAGGAATATCTCCATCCTGGGTCCCTCAGGCCCTCGAGGGGGCTGGCAAGGAGATGCTCAGAAGCCAGTATCAAGGGGCCTATTGCAATTGTTCAGTAACTATTTCTGCAGCAGCTACTGTAGACCTGGCCCCATGCAGCCCAGAGCAGACAGTCCTCTTTACTTTTGCCCAGCCCAAGGAGGATGACTTCCCCAAGGGGGAATATTTGAGCCTGGCCTAGATGATGCATGTACAAACCCAGGCTGCCAGCAAACCTCTGGAACGTGGGTAAGAAGCCTGGGGTAGCTTCTCCCTCAGCTCTCACAAGGAACAAGCCCTGCCAGCACCTTGATCTTGGATTTCCACTCTCCAGAATTGTGAGACAGTACATTTCTACGGTTGACCAAAGATGCTCCAGGTGTCAGGAGTCCTGTGAGACTAGCCTGGAAAATGAACTCCTCTTCAGAAAACAGTGCACATTCTGTGGGCATAAACGCCTCACTCTGTTATATGCAGGCCATGGTACAGCCACCTTCTCTGAGTCTGTGATACCAGAATCCCATCTATAATCATCTCTATGTTCTCGAGACAGACAACTGTGATGGATCTAAAAGGAAGGTGCCTTGAAATCTAAGACATGAGCAGAGACTGGACCCAGATACTGGGGAAATTTAAGAAATACCTGGAAGATACAGAGGGGACAAATTACTGAGTTCCACCTACAAGGAAAACTTTTCTAATGCCTGTGTCATATTAAGAAAGAGATTTTTCATTTTGAATTAGCAAAACTCTGGTACACCAACAAACAAGTTAAAAAATGGGACATGTGGCTGGGCATGGTGGCTCACCCCTGTAATCCCAGCACCTTGGGAAGCTGAGGTGGGTGGATCACCTGAGGCCAGGAGTTAGAGACCAGCCTGGCCAACATGGTGAAATCCTGTTTCTACTAAAAACACAAAAGATTAGCCGAGCTTAGTGGCAGATGCCTGTAATCCCAGCCACTCAGGAAACTGAGGCAGAAGACTCGCATGAACCTGGGTGACGGAGGTTGCAGTGAGCTGAGATCACGCCACTGCACTCCAGTGTGGGCAACGAGTGAAATTCTGCCAAAAAAAAAAGGGGGGGGCATGTAAAATATTTTGAACCAGAAGTTTTAAAACATCAAGAATAAATAAATGTCTGTTGTCTAAGCCACGCAGTCTGTGGTACCTTGTTAGAGCTGCCCTAGCAAACTAACACAGGTTCTGTACCTAAGTAAATGGCACAGCCAGGCACAGGGCAAGGAACAGTGTGGTGTGTTTGGGAACAGCAGGTCATTGGATTTGGCTAAAACCTGGGGATGTGAAGATCATAAAGGACCCTGAATTCTCTGCCAAGAAAATGAGACTTTATCGTATCCATGGTGGGGAACCTCTGAAACACTCAGAGCATCAAAGCAAGGAAATGAAAGAGTCAACTCTGTCCTTCAGAATGCTTATTCCAAAATCAGCAAAGACTCAGACTGGACTGGGAGAGACTGAAAAGAAAGCCTCTTCTTAGAAGAAGGCAGGTCAGTGGGGTGGAGGGAATAGAAGCTTTAATGAGGAGCAATTAAGAGGGGCACAGAGAAAGATCCTCTGCATCATCTTGGAGATGCTTCCTTAGAAGGCAGCTTTTGGCATGCTCCTTCCCTTCTTGGGGGGTGGGAGGGTGGAAGAAGATTTCTCTCTCTTATTTTTTTTAAAGACAGAGTCTCACTCTATCTCTAGGCTGGAGAGCAGTAGTACAATCACAACTCACTGCAGCCTCCACCTCCTAGGCTCTAGTGATCCTCTTGCCTCAGCCTCCCAAAATGCTGACATTACAGGCATGAACCACCATGCCCAGACAGCGGAAGGTTTCTTGATCAGAAGGGCGGAGGCAGAAAGAAGGAAACAGACAGAAGCACTTTTTTTAGTTGAATGACACTTGAGCATGGAAAAGTGGTTAAGAATGTGGGCCCTGTGAAAGCAGTTTGGCAGTTCCTCAACAAGATACCATATGGCCCAGGTATACACCCAAAAGAACTTAAAGCAGAAACTCTAATGGATATTTGTACACGCAAGCTCATAACAGCATTATTAACTATAGCTGAAAGGTGGAAACAACCCAAGTGTCTGTCCATCAACAGATGCATGGATAAACAAAATGAGGTATACACATACAGTGGAGTATTAGTTAGCCTTAAAAGAAGAAAACTTTGACACATCCTACAACATGGATGAACTTTGAAGATATTATGCTAAGTGAAATAAGCTAGTCACAAAAGAGTATGATTCCACTCATATGAGGTACCTAGAGGAGTCACATTCATGAATAGAAAAAGAAGAATGGGGATTGTGGGATGCTGAAGAGAGGGAGGAATGGGGAATTAGTGTTTAATAGGTGTGAGGTTTCTGTTTGAGACGAAAAATAGGTTCTGGAGATGGACAGTGGTAATAGCTGCATAGTAACATGAATGTAATTAATGCCACTGAACTATGCTCTTAAGACTCATTAAGGCCGGGCGCGGTGGCTCACGCCTGTAATCCCAGCACTTTGGGAGGCCAAGGCGGGTGAATTACTTGAGGTCAAGAGTTCGAGACCAGTCTTGCCAACATGGTGAAACCCCGTCTCTATTAAAAATATAAAAATTAGCTGGGCATGGTGGTGAGCATCTGTAATCCCAGCTACTTGGGAGGCTGAGGCAGGAGAATCGCTTGAACCCGGGAGGCAGAGGTTGCAGTGAACTGAGATCGCACCCCTGTACTCCAGCCTGGGTGACAGAGCGAGACCCTGTTTAAAAAAAAAAAAAAAGACTGGTAGAAATGGTAAATTTTATGTATGTCACGTATGTTTTATCACAATTTTTTTAAAAAAAACAATGTGAGCCTTGGAACAAGTTTTCTGCTTTCATCCTGGCTCTTCCATTTCTCAGCTGTGCTGCCTCGTGAGTAACATGGAGACCTCAGTACACACACCACAGTGACTATACGCATCACCTGACTGAGACAGGGAGAGAACGGAACAGCATCGGTCTCCAGGAGTCAGTGCATGCTCTGTCAGTGTTAGTTGATATTATTATTAAAGAAAAGGGGTAAGGGACCTCTGGGAGTAGTGATCATAGTGAAAACAAGTTGCTGCTTTTGTTCAGCCCTTTCCCATCTTGAGGAGACTGCTTTGTTCACCACAACTTTTTATTTTCTGTATTTCTGATGCTTTGACATCTTGGAGCTTTCCTGATGCTGAGGGACTGCCTCTCCCAGGGTCAGCTAATTCCTGGAGGTGGTAAATGACTTGAGCATGCCTTCTGTGCACAAACCATGCTCTCCAGAGCCCACACACCAACTGCCCCTCCAGTGGGCTCTCACACCTGGGCCACTAAGCACCTGTCCTCTGCCCCAGGCCCGAGTACCAGACAACTAAGGACAACCCTCTGACCCATCGCCTACTGAAATTATTCAAACTAGCCAATTCTAAGCCCGCTTACCCTGTTTCACCTATTCCTTCCTGCAAAAAACAATCAAGACTCCTGTACCTGGCTGGGCATGGTGGCTCATGCCTGTAATCCCAGCACTTTGGGAGGCCAAGACAGGAGGATCACTTGAGGCCAGGAGTTTGATACCAACCTGGACAATAGTGAGGCTCTGTCTCTACAAAAAAAAAAATTAGCCAGGCACAGTGGCATGCAGCTGTAGTCTTAGTTACCCAGGAGGTGGAGGTGGGGGGATCACTTGAGCCCAGGAATTGGAGGCTGCAGTGAGCTATGATCGCACCACTGCACTCCATCCTGAGCAAGTGAGACCCTGCCTCTCAATAAACATACAAATATATAAAAATAAAGTTTCCCGTCCATGCTTCCCCTCACTCCCTCTACCTCCTGACTGGCCCTGGTGCTTCCCTATGTGGCCCCGTTTGGAATGGCCCTCCTCTTGGGAACCATGAGTAACAATCTTTTTAGTGGCTGTCATCTCCTGATCTCTTGGCTTCATCATACCTGGGTAATAATAAGACCTATATTTTAAAACAACAGTCCTTTCCATACTCATGAAAGAGGCCAGGTGCAGTGGTTTACACCTCTAATCCCAGCACTTTGGGAGGCCGAAGTGGGCAGATGCTTGGGCTCAGGAGTTCAAGACCAGCCTGGGCAACATGACAAAACCTTGTCTTTGCAAAAAGTACAAAAAATTAGTAGTCCCAGCTACTCGGGAGTCTGAGGTGGGAGGATCACTTGAGCCTGCAGGTTGAGGCTTGAGGCTTCAGTGAGCCATGATCACACCACTGCACTCCAGCCTGAGTGAGGCAGGCAGAACCATTGATCACATTTGCTAAAGAACCAGAGACTCTGGAAAGTAAACGTTTGAGCAGGGCAGTTCCTTGAAGCTGGCCAGAGTACCCCATGACGGACCCCACAGCCACACCGTGCAGCTCAGGAACACAGCAGACTCTCAGCCCACCATCTGTCTCTTATCCAGGACTGGCTACAGAATTTGGGGGGCATCAGTAAATGATGAAAGGCAGGACCCCTGTTCAAAAATTATCATGCACTTCCAGATATGACAGCAGTGCACTGAACTCAACTGTGTCCTGGGCGAGGCCCCTGTGCCCCTGTTCTCCACCTTTCTCTTTGCAAGAGCCCCCCCCCACGAAACAGTCTCAGAGTTGAGGGAAGGACACAGAAGGGGAGGACTCTGTTTTTCTTGGGGAGCATGGAGTGACTCACCGGCTTCTGGTCCAGGCTCCCAAGGGACAGTAGGGGAGGCTAGAGGAGGTGAAACACCTGCCGTCCCTGGAGCCTGGCTTGTCATGGTGGACGGGGGCCTGGAGGCAGCCTCCCTGGGTATGGAGTCGTTGCTGGTCACAGTAGGGACCGTGGGGAGGGACATAGCCCAGAGGCATGCCTGTGGAGAGAGGGGGAAGGTGACTGCCACCCACACACCCCCTCCATCCCAGAGCTGGCGCCCCCCTCCTCCTGTGTCATCCTTCCTCAGTCCCCCTCAGCTGCACGCAGAGATCTCTTCCTGCCCAAACTCCTCCCTAGACACAGCCCAAGCTTTCCACTTCCCTGACCTGGGGAGGCGGGGTGTGAATGGGGGGCAAGAGAGAGCAGAGGGTCTGGTAGCTTAGGGGTGACAGAGAAGAGGGAGGGAACCTTATAGAGAGAAGAAGACTGGCTTCCGCCAGGGCCAGAAGGCAGGGCCAGCCAGGACTGCCACAGGGCTGAGGCTCAGCCTTGGCTGTTTCCATTTTGGGCTGGATTGTTCTCGGCCATGGGGCCATCCTGTGCACAGCAGGATGCTGAGCAACACCCCTGGATGCCAGAAGCACCCCCGCCCTCAGCTGTGACCATCAAAAATGTTTCCAGTTACTGTCCAATGTCCCCTTGGGGGCAAAGTCACCCCCAGCTGAGAACCACTGGCGCAGGGTAAGGATTTGAGAGGGGAATAAGATGGGGAGTGGAAAGTTCAGACAGAGGGCAGGAAGGGCACATAGGGACCCCCCAACTTGCCCCTCCATTCCAAGCACCATCACGCCCACCTCCCTGTCCTCCACCACAGCCCCCTCACCATCACACACAGCCCCGGCGTCCTCGCGGTGGTGACAGTCATGCTGGCCCCAGGGCCGAGCTGGGCAGAATCGCAAGGCCGTCTCGTTTCCCCGACACCGGAGGTCATCCAGGATGATGGGTCCAGCCCCCTCCCCAAAGAAGGCACCCCCGGGGGCGGCCAGCGCCCCCCCCGCAGCCCAGCTCCCGGCAGGCCACAGCGGCATCTCGCAGGTCCCAGGCGTCGTCACACACTGACCCCCAGCGCCCTCCGTGCCAGACCTCCAGGCGGCCAGCACAACCGTGGGGGGCCATCGGCCAGGCGCAGCCGAGGTGCTGGGCCTGAAGAGTGGGAGAGGGAGCACAGAGCCAGAAAACGAGGATGGATGAGCCAGGACTAAGTCATGCTTGGGCCAGGCTGCAACCCCAGGATGACTCTGGGAAACAGATATTCCATCTTCACTGTGCAAATGAGGAAAAGGCTCCAAGACAGGAAGTCATTGGCCCAGAGTCCAACTCTGCTGCATCCCCCACATCCCTTGCCTCAGGAGAGGGGCGGGGAGGGATGCTGAGAGCTCTGGCTCTGGTCCCCTGGATCCACCTCCCATGCCTGGCCCCCCAGGTCCTAGAGAACTGGATTTCCAATTCTCAGCACCACTGGCACTGGGCATCCTCCTTTATCGGGGGGGCTGTTCTGTGCAGCACCCTCTACCCACCACATGCCAGTAGCAACCCCTCCCCGAGTTGCGACAACCAAAAACGTCTCCGGAAATTGGCTGATGTCCTTTGGGGGAGGAAGGGAATGGAAAAGCCCTCACTCCTTCCCCAGTTGAGAATCACTAGTCTAGATATTAACCTCTTGCTGGCCTTCAGGTGCATAGGATACATTTCATTTTTTTATTTTTGGGGAGAGGGGGATCTCACTATGTCACCCAGGCTGGAGTGCAGTGGTACAATCTTGTCTCACTGCAGCCTCAAACTCCTGGACCCAAGGGACGCTCTCCACCTCAGCCTCTCCCAAGTAGCTGGGACTACAGGCATGCACCACCATGCCCAGCTATTTTTTTTATTTTATATTTTTTAGAGAAAGGTCTCACTCTGTTGCCCAGACTAGTCTTGAATTCCTGGCCTTGAGAAATCCTCCCAAAACACTTGGGTTACAGGTGTGAGCCTGAAGCCATGCCTGGCTCTTAAGGTACGTTTCTGTTGGGGTAAGGGTTAAGTCATCACTGGAGGATTGTGGCATCCCTCTCTCTGTCACTGTTCTAGAGAAGAGAACAGAACTAAGGAGAAGGCTAACACACCTGTCTGCTTTTCCTCATCTGCAGACAGGGAAGGGGGAGTGTCTCCCTCCCAGAGCTGCAATGAGAATTAAATGAGATGCTGGTGAAGCTCCCGGCTTCACCAGACGCCTCAGTGGTTCATTCATTTCCTTTCTTGGCAACTTGACCTTCTCCTCTCTAGAGCCTCAATTTCAATGAACTCTGCTCTGAAGGCCCCATTTCTGCCCCCACAGCTTGTACACTAGGCACACAAAGGTGCCATTCCCACCCCGCACAAGTTTTCTCTGCCCCCTCACTCCCACTCTGACCTCCGTGTCCCAGTCTCCATCCCCACCACGTCCCTATGGCCGACTGTGCAGTCGCACAGGTGTGGGGGTCATGGGTTTCCGCAGACCCAGAAGGGTCAGGAGCTGTGGCTGGGACTGACTAGGCACATGGATCTTGAGCCATTTATGTCACCTCTCTGAGCCTCAGTCCCAGATCTGTGAAGAGAGGGATGAGGATCCGCCCCCTCGGGGCTGTGGGAGGCTCAGAGCAGCCACATGTGAAGTAGCACAGGGCCCAGCACACAGCAGGGACTCAGGTCAGCCTCTATCTCTCTTCTCTCCCCCCTGGACATCCACCAAGGTCAGCGTTTCCTACCCCTCCTGGGCAGGCACCCGGCTTTGCCTGCAGCCCCTGTACTGTCCCCACACTGGCGCAGATGAAACACCAGGTGGCTGCCCTCCGCCTGCCAGCCTCCTACAGTCAATGGACCATGCCGTCCAGCAGGGTGGGCACTGGCCCTTTCTCCTGTGGTTTCCAGGCCCTGCCATGGTGGTGTGTAAAGATTTGTGGAAGGAAAGAAAAGAAGAACAAAGGGAAAGAGAGGGAGGAAGGGAGGTAAAGAGAAGGAGGGGAAGGAGGCCCTGAGCTCTCACCCAACTCCCTCCCCACAGCCATATGCTGGGTTCTATCCCAGGTCCAAGGTGAACGGGAGAGGGGGAGGGACCCCCCGGGAGACAGCTAGACCCCGTGCTGAGGGGGTGTGTATGAGGTGAGGTAAAGGCTCACCCATGGGGTGCCCCCACCCTGCCTCAGTCTCCCTCCATGACCCCAAGTCACTGCCCACCAGCTCCCTTGAGGACAGGGGGAGCAGAGGTTGGCCCACAGAGACAAGGGCTCTGGGAGAGGATCCCCTGCCATGGGCAGCCGGTGGCAGAGCGCAGGAAGGGCTTCTTGCATTCCAGAACTTGGCTCAAGCCTGAGGCAGGTATTCTTAGCTCCATTGCTCCTTCAGGGAAACAGAGGCTTACACAAATGGTCACTGGCCTGGGCCCTGGGACAGGGATGAGTGGTAGCCCAAGCCTCAAGCCCGCTCTGCCTGCTCCTGGCAAGGAGAACAGCAGGAGCTGAGGAAGGAGGGGCTGGAGAGTGTGGCGGTGAGCGGGCGCTGGGCATGCAGAGAGCAAGCGGGCAGGAGCAGACCTGGAGCAGACCCTCTGCAGCTTCCTGGAGGGGGAAAGAGCGAGCTGGGGGGCTGAGGGAGGTGGGAGGGGGCCGGGCCCAACATACCGGTGCAGACCAGCCCGGCATCCTCGCTGTGGTCACAGTTGCTCCGGCCCCAGGGGCTCCGGGGACAGTCTCGGAGGGCCTGCTCTCCTCCTCCACACCCCACGTCGTCCATCCACACAGGCCCTGCGCCAGGCCCAAATCTGGCACCGCCGGGGGCAGCCAGCGCCCCCCCCACAGCCCAGCTCCCGGCAGGCCACGGCGGCGTCGCGCAGGTCCCAGCCGTCATCACATACGGTGCCCCAGCGCCCGCCATGCCAGACTTCCAGGCGGCCGGCGCACCTGTGGGGGGCCAGAGACCAGGCGCAGCCGCTCTGTGGGGTGAACAGGGAAGGGGACAGGCGGCTAGTGAGAAATTATTCAAACACCCCTCCCTTGGTCTTCACCTGGGGGAAACAGGCCTGAGGCAGTGGTGGCCTGAGATCTGCCCGCCAGCAGCCATTAAGAGGAGAGTCCACGACCTCAGTGGGCCAGGACACCTCCTGACAGGGCAGGAAGAGGGGGACACTAGGCCTGGCTTTTAAATCCCCAGGAGGGACGAGGTAAACACTGGGATCCTTCCAGGGCCTCGGCTAAGGAGAGGGCACCCGCAGGTCTTCAGTTTGTCTGGGCCCCAGGCCTCACAGCATCCAGGTTTGGGGTTGGGGGAGCCTTAGGGAGCTTACCTTGGCGGGGGGCTCCGGTTGTCAGCAGAGGGGCCCGGGTGGACTTGGCCTGCTTAGGCCGGGGGCTTTTCTTCCGGGAGGTGTTCTGGGGGTTCCCAGCTGGGCGGGGGGCTGTGAGGGGAGACAGCCAGTGGTCAGGAGCTTCGCCCCTCATGCTTCCTCCCACGTGGGGGCCGGGCCTCCCTCTCTGAGGGTCTGAAGTGACAGAGGACTCCCTGGGCTATGAAGGAGACAGGAGTGGGAGGACAATCTGTCCCCGGGGAGTTCTTAGTGCAGCGGTCCCTGTCCCCTCGGCGGACACAGGAGGGTGCACTGGGTGGGGCGGCACGGCAGTCCTCTGGGCTCACCGTGTGTCACCGGGGGCTCCTCTGTGCTAGGGCCCAGCTCCACCGACAGCCCTGGCCAGGGAGCCCCATCTAGGGGAGACGCTGAATTGTCCCTGGAGTTAGCCACGCGCTGACCTGTGGGTGGGAGACAGAAGTGATGAGGAGAGTAGGGGTCAGAGGTCATTTGGTCCCTGGCAGAGGGGAGTGAGACACCTGGCTCTGGAGGGGATGGGAGGCTGGGTGTCTCTGGACTGCTGCACACTCAGACTTGCTGGGGCTCAGGACTTGGGGTCTCTGGGTCATCTCTAAAGGAGCCACCCCCTGAAGGAGCAGCCAGGGTGCCCTCACCTGCGCAGACGACACCCGCGTCCTCCTCATGGGAGCAGATGTGGGCCTTCCAGCCCCGGTGGTGGCAGAGGCCCAGCTGCCCCTCGTGGCCCCGGCAAGCCAGCTCGCTGAGCCACACAGGCCCTGCCCCTCCCCGAAGAAGGCGCCCCGGGGGCGGCCAATGCCCCTCCACAGCCCAGCTGCCGGCAGGCCACGGCGGCGTCACGCAGGTCCCAGCCGTCGTCGCACACGGTGCCCCAGCGCCCTCCGTGCCAGACCTCCAGGCGGCCAGCGCACCCGTGGGGGGCCATCGGCCAGGCGCAGCCGCTCTGAGGGGTGGAGGAATGGCTGTGAGGAGGAGGGGGCATCCCTGGGGCCCCAGGGTCAGGGGGACTGTAGAGGCGGGGACCGTCCTGCAGGTACTGTCGGTAGCTAGCAGCCCTACTCACTGACCCCGGGCCAGGACTCCTGGATGCTCAGAGAGATTCACCCAGACACCTGGGGGATCACAACCGGGGGCAGTGGCGAAGGTCATAGTGGAATTCAGGTTGGGGTGAGGCCAGGCCTAGACGGGCAGAAGGGGGAAGCCTGGCGCTGGGAGGGGGGGGCAGGTAGGAGGAGTCTGGGGCACTTACCAACAGCCTGGATCCCCACCAGTGCCGCTGCAAGGGAGGGTGGAGGGTGGGGCAGAGTGAGGGGGCAGGCCGGGGGTGTTCCTTTCTCCAGCACAGGCCCCCTCATCTTGAATACCCCAACACACACACACACACACACACACACACACACACACACACACACTCCTCACACCTCTGAACCAGAAACCCCGTGGCTGGGAGGCAGGACTCTGGACAGAGGGCCTGGATGAGACTAGGGTCTCTGAGGCTGGTGGGTGGGGCTGCAATTGCCTGGCCCCTGAGGTCAGGGCTAGGGACCATGGCTTTGGTGTTCCCACATGGTCTTGGCTAAAGGTCAGATGTCTGGGAGATCCCCTGCAGGGTCAGGACTTGGGGCGGGCAGGGGACAGGTCCCACAGGTTTCTGGGCTGGCAGAAGGCTGGGCTGAGCAGGCAGGGAGCCTCAGAAGGGATGTCAGGGTACCCCAAGCACCAGGGACCAGTCCCGGAAGTTTGAGTCCTTAAACTGGATAAGCTAAGAGGTCAGAGCTGGGGGCCTAGGCCCCTGAGTCCCCAAGGAGAAGGGATCACTCACCAAGGAGGCAGGCCAAGACCCTCATGTTTGCAGCCAGGGCACAGGAAGGGGTGAAAGGGGAAGGAGAACGGGAGAGGAGAGGAGGAGGCAGCTGGGGAGAGGGGGAGGGAGGGAGCGCCTGCTGGAGGCGCCCAGGCCCGAGGAGGAGCAGGCAGGGCTGGACGCTTTGCCAGGAGAAAGAAAGAGGCTGCAGGGAGGCGGCAGGGGACAGGGCGGGCTGGAGGGGGCTGGCCGGCGGCTGAGGCATTGGGGGGAGGGGGTGGCGGGCGGGAGGGAGGGTGTCCAACTGCAGACACCCGCACGGGAGATGGAGACGACAGCCAGGCAGGCTCCAGCCAGGGAAGCGCTGTGCTAAAAATGCTTAGGGGGTGGCCGGCTGCAGGAGAGGCGCAGGGTAGGGATTGTGCGTGGGGGGTCAGCGTAGAGTGGGATGGGGCGCCCACCTGCTGCCTCCTCTCATCTGGTCAGGGAAATACGGTGAGACCACTGCTAGGGTTGGGGACTGGGCAAACCTGGGACTCTTGGTGCAGCAGCAAGATTTGCAGCCAGACACCAGGAGGGACTTCCTGGATGAGGAAGAGAGACAGAAAAACCCGACCCTCCAGTCCTGCCCCTCACTGGTGGATCTGAATGTGAAGCCCCCCCCCGTCCCCAGCTGAGGGAGAGGGGTGAACTTCACTGTCCCAGAGGGAGCTGGGGTAGGGAGATAAGCAGCCCAAGGTCAAGGCTTGTGGAGGGGGAGGGGCTCCTCACACACACACGCGCACACACATACACACACCCCACTCCCTGCACACCAGGGCAGCTGTGAGGCGGAAAAAATTCTGTAATGGGGAGCGTGACTCAGAAGGGTTGGCAGGGCCCCGGGCTGCCCCTGAGCTCACAGTCTCCCGTCTCCCAGTCTAGCACCGCCCACCAACAATTAATGTCAACTGGGGGAAAGGAGGGGCCAGACCGAAGCGGGCGGGGGTGTCCAGGAGACAGTCTGGAAAGGCATCAGAGATGAGACAGGCACACAGCGGTTTCAGGCTTTATTAACAAATGGTGTAAAAAACCAGACGGGTCTGGAGGGAGGGACAGGGCTGCTCCCACCTTTCCAGAGACAGGCCAGGCCTGGCAGCCCTGTGCACTGCGACCCTTAAGTAGTCAACCTGGTCCCCTCCAAGGACAGGCATCTAACCCACTCCGGGTCTGGGGGAGGCAAGTCGCAAATCCTAACTCTGGGGCATATTCTTGCTCAGCCTCCTCTCCCCCTCCCAGATAGCTCTCCCAGGCCTGTGGCACAGACAGCACTGGCTTTGCAGACACATCCACCAGGGGAGATTTCTCAGTGCAGACGATGCTGAGGTAGGGGTTGGAGAGGCTGACCTCGAGACCAGAGAGGGAAAGGAGTCATTCCACTCCGAGAAGCTTAAACACTGCAGACTTCACACTGCCGGCTGGTGGGCAGAGGCCAGGCTCCTCCCCTCAGCAGGCCTCTGTTTCTGGGCCCTGGGTGGCTGAGGACTCACCGAGGGAGTGGATGTCAAGGTTCCTGCACACAGCAGGTGCTCATCAGGTGCTGGTGCCCCTCCCTCCTTCCCTGCCCTGGCTGCCAGTCTGTAGCCTCACAGGTCTTTGCTGAACTCCCTCACCAGTGTGTAGCCTAGGCAGCCCCAGCCCCCCTCAGCCTGATAGCCGCAGCCCTCCAGCATCCCCGCCACCCCCCAGGTGGCCACAGCCACGGGGACCACGAGCCTAGCCCGGGTCTCCCCCATGCCCCCAGCCCAGGCCCGAGCCCGGGCCTCCGCAAGGCCAGCAGCCTCCTGCCCACTCCCCCGGCGGCGGTGCCAGCGAGAGACAGAGAGGCGGGTGACCCGGGCCCCGTCCCCTGCGTTGGTGCCAGGGGCCAGGGCCAGGACCCCACACACATCGCCAGAGCCCCGCACTGCCACCCAGGGCCCCCCCAGGCCACCCGGGGGGAGGCAGTGAGCCCCATCGGGCCCGTAGGCCCAACTTCACGGCGGCCACAGCCAGGAACACCGGCAGGAGGAGGGCCAGGGCAAAGGAAGCCAGGACAAAGCGCAGGCCGCTGCTGGCCGCCGCCAGGAGGAGCAGGGCTGGTGGCCGTGTCAGGGCATGGAGGGCCACTCGGTTCTCCGTATCCTTCACACCAGCCTGTGGGCAGGAGGGGTGGCTCAGCCATCCAAAACGCTAGGGCCTCCTGGACCGGAGAGGAGGTAGCCCCTGCCCGGGGCGGGGTGGGGCTCCCAAATGGGAGGGGGACGACAGCATGGTGTGATGATCAGCAGTGTGGCACACTGGGTATGGAGTGAATGAATGAATGAATGATGGATGGCTGAGTCAATTAGGACTGTGGAGGCACCCAATTCAGTGGTGGTGCCACAGTGAGGTACCAGGCAAGTAAGGACAGGGAGCATGGCCCAGGCTGGAGTGGAGGCTGGAGGGGACTGCTGGGCTAGGCTGGGACACTGGGCTGTGCTTTGAAGAGCTGGGGTCGGAGGCACAGAAATAGCTCTTGTGCTGGCATGCAGGGCTGACTGGAGATGGGAAACCGCAGAGGGCGTCGGTGCTGGGGCCCCACTAGGGCCCAGGGGGTGAGCCCCCAGCTGCCACACCTGCTGTGGTTTTCAGCAGCACTTCCAGCTGGGAGCCGGCTGAGGCTCAGGAGGAAAAGATCCCACTCCAGGGATCCAGGCTGGCTCAGGAGGGTGGGAGGGAGTGGCTGAACCCACTTGCAATGCCCGGCTGCAGCCACTCCCTGGGGCCCTGCCTCTCACCTTCAGCATCTCCAGCACCAGGGGCTTCTCATCTTCCCTCATCTCCCGCACTGACAGGTGGCTGGGGGCCATGACAGCCCCCAGGCCCCCGCCCCCCAGAAGAGAGCTGGCGTCGTGCACCTGGTGAGAACACAAGTAGGTCGGCGTCAGGGGGCACCTCTGTGCCCAAAGCCCCCCGCGGGGTGGGGGAGCAGCAGCAGCACTTCCCAGATCAGGATACAGAACCCTCCGGGCCCAAAGCGAGGATCTCGGCAGGACAGGCGCCCCCCACAATACTCAGCGACCTCGCTAGAGTCTCCCGGGATCTCCCCTCCCGCGAATTATTCAGCGATCTACCCCTAAACGCGCTGCGGACGCCAAAACTGAAGCACCGGGCTCCCTCCCAGGCACCGGGGTCCACGAACCCCCTCCCCACAGGCCAGAGGATGCACCACGCTGGCTCCGCCCCGGCCGCCAGCGCTCCCTCCCCACAGTCGTCCCCGTCCCGCGCCACAAGAACAAGGACCCGCCAGCACCTGCGCGAGTCGCTTTTGGTCCTTTGACCAGGCTCCGGGAGCGGGTCGGGAAGGGGTCGCTGGCGGAAGTGACGTCACCCGCGCGGGGAGGGGCGGCGCGGCGCCTGCTCCCGGCCGTAGCAACCGTTGCTAAGCTCCCCCCGAGCGCGGGCGGGAAGAGCCGAGCAGTGACCCTGCAGACGGCCGGGAGGTGACCTCTCCTACCCTAGAGAAGGAGCAGCGGGAAAGGGGACCTGGGGGAAACACCGGAGCGGGCGCCGGCAGGAGACGGGCGGCGGGCTGGCACCAGCGCGGGGTCCAGCCCCCACGTGCCCTCGTTGCCGAGCAACCTGAGCGCAGGCGGCGATGCCAGCGGGTGGATTCTCCGCGGTGCCGGGGCCTTCGCGGGAGGAGCCGGCCGCGCTCAGCATCCTCCGGCCCAGCGGCGCCCGACCCCCCCCATCCCACCCACAGGGCGCCCAGGCTCGCAGGGCCCTCCTGCCTAAGGATCCCCCTGTTTCCCAGATGAGGGGGTAGCGGGGGCTACTCACAGTGAACAAGTGACACTAGCTGGACTCTGATGCCACCACCTCCCCCGCTGTAGTAACCCCTACGTCCTTTTTTGTTTCAGGACGGGGAAACTGAGCCCCACATGGTGGCTGGCCGCAGAAGTTAAGACTCCACGCTTCCAGGCGGGGGACTATGACCATGACTTTGCCCCCTTCCCTCCCCCCCAGGAAGACAAAACACAGGCAGGGAGACTTGGGTCTTTATTAGCAAGTCCAGCCTGCAGCGCCCAGCCGCGCCCTGCCCCGGCCCCGGCCCACAGTGAGTCAGGGTCTCTGTGTGTGGCGGGAGAACCACTGGCTCTCCTCAAAACGTGTGCACTAGCTGGACTGCGGGTAGAGTCTGCACAATCTGGATGGAGGGCAAGCCCTGCGGGGTCATGACACCAGGCCCAGCTCCCGCGGGGGACCACTTGTACCATCTGGGAGGCTGGAGCTGCGGGGAGCGCCGCGGGAGCCGACGCTGGGCCGGACGTTGGTGGGGCCAGGAGCTGCAGCGTGGGCGGCGCCTCCTCCGGCGCTGCTGCTGTCCAGCAGCTCAGTGGCCGGGGCGCTGCGGATGATGAGGAGTTTCTGCCCCGGTGGGCCGGTGGCCGGCGGCTCGGTTAGCCCAGGGGCAAGGGTTTCTACCTCCTGTACGCAGAGCCTGGTCTGCTCGCCATCGGCCCCGCTCAGCACCAGCACGCTCTGCAAGCCCTCGTCCGTCTGCAGTGTCTCAAAGAGGACATCCTGGACCACACCGGTGCTGGCCTCAGCATCCCCCGCCTCCCCCGGGGCCCGGGCCCGTGAGCAACTCCTCAGCTGCCCCACTCTGAACCACCAGCAGGTTGGGCGCCTCAGCAGCCACAGCGCCTCCACTGGAATTGGAGAGCTGGCCGGCCACGGGCTGGAGCTGGACCGTGGTCACTTCCTGTGCCTGCTGGAGCTGGACCGTGGTCACTTCCTGTGCCGGCTGGAGCTGGACCGTGGTCACTTCCTGTGCCGGCTGGAGCTGGACCGTGGTCACTTCTGAGGCTGGCCGGAGGGGCTGGAGCTGCACCCCACTCATTTCCTGTGGCCCTGCCTCCCCGCCCCCTACATTCTGCAGAACGATGAGGCTCTGCCCTCCCCCGCTGGCCCCAGCGCTGGCCACTCCCTGCACCCCCAGACCCCCAGGGCCTGGCAGCCAGACCACTCCCGCCCCTGACCTGCCTTCCCCCACTGCCGGTGGCCCCTGCCTTGCACGGCAGCCCCCGCCCCAGCACTGGAGGAGGGCAACAGGATGAGCTTGGGCGGTGCAGGAGGGGGCGGAGGAGCAGGGGGTTGCACGCTGCTGGGGGATCAGTTGGAGGCCCTGGGCAGTCTGCACCAGGAGAAATGTCTGAGAGTTGGGCACCGCTGGGCCCAAGGTCGGGGCCTGGGCCGTGCCCCCGCCACCTCGAGGGAGAGCGTGGCCTGGAGGTGGGGCAGGACGTGGACATCTTGGGTGGCTGGCGGAGCCGGGGCGGCGGTCAGCGGGGCAGGGGGCTGGGGCCGGCGGCAGGGGCAGTGGTGCTGGGAGCCGTGTTGGCCGGGGCGTGCGTCCTCAGGTGCCGCTGCAGATAGGCGGCCATAACGAAGCCACGACCGCAGATGGGGCAGGTGAAGGGGCGCTCGGCCGAGTGCGTGCGCTGGTGCAGGAGCAGGTTGGAGGAATGGGTGAAGGTCTTAGGGCAGAGCGGGCAGCGGAAGGGCCGCTCGCCGGTGTGCACACGCTGGTGCTGCCGCAGGTTGGAGGTCTGTGCGAAGCTCTTGCCACAGACGCTGCAGGCGTGGGGCCTCTCCCCGGTGTGCACGTGGCGGTGGCGCCGCAGACACGACGTGTTGCGGAAGGCCTTGCCGCATTCCCCGCATGCGTAGGGCCGCTCGCCCGAGTGCAGCCGCAGGTGGTACTGGTAGTGGGACGACCATTTGAAGGTGAGGCCGCACTGGCCGCAGGTGAAGGCCCGCAGGCCGGTGTGCACGCGCTGGTGGATGGCCAGCAGGGAGGAGCGCTTGAAGGCCTTGCCGCACTCACCACACTGGTAGGGCCGCTCGCCGGTGTGGTCCCGCAGGTGGTAGCGCAGCCCCGACGAGCCCTTGAAGGCCTTGCCGCACTCGGCACACTTGTAGGGCCGCTCTGCAGAAGCTGGGGCGGGCGGGGGCGGCGGCGGGGCTGGGGCGGCGGGGCACCAGCGGTTCCTGGGGGCAGGTGACCTCCGCAGCCTCAGCCTGCGGGGGCGGGCGGCCCGGCCGCCGCCTCTTCCACGTGGCACTGCTGATGCGCCAGGAGGCTGGCCAGCTGCGGGAATGAGCCGTCGCAGCTGCCGCAGCGGAACGCCTGCCCGCCGGCAGCCCCATGGGTGTGCTGGTGGCGAGACAGCCCGGCCACCGTCCGGAGGACTTGCCGCAAGGCAGACAGGCAAAACCAGGGGCGGGGCGGCGGCGGCAGGAGGGGGCTGCGGCAGAGGGGATGGTGGCGGGTCGGCGTTGGGCGCCTCGGCGGATGCGTCCTGGGGCTGAGGCACCGCCTCGGGCCCGGGACACGGCTGGTGCTCCACGAGCAGCTCCTCGCTGCTGAATCCCTGCTCGCAGCCATCGCAGCGGTATACCAGCTCCACTGTGGTCTCCGCCGCCGCCAAAACAGCTCGGGCACCACGGGTGGGGGCGGGGGCGGGGGCGGCGGGGCAGGGGGGCGCGGGCGGGCTGTGGGGCTGGAGATGCCGTTGCAGGTAGGCGTCGCACACGAAGACCTTGCTGCCGCTGGGCTCCTGCGGCTGGGGGTGCGGGGCCGCGGGGGCGACGCCCGGGGCGGGGGCAGGGCCCGGGGGCGGGAGTTGGGGCGGCGCCGTGGGTGCGCTGGTGCAGCAGCAGATTGGAGGAGTGGGTGAAGGTCTTGGGGCACAGCGGGCAGCGGAAGGGCCGCTCGCCCGTGTGCACGCGCTGGTGCTGCCGCAGGTTGGTGCTCTGCGTGAAGCTCTTGCCGCAGACGCCGCAGGTGTAGGGCCGCTCGCCGGTGTGCACGTGGCGGTGGCGCCGCAGGCTGGATGAGTTCTTGAAGGCCTTGGGGCAGTCCGGGGCACGGGTAGGGCCGCTCGCCTGTATGCTGTCTTAGGTGGTACTGGTAGTGGGACGACCACTTGAAGGCCAGGCCGCACTGGCCGCAGATGAAAGCCCGCAGGCCGGTGTGCACGCTGCGGTGGATCTGCAGCAGGGAGGAGCGCTTGAAGGCCTTGGGGCAGTCGGGGGCACTGGTAGGGCCGCTCGCCTGTGTGGCCTCGCTGGTGGTAGAGCAGGGCCGAGGAACCCTTGAAGGCCTTGGGGCAGTCTGGGCACTTGTAGGGCCGCTCGCCTGTGTGCGTGCGCTGGTGGTGCAAGAGCCGGGACGACCACCGGAATGACTTGCCGCACTCCCCACACTCATACTGGGCCGTCGGGGCCGCAGGGCCTGGCTTCTCCCCGGTCCCCTCCGCAGTAGAGGCCGGCGCCATGTCCGCGTGTGAGCCGACCATCACACCTGGGGGGAAGGATTCCGCGTCAGGGGCTTGCCCAGCACTGGATCATCTCAACCCCAAACCCACACACTGGCTCTTTAAGGGACAGGAACTACCTCCCCAGGTCACCCACTTTGCAAGGGACTCTCCCTAGGATGAGGGTCTCCAATGGTCCAAGTTTGCTTGGGACTTGAGCAGGTGCCAGTGATACTGGATGGACTTTCAGTGCTGAAATGGAAACTCCTCAGCAAACTGGGACAAGGTGATCACCCTCCTTAGGAGGCTGGCCAGGTCTCAGAAGGCTGGGCCCCACCTTCAAGAGAGCAAGTGCTGCCTTTAGGACTGTGCTGCTCCCTCTAAACACAGGCAGGGTCCCTGAAGAAGACACAGAGGGACTCTCCTAGCTTCACTCCTTGCTGCTCTCCCTCTAGACCTCATCCCCCACCTGGGCTTCAACACTCCTCCCACTGCCATACCCTAAACCTTTTCATGCTAACTAGAGCCTCCTCGTGGCACCAGGCATGGGGGCTCACGCCTGAAATCCCAGCACTTTAAGAGGCCGAGGCAGGCGGATCACCTGAGGTCAGGAGTTTGAAACCAGCCTGTCCAACATGGTGAAACCCCATCTCTACTAAAACTACAAAAATTAGCTGGGTGTGGTGGTAGGCACCTGTAATCCCAGCTACTCTGGAGGCTGAAGCAGGAGAATCGCTTGAACACGGGAGGTGGAGCTTGCAGTGAGCTGAGATCGCACCACTGCACTCCAGCCTGGGTAACAGAGCAAGGCTCTGTCTCAAAAAAGAAAAAAAAAGTATTCATGGTCTGAGCCTGGAATAACCTACTTCCCACCACCACAAAGCCTTCTAGGTCACTCCTGCTCGGTGCTTCAAGTCCCCAAATCCTTAGACTCCAGCCCATCTACCATCCACGCCGCCCTGCCTCCTTCAGCGAACCCACATCTTCACTCCTGCCTGACCCTGTACAGACGCTGCCAGCGGCCATGACAGGCACCCCCTTGCCTGGCCTCAGTCTCACTTTCCACTGATGCCCACAAAATCTGCAGCCCCCTCACCATCACCCTCCCTGGCTCACACTATACTTTTCTGATCCGTGCACTCTCCAGGCGACTACCTGACATGGAGCTTTCTCCTGAAATCTCCAGCCCCTCCTCTCCCCTCCTGTTCTTGGCAGGCAATCCTGTCCTTGATCATGCCTCTGTGAAAATAAAAGCAATCAGAAGTGAAGGTTCTCACATTCTGACCATGATACCAGTGGTTCTCAAATGGGAAAAATTGTGCCTCCTACCCCAGGGGACATCTGGCAATGCCTGGAGGCATCTGGATTGTCTGTTAACAAGAGAGGCAAGTGCTCCTGGCATCTAGTGGGTAGAGGCCGGAGATGTTGCTCAACACCCTACAATTCATGGGATGACCCTACAGCCAAGAACGATCCCATCCACAAGGTCAGCAGTGTGAGGTCCAGAAAGCCTGTGCTATCCTTCCCCACACGCCTGACCTGGTGCTCGCGGACCCTGCCTTCCCCACCCACATCCTCCACTTTTCCTCTTCTCCTGGATGGTTCCCATCAACAGAACCAACAATCTGAGTCTCCCATCTTTAAAAACCACTTACCCATCCATCTGCGAACTCTTTTCTCCATCCCTTTACAGCAGAGCAGCTTGTGTCAACTCACCCCTTCCCAGCTCAAAGCCCTTCAGTCCCACACTGGTTCCCCCACTCCAGCGTGGCTTCGGTGGCGCGTGGCCCACAATGGCTCACTTGTCACTGGTCCGTGGCCTGCCTCCCCCTGACCTCCAGGATACCTCACTCCCTAGCTGTCCTCCCTCACCTGTCACCCCATCCGAGCCCCAGCCTGGTTACTTCTCACCTCCCTGACCTCTACATGTGGGAACATCCAGGGCTCCAGCCCACCTTGGTCCTCTTTTGTCTGTCCTCTCTCCCTTGGAGCCCCTACCCACTCTCAGGACTCCACCATCTATGAACAATGACTCCAGACCCCCAGCTCTATGAGACCTATCCTCTGAATGCCACACCACCTGCTAGACTGTGCCATTTGACGCCTCACAGACCCTCAAACTTAACGTAACCCAAATCGAACTACGGTTGTTTTGCTCCTTGCCCCCAACTTCTACTCCACCCATAGCTTCTCCATCTCTGAACACGGCAACTGCCCTCTTCCTCAGGCCAAACGCTCCTCACCTCCTCTCTATCATCCGTCAGCAGATTCTCCTTCCAACCAGAACTATCCAGGATCTGGCCACTTCTCCAGCCTTCCACCTTGATCTGCGGCACCACCATCTCTCTCCCAGGTAGCTGCAACAGCCTCCCCACGGATCTCCGTGTTTCCACCTGTGCCCTGCCCACCCATCTGTTCCCAACACACAAGCTGAAGCAAACCCATCAACAGGGAGGGCAGGGCGTTGCATTCCTGTGCTCAGACACTGCCACAGCTCCAGTCTTGAAGCCTGCCCACTTCCCGCAGCCTTCAGCCTGTCCCCCTCCCTGACTTGTCCTCCTGCTGTCCTCACTGGCCACCTGCCCCCGGTCACTCTGGTCACCCAGGCTGGCCAGGCAGGCTGCTCCCACCTCAGGGCACCTGCCTAGAACTGCCTCTCCCTTCCCACCTTCACCGCTCTTTCACCTCCAAGTCTTCGCTGAAATCCCCTCTGCAAGAGCTTCCCTAACACCCCTACTTAAATCTCCAATCCCTTCCAACGCCCTGTTCCCTTTTCCTGCCATCTTTTTTCCCCCACAGCGTTGATCACCTTCTAATGGACTATGCGACCAGTGATGCTCAGCCTCAGCAATGCTGAGATTTGGGGCCAGGCCATTCTTTGTTGAGAGCGGTCCTGTGCACTGTAGGGTGTTTAGCAGCATCCCTGGCCTCAACCCACTGGATGCCAGACTGACACTGGCCTATGAAGCCCTCCTCTACACTGTCCACAAAGCTCACTCCTGCACCTCCAAGTCTTTGCCGCGATGTCACCCCAGGGGAGCGCCGAGAACCGCTACTATATAAGCAGTGTGCTTTCTGTCTCACTATGTCAGCGCCCTGAAAACAGGGGCTTCTATCTGTTCCACTGTGGTATCCCATCCCAACGCCTACAATAATGTCTGCAGAGTGTGTGCTCAGTAAACACGTTTTGAATGAATGAAGGCTGGGCATCCCCTTTGGACAAGCTGTAAGAACTTCCTTGTCTTTTTCTTTTTCTCCTTTTTTTTTTTTTTTTTTTTGGAGACAGGGTCTCACTCTGTCATCAAGGCTGGAGGCAGTGGCGTGATCTCAGCTCACTGCAACCTCCATCTCCCGGGTTCAAGCGATTATCCTGCCTCAGCCTCCTGAGTGGCTAGGATTACAGGTGCACGCCACCACGCCCGGCTAATTTTTGTATTTTTAGTAGAGACGGGGTTTCACCATGTTGCCCAGGCTGGTCTTGAACTACTACTGGCCTCAAGTGATCCTCCCGCCTCGGCCTCCCAAAGTGCTGGGGTTACAGGCGTGAGCGACCACGCCCGGCCAAGAACTTCCTTTTTAAAAGATGAGTGTACGCTGTAATATGTAAGCAAGTCCTTTTAAGAACCTACTGATCCTAAGAAGCTGCACGTGCCTTTAAGAAGGCCGAGCATCGCCTTAAGACATCGTGCTCTGTAAGAGCGGGGTCCCATTTAGCAAGAAGAGCGCATCCGCTTTAAAAGGCCGCGCCACACCCTTTCCGCAGGCTGGACTTCCCCTTTAAGGGAATGCTGCCACCGCAGACCCATCTCAACCTTTGTCGAGCTCAACTAGGGATCGCTTTGAAGCAACCAGGTCTCAGGATTTTTTTCTTCATTGTCTGGGAAACTGTCACTGGCCTTTAATGAGATAAGCAACTTTTAAGAGGAAAAAGTTTTTTAACTCAGAAAGCTTTTGCAAAAATGCAAAGCCTGACCCATCCTCTCAATGTAGCCCCTTGCCCTTTAAGAAGGCGGAGCCAGCCCAGGAGGCAAAAGTCGGCGGTGAAATAGCGACCTCCCCTTTAAGGCACCCCTTCCGGTTTCACGCTCCCACCCGCCCAACGTCTCCGCCCTCCGGTCCCTCCCCCCACCCCCACCCCTCCGGTCTCTCACCTGCGGCCCCAATAGGGGGGAACGAGGGTGGGGAGCCCCAGGACCTTCCCGCGGGGGCCGACGGGAAGGTGGGGCCCCGGCAGCGGCGGTGCAGCTGTGGGGGGCCGGGGGAGGGGGGGGGCGGGGCGTACTCCCTCCCAACGGCCCCCGGCGCGAGGCACCCAACCTTTATCGGCGGCCTCTCGCGCACACAAACCCCGACGTCGCCTCGGCGCGTCATGACGCACGTGCGCCGAGTTCCCGCCCCCGGGCCCTCCCATTGGCTGCCTGAGGCATCGCAGAGCTCTCGCGCAGGCAGCGTGCGGCATCCTGGGACTTGTAGTTATCCCAGTTGTACTCCCGGACTCCAGCTGTCAGGTCCTGGGGGCCGAGGCCCCGATGAGCCCAAGACCGGGTACGACCATCTAGAGACGCGGGGTCGCACGTTCCTCCTTATTAGTCCTGATTCCCGCTCATCTGCAGAAAAATCCTTCCATGCAGCATGATTGTACAAAAACCCCTCCCATGGAGCCGTCCCTGCCCCCAGGGTGTAGTCGTTCCTGCGGGAAACCGAGGCCTGGAGTGCTTCCTGCCCCTCAGCAGAGCCGTGTGCTCAGGGTTTTCGGACGTGTGCTTCATGCACGCTTGTGCAGACCCTGCAGAAACCTGGTTCCTACTGGACAAAGGTCCTTTCAGGGCGCCTGGAATCCAGAAACTCCTTATGGGGCCTAGGGTTTTAGTGGGAGACGGGAGCTGCTCCAGAGCCTCTTTCATGCTCAACCCCCGACCAACCCAGTATTTCACCCACATTCGCATTTCTGAGGGTCATTCACTTCACGCACTTTCTCAACCAGAGCACTAGTGCCATTTGGGATGGATTCATTGCCGTGGGGGACTGTCCTGTGCACTGTAGGGTGGTGAGCAGCATCCCTGCCCCCGACCCACTAGATGCAGATAGCATCCCCAAGCCCCGCTCCACACAGCCCTTAGGAGAGTTCAGAATATCTCCAGGTGGCAGGGCACGGTGGCTCATGCTCACGCCTGTAATCCCAACACTTTGGGAGGCTGAGGCGGGCGGATCACTTGAGGTCAAGAGTTCGAGACCAGCCTGGCCAACATGGTGAAACCCCGTCTCTACTAAAAATACAAAAATTAGCCGGGTGTAGTGGCGGGCACCTGTAATCCCAGCTACTCGGGAGGCTGAGGCAGGAGAATCACTCAAGTCCAGGAGGTGGAGGTTGCAGTGAGCCAAGATCACACCACTGCACTCCAGCCTGGGCAACAGAGCAATACTCCGTGTCAAAAAAACAAACAAAAAAGAATATCTGCAGACATTACCAAATGTTCACTAGTCGAGACAGTCCCCTTGGGCTGAAGGCCATTCTGCATGCTGTTTCTCAGGCCAGAAGGCCCTTCTGCCCTTAACCCATCCCTGCCCATCAAGATCCTGCTGGAAAGCATACTGTGCTAGGTGGAGTCCCTCTTACATGCTTGGCGACATCTATGTCCCATAACAGCTGGGACCTATCATGTCTTTGCTGCCCTATTCCAAACAACAAGCATGGGCCCTGATCGAGAGCAGACGGTACTTGTTTGTTGAGTGAGTGGATTTTTCCAGCCTCCCATGCAGTTTCCTCAAGTCCACAAGCAGGCTGGAACTCAGGGCTGATCTGTGCAGATATAGACCCACCCCTGCCTTACAGGATCTTGGCGGCGATGTCTCTGTGCATTTGTGCATGTAAAACCCTTGGCATCCAGCTCAGCCAAAACATTCCTTTCATGTCAGCATTAACCACACAAAGCGGGTGCCATGCCAGGTGGGGACATGGATGTGCAATGCGCTGCCCAGCTGGCTGCCAAGAGGGGCACAGAGCCCACTGCCATCCCCCTTGCCACAGGCCACTTGGGTCTCTGCGATAGTGAAATGGACCCTCAGCTCAGGCCCCCTCATTTACCTGCCCACCTAGAGGCATTACAAAAGGGATTGGACAGCCACCCTGAGCAACATAGCAAGACCTCCTCTCTACAAAAAATTTGCTTCACGTGGTGGTGCATGCCTGTAGTCCCAGCTACTCAGTCAGCTGAGGTGAGAGGATCACTTGAGCCTGGGAGGTTGACGCTTCAGTGAACTGAGATTGTACCACTGCACTCCAGTCTAGGCAACAGAGCAATACCCTCTCTCAAAAAAAGAGAGAGAGGCATGGCTAAGACTGGCTCTTCCTCTCCTTAGCATTCCCCACTTTGCAGCCGGAAGGTGAACAAAGGTTTTGAAGTCAATGGCTTTGGGCAACCCGCTGTCCCTAAAAAGGTGATGTAGATTCAACAGGTTTGTTTTTAGAACAGCCTAGCCCCGCCTTGGAGCCAGTAATGGGAGGAGACTCAGGCCAGCCCTGTGTCCAGCACTTTGCAGGCCAAGGAGGAGTTTCAGGGACCCAAATGAAGAGGCAGCGTTGCACCCCCAGCCCTGGGTTGTCTGTGTAGCCCTTCAAAGGATGTCACTGGATCCCTCATATGGACAAGTAAACAGAATCAAAGAGTCAAAGACATGGATAAGATTACAGAGAATCCTCCTCTGCAGCTGTTCCAGGCCCAGCAGCTCCGACCCACAGTCCCAGCCAGGGCTCCAGTCCAGGTCCTGCCCTGGGAGCTGGGTCATAGCAATGTGAAGGGGGGAAAGCCAATGAAAAACTCAGTCCCTGGCCCAGTGTGGTTGCTCATTCCTGTAATCCCAACACTTTGGGAGGCCCAGGAGGGCAGATCACCTGAGGTCGGGAGTTCAAGACCAACCTGATCAATGTGGAGAAACCCCACCTCTACTAAAAATACAAAATTAGCCGGGTGTGGTGGCACATGCTTGTAATCCCAGCTACTCTCTACTGAGGTAGGAGAATTGCTTGAACCCAGGAGGCAGAGGGTTGCAATGAGCTGAGATAGCACCATTGCACTCTTGCCTGGGCAACAAGAGCGAAACTCCATCTCAAAAAAAAAAAAATTAAAAAAAACACCTCACCGTCCCAGTGAGCTCATAAAACTTCCCAGGGCCTGCAGTGGTAATGAAGAAGACAGAGGCTACCCGCTGTGCCATGCTGTGGAGAAAAGCCAGGCAGAGGAGGTAGCTCCGGGGCAGCAGGAGGACCTCCAGAGCCTCAAACGCAGAACCAAGCAGATGCCCCAGTGCACACCCCTGCAGGCCCCAGACGTTTCTGTTTCTGGCCAGCAACACCCCACTGCAGGTGTTTGGGGGGCACGGTTCCTCCCCATCCCAACTAGATCAGGCTCCTTGTCTAGCTTCAGACCCTCTGAGCCAGGCAGGTAAACCATTCAGCCTCTATAGGTACCCACCCCTTCCTGGGGACTGGGCTATCACTGCTGCCCAGAGACCCTGCACGCATTTGGGGGATTCTTCTCCATCCACCCTGATCCCAGGAGGATCAGCCGAAGGCTTAAGAAATGGTCTGCCACTCCCCTTCCCTCCCTCTCCAGAAAGTGGGGTCAGGGACTGGATTCTCAAGGCCAGAGACTAAAAATAAAACATCCTTTTTCAAACAAGTTGAGTAAGGAGAGCAGAGATGCACGTTAAGCCAAAGACGGAGGGGACAGACAAAGGGAGTCACTGGTTGTCGGCCGTCCCCAGGGACAGGGGACCCAGGGGGCAGGCCCATGCCTCCCACAGCCTTAGGATTCTCCCTTGTTTTTTGTTTTCATTTTGTTTTGTTTTGAAACAGAGTCTCACTCTATTGCCCAGGCTGGAGTGCAATGGCAGGATCTTGGCTCACGGCAATCTCCGTCTCCTGGGTTCAAGAGATTATCCTGCCTCAGCTTCCTGAGTAGCTGGGATTACAGGCGCCCACCACCATGCCCAGCTAACTTTTTGTGTTTTTGGTAGAGATAGGGTTTCACCATGTTGGTCAGGCTCGTCTTGAACTCCTGACCTCAGGTGATCCACCCGCCTCGGCCTCCTAAGGTGTTCGGATTACAGGTGCGAGCCACTGCACCTGGCCAGGATGCTTCCTTCTAATGTCTCTTATCAACCCCAGTGGCAGCCCTAGCCGGCCCCGTGCTAATGGACCTCTCCACCCAGAAGGGGTTCGATCTCCATTTCACAGTGGGGTAAGGCAAGGCCCTCTGAAGTCTCATGGCCAACCCACAGAGCCAGGAAGTGATGTAGTGTCCTGTAAACAGGAAGTAATTCCTGCATCCCGGGAAGTGATTTCACCAGGCGTGTGCCCAACCCCAGAGTCCACCCACATCCAAGGTCTATGGAGCAGGTCTCACAGGCATGGTCAGGCACTCATGGAGGCTGCCAGGACATGGGAGCCAGGGGAGACTCCTTACACAGCCTGTGGGGGAGCCAGGGGCAGACTCTCTGGAGGAAGCAACAAGGCACGGAGTTCCAACTGTGCAGGTAAAACATGCCTGTGTTTTAAGTGCAAAAATGTGGACAGAGACAGATGCATGCTAAATGTCCTCCCTAAGAGTGGCTGCCACTTTCTACGATGACCCCCAGGGACCCGTGCCCTTGTGTGAGTGCCTTTGCATCAGGCGGATGTGATGGTTATGTGATGTGGTCAAGGCGAGGGGGCCCTTGGCAGACGCAATCAAGGATCCTGATGAGTGGACTTTGAGTTCTTCAAGGGGGAAAGTGATGGTTAATTTAATGCTTCTACTGAACCAGGCCACGGGCCGCGGGATGCCCAGGTTCCTGGTTAAACACGATTCTGGGTGTGTGCGTGACAGTGTTTCTGGAAGAGATTAATTGGCAGCCTGAGCAAAGCAGGCAAACTCCCACCATGGGGGTGGGCATCCAACCTTAGGAGGGGGGTGGGATTCCAGCCCTGCCCTTAGGCTGCAGCTGCAGCCTCAATCTTGTCCTGCCCTCCGGCTTCCTGGTCCTCCAGCTTTCAGACTCACACCAGAATCTACTCCAACAGCTCCTGGTTCTCAGGCCTTCTGATGACACCACTGGCTTTTCTGGTTCTCCAGTCTGCAGAGAGCAAACATGGGGCTTCTTGGCCTCCATGATCACGTGAACCAATACCTTCTAATCAGTCTCTCTCTAGAGAGATAAGTCTATATTGTTGTAGCTATTGATATCTATTGCTATCCACATACATCAATCTATGGAGAAATGGATGGATCTATAGGTTGATTGATGGATGGATGGATAGATAGACATAGCCTATGGATTCTGTTTCTCTGGAGAACCCTGACTAATACAGTTAGATTACCCTGGGTCGATCTGATCTAGTCAGTAAAGCTCTTTAAAGCTGGGCCTAGAGATCAAAGATGTGAAACACAGAGATTCTCCTGCTGGCCCTGAGCACAGGCTCCATACTTCTTCAGAGGCAAGGAAATGAATTCTGCTCTGTAAACTAGGAGTAGACCCCAGCCTCACATGAGAGCACAGCCCTGGCCCACTTGAGGATTGCAGTGACCCCAACCACAGGACCCAGATAAACCATGGTGCTGGACTCCTGGCCCACGGAACTGTGAGATAATGAATGTATGTTGTTTAATCCCAATGCGTTAGCGGCCATTTCTTACATAGCATAGGTAACGAATACACTCATTATAAGAGTCTGCTAGTGTAAGGTCTTTTAGGCTGATTGCACCGGGGACTACACCATGGTAACCTCTGTGACCTGCACGTACACTCCGGATGAGTTCCTGGAACTAGAAAGTCTGAAGTAAGTGGAAGACCACAAAAAGAAGAACAATCAACCCCTGCGGCACCTAATTAACTTTCAGACATTCTTCCATTGTTCCTTATTCCCGCCTCCACTGATAAGGCAACTGGATTTTGTAACCAACCTTGGTCAACCTCCTGACTCTAGACCCTACAACCCCCTTCCAGCTTGCAAAAGCCACCCTGAACTGTAACTTCTGTAACTTTCCACTGCCTACCCCAAACCTATGAAACCAATTCCTATCCCACCACCCTCCTCCACTGACTCTCTTTCAAACTCAGCCCACCCACACCCGGGTGAATAAACAGCCATGTTGCTCACACAAAGCCTGTTTGGGGGGGGTTTCTTCATTCAGAGTGTGTGTTTAATAGTTAGGACCCCCATAACAAAGTTCCACAGACTGAGTGGCCCCAACAACAGAGACGTATTTCTCCTCGTTCTGGATATGGAAGTCCGCGGTCAAGGTGTCAGCAGGGTGGCCTTCCCCTGAGGCCTCTCTCCTGGCTTGCCGATGGTTGTCTTCCTTGTGTGGCCTCCATGAGGCTCCCTCTGTGCATGTCTGTGTCCTAATCTCTTCTATAAGGACGCCAGTCAGATTGCATTAGGGCCCACCCTAGTGACTTTAACTTAATTGCCTCTTTAAACACTTTCTCCTAATACCCTCCACTCCAGAGCTTGGGGGTTACAACTTCAGCATCTGAATCTGGGGGGCACATTCAGCCATGGCACACCTCGTCTCAGAAGAAGAGTTGTGAACCAAACACGACAGGGTTAGCCCCTCTGCGTCTGGGTTGGGGACACCAAGGTGATACATTGTGACTCTGCCATCGGTATATTTTTATTATAAATTTTAAGGGGGCCAGGTGCAGTGGCTCATGCCTGTAATCTCAGCACTTTGGAAGGCCAAGGTGGGCAAATCACTTGAGATCAGGAGTTCGAGACCAGCCTGGCCAACATGGTGAAAGCCAATTTCTTTCTTTCTTTCTTTCTTTCTTTTTTTTTTTTTTACAAAACAGATCTAATTGGAGAAACCCAGTTTCTACTAAAAATATAAAAATTAGCTGGACATTGTGGTGCATGCCTGTAATTCCAGCTACTTGGGAGGCTGAGGCAGGAGAATCTCTTGAACCCGGGAAGCAGAAGTTGCAGTGAGCCAAGATCACACCACTGCACTCCAGCCTTGGTGACAGGGCAAGACTGTCTCAAAAAAAAAAGGGGAAACAAGGTCCCACGATCACTGGACAAGAGGGAGCAGATGAGCAGGTGGGGACAGAGAGGGACAAACCCTGGGTTGTCTCTGGCTTCCTGGCCTGGCCGTGACACCCCCATCCAGATGGTAGGGGGATTAAGGGGTGGGGTCCCCACATTCCAGCTGTAGCAAGGCCTGCAAAGGAGGTAGGGGGCAGGATCTTGAGGTTCGGGCACTGCACCTGCCCCAAACCTGTGGCTCTGCCTCATGCTACCCTCATAGCCCAACCCCTGCCCAGCTCTCAAGGCCTTGCGGGTCTGGCCCCGCTCCGCGTCTCTGACTTCACCTCCTCCAGCACTCAGTGAAGCAAGGTGCTCAATAAATGTTTGTTGAATGATTAAATCCACCCCCAACACACACAACATTTCAAGGGCTGGGATGGGGAGACGAGGCTGGGGAAGACCTTCCAGCACCTGGAAGTGCAGGCAGGTCCTCAGCAGACATCCCTGAAGCCAGCTCTCAGCTGTGGTCGATTCTTCTCAGTGACAGGAGAGCAGGAGAGGGCCCCACATTCTGGGGCCGCACCCCTTGAGCCAGGCCACCCAGCACAGGCTGTGGGGGCGCCCCCTGGTGGACAGTCCCAAGGCCGCAACCTGCAGGCAGCTGCCCTGAGTGGGACAGAGCTGGCCAGCGGGTGTTGCTCTGGCCCCTGGGCTGTGGAATGCACATTTTGAAATAAGAGCTACCAGATGTGAGTGTACATGATAAAGTGTGTATCGAAGTAGCAGAGGTCATACCCCAGCCACGTGGCACGGCCCCTACCGGCCCTCAGGGTCAATCCTTCCCTCCCATCCTCCGGAGACCCAGGGGTCCACTCCCCTCGGCCTCTTGCCAATGGACCCTGGACCCTTCCCTCTGTGCCTGAGACCTGGAGTAGAACAGGACAGCAAACCTTCAGGCTACCCCCAACACCACAGGCATGAACCAGACTCATGGCCATCTTGAAGCAGGAGAATAGCAGAGAAAGTCAGGGGCAGAGAGGACCCTTGGATGTAGGTTAGCTTAAGCATAGCAGAAGCAAAGCGTGTCAGAGGCAGAAGCAGGACATGAGAAATAAGGAAGGAAGCAGTGAGTTGGAACATGTAGGATAAGGAAAGTCAGAAGGACTTGCAGAAGCAGTTTGGTCACGAAAAATAGAAGTAAAGAGCAATTTACTCAAAAGAGATAAAGTAAGATTAGGCAAGGATGAGCATTTAACTTACAGGAGATAAAGTGAGGTTAAGCGAGTGATGAAAAACATATAAAAGGCCATGAAATGTACGGCCAGGCACACTGGCTCACGCCTGTAATCCCAGCCTTTGGGAGGCCGAGGCGGGCAGATCACCTGAGGCCAGAAGTTCCAGATCAGCCTGGCCAATATGGTGAACCCTGTCTCTACTAAGAATACAAAAATTAGCTGGGCATGGTGGCCTGTGCCTGTAATCCTAACTACTCAGGAGGCTGAGGTAGGAGAATCTCTCGAACCAGGAGGCGGAGGTTGCAGTAAGTGGAGACTGCGTCACTGTACTCCAGCCTGAGTGACAGAGCGAGACTCCATCTCAAAAAAAAAAAGTCCTTTTTAAAAACAAAAAGGCTATGAAATGTAATAAACCGGGGCTGATCTCATCTCGGAGAGGTCAGTCCGCTCTCCCCGTTTGGGACACCTGGAGCCTGGAACTGCACAGTACCATCCAGTAACAATCTGACACACACACACACGCACTCACACACATGCATACATATGCACAAACACATGCACTCACACCATGCACACACATGCACGTACACACACACACACGACCTGCCCTGGGGAAGACAGAAACAGAGAAGCTGAGAGACAGGCAGTGAAGAGCATTCAGAGCCTAAAACATAAACACTGAGAGAAACTCCACAGACGGTGAAAGAGACAGAGACAGTGTGAGGAGCCAGAACACAAACCGGGGGAGATGAAGTCAGAGAGACAATATAGAGGAGAGAGGAGGCCGGGCGCTGTGGCTCGCGCCTGTGATCCCAGCACTTTGGGAGGTCAAGGCAGGAGAATCACTTGAACCCAGAAGTTGAGACCAGCCTGGGCAACAGAGTGAGACCTCATCTCTACAAAAGAAAAAAATTAGCCAAGCATGGTGGCAGGTGCCTGTAGTCCCAGCTTCTCAGGAGGCTGAGGTGGAAGGATCCCTTGAGCCCAAGAGGTCAAGGCGGCAGTGAGCCAGGATCACACCCTTGCACTCCAGCCTGGGTGGCAGAGCAAGACTCTGTCTCTAAAAATAGATACATACATACACACATATACATAGATGATATATATATAGATAGATCGGTGATAGATAGAGGATCGTTGAGAAAATTGTAGACAAACCAGGGATGGACAGAAAGCCAGGAGGAGCAGAAGAGGAACGAGCTAGGGCGGGGGAGATGGAGAGACAGCAGTGGGGCCAGTTCAAGTCACAGACAGTTGGCAGTCAGAGGGACCAAGGGGCAGAGTACAAGAGGCCATCCAGAAGGCTGGAGACCCTTGGAGACACCCAAGAGAAACAAGGGAGGCCCATGATGTCCCTGACACAGAAACCTGCCACCCCAGGGCCAGCGGCCCCCCGTACAGTGGTCCATCCAGCACAGTGGTCGAGTTGGGCCTGGGAGGGGTAGCAGTCAACGTGTACGTGCCGTGGCTAGTGAGGGCGCTGGGTGTCTGGCTGTCCTATTGCAGCTGGTCTCACCATGCTCTGCTGACAGGTAACTGGACCTCTGGCAACCTCACGGCTGCACTCAGCCCCAGCTCCCAATATGTCCCCACCTGCCTGCTGGCCCCCACCTTAGGCCCAGTAGGGCCTCAGCTGCTGACCTTGCCCATAGTACTGCTGGCCTGGCAAGCAAACTCATGATGTCAGTTTCAAATCCCTGCTTTGGGCTGGGTGCAGTGGCTCAGCCTGTAATCCCAGCACTTGGGGAAGCTGAGGTGGGCCAATCACCTGAGGTCGAGAGTTCCAGACCAGCCTGACCAACATGGAGAAACCCCATCTCTAATACAAAATTAGCTGAGCATGGTGGCAGGTGCCTGTAGTCCCAGCTACTCAGGAGGCTGAGGCAGGAGAATCGCTTCAACCTGGGAGGCAGAGGTTGCAGTGAGCCGAGACTGCGCCACTACACTCCAGCCTGGGCAACAAGAGCGAAACTCTGTCTCAAAAAAAAAAAAAGAGAGAGAAGAGGCAATTAAGACATAGGCTCCGTTGAGGTTCCTGAGATGGGGGAACATCTGAGATTATCTGGAGGCCCCCATGTAATCTGTTTTGTTGGGGGCAGGGTCTTGCTGTGTCACCGAGGCTGGAGTGCACTGAAGCCATTATAGCTCACTGCAGCCCCCTCCCCTGGGGCTCAAGGGATCCTCCCATCTCAGTCTCCTGAGTAGCTGGGACTACAGTCAAGCGCTATCACACCTGGCTAATTTTTTTACACTGCACTCTAGCCTGGGCAACAGAGCAAGACCTTATCTCAAAAAAATAAACAGGCCAGGCACAGTGGCTCATGCCTATAATCCCAGCACTTTGGGAAGCGGGTAGATAACTTGGGATCAGGAGTTTGAGATCAGCCTGGCCAGTATGGCAAAACCCTGTCTCTACTAAAATTACAACACTTAGCTGGGCATAGTGGTATGTGCCTGTACTCCCAGCTACTGGGGAGGCCAAGACAGGAGAACTGCTTGAACCCAGAAGCAGAGGTTGCAGTGAGCCAAGATCCTCCATTGCACTCCAGCCTGGGCGACAGAGCGAGACTCTGTCTCTAAATAAATAGACACATTTTGCACGCCTGCCTCCCAGATCCTCAGGAGAATCAGCGCGTGTGGTTCCAGGTACTGAGCATCTGTTACACCAGCTTTGGGAAACATCCTGGCTTCCCAGTGCAGACCCCCCAAGGGTCGGGGTCCAAGCAGAGACTAAGGCTGCCCCCATCCCGTGCTCCCCCACCCCAACCTGAGACCCAGAGTCTGAACTCCAGCCAACACCCTCCCAAAAACAAGGGGACCCAGCCTGTCCTCTGCCTCCCACAGACACCCCAGTCCCTCAATAAAACACCTTCGGGGAGATTGCGCCCTGTTCTCCCATCCCCTCCCATCCTGCCTCACCCCCTCCCTCTCTCCCCCCTCACTCTGCTGCTCAGGATTCTATAAGTCCCAGGATTTCAGAGATGACTTCCTAGGAGCCAACCCCTCCCGCTGGCTGGAGACCTCAGCTCGCACCAACCTTTCTGGGAGCCTCGGTTTCCCCTCCTAAGGCACCGGGCTGAGCAGAGGGAGGGAGGGAGGGAGACACAGGTGTGTCTAGAGGTGGGCGGGCAGGTGCAGCCCAGCTTCCCTCCCTCCCAGCCTCCGCCCCACGGCTCCAATTAAGGGTCCTCCATGCTCAATCGCTGTATTTGACTCACTGGCGGCCTCGTTTCCCGATCGAGGCCTTTGTCCCCCTTAATTGGCCATCTGCAGGCACAATTCTTGCCTCCCTCCTACGCACGCCGGTCCCATATCCCAGGTCCAACTATGCGCTAATTGGGCACTTAGAGGGTCCCCAGAAAGCACCCTCCCCTCCCTGCCTTCCTATATCAGCCCCCACTTGCTGGTCCCTCAGACTTCAGGTTGGGCTCCCGGGAGGTCGGGACGGGGTTAGGGCGCTGCAGGGAGGAGGCCTTGGCCCATTTCCCAGCGCTGCCTCCTCCCCAGCCAGGGGTGCCCTGTCTCCAGAGTCCCCTGCCCTCCCTGCTCACAGATTTGGGGGTGCTTTGGTCAGCAGTATTGTGGGGAGTTACTCCAGACCACCCCGGCCATGCACCCCGGGGTCCCCGAAGGCCCTGGGGTCTCTGAGCCTGGCCCCCGGGAGCTGTGTGCCTTCGTGAGCGGGGCGGCTGCCCACATGCTGCGGGCCCTACAGCCCCGGCGCACCCGGCCCCCCCAAGAGGCGGCCCAACCACAGAGGTTTCTGCACAACCAGATCTGCAGGTGAGGGGGGCGGCGGGGCGCGGGGAGGGGGGAGTGGGGGGAGGTGGGCACGGGAGGGGGAAGAGGGACAGGAGCAGCCAGCACCCTTGGTTGGGGGAGACCAGGCACAGACAGAACAGAGGAGCAGCCCCCGGGGCTGGATGCCAGCAACAGTCATTGTGCATTTATTGAGCGCCTACTGTGTGCCAGCAAAGCATTTAAAGTTCCTCGCCTTCGTGGAGGTTGTGTTTTCATGGGGTGGCGGGTGGTCAGGAATCACCAAAATAAATAGCTAGAATGGTATGAAATGACCACATAGGTGACCCTTGCAACCACGATGTTGGCTGGACGCGGTGGCTCACGCCTGGAATTCCAGCACTTGGGAAGGCCAAGGCAGGAGGGTCGCTTGAGTTCAGGCGTTAGAGACGACCCTGCTGACACCTGTCTCTGCAGGCAGTTCACCAAGATCGAGGCCGCCACCCAGCGCTTGGCCCTATCCATCCTGTCCCAGGAGGGACCTCCCGAGAGACCCTTGCCCCGAAAGCCGCCGCCGCCGCCTCCGCCCCCTTCCTGGGGGTGGCCTGTGCTGTGGCCCCCGCTGAGGTTCCCCACACCAGCCCCAGCCTGAGTCTCGCTGCCCTGGACACCTCTACCCTCGACCTCTTTGACAACATTACGCTCACCCCAGAGTGTGCCTCAGTGCTGTGGGACCCCTCCTCTGGCCCTGATGCTCCCTTGCCAACCGCGGGTCTGGCCTATCACGACCTGGGCCAGCCGGGCCTGAGGCAGCTCCCACATTTCTGTGGCCCCCTGCCCCCTCCCCAGCATGCCCTGGGGAAGAGGCAGAGCAGGTGGCTCCCAACTGGGGTTGGGTGGACTGGTGGGAGGTGCCTCATGCCTGGGATTCTCAGAGGATCCCCCGAGGGCTGGGGGACCAGCTCCCCATGAGGTCAATCACAACCCAGCCCAGAATCCAGAACAGGCCAGAGGCCCCTCCATGACAGCTCTCCAGCCCTCTCCAGGGGTCCCCAACCTGTCTACTCCCTTCCTGGCAGACCCTGGGAAAATAAACCAAGCCCAGACCCCCACCTCAGACAACTGCCTCAGGGGTCTCCTCCTGGGCCCAGGGACCCCACCTCCGCGTCTTCTGGGGGCCCTGTTCTTGCTCCCCGCCTTCTCCCTTCCTTCTTCCCAGCCCCATCTTGGCATCCAGCCCTCACTTTCACCCGGCTCACCTCTGCCTAATGTCTGCTCTCCACTCATTTATTCCCGAAGATGCATCGAGCGCCTACTATGGGCCACGCCCAGATCTAGGACTTGAGGATTCAGCAGTGAACGAGGCAGGTGGGACCCCTGCCTCAGGGAGATCCCTTTCCTGTATGCATATGTGTGTTTTGGCGGGGAACTGACAATAAAAGAGTATATGCATGCATTTTTCAAAAAGCAAGATTCATTTCCAATTCAGATTGGAGTTAGTGCTGCAAAGAAAATAAAACACAAGGCTGGGTGCGGCGGCTCACACCTATAATCCCAGCACTTTGGGAGGCCAAGGCAGGCGGATCACTAGAGCCCAGGAGTTCAAGACCAGCCTGGGCAACAGAGTGAGACCTCCGTCTTTACAAAAAAATTTTTAAAAAATTAGTCGGGTGTCGTGGCGCATACCTGTGGTTTATTCCAAGACAGATGGGAAGTTCTCTCTTCTCTCAACCACCATTTCCAAGGACAGAATCTAAATTATTCTAAACACCACTCGAGGGTGCAAGTGCTGCACAAATGGGGAAACTGAGGTAGCACAGAGAACAAAGGATGAGGGCGGCATCAAATTCTTCACTTAATCACTCCCTTAGCAGCCCATTCCTGGAAAGTGCTTGGGTATCTTCGTAAGCCTCCGTTTCTTGACAGAAGGGCCAGGGTTCGAACCGCATGCCTCTACTCTATGTAGGGTCCCTCTCTCTCTCCCGGCATCTGCGATCTGCTCCGTGCAATGGGACCGGCCGAGACGACCTCTCTCCAGCCGGGATCTGAGCCCTCGGAGACCACCGCGCGACTCCGCCCCGTCGGTCGCCACTCACGCCCTCTACGGCTCTCCATTGGCCGGACGGCTGCTGTCCCGCCCCCACCGCGCTGTAGCCAGCTAATCATTTTCTCGGGACTGATAGCGTTGCCGGCGCGGCCCCTCCCCCGGGGCGGGAGCAAAGCAGCAGCACATGAGGATTGGTTGAGAGGCGGGGGGCGGGGAGAGGCAGTGGCACATGCGGATTGGCCGGAGCGGGGGAGGGTGGAGGAGGCGAGCTTGATGAGTGTTGATTGGACAGCTCGGCCCTAGGTGGGCGGAACGCGGACGCTGCAGGGGGTGGGCCACGTGGCCAGCCCTAATGAAAGGGTGACCCGCCCTAGGAAGCCCGGGAGAGGCCTCAGCAGTGGCTGTCCGAGCGCCGAGAGGTGAGCGTGCCCCCGGCCTCACCTGCGGAGGGGCCGTTCCAGGCCCGAACCCGGCACCTTCCGGGTAAGTCCTCTCGCTGCTGGCGCTATTTGGAGACCGACCTTCCCGCCTAGCAGATGGGAAAACTGAGGCTCTGCCCGGGCGTCCCGGGCCAAGGTCACAGGACCAGGAGGACTCCACCTGGCCCCGCCATAATTGGCTGGCTAGAGACTCAAACCGTCCCCCCGGGTCGCGCCCGTTGCCTCTGTAACAGCCCTGCGGGGTGGGTAGGTTTAATCCTCATGTCTTCGACAGGGAAACTGAGGCTAAGACAGAGAGAAACTTTCCCAGGGTCACAGAACCAGGAAGTCCGGGCACCAAGGCTGGGCTTCCGAGACCTCCTGGGGAATTAAACAGCCCTACCCCGCCCCCTGTTGCCGCCCACCTCCAGCCGTGCCTCGTTTGGCCTTGGGTACCCTCCACCCAGGCTGAATCTCTCCTCCTTCCCCCAGGACACGCCCAACTCTCTCCAGCCCAGACCTCTCCTCCACATTCTCTCTCTCACACACACCCACTCTCACCCCAATTTTTCACCTCCCCAAAACCAGTTTCCCTCCCCCAGGATCCCCTATTAGTCTTCAGGTCATGCCCCTCGCTCAACCAGAAACTGGAGGCCTTCCTCCCCGACTTTCCCTGCAGCCCCACCTGTCCCTTCCTGTCTCTCTCCCCTGTCCTACTGGACCCCAGCCCCGACCTCCTCCTCTCTGGCCTTTGTCTCCAGTCCAACTGCACCGGCGGGGCCATGAAGCCATCTTTGTATTTTGCATTTTGAAAACTTTTTATGGAATAATACCACATATACAGAAAATCATACAGTTTGCAAATACACAGCTCAAATAAATGTTTACAAAGGGAGCACGCTGGTGTAAACAGTATCCAGGGTCGGGTATAGTGGCTCACCCCCTGTAATCCCAGCACTTTGGGAGGCTGAGGTGGGTGAATCACCTGAGATCAGGAGTTGGAGACCAGCCTTACCAACATGGAGAAACCCCATCTCTACTAAAAATATAAAATTAGCCGGGCGTGGTGTGGGTACCTGTAATCCCAGCTACTCGGGAGGCTGAGGCAGGAGAATCGCTTGACCCCAGAGGCGGAGGTTGCGAGTGAGCCGAGACCGTGCCATTGCACTCCAGCCTGGGCAACAAAAGTGAAACTTGGTCTCAAAAAAAAAAAAAAAAAACAGTATTCAAAGAAAAAAGTCAAACATGCACCACATTCCAGGATCTCCCAGCTTCGCTGTTTCCATCACTGTGGTCCCTGGGCAACCGCTGTCCTGGCTTCTGACACCATAGATCCGTTTTTGCTGGGTTTGGGCTTTACGTAAACCCTTGATTGTAGATAGCATTGACTAGACAACCTGCTGCACATTGTCCAGAATTCAGAAGAAACAGAATAGGACCCAGTGAAAATCAAGGCTCCTACACTCTGCTCCCCAGTGCCTGGTTCACCCGCCTGTCTCCCGTTCCTTGCTTGTTTGCCAGAGAAAGCAGATACAGATATATTCGACACAGACACATTTTCTCTCCCTTTTTTTTTCTGGCACAAAAAGGAGCATTCCATACACACTGTTCTGCTTCTTTTCACTTAACTTCTCTCAAACATGTTTTCATATTGTTACTTAAAGAGCTTCCTCGTAATTTTTTCTGGCTGCAAGGAATACCAGAGTATAGTTATGCCATGACTTACATAACCAGTATCCTAACTGTGGCCATCGATGCTTACTTCTGCACCTTTGCTCTGGGGGAAGAGTCCTGTAATGAGTAACCTTGTGGCGTTGCTAAATGCTTAGGAGCAGCTTTTGCGTTGAGAGGCTTTGTGTATTCATCATTTTGAGAAATGTGTCTGCTCGGCTCTCCCTAGGAGTTGTTGCAACCCACACTCCTGCCAGGCCAGAGGGGGAGCTCCTGGGTGCTACAGATGCCGGTCCTAGGCCTTCGGACATGCCAGCCCCCAGATTGCCCCTCCGTGGCTCCCCACTGCCCTCAGCAGAGAGACTCCAGGGCCCTTGTGACCCACCTGTCAGCTCTCCAGCTTCTGGTTCCCTCAGAACCATTCTTTGGGGCCTGGACGTCCCAGGTCCTGCCTCCTGCTCAGGGGAGGAAGAATTAGCACATGAGTGGGCGTGAGGGGGTCACTCCAGGGGGAAGAAAACGGCAAGGGGTGTTGAAGAGGCAGAGCTGAGGCTGGAGGGGCTTCCGAGCTGTGCGGGGGGAGAAAGGGGGCAGCTGCATCTTAGTCCTGAGGACAGAGAGAAGCCACGGGGGGTCAGGGGACAGTTTGAGACCGGGCAGTAATAGTCTAGTAATAGTCAGCTTTGTGTTTTCTGAAAAGACCTTTTTTTTTTTTTTTTTTTTGAGACGGAGTCTCCATCTATCACCCAGGCTGGTGTGCAATGGTATGATCTCTGCTCACTGCAACTTCCGCCTCCCAGGTTCAAGCGAGTCTCCTGCCTCAGCCTCCTGAGCAACTGGGATTACAGGCGTCTACCACTATGCCTGGCTACTGTTTTTGTATTTTTAGTAGAGACAGGGGTTTCACCATGTTAGCCAGGCTGGTCTCAAACTCCTGACCTCGTGATCCACCCACCTTGGCCTCCTAAAGTGCTGGGATTACCACCGCACCCGGCCTCTAAAAGATCATTTTTCTGTCTTCAATTCCTCTGGGGGAACATAGCAGCTCCTGCCAAGCTAGATCTGGCTCCTTCGAAATCCCAGCACTTACCACAGTTGTAATTATGTGATTAATTCACTGTGGTTTTGTTTCAGAGGGAGTTTCCATTCCATTGTATTTAATGGGATAAAATTTGGACAACATAAAATTCACCATTTTAACCATTTATTTGTTTTTTTTTTTTTTTTATGTTTTATTATTTATTTATTTATTTTTGAAAGACGAGGTTTCACCATGTTGGTCAGGCTGGTCTTGAACTCCCGACCTCAAGTGATCCGCCCACCTTGGCCTCCAGAGTGCTTGGATTACAGGCGTGAGCCACCACGCCCAGCCAACCATTTATTCGTTTTTAAATTTGAGATACAGTACACATAGAAAACATTTGCTATGGTAGATAGATTTTGTTCAAAGAATAATAGGCCAAGCGCGGTGGCTCACACTTGTAATCCCAGCACTTTGGGAGGCTGAGGTGGGAGGATCGGTTGAGCCCAGGAATTTGAGGCCAGCCTGGGCAACATAGTAAGACCCTGTCTCTAAAAATTTAAAAATACAAAAATTAGCCAGGTGTGGTGGCATGCACCTGTAGCTCCTTGGGAGGCTGAGGTGGGAGGATCACTTGAGCCCAGGAGGTGAAGGGTGCAGTGAGCTATGATGCACTCCAACCTAGGTGATACTATGAGATCTTGTCTCAAAAAAAAAAGAAAAAGAAAAAGAATACAGCACTTTGGGAGGCCAAGGCAGGAGCATTGCTTGAGGCCAGGACGAGAGAGAAGGAAAGAGAATGAATACCAGTGTCCTCACCACCCAGCTTTGAAAAGAGCAGCTCCTTGTTGAGCCCTGCCTCCCTCAGCTTCCCGAAACACCTCCTGTCTTGCTTCCAATGAGCCTACAGGTCTCCCATTTCGCTGGTGAATTAATGAATAAATGAGTGAGTACAAACAAATCGTACACACAGACAGCAAGAGAGCTGCAGACAAAAGCCCAGCCCAAACGCCCAGGTGTGCGGCAAACTCGGCGACGTGGAAACACAAGCGTCCCAGGGACACAGGCCGAGGCGTGCTGATACAGGGCCCCTGCGGTGTAGACGTGCTGACAGTGTAGATGCTCTGACCAAGTGGAAGTCAGGTGTGCCCTGCATGGCTGCAGGACCTAGGGCAGGTTAACGGGCCCTCTGGGTCGAGGTTTCCTCCCCTGCAAAAGAGTTGCTGGCCAGGGGGCTTCAGCGGCCCGTCCTTTCTTTTTCTTTTCTTTGTTTACCGTGGTAAAATGCACTTAACATAAAACATACCCTTTCAGCCATTTGGAAATGTACAGTGGAGTGGCATTCATAGGGTCATGATGTGCAGCTGTCGCCACCGAGCCCCTGAGCCTTTTCAACCATCCCAAACGGAAACGGTACACCCCTCAGCAGTCACCCTGAACTCCTCCCTGCCACATCCCCTGGCAGCCACCCATCTGCTTTCTCTTTTTTTGAGACAGAGTCTCGCTCAGTCACCCGGGCTGGAGTGCAGTGTTGCGATCTTGGCTCACTGCAACCTCTGCGTCGTGGGTTTTAAGCTGTTCTCCTGCCTCAGCCTCCCAAGTAGCTGGGATTATGGGCACACAGTACCACGCCTGGCTAATTTTTGTATTTTTAATAGAGATGGGGTTTCGCCATGTTGGCCAGGCTGGTCTTGAACTCCTGAGCTCAGGTGATCTGTCTGCCTCGGCCTCCCAGAGTGCTGGGATTACAGGTGTGAGCCACGGCGCTCGGCCCCATCTACTTTCTGTTTGCGGATTTGCCTGTTCTGGGCATCTCAGGTAGACGGGATTGCACACTCTGTGGCTTTTGTGTCGAGGTCTATCCATGCTGTGGCCTGTGTCAGGACTTCCTTCCTTTCTATGGCTGAAGAATATGGCCTCAGTTTCCTCTTGGGGCAGGGTGAGGATCAGGATGGACCCTTCATTCAGGACGCCCTGGGGAATGGGCTGGCGAGACGCAGGAGGACACCCAGCAGAGCCTCTGTTTTGGGGCTGACGGTAACCGGGATCATGAAGCACTCGACGGGCACAGTCCCCCACCTAGGAGAAGGCAGGGGTGGGAGGGGAACACCCAGAGCCACGTGTGGACGTGGCCCAGAAGGCCTCCCAAGAAGTCACCTCCCTGCCGAACAGGACAGAAAGAAGCCCATCCCAGGCCGGGGGAACAGCAGACGTGGAGCCCTGGAGGTGGGGAAGAAGGTTGGCACGGTGCCCCAGGCCCTGCAAGGCTCTGAGTGCAAGGACCCTGGATGAGCCAACTGAAAATACTGGGAGGAGCCCTCAGGCCTGACCCACCGCCCTCTGTCCACCCCCAGAAAATGGCGGCTGCCAGGCCCAGCCTAGGCCGAGTCCTCCCAGGATCCTCTATCCTGTTCCTGTGTGACATGCAGGAGAAATTTCGCCACAAAATCGCCTACTTCCCACAGATCGTCTCGGTGGCTGCCCGCATGCTCAGGGTATGACCTCAGGGACCCCACCCTCAGACCCAGGATCCAATCTCTGCCCTCTACCCTCAGACCCAGGATCCAGGCTCAGCCCTCCACCCTCAGACCCAGGATCCAATCTCTGCCCTCCACCCTCAGACCCAGGATCCAGGCTCAGCCTTCCACCCTAAGACCCAGCATCCACATTTAGCCCTCCACCCTCAGAGTCCAGGCCCAACCCGTCCTCCTTCAGACCCAGGAGTTCAGGCCCATCTCTTCCTCCCTCAGACCCAGGTGTAGTCCCCTCCTCCCTCAGACCCAGGAGTCCAGGCCCAGCCCCTCCTCCCTCAGACCCTGACCTTCTTCCCCATCACTGGCACAGGTGGCCCGGCTGCTAGAGGTGCCAGTCATGCTGACGGAGCAGTACCCGCAAGGCCTGGGCCCCACAGTGCCTGAGCTGGGGGCTGAGGGCCTGCAGCCACTAAGCAAGACCTGCTTCAGCATGGTGCCCGCCCTGCGGCAGGAGCTGGACAGCCGGCCCCAGCTGCAATCTGTGCTGCTCTGCGGCATTGAGGCGCAGGCCTGCATCTTGGTGAGACGCTGACTGACCCCGAGCGGTCCCTCATTTTCACCTGGGACCCGCATCCTAAATAGAACCTCCTTCCCTGACCGGAAACCTCCACTTCCCTGCAGGACCCCCTGACGTGGCCCTCTGTCCTCACCTGTGGGCCCATCCCATCTTGGATCCCCCTCATGACCAGCTCTGATCTGAGCCTCCCTCCTCCCCATTCTGGGCCCCTAATTCTGACTCAGCATCCCCCACTTCCTTACCCAGGACCCTTGTTCTTATCCGGGGTTGGCCCTGGCCTCTCTCTCCCTACAGAACACAACCCTGGACCTCCTGGACCGGGGGCTGCAGGTGCATGTGGTGGTGGATGCCTGCTCCTCACGCAGGTGAGAGGGTTCCTCCCTGGGTGGGTGCACATGGGGGCCGTCAGGGACTCCCAGGAAGGGCCACAGGTGGCATTCCCACCAGGGTGCCAGTGTGTCTGGGTGTCTGGGCTGCGGCGTCTACACTGACCATCCCTCCCTCTCTTCCACTCGCAGCCAGGTGGACCGGCTGGTGGCGCTGACCCGCATGCGACAAAGTGGCGCCTTCCTCTCCACCAGCGAAGGGCTCATTCTGCAGCTTGTGGGTGATGCTGCCAACCCCCAGTTCAAGGAGGTAATGCTCCCCCAGCTGCCTCCACCTCCCCTGCATCTGACAAAGGTCTTGTCTTTGGGCTCTCGGAATACATCCGGGCACCAGCAGGCGGCCACCTCCAGGGGGTGCCAGGTTCTTGGAGGGGGAGGCTGCTGGTCACTGTCACCGCCATAAATCCATGAAAGGAGCCGGCAGATGGAGCACAACAACCACAGAGAAAGATAAAGGGTCAGGGCACAGAGGAGGGGGGTTGTATTGGATGGTCCGGGGGTGTCCGGGAGCAGGTGACTTTAGCATGAACTGAAGGAGGGAGGGACGGGGCAGACACTAGGAAAGAACAGGTCAGCAGAGACCTGGTAGGTTGAAGCCCCTTGACCCGCCCACACCCATCTCCAACTCCCCATCTCCTCTGCCTCTGCCCCATCAGGCCCGGGTGGCCCTCCTGTAGTTTCTCGCACTCCACACGCACCGCCAGAGTGGCTGCCCCGCTACTGGGCTCAGCCCTCAGGATGCTGGAGCAGCCCCAGACTTGACATTCCCAGGCCCTCCCAAGTCTGCTCTTTGCCTTCCTTCTACTTCAGCTCTGTGGGGAGTTCACTGAGCACCCACTCCGTGCCAGCCACTGTGGCGAGCCACGGAGTCTGCATCAGTCCCTGTTCAGGGACACATTGTGGCCTGCAGCCGGGCCGGCGTTTGCTGATGGATGAGCGAGAGTGGCAGGGGTGGCCCTGAATTCTGGCCTGCAGGGGAAGGAGGCATCAGGCATTCACAGTGTTCCCAGGGGAGGTGGGACTGTGCTTTCCTCCTCCAAGGAGCTGTAGCAGGCCACAAGTACTGGGAGGAAGGAGCCAGTGCCCTGTCTAAGGTTTGGGATTTCAGCCATAGGCAGCCATCAGGGTTTTGTGCAGGGGAGCTGGCTATATCCAGTCTGCAGTTTACAAAGTTCTTTCTGGCACTGTGTGGCCAGTGGATTAGGGAGTGTGGCGTAGAGGGAGGAGGGAGGCCTGTCAGTAAGGAGGTTAATTTGGGCATCCAGGCAAGCGGTGAGGAGGGCTTGACCAGGGTGGAGGCAGTGGGGATACAGGCTTTTTCATTGTTTTCTTCTTTATTATTATTTTTGAGACTGAGTCTCGCTCCAGGCTGGAGTGCAGTGGCACAATCTCAGCTCACTGCAACCTCCGCCTCCCAGGTTCAGGCAATTCTCCTGGCTGAGTAGCTGGGATTACAGGCACATGCTACTATGCCCAGCTAATTTTTGTCTTTTTTAGTAGAGACGGGGTTTCACCATTTTGGTCAGGCTGATCTCAAACTACTAATCTTGTGATTCGCCCGCCTCGGCCTTCCAAAGTGCTGGGATTACAGACGTGGGCCATCTTTATTATTATGTTTAATTTCTGGAGATAAACTTGCTGAGACTTGCTGTTGGGTGAATGTGGTTGGTTGCTCATGTCTACCTAAGAGGCGGTTGGATAGATGAGTCTGGGGTTCAGGGGCAAAGTCCAGGTTGGATTTGGGAGTTGAGGGCCCAGAAGAGGGATGGGAGAGATGAGGTTACTTAAGAGAAGAAGGTGTAGACCAGAAGCCCCAGCACAGAGCTGTCCACCCTTAGTGGTCCAAGCCAGCAAAGCAGACCAAGATGGCAGGCAGTCAGGAGCTCAACCAGGCATGTGTAATGAAAGAGAGGCCCCAGGAAAAGTCTTGAGAAGAGGGAGTGTTGTCTTGGGCAGCTGCTGCCCAGAAGGTCCGGGAAAAGAAGACGGAGAGGTGTCCCTCAGACTTGACATCCACGGAGATCAAGACCCTTCACTCGTCCTGACCCATCGCTCCCCGCCCCTACAGATCCAGAAGCTCATCAAGGAGCCCGCCCCAGACAGCGGACTGCTGGGCCTCTTCCAAGGCCAGAACCCCCTCCTCCACTGAACTCCATCCCTGCCTTGAGGGGAAGACCACCCTCCTGTCTCCCTCAGTGGAAGCGCTCCCCCATCCCTGGATCCCAAGAGTGGTGCGGTCCACCAGGAGTGCCGCCCCTTGGGAAGGGGGGGGCAGGGTGCTGGCTTCCTATTGGACAGCTGCTCCCGGAAATGCAAATGAGACTCCTGGGAGCTGGGCGGGAATTGGCTGAGCCGAGATGGAGGCGGGGCTCGGCCCCGGGCCACTTCACGGGGCGGGAAGGGGAGGGGAAGGAGAGTCTCAGGCTGTGGGACTCGGACTCGCAGAATAAACACTTATGTGGCTGTGGACCAAACCATTCTTGGGTTGGGGGGGGGTCCCGGGGGCGACTGGGGGGCTGCAGGAGGGAGAAAGCGGGGTACCCAGCAGGTGGGGAGAGGGGAGGTGCCTCTTCTCGGCTCGAAGCCGGCGCGAGGCAAAGGCGAAGGCTGGCGGCTGACACATCCGCACGGACGCCGGCGCATCTGCTTGGAGGAGAACTGCGGCCGGGGTCGCCCCAAGTAGGCGCGCGCGCCCAGCCCGGCTGCCAGCAGACACGCGCTCCACGGCCGCCCCCCACGCCGCCGCCCCCGGCTCTCCAAGGGTCCCGCATCCGGAAAGCGAGGTGAGCGAGACCGCACCCCGGTGCGGGGGGAACTCTGAGGCACCGGGACGTGAGAGACGGGGAGGAAGGAAGAGACAAGCATGTTGATGGGTGGATGGATGGAAGGATGGATGGACGGATGGAAGGAGGAAGGGCTGATGGCCCAGCCTTGTGGTCCCTGCTCCCCAGACGCAGGAGTTCTGGAACCCACATGGGGGCTCCCAGAATTCTGCAGATCTGGGGAGTTGGAACTCTGCAGACCCCCAGGGAGTGCCCCCCCCTCCAGATTTGCAACCTTGCCTCTTCCCCCAACCTTGGGGACCTGAGAGACCACCCCCTAGTCCTCAGGGACACCGGCGTCAGAGCTGTCAGCCAGCCCGCCCCGCGATGGGCGATGGAGCCCCCACCGCCGACCCTGGGAGCCCAGGCCCCTCCCAGGAGGTATGGTCCCGGGCCCCCAGCGTCGGAGCGCCCAGCACCCCCCTCCCCACGGACCTAGGAGAGGCCCCTGGGACCGGGCGGCGGCGCCCCTGGCCCCCGCCTTCCGGATCCAGGTGTCCCCCTCCTCACCCCCGACCCGAAGCCTCGCGTCTCGGAGGCCCCGCGCGCGTCGCCATGGCAACCGGGAGTCTTCTTGCGCTGGGAACACACAGCTCCCGCCGCAGCGCCCCACCCCACCACCCCTGGCCTCAATGGGAGTGGGGGGACCCGGGGAGGGGGCTCAGGGGTCCGGGTCGGGGGTGAGTGGGAGACAGACATTCAGACAGAGATCCGACGACAGCAAGCCGGGGGGCAGAGATGAGCCATGGAGCCAGGGAGGAGAGACAAGCGGGATGTGGAGACAGAGGGGAGACGGAGACCGGGCGGGGGGAGGAGGGATAATGGGAGCGCGCAGGGAACTGGAGGCTAGGAGAGGGGGACAGCCCGAGGCAGGGGCGCCGGGAACGACAGACGCGGAGAGGGATGCCGAAGTGCAGGAGACCCGCTGTGAGAAACGCGGGCTGAGATCCCCGTAGAGACAGAGACGGGCGGAGGAGGCGGGGGTCCGGGAAGAGGCGTGGACGGGGCGCCCCGGGACGCGGAGATGCAGAGACCCAGACACAGGCGCGCGGGCCGGCGGCGCAGGGATCTGGGCCGGGGCGCCGGGACCAGCCGCCGCCTGGGCTGCGGGTCCGGAGAGAGTCCTCCTCCCTCCCTCTGTCCCTGCCTTCCCTGCGGCCCGCAGAGGCAAGGCGCCCCCACGCAGCCCCCCAGGGTCTCCTGCCGCCCCTCCGCCCCCGGCGACCGGAACTGGGGTCCCTGCGCCCTCCAGCAGGAACCCGCCCCTTCGTTCTGGGCTTTCCCCCACCCGCCCGGGCCTGCCTCCTCTCGAACACATCCCTACCCCCGAAACCGACCTGTCAACCCCAAAGGATCCCCACCGTTCCCACTTGGACCCCGCGCCCGTCCGGCCCAGCCTCCGCCTCTCTCCATACCCACTCCGCCCTGCAGCCCCTGCCCACCCGCTGAGGACCCCTCTCCAGCCCAGCTCCGAGATCCCAGAGGCGCCTACTCTCTCCGGCTCTCTCTCCTCTCAGGGTCTCTGAACCCCACTTCTCTAGGACTCTGCATCCCCTCTGAGCACTAGTCTCCCGCCCCCTCCCCCACCCGTGTCTGTCCCTCTCTCTCTGGGTCTCTGTCCCCCCTGTCTCTGGGTCTCTCTCCCCCTCTCTCTCTCTGGGTCTCTGTCCCCCTGTCTCTGGGTCTCTGTCCCCCTGTCTCTGGGTCTCTGACCCCTCTCTCTCTCTGGGTCTCTGTCCCCCTCTCTCTCTGGGTCTCTGTCCCCTCTCTCTCTGGGTCTCTGTCCCTCTGTCTCTCTGGGTCTCTGACCCCTCTCTCTCTGGGTCTCTGTTCCCTCTCTCTCTCGGGTCTCTGTTCCTCTGTCTCTCTGGGTCTCTGACCCCTCTCGCTGGGTCTCTGTCCCCGTCTCTGGGTCTCTGTTCCCCTCTCTCTGGGTCTCTGTCCTCCTCTCTCTCTGGGTCTCTGTCCTTCTCTCTCTGTGGGTCTCTGTCCCTCTCTCTCTCTGGGTCTCTGTCCCCCTGTCTCTGGGTCTCTGTCCCCTTCTCTCTGTGTCTCCATCTCCCCTGTCTCTCTGGGTCTCTGTCCCTCCTTCTCTCTCAAACACACACAATCTGCCCTGCCTCTGGCTCTCTGCCCCCCTCTCCCAGGTCCTCTGTTTCCCCTTCAGTATCTGTGTCCCTTTCTCTGAGCTTCTGGGCACTCTGGCCCCCAGCCCCCAGCCTGGAGGGTTGGGAGGGAGCATAGCAAGTGGAGTGTGTAGCACAGAGCTGGGCAGGGGGCTGGCGGGGGTGGGAGAGGAGCTCCCAGAATCCAAGAACCCCTCCCAGGCCGGCTCTCTGACCTGTGTCCCTGTATGTGTGTCTGTCAGGTCCTGAGCTGGGGTGCAGCGGGGTCCCGGCCCTCCCCCCTCAGCTGTGGAGGAGGAGAGTGCCTTTGTGTGCGTGAGATCCGAGGTGGGGGTGGGTGTGGGGTGGCAGAGTCACATGGCTGCTTCCAGACTCTCCACCGCTGTGAGGGTGTGTTTGCACACGTGTGCACCCCCGAGGCTGCCTGGCCGTGAGCTGCGATGTGTGTGGTCTCGGGCCCTCGTGGAGCCGAGTCGGACAGGTCCCTGGCCCTGTCCCAGAGCTGTCAGCGGACCAGTGTGTGGGGTCGAAATGTGCAGAAGTCCACATGGAGTGAAGCGTATGTGTGTCTGTGTGCTGGGAGGACGCTGCAGGTGTGCCTCCAGGTCCTTGAGTGTCGTGTCTGGGACTGTCCAGGTGCCCCGGGCTCTGTGTCAGTGTGTTCTGAAGGGTGTCTCTGCACAGCTTTGTGTGAGGTCAGGGAAGAATTCGTCCTGTGTCTGGATGGGCCACTGTCTGCAGGTGCAAGTCCTCTCTCCACCCACCTGTAGGTGCTGCCCTGACGGGGGAGGGGTAGAAGAAGCTGTGTGTGGGGGGGTGTGTGTATGTGTGGTCTGTGTGTATGTGTGTGTGGTGTAGGGTGTGTGTGTGTGTTTATGGTGTGTGTGGTGTGTGCATGTGTGGTATGTGTGTGGCATGTGGTGTGTGTGTGGTATGTGTGTGGGGTGTGGTGTGTGCGTGGAAAGTGTGTGGGGTGTGGGTGCATGTGTGTGGTGTGTGCATTGTGTGTGTGTATATGGTGTGTGTGTGGGTGTGTGTGCCTATGGTGTGTGCGTGTTGTGTGTGTGTAGTATGTATGGTGTATGTGTTTTGTGTGTGTGGTGTGTGGGGGTATGTGTGTGGCATGTGTGTGTTGTGTGTGCAGGGTGTGGTCTGTGCGTGTGGTGTGTGGGTGTGTGTGATCTGTGTGTGGCTATGTGTGTGATCTGTGTGTGGGGTGTGTGTTGTGTGTTGTGTGTGGTGTGTGGGGGTGTGTGTGGTGTGTGGGGGTGTGTGTGGTGTGTGGGGGTATGTGTGTGGCATGTGTGTTGTGTGTGAGGGTGTGGTCTGTGCTTGTGTGTGTTGTGTGTGTGGTGTGTGTGTTGCGTGTGTTGTGTGTGGGGTGTGTTGTGTTATGTGTATGATCTGTGTGTTGTGTGTGATGTGTGTGGTGTGTGTGGTGTGTGTTGTGTGTGATGTGTGGTGTGTGTCTGTGGGGTGTGTGTCTGTGTGGTCTGTGTATGTGGAATGTGTGTGCGGGGGATGTGGGGGGTGTGTCTGTGGTGTATGTATGTGTATGTATGGTCTATGTATGTGGAGTGTGTGGGGGGTGTGTGTGTGTGTGGCATGTATGTGTGGTGTATGTGTGGTCTGTGTGTGGTGCATCTCGGTGCATCACTGAGTTGGAGGGGAAGTGCGTGCTGCTTCCGCTCTCCCTCCCTGCGCCCCCCCCCTGGAGTTGTCAATGGCCTGGAGCTGTGTCTCCCTGGGTGTGCGCACCACGTGCGTGCAGTCGGAGGAGCCAGTAGGATCTTAGCAGAGGCAGAGATAGTGTCCACAGAGCCGGCGGAGGCTTGGCACAGAATGGGGAGTGAGCAGAACTGCCAGCCCATACAGCAGCCTCTGTGCAGATGAGACAAAGGCACCCCGCACCTAGCCCAGTCAGCTCTCCCAGGTCTGTGGTTTGGCAAGCAGATGGCACCCTCGTGTGCATTTGAAAAGGGCACCCTTACCCCAGATGGATGCAGCCCCACTGGCACACGCCTTGGGGGAGGAGAGCCCAGCAGGGTTTCAGCCTCTCAGCCAGACCCCCTTGTGCAGTGCACAACCTGCCCAACCCTACATGGCAGCCCTCAGTGAATGAACGAATCCACAGAGCTGCATGCATGTGCCACTTCTGGAAGGGATGTGTCTCTTTGTGGGGGACAAAGGCATCCATGCTCTACAGGTCACAGTGCTCAAAGACCTGAGTTCAAAGCCCAGCCCCAGCTATTTGGGCACCTTGGGACTCAGGCAAATGATGGGACCTCTTGGAACCTCAGTGTCCTCATCTGAAATGAGTGTGTCAATACACATATATGTGGCCAGCAGAGAATTGGGAGCATGTCTGGGGCTGCTGTTACCACTAGGCTGGTTAAAATGACATGGAGGGACACCTTGAAGGCAGAGCAGACCAGGATCGGTGGGGAAGGAAGGGGACCCCGATGAAGGGAACAGCAGGTGCACAGGCAGGAAGGCGGGAGCGTCTTGAGCATGAACGTGGAAGGTATGAAGGAAAAAGGAAAGGATGAGAAGAGGAGCTCCTGGCAGAACTGGAGTTTTACTCTAGCTGTGACAGGGAACCAGAGTGTGGAGAGGGGAGTGCTGGATACCATCCAACCTGTTTCCTTTTTTTTTTTTTTTTTTTTTTGAGATGGAATCTCACTTTGTTGCCAGGCTGGAGTGCATTGGCGCGGCCTGGGCTCACTGCAACCTCCGCCTCCCAGGTTCAAGAGATTCTCCTGCCTCAGCCTCCCAAGTAGCTGAAATTACAAGCACCCGCCACCACGCCCGGCTAATTTTTGTATTTTTAGTAGAGATGGGGTTTCACCATGTTAGCCAGGCTGGTTGCAAGCTCCTGACCTCAAGTGATCCGCCCGCCTCAGCCTCCCAAGTGTTGCGATTACAGGCGTGAGCCACCACGCAGTCCCCTGTTTCCTTTATAACTGTTTCAGTGGCATTAGCACATTCATGAGGTTGTGCAGCCATCGCCACTGTGTAGTTCCAGGACATCTTCCACACCACACAGGGAAGCCTGGCACCCATTCGTGGTCACTCCCCATCCCCCTGGCCCCAGCTCTGCACAATTATTAATTGGCTTTCTGTGTCTGTGGGATCTGACTATTGTGACATTTCACGTTAGTGAAATCATATGCTGCATGAGCTTTGTGGCTGGCCTTTCCCACCGAACGTGATGTCTTCAAGGTTTCTGCATGTTGTGGCTTGTATCTCAGCCCTTCTCCCTTTTCGCGGTTGAGCAATATTCCACTGCATGGGTAGGCCAAAGTCGGGTTGTCCATTCCTCCACTGTTGTGTGCTCGCATTGTTTCCAGTGTTTGGCTGTCGTGCAAGGTGCTGCTATGAACATCCAAGGATAAGTTTTGTGTGAACTCCTTGGGGTAGGCTCTGTGGAGCGGAAGTGCATGGTAATTCTGGTTAACTTTTTAAGGAACTGCCAAACTCTCTTCCACAGTGTGGGCCAAGCCACTTCTAAGACTCCCATTAAACACCCAACTGGAAGTGTCCAGGGGGCAGTGGGGTATTCTAGCACAGAGTCAGGGGAGGGTCCAAGCTGCAGCTGAAAAGGAAAGTTGAGGCCCCACCAGGGGAAGGAGATGGAGATAACTGGGGCTCCGGGAGGCTCACCTTCCAACCCCTGCCCATCCCCCACTACCAGCAATGTTGTTGACAGTGGTGTGGTCTCTAGACACACAGGCGATGGGAAGAGACATGTAATAGAAAATGGCACCAACTGATATTGATTGACTCAATCCCATCCACCCCCCATCCCTTTATGCTGATCTCATGTTTCATGGCTTCATCGTTCCTTCATATGTCTTCACAATGGGCGTCAACATCCCTCTAGGTCCCATTCATTTGTGTCCATCTGCTGACTGTATCCCCTTACCCGTAAACTCCGTGGAGGCAGGAACCCTGTGGGCTTATTCACTGCTGCATCCTCAGGCCAGGGAGGCTGCTCAGGAGACATTTAGTGAATGAACATTTGCAGAATGAATGCACGTCCACACACCGTGCGGGCTCCTGGGAAGCTCCGGGGCAGCCTCTCGGCTTCGCTATCAGGGCAGGGCTCTTAAGATCAGGGTCTTGCAGAGGGGGAAACATGAGGCTCCGTGGGCAGTCACCCCAAACTGCCAGGTTGTTCTGCCTGCAGGTGGAGCTCAGATCCTTCCTTCTCCTGGAACTGAGGCCAGGCATCTTCCCCACCCCGATTATCCCTCCAGGTCCACGGGGAGAGGGGGGTGGTCTAGGACTTGGCTGGACTGTTGCCATAGAAACAGCTGGAAGACCAGCCCCACCTGGGCCCCCAATCCACCCTCTCTTCTCCATCACCTTTCTCTCTCTTTTTCGAGACAAGATCTCACTCTACCATCCAGGCTGGAGTGTGGTGGTGCAATCACAGCTCCCCTGCAGCCTTGATCTCTGGGGCTCAAGGGATCGTCCCACCTCAGCCTCCTGAGTATGTGGGACTCTTGGTGCAGCACCAGCACACCTGGCTAATTTTTGTATATATATATATTTTGTAACGCCAGGGTTTTGCTGTATTGTCCAGGCTTGTCTCCTGCTTGAACGATCTGCCCACTTTGGCCTCCCAAAGTGCTGGGATTTACAGGTGTGAACCACTGCACCCGGATGACCCTTTCTCATCCTGTATCTTCCCTCTGAAATAGCAGCAGCAGCAAACACTTTCATATTTCACCTGCAATATGCCAGGCACTGTTCTAAGCTCTGTCCATATCTTCACTCAGTTCATCCTCCTGACCACTCAGAGATGACCAACCTCATCCCCACTTTACAGATGGGGGAACTGGGGCACAGGGGAGCTTAGGTAAGAGCCTGTCAATGTGAGGCAGCCGGCAGGAGGCCCAGCGGGGAGATAAACCACCTTGCTGTGGTTGTGGTTCAGCTGTGGACAGAGACACTTCAAACCCAACACCATAAGAGTGGTGTGTGTGCGTGTGTGTGAGAGAGAGAGAGAGAGGAGCAAGAGAGCAAGAACAAGACAGACACACAGAGAGAGACCAGAGATCCCTTGATTATCAGACATAAATAAAGGAGAGAGATTGGCATTTGGGAGCACTGAGGACCATATGGGTCTAAGTCGGTGATTCTCCACCGGGGCAGCTGTGGCCTCCTCCCACTGGGGGCACATTTGGCAGTGCCTGGAAGCATCTTACACTGTCACAACTGGGGGGGAATCCTGGCATCGAGAGGGCGCTACTAAACATTCTACAGTGAGACAGGCTCTCACCACAAAGCAGGATCAGTGTTGAAATGTCAGTGTTGAAAAACCTTGCACTGCCTCTTCTCCCACTTGCCTGGTCTATAAACTCAAATTCTCAACTTCTCTCTCTCCCCCTCCCTCCCTCTCCTCCCCCCTCCTCCTCCTCCCCTTCTTTTCTCCCTCCTTCCCCCGGCTCTCTGGCTCCTCCTTTCCCACCCACCCCTCATCTGTCTCCCTTCCTTCCCTCCCTGGCCCCCACTCCCCTTCCCACCCTCTCCACCCTCCCCTCCCCCTCCCCTCCCCCGCGCTCCCTCGGCTGCCTCCCCCTGCCCTCTCCTCTACCCCGCCCCCGTCTCTCCTCCTTACCTCGCGCCTCGCCTCGCTTCCTGTCCTCTTGTCTGCACACCCCTCTGGAGTCTGTCGATCCTCCCAATCTTTTTCTCCCCATTCATCTCTCGCCTGATCCCGGTTCTCTCCGCCCATGCTCGTTTCTCTCCCCCGGCCGTGCCCTGGCGCGTTTCCATTGCTCTCCCATCGCCGCCCACCGCGCGTGGGGCGGCCAACTTGGGCCCACGCAGCTCGGCTCCCTCCGCCCTTCCTGCCTCCCGGCGCCTGTTGCTCCGCACCCTCTGCCGCCCCCCGCCCGCCCTCCCAGCCTCCTGCCCACCCACCTCCACGATTCTCACCGTCTGACTGTCTCTCTGCCGCCCAGCGCTCCAACCTCTGCTCTCGTTTTCCCCGCAGCCTGGCGGCCCGGTGCGACCCCCTGCACGCCCCATGCCGGCCCTCCTGCTCCTCGTACTCCTGGCCTCTAGCGCCGGCCAGGCCGGGGCGCGCCCGTCCAACGCCACGAGCGCCGAGCCCCCGGGCCCGCTGCCCGCCCTGCTGGCGCACCTGCGGCGCCTGACCGGGGCGCTGACGGGCGGCGGGGGCGCGGCGAGCCCGGGCGCCAACGGCACCAGGACCGGCTCCGCGGGCGGGGCGGGCGCGGCGGCCCGGGCGCCCCTCCCGCCGAGCTCTGCCACGGCTACTACGATGTCATGGGCCAGTACGACGCCACGTTCAACTGCAGCACCGGCTCCTACCGCTTCTGCTGCGGCACCTGCCACTACCGCTTCTGCTGCGAGCACCGCCACATGCGCCTGGCGCAGGCCTCCTGCTCCAACTACGACACGCCGCGCTGGGCCACCACGCCGCCGCCGCTAGCCGGGGGCGCCGGGGGCGCTGGGGGTGTGGGCGGGGGACCAGGCCCCGGCCAGGCCGGGTGGCTGGAAGGGGGCCGGGCGGGGGGGGAGCCGGAGGCCGCGGGGGCGAGGGCCCCGGGGGCAGCACAGCCTACGTCGTGTGTGGGGTCATCAGCTTCGCCCTGGCCGTGGGCGTCGGCGCTAAAGTGGCCTTCAGCAAGGCGTCCCCGGGCCCCGCGGGCGCACCGGGGAGATCAACGTGCCCAGGTGCGTGTGCTTTCCGCGGGGAGGATTGGGAGCCTGGGGCAGGGCCGGGCAAGGGAGGAGGAGGCGGGGCTGCAGGGATGGGGCGTGGTCAGAGACCCAAGTGGCGGCCGTCGGCGGAGCTGGAGGTGGACAGGGGCTGAGAAAGTCGCGCCAGAGCCGATCTGGCTATTGCAGAGTGATGCAGGGAGCGGGGAGAAGCTCAGGCTCTCATTTATTCAACACATATTTCTTGAGCGTCTTCTGTGGGCCAGGAGCTGGGGATACAGCAGTGAACAAAACAAGGTCTCTGCCCTGGTAGAGAAGGCTGACTTCCAAATCCAAGTTCACGGTCTCCAGGCTGTGTGACTGTGGACAGGTTGCTTAACCTCTCTGTGCCTCAGTTTCCTGTCCGCGCAATGAGACTAATCATCGTCCCCACCTATTAGGATTGTGATTAACTGAGTTGATTCATGCAGAGTCCTGGCAAACCATAAGTGCTCATTAGATGTCAGTGGCCGAGTCCATAAGCAGGCGAGTGCATGTGCAGTATAATTTTAGATGACTGCTTTGAAGAAAATCAGCGGAAAGTGTTGAGGAAGAGGGCGCTGGGTTACAGGAAGTGATCCGAAAAGGCCTTGGAGCAGAGACCCGAAGGGAGGGAGCGAGCCACGCAGAGATCTGTGGGCGAGAGGTTTTGGGCAGGGGAAATCGCGTGCAAAAGCCCTCGGTGGCCTGCAGGGCAGGGCAGCGCCCGTGCAGCTGGAGGCGGTGGGGCAGCAGGAGGCGAAGAGTAGCAGGCAGGCCCGGGGTGATTCTGAGTGTGGTGTGGCCACTGCAGGGTCTGAGCTCGGGCCGTGCGTGAGACTGGCTTGTACGGGGTTAGGGTGGAAGTGGGGGGAGACCCGGGAGGAGGCTGTTTCCATCCATGATCAAGGTGAGAGATTGCAGAGGTGGTGAGTAGTGGTGGTCCGATTGGGTATACGTTTTGGAGGTTCGATCCGTAAGAATTGCTGAAAGGTATGAAGGGGAAAAAAAGGAGTCAAGGTGATTTAAGGTTTGAGGTCCACATCACTGGGTAAATGGAGCACCCTTTGTCGCCATGGAGAAGGCTGCAAAAGGAACGGGAATGGGGTCCCAGATTCAGGGTGGGGCGAGCCCACAGGGAAGTGAGAGGGACCACAGAAGGGGGTGGGGTCCACGCGAGTTAAGGCAGCACGCCTCGAGCAGGAAGTGTGGCCCGAGAAAGCGGGACATTGGAGGGGGCGTGGCCAACGCGAAGGGGCGTGGCCAATGACGGAAAGCAGGCTGAGTGACAGATGACAGGGAGTTGAAAGAAGCCTGGGCCCTCCTTGTGTCCCCCTGCCAGCCCCAGACCTCAGGCCACTGACCACCTCTTTGCCACTTTTAGAGCTCTGGTGGACATTCTGAGGCATCAGGCGGGGCCTGGGACCCGTCCGGACCGGGCCCGAAGCAGCTCCCTGACCCCTGGGATCGGTGGCCCCGACAGCATGCCCCCCAGGACGCCCCAGAACCTCTACAACACCGTGAAGACCCCCAACCTTGGTGAGTGGGACGTGGGATACGGCGCAGACTCCGTCTCTGGCCACGCCCCCTCGTGCTGTAGCCCCGCCCTCCGTGGCAGCTCCACCCCCATCGTCCAGGCCCCACCCCCGCTGTTCTACTTCCGCCTTGCATAGTAGGGTCCTGCCCTGCGCAATGCGGAAGGGGCACAGTCCGTAGAGTCAGACCCCCTCCCTCCACTCCTGTGAACCCCCTTGGGTGGGCTCCATGGACACCTTGGTGATGTAGGTTTAGACATTCTCAAGCCCCTGCGCTCAGTGTCAGACCACCCAACAGCCAACTACAAACAAGGACACAACTACCAAACTAATTTGTCAGGACCCAGACCGGCTGGGTTTGAATTCTGGTTCTGCCACTGTGTGACCTGGGGCAAGCGACTTCATCTCTCTGGGCTTCAGCTTCTCCATCCGTAAAATGAGAAACATAACAGTACTCACTTCACGGGGTTATTGCGAAGAGCAAATGAACTGATGAAGCACATGTTTAGAATAATGTGCCACGCAGCAAAAAAATGCCCGAGCATCCCCGCTCAGCAGGCTAGGGAAAAAGAAAAAGAAAGAAAAATGCTGAGTAAGTGTGAGCTATTGCTGTTGTTTCATATATAATTATATACTTAAAATATGACATAGATCATATTTAGTATTATATATCATTTAAATATGATATAGATCATTATATTATAATTTACGATGAGTGCATCAGTGGAGAAGTCCCGGGGAGCTGTCAGGGGACTGAGAAGATCTGGCCTGGTTTGGGGGCAGGAGGGCTTCTCTGAGGGAGAGGTGTTTGAGCAAAGGCCTGGAGGAGAAGCGGAATTACTGGGGCTGGAAAGCTCTGCGTGGCAGAGCTTGTGAGGTGGCCAGACTTGAGGCCAGGGAGAGGGTGGCTGGTGACCTCAGAGAGGTCCCTTAAGTGTCAGGTTGGGCTGAGGAGCTCTGCCTTTGTCCTGATGGCGATGGAGAGCTGCTGAGGAGCTAGAGCAGGGGCGCAACACAGTCAGCAGTGGATGGAAGAACCCGTCCTCTGGAACCCATGTAAAGGGGAGAGATTAGAGGAAAGAGGGCCCCGGAGGAGGCTGGGATGGTGGTCCAGGCAGCAAGAGGACGGGGACGGAGCTGGGGTCAGGGATGGAGAGGAGAAGTGACATTGGAGCTGGATCTTGAGGCAGAAAGAAGGGCTTCAAGGTAGTGAGAACAGCATGGTGGTGTGTGCAAAGGGCCTGTGGCAGGACCACACTGAGCTCACTGGAGACAGCAGCGCAGCTTGAGGGAAGGGCTGGGAGACGGGGCTGCAGACATCCAGTGGGTCCAGGTTTTGAAGACTCAAACACCATTCCTGCGTCGACTTTGTCCCGTGACAGTGATCCATGGGAAGGCTGTTGAGCAGTGGAGGGGCAGTTACTTCGGTGAGGCTGATCATGGAGATGGATGGGCAGGATGGCCAGAGGCTGCTTTAGCGATCCAGGAGGGAGAAGACACATCAGGGCAGAGATTCACGTGTCAGGAGGAACCAAGTGGACATGAGTGGGAGGTGGAAGGAGGTAGCAAGGAGAACCCCCAGATTTCTAGCCTGGGCACGGTGGGGGGGGGGAATGATAGGAACTTGGGACAGACCACTTACCCAGCCCTGAGCCTGTGCCCACACTTTCCACTTTCAAGTACCCCAGCCTCAGTTTCCCCCCCTGTGGCCAATGGCATGGGTTGATCTGCGAAGCTCTAACAAGGACCTGCATGTGGGGCCGACCTTGAGGCCAGAGTCCTTCCCAGAGATCAGGGCCGCGGTGCCAGCTGGGAGTCAGCGACGGCAGTGACATCACCTCCCTCTCTCGGTCCCCCCCCAGATAATCTGCACCACAACTACCTGCACCTCAACGTCAACAGCCCCAAGCACCACGCCGCCACACTGGGTACGGAAGAGGGCCTGGCTGCGGGGAGGAGCAGGGCTCCTTCCCCTTTCCCCTGTGTTGGGCCAGCCATGCCAGGTGCCCAGTATAGAGCAGGAGCAAGGCCCCTGTGAGCCCGGTCCTCATGGCGCTCATGGTCTGGCCAGGTCAGCAAGTGAGCCTCAGTTTCCTTGTGTGGACGCCAGAAAGTGGTCATCTCTCTCCCACATGGTTGAGGGGGGAGGTGCACTGAGCCTGGGGCCAGGCACTCAGTGGGTGCTGACGAATGCCCAGTGCCCCCCTCTGGGGTCCTCTTCCCCAGCATCAAGCCTGTCTCCTGGAGCGGAGGGGGTGGGGTGAGAAAAGGGAGCCGAAACTGCTGGAATTCTGATGGGCTACAATCTCAGATTTCAAACTCCCCAAAGAACTGCTGGGTCTGAGGGAGGAGGGGCTGAGGGCTTGGACTCCTGGGTCTGAGAGGGGAGGGCTGAGCCTGGATCTTGGGTCTGAGGGTGGAGGGGCTGGGGGCCTGGACTTCTGGGTCTGAGGGAGGAGGGGCTGGGGCCTGGACTCTTGGGTCTGAGGGAGGAGGGGCTAGGGCCTGGACTCCTGGGTCTGAGGGAGGAGGGGCTGGATGCCTATATTCCTGGGTCTGAGGGAGGAAGGGCTGGGGTCTGGACTCCTGGGTCTGAGGTAGGTGGGGCCCGGAGGCCTGGACTCCTGGGTCTGAGGGAGGAGGAGCTGAGGCTGGATTCCTGAGTCTGAAGGTGGAGGGGCTGGGGCCTGGACTCCTGGGCCTGAAGGAAGAGGGGCTGGGGTTCTGGACTCCTGGGTCTGAGGGAGGAGGGGCTGGACTCCTGGGTCTGAGGGAGGAGGAGCTGAGGCTGAATTCCTGAGTCTGAAGGTGGAGGGGCTGGGGCCTGGACTCCTGGGCCTGAAGGAAGAGGGGCTGGGGTTCTGGACTCCTGGGTCTGAGGGAGGAGGAGCTGAGGCCTGGATTCCTGGGTCTGAAGGTAGAGGGGCTGGGGCCTGGACTCCTGGGCCTGAAGGAAGAGGGGCTGGGGTTCTGGACTCCTGGGTCTGAAGGAGGAGGGACTGGGGGGCCTGGACTCCTGGGTCTGAGGGAGGAGGGGCTAGGGTCTAGACCCCTGGATCTCAGGGAGGAGTCTGACTAACCCTGGCTCTGCCCCCTCTAACCAGACTGGCGAGCCTTGCCGCCGCCCAGCCCCTCCTTACACTACTCCACGCTGTCCTGCTCTCGGTCCTTCCACAACCTCTCGCATCTGCCCCCGTCCTACGAGGCTGCCGTGAAGTCCAGCTGAATCGCTACTCCTCCCTCAAGAGGCTGGGTGAGTCCTAGCAGGGGCAGCGGGGGCGCTGAAGGGAAGCGGGCGGGTCCAGAGCCTGGGTTCAGGACCATGGACAGTAGCCTAAGCGCCTTCCCCTGGTTTAGTTTCTGGTTTTACTCCAAGTTTGTTGCAGAGTTACCTGAGGCACTTTTGTATCAGAATCATTTATGGTTTGCTTTTTAAAATGCAACCTTCTGATCTCCCCCTCCCAGGACTTATTGTTGTATTCATCAGAACTTGGACTTGCAATTAATAGAAATACAACTTAAGCTAAAGGAAAAATAATCATTGACTTGATAACAGAAAGTTTGCAGGTCACCAAATTGGGATGTGGCTGTTTTGGGGGCTCAAGAGCTGTCTCTGAGTCTTTAGGCGACCGGCGGGCCTCATTTTCAGACAGTCTCCCCTCGTGGTGGCAACGATCACCCTGCAGATGTTCAGGCTGCCGTTCTACCAGCTCAGGGGCCCTGGCAGGAAAGAGTCTCTCCCAACAATTCCAGCAAAAATCCCGGGTCTGGATGCCATTGGTCCAAGTTGGGGTAACATGGCCATCCCTGAACCAATTCCTGTGACTCTGATTGGACATTTTCCAGTCTGCGGCCCACCTCTGGCAGTGGAGCAGACTTCGAACATCTTAAAGTGAGAGCCTCACTAGGAAAAGTTTTTCTTCTCTTATTATTATTACTTTTTCAAGACAGGGTCTCACTCTGTCACTCAGGCTGGGATGCAGTGGCACTGTCATAGCTCACTGCAGCCTCTACCTCCCCAGGTTCAAGCATGATCCTCCCACGTCAGCTTCCTGAGTAGCTGGGACTAAGAACTCTTGCTGCCATGCCTGGCTAATTTTTGTATTTTTTGTAGAGACAGGGTTTCACTGTGTTGCCCAGGCTGGTCTCGAACTCCAGGGCTCAAGCAAGCCACCCACCTCATCCTCTCAAAGTGCTGAGATTATAGGCATGAGCCACCATACCTAGCCAGAAATGATTTTTCCTCCTCCTCCTCTTCCTCTTCTTCTTCCTCTTGCTCTCTCCTCCTCCTCCTCCTTCTTCCTCTTCTTCTCCTCTCTTCTTCCCTCCTTCTCCTTCTTCCTTTTTTGAGACTGAGTTTCACTCTGCTGCCCAAGTTGGAGTGCAAACACCATCTCAGCTCACTGCAACCTCTGCCTCCCTGGATTCAAGTGATTCTCTTGCTTCAGTCTCCCAGAGTAACAAGGATTATAGGCACCTGCCACCATGCCCAGCTAATTTTTGTATTTTTAGTAGAGATAGGGTTTCACCGTGTTGGTCAGGCTGTTCTTGAAGTCCTGACCTCAATGATCCACCCACCTTGACCTCCCAAAATGCTGGGATTACAGGTGTGAGCCACCACGCCCAGCCCAGCAATGATTTTCATATTGTGACCCATGAGACACACACACACATATATACATACACATATATGTTTTTAATTATAGGAAAGCATTGAAACTTTTTATTATGGTCATTTGCAAACATGCATGCAAGTAGAGGAAATTATAAAATGAGCCCCATGTTCCCATCACTCAGCCTTAATAATTAGCCACATTTTGTTAATCTGTCTTCCCTCCACCCCACCTTTTGGTGGATTTTGTTTTTTGTTTGTTTGTTTGTTTGTTTGTTTAGAGACAAGTTCGGCTGGGCACGGTGGCTCACACCTGTAATCGCAGCACTTTGGGAGCCGAGGTGGGTGGATCACTTAAGGTCAGGAGTTCGAGACCAGCCTGACACATAGTAAAACCCATCTCTACTAAAAATACAAAATTAGCCAGGCATGGTTGTGCATGCCTGGTAATCCCAGCTACTTAGGAAGCTGAGGCATGAGAATTGCTTGAACCCAGGAGGTGGAGGTTGCAGTGAGCCGAGATTGTGCCACTGCACTCCAGGCTAGACAACAAGAGTGAAACTCAGTCTAAAAAAAAAGAAAGAAAGAAAAAGAGACAAGGTCTCACTCTGTCACCCAGGCTGGAATGCAGTGAGGCAGTCATGGCTCACTGCAGGCTCAACTTCCTGGACTCAAGCAATCCTCTCACATCAGCCTCCTGAGTAACTGGGACTACAGGCATGTGCCACCATGCTTGGCTAATTTTTAATTTTTTTGTAGAAATGGGGTCTCACTATATTGCCCAGATTGGTCTTGAACTCCTGGGTTCAAGCGACCCTCCTGTTCAGTCTCCCAAAGTGCTGGGATTACAGGAGCCAGCCACTTTGCCCGGCCTTGGTGGATTCTTTTAAACTAAATCTCACTCATGATTTGATATTTCAATCACACACACACACACCTGAAGAATTTTATGAACTAGCACTTTCCCCCAATTCCCTTAGTACATAAACACTTTCTGATAGGTTTTCTCTTCTATTTGATTTCATTTTTCTAAACGCTGCTCACTACCTACACAATCAGCACCACAGTGCAACAGGTCACAACTCCAAGTGTGAATAACTTTGCTACAGGATGAAAGGGAGGGGGTCAGTTGTTCCCTAAAAGCAAGAGTCGAGTTCTACTCCAAAAGAAGGTTTAGGCAGAGGCAGGGGAAATAAAAAAATCTACTGACCCAGCATTGTGGGCTGGGCCGGGGAATCTGCATTTTGGTCACACAGCTAGCCTGATGCCCGGGGTCCCTGTGGGGGCCACAGACCTGCATGGGAGCGGGATGTGAGGAGGCGGGAGCGGGGATGTGAGGAGGAGGGGAGAGGAGGGCTCTGGATGCACAGGGACCCACCGCTGTGACTCTTCCCCCCTCTCCCCCGCAGCCGAGAAGGATCTGGACGAGGCCTACCTCAAGCGCCGGCCCCTGGAGTTGCCCCGCGGCACGCTGCCCTTGCACGCGCTGCGGAGGCCGGGCACCGGGGGCGGCTACCGCATGGATGCCTGGGGCGGCCCGGGAGGAGCTGGGCCTGGCGCCCGCGCCCAACCCACGGCGGGTCATGTCCCAGGAGCACCTGCTGGGCGACGCCGGCCGCTCCCGCTACGAGTTCACGCTGCCGCGCGCGCGCCTCGTATCACAGGAGCACCTGCTGCTGTCTTCGCCTGAGGCCCTGCGCCAGAGCCGCGAGCACCTGCTGTCGCCCCCGCGCAGCCCCGCGCTGCCCCCAGACCCCACCGCGCGGGCCAGCTTGGCCGCCTCGCACTCCAACCTGCTGCTGGGGCCTGGGGGCCCCCCAACGCCGCTGCGTGGGCTGCCGCCACCGTCCGGCCTGCACGCCCACCACCACCATGCCCTGCACGGCTCGCCGCAGCCCGCCTGGATGTCTGACGCCGGCGGGGGCGGGGGCACGCTGGCCCGCAGGCCGCCCTTCCAGCGCCAGGGCACGCTGGAGCAGCTGCAGTTCATCCCAGGCCACCACCTGCCACAGCACCTGCGCACCGCCAGCAAGAACGAGGTGACTGTCTGAGGCCAGGGCCGGGGCTGGGGGGCTGCGGCTTCCCGGGCCCCTGTCCCAGCCTGGATCCCCCGACACAGGCGCACACACGCCAGGGGCCTGTGGCCCAGACAGGCCCTTGGACAGGAGTCAAAGCCTCCTCCAGGATGTCCTGGCAGACAAGATTCCTCCTCCTATTACGTCACTGCTTGAGCCAAGGCCTCCTTCCCATGATGTCATCCCAGAGGAAGAGGCCGGCCCATGAGGTCATCGCTATCAAAATTGTCTTTGTCCTGTGATGTCATCACAGGGACAAAGCCTCCTTCCCATGAGGTCATCACAGAGGAAGAGGCTGGCGGTGAGGTCATCGCTGGAGGCCATGTCCATGTTCTATGATGTCCTCAGAGGCTTCCTTCTTGTGGTGTTAGGGACAGAGATGATGCCTTGTCCCATGGCATTCGTTCCTGTGCTGTCACTGCAGAGACAGTCTCACCTGGATGATGCCATCTCTAACTCCAAGGCCTCTTTTGACATTGTCGCCATGGCGAAGATATTTTCTCCCTGTGTCTTTGAAGGAGAGAAGATGCCTCTGTCCTATGTCATCATTGCAGACAATGCCATCTTCCTGGGACACGCCACAGGGGAAAATGCCTCACTAATTGTGTCCTCACTAGACATAAGGCCTCCTTTCCACAACATCGTCACAGGGACCCCGCCTCCTTCCTGTGATGCCATCACCAGAGAAGGTGCCTTGCCCTATGACGTCATCAGAGGGACTGTGCCTCTTCCCGTGATGTCATCGCCAGAGATGACAGCTCACTCTGGGACCTCTCCAGAAGGAAGGCCCTTCTGCGATGTCACCCAGATGCTACGTGCTCTGAGACGGGACGAGGAGATGCCTCCACTGCTGCCACCATGTTGTAGAAGGCAGGGCAGGCCCAGAGTCCAGGACCACCCCAGGTGCCAGAGAGCAGAGAGGGGCCCTGTCCAAGGATGTTGTCTGAGAGAAGCACCGCTGCGGAGCCGCCCACGTGGAGGGCGTCCTCCAGAGACGATGGTCTGTGTAGGCTGTTGGCAGTGATCCCCCTGCCCCCCAGGGCTGTGATGGCATCACCAGAGCTCCCTCCTCAGAGGCACTGCCCACTCTGGAAGGCCATCGGTATTGATGGTGTCACCAGAGTTACTGCCTTGTCCCACCATGATTTAGCTTGGTCACTCCCTCCCCAGACCCCAGGGACATACCCAGCAGGATCTCTGCCAGACCCGCTGAGGGCAAATGGGGCTTGGATCCCATGTCTGTGCAGTGAATCCTGGGAGACAGAACCTGCAGGTGGCCTTCTGCTCCCAGGAGGCCACTCTGGATCACCAGGATCCTGGAGTCCTGGCACTCATAGGTGTCCCTTAGCCTGGCCTCACTCTTCTTTCTGCCATATCTACAGACAATCACTCTGGCAACAAAGTCCTAGCCTTCTATTGGGGGGAGGTGTTTGCGGTGCACCTATTCTTGCCCTCGCTGACATTGTCAGCACCACACAACACCCGCTGCTCATGATGGCACTGCACCCAGGGTCAAGTGTTACCCATGTCTGAGGATGGAATCCTTTCCCAGGATTCCCTATGACCCACAACTATGGTATTATCCCTTTCCAGAATTTACCATGACTAACGGTATCGCCATCTCCCAAGACTCCCCATAGCCAATGGTGTCACCATCCTCCATGATTCCCCACAACCATGGTGTCATCAACTTTCAGGATCCACCACAGCTGATGTGTCATCATCTCTAGATCCCACCATGACCAATGATGACATTACCTTCCAGAATCCACTATGCCTGACAGAGACATTCTCTACTGAAATCCACTAGGACTGATGATGCTACCATTTCCCATAATCCCTCATGTTGTGGTGTCATCACCTCCCATGATGGAACCATGGTATCGTCTCCTCCCAGGATCCACTCAACCATGGTGTCAGCATATCCCAGAATTCATAACCCCTAATAGTGTCATGATTATCTACAAAGACTCATGAGAGCCATGTGTCATCACCTGCCAGATCTACTGTAACCACGTGTCTTCATGTCCCAGGAGTTACTGCAGCTATTGTGTTATCAATTCTCAGGATCCATTCCAACCATGATGTCATCACCTCACAAGACCCACCATGCCCAACAGTGTCATCATCATTTGCAAGGATCCATGGGAGCCATGGTGTCATCATCTCCGGGAATCCACTTCAACCATGTGCCACCACCTCCCAGGGTCCACTTCACCTGTGGTGTTATCACCTCCCAGGATCCATGAGAGCCAGTGGTGTCATCTAGGATCCACTTCAACCATGGTGTCTTCATCTCCTGTGCTCCATGAGGTCCAATGCTGTCACCATCCACTAGGATCCCCCCATAACCCTGGTGTCTTCATCTCCTGTGATCCATGAGTTCCAATGCTGTCACCATCCACTAGGATCCCCCATAACCCTGGTGTCTTCATCTCCTGTGATCCATGGGATCCAATGCTGTCACCATCCACTAGGATCCCCCATAACCCTGGTGTCATCATCTTCCAGGATCCATGGGATCCAATGCTGTCACCATCTACTAGTATCCCCCCATAACCCTGGTGTCTTCGACTCCTGTGATCCATGAGGTCCAATGCTGTCACCATCCACTAGGATCCCCCATAACCCTGGTGTCTTCATCTCCTGTGATCCATGAGGTCCAATGCTGTCACCATCCGCTAGGACCCCCCATAACCCTGGTGTCTTCAACTCCTGTGATCCATGAGTTCCAATGCTGTCACCATCCACTAGGATCCCCCATAACCCTGGTGTCTTCATCTCCTGTGATCCATGAGTTCCAATGCTGTCACCATCCACTAGGATCCCCCATAACCCTGGTGTCTTCATCTCCTGTGATCCATGAGGTCCAATGCTGTCACCATCCACTAGGATCCCCCCATAACCCTGGTGTCTTCATCTCCTGTGATCCATGAGTTCCAATGCTGTCACCATCCACTAGGATCCCCCCATAACCATGGTGTCTTCATCTCCTGTGATCCATGGGGATCCAATGCTGTCACCATCCACTAGGATCCCCCCATAACCCTGGTGTCTTCATCTCCTGTGATCCATGAGGTCCAATGCTGTCACCATCCACTAGGATCCCCCATAACCCTGGTGTCTTCATCTTCCAGGATCCGTGGGATCCAATGCTGTCACCATCCACTAGGATCCCCCATAACCCTGGTGTCATTCCAGAGTCCACTGCAACCACGTGTCATCATCCCCCAAGAGCCATCATCTTAGGAGCCAAGTACCATGACAAGCTGTATTTCAGTTGTCCTCTGGAGCCACATGGTACTTACAGTTGTTCACTTAAGGGGGAACCAGCACAAAGGCCATATTCCCGTTTCTACAAAGTGGACAGGGGTGGGGCCACCTGCCTCTCTCTGGTGACTTCGCCCCCACTCTGGCCCTCCTTATGTCACTGCCTCACTCCTGACCAAGGATGATGCCTGGATCAACCCCACCACAGATGTGGCCTCAGCCAGCCTCACCTCGGCCTCCAGGCCCCTCTTGACAGCATCGCTGCCCCTCACCCAGCCAACTGATTGGTGACAGGGTCAACCCAGCAACCTCTCATCATCAGCAGAGGGGGAGCATTCCAACCCTCGGGTGACACCACTGCTCCCTGCCCAATCCCTGTCACCTGGGCCACTACTAGGATCAGCACTCCGCTGGCTCCAGCCAAATTCTCCTCAGAGACCCCTGATCCCCGCGGGACGGGCCAAAGCTGGTGACTCACCCGGGGCCTTCCACGCTGCTCTGCCGGCCTGATCCTGCAGAACACTGCAGAGCGACGGTCCCTGCCAGCACATCTGCTGGGACCAGGGTGCTCCTTCACCTCCCTCCCTAATGCCCTAACACTGCGGGGAGCCTCCAGGGCGGCAGCAAGTCCCCAGCACCCAATGCACAATCTGCCCTCGATTCTCTTTGTACATAGCCATGTTGCGGGGGCGGCCATTCCCCCACTCTTAAAGGGCTACAAGCCCCTCCCCCAGCCCCCGGGCGAGGTGGGGGGGCCTCTCTCCTCCCCTGGGCCGTCCCCCCTCCCTCTTATGTCTCCCCTCAAACACTAGCACCTCACGCTTCTTCTTGTCAGGAGCTTGGGGCAGACAGGTGGCCCTTGGCTCCCACCACACTGAGGAAATGGGGGGTTACCCAAATCTGCTTAGGCCCTGGTGCCAGTTTTTCAACCCCACGGCTTCTAGCTGCTCCTGAGGGGCTCCTCCCATCCCTTCCGGCTACTAAAGGAGCCAGCCTGAGCACCCACCCCCTCCCAGTCCCTCCCCCTCTGCTCAACACCTCCACAGAACACTCAGCTTTCTCCAGCCCCCAGGATTTGGGGATTTGGGCCTTTCAGCTTTTGTATGCCCCCTTCACTAGCTCTAGCCCAGCCTGGTTCCAGGAATCCTGCCCCCAGCCTTGTCCCCCATTCAATCAGCACAAGCTGCCTGACCCTGGGGCTTTGATTTGCTCTCGAATAAGCCATAGAGGGGGAGAGGTCTAGAGGGGTGGGAGCAGCTGTGTACTGCCAATTCCCCTCCACATTTCCTGAGCTGGGGTCTCATCATCTGAGTCTTCCCCATTCCCCAACAAATGCACACAAACCCATGATACACAAGCGCGCGCACACACACACACACACACACAGAGGCATCTCCCCTTCTGGTTGGGGGAGCTAGGGAGGGGGCGGTTCACAGGGAGAAGATAAACAGTTCCGCACCCAAAGACCCTCCGACAGCTTCTGCCTCCCTCCTCATCCCTTCCTCTCTCCACTCCCCTCTCCAACACTGGCCCCTTCCCATCCCCCTGGTGAGGACAGCCAGAGTTGCTGCGACTTGGTATTTTTTGGAATAAATAGACATTTTCCTGATCCAGGGTCTCAAGGTTCACTGTGTGGAAAGGATGGATTTCCACCCACATTTATGGGTCAGTGGGGAGGACTCCCCACCTGGAACGTGTGGCTGGGTGTAGGAGGTGGGCCGTTTGCCAAAGGTCGGACTTCTGAGCGTTTGTTCCCAGGCCAGGGCCCACCACCAAGCTGAGTCGTCGGGATGGAGGTGGGGTGCACTGTGGGGTGCTTTTAAGTTCTGGGTTTTGTCCTAGAAAGCCCTCTGTCCTCTGAGCATGTGAGCATTTGTTTGTAGATTCTAGAGGTCACCTCCTTATATTCAAATTATTTGGCTGAATAGCATTAAAGGGTGGGGTGGGGGCGGGGGTGTACTAGTTTCTCAGAATGTTAGGGCTCAAGGTTCTGGAGGCTGAAAGTCTGAGATCAAGGAGGTGGCAGGCCGGCTGAGCGCGGTGGCTCACGCCTGTAATCCCAGCACTTTGGGAGACTGAGGCAGGTGGATCACCTGAGGTCAGGAGTTGAGACCAGCCTGACCAATATGGAGAAACCCCATCTCTACTAAAACTACAAAAAAAATTAGCCAAGCGTGGTGGCAGGGACCTGTCATCCCAGCTACTCTGGAGACTGAGTCATAAGAAACCCTTGAACCCAGGAGGCAGAGGTTGTGGTGAGCCGAGATCATGACATTGCACTCCAGCCTGGGCAACAAGAGTGAAACTCCATCTCAGTAATAATAATAATAAATAAAAATTAGCCAGGTATGGTGGTGCTTGCCTGTGGTCCCAGATACTTTGGAGGCTGCGGAGGATCTCTTGAGCCTAGGAGTTCGGGGCTGCAGTGATCTACGATTGCACCACTGCACTCCAGCCTGGGCAACAGAGTGAGACCCTGTCTCAAAAATAAAAAAATAGCCAGATGCGGTGTCCCATGCCTGTAATCCTAGCACTTTGGGAGGCCGAGGTGGTGAGATTGCTTTAGGTCAGGAGTTCGAGACCAGCCTGGCCAACATAATGAAACCCTGTCTCTACTAAAAATACAAATATGTTGGCCAGGATGGTCTCGATCTCCTGACCTCGTGATCCACCCCCTCTCCACCTCCCAAAGTACTGGGACTACAGGGGTGAGCCACCATGCCCGGGTAAGACTGAGTAACTGTTTAAGGTTGAAGTAACCTCAAGAAGCATGATAGCTGGATGCAACACTGAATCCTGGAGTGTCACAAACCAAAAGGTACTCTAAAGGACACTAGCAGGATGCTCGATGAAACTCACACGTGGACTTGGTCAATGCTAAATTCTTGACCATGATAATTATGCTGTGGACATGTAAGAGAGTGGCCTTGTTCTCCAGAATGTCCTCTAGGGGTAAAGGGATGTGATGGATGGAACTTACTTCCAAATGTTTCCAGAGAAAAAACCATGAATTTTTTTTTTTTTTTTTGAGGCAGGTTCTGGCTCTGTGGCCCAGGCTGCCCAGGCTGCCCAGGCTGGAGTGCAGTGGTATGATCTTGGCTGACTGCAGCCTCCACCTCCTGGGCTCAAGCAACCTCCCACCTCAGCCTCCTGAGTAGCTGAAACTACAGCACATAGCACCATGCCCGGCTAATTTTTTGTATTTTTTTGTAGAGACGAGGTTTCCCCATGTTGCCCAGGCTGGTCTTGAACTCCTGAGCTTAAGCAATCCACCCACCTCGGCCTCCCAAAGTGATGGGATTACAGGTATGGGTCACTGTGCCCAGCCAAGATGAATATTTATATGGAAGGAAAACCATACAGTGATGCCAGATAATGGTAACAACTGGTGAGTTGGTGAAAACGACACAGAAGTTCTTTGACTTATTCTTGTAACTGTTCTGTAAGTTTGGAATTATTTCAAAATATAAAGTCAAAAAAAGTGAAATTAAAAAGCATGCACACAACATCTGGCATAGATATCAGAAGTTCCCAAGCCCACCCGTCAAGCTGCAGAGAGGCTGCATTTATTGGCACAGTGGGGGTTGCCAGTTGAGCAAGTGTTAGGTTACAAAGGCGAACGTTCAATGCAGATTGCTCATGTGAGATCTTATCCTTGACTTGCCCACCCCCACATATAGTGGGTGTGGAGCAGATTGCTCTGCTCTTGTTGAACACAAATGAATCCGTTGGCTGGCATGTGGCGTCCATGCGGAATGAAAATACATACACTGAAGCACTGGTGTTCCAATTCAGAGTGGGAAGCTAATCGCCCTCTGAGGGAGAGGAATGAGATTCAAATCACCCATCTCTCTCTGGCTTCTTGGCATATGCTGAGTGAGGGGAATGGCAGGAAAAGTCTACACCATTCGCATTTAAATCTACAATATGGGAGGCTGAGGTGGAATTGCTCGAGGCTAGGAGTTCAAGACCAGCCTGGTCAGCATAGCCAGATTCCCACCTCTGCATTTACATATATATATAGACATTCTTGCCCCATCACCAAGGCTGGAGTGCAGTGGTGTGATCTCGACTCACTGCAACCTCCGCCTCCCGGGTTCAAGCGATTCTCCTGCCTCAGCCTCCCAAGTAGCTAGGATTACAGGCGTGAGCCACCATGCCTAGCTAATTTTTGTATTTTTAGTAGAGACAGGGTTTCACCATGTTGGTCAGGCTGGTCTCAAACTCCTGACCTCATGATCTGCCTGCCTCGGCCTCCCAAAGTGCTGGGATTACAGGTGTGAGGTGTGAACCACCACACCCAGCCTTGGCTGAATCAATTATTACAACGATGTTTGAATATTGGCAATCTTCAAAACATCTGAATATCGAGTCTCCAAAAGTTGAACGGCAATCTTCAGATGATAATTTTCCCACCTCATTATTTTTTTCACGCTTATTAGTTAGCATTTGTACTTGTTTTTTTCAGGGAAATGGATCCTGTACTTCATCAGATTCTTTGAGACACCAGTGATTAAAACAACAACAAATCCTCCCTCATTTTCAATGGCTATAGCATATTCTGTCCTACGGATGCAGCATAGTTTTTTCCCAGTCCCTACTGCTACAGGATCTTTGGGGTGTCGAGTTTCTTCCCACTGGAAACCTCTGCTGCCAGTGATGCCTTTGCCCGAGTTCTTGTCTTGAGTCCAGGAAGAATGAAGTAGGCAGACAAGTGAAGGCGAAGAAGACGAGGATGAGCTTGATTTAGTGTTACAACAGCTCAGAGGAGACCCACAGTGGTTCGCTTCTCTCTGTAGGCAGGTCATCTGTTGAGCGTTCAGTTCTCAACAGACAGGAGGTTCTGGAGAGGGTAGCTCCTCTGCAACTGGTCATCCTAATGTCTACAATAAGAGGAGGCCTTGGTGGGGATGGCTCTTCTCTGCCAGCAGGTCATCTCTGCAGCTCTCAGGAGAGAAAGTAGCTCCTCTCTGCAGCTGGTTATCCTGTTGTCTCTCCACTCTCTTTGTTCTCTGGCAGACCTCTGCCCTGCTCTGTCTGAGCCCAGGGCTTCTATGGACCTCAGAGGGGAGAAAGTGCATGCTGACTGGTCCATGGGCAGTCATGGGCCCAGAAGAGGCACCACGTATCCCCACACTGGTCCTCGGGACTGGCAGCCTGGCCCCCAGCCTTCAGGCCCTCCCTGGCCTGAAGGTGGGGCCTCTACTGAGGACCACCCCATCTCTGCAAGCCTCCCACTGCCATTCATGGTCCCCGGGCTCTGCTGTAACCACTAATCCAGAGTGGAACAGGAGCCAGGAGTGGTGGAGAAGCCAGGTAGTGGGAATAGGCACCCCTGAGACTGAAGGGATGGGGGGGGAGGGTCTTTCCTGGGCCCCCAAGGGTGCAGGCTGCAGAGACACTTGGGTCCGGTGCCTGTGAGGGCAGTTGCCACTGCACCCAGGAACTCCCACCCCCACCAACTCGGAAGGGGCGGGGCTCTCGCTTGTCCCTGCTCGCGCCTGCTCCGTGAAGCTAGAGGCCCAGATCTGCAGCCCTTGGTCTGGTGGCTGCAGCTGCACCCAGGAGGGCAGATCCTGCCTGTTCCCAGCACCCCTTCACCCCCAAGAGCACAGGGAGGCTCAGATCCACAGCCAATTTGGGCGACTGCAGCAACACCCAGAGAGCGCCCACCTCAACTCAGAAGGGGAGGGGCTCCCACGGGCTCCAGAAAGCGTGCATCCCCCAGCTGCGCCTCCCTGCTGCAGCCGTCCTGTGCCGTCACTATCAATAGATGTTTAGGTTTTTCCCTAGTTTTTACTACTCTAAACAATACTTTGAGAAACATCTTTTTGCACACCACTTGGTGCATTGCCTTAATTTTCTTCAGGATGAGCTCTCAGGAGGTGAGTGGTGGGTGCATTTTGAAGACTTTTGCAAGACAATGCCAACGACAACTCAGAGGGCCTGGGCCAAGTCTGTGTATGTGAGAATATCTGTGTGTTCCCACCCTCCCCCAGCACTGGGCATCTTTCTGTTTGAGCTTGGTGTGCGTCACAGGAGTTGGTTGTACAGTCATTACAGGAAATTCCTAGTGCTTTCAAGATTTGCGGAGCGGGATCAGCCGGGCAATGCATTTAATTACTGGCGTGTCTGTCACTAGAGGGAGCTCCCGATCCACTTAAGGCCTGTTTTCGCGTTGGTGAAGGCCTCTCCCCACCCAGGAGAGTTCCACCTTCAGCTCCAGAGGCACAGAGGAAAGTAGTTCTTGTCAATTACCTACCCCAGTGTGTAAAGACACCTCAAGCTGGGGAAGGTCACAAGTGTCTGCTCAGAAGTATTCGGGCACTAAGGAGCAAAGAACCTGCTACAAACCACAGACTAGCAGACTCAGAAACTCAGGAAAGGATGTTCAGCTTCACTAGGAAGAAAGAAGACACAAATAAAAGACGGGACCTTTAGCCCATGATGCTAAATCTTTTGAAGACTGCTAATCTTCAGGCTCACTCCTGTGACAGGACTTTGACCCTGGCTGTTTCCTCTGCCTGGAATGTTCTTTCTCTGTATTCCCACAAAACGTGCTCTCTTACTTCCTTTAAATCCTTTTTTTTTTTTTTCTTTTTGGAGATGGAAGTCTTGCTCTCTCACCCAGGCTAACATGCAGTGGCATGATCTCTGCTCACTACAACCTCCACCTCCGCCTCCCAGGTTCAAGTGATTCTTCTGCCTCAGCCTCCCAAGTAGCTGGGACTACAGGCACGAATCACCACGCCCTGCTGACTTTTGTATTTTTAGTAGAGATGAGGTTTCACCATGTTGGCCAGGCTGGTCTCAAACTCCTGACTTCAAGTGATCCCCCGCCTCAGCCCCAAAGTGCTGGGATCTGAAATTACAGGCATGAGCCACTGCGCCTGGCCATTTCCTTTAAGTCTTTATTCAGATGTCACCTTCTCAATGAGTTCTACCCTATTTAAAACTGTCCCCTCTCCAACATTCCTGAACCTCTTTAGCCTACACTAATATTTACAGCAATTAATATATATATATTTTGAGATGGAGTCTCACTCTGTCACCCAGGCTGGAGTGCAGTCGTGTGATCTTGGCTCACTGGGATTACAGCTGTGAACCACCACACCTGGCCAACAATTATTACCTTTATTTTGTTTTTCGGACAGGGTCTCACTCTATCACCCAGGCTGGAGTGCCATGGCACGATCATGGCTCACTGCAGCCTCAACCTCCTGGGTTCAAGCAATGCTGTGTGCCACCATGCCCAGCTAAATTTTGTATTTTTAGTAGAAATGGGGTTTCACCTTGTTGGCCAGGCTGATCTTGAACTCATGACCTCAGGTGATCTGTCGCCTCGGCCTCCCAAAGTGCTGGGATTAAGGTGTGAGCCACTACCGAACAAAAGTAAGGTCATGGGTTACTAGTCCTTAGCAAAGAAAGGGCCCCTTCCCCATCCCATCTTCTGACAATTCCTGTGTCCCAAAGGACTTGGAAGGCTGTCCAACACTAGGCCACCTCCTGATCAGTTCTCAAATCTGCTCCCTTCTCTCCACCCCTTCCCCAGATGGCCGCCACCCTTGCTAAGCCACAGTCCACTCGCTGCTGGATTTTCTGCTTCCACCCAGGACCATCCAGACCAGTCACTGCCAGCAGCCCTGAGCTACAGTCCCAAATGCAGTCACTCCTCTGCCCAAAACTCCTCAATAGCTCCCTAGATCTCACCCACACTCTTCACGGTGGCCAGCTGGAGTCTGCAGAGCCTAGCCCTTCCTGGCTACATCTCCCAGCTTGCAACACACGTCTCTCTCTTTCTCTCATCCCTATGACCTTCTTTGAGTTTCCTCCATCATAATAATTTTTTAAATTCTTACCAAAAAAAAAAAAATGCTTAGGCCAGGTGCAGTGGCTCACAGCTGTAATCCCAGCACTCTGGGGAGGCTGAGGCAGGTGGATTGGTTGAGGCCTGGAGTGAGACAAGCCTGGGCAAAATGGCAAAAACCAATCTCTACAAAAAGCACAAAAATTAGCCTGGTGTGGTGGTGAACCCCTGTAGTTCCAGCTACTTAGAAGGCTGAGGTGGGAGGATTGCTTTAGCCTGGGAGGCAGAGGCTGCAATGAGATGAGATCACGCCATGGCATTACAGCCTGGGTGACAGAGCGAGACCTTGTCTCAAAAAAAAAAACCTTGAGATGCAATTCACATATCATAGAATTCACCCATTTAAACTACATAATTAAATGGTTTTTAGTATATCCAGTTTTACAAGCATCACAATGTTAATTTATTTTATTTCAATAGTTTTTGGGGAACAGGTGGTGTCTGGTTACCTGGATAAGTTATTTGGTGGTGATTTCTGAGCTGCTGGTGCATCCATCACTGAGCAATGTAGACCACACCCAGTGTGTAGTCTTTTACCCCTCATCCCTCCCACCCTTACCCTTGAGTCCCCAAAGTCCACTGTATCTTTTTTTTTTTTTTTTTTTTTGAGATGGAGTTTCACTCTTGTTGCCCAGGCTGGAGTACAATGGCGCAATCTCAGCTCACCGCAACCTCTGCCTCCCAGGTTCAAGTGATTCTCCTGCCTCAACCTCCTGAGTAGCTGGGATTACAGGTACACGCCACCACATCCCAATAATTTTGTATTTTTAGTAAAGACGGGGTTTCTCCATGTTGGTCAGGCTGGTCTCCAACTCCCGACATATGATCAAGCCTGCCTTAACCTCCGAAAGTGTTGGGATTACAAGCGTGAGCCACCATGCCCGGCCTTTTTTTTTTTTTTTTTTTTTGAGATGGAATCTTGCTCTGTGGCTCATGCTGGAGTGCTGGTGCAATCTCAGCTCACTGCAACCTCCATCTCTCGAGTTCAGGTGATTCTCCTGCCTCAGCCTCCTGAGTAGCTGGGATTACAGGTGCCCACCACCATGTACAGCTAACTTTTGTACTTTTATTAGAGACGGGGCTTCAACCATGATGGCCAAGCTGGTCTCAAACTCCTGACCACAAGTGATCGGCCTGCTTCAGCCTCCCAAAATGTTGGGATTATAGGTGTGAGCCACCATGCCCGGCCCCGTTGTATCATTGTCATGTCTTTCCATCCTCATAGCTTAGCTCCCACTTCTAAGTGAGGACACAGGCTGTTTGGTTTTCTATTCCTGAGTTACTTCACTTACAATCATGGCCTCCGGCCAAGTTGCTGCAAATGCCATTATTCCATTCTGTTTCATGGCTGAGTTGTACTCCATGGTGTATATACCACATTTTCTTTATCCGCTCGTTGGGTGATGATGGGCATTTAGGTTGGTTCCACATTTTTGCAATTGTGAACTGTGCTTCTATTAACATGCATGTGTATGTGTCTTTTGCATATAATGACTTTTTTTCTCTGGGTAGATACCCAGTAGTGGGATTGCTGGATCGAATGGTAGTTCTGCTTTTAGTTCTTCAAGGAATCTCCACACTGTTTTCCGTGGTGGTTGTACTAGCTTACATTCCCACTAGCAGTGTAAAAGTGTTCCTTTTTTACTACATCCATCCCAACATTGATTTAATTTTTTAAATTATGGCCATTCTGGAAGGAGCAAGGTATTATCTCATTGTGGTTTTAATTTGCATTTCCCTGATAATGAGTGATGCTAAGCATTTTTCATGTTTGTTGGCTGTTTGTAATATCTTTTTTTTCTTTTTTTGAGATGGAGTCTCACTATATCACCCAGGCGGGAGTGCTGTGGCCTAACTCGGCTCACTGTAACCTCCACTTACTGGGTTTAAGCAATTCTCCTGCCTCAGCCTTTGGAGTAGCTAGGATTACAGGCGCATGCCACTACGCCTGGCTAATTTTTGTATTTTTAGTAGAGATGGGGTTTCACCATGTTGGCCAGCCTGGTCTCGAACTCCTGACCTCAAGTGATGCACCCGCCTCAGCCTCCCAAAGTGCTGGGATTACAAGCGTGAGCCACCGCGACCGGCCTACTTGTAATATCTTCTTTGAAAGAATTGTCTATTCATGTCCTTTGCCTACTTTTTCATTAGATTATTTTATTTTCTTGCTGATTTGTTCTCCTTGTAAATTCTGGATATTTCCTTTGTCAGATGCATAGCTCGCAAATATTAAAATAATGGCGAAGACCTCGATTTCTTTTGCACCAACCTTAATACAAGGTAAGCAATGAGGATCCAGTTTTATTCTGTACATGTGGCTTGCCATTTTTCCCAGCACCATTTATTGAATAGGGTATCCTTTCCCCATTTTTTGTTTTTGTATGCTGTGTTGAAGATTGTTGTGGCATGAGGGCAGAGGAGAAACATGGTTACCAGAGAGCTTTCCCTACCCACCATAACATGTCGTTCCTTCTAAAATGCCATGTTTTCCTTATTTGCTATGTTTCTTTTTATTTTTTATTTTTATTTTTATTTTTATTTTTTAAAGATGGGGTTTCACCATGATGGCCAGGCTGGTCTTGAACTCCTGACCTCAGGTGATCCACCCACCTCGGCCTCCCAAAGTGCTAGAATTACAGGCGTGAGCCACCATGCCCGGCCTTTGTTATGTTTCATTTTTGATTCTATCTTCCCCAACTACAGTAAGCCTTACAAGGGCAAAGATCTTTGTCTATCTGTTCTCTAATGCATTCCAAGCACCTAGATTGGTGTCTGGCACATAGTAGGTGTTCAATAAATATCGGTTGAATGTATAACGCCTTCAGTCTGTCAGGTGCTCTGCTAGGGACTGAGGACAAAATCCCTGCTCTGTTGGGGTGATTTTCTAGTTGGGAAGAGTCAAACATGCAAGCAGACAAATAATTGCAAATCCTGAAGTTCCAAGAGGATGAAGCAAAGAGAGCATGGGAGGGGGAGGACAGAGGAGAGAAGCTGCTCTGCAGGGGTGGCGAGTTAGGGTTATCCTAGGAGATGAGAAGAATGAGAGGGTGAAAAGCACAACAGGCACAGGGAACTGCATGTCCAGCTGTCCTCAGGGGCAAAAGAGCGTGGCTTATTCCAGGAACAAACAATGAAGGCAAGGGGGCCTCAGAGAGATGGTGCAAGGACTTACGGTTTTCCGGGAGTTTGGGGTTTATGCAAAATGTAGTGGGGGAGGAGGGCTCTTGAGTTGTAAGCTAGGGCGGGGCATGTGGGATTTGTGTAAAGCAGTGAGCAAATTACAGCTCAAGGGCCTACTTTGGCCACTGCCTGTTTCTGGAAACACACCCATTAGTTTTCTTGGGAGCTACAAAGACAGAGTTTAGTGAGTTGGACCAGAGACCAACCAACCATAAGGTCGGAAAACCTTTTTGGAAAAGGTCTCCCAGCCCGATTTTAAGGTGATTATTCAGGGTACAGGTGATCCCTCCCGCTCCCTCATCCCAGGTGCAATCTATACCAGTTCCTATTGACGTCATCTACTGAATCTCATCAACTCCCCAATTTCCAATGCCACCAATCCTGCTTGGAGCCACTATAATCCCACCTGAACAAACTTAATCACCTCCTCATTGGCCTCCCTGTTTCTGTTCATAAGCCTGATGGAGTCATTCTCTACTCAAAGCCACCAATGCCTCTCCATTGTTCAAACAACAGACATACGCTTCACCATGGCCTAGGAGGCCCACCAGCGCCCCCTCATCTCTCCCACCTCAGATCCCTCTACTTGCTCTCCCTCACTCCAACCCCAACCTCACTGGCCTCCTAATTCTCCCTAAAAACACCAAGCCCAATCCCCTTTGCACCTGCTGTTCCCTTTGCTCAAAATGCTTTTCCCACAGACCTTCTCACAGCCCAAATGACCTTTCCTCAGACAGATTTTCCCTGCCCAGCCAAGGTAAAATAGTAGCCCCATTCCTCCCTCTCTGGCCTCATTCTCCCATTGATTGTTCCTGTCTTTATCTCTTGCTGATTGTTCTTCAGTCTTTATCACTTGCTGACATGATTTACTTGCTATCTGGCTCCTGCACCAGGATGTAAGGTGGTCGGGGGTGCCCCTGAGGGAGGAGGCGGAGTCTCAGGGGCCTCCGACCGGCGGCCTTGTGGGGTTTGTCCCTTCTGTTCTCTGCTGTATCCCATAGCATCATGCCAGCTACAGTGTAGATGCTAATAGAGAAGAACAAATGTATTGAATAAATGCAAGTATCCAGAGAGGGATATAATCATTAAAAATACCCATCATGGTTGTTACAAGGATTAAATGACATCAAGCATGTAAAGAAACTAGAACAGGGTCTGGCACACAGCAAATAATAAATAATAACCATTAGTATTACCATCATTATTGTTATGAATTTTGGGTGGATTTTTTTTTTTTTTTTTTTTTTTTTTTTTTTTGAGACGGAGTCTCGCTCTGTCACCCAGGCTGAAGTGCAATGGTACAATCTCGGCTCACTGCAACATCCGCCCCTCATATTCAAGCAATTATCTGCTTCAGCCTCCAGAGTAGCTGGGATTATAAGCGCCTACCACCATGCCCAGCTAATTTTTTTGTATTTTTAGTAGAGATGGGGCTTCATCATGTTGGTCAGGCTGATCTCAAACTCCTCATCTCGGGTGTTCCACCCACCTCAGCCTCCCAAAGTGCTGGGATTACAGGCGTGAGCCACCACGTCCTGGATTTTTTAGATGAAGACAAATTTAATCACCAGCTTTGCCTTGTTCCAGCTGAGGAAACCTTAGCAAGTCACTTTACCTCCTGTTCCTTCAGTTTCCTTGTCTATTAATTGGGCTGGAATCCTCCACAGCCAGCAGGCTAAAATTGACGATCAGCAAAATGGATTGACGGTGACTCTAGGCAGGATTGGTGGCACTGGGGGATGGGGGGAAGTGATGAGATTCAGTAGATGATGTCAACAGGAACTGGTATAGATTGGACCTGGAGTGAGGGGGAGCAGGAGGGATCACCTGTAGCCATTTTTCCACAAACTAGTTATGATGATGACTTTTTATGCTGTAGCTGTTTTTTCTGCTGTTTTTGTTTTTTTGGGTTTTCTTGGTAAAGATGGTGGGAGAGGTCTCTCACTATGTTGCCCAGTCTAATCTTGAACTCCTGGGCTCAAGCAAGCTACCTTGGCCTCCCAAAGTGCTGGGATTATGGGCATGAGCTACTGTACCCAGCCACGTAGGGGTTTTTTTTAGTTTTGTTGTTGTTGTTGTTTTGAGACGGTCTTGCTCTGTTGCCCAGGCTGAGCATCTGCGAGATCCCAGCTCACTGCAACCTCCACCTCCTGGCTCTAACCGATTCTCCCATCTCAGCCTCCTATGTAGCTGGGATTGCAGGCCTGCATCAACACACCTGGCTAATTTTTGTATATTTAGTACAGATGGGGTTTTACTATGTTGGCCAGGCTGGTCTCCAACTCCTGACCTCAAGTGATCTGTCCACCTCAGCCTCCCAAAGTACTGGGATTACAGGCGTGAGCTACCACGCCTGGCCTTGGCCATGTAGGTTTCTTTCACATTTTCCTTATTCCTTCTGAGACCCCATGAGGGGAAGCTGGTAGCCATGGGTCTTTTCAGGTCCCTGTGGCCAAATTAGGCCCAGATGTTAATGTCTCGTCCACGGTTGAAAAGGCCAACAAACTAAGAGAGCTGCGGACGCACAGACTGGCAGAGACACCAAGACGCTACCGCGACCCCACTGCGCAGAGGAGCAAACGGAAGCCAGCTTCAGCGTTCCCTCCTCCTCTCTAGGCACCTCCAAAAGGCCTGCTCAGGGAGCTCTGGCCGCCTGCGCTCAGACAATTGCGTGACTTTTTTTACTGACGCCGAAGGCTAGAGACGGTCACCTTTCCAGGCAACTGTGTGTCCATTTCCCAGAGAGGGAAACTGAGTCCCAGAGAAGGCAGGTGTGGCTGGAGGCCATGGGTAGTCACAGGCAGAACCATGCTCTGAATAAAGGAACAAGGCAAAGCGGGTCTCCCTGACCTCTTTCCCTGGCATCACAATTCCAGAGCCCATTTGCCACATAAGGAAACTGAGGCCTGGCGTCTTCCATGAAGCCTGGCAGGGGTCGGGGTCACACACGGAAGGCAAGGCTGTCCAAGCCTTCCAGGTCATTCTGATCGATCTTTGAGCCTTCGCAATACTAGACATGGACCCAAGACCATTTCCAGGACAAAATGGCGCCTCGTAGAAAAATGTAGCGGGGAGTTCCAGCGCCCACCTTCACCACGGCTGAGAGGAGGGGGCGCGGGCGGGCAGCGCACAACTCATTTGCATATATAAAAATCAACGGATTTCGTTGGCTGGGAGCGGTTCGATCTGCACGAAACTGGGTCTGTATTGGTCGCTATCCATTCCTGCCCCCGCTCTGACCGGCCTCTGTCAGCCATTGGCCCGTGGGGAGTCTCGTGACCTTCTAGTCACTAAGGCGCATCTCTATTGGCCCGAGCGCCTTCCATCACGCGTTTAAAACCCCGAGTCCCGCCTCTCCTCGCCACGCTCCAGCCCCGAGGACGACCGTTAGTCGCGTGCGCGACTTCCGTAGCGTCAGGGCGCGCGCGCGCGCGCGCGTATACCGGGCCGTGGTGGCGTCTCATTCAAACGGCCCAATCAGCGGCCGCGTCGCTTCCCGCGTCCCCCTTCCTCTGTACTTCCCCTTTTCAGCCCCTCCGTTCTTTGAGACCCCTCCCCGACACTCGCGGACCCCCATTGGCCGGCCCGCCGCCCAGCCCTCTCCGCCACTTCCCTCGCTTCTGACCACAGTTTGCGGGGGAAGGGAGCGAGCCCGTCGAACACCGAGGAAGGTGCGCGCTGACGTCACGGTTGAGGCGTGGGGCTGAGGGGCCGCGGGGGCGTGGCCTGCGAGCGACTATAAAGGGGCTGTGGTGCGCGCGCGGCTGGCTCAGTGCGGCCGGGCAGCGGGGTGGTGGGTCGTTGGACGCTGTGAGCGGCAGGTGTCGGAGGCAGCGGGGAGCGGAGCGGGGTCGCCGGGGTCCCGCCAGGGCCGTAGCGGCAGAAGTTGGGCCCCCCCGCCCCGGCCGGCGGGCAGAAGAACGCAGGAAGGGGGCCGGGGGGACCCGCCCCCGGCCGGCCGCAGCCATGGTGAGCGCGGGCGGCGAGGCCCGAGAGGGTGGTCGGGGGTGCCCCTGAGGGAGGAGGCAGAGAGTCTCAGGGGCCTGCGACCGGCGGCCTTGTGGGGTTTGAGGGCCAGCCTGGGGGTCCCTGAACCGGAATGGGCCCTCGGGCCTTCCTGCAGGCGGAGCAGGAGCTTGGGCGGCCCGCAGTCTCCCTGGCGGCGAGGGCTCCGGGCGCTTTGCGGCCCGCCCATGGGTGTTACCAGGAACAAGGACGCCCCGCCGCCATCTCCAGACCTGAGCCGGGGTTTCAAGGATGCGCTAGCCAAAAATAAGTGGAGGAGGAGGAGAGGGTAGATCTCTGGCCTATGCGGAAGCACTGGGGCCCATGCAGGGGTAGGAGCGGGCTTTGGAGGTTTCTGGAGCCGGTGGACTTATCTGGAAGCCCCCTTGGGAACCCGCCCCCATTTCTCTTGGGAGTTCTGCCTGGGCAGGTGGCCTAAAGCATCGTGGGTGGGGGTCTGGGAGTTCAAGGGTGATTGACAGCCTGGGGCCACTGGGTCAAGACTCGGGCAGTCTCAGCATCTTTAGGCCCTCCGGGAAGCCCACCTCTGAACATCTGCTCACCCTGCTCTCCCATCATGCCTAGAACTCCAACGTGGAGAACCTGCCCCCGCACATCATCCGCCTGGTGTACAAGGAGGTGACGACACTGACCACAGACCCACCCGATGGCATCAAGGTCTTTCCCAACGAGGAGGACCTCACCGACCTCCAGGTCACCATCGAGGGCCCTGGTGAGTTTGGAAGGAAAGATGGAGGGAGTTGCTGCTGAGATCCTGCTCTAGAACAGACCACCGGAAGTACCCATTACAGGCCGACCTTGTGTCAGGTGCTGGGGGTGCAGTGGTGGACAGGGCAGGATGCCACAAATGACAGTTATATATCCTTTTCTCGTAAGAGTTGAGACATACCTGGTTACTGAGATAGTTTATCATGGGGCAGTACCCTAGATTTGAAGCAAGGCTCTCAGACATGGCTTCCCTGGACTTGAGAATGGATAGAAATGAATAGAAGGGGGAACAGAGTTGCAGATGGTGGGAATGGTGTCAGGAAAGGCCTGGGAGGGTGAGCCAGACGATCTCAAACTCCATCCTGCTGTGAGTGTCAGGGATGAGGAAACAAGCCAGATGCAGTATCATGGAGAGACAGGTCATAAATAACCACGTGATTTGGCAGAGCTATTTAGAATATGGTTTCATGCAAGCTACGTGTATGTTATCACCATAATTCTTACAAAGCCAGTCAGGATTTGAGAAGAGCACGTGAAGGAATGGTCTAGTCCACTGTGGTGGTGGTGGGTGGTCAGGGAAGTCCTGGTTGTGGTGACAGTTGAAGTCACTCATGCCTTGCTGCATGGGGTGATCCTGGGGCACGGGATCATGAAGATGGGAAGGCTCCCAGAAAGCCCCTGAGGCGGGTGGAGCTAGGTGCTTGGTAAAACACACGAAGTATCTGTGGTTTTGGCCGGGCGTGGTGGCTCAAGCTTGTAATCCCAGCACTTTGGGAGGCCAAGGTGGGCGGATCACCTGAGGTCAGGAGTTTGAGACCAGCCTGGCCAACATGAAGAAACCCCATCTCTTTAAATAAATAAATAAATAAAAATTAAAAAAAAACACACACAAAGTAAGTTGATGGTGAAGCTGCTGAGGGCAGGTCTTTTAGGACTTCAGGCCTCTGCAAGTAGTTTGTAGGGGGAAGCTGGTGGAAGGTTTAAAGCAGGGGTATGGCAGATCCCTCCAAAGTTCCTGTTAACTGGAGTGAGGAGAGTGGGCCTGGCAGGGGGAGAAAACAGAGGCCAGTCAGGAAGCTAGCCTCGGAGGTGGGCTGACATTTATGAGAGGACCTAGTGGGCCGTGGTCAAGCAGCTGATGGGCTAGGGGAGGGACAAGCAAGTGGGTGAGTGGGAGAACGTTGATTGAGGTGGGGAGGCCATGGAGTTGACAGACTGTTGGATTTTTATCTGAAAGTCATGTAAGTCGGCATCTTACAGGGAGATAAGTACGTACTTGGGTCCCTGGCACCTGGGAAGGGCCTGTGACTGGGGTGGTCACTTGGACCATGAGAAGGGATATCCAGGGGGGTGGAGACTAGAGCTTGATAGTGACACAGCTGGGAGCTGCAAGATGAGCGTCATCTCTGAGTTCTGGGGGAGGTCCTGTGGTCCCCTAGGAACCCAGCCTTTCTTCCTCTTAAGAATTCTCCAGCCTGACTGGTTGTGGTGGTCTATGCCTGTAATCCTAGCACTTTGGGGAGGCTGAGGCGAGCAAATTGCTTGAGCCCAAGAGTGCAAGACCAGTTTGGGCAACATAATGAGACCCTGTCTCTCCAAAAAAAGTAGCCAGGCATGGTGGCAAGCCTGTAGTCCCAGCTATTTGGGAGGCTGAGATGGGAGGATCACCTGAGCCCGGAAATTGGCAGGCTGTAATGAGCTGAGATTGTGCAACTGCACTCCAGCCTGGGTGACACAGGAGACTCTGTTTCAAAAACAAAAATCTTGCAGCCTGATGGCAGAGCTGGCAGGACAACCACCTGTGTCAGAGCCAGACCACAGAGACTGGGCTTTGGGGCGTTGAGGTGCCTTGGGAGTCCTGAGTATCCTGACCCTGTCCCCCCTCCCTCCACTCCAGAGGGGACCCCATATGCTGGAGGTCTGTTCCGCATGAAACTCCTGCTGGGGAAGGACTTCCCTGCCTCCCCCACCCAAGGGCTACTTCCTGACCAAGATCTTCCACCCAAACGTGGGCGCCAATGGCGAGATCTGTGTCAACGTGCTCAAGAGGGACTGGACAGCTGAGCTGGGCATCCGACACGTGCTGCTGGTGAGTTCTGAGCTAGGGCTGGGCCTCCTGCTTCCGGCCTCTGGAGGTCCACTGGTGTTTGAGCCATAGTGCTTTGTTTAGTTTTTCTGAGTCAGCTCTAAAGTAGTTGAAGGTTTCCATGTAAAAATCCAGGTTGCTAGCTTTCCTGGAAAGACGAACAGTGCCAGACCCAGGACACCAAGTATTGTTGAGAAGTGCCCAAGGGCACCTTGTCATGCAGCAAGTGATGGGTTTCTATTGTAGAATGGTTTTCTCTTCTTTAAAAAAAAAGCCAGGTACGGTGGCTCACGCCTGTAATCCCAGCACTTTGGGAGTCTGAGGTGGGCGGATCACCTGAGGTCAGGAGTTCGAGACCAGCCTTACCAATATGGTGAAACCCCATCTTAAAAAAAAAAAAAAAAAAAAAAGCGATGGGTAGGCTGGGCGCCGTGGCTCACACCTATAATCCCACACTTTGGGAGGCCGAGGTGGGCAGATTACTTGAGGTCAGGAGTTTGAGACCAGATTCTCTACTAAAAATGCAAAAATTAGGCTGGCGCAGTGGCTCACACCTGTAATTCAGCACATTGGGAGGCCGAGGTGGGTAGATCATGAGGTCAGGAATTCGAGACCAGCCTGGCCAACGTGGCGAAACCCCGTCTTACTAGAAATATAAAAATGAGCTCGGCATGGTGGCGGGCACCTGTAATCCCACCTACTTGGGAGGCTGAGACAGGAGAATCGCTTGAACCCGGCAGGTGGAGATTGCAGTGAGCTGAGATTGTGCCACTGCACTCCAGCCTGAGCGACAAGAGGTGGCGCCCACCTGTAATCCCAGCTACTGGGGAGGCTGAGGCAGGAGAATCACTTGAGCCCTAAGGCGGAGGTCGCAGTGAGCCGAGATCACGCTACTACACTCCAGCCTGGGTGAAATTTTTATTTAATTAAAAAATTAAATAAAATAGGGATGGGGTGTCATTCGTTGCCCAGGCTGGTCTCAAACACCTAAACTCAAGGGATCCTCTCACGTCAGTCTCCCAAAGTGGTGGGCTTACAGAAGTGAACCAGTGCACCTAGCCTGTAGGACAGTTTTCAGACAGGTGGAAGGCAAGAGTGTGGTTAGAAGCTTTTCTTTCTCTTTTTTTAAAAGATACAGGCTCTTTGTTTCCCAGGCTGGAGTGCAGTGGCACAATCATAGCTCACTGTAGCCTTGAACTCTGGGCTCAGGTGATCTTCCTGCCTCAGCTCCCTGAATGGCTGATGCTACAGACATGCGCCATCATACCCAGCTAATGTTTATATTCTTATGGTTTGCAGAGATGGGGTCCCATTAGAGGCTTTTTTGCTAAAGCTGAATTTACATACCATAAAACTCATTGTTCCAAAGTATACAGTTCAGTGTTTTTTTAACAGTGATAGAGTTCATAAATCAGGGTTTCTCAGCCAGAGGTGATTTTGCCCCCCAAGGGGTATTTTGCATTGTCAAGAGACCAAAAATGTTGTCACAAGTGGGGGTGCCACTAGCATCTAGTGGGCGGAGGCCGAGGGTGCTGCTCAAATCCTGCAGTGCATGGGGCGGCCCCATGACGAAGATGACTTGGCCAAGGTGGAGGCGTCGTGGTCTAGGCCGGTGCTCGAAGTTCTCCCCAGGCGGTTCACAGCCTGCTGCCTCCCCGATCCTCCCTACAGGCTGAAAAAAAATTTTTTAACTTAATTTCTAATGAGCCCCTGGGGCACATGGCAGAGAGGGTGGGGAATTGGGGTTTCCTGCTATGCTCAGGGAGAGGACTGAGCTCCAAGGTAAACAGACCCTGAACCTTTCCCTCCCACATGCACCGACTCCCTCCCTCTGGAGGTCATTGGAGGCTCCTAGGGACATGGGCACTGAGCTCCAGGCCTGCTGGCTGCTGGGTCTGCATCTGGACCTGTTGGGGACTCAGCCAGCAAGAAAGCCGAGAGAAGGGCAGCCAGGCCTGCAGTTTGCCTGCAGTGGTGAGAATTAGGGTGGGGACCTGCGTCCTGGTCACCATCAGTGATGTCTGCTGAGCCAGATGCTGTGTGTGTGTCCTAGTGGCCCCAGGGAGCAAACAGCCTTGGCCAGTTTGCCCAGCCCACTTAAGAGGTTGCACCAGGGGCTGCTGGAGGCCTGGCTGCACGTCACACCTCTGCACTCCAATTTACCCCTCAGGACAGGCTGACGAAGGGGCATTGAGAGGAATCCCGCCTCTCCTGAGGACCACCCTCGAGGGTGCACCTCAGGCCACCAGTCCTGGTGTCTTGCCCTTGAGTAGGGTCCAACCCAGCTAGAGTCTTAGGCCGTGAACTTCGGATTTCCTATAAAAGACAGTGACAGGTCAGGATTTCTGCTGTCTCTGGAAAGATGGGAGCTTTAGAGTCCAACAGGCAGGTGTGAGGTCCTCAAATCCTCAGTGGCCCTGGGGCAAGCCTATTCCCTTTGTTCAGGCTCTGGGCCTCACTCATTGAAACAGAGGACCTCTGAGGTCGTGTTGAACAGCACAGAGGCAAATTCAAAACCATGATAGGACTTGAGTCTGGGGCTCAGGCAAGTAATGGACTCCTCAGAGGGGGGCCTTGGCTTCCCCCTATCACCCAGCAAGTTCCACTGAGAACCAGGGACATTTTAAACCATTGGCCCCGTGGTGTCGTGTCCTTTTGGGGAACATCTGTGAGTCGGGTAAACAGGAACATGGCCTCTGAGGGAGACAGTGAGCAAAGATGAGGGAGGGTGCAGCATCGGTGAGTCCTCAATCTGATCTCCCAGGCAGCTGAGTTGGGAGCAGAAGGAACAGGCAGAGCAAAAGCACCCTCTTGTGCAGGTCCGGGGTTCCTGTAGGTTGCCCAACCCTCCCTGACCCTGGGCCTCTTCCCACAGACCATCAAGTGCCTGCTGATCCACCCTAACCCCGAGTCTGCACTCAACGAGGAGGCGGGCCGCCTTCTCCTGGAGAACTATGAGGAGTATGCGGCTCGGGCCCGTCTGCTCACAGAGATCCATGGGGGTGCTGGTGGGCCCAGTGGCAGGGCCGAAGCTGGTCGTGCCCTGGCCAGTGGCACTGCAGCCTCCTCCACCGATCCTGGGGCCCCAGGGGGCCCAGGAGGGGCTGAGGGTCCCATGGCCAAGAAGCATGCTGGCGAGCGGGACAAGAAGCTGGCGGCCAAGAAAAGACGGACAAGAAGCGGGCACTGCGGCGGCTGTAGTGGGCTGTCCTCCTCCCACCGCAACCCCAACCTCTCCTGTCTCCTCCCTCCAACTCTGTCTCTAAGTTATTTAAATTATGGCTGGGGTCTGGGAGGGTACAGGGGGCACTGGGACCTGGATTTGTTTTTCTAAATAAAGTTGGAAAAGCAGTTTCTGTGTCTCACAGATGCCCAGGACCGCTGCTTCTGCCCAGGACATGGCTCCAGGAGGTTGGCTCCCCCTACACAGGCCCTGGGTCCTTGTTAAAAACCTCATGGCCGGCAGCAGTGGGTCCATCTAGCTCACCAGACCTCCTGTTTGAGGACTGCGTCCACCTCTTTGTTCTGTGGGAGGAGAGCAGTCACAACCCCTCTTTGGAGTCAGATTTCCAATCTAAAATGGGGTGGGGACCTGGCTGTAGAGTAATGGACATGTTGATGTGGCAGTGGCCTTCCTGCTCAGGACAGCCAGGTGTGAGCATTCTGGCGTGAGGCTTACCTCATCTGGTTCTGGACTGGGTCACGGTTCCTTCCCATTGCGTCATCTGGTCCCAGCTCTGCACTAAAGATTGGTTTTTCCCTTGTGGGCAACAAAGCCTCTCCCCATGTGTATTTCTGCATAACAGATCACAAAGCCACTGGCAAAGCAACACCCACTTGAGACTTCCTGTTGGAAGTCTGGACACGGCTGAGCTCGTCTCTGCTCAGTGAGTGCTTTGCAGGCTGAAATTGAGGTATTGGTTTGTGCTCCTTAGTCTGTGTCCTCTTCCAAGCTCATGGTTGTTGATTTCAGTTCTTGTAGAGCTGGGGTCTCTTAACTTGGAGAAGCTGCCCTCCTTGGGCTCTGGCAGGTCTGATTTAAGGACCCGTTCGTTCCCTTTGAAGTGCTCACCCAATCAGGTCAGGCCCATCCAGATACTGAAGTGATAATGACCAAATCACAGGGTAGGATTAGTTTCTGCCCTAGAGGAAAGGGATTATTCTGGGTATGCACACCAGGGGGGTGAGTACACTTCCCATTAATGTATCATTAATTAAAAAAAAAATAGGCCAGGTGCAGTGGCTCACACCTGTAATCCCAACTTTAGGAAGTGAAAGGATCACTGGAGGTCAGGAGTTAAAAGAGACCAGCTTCGCAACACAGTGAGATCCCATCTCTACAAAAAGTAAAAGTACGTGGCGGGGAGCAGTGGCTCACGCCTGTAAGCCCAGCACTTTGGGAGGCCGAGGCGGGCAGATCGCCTGAGGTCAGGAGTTTGAGACCAGCCTGACCAACATAGAGAAACCTTGCCTCTACTGAAAATACAAAATCAGAGGGGCATGATGGGGCATGATGGCACATGCCTGTAATCCCAGCTACTCAGGAGGCTGAAGCAGGAGAATCACTTAAACCCAGGAGGTGGAGCCAGGAGGTGGAGGTTGCGGTGAGCCAAGATAGCGCCATTGCACTCCAGCCTGGGCAACTAGCAAAACACTGTCTCAAAAAAAAAAAAAAAGTAAAAATACATTTACGATAAAAAATCTAAAAGTTCTGACCCATAGGAGAGTGGAAAACTCAAAGGTAGCTTTTGTCCCAAAGGAATTTGCCTATTCTAATAAAACAGCTGAGGTTGAAACCCAGGGCTCAGCCTCTAAAAGGGGTCTGATCCTTCCTTGAGCCCTTGCCCCCAGTGATGATTCCCCAAGCTAAGGGAGAAAAGGAACCAAAAATCTGCACTCCTCCCTACCTGTAGCGGTGCGGGGGAGCAAAGAAAGAAGGGAAAAAAACCCTACAGATTTTCAGACCAAATTCACATCACTGGTCTTCCAAGAAATCACAAGCCCTGCGCTTATCATCAAGCATTTCTGCATAAGAGAAGCAGACAGTCCTTGCTGAAGGAAGGTGCATGCCTCCTGGGCCTTGGGGAACCCACTGAAATAATTTAACCAATTATATAGTAAAAATACAGCTCTGGTCTTAGACTCGGACAGAGTTCCTAAATCCCTTGGAATGTCCCGGGTAATAGGAGCAGTCTTTGTTCCAACGAAGTCATCTTTGATGGGCCCCTAGGTGGCTTCAGGAAGGGAGTTGGTCACTGGAAATACCAAGGCAGAATTAGAGAGTTGGGAATTTCAGCCCCACCTACCCCTGTCAACCTTTGGGCAGAGAGGGGCTGAAGGCTGAGGTCAGTGATCGATGGTCAATGATTTGTTTAATGTGCCCATCTAATGAAACCTCCATTAAAACCCTAAACAAGGCGGAGCACAGTGGCTTACGCTTGTAATCCCAGCACTTTGGAAGGCCGAGGCAGGCAGATCACCTGAGGTCAGGAGTTTGAGACCAGCCTGGCCAACGTGGTGAAATCCCGTCTCTATCGAAAATACAAAAATTAGCTGGACGTGGTGGTGCCTGTCTGTAATCCCAGCTACTTGGGAGGTTGAGGCAAGGAGAATCACTTGAACCTGGGAGGCGGAGGTTGCAGTGAGCTGAGGTTGCATCACTGCACTCCAGCCTGGGTGACAGAGCAAGACTTTCTTCTCAAAAAAAAATTAGCCAGGCATGGTGGTGTGGGCCTGTAGTCTCAGCTCTTCAGGAGGTGGAAGAATGAGGGTCACTTGAGCCAGGCAGGTTGAGGCTGCAGTGAGCTATGATAGTGCCACTGCACTCCAGCCTGGGTGGCAGAGACGCTTCCTCAAAACAAACCGGGCACGGTGGTTCACCTATAATCCCAGTACTTCGGGAGGCTGAGGTTGGTGGATCACGTCAGACTGTGAGTTCAAGAGCAGCCTGGCCAATGGGGCGAAACCCCATCTCAACTAAAAATACAAAAATTAGCCATGCATTGTGGTGCATGCCTCAGCTATTCAGAAGGCTGAGGCATGAGAATTGCTTGAACCGGTGAGGCAGAGGTTGCAGTGAGCTGAGATTGTGCCACTGCCCTCCAGTCTGGGCAATAGAGCGAGACTCAGTCTCAACCCCCCAACCCTGCACCTCCCCACATACACAACAAAATGTATAAAGAGTTCCTACAAATCAATAAGAAAAAAAAATACGAAATAAAAATTGGCAAAAACTCGAAGAAGCACTTCACAAAACAGGAAATACAAATGGCTGCTTAACACATGTAAAGGTACTCAACATCATTAGTAACTGGAAAAATGCAAATGTAGACCAAGATTGATGCCATTATATTCCTTGGACATTAACAACAATTAAATCTGAGAATACCAAGTGTGGACAAGGTGGCAGAGCACTAGGAATTCCTATAGATGCCAGTTAAGAGTGAGATGGTAAAGCCTGTTTTGAAACTTTGTAGTAAAGTCAAAAGAACTCAACTTACTACTCAACCATCTTGTTTTGGTTTGGTTTTCATTTACATAAAGGTTCCCTTTATTTTTCTTTCTTTGCAACCATCCATGCTGGGGTAACTCCCTCCTGTGGCTCAAGCCCAAATCCCACTCCAGAAATTCTCATTCCCATTTCTTTTTGTTTTTTTGAGATGGAGTTTCGCTGTGTCACCTAGCCTGGGGTGCAATGGTGAAATCTCAGCTCATTGCAACCTATGCCTCACGAATTTCAAGTGATTTCATGCCTCAGCCTCCCGAGTAGTTGGAATTACAGGCTTGCGCCACCAAGCTGGGCTAATTTTTGTATTTTTAGTAGAGACGGGATTTCACCACGTTGGCCGGGCTGGTCCCGTACTCCTGGCCTCAAGTGATCCACCTGCCTCGGCCTCCCAAAGCGCGGGGATTACAGGCGTGAGCCACCGCACCCGGACTCACATGCCCATTTCTGACTCTACAGGACACAGGTTGTTTTCTTTAAAAAGATGGGCTATCACTATGCTGTCCAAGTTGGCCTCAAACTCACAGGCTCAACTGATCCTCCCATCTCCCACCTCAGCCTCCCCCGTAGCTGGGACTATAGGCACGTACCACCACGCCCAGCTCTCACGTACTTGCACATACACAAGTTTAAACAGTGTAAACATGCTTGTATATTCAAGAAACAATGTTTCACAGCACAGCATAATCAAAACTAAGCAAGTCACAAAAGATACTACAGCTTGAATGCCTCATTCACAATTCAAAAATAAGCAAAAATAAATTCTCATATATATGTTGGTGGTAAACTATAAAAGAAAACGAGGAGGCCGGGTGTAATGGCTCACGCCTGTAATCCTAGCATTTTGAGAGGCCAAGGAAGGCAGATGGCTTGAGCTCACAAGTTCAAGACCAGCCTGGGCAACATGGCAAAACCCTCTCTGTACAAAAAATACAAATATCAGCTGGGTGTCGTGGTGTGTGCCTGTAGTCTCAGCTACTCAGGAGGCTGAGGTGGGAGGATGGCTTGAGCATGGCAGGCAGAGGTTGCAGTGAGCCAAGATCGTGCCATGGCACTTTAGCCTGAGTGACAGAGCCAGACCTTGCCTCAAAAAGGAAAAGAAAAGAAAACAAGTAAATTCCATAAAAGTCAGAATACTGTTCACCTCCAGCCAGGGTTGAATCCATGGGTGGTTTTGAGGGTCTGGTAGTCTTCAATTTCTTGACCTGGGTATTGGTTACATAGGTGTTTGCTTTATGATTTTTTTTTTGTTTTTTTTTTTGATACGGAGTCTTGCTCTTTGGCCATGCTGGAGTGCATCTCACATAGTGAGACACTGTCTCTACAAAAATATTTAAAAATTAGGGACAGGCGCGGTAGCTCACGCCTATAATCCCAGCACTTTGGGAGGCCAACACCTGTGGTCAGGAGTTTGAGACCAGCCTGGCCAACATGGTGAAACCCCATCTCTAAATATAAATAAATAAATAAAAATTAGCTGGGTGTGGTGATGCGCACCTGTGGCATCAGCTACTTGGGACACTGAGGTGGAAGGATTGTTTGAGCCCAAGAGTTCAAGACCAGCCTGACCAATACGGTGAAACCCTGTCTCTACTGAAAATACAAAAATGAGCCGGGCATGGTGGCAGGCACCTGTACTCCCAGCTACTCAGGGGGCTGAGGCAAGAGAATCACTTGAACCCTGGAGGTGGAGGTTGCAGTGAGCCAAGGTGACTCAAGCCTGGGCAACAGAGTAATACTCTGTCTCAATTAAAAAAAAAAAAACCCAAAGGATTGGTGATTGCCAGGGGCTAAAGGGAGCATGCGTGGGAGTGGCTGTTTCATGGATACTGGGTGTCCCTTCAGGATGATGAAATGTTCTGGAGTAAGATAGGGGTTGTGGCTGCAGAGCTTTGTGAAGACTAAAAATCACCGAATTATGCACTTTAGCATGGACTTTATGTTATGTGAATTCTGTTTTGTTTTTTGGAGACAGGGTCTTACTCTGAGCCTAGGGACCAGCTAGGAACTTCAAAGAGAGAGAGGCCTCGGAGACTGCAGCCTAAGGAGCTTGGGGAGACGACAGGGCCAGATCCGAGGCCTTGCTGGCCCTAGATGAGGGTTTAGGCTTTTACTCCTCATGGGAGGTGGGCACAGGTCTGATTTATCATTGGTAAAGATCAATTTGCTACTGTGTAAAGAACAGCCTGAAGGGACAGCAAGGGAGTGGGCAGGTGTGGGAGGCTGGTGGGAGCAGGGGACCACTGGAGGTATGATTCAGACATGCCATGGGTGGGCTCAGACAGGCAGCAGAGGCTTCTGAATCAGGTCCCCCAGGATGGCAGGAACCAGGGGTGCCCTGGATGTTGGATCCTTGGCCCCTGGCAGTGGCTGACTGCGTCGGTGCCCAGGAAACATCTCGGGATCAACAGCATGACTCTCCCCATCCAAGCCTCTCTTGAGTGTCATGGTGTCTTCCAGGCTGGAGTGCAGTGGTGGAATCATGGCCTCACTATACCCTTACGCTCCTGGCTCAGGTGCTCCACCCACATCAGCCTCTATCCAACCTCTGAGTAGCTGGCACCACAGGTGGCCCATCACCACACCCAGCCAAGTTTATTTTTGACACAGTGTCACACTATCTTGCCTAGGATGGTCTCAAACCCCTGGACTCACAAGCTGTAATAAACACTAGGAAAAAAACAGTACAAAGGAAACAGGAGGGCTAGGCAATGAGAATCTACTTTAGAAAGGGTGGCCCAGGAGCCACCACTGAGCTGAGACTTCAGTGACAAGAGCCAGCTCAAAGAGATTGGGGAGGGATGGGGACAGCTGGAGGCCTGGGAATGAGGGCACAATGCTCGGGCTGTTCAATACCTGCTGCTGCACGTTGGGGCTGCTACCTCCCTTACAGGTATGAGCCACCACTCACCAAGTTGCCCATCTCAAAGATGGTGCCGTATCAAAGCCCATCCCCTCCTAGTGTGGCTGTGCCCACTCCCTGGATGTGAAAGTGGTCTTCTTCAGGTCACGCCTGTTGTCCCCCAGGTCTTGGGAACACCACAAAGCCTCAAACCCTGCTGCAGCACCAGGGCCCAGAACAGGGCTGTGGGCAGCTCAGGGTCCAGGCCTCAGTCCACACCCTTCTGGGCTAGAAAAGGCCTTTCTTCTTCTGAATGGAAGCCACAACCCCAGTTGGGCTTCTTCACACCACCTCACAATGGGACAGTAGGTCTAGATCACAGGTCAGCAAGCTTCTTCTGTGAGTGACTCTCGCCCCATCAGGGCCAAGGCAGCTACCCCACCCCCTCCTGCATGGCCAGCCATCACATCACCTCCAGATGGACAAGCTGACATGCAGTGTTTTGATGACATGGCCTGAATGACAACACACAAGGCCAGAGCTCCCCAGAACTCTTCAAAAAAGGAGGCACAGTCGAGGCAGGTGAGAAGGCCAGCTGACTCTTTATTGCTTTGGGAGCAGGGGGCTCAGGAGCTCTTGGTGGGGCGGGTCCGCTTCCTCTTCACCATTACAGGCTTCTGGCTCGCAGGATGGCGCTGGCCCTGCGGATAGCTGCCTAGGGGGTGGAGGGAGTAGGCTGAAAGCAAGAATCCATCCCTCCCCAGCCCGTACGCAACCAGAAGTGGGAGGCCCTTCCCCCACAGCACTGGCCAGCCTCCCCAGCCCGACCCCCAACCCCAGCTCACCATGCGCAGGTCGGGCCGGTACTTGTTCTTGCGTATCATGTGTCTGATGCTGCTGAGCGTGGCGCGAGCATTCTTGTTGATGGTGGTCCGCACGTAGGAGGTGGCAGGCTTCCGCTGGCCTGGTTGAGGATGAGGGGAGAGGTCCTGGGGTGAGTCGACCTAACCTGCACCTTTAGGGCACCTAACAGGTGTGGACACGGTCTCACACTGAGAAGATGATCACCCTGGGCCCATGGTGGACGCCTGGGCAGGCCGGCAGGTAGCCGTCTCCCCACATGTCCATTTAACAGACGCTTGCTCATCATCAGAGTACTGAGGAGACGGCTTCTGTCACACTCATAGCCCAATTCTGTCCACCATGAAAACACCCCTTTCCCATGCCAGAAAGCTGCCGCTTCAGTCAGGATCTGATCCAGGTCTGGCCAGTGCCTGTGCTCCTGGTAATGGGTATGAGCAGCTTCCCCAAGAAGCCCAGGCCCATCACCACAGCAGTGGTTAAACATCAGCTCATCGGCTGAGAGGGGCTTGACCCCAGAGCAGGGTTTACCCCTCACTCCAGCAAGTCCCTTACTCTAGGAAGGGCCACCCATTATTGGCCAACTCAAGTGCTTTCAGGATGCCCCAGAACGGGGTCCGCAGGCGCAAGCAATTGGCTGCTCCCTGGACCGCGCATCCCTGAGACAGGAGGACCACTAGCCAGCAGGCTGCGTTTGTTGCTCCCATTGAATGAAAGGGCCTTTGGCTCTGAAGCAGTTCCAATCAGGGACCTGAGAAAAACTCTCTAAAAAAAACAAAACACAGCCCTCGCCAAGAACACATGTGAAGCTGGACTCCTCCATCAGAAACCCCCCTCTCACACGAACTCAAGGAATTCCCAAAAAGGCCTGTGCCTGACAGCACAGTGTATAGGGGCGGGGTCCTCCAGACCTTTTCTCCAACCTACACAGGCAGAATGGAAGTCAAATGGCTGCGACCAAGCCAGCTTGCTAAGTGTGGCAACAAGGGCCCCTCCCCTGTTGTGCCTCAATTTTCCCACCTGTGGGATGAAGCCTTCCATCCCCACCGACTTGCTTTAAGGATTTCATCTGAAAACGGCAACCCCGTCCCTTAACTCTCAACAACCACCGAGGAAGTTCAGGTCCTTTTTCCTTTCAACACTTTACAAGTGAGGACACCGGCTAGACTCGCGTTTCCCAGAGTTGGAAAGTCGGCCGAGAGGGAAGTCGGTTCCCAGGCCGACATCCTGGTGCCAGGGATGCTCGCCGCGATGGCAGTGTCACTATTCCCGCCTGACGGTAAAAAAAATCAGAGCTCCTTGCCCAGGAAGGGGTCCACTCTCTCGCCCAAGCCAGTTAAAACTCACCGGATCTCCGCTTCATGACCACCACGACACCTTTGCCGTCGGCTGCCGGCTCCACGCCCACAGTCTTGCGGTGAATCAGCCCGTTGTAGCGGAAGGAATTACGGGCCTTCAAGTTATTGGGCTCCTGGGAAGGCGGCGGCACAGGGCATCGTGAGGACTCGGAGACAGACCCAGAGGCAGGGACCCAGGACCCTCCTCCGGCACGAGCCACGCATCCGGGCCCCACTTACGGTGCTGTAGGTCTGCTTGTTCCTCTTGATCAGGAAACTGGAGCAGTTCCGCACGACCATCCATTGCAGATGCGCAGGACATGGCGGCGGCTGCGGGGAAACAGGCACGTGGAAGGCGTCAGACACCGAGAACTAAACCGGGGTTGGGCCACGGGCCCCGTTCGGACGGCAGAGAGCGACTGGGAACCTGGGTGAATGGGAGACCCTTGAGGGCAGACAGCGACCTAGACCTCTGACAGGCGGGACTGGGTGACCTAAGGCGGCGGGCCCAAACTCGGACAGCCGAGACTACGGGCGATAGAACAAACAACGACTTCAGGAGGCGGGGATGGGGATCCGCCAAGGACTCTTGAGGCGCAAGGGGAGAAAGCAGGCAGGCTGAGAGAGTGGGCGGCGGGCGCGAGATGGCGGCGACGCCGGGCAGGCGAAGAGCGCACGCTCACCTCTTCTCGCGGCGGCGACCTGAGGCGGAAAGAGACAGGCAGAGGGCGGGGCGACGACTTTAATATCGGACACGCATTTCCGCTTCCTCTCTGGGCGGGCGCGACGGGGGTCGTCGGTCCCCGCCTCCGAGGGCCGCTCCAGGATGTTCGGCTACTTCCGCCGACCGAACGCTTAACGCTCGGGAATACTCGGAACTCTTTGGTTACAGGACCGACAGCATGTCCGGAAGTTTTCGGAACTCCACGGCTGGATTTCCGAATGGCTCCAATTGGAGAAGTCCCGGACCCATTCCTCCCCGTTGTCTCTCCGGTATTGCTCTCCCAGCGCTTGTCACTGTGATTGGCATATGATGGACGCTCAATAAACTTTTTTTTAAATTAATGAACTTGTGAATGCGAGAACTATGTAAGCCTAGCCTCGGCACCTTTGGCTATTTCCGGTCTTCGTAAGCCCAAGCGGTGACGGCCGATGAAGGCGCCGAGGCCCGCTCGGATATTTTCGGAACCATCCGGAAACGCTCTTCGGAGAGGTGTGCCTGTTCGGAAACACTCCGTCTTCATTCGGAATCCCTCGGCTAATCTCGGCAGCCCCCTGGCAGTGCGCTCTCCCCAGGGTTTTCTTTAAATAAACTCTTAAACTGTTCGAACCTGGGTAGAACCTCACGGAAACTTCTCGCAGACTGCCAGCCCAGGGGAGCGCGATGCCCTCTAGGAGAGTTATTTGGAGGGGGAGGGAAATTTGCATGTGGCTGCACTTGGCTCCCTTTAGGGATTCCACAAATTCGCCGGTCCTCTTCCCTGCCCTCCACCTGTGCCTCCAGCCTGCAGTGTGCCTGTCACACCCCATCAGCTCCCCTGGGAGGTTATGATCCGCTGTCAGGGGCCACCCTAAAGGGCAGGAGCCTTGCCTGGTATTTCTCCGTGTCCTCGGCCTCACCCACGCGGCATGGCGCTGGGGAGGCCTCAAAGACTCCTACTAAACAAAACAATGAGGGTTCCCAGGACGCCTTAACTTGCGGTTCCGCCTGGGAACTCCCTGGGGCAGGGCCCTCGTCTGGTCCATAGGACTATCCATAGACAGTCGGGGTTTGCCCAGCCTCCTCCACGGGTGCGCTCTGGACCTGATGGGTCCTTCTTTGTGCCCTTGGCTTCATTCGCTGGGCACACAGGAGACCCCAGAAGACGCGCCGAGTGAAGGAAACAGCTTCAGAACCCCCACCCTGAGCTTCCCCCCTTAAACCACCCCGACTACTGGTTTTTGCGTCCCAGATATCCTTGAGGTCTAGGGGCCTTGTCTGATCTGCACAGGCTCCGGGAGGCCGACACTGAGCAGAAACAACGCCACGCCCGGCTCCGAGTGTCCCACGCTGCCACCACTAAAATGCCCTGATTTTTGGCCATGTGTGACCTCCCTGGGTGGCTCCGGCCCTGAGCCACCCGTGGCTGTGCGCCTGGCTACCCCGAGCGCAGGCCTCTGAGCAACAGCCCCTGCCCGGAAACCACGGCCGGGGCAACCCCGGCCCAGCTCAGGTGACCAGGCGGGAACTTGGCACACCTGGCGCCGTCCCTGACCCCGCCCCGGGCCGGGCCGCACCCCCGAACGCTCTCTCCGGGCGCCAGCGGCGGCGGTGCAGGGCCATGGCGGCGACGCCAGCGGTGTGCGCCTCGCAGGGGCCCCCGCCGAGTGCACCGTCCGCGCCGGCAGCCGCGCCCGCACCCGCGACCGGCCTGGGCCGCTGCCGGATGGCGCTGCTGTTGGCCGTGGCGCTGGACGTGGCGGGCATGGCGGCGCTGCTGACCGGCGTGTTCGCGCAGCTGCAGGTGCGCGGCCGCGACTTCGGGGACCTGCTAATCTACTCCGGCGCGCTGCTGGTGTTCCTGAGCCTGCTGGGCTGGATCCTCTGGTACACCGGCAACATCGAGATCTCGCGCCAGGAACTGGAGCGCGACTATGGCCTGCGGCCCTCGGCGCTCGCCCGCCTGGCGCGCAAGCTCTCCCGCCGCTGGTCGGCGCCCGCCGCCGCCGGCCCGCGCCCCACGCCCGGCTCCCGGAGAGCGCGCCGAGCCACCCGCGCGCCCCGCCGCCCGCCGCCGGCTCTCGCCGCGTGCGCCTGCAGCTCGCCACGCTCGAGGCCGGGCCCGGGGCGGCGGGCGCCGGCAGCGAGTGAGGCCCAGGTGAGGGGCGGCGGGGGAGACGGAGGGCCCGAGGGAGGGACGTGGGGAATGGAGACAGACGGGGAGCGTTGGACAGATGGAGACGAGAGCGGCCATGGGGAGGTAAAGTCCCAGGGCCCGGTGGAGACCGGATGGGGAGACTGGTCGAGAACCGCAGACGGCAGGCACAGGTGCAGACGTAGGGGAGGCTGGGAGACCCTGCCCTGGAGGTGAGGTGGGAAGTGTGGCGGCCGAGTCACAGGCCCCCCACGGGGAGATCCACACTCGCCCCAGCCTCCAGGTGCACCAGGCCCCCCCTCTTCTTTTTTGGTTTCGTTTTGGTTTGGTTTTATTGTTGTCGTTTAGGGTTGTTTTGAGACAGGGTCTCTCACCCAGGCTGGAGAGCAGTGGCGTGATTTTGGCTCACCGCAGCCTCGACCTCCTAGGCTCAAGCAATCCTCCCACCTCAGCCTCCCAAGTAGCTGGGACTACAGGCGTGCACCACCTTGCCGGGCTAATTTTTGTATTTTCAGTAGAGACGGGGTTTTCCCATGTTGGCCAGGCTAGTCTCAAACTCCTGAGCTCATGGGATCTGCTCTCCTTGGCCTCCCAAAGAGCTGGGATTACAGGTGTGAGCTATCCAACCCGGCCCAGTCCCCGTTTAATCCTCTCGATGTAACTGGGTCTCTGAGGTCAGTACTATTACCATCTCCATTCTGCAATGGAGGAAACTGAAGCACAGAAAGGCACCACTTTTGCCCAAAGCCACACAACACGGAGGTGGAGGATCTGGGATTCTTCTGACCTGTATAGTACTAGGAGAGGAGGAGTAAGAAAGACCAACCGAGGCAGAAGAAGTGAAGCCACCACACATTCACTCCCCTTTCCCCTCTACCTTCTATCTCTTTCCTAAACACACCTCTCCAGCTTGCTGCCTCTGCTCAAAGACCTGCTGTGGCTCCCTCTTCACCTTTGGTTAAACTGAAGCACTCACTGGGCTGTGGAGCCCCCACATTTTGTCCCCCATTTCTCCTGCCTCTCCGCAGTAATGATGTCTCTCAGTCCACAGATGGCCAGTTGGTCCCTGTTCCTGCTCTTCTCTATACCAGGAAAGCCCTTGGCTGTCTCCACTCCACCCAGCAAACTTCTCACGTGTTTAAGATCCAACTCAACTTCTCTGGCTTTCTCTGGATCTTCATATTGTCTGAGCGACTCCTCTTGCTGCGTTTATGGCCGTCTGCTGGGTCTGTGTTGGTACTGTCTCTCCACCTGATGGGGGAGTGCCTTGAGGGTAAGACCTAGATTCCTGGTGCCCTTGTTCCTAGCATTGCTCAGCAACAAGGGTGAAATCAGGAAAGGTTGGTGGTTGGGTAGGAAGGTGGAAGGATGGATGGATGAATAGATGGAAGAATGGATGGCTGAATGGGTGGATGGGTAGATGGATGGGTGGATGGATGGGTGGATGGGTAGATGGATGGGTGGATGGATGGGTGGATGGGTAGATGGATGGGTAGATGGGTAGATGGAATTGTTTGATGGATGGGTGAATGGATGGGTGGATGGATGGGTGAATGGGTAGATGAGTGAGTGGGTGGATGGGTAGATGGGTAGATGGATGGGTGGATGGGTAGATGGATGAATTGTTTGATGGATGGGTAGATGGTTAGATGGATTCGTGGATAGATGGGTGAATAGGTAGATAGATGGGTGGGTGGATGGGTAGATAGATGGGTGGATGGATGGATGAATTGTTTGATGGATGGGTGAATGGATAGATGGGTGGGTGGGTGGATGAGTAGATGGATGGGTAGATGGATGGGTGGATGGATGGATGGGTGAATGGATAGATGGGTGGGTGGGTGGATGGGTGAATGAATGGGTTGGTTGATGCAGAGATGTGGTTGAATTGATGGATGGATGGGTTGTTTAGTGGGTAGATGTGGGTAGGTGGTGGATTGGTGGATGAACCATGAATGGATATGGCTGGGGAGGGAGCCTTGCCTGATATTTCTCTGTGTCCTCGGCCTCACCATGCAGCATGGTGCTGGGGAGGCCTCAGAGACTCCTAGTGAACAAAAGGAATGAGGGTGCCTGTGTCACCGCCCCGGGGCACCTTACCTTGTGGTTACACCTGGGAACTCCTTGGGGCAGGGGCCTTGGCTGGTCCATAGGACTTGGGTTTGCCCAGCCTCTGTGCATGCTCTGGATAGGTAGATGGGTGAATGGGAGGTTGGAGTGGATCATTGGGGCTGATTGATAGGTGCACAGATGAGTAGATGAATGCATTTATTGGAATATGGATGGATGGGTGACTGAATCCATCTCTCAAATAGGGGTTTGGTAAAAGAATTAAACCTTCCTATCCTAGGACATTCTATGTAGGTAAAGAATTAACTTTTCTCCTATGCATCCAGAATGTTACCAGTTATATATTATTCTTAGTGAGATTTGAGGAAATAGTCACCCCAATCATACTCTGTGTGCTGTGGTTCAGTACGGGGGGCTGGGGGTAAAAAAACATGAACAGCCGCTTACTTGGGTGAAGGGTGAGCTGACATGGAGCTTGGCATGGAATGCAACAGTAAGCACCTGCAGTTACTCTCACCTTTGAAAATCCTGGCTCAGCACGGTGGCTCACGCCCGTAATCCCAGCACTTTGGGAGACCAAGGTGGGAGAATTGCTTGAACCTGGGAGGCGGAGGCTGCAATGAGCCAAGATCACGCCACTGGGCGACGGAACCAGACCCGTCTCAAAAAAAAAAAAAAAAAGAGGAAGAAAAAAAAGAAAATCCTTTATGAGCCAGGCCCGGTGGTAATCCCAGCACTTTGGGAGGCTGAGGCAGGTGGATAACCTGAGGTCGGGAATTCGAGACCAATCTGGCAAACATGGCAAAATCCCATCTCTACTAAAAATACAAAATTTAACTGGGCATGGTGGCGGACATCTATAATCCCAGTTACTCTGGAGGCTGAGGCAGGAGAATCACTTGGACCTGGGAGACGGAGGTTGCGGTGAACCAAGATCACACCACTGCACTCCAGCTTGGGCAGCAGAGCGAGACTCCAACTCAAAAAAATAAAAAGAAAATCCTTTACGTAGTTAAATGTCTAACACAGCAGCACAGGCCTCCACTCTTGGAGGCTCCACCAAAGACTCAGACCACGCTGACTTGAACGTAGGCCCCTCTTACAGGGAAAATGGGCCTGTTCAAACCCAGGACTCCCCCTCACTTTGGAGAGTGAGCAGTCTCTGGCACGTCAAGGACAGAGAACCTGCATTTTAGCAGAGGGACACACAGATTCTAGCTCTGGTAGCCCCCACAACCTCCGAGACCACCATGAGGAGCAGGGCAGAGCCATCCCCATCGTTCTGTCGTCCAGGCTGGAGTGCAGTGGTGCAATCATGGCTCACTGCAGCCTTGATTTCCTGAGCTCAAGCCATCCTCCCACCTCAGCCTCCCAAGGAGCTGGGGCTACAGGTACCAGAGACGGGGTCTCTCTATGTTACCCCAGGCTGGTGTCAAACTCCTGGGCTCAAGTGATCCTCCTGCCTGCAGCCAAAGTGCTAAAGTGAGGGTCTGAAATGAGGGCCACTGTGCCTGGCGTCCCTCTGTCTTCTCTGCGTCTGCCTGTCTCCCTCTCTCCCTCTTCGTCTCTGAGTCTCTGTCTCCTAGGTCTCTTTCTTTGTCTCTGTGCCTCTGTCTTTCCCCTTCTGCATCTCCGTGTCTCCCCCCTCTTCTGCGTCTCCCCTCTCTCCTTCTGCGTCTCCCCCTCTGCCTGTCCCTGGCTCACATTCTGTCTTCTACCCATGGATTCCAGTGGGTAAAAGGCACACACACATGCACACACTTATGCACACACTCAGCAAATAGGGGAATGCAGGGACCAAGGATCAAGTGTGTGAGGGGCAAGGGCGGGTGGAAGGGGCTCCCTGCCTCTGCCCCCCCAGGCTGCTGGGTGGTGCGCCCAGAACAGGGATGGGAGGGGTTCCTGAGCAGTCACTCATTCCACCCTCCCTCCCGCAGCAACCTCTCAGCCCCAGCTGTCAGGACCAGAATGAGATGTGCAGCTGCCCCTACATCGGCGGCCAGCAGGACGCTCCTTGCCCCGCTCCCTCCTCACCTGGATAAAAAACAGATTCGCCTCAGCACTGCCTGTCTGTCTCGGAGAGGGACCTGCTGGGGTGGGAATGGAGATGAGGTGGCCTGCTTCCTTCTAGGGCCCAGGTAGGCCTGGCCACACCTGAGGTGAGGCTGCCCCTGCCCTGGGGGAGCCCGGGGAGCCCTGGGGATATAGGAGCCCAGGCTTATGCTGCCCCTTCTGAGAGGGGACAAGGGAGGGGGTGGGGGTAAGGCTCTCAGCCCAGACCCCTCTACTCTACCCAGACGTCCTGGGTGAGTTTGGATTCTCTGAGAAGCAGACACAGAGGCCAATTGGACTTGTGAGATATTTATTGGGGGAAACACTTTTGAAGGGTAACTTGGTGCAGGGAGATGGAGGGATGGGGAGGGTGAGTCCTGGACCATAGCGCACCTCCAGGAAAATTGCCCCTGGCCACTAGGAGCTGGGAGCTGGCTTTGTCGTCCATGGGGGGAGGCCCCTGCCTTTCAAGAAGGCACCCTGTACCCGGAACCCCCCACCCCTTGCCTCGCCAAGCTCAGTTATTGGTGGAGAGCAGCCCATGGTCATCTAGGTGCATCCAGGGTGGGGGCAGGGGCACTTCATGTGGAAGGAGACTGAGGGGGATGTTTTGCCAGCTGTGCCATGCCCCTCCCTGCCAGTCCAGGCACCCCTTAGCCCTCGCCACCCCACATGCCCCCAGTCACGCCATTTCAGACCCTCCTTCCAGTGCTCACACACCTCTGCCCCGCGAGTCCAGGGCCCCTGTGAGCACAGCCCAGGACACCCCCATGAGCCCAGCTCTCCTTCAGCTCAGATCCCCCCACTTACCTCCCGGACCTCTCTCACTCCAGGGTCCCCCTCAGCTCACACCCCCATGGCCACAGCCTGGGCCCCCTGAGCTCCCATCCCCAAGCCCCCTGCAGCCCCCACCTGTACCCCCACCTCTGTGTGCACCATGCCTCTGCTCCCCCACGGCTCTCAGAGAAGAGACCATGCGTCCGCACGCCATATCTGTATTGAGCGCTCCCCTGGGGGACGCCCCCTAATCTTGCGTCTTCCACGCCCTCCGTCTCCTCGCCCTCTCTGTCCCCTCCCCCTCGGTGCCCCCCCTCCGTGTCCTTGCCCTCTTTGGCCACGGACGTCTTCTTGCTCCCCCGTTCCTTGGAGAGCAGTGAGACCGTCCGGGACAGGTCGCACTTACCCGCCAGGAACCTGGGCGTGTGCAGCAGGTCCCGGCGCCTGGCCCACCTACAGAGAGTGAACCGCTCAGCCCCCAAGTCCCCCGGCTCTCTAGGGATGCAGGCGCCCACCCCAGCCCAGGCCCACTCGCCAGAACAAGCAGATGCTGCAGCTCAAGAAGAGGAGGCCGCCGCACGTCCCAGCCCAGCGCCCACATGTGCTTCCTCCGCATGTTTTCTGGACAAGGGAGGCAGGGTTAAGACCCGGGGCTCCTGCGCCAGACCCACCCCCCAGGGAGCTGGGACCCGGGGCCCTCACCGTCTGGGACGCTGGTGGTAGCAAACCCCATCACGGTAGCAGCACCGTAGACGCAGGCAGAGGTTGGGGCTCTCGATGGCCGCCTGGCCCCCACAGCTCTCCCCGATCCCACACGTCACCCTCACAGCCTGAGGACCAACCACCAGTGGCTGGCTTCTTCACAGTGCCCCGCCTCAAAGGCCTCAGACACGGGACACCAAGGCCACGCTCCCAGGCTGCCTTCCTGGTGCTTACTCTGTGCAGGACTCAGGGGTCCAGGCCCAGCCCCTCCTCCCTCAGACCCAGGGGTCCAGGCCCCAGCCCCTCCTCCCTCAGACCCAGGAGTCCAGGCCCCCAGCCCCTCCTCCCTCAGACCCAGGAGTCCAGGCCCCCAGCCCCTCCTCCCTCAGACCCAGGAGTCCAGGCCCCCAGCCCCTCCTCCCTCAGACCCAGGAGTCCAGGCCCCAGCCCCTCCTCCCTCAGACCCAGGAGTCCAGCCCCCAGCCCCTCCTCCCTCAGACCCAGGAGTCCAGACCCCAGTCCCTCCTCCCTCAGACCCAGGAGTCCAGGCCCCCAGCCCCTCCTCCCTCAGACCCAGGAGTCCAGGCCCCCAGCCCCTCCTCCCTCAGACCCAGGAGTCCAGGCCCCAGCCCCTCCTCCCTCAGACCCAGGGGTCCAGGCCCCCAGCCCCTCCTCCCTCAGACCCAGGGGTCCAGGCCCCAGCCCCTCCTCCCTCAGACCCAGGGGTCCAGGACCCCAGCCCCTCCTCCCTCAGACCCAGGAGTCCAGGCCCCCAGCCCCTCCTCCCTCAGACCCAGGGGTCCAGGCCCCCAACCCCTCCTCCCTCAGACCCTCCTCCCTCAGACCCAGGGGTCCAGGCCCCCAGCCCTTCCTCCCTCAGACCCAGGGGTCCAGGCCCCCAGCCCCTCCTCCCTCAGACCCAGGGGTCCAGGCCCCCAGCCCCTCCTCCCTCAGACCCAGGGGTCCAGGCCCCAGTCCCTCCTCCCTCAGACCCAGGGGTCCAGGCCCCCAGCCCCTCCTCCCTCAGACCCAGGAGTCCAGGCCCCCAGCCCCTCCTCCTTCAGACCCAGGGGTCCAGGCCCCCAGCCCCTCCTCCCTCAGACCCAGGAGTCCAGACCCCCCAGCCCCTCCTCCCCCAGACCCAGGGGTCTGATCTGGGCTTTCCTCCCTGGGCGACCCAGGATTTCATCCACTGCTCACTCCATGGATAGAAGAATCCCTGGATTCCATTCCCGTCTGAGAGAAAGGGCAGTGTTGGGCTGTGTGGGGCCGGGCGCCCTCCTCAGAGCCCTCCTCCACTCCCGGCCTCACCTGCCGAGCCCTGCAGTAGCAGGAGCAGGCCCAGCGTGGGGATCCCAGAGCCCAACATGTCGCCTCCCCAGACCTCTGGGCCGCTGTGGGGAGAGGCCTCACAGGACCACGCCCTAGCAACTAGCAACCGGCCCAGCCCCGCCCGCCTGCCCCCCAGCCCCAGGATTCTGGGTTCTGTTGCTAGGGAGTCCCCCACAGCAATGGGGGATGGGGGGGGCGCTTCACACCAGCCTGGCCATGCCTGGTCCAGGCCGTTGATTCTTTAGGGACTTGGTGGAAGAGAGGGGCATCTCAGGTTTAGAAGAGCCTCTTGGCGGGCCAGGAACAGTGGCTCACGCCTTTAATCCCAGCACTTTGGGAGGCTGAAGTGGGGGGGATCACTTGAGGTCAGGAGTTCAAGACCAGCCTGGCCAACATGGTGAAACCATGTCTACTAAAAATACAAAAATTAGCTGGGCGTGGTGGCGGGCACCTGCAGTCCCAGCTGCTCAGGAGGCTGAGGCATGAGAATCACTTGAACCGGGCAGGTGGAGGTTGCAGTGAGCCGAGATCTTGCCACTGCACTCCAGCCTGGGCAACAGAGCGAGACTCTATCTCAAAAAAAAAACAAAAAGAAAAAAAAAAAGAGCCTCCTTGGCAACTTTTGGCAGGAAAGAGACGTCTGGAAGGGTGTGGGGGTCTGGGGCCATATCACCCAGGGTGCCCTGAGGGGTGGGGAACTGGGGAGAACTTGCTAGGGATTCCTTTCCTTAGGAAACTGATACCTGAGAAGGTGAATTCGGGTGGCCCAAAGGCCCCGGAGACTCTGTTGCTAGGGAGTCTCTGGCCTTAGCAACCAGGGGAAGGAGACACAGACGCATCACTGAGCCCCATTGTTGGGGAGGGTCCCCCCCGGCAACAAGGAGACTGGGAGGAGGTGAGACAATGGGGGCCAGAGCCTGAGTCAGGGTTTTCCGGTCCAGGGGTCCTGAGAGAGGCTTTTCATCTCAGGCACGCCAGGCATGCTGTCTAGGGAACGTTTCTCAGGGGAAGGGGATAGGCCGGGCGAAGTGGCTCACACCTGTAATCACAGCACTTTGGGAGGTCAAGGCAGGCGGGTCACCTGAGGTCAGGAGTTCAACACCATCCTGGCCAACATGGTGAAACCCGCTTCTCTACTAAAACTACAAAATTTAGCCTGGTATGGTGGTTACTTGCCTGTAATCCCAGCTACTCGGGAGGCCGAGGCAGGAGAATCGCTTGAACCCAGGAGGCGGAGGTTGCAGAGAGCCGAGATGACGCCACTGCGCTCCAGCCTGAGTGAAGGAGAGAGACTGTGTCCAAAAAAGAAAAAACGACAGGGAAGGGGACAGGCCACATGGGCCCCTGCTGAGATGTGAGGGCCTGGTGGGCTGGAGGTGCTCGGAGGCTGTGACAGTGGCCCCTGGGCAGGGAGCCCCCCATTTCCCTCCTGGATCTCAGTTTCCTCCTGTGAACAGAGGTGAGAGGGTGGAGGGAGGGAGTCAGCCAAGTGGAGATCCTGAAACTTCCCCATGATTTCCCCCGAGGTGACTGGGAGGAAACTTGGCTTCCAAGAAGAGGAAGCCGAACTCGGGGGCCGGGCTGGGACCGTAATCCCTAGTGCATCCCAACCCATCCACTCAGCTTCGCAGCACAGTGACCAGGGAGTCTCCACTCCACTGGGACTGTCTCTGAGCTAGAACTCCTGGGTCTGAGGGAAAAGGGGGTTGGAAACCCAGACACCTGCACTAGAGGTAGAAGGGGCTGGGACTGGACTCCTGGGTCTGAGAGAAGAGGAGCTGGGTTTCTGGACTGCTGGGTCTGAAGGAGGAGGGGCTGGGGCTTGACTCTCAGGTCTGAAGGATGCGGCTGGGAGCCAGAATTGGGTCTGAGGGAGGAGGGCCTGGGGGCCTGGACTCCTGGGTCTGAGGGAGAAGGAGCTGGGGGCCTGACTCCTTAGTCTGAGGGAGGAGTGCTATGGGGGATCCTAGACTTCTGGACCTGAAGGATGAAGGGCTACGGCTGGATTCTGGGTCTGAGGGAGAAGGGTCTGGGGGTCTAGACCCCTGGGTCTGAGGGAGGAGGGGCTGGGGTCCTGAATGTGATGGTCCAGGAGCCAGACCCCATTTCTCGGGAAGCCCCGTGGGGTGACTCCCTGTCTTACCCATCTCTCCTGTAAACATCCTGGTGGGTGCTGAGTGGGCCCGGGCTGCCTCCGTCAGAGATGACACAGGTTAGAGGGGGCCCTGCAGGGGGCCGGGGGTGGGGGTCAGAGGGGTTGTGGAGCTGAGGTCGGGCAGCTGCTGACCGTTTCCTGTGTCAACATCATCTGGACCCACTTCCCAATTCCCGGGATTCCTCAGGGATCAAAGAGGGGGTGGGGGGGGCGGGGCCGCCTGGCCCTGGACCGCGGCTTGGGACTGGGGGGGCCCCGCCGTCACGGCCCTCACCGCTAATGACAGGTTTGGGCTGCCTCTGTGGCCAGCCTGCCCCGTCACCCCCCAGAGGCCAGACAGGACCCCCCAGGGACTGACAGACGGACACACACACAGCCTGGGACCTGCTGACCTCACACCCTGCTGGCTCCGCTTCCCCCCGGGGCTCTCGCAGGAGCCAGGAATCACTGGCCATCCCCCGCGTCCTCTCGGCTTCTCCCCAGTGTCTGTGGTCAACCCAGGGTCTGGGTCCTGGCTGCCCAGTCTCTTTCCGCGCCTCTAAGCTGGTCTCTAGCTCACACGGGGTTCCATTGCCCTGGCTGACTCCCGGGGCCTGTTGCTCCTGTCTCCCGCTCTTTGTCTCTGTCATCTGTCATTTTCTTTTGGGATTCCCCAGTCCTGCCTCTGGGTCCCTTATGATCTTCATCTCTCTCCTTCTCTGGTTTCCACAGAGTAACCCAACGTGTCCCCCGCTGGGCTGGGCAGACCCAGGGATTGCCAGTAACTCCTAGCCCCGCCGCTCTGCACCGGCCCCATCTGCCTCCGCTGCCACACTGCGGGGATGAAGTCTGAGCCCACGACCCCGGGCTGCAGACCGAGATGAGAGGAAACTGACAGCAGCCGGGACCCCAGACTTGTCCCAGACCCATGACCTTCCCCACACATGCTCCCCAAAGTGCAGAGGGCCACAAGATTCTCCACTGCCTTTCTTCAACTAGAATTAGGGCCTGGACTCCGGGGTCTGAGGGAGGGAGGGGCTGGGGGCTTGGACTCCTGGGTATGAGGGAGGAGGGGCTGGGGTCTGGACTCCTGGGTCTGAGGGAGGAGGGGCTGGGGCTTGGACTCCTGGGTCTGAGGGAGGAGGGGCTGGGGTCTGGACTCCAGGGTCTGAGGGTAGGAGGGGGCTGGGCTCTGGACTCAGGGGTCTGAGATAGGAGGGGCTGGGGTATGGGCTCTGGTCCCTGTGGGGACGGGGGCTGGCATTACCAGAACCCTGCTCTTGCTCCCCAGCTGGCCCCGGGCCAGTCCCTAACCCCTCGGGCTAGTCCATCCCCCAAGCTGGTGGCCTGAGTCAGCTTGGCTGGCCCTGCCGGTCTGGGGGGGCTACGTCAGCTCTCCCTTCACTGACGCAGCCTTGGGCCCCCCACACTGACTCAGCCGGAAGCAGGCCCCCTGAGGGGCGGAGACCCAGTGGTCAGAGGCCTGGGTCCCAGCGGGAGCCAGTGCCAGGGAGGGCCCTGGGGGGGCCCTGAAAAGGGTGGCTGTGACAGGCCAGAGAGGGGGGGAGTAAGAGCTCTTACCTGAGCGATGAGGTCATTCCCACCGTGGGGGGGGCTGTGACCTCACCTCCTTGGGGACCTGAGCAGTTGCCCCTCCAGTGGTGCTGGATTGGGAGGGGGAGCCCTCCAAACAGCCAGGCACCATCTCGGAGGCTGGCATAAGGGGTTCTGCACGGAGCCTTAGAGGCCCCCACCACCTCTGAGCTCTCGGTCCGATCCTGTCCTTCCCTGCCCTCTAGGTCTGGGGGCTCTTGAGGACATGGTTTGGCGTCTCTACCCCTCACTTGCTCTGTTGTGAATCCTAGGTCTCCTCTGCCCCATACCTGGCGCTGGCCCGCTGTGTGCCCCGGTGAGCATGGCTGCCTCTGCCCCGGCCTGTGGGTCCCCTCCCCATGCACACCTCTCCTGCCTCCACCTCTGTGCATCGGCGTCCAGGGCTCTGGTGTGTGGTCTCAGTGTCCCTGCCATCCCGCCTCACCCCATCTTGGTCCTGCCTCTCCCTCATCGCCCCGGTTCTCTAAAAGGCAACATCTTTTTCTCTGTGTCCCTGATGTATTCATAAAAATGAACGAGGAGAATGATGGTGAGCACTGACGGAGCGCTGACTTTGTGCTTCACATGAGTGAGCTCACTTTATCCTCATCGTGGCCTTTAGGGGGATGGGGGTGTTCATTGTCCCCCCTTCACAGGTGAGGAAACTGAGGCACAGACGGGGGAGAGTCTCGAATCGAGGTCTCGCCTGTATGGAGTGTCTCAGCGCCTCTTCTCTAGGTCCCCAGTCTCCCTCTCTCTCCCTTCTTCCTGTCGCCACCTGCCCCTCTGAGAAAGGCTTTTCTGGCAGGTGTGGTGGCTTGCACCTGTAATCCCAGCACTTTGGGAAGCCAAGACAGGCTGATGACCTGAGCTCTGGAGTTGGAGACCAGCCTGGGCAACATGGCAAAACCCCATCTCTACTAAAAATACAAAATTAGCCGGGTGTGGTGGTGGGCGCCTGTAGTCCCAGCTACTCAGGAGGCTGAGGCAGGAGAATCACCTGAACTCAGGAGGTGGAGGTTGTAGTGAGCCGAGATCATTCCACTGCACCCCAGCCTGGGCAACAGAGTGAGACTCTGTCTCAAAAAAACCAAAACAAGGAAGGCTTTTACTCTCTGCCCTCATTACTGAGTCCCCGACATCTCAGCATCTCTGTCTCTCTAATGTCTGTCTCCCCATCTCTGTCCCTGGGGCCTTTCTGTCCCACATCTCTGTTCACCTGGTGCCTTTCTTTGGTGACTGCGTCCTCTCTCTCGGAGTCTTGGTGTTTCTGTTCTTTTCCCCTCGGCGTCTCCCTGGGTCTCCCCCAAGTCCCTCCCGCTGTCTTCATCCCGCTCTGATCTCTGACTCCCAGAACCTCTCCCTGTGTCTGCAGGGCTGGCCCTGTGGTCCTGTCTGCTTCTCTGGTGTGTCTCTCTGGCTGCCTCCATCTCTGCGTATTTCCATCTCCCTGTCTCTGTCTCTCCCTCACTCTGTGTGTGTGTCTCTCCTTCTCTTCCTCCTGTCTCCATCTCTCCAGGCCCCTATCCTCTCTCCCGTCCGGCCTCTCTCTGCCTTTCCATTCTCCTGCCTCCCCATTCCTCTCTGCCAGTCCTGGTCCAGCTGGACCCCCACCCACAGTCGGGCCCCAGCGCCTGAGCCTGAGTGTCTGCTCCGGCCCGTGGAGGTGGAGGGAGGGGGACGCCAATGACCTCACCAGCCCCTCTCCGACCACCCCCCCTTTCCCTTTTCAACTTTTCCAACTTTTCCTTCCGTGCCCTCCTCCGAGCGTGGCGGCGTGAGCCCGGCAAGGCAGCCGCTCCGTCTGAATGGAAAAGGCAGGCAGGGAGGGTGAGTCAGGATGTGTCAGGCCGCCCTCCCCTGCCGCCTGCCCCCGCCCGCCCGCCCCAGCCCCCTATATAACCCCCCAGGCGTCCACACTCCCTCACTGCGGCGGCCCTGCTGCTCACTGGCACATGCCTCCCCTCCCCAGGCCGAGGCCCAGCTGACCCCCGGGGCTCCCCCCGGCAGCGGACAGGGGAAGGGTTAAAGGCCCCCGGCTCCCTGGCCCCTGACCTGGGGAACCCCCTGGTCCTGTGGGGGACATGAACTGTAAGTTGGTTCATGGGGTGGGTGGAGGGGACAGGGAGGCAGGGAGGGAGGGACCCACGGCGGAGGTGGGGGCAGACCCGGCCGAGTCGCACGGAGAGGGACCCGGGGGAGAGGCAGCGGGGGGAGTCAGAGAAGGGGAGGAGAACAGATTGGGAGACAGGAGGCCGAGAGGAGATGGGCACAGAGAGACACAGACAGGCGCGGATGGAGGCAGCCAATCAGACGCGCCGCGGGAGGGAAGGCCAGACAGGGCCCCAGAGGGAGCGAGACGCGGAGACCGGGCAGGGGCAGGGACGGAGGGACCCGTGCCAGGAGGGGGTGATCCCCATCGGCCCAGGCCCCAGGGGGCCCGCGGGGACCGGGGAGACGCGGACTCCCTCGGGTCCCGGCAGAGAGGCTACGGGGGGGAAACTGAGGCAGGGTCCGCGGAGAACAGAGCAAGTCTGGGAGCAGCGACCCCGGAGGGGAAGGAGGGAGACTGGGCGCGGGCGGAAAGCGGGGAGAGCCCGGCAGAGGCGGCCCACGGACGCGCGGACAGACCGACGGCTGGCGGGGCCGGGGGGCGGGCTGGGGGTGTGCGCGGCGCGGGCGGCCGGGGGGCGCTGATTGGCTGGCGGGAGGCCGGGTGGGCGGGACGGCCGGGGTGGGCTGCGGGGAGCGAGCCCCGGACCCCCGCGCCCCACGCGCCGCCCGCCGCCAGGTCTCCCGCTCCCGCCGGTGGCCGGGCCGGGGCCGTGGCTCTGCCCTTCTCCGCCCAGGTGCGCTGCGGCCTGGCCTTCCGCGGCCCACCCGGCGGGGCTCCCAGGAGCGCCGCTAAGGGTCTCCTGCGGGAGGGCTCCGTGTCTCCGGGGCTCCGTCGTGGCCTCTGGCTCCTTCCCCCTGCTCCCAGCCAGCTCCGGCTCCCGCGGCCCGGGGAGGGGGCAGGTTCTGGCCTGTGCCTCCCCCCATGCCCCGCCCCGGGGCCCAGATTCCGGCGTCCGGGGGCGGACGGGAGACGCCCGGCCCGTCTACCCGCCCCGGGCCGCGTCTGCTCCGACGGGCGGGGCAGCTAGAGCCAGGGAGGGAGAGGGAAGCCCGCCCAGCCCTGCGACCTGCCCGCGGGCGTTCCACCCTGGGACTTAGGACCTCCACTCCCTCCTCCATAAGGCCAGGAGTCCAGGCCCCAGTCCCTCCTGCCTCAGACCCAGGAGTCCAGGCCCCCGGCCCTCTTCCCTCACATCCAGGAGTCCAGACCCCCGCTCTCCTCCCTCAGACCAAGGATTCCAGAACCCAGCCCCTCCTCCCTCAGACCAGGAGTCCAGGCCCAGCCCCTCCTCTCTCAGACCAGGAGTCCGACCTGAGCTCTCTGCCTCATCCTGCCCCCAGGTGTTTGCCACCTGGTCCTGGTCGTGCTCAGCCTGTGGCCAGATACAGCTGTTGCCCCTGGGCCACCACCTGGCCCCCCTCGAGCTTCCCCAGACCCTCGGGCGGAACTGGACAGCACCGTGCTCCTGACCCGCTCCCTCCTCGCGGACACGCGGCAGCTGGCTGCACAGCTGGTAGGAGAGGCTGGGCCGGGGCCAGCACGGGAGTGAGAGGCAGAGAGGAACTGAGAGGGGTCTGCGGGCGGGCCACCTGGAGGGGATCTGGGCTCTCAGGTGGCAGAGTCAGGGAGGGGACAGTGTGGGGCCTGATGTTGGGGGTGGAGGGAGCCCCGAGGCTGGGCAGGGGCCCCTCACAGCTTTTTTCCCCACCAGAGGGACAAATTCCCAGCTGACGGGGACCACAACCTGGATTCCCTGCCCACCCTGGCCATGAGCGCGGGGGCGCTGGGAGCTCTGCAGGTAAGGGCAGGAGTGGGTGGGGCCGAGGCGAGGCTAGAGGCAGGTGATGAAGGGGGCCGGAGGATAGGGCCACGGCGGTCACGGCCAATGTTATCTGTCCCCAGCTCCCGGGCGTGCTGACGAGGCTGCGAGCAGACCTGCTGTCCTACCTGCGGCACGTGCAGTGGCTGCGCCGGGCAGGTGGCTCTTCCCTGAAGACCCTGGAGCCCGAGCTGGGCACCCTGCAGGCCCGGCTGGACCGGCTGCTGCGCCGGCTGCAGCTCCTGGTATGTCCTGGCTCCAAGACCTGACACCCCAGACCCCAGCCCCTGGTGCCGAGAACCTGTGGCCTGAGTCCTTGAAGCCTGAGACCCCAGACCTATATGTAGCACACCTGCTCTGAGATCCTGACCCTACATCCCCCAAGATCCTGTGCCCCTGAGACCTTGCGGCCCTAGACCCCCAAATCCTGCCCAGACACTCCAAATCCTCACCCTAAGATCCTGAGACTCCATCGTCCATGACTTCAAAATCCCAAAATCCCAGCCTCTAAGACCCAATACCCCACCCTGAAGCCCAAAGAGTTGAGAATTCAAATTCTCACCTCAAGACTTGGAGACCCTGGCCCCATGACACTGAAAACCATGGACCTAGCCAGGCACTGTGGCTCACGCCTGTAATCCCAGCACTTTGGGAGACCAAGGCAGGTGCTTCGCCTGAGGTCAAGAGTTCGAGACCAGCCAGACCAACATGGTGAAACCCCATCTCTACTAAAAATACAAAATTAGCCAGGTGTGGCAGTGGGCACCTGTAATCCCAGCTACTCCCAAGGCTGAGGCAGGAGAATCACTTGAACCCGGGAGGTGGAAGTTGCAGTGAGCTGAGATTGTGCCATTGCACTTCAGCCTGGGCAATAAGAGTAAAACTCCATCTCAAAAGAAACCAAAAAACTAACAACAACAAAAAGAAAATCATGGGCCTCCAGACCCTGAGACCCAGGCTCCAGCCCTGCGATCCTGGCACCTTAAAGACCCCAGATCCAGACCCTAAGACACAAGACCCTGACCCAAAGCCAGCCGTGGGAGCCTGGCTCTACTACCCAAGACCTCAAGGACCTAGACCCTGAGCCCTGAGGCCCTATGTCTCACTCCCAAGATCCAATACCCTGAGGCCTCAGATCCTGAGCCCGCGCCTGTACGTCCCCAAGACCCTCACTTTCAAAGCCAGGCGCAAGGCCCTGAGACCAGAAGGCTTCAAACCCTGGTTCCCACCTCCAAAGACCTTGGATCTCAAATTCCACCTTCTAGCTCTGAGACTCCAGCACTCACCCATGAGTTCCTGAACTTGAACCCAGAGCCCGCCCCCGACCCTAGACTGGAGCCCCCAAACCCCAGACACTGTCTCTAAAACCCCAGTTCTGGCCGGGCGCAGTGGCTCACTCCTTAATCCCAAGGTGTGGGAGGCCAAGGCAGAAGGAGCTCTTGAGGCCATGAGTTTGAGACAGCCGGGGCAACATAGCAAGACCCTGTCTCTTAAATTTTTTAAAAAACAACACCAACGACAAAAACCCAGCTCTAAGATTCCAGCCCTGGCAACACAAACAGCCCCGGCCCTATCCCTCACCCAGAACCGAGACGCCTGCCCTGACTCTACAGACTCACCCCAGCCCCCACACTTAGCTCTCGAAGCCCATCCGGACCCCAGCCTCAGTTTTCTGAACCGCACACCCTGAAGAGCTCTCAGCCTAAACACTTCAACCCACGCACCACAGGCCCCCTGGGAACGTGCAGCCTGGACTTCCCCCCACCCCAAATAGCCCCTGCCCTGCATCCCCACTGCACCCTCTCCCTGTCGCTCACCTTCTCTCTCTCCCCACAGATGTCCCGCCTGGCCCTGCCGCAGCCGCCCCCAGACCCGCCGGCCCCCCCACTGGCACCCCCTTCCTCAGCCTGGGGGGGGCATCAGGGCCGCCCACGCCATCTTGGGGGGGGCTGCACCTGACACTTGACTGGGCTGTGCGGGGGCTGCTGCTGCTGAAGACCCGGGCTGTGACCCGGGGCCCAGAGCCACCACCGTCCTTCCAAAGCCAGATCTTATTTATTTATTTATTTCAGTACTGGGGGCCTAACAGCCACGTAATCCCCCACCATTATCTCCCCCTAGTTAGAGACAGTCCTCCCGTGAGACCTGGGGGGGCATCTGTGCCTTATTTATACTTATTTATTTCGGGGGGGGGATGGAGGCAGGTGGACTCCTGGGTCCCCCGAGGAGGAGGGAAGTAGGGTCCCGGATTCTTGGGTGTCCAAGAAGTCTGTCCACAGACTTCTGCCCTGGCTCCTCCCCCTCTATGCCTGGGCAAGGGAATATGTATTATTTATTTAAACAATTACTTTTCATGTTGGGGTAGAGGGAGGGGAAGGGAAGCCTGGGTTTTTGTACAAAAATGTGAGAAACCTTCGTGAGACAGAGAACAGGGGAATTAAATCTGTCATACATATCCACTTGAGGGTGATTTGTGTGGGAGCTGAGGCTGGATGCTGGGGTCCCTGGGGCGGGGCAGGTGGAGGTGGGTGGGCAGGGCAGGGGAGGGGAGACGGTCGGTCACCCAGACAGCTCTGTGGAGGCAGGGTCTGAGCCTCACCCAGGCCCCTGAACTGCAGAGGTCTTTTTGTTAGGATTACAGGGGTGAGCCACCATTGCCCAGCCTCTGTTGGCCAGGTTGGAATGCAGTGGGGCAATTTCAGCTCAGTGCAAACTCCGCCTCCGAAGTTCAAGCAATTCTCCTGTCTCAGCCTCCCAAGTAGCTGAGATCACAGGCATCCGCCACCACACCCAGCTAATTTAATTTAATTTTATTTTATTTTATTTTGTATTTTTAGTAGAGACAGGGTTTCACCACGTTGGCCAGGCTGGTTGAACTCCTGACCTCAGGTGATCCTCCTGCCTCGGCCTCCTAAAGTGCTGGGATTACAGGTGTGAGCCACCACACCTGACCCATAGATCTTCCATAAATATTTAATGGAAGGTTCTAGAAGGGCACTGTGATTAACAGTACCCGTGTTGGACAAAGCTGAAAGCTCAAGATGGTTCATTGTGGCTGTGTTCACCACAGCAAATTGGGAGACAATCTAGACGTCCACCAGCGAGGACTAAGCCTCATGACGCATCTGCAGGTGGAATTCCAGCCAGTCGCCCGGAGCATGGGCTATCATTCAGGGAAGCTAGGGAGAGAGGCCTGCTTTGGACACAGAAAGATGTCCTGACATTGGCTGGGCATGGTGGCTCACACCTGTAGTCCTAGCACCTTTGGGAGGACAAAGCGGGTAGATCCCTTAAGTCCAAGAGTTCAAGACCAGCCTGGGAGACTTGGCAAAACCCCGTCTCAAAAAAGAAAAAGCGATGTCCAGACATGAAACAGCAGGCTACAAAACCACTGCATGGTGCCATCCAATTCTGTGTTTTTTTTTTCTACATATGGATTTTTAAAAAAAATCTTAAAGAAGGCCGGGCGAGGTGGCTCACGCCTGGTAATTCCAGCACTTTGGGAAGCCCAGGTGGGCGGATCACAAGGTCAGGAGTTCAAGACCAGCCTGACTAACATAGTGAAACCCTGTCTCTACTAAAAATACAAAAGAAATTAGATGGGTGTGGTTCTGTGCGCCTGTAATCCCAGCTACTCAGGAGACGGAGGCAGGAGAACCTCTTGATCCTGGGAGGCGGAGGTTGTGGTGAGCCGAGATTTCACCACTGCACTCAGCCTGGGCAACAGAGGGAGACTCCATCTCAAAAAAAAAAAAAAATCCTAAGGGGAAATACGCCAAAATGCTGACAATGACTGTCTCCAGGTCAAAGGACAGAGGTGGGATTGTGGGTGACGTTTAATGTTTATGATTGCCTGTATTTTTCAGAATTTCTGCCATGACTGTGTATTTTGCATGACACATTTTAAAAATAATAAACACTATTTTTAGAAAAACAGAATATGAGCCTCCTCCCCCTCCAAAAATAAGCCCTTAGGAGGGGGACAAAGTTGATGATTGAGCCTTTCAGGGCTGGGCACTCGGTGTGGGCTCTTCACTGACACAATTCTCCTGTAGCCTTAACTATGCCTCGTTTCACAGGCGAGGGAAACTGGGGCTCAGGCAAGGGGTGGGGACTCTGTTGCTCAAAGTCACACAGCTAGGGAGAGGTGGACCTGGGATTCCGCACCATGTCTGGCTCATTCCCACAGCTCTCTTTGCAACTTGGTGTTGAGGACCCCTTGCCACAGGCACACACGTGAGATTTGGAAAAACAGGTTCAGTAAGGATTTGGGTCTCACCCAGGGCCTACAGAAGGGTCAATGGCAGAGTAGGGACTATGATCAAACGCTTTAGATAACTGTCCCTTTACAATCAGCAGGCAGACTCCCTGCGGCCCTGTGTTGTCACTAGTTTGGGTCTGGGGTGCCCAGCCCTGGGCCCAGAGTTTCGATTCACACGTCTCAGCCCTCAAGACTGAAGGCTGCATCCCTGGAGGAGAAAAGAGCCCAGGGTCCCAGAGAGTTCCCAGAACAGTCCCCTGTGTGTCCATGAGGTCACAAAGCCCTTCCACGGGAGGCTCCTCCCCCAGGCCCCTGCTGTCCACCCTGGCAGGGCCGTGGCCGAGGCCCAAATCTCCCAGCCCCGGGCATCTTCACGCTCTGTAACGCTGAGCTCCAGGCACCCATGTAGCCCCAGGGGCCAAGGCTGGTGGGCCAGGGCTGGGAGGCCTACACGCCTGGATCCCGGGTCCCTAAACCAGTACCTATCCACCACAGCCACCATGATCCGGCTTCGAAACAAGAGGCGCCCTGAGCCACTCCAGGGTGCCCCAAAGTGGGTCCCCCATTCTGGGGGAGCTGCAAAGACCCTCCAGAAGGGCGAGTACCTGCCCCTGCGTCCGATGCCCATGTTCGAGAGTAACTTTGTTCAGGTCCCCAGCTCCCAGTACCCTGGGGCTGAGAGGGGAAGCCAGGCTGCCTGGGCGGGGGAATTTTGAAAGGCACTGGGGTATGGCAGTCCCTATGTCGGGGGCAGTCAGGAGGGAGGCTCAGGCTGGGGGTGCTGAAGGAAGGAGTGGTCCCAGCCCCTCTCCCTGGCTGCCCAGGTAACCAGTCGAGGGGGCCCGGTGTTCGTGAGTCACAGAACCAACCGGCTGACCATGGGCGCGGCTGCCTCCCTGCCAGGCCTGCTGGTGCCCGACATCCTGCTCATCGGCCAGCCTGCTGAGGGCAGGGACTGCGCAGGCCTCGTGCTGACCAGGTGCCGCCTCCCCAGCCCCTTGGCCACCCCATCCACCCCTCCTGCTCTAGACACTCCCCTCCTGCTCTCCCAGGATGATCCCCCCTGGACCTCACCCGCCTCTGCGTCCACGACATCTCCTCCTGGTGCCTGAAGCTGCGGCTGGTCTCAGGCCACCACTACTACCTGGCGCTGGATGCCCCCGACAACGAGGCGGGCTTCCTGTTCAACTGCTGGGTCCGCCTCATCCACCTGCTTCGGGAGCCAGCTTTCACCTGGGCCCCCAGGACTGTGCACCAGGCCCGCCTGGATGTGCCCCTGGCTGAAGCGCCTGCCTCTACCTGGCACCTGCAGGTGGGGCCCCAGTTTCACCCACCAGGCATGGCAGCCCGGGAACCCACTGGCCAGATCCAGAGGGGACTGGAGCAAAAGCCCAAAGTCTAGGCCGAGGACCTGGACCCCTGATTTGAGGGAGGAGGGCTGGGGACCTGGACCCCTGATTTGAGGGAGGAGGGCTGGGGCCTGGACCCCTGATTTGAGGGGAGGAGGGCTGGGGGCCTGGACCCCTGATTTGAGGGAGGATGAGCTGGGGGCCTGGACTACTGGGTGCAAGGTGGGGGGCTGGGGAGTCTGGACTCCTGGGTCTGAGGGAGGAGGGGCTGGGGCCTGGACTCCTGGGTCTGAGGGAGGAGGGGCTGGGGCCTGGACTCCTGGGTCTGAGGGAGGAGGGGCTGGGGCCTGGACTCCTGGGTCTGAGGGAGGAGGGGCTGGGGCCTGGACTCCTGGGTTCTGAGGGAGGAGGGGCTGGGGCCTGGACTCCTGGGTCCGAGGGAGGAGGGGCTGGGACCTGGACTTCTGGGTCTGAGGGAGGAGGCGCTGGGCCTGGACTCCTGGGTTCTGAGGGAGGAGGGGCTGGAACACTGGGTCCTGGGAGCAGGGGGGCCTTGGCCTCTGACTGGGTAGGTTATGGAGATGTGGAAACCCGGCCCCTCCTGACTCCTGTCTCTGCAGGACCAGTCAGTCAGCAGACAAGCAGGTGAGCAGGCCCTGCTCGGGGTGTGGGGTTCTCCCCATGCGGGGGACAGAGCTGCACCGTTCAGTGCTTCCCGCCCCCACCCCTGCAGGGCCCTCCACGAGCTCCTGGGGCAGGTCCTCGCGACCTCCCCTGGGTCTCTGACCCCGAATGCCTCCTCCTCTTCCAGCCAGGGTTGCCGAGTACACCTTTCCTTATAAGACGGTGGCCGCTCAGAGACAGAGGAAGGCCAAGGTGAGCTGGCGGGGCGGGCGGAGGGTGCGGGCCGAGGGCCGCCCTGTGTAACATCCCTCCTGACCCGTGCCAGCCGCTCAAGCGCAGATTCAAGTCTCAGGCCGTGGGCGACTCCGTGCCCCTCATCTGGTCGCAGCTGGAGCACGCCAGGAAGAAACCTGCAGAAAAGAAGTGGGCGTGGGTCTTGTTGCAGTGGGTGGGAGAAGGAGGGAGACCCCGTCCAGACCCCACCTACGTCTGCAGTATTGCTCCTGCAGGTCCCACCCAGACCCCCATCCTGAGAGATCTCACACCCAAACCCGCCTTTCTGGTAAGATCAACCCACCCCACCCCCTGCCACACTGTGTGGTCTTGTCCGTGCCCCAAAGGGCTCAGACTGCTCCCCCACCCAGAGACGACCAGCATCATCATCCGGACCATCTTCAGCATCTTTTCCAACACCACCAACCAGACACAGTCCGCTCCAAAGGCCAGCCTTATACCCGGGGTGGGGCCCAGGCCCCAGATCTGAGGGAGGAGGGGCTGGGCCTGGACCCCTGGGTCTGAGGGAGGAGGGGCTGGGCCTGGACTCTTGGGTCTGAGGGAGGAGGGGCTGGGCCTGGACTCTTGGGTCTGAGGGAGGAGGGGCTGGGGTCTGGACTCCTGGGTCTGAGGGAGGAGGGGCTGGGCTTGGACTCCTGGGTCTGAGGGAGGAGGGACTGGGGGTCTGGACTCCTGGGTCTGAGGGAGGAGGGGCTGGGGTCTGGACTCCTGGGTCTGAGGGAGGAGGGGCTGGGCCTGGACTCCTGGGTCTGAGGGAGGAGGGACGGGTTCTGTCCTCCTACGTCTGGGGTCTCCCCAGACCCTGACCATGCACCCTCTCCACTCACCTACAGGCCTGCACATCTGAGTGTAATGAGGCCACAGGCCAGGGACACATGGTGAAGGCCCCTTCCCACTGCATCTCAGCCGACAGCCCTGATTGCTTCTTTCTGGGCTCCTGCAATCCCTGGGACCCCTGCCTGTGGCATCAGGACATGGGAGACCTCATGGGCTCTGAGAGCAGCGCTTTGTCATCTGCCTCCGACCCGGCTCCCTATCCCTCAGCTGCCTGCCTCTCCACACTCTACTCTTCCATCCCCAGGGGCAGGGACAAGGCGGGGCCTATGGGCTCCCAGCAGGGGCCGGGGCCACCACCCTTCCAGAAGACCCCATCTGTCCCTGTCACATCTTGCAAGGCACCATTCCTCGTTGACCAGTCCCAGAAGCTCCCAGCTGCACCTGCTTCATCGTGGAAGGCCCCAGCTGTATCAGCTCCTCCCCCAGAAGGCCCCAGCCGTACCTGCTCCACCCGAGAAGGCCCCACCCCCATCTGAGAAGGCCCCAGCCGTACCTGCTCTACCCGGGAAGTCCCCACCCCCATCTCAGAAGGCCCCAGCCATACCTGCTCTACCCGGGAAGGCCCCACCCCCGTCTCAGAAGGCCTCAGTAGTACCTGCTCCATCCTGGAAGGCCCCATCTGCATCAGCTGCTCCCTGGAAGGCCCCAGCCATACCTGCCCCACCCCAAAAGACCCCACCCCCATCTCAGAAGGCCCCAGCAGTACCTACCATTCCCCAGAAGGCTGTGTCCCCCTCTGCTCCAAAGAGGAAATCTCTGGTCCTCCCTGCCCCATCCCAGAAGGCTCTGCCAACCTCACCTACCCAATATCAGATGGCTCTGGGCTCGTCTGCCTCACAGGGGAAGGTCCCTGGCTCTTTTGACGTGTTGCCAACAGGAATTCCTGGAAGGGCCGTGCTGGAGAGCAGCAAGTCCGGGTGGGAACCCGAGCCAGCGGTGGGGGTGGGCACCCGGGAGACAGGCGTGGTGGAGATGACTCAGGCCCCGTCCCTGGAGTCGCCCTTCACCACGACCAAGAAGGAGTCCAAGGACATCCTGGTGAGCAAAACCCGGGAGGCAACCCTGGAGGCCTTCAGGGGCCGGAGGAAGTTGGAGGACCGGGTCCACTGGGCGAAGGAGGAGAGGTCCTTGGACCAGCCTGGTGTGAGATCCAAGGAGATGGAGCAGCGGAAAGGATGGGTGCAGAGGAAGGAGCTGGCCTTCGGGGGCCCCTCCCGGGAGCACAGCAGGCCCTTCTCTGTGGAAGGGCTGACCCTTGCCAGGCACATGATCATGGCCAACTCCAAAGAGCAGCGCTCCAGACCCGCTTTGGTCTCACTCCCCTCCTGGCTCTCGCAGGCATCTGCCACGCCGATGATGGCTTCAATGCCCTTCCACCTCAGCCAGCTGTCCTCACTGGAGGGGGAAGCCAGTGGTGGTCAGAGAGCAGCCAGAGTCACACGCCTGGGCAAAGGAGAGGAAGCAGCAAGGAGCCGAGGCGAAGAAGCCACCCTGGGACCCCGAGGGGCTGCCCGAGTTGCCCCTTCGCTCCAGGCCTACCTCTGCCAGTCTGAAGAGGGAAGGAATCTCCCAGGCGCCCATCCCCCTGCCTGCCTCACGGTGGGAGGACTTACCGCCATCGCCCCTTTCGGAGACCCCCATCTCAAAGATGGAGGCCACAGCCAGGATGTCCCAGCAGCCCAGGAGAGTGTCGCAGGAGCCCCTGACGATGTCAGCCCAGCACCCCCTGGCCACTGTGGGGTCGTCTTCAGAAATTCTTTTGCCCGTGCTCTTAGAACTTGAGACTGTGAGGAACACGACCACCAAGGCCGAGGAGACACAGGAGGAATCGGGCGTCTTCAATCTTCCACCCAGGTAGCTGGGGTTAGCTGCTAGCATTTACTGTGAGCTCTGCTATTTACGAGACAGAGGTGATCTCTCCCACCTTTCCCTTTTTTTTTTTTTTTTTTGACAGGGTCTCACTCTGTCACCCAGGCCGGAGTGCAGTGGTATGATCTTGGCTCACTGCAACCTCTGTCTCCTGGGTTCAAGTGATTCTCCTGCTTCAGCCTCCTGAGTACCTGGGATTATAGGCACGAGCCACCATGCCCGGCTAATTTTTGTATTTTTCGTAGAGACGGAGTCTACGTTGGCCAGGCTAGTCTTGAACTCCTGACCTCAAGAGATCTGCCCGCCTTGGCCTCCCAAAGTGCTGGGATTACAAGCGTGAGCCACCACACCCGGCCCTGGACTTTGGCTTTGAGTCTGAGGGAGCTGGAGGGTTTGGGGCAGAAGAATGATGGGGACTGATTGCTGTGTGAAGAGGCTGCCTCTGTCTGGGGCTGGAGGATGTAGAGGGGCAAGAGTGGGTGCCTGGAGAACAGGGTTAGCAGGGCTGCTGCAGTAACCTGGGGTAGGAGACGATGGTGGCTTGCACAAGGTGGGTGACGGAGCTGGGGAGAAACAGGGGCCTCTGGAGACGCTTGAAGAGCGAACCAATAGCTTGCTTCGAGGATGGGGATTTGTGATGTGAGAAAGGCTGAGTTGAAGGTGGCTGGGAGGATGTGGGTCCCAGATACCCGGAGGAAGAGGAGGAGGCAGCAGTGCAGACAGCGGGTCCCCCGGAGACGCTCAGGACATCTCTCTGGGACATCTTGATTCTGAGGTGTCGGGGGAGACGCAGGGTAAGCAGCTGGACACGAGTCTGGAGCTCGGGAAGCAATGTGGGGTCACTGGAGCCTGGACAGGCCAGCTCAGGCTGTGAGCTTGGAGTTCCCCCGACGACTGAGTAGAGAGGGAGAAAAGGCCGAGGTGTTTGGGCAAAGAGGAGCCAGAGTCAGGGAAGGCAGAACAGCCAGAGGCGGGGCATCCCCAGCACCACATAGAGATGGTGACAAGGGAGGGAAGGAACGTCCATGTCAAATGCTGGGGTCAGGGGGAGGAGCGGGGCCTGGGGCTGGACCTCTGGATTTACCAGTGTGGAAGTGATGTGGGGGTGTGGGGCGAAGTTCTGATGGGTCAGTCTGAGGAGAGTGTCGAGAGGGCAATCTCCAGGCTGCAGCGCCTCGGAAACTTCATGCCCGGTGAAAGGGGCCAGACACAAGAGGCCACAAAGACCCCATTTCCGTGAAATGTCCAGAGCAGGCAGAAGGTGAATCGCTGGAGGCCAGGGGCCTGGTGTGGCGGAATGGGAGTGACTGCTGACGGGCTGCAGGTTTCTTTTTTCTTTCTTTTGAGGTGGAGTCTTGCTGTGTCACCCAGGCTGGAGTGTCGTGATGCCATCTCGGCTCACTACAGCCTCCGCCTCCTGAGTTCAGGCCGTTCTCCTGTCAGCCTCTCTGTTTGTTTGTTTTTGAGATGGAGTCTTGCTCTCATCGCCCAGGCTGGAGTGCAGCAGTGCAATCTCGGCTCATTGCAACCTCCGCCTCCCAGGTTCAAGTGATTCTCCTGCCTCAGCCCCAAGTAGCTGGGATTACAGGCGCCCACCACTACGCCCAGCTGATTTTTGTATTTTTAGCAGAGACAGGGTTTCACCATGTTGGTCAGGCTGGTCTCAAACTCTGACCTCAGGTGATCCGCCTGCCTCAGCCTCCTAAAATGCTGGGATTACAGGTGTGAGCCACCATGCCCCGCCAGGTTGGAGGTTTCTTTGGGGGTGATGCAAATGCCCCAGAACTAGGTAGAGGTGGTGGCTGCACAACATTGTGAGTGTGCCAAATGCCACTTTAAGGGCTACATTAAAAAATGGTGACAGATTCCCTAACCCTAATGCTAAAAAATAAATAAATAAAAATTAAAAATGGTGACAAATCTGGGCAAAAGAGCAAGACCGCCTCTCTACAAAATATAAAAACAAAAAAAGTTAGCTAGGCATGGTGCCATGTGCCTGTGGTCCCAGCTACTCTGGAGGCTGAGGTGTGAGGATTGTTTGAGCTGGGAGGTTGAGGCTGCAATGACCCACGATCATGCCACTGCACTTCAGCCTGGGCAATAGAAAACTTGTTTCTTTTTCTTTTTTTTTTTTTCAGAGACAGGATTTCACCATGTTGGCCAGGCTAGTCTTGAACTTCCGACCTCAGGTGATCCACCTGCCTTGGCCCCCCCCAAAGTGCTGGGATTACAGGCATGAGCCACCATGCCTGGCCAAGACCCTATTTCAAAGAATATATATATTTATATATACTCACACATATATACACATATACATATATGCATATGTATACATATGTGTGTGTGTGTGTGTGTGTGTGTATATATATATATATATATATATATATCTTTTTTTTTGAGACTTAGTCTTGCTCTGTTGCCCAGGCTAGAGTGCAGTGGTGCGATCTCAGCTCACAGCAACCTCTACCACCCGGGTTCAAGCAATTCTTCTGTCTCAGCCTCCCAAGTAGCTGGGATTATGGGCGTCTGCCACCACACCTGGCTAATTTTTGTATTTTTTAAAGACGGGATTTCATCATGTTGGTCAGGCTGGTCTTGAATTCCCGACCTCAGGCGATCTGCCCACCTTAGCCTCCAAAGTGCTTGGATTACAGGTGTGAGCCACCACGCCCAGCCAATTTTTGTATTTTTAGTAGAGACAGGGTTTCACCATGTTAGCCAGGCTGGCGTTGGCCTCCCAAAGTGCTGGGATTACAGGCATGAGCCACCACACCCGGCCTCAAAGACTATTTAAAATAAAATGGTGACAGCCCTGAGCTTTTCTGAGAGTATTTTCCCTCTGTAAACACTCATGCATGCATATGTATGCAAAGTGAGGAGCTGGAAGCTAGGGGTAGACCAGCTTCATCCAAGCATTTGCTGTAACAGGAGGAAGAGACGGGGCGGTAGCTGGTGCAGGAAGTGGGGGACAGAGTGGACCTTTTTTTTGAGACAGGGTCTCATTCTGTTGCCTAGCCTGAAGTACAGTGGTGTGATCATGGCTCACAGCAGCCTCAACCTTCCTGGGCTCAAGTGATCCGCCTGCCTCTCCTTCCAAACACCCAGCTAAGGTTTCTATTTTTTGTTTAATTTTATTTTTATTTTGAGAGGCAGTCTCTCTCTGCCGCCCAGGCTGGAGTGCAATGGCATGATCTCGGCTCACTGCAACCTCCACCTCCCAGGCTCGGGTGATTCTCCTGCCTCAGCTTCCCAAGTAGTTGGGATTATAGGCACATGCCACCATGCCTGGCTAATTTTTGTATTTTGAGTAGAGATGGGGTTTCACCATGCTGGCCAGGCTGGTCTCAAACTCCTGGGCTCAAGCAATCCTCCCACCTCTGCTTCCCAAAATGCTAGGATTACAGGCGTGCGCCATTGCACCTGGCCAGGCTTCTCCATTGGTACATTTGGCTGTCAGTGTGAACAATCCTATGTCAGGCCTAATATTAACTAGGCAGGAGGGGGAGAGAAGATTAGCAGGGTCCAAGAGGGGGAAACCACCTGCCAAGATGCCAGTTACTTGCCTGCCCCTAGAGCCAGGACTCTCATTCCTCCTCCTCTATTTACTGTGCATTTACTACTGCCAGGCTCTGCCCCAGGCAGATACAATGAACCAAACACACAGCATGCCCCGCCCTCCGGGACGCAGACTCTCCTAAGCCAGCACCTGCAGCTCTCAGAGCCCTGGGTACCCCTTCTCACTGCCCTGTCCCCCAAAGCTCTCTCTGGCTTGCTTTCTCCCTGCAGTCTGCAGCCCTCCCAGCACTTTCAGTAGCCGGATGCTGGGCTCAGCCTCAGTCGGAAACTGTCCAGAGGAGCCCAGCTCGGCCAGGTACCCCATGAGACCTGCCTTAGACCTGGGGGCGCGGCGAGGGGGGATGTCCCAGGAGCCCAGACCCCACCGCAGCTCATTCCTCTAACCCCACAGGCCCCCAGGGTGCTGTGCGCCCCGACTGCAAGAAGCGGAATGTTGAAAGGCCGCTTGGGGGATTCGCCCTGTCATACAGAGACCAGAACTATCGCTATGCATTTATATATTGGGGGAGCGGGGGCGAGCCCATGGAACCGCCCAACTTCGCAGAGATTAAAGCTTAAGTCTGAGACTCAGCGAGTCGCACCTCGGTGCCTGTATGCGCGCGGGTCCTCGAGGGGGCGTTGGTTGGGGAAGCGAGGGGGTGGGGTGGGGGCGCCTTACCGGCCCTGCGGGGCACGACGGCTCCCATTGGCTGGGGCTCAGGGGTCCTAGCCAATCCGGCCGCGGGGTGCGTTTCACTTGAGGCGGGTGGGACCGCACCCCGCGGACTCAGAAGCCAGCGGCGCCCGGGAACCACCGCACAGCCGATCCAGTGGCCAGGCTAGTGAGGATCCAGGCTGCTGAGGGCACCACGGGTGGGGTGGAGGGGCGGGGGTCAGGATCGGGGTACGGGTCGGAGAGGGGGCGCCCCCCTCGGTCCCACGGAGTCCACGTCCCGTCCCGCAGGAGTTGCCTCCTCCGTGAATGTTGGAAACCCAGAAGCCCCCCCAGAAAGAAATGGTGGACGCCGCCCTTCGACCCGCGCTTCCCCCAACCAGAACCAGACCCGTAACTGCTACCAGAACTTCCTGGGTGAGACCTGGTCGGCCAGGTTAGGGGGAGCAGGTTGTGATGAGGGAAGGCAGGGAGGGGCAGCCCCACCCGAAGCCCCGCGGAGACCGTTAGGGTGAGAAGCAGGGCGGGCGTGGGTTGGTAGGGGCGGGGCCTGGTCTGGAGGGACGGGGCGATGTTGATAGGGGCGGGGCCTGGCCGGGAGAAGGCGGGACTGAGCCGGGAGGGGCGGGGCGACGTTGGTGGGGGCGGGGCCTGGCCGGGAGGAGGCGGGACTGAGCCGGGAGGGGGCGGGGCGACGTTGGTGGGGGCGGGGCCTTGCTAGGAGAAGACGGTACTGAGCCGGGAAGGGCGGGGCGAGATTGGTAGCAGCGGGGCATGGCCGAGAAAAGTAGGGGGTGGGGTGAGTCGGGAGGGGCGGGGCGAGGTTGGTAGGGGCGGGCCTGGCCGGAAGAAGGCGGGACTGAGCCGGGAGGGGCGCGGCGAGGTTGGTAGGGGCGAGGACTGATCTGGAAGGTGTGGGGCCGGGTCTTGAAGGAGTGGGGCGGGGTAGGTAGGAGCACGGCCTGGCCAGGAGGGGCAGTGTGAGGGGAGGTAGCGGTTGGGGCCTAGCTGGGAGTAGGGGCCGGAGGCGTCGAGGGGGAGAGGTAGGCGGGGCAAAGCAGGCGAGACTGAGAGGGAGCGAGCAGCGGAAGAGGGTCCTGCCCTGGGGTGGGCGTGGCTTGCCGCGTGACCCCGCCCTCCACAGACTACCAGCGTTGCCTCAAGACCATGAGCCGCCCGCGGGAAGAACAGCGAGCCCTGCGAGTACTATTTCCGCGTGTACAACTCGCTGTGCCCCACCAGCTGGGTGAGTCGACAGAGCGGGGGGCCGGGCCAGGCGTAGGGAGGGCTTGGTCGAGGCTGAGACGGCGTCCCGCTCCCCGCCTTCCTGCTTCCCAGGTCCAGCACTGGAACGAGCAGATTAAGGATGGGACTTTCGCTGGCAAAATCTGACTGCCCGAGCGCGGCTTCCTCCGAAGACGCAGTGACCCTGCATTTTCTTGTCTCGCGGAGCCCGTGCCTCGGTTATCCACCCCCACCTCCCAGTCTCTCGAAGCCACGAATAATGTTACGCTCTTGCTGATGTTTCTTCTTAATGCCCAGCCAGCGATGCGTTTTGGTGGTGGGGGGGATCCTCCCTGTGGCTGTGTCTGGGATGATACTGCTTTTTCTGTTAAGGGGCAGCAGGAGGACTGCTGCTCCATCAGGTAGAAACTGCAGTCAGGGCTCTAAGGTAGGAAGCCGAGGGCCTCCCATCCCCCCTCTGTAGATGCCTCATGTTGACAGCTACCAACCAGCCCAGGGTCCCCAGTTCTCAACAGTGTCCCACCCAGATGGCTCCAAGTTTCTCCTGCCTGTCAGTCCCCACACCCCACACCTACCTCACACCCGAGGCTTTCCCCCCACTCCCGTCATGCCTGGACCATCTCCCCAGGCTCCTTCCCCATCCCACCCTTGATCCATCCCATCTCAGGTCCTGAGGGGTCTTCTCTGAACTACCTAGCACTGACTCCATCCCTCCCTCACCGCTCTCCATCATGACTGCACTCCCCACCTGGCTCGTTTTCTCTCCTAGAACATTGAGGTCCCCATCATGTCAGCCGGCTTATTGCCAGCACGGTCCCCTGGTGTCCACCCTTTCAGCACCCACACTGGGCCAGCTCCACACCCCCACCCCACAGAAGCCGCTGTCAGTCTCTCCCCACCACACACATAGCTGCAGGTTCTCCCATGACCCCCGCTAGCCTGCCGGCACCCAGGGAATCAGAGTCCCCTCGGAATCATTCTTCACTCCTTCCCCATCCCGTCAGTAACACGGAACCGCATTCTGGTTCCACACGCCCTTTGAAGTGTTGCCTCTCCCCCAGGCCAAGGAGTGACCCTTACCAGGGCCCTAGGGCTCTAGCCTGGTCCTGCGTAGGGAGCCATGAGACCAGTCAGCCTGGGGTGCTGGTTTTCCCAACTGGTGCTCCCTGAGCTATCAGCCTCCCAGAGGGGTTCTTAGGAGGGGGAAGCCCCAACCTCCAACTGAAGTGGCCCTATAAGGCCCTGTTCAACCCAAGTTGAACAACTAGTCATGACAACTTGCAGGGTGACTCTAGACAAGCTTGTTGACCTGTGTGAACCCAGGTTCCCCCAAGGCAAACCAAGATGGCTCAGGGACCCATTACGAGGAGAGGTGGAGCTCAGAGGACTGACTCCATCTTGCTTTCTGCCCCATGATGACCTATCACCTGCCCTCCACGCTGCCCAGGGCACACCCTAGACGAGCGATCCCTCGGGATGACGCCACCTCTGAGATCTCAGCCTCCTGGCTCCGTCTCTAACCACAACCTGAGAATGGGGTGGGGGCACAGGGTGTGGACTCAGCTACAGGAAGGCTTCCTGTACATGCAACATCCCCAAAGCCTTGGACGCCTGCACAGAGGCGGCACAGCTGCAGGAACAAACGCTGGCAGAACCACAGGGCCAGGACCCCTCTCTGAGTCATAGAATGGAGCTAACTTGGTGAGGTCACCCAGGTAACATCCTGGGCATAGGGCCCCACACCCGTGCAGCCACAACAGCGTCCTGACCTCCCCAGAACCCAATGTCTAGAACACATTTTTGCCCTGTTGGCCAGCCTTCCTCCTTCCTCCTTCCTGATCCTCCCCACCATCCTCAATTCACTGCTTCCAGATCTCACCTCAGCCCATTCTCACACTTCCGACCTCCTCTGCAGCCGCCACTGCCCCACTGATGCCTAAGCCATGGGCAAGGCCAGATCTGGCCTCCAGCCTGGTGGACCATCACCTGTGCCAACTCCAAACACCTCCTCCAGGTGCTTCAACTGGCTTTCCCTGGTGTCCGGTAGCCGCCTCCTGAGACACCCAATGCCAGCCTTACAGTCTCAGCAGCCTCCCAGCTCAGAGAAAACCAAGGCCACTCCACTTATTCCCGTCCCCACCCCAGAATAACTGCATCCTTGTTTGCCCAACCTCCTCCTCCTCCTCCCGCTTCCCTTTCTCCTCCTCCTCTTTACCTCCTCCTCCAGCCCCATCTCTTCAATCCTTCCATCATCCACTTTCCCCCTCCCTCTGCAGTTCTTCCTCAGAACCTGCTCCGTCCTCCCAGCCTCCAGATCGTGGACCCTGAAGGCCACCTGCTCTGCCTCCCCCTGCTCACTGTCCCTTGGCTCCTAGGGGCCGTAGCTTCACCACCTCTCTGGGTTTCCCCTCTTTCCCATCCCGAGGTGTCAGAGCCCGAACAGTTCTGAGAATGAGTTCAGTCTAGGCCCTGAAGCTTATTAACCATGTGGCCTGAGACACATTCCCTAGCCCCTCCACACTGCGGTCTTCTCATCTGAAATCTGGTAACAATGACATAATCATGACACTACTTAACAGGGTTGTGGGGAGGATGGTGATGTGAAAACCTAGAAAGCAGAACAGTGTCTGGCCCAGCTGTTCCATGTGTGTGGGGTCTCTAGCCAGAGACAATTTGAGTCACTCGAATCAGCATGTCGGCCCAATTCTGGTGCCCCATATTGTGCTGGACAGTGGGACTGATCGACAGGACAGACAGCTCAGGGATGATCCCATAAACCAGTCCTGGAGCTCTTGGAGGCATCTGGTTGACTAGCTTGCTGAATAAAGGGTCATAGAGTGCCCTCGCAGGGAGACACGGGGTCAGGGTGGGGAGTCGTCGGCCAGGGCCTTGCCTGCCTGCCAAAGTCTGACAGCAGTTCTAGTGCCAGGCACCCAAGTCAGCGCTGGTTGTATTTCCTGTTTCATTAAACTTCCTTCTGGCCGGGAACCGTGGCTCATGCCTGTAATCCCAGTACTTTGGGAGGCTGAGATGGGTGGATCACCTGAGGTCAGGAGTTTGAGACCAGCCTGGCCAATATGGTCAAACCCTGCCTCTACTAAAAATATAAAAATTAACCAGGTGTGATGGCAGGTGCCTGTAATCTCAGCTACTCGGGAGGCTGAGGCAGGAGAATGGCTTGAAACTGGGAGGTGGAGGTTACAGTGAGCCAAGATCCTGCCACTGCACTCCAGCCTGAGCAGCAGAGTGAGACCCAGTCTCAAAAAAAAAAAAAAAAAAAGGAAGGGGCCGGGCATGGTGGCTCACACCTGTAATCCCAGCACTTTGAGAGGCTGAGGTGGGCAGACCATGAAGTCAGGAGTTCAAGACTAGCCTGACCAACATAGAGAAACCCTGTCTCAATTAAAAGTAAAAACAGCCGGGAGTGACGGCGTGTGCCTGTAATCCCAGCACTCAGGAGGCTGAGGCAGGAGAATCGCTTGAACCTGGGAGGCCGAGGTTGCAGTGAGCCGTGATCACGCCATTGCACTCCAGCCTGGGCAACAGAGCGAGAGTCTGTCTCAAAAAATACACAAAAACACTTCATTCCACTTTCACCTATAGCCACCAGCCTCCGAGTTCCTTCTGTTTCTCTTGCTCTGGCCTCCATGTGTATGGCAGGGTTCTCAGGCCCAGGCTTCAACCAGAGGATCCCCCGCCACCACTGTTTCTTCCTGTCCTTGAGCCCCCTTGGTGAACTCATGGCCCCAGGCCCCAGCTCCATCAGGATGTCCCCCAGGTCTTATCAGCTGGGTAGTGCCAGCACAAATGCCTCAAACTTCATGGAAGCCAGGGTTCAAGGTGGAAACACAGGCAGCCTGCTAGGCTCTGTCCCTGACAGCTGAAGGACCTCCAGCAGAGGTCAGCTCTCCAGGCCAGCTCCTGTCTGTATGGGCGAGATGACCCTGATAGCGCCCAAGCTTCTAAGGCTGTCCTGACCTTCCACGCTGCGACAAGGACAGGGAATGTTCACTGTGGTCCTGGTGTCTCCCCCGCCCCCACCATCCGGTGGTGTCCAGATCAAGCCAGAGGCTAACTTTAGTCCCCACAGGGACATCAGGCAGTGTCTGGAGACATTTTTGGCTAGGACGGAGGGGATGCTCCTGGCATCTACTGGGTGAAGATCAGGGCAGCTGCTGTAGTGCACAGGACAGGCCCCGCCCAGAAACACCAGCTCAGCACAGCAGCAATGCGGAGGCCGGGAAGCCCCATTGCCAGTTCTTTTAAGACGGAGTTTCGCTCTTGTTGCCCAGGCTGGAGCACAACGATGCAACCTCGGCTCACCCAAAGCCTCGGCCTCCCAGGTCAAGTGATCCTCCTGCCTCAGCCTCTTGAGTGTCTGGGACTACAGGCATGTGCCACCACAACCAGCTAATTTTGTATTTTTAGTAGAAATGGGGTTTCTCCATGTTGGTCAGGCTGGTCTCGAACTCCCGACCTCAGGCGATCCGCCTGCCTCAGCCTCCCCCAAGTGCTGGGATCACAGGCGCGAGCCACCGTGCTTGGCACACCACTGGTTTTCAGCCCTTTTTATTGGGGGAGGGGACACAGAAACTTGTGAGACTGTGATGAACGCTCTGAATCCCCTGGAAAAAACGTGCATGTGAATATGTACTCTCAACATTTAAAACAAGATTTCAGAAGGCTCCTGGAAGTTCCAGTGTCCACCTATGAGTCCTCAGCTAAGAATCCCTGCTTGCTGTCCTCTTAACAGCTGTGGCAACAGCACCTGAATTTCAGAAACAAAAGGCCAGGTGCAGTGGCTCACACCTGTAATCTTAGCACTTTGGGAGGTGGAGGCAGGAGGATCGCTTGAGCTCAGGAGTTCACGACCAGCCTGAGCAACGTAGTGAGACATAATTTAAAAATCAGCTTGATGTGGTGGCACGTGCCTATGGGCCCAGCTACTCGGGAGGCTGACGCAGGAGAATCGCTTGAATCCAGGAGGCGGAGGTTGCAGTGAGCCGAGCTGGAGCTGCTGCACTCCACCCTCAGTGACACAGCGAGACTCTGTCTCAAAAAAAAAAAAAAAAGGAAAGACAGGAACGACATGGCTTTGGCCCATTCAGAGACACATCCTTGGGGACTGCCACAGGAGCCATGTCTCTGCCGTTTGATGACCTGGAGCTCTGTCCTTACGTTTGACACGAGAAGAAAACAAACAGGGTTTAGCAGGATTTGCATTGTAACAAAGAGGAATTTTCTCCCTGTAAAAGAAATAGAACAGACCATATTATCCAACGTATATAAATGTGTTTTAAAGTAAACAAGGTTTTACCTGTTCTCAACAGCTCCCCTTGCCCCCCCACCTCCCAGGCCCACTGCTCAGGTGCTCACATGGGTCTCACTGTGGCCTCCCCCCGCCCGCCCACCGCTTGTCCCCTCTCCACCAGGGCCAAGGAGGGCTTCCTGATATCTGCAGCCTAGCCTCATCCACCTCCCACAGTAAGCTTGTCCAAGGCTGGCTGATGTGGAGGTGCACATGGGGGGCCTGGAGCCAGCAGGTGACCTGTAGCTGCCCAAGTGAGATGGGCTCTGTGGCCCCAGTGAGAAAATTGTCTGTGAGATGCTGGGGGTACCTGGGACCAGGGAGTGCTGTCAGCCAGTGTTATTTCCTTTTGCAAAACAAGATTACAGTGAGAGTTAAGATGCCCTGGCAAAATCCAGATACTGGATTGGACCTGAAGAAACAAGAGTCATCATCCTGGTCTCGGAGGAAGGCCCCATCAGGGGCTGCCTCCCCCAGGCCCGGCTCTGGTGTCCTGGCCAGCCCCACGTCGCCACTCAGCCAGGCCCCCACCAGCTTCTCTCTGTTTGGACTGAGGTATGTGTTGAGGGGGGCGCCTGACTGAGAAGTGGGAGAAGGGCCCTCAAGTCCTCACGTGGCCTTGGGCAAGTCACTCTGCTTGCTTAACCTTGTTGACCTCACCTAGAAAATGGGAGAACTGCCTAATGGCTCCAAAGCCTTTTTTTTTTTTTTTTTTTGAGACTGAGTCTCGCTCTGTCACCCAGGCTGGAGTGCAGTGGCACATTCTTGGCTCACTGCAACCTCCATCTCCCGGGTTCAAGCAATACTCCTGCTTCAGCCTCCTGAGTAGCTGGGACTACAGGCGTGTACCACCACGCCCAGCTAATTTTTTTATTTTTTAGTAGAGACAGGGTTTCACCATGTTGGCCAAGATGATCTCAATCTCTTGACTTCGTGATCTGCCCACCTCAGGCTCCCAGAGTGCTGGGATTACAGGCGTGAGCCACCTCACCCGGCCTAATTTTTCTGTATTTTTAGTAGAGACAGGGTTTTACCATGTTAGCCAGGATGGTCTCAATCTCCTGACCTCATGAGCCACCCGCCTCAGCCTCTCAAGGTCTGAAGGCATTTTTACAAGCACAGCCTGAATGGTGACAGGGTTCCACACTCAGTCCTCTACAATCTGCCACCCTCCCAAATCCCTCTCCCACAGCTGTCAGGGCTGCAGGCCTGGGTTGCCTCCTCCCCCTCGCCCCAGCACAGCTGAGGGTCTCACCCTCCTGACATCCCTTCAAAACATAAGCCAAAACAGAAAACTGTCAAGAGTGCTACTTATAACAAGGTTTTAATAAAATAAAAAGTTCAAGTGCTTCCAATCCCCCCAACATACCCCTTTCTGGTGTGAGGGAGGGGAGGGAGCCCCCCACCCCAATAGCACCAGGGATAGCACCATAGAAAGATGAGGTCGCACCCGGCCTCCCTGAGACCCATGGGGGTGGTGAGGAGGACGCGCCCCCCACACATCCCCCACCCTTCCCCCTACCGCACACAGTTGCAGAGTTGAGAGCGAACCCAGTCCCCTTCCTGGGGCAGTCTCTGGGGAGTGCCACCCCTAGGTCAGTTCTACCTCCTCCTGAGGCCTGGACTTCTGGGGGGAGACGCCATGGGTGGCCCCTGCCCCCTATGGCTTTGCTCCCTGGGGGAGGAAGGGGCTGAGGGAGTCGGGTGGCTCCTGCAGTCCTGAGACTGGGGTAGGGGTGGGGGAGGGCAGCAAATGGCCAGGGCTCCCTGTGGGGGTGGGCGTGGCTCAAGGGTCAGCAGTCACAAAGGGTCAGGGGTCAGCTCTCTGGGGGTGTCCACACCAGCCCTGCTCTGGAGGTCCTGGGGTGACTAGGAGAGAGACCCTCCCTCCCTGCTGGGCATCCCCCGTCCGGTCTGTCACAGCCCTTCACCGTCAACATCCAGGTCGATGGAGCCATGGCTCACCACCAGCCGTAGGCGCTTGGGTGGGGAGAAAGGGGCAAAGGCAAGGGCTTGTTTCGGGATCAGGATAGGGGGCCTAGGGTCCCAGCAGGGGCTGGGGTGGCTGGTGGGGTTGGGGCCAGGCGGTGAGGTCCACACGCACCACGTAAGGCAGGCCATAGCGCCGGGCCCAGTGCCAGTCGTGCTGGGGGCCCCAGTGGGTGCGGGGAGGCTGGCCCAGGGCCACTAGGGCCTCTCCTTCTAGGCGGCAGTGGGGGCCACAGCCTCCCCATTGGTGCAGCGAGACTCGGGCATTGTAGGGGGTGGACAGTATTGGGGCCCTCCGGGGCCGGGGGCGTCGGCGCTTCCGGGGCCGCACTTGGGGCTGGGGCTGAGGCAGCCACTGGAGCCAGAGGGGTGAGGTGTCTGGGCGGGCACTGCAGGCTGGCAGGCGCAGGGGCTGGCAGGCAGCTGTGAAGGCCCAGGTGGCAGGGAGGAGAAACACAGGAGAGGCAAAGTCAGTGCAAGCAGGTACTCTCCAGGACAAGGAGGCAGCTCTGCCCCGCACTTCCCAGAGGAACATGCAGGCAGAACTGCGCAACAGCAAGGCCTGCCCGCCCCGAGGCAGAGAGCCCCGGAGATAGGAGACAGGTGAGCAGGAGTGGATCGTGGATCATCGGGGAGGGGCTGCCGGCATGGCCAGGAGGGGCGCTCACCGCAGAATGGGTCCCGGCGCAGTGAGGACAGGTGTGCGCAGGCCCGAGGGCCCCGCAGGCCCTGCCAGCTGCTGCTGTCCAGGCCTTGCTGCAGACGCCGCTTGGTCTCACGTAGCTGGTACTTGTCCAGGGGCCGTGGTAGCAACGCAGGCTCCCTAGGCCTCGTTCGGAAGCTCCTTCACCTTTCCTGGGAGACCGGGTGAACGGGAGCTGAGGCCGAGTGAAGGGAAGGTGAGGCCGAGTGGAGGGAAGGTGAGGCCGGGTGGAGGGAAGGTGAGGCCGGGTGGAGGGAAGGTGAGGCCGAGTAAAGGGAAGGTGAGGCCGGGTGGAGGGGGAGCTGAGGCCGGGTGGAGGGAAGGTGAGGCCGGGTGGAGGGAAGGTGAGGCCGAGTAAAAAGGGAAGGTGAGGCCGGGTGGAGGGGGAGCTGAGGCCGGGTGGAGGGAAGGTGAGGCCGAGTGGAGGGGAGGTGAGGCCGGGTGGAGGGGAGCTGAGGCCGGGTGGAGGGGAGGCTAGGCCGGGTGGAGGGAAGGTAAGGCCGGGTGGAAGGGAGCTGAGGCCGGGTGGAGGGGAGCTGAGGCCGGGTGGAGGGGAAGGTGAGGCCGAGTGGAGGGGGAGCTGAGGCCGGGTGGAGGGGAGCTGAGGCCGGGTGGAGGGAAGGTGAGGCCGGGTGGAAGGGAGCTGAGGCCGGGTGGAGGGGAGCTGAGGCCGGGTGGAGGGAAGGTGAGGCCGAGTGGAGGGAAGGTGAGGCCGGGTGGAGGGGAGGTGAGGCCGGGGTGGAAGGGAGCTGAGGCCGGGTGGAGGGGAGCTGAGGCCGGGTGGAGGGAAGGTGAGGCCGAGTGGAGGGGAGGTGAGGCCGGGTGGAGGGGGAGCTGAGGCCGGGTGGAGGGGAGCTGAGGCCGGGTGGAAGGGAGCTGAGGCCGGGTGGAGGGGGAGCTGAGGCCGGGTGGAGGGAAGGTGAGGCCGAGTGGAGGGGAGGTGAGGCCGGGTGGAGGGGAGGTGAGGCCGGGTGGAGGGGGAGCTGAGGCCGGGTGGAGGGAAAGTGAGGCCGGGTGGAGGGGAGCTGAGGCCAGGTGGAGGGAAAGTGAGGCCGGGTGGAGGGGGAGCTGAGGCCGGGTGGAGGGAAAGTGAGGCCGGGTGGGAGGGGAGCTGAGGCCGGGTGGAGGGAAGGTGAGGCCGGGTGGAGGGGAGCTGAGGCCGGGTGGAGGGAAAGTGAGGCTGGGTGGAGGGGGAGCTGAGGCTGGGTGGAGGGAAGGTGAGGCCGAGGGGAGGGGAGGCCGGGTGGAGGGGGAGGGGAGGCCTGGTGAAGGGGGAGCTGAGGCCAAGTGGAGGGAAGGTGAGGCCGAGTGGAGGGGAGGGGAGGCCTGGTGGGAGGGGGAGCTGAGGCCGAGTGGAGGGAAGGTGAGGCCGAGTGGAGGGGAGGGGGAGGCCGAGTGGAGGGAAGGTGAGGCTGAGTGGAGGGGGAGCTGAGGCCGGGTGGAGGGAAGGTGAGGGCGGGTGGAGGGGGGAGCTGAGGCCGGGTGGAGGGAAGGTGAGGCCGGGTGGAGGGGAGGGGAGGCCGGGTGGAGGGGAGATTCAAAGCTGGGGTTGGACACACTCAGGGATGGGCCTCGACGGTGCATTTCCGGCTCAAGGACCCCAGACACCTAGGGCAGCCAGCCTGTCCCGAACCAGCCCCTCTTCCGCGCCCCCGCCTCTCGCCTGCCCTCACCTTTCACAAGTGTAGCATTCACAGTGCTCATTCTTCTCACCAAAGAAGCCCTCACCGTAGAAGCACGTCACCTCATCCCCTGGCTCGATGTCCCGGAGCACCTTGACGCAGGCTGCGTTCCCATCTGCGGGGACAAACTGAGGGCCAAGCCTACTCAGTGCCAGGACCTGGGCCCAGGGGAGGACTGACCCATTCCCCATGCCTGGCCGGGCATCCGGGCCCCGAGTGTCCTCTCCTGGAATGGGGCAACAGCTGAGCCCCAAAAAGTGCCATTCCAAGGCGGCTGCCCTACCCAGGGCCTGTCCTTTGCCTGTAGCCCCTAGACAGTCCACCCACTGGCTGGTTCCACCCCTCCCTGCAGGACGATGATCTAACCTGACCTTCTGGCAGTGTGCAGTGCCAGCAGTGGTGACCACTCCCTCCGGCCTCGGTGGTCTCGAGCCAAGCCCCACCTCCTCTGCCACACCCAAGCCCCTCCCCCTGCTCAGCTGCCTGCTCCCTGCCTGGGCCTTGGCAGCCGAGGTCCGAGGTCCGAGCTCTGCCTGCAAGGCCACCTCCCACTCTGCCTCCACTCCGCAGCCCAATCCGAGTGTGCTCTGGCCCTGCCTTTGGGATCATTCACCCAGGTGCTGTTCCACAGGCTCCTCCCCGGGCCCCACACAACCACACCTCCCTCCCTGTTCCCTGCCGAGGAGGGGGCATGACCACTGTCCACCCAAGTGTCCATCTACCCATCCGCTCAAGCCTGACACTTGCCTGGGAGTGGCCTCGCCACCTGCCTACGTGACGGCCCCCAGCGCACCCAGCCACTGCCTCCTGAGTGTGCCATCTCCTGCATCCTTGTCTTCCTCTCATCCCTGAGACCCCTATGGGATTAGCCCCTTATCACCTCTTTGTGGCCACCCTGCCTCCAGCCTCTCCCCCTTCCTGCCAAGCCTCCTGCACCTGGGCCTCCAGGGTGATCTAAAAACCAAGCCTCCCATTATACACCCTGGGGGGAGTATGTGGCACCCCGGCCCAGGCCACAAGGCCTTGCTGCCCAACCAAAGCCGTCACTGGGCACCCCCAGCCCTCTGGTGTGCCGTGTCCTGCTAGACGCCCTCCTTGCCCCCAGTTTCTCCCAGGGAAATTCTGCTCCTCCATCAATGCCCAGGATGGCATCGCTTCTGTGAAGCCAGATGGATCTGGATTGCTGGCGAGCTGGCCGCCCTCTCCTGTGCTAAGGTGACTGGTGCAACTCGCCCTGCAGAGCATCTCTGAGGGCTGCCTTTTCACTCCATCCCCCACAGTGTCTGTGGGTGGTGCCAGACCAGGCCCCGACTTCGCTGTCCAAAACCCTCCGGCACACTTGCCCAGCCTGCAGAGCCCCTGGGCAGATCCTCAGCAGCCCCGTCTGAGACGAGGACCCATGGCCAGGGCGGCATAGCCAGGACCCCACCTCAGTTCTGACTTTGGAGCCAAAGACCTGTATCCCCTTGTTATGCCTCCCAGGGTGCCCCACCAAGGTCTGCGCTCCAGAGGGTGCCCCCTCAGCGCCTTCCTGGAGCTGACCCTCCTCACTCCTTCGGCTTCCCAGGTACAGGACAACCAGCAGCGTCTCCTCGGTCTGTCTGGACACCATCCTGAGTCCTGGTCCTGGGGCTCTCTGGCCTCCCTGCTCTTGCCACCACAGTGGCCTGCGTTGTTCCCTGCAAGGCCGGGGGCCCCCAGCACAGGGCCCTGGCTCCCTGTCCCCACACTCCCTGCTCAGACTGGCACAGCTCCCAGCTTGGTTTTCAGAGAAGAAAGATGGCCAGCAGCTGGCAGCCAGGGTTCCAGTGTGACTACACAAAAAGCCAGGCAGCAGTGGCCAAGCTGGAGCCCCTTCCTCCTCTGCAGCAGCCTTGTGACCAAACACCCGTTCTGCCCCTTCCAGGGCGGGTGGGAAGCCATGGAGACATGGGACAGCGTTTGGCTCTTGACTGACCAAAAGCCCCCTTCCCTGGGCCACAGGTACCTTCCCTCCCGAAGGCCCTCCTCCCGAGTCCCAGGGTCTCACCTTGCAGTTGGGTTTGCAGTCTGGAGCCAGTCAGGGCAAGAGAGAGAGAGAGGTGGGTGAGCTCAGCAGCCCAGTCACAGAGCCCTCCCACTACACCCCTCCAGCCCCGCCTGCCCCACTCGTCCTGCCCATCCACCTGCCCACCCCTCACCATGGTTGATGAAGGCGGCAGGGCCCAGCCACAGCTGAGCACTCCGCTTGCGGGTAGAGTACATGATGCTGAAGTCATTCTCACCGGCCCTGAGCAGCCCCTCGTCTGCCTCCCGCAGCTCCGCGACGCAGCCCACCAGCAGCTCTAGCTTCTCATTCTTCTTCCTGCCGAGAGGCCAAGGGGCAGCGCTGTGAGCAATGCCTGGGCTGCGGTGCGGTGCTCAGGGCGGGGATCTCGGCACAGAGGCACCCGGGAAGCAGGGACTCCTGTGTGCTGCTTGCTGCTGGTGATCTGTCTTCCATTCTCTCTCTCTCCTTCCCTCCCGCCTGGGTGGGCTTCCCTGCTCCAGCCCACAGCCTCACAGGACCCTTCTGCTGAAAGCCTTCAGGATAGCACATACACAGCAGATACAGCCCCATCCCCTCCCCTCGCCTCCCAGCCTCCTCCTGCCCCCAACTCCCTCCTGCCAGGACTTCCTTCTACTTGCCCCACCAGACCCTCAGCCTGGGGCTTCCCCCTCAGTGTCAGCCTCGCCTGGGGGAGCAACTCTCATTCCCAGCGCCTCTGGAATCAGCTGGGACCAGCTGGGACCAGCAGCTGCATGTTGACTTGCTCTGCCACCCGCCTCCTCGCCGGCCTGTGAACCCCACAGGGGCGGGGTCTCCTCACCGCACTTTGGGAATTCTAACACGTGGTGGGGGCTCAGGTCACGATGAGGTAAGGACAGCATGAACAGAAGCGTAGTTCTTTTCTGGAAGCCCCAGGAACCCTGGGGTCACATCTGGGGTTTCCTGCTCAGCAGCACCAGGGTAGCCACCAAGGTCTTCTGGGATTAGCCCCGCTACCCTCCTATGATGCCCAGAGGACCAGGCACCTCTCTTTTCCCTGGTTGGCCTGTCCACTAACAGGGCTCTCTTGTCCCCCGCCGAGGAGACCCAGAGGATGTCCTGCCCTCTTACCAAGCACGAGTGGACACGATCTTGGCCCCGTTGGTCTCCATGGAGTAGCGCGTGCAGGGCAGGATGGTAAAGCCACTTCCGGCAGGAAGGCACGGAGGTAGCGATAGACCTGGTGAGGGTGAGGGTGGGGGTGAGGAGGCGGGGGCAGGGGCATCTTCTGCCCCCTCTCTCTCCAGGACTCTAGGCCTGCTCTGCCACTGACTCACTGTGTGGTCTCTGGGGCCTCATGTCCCCTCTCAGGGCCTCAGTTTCCTCATCCGTCAAACGAAGAGGTTGGACTCCATCTCAGAGGCCCCCCAAACTCTCCTCTCCTAGGATTCTCTGAGCCTTGCCTCAGATGGTCCCAAGGGCTAGGAAGTCAGGGGGCCCCAGGGGCTGCGCTGAGGGGCTCTAGAGCGTCTGCCAGGCGGGGGCCAGGCCTGGTGAGCGGGAAGGACACGCGGCGAGGGCGGGGGAGGGGAGGGCTCCCTCACGTGGGTCTTGAGGGCAGCCTCCTGCCGCGGGCCCCGGCTCTGGAAGTAGTGGGTCATCCAGCCTCCCAGCGTCAGGGCCCGGTACGCAGCCTCCAGGTCCCGCTGCCTCAGGAAAGCTTCCAGCGCTGAGCGCAGGTGGTGCTGTCGCCGCAGGGGGGGGGGGCACAGGGCTGGGGGGAGAGGGCATGCCTGGGTCCCAGGGCCTTTCCGGGCCCCGGCCCCAACCCCCACTTGGAGCTGAGGGGAGGACCAGGCTGAGAAATGGGCTGAGGGACGGCCGTGGTACGAGAGGAGGGGTCCTGACCCCTCGGGCCCACCCTCGCCCCCAGGCCGCCTCACCTGACATTCATCTTATGGGTGCGGAAACCGAGGTAGGGGTCTAGGACGAGGCTGGTGGCCAGGTCGTCGTTCTCACACAGTTCTCGTGCTGTCACTCTGTCAGGCCCCATGGTGCCCCTCGGACCATGCTGCCTCTGGCAGAGAGCAGGGACAGGTGAGGGCAAGGTGGACGTGGGGGAGCCTGGCTTGGTGCTGACTCCACTCCTGCGCTACTCAGAAGCGGTGGAGGATGCCGGCGAGCCCCAAGATCTCATCTGCAAAATGGGGAGAAAAGCAGTGCTGACTTCGACAGGCTGCCAGCAAAGATGGAAGGTAACAAGTACTTCTGAGTGGGGAAACCCAGAGTGATGTCAGTCATCACCTGAGCGTCTCTATCCCCCTCTCCTCCTGCAGCGCAGACTACAGCCCTCCAAACACACAACCCCCCATGTGCACACGGCACCAGGCACACCCATGCACTGACACACACTCAGACACCCCTGCCATGTGCACAGAGACACCCTCCACACACACATCTCTATGGGCCCAGGAAAGGCTGACTGGCAGCGAGGATCACCCTAAAGGCTTAGCACGGTGGGGGAGCGGCTTCACCTCTAGCCCTCAAGGAGGAAGAGTCAAAGCTTCCCGCCAGCCGGAGGTCCCGCCCTCCACCCCACCGCGGCCCTGCCTCGGTCTCCGCCCCCTGCCTCCCAGGCAGCCTCCGGGAGTGGTCAGGAGGCTCCGAGTGAAGCCCCAGGCAGCCTGAGGGGGGTGAGGGGAGGGAGAGCAGGGGGAGGGATCCCAGCACCTGCTCCCTCTCCAAGGATTCCAGGGGAGCGGGGCTCAGAGGACAAAAGCAGGGGTGGGGAGGCAGCACAGGTCAACATTTACAAAAATTTTTTTAAAGAGGAGCAAGAAAAGAACAGAGAGATGAAGAAAACAACCCCAAACCCTAACGCGGACAGAGGGTCCGCCGTGTCCCTGCACCAGGGCGCCCAAGGCTCATCTGCGCCCGGGAGAAAATGAGACCGGGCAGGGCAAGGAGCGGGGAGCTGCAGAGACGGCGGCAGAGGGGTCGGGAACAGACTGGGAGGCTGCGGGAGAGAAAGAGGGGGCGCTGCAGGAGGGCGCCAGGGACGGCGGGGAAGCTGGAAAGAAGGCTGGGGGCAAGGACAGAGACGCACAGTGGTGGGGATGGCAGGGGACCGTGGGAGGGGAGAAGGCTGCAGCCGGGCCTGGGGGGTGCTCAGAGGATGTGAGGAAGGGATGGGGGTACCAGGAAGGACAGAGGGGGGAAGGCCTAGGGACCCAGGGAGGAACCAGACGGGGGACCTGTGGTGGGGGGCAGTCCAGGGACGGCAAAGTGCCTGGGCGTCCAGTGAGTGAAGGGCCTGAGAGGGGCAGACAGGGACCCAGGGGAACCAGACAGGGCTTGGTGGGGTCCTGAGGGATCCAGGAAAGGGAGACCCTAGGCAAGGGCCTGGGGGCCCAAGGAGGGGCCTGGGTAGGCGGTGAAAGCCCAGGGCAAGGGACCTGGAGGGTCAGAGGCCGACCTCAGGGTCCAGGGAGAACGAGGAGAGGGACAGAGGGGTCAGGGAGAGGTTCTAGGGCACAGAGAGACGTAGAGTGCAGCAGGAGGCCTGGAGGGTGAGGGGGAGGTCAGGGATTGGCCCTGGGGGTGCAGGGAGGGCCCAGCGGTGAGAAAGGGGTCAGGGAGGCCCTGAGGGTGCAGGAAGAGGCCTGGAGGGTGAGGTCAGGGAAAGGCCCTGGGAGGTGCAGGAGGCGGCCTGGGGGGTGCAGGGAGAGGCCCTGAGGGTGCAGGGAGGACCGTGGACGTGATAAGGGGGTCAGGTAGAGGCCCAGGTGAGGAAGCACAGGGAGGAGGCTGCGATGCCGCGGAGCCCGAGGCCAGGCGAGGGGACTGGAGACGTGGGCGCCTGGACACGAGGAGGGACCGGGCGGGGTGGGGGGCAGTCGGGGCAGGGGGCAACTGGAAGCCAAGGCGGCGCGGGGCTGGGGCCGTCAGGGGGCTCAGAGGTCGGGCCCCGCGCCGCCCCTCACCCGCTTCTCCTCCTCCTCAAGCGCCCGCGCCGCCGCCGCCAACACCTCCCACTGCCTCCTTCAGCTCTCGTCAAACACTGTCGCCGCACCTCCCATCTGATCGCTGGGCCCGCCCCGCCAGGGCCACTGAGGCTTTCTATTGGCCAAAGCCACCGCCACTCCTCCGTTGCTATGAAGCTCACGGCGCTCTCATTGGCCAAGCCCCGCTCTTTCCCTCCCCCGCCCGGCCCTCGTCAGTGCCCAGATAAAATCCCGCCACGCCCCCGCTGCCGTCAAACGCCGCGAACTCTTGCCAGTGGTTCATATCGTTGTCCTTCAGCCGCTGCCCTGGAGACTTGTCCCGCCTCCTGTCCCACTGCGGCCCGAAATGGACGCATTCATTGGCCGAAAGCGCAGTCGCTCCCGGCGAAATTCGGATTGGGTCGGGTTATTCAGGTCCAAGTGGAAAGAGGGCGGGCTCTGCCGGCTCCGGTCATCGTATGTGATTGGCTGGCATTGGGACAGCTCCTCTTTCCATTAGCTATGGCCTCCGTCCATCACCATAGGGTCGCGGCATCCCTATTCTCTTTCTCCGAGGTAAGCTTCAGCCGCAGGAGGGAGACAGCCAGAGCGGGGCGGGAGGGAGGCGGGGAATGCGCGCGCACCGCCGTCCTTCTCCCCCTCCCGCCCCGCGAGGCCTGCGGTTGCCAAGGCGACGAAAATTTATTGACAGCTCTACCTGGCTACAAAGGGTTCCTCAGTCTCTCTCCCTTGCAGACCACTGTCTCTTTCCCTCCCTCCCCATTTACACCGTTTCGTTTTGGGAGTATCCACAGGAACTCTGTGGGACTTTCCCGCGATATGAACGGGGTCGGATGGAGGCTGAGGGAGGAGTGGGGGCTTTGGAGACAAGCGCTATCTCTGGGGCGCTCCCCTGGGGCACCCCCTAATTGGGATTACCCCCCCACCTCAACCCTGGAGGCAAACGTAACTAACAATTCATCATAATTACGCCAAGAATAATAAGCTCCACACTCGGAACAGGCGGTCTTTGTTTGTTTGCTTGTTTGTTTTGCCAAGCCATCCTTCGCTTAACGACACTGATACCATCTGAGCAGCGTGCTCAGGCGATGTCGTCATTCTGCCAACATCCTAGAGCCACTCACTCACTCACTCACTCACACCTACGTGGCAGGGCTGCTGGCACCTGGGCTGGAAGGTGGCCCGGGGCTCCTGGGCCACACAGCTGTGCAGCGTGTTACTGTCCGGTTACACAATGTAGGCGCTTGTGTGTCTACACATAGAAAAGGTACCGTAAAAATTCGGTATTATAATTTTATAGGATCACCGTCAGACATGCGGTCCACTGTGTAGCTATAAATCTTGGGGCCCGGACGGGCAAGATGGCTCATGCCTGTAATCCCAGCACTTTGGGAGGCTGAGGCGGGTGGATCACCTGAGGTCGAGAGTTCAAGACCAGCCTGACCAACGTGGAGAAACCCTGTCTCTACTGAAAAAAAAATACAAATTTAGCTGGGCGTGGTGGCGCATGCCTGTAATCCCAGATACTCGGGAGGCTGAGGCAGGAGAATCGCTTGAACCCGGGAAGCGGAGGTTGCAGTGATCCCAGATCGCGCCATTGCACTCCCGCCTGGGCTTCAAAAGCGAAACTCAGTCTCAAAAAAAAAAAAAATATTGGCCCCTTAAACAATACTTGGCACAGAAGTAGGTGCTTTGTTTTTGGTATGTGTGTGTCTGTGTGTGTTTGTGTCTGTGTGTTTGAGACGGAGTATCGCTCTGTCACCCAGGCTGGAGTGCAGTGGAGAGATTTCAGCTCACTGCAGCCTCTGCCTCTCAGGTTCAAACGACTGTCCGGCCTTAGCCTCCTGAGTAGCTGGGATTACAGGGGCGCCACCATGCCCAGCTAATTTTGGGGGATGTTTTTGTGTTTTGGGGTTTATTTTGAGACAGCGTTCGCTCTTGTTGCCCAACCTGGACTGCAATGGCGCGATCTCGGCTCACCGCAACCTCCATTTCCCAGGTTCAAGCGATTCTGCTGTCTCAGCCTCTGGAGTAGCTAGGATTACAGGCATGTGACACCACACCCAACTAATTTTGTTTGTTTGTTTGTTTTTAGTTGAGATGGAATTTCACCATGTTGGTCAGGCTGATCTCGCACTCCTGAACTCAGATGATCCACCACCCTCGGCCTCCCAAAATGCTGGGATTACAGGGGTGAGCCACCATGCATGACCTCCGCACTTTGTTTATATGTACTGAATGAATGTATGAATGACCAACCAATGAGGATGAAGCTGACAGTTTCTATGTTGCTTCATGACTTTGAGGAAGTGACTTGCCATCTCTGGGCTTTAGGTTTCCATCTATAAAACAAAGACCAGCTGGGCGCGGTGGCTCATGCCTGTAATCCCAGCACTTTGGAAAGCCGAGGTGAGCGGATCATGAGGTCAGGAGTTTGAGACCAGCCTGGTCAATATGGTGAAACCCCTTCTCTACTACAAATACAAAAACTAGCTGGGTGTGGTGGCGGGCACCTGTAGTCCCAGCTACTCAGGAGGCTGAGGCAGAAGAATCACCTGAACCCAGGAGGTGGAGGTTGCAGTGAGCTGAGATTGTGCCACTGCACTCCAGCCTGGGCGACAGAGCAAAACTCTGTCTCAAAAAGAAAAAACAAAGACCACACACTTGTTTGGCTTCCAGCTTCCCACCTTGTTCATTCTATTTCTTTCCAACAAGCACTATCCCCTAGCCCTGTGCTTTACCTCCCTAATCTCTCCTGAGCTCTGAAATACCCCCTAACCCAGGCATCGCTACAGCTACAGTCGACCACACCTTTCTCAGGACGATCACTTTGGCCAGGACCATGCCGGCAGAGGGGAATCGGCCTGGGGACTTGCCATGCAGCAGCCAGAGGAGACAGAGGTGGACAGAGGTGGCCACACGAGACCAAGGTATAACTCACTGGTCATCAGTGGGGGAGAGACAGGTGCCCAGCTCCAGAAGAGAAAAGCAACCTTACCCAGGGAGGGCAAATGGTAAACATAAAGGACTCCATAAAAATCTCAGCTATGCCGGGCGCCATGGCTCAGGCCTGTAATCCCAATACTTTTGGGAGGCTGAGGTGGGCGGATCACAAGGTCAGGAGTTCAAGACCAGCCTGACCAACATGGTAAAACACCATCTCTACTAAAAATACAAAAATTAGCTGGGCATGGTGGTGCACCTGTAATCCCAGCTACTCAGGAGACTGAGGCAGGAGAATTGCTTGAACCAGGGAGGCGGAGGTTGCAGTGAGCCGAGATCGCGCCACTGCACTCCAGCCTAGGCGACAGAACAAGACTCGGTCTAAAAATAATAACAGTAATAATAAATAAATAAAATCTCAGCTAAATTAGCTGAGTGTGGTGGCGGGCGCCTGTAATCCCAGCTACTTGGGAGGCTAAGGCAGCAGAATTTCTTGAACCCAGGAGGCAGAGGTTGCAGTGAGCCAAGATCACACCACTGTACACTAGCCTGGGGACAGAGCGAGACTACCGTCTTGAAAACAAACAAACAAACAAAAAACCTCAACTAACTGGAAAATCAGTGTGTACAAACTGCAGTCCTTCTACTAGTGGGTGGGTGTACACTCTAGAGAAGCTCTTCGACTTGGAATAAAGAGATAAACCCAAGAATGCTCACTATGGTGTTTGTAACAGTGAGGAACTGGAAATGGTCTCTGTGTCCATCACCTGAAGAATGGATACAGGAGATCCTGGTATATTCTTACAGGGGGGAACACCATAGGTCAGTGAGAGCAGATCAACCAGTGACCCATGTATCACCCAGGACAACACCTCATTGCCCAAGTCTACAAGGCCATTTACATAAAGTTTTTTTGTTGTTATTTTGGTTTTTTTTGAGTCTCACTCTGTCGCCCAGGCTGGAGTGCAGTGGCGCGATCTTGGCTCACTGCAACCTCCACCTCTCAGGTTCAAGTGATTCTCCTGCCTTAGCCTCCTGAGTAGCTGGGACTACAGGCGGGCACCACCACGGCCAGCTAATTTTTGTACTTTTTTTTTTTTTTAGTAGAGATGGAGTTTCACCATATTGGCCAGGCTGGTCTCGAACTCCTGACCTTGTGATCCGCCCTCCTCAGTCTCCCAAAGTGCTGGGATTACAGGCGTGAGCCACCGCGCCTGGCCTACAAGAAATTTTAAAACAGGTAAAATGGCTGAGCGCAGTGGCTCACGCCTGTAAATCCCAGCAGTTTGGGAGGCCAAGGCGGGCAGATCACTTGAGGTCAGGAATTCGAGACCTGCCTGATCAACATAGTGAAACACTGTCTCTACTAAAAATACAAAAATTAGCTAGGCGTGGTGGTGGGCGCCTGTAATCCCAACTGCTTAGGAGGCTGAGGCAGGAAGGCAGGAGAATCTTGTAAACCCAGGAGGCAGAGGTTGCAGTGAGCTGAGATCCTGTCACTACACTCCAGCCTAGGCAACAAGCGTGAAACTCCATCTCAAAACAAAAACAAAATCGAAACAATGGTTGCATGTGGATACATGTTGCAAAAGGATACACACATGAAGGGCATGACAAACACAGGATGGGGGAGGGAAGCGGTGGCCGCTGAGGGCAGGGGAGGAAAGAATGGAATCAGGAAAGCTACACAGGACACTGGTGTCTTGTTTAAGCCCTGCGGTGGAATCCATGAGTTCATTATATTTTTCTTTTTTTCCTCTATCTTTTTTTATCTGTAACAAAACTGCATTTTTAAAAAAATTATTTAATTTTCAATCCCACCAGCATGAGTTAATGATTTACTGTTTTTTCTTTTTTTTTTGAGACAGAGTCTCACCCAGGCTGGAGTGCAATGGCACAATCTTGGCTCACTGCAAACTCTGCCTCCTGGGTTCAAGGGATTCTCTTGCTTCAGCCTCCAGAGTAGCTGAGATTACAGGCACCTGCCATCACGCCCGGCTGATTTTTGTATTTTTAGTAGAGAAGGAGTTTCACCATGTTGGCTGGGTTGGCCTCGAACTCCTGACCTCAGGTGATCCGCCTGCTTTGACCTCCCAAAGTGCTGCGAACACAGTCATGAGCCACTGCACCCAGCCTACCGCCTGTTCTTTTCTACAAGTCAGAAGTATTTCATAATAGAAATTAAATTTTGATCCACCAATTCCACTTCCAGGGTTTTATTCTTTCTTTTTTTTTTTCTTTTTTCTTGAGACAGAGTCTCATTCTGTTGCCCAGGCTGGTCTTGAACTCCTGGGCTCAAGCAATCCTCCTGCCTCAGCCTCCCAAAGTGCTGGGATTACAGGCATGAGCCACTGTGTCTGGCCCTATAAGTATACTTATTGCATACTATACATTAATTTATACACACACATAGATCTATATAGCTATATCGATATAGATATATAATTGCACACATACACATATACACACACACCCCCCCCCATCATTCTACTGCTCAAAATTCTGCAATTAATTTATATATTGTGGTAGCCTGCTCCCAAAATGGCCCTCAATGACCTCCCCCATCCTCCACTTCTGGGATTCATATCCTTGTGTAGCTCCTTCCACCATGAATAGGGCTAAGTTGTGTAACCAACAGGATATTGCAAAAATAATGGCGTGTCAAAAGTTAGATCCTAAAAAAACTCTGTGGCTTTCACTTTACTGTCTCTGGGATGTCCATGTCAAGAGGACACTGCAGGCCAGGCATGGTGGCTCACACCTGTAATCCTAACACTTTGGGAGGCTGAGTGGGTGGATCCCCTGAGGTCAGGAGTTCAAGACCAGCCTGGCCAACCTGGCAAAACCCCATCTCTACTAAAAAAACAAAATAAAAAATTAGCCGGCCATGGTGGTGGGTGCCTGTAATCCCAGGTATTCGGGAGGCTGAGGCAGGAGAATTGCTGAAACCCGGGAGTGGGGTGGAGGTGGCAGTGAGTCGAGATTGCGCCACTGCACTCCAGCCTGGGCCAAGAGCAAAACTTTGTCTCAAAAAAAAAAAAAAAAAAAAGAAAAGAAAAGAGGACATTGGAGCCGCCCTGTGGAGAGGAAATGAAGCCAGCAGCCAGAGAGGAGCCGAGGCCACCCGCTAGCTTGTCAGCCATGCGCTCAGGCCACCCTGGCAATAATCTTCCCGTGTGCATCAAGTCTTCAGGAGGCTGTGCAGCCTGGTCCACACCTTGACTGCCACCTTACAAGCAACCCGAAGCCAGAGTCACTCAGCCAAGCAGTTCCTAAATTTGTGAACCATGAAAACCAGGTGAAGTAAATGTGTATTGCTTTCTGGAATTGCTGTGGTTAATTAGTACACACCTAGATGAAAATCTGACTTTCCTACAGTGGCCTCTGGGCCCTGCCCAGTTTGTCCCCTCATTACCTCTCTCACCTTATCCGAAACTGTTCTCCCCACCGCTCAGCCTGCTAAGGAAGGTCCCATCCACCTCCTCACTGAAAGCTGCACTTTCCACATTTCAAGGCCTCCCCTGTTCTCTCTGCATGGGACGCTCTGTGCAAAGACATCTGCAGGGCTCATCTCACCTCCCTCAGGTCTCTGCGGAAATGTCACCTCCCCTGGGAGGTCTCACCTGACTGCTCTGACTAGAAGAGTCCACCCATTGCCAGCCAGTGCAGAGCCCCTTGTTCAACAATTACTAAGGGCCGGGCGTGGGGGCTCATGCCTGTAATCCCAGCATTTTGTGAGATCAAGGCAGGCAGATCACCTGAGGTCAGGAGTAAGAGACCAGACTGACCAATATAGTGAAACCCCATCTCTACTAAAAATACAAATTAGCCGGGCATGGTGGCACATGCTATAATCCCAGCTGCTTGAGAGGTTGAGGCAGGAGAATCTCTTGAACCCACGAGGTGAGGTTGCTGTAAGCTGAGATCATGCCAGTGCACTCTAGCGTGGGTGACAAGAGCAAAACTCTGTCTCAAAAAAAAAAAAAAAATTATTAAGAATTTCATGGTTTAGCACCAAGGGTCAATTAAAGATGAAAAAAAAAAGAAAAAAAAAAAGAATTTCAGACCGGGCGCAGTGACTCACGCCTGCAATCCTAGCACTTTGGGAGGCCAAGAGGCCTGGAGTTCGAGACCAACCTGACCAACATGGTGAAACCCCGTCTCTACTGATACAAAAATTAGTTAGTCATGGTGGCACGCGCCTGTAATTCCAGCTACTCGGGAGGATGAGACAGGAGAATCGCTTGAACCCGGGAGGCAGAGGTTGCAGTGAGCCGAGATGGAGTCAGTGCACCCCAGCCTGGATGACAGAGCCAGACTCCAGCTATTTTTTTTTTTTTAGTAGAGGTAGGGTTTCACCATGTTGGCCAGGTGGGTCTCGAGCTCCTGACCTCAAGTGATCCGTCCACATTGGACTCCCAGAGTGCTCGGATTACAGGCGTGAGCCACTGTGCCCAGCCTAATTTTTTAATTTTTAGAGACAAAATCTTGCTATGTTGCCAAAGCTGGTCTTGAACTCCTGGGCTTAAGCAATCTTACAGCCTTGGCTTCCTAAAGTGCTGGGATTACAGGTGTGAGCTACCACGCCCAACTCTGTTTTTAAATTGAGGTAAAATTCACGTAGATTCACTTTAGGGCCGGGCACGGTGGCTCACACCTGTAATCTCAGCACTTTGGAAGGTGGAGGTGAGTGGATCACCTGAGGTCAACAGTGCGAGACCAGCCTGGCCAACATGGTGAAACCCCATGTCTACTAAATATGCAAAAATTAGCCGGGTGTGGTGGCACATGCCTGTAGTACCAGCTACTTGGGAGGCTGAGGAAGGAGAATGGCTTGAATCCAGGAGGTGGAGGTTGCAGTGAGCCGAGATGGTGCCATTACACTCCAGCCTGAGCAACAAGAGCGAGACTCCTTTCCAAAAAAAAAAAGATTCACTGTAACCATTTGAAAGTTCAATTCAGTGTCATTTAGCACATTCACAATGTTGTGCAATCATTGCCCCTATCTAGTTCCAAAAGTTTCATAACCCATAAGGAAATTCCAATTAAGCAATCGTTTCTCCTCCTCCCCTCCTTCCATCCCTTGCCACTTCTACTTGCCTGCAGTCTCCATGGCTTGTGTATGGGCGATCTTTACCCTACATCTCCCAGCTGACCTAACTGGGGTTCTCCAAACTGCATATGGTCTGCGACTCCTCCTATCCTCCCCATCTCTTTCCCCAGTGTCAGACCCACTCACGTCCCAGTCTGATGTCTCTTCCAGCCACTTCTCTTTCTCCTCCTTTATCCTTCACCAACCTCATTCCCAATCTCTTGCCTTTCTCTCTCTCTCTCTCTTTCTTTCTTTTTCTGAGATGGAGTTTCACTTTTGTTGTCTAGGCTGGAATGCAATGGCACAATCTTGGCTCACCACCACCTCCACTTCCTGGGTTCAAGTGATTCTCCCACTTCAGCCTCCTGAGTAGCTGGGATTACAGGCGCCTGCCACTGTGACCGGTTAATTTTTGTATTTTCAGTAGAAATGGGGTTTCGCCATATGGGCCAGGCTGGTCTCAAACTCTTGACCTCAGGTTATCCACCCTCCTCAGCCTCCCAAGTGCTGGGATTGCAGGTGTGACCCACTGTGCCCGGTCCATCTCTTGCATTTCTTTGTTTGTTTTTGTTGTTTTGAGACGGAGTTTCGCCCTGTCACCCAGACTGGAGTGCAGTGGTGCATGAGCCACCGCACCCGGCCCTTTTGCATTTCTAACTCCACCTCAGCACAGACCAACACTGTGGGGCTCTTCCTGAGCTCCCGTGGGACTCTTCCTAAGCTCGTTACTGACTGCACCAAGCAGGCCAACCTCTCAGAGCAGCGGCACTCGACCTCTGCCAGGAAATACTGCACAGAAACAGGAGGACTTTCTCACACGAGGAACTCATCCACACAGCACTCACTGCGTGACAGGCACCCTTTTAGGTTCTCTTTTAGGCACTCTTTTGGGTTCCAGGCAGGGGATGCAGACATCTAGGGATACAAAAATAAAAATGAAAACCAGTCCCCACCAAAAACCAGAAGCGGTTTCCTCAGTGTGAAAGTGCACTGTCATCTCGCCCAGAGGAGAAGCGCAGCCTCCGTCCCTCAGCTGAGCCAGGCCAGCAGCCCCAGCTTCTGGAAGGATCCTTAGAGCTCCAGACACCCCACCTACCCGTGGCCAGTGAGTGGGGCCTAATTTTCAACTTGAAAGCAGCTCGTCAAGCTGGAGCTCTGTCCCCCATCCTCCCAGGGAAGGCCCAAGCAGGTCACATAAGCACTGTGGGGACACCAGTGAGCCAAACCCTGCTTTGTGCCAGTACACCAAGATGGGCATGGAGGTTCAGAGCGGGGACAAGTCTTACTTAGGGCCACCTGGACTTTCTCATCTTTATTATTTTATTATTATTATTTTTGAGACGGAGTTTCGCTCTTGTCACCCAGACTGGAGTGCAATGGCACGATGTTGGCTCACTGCAACCTCTGCGTCCTGGGTTCAAGCGATTCTCCTGCCTCAGCCTCCTGAGTAGCTGGGACTGCAGGTGCCCACCACCACGTCCGGCTAATTTTTGTATTTTTAGTAGAGACAGGTTTTCAACATGTTGGCCAGGCTGGTCTTAACCTCCTGACCTCAGGTGATCCACCTGCCTCAGCCTCCCAAAGTGCTGGGATTACAGGTGTGAGCCACTGTGCCTGGCCTATTTTTAAATTTATTATTGTTATTGTTTTCTTTTTGAGACAGAGTCTCACTCTGTAGCCCAGGCTGGAGTGCAATCTTGGCTCACTGCAACATCCGCCTCCCGGGTTCAAGTGATTCTCCTGCCTCAGCGTCCCGAATAGTGGGAATTACAGGCTCCCACCACCATGCCCGGCTAATTTTTGTATTTTTAGTAGAGACGGGGTTTCTCCATGTTGGTCACACTGGTCTCGAACTCCTGACCACAGGTAATCTGCCTGCATCAGCCTCCCTGCGTGAGCCGTCACACTTGGCTAATTTTTGCATTGTTAGTAGAGACAGCGTTTCACCATGTTTGCCATGGCTAGTCGCAAACTCCTGACCTCAGGTAACCTGCCCGCCTCGGCCTCCCAAAGTGCTGGGATTACAGGCATGTGTCACCACGCCCAGCTAATTTTAGCATTTTTTTTTCTTTTTTTTCTTTTTTTTTTTTGAGCTGGAGTTTTGCTCTCGTTGCCTAAGCTGCAGTGCAAAGGTGCGATCTCGGCTCACTGCAACCTCTGCTTCCTGGGTTCAAGCAATTCTCGTCTCAGCCTCCCAAGCAGCTGGGATTATAGGCATGTGCCACCAGGCCCGGCTAATTTTGTACTTTTAGTAGAAGTGGGGTTTCACCATGTTGGCCAGGCAAGTCTCGAACTCCTGACCTCTGGTGATCTGCCCACTTTGGCCTCCCAAAGTGCTGGTATTACAGGCATGAGCCACTGCACCCTGCTGAGTCATACACCTTAAAATGGCTCGTGTTATGTGGATTTTACCTCCATTAAAAGAAAAGAGGCGGGGTACTGAGGAGAGAGGTGGCTGGGACTTCTGTGTCTAAGGGAAGAGTTCTGGGGTCTGGACTCCTGCATCTTGGGGAAGGAGGGAGAAGTTGGAGCCTGGACTCCTGGGTTCCGAAGGGTGGAGAGAGGCTCAGAGCTGAGTCCAGGGGAGGATAGGGTTGAGAGTCTAGATGTTGAATCCACATGGCTGGAGGAAGGAAATTAGGGTCCCTCAAAGCTGAAGTGCTGCCTGTTAGGTGCTCAGGAAACAGGACATGGTAGTTTGGGGGTAGAGAGCCATCAGGAAGTAGCAGTCAGACCCAGGCAGTCCTCCAGCCTGGACTTAGCCTCTGCAGGATGCCCGAGCCCCACCCCATAAATGCCAGCCCTTTTCCCCAAGCTCACCCAGCCCCAGTCCCAGGACTGAGAGCCCCAGGGAGCTTGGAGAGGGGGAGCATCCTGGGGAGGCCCCGGAGTCTGGGAGAGCAGGGAGGGTCTGGGAGGGCAGGAGAAACTCCCCAAGCAGGAGAATCTGTGAAACAGGATTGAACACTGCAGGATGGGTGGGACATTGCCCCGAGGACAGCTGGCCTGCCGATTAGACCAGCCCCCACCCGTGACTTCTGCCTGAGAGCCAATGGGGGGCCGGAGGCCGTGGCCAGAATCTCAGGCACCTGGGCCCTTCTGAGGGCTGGTTCTTCAGGTGTGAAGGTAGGAGACAGAGAGAGAGGAAAGAGGTAGGGGCCCAGCCTCAGCCCCTCTCGTCCCCTGCAGAGCCCAGCACGTGACGCTGCCTGTCCCTGCCCCTACTTGGGGTCTGGACCTCGTGAGTGTCAGAGGCAGGAGCAACTCCCGAATCTAAGGGATGAGGGCCTAGAGGTCTGACCTTGGGTCTGAGGGAGGAGGGTCTGAGGGACTGGACTCCTGGGTCCTAGGAAGAAGGAGGACGCCATGACCCAATATACTCAAGCAGCAAGCCGGGAAGAGGTCAGCGGCTGAAGGCGGCTACTGGGAGAGAGAAAGGGTCACGCAGCAGAAGCAGTCTTTGTCTCGCTGGGGGGATTTTCGGATGGACATGTCATCACCAAGAGCTCCCTTCCCACCCACGCTCAGCCTGCCTGGGGAACTCCAGCAGGGAAAGGGGGAAGGGTGAGAGGAAGGAGAGCGGAGGGGGAGGAGGCGGGGTCATGAGGGTTCCATCGCTCAGCCCAAAAACAGAAGCTGCACCCAGAGCAGGCGGACCTGAGGCCCTCGCTCTTGGGTGCCCGAGTAGGTAAGAGCTGGGAGTTTGGACACCAGGAGGTACAGAAGAATATCTGCATTCTAGGAGCAACTGGGGCCCTGGAATTCTGGGTCTTCCAGGCTGGAGAGAGCTGGAGGCTCTGATTTCTGGTTCCTGGGGGAGGGGAAGGGCTGAGACTTTGGACTCTGAACCCACAAAGCTGGAGGAAGGAAATTAGGGGCCCCTGAAGCTAAGGTGCGGCCTGCTAGGTTCTGAGGACGTGGCGGTTTGGGGGTAAAGAGCCCTCCGGAAGTGGTGGACAGACCCAAGGTCCCAGGCAGCCCTGCAGCCTGGACTTTGCCTCTCTGCCTCGGCCTGCCTGAGCCCCATTCTGAAATGCCAGCCATTCTTCCACAGGCTCGCGGAGCCCCAGTCCCAGGACTGAGAGCCCCAGGGAGCTTGGAGAGGTGAGCATCCCAGGGAGGCCCCGGAGGCTGTGAGGTGCAGGGAGGGGCTGGTAGGACAGGGAGAAACTCCCCCAGGCAGGAGAATCTGTGAGATAGGATTGAACGCTGCAGGAAAGATAGGGATATGGCCTGTGGAGTGGAGAGCTGGCCTATTAGATCACAGCCTCCTCACTTGTGCCTGAGAGCCAAAGGGAGCCCAGCGGCTGGGGCCACAATCTCATACACCTGGACCCTGCTGAGAGCTGGTTCTTCAGGTGTAGAGAGAGACGTGCCCAGCCTCAGCCCCTGTCCTTCCCCTGCAGAGCCCAGCATGTGGGGCCGCTTGTCCCTGATGCCTGCCTTCCTCGCTGTGTGGGCTATCTCCGGTGTCTGGATCGTGTGAGTGTCAGAGGCACCATGGACTCCTGGGTCTGAGGGTAGAGGGGTCTGAGGGAGGAGGGGCTGAGGGGCTGTATTCCTGGGTCTGAGGGAGGAGAGGCTGGGGGGTCTGGACTCCAGCGTCTGCGGGAGGAGGGGCTGGGGGCGGGGGTCTGGACTCCAGGGTCTGAGGGAGGAGGGGCTGGGGGATCTGGACTCCTAGGTCTGAGGGAGGAAGGGCCAAGGGGCTGGACTCCTGGATTTGAGGGAGGAGAGGCTGGGGGCTCTGAACTCTCCAGGGTCTGAGGGAGGAGGGGCTGGGGGGGTCTGGACTCCTGGGTCTGAGGGAGGAGGGGCTGAGGGTCTGGACTCCTGGGTCTCACGGAGGAGGGGCTGGGGGGTCTGGACTCCTGGGTCTGAGGGAGGAGGGGCTGGGGTCTGGACTCCTGGGTCTCACGGAGGAGGGGCTGGGGGGTCTGGACTCCTGTGTCTCACGGAGGAGGGTCTGGGGGGTCTGGACTCCTGGGTCTGAGGGAGGAGGGGGCTGGGGGGTCTGGACTCCTGGGTCTGAGGGAGGACGGGCTGGGGGGTCTGGACTTCTGGGTCTGAGGGAGGACGGGCTGGGAGTCTGTACTACTGGGTCTGAAGGAGGAGGGGCTGGGGTCTGGACTCCTGGGTCTGAGGGAGGAGGGGCTGGGGGCCTAAATTTGTGGGTCTGAAGGAGGAGGGGACTGGGGGCCTGGACTCCTGGTATGAGGGCGGAGGGGTCTAGAAGTCCTTGTTTGTTTGGTCAACAGAGGGAAACTTGTTGGTGAGAGTCGCCCACTCACTCTGATTCCTCCACAGTTTTGCCATTGCAGTGGCCAACAGGACTGTGGACCTCAGCAAAGGCTTTCCCTACATCAGGTAGTTACGCCCGAGGGTGGCGGTGGGGCGCGCTGGCCTGGAGCACCCAGGATGACCCGTTTGTCTTCCTCAGCTTCTGCGGATCCTTCCCCCCTCAGAGCTGCATCTTCAGCCAGGTGCTCAATGTGGGAGCCGCTCTGGGTAAATACTGCACGGGTCTTTTTGGTTCGGTGCTCCCCAGCCTAGCCAAGCGAGCTCCGAGACTCCTCCTTTCTCAAACCCAGGGGTCCATGCCCTACACCCCTCCTTCCCCAAAATCCAGGATTCTGCCGCCTTCTCCCTCACCTTGCCCGCCTCGCCTCCCTCACTGCGTTCCAGAGTGGGGGGTGCCTTCCAGACTTTCTCCCTTCTCCTCCCAGCCGCGTGGATCTGCATTATCCGTTACCACCAGCTCCGGGACTGGGGCGTCGGAAGGTGGCCTAACCAGCTAATCCTATGGACGGGTCTTCTCTGTGCCCTGGGCACCTCCGTGGTAGGCAATTTCCAGGTATGACCCAGTCGGTGCCCAGGGTCCGCCCCGGCCGGCGTCTGGGACTACAACTCCCAGCATGCCCTGCGGCCATTGGCTTATTGTATCGAGGGCTGGTTCCCGCGTAGCCTTCTGGGACTTGTATTTTTCTTGGCCACTGGCCGCGGACCGACTGGATTCCTTTGCTCTCTGAATGAGGGGCTCTGGGTGAGGCTGTTTTCTGCAGGACTTCGTTGACCTCGAGGAGGTTGGGATAATTTTCTGCCAGCTCCTCTCCCCCAGGTCATGTAATGCTGAAATTACTGGCCGGGCTCTGTGGGTCACACTTGTAATCCCAGCACTTTAGGAGGCTGAGGCCGATGGATCACCTGAGGTTAGGAGTTCGAGACCAGCCTGGCCAACATGGTGAAACCGCATCTCTACTAAAAATTTAACAAATTAACCGGGGTTGGTGGTGGGTACCTGTAATCCCAGCTACTTGGGAGGCTGAGGCAGAAGAATCGCTTGAACCCAGGAGGTGGAGGTTGCAGTGAGCAGAGATTATGCCATTGCACTCCAGCCTGGGCCACAAGAGCAAAACTCAGTCTCAAAAAAAAATAATAATTACTGAGCCATTTGGCAGCAGGTTTTCCATCTTGCTCATGACTTCATTCTGTCTCCATAAAGACTCTATCTAGGTCAGTCCTTATTGCCCCTGAACCTTATTTATTTTTTTTGGAGATGGAGTCCTAGGAAAAAACAAAAAACAAAACAAACAAACAAAAAAAGGAGGATGGAGTCTTGCTCTGTTACCCAAGCTGGAGTGCAGCGGCACGATCTCAGTCACTGCAACCTCCGCCTCCGGGTTCAAGTGATTCTCCTGCCTCAGCCTCCCAAGCAGCTGGGAGTACAGGTGCCTGCCACCATGCCCGACTAATTTTTTTTTTGTATTTTTAGTAGAGACAGGGTTTTACCATGTTGGCTGGGCTGGTCTTGAACTCCTGACCTCAAATGATCCACCTGCCTCAGCCTTCCAAAGTGCTCCTTAACCTATTTATTTATTTTTTATTTTTATTTTTTGAGATAGAGTCTTGCTCTGTGGTCTAGGCTGGAGTGCAGTGGTGAGATCTTAGCTCACTGCAACCTCCATCTCCTGGGTTCAAGTGATTCTTCTACCTCAGCCTCCTAAGTAGCTCGGATTACAGGTACCCACCACCACGCCTGGCTCACTTTTGTATTTTTAGTAGAGACAAGGTTTCACCATGTTGCTCAGGCTGGTCTCAAATTCCTGACCTCAAGTGATCTGCCCACCTTGGCCTCCCTAAGTGTGAGCCACTGAGCCCGGCCCTCAACCTACTGTCTTGCTCTTCTAAGGAGTCTTTTTAGACATTTCACCCTGGTTGTCCTCTCTTCCCATAAAACTTTAAGTATTTTATTTATATTATTTTCTATTTATTTTTGAGACAGGGTGCCATCTCAGCTCACTACAACCTCCACTTCCTGGGCTCAAGTGATCATCCAGCCTTAGCCTCCTGAGTAGCTGGCACTATAGGCCTGAGCCACCATGCCTGGCTAATATTTGTATTTTTTGTAGAGACGGGGTTTTGCCACGTTGCCCAGGTGAGTCTCGAACTCCTGAGCTCAAAGTGATCTGCCTGCCTCACCTTCCAAAGAGCAGGGATTACAGATGTGAGCCACCACGCCAGGCTGAAATTTTAAGTATTTTAAAATTTTAATAGAATATATGCTATATATCTGTGAGTCACACGCAATGGTAATATTTAAGAATTTTTGACTGCAAGACCAATTTTGAGGGCAGTATCTGTCCCCTGCCTTGAGAATGCAAGATTTATCCCACGCCTATTTACTCAGCAACTACTGTTCTAGGAATTGACGCTACAGCATTTAAATGCCTGCCCTTGTGAAGCTGACAGTAGCCAACGCACTTAATGGGCCCATCGCTGGGTATGGAAAGTTTGCCATCACTGTCTGCTGCGTCGGTGAAGGGCCCGGACCCCTTTGGAGCCCCTTTCCTTCCAGAGCCTCCCTCTCAACTCCTCCCTTCTCCTCCCAGGAAAGGAATCAGAGGCCTACACACCTGGCAGGGGCCTTCCTTGCCTTTGTCTTGGGTAACGTCTACTTCTGGCTGCAGCTTCTCCTGTGGAGGCTGAAGAGCCTGCCCCAGCCCGGGGCTGCCTGGATTGGGCCACTCCGCCTGGGCCTCTGCAGCTTCTGCACCATCCTCATTGTGGCCAGTATCCTTCTTGTGTCCCGGGAAAGGGTTGGGGTGGCTCTTCCTTGGAGTTGGTCTTCCTGCCTGGCTGTGTGTCACTGGGGGACGTCTCTTCCTTTCTCTGGGCCTCAGTCTTGGCACGGGATTATGGCTTTGTCGTCGAGAGTGCCGACTTTGAGGTCACGGTACCTAGGTTGGAATCCCCCGTCCTCTGCATCCTAGCTGAGGGAAACTTCCGCTGGTTGTTGCTTCTTGGTGTCAGTGGTTTCCTCATTTCTCAAATGCAGATAATGACAGGGCTGACCCCGGGGTTGTGGAGTAGATAAGATAATGTGCCTAAGGTGCTTAGATCTGTGCCTGGGATAGAGTGAGTGACCAGTGAATACTGGAAGAATGACATACCAATAACAGTCCCTGCAGGGCACCTGCTCTGTGCCAGGAATCATGGTGGGTGTTTACAAGTGAAAACAGGTTCAGACAGGAAAGGTCTGTTGGCTGAGACGCATATGACGTTCAGCAGCGGAGCTGGTGGTGGGCTGCTGGTGGCTTCTGCAGGCTCTGAACGGCGCTGCCTGCATTCTTCCTAACTCCAGGTCCTGGGATAGCACGTTGGTAGCTTGAAGTCACCATCATGGAAGTGTTTATACTGCTGTAATTGGCAAATGCCACCAACCAGAGCCAGTTGTTAAACTTCACTGGCACACCATATAATGGTTGACTCAGTTCCAACTCACTTCTTAGCCATCCCTAGAGCCCGGGAGCTTTCCAGCAGCACAGCATACTCCTAGGTGGGTCAAGTCATTCTCTGAGGCCTCAGTTTCCATATCCATGAAATGGACTTGCTTTTATCATGATGATGATGATGGTGATGGTTTTTGAGGTGGAGTCTCACTCTGTCGCCCAGGCCGGAGTGCGGCGATGTGACCTTGGCTCACTGCAACCCCCGCCTCCTGGTTTCAAGTGATTCTTTGCCTCGGCCTCCCGAGTAGCTGGGATGACAGGCGTGCACCACCACACCTGGCTAACTTTTATATTTTTAGTAGAGACGGTGTTTCACCATGTTGGCCAGGCTGGTCTCGATCTCTTAACCTCAAGTAATCCGCCTGCCTTGGCCTCTCAAAGTGCTGGGATTACAGGTGTGGGCCACTGCTCCCGGCCCACAGTGATTAATTCTGATAGAGTGTAGAGGAGGGGGCTGCAAACCCAGCCTTGCAGGGGAGGGCTTTCTCATTTGTGGGGGAGGCCCAGAGCAGGCAGGCATCCAGAAGAGAATAGCGAGAAACCAGCTAAGGCCCTGTGTTGGTTGCATTAAGTGGATCCATTTACTGGGAATTTTCTCAGCAAAATGGAGATAGTGATCCTATTTCTTGGAGTGACAAAGTGTATCGTCACAAAATAGGTGAGAGGGCTGGCCCTTCAGTCTAGCCTTTAGCGACCCTGGGGTATGAGGCCATCAGGTCTCCTTTGCAGGGGCAGTGATAGTGATAAGATCCAGACCCTGATCTTCTAAACTAGCCCTGACGATCAGTTTGGCTGCAGGGCCCTTCATTCTGTGGGACTCAGTTGTCTCTTGGGTGGAGTAGGTAGGGGAAGGAGCCATAAAAGCAGCTGAGTGTGGTAAGGGCTGGAAGTCTGCAAAGACGGGCCTGAGACTGGCTGGATTCTGAGCCTGGATTCTGAGCTTGGCCTGAGCCTTGCAGGCTGGGAGGTTGAGGGCACACTGCAGGTATATGCACGGACCAGAAAGACCAGGCCTAGGGGAGGAATGAGGCTGCTGGCAGGGCCAGGGCTGAGATCTGTAAAATAAGGGATTATTGGGCGTCTGCCAGGTGGTGATAGAGAGCCATAGGAAGCTTATGGTTGGGCACCATGGCTCACACCTATAATCCCAGCACTTTGGGAGGCCGAGGCGGGCAGATGACCTGAGGTCAGGAGTTTGAGATCAGCCTGGCCAACATGGTGAAACCCCGTCTCTACTGAAAATACAAAAATTAGCTGAGCATGATGACACGTGCCTGTAATCCCAGCTGCTCAGGAGGCTGAGACACGAGAATTGCTTGAACCTGGGAGGCGGAGGTTGCAGTGAGCCGACATCACACCATTGCACTCCAGGATGGGTGACAGAGTGAGACTCCATCTAAAAAAATAAGAAAGCTTGTGAGCAGGGGAGGAACAGGGTCAGACCCGGGTAAGCGATTTGTTTGCAGGCTCACACCTCTCTGCTGCTGTGAGACCCACAGGGCCAGGCATGGTGTCTGTGTCACTGACTGTCCACCCCCTGCCTGGCATAGACGAAGCTTAGAAATCCTTGTGTGGGTTTTTTTTTCATACGTGACAGTGTCACTCTGTCACCCAGGCTGGAGTGCAGTGGTACAATCATAGCTCACTGCAGCCTGGAATTCCAGGGCCTGAGTAATCCTCTCATCTCAGCCTCCTCAGTAACTAGGACTGTGCATGCACCATCATGCCAGGGTGATTTTTTTTTTTTTTTTTTTTGAGACAGAGTTTCACTCTTGTTGCCCAGTCTGGAGTACAATGGCTTGATCTCAGCTCACTGCAACCTCTGCCTCCCAGGTTCAAGCCATTCTCCTGCCTCAGCCTCCCAAGTAGCTGGGATCACAGGCATGTGCCACCATGCCCAGCTAATTTTTTATATTTCTAGTAGAGATGGGGTTTCTCCATGTTGGTCAGGCTGGTCTCGAACTCCCGACCTCAGGTGATCCACCCACCTCGGCCTCCCAAAGTGCTGGGATTACAGGTGTGAGCCACCGCACCTGGCCGCCAGGGTGATTTTTTAATTTTTATTTTTAAAACATTTTTACCATGACAGATGGAGGTTTTTTTTTTTTTTTTTGAGACAGAGTCTTGCTCTATTGCCCAGGTTAGAGTGCAGTGATGTAATCTAGGCTCACTGCAGCCTCCACCTCCCCGGTTCAAACGATTCTTCTGCCTCAGCCTGCCGAAAAGTGGGGACTACAGGCGCATGCCACCACATCCAGCTAATTTTTGTATTTTTAGTAGAGACAGTTTCACCATGTTGGCCAGGCAGGTCTTGAACTCCTGACCTTGTGGTCTGCACGCCTTGGCCTCCTGAAGTGCTGGTATTAAAGGCATGAGCCACTGTGCCAGGCTGATTTTTTTTTTTTTTTTTTAAGATGGGGTTTCACCATGTTGGTCAGGCTGGTCTTGAACTCCCGACCTCAGGTGATCCGCCCATCTTGGCCTCCCAAAGTGCTTGGATTACAGGCGTGAGCCACCACGCCTGGCCAATTTTTTTTTTTTTTTTTTTTTAAAGAGACCATGTCTCACTCTGTTGCCTAGGTTAATCTTGAACTCCTAGCCTCAAACAATTCTCCCACCTTAGCCTCCCCAAGTGCTGGGATTGTAGGTGTGAGACACCACTTTTCAGCCCCCTTAGAAATCCTTTTTTTTTTTTAAGATGGAGTCTCACTCTGTCGCCCAACCTGGAGTGCAGTGGCGTGATCTCAGCATGCTGCAACCTCTGCTTCCCAGGTTCAAGCAATTCTTCTATCTTTGCCTCCCAAGTAGCTAGAATTACAGGCATGCACTACCATGCCTGGCTAATTTTTGTAATTATGGTAGAGACGGGGTTTCACGATATTCGCCAGGCTGGTCTCAAACTCCTGACCTCAGGTGATCCAACCGCCTCGGCCTCCCAAAGCGCTGGAATTACAAGCGTGAGCCACTGCACCTGGCCAGAAATCCTCCAATGAATGGAATAAACGGTCCAGGAGGGGTGAGGAGGTGAACAGCTCCAGTGAGAAAGGTTCCAGAAAACAAGAGATGTCTTTACTAGGCTGGAGCCTGGAGTCTGCGTGGGCTGGCAGAGCAGAAAAAGGTCTTAAGGAGCTGGTGGGTGGCGAGAGAACCAGAGAAGGGACCGGGCAGACCAGGAGAGAAACGCGCAAGACGTGAGGAGAGGACTGAAGGGAGGCGGGGGAAGGCAGATGCGACAAGATTTGGGGCGACCAGTAGGGCTGGGGGGAGTGTCTGCTGGGGCACATGAGTGGATGGAGTTGTCATGGAGGAGGGAACACACGGAAGGAGAAACAGACTTTAGAGGGAAGAGGTTAGACTATTTGGGAGTGAGCAGGAGGGGCCTGTGGGCCATGGGTAGCGGGGGAGGATGCTCAGGAGAAAGGCGCAAAACCGAGTCTGAGGCTGGCGGCGGGAGGGAGGCGTGTTCAGGAAATGCTGCACGTTTGTAGGCAGGAACAATGGCAGCTGGGTGTCCTGGACAAGTAGGGAGGCAACCAGGGCTTTCCCTGGGTCAGGGAAGGGGGATGGAAACGTTTTGGGATATCGGGAATGCAACAGAAGGAAAGCATTTCAGGCACCCTGAGATGGAGACGGGGCTGGAGAGCACTGGGGACCAAGGCTAGATGCCGTCGGTGGGGGAGGTATGGAGGAAGGTGGGAGCTGAGGATGGGGATGCCCAGAGACGGCCTCAGCCCAGCTCGAGGTGGCAGAGACCAGGCCAGGCTCTGTGTCCATCATGGCAGCAGCGTGACCCTTGACCCTGGGGCAGTGTTCGTCCTCCATGCCTACTCGCTGCGTGGCATCTCTGCGGCCTGCGAGTGGGTCGTGGCCATGCTGCTGTTCACGCTCTTCGGTCTCTTGGCCGTGGACTTCTCCACCCTGCAGAGCTGCACCCTGTGTGTTCAGCCGTGGCCCAGCCTCAGTCCCCCGCCAGCCTCCCCCATCTCCCTGCCAGTCCGGCTGTCACAGGCATCCTGACCTGGGCCTCGCCCTCACCAGTGAAGCAGCAAAGATGGGGCCAGTCCCAGCACCCTGCATCCCGCATCCTGAAAGATGAGCCACGGAGGATCTCTCCAACCAGCTGGGCTGCTGCTGACTGACCCGGTGCTGGAGGACGTGCATGCCAGCACGGAGGGACTCTGAACAGCTGGTCGCACCCAGCATCCTTGTCCCCCGCCTTCGGGCCCTGCCCCTGCAGTTGGGCACCCAGGAAGCGAGAGGCCAAGGCCAGCCAGCTGTCCCTGATCAAGGCTATTTATTATTATCTTTTTTTTTTTTTTTTTTTTTTTTTTTTGCCGCCGGCGGAATCAGAGACACAGACGCAGGCAGGATCACGCGAAACCAGAATTCCTTCCGGAGAGCAAATCCGTACAGAAGGTCGTTGGGGGGAGGACCAGGGGAGGAGGGGCCCGGGGGAGAGGGGGTTGGGGACGACACAGGGACAGAGGGCCCTGTCCGGATCTGCTAAGCCACCCCAACCAGCTCCCGTCCCTCCCCCACCCCACCCCGCAGAGAGATTGATCAATAAATAAAATAATAAATTAATCAATAAATAAAATAGAAACAGCTCCCCCGCCCGCATTCCCCTAGAACCACCCCCATTTGGGCACGGCCCACGGAGCCCCATCCCTGCAGGGCAAGGCCGGGTTTTGCGTCCACCCCCCTCCCGACATGTTCCTTGGGCCTTATTTACAGATTCACAGTTGGGGGGCAGGGAAGGGGGTGGGGGGGGTCCCCCTCCCTCCCCTGGCCCCCTGGGGTCAGGGCAGAGGGGTCCCGTTGGTGGCCAGGAGCTTCTTGTCCTTCGGGGGGGCCTCGGCGGGGAGAGCTGCTCAGCTCTGGGTCTTGGCGGCCAGGCGGGGGCTGCAGGCTTCGGGGTGGGGCACTGGCAGGCCGGGTCTGGGCCCCATTCTTCTCATCTGCGAGGGAGGAAGAGGTTTTTCCTGGTTTCCACAGCCCAGGGTTGAGGTTCCCATTACCAGGGATGGGGGCAGAGTCTCTTATCAGTAGGTCTCAGTAGCCCCAGGGCTCCAGCTCCGGATCTACGGATCCACGATAAGGCCTAATCCCCCCCTTCACCTGCTGGAAGCCTCCAGACTTGGTTACTCAGAGGACACACCCCGAGTGACAGGGCCTGGCTTCCCTAGGATGGGGGCTGCACCCTAGGCCCCTGTTACCCTTGTGGCTTTGGAAAAGGGGCCAGGTTAGTCCATGGGAGGCCTGGGCCAGGCCCAACTTTAGGAGAGCCTCAGATTCTGGCTATGATACTATTTGCTAAGAAACAGCCAGAGGCCCCCAACTCCTTCCTAGCCTGGATGTTAGGGAAAAATGTTCCATGGAATGGGGCTGAAGAGAGCCTACTGCTGGGGAGCCTCAGGCCCCTCATGCTGGGGCAGCCTGACTCAGGTCACCCTTCTGTGGGGCCTAAGGCCACCTCCTCCTGGGGACTGTGGTGGAAACACTGGTTGCTGGGTGGTCTCTATCAAGTTCCATGGGGCCTAGAATAACCTGAGGTCCCCTGGCAGAGACCTAGTTTCTCTCTTAAGAGAAACTGAGGGGGCTGGGCGCAGTGTCTCACACCTGTAATCCCAGCACTTTGGGAGGCTGAGGTAGGCGGATCACTTGAGGTCAGGAGTTCAAGACCAGCCTGGCCAACATGGTGAAACCCTGTCTCTACTAAAAATACAAAAATTAGCCAGGCATGATGGCAGGTGCCTGTAATCCCAGCTACTCGGGAGGCTGAGGCTGGAGAATCGCTTGAACCTGGGAGGCGGAGGTTGCAGTGAGCTGAGATTGTGCTATTGCACTCCAGCCTGGGTGACAGAGGGAGACTCCATCTCAAAAAAAAAGAGAAACTGGGGGCTTGTCATAGCAACCAATATGACTCAGAGGCCTGGCCCCCCACTCCGTTCTTTATGAGACAGGTGGCTGAGCCCCGAGGATGCCTGTTAGCCCTACATCTTTGAGGGTGTGCCCCTTTTGGGACTCCTGGTTGTTAAGGCCAGCTTTCCTTGGCAACGGGGTCCAGGGGACCTAATTTGCTTTCTGGTTGCCCCTAGCAACCAGAAAACCCTGTTTCTCCACCTCAGCATGACTGGCATTTGGGACCCAGCTGTCGTGGGGGGCTGTTGTGTGAATTGTGGGCTGTTTGCAGCATCCCTGGCTTCTACCCACAAGACACCACTGGCATCCCCCTGCTCTCCCTAGTTGAGATGAGCAAAAATGTCTCCAGACACTGCTAAGTGTCTCCCAGGGGGCTGCGCTAGGCTGAGTGACGGCCCCTCCAAGGATGTCCACATGCAGATGCTGAGAACTCATGACAATGTCCCCGACAGGGCAGAGACGCCCTGTGCTGTGGGGAAGGTTGAAGACCTTGAGGTGGGAGATTGTCTTGGAGCATCTGTGTGGGGCCCACTGAGTCACCTTTTCCCAGCTAAGGTTGGTCAGAGGGATATATGGGGTCACTGGCTTTGAAGATGGAGGAAGGGCCCTAACCAAAGGCGTGTGGCAGAGTCTAGGAACCGGGAAACGCAGGGAAACAGACTGCCCGAGAGCCTCCAAGCAAGAGTGCAGCCCTCCAGGCACCCCCGATGTTAGCCCGGGGGAGACCATGGCGGACTTCTGATCTCCAGGACTGCATAACAGTTACTTGTGGTTGGGCGAGGTGAGTCATGCCTGTAATCTCAGCACTTGGGGAGGCCAAGGAGGGAGGATCACAAGGTCAGGAGTTCAAGACCGGCCTGGCCAACATAGTGAAACCCTGTCTCTACTCAAAATACAAAAATTAGCTGGGCGGAGTGTTGGACGCCTATAGTCCCAGCTACTCGGGAGGCTGAGGCAGGAGAATCGCTTGAACCCGGGAGGCGGAGGTTGCGGCAACGTGGGCGACAGTGAGAGACTCCGACTCAAAAAACAAAAAGGAGTCACTTGTGTTGTTTCAGCCACCAAGGCTATGTCATTTGTGGATGGCAGCCATAGGAAACAAACACTGGCAAAACCAGCTCCCCTCGTTGAGAACCGCAGCTCCGGAGCAAAGACCTGACCCTGGGACTCAGGGTTTCTGGTGACGAGGCCAAGGCTGCCCCGGCTCCTGCCCTCAACACTGGGCCCTGTTTCCTTTCAACCTGGGTGGGCCAGGGGTCTGGGAAGGGGCCTGGGTCCTGTGAGGATGCTGCCTGACTCCCCTAGAGCAGATGGCTGTCCATGTGCCCCGCAGTGGAGTCCCCCAAGACCTGGTTCCTAGGGGAGGGACTGCCGTGTCTCAGGACTGAGGGCTGATTTCCAGGGCAGGCGCTCTCTTCCCTCCAGAATTCTGGCTACCTCTGGTTGCTTGGGCAGGCATACCTTATGGTGTGGACTGAGTGCCGCATCCTCCCAAATTCCTGTGCTGAAACCCAACTCCGAGGTGATGGTATTAGCAAGTCAGGTCTTTGGGAGGTGATTAGGTCGTGAGGGTGGGGCCTTCATGAATGGGATTAGAGTCCTTAGGAAAGATGCCCAAGAGAGTTCCCTTGCCCCTGCTGCCGTGTGAAGACACAGCACAAACGTGCTGCGTGTGACCCAGAAAGCAGCTGTCATTTGATACCAAACCTGCTGGCGGCTGGACTTCCCGGCCTCCAGAACTGGCAGCAATAAATTTCTGTTGTTTGTAAGTTGCCCAGTGTGTGGTATTTTCTTACAGCAGCCTGAACAAACTAAGAGACCTTCACGACAAACCCCACCGAGGCCTCGCCTCTGCTGTTCCCTGGTGGCTAGAGAATTTGCCTCTGATGACCGGGACTGGCGAGCCCGGGGAGGCCCGATTCCCCACAGCAAGCTCTCGCACATTCCCATGAACTCAGCCTAGAACTCTGGTTGCTCCAGACCATTAGGCCCTAGCCCCAGGGTGAGGTGTAGTCTGAGACCTGTAAAAACGGTGGCCCGTTTGTCCTGGGTTTAGACTCAAAGCCCTGCATCCCAGAAACACCCTTCAGTCCCAACAAACCAGGACGGTGGGTCACCCTCCTCCTGGACAGAGGTCCAGAGCCTCTCTTGGCAGAATGTTCCGCGATGCCCAACACAGAGCCTGTCATCCTCTTAGGGACCCCTGGAAGCCAGTCCTCAGGTTGCTAGGGAGACCCTCCTCAGCCCCCAGCCTCTCGGGGAACCTGCTCACAACTCTGCTGATGAGACCTCAGCTAACACAATGGTGAAGGAGCCCATTAGCTGGGCCTCCTCTGCAAACCAAACCCCAGAGCACTTGCTCACGCTGGACCTCTCCCCCGCCACCCATGGCCCCCACCACCCACCTGCGAGGGCCTGCACGGAGGGCTGGTCATGAGTGCTCAGTAGCTGTGCCTGGATGGTCTCCACCACTCGCTTGAACCGCCGGCTGGGACCTGGAGGGACAAGCGGGCAGAAAACACTGACTGGGGGTCCAGGAACGGGAAGGCCTCCCAGCCCGCAGAACCCAGTCCCTCCACCCAGCAAACAGCTCTCCGCCGCCGCGTCTCCACCTCCCCTGCTCCGCTGTGGACACATCAACCCACGGTTTGCAAATGGGTCTGTGCTGCTATTTAAAAAACACGGTCAGACTCACAGACCTTCAACTTCAAATAACAGGTGTTGACTTCTATTTAAATAGATACTCTTACTTGTTGTTAGTTTCTAGCTGACCCCATGAAGGACCAGAAATGTAACAAAGTTGGAGCCCAGCAGGATGGCTCCCGCCTGTAATCTGAGCACTTTGGGAGGCCAAGGCAGGCAGATCACTTGAAGTTAGGAGTTTGAGACCAGCCTGGCCAACATGGCAAAACCCTGTCTCTACTAAAAATACAAAAATTAGCTGGGCATGGTGGCGCATGTCTGTAATCCCAGCTACTGAGTAAGCTGAGACAGGACAATCTCTTGAACCCAGGAGGCGGAGGTTGCAGTGAGCTCAGATTGTGCCACTGCACTCCAGCCTGGGCAACAGAGGAAAACTTTGTTTTCCGGTTTTGCCATGTGGCCAGGCTAGTTTCGAACTCCTGACCTCAGGTGATCCACTGGCCTCTGCCTCCCGAAGTGCTAGGATTACAGGCGTGAGCCACCGCGCCCAGCCTGCATATTAGACTTTAAGGGGGACAGAAAAATAAAAGAGTCATAACTGGTTTTGGAGATGGAACACCCACAGTTCCATAGCCACCTGGCTTAGAAATCCTTGGGGCAAGCCCCTCTACCACCTGTGACATGTTAATATTGATGACAGAGAAGCCGGGCGCGGTGGCTCACGCCTGTAATCCTAGCACTTTGGGAGGCTGAGGCAGGCGGATCATCTGAGGTCACAAGTTCAAGACCAGCCTGACCAATATGGTGAAACCCCATCTCTAAAAATAAAAGTAAAAAAAATATATATTGATGACAGAGAGATCTGAGATGTCCCTCCTTATTCAAACTCTCACTAACAGGACTGAGGAACTAAGCAGAAAGTAGAATTGGCAGTAAGGCATTTCGGTGGTTTTCCTTTCTTGTGCCAAGTCTCGATTGGTGATGGCTGCCTGGAGTTAAAGTTCCTGAGGCTTCCAGCAGGAACAAGCACTGCCATCAACTAGTGATGTCTACTCCGGGCAGACTGATATTAGACAGCAGTGCTGTGTCTTTGCCCTTTGGACCTACCATCTTAAAGTAATAGGAAGAGCTGGGTTCTCTCCTCTGAGGTTGGGAGGCCTGGGTTGGGCTGCAGCTCAGCCACAGTGTATTCTGTGACTCTGGCCCAGTCCACTGACCTCCCTATGACTCAGTTTTCTCCTCTGTAAAATGGGTGATTACTAACACCTCAGAGGCTGCTTGGAAGCTTCAAGGAGATAATGCATAAATTATTTTCACTGTAAATGCCTGGGGAAATACTGATGAGAGAATGGGGAAATAGAGGATCGCAGGGAGTCAGCACCAGCTGAACACCATTTCCTCCTCCTGCTGTAGCCCTCCTGGGCCCCTACACTATTTCAGCTGTTGTAAACAGTCCCAGCACTGGGCTGAGAGCAGCCTAGCCAAGGGACTCACCGGAGATGAGAGTGAAGGTGACGGAGTAGATGCCGCCACCTCCACTGCCGTCCCGTCTCGGGGAGGGCTCTGGACCCTCAGAGGAGCTGATGTCCACCTGGAAGCGGACGGGCTTCTGGAAGACGGAGGGGCCGCCACTGGCCTTGTACTCGGCCCTGAAGCTGGTCTGTGACAGCACACTGTGACTCAGGCTGGGAATCTGAGCGAGGTGAGAACACAGGAAGAGGTGAGCCCCGGGAATGGATACCCAGCCCCACAACCAGCTCTGGCTGAGGAACTACAAGTCCTGTGAGCCACTGGAGGGAAAGACGGTCAGAAAACGCACTGGGAGACCCCTTTGCCTGCAAGGACTTGTAGCTTTCTCTGTCCTATCAGCGATTAATGGAGGAATGGTCAGACAACTCAATCCTAATGTGGCTCTGATGTCTGGGTGACAGCCTCAGCCTCCAAGACCACGTGAAACACTGCTTGCTCCTTTCACAAATGCTGCCCATAGCCATATCTGTTACAGAAACTGTAAGTCCCATCGGCCCCCAAGCAAAAAACCACAGACCGGCAATGGGGCAGCCTTAAAATTTGCTGGGAAGTTTCTTCTGCTAATTTAAAACCTCGCAGTAGGGGAATGGGAACTCACCCATCCTCAGGGACACTGTTATCTGGGAAATTGCAATTCAGGATCCCATCTCACCACTTCCAGGCCTCTGGCCACAATAAATCTTTCCTGCCTACCGACCTCTACCCACCTCTAGCCATAAAACTAAATCCCATGAGACCCAGAAGGAGCCAGGCCTGTGCTAAAGTGGTTAGCCCCCGAGGCTGCTGGGACTTGCAGTTTTGTGGTGGCCATGATCGACAGGGACCCAGGCCCCTCACCGACAGAAAGGCATGGACAATGTCTGCTTTGATGCTGCTAAGAGGTTTGTCCTTTAGCACAAGGAATATTTGTTCTCTTTGTCCAAGGAGATGAAGTTCCCGAACCAGGAGCGTTTTGCCAGCCTAAGTGGGAGGGATGGTTGGAGGAGGGTTAGGAAGGCGCCAAGGGCACCTCCTCCATCCCCCACTTTTTCCTTCCCTGTTAGACTTACTCTGGGGAGGATTCTGGCGTCAAGCTGGACATCTCCTCAGCGGTAGGGACTGGTAAGGGGAAGACAGAGAACGTGGTCAACACCTGTCCATTGTCGCAGTTGCCAGCACACAGGTCTACACTGACCTCCTCCCAGGCGTTCCAGAGCCTGGGTTGCAGCCTTGGCCAAGCCACGACCCCTGGGCGGGGCTCACAAACCACGGGCCAATGGGAGGTGATCCAGAGCCCCGGGGGGCGTGCCTTTCAGTGTCCTACTCCAGAGCTAGAAGCCCCACCTGTCTCTCCAACAGGGGCACGTCTGCTCAAACCCCCCCCCTTCTCTAGAACGGGGGGAATCCAGGTGTCCAGTTCCTTCCCCTCTAGATACGCCAGAGGGACATCCCTGAGACCAGATTTTCAGTCCCTAGCCCTCTCCCCCACATTACGACTCAGCAGTTCGTGCCCCCATACCCTGCATCTTGCGCCGGTGAAAGCGAGGGGGAGCCCAGGAAGCTGTTTCGGATGGAGTTGAGACGACTCCTCCAGGCGGCTCCCCCGACGCCACCGCCGGGGCTGGGGGGTGGTGTTGTCCCCGGGGTCCCGGTGGGACTGGCCCGGGGTGTGTGCAGAGGTGAGTGCAAGGGGGTCCCGCCGGAGGAGCGCGGGGAGCCTGGGGGACCGGGCAGGGGTGTGGAGCGGGCGCTGGGGGGCGGGGGCTGCTCCCCGGCGCCCCCACCCCTGGGGCCCCGAGAAGGCAGCGTCTGCGTTTTGGAAGTCGGGGAGCCCCCGCCTCGGGCCTCATCTCCAGCCCCGGGCTCCGGTGAGAAGGAAAAGACCGGACTCTGTAGAAAAGTGGAGACCTAAATGAGCGAGCGGACTACAACTCCCAGGAAGCTCTAGAAGCCTCACTCGCGCACACTCACGGAGGCTGGCCCGGTGCATGCTGGAACTTGTAGTCCTGTTATCCTCCTCCTCAGGCCCCAATGAAGGGATGGCAAAGACTTTCTATCATGTTCTTGGCTGAAAACCCAGCCCGTGCAGAGACTAGTACACAGCAGGGACTCAACTAACTTTTGTAAAATCAGTAAATGAACCCTTCAGGCACGCAATCCTAAGGAGGTAGAAATGGCCAATGGACCAAAATACTTTGGAGGCCTTCAGTCTTTGGCCTTCCAGGGACAAGGAAGCAAGTCTCAAGGCTGCACAGGAACTGTAGTTTCTGCTACTCAATCTTTGCTCCATGTCTCCACCCCTTTCCCCTTCTTAAATCCCACTGGGGACCTGGCCTTACCCTCGGGCTGCTTAGAGGGCTGGAGGACAGACCCGTGGAGGCTCCACTGACGCTGCGGGATCTGTTTCCAGGATAGATTAAAAAAAAAAAATCAGATGGGAGGATTTCAGAAATCACAGCTGTTTCCTCACTTCTACAGTCTTTGCAGGTGAGGAAATGAGGCCCAGAGAGGGGAGGGGAATTGTCCCAAGGACACAGCACATTTGAGGTAGAGCTGGGGCTAGATTCTTGAACTCCTACACCCAGGGACTGTGGATCCTCCTGGGGGACAGCGGCTCCCACCTCTGGCTGTGCTGGGCCATCTCCAAGGCCCGTCGGGTGGGTACAGGGGAGCCACCACCCCCGGCATCCGTGATGCTCAGGACTTCCATGGACTTCCGCTCTGGACGCCGCTTCCCGTGGCGGCTCAGCATGGGGGGAATCCACACGCTTTCGGGGTGGGTCTGAGGGACGACAGTTTCAACCCAATCAAGAGATGGTTTCACCCAGCTGTGCACACTTACAACTGCCTTGGAAACTGCACAGATGGGGAAACAGCCTAGAGTGGAGAGGGGGTTCCATAAATGTCAAAGAGCAAGTCAAGCACTCTAAACCTAGAAGCTCTGAGCCTGCAGCCCCTTCTGCCCTTGGGAATCTGGGGTCCAGGCGCCCAGCCTCTTTCCTTCTTGGGGTGTCTGGCCCCCTAGTCCTGCCTTCTTCTCACCAACATCATTCCGGGGAGGCAGGTCCTGGTCCTCACAGCTGGGATACCGCTCCTTCCGATCCAAAAGCAGGTAATATATCATCTTTTCTTGGTTCTCCCTAAGACAGGGGGTGGGGAAAGGTGGAAGGAGGTAAAGAGGGCCGAGGTCAGAAATGAGTGCCCAGAGGAGCTCTCCTCCGTTCCCAGTATTTCTGCCCATGGTTCCACGTTTCTAGGTATCAGTATGGTCAGTTTCCTCTGCTTTAGGGTACATCTCAGCCATGTTTTACTTAATTATGTCAACACTGTAACATCTAACATCCAGACACGTACTATTTGTAAGTACTATTTAAGGAACTATCTATGTCTCTCGCAGCATCTATTAACACATTCTCAGCGCGTTTCTGGACCGTTTTCCCCGCGGGTTCCATCACTCCCAGGCGGGAGCTTCAAACCACGCCCCATGGAGAGGCCAGGGTGCCACTCCCAGCGCTCTGCGTGCACGCAGGGAGCTGGCGCAGCTCGCCCCACGTGGGTACACAGGTGCAGGGGTCTTGGGGTCTTACTCCTCACTGCGCAGCTCGCGATGCAGCCTCTCGCGGTCCCTGAAGCAGCCCAGTGACGCCATGCTCTCTAGGACGTCAGGGTCCAGCTCTCCATTGGATGGCAGGCTCCGCATGGCTACCCGTCGGCCTGGGGTTGGCTCCAGGCACGGGTCTGGCTCGTGTTTGCCGCCTCTGGGGAAGTGGAGAAACATCACTGGGAACCAGGCTTCCGAGATTCAGCATTCTTTATCTTAGACTCAAGGGTCCTGGACAACAGCCTTCAGGCTTAGAAATCCTACTCCAGGCCCCAGCCTTTCTCTCTCATACCCAGGAATCCAGACCCCCCCGACACTGCCTCCCATCTCAGATCAAGGAGTCCAGACCCTCAGCCCCTCCTCCTTCAGACCCAGGGATCCAGGCCCCCAGCCCCTCCTTCTTCAGACCCAGAAGTCTGGCCCCCAGCCCCTTCTTCCCTCAAACCCGGGAGATCTGGACTCCTAGCTTAGCCCCTCCTCTCTCTGACCCCTAGATTCCTTCTCCAGCTGTGTACTCTTCCCCCAGGACCCATAAGTCCGAGTCCCTAGCCCCTTGTCACTCAGGAACCCTGGCATCCCACTCCCCCAGATGCCTCTACTGCTTTGGTCCCCACCCGGACTTCCGCCAGGGACCCAAGAGTCCAGTTACCCCATACTCACAGGTACCAAGGATGTTTCTGAATTTGCTCCAGCTGTGAGGGTGGTGAGTCGTAGAGAGGCAGAAGTGAGGTCGTATGCATGTGCAGGCGCGCAATGAAAGTTGACTGGGGTGGTTTTGGGGTCCCTGATCATCTCTCCGCCCACCCCACCAGGCGCAGGATGACATATCACGTCGCCCTCTAGTGGCGACTGAGTGCATCGCCCTCCACAGGCGCGGTGTCTACCCAGGACCCGCCGCAGTACTTTGCCGCATGCGCAGCGACAGCCTGTTAGTCTCCATACGCATGCGCCCTCCCGCTGGGGTGCCCGCTTCATCCTTGCGTAGACCCCTCCCCAGTTTGGAGCGGCAGCTTTGTTGGACCTTGGGTTGCGGCTCAGCTGGAGACCCCAGTCACCCCTAGGACTGACGGGTAGGTTCTGAAAACCCATCCCCATGACTTTTATGGGAGTTCTGTCTTCATCGCCTACTGTTCTCCCCTCCGCCGGTCCCCCCAACTCACACTGAGCCTTTTTTCGGGTTCCACTTCGATCATGCCCCTCAGGAGGCTCTGGCAGTCTGGAGGAATGAAGTGGGGCATGTGGAAGACGCCCCGTTTCACCTTCTCCAGCAGCTGGCGGAGGTTGTCGTCATCAAAGGGCAGAGCTCCCTGGGCACGAGATAACAAGGACCCCTCATTAGCACATTTCACCCTCACCACAAGCACTGGAGGTGGGGAACTACGGTGATCTCCACCTTACCGGCAGGGAAACTGAGGCACAGAGAGGCTCAGCAATTTGCCCAAGGCCCCTAGCTCGTCCTGGGCAGAGCAGGCACTTGGCAAGTAGCAGCCTGGAGCCCTGCTTACGAGGCTAGAATTGCAGGGTGGAGGCTGTCTTTTAGACAGCTTTCCCCCTACTGCAGTTTTCCAAGGCTTGTCACTCATTCAACAAAAGGTGAGCATCCATTACGGGCCAGGGATCCAGCAGTGAACAAAACAGGCCTCTGCCCTTGCACAGCTCCAAACAAATAGCTATACAATGACAGCGACTGAGCGAGGCTTATCCCAGGAGGTGCAACGGGAGCAGAGACCTGAATGCAGCTGAGCCGAAATCAATGACTGGTGTCCTTGTAAGAGAGGCGAGGAGGGCGCAGAGACACAGAGAGAACAGTCATGTGATGATGGACTGTTCTCTCCTGGCCCCTCAATTTTGTATTTTTTTTTTTTTAATAAAATAAAGACGGGGTTTCACCATGTTGGTCAGGCTGGTCTTGAACTCCCAACCTCAGGTGATCCGCCCGCCTTGGCCTCCAAAGTGCTTGGATTACAGGCGTGAGCCACCACGCCCGGCCTCAATTTTGTATCTTTATAGAGGCAGAGATGGGAGTGATGCAGCTGCAACTGAAGGAACAGCAAGGACACCAGGGGCTAGAAGAGGCAAGGAGGGTCCTTCCCTAGAACCTCCAGAGGGAGCAGGGCCCTGCTGACACTTTTCTTTCTTTCTTTCTTTTTTGAAATGGAGTTGCGCTCTTGTTGCCCAGGCTGGAGTGCAATGGGGCGATTTCTGCTCACTGCAACCTCCGCCTCCCAGGTTCAAGCGATTCTCCTGCCTCAGCGTCCTGAGGAGCTGGGATTACAGGCATGGACCACCACACCCAGCTAATTTTTGTATTCGTAGTAGAGACCGGGTTTCACTATGTTGGCCAGGGTGGTCTCGAACTCCTGACCTCGTGATCTGCCCACCTTGGCCTCCCAAAGTGCTGGGATTACAGGCGTGAGCCACTGCACCCGGCCTAATTTTTGTATTTTTAGCAGAGACCGGGTTTCGCCATGTTGGCCAGGCTGGTCTCCAACACCCAGCCTCAAATTATTCACCTGCCTTGGCCTCCCAAGTGCTGGGATTACAGGCATGAGCCAGTGCGCCCGGCCCCCTGCCTTGCTTGGAATCCTTGCTCTGGGGCTTATACCAGCATGACCTCAGGCAAGTCACTGCTTGGCAATGGGTCATCACAGCACCCACCTCACAGACTGCATCAGAATGACCTGACCTAATACATTACAGTGCTGCGCCCACAGGTGGGGGCTGTTACACACTGGCTGCGTGATGCATTCGACCATTGATCACACCCCTGCTACCTCCTGCATTCTGATGGAGCTACTGGCAAAGTGAAGCCCTGCCCTCCTGGAGCTCGGCCTGGGACACTGCCCAACACACACCTGATGCTCAATTCATAAGCAGAGGTGGAAGGAGCAGAGAAGTTGCATTCCAGAGGGGGATAGGTAACAAACAAATGAACATAGCATGTAAGACCGAGGGAGTGTTTCCAATCAGCAGGGCGAAGGTTGGAGGGGGGAGGCAAGGTGACCAACCATGGAGGAGCTGGCATTGGAGAGACTCATGGGAGGTGACGTTGTGAGCCTTTGAGGGCTCTTCTGGGTGTGGCAAGCTCCTGGTGGCCCCTGGTATCTGAGGCCTGTGGATGGAGAATAGGGAGATACAGAGAAGGCACCTCTGAATGCTGATCTCGGAGTACAGAACCCTGGGCTTGACTTCTGGTTGCCTGAGGCTCTAGCATGGAACCCCAGTTTCCTTTTCTCTGTTAAATGGACATAATGATCCTCCCAGGAAGGATATGCTATGGATTAAACATTACAACAACAGGCTGCTCGAGGTGGCTCACACCTGTAATCCCAGCACTTTGGGAGGTGAAGTGGGAAGGATCACTTGAAATGAGGAGTTTGAGACCAGCCTGGCCAACATGGAGAAACCCTGTCACTACTAAAAATACAAAAATTAGCAAGGCATGGTCGTGGTCACTTATAATCCCAGCTACTCGGGAGGCTGAGGCAGGAGAATGGCTTGAACCTGGGAGGTGGAGGTTGCAGTGAGCCGAGATTGCAATACAGTTGATTCTTGTTATTCTCGAGAGTTCTCTTCCATAAAGCCGCCGCAAACTCTCGACTAGTGAGCGTTGTTAGTTGCGGCTACTGGAGGAAATATAGTTAGGTTCCTTCAACCCTCTGGTCACATTTTTGTCAACCGGTCATTACATAACCTTGTTTGTACATGTTTCTGTTTAAAGACGCCTTTCCCATATACTGTGTCATTGACACTGAACTCACGGCCAGCTGCACTACAAGTCATTCCTGAACAAAGCACGCCCATCGCAGGGGTTTTCTCCATAAAGGACATCAAAGCCTCCCGCGCTAGCAACGCTAGATGGCACTTCAGAAGCACTTGGCTTCCCCGGTCATTTTTAAACAGCGAAATTGGCCGGGCGCGGTGGCTCACGCTGGTAATTCCAGCATCACAGCACTTTGGGAGGCCCAGGTGGGCGGGTCGTGTGAGGTCAGGAGATCAAGACTAGCCTGATCAACATGGTGAAACCCCGTCTCTACTAAAAATACAAAAAATTAGCTGGGCACGGTGGTGTGTGCCTGTAAGCCCAGCTACTCTGGAGGCTGAGGCAGGAGAATCACGTGCACTTGGGAGGCAGAGGTTGTGGTGAGCTGAGATTGCGCCACTGCACACCAGCCTGGGCGAGAAGAGCAAAACTCCATCTCAAAATAAAAAATAAATAAATAAAAAATGAAAACCCTTACAATGATAGGTACCATGCTTACTTCCATGGTGCAGGTGAGGACACTGAGGGAAGGTGAGGACGCTGAGAGAAGCCTACCAAGCAGCTGGGATTACAGGTGCCCGCCACCACGCCTGGCTAATTTTGTATTTTTAGTAGAGATGAGGTTTCTCCATGTTGGTCAGGCTGGTCTTGAATTCCCGACCTCAGGTGATCCGCCCACCTCGGCCTCCCAGAGTGCTGGGATTACAGGCATGAGCTGCTGCATGCGGCCTTTATTTATTTTTTGAGACGGAGTCTCACTCTGTTGCCCATGTTGGAGTGCAGTGGCATGATCTCGGCTCACTGCAACCTCCGCCTCCCGGGTTCAAGTAATTCTGCCTCAGCCTCCCAAGTAGCTGAGAGTACAGGTGCGTGCCATCATGCCTGGCTAATTTTTATATTTTTAGTAGAGACAGGATTTCCCCATAGTGGCCAGTCTGGTCTTGAACTACTGACCTTGTGATCCGCCCACCTCGGCCTCCCAAAGTGCTAGGATTACAGGCATGAGCCACCACGCCCGGCCCTGGGCTTTTAGCCACCAAGTGAAGAAGGGTTGAGTTATGAATGTTTTTAGCTGGTCTCCAGAGCACCTTGGCTGCTCTCCCCATGGAGTGCAGAGCCCCAGGAAGGCAGCTCGGAGCTGGCCTCATTGCCCCTACTGTCCGTCATGTAGCCTGGTGATTAAGAGACTAGGGACTGACCCCAGGCCTGCCGCTTATCAGCTGCCTGCCCACGGGCCCATCACTTCCCCTCTGCGACTGCTGAGAGATTATGTGAAACAGCATGCTTGGAACAGTGCCTGGCATAAAACACTGCTTCTGGCCAGGCGCGGTGGCTCATGCCTGTAATTCCAGCACTTCGGGAGGCTGAGGCAGACAGATCACTGGGGGGCTGCGATGTGAGCTGCGATGGTGCCACTGCACTCCAGCCTGGGCAACAGAGAGAGACCCTGTCTCAAAAGCATAAGAATGAATGAAAACAATAATGAGCTGCTGGGCACGGGGGCTCACGGTTGTAATTCCAGCATTCGGGGAGGCCGAAGCGGCTGGATCACTTGAGGCCAGGAGTTCGAAACCAACCTGGTTAACATGGTGAAACCCAGTCTCTACTAAAAATACCAAAATTAGCTGGATGTGGTGGTAGGCGCCTGTAATCCCAGCTACTTGGGAGGCTGAGGCAGGAGAATCGCTTGAACCCGGGAGGTTGCAGTGAGCCGAGATTGTGCCACTGCACTCCAGCCTGGGCGACAGGGTGAGACACTGTCTCAAAAAAAAAAATTAAAAACAATAAATAAATACATAAATAAATGAAGGAGATGACCCCCAGTGAGGATGGAATGTACTGTCCTGTGCTCCCAGCAGGTGGGATTGGTCTAGAAATGGCAGGAGAGGTGAGGGTGCCTTACCACGAGCAGGGCGAAGAGGATGACTCCGCAGCTCCACATGTCTGCCCGGCGCCCGTCATACTTCTCCCCCTGGAAGGGAAGGCCAGTTGTGACTCCATCGCCCTCACTGCCGCCGCCCACCCCCTCCACCCGCCCCTCACTCACCTTAATCACCTCTGGACATGCATAATGGGGGGGACCTGAGGGAGAGAGCTGATGTGAGCCTCCAGCTGGCTTCTACGCCCCTGCCCAGGGCCTCGGGAGCCCGGCCCCACTCACCCGCAGCTGGTCTCCAGGAGGCTGTCCCCCACCTGCAGGGGACGCCATGCCGAAGTCTGCAATGCGGATGTTGTTTTCTCATCCAAAAGCAGGTTCTCGGGCTTTAGGTCTCTGTGGCTGAGACAGCCAGGTGGGGGCTCAGGCCTCGCCCTTCCTCCCAGGAGGCCCAGGCCCCATTCACTGGCTCTCACAGTGGAACACTTCTGCATACTTTTTGGTTTTTCAGGGGGTGAGAGACCATTAATTATCATTCATTTATTTTGGTCTGTTTTTTTTCTTTTTAATTTCTTTTTATTTTATTTTATTTTTGAGACAGAGTCTCGCTCTGTTGCTCAGGCTGGAGTGCAAACACCATCTGAGCTCACTGCAACCTCCGCCTCCCGGGTTCAAGCGATTCTCTTGCCTCAGCCTCCCAAGTAGCTGGGATTACAGGCATGCGCCACCACACCTGGCTAATTTTTGTATTTTTAGTAGAGATGGGGTTTTTACCGTGTTGGCCAGGCTGGTCTCAGACTCCTGACCTCAGGTGATCTGCCTGCCTCAGCCTCCCAAAGTTCTGGGATTACAGGCGTGAGCCACTGCTCCCAGACTTTTTCATTTTTTAATTTTAGAAATGGGCATCGCTTCTCAGCCTTTTGGCTAAGCTCAAGTGTATTTTTAGAGGTGGGGTCCCACTCTGTTGCCCAGCCTGGAGTGCAGGGGCACGATCATAGCTCACTGCAGCCACGACCTCCCCAGCACAAGTGATCCTCTGGCCTCAGCCTCCTGAGAAGCTGCTACCACAGGCGTGCATCATCACGTCTGGCTTTGGAACCTTTCTGTAACAGACAATCACAGACGTGCCCAAAACTAGAGAGGAAGTATGAGGAAGCCTGACTTACCCACCTCCCAGCTTCATCCACTATCAACTTAGGTGCAATCTTATCTCATTTACGTCCCTTACGTACTCCCCCCCCCCCCCCCCGCCCACATTCATTTATAGGAGATCCCAGACGTCATATTCGTTTATCCATAAGCATTGGAATATGTACGAAGCAAGATGTTCTAAGGTAAAGCTCGATACGAAGCTGGTTCTTAAAATCCTTGGTCCCTGTCTTGGGACCTTCCCACCGCTGAACCAAACTCCTCAAGATTTAAGGGTTGATGTCTGGGGCGAGCGGGAGTGTAGGATTCTGCAGTTTCCATTTGCCTGGCCATTAACTGGGTCATACTTGTTAAATATGTTGAACATCTCCCCCTAAAGGCCAAGGTTTTAATATCAGGGTTTTGACAATCTTGTCAATAGGAAGGTGTCAAAATTTAAACAGGGCTAGGTGCTGTGGCTCAAGCCTGTCATCCCAGCACCACAGGGGGCAGAGGCGGGCGAATTACCTGCGGTCAGGAGTTTGAGACCAGCCTGGCCAACATGGTGAAGGCCCGTCTCTACTAAAAATACAACAATTAGCCGGGCATGGTGGTGGGCACCTGTAATCCCAGCTACTTGGGAGGCTGAAACAGGAGAATCGCTTGAACCCAGGAGGTGGAGGTTGCAGAGAACCCAGATTGTGCCATTGCACTCCAACCTGGGTGACAGCGAAACTCTGTCTCAAAAAATGCTTTTAAAAAACCCCAAAACTGGAAATCTAAATAGGCGGCCTTTTTATCAGCAACCTTTACCCCAGGTCTGAGCCCCGTCACCCTGATCCTCACCCCATCTCCGAAACACATCTTAGTGGGAGAGATATGCAGATAAAGGAGGCTGAAAAATGAAGGCATTCATTTCGCACCTTATCAGTTATAAAAATGTTGCATATTTAGTTCTTTTTTGAGACGGCGTCCTGCTCGGTCACCCAGGCTGGAGTGCAGTGGCAGGATCTGGGCTCACTATAACCTCCACCTCGTGGGTTCAAACAATTCTACCACCTCAGCCTCCCGAGTAGCTGGGACTGCAGGTGCGTGCCACTACACCCTGCTAATTTTTTGTATTTTTAGTAGAGATGAAGTTTCACTATGTTGGCCAGGCTGGACTTGAACTCCTAACCTCATCATCTACCCGCCTCAGCCTCCCAAAGTGCTGGGATTACAGGTGTGAGCCACCGAGTCCAGCCCAGAATAAATAAGTTTTAGGAGTTATTCCTAGAGTTATCTTTTCTTCCTAGAATAAAAAACTGTTACAAATCAATAATAAAAAGACTAAATCAAATTTTAAAAAATAACGGAATTAAAAATGGGCAAAGAGGCAGGGCGCGGTGGCTCATGCCTGTAATCCTAACACTTTGGGAGGCTGACGTGGGTAGATCACCTGAAGTTAGGAGTTCAAGACCAGCCTGGGCAACATGGTGAAACCCCGTCTCTACTAAAAATACAAAAATTAACCAGGCGTGGTGGCACATGCCTGCAATCTCAGCTACTTGGCAGGCTGAGGCAGGAGAATCAATTGAACCTGGGAGGCGGAGGTTGCAGTGAGTTGAGATCACACCATTGCACTCCAGCCTGGGCAACAGAGCAAGACTCTGTCACAAAAAAAAAAAAAAAAAAAAAAAAGCGGGGGGGGGGCAAAGAATCTGAATGAGTATTTCTCCAAATCTATAAGTGACCAATAAACATAGAAAAAGATGCCCAACATCAGAAATCCTTAGAGAAACGCAAAGCAAAACCCCAATCAGATGCTACTTCACGTCCACTAAGATTGCTCTCATCAAAGAGAGATAATAACAGGTGTTGATGAGGGTGGGCAGAGATTAGAACCATCAAATTGTAAAGCACTTTGGAAAACAGGCTGGCAGTCCCTCAAAAGGCTAAACAGAGACTGCCACATGAGCCGGCAATTCCACTCCTAGGTATGTGCCCAAGAGAACTGAAAACGTAAGTATGCATGAAAACTTGTATGTGAGTGTTCATGTCTATGTTATTCATAATAACCAAGAAAAGAACCAAACTGTCCATCAACAGATGAACGGATAAACAAATGTGGCCTATCCATACAATGGAATATTACTCAGCCATGAAAAGGAATGAAAGTATTGATAAGTGCTAAATATGCATGAAAATGGAAGACACTTCGCTAAGTCACAGAAGCCAGTCACAAGGGGCCATGTATCAGCCTGGCGTGGTGGCTCACACCTGTAATCCCAGCTCTCTGGGAGGCTGAGGTGGGCAGATCACCTGAGGTCAGGAGTTCAAGACCAGCCTGGCCAACATCGTGAAACCCCATCTCTACTAAAAAAATACAAAATTAGCCGGGTGCGATGGCGTGCACCTGTAATCCCAGCTACTTGGGAGGCTGAGACAGGAGAATCAATTGAACCTGGGAGGCGGAGGTTGCAGTGAGCCAAGATCATGCCATTGCACTCCTGCTGGGTGACAAGAGCAAAACTTTGTCTCAAAAACAAAACAAAACAAGACAAAAAGGGCCATGTATGGTATGATTCCATTTATATGAAGTGTCTGGAATAGGTAAATCCATACAGACAGAAAGTAGGTTGCCAAGGCCTGGAGGCAGGAGGAAAATGGGGAGTGACTGCTTACTTAATGCGTGCAGGGTGATGAAAATGTTCTAAAATGCTCTAAAATTCTAAAAGGCCATAATAGCAGATTTATACCACTGCAAATATATCACAAACCACTTTAAAAGGAGGAATGTTATGGTATATGAGTTATGTCTCAATGGGATAAAAGATTTGGGGGCTGACCACATGGCTTTTGCTCAGACTTCCACATGCCCCCAAGGGCCTGTCCCCTGGGCAGCCCCTAGCCCCGCCTCGCCCTCAAGCTGCCCGCTCACCAGATGGAGTAGCTGTGGCAGAAATCCAGCGCAGACACAATCTGGCGGAAGAACTTCCGGGCCTCCTTGGGCGTCAGTCTCCCCTTCTTTACCAGGTAGTCGAATAGCTCACCCCCTGAGACGTGCTCCAGAACCAGGTACCTGAAGGATATAGAAGGGACAGAGGGCTGGAAGGGGCATGTGGATGACCAAAGGGCCTGGCCTCCCCACTTCCATTGGCCCCCGGAGGTAGAGAACTCCAATTCCCATGATCCTTGGGAGGAAGAGACTCCAATTCCCATGGGTCCCTGGGAGAAGAGACTCCAATTCCCATCACTCCCTGGGAGGAAGTGACTCCAGTTGCCACCCGTCTCTAGGAAACCAAACTCAAGTCCCATTAGCCCTGGGCAGCAGAGCCTCCCATGCCAACTTCGGAGGGGAATCAACACTCTGACTCCTAATGGTTTCAGGAGATAAGGCAACTCTATTAGCGCCTAAAGGACAAAGACCCCAATTCTTATAGGAGCCTGGGAAGTAAAGATACCCCTACTCCTAATAGCCCCTAGGAAGCCAAGCCTCTGTTTCCCTCTGGGATGAAGAAACTCAAATTTGAATTAATTTCGGGCATTAATGATTGCAAGGTGCACCAGTCCAAGCTACCTTCTGTGAGGCAACAGATGACAACTCCCATCGGCGCCTAGAAGTTAAAAACCCCCACTTCCCATAAGCCTCTGGGACACAGGGGTCCCAGTTCCCGTCAACCATTTGGTTTTTTTTTTTTGTTGTTGTTTGGGTTTTTTTTTTTTTGAGACAGAGTCTTGCTCTGTTATGCTGGAATGCAGTGGCATGATCTCAGCTCACTGCAGCCTCTGCCTCCCAGGTTCAAGCAATTCTCTCACTCAGCCTCCCAAGAATCTGAGACTACAGGTATATGCCACCACGCTCGGTTAATTTTTGTATTTTTAGTAGAGACAGGGTTTTGCCATGTTGGCCAGGCTGGTCTCGAACTCCCGACTTAAGTGATCCACCCGCCTCGGCCTCCCAAAGTTCTGGGATTACAGGCGTGAGCCACACACCCGGCCTCCATCAACCATTTGGATTCTAGACTCCAAATCCCATCAGGCTCTGGGAGGTTAATGCTAATTCCCATCAGCTTCTGGGAAACAAAAGCTCAATGTCTTTTTTTTTGAGATAGGGTCTCACTTTGTGCTGGAGTACAGCAGCAGAAAAACAGCTCACTCCAGCCTCGACCTACCAGGATCAGGCAATCCTCCGCCTCAGCCCGCCAGGTAGCAGGGGTACAGGTGCACACCACCATGCCCGGCTGATTTTTGTATTTTTTGTAGAGACAGGGTTTGGCATGTTGCCCAGGCTGGTCTCGAACTCTTCAAGCAATCCGCCCACCTTGGCCTCCCAAAGTGCTGGATTACAGATGTGAGCCACTGTGCCTGGCCCCAAGGGCTCAATTTCTGTGAGTTCTTAGATGGCTGAGATTCCTGCCCAAAGCATAAACTTCCATGGCCCTGCCTCCCTATGCCAAGGGTGGAGTGGGGGCGACAGTGCCCTGGTTTGGACAATACTCCCTCCTACCACCACACCTGGGAAAGCCTGAAAGCAAGTCTCATGAGAACCAGGGAAGGCAGCTTCCTGCGTGTGAAACCTGCCTCAGCATGGATGGACCTGATGTCAGTTCATCCTGGCCACTGGGTGCGGGGAGGTGGGGGGGCTGTCCCCTCTCCCGCCACCCAGCCCAGCTGTCCTTTGGGTCACCAGAGTTTGGACAAAGAGGCCCATTCTCTGGAGCTTGGACAGCTGGGCCCCGCCCCCATCCTTCCTGGTGGGTGACTGACTTTGAGAAACTGACTCAGAACTCCTAAGGCGGCCCATTGTTGGGGTGTCCAGCCATAGGACCCGAAGTTATGCCAGGGAGGAGGGGGACTCTCCAGTGCTCCAGAGTGAGGGTTTGGGAAGATCCTCTGGGCTTCGCTAGGCCCCTTGCCTTACAAACAGGGGCATCTGCCCATGGTAAATTAGGTCTGGTCTCGGGCACCCTGCTTACCTAGCAGAGGGCATTCCCTGCAGTGCAGCAGGGTGAGGAGCTGGAGCTCGGCCGCCCTGTCTTTAGCCTCTGGCCCAACACAGCGTGGGAACAGCGGGGTTCCCAGTGTGTCGGGACTCCCCTGTGCAACAGGCAAGGGACTGGGCCTCCAGTGGTCCAGCCTGGAGGGCTCCAGGTTCCCCAGGCCCCCCTGGGCCCTGTTTCTGGAGAATTCCCACCCTCTAACTTTGGGAGGGAGGATGGGGCAGGGCTGGGTGTCTATAAATACCTACAAATATTTCTTGTTCTCGTAGACATCGTGGAGCTTGAGGACGTGCGGGTGTCGATGAGCTTCAGGATGGCGATCTCCCGCTCCACCTGAGGGTCAAGAGGGGCAGGGACACGGGAGACAGAGGTGAGCACGGCCCCCTCCCTGCCCTCAGCCCAGAGGCCTCCCCCAAAGACACACGGAATCACACACTTTAAAACACTGAGGGGCAAGGGGCACAGCAGGCACACACACCTTCATCAGCACCGACTCCGACAGCTTCTCCCGGTTCACAATCTTGATGGCGACCTTCTGACCCGTGATGCAGTGCACCCCAAGTTTAACCAGCCCTGGGGGGAGCAGAAATTGTGGGGTGTTCTGCCAGGTCCCCTTCCCCTCAGCGCCTCTGTCGCCTCTTGGCCACCCTGTTCACTCCTTCCCCCGGCTGGCTGTTTAACGGTGGCCCAAACACATCGGACCTGAACTCCTCGGGCTGACAGCCCACGATCCCACAAAGCCACCCCTTCCCCCTTCCTCCTTCCCTGCTGCCACTTCCATTCTTCCTTACTGCCCATTACCCATGCGCCCCTCTCCTCCACTGGCCACCACCTGGCCCTCACCCTCCTAGTCCTAGGGAGCCTGCCTGCCATGCATTCCTTCCTCACCGTGTCTCCCCCTGTCTGTCTCCTCCATGCCCCTCTGTCTCTCCCCCCATCACTTCCTTGTATTCTCTGCCTTTCAGTGTTTTGGAGACCCTATGACTCCCAACGACTGTAATCTCACATTTGCCCCTCCTCCTCCCGACTCTGCAGCCCCAACTGCCTTCCTGGGTCTTCTCTTCGTGGCAGCTGTAACAGACAGCACACAGACCCCAAGGGTATATCCAGTCTCCCAGCCAACACCTCTCCCCAGGACTCTCGACTCCAGGACCTGAGCCCCCAAAGCCACAGACCCAGCCCTGGCTAGCCCCCTAAAGCTACAGGCCCAGGCGTCCAGACCTCCAGCCCCTCCTCCCTTAGACCCAGCCTTCCAGACCCCCAGCCCCTCCTCCCTCAGACCCAGCAGTCCAGACCCCAGCCCCTCCTCCCTCAGACCCAGCAGTCCAGACCCCAGCCCCTCCTCCCTCAGACCCAGCAGTCCAGGCCCCAGCCCCTCCTCCCTCAGACCCAGTCTTGGTCTGACCCCTTCCTCTCTTGTAACTCAGGAATTCAGGTCAGCAACACCTTCACACTCTTACCACCAGGATCTGGGGCTCTGGCCCTCTCCTTTCCCTAGGGTCTCAGCTCCTAGTCATGACCGGGTCCCCACTCCTGTGGACTCTGGCCCTGAGCTTCATAGAGACCCTGGGTGTTTAGCTCCCATGTCACCTCCACCCACCATCCATTCGGCAGGAAGGCGGCCGCGGCCGGTGGCCAGCGTTTAGCAACAGCAGAGGATGAACGCCCTTTCCACAGCTGCTCCGGGAGACTCGCCTGCTGCAGCCCACCTTCCCACCCTCCCTCCTGTTTCCCACTCTGAGCCAGTACACCACAGAGGGGGAGAGCATCCTAGGCCCCACAGCCCCGTCACCCCAACTCGATGCCTGGAGAGCAGGAGGCCAGAGGACAGTGGAGAGGGAAGAGGCTTCCCAGGACAGAGGCACTCCACCCCCAGTCTGCAGCTGTACTGCGGCAAGAGCCTCAGCTCAGCCGGCCCCACTCTGCAGGCCGCCTCCTTCCCCTCTCTGGCCCTGGTGCCCCTCAAGCCTCTGTCTCTATGAGAGCTGGAACACTGGGGCCCCAAACTCCCTGTCCCAACACTCGGGGTTCCGACCACCCTCATCCCTCAGACACAAGAGTCCAGACCCCCACGCCCCTCCTCCCTCAGACTCAGGAGTTCAGGCCCAGCCCCTCCTTCCTCAGACCCAGGAGTCCAAACCCCCAGCCCCTCCTCCCTCAGACCCAGGAGTCCAGGCCCCCAGGCCCTCCTCTCTCAGACCCAGGAGTCCAGGCCCCCAGCCCCTCCTCCCTCAGACTCAGGAGTTCAGGCACAGCCCCTCCTCCCTCAGACCCAGGAGTCCAGGCCACAGCCCCTCCTCCCTCAGACCCAGGAGTCCAGGCCCCAGTCCCTCCTCCCTCAGACCCAGGAGTCCAGACCCCAGTCCCTCCTCCCTCAGACCCAGGAGTTCAGACCCCAGTCCCTCCTCCCTCAGACCCAGGAGTCCAGGACCCCAGCCCCTCCTCCCTCAGACCCAGGAGTCCAGGCCCCCAGCCCCTCCTCCCTCAGACTCAGGAGTTCAGGCACAGTCCCTCCTTCCTCAGACACAGGAGTGCAGGCCCCCAGGCCCTCCTCTCTCAGACCCAGGAGTCCAGGCCCCCAGCCCCTCCTCCCTCAGACTCAGGAGTCCAGGCCCCCAGGCCCTCCTCCCTCAGACCCAGGAGTGCAGGCCCCCAGCTCCTCCTCCCTCAGACCCAGGAGTCCAGGTCCCCAGCTCCTCTCCTCCAGGACCTCAGAGTCTGTGCCCCCTACCCCTCCACCCTGGGTCTCAGGGGTCTGAATTCCAAGTCCCCTCTCTATGAAGGGCCCAGGGGTCTGGGCAGCCAGCCCCTGCCCTTTGAATACCCTGAATCCCGACTCTGCCCCCACCTCCACCCTGCTCCCGCCCCAGGTGTCCCCTTCTGCTAGGCTCACCTGTCTGTCCTTTGCCCAGCGTCTTCTCCAGCCGATAGGGGCCCACATATTGGGCGTGCTGGGGTGGGTGGGGGTGGGGGTGGGGGGAGGTGGTAGGCAGGAGAGCCCCGCCTCCCTCCTTGGCCCCGGACGACATGGTGCCCTTGGTCCCGGCCCGACCGGTCCCCCGGCCGCCCCCCCTGCGGCCGGTCGCCCCGTCTCTCCGGTGGGGGCCGGCGACCGCTCCGTCCCGGCCCCCCCCGGCTGCCCCCACCTCTCCGGGGGTCCCCAGGGGGCTGGGCTGGCCCCCCCCCCCCAGTCGGCGGGCCGCGGAGCTGGGGGAGGGGGGGGCTGGCCCGGGGGTCAGGCCCCGGGAGTCAGCATGGCCCGGGGGGGCTGCGGGGCCCCCCTCCCAGCCCGTTTCTGGCCGGCCCCCCGCTTCCTGCGCCTCCCCCCGCCGGGGGGGGTCTGAGGTGCGGGCCGGCGGATGCTGCAGGCCGAGGTCCCCCACCCCCCACGCGCCCTCTCTCCTCCGCCTCCTCCTCCTCTCCGCCTCCCCCGCCACCTCGTCCTTTCTCTCCGGCACGCTGACATCACCATCCGGGGACTCCGGGCCCTTCCCAAAGTTAACCCTTTCGGAGGGGGGGAGGGGGGAGCGGGGGGGGGGGAGGGGGGCGGGCCTCCAGCTGGAGGGATGGAGATGAGGTGGGAGGATGCAGGAGAGAGGATGGAGGGAAGGATGGGGAGAGCGAGAGAGAGAGGACCCAACAGATGGGGTAGAGATGGAGATACGCAAAGAGAGATGCTGGCTGACACAGAGACCGGAGATTGGCAGAGACGCGGGAGGGATGGAGACCACCAGAGACAGGCTGAGGCAGAGAGGGAGGGCAGAGATGGGCAGGCACGGAAGAGAAGGAAGGAATGGCAAGCCGGGCAAACAGACAGGCAGAGGGAGAGAGAGCTGCTGGAAGCCGACAGAGGGATGGAGAGAGTCAGAGACTCGGAGAGACAGAGAGAGGAAGGCCAGACAGAGAGGTGGGGGAGAGGCACGAGAGTGGGGGCAGGTGGGGCTGCAGGGGTACCGGGGGTACACATAGGTGGAGGGACACGTGCTGGGGGAGAGGTGGGGAGTATATCTAAGGGAGACCGAGACAGAGAAGGGAAAGAATTCTTGGAGTTGCTGACCCAAAACTCATCTCTGTTTCCCCTAGCCCTCTAAGCTCACCCACCCAGGTCTTTCTGGGCAAGGTCTGTGTCCCCGCCAATGTCCAGGCTCCATATCTACCCACAGCCCAGAGTGATTTAGGATTCTCTTTGCTTCTACAGAGAAGCTTCCAGAACCCCCTGAGGCCCCTGTGTATGTTTTTAGACCCCTATGTATTCTCTGTCCTCATCACAGGGTCCTTTACGTCTTCACGTGGGCCCTGGCGTACCCCATACATCTCCACTGCAGCTCATCCCCCAGCGTGTGCTCTTCCTGTGAGTAACCCAGCTGCCCATTAGCTTTCCCCATAAGCCATAGATCCCTCTATGACATGTCCCCGAAAGTGTTAGACACCCCTTTAATTCTTTCTCACGTCCCCTATAAAGAGCACCCAGGGCTGGGCAAGGTGGCTCATGCCTGTAATCCCAACATTTTGGGAGACCAAGGTAAGAAGATTGCTTAAGATCAGCCTGGACAACACAGCGAGACCCCATCCCTACAATAATATTTTTAAAAATTAGCCAGGCATGGTGGCATGTGCCTGTAGTCCCAACCACTGGGAGGCTGAGGCTTGGGCCAATGAGTTCAAGGCTGCAGTGAGCTATGTTTGCACCACTGCACTCCAACCTGAGCAACAGAGCAACAGAGTGAGGTCCTGTCTCTAACAAAAATAAAATAAAATGCACCCAGGAGCCCTTTGGCTCCTGTGAGATTTCCAAGTCCCCTATTCAACACCTTAAGTCCACAAATCTTTAATGAGTGCCAAATCTCAACCAGGCACTGTTCATATCAGTAAGAACATGGCAGTGACCTAAATCAGCAAAAAGCCCTGTCCTGTGGAGCTTCCACGCTGGTGGATGAAACAGATGATCAACAAGGTCGATGGGCAAAATGTATGGTGTGTTAGATAATCACGTCCATGCTGAGGAGGTGACTACGGCAGGGAAGGGCATTATGAGGGGCCTGTTGAGCAGGTGCAATTTATTGGCCAGGAAGCAAAATCAGAGTTTGAGTCATGAAAGGCAAGGGGCATTCCAGGCAGGGGAAACAGCAGGTGCAAAGGTCCTGTGGCAGGAGTGTGTCTGGTGTGTTGTGGGAGCATTGACGGGGCCAGTTCGGCTAGAGAGGAGCAAGCGAGGGAGAGCAAGAAGAAAGGAGACCAGGAAGCAGATCATATGGACCCACAGAAGTGGAGTGGCCATATGTCCTGGTTTATGCCTGGTCCTCTGTAACTTACTTTTTTTTTTAAAGATAGAATCTTGCTCTGTCTCCGAGGCTGGAGTGCAGTGGTACAATCTCGGCTCACTGCAACCTCTGCCTCCTGGATTCAATTGATTCTCCTGCTTCAGCCTCCTGAGTAGCTGGGATTACAGGCATGCACCACCACACCTGGCTAATTTTGGTGTGTGTGTGTTTTTATTTATTTATTTTACTGAGATGGAGTCTCTGTCTTCCAGGCTGGAGTGCAGTGGCATGATCTCAGCTCACTGCAACTTTCACCTCCCGGGTTCAAGCAATTCTCCCATCTCAGCCTCCAAGTAGCTGGGATTACAGGCATATGCCACCACGCCCAGCTAATTTTTTGTATTTTTAGTGCAGATGGGGTTTTACCATGTTGGCCAGGCTGGTCTTGAACTTCTGACCTCATGATTCACCCACCTCAGCCTCCCAAAGTGCTGGGATTACAGGCGTAGGCCACTGTGCTAGGCCTTTTTTTTTGCATATTTAGTAGAGACAGTGTTCCCCCACATTGGCCAGGCTGGTCTCAAACTCCTGACGTCGTGATGCACCCTCCTTGGCCTCCCAGTTACGGGTGTGAACCACTGCACCCGGCCAGTTCTGTAACTATTAATGGATCCGTTTTTGCTCTCAAATATCTTGCTATAGATGAAAAATGATATGACCACTCTCTGTCTTTCGTTTTGTTTTGTTTGACAGGGTCTTCCCTCTGTTGCCCAGGCTGGAGTGCCATGGGGCAGTCACAGCTTCCTGCAGCCTTGACCTTGGCTCAAGTGATCCTCCCGCTGCAGCCTCCCACACAGCTGTGACTACAGGAAGATGCCATCACACATGGCTAATTCTTGTATTTTTTTGTAGGAATGGGGTCTCGTTATGTTGCCCAGGGGGTCTTGAACTCTTGGTTTCAAGTGATCCTCCCATCTTGGCTTCCCGAAGTGTGAGATTATAGGCCTAGAGACACTGCATCCGGGCGTGTATTCGGACATCCACATCCGAATTCCCAGGATCTGTGCACAGGTTATCTTGCATGGCTGAAGGGACTTCGTCCATTTGACTGAGACAGGGAGGTGATCCCAGTTATTTGGGTGAGCTCAATGGAATCACAAGAGTGCTTGTGAGAGGGATGCAGGAGCAGTCAGTGACAGAGTCGGAAGATGGAAGTAGAGCTCAGGGTGAAGGGGCCACCTGTTAAAGAACGAGTGTGGCCTCTAGAAGCTGGAAAAGGCAAGAAGAATCCTCTCCCCCAAGCGTCCAGAAGGCATGCAATCCTGCTGACAGCTTGGTTTCAGCCCCATGAAACCCATTGTGGATTTCTGCCCTCCATAACTGCAAGATAATACATGTGTGCTGTTTGAAGCCACCACATTTTTAGTAATTTGTTAACAGCAGCAATAGGAAACTAATAGGACATCCACAGGCCCAGACGCATCTCACAACACAGTGCTAGAAACACCGCACACCCCACACACACACACACACACACACATGCACACAGGCACACACACACGTGCACGCGGACACCCACAGCCTATCTGTTTGGTCTTCCCGTTTCTGCCCAAAATATCCCTCTGCACAACCACTCCCGCAGGTGGTTGATAACATTTGTGACTGTGGGCCCATTTTGCGTTGAGTACAACCTTTTCCTGGAGGAAAACGCCTCCTATCCAGGACCAACACGAGAGTTTTTTAAGCCCAGCCCAGGGCCAACACCTCTGCAGACCAGGCCCGAACCAGCACGTGCCCAGGCCTAAAACCCACGTCTGGAGCGCAGAGGCCTCGGGCCTCCCCACCAAGCTGGCTCCTCTGGCGCTCTGGATCTTGCCAGGCTCTGGAGCACTTTGCTTTCCGGCCCCAGGGCTCACGAATCCTCTCCTCTCTACCTGGCAAGACATCGGAAAGAGTCCATAAGGGAGAGGCTGGATGATGAGAGGGGTCCACGCTGCAGCTCCATTTGACGAATGGGTAAACTGAGACCGAGAGAGGCGTTGGGGGGCCTAAGGCTCACAGGCCTGTCGTTACGGTTGCGACCCCGGGGGCCCCAGTAGATGGGGTGGTGGCGCCGGTGGAGGGGGAAAGTCAGATTAGGGGGCAAGGCCCCAAATCCTCTAAGGATTAGGTACCTGCATGACTGACAGCAATGGAGTGGGCGGGGCAAGGAAAGAGGGCGGGGCCTAACTGGGAGAGGTGATTGGTCTAGAACAGGGGGCGGGAATGTTAGTGTGGGCGGGGTTATAAGGGGAGGGGTCAGATCTGGGGGCGGGGCTCACGTCAGGACAGGGGTGGTGCTTGCAGTAAGGATCGGGAGCGGGGCTCGCTGAGGTGCAAAAACTGGGCCAGGGTCGGGGCTTCGGCCGGCGACGTGAGCGTGAAGGGGCGGGGCCTGCACGAAGGCGCGTCCTAGCTTGGAGGCGGGTCCTGGATGGGAGGGGCGGGGCCGAGTGCAGTATTCAGCCAAGTGAGAAGGGGATGAGAGCCGGGCAAACGGCTTCAGCCTCATCCACGGCCCGAAGTTGGGTGGGTGCATCTGGAACTTCCGGGTGAAACCGTGCGCAGTTCCGGTTAAGATGGCGGCGCCCAGGAGAGTCAGGTGCGGGCGACTTTGTCTGTAGGAGCAGCGACGGCTTGAGGACCCGGGGAGGTGAGATCCTACCCACTCCGGCGCCCCTCTTCGGAGAGGCGGGAGAAGACTTGTTGCTAAGGCGTCCAAAGGGCGGGCTTGTTGCTACGGAGGCGGAGCAGTGGGGTTGCTAAGAGACGGGACGCACGCAGTGGAGATGGGGAAGGGGGAGTTGTTGCCAGGGAGAGTGGGTGGGGCCTGTTGCCAGGGAGAAAGGAGGGGCTTATGACTTTGGGGAAGGGTCTTGTGGGTATGAAGGAAGGAAAAGGGGCTGTGGTTAAGGGGACTGGGGGCAGAGTGGTTTGGGGTGATGGGGGGGCACCGAGCGCCCCTAAAACGCCGCCTTCTCAGCAGATCCTCAGAATCGACCCGTCAGGACACCAGAGCTGCTTCAGCGGTGAACACCTTCTCCCCGTAACATATTCTTCCCTTCTTCACAAACGGTCCATGGCGGACGAAGGCTCAAGGGGCAGCCGCCTGCCCCTGGCGCTGCCCCCCGGCCTCCCAGGGTTGCTCTTCAGGGGGTGGCGGCGGCGGCGGCGGCGGCTCCGGCTCCTCCTCGGCCGGGGGGTCGGGCAATTCCCGGCCCCCACGCAACCTCCAAGGCCTGCTGCAGATGGCCATCACCGCGGGCTCTGAAGAGCCAGACCCTCCTCCAGAGCCCATGAGTGAGGAGGTAAAGGATGGGGGACCCAAGAAGCTGGCGTGAGGGGCCTGGGGACAGACAGAGGTACCTTGGGAAGTGTGACTTGCGGAGCAAGTGGGTGGGGAGGCAGGAGTCCAGGTGTGGAGGCATTGTGGGCTATAATTTGTGCTAGATGGGGTCATCGTTGATTGAAGGTCAGATCTCAAGAGTGCCTGAGGGGACAGATCCTCTAGAGCCAGACCGACCTGGATTCAGCATTGTCCAGCTGTGTGACCTTGGGTATATTACTTAATCGTTCTGAGTCTCAGTTTTCTTCATTTACAAATTGATAATAGTAACTACTTTATAGGGTAGTTTTGAGCTTCCACTTTAAGTAGGGCTGCACACAGTGCCCAGCATATAGACAGTGCTTCTCAAGGCAGCAGTATGTTTTCATGACGAGCACAGGCTCTGTAGTCAGGCTGCTTGTGTTTTTTGAGGGGATGGGCAGAGTCTTGGCTGGAGTGCAGAGGCGCAGTCTTGGCTCCCTGCAACCTCTGCCTCCCAGGTTCAAGCAATTCTCGTGCCTCAGGCTCCCAAGTAGCTGGGATTACAGGCATGGGCCACCATCCCTGGCTAATTGTGTATTTTTAGTAGAGAAGGGGTTCCACTGTATTGGCCAGGCTGGTCTTGAACTCCTGTACTCAAGTGATCCACCTGCCTCGGCTTCCCAAAGTGCTGAGATTACAGGTGTGAGCTGCCACACCTGGCCTAGACTGCTTGGGTTTGTTTTCAGGCTTTGCTAATTGCTGACTGTGTGACCTTGGGTAAGTCACAACCTTTCTGTGCCTCAACTTTCTTATTTGCGAAGTAGGGATAACGATACGTACCTCATAGAGTTGTTTTGTAGATGAATAGCAATAGCTATTATATATAATGTCTAATTGGCAATTACTGTATACAGAGCATTGTGCTAACCCACTTACATACATGATGTCATTGAACCTTTACGATACAGTGAGGCAGAAAGCAGGCACAGAAACATAAAACAGCTCACTCAAATTTATTTAGAACTGTGAATAATGAGACCTCTTATGAGTACTCAACACAGGGTCCGCTCCCCTCCCCTCCCCCAAAAAATTCCAGCGCTCACCTTTTAGTTCTCATCTCCTTTTTAATTTTAGTATTATTATTTTTTTGAGACAGAGTCTCACTCTGTCGCCCAGGGTGGAGTACAGTGGCGCAATCTTGGCTCACTGCAACCTCTGCCTTTCAGGTTCAAGCGATTCCCTTTGCCTCAGCCTCCCGAGTAGCTGGGATTACAGGCATGTACCACCACGCCTGGCTAATTGTTGTATTTTTTTAGTAAAGATGGGGTTTCACCGTGTTGGCCAGGCTGGTCTCGAATTCTTGACCTCAGGTGATCTGCTCACCTCGGCTTCCCAAATTGCTGGGATTACAGGTGTGAGCCACCACGCCCAGCCTCATATCTTTGTAAGGCTTTACTCTGACGAGTTTCAAATTTATATCTCTAGGCCAGTAGTTCTCCACTGGGTGTGATTTTTATTCCCCAGGGGGACAGTTGGTGTGGAGACATTGGTGGCTGTCACAGCTGGAGGGAGGGGGAATCCTGGCAACCAGTGGATGAGGGCCAGGGCTGCTGCTCAACAACCTCCGGTGCACAGGACAGCTACACCACAGAGAGCTATCCAGCTCAAAGTGTCATTAGCGCTGAAGCTGAGAAATTCTGGTCTAGGCTGGACCTCGACTCTGGGCTTCAGGCAGCTGCCTCAGTCTTTTACCTTGGATGTGTAATAGATCCCTCAAATTTGACACATTTGAAAATGAGCTTTAATCCCTGCTCTTCCCACTCCAAACCTGCTTTTTGCACCATCTTCCCCATCTTCTCCTGGTTGCTCAGAGCAGAGACCTTGGAGTCATCCTTGACCTCTTTCTGTCACTCCTCATATCTCACTACATCAAATTGGCTCTCTTTTCAAAGTAAGTCCAGGATCTGGGCGTTTCTCCGCACTCCCTCTCTCCTCCCTGCTCCACACCACCTTCTCTCCTGCCTGGTCCCAGCTGTGGCCTCCTGATGTATCTTCCTACACCTGTCCTCACCTCTCCTCAGTCTGTCCTCAATCAACAGCAACGCAGGTGTCCCCCACTTCTCCGATCAGTGCCCTCTGGCAGCTCCCACACCTATTCAGAGGGAAATGCCAGGTTTTTACAAAAGTTCGCAAGACCTGATGTCATCTGCTCCCCTCACCTCTCCCTCCCTCCTTGCTCACTCTGCCTCCACCACGTTGGCCTCCTGGCTGTTCCTTCTGCCTGGAACGTTCTTCTAGGTGTGGCCTGGCTCAGTCCCTCACCTGCTGCTTTTCTCACAATTGCCTCCCTGGGACCCTCAGTGACCAACCCATTTTTTTTTCTTCTTTCAGAGACAAGGTCTCACTCACTGCAGCCTTAAACTCCTGGGCTCCAGCCTTCTCCGCACTCAGCTTTCTGAGTAACTGGGCCATCCTCCCCACTCAACTTTCTGGGACCACAGGCATGCAACACCACGCCCAGCTAATTTAAAACACTTTTTTGTGGAGATGGGATCTCTCTGTTACCCAGGCTGCTCTTCAATTCCTGGGCTCAAGTGATCCCCCCTGCCTCAGCCACCCAAAGTGCTGGGATTATAGGTGTCAGCTTATTTCCTTTATTGACTGCTCTTCAACCTGAATGTGAGCCCCACCCCCATCCCCCAGGGCAGGGGTTTCTGTCTGGCCCGGGGCTGCTGCTAGTACCTAGAAAAGTGTCTGTGAATAAAACAGATGTTCAGTATATTATTATTTTTTCTTTTTTAGACAGAGTCTTGCTCTATTGTCCAGGCTGAAGTGCAGTGTTGTGATCTCGGCTCACTGTAACCTCCACCTCCCAGGTTCAAGCAACTCTTATGCCTCAGCCTCCCAAGTAGCTGGGACTACAGGCTCAGACCACCATACCTGGCTAAGTTTTTGTATTTTAGTAGAGATGGGGTTTCACCATGTTGCCCAGGCTGGTCTCGAACTCCTGAGCTTAGGCACTCCGCCCACCTCTTCCTCCCAAAGTGCTAGGATTAAAGGCGTGAGCCACCATGCCTAGCTGGTATTTATTGACCAAAGGAACATCAGCTCTCAGTTGTTGGCTGTCTTTATGAATGGCTGTTCCTTTTTAATTAATGACTGATAGATATCTCCTTTCCTCCTTGCCTTGGTCCCCCAGAGGCGTCAATGGCTTCAGGAGGCCATGTCGGCTGCCTTCCGAGGCCAGCGGGAGGAGGTGGAGCAAATGAAGAGCTGCCTCCGCGTGCTGTCACAGCCCATGCCCCCCGCTGCCGGTGAGGCGGAGCAGGTGGCAGACCAGCAGGAGCGAGAGGGGGCCCTGGAGCTGCTGGCCGACCTGTGTGAGAACATGGACAATGCCGCAGGTACCCCGCTTCCCCTGCCAGGACGTCCTGCCCCTCTGCACCTGTCCTGCTGCCACTCAGCTCTTGTGCCTACTCTTGGGGATCACACCATCAGCCTCCTTGCTGGCCTTCTGCCACCAGCCTCCTTGCCTCCATTGCCATAAGGAGCAAGGCTCTTCCTCCCCCACCATGGCAGGTCAGGTCCCCAACTTCCCTGATAAGCTCTGAGATGGCCATTTCTCTCCTAGTCCTCTGGGTGTCCACTGCCACTCCCCCAGAGTGTAAGAGAGAAAGTGGCATGGGGTGATGTGAGCTGAGAAGGCCTCCCCAAGGCCGACATTTGATCAGAGACCTGAAGTGAGGTGAGAGTTGTGGGATGGTCTCTGGGAAAAGCATTCTAGACAGCGGGAACAGCCATTGCAAAGGCCCTGAGGCCAGAATGTGTCTGGTGTGTTCAGAAACAGCAGCCAGACCCTTGAGGCGGCGCAGAGTGAGTGAGGGGCCAGGCGCAGGAAACAACACTGGGGTGGGCAAGTCCTCGCAGACCCAGGTAGAGGCTGTTTTTCTCCCAGCAGCATAGCTGACAGAAGGTTTGAGGAGAGCCCACCTCCATTTGCAGGGGTGGTGTGGTGTAGCCATTGAGGGCGTGGATTTAGGGTGTCGCTTCCTTGGTTCATGGTTCAGGCTGTGTGGCTACATGGCAGTCTGGTTTGGGCAGTTCCTGGTTACTTCATCTTGTACACAGGCTGATGAGGATGGGCTGAGAGAAACCCCCAGGCCCGCATAGGCATAGAGTAAATGTAACGTGTCAGGCATGGGAGTCCAGGTGTCTTCATTTTGGACAGGGGCTGGATGGAGTTTGGGAAACCCTCCTCTGTGAGCGCATTCAGCGCCCTGAGAAGACCTGCAGTGCAGCTGCCCCCCGACCGCAGCTTACTTTTCCCCAGTGTTTCCCAGTCTTATCCAGGCAGAGAACCCCGCTCCAATCCGCAGGATGGCTTTTAACGACTTTGCTCTTTCATTCAGTTTTCGCTTGTTCAGGAAATATCTGTTGAGCAGCTGCTGTGTGCTAAGCACGGTGCCGCGTGTCCAATCACAGCAGCGGCAGTTTTACACCTTATTAGTAATCAGATGAAAATGAAAGCCAAAGATACCATTTCCTCCCTGGCCTTGGGCGCTCTCTCTATATAAATATAAATATACATGTGGATCTTTTCTTTCTTGGTAAAGATGCCCAGTGCTGATGAGGATGGGCTGAGGGGAGCATCCTCCCACGTGGCTGTTTATACCACTGTCAATTCACAATGTTGTGCAACACCACCTCTATTTCCAGGACTTCTCCATCGCCCCCAAAGGACACTCAGCACCCATTAAGCAGGCCCTCCCCCAGCCCTCTGGCAACCACTCATCAGTGTTTTGTCTGAATTTGCCTATTCTGGACATTTCATATAGCCGCCTATAACATGTGACCTTTTGTGTCTGGCCGATTTCACTCAGCACAGTGTGTTAAAGGCTTGCCCAGATTGTGGCGTGTGTCAGTGTCAGAGCTTTATTCCCCCCATCCTCTTTTTTTTTTTTTTTTTTTTTTGTCAGAGTCTTGCTGTGTTGCCCAGGCTGGAGTGAAGTGGTGCAATCTCAGCTCACTGCAACCTCCACCTGCTGGGCTTAAGCGATTCTCATACCTCAGCCTCCCAAACAGCACAGGTGCATGCCACCAAGCCTGGCTAATTTTTGTATTTTTAGTAGCAATGGGGTTTTGCTATGTTGCCCTGACTGGTCTCCAACTCCTGGCCTCAAGTGATTCACCCACCTCAGCCTCCCAAACTGCTGGGATTATAAGCGTGAGCCACCACGCTGGGCCACTTCGTTCCTTTTTATGGCTGAGTAATACTTCATTGTATGGCTAGACCAGTTTCTATTTATCCCTTTATCCTTTGAGCACATTTGGGTCATTTGTGAATGAGGCGGCCGTGAACTTGAGTGTATAAGTATCTGAGTCCCTACTTTCGGTTCTGTTGGGTCTGTGCCTTGGTGTGGAATTGCTGGGTCACGGGGACTCTGTTTCAGTTTTTGAGGAACTGCCACGCTCTCCAATACCACTGTATTTACAAAGACAGGAGGTGGGCTGTGGTTTGCTGACCCTGGGGACATTCAGATTGTCACAAAGACCAGGATCAGTCCTGGAATTTAGTAGTCTGGAGCCTGGGGCCCTAATGCCCCAAATGCCGACGGAATAGAGTTGCACTAGGCTTGGAGGGACCTCTGGTTGGATGTTTGGAGAGAGCCGGGTCCTTCTGGGAGCCAGCCTGCCTCTCCCGGCCTCAGCAGGTGTAGTGGGCAGCTTGGGGCCACCCTGGCCAGGCACCATAGACTACTGGTTTTAACAACAGAAGTTTATTTTCTCACAGTTCTGGAGGCTGGGAGTCTGAGAGCAAGGTGTGGGCAGGGCTGCTTTCTCCTCAGCCCCTCTCCTTGGCTTGTGGAAGGCGCCTTCTGTGTCCTCCTTTCATGGTCGTCCCTCTGTGGGCGTCTGTGTCCTCATCGCCTCTTACCAGGCCCCACCCTGAGGGTTGCATTTTACCTTAATTATCTCTTTAAAGATCCCATCTCCAAAACAGTCACATTCCAAAGTACTGGGGGGTCAGAACATCCACCCATGCATTTTGCGGGGCATGGTTCAGTTCCTAACATCTGGCCTCTTTCTGCTCCCTCTCTCTGTGGCACAGACTTCTGCCAGCTGTCGGGCATGCACCTGCTGGTGGGCCGGTACCTGGAGGCAGGGGCCGCAGGGCTGCGGTGGCGGGCGGCACAGCTCATCGGCACGTGCAGCCAGAACGTGGCTGCCATCCAGGAGCAGGTGCTGGGCCTGGGTGCCCTGCGCAAGCTGCTGCGGCTGCTGGACCGTGACGCTTGTGACACAGTGCGCGTCAAGGCCCTCTTCGCCATCTCCTGTGAGTGTACGGGTGGGGCTGGGGGCAGGGGTGCTGGGGGGGGTGCCAGGTGGGCACCCTGGATCTACTGGGTCAGAGGAACAGGCATTTCCTTCACTTGTCTATTACTGTGCTTGTTGGGCCTCTGCACAGCCGAGTGCTGTGGGCAGAGTAAGTGGTGCACTCAGCCAAACCTCCTGCTAGCCAGGTAGCAGACACAACCATCACAAAGCCCTCGGTGTGAGCACTTGGCACACAGCAGTGTTTCAGCCAGGCACTGTTCACGCTGGGGTTGGTCCACTCTCTTGGGGGCCATCCTGTGTACTACAGGACGTTGAGGCCGGCCGCAGTGGCTCACCCCTGTAATCTCAGCACTTTGGGAGGCTGAGGTGGGCGGATCACCTGAGGTCAGCAGTTCAAGACCAGCTTGGCTAATTTGGTGAAACCCAATCTCTACTAAAAATACAAAAATCAGCTGGGTGTAGTGGCGGGTGCCTGTAATCCTAGCTACTCTGGAGGCTGAGGCGTGAGAATCGCTTGAACCCGGGAGGCGGAGGTTCCAGTGAGCTAAGATTGCACCGCTGTACTCCAGCCTGGGTGTTAAGAGGGAAACTCCATCTCAAAACAAAAAATAAAGGACATTGAGCAGCATCTAGTGGGTTGCCTCCATGCAATGGAGAGATACTCTCACCCCACCTACCACAGCACCAGTGCCCGCAGACGTCACAGAAAGCCCCTTGGTCAAGAACCCCTGCTGTATGTGAATTCTTCTTCTTATTTTTATTGCCCAGGCTAGTCTTGAACTCTTGGTCCCAAGGGATCCTCCTGCCTTGGCCCCTGAAAGTGTTGAGATTACGTGTGTGCTCCAATATGTCCAGCCACAAATTCTTTTTATCCTGATGGCCTGTGAAGTAGGGACTGTTTGCATCCTTATTTGACAGGGGGAAGAAACTGAGGCGTGGGCAGAGGGACTTGGCCAGGGTTGTGCAGCTCCAAGGGGCAGAACTGGCCAGGACTCCCTAGACACTGCCTCCTGGGACACAAGGGCCAGGTCGAGGGTCGGGGATGGGACAAAACCGACGTCTGTGGGGCAGCTTCTCCATGCCAGTTGTTGACTTGCTGAATCCTTCTGCGCACCTGCCGAAGTTGGGCTGACTGTGTCTCCTCCACATAGGAGGGGGCAGGCCAGGGGGCTGGAGAGGACACACGGAGCCAGGGTCCGAGCCCAGTGGGGCTCCTCGTGTGTGCTGGATGCCTGCCTGCCTGCCTGCCTGTGCTACACTGGCGCCTCCATTGGACTGTTTCCTTTTCTTTCCCTAACAGCTTTATTGAGATGTAATTCATAGGCCATACAATTTATCCTTTAAAAGCGTGTAACCTGTAATCCCAGCACTTTGGGAGGCCGAGGCGGGCGGATCACGAGGTCAAGAGATCGAGACCGTCCTGGTCAACATGGTGAAACCCCGTCTCTACTAAAAATACAAAAAAATAGCTGGGCGTGGTGGCGCGCGCCTGTAGTCCCAGCTACTCGGGAGGCTGAGGCAGGAGAATGCTTGAACCCGGGCAGCGGAGGTTGCAGTGAGCCAAGGTCGCGCCACTGCACTCCAGCCTGGCGCCTGGTGACTGAGTGAGACTCTGTCTCAAAAAAAAAAAAAAAAAAAAAGCGTGTAACCTGGTACTTTTGGTCAGGCATGGTGGCTCACCCTTGGAATCCTAACACTTTGGGAGGCCAAGGCAGGAGGACTTCCAGAGCCCAGGAGTAAGTCTGAGACCAGTCTGGGCAACATAGGGAGACCCCTGTCTCTACAAAAATTAAAAAATTAGCTGGGCATGGTGGCGCGTGATTGTAGCTCCAGCTACCCAGGAGACTGAGATGGGAGGATTGCTTGAGCCTGGGAAGTTGAGGTTGCAGTGAGCCGTGATCGAATCTCCAGCCTGGGTGACAGAGCAAGACCTGTCTGAAAACAAACAAAAAAACCCAAAAAAACCACTTAGTATTTCTTAGTACCTTCACAGTGTTGTGCAGCCATCATTACTATCTAATTTTAGTTGAGATCAGGTGTGTTCAGGGTGGCATGGCTGTTGACAGTCACTACCTAATTTCAGAACATTTTCGTTTTTTTTTTGAGACAGAGTCTCGCTCTTGTCACCCAGGCTGGAGTGCAGTGGCGTGTTCTCAGCTCACCACAACCTCCGCTTCCCAGGTTCAAGCAGTTCTCCTGCCTCAGCTTCCCAAGTAGCTGGGATTACACGCGCCTGCCACCACGCACGGCTAATTTTTGTATTTTTAGTAGAGATTGGGTTTCACCATGTTGGCCAGGCTGGTCTCAAACTCCTGACCTCAGGTGATCCACCCTCCTCAGCCTCCCAAAATGCTGGGATTATAGGCGTGAGCCACCGTGCCTGGCCAATTTCAGAACATTTTCTCCTCCTCTACAAGTAGAAACCCCGTACCCATCAAGCAGTCACTCCACAAATGCCTTCTCCCCGAACCTCTGTAACGTGAATCTGCTTACCGTCTAAGGATTTCCCTCTGCAGGACATTTGTTCAAATTTAACCCCACACCGTGTGGCCTTTGTGCCTGGCTCCTTTCATGCGGTGTAAGGTCCCCGCATGGTGCTGGGTGTCGGTGCTGCGCTCCTGCTTGCGGCTGAACGTGTCTGTTGTGTGGATCCACCATGCCCTGCCTGTCCCTGCGCCTGTCTGCTGACACTGTTTTCCTTCTACCTCCGGGCTCTCTCTCTTCTATCTCTATAAACATGGCTGCACAGGTCTTTTTGTGGACATTTGTTTTCCGTTCTCTTGGGTATATACCTAGCAGTGGAGTTGCTGGGTCATATGGTAACTCTGCGTCAATTTGTTCAAGGTTGGCTATTATTTTTTTGAGACAGTTTCACTCTTGTTGCCCGGGCTGGAGTACAATGGCATGATATCTGCTCACCATAACCTCTGCCTCCCGGGTTCAAGCGATTCTCCTACCTCAGCTTCCCGAGTAGCTAGGATTACTGGCATGCACTACCATGCCTGGCTACTTTTTTGTATTTTTAGTAGAGACAGAGTTTCTCTGTGTTGGTCAGGCTGGTCTCAAACTCCCGACTTCAGGTGATCTGCCCGCCTTGGCCTCCCAAAGTGCTGGGATTACAGGCATGAGCCACCACACCTGGCCTTGAGGTTGGCAATTTTTAAACTCCAGCAGCCTATGTGGTCGTTGAAATGGGGGCTGCAAGTGGATCCGGCCCCTCCTTTCTCCCCCTCACCCCATGTATCCTGAGCCCTGGAACTGGAGTGTTATGTTCTCGGCAGATGGTGGCCCCAGCCATGCAGAGGCTGGGAGGAAAACAGGGAGGGTTTGGGCAGGAGGAGATTCTGGGAAGAAGGAAGCACTCTGATGAGGCGAGGAAAGGAGCCTTGGAGAAGGTGGCACTTGGAAAGTCACAGCCAAAATGAGGGAGACAGAGGGACAGACAGACATGGGGTAGCTCGGCCACAAAGCACAGAGAGAAGGCATGGTATCCCTGAGGGCCAGAGCAGGGTGTCAAGGGGCTGGCAGAGTTTTCTTCTAATAGCTTACATTAAAAAAGAAGTTTTGCCGGGCGCGGTGGCTCACACCTGTAACCCCAGCACTTTTGGAGGCCAAGTTGAGCAGATCATGAGGTAAGGAGTTCAAGACCAGCCTGACCAATATGGTGAAACTCCACCTCTACTAAAAATACAAAAATTAGCCGGGCATGGTGGCACGTGCCTGTAGTCCAGCCCCTTGGGAGGCTGAGGCAGGAAAATGGCTTGAGCCCGGGAGCCGGAGGTTGCAGTGAGCTGAGATTGTGCCACTGTGTTCCAGCCTGAGTGACACAGCTAGACTTTGTCTCAAAAAAATAAATAAATAAAGAGTAAATACATTTAAAAATAAATAAAAAGTCTTTAGGCCATCTTGGTGGCTCATTCCTGGTCCCAGCTACCCAGGAGGCTGAGGAGGGAGGATTATCTGAGCCCGGGAGGTGGAAGCTGCAGTCAGCTGAGATCGTGCCACTGTACTCTCAGCCTGGGTGACGGAGTGAGACCCTGTCTCAAAAAAAAAAGCTATTACATATTTTTACAAATCTGTGAGGCAGTCACATTGTTTAATAGGTACAAAACAGTACATAGCAAAAGGTCCTTCTTGTCCCCAAACCTGGTCCCCATTCCAGAGAAAACCACTGTTTTTTTTTTTTTTTTGAGACAGAGTTTCGCTGTTGTTACCCAGGCTGGAGTGCAATGGCGTGATCTCGGCTCACTGCAACCTCTCCCTCCTGGGTTCAAGCAATTCTCCTGCCTCAGCCTCCCGAGTAGCTGGGACTACAGGCATGCGCCACCATGCCCAGCTAATTTTTGTATTTTTACTAGAGACGGGGTTTCACCATGTTGACCAGGGTGGTCTCGATCTCTTGACCTCGTGATCCACCCGCCTCGCCTCCCAAAGTGCTGGGATTATAGGTGTGAACCACCGCGCCCGGCCGAGAAAACCACTGTTACACCAGTTTCTGCTTCCAGAGATTTTAATCTCTAAGGACAAATGTGGGTGTGTGTGGTGTGGCAAGTGTGGGTGTGGTGTGGGTGTGGTGTGGGTATGTGGTACATGTATAGGGTGTGTATGTGGGGTGTATGGTCTGTCGTATGTGTGGAGTGTGTACCTGGGGTGTGTGGTACATAGGTGAAGGTGTGTGTGGTATGGGGAGTGTGTTGTATGTGTGTGGTGTGTCTGTTGCATGTGTATGTGTGTGCTGGGGGCGTATGTATGTGTGTGTGGGGTGTGCAGTGTGTGTATGTGTGGTGCATATGTGTGGTGCATGGATGTGCGTGGGGTTTGTGGGATGTGTGTGGTGTGTGTATGTGGGGTGTGTGGTATGTGCATATGTGGGGTGTGTGGTGTGTGGTGTATGCATATGTGGAGTGTGTGGTATGTGCATATGTGTGGTGTGTGGTGTGTACACATAGACACACACAGATGCTTCTCTTTTCCTCGTATGTGCATGGCTGGGGCAGCCCATCCTGACTGTTGCGCACCTTGACTTCCTGTGTCCTGTTAGGCAACAGTAGCTATCATCTTTCCCCTTGTTGTGGGTCAGCAATGCAGGAGGGCCCCCCCCACCCCTGCCAGGAGGGTCACTTCTGGCTTTGCGTCTTCGTGAGGCTGTGGTCAGCTGTCAGCCAGGCTGCTTTCCCTGAAGGTGTGATTGCACTGAGCCCTGTGCACTGCACCTTGTTAATCCCTCACAATCCCCCTCTGAGGGAGGGCTGCTAGACATGGGCTTCTACTGTGGCTCCTGTGGGACTGGCTGAGTTTTGCTGGCTGTTGGCCAGAAGCTCGGGCTGCTTGAGCAGCCTCACAACATGGTGGTTGGCTTCCCCCAGCGAAAGCTGTCCACGATGCAGGGCAAGGGTGCCTATTTTTTGCTTGGGGGTAAAATTCACATGAAAATGTTAAAGTATACCATTCAATGGCATCTGTCCTTTTTTTTGATGGCTGTAGGGTATGCCGTTGTGTGGCTGCCCAATACCGTTAGATGAGTTCCATGCTGGCAGCCATTTGCAGGGCGTGCTCCGCTGCCTGAGGCAGTGGTGTCCCTGCATTCCCTGCCCTTCCCCGGAGGGGGATGGACTCGCTCACCCTCTGTTGAGCCACTCCAGAGTGGTTCCTTGTTGCTACATCCCCCCACTGTCCACCAGAGTGGCATGTTTATTACAATCGATGAACCTGCATGGGCACATCATTGTCACCCAGAGTCCATAGGTGACACTGGGGCTCACTCTTGGTGCTGTACCTGCCGTGGGCTTGGACAACTGTATGGTGACATGGACCCACCACTGTGGTATTACACAGAGTCATTTCACTGCCCTACAAATCCTCTGTGCTCTAGCTAGCCATCCCACCCTGATCTTTTTACTGTCTCCATAGTTTTGCCTTTTCCAGAATGTCATATACTTGGAACCATGCAATCTGCAGCCTTTTCAGACTGGCTTCTTTGGCTTAGTAATATGCTTTTAGTGTTCCTCCATGTCTTTTCTTGGCTTGATAGCTCATTTCTTTTTAGCGCTGAATAAGCGTAACTTTTTAAGGGGAGATGTGTGGGCTGCAGTGATGACTTTGGCTTTCACTCCAAAAATGACGGCAGCCATGCTGTGATCCCTGCCCCCAACTGCTACACAGAGAAGAGGGTGAATGCAGCGAGGGTGGGTGGAAGGTGGGCAGCGAGCTGGGGGTTATGGTGATAGCCTAGGCAAGAGATCAAGGTTGTGGGAGGGAGGAGTGGTTCTCAAACAGGGGTACTCGCGTCCTCCACAGGACATTTAGACACGTGTCTGGAGACATTTTTAGTAGTCACAGCTGGGAGGGAGGGACTATTGGCATCTACTGGGTAGAGTCCAGGCATGCTGTTCCACATCCTGCAATGCACAGGATGGGCCTCCCAACCCAGAGCGGTCTGGCCCCAGATACCAACCAGGTGGCGAAACCCTGGCATAAAGGGGACAGGTCGCTCCCGGGTACGTTTTGAAGGTAGAACTGACAAGCCGTACCGACAGATTGAATGAGGCGACTCTTCGTGTTTCTACTACCAGCATGCCTGTTCTTTTTTCTTTAATTAAATAACAGTTGGCCGGGCGCAGTGACTCACACCCGTAATCTCAGCATTTTGGGAGGCCGAGATGGGCAGATCTCTTGAGGCCAGGAGTTCAAGACCAGCCTGGCCAAATGGGAAGCCCCGTCTCTATTAAAAATATTTTAAAAATTAGCCAGGTATGGTGGGGGCACAGCTGTAATCCCCAGCTACTTAGGAGACTGAGGCACAAAAATTGCTTGAACCTGGGAGGCAGATATTGCAGTGAGCCAGCTGCTGCTGCACTCCAGCCTGGGTGACAGAGCGAGACTCTGCCTCAAAAAATAAATAAATAACATTTGATGTAACCCAGCATGTCCAAACTATTATAATTTCAACATGTAATTAATATGGAATATTAATGAGATACTTTATATTTTTGTCATGCTAAGTCTTCAAAACCTAGTGTGTGCATTTTACAAATAAAGCACATCACAGCTCAGGTGCCGAGTTGTCAGTGGGTGTGGAGTATACCAGAGCGACAATGCTGGGCTGTTTTTTTTTTTTTAAGATTGAGTTTTGCTCCTTTTGCTCAGGCTGGGGTGCAGTGGCGCGATCTCGGCTCACTGCAACCTCTGCCTCCCGGGTTCAGGTGATTTTCCTGCCTCAGCCTCCCGAGTAGCTGGGATATAGGTGCCCACCACCATGCTCGGCTAATTTTTTATTTTTAGTAGAGATGATAATTTTTAATTTTAAAAATTAAAATTTAAAAAATTTTTTATTTTTCAGTCAGACAGCCTGACTGTTGGCCAAGCTGGTCTTGAACTCCTGACCTCAAGTGATCCACCCACCTTGGCCTCCCAAAATGCTGGGATTATTGGCATGAGCCACCAGCCCAGGCAACATTGTGTTTAATGGAAGATAGTTTACACTACTTCAGTTTTTCACATTAAGTTTAAATGAATTGAACTTAAATGAAATGAACAACTCTCCCTGGCCACATATCAGGTGTTCAGTGGCCAAAAGCTGCTAGTGGCTTCTGTCCTTCTTGAGTAGCGCAGGCCTAGAGCCTACCCAGAAGTGGGCACATTACTGGAGGTGCACCCCAAAGGTCAGCTCTCATCCTGCTGGGAGGCCTTCCAGAGTTCTCGTTGCCCTCTGGGTGAAGGTCATGCATGCTGTGTAGCCTGGCTCTCTGGGCCTCCTCATCTGTAAAATGGAATTCTGAAAGCACATACCTCCAGGATAATTGTGAGGATTGAAAAGAGATGATGCTGGGACGGGCATGGTGGCTCATGCCTGTAATCCCAGCACTTCAGGAGGCCGAGGTGGGTGGATCACGAGGTTAGGAGTTCGAGATCAGCCTGGCCAGCATGGTGAAACCCTGTCTCTACTAAAAATACAAAAATTAGCCAGGCATGGTAGCTTGTGTCTGTAATCCCAGCTACTCAGGAGGCTGAGGCTGGAGAATCGCTTGACCCCCAGGAGGTGGAGGTTGCAGTGAATCGAGATCACACCACTGTACTCCAGCCTGGGTGACAGAGCAAGAGTCCATCTCACAAAAAAAAAAAAAAAAAAAAAAAAAAAAGGATGATGCAGCCAGGCACAGTGGCTCACACCTGTAATCTCATCCCTTTGGGAGGCCCAGGCAGCTGGATCACTTTAGGCCAGGAGCTTGAGACCAACCTGGCCAACGTGGTGAAACCCCATCTCTACTATAAATACAAAATTTAGCTGAGTGTGGTGGCAGGTTACTGTAATGCGAGCTACTTGGGAGGCTGAGGCTGGAGAATAGCTTGAACCCGGGAATGGAGGTTGCAGTGAGCCAAGATTGCTCCACTGAATACTCCAGCCTGGGCAACAGAACGAAACTCCATCTCAAAATGAATGAATAAATAATAAGTAAATAAATAAAATAAAATAAGAGACGATGCTTCCATCAATGGAGGAATGGATAAAATGTGGTATATGCATACAATGGAATATTATTCAGCCATGTAAAGGAATGAAGTGCTGATACCACTTATAACATGAATGAACCCAGAAAACATCATGCTGAGTGAAAGCAGCCAGACACATAAGGTCACATATTTTATGAACATATGTGACATATGTTTGTCTGGGACAGGAAAATCCATAGAGGCAGAAAGTATATCTGTGGTTGCAGGGGATAGAGGGAGGGAAAATTGGGAATGACTGCTCATAGGCATGGGGTTTTCCTTTGGGGGGTGTGGAAAATTTCCTAGAGTTAGTGGTCATGGTTTTACAACCCTGTGAATATCTTTAAAAGGTTGAACTGTGTGGATTGTGAATTATATCTCAAAAACATACTTCAAAAAAAGATAATGCTTGCATATGCAGGCCCATAGCTAATGATGATGGTGGTCAGTGGTGATGATGACTGACGATTTTTTTTTTTTGTATTTTTAGTAGAGATAGGGTTTCACTATGTTGGCCAGGATGGTCTTGATCTCTTGACCTCGTGATCTGCCCTCCTCGGCCACCCAAAGTGCTGGGATTACAGGCATAAGCCACCATGCCCGGCTGATTGATGATGATTATATTGTTAATGGTAGTGATGATGATGGTGGCGATGGTGATGATGATGATGATGGTGGTAGTGATGGTGGTTATGGTGATGATGGTGGTAATGGTGATGATAGTGATGATGGTGATGATGGTAGTGGTGATGGTGATGGTGGTGGTGATGGTGATGATGGTGGTGGCAGTGGTGATGGTGGTGATAGTGATAGTGATGATGGTGGTGATGGTGATGATGATGATGGTGGTGGTGATGGTTATGGTGGTGATGGTGATGATGATGGTGGTGGTGATGGTTATGGTGGTAATGGTGATGATAGTGATGATGGTGGTGATGGTGATGATGGTGGTGATGGTGATGATGATGATGGTGGTGGTGATGGTTATGGTGGTGATGATGATGATGGTGGTGGTGATGGTTATGGTGGTGATGGTGATGATGGTGGTGATGGTGATGATGATGGTGGTGGTGATGGTTATGGTGATGATAGTGATGATGGTGGTGATGGTGATGATGATGATGGTGGTGGTGATGGTTATGGTGGTAATGGTGATGATAGTGATGATGGTGGTGATGGTGATGATGGTGGTTGATGGTGGATGATGATGGTGGTGGTGATGGTTATGGTGGTGATAGGATGATGGTGGTGATGGTGATGATGGTGGTGGTGATGGTTATGGTGATATGGTGGTGATGGTGGTGATGGTGATAGTGATGATGGTGGTGATGATGGTGATGGTGGTGATGATGGTGGTGGTGGTGATGGTATGGTGGTGATGATGGTGGTGGTGATGGTGGTTATGGTGGTGATGGTGATGATGAGAGGAGGAGGTGATGATGGTGATGGTGGTGGTGGTTATGGTGATGATGGTGGTGATGGTGATGATAGTGATGATGGTGGTGATGGTAGTGGTGGTGGTGATGATGATGATGGTGGTGGTGATGGTTATGGTGGTGATGGTGATGATGATGATGGTGGTGGTGATGGTGGTTATGGTGGTGATGGTGATGATGATAGTGAGGACGGTGATGATGGTGATGGTGGTGGTAGTGATTATGGTGGTGATGGTGGTGGTATATGGTGATGATAGTGATGATGGTGATGATGGTAGTGGTGATGGTGATGATGGTGGTGATGGTGGTGATGGTGATGGTGATGGTGGTGGTCATGATGGTTATGGTGGTGATGGTGGTGATAGTGATGATGTGATGGTGGTGATGGTAGTGGTGATGGTGATGATGGTGGTGGCGGTGGTGATGGTGGTGATAGTGATAGTGAGGATGGTGATGATGATGGTGATGGTGGTGATGATGATGATGGTGGTGGTAATGGTTGTGATCATGGTGCTGGTGGTGGTAACTGCAAGCTCAGGACTCTGTCCTCCCCCAGGTCTGGTCCGAGAGCAGGAGGCTGGGCTGCTGCAGTTCCTCCGCCTGGACGGCTTCTCTGTGTTGATGCGGGCCATGCAACAGCAGGTGCAGAAGCTCAAGGTCAAATCAGCATTCCTGCTGCAGAACCTGCTGGTGGGCCACCCCGAACACAAAGGTGTGGCAGGCCTTGAGTGAGGGCAGGAGTGGGGGAGCAGACACCCTGGGGTGGGTACAGGTGTGGGGAGAGGGGAAGGGCATAGGAGATGGATGGGGCTGCCTCTCTGACCCCTGCAGCCCCTCCCCCCCCAGGGACCCTGTGCTCCATGGGGATGGTCCAGCAGCTGGTGGCCCTGGTGCGGACAGAGCACAGCCCCTTCCACGAGCATGTGCTTGGAGCCCTGTGCAGGTACTTTCGCGCCTTGAGAGGATGGGGCCTGAGGTGGATGCCCCAGGGTGAGGGTGGCTCAGGAATCAGCCCATAGGGACCCAGGAGTCGGGACCTTCCCTGTGAAGAAGAAGGGTGTGGGGCCAGAAAGGAGTAGGAATCAGGAAGCCTCAGTTTCCTCACCAGTAGGGCTGGCATAGAGGCCCCGGAAGAGGAAGAGAGCTTTTATACATGCCCCCATCAGTGGATTAGTGTCTAAACAGATGACACTGGAGCTCTGAACAGCACACTGGAGTTGACACACATCAGACCCCTCGATGAGCTCCTCAGCACCCACCCTGGGCCAGGGGCAGCATTAGGCCCGTTCTGCAGGTGGGGAAACAGAGGCCCCTTGTGGGGCAGTGACTTGCCCAGGCTTCTGAGTGAGCCAGGGAATGGGGTGGGGTATGGGGGGTCAGTGATGCCTATAGAGGGAGGTCCTCAGGGCTGCTCTCATGTCCCCCCACAGCCTGGTGACAGACTTCCCGCAGGGTGTGCGCGAGTGTCGGGAACCAGAACTGGGCCTGGAGGAGCTCCTCCGCCACCGCTGTCAGCTGCTACAGCAGCATGAGGAGTACCAGGTACATGGGGGAGGGGATGGGGTGCAAGGAGGAATAGGTGCGTGGGGGAGGGGATGGGGTACAAGGAGGACCAGTTGTGTGGGGGAGGGGATGGGGTGCAAGGAGGACCAGGTGCGTGGGGGAGGGGATGGGGTGCAAGGAGGACCAGGTGCGTGGGGGAGGGGATGGGGTGCAAGGAGGACCAGGTGCGTGGGGGAGGGGATGGGGTGCAAGGAGGACTAGGTGCGTGGGGGAGGGGGATGGGGTGCAAGGAGGACCAGGTGCGTGGGGGAGGGGATGGGGTGCAAGGAGGACCAGGTGCGTGGGGAGGGGATGGGGTGCAAGGAGGAATAGGTGCGTGGGGGAGGGGATGGGGTGCAAGGAGGAATAGGTGCGTGGGGGAGGGGATGGGGTGCAAGGAGGAATAGGTGCGTGGGGGAGGGGATGGGGTGCAAGGAGGACCAGGTGCGTGGGGGAGGGGATGGGGTGCAAGGAGGACCAGGTGCGTGGGGGAGGGGATGGGGTGCAAGGAGGAATAGGTGCGTGGGGGAGGGGATGGGGTGCAAGGAGGAATAGGTGCGTGGGGGAGGGGATGGGGTGCAAGGAGGACCAGGTGCGTGGGGGAGGGGATGGGGTGCAAGGAGGACTAGGTGCGTGGGGGAGGGGATGGGGTGCAAGGAGGAATAGGTGCGTGGGGGAGGGGATGGGGGGGGGGGGGGGGGTGCAAGGAGGAATAGGTGCGTGGGGGAGGGGATGGGGTGCAAGGAGGACCAGGTGCGTGGGGGAAGGGATGGGGTGCAAGGAGGACCAGGTGCGTGGGGGAGGGGATGGGGTGCAAGGAGGAATAGGTGCGTGGGGGAGGGGATGGGGTGCAAGGAGGAATAGGTGCGTGGGGGAGGGGATGGCGTGCAAGGAGGAATAGATGCGTGGGGGAGGGGATGGAGTTTGAGGATGATCAGGTGCCGGGGGAGGGGACAGGGGCTCCAGAAAGACCAGGTGAGTTGGGGGAGGGGACAGGGTGTGAGGAGGACCAGGTGTAAGGGGGAGGGGCCTGGGGGGTGAGGAATTCCCCAGGTTAGACCAGGTATGGTAGTGGGGACCCTCGTAAGAGGAAGGCCAGCCAGTCGTTGCCCTTGGGGGCTCTCGGTTCTGCTGGTTCAGGCTTTCATATGTGTTCTGTTGCGTTTCACTCATCCTCCATTCAGCAGATGTTTATTTCAGGCCTAGCATTCGTCCCGTGCTGTGTCAGTGCAGGAGAGACAGCAAGGAGACAAGACCTTGGAGATTCTTAAGGGGTTGACCAAGTCATTGAATTATTACCTAAATTACCTAATATAGGTGTTTACAGTAGGTAAATGTAAATTGAATATAATACCACTCAAATGTCTTTATGATTGACTATTTCTTTAAATTGACAAGAAATAAAAATGACAAATAATAACCAATTATTTTAGGTAAATAACAAGTGATGAATAAGAACTTATCAGATATTTAAATAGATAAGGGGCATATAAATGATAACTCATTAGATAACTAGATAAGTAACAAATGCTAAATCACAACTTACTAAATATTCAAATAGTTAACTGATTGTTAAGTCATGTATTAATTTGTTGACGTGAATGAATCAATGCTGGTGCTTCAGCAAAGCCGAGCTTAGCAAACTCGCCCACCTCCCTGGGACATTCTATTCTATTGAGTTCCTTCCTCTCTAGACACTGTCACGTGTCTGTACACATTGAAAGTGTACTACATGAGAAGTGTTGACTTATGTATATGTCCGTGGAAACATTCAAATTAGCTTTAAATTAGATTTTACTAATGCTTTCTGAATAGGTTCCATAGTCACATGGTTGAAAGTACAAGACCCACAGGAGGGTAAACAGTGAGAAGTCTCTCTCCTGCCCTTCCCTCTAGCTACGCAGTTGCTCAGGTGTCCTTCCTAAGATATTAGGTGCATACAAGCTAAAGGTGCCTGTGAATTCTTCTTTTTCTCTATGTTATGCAGAATAAACCTGCCATGCTGTGATGGCTCTTCTGCCCCTCGCCTTGTGTGCATTGCATGTCTCATCAGTTGGTCTTTCATTTTACAGCTGTACAGTGTAGATGGCCTCTTTTTTTTTTTGAGATGGAGTCTCGCTCTATTGCCCAGGCTGGTGTACAGTGGCGCAGTCTTGGCTCACTGCAATGTCCACCTCCCAGGTTCAAGCGATTCTCCTGCCTCAGCCTCCCAAGTAGCTGGGATTACAGGCACACACCACCGTGCCCAGCTAATTTTTGTCTCTTAGTAGAGCCGGGTTTTCACCATGTTGGCCAGGCTGGTCTTGAACTCGTGACCTCATGATCCACCCACCTCAGCCTCCCAAAGTGCTGGGATTACAGTGAGCCACTGTGCCCAGCCTTTTTTTTTTTTTTTTTTTTTTTTTTTTTTTTTGATGGAGTCTCGCTCTGTCACCCAGGCTGGAGTGCAGTGGCACAATCTAGGCTCACCACAACCTCTGCCTCCTGGCTTCAAGTGATTCTCCTGCCTCAGCCTCCTGAGTAGCTGGGATTACAGGCACATGACACCACACCCAGCTAATTTTTCTATTTTTAGTAGACATGGGGATTCACCATGTTGGTCAGGCTGGTCTGTATCTCCTGACATCGTGATCCACCTGCCTTGGCCTCCCAAATTGCTGGGATTAAACATGTGAGCCACCGTGCCTGGCCAAGATGGCCTCTTTTTTGTAACACAGATATTCAGATTGTTTCTACTATACTCTCGCTATGACAAACACTGCTAAAAGAACAACCTTTTGTATATGTTATTTCATATGTCTGTAGAACAATTGCTAGAAGGGAAATGGCTGGGGTCAGGTATGTTAAAGGCCAAGGATAAAGGGTGAAGGACCATTTCTTTTTTTTTTGAGACAGTCTCCCTCCATCATCAGGCGCCAGGCTGGAGTGCAGTGGCGTGATCTCGGCTCACTGCAACGTCCGCCTCCCGGGTTCAAGCAATTCTCCTGCCTCAGCCTCCCGAGTAGCTGGGACTACAGGCACGCGCCACCACGCCCAGCTAATTTTTTTGTATTTTTTAGTAGAGACGAGGTTTCACCATGTTGACCAGGATGGTCTTGATCTCTTGACCTTGTGATCCTCCCGCCTCGGCCTCCCAAAGTGCTGGGATTACAGGTGTGAGCCACGGCGCCCAGCCAGGACCATTTCATTAGCTGTCACCAAGCTGCTCTCCACAGAAGTTCAACCATTGGCACTCCAGTCGTGAGGGCGCCCAGCTCCCCCAAATCTTGGCCAGGACAAAGTGGCCTCGACAAACCATTTGATCTTTTTTTTGTTGAGTAGTGAGTAGTGTAATGTTAACATCCAAGAAAGTAAAACAAATAGTCACCTCTGATCTTTTTTTCAAGCCGATTGTTGAAAAGTAGTGCTCCAGTGCAGTTTACATTTCTCCCATGAGTGAAATTTGGCATCCTTTCTCTTGCGAGCTCTTCATTCTCATCTTTTTCCTATTTATCTATTTATTGGGTGATGGTTTTTGCAAATGATTTTTTAACCTCTTTAAGTGATAAGTATATTAGCCATTTGTGCTATGAATCATAAATATTTTTCCCGAAACCTCATTTTTTTTTTTTTTTTTTTGCCATGGAAGGATCTTTTGTATTTACATAGTTTAACCTGTCAGTGCTTTCTTTCATGGTTTCTGGGGTTTGTGTCCGCAGAAAGTTTTGAGCAGTGGTCAATACCTGGGAGTTAGAAAGAGCCTAAGAGTGCTGATATAAGGCAGACAAATTTAGTGAGATGAGGGTAGTGAGATGAGGGTGGGAGACCCTGGGTTTTGTTCAAGTAGTTCAGACACCAGTGTGAAGACAGTGAATCATAGATCTGAGCAGTGATTAGAGAAGCCTAACCTCTGGAGTGGGTGGGTGTTGGCCAGAAGAGGCTTCACCTCTGGGTGCCAAGCGTGTTGGAGGCAGGGTCCTCCCTCTGTACTCAGGTCCCTTGCTCCCTGCCCCTTCCCAATCCAGGAGGAGTTGGAGTTCTGCGAAAAGCTGTTACAGACGTGTTTCTCCAGCCCGACGGACGACAGCATGGATCGGTGAAACCAGGTGGCTTCTTGTCCCCTTCTCCGTGGGAACCCCAGGCCTCTTGCCTCCCTCCCCCACCTACAAGGCCCTCTCCCAAGGGATTGCAGGATCCAGGTGCCTGGACCCGAGGCGTGCCAGCCCATCTCTGTGTAGCCTCTGGAAGGGGCGCTGAGAAAGGCACCAGGTTCTTGGACCCCACCTCCCATGCTCTCACTCTCATCCCCTTTCTCTTGTCTACACAACTTTTCCAATAAAGGTGTTTCTTCTCCTCTCCCTCCTTCACTGCCACCTTTGTCACCTCCTCTGGAGGATGCATGGGGGACGGGAGGAGGGGCATGAGTTTAAGGGACTTGGGGAGCCACTGGAGGAATAATAAAAGTGTTGCTGTTTATCATCTGCAGAGCTGTTGTGTCCTTTCGTCTTTGCTGCCTTTCTTGAGCAAGTGTCTGGAATATCTGTCCTTTTTCGGCCACCTGGCAAACCTAAATCTAGGTTTGAGGAATTCCCAAGGCTAGACATCTAAATCTTCCCTAGAGTAGCAGCCATTTCCCTTCCCAGCATCCTTTGCTGTAGGGTAGTCAAGTGACTTTAGCTCCACCAGTCAGAACCCTCCATGGGAATCTGGTTTGCCCACCAATCAGAACCCGCTGGTGGTCTAGCTCCTCTACCAATCAGAGCTGCCGGTTGTCTGGACCCGGAGCTGGCGGTGCAGGGGCACCTGCCCAGGTTCCATTCTGGCTAGTGCAGGAACAGACACACCTGGCTTCTGGAGGAGGCTGGCAGAGGATCTGGTGGGTGTGTCTGAGCCAGGTGCCTGTGATGGAGGCTGCACTGTCTCAGGAGCAAGCCTATGGCTGGGTGTGGGCTTCATTCCTGACTGCAAAGCACCAAGCGGATTCCGTAGCCTTCTCAGAGATGTGGGATTGGGGCGGGAGGTGGGGTGTCAGAGGGCTGCCCCATCTCCTTTAATTCGTTTTCTGTTTAGCCACAAGAAATTTTGTCATATGCAGACAAGAGCCTTGACTGCTGTTTTTTAAGAGAGAAGGCGGAGCCCAGAGGAGGCCGAGCCCTGACCAAGTTCACAGCTAGGATTCAAACCTGAGCTAATTCCAGAGCCACCCTCTCTTTCTTGTATCCTGGTTTCCTAGGACAATTTGATGTCAGACTCACTACTTTTGTGTGGATTGTACTTGTGCATCTGGGATTTGTTTAGTCTATTTGGGTTGGTGGTTTTTTCTGTTTGTTTTTTGAGACAGAGTCTCACTGTGTCACCCAGGCTGGAGTGCAGTGGCACGGTCTCGGCTCACTGCGACCTCCACCTCCCGGGTTCAAGCATTCTCCTGCCTCAGTCTCCCAAGTAGCTGGGATTACAGGTGCTGGCCACCAGGCACGGCTAAATTTTGTATTTTTAATGGAGACGGGGTTTCACCATGTTGGCCAGGCTGGTCTCGAACGCCTGACCTCATGATCCACCCGCCTCGGCCTCCCATAGTGCTGGGATTACAGGAGTGAACCATTGCACCCAGGCTTGGGTAGGTTTTTTATCACCCCTCTTCCCAAATCCAGGACAAATTGAGAGGTACCTGGAGGATCTGAGACCCTGTCTCAAAAAAAAAGTTCCAATTGTAGTCCCAGCTACTTGGGAGGCTGAGGTGAGAGGATCGCTTGAACCCAGGAGTTCGAGGCTGCAGTGATCTGTGATCGTGCCATGCACATCAGCCTGGGCAACAGAGCCAGATCCTGCCTCTTAAAAAGAAAGTTCCAATTCTAATGTAAACACAATTGTATATCTGTGAGTTCTGCTGGGTGGAAACCAAGACTTCAGTCCTTAAAGCCCTCACAGCTGCCCAGCTTCCATTTGAAGGGTAGGGACTATAGCCACCTCCCTACGCCTCCGTTCCTGACCTCTGTGTTAAAACAATGTGGCAATGATGCCATCATATTGTGGGGAAAACAAGGAAGCCAAATGCTGAGTAGAAGATAAAACATCCCTATAGATGTAAAGGAGTGCCTCTCTGTGATGGTTCATTTCAGGTGTCGACTGGGCTAAGAGGTGTCCACATAGCTGGTGAAATATGGATGTGTCTAGGAGGGTATTTATGGAAGAGACTAGCATTTGAATCAGCAGACTGAATAAAGATCCCTCACCAATGTGAGCTGGCATTATCCAATCCATTGAGGGTCTGAACAGACAGAACAAAAAGGGCAAAGGAGGGGTGAATTTGCTTTTTTTTTTTTTTTTTGAGGCAGAGTCTCCCTCTGTCACCCAGGCTGGAGTGTAATGATGTGATCTCTGTCACTGCAACCTCTGCCTCCCTGGTTCAAGTTGTTCTCCTGCCTCAGCCTCCAGAGTAGCTGGGACTACAGGTGCACGCCACCACACCTGGCTAATTTTTGTATTTTTAGTAGAGATGGGGTTTCACCATGTTGGCCAGGTTGGTCTCGAACTCCTGACCTCAAATGATCCTCTTGCCTGGGCCTCCCAAAGTGCTGGGATTACAGGCATGAGCCACTGCACCTGGCCCATAAATCTTTTTTTATATAATAACATATATCCTATTCGTTCTGTTTTCAAGCTGGGTCCACTTTAAAACAAGGTATCAAAGATGAAAACAAGCCAGGTGTGGTGGCTGATGCCTGTAATCTCAACGCTTTGGAAGGCCGAGTTGGGAGGCTTGAGCCCAGGAGTTTGAGACCAGTCTGAACAACATAGGAAGACCTCATCTCTACAAAAAATTAAAAACTTAGCTGGGCATGGTGGCATGCGCCTGTCGTCCCGGTTATTTGGGAGGCTGAGGCAGGAGGCTAACTTGGGCTCTGGTGGTTGAGGCTGCAGTGAGTCATGACTGAACCACTGCCCTGCAGCCTGAGCGACAGAGCAAGACCCTGTCTTTAAAAAAAAAAAAAAAAAAAGATTAAAAAAAGATTGGCAAACCCAAGGAGACAAATTGAGGACTGTGCTAAACTAGATTGTGCTGCAAATACTTTCTTCCTTCCACTCCACCTCCATGGGAGAGATACACTTTCTCACTCAGGGTTAGTAGAGTGCCCACCTGCCCCTTAAGGCTGGATTATGGGAAGTCTTCCTCTGTCATCCAGGCTGGAGTGCAGTGGCACAATCTCGGCTCACTGCAACCTCTGACTCCTGGATTCAAGCGATTCTCTCACTGTTCCCAGCTAATTTTTGTATTTTTAGTGGAGATGGGGTTTCACCATATTGGTCAGGCTGGTCTGGAACTCCTGACCTCATGATCTGCCTGCCTCTGCCTCCCAAAGTGCAGGAATTACAGGTGTGCACCACTGAGCCGGGGCGGGTTATGTCTTTCTTTGATCAATGGATAGTGGCAGATGGGAGGCCACCGGAGACTTGAAATAGGCTAACACAGTTGGGCTGATTGCTTGTGTACCGGCCTTTTATTATGAGATGGTGCCCTGGGTAGCCCACTGTGCATGAAAGATGAGGAGCAGAACCGGTCTTACCAACCTTCATACCTGCAGCTCCAAGCTGTGCACATGATACACGCTACTGAGACTGTCATGCAACAATAGCTAACACAGGGACCAAACAACACCGTAAGCACACAAACACTAGAAACAGCAGGGACCAGAAGAGACAGGGCTGAAAAACCAAACTGCTGAAAACTGTTCATCAGGGAATGCTGGTGAAGGCGCAAAGATTAAAGCAATTCTGGCGGGGCGCGGTGGCTCACACCTGTAATCCCAGCACTTTGGGAGGCCGAGGAAGGCAGGTCACATGGGGTCAGGAGTTCCAGACGATCCTGGCCAACATGGAGAAACCTTTCTCTTCTAAAAATACAAAAATTAGCTGGGTGTGGTGGTGCACGCCTGTAATCCCACCTACTCAGGAGGCTGAGACAGGAGAATCACTTGAACCTGGAGGTGGATGTTGCAGCGAGCCGAGATCGTACCACTGCTCTCCAGCCTGGGCAACCCAGTGAGACTCCGCCTCAAAAAAAAAGAAAAAAAAAAAAAAGCAGTAGAGAAGCCAACAGATGTGAAGGACACAAATTTATGATTGGAATTCTTTTTTTTCCTCCCGGACAGCTGAGAACACAGGCGCGGGCCACCATGCCCAACCAATTTTTAAAATTTTCTTTTGTAGAGACGGGAGGGGGGGGGGGGGGTCTTCCTACGTTGCCCAGGCTGGTCTCGAACTTCCGGACTCTAGCCATCCTCCCGCCTCGGAACTCCCAAAGTGCTGGGATTGCAGGTTTGAGCCACCGCGCCCGGCCAATTTGCAGTCTTAAAAAAACAAGTTAAGTTCCTAGCAGGCACACGATTGTAATAGTAGGCCTCTAATATGGGTAGTGGGGGGGTGCTTTTAAAGTTGGGGGAAACTGAGGCTCAAAGCCAGATGGGACCTTCATCAATCTAGACACAAGGTTGTGTCTTTCAGTTGATGCTATTAGAGGAGGCTTTGGGCGGAACTGGCAACAATAACGACCCGGCCGGGACAGTCATCTGCAGATGGAAAGGACTGAGGGCCCCTGAGGTTCCAGGGCGGGTTACTAAGAGAGCCAGGCGGGACGAAGGCTCCTGGCTTTGGCTGGAGCGAAAACCAGATCTGGGTTCCACAAGAGCCCGACCCTGGAGCCAAAGCCGGACTTGATTAGAGGAGACAGAAAAGCGAACCGATTTCCAACCGGAGCGAGTGCGAAGGGAAATCCTGGAGCGGAATATTGACTGGGCTTTGGAACGGAGCCGTAGCGTAACTAGCCCCTAGTGCACAGCAGCTCCTGCGCATTGAGCCTTCTGGGTTTATTCCGGGCCAGACCGTTGGCACCAACGAGCGCAAGCGCGTCTGAGGCCCGGGTGTACAAGAGTGGGCGGGGTCGGGAGTGCCCCGGCGCACGCGCGCTGCGCCGCCCGAGCGTGCGGCCCCTCCCGCACCTGCGCAGCGAGACGGCCACGGGAGGGCGGGGCCTCCTGCGTCGTCCGGCGCTAGGGGAATTGTGGGATAGTGGCGGAGGGAGCCGGGCGTCGGAGTACCTGAGGAGGGCCGCAGAGCTCAGAGACTGAGCAGTTTTGGGGGAAGGGGTGGTTAAGGAAGCGGGCCTCGGCTTCCGTCGAACGCTGCTCGGCTCTGCGGCCCGTTTGGACCGCGGAGGAGGACGTCTTCCCCCTCCCGCCGGGAGCTGGGTCGGGCTGTGGAAACCGGGGCGACTTCCCCCGTTTTCCCGGCTGAAGCGCCTGCGCGGGCCTCGCGACCCGACTCGCCCGCAACCCACCTTGGCCCTCGCGTCCACCTCGCCCGCGGACCCCGGAGGCGCCTACGCGGACTTGCGACTTCCCCCGCCCGCCGGCCACCCCCACCCGGCGCTGACCCCCTCAACTCTGCGGGACCCGGCGCGCGAGGCGCCCCACGACCCGCAGGCGCTTGCGCGGACCCCGCGAGTCCCGGCGCCTGCGCGAGCCCCCGACGCCGCCCCGCCCCCACTTACCGGGCCCCGCAGCAGGGGCCGGAGCCGCCGGCGGCGGGGCGGGGGGGGGGCGCCCCGATGAGCCCCGAGTGCGAGGAGCCGCCGCCCCCCCCTCGCAGGTGAGCGGGGCGTCGCCCGACCCTGCCTCCAGGGCCTGGCCCCCCCTTCTTCTCCCTCTCCGCGTCCCCCTCAGGCTTTTCCCTCTGGGGACCTCGGTCGGTCTTTTTCCCCCTTCGGATCCTTCTCCTCCTTCCTTCGGGTTCCCTCTCCGCGGCCCCCCGCTTCTTCCCCCTGGTCCCTCCCAGTCTCTCAATCTCTTCCCCTCAGCTCCCCCGCCACCCCCCGTCTCAGTCTTTTGCCCTCGGCCTTTCCGCAGCTGCGCTCCTCAGTCCCTGAGCCTCATCTCCGCTCTCTTGTCCTCTGGCCGGTCCCCCGGCCCCCCAGGAGTCTTCCCCCTACTTACCCTGGACTTTGCCCGCCTGCATCCTTCCCTCTCGTCCGATCTCTGCCCCGCCACCCCTTCCGTGGCGCAGCCTCCATAGCTCCGTTGCCTGTCACCCTGGAGCGCACAGGACTGGAGGAGCGGGGCTTGTCTCCACCTTGACCGAGCCTCCCCCGCCTCCGGCTTCTTGTGCAGAGGGACCCGGGGAGCGGGACTTCTCTGGAGCAGCCACCATTCTGGCCTGCTAAAGTGACATGAAGCTTGCTGAGGGCAGGCAGGGCGCCTGGCGCTGGGCACTGAGGAGAGGGCATCAGCCCCAGGCCCTGCTGGAGGTGGGGCCGGTCCGGCCGGTCCTTGGAGGGGGGGGACAAAGGCAGAGCCGGACAGTCACAAGTCCTGTGTGTTGTGATCGAGGTAACTTAGGGAGCTGCAGGGGGCCACGGAGTGGCAGGCACTGGTGAGACTGGCTGGACGGATGGCTTTTTCTGTTCAGGAAGGATGAGTAGGAGGTCACAGATGGAGAGTGAGAAGAAGGGCCTTCGGGGGGGGAAGGAGCAGCACGTGCGGATATGTCAAGGTGGGAACGCTGGAGCCTTGAGTGCAGATGTGTTGGGAGGGTGAGGGGCAGAGTATCTCGGCCCGGGGTGCTTGTCCCGCCCAATGTGACCCCTGGTTGGGGTCTTTCTTTCTCGCTCTCGTACACACAGGCATTACCATAAACACCCGCCTGAAAGGCAAGATGTTTCAGGAAAGGAAGCTGCTAGACTGTCAGGTGCAGTGATGAGTTCACAGTTGTATAGAAACTGAGGTGGGGTTTCATCCAGCCCAAGGGCCAGGGTCTAACCGTCAGCGTGCACTGGACTTGAGATTGCCTGAAACACACATGATGAGTACTTGATGTGCCTACATGCACAGTACACATGGAAATGCAGCGCCCAGCCACATGTGCTTACTAGTGGTACACTGGCTGTTGGAACTGCTTGTGCTGTTTAAAATCTTAGGCTTTTTGTTTTTTTTCTTTAATTTTTGCCCAGCTTATCATTTTGCTTAAGGTACATGAGACCACCTAACTCTAGTTCTAGGATTGAGATCATGACAAGGCCGTACAGCTCATTGTTAGAGGACCTTTTGTCAGACAGACCTAGGCCAAGTCTGGTTTCTGCCTTTCCCAGTGGTGAGACCCTGGACAAGGCCTGCCCTCCTCTGAGGGTGATTCTAGGGATTCAGTGCGAGGTTTGTGGAAGCCTGTGGCAGAATGCAAGGCACAGTAAGCGCTCTGCAGTCAGTAGCTCTGAGGAGGAGGAGGAGGAGGATAATTTTGAGACTGGGTTTTGCTCTTTCACCCAGGCTGGAGTGCAATGGTGTAGTCATTGCTCATTGCAGCCTTTAACTCCTGGACTCAGGTGAGCCTCCCACCCTAGCCTCCTGAGTAGCTAGAAATATAGGCATGTGCCGCTATGCTTGGTCAATTTTTGTATTTTTTGTACTATGCCCGGCTAATGTTTGTATTTTTTGTGAAGACTGGGTCTTGCTATGGTGCCCTGCTGTGGTGCCCAGGCTGATTTTGAACTCATAGGCTCAAGCAGTTGTACTGCCCAGCCTCCCAAAGTGCTGGGATTATAGGCGTGGGCCATCACACCTGGCCGTTCTTTCGATTATTATTTCACTGGGAGTGTCTATTGCAGTGGTTCTCAACTGGGGACGATTGTGTCCCCTGCCGGACATTTGGCGATATCTGGAGGTGTTTTTGGTTGTTACAGCTGGGGGGGAATGCTTCCAGTAACTGGTGAGTGGAGGTGAAGGCCAGGGATGTTGCCAGGTGTCCTCTAATGCATGGGACAGTCCCAACACCAAAAAGAACTGTCCTGCCCAAATGTTAGCAGTGCAGAGGAGAACTTTGCTCCATTGCTGGGATATTGTGTGTCGTTGTGGCTTATTTGCTCCGTTGTGACTCATGAGCTGTGTGTTGTGTGAGTTGTGTATTGTGAGTTACTACCATCTTTGTGGCTGTTAGCTTTTGTTGGGTCATCTGCTGTTTCTTTCCACTAGAGGAGAACTTGCTTGTCTGGTCCCCTTCCCCAATTTTTTTTTTTCTTGGATGTGTGGTCCAGTGACCTTAGCAGAGCACCATTCTCTGGCTTCAGTTTTCATTAGTTTAGCAAGTAGCTTTAGTTGGGCCTGGCCTTATGCTAGATCGTGGGAAGCCGGCATCTTTCAGAGGGAGGCAGATGACTGGACAGGCATATCCTGTCACAGAGCTGAGGCTCACATGCTGTCCTAGGGTGACTGCAGGATGCTGTGGAAGCAGCATGGAGCAGGCCCCTAACATGGATGCAGTTGGGGGAGGCTCCCTGGAGGAAGTGGTGTCTCTGTGGAGGCCTGAAGGACCCAGGAGGAGCTAGTCAGGCTCGTAGGGCTCAAGGAAGGTAGAGGGAGCAGCCCAGCCCGGTGCAGGGCAGTCAGGTGTGGCACCCACGTAGGAAGTAGCAAGAGATGAGGTGAGAGAGAGGCCTGGGAGCTTTGGTGAGAGTGAGGGGCCTTCCCAGAGTAGGAATCACTCGGCAACTGCCTTGTTGGGGGCTCACCCACCTTTCCATGCCAAACTGTGGTTTTCTCTTTGCACACCAGTTTTGTGGGTCTTTCTCCAGGGAGTGCTGCCTTGCAGGAACCCTATCAGTGAGATATTTCCCGGATAAGGAAACTGATGCTTGGTGGGGTGAGATCCTTGGTCTAGGCCACAGAGATTTCAGTTTGGGGGATGTAAAATGTGAATGCAAGCCTTTCTGACTTCGGATCACACTAACATCCACTCTGCCCCATTCTGTTTTTCCAAGAGCTTTTTCAAAATCTGTTCATTGATCTTTTCCTTTTTTTCTTTAAACCCGTGGCCATTTCAGGAGACGAGTTCTGAATGTGGGCGGTAAGTCCCCGTCCCAGTCCTTGGCCAGTGTTTCTAGAGTCTTCCGTTTCCTAATTATTCCATCCCTTGATGTTGGACCAGGGCTGCCAGCTCCTCTGGGAGGGTGTGGTTTTGGGGTCAGAGAGGGGGAGGCACTGAGGGTCCTCTTTAACTGGGTACCCTCCCCAAGTCTTTCCCAAGCCACAGGAAAGCCCTAGCTCATCATCTGTTGGGCCTTGGACAGGTCCCCCTTCTTCTCAGGCCCCAGTGGCCCCTTCTGCCAAATTGGTGTTCCTGGTTCCTCCTTGCTGGATGGTGCTGGGTTCTTCAGCTGGCACACACCATAGGGCCTGCTCAGAGGTGGTGGGGTTGCCGTTGCCGTTACTGTTACTGTGTCCCTAGAATTGGGTGTTCCCATCCCCCCTTTCAGATTTGGCTGAGAGCTGACGGAGGCTTGGGGGATGTTAGAGGGAGACGGTCATACTGTCCTCTGGGACTCTGGGCCCTTTAAGGAGCTGGGTGCTGGCCAGCCTGCTGCTAGTAGCAGGCTCTCTCCCTTCCTAGGGCAGCGGCCAGGTGGCCAGGCGTTGGAGCTTCTGCTGAGCCTTGAGGCAGCTCAGGTGGCTATCTCTGGAGGCCCCAGAGACCTCCGTGCCCTTGACCTCCATTTCTGGGTGCTTGTGGGTCAGTGTAGGTTAGGAAGGGGTGACAGATGAAGCCTGGGCCCACAAGTTCCCCTGGCAGCAGGGCTGCGTTTGGATGGATGCCGGCAGCAGTGGGGACAGCTCTGTAGGAGCTGCAGTTAGTGGCCATCCAAGTGGGGGGAAGGAAGGGGCTGGCAGGCTTCTGAGGAGTGGCTGGTGTTGAAGGCCCTAGAACACCACAGCAAAACAAGAAACCAGAGGCGGTAGTGCAGAGCGGGCGGAGGGAGAGCGGCAGAGCTAGTTTTCGTTTTTAATGGCTTCCTTTCTCATTTACAATTTCCCCTTCTTCCGTTTGCAGCCAGCCTCATGGTTTTCAAACGGTAGCTTAAAACTAGTGGTAGTCACTTCCGCTTTCTTGAAGTTGCTAAAAGTTGCTAAGAATGGGGGTGGCGGGGTACATGACGCCTGCCGTAGTATCTGAGTGTCTGAGGAAAAGTACTTGAGTCACTTAGGCAGATGGGTAGTGTCTTTCTCCTGCTTTTCTGCGTTTAGCATCATCACCTTTGGGGTAGTCATGGTCCCCTACCTGTTCTGCCAGAAAGTGTCTGGACGTGGCCTCGGGTGGACTGGAAGGGACTTGTACCTGCCAAGCTCCTGCAGTGTTGGGGCCTCCTGCTTTAGCTCAGTGCCTTTTCACAGCAGCCTGCCTTGGGGGGGGCTGTGTCCCCTTTTCATGGATGAGGAAAGGAGACTCAGAGAAGTCAAGTGCCTGGTCCAGGTTTACCTAGTTAGAGAATGAGAATGAAACCCACCTCTCCTGTCTGATTCCCAGGGATTCTAGCAGGTTTCATTACATTGGAAGAGGGGGACTGAGAAGCAGGGCTTCAGGCCATAGTGCATTCGGAGTTTGTGGTGGGGAAAGTTTTTTCTCTTTTCTTTTTTACTCATCTTACATCTTTGCATCTTAATTCTGTTTAGAGCCTGAGAATTGATGTTTGTAGAGTGTTGACCACTCACTTGCATTTGAGCCTTTCAACCTGCTCTGATTTTCAGAGGAGCCACTTGAGGTTGAGAGTTCTCGGGGCTGCCTGGGTTCTCAGGGCCATGGGTCTTAGATGCCACCATGTGCCAGCAAGTACCCTCATGTCTCCTTCTGGCAGCCCCTGCCCCAGTTCTCTGGGAAGCTGTGTTTGGGGAAGAAGCCTGACCTATTCCCTGAAGCAGATGGTTAGGCTATAGCAGGAGTAGGGGGCTTGGGGGCTGAGTGCACCCTTTAATCAGCTATCTTAGAAGTGAGCGATGGGCCTCAGTATGAGAATTTCTACCTCTTGTGTAGAGACCAGGGCACACTGGAACAGACAGAATCCTGACTCTGCCACTTGGTAGCCCTGTGTCTCTGCCCCTGTGGGCCCCTTTTCCACAGGAGACTCTGTTGGAATAATAAGAATTCTTCACTTGGTCTCGATTTGGAGACGAGACAAGTGCCTAAAAGTGCAGGTGCAAGGATTTCTACAGATGCTGGCTTGGTGCTGCTCCTATCCTGCCCCCACTGTGGCGGGGGCTCACTTGGCTTAGGACTGTTGGTGGTGAGGGATGGGGAAGGGGTAACCTGGGTGAGTGTCCCAGGGCAGAGCCTTGGCAGCTTCAGCTCTGCCAGGCTGGCCATCATCTCATCAGCTCTGGGGATGCTGGGACATCCGTGCAAGGCCTGAGCCTGGCCCTGGCTCTGGCCCTGCCATGGGGGATGATGGCTTGAGGCAGGTTTTTTTTTTTTTCCCAACAGTTTTTATTGAGATATTCCATACAGTTCATCCATTCAGAGTGTACAGCTGGGCATGGTGGTTCATGCCTGTAATCCCAGCGCTTTGGGAGGCTGAGGCAGGCAGATCACTTGAGATCAGGAGTTCAAGACCAGCCTGGCCAACATGGTGAAACCTCGTCTCTACTAAAAAAATACAAAAATTAGCTGAGCATGGTGGTGCACACCTGTAGTACCCGCTTCTCTAGAGGCTGAGGCAGGAGAATTGCTTGAACCCGGGAGCTGGAGATTGCAGTGAGCCCAGATTGTGCCACTGCACTCCGGCCTGGGCTACAGAGCAAGACTGTCTCAACAAAAAATAATAATGAATGAAGCGTACAGTTCAGTGGTTCTTAGTATATTCACAACATTGTGGAAACATCACCACAATTGATTTTGGAACATTTTTAAAAATCACCCTTTCCTTTCGGGAATTCACCTTAATCCCCCCCCCCAGCTTCTGGAAGCCTATGTTCCTTTCTGTCTCGGTGAATTTGCCTGTTCTGGACGCTTCACATAGGTGAAAGCCTGCAGCATGTGGTTCCTTGGGACTGGCTTTGCTGGCATGGCGTGGGCAGCCTGTCGGCCTGCCTGGTCTCCCATGGAGAAAGAGGCTGTGTGTCTGTGCTTGCCACGTCTCGGTGTTTTGCTCGCTACAGCCTTAGGCCGGAAATTGGCAGAGTCATGATTAATTTGGCGGTTGCCCCTTGAGATTATTCTGGTCCCAGGTACACCCAGATCAGGAAATCCATGCCCCCTCCCCCTGCTGTCAGCACGCTGGTGAGTCACCTTTGCTGAGCCAGAGTTTTCTCATGTGTGACATGGGCACTTGGTGGTCGGCCTGTTGCATTCCTTGTCGAGCGGAATGGGAAGCAGGGGACAGTCCCTCCAGGAGGTCTAGCATCTGGGCAGAAGTGGAGAGGTGGGAGTTACCACTGTGCACACAGAGGTTCCCGGAACAAGGAGGGGGCACAGTTCTATTTCCTCATGAAGTGGTGGTGCCTTCGTCGCTCTCAACACATGGGAAAACACACACACCCACTGCCTGCCTGGGTCAGCCCCCAGGGCCAGCCCGAGCCTCCCCAGCCTGTCCTGGGTGATATTGCACTTTCCCCCCACCTCCTGATTTAGGGAGCCCATAGGAGTGGCTGGGAGGGGCTGGGGTAGGAGTGATTTCACTTTGCCCATGCCCTGACAGGTATGGCAGCCTCCTGCCTGGGAGGAGCTGGGGCCTTGTGAAATGAGGTTTACTTTGCAGCTAATATTTGTGAGCATTTATTGCCAGGGCCAGGTTCCATGCTAGCTGCCGCCCTCAGGTGCTCATGGTAACCTAGGGGGAAGGTTCTAGAGGAAGCGTTATAGGACCACGAGTGTGTACCTCCTGCACTTCAGTGCTGTGTCCCAGAGATGCTTCCAGGTGGCAGGTCAGAGTGCACAGCTCAGGGAGACAGTGGTGGACAAAGGCGGGGCTGGGGGCTGCTTGAGCCAGGCAGGCCAGGGAAGGCCCTTCTGAGAGGTGAATGCTTGGCAAGAGATCCGAGGATGAGAAGAAGTGAGTTATTAGGACAGAGTTGCCAAGGTGTATCCAAGCTTGGTGTGTTCTGGAAACAGACAGAAGGCCAGCGTGGCTGGGGTGAGTAGGGAGCGGGAGGCCATTGAGGGTCCCAGGTGCTGACCCAGTGAGTGAGTGGGTCCGATTTTCCCTTCAGCTAGTTCTGCATGGCTGCGGGGGAGGGGTGAGGTGCAGGGAGTGGTGGCGGGGGGCTGTAGTTGGGTGGCGGTCAGTGCAGGCAGAAGGGGTGGGTTCTGGTTATGTTTGGGGGAGGTCAGCAGTGCCTGGGTCGGGAAGGGAGGCCTGAGAAGTCCCTAAATTTCTGGTGGTGATGAGCTGGGAGTGGGCTGTGCTGTCACAGCTGGGCCAGGAGGGACCTGAGGACCAAAGCCCTCCACCCCGAATCCATAGGTGTCTGCTGAGTAAGCACTAGGTGCTGGGGACAAGGCGGACTGGGAGCTTACCATCGAGACAGGTCTGTGCAGGGTGGGCCTGGAAATGACAAGCTCCTTCTTGAGGTGAGAGTCAGGGTTTCTGTGGCCAGGGCTGGTCCCTGAGGCAGAGCGAGTGTGGGGAGCCAGCCCCGCCAGAAGTTGCTAGTTCATCCTGTAAGTGTCTGCTACACAGGCCCTGTGCTGGGGACAAGGACAAACCCTGAGAATTCAACTTCTGAAGACTGAGTGCCTGATTTGCTGCCCACCAACCCCTAGATCGGGGCATGGGTAGTTACTTTGGTGTGCCTCAGTTTCCTCTCCTGTAAAATGGGGCCATTCCCTGGAGGGTGGTTGTGAGAGGTGGTAGAGATAATGGCTGTGAAGTTGTGAAGTCCTCGGAAGAGCAGTCAGCAGAGCGCAGGTGCCGGAGCGCAGCAGCCGATACCATCCACATCATTGCCTGGAGTGCCTGGAATGCCCCCATCCACCCAGACCTGTAGGGCCTTCTGGATGTCCATCCAGCACTGTGCCTCAGGCAGCCACAGGCTGTGCAGGAGACACCTGAAGTGGCAGCCCTAGGAGCACTGCCGAGGTGGCATGGGGGCACGGCCTCCCCCGGGGCACTGGGTCCCAGTGGGCATGGAGGTCAGTCAGTGAGCTGGCTGGGCAGAAGCACTAGAGCTTGTATGCGGGCTTCGTGGAGTGCACATCACTGAGCAGATAGAGGTACTCATGTTTATGCTTTAGAAGGATTTTTTTTTTTCCTTCCCCAAGATGGAGTCTTGCTCTGTCACCCGGGCTTGAATGCAGTGGCGTGATCTTGGCTCACTGCAACCTTTGCTCCCAGGTTCAGGTGATTCCCCACCCCCAGCCTCCCAAGTAGCTGGGACTACAAGCACACACCACCATGCCTGACTAATTTTTTGTACTTTTAGTAGTGACGGGGTTTCACTGTGGTGGCCAGGCTGATCTCGACCTCCTGACCTCAGGTGCTCTGCCTGCCTGGGCCTCGCAAAGTGCTGGGATTATAGGTGTGAGCCACCACACTGGCCTTAGAAGGATTATTGAGAGTCTGGGTGTGGTGGCTCACGCCTGTAATCCCAACACTTTGGGAGGCCCAGGCAGGCAGATCACCGAGGTCAGGAGCTCAAGACCAGCCTGACCAACATGGTGAAACCCCATCTCTACTAAAATACAAAAATTAGTCGGGTGGGGTAACAGGTGCCTATAGTGACAGCCACTTGGGAGGCTGAGGCAGGAGAATCGCCTGAACCTAGGAGGCGGAGTTGTGGTGAATCTAGATTGCACCATTTCACTCAACCCTGGGCCACAGTGCGAGACTCTCTCTCAAAAAAAGAGAAAAGGGATTATTGGGAAAACTGGACTGGTGGAGGGTAAGGGCTGAGTCACTGGGTGCTGTGGACTGGGAGCTGGCAGCCCCCAGAGGAGCAGGGGTTCAAATGCCTGGAGTCTGCTGCCGCCTCCCCCAGCCCCCCTGCCCGCCGCCATGACTGTTGTTGGTCACAGAACCCTTTCCTCTGCTTCACATTCACCTGTCATTGGCCAGGTTTAGGGACCCATAGTAACATATCAGGATTGTTGCCAGTCTAGACTCCCCGAGGCAGACCGGCAGCCTGGGAGCGAGGTCTGAACCACAGCCCCCCAAGCTGAGCCCAGCCTTAGGGTGGTCATCGAGGCAGGCATGGGTGGATAGGCGAGGAGATCCTTGCCCTAGGCTGACCTGGCTTCAAGCGAGGGGGGAAGGGGAGGAAGGGAGGCCCAGGAGGCATTCTACCTGCCTGAGGCCATGTGTGGGGCTCTGTCCTGACTGTGGTAAGCACAGGCTGCTCCCCTAAGTGCCGATGAAGTCTCTTCCCTGGGCCTGGTGCTCCACGTGTCCTGTCTCTTCCCTGGGGCCTGGGGCTGAGTCAGGCCTGGGGGTTGGTGGGCAATGAGGTGACAGGTCAGAGGGGCTCAAGGAGATGGGAGGCCTGTGCACAGGGGGTGACTGAACCTGAAGAAGGTTCAGAAGGCATTGTCGGAGAGGGACTAGCCTCTGGCCTGGTAGCGACGGCGGGAGAGGCACCCTGGCCTCCTGTGCCGGCTCTGCTTTGTTCTCAGCATCTTCTGTGGTGACTTGGGGGTAGCAGTGACCTCTGCATTAGCTGGTGATGCGGTTGTCAGGCAGGTGATGAGTGTAAGCTCTGGTCAGTGCCTTAACTGTGGTGAGAGCTCCCCAAAGGCTGGCTGTTGGGACCAGATGGCCTTTGAGGTTCCAGGATGCTGCCTGACTTACCTGGGCTTCGGTTGCCCCTTGGCCTGTGTGGCAGGGTGGTGACAGCCAAGGGCTGCTTGTGAGCTTGGACATCGTGTGTACAGCACACATGCAGAGCCAGGGCCATCATCGTCCCGTGGTGAGAGCACAGGTCACAGGTCCAGGCTGCAGTGAAAGACCTGTGTGGAGGCTTTGTAGTTCTGCGGAGCATGGCGTAGTGCAGGGCAGGGCTCAGGACGGCGTTGCCTGACATCTAGTTAATGCTCTCTGTGTGTTTCCTTGTTGCCAGTGTTACCTGTGCAGGAGTGTCTGGGAGCTAGAACCAGGCTGAGGAACCAGGCACTGTCCTCCAGAGGGTGGGAGCCAGCTCCAGATAGGGGCAGGGGCAGGGCCGCATGTTGACAGCTCACTTTGTTCTTCCTCCGCAGAGCCTGTCTGTCCCATCCTGGGTTCCTTCGGGCCCTGGTCAGTGACTATTCTGGGAGCCCCCTCCCTTCCAGCTTTTCCTCTTCCTTGTCCCAGCCCAGGTGCTGGGTGAGAGGATGGTTGGGGTGTGTTTGTGTGTGAGTGGTGTCCAGGCAACGACCATAGCCTGGAGATGCACAGACTTCCTCTCTTCCCCCTGCCACCACCCCATGCCTCCCACGCAGCCTTGGGTGATTTGCTGGGCCAAGCAGCAGCTGTGCGCTGGAAGTCATTAGGCATTTGAGTTTGCTCAACAAATATAGGTTGAAGCAAATTTGAAGCCAGAGGATCAGGCCCCGCCCTGTAGTGCCCCACCCAGAAGTAGGGATAGTGGACCCAGACCCTCATGGGGGGGACAGGGCCTGAGGCCCCTCAGTGTACAGTGTCCAGCCCCTCCTTACAGACCCTGCACACAGTCCACACCTAAGGACTTAAGGCCTTAGGCCTCGGGTGTGAAGTGACCTCCTGGACCTCAGGTGAGGTGGCCTGGAGGCTGTAGATGGGGGAAGAGGAGCAGGCTAGAGGGAACCTGCATGGGCCTCGTGCTTGCTGAGAGCCTTGAGCATGAGTGGTGGAGGCTGAGCCTGCGGGCAGCTCTGGGGTGGGGCCGGGCTCAGCGTGAAGGAGAGGGCCGGGTCTTGGGGAGAGGCTGTGCTCAAGGTGGGCATTCAGCCCCTGTGGTCAGTGCCTTATCAGTCTCCATGGGGACTCCCCTGGGGCATCTGACCCAGCGATGGTTGTGTCCATGCCTCCAGGGCGCCATGTTTTGGAAGTTTGACCTGCACACAAGCTCGCACCTGGACACGCTGCTGGAGCGGGAGGACCTGAGCCTGCCCGAGCTGCTGGATGAGGAAGACGTGCTGCAGGAGTGCAAGGTCGTCAACCGCAAGCTGCTGGACTTCCTGCTGCAGCCGCCCCACCTGCAGGCCATGGTGGCCTGGGTCACCCAGGAGCCGCCAGCTAGCGGCGAGGAGCGGCTGCGCTACAAGTGAGTTTCCCAGCTCCTGGGCCAGCCGGTGCCATATCAGCATCACACACACCTTCACTACATAAGCCTCACGGCTGCCCTGAAATGCGTCAGTATCAGTAAACTCCAGTTTGGGTTTGAGGAAAGTGAGGCAGGGCGTAGCCAGGCCCGTGCACAAGGCCACATAGCTCACCAGGTACAGACCAATCCTGGGCTCTGGAGGGCAGTGGCACAGTCATGGGTCACGGAAGGAACAAACGCCCGGGCCCCAGCGATTCCCCTGCCTCAGTCTCCCTAGTAGCTGAGACCACGTGCGTTTGACAACATGCCCAGCTGTTTTTTCTCTTTATTTGATGCTTTTTCTTTTTCTAATGTTTTATTAACATTTTTATTGTCTGGGTGACGTGGCTCATGCCTGTAATCCCAGCACTTTGGGAGGCTGAGGTGGGCAGGTCATGAGGTCAAGAGATCAAGACCATCGTGGCCAACATGGTGAAAACCCATTTCTACTAAAAAATACAAAAATCAGCTGGACGTGGTGGCATGCTCCTGTAGTCTCAGCTACTCGGGAGGCTGAGACAGGAGGATTGTTGAACCCGGGAGGCAGAGGTTGCAGTGAGCCGAGATCGCGCCACTGCACCCCAGCCCGGAGACAGAGCAAGACTCTGTCTCAAAAACAAACAAAAACCAAAAAAAAATTTTTTTTTGAGTGTGAAACACTTGTCTGCTATTGAAGACACTTGAAAATTACTTTTTTTTCCTTGAGATGGAGTTTCCCTCTTGTTGCCCAGGCTGGAGTGCAATGGTGGGATCTTGGCTCACAGTAACCTCTGCCTCCTGGGTTCAAGCGATCCTCCTGCCTCGGCCTCCTGAGTAGCTGGGATTACAGGCATGTGACACCACACCTGGCTAATTTTGTATTTTTAGTAGAGATGGGGTTTCTCCATGTTGGTCAGGCTGGTCTTGAACTCCCAACCTCAGGGGATCTGCCTGCCTCGGCCTCCCAAAGTGCTGGGATTACAGGCGTGAGCCACCACGCCTGGCTAAAATTACTTATTTTTTAATCCAAGTGAGATTCAAAAGACTGTATTTTTTTACTTTGTTTTGTTTTGTACTTTGAGACGGAGTCTCGCTCTGTCACCAGGCTGGAGTGCAGTGGCATGATCTTGGCTCACTGCAACCTCCACCTCCTGTGTTCAAGCAATTCTTCTGCCTCAGCCTCCTGACAGCTGAGACTCCAGGCACGCCCATCATGCCCAGCTAATTTATATACATATATATGTATACACACACACACACATATATATATATATATATATTTTTTTTTTTTTTTTTTTTTTTTGAGACAGAGTCTCTCTCTGTTGCCAGGTGCCAGGCTAGAGTGCAGTGGTGCGATCTTGGCTCACTGCAACCTCTGCCTTCCGGGTTCAAGCATTTCTCCTGCCTCAGCCTCCCAAGTAGCTGGGACAACAGGCATGTGCCACCACGCCCAGCTAATTTTTGTATTTTTAGTGGAGAGGGGGTTTCACTGTGTTGGCCAGGATGGTCTTGATCTCTTGACCTCGTGATCCACACGCCTCGGCCTCCTAAAGTGCTGGGGTTACAGGTGTGAGCCACTGCACCCGGCTGATTTTTCTATTTTTAGTAGGGATGGTGTTTCACCATGTTGGCCAGGATGGTCTCGATCTCTTAACCCTGTGATCTGCCCGCCTCAGCCTCCCAAAGTGCTGGGATTACAGGTGTGAGCCACCAGGCCTGGCCTGTTTTATTTTTTTGAGACAAAGTCTTGCTCTGTTGCCCAGGCTGGAGTGCAGTGGCACAATCTTGACTTACTACAACCTCTGCCTCCCAGGTTCAAGCCATTCTCCTGCTTCAGCCTCCAAGCAGCTGGGATTACAGGTGCTTGCCACCATCCCCGGCTAATGTCTGTATTTTAGTAGTTGGGTTTTGCTATGTTGGCCAGGCTGGTCTTGAACTCCTGACCTCAAGTGATCTGTCTGCCTCGGCCTCCCAAGGGGTACCTCCACACGGTTGACAGGTCGGACCTGGAGCAGGGCCTTGAGTGGCATGCTGGTGGGGGCAGCTCTTGTCCTGGAGCTGTCAGGTACCGGGTGAGAGTTTGGAGAAGGGAGGCAGGAGGTGAGGTTGGAAGTTCAGCAAGGTCCTAGGAGTCAGCCGGAGCTGGGGCGGTGTACGGGTCTGCAAGTGAAGCCACTGAGAGGCAGAAGGGATGAGCATTGCAGTTGGGGGATCAGGAAGCTCCGGAGCTTCAGGACCAGGCTTGTCTTGGGGTGGTAAGGAGCCCAGGATGGGACGGCCAGGTGTTAGCAGGGGGGAGGAGGCCAGCTGTGGGCCCTTGGTTTCTGTGTTGACCCTGTCCTCTGCACCGTCATGCCCTTTCTCATTCCCAGACTGGGGTCTCTGTGGCTCCAGGAACCCAATGCCTGGTGCAGGGAAGAGGGTGGAGCCTTGGTCCCCGACCCAAGCCACCACCCGCCTGTGCTTGCCTCCCAGGTACCCCAGTGTGGCCTGCGAGATTCTGACCTCAGACGTGCCCCAGATCAATGACGCCCTGGGTGCTGACGAGTCCCTCCTGAACCGGCTCTACGGTTTTCTGCAGAGTAGCGGCAACCTCAACCCGCTGCTGGCCAGCTTCTTCAGCAAGGTCATGGGCATCCTCATCAACCGCAAGACAGACCAGGTGCCCTGGCCCCCACCTGGGTACCACTGTGGGGTGGGGTTGGTGGCTGGGCCAGGTCCCATGCGTGACGCAGCCCGCGTGCCCCCAGCTTGTGTCCTTTCTGCGGAAGAAGGACGACTTCGTGGACCTGCTGCTGCAGCACATCGGCACCTCGGCCATCATGGACCTTCTGCTGCGCCTGCTCACCTGTGTGGAGCGGCCCCAGCTGAGGCAGGACGTTGTCAACGTGAGCAGGGCCAGCTCCTCTGGGGGTGGAGGGCTGGGCCTGGTGGACGGTGATACAGCCCCTGCCTTCTCTCCCTCAGTGGCTCAACGAGGAGAAGATCGTCCAGCGGCTGATTGAGCAGATCCACCCGTCGAAGGATGAGAATGTGAGTGCTGTGGTGCCCCTGCAGCTTCCCCCTTAGAGTCTGTTTCCCACGGCCATCTCCCTGCTTTTAAAAAAGAAATTGGGGCTGGATGCAGTGGCTCACGCCTGTAATTCCAGCATTTTGGAAGGCCATAGTGGGAGGATTGCTTGAGCCCATGAGTTTGAGACCAGCTTGGACAACATAGTAACACCCTGTCTCTACAAAAAAATTAGCTGAGTGTGGTGGTGCACACCTGTAGTCCCAGCTACTTGGGAAGCTCAGGTGGGAGGATTGCTTGAGCCAGGAGGTCGGGGCTACAGTGAGTCGTGATCACACCACTGCACTCCAGCCTGGGTGACAGAGTGAGACCCGGTCTCAAAAAAAAAAAAAAAAAAAAAAAAGAAGGGTGAGAAAAGAGAGCATTGAGAACCAGGTATATCCATGCCGTTTGAGAAAAGGAAGATTTCCCTTTGAGAAAAGGAAAGACACTTGGCTCAAGTGATTCTCCCACCTCAGCCTCAGAAAGTGCTGGAAAGATTTTTTCATGAACCAGGAACTTGGCACATAATGGCTTGCAGGGAGGGTCCTCCTCATTGACTGTCCCAGGCCCCAGCTCCGGCCCCACATCCTTCCCTTCCCACCCTGGCATGTGCTGACTGCTGGGCCTGGCAGCTTTTTCCCTGTCTCCCGCCTAATTGAAACTGTCCTTCCAAGAGTCCATCTGGTGGTCTTGCTTTCAAGGGCCCTCTCTTCCTCCCCTTTAGCTCTGGGGTGCCCCACGTCCATGTGTTTCTCCAGCTTAGGTCACCATCTTTGCCCTGGTGCCCAGCACAGGGCCAAGTGTAGAGTGGGTGTTTGTCAAGAGCCTCAGATCCTCGAGGCCACCGAGAGTAACAGGTCCCAGTGCCAGCTTCTGCCTCTGAGAGTGCACAGGCTTGCAGAGCAGAGACATGGCTCTGGGCTTACCCAGGCTGGGGCCTGTCTCCATGAGGGCCCTGAGGCATGGCCCAGGGGCCACACAGCCAAGCCCTGGCAGCCGCTGGTTGGGTTGGACTCAGCTCTGCTTGTGCTTCTCTCTTTTTCTCTTTGTAGCGTCTTTACTGAGATGTAAATTACACAGCATACGACTTACCCACTGAAGCTTACAGTTCAGTGCTTTTAGTGTATTCACAGTGTTGTTTAAGTATCATCATGTCAAATTTATTTTTCATCACTACAAAAAACAAGTCCTGCCTGTTATTCCAACACTTTGGCAGGCTGAGGCTGGAGGATCACTTGAGCCCAGGAGTTTGAGACTAGCCTGGGCAACATAGCAAGACATTCTACAAAAAAATTTAAAAATTAGCTGGTATTGGTGGTGCACACCTGTAGTCCTAGCTACTCAGCTACTCAGGCTGAGGCAGGAGGATCTCTTGGGTCCAGGAGTTCAAGGCTGCAGTAAGCTATGATTGCACCATTGCACTCCAGCCTGTGGTGATGTAGAGAGGCTGTATTTTTTTTTTTTTTTTTTTGAGGCAAGGTCTTGCTCTGTTGCCCAGGCTGGAGTGCAGTGGTGCAATCTTGGCTCGCTGCAGCCTCAACCCCCTGGGCTCAAGCTATCCTCCCCTCCACCTCCCAAGTAGCTGGGACTACAGAAACGCACACCCACTCTTGGCTGTTTTTTTTTGTATTTGTAGAGATGGAGGTTTGCCATGTTGTCCAGGCTGGTCTCAAACTCCTGGGCTCAAGTGATCCTCCCACCTTGGCCTTCCAAAGTGCTGGGATTATAGGTCTCTGCCATCGTACCCAGCCGAGACCCCTTCTCCAGAAAAAGGAGAAAAGATACCTTGTGTTTATTAGCAGCCCCTCCAAGTTTTCCTCTTTCTCTTCTCAGTCTCTGGCAACCACCAGACTACTCTGCTCTCTGAATTTGTCTTTGGACATTTTATATAAATGGGATCATATACTACGTGATCTGTGTCTGGTTTCTTTCTCTAGCATGAAGTTTTTGCGGCCCATTCGTGTGGTTGCATGTATCAGCTTCACTCCTTTTCCTAGCTGAGTGATACTCCCCCTGTGTGGACAGACTAGATTGGGCATATTCTCTCCTCAGTTGCAGCCATCTGGGTCATTGTGGGTGGTGCTGCCGGCCCCGTATGTGGGTGTGGGGCTTGTGTGGATATCTCCTGTTCTGGGAAGCCTTCCTGGGTTCCCATTCTCTCCACCATCTTCCCTCTAGCAATTGGTGCCTCCGTGCCCCCTCCTTTGTGACACGTGTCCCTGTGTCTGGGTGACCGATTTTCCCTGTCTGGGCTGGGGCTGGATGGTCAGCTCATGGAAGGGGCTCCTGGCATCAGGCTGCAGAGGGCCCGGTGCCTGACTAGGATGCTCACTTGTCTCTTCCCGTTTCCAGCAACATTCCAACGCATCCCAGTCCCTGTGCGACATCATCCGCCTGAGCCGGGGAGCAGATGATCCAAGTCCAGGACAGCCCAGAGCCTGACCAGCTGCTGGCCACCCTGGAGAAGTGAGTGTGCGGGCGAGGCTAACGCCGGGGGGGGGAGACTTGGGGAAGCCCTGGGCCCCTGGACTCTCACCCTGACCCCCACCATCACCCCCACCCCCTGCCTCCACAGGCAGGAGACGATTGAGCAGCTCTTAAGCAATATGTTTGAGGGGGGAGCAGAGCCAGTCTGTCATCGTCAGCGGGATCCAGGTGCTGTTGACCCTGCTAGAGCCCAGGAGGCCCAGGTGAGGGGTGCGGGCCACAGATCGTGCATGATGCCTTTCTTCAGGGGCTCTGTGGCCCCTGAGGGGTGGGTCTCCAAGTGTGTCACCAAGTGAAACCCCCATGGCGCCTCGCTCTGTAGTGGCTGCTTGTGCTCCCTGCACAGTGGATAGCAGGGTACCAAGAGAGGAGTCTTCCTGTCTGGTTTGACAAGTGAGGGTGCTGAGGCCACTGCCGCAGCTTGTGCTGGGAGGTACCCCAGGCCACCCTGCCCCACCCTTACCACACAGGCCACTACCTTGTTGGGCTGTGCCTTCCCGCCCCCACCCCGCACCTGTGCCTGTGCCCCATGGTGGACTGCCAGTGCTTCGGCCTGACCAGTTCCTCACCCCACCCCAGCCGGGCCTTGTCTGAAGGGCCTCAGAACAGAGTAGTGCTGGGGGAACGTGGCTCCTCGTTTTCCTCCAGATGCAGACTCGGTCCTGGTGCTTGCTCTTCTGTGGACGTGCAGGCCACCTAGGCTCACTCTGCCTTCAACCCTGCCCTGCTGCAGGTCCGAGTCCATGACCGTGAACAACTTCTTCAGCAGTGTGGATGCGCAGCTGGAGCTCCTGGCCCAGGGGGCCCTGGAAAGCACTGTGTCCAGTGTGGGCGCCCTGCATGCCCTGCGCCCACGGCTCAGCTGCTTCCACCAGCTCCTACTGGAGCCTCCCAAGGTCAGGAGCAGGGGTTGTCCTCAGGGAGGTGGGGGAAGCAGGAAGGGCAGCTCTCGGGAACCAGGCCTCCCTGTACCTGCAGCTGGAACCGCTACAGATGACGTGGGGCACCCTGTCTCCGCCTCTGGGCAACACGCGGCTGCATGTGGTCAAGCTCCTGGCCAGTGCCCTGAGTGCCAATGACGCAGCCCTGACGCAGGAGCTCTTGGCACTGGACGTGCCCAACACCATGCTGGTGCGGGGACTGGACTGGGCTAGGGATTCAGGGGCTGGGGTTTGGGGTCTAGGGGCTTGGGGGCTGGGGCGGGTCCTTTCTGGTACCAACGTGTGTCCTCCCATAGGACCTCTTCTTCCACTATGTCTTCAACAACTTCTTGCATGCCCAAGTGGAGGGATGCGTGAGCACCATGCTGAGCTTGGGGCCACCTTCCGACAGCAGCCCCGAGATGCCCAGCCAAAACCCCGTTGTGAAACATGTGAGCTGGGGCTCCCTGATCCCCTCCTCCTGGGCCCGTCCCCCATGGGCACACCTTCCCCAGAGGCCTACCCCTCACTCGTTCCTCCTACAAGTGTTGTTCGGTAGTGTCAACCGCCAGCGCCCAGATGGGGTGTGGGAGGCATGGCCAGGGAGAAATGGGATGAAACATGCAGGTGCAGGGAAGCAGTGGACCCACGACTTGAGCCGGAGAGTGAGGGGGTGGGCGGGGGCAGGCCTTCGAGCAGCTGAGTGTGTGGGCATGTGTATGTGAGCATGTATGTATGTCTGTGAGTGTACACGCATGAGTGTGTGTGAGCACGTATGCGTGAGTGTGTCCGTGTGTGTGCACGCATGAGTGTGTTTGTGTATGCACCACATGTTCTTTGTAGAAAGACCGGAGAGACTTGGGTGGATGGCGGGGTCCCGAGCCCCAACTTCTATCCTTCTTTCCCACCCATCTTTGGATGAGCTGGGGTCTGAGGAAGGGCCCCCTGCTGCAGTGCAGAGCTCCTCACATGTGTACCAATCCCCCGAGGCCATCCTCTCGTGCTCTCCCACAGCTGCTGCAGCAGTGCCGCCTGGTGGAGCGGATTCTGACCTCCTGGGAGGAGAACGACCGTGTACAGTGAGCACCTGCTGCCCTTCGTGTCTCCAGGGGCTGGGGCTGCCTGGGTTGGGGGCTGGGCTGGGGCTGGGCATCCCTGGTGTCCAGTCCTGGCTTCCATCCTGGCCTTCACTCTTGCCAGGTCAGCAGGGGGCCCTCGGAAAGGCTACATGGGCCACTTGACGAGAGTGGCCAACGCCCTGGTGCAGAACATGGAGAAGGGGCCCAATGTGGAGCAGCTGGGGCAGCTGCTGAAGGGTGAGGTTCCCCAGGCCAGCCTGAGGGGTACATGGGGGCTTGAGGCCAGGGGGTGCTTCACGTCTTCACCCCCCTTACCTAAGCAGAGCTGCCCAGTGAGCAGCAGGAGCAGTGGGAAGCCTTCGTATCGGGACCCCTGGCGGAGACCAACAAGAAGAACATGGTGGACCTGGTGAGGCCCGACTTCTCCTCTTCCTGCACTCCTCCCGCTCTCTCTCTCTTGGTTCAGTCTTAGCCTCCCCCTCCTCTTAGCTGCCTGCCCACCCTCGTCTGGGGGCTCCAGCAGGCCCTGACGCCCCCTCCTCTCCCCAGGTGAACACCCACCACTTACACTCCTCCAGTGACGATGAGGACGACCGGCTCAAGGAGTTCAACTTCCCTGAGGAGGCTGTGCTGCAGCAGGTGGGCCTGGGGTAGTGTGGGATGTGCTGGGCTATGCTGGAGTGGGATCCTCCCAGCTCCCTCCAACCCCGACCTCTGCACCCCCGCAGGCCTTCATGGACTTCCAGATGCAGCGCATGACCTCTGCCTTCATTGACCACTTTGGCTTCAATGATGAGGAGTTTGGGGGAGCAGGAGGAGAGTGTGAAGTGAGTGTCCTGTGCAGGGTCTGAGCCCTGTCCTGCCTCTGCAGCAGCAGCGGGCGCACCTACATGCATTTGTCCCCCACGCCCACGTACTTGTTCTGCAGGGCCCAGCCTGCAGCTACAGCCCCTCCTGGCACCTGCTGGCCGTGGCCTTTTGTGTTTGTCTGCAGCCTTGTGTGTCTGCCTCCTCTTCCCTGAGTTCCAGCTCTGCACTCTCTCCTCTCCAAGGGGTAGGCAGCACAAACATCTGTGCTGGGGATGCAGAGCAGGTCCCTCCCACCTCTGGAGCTCAGCCTTAGGGGTCCCAGGCGAGAGGGGCTCAGGGTAGTGGGGCCAGCAGGTCCTGGCATGGACTGTGAGGCAGAGCTGCACCTCCATGGATGTCCTCTGGGCCAGGAGTCTGCCGAACACAGGGGTCCAGTTCTCTCCTCCACAGGACTCGGAGTGACAAAGGATATTTTTTCCAATTACCAATTCTGCTTGTTTTGATTTGTGGCAGTGACATCTTAACATCAATCACCTCTGGGTGTTGTGATCATGAACTTTTCTGAGTTTCTTGTGATAAGCATCTATTGTTCTAGAGTCAGAAAAAAGTGGCCAGGTGTGGTGGCTCATGCTTGTAATCCCAGCACCTTGGGACGTCGAGGTGGGCGAATCACCTGAGGTCAGGAGTTCGAGACCAGCCTGGCCAACATCGTGAAACCCCATCTCTACTAAAAATACAAAAATTAGCCGGGAATGGAGGCGGGCACCTGTAGTCCCAGCTACTTGGGAGGCTGAGGCAGGATAATCGCTTGAACCTGGGAGGTGGAGATTGCAGTGAACCAAGATTGCGCCCCTGCACTCCAGCCTGGGCAGCAGAGCAAGATCCATCTCAAAGATTGGGTTGGGAGGTGGGAGTAGAGCAGGCTGGGTGGTCATCTTGTGGAAGGCAGGGCTCACCACAGAGATGACAGACAGTGGCTCCTTTGCCTTTGTCACCAGCTACCCCTTATGGGCAGGGTATGGCTGTGGATTCCTGGGAGTAATGCCGGGCCAGCCTTCTGTTCAGAGATAGAGTTCCAGACCCTGCACTGTTGAGGCTGGGCATGGCTGGGGCCCTGAGGCCACTGAGGGAGATGCTCACTCAACAGGGCCGGGGGTTATGTCTCAGTGAAGGAGACAACTTGTGAAGAGTAAGTCCATGGTGTCCTTGGGGGAAAGTGGAAGTCCCCCATTTTCATACTGCCATGGCACAGCAGGACGCAGAGATTTCCTGCAGTCTGACCGGGTGGGAGCAGGGGCCACTGGCATGGGCGGCCACAGGGAGGCCAGGGACAGGGAGCATGGAGCCCCTGCCCCCAGCCTCTCTGGATGCCTCTTGGGTATCATCCCATCGAGTGCCCGTGACCACTCTTGGCTGCAGGGCTTCTGAGCTCATTTATAACCAGGGAGACTGAGGCCCCAGGACATATCCAGTTAGTGTGTGGGAGCTGGATCGCTGCCCATGGCTGCCCTGGGGCACCTGTACAGCACAGCGTGAGGGGCACCACAATAGGGGGATAGTCAGCTGTGCCTCACTTAGTCCACCGCTGGACAGGGGTGCTCTCAGATGCAGACATGAGATCTCATGTTTGCTGCTTCCGTGCCCAGCACAGAGTTAAAGAGTGTTGGTCTTTGTGGGTCAGAGGTCTGTGCTGAGAGCCCTGGAGAAGATGCTCAAGTGAAAACCGGGTTGGGCACGGTGGCTCACATCTTAATCCCAGCACTTTGGGAGGCGAGGCATGGGGATCGCTTGAGCTTAGGAGTTTGAGCCCAGCCTTGCCAATGTTGTGACACCATCTCTGTTTTTTTTTAATTTAAAAAAAATACTGAACCCCATCCTGGTAAGACAGTGAAGGGACTGACTGGTAGATGGCATTGGGATCACCAGCTGCCGTTTTGGAATGAAACTGTGTTAGCTCTTCCTCTACCAAGAACATTCCAGAAGGGTTAAAAACTTAAGCAAACAAAACTACACCCAGAAGGGGGGGTTCTGGAATGGAAAGTGGATGACTGGTTTGATAATCTCAGCCTGAAGATGCTGCCCTGCAGAGCTCCTGTCGCAGGAGAAGACAGGTCAGCTGAGGCAGCCAGTGCCTCAGGGACATTGGCTGCCCTGCCCTCGACCCGCTGTGTGCCCAGCATGGTCTCTGCTCTGCTGTTTGTTAATGTCTAGGAAGGAGCTAAGGACACTTGCCTTGTAAGGTGGTTGTGAGAGTGAAGGGCGTGAGTAATATGTGTCATGTACTTAGTTATTAAGAATTAACTGTCCTTTATCCATTGATCTTTGTGGCAGAATTTTTCATGAATTTGAGACAAATGATCTCTTGAAGTTTCTCTAACATGTGGGACAGAATGTGGACCCTTATCATTAGACCCTCATGTTGAGGGGAGGTGGGTCCCTGGCAGGCGCAGTTTTAAGTTCTGATGGTGATTCTTTTGCCCATAATTTAGAATTTCAGCCATAGCCTGGAGACGTCTTGAGGTTAGGGGATGTGCTCTATTAGGCTGTAACCTCACTCTGCTTGTACCTGCTTGTGTACGTGTCAGCCTCCTACACATGCCCAAAGGTTGGGGACAAGGGCATGGGTCTGAACCCTCTCTGGCACCTGTCCTTGGAAGAGGCTGAGGAGAGTCACTTAACATTTCCGAGCCCCATTTTCTCACTTCTAGAGCCAAGGAAACAATCTACCTCAGTGAGTGGTTTTAAGGATTTCAAATCACCATCTACGTGAGATGTTGATATTCGTGTATGCATTGTCCCTTAGGACCGGATGAATTTGCAGATACCGAATCTGCAAGTAATGAGGGTTAGCTCTGTTGGGTGAAGAGAGGAATGTGCCCTTGTCGTGTGCTGTCCCACCTCCAGGTGTGCTCTCACCATGCCTTGCCTTCTCTCGTAGTGCGCCTTTTGACAAGACAGCCAACATCACCTTCTCCCTCAATGCCGACGACGAGAACGTGAGTACTGCCCTGTCCTCTGGTTGTGGGGGCTAGAGGGGTGTAGGGCTGTGGGCAGTGTGGCCCATCCTCCCACTTCTGTGCCCTGCAGTCCAACGCCAACCTACTTGAGATATGCTACAAGGATCGCATCCAGCAGTTTGATGATGATGAGGAAGAGGAGGATGAGGAAGAGGGCCACTGCTCAGGGGAGTCTGATGGAGAAGATGGCGCCTGGCAGGGCAGCCAGCTGGCCAGGGGTGCCCGTTTGGGCCAGCCCCCAGGTGTCCGGTGAGTCCCCTCCAGTTTCCCTTCTCCAAGCTTCCACCACATGGCAGGGCCAAAGGGTCTGCCAACACATTTGGACTGAGGCTGAAGTGAATGAAAAAAATGAGGAAGCTGCATTGGTGTGTGTGTTAGTTGGGGCACTTTCACTTTTGAATGATAGAAACCTAATTCAGGGCCAGGCATGGTGGGCTTATGTAATCCCTGAGTGCCTGTAATCCCAGCACTTTGGGAGGCCAGGGCAGATGGACTACTTGAGCTCAGGAGTTTGAGACCAGCCCTAGGCAACACAGGGAGATCCTGTCTCTACAAAAATACAAAAATTAGACGGGCCTGATGGCATGCACCTGTAGTCCTGGCTACTCGATAGGTTGAGGTGGGAGGATGGCTGGAGCCAGAAGGCAGAGGTTGCAGTGAACCAAGATCATACCAATGCACTCTCGTCTGGGCAACAGAGCCATACCTGTCTCAAAAAAACATGTTAGATGATGCATTAAGAAATCAACAAATTGGACTGGCACAGTGACTCAAGCTTGTAATCCCAGCACTTTGGGAGGAGGTCAAGGTGGGTGGATCGCTTGAGCTCAGGAGTTTGAGACCTAGCCTGGGCAACATAGCAAAACCCTGTCTCTACAAAAAAATAAAAAAGTTACGTGGGTGTGGTGGCGTGCGCCTGTATAGTCCCAGCTACCTGGGAGGCTGAGGTGGAAGGATCACTTTAGCCTGGGAGGCGGAGGTTGCAGTGAGTTGAGATCACACCACTGCACTCCAGCCTGGGTGAAAGAGTGAGACCCTATAAAAAAAAAAAATCAACAAATTAAAAAAAAAAAATCTAGTTCAAATGAGTTAGATTATAAAAAAGAAAGGGATAATCTCTGTGGCTGAAAAAATAGGCAGGTCCTTGAGGTACGGCTTGGTCTGTGTGCATCTCTCTCTCCCTGCCTACCCCTCTCCTTCCTTCATCCCTCAGCTTCACTTCTTCTTTCCTCTAATTCCAGTAAAATGAGAGATGATGATGTCCCTCTCCAGTATAAGACTGTGATCAGCTTTTAGTATAAATGTTACATTGTGTTTTTTCTCTAGTACTGGCCGGCCCCAGAATCGCTGGGTTCGTGCCAGCGTGAATACTAAGTCACCATCTGCAACTCTGAGCTTTTGCCTCATGACTTTCTGGTTTGGAAATCAGGCTGTTTTAACTGTTTATTGACATGGAACATGCATATAGACAAGTGTACAGATCCTAAGTCTGTGGCCTGTGGCCATCCTTCCTTGGAGCCCAGACCCAGGAGCAGGACCTTCCCAGTACCCACATCTCCGCTGCTAGCCGGTATCCTCCCTCCTGAGGGTGAAGTTGTCCTGGCTTCTAACCTGATAGATGAGTTTTGACTGTTTTCACTTCATGTAGCATACAGCATCTCCTTTTGTGTCTAACCTGTCTTGCTCGTCACTCCACTCGTGAGCTCCTTCCCTGTTGGTGTGTTTGGGTGCCTCTCGTTCTCGTGCAGTGGGGCGGCTGTGCCATGCGTGATGAGCCTCAGTTGAATTGCTTGTTCTGCAGTTGACAGGCCTGTGGGCAGGCTCCTGTTGCTCCCTGCTGGGAGTGCAGCTGCTACCAGTACGCTTGCACATGCTCTTGGTGCACAAGTGTGTCATTGCCAAATCCAGCACATTGACTTAGCCCTTTGTTTTCTTCTAAGAGTTTTATATCATTCGTTGTATGGTTATTTGTTCATTTTGAGCTAACTTTTGTATTTGGTGTGAGGTGGGGGTCCAGCTTCATGACCCTTTACATGTAGGTGACCAGTTTTCCCTGCACCAGTTGTTGAAGAACCTGTCCTTTCTCCACTGAATCATCTTGGCACCTGTGTAAAAAAGAAATCATTTGATCATATGTGTGAGAGTTTGTTTCTTCCCTCTGTGTTCTGGTCCATCAGTCTCTGTGTTTGTCTTTATCTAGTACCACATTGGTCTGGTTGCTGTTGCTTTACAGTAAGTTTTGAAAATTGAAGTTTTGCTGGGCGTGGTGGCTCACGCCTGTAATCCCAGCACTTTGGGAGGCCAGGGCGGGTGGATCACCTGAGGTCAGGAGTTCGAGACCAGCCTGACCAACATGTCGAAACCCCGTCTCTACTAAAAATACAAAAATTAGCTGGGTGTGTTGTTGGGCACCTGTAATCCCAGCTACTTGGGAGGCTGAGGCAGGAGAATCGCTTGAACCCGGGACGAGAGGTTGCATGAGCCGAGATTGCGCCATTGCACTCCAGCCTGGGCAACAAGAATGAAATTTTGACTTGAAATAAAATAAAATAAAATAAAATGGGAGGTTTGAGCTTTCCAACCATGTTCTTCTTTTTCGAGATTGTTTTGACTATTTGGGATTTCTTGAGATTCCATATGAATTTTAGGATCAGCTTGTCAATTTCATCCAAGAAGCCAGCTAAGGTTCTTACAGGGATTGCATCTTCTAATCTGTGAACATGGGATATCTTTTTATTTAGGTCTTAAAATTTGTTTCAGCAATGTTTTGTAGATTTTAGAGCATGAAGTTTGTATTTTTTTCGTTAAATTTATTAAGTGTTTTCTTCTTTCTGATACTGTTGTAAGTGGAATTTTCTAGAAATTGTTTTCAGATTGTTACAAGTATATGAAAATACAAGAGATTTTTGTATGTTAATCTTGTATCCTGCAACCTTGCTGAACTGATTTATGAGTTCTAATAGTTTTAGTAGATTCTTTAGGATTTTTTATGTACAGAATCATGTCATATGAATAGAGATCATTTTTCTTCCTTTCAGATATGGATGCTTTTAATTTCCTCTTCTTGCCTGGTTGCCCTGGCTAGCCTTCAGTACAGTGTTGAACAGAAGTGGCAAGAGCAGGGGACTTCCAGCTCTCTGCTGGAATCCCCTCCCACATAGTAGGGGCTGAAAAAAAAAGGTGGCAAGGGAAGGCATCCTTGTTTTGTTCCTGGTCTTAGGGGGAAGCATTCGGCCTTTGGCCATGGAAGTGTGCTGTTAGTTGTGGGGTTTTGTATATGCCTTAGGTTGAGGGGCTTCCCTTATATTCCTTGGTGGTTGAATATTTTAGTTTACTTTTAACTATATACAGATATATTACTTTCCAGTTAAAGTAGTCAGTTAAATAGTCAGCATTTTAGACATAATATATAGTCCTACACTGCATCTTTGGGTCAACGATGGACCACATATATGACAGTGGTCCCATAAGATTATTATAATACTGTTTTTTTTGCTGTATCTTCCCTATGTTTAGATACATATAGTTACCTATAGTATTCAGTATTGCAACATGCTATACAGGTCTGGAGTCGAGCAGCAATAGACTGTACCATACAGCCTGGGTGTGTAGTAGGCTCTACCATCTAGGTGTGTGTAAGTGCACTCTAGAATGTTCACACAATGGTGAGATCGCCTAATGATGCATTTTTCAGAATACACCCTCATTGTTAAAGCTTAATTTTACTGCTACTTTGCTTACCCCTTCCCCAGATGATCAGCACATAGGTTGCTTGGGTTTTCTTCATGGTCACAAGGTGTGTGTTAGTCAACATTCAGCCAGTATTTTTGGAGCAGCTATGGGTGCCTGGTGGTGTTCTCAGGGCTGAGGATACCAACAGTCAGCCATCTGTACCTTCCCGGAGTTTCTATTTGGAGGGAGAGAGTAGTGTGAAGCCTTCTGTCTTCAGGGTGGGTCTGCTGGTGGGAAGTCCTGTCACTGTGGTGACAGTGGGAGGTGATGGCTAGGAGGTGACGTGAGAGCTGCTGAGCAGGTCTGTCTGCTCAGCCCACTTCCCTAGGGCCTACCCTCCGTGGATGACTGGGGACGAATGCTCTCCTTAGAGCTGCGTTCAGTCCCTGTGCACTCGTGTTCTCGCTGTTGGTTCAGAACTCCCTCTCCCAGTCTCTCTTGGTGTTGTCACGCCCCAGGCTCCCTGCTGGTCACTCCAACCCACTCTCCTTGGGCTGACCCTGGGCTGCAGGGAAGCGGATGGTTGTTGGCTGGTCTGTCCCACACAGCTAACTGACGAGGTGGTTTCTGGGGCAGGAGTGGAGGCAGCACAGACAGTGAGGACGAAGAAGAGGAGGAGGAGGAGGAGGAGGAAGACGAGGAGGGCATTGGCTGTGCAGCCCATGGAGGGGGCCACCCCGCTGTCCTACCCCAGCCCCGGTCCTCAGCCTCCAGGTGAATGAACAGGCGATGTGGTCAGGTGTCCACAGGCTGTCGGCCTGCTGCCAAGCTCACCCTCTCTGCTGCCCCCCCCACCTCTACCCCAGGCCCCGGCTGGACAGCCACCTTTGACCCAGTGCCTACGGATGCCCTGACCAGCCCCGGAGTCTCCGGGGGAGGAAGAGCTGCACACTGGGACTCCAGCCCCACAAGGGCCCCTCATTGTGCCCCAGGGCTTCCCCCACCCAGAGCCTGGCCAGCCCTCCAGCTCATGATGCCCTGCAGCTCAGGTGAGAACCAGATGGGACGGGCTGGATGGCGCTGGTATCCTGAGGCCAGGAGGTGGTCATGGCGTCCCAGTTCTCTCGTAGGCTCGAGCCCTGACCCTAGCTGCCCCCTTGGGCTGCCTCTCTCGCCTGCCAGGTCTCAGGACCCCACAACCCCCTCAGCACCTCAGGAAGCCACGGACGGCAGCAAAGTCGTGGAGCCCTCAGGTGAGCCCCTCTTTGCCCTGCCCACCCATGGCCCTGGGCAGAGAGAGCAGCCTGACCAGCTCTGAGCTTGCTGGGAGGCTGCGGCTGAGACCTCTCATCCCCCACAGCCCCCTACCAGGCCTTGGTCAGCGTCGGGGACCTCCAGGCCACCTTCCACGGGATCCGTTCTGCCCCCAACTCCTCGGACAGGTGAGCAGCGAGGTGGGGCTTGCTGTGGGGGAGGAGCTGGTATCAGGAGAAGTCTTTTCTCTTCTTCAATGAAGTGGGCTTTGGGTTCATCTTGTCCCTGAGCTGCTCCAGTTCACCCTTGCAGGACCCCCAGGCCCAGCCTCATGTCGTGCCCCAGCCCCCTGCACTCTACAGGCTGGTTCTTCTCTTAGTAGCCTGGGATGCTCAGGGCCCCCAGGGTTGGGGAAAGGCTCCCTGGAGGGTGTGAAGGATTGGGAGGGTGAGAGCATGCAGGACCCTGGAGGCTGTCTCATCCGGCCTCGAGCACCTCCACCACAGGGACAGGAGCATGAAGGGAGGTGCTTGTCCTCTTGCCCAGGGCTGTGCAGTCCCTCCACGCTGAGCCAGCTGGGTTCTCAGGAGGCCTCTTCTGGTGGGGCAGGTGGCGGACACCCAGTGAGTCAACTGAAATTGGCAGGGGTGTGAGGGTGTCGGCAGGTGACGGTCTCTGGTTGCACTGTGGGTGAGAGGCAGGTGTACTGACAGCCACACCTGCCTCTCACCCACAGTGCAACCAGAGACCCCTCTACCTCTGTCCCAGCCTCCGGGGCCCACCAGCCCCTGCAGACCACAGACGGGGAGAAGAGCCCAGAGCCCTTGGGGCTTCCCCAAAGCCAGAGGTGAGTACCAGGGCAGCGGGGGCGGGGGGGGGGCAGGGCGGAGCTGGGGGGGGCAGGAAGTGACCTCTACACATCCCCTCCCTCCCGTGACAGTGCCCAGGCCCTCACGCCTCCTCCAGTGCCCAATGGCTCTGCCCCGGAAGGGCCTGCATCACCGGGCTCCCAGTGAGTATGACTGCAGCCTGGGGCTGGGCAGGTGGGGCTGGGCCTGCTGGACCCTCACATGACATCTTTCTCTGTTTGCAGGTAGCTGCCTCGTGTGGCAGCAGCTGCCAATCTTCCGTCCTCCCGTGGATCTCCCAGGGTGGGGGCAGGGCGGGTCCCATGATGGCCCCCATTGCTCTCATCACCCTGACCCCCCCCCACAGTCTCTCCTTTGGACCCCCCAGGAGGCTGGTGCCAGGGAGACAGGCCCAACCCACCCCCATTTGCACTGAGAAGAGAAGTTTCGGAGCATTGCCTCCTAGAATAAAGATAAAGAGAGTCAAATAGAGAGAATGGAGAGAGAGAAATGTCTATTATATATTATACAGAGAGAGAGGAAGGGAGAGGGAGGAGAACGAGAGAAGGTGAGAACACCGAGCTGGGCTGGCAGCTCCAAAGCACAGCTTCCCGTCCTGTCCCAGCGGGGGCTGGTGGTAGGGGTCCAAGGTTGCCGCCCACGTGCCCAGCCGTCCTATGCTCAGGCACAGATGGCCATGCCCACACCTGGCCTTTCAGCTCAGGTCCACCATGGGGGACGGCCCAGCGAGGGTGGGGGGTGCCAGAGGGTCCCAAGTGGGGGCCGTGCCTTTGCCCAGACCCTGCACTTTCAACCAGGCCAGTCCGGCTCTGGGGGAGCAGGGGCCTCCCTGGCAACACCCCCAGGGGCCCTGAGGGTCTGGGGTCCCAGCCCTGTTGCCAAGTGGCCTTGTCCAAGCTCCTTCCTCCCAGGCTGGTATGAGTGTGTGTGCGTTTGTGCCGAGCTTCTATTTCATATTGCAAATATAAATAAAGGAAGACAGTTTACGATTCTGCTGGTCAGACCTTACATTCTGGGATGCGGGGTGGGCAGCCTGTGTTATCCCTGTACCCCAGTGGCTGAGGGTACTCCTAACCCAGTCTGCCCCCACACCGTGTCCTGCCAGAGGGAGCCCTGTGGCTGCAGAGGTCACAGGCTGGGCCAGGCACTGGCTGTGATGGCTCCTGCCAGGCCTACCCTACCTGTGGTCAGGGCCGTGGGCAGAGGATAGAAGCCACCATCGGGGGCTCAGATCCCTGCTCCTGCCCCCCTTTAGTAACCAAGCCCAGCATTGAGGCTGGGCACTGGCGCCCAGTAGGTTTGAGTCTTTCAGGTGGAAGGTGGAAGTGTAGGCCGGTGCACAGCGAGTGGCACAGGGGAGCGGTGCCAGGAAGCCTCTGTCTTGGCTACACTGGAGCATGTGGGCCGGGTCATGGGGACAGCATCCTCACTGGGTGGCAGCTGGCTTGGAGGTCACCTAGGGCTGGCTCAGCTAGCAGGAGAGGGTGCTTATTCCCTGCATTATTGGGGCCCCCTCCTTGTGGCCCACTGAGGAAGTGTTTGTGGTGGAGCCCCTGAGGGCCTGGTGGGGTTAAGCAGAATGAGGGAAGGTTTCATGGAACAGGGAGGGGTCCGCTAGGCCAGCAAGTGAAGGAGGGACTCACCTTCCCATCCCCCCCAGGGGTGTCCTGCCAGCCCGCCCCCTCCCCCCGCTTCCCCATGAAGGGGTGGCTGTTGGAATTCTGCACTCCATCTCTTGTGATTGTCTGGGCCTAGGACAATGGGACGGGCGTTTGGGAACCTCACCCCCCAAGCAGACAGAAGGAGGAAGCCATGTCCCAGCAGGCTAGGGCAAGGGACCCCCGATACCAACAGTGCCTTATCAGCGGGTGCCAGGCAAGACCATCCCCGGGGTGAGGGCGACATCTCCCCGGGCCCTGTTATCAGTTGCAGAGTCCACAGGACGCTCATTGGGTTAACGTGTAACCATGAGCCCTCCCCTCCACCCCCCTGGAGCCACCCCGCTCCCAGATTAGGATTGTTCTGGGGGTATCAGGCCAACATGGATGCTGGCAAAGCGGGGCCAACCCTGAGACTCACTGCTCAGCCCAGGTGAGAGCCTTCAGAGCCATGCCTGGGGCTGGGGGACAGGGCCCCAGAATCCCAGCAGCTGGGGGGGTCTGGGAGGTGCTCTCCTTGAATTGGTTGGGGTCCTGGGAAGCTGGGTTCTGGCGGCCTGGTCCCTGAATGGGTCCAGCCTGGACAGCTGGGGTCCCAGGTGGGGGTGGGACAGGAGCCAGGAGATCTGAGTCCCAAGAACTGGGGCTGGGCTGGGCTTCAGCTCAGCAGCTCCCTGCTTCCCAAAGTGCCCAGATGTCTGCAAGTGGCTGATTCCCTTCATCCTCTCCTGCTGCATGTACTTCTGCCTCTGGATCTCCGAGGACCAGCCGTCCTGGGTCGCTGCCCTGGTCAAGTGCCTGCCCATTTTCTGCCTGGCTAGGTTCCTGTGGGTCGTGTCCCCAGGCGGGGGCTACACCTGGCTCCTCCAGGGAGCCCTCCTGTGCTCGGCCGTGGGGGACGCCTGTCTCGTCTGGCCTGAAGCCTTCCTCCATGGTGAGTGGAATCTACCATGACACCTTTCGGATGCCTGTGTTGGGGAGGCCCAGCACTTGGATGGGAGCCTGGGGTGCAGAGGGCTCCGGTGGGGGCTGTGGTGGGAGTTTGGTGGTCAGAGGCATTGGGGGCGCAGCCGTGAGCCAGGCAGCTCACGTTCGAGCGAGGGCTGATGGGCAGGCGGTGTTAAGGCAGTAGCCGGGGGGTGGCGTGGAGGACAGTGAGGACCCCGGCTGGAGGTGCTGCAGTTTGAAGCAGGGTTGCTGAGGAAGGCTTCACTGAGGAAGTCACATTTGGGCAGACCTGAAGAAGGTGCCATGTGTCTGTGTGAGGGCAAGTGCAGAGGCTCCAGGGCAGGGGCATGCCAGGTGCTTGTGGCCAAACGGGCCGGGGTGGCTGGTGGGCCGGAGGGCATGGGGCTTTGGAGGCCAAGGGAAGATGGGGCCTGCCGGCAATTCAGAGCAAAGCAAGTACACGACACTGCGTTTGGGGGAGGCCTACAAGGAGGCTCAACCAGGATGGGGCCTGGTGCTTTGGGCCGATCCTTCCCCTTAGGTCCTGAGGGGGTGACCTTGGGACGTTCCCAGGATGAGTCTTCCTCACCGGCACCCCACCCCTCTCCCCAGGTATGGCTGCCTTCGCTACAGCCCACCTCCTCTACCTCTGGGCCTTTGGCCTCTCTCCCCCGCAGCCGGGCCTGCTGCTGCTCATCTTCCTGGCCTCTGGCCCCTACCTCATCCTCGTGCTGCTGCACCTCGAGCCGGATATGGTCCTGCCCGTGGCAGCCTACGGACTGATCCTGATGGCCATGCTGTGGCGTGGCCTGGCCTGGGCGGGAGTGCCAGCTGGGGCGCGCTGCTCTTCACACTCTCTGATGGTGTGCTGGCCTGGGACGCCTTCGCCCAGCCCCTGCCTCACGCCCGCTTGGTGATCATGACCACCTACTATGCTGCCCAGCTCCTCATCACACTGTCGGCCCTCAGGAGCCCGGGACCCAAGACAGACTAGGCAGCTTGAAGGGGCGGCTTCCAGGCCCTGTCCTCCCGCAAGGACTCGGGCCTCCCAGACCAACCCAGCCTGAGAAACACCCTCTGCGGCAAAGCTTCCTCCTGCCTGTCTGCAGGCACAGGCCCCGCCGCGGCTGCTGCCAGCTGAAGACGTTTAAGGACCATTCACGGAATTCCAAGTCCACTGCTGGGTTCCGGCTGCCTTCCCCCTGTTCTGACTCCAGATCCCCAGCTCCTCAGCCAGGCCCACACGCGGCCCTCCCAGCCACCATCCCGCCTCCGAGTTCGCTGTGGGCCCCACAGTCCGCCGGCCCCTCCCTGCTGCTCTGAGTCGTTTTCGTTGTCTAAGTAGAGGGCATGGAAGTGTAGATGCTGCTGTTGCTGTGAGAGAGGCATGCGGAGGATGATCGTGGTGATGAGCCATCTCGGCTCATGGCAGCGGATGTCTCTGTCACTCCCCATGAACCAGGCCTCCTGCCCAGTGGGACCCTCCCTGGCTCTCTGGTGGGGAACATTTGAGGGGATAAAGGTGAGGATTGTGCAGAACTGAGCCAAGAGGACTGTTGAGCCTCTGCGTTTGTTTCCTGGGGCTGCCATCACAAATTACCCCAAACCAGATGCTTTGAAATGAGGAATGGGCTATCCTGCAGTTCTGGAGACCCAAAGTCCAAAATCAGGGTGTTTTCCGGCCGTTGCTCCCTCCTGAGGCTCTGGGGGAAGAATCTGTCCTTGCCCTCTCAGCTTCCGAAGGCTCCCAGGAATCCCTGGCTTCTCTCGGCCTGTGGTGGCTGTGTGTCTCCTGTCTTCATGTGACTGTCTTCACCTGGCAGCCTCCTCTGTGTCTGCGTCCTTCTAGGGACACGGGGCACTCGAGATCCTTAACTATGTCTGCAAAGACCCTGTTTCTAAGTACTGTCACCTCTGTAGGCACCTGGGCTTAGGACTTGGACATATCTGTTGAGCGGACACAACCCACTACAGTCACATGCAGTATCACAGGAGAAGGGTAGGGGGCTTGAGGGTGAGGGGCCTTGGAGGAGGGGAGGGTGACAAGGGGGAGGGATCAAACAGGAAGGAGGAACCCAGGTGTGTTCCTTGTCTTGGCTGTGTGACCTTGGCAAGCTGCTGTCCCTCTCTGGTCTTTAGATTCTGCATCTGAGGACTTGACAGGATCCAAGCTGCTCTCCAAGACCCTACTTGACTTCTACATCCATGATGTGCCTTTAGTGACTCATAGCAGGGGAGGTGACTTCTCCATCGATGGCCAGCATTAGGGACTCTTACAGCAGAGAGGCGACTTCTCCATCCATGGCCAGCATTAGGGGCTCTTACAGCAGAGACACGAGTTCTCTATCCATGACCTGCATTTAGGGACTCTTGGATATGAGAGTGCAGAGGTGGGAGGGGGAAGGTGGGTAGCCTGAAGGACGGGGACCAGGAAGGAAAGTGAGGATGGGAATCCACAGTTGGAGTGGGGGAGATCCGGAAGCTGAGGAGAGATTTCCCTGAGGAAGGGTCAGGCAGGAGGAGGATGTGAAGGATTGGACTCAGGCTTGAAACTCCTACTTCCTCCTCGTCTCCTCCCCCTCCTCCCCCACTCAGACCTGGTGAAAGGCAGGGAAGAGGAAATTTGCAGCGACGTGCAGCAGGAGGGACTGGGTCTGGGTGTGCGGATTCCAGGGCTGCATGGCGCCTGAAGACATGAGGGGTACTGGGGTGCCTGGTGCCCTTAATGAGTGTGGACGCCAGAGAGGAGGGACTGGGACTGAAATCCTGAGTCTGGGAGAAGGGAGCTAGCAACTGAGAGCCCTGGGTCCCAGGGAGGAGGGGCTGGGGGCCTGGAGTCCTGGGTCCCAGGGAGGAGGAGCTGGGGGCCTGGACTCCTGAGTCTGAGGGAGGAGGGGCTGGGGACCTGGACTTCTGGGTCCCAGGGATGAGGGGCTGGGGACCTGGACTCCTGGATTCCAGGGAGGAGGGGCTGGGGTCTGGACTCCTGGGTCTGAGGGAGGAGAGACTGGGCCCATAATCCCTTGTGTTTTGGGGAACATTCTGGCTTTGGGTACCTGGGCTCTGTGGGGTTGGCTGCCCAGAGTGATGGGGTGCTGCTCTCCTGTGGGCACCCAGCAGTCCCAGCATCCTGTCCCTCCTCCCTGATTCTGGCCCCCCATGTCCTGTCTGCCTTTTCAAAGGTCTGCTCTCTCATGATCTTATTATTTGCGTTTCTCAAAAGCAGAACTCCCTGAACTGCTGCGTACAACCTTCTCAGGCTCCTTCCAGCCCTGCTAGGACCAAGACCTGGGAAACTAGCAAAACGCCAGGTCCCTCTTCCCTGGCGGACTGGGGTGGCTGGTGGAGATGAGGTGGGGTTGGACTCAGCAGCCTTCATCCTGATTCTGCAGGTCAGACCACCCCTGGGTCTGATTCCCTGTCTGGTCCCTCCCCAGGCCCTCTGGATCACAGCAGAGGCCACAACAGCAGGTTAGTGACCCCATCATCCTCCATCCTGCATGTGCAGAAAGGGCCATGAGATTCCCCTCCCTGCGCACCGCAGAGCCTTCTCCCCATGTCTCGGCCCCCAGGGCAGACAGAATCCTGAGTGTGGAGGCTCCAGCTCCATCACCCTGAGCTGAACAGCCCCTAGGGCCCACACCTGCAGACCTCCATCCACTGGGTCCAGCGCCATGGGGCAGGCATGGCCAGCAGGAACACAAGCATGTCACACTGCTGGCTAGTGGTGGAGGGGCTTCAGCCTGGGGCCCTCTATACCTTCTGTGTGTGGGCTGAGAAGAAAGGAATAGGCGGCCCCAGGGACGTCCTGAGCGTGTCTACAGGTAAAAGGGGCCACCTGTCCAGTGTCCAGTAATGTGTATGGGTGTGTGTGTGTGTGTGTGTGTGTGTGTGTGTGTGTGTTTGCACATTTGCAAAGTGTCAGGCTGTGCACTTTAGTCTAATGATGAGAACCACAAACAAACTTCCATCAAAAGGCTCTCCATATTCCTAACCCAGTCCCTAGCCTGGTCATGCAGGCTCAGACCACCAGCTCTCTTACCCTGAGGCCCCTGCAGGCCCAGACCCCAAGACCTGCCCCTCCTGGCTCTGCTGGCCAGTGACTCCTCAGACGCCAGGGTGCCCATGGAGAGCCTGGCTGCGGGGACCCAGTACCCCACCATATGGGCCCAGAAGCACAAGGCCAGCAGCCCCAGCCAGATGCTCACAGAGTCCACAGGCGAGGGGTGACAGCACCCCAGGCTTGGAGAGTAGGAGGCCTCTGTCTTCTGGGCCCCACTGATAGGGTGCATTCCTCTGTAGCAAGCAGGGCTGTGGGGGAGGAGGGATCCTTCGCTTTGCTCTGGAGGCCCAGGGGCTATGGGGTGTGGTCTGTGAAGCAGGTTCGCTGTGCACTAGTTACTAACTTGCCAGAGTCCAGTGAGACGGAACACCACACTCGCAAAAAGTTACAGGAAGTGGGCTTGTTACTCACAGATGGGAAGCAAGGTACAACAGAAGCCCAGGGTCCATTGTGAGCTGGTCCCCCCAAGGCTTAGGAGAGTAGCCTAGGACGATAGGGTCACAACTGTGTGTGCCTCACTTGTATGGCAGCCTAGGACCCCCAAAATTATCCAGTCCTGGGCTTTATACTCTAGGTGAAACATGAGTCACTGGGCTCGAGCATTGAAGGGCATCCTGTTTCTAGGGCAGGTGGGATCGGAGCTCAGGTTGCCTGGCCAGTCCTCCATATGCATTCTCAGCACATTCTACAGTTATTGAGAACTGCAAGTGAGAGCGGACTGAGTCAGTTTATGGCCACTCAGAGAACCTTCCTGCAGGAACCCTGACCCCTTCCCTTCCTCTCCTTGCCTAGCCAGGTCATGGATCTGAGAATACAGGCTCCAACCCTGAGTTCTGTCATGCTAAGGTGTACATTCCCCTGGGCCCAGACCCCCACACCTACTGGGTCCAGTGGGCAGGGACTGCGGGACCAGAAATGTGGCAGAGGTGGGCGTCGTGGTGGAGGCCCTCGAATCTGGGACCTCATAAACCTCCATTATGTGGGCTGAAAGGAATGGCGTTGGAGGTGACAGCTGGACCCTTTGTATGTCCGTGGGTAAGACGGCATCCTGTCTAGCCTGGCTGTGTGTCCTGCCCAGGTCTTACTCTTAGCCAGCTTGAGCTGTGCTCTTGAGGCCCAAACAGGCTTGAAACAACTCTTTGACTGCTCTACTAAGTACCTCCCTAACAACAACTTTCAGTCGTGCCTAGAGGGCTCAGGTACTATGTAGAGAACCTGAAATAGATGCCCCCATTCTGACTTCTATTTTATTTTTTTCTGAGACAGAGTCTCACTCTGTTGCCCAGGCTGGAGTGCAGTGGCGCCATCTCAGCTCACTGCAACCTCCACCTCCTGGGTTCAAGACTTTCTCCTGCCTCAGCCTCTTGAGTAGCTGGGACTCAAAGCACACACCATCATGCCTGGCTCATTTTTGTATTTTCAGTAGAGATGTGGTTTCACCATGTTGGCCAGGCTGGTCTTGAGCTCCTGACCTCAAGTGATCCTCGGCCGCCTCGGCCTCCCAAAGTGCTGGGATTACAGATGTGAGCCACTGCGCCCGGCCCATTCTGACTTCTAGTCTCTAATCTGGAGATGGTCACTTGGACTGCCAGCTCCATCACCCTGAAGGGGACAGCGCCTCAGGGCCAGGACCCTCAAGTCCAAACCTGCTTTATGCAACGGGCCTGGGCGGGCATCCTGGAGAACAGTAAGAGCATGCAGGACGCCAGAATCACCACTGAGAGGCTGAAAGCCAAGCCCCGCTCCACCTTTGCTGTATGGGCTGGGTGTGGCAGTGCCGACACTCTGTGCACAGGTGAGGTGAAGCTGAGCATGGTGGGAGGTGAGCGGGAGGTGGAGTCAGCATCCCTGTCCCACCCTCTGGGTCTCAGGCATCTAGGGAATAGCGGTTTTGGGGGGATCCGCTGCTCAAGATGTTGAAAGGCTAATTCTATGCCTTGGACTTCAGTTCCCAACAAAGTCACAGGTCTGCAGAGCAAAGCTCATACTAACAACTCCATCACCCTGAGGTGGAAGGCCGCAAGGGGCTTGGATTTATCGCCCTCCACGGCTGGCTTTGGTCATCCAGGGGTGGACATCCCCCAAGAGTGCCGACACCAGCACATGAGTGGGACCAGTGTGTCAAAGACAAAGGAAACTCAGTATGGGGTGGACAAACTCCACTCTGGCACCTGGTGCCTCTTCAGTGTGTGGGCAGAGACAGGCAGTAGCCAGTTCCCCACAGAGCCTCTGGATGTCCACAGGCGAGCTGGGTCATGAGCCAACGTGTTGGACTTGGATCAAGGTCGGATGTGGAGTTCGGTGGAGTTCAGAGACAGATGAACTACAAATCCCATCAGGCTGTGGGGCAGGGCCTCCATGAATTATAGCCACATGGGGTCCTCATGCTCATGGGAGTTGTAGAATTTTTTTTTTTTTTCCCCAGTCTCGATCTGTCCCCCAGGCTGGAGTGCAGAAGAGCAATCATGGCTCACTGCAGCCTCAGACTCCCAGGCTCCAGTGATCTTCCTGCCTCAGCTTCTCAAGTAGCTGGGACTACACATGCCTGCCATCATGCCCTGCTACTTAATTTTTTTGTAGAGGCGGGGTCTCACTGTGTTGACCAGGCTGGTCTTAAAGTTGTGAGCTCAAGTGATCCACCATCTGCCTTGGCCTCCCAAAATGTTGGGGTTACAGGTGTGAGCCACCGCACCTAACCGAGAACTCTGTTGTTTTTTTTTTAGGAGGGGGTTGGTAATGGGGAGAGGGAGGGAGGAGAGAAGGGAGAAAACGTCCAAGTGGTGTAGAGGAACGTGGCTCTCAGTAGCATCTGACTCAAGGTCCTCCTCCCAAGGAAGAGGGCAAGGGATACTGAAGAGCGATGTGCTGATGCCCCGGTAGGTGATGTGTCTGCTCATCTTCCACCCTTTAGACCCGTTCTACAATCACTATCTAAAACTACAACTCCCATGAGCCTTGGCCACACACTTGATGTGATACGTATGTTATGACCCCATGGCCTGTTGGGACTTGTAGTCCAAGTGGCTCTTGCTGAACTCCAAGTCTGACTTAAACCCAGAACACAGAGGTATTTGGAAAACCCTGCTGGCCACAATGTTGGAGGGCAGAGAAGCTGGTGCCAGTCCCCATGGCCAAGCATAGGGTGCACCTGAAGAGGTCCTGACCCACTTCTGATGCCTGCCTGTGGCTCAGACACATCCACTGTCCTTTGACCTTAGACTCCCTTGTCCTTATTTTTATTTTATTTTAATTTTTTTCTTTTGAGACAGAGTTTCGCTCTGTAACCAGGTGTTAGGCTGGAGTGCAGTGGCATGATCTCGGCTCACTGCAACCTCTGCCTCCCAGGTTCAAGCAATTCTCCTGCCTCAGCCTCCCGAGTAGCTGGGACTATAGGTGCACGCCACGACGCCCAGCTAATTTTTGTGTTTTAGTAGAGATGGGGTTTCACTATGTTGGCCAGGATGGATTCCATCTCCTGACCTCGTGATCTGCCCGTCTTGGCCTCCCAAAGTGCTGGGATTACAGGTGTGAGCCACCACGCCCAGCAAGTTTTTATTTCTTGAGAAGAAGCCTTACTCTGTTGCTCAGGCTGGAGTGCAGTGGTGTGATCTCCACTCATTGCAACCTCTGCTTCCTTAGCTCAAGTGATTCTCATGCCTCTGCCTCCTGAATAGCTGGGATTACAGGCATATACCAAAATGCCCAGTTAATTTTTGTGTTTTTTTCAAGAAGAGATGGGGTTTCTCCATGTTGGCCAGGCTGGTCTCGAACTCCTGGTCGCAAATGATCTGTCCACCTCAGCCTCCCAAAGTGCTGGGATTACAGGCATGAGCCACCGCACCCAGCCCCTTGTCTTTTTAAAATACTCTTTTTTTTTTTTTTTGAAATAGAGTCTCACTGTCACCCAATCCGTAGTGCAGTGGCACGATCTCCGCTCACTGCAGCCTCTGCCTCCTGGGTTCAAGAGATTCTCCTGCCTCAGCCTCCCCAGTAGCTGGGATTACAGGTGCACACCACCACACCCAGCTAATTTTTGTATTTTGGGTTAGAGATGGGGTTTCACCATGTTGGCGAGGCTGGGCTCAAACTCTTGACCTCAGGTGATCCGCTCACCTCAGCCTGCCAAAGTGGTGGGATAACAGGTGTGAGCTACCACGCCTGGCCCTGACTTCTTGAAGTCAGCTCTGCAGTCTCAGACTGGGGCAGTGAATCAGGAAGGGAATATTTTTCAGGACATAGATGTGACTGATGGTCTGTTCCGGGACATCGCTGGCTCCATGGAGAGCCTTAACCAGGGCTGACCAGAACATGTCAGTGTCTGGGAACTTCGAGTAAAGGACTTGGGAGTGTGGGGATCCAACACCCTCATTTTGGGATCTGAATGGGGACAGAGGAAGGGGCCCTGGATTCCTGAGAGGGAACTGTCCTGGCAGCCATGACTCCCATGTCCTAAGGGGAAGAGGAGCTGGGAGTCATATCCTACCCGTTTTTATTTTCCCTTTGTTTATTGAGATATAGCTTGGTTACATTTAATTGCATGCATCTTAAAGCATACATATCATTGTTTTTATTTTATTTTTGAAATGGAGTCTTGTTTTGTTGCTCAGGCTAAAGTGCAATGGCATGACTTCGGCTCACTACAACTTCCGCCTCCTGGGTTCAAGCAATTCTCCTGCCTCAACTTCCCGAGTAGCTGGGATTACAGGTGCCTGCCACTGAGCCCAGCTAATTTCTGTATTTTGAGCAGAGACGGTGTTTCACCATGTTGGCCAGGCTGGTCTCGAACTCCTGACCTCGTGATCCACCCACCTCAGCCTCCCAAAGTGCTGGGATTACAGGTATGAGCCACTGTGCTCGGCCCAATGAAATAGTTTTTGTGTACACAGTGTAATGAATATATAGAATATTTTCTGCATCTTAGCGGGCTCTCTTGTCTCCCCCTCCAGTTTGTACCCCCCTGCCTCGAGATTGACCACCCTCCCGATCTTTATCACCATAAATTAGTGTAGTCTGTCCTTGAACCTCCTCTAAGTGGAACTATACAGTATGTGGTTGTTTGAGTCTGGCTTTCTTCAGTCAGCATTGTGGATAAAGTGCAGATCCACGTTGTGTGTTTTTATTTCATTTTTATTTATTTTTTTTGAGACGGAGTCTTGCTCTGTCGCCCAGGCTGGAGTGCAGTGGCACAATCTTGGCTCATGGCATCCTCTGCCGCCCGGTTCAAGCGATTCCCCCTGCCTTAGCCTCCTGAGTAGCTGGGATTACAGGTGCGCACCACTGCGCCCGGCTAATTTTTTTGTATTTTTAGTAGAGACGGGGTTTCACCATGTTGGCCAGGATGGTCTCAATTTCCTGACCTCGTGATCCGCCCGCCTCAGCCTCCCAAAGTGCCAGGATTACAGGCATGAGTCACCGTGCCCGGCCATGTGTTTTCATTTTTATTGCTGTGTAGTATTTATCCTGTGAATATATTACCATGCGTTGTTTCATCCCTCCCTTCATGAACATTTCATTGTTTCTAGTTTGGGGCTATTATGAATACAGCCACCATCAACATTTCTGTCCTGTCTTTCGGAGCACACAGGAAGTTCTTTCCCTCAGGTGTCTGCCTCGCAGTGGAATTGCTGAGCGATGACATACGTACCTTTGGCTTTGGTAGTTACTGACAAAGCATTTCTCTTTTTTTTTTTTTTTTTTGTTCTTTCTTTCTAAAGAAGACAAAGCATTTCTCAAAGCAGCTTACCAATTTACTGTCCTACCAGGAAGCTTCATTTGCCCCATATCCTTGCAAATAGTTGGTTGTCTTTTTCATTTTAGTTCCTCTGCTGCGGTGTTCTTGTACTTCCTTGTGGTTTTAATTTCCATAATGACTAATGAAGTTGAACATCTTCCCATTTGTGTGTGTGTGTTGCGGGGGGAGGGTGTGTGGCCATATTGATATTCTTGGTAAAGTGTCTCTTCAAGTCCATTGCCCATTAAAAAAAAATCGGGTCTTCTGCTTCCTTAGTTGGTTTGTAGGAGGTCTTTGAAAATATAAAGGGTACAGCTCTTTTGTCAGATGTTTGTGTCACCAAGTGTCATCATTGCCTAGTTGTTTTTTTGTTTGTTTTTGTTTTTTAGACAGAGTCTTGCTCTGCTGCCCAGGCTGGAGTGCAGTGGCATGATCTCAGCTCACTGCAACCTCTGCCTCCCTGGTTCAAGCTATTCTCCTGCCTCATCCTCCTGAGTAGCTGGGATTGTGGCACCTGCCACCATGCCAAGCTAATTTTTGTATTTTTAGTAGAGATGAAGTTTCACCGTGTTGGCCAGGCTGGTCTTGAACTCCTGATCTTGTGAGCCACCCACCTTGGCCTCCCAAACTGCTGGAATTACAAGCCTGAGCCACCATATCCAGCCCCTGGCCTAGTTTTAACTCAGGGCTCTGCTAAACCGCATGGATCGCGGGTGTAGAAGGGTTTGCTTTTTGAGAGGACTGCAGAGATTTCCCCCACTCCCTTGCTCCAGCTTTCCCTTCTCTCATACAACCAAACGTAGGGAATATCTCTGTTTGTTTCCCTGCAGAGTGCAGAGTTACTGGAGGACTGAGAAGGGCTGTGCCATGGTCTCGCCTCAGTGTCGAGAGAAACTGGGTTTTCCCTGACAATGACAAACTTGTCCAGTGTACCCCCAACAAATGTGGATTCAGCACCGAGGACAGCAATCCCGGGAGCTGCCAGAACCTAGAGGCCCAGAAATGGCTGCAAAGGGGTAGAACCATGCTGTCTGTTCACCTCTCCCTCTGTGATTAGGGGTCAAGCCTTCCTTGCTTTCTGCTGTGGTTTCACCCCTCAGTTCAGACTGTAACAACAGAAGATCAGTAAATACATAAAATGGAGACCTGATCAAGGAGGGGGAGTGGTGGGGGACATTCACGTGTGAGTTCTGGAAAGCTTTTAGGACAGCCTCATCCCTTACCTGGATGCCCTGATAAGCATGGTAGGGAGGAGCTCCACCATCTGCCTTCCTCACTATCCTAAGCTTCCTTATTCCACGGCACTGGCAAAAATGACGTGGCCCAGCATGCCTCCCAGAGCTGGCCTCTGTAGGATGCTTCCTGCCTGCGAGGTGACTAAGAGCTATGGTTCCTGGTCTTTCTGCCTCCTCGCTTCTGACCATGAATGCAGGAAGGTCACTAGGATCCTGGAGCACCCTTGGATCCTGGAAGGGTGAAAGGCAGGAACTCCATGGTCCTTTTCCCTGAACTACCAAAGCATTCTTTCCCTGCCCCATGTCAGCATCCTCTGGGGAATGGAACTGAGAAAACTTACTCTGGGTATGGAAGAAGGAATCTACCAAACCCAGTGCTCCCTGGGTTCTGAGCAGTGGGGGGTGGGGGTAGGATTGTGTTATAGTTTTGAATCAAGGTTTTGGAAGCACTTTAGGAGGCCAAGGCCAGTGGATCACTTGAGGTCAGGAGTTCAACACCAGCCTGGCCAGTATGTCAAAACCCCATCTCTACTGAAAATAAAAAAATTAGCTTGGCGTGGTGGTGGGTGCCGGTAATCCCAGCTACTCGGGAGGCTAAGGCAGGAGAATCACTTGAACCCAGGAGGTGGAGGTTGCAGTGAGCTAAGGTCATGCTACTGCACTCCAGCCTGGGTGACAGTGAGACTCTGTCTCAAAAAAAAAAAAAAAAAAAAAAAAAGTCTTAAAAGGAGCAGGTGAATCCACCTGGGGAAATATATCTTTTTCAGGGGGCATAAAGCTCATTCCTGCTATTATGAACTGAATTTTGTCCTCCTCCAAAAATTTGTAAGTTGGAGTCGTAGCCTCCAGTACCTCAGAGTGTGATTGTATTTGGAGACAGAGTGTTTGAAGAAGTGATTAAGTTAAAATGAGGAGGATGGATCGCTTGAGCCCAGGAGTTTGAAATCTCCCTGAGCAACATGGTGAGAACCCCATTGCCAGTTGTTTTTTTTTTTTAATTAGCCAGGCTGGGTGCAGTGGCTCACAACTGTAATCCCAGCACTTTGGGAGGCCAAGGCAGGATCACTTGAGGTCAGGAATTCAAGATCAGCCTCGCCAAAATGGTTAAAACCGGTCTCTACTTAAAAATACAAAAATTAGGCCAGCCTCGGTGGTTCGTGCCTGTAATCCCAGCACTTTGGGAGGCTGAGCAGGGTGAATCACCTGAGGGCAGGAGTTCAAGACCAGCCTGGCCAACATGGTGAAACCCCATCTTAACTAAAAATACAAAAAAATTAGCTGAGTGTGGTGGTGGGCACCTGTAATCCCAGCTACTTCAGGAGATGGAGGCAGGAGAATTGCTTGAATCCAGGAGACAGAGGTTTCAGTGAGCTGAGATCGTGCCATTGTACTCCAGCCTGGGCGACAGAGCAAGATTCTGTCTCAAAAAAAAAAAAAAAAAAAAAAAAAAAATTAGCCAGGCATGGTGGTAGGTTCCTGTATTCTTAGCTACTCAGAAGGCTGAGGCAGGAGAATCGCTTGAATTTGGGAGATGGAAGTTGCAGTGAGCCGAGATTGCACCACAGCACTCCAGCCTGGGCAGCAGAGCAAGACTATGTCTCAAAACAAAAAAGCCAGACATGGTGGTATGCCACTGTAGTCCCAGCTACTCAGGAGTCTGGGGTGGGAGCATCACTTGAGCCCAGGAGGTCAAGGCTGCAGTGAGCTGTGTTCATGCTACTGCACTCTAGCTGCTAGGGTGGGCTACAATCCAACCTGACTGGTGTCCTTATCAGAACAGGAGATTAGGACACATATAGACGGAGGACAGGGGAGAGAGACGGGCATCCACAAGCCCAGGAGAGAAGCCTCAGGAGGAACCAACCCTGCCCACATCTTCATCTTGGACCTCCAGCCTCCAGAGTGGTGAGAAAACAAGCCTCTGTTGTTTGGGTCACCTGGTCTATGCTATTTGTTGTAGTAACCCCAGCAAACGAATATACCAGTTTTTATGGAAAACCCCACAGCGCCCAGGTTTCTGGGTTCTGAACAACTGGGGGATGGAATTTCTCATAGTCTAATTTTTTTTTTTTTTTTTTTTTGAGACAGAAACTTGCTCTGTCACCAAGGCTGGAGTGCGGTGGCATGATATAGGCTCACTGCAACCTCTGCCTTCCAGATTCAAGTGATTCTTCTGCCTCAGCTTCTTAAGTAGCTGGGATTACAGGCGCGTGCCTCCATACCTGGCTAATTTTTGTGTTTTTAGTAGAGACGAGGTTTCACCATGTTGGCCAGGCTGGCCTTGAACCCCTGACCTCAAGTGATCCACCCACCTCAGCCTCCCAGTGCTGCGATTACAGGTGTCAGCTAGTGCGCCCGGCCCATAGTTATTTTCTCAAGACTCAAAAAAGCTGTCGATGATCCCATCTGGAGGAAATATGTTTTTTTCCTTGGGACGCTGAGGACATCCTGCCTTCCCCCATCCCCCACTGTCACTTTTCTGTTTATTCCCACCACGAGTGCTGCTCTAGGGTGCAGGGCGCTTTGGCCCTGGGTTGGCAAGATTCGCTAAAGACGCGTGTTGTGCTCTGTCCTGAGTCTGTGCCTTGTGGGGTTGGTGGGGCTTCCCCCTACCCGCTCTTCCAGAACAGCGTCAGCACCAAGGACAGAGCCAGGGAGCCTTGGCCGCAGGGTCGGAGCCCCAGGCGTGGCTGAGAAAAAGAGGCAGGGTCGTCGTGCCCCGGAGCCTGCGACCGCCATATCCTTGTTCCACCTCCAGCCTTCAGCCCCCCCACACAGACACCCAGTGAGCGCTATGTGCCACACGGAGGACTGAGAGGTGGAGGGTGGGAGGCCATGGGTTTCAACGCAGGGTCCGTGGAGGTGTTGATTCAGAGGCAGTAGCCCCGGTCAGGTCCTGGCTGGCTCCACCCCGCCAAGATCTCACTCTCCGACCTCAGGGCGCCGTCCAGTCTCTTCCTATTCACGTATGTGCGTCACATCCCCCACAATACAAGTGAAAATCACCACTCGCCGCCTGCCTGGTGTTGGCAGCCCACCCCCCAGGAGGCTCCCTGCCCTGACTCCTCATTTCTTGCCTCAGTGCGAGGAGGGAGCTAGAGAACCTCAGCTCTCCTGCAAGATGATGAGTCAGGCCTCTGCCACTTCCTGGATCTTTCAATCCTGGCTCCCTGCAAGGCGAGGAAGAGGAAAAACACGGGCTGGATTCAGTGGAAACGGGCAACACAGGACACAGCGTGAGGACAGTGCAGGCTGGAAAACCCGAGTGGGGATCTGGACTGGTTCACCTGCAGTGAGATCGCAGATCTAATCGTGGCCAGGAGTGGTGGCTCACGCCTGTAATCCCAGCACTTTGGGAGGCCAAAGCAAGTGAATCACATGAGGTCAGGAGTTCGAGACCAGCTAGCCAACATGGTGAAACCCCGTCTCTACTGAAAATACAAAAATTACCCAGGCGTGGTGGCGCATGCCTGTAGTCCCAGCTACTTGGGAGGCCAAGGCAGGAGAATCGCTTGAACCAGGGAGGCGGAGGTTGCAGGAGGGCAGAGGTTGCAGTGAGGTGAGATCACACCACTGCACTCCAGCCTGGGTGACAGAACAAGACTCCATCTCAAAGAAAAAAGTATCTAATCTTGGATTAGAGTCCAGGGAAAGTGAGAGTGGAGTAAGCTTACATGAAAATGCAGACCAGATTCCTGAGTGTGGACTTGGATCACGTGACACACGTGATCACATTCAGATTAAGGGATATTTCCTGAGGTTCCATCAGCGTCTGGGTGTGGAGTTGGCCTGATGTCACCCGAGATGAATAGACTTGTCTCTACCCTGAAGAAGCTTCTTACACTCTGATAAAAGAAAGGAAAAGTATTCACAGCCACAGACAATGTTATGAGTATTACAGTAAGAGATTTGTTTAGTTTGCTTCCAAACATAGGACAGGGATAGCCAACTGTATCTGGGGTCAACCAGAAATGGAAAGAGAAGTAGGCCCTGGCTGATGGAGAAAGACTTTACCAAGCGGAAGAAACTATGTGCAAAGGCCCTGGAGTTTGAATGAGCCTGGAGTGTTAAGAAAAACATGTACAGACATCTGTGTAGCTGGAGTAAAGATAGGAGAAGAGGCTGGTGAGGTGGGCAGAGAGCAGATCAGACAGAACTCCAATGTCAAGGTAAAGATATCATTCATTCCTTCATTCAGCTAATCTTACTGATAAATGAATAAGCACCTATAAGTGTCCATTCCAGCAAGGATGAATGGCTACCCAGGAGTGAGGGGGAACAGTGTGAGGTCTTATGGGTTGATAAGATGACTGAGGTCCCAGACAGCCTAAAGGGAATCAAAGTGTGCTTCCATCCCTGTTGAATTAAAGAAAACCCTTCTTTCAGGCTAACTTCTATAGGCAAAAAGCCTTTCCAGTTCATTAACTGAATATCAAGTGCTGGGGGCTGTGTTGATTTGCCGAAGACCAGCCGCCCCTGAAGATATCACCTGATTAACATTTCTTACCTCTGTCTTCCAAGATCCATCAGCTCCTGCATGGATTCATCATGTGAATCAAAGGCTAATGTTACAGGAATCACCCTCCCATGACCCCCGTGTCTTCTAAGGCTTGGTGCTGGCTCTAATCTCTGTTATTCTCTGGGTTGACTATTTGGGAAGGATGGTACTCTGGTTTGGATGTGTGTCCCCACCAAATCTCATGTTGAAATGTAATCCACAGTGTTGGAGGCGGAACTTGGTGGGAGGTGTTTGGATGATGAAAGTGGACCACTCCTGAATGGTTTAGTACCATTCCCATGGTGATGAGTGAGCTCACAAGAGAGCTGGTTATTTAAAAGTGTGTGGCAAGGTGAGGCACAGTGGCTCACACCTGTAATCCCAGCACTTTGGGAGGCCAAAGCGGGTGGATCACCTGAGGTCAGGAGTTTGAGACAAGCCTGGCCAACATGGTGAAACCCCATCTCTACTAAAAATACAAAAATTATCTGCGAGTTGAACCCGGGAGGTGGAGGTTGCAGTGAGCCAAGATGGTGCCACTGCACTCCAGACGGAGTGACAGAGGGAGACTCCATTAAAAAAATAATAATAATAATAGAATAAAAATGAAAGTATGTGGCACCTCCCATCCTCTCCCTCTTGCACCTTTTGCTTTCAGCATGTTATGTGCCTGCACCCTCTTCACCTTCTGCCATGAGTAAAACAGTTCCCTGAGGCCTCCCCAGAAGCTGAGAAGACACCACCACCACCTGCAGAATTGTGAGCCAATGACATCTCTTTTCCTTATAAATTACCCAGTCTTAGCTGGGTGCGGTGGCTCACGCCTGTAATCCCAGCACTTTGGGAGGCTGACATGGGCAGATCACAAGGTCAGGAGTTCAAGACCAGCCTGGCCAATATGGTGAAACCCCGTCTCTACTAAAATACAAAATTTTTGTAAAAGTACAAGCCAGCTGTGGTGGTGCTCACCTGTAGTCTCAGCTACTTGGGAGGCCAAGGCAGAAGAATCACTTGAACCCGGGAGGTGGAAGTTGCAGTGAGCCGAGATCATGCCATTGCACTCCAGCCTGGGCGACAGAGTGAGAGTCCGTCTCATAAATAAATAAATAACCCAGTTTCAGGCATTTCTTTACAGCAATGAAAGGATGGTCTAATACAGATGGAGGAATTTCTAGGGGCTTCCATTTCTTCTTCCCACCATCAAAGTTTTCATACTACAGATCAAAGAAGCCAAAGCGTTGTGTCTGCCATTGTAGAAATATGTCGATTTCAGCTACACTCTCAAGTCCTGAGAAAGGAGCCTCACAGGGTCTTTAAAGTCCCCTTGACCCACTGTATGATGGTCTTTAGGTGAATCCTCCATTTGTCAGTTGACACCCCAAGCACACCAGTCAGACCATGATTCACAGTGAATCATGTGTGCCTATTGACTACGGTTGATTCAGAGTCAGAGTCCAGTAATCCTTTCTCTAATCCCCAGTGATCATGGACATTGGCCTTTAGGAAAAACGCGGAGGAAGGTTTACAGTACATACTTTGACTGGCATCAGTGAGTCCTCCCTGAAGGAAAAGCATCCCCTACATGGAAGGGGTTCCAACAGTGAGAACTGGCTCAGGGCTGGTAACAGGTGTGAGGCTTTCTGGGTGGAGGTGCTGGTGCCTCACCCAGATCTCCTCTGCAGGCACAGAACACTCATTTCTAGGCAGTGTTGCTGCTTGCAGATGCCACATTCTCAAGAGACTTGCTCTTGGCCGGGCGCCTCGGCTCACACCTGTAATCCCAGCACTTTGGGAGGCCGAGGCGGGCAGATTGCATGGGGTCAGGAGTTGTAGACCAGCCTGGCCAACATCATGAAACCCTATCTCTACTAAAAATGCAAAACCTAGCTGGGTGTGGTGGTGCGTACCTGTAATCCCAGCTACTGAGGAGGCGGAGGCAGCAGAATTAGTTTAACACGGGAGGTGGAGGTTGTAGTGAGCCAAGATGGTGCCACTGCACTCCAGCCTGGGTAACAGCAGAGTGAGAGCGAGACTTCATCTAAAAAAACCCCAAAAAACTAGAGACTTGCTCTTGACCGGAGAGGAACATGTTTTACTAGCTAGGAGGTCATAAAACTCTCACCCCTGGAGAAGCCCATAGACAAAGATTAGAGGTTAAAAGTTCAGATCCCGTCTCTGTGATGAGGTCCCTCTGAAGTCACAGCCTCACCTGGCTCCTTACTCTGCCCCATACTGCTTTCGTCACTCCCTTTCTTCTGACAGCAAACTCTCAAACAGTTCATGAGCATCTGAATCCTCACCTCAGGCTCTGCTTCTGGGGAAACCAAGGCCTTGTGCTGCCCCATTGTGGTGATTCAAATCTGGTTCTTGCTCACCAGACCTAGAGATGGTATCATTCCGGAGACCAAGCATCACTGTCCTGGTGCTTCTCACCACTCTTTAAGAGGAATTGCAGAGACTCAAGTTGTGAGGGTTGTGCTAACTGGGGCTCTCATTAGCGGCCCCTTGGGAATTTCTGTTTGTTGTTGTTTTTTGAGACAGAGTCTTGCTCTATCACAAGGCTGGAGTGCAGTGGCACAAGCTCGGCTCACTGCCACCTCTGCCTCCTGGTTTCAAGCAATTCCCCTGCCTCCGCCTCCCGAGTAGCTGAGACTACAGGCCTGCGCCACCACGCCCGGCTAGTGTTTTGTATTTCAGTAGAGACGGGGTTTCACCATGTTAGCCAGGATGGTCTTGATCTCCCCACCTCATGATCTACCCACCTCAGCCTCCCAAAGTGCTGGGATTACAGGCATGAGCCACCACGCCTGGCCTGTTGTTGTTTTCTTTCTTTTTTATTTATTTATTTATTTTTATTTTTACAGGAACATGCTTGCCTACATGCAGACCTGTTGTTGTTTTTAAGACAGAGTCTCGCTCTGTTGCCCAGGCTGAAGTGCAATGGTGTGATCTGGGCTCACTGCAACCTCCACCTCCCAGATTCAAGCGAGTCTCCTCGCTTCAGCCTCCCAAGTAGCTGGGATTACAGGCGCCCACCACCACACCTTGCTAATTTTTGTATTTTTAGTAGAGAGGGGGTTTCACCATGTTGGCCAGACTGGGCTCGAACTCCTGGCCTCAGATGATCCTTCCGCCTTGGCCTTCCAAAGTGCTGGGATTATAGGCATAAGCCACTGCGCCAGGCCTGGAAATTTCTGTCCTTAAGGGGAAAAGAGGAACGTGGCTGAGTCTCTCCTGAGGTTGCTGCTAAGATGCTGGCCGGGGCTGCTTTCATCTGAAGGCTGGACTGGGGTTGGAGGCCCATGTCCAAGATCCTACAGGTTTTGTTTCTAGTGTGTCTTCCCCATACACAGGCAGCCTGCTGCATGAGGAATTTGGAAGCCAGGGAATGTGGGCTGCTTTGTGGAGTGGTTGATTTTGTTGTTGTTGCTTTTTGTTTTTTGAGATGGAGTCTTGCTTTGTCACCCAGGCTGGAGTGCAGTGGTGCGATCTAGGCTCACTGCAGCCTCTGCCTCCCGGGTTTAAGTGATTCTCCTGCCTCAGCCTCCTGAGTAGCTGGGATTACAACCATGTGCCATCATGCCCAGCTAATTTTTGTATTTTTAGTAAAGATGGGGTTTCACAATGTTGGCCAGGCTGGTCTCGAACTCCTGACCTCATGTGATCCACCTGCCTTGGCCTTCCAAAGTGCTGGCATTGCAGGTGTCAGCCACCATGCCTGGCCGAGAAGTTGGGTTTTGAAGAGAAGGCAGGTAGTGTGTGATGGGATGTGGGTGTGGAGTCAGTGAAAGGTTTTGTTTTTTTTCAGACAGGGAGGCGAGCATGTTTACAAATTGGAGATCTAAATAGGAGGGAAGAGAAAGAGAGGGAAGGGAGAGAGTGTGAGGGAAGAGAGAGAGAGAGAGAAAGATACCAAAAGTATAGGGGAGACAGTTGGGTACAGTGGCTCATGCCTGTAATCCCAGGACTTTGGGAGGCCAAGCCAGGAGGATCACTTGAGCCTAGGAGTTCGAGAGCAGCCTGGGCAACATAGCAAGACCCCATCTTGATTAAAAAATGTTTTCGGCTGGGCATAGTGGCTCACGCCTATAATCCCAGCACTTTGGGAGGCCAAGGCAGGTGGATTACAAGGTCAGGAGTTTGAGACCAGCCTGGTCAAAATGGTGAAACCCTGTCTCTGCTAAAAATACAAAAATTAGCTGGATGTGGTCGCGGGCATCTGCAGTCCCAGCTATTTGGTAGGCTGAGGCAGGAGAATTGCTTGAACCTGGGAGGCAGAGGCTGCAGTGAGCCGAGATTGCGCCACTGTACTCCAGCCTGGCGACAGAGCCAGACTCTGTCTCAAAAAAGAAAAAAAAAGATTAAGATATAGGAGAGAAACAGAGAAAGGTTAGAACAGAAACTGAAGCAATTGGTATGAATGATATCCGGTGTCCACTGAAAGGGAATTTCTCACAACCAAACCCTTACTTATACAGATGGGGAAACCGAGACTCTCAGAGACAGAGAAACAGAGAAACTGGCTTCTCAAGAGCAGTGGTGTGAGAACATATTTATCTGTTTATATAGAGACAGAGTTGCCCTCTGTCACCTAGGCTGGAGGGCAGTGGTGCAGCCACAGCTCACTGCAGCCTCCACCTCCTGGGCTCAAGCAGTCCTCCCTCCTCAGCCTCCTATATTGCCCAGGCTTGTCGTAAACTCCTGGACTGAAGGGATCCTCTTACCTCAGCCTTCCAAAGTGCTGGGATTACAGGTGTGAGTAACCATAACTAGTTTTTTTTTTTTTTTTTTTTTTCTGGGACAGGGGCTCACTCTGTCGCCCAGGCTGGAGTGCAGTGGCACAGTCACAGCTTTCTGCAACCTCGACCTCCCAGGCTCAAGTGATCCTCCCACCTCAGCCTCCCGGGTAGGTGGGACTACAGGTGTGTACCACCACACCTGGCTAATTCTCTTTCCTTTCTTTTCCTTTCTTTTTTCTTTTCTTTTCTTTTCTTTTCTTTCTTTCCTTCTTTTTTTGTTTCTTTCTTTCTTTTTCTCTTCTCTCTCTCTCTCTCTCTTTCTTTCTTTTGTAAAGATAGGGTTTTGCTATTTGCCCAAGCTGGTCTCAAACTCCTGGGCTCAAGTGATCCTCACACTTCAGCCTCCTGAGTAGTTGGGCACATGCCACCATGCCCGGCTACGCTTTGTATTAACTTCCACACTATACGTGAGATTAAGGCAACCCATGTATGCACATGGTTAGTAAGTCAACAAAAACACCTTGAAAAGTCCTGGGTGTCAGCTGCCTTCTGAGCACAGGTGACCTAGGAATGAACTAAAAATAAATATGACTAAGATTTATCAAGTGTTTACAGTGGGCCAGGCACTGTTCCAAGACTTTCCATGTAGTAACTAATTTATTTCTCTTAAAATATTTACAAGGGGCTGTGCCGATTCTTTAGAGAGGAGGAATCGGAGTCACTGTGAACTGAAGTCACTTGCTCAGGGTCACAGGTGGAGGTGCAGATTAGAGAGTCTGGTGTGTGGAAGGGTCCTAAGCAGGCTAGAAAGGCCCCCAGGCCCAGCGTGGGTCATTTCCAAGCCGAATCCTAACGGAGGAGTAGCTAGGAGACTGTTGGGGGGAGAGTAGGCAGGTGCGCCTGGTGGGGGGAGACACCCTAGGCAAAGGTCAGGAGGTGAGAACCCGCTGGGCTCACTTTGTGAGAGCTGCAAGGGCTTGTGGGAGATGGAGAGGGGAAAGGCCTGAATGGAAGAGCTTGCCCCAGGGACGAGTGTCATGAGTTCTAGGCTCCAGGTGGTGTGATGTGTGATCACCCACCAGGGAGGCGAGGGAGTCAGCCGGCCTTTCTCAGCAGCCCCAGCGCTCATCATCTGCCCCATGTCCCGCGTCCATGCAGTGGTGGGCACAGCACCCAGTACCTTGGGTGCAGAGGAGGTTTCAGGGGACAAAGTGGAGGGGGCTGGGGGCCAATGATGCCATGTGGGGCTGGAGAGAGGATCGGAGGTGTCTCCAGGGTCAGAGCTAGAGGCAGTGGTGAGGGAGGAAGGTGAGGGCTGGCTGGGCAGGGCTGGGAGCTGGGTTCCACTTCCTCCTCCTCCCCTTCCCGCCCTGGCCTCTCTGGCTTCACCAATGAGCTGGGAAAGGGGAAATTCTTTAGTGTAAAGTCCAGCAGGTGGAAGGACCAGGCCTGGGACTCCTGGGTCCCCGGCAGTGTCTGGAGGCATGACTGGGGCTGGCGGGGGCCTCGGGGCCTGGGGGAGCCTGGTGCTGCTGGTAAGTGCTCCCTGCCCAGAGCGGGCTCCTGCTGGGTCTGAGGGAGAAGGAACTGGGTCCTTGCACCCCTATCATGAGGAATTAGGTGCTGAAGATCCCTTGGAGAAGGAAGAGGGCTTCAGGCTTGGTGGAGACCGTAGGAGAGTCTTCCACCTGGGCTCTCAGATACGGCCGTGTCTGCTGCCAGGGGACACACGGGTGTGCTCAAAATGAGTGACAGACAGGGAGCAACCCCTCCACTCTCAGACCCAGGAGTCCAAACCCCAGTTCCTCCTCCCTCAGACTAGGAGTCAAGATTCCCAGCCCCTCCTCCTTCAGACTAGGAGTCCAGGCCTCCAGCCCGTCCTTCCTTAGACCCAGGAGTCCAGACCCCAGTTCCTCCTCCCTCAGATTAGGGGTCATGACTCCCAGCCCCTCCTCCCTCAGACTAGGAGCCCAGACCCCCAGCCCCTCCTTCCTTAGACCCAGGAGTCCAGACCCCAGCCCCTCCTCCCTCTGACCCAGGAGTCCAGACCCCAGCCCCTCGTCCCTCTACCCAGGAGTCAGGCCCAGCCCCTCCTCCCTCAGACCCAGGAGTCCAGGCCCAGCCCCTCCTCCCTCTGACCCAGGAGTCCAGGCCCCAGCCCCTCCTCCATCAGGCCAAGGCTCCTGGTCCCTACCCTTGGTTTTTTTCTCTCTTCCCAGTCTGTTCATTGCTCTCTGCCCTCGGTTTTCCAAGGCCATATATTTCGGGAAATGAAGTCATTAATTTTATCTCTCAGCCTTATTGGGTGGAGCCAAGTCCAGCTCCGTGAGCTCCGCCCCTGCCATGCCCCCCTTCTCTCCTCGACCCAGGAAAGACGGTTGGGGTGACCTTTGTGACAGCCCAACCTAACACTGGCCCCTCCCTCCCATGCAAAGGTGACTCACTCTCGGGGCGGGGACCAGCTGCCCCTCCGAGCCCCACCTCACTGGGTGGGGGAGTGGCTCAGAGGCTGACTCTGTTTTCTCTGGGCTCCCTCCAGGGCCTGTGCAGCTGGACAGGGGCCAGCGTGGCCGGTGAGTGACCCCTGCCTGAACTCACTGCCCACTCGAAGAGGTGGGACCCCAACTCCGTGAGCCTCTGGGGGGTCCCGGTGGTCCATGGTCGGGGCTTTTGAGTGCTGTTGTTTCTGGACTTAGGGGAAGAGCTTGGGGGGGTGGGGGAGGGGTGGCACTGACCTGCTCCCCTTTGCGCCGGACTCTCCTTCCCAATTCTCAGCCCTTGACCCAGTGAGGAACCTGAGAGTCGAGGATCAGACCAACAGCTCCATCACCCTGAGGTGGGAGGGCCCTGAGGGTCTCGACCCGAAGAACTCCACCTACTGGGTTCAGTGGACTCGAGATGGTGGCAGCACAGAGATTCGAAATACAACAGAGACTGGAGTCACTGTGGACAGACTCGAACCTGGGTCTTCGTATGCATTTTCTGTGTGGATAGAAAAAGATGGAGAGCAAAGCACCAGAGTGAATCTCAGTACCCCCACAGGTGAGGGGCAGCCATGGTTTTCATCTTTATTATTATTATTTTGAGACAGAGTTTCACTCTTGTTGCCCAGGCTGGATTAAAATGGCGCAATCTCAGCTCACCACAACCTCCGCCTCCCAGGTTCAAGCAATTCTCCTGCCTCAGCCTCCCCAGTAGCTGGGATTACAGGCATGTGCCACCACACCCGGCTATTTTTGTATTTTTAGTAGAGATGGAATTTTTCCATGTTGGTCAGGTTGGTCTCGAACTCCTGACCTCAGGTGATCCGCCCACCTCAGCCTCCCAAAGTGCTGGGATTACAGGTGTGAGCCACCATGCCCGGTTTAATCTTTATTATTATTATTATCTGGACATGGAGTCTTGCTCTGTCACTCAGGCTGGAGTGCAATGGCCAGATCTCAGCTCACTTCAACTTCCACCTCCTGAGTTCAAGTGATTCTCCTGCCCAGCCTCCCGAATAGCTGGGATTACAGGGGCACGCCCCCACACCTGGCTAATTTTTGTATTTTTAGTAGAGATAGGGTTTCACCATGTTGCTCAGGCTGGTCTCGGACTCCTGATGTCAGGTGATACACCCACTTCAGCCTCCTAAAATATTGGGATTACAGGCGTGAACCACTGTGCCCAGCCTGCTCTTTCTTTTTAAAACAGAGGTGATAGGGGTGGTTGAGAACTGGCAGGTTCTGTAGTTCAATAGAAATCTAATGGAAGCTATGCCTGGGCAACATGGCGAGACCTTGTCTCTACTAAAATCAAAAAAATTAGCTGGGTGTGGTGACACGAGCCTGAGGAGGTTGAGGCAGGAGGATCACCTGAGCCCAGGAGGTGGAGGCTGCAGTGAGCCATGATTGCACCATTGCACTCCAGCCTGGGCCACAGAGTGAGACCCTGTCTCCAAAGCTAATGTAATATGATAAAATAAATTTCGGTTCACTAAGGTTGCATGGCATTGCCAGTTCAGTTCCACGTTTCATGGGCTTTGTTGGGGGGCTTTTGTTCCCCCACGCCTTCCACTGGGAGGGTTGCCTGCCGTATGAGAAGGCAGGAGAGCATTTCTAGCATCGAGGAAATTCAGTTGGAAAGTGCTATTAGCCAGGCGTGGTGGTGAATGGCTGCCATCCCAGCTCCTTGGGAGGCTGAGAAACAAGAATCACTTGAACTTGGGAGGCAGAGGTCGCAGTGAGCCGAGATCACAGCACTGGCTCCGGCCTGGGCAACAGAGTGAGACTCCATCTCAAACAAACAAACAAAAAAGGAAAGTGCTGCTCAAACTATGACCGAAACTACGTGGGTAGGTAGCATCACGGAGCGCTGACTGGAAAGGCAGGATCTCAGCTCCGTCTCAGACCCACTCCTCAGGGCCCTCATGAGATGTGCATCGGCTGGTGCCAGCAGTTTGGAAGAACCGGGAACATAAAGGGCCAGAGATGCCCACTGCCCACCCCCTTTTTCTTCTGTATCTCTGTTCACATTGGATCTCTCTTCCTAATTTCTCAGCCCCCAACCCAGTGAGAAACCTGACAGTGGAGGCCCAGACCACCAGCTCCATCACCCTGAGCTGGGAGGCCCCTGAGGGCCCAGACCCACAGAACTCCACCTACTGGGTTCAGTGCACCGGAGACGGTGGCACAACGGAGACTCGAAACACAACAGACACCATCGTCACCGTGGATGGACTTGAACCTGGGTCCTTGTATAAGTTTTCTGTGTGGGTAGAGAAAAATGGAGTAAATAGCTCTGAGGAGACTGTCACTACTGCCACAGGTAAGAGGCGGCTACTGCTTCATTTTTATTTCTTTTTTAAGGACGGTGGTAGGGGGTGATTGAGAGCTAGAGAAATGCAGCAGGTTCTCTAGTCCTGTAGATACACAGTGGAAGCCACGCATGTGAATTTCAGTTTTCTATCAGCCACATAAAAATAAGTAAAAAGAAACTGGCCAGCCTGTCTCTACAAAAAAATTTTAAAAATTCTCTGAGTTTGGTGGCGTGTACCTGTGGTCCCAGCTACTTGGGAGGCTGAGGTGAGAGGATTGCTTGTGTCTGGGAGGCAAAGGTTGCAGTGAACTCTGAACGGACCACTGCAATCCAGCCTGGGAGACAGAGAAAAACAGTGTCTCTTAAAAAAAAAAAGGAAACAAATGAACTAAATAATCATGAGACATTTTATGTAGCCCATCAGATACATTTTTTTAAAAAATTGAGACAGAGTCTCACTCTGTCACCCAGGCTGGAGTGCAGTGGCGTGATCTTGGCTCACTGCAACCTCAAGTGATTCTCCTGCGTCAGCCTCTCAAGTAGCTGGGACTATAGGCACCTGCCACCACGCCTGACTATTGTTTATATTTTTAGTAGAGACGGGGGTTTCACCGTGTTGGCCAGGCTGGTCTCGAACTGCTGACCTCAGGTGATCCACCTGCCTTGGCCTCCCAAAGTGCTGGGATTACAGGCATGAGCCACTGTGCCCAGCAGATACAAAATATTATCATTTTGACATGTAATATAAAAAGGATCATTAAATATATACACTATGTACCCACAAAAATAAAAATAAATATAAATGAATATATGAAAATAAATGTAAAAAGGATCAATGAGATAGCTGACATTCTTCATTTCGTATGAAAGCTTCAAACCCCGGTGTGTATCTTACGCGAATGGCTCATCTCATTTCGTAAAAGCCACATCACGAGTGCTCAGCAGTCACGGTGCCTCCACTTGCTGGATTCAATAGTTAAGGAAGGGCTGGAAACTTCCAGAGCCAGAAACTGCAACTGATTTTCCCTCCCATACTGCTTTTCAGCTCCCAACCCAGTGGGAAACCTGACAGTGGAGGCCCAGACCACCAGCTCCATCACCCTGAGCTGGGGAGGCCCCCGAGGGCCCAGACCCACAGAACTCCACCTACTGGGTTCAGTGCACCGGAGACGGTGGCACAACGGAGACTCGAAACACAACAGACACCATCGTCACCGTGGATGGACTTGAACCTGGGTCCTTGTATAAGTTTTCTGTGTGGGGTAGAGAAAAATGGAGTAAATAGCTCTGAGGAGACTGTCACTACTGCCACAGGTAAGAGGTGGCCACTGCTTCATTTTTATTTCTTTTTTAAGGACGGTGGTAGGGGGTGATTGAGAGCTGAGAAAATGCAGCAGGTTCTCTAGTCCTGTAGATACACAGTGGAAGCCACGCATGTGAATTTCAGTTTTCTATCAGCCACATAAAAATAAGTAAAAAGAAACTGGCCAGCCTGTCTCTACAAAAAAATTTTAAAAATTCTCTGAGTTTGGTGACGTGTACCTGTAGTAGGTAGCATCATGGAGCGCTGACTGGAAAGGCAGGATCTCGGCTCCGTCTCAGACCCACTCCTCAGGGCCCTCATGAGATGTGCATCGGCTGGTGCCAGCAGTTTGGAAGAACCGGGAACATAAAGGGCCAGAGATGCCCACTGCCCGCCCCCTTTTTTTCTGTATCTCTGTTCACATTGGATCTCTCTTCCTAATTTCTCAGCCCCCAACCCAGTGAGAAACCTGACAGTGGAGGCCCAGACCACCAGCTCCATCACCCTGAGCTGGGAGGCCCCCGAGGGCCCAGACCCACAGAACTCTACCTACTGGGTTCAGTGCACCGGAGACGGTGGCAGAACGGAGACTCGAAGCACAACAGACACCATCGTCACTGTGGGTGGACTTGAACCTGGGTCTCTGTATGCATGTTCCGTGTGGGTGCAGAAGAATGGAATCAACAGCTCCCGGGAGACTCGAAATGCCACCACAGGTGAAACGCGGTCGCCATTTGTTTTATCTCTTATTTGTTTAAGGGAAGTTAGCAGGAGAACGTGGCTGATTGTCCAGCCCATAGTCCCTCTGGGCCACATCGAGCCAGGTGCTCACGTCCACATCCTGGGCAGCCTCAGCTCAGGAGATGAAGAGGGAATGACTGTCTATGGTACCTCCAGCTTCTAAGTTGGGGCGGGTCTGTGTCGAGGACTTGGAGAATGTGGACCATGAGGCCAGGGAGCGTCTTCCTGTACCACCAGGAATGCGCAGGGGCCAAGGCGTGTGACCTGAGCTCTGAAGGAATTAGATGCTGTGAGTGGGGACACTCTGACCCTCTGACTCTTCTTCTAGTTCCCATCTGTGTCACATATTGAGGATGGAGACTCAGATCATCAGCTCCATGACCCTGAGGTGGACAGCTCCCCCTGTCTAGATCTCCACTGCCCAATATGGTAGCCTCTAGCCACGTGTGGCGATGACATATAAACTCGTAAATGCTGCATGAAACTGCAAATTCAGATGTACATTTCATGTGTTCAAAAGGCCTGTTGAGGGTCTCCCAGTCCTCCCTTCATCCTCTGCTGTGCTGGTGCCCACCATATTGGAAAATGAGAGACCACACAGAAAGCTCCCTTGAGTCTCTCTCTCTCTTTTTTTTTTTGAGACAGACTCTTGCACTGTCGCCCGGGCTGGAGTGCAGTGGCGCAATCTCTGCTCACTGCAATCGGTGCCTCCTGGGTTTAAGCGAGTCTCCTTGTCTCAGCCTCCCAAGTAGCTGGGATTACAGGTGTGCACCACCACGCCCGGCTGCTTTTTGTGTTTTTAGCAGAGACAGGTTTCACTATGTTGGCCAACCTGGTCTTGAACTCCTGACCTTGTGATCCACCCACCTTGGCCTCCTAAAGTACGTGAGCCACCGCCTAAAGGCCACCTCCTAAAGGCGTGAGCCACCGCACCTAGCTGCCTTTTTTTTTTTTTTTTTTTTTAGAGTCAGAGTCTAGCTCTGTCACCCAGGCTGGAGTGCATTGGTAGGATCATAGCTCACTGCAGCCTCAGATTCCTGAGCTCAAGCAATCTTCCCACCTCAGCCTCCCAAGTAGCAGGGACTACAGGCGTGAGCCACCATGCCTGACTATTTATTTATTTAGAGACGGAGTCTTGCTCTGTCGCCAGGCTGGAGTGCAGTGGTGCAATCTCGGCTCCCTGCAACCTCTGCCTCCTGGGTTCAAGTGATTCTTCCGCCTCTGCCTCCCGAGTAGCTGGGACCACAGGCGTGTGCCACCATTCCTGGCTAATTTTTGTATTTTTAGTAGAGATGGGGTTTCTCCATGTTGGCCAGGATGGTCTCGATCTCTTCACCTCGTGATCCGCCCACCTTGGCCTCCCAAAGTGCTGGGATTACAGGTGTGAGCCGCCACGCCCGGCCTAATTTATTTTTTTAGAGATGAGGTCTTGCTATATTGTCCAGGGTGATCTCTAACTCCTGGCCTCAAGCAACACCTCTATCTCAGACCCAAAATTGCTGAGATTACAGGCATGAGCCCTTGTGCTGGGCCGTTGGGGCTCTTCTAAGGGCAGTAACCCCAGGCATGAAGGGCCCTACCTCTGAATGTGATTCCATTGAGGACTAGGTTTCAGCATGTGCATTTGTGGGAGAGGACACACATATGGAGGCTGTAGTGCTGCTCAAATTATGACCCACGTGTGAGCAGCCTCAGTGTTCCCCAGAGCTGACTGGGAAACGCAGGATCTCAGCTCTATCCCAGACCTACTGCTCAGAACCCACATTTAACCAGATCCCCGGGGGGTGTGCACACATTAAAGTTTTTTCTTTTTCTTTCTTTTTTTTTTGGGGGTTGGGTGGGACAGAATCTCACTCTGTTGCCCCGGCTGGAGTGCAGTGGCACCATCTTGGCTTACTGCAATCTCTGCTTCCCGGGTTCAAGCGATTCTTGTGCCTCAGCCTCCCAAGTAGCTGGAATTACAGGCACACACCACACCATGCCTGGCTAACTTTTATATTTTTAGTAGAGACAGGGTTTCTACTAAACCCCATTGATCATGTTGCCCAGCCTGCGCTTGAACTTCCAACCTCAGGTGATCCGCCCTCCTCAGCCTCCCAAAATGCTGTGTTTACAGGCATGAGCCACTGCACATAGCACATTAAAGTTTGAGAAACACGGGTCTAGACCATACACCCTGCATCTGCTGACACTGGCAGCTGAATGAGAGCTAAGAACGTTAAGGGCAGTGAGGGGCCCACTCCTGCCCCCTTTTGTTCTGTATCTCTGCTCACTCACTCTTCCTAATTTCTCAGCCCCCAACCCAGTGAGAAACCTGCATGTGAAGGCCCAGACCAATAGCTCCATCGCCCTGAGCTGGGAGGCCCCCAGTGGCCCAGACGGTCAGGACTACACCTACTGGGTGGAATGCACTGGAGACAGCGTCAGAACGGAGACCCGAAACACAACAGACACCAGTGCGACGGCTGAGGGACTCGAACCCGGAACCTCATACACATTCTCTGTATGGGCAGAAAAAAATGGCGCACTTGGCTCCAGGGAGAATCTCAGCATCTCCACAGGTGGGAACCCTCAATGCCCACTCCCTGCTTTGGTGAGAGGTTAAGAACCGGCAGAAATGCATGGCACCTCCCTGGGCTCTGGCTCTGTAGCCCGTAGGCTCTTCAGCCTCCCTGAGCCTGACACCCGTTTCTCCAAGTCCACGGGACAGATGTCATCACAGCTGGGGCTCGCTCTGTCTTGAATTAGACAAGAGCCCGTCCAGACGCCTCCTGCCGCTGAGTGTGAGGCTGCGGGGGACGCAGGACATTCTAGGTCTCATTGCTAGGAAGTCTTTTGTCCTCTCTTCCTGTCTTCCTTTTTTCTTTTCTTCCTTCCTGCCTTTCTTCCCTCCTTCTTTCTTTCTTTCTTTCCTTTCTTTCCTTCTTTCTTTCTTCTTTCTCTTTTTCTTTCTTTCTTTTCTTTCTTTCTCTCTTTCCTCTTTCTTCCTTTCTTTCTTCTCCCTTCTTTTTCCTTCTTCTTTCCTTCCTTCCTCTCTTTTTCTTTCTTTTGTCCTCTCCCCTTCCTCTTCCCTCCCTCCCTCTCTTTCTTTCTCTTTTTTTCTCTCTGTCTCTTCCTCCCTTCCTCCCTTCCTCCCTTCCTCTCTCCCTCCCTTCCTCCCTCCCTCCCTCCCTCTCTCCCTCTTTTCCTCCCTTCCTTTCTTCTTTCTTTCAACAGAGTTTTCCTCTGTCACCCAGACTGGAGTGCAGTGGCACAATCTAAGCTCTCTACATTCTCTGCCTCCCAGGCTCAATTGATTCTCCTGCCTGGGCCTCCCCAGTAGCTGGGACTATAGGCACACACCACCACACCAAGCTAATTTTTGTATTTTTAGTAGGGACAGGGTTTTGCCATGTTGGCCAGGCTTGTCTTGAACTCCTGGCCTCAAGTGATCAACACACTTTGGCCTCCCAAAGTGCTGGGATTACAGGCGTGAGCCACCATGCCCGGCCTCTCTCTCTCTTTTAAGACAGGGTCCTGCTCTGTCTCCCAGGCTGGAATGCAGAGACACAATCATAGCTCACTTCAGCCTCAACCTCCCAAGCTCAAGCAATCCTCCCACCTCAGCCTCCCTAGTAGCTGAGACTACAGGTGTGTGGCACTATGCCCAGCTAATTTGTTTTAATTTTTAGTAAAGATAGGGTCTCAATATGTTGCTCAGGCTGATCTCAAATTCCTGGGCTCAGGCAATCCTCCTAGTTTAGCTTCCCAAAGTGCCGGGATTACAGGCCTGAGCCTCTGTGCCCTGCCCAGAAGTGCTTCTTTCTTTCCTTCCTTCCCTTCCCTGTTCCCTGTTTCTTTCTCTCTTTCTCTCTTTCTTTTCTTTCTTTCCTTCTTTCCTTCCTTCCCTTCCTTCTCTCTCTTTCTCTCTCTGTCTCTCTTTCTTTCTTCTTTCTTCGACGGAGTTTTGCTCTTTTTGCTCAGGCTGGAGTGCAGTGGCGCAATCTTGGCTCACCGCAACCTCTACCTCCTGGGTTCAAGCAGTTCTCCTGCCTCAGCCTCCTGAGTAGATGAGATTACAGGCATGGGCTGCCATGCTCAGCTAATATTATATTTTTAGTAGAGACAGGATTTCTCCATGTTGGTCAGGCTGGTCTCAAATTCCCGAACTCAGGTGATTCACCCACCTCGGCCTCCCAAAGTGCTGGGGTTACAGGCGTGAGCCACTGTGCCGCTCCAGGAAGTGTTTCTTAATGAGCTGGGCTGCACAAGGGCGGGGGATATCACTGTGTTCCAGAGCCTTGAGGACTAGGGTACGTGTAAATCCTGACTCTCTGCTCCCTCTCTCAGTCCCCAATGCAGTGAGAAGCCTCAGCGTGCAGGACTGCACCAACAGCTCCATTGCCTTGCGCTGGACAGCTCCCCCAGGGCCCAGGCCAGTCTTCCTACAGCTACTGGGTTTCATGCGTCGGGGAAGGCATTACTGACCCCAGGATCCAAAACACCTCAGGTACTGAAATCACCCTAAAGGAACTGGAAGCCGGCAGCCTGTACAACCTCACCGTCTGGGCCGAGAGGAATCAGATCAGCAGCTATAACAGCACCCTCAGTGCAGCCACTGGTGAGACACTGTCAGCTCTGACTCCGGCTCAGAGGACAGGGGAAGGAAAAAGAGGAAGGGACTTTGTGAGCTCCTTGGGAGATGAAGAGTACTCTTGGGCTCTTCCAGAGCTTAAACCTGTGGGTCCCGTTCCTAGGGGGTGTCGTTTCTTTGTTTGTTTGGTTTTAGATGGAGTCTCTCTCTGTTGCCAGGCTGGAGTGCAGTGATCTCAGCTCACTGCAACCTCCGCTTCCCAGGTTCAAGTGATTCTCCTGCCTCAGCCTCCCAAGTAGCTGGGAGGACAGGTGCGCATCACCACACCCAGCTAATTTTTGTATTATTAATAGAGACGGGGTTTCACCATGTTGGCCAGGCTGGTCTCGAACTCCTGACCTCAGATGATCTGCCCACCTCAGCCTCCCAAAGTGCTGGGATGAGAGGCGTGAGCCGCTGTGCTTGGCCTGGGGATCACTTCTCAGCAGCCAGGACTTTCCAAGCTGTGGGACCTTCTTTTCTCCCTTTGAGAAATGGGCTCTTTGGGGTCGGGGGAGGGCTCCGGACTGTCTAGCACCACTTCTCAGGAGCTGTCAAAGTCACCAGCTGGACAATAACCAACAGCTGGTCCCAGGGAATTAGATGAATAAAGAGGATACTGCCTCTCAGCCTGGGCATGGTGGGTCCCACTCGTGAGAAGAATCAAAATCACCCGGGAGACTAGGTTCATCCTTTTTTTTTTGAGGCAGGGTCTTGCTCTGTTGCCTAGGATGAAGTACAGTGGTGTGATCATGGCTTACTGCAGCCTTGACCTCCTGGGCTCAAGTGATCCTCCCACCTCAGCCTCCTGAGTAGCTGTGACCACAGGCATGTGCCACCATGCCAAGATAATTTAAAAACATATTTTTTGTAGAGACAGGATCTCATTATGTTGCCCACGCTGGTCTCAAACTCTTGGGCTCAAGTGATTCTCCCACCTTGGCCTCCCAAAACACTGGGATTAGGGGAGTGAGCCTCTGTGCCCAGACTGAACCTGGAAATCTTTAATCCTTGGTCATTTGGGCTAAAAAGATGACATTTGGCAACTCCCTCTAGAAACGTGGTGTGTCTAGAGCAAGAAGGCACTTACCTGGGGTCCCTGTGGGAAAGAAATACAGAAGAAGGTCTGATCTTGAGGGCCGTGAGGTGGTGGACTACAAATCCCATCACACCATGGGGCCATGACTTCATAAGCTGCAGCGATACAGAGAGTCCATGGCCTCATGGGAGTTGTAGTTTCAGTGGGTGGGACGGATGTGCATTTGGGAAGAACAGAAAGATGACAGGGTGTGACCCAGGGCTGTAGCCAGGGGACAGAGAGTGCTGGGAGAGTCTGGTCCTTGCAGTGTTTGGGCATCTAGGCTCTTTCCTGCGGTTCAGTCTCCATATCCACTAGAGCCATCGATAATGGGTATCTCAGCTTTGCTGTGGAGGAGAGGCTGGCAGGCAGGCTGGGGTAAGAGGGTCTTTGAGGCTACTTAGTCCTCTGTCCTCACTTCTCAGCTCCCAGTGAGGTCACGGATCTCCAGAACAAAACTCAGACTGACAACTCAGTCACGCTGTGGTGGCAGGCCCCTGAAGACCCCCACTCTCAGCTGTACGTATACAGGGTCCGGTGGGCCAGTGAGGGACATCCCCAGGGGGAACAAGATCCCCCAAGCGAATTGGGCCAACCAGACCAGCAGGACCAATGAGACGTGGTACAAGGTGGAGGCCCTGGAACCTGGGACTCTATATAACTTCACCGTGTGGGCAGAAAGAAACGACGTGGCCAGTTCCACGCAGAGCCTCCGTGTGTCCACAAGTGAGACCACTCCCTCCCCCACCCCTTCCTGCCCTCACCTGGTGAACTGGGCTTAGCTCAGGCCTTGAGGGCTGAGAGATGAATGGAGTAAAAATCCCATCAGGCCATGGGCCATGACTTCATGAGCTGCAGTGATGGAGGAGCCCAAGGCCTCATGGGAGTTGTAGTTTGAAGGGACTTACTTGTGTCCATTTGGGGAGGACAGAAAAGGAGGGAAGATGAGGTGGTTTGGATTGGGGGAGGAAGGGAGGGGCTTGTCTCTGAGAACTGGCCTGAGTAGTGGGGGGTAGGGGTGTAAAGCCACCTTGGATGGCTCTGCTGACCTCTTGCTTCCTTCACCCAGACCCGGACACAGTCACCATCACTTCCTGCGTCAGCACCTCAGGGGGCTATGGAGTCATCTTGATCTGGTCCTGCCCCCCAGGGAGGCTACGAGGCCTTTGAGTTGGAGGTGGGTGGACAGCGAGGTTCCCAGGACAGAGCTTCATGTGGGAAGGGTGTTTCTGTGTTGGGTCTTGGGCCAGCTCAGTCCTACCCAGCCACCATCACGACCATCTGGGACGGAATGAGGGCCACCTCTGCCTCTGTGACATGCCACACCGAGAGTGCAGGTGAGTGGAGCCGCGTGGGCCAGGGAGCTTTGACGAAATTCTCAGATCCCAGCAGGCCCCGCTTTGTGAGGAAATCAGTGGGATTCTTTTATTTCTCATTTCCTTTGAAACATCTTTATTTTATTTTTTGAGATGGAGTTTTGCTCTTGTTGCCCAGGCTGGAGTACAGTGGTGTGATCTCAGCTCACTGCAACCCCAGGTTCAAGCGATTCTCCCGCTTCAGCCTCCTGAGTAGCTGGGAATACAAGTGTGCGCCACCACACCTGGCTAATTTTTGTATTTTTAGTAGAGACGGGGTTTCACCATGTTGGCCAGGCTGATCTCGAACTCCTGACCTCAGATGATCCACCCACCTTGGCCTCCCAAAGTGTTAGGATTACAGGCGTGAGCCACACCACACCTGGCCTATCCATTCATTTTTATCCATTCACTGATCCAGTTGATAAATCAGTTGAGTGGTTTCTGCTTTTGACTATTATGGGCAATGCTGCTAGGAATGTTTTTGGACAGGTTTTGTGTGGACATATGTTTTTATTTCTCTTGGGTCTATACCCAGTAGTGGAACAGTCACATGGGAACTGTATGTTTAACTGCCCCCTTTTTTTTTCTCTCCTAATGTGGTTGTATCACTTTGCATTAATCAATGGGGTACTTGAAGAGGTTTGGAGCTTAGGCTTGGGAAAGGTCTGGCCAGGTACCAAGACCATGGCCATAAGCCTCACTTTGCCCCACCAATCACTTCCTGGGGAATAGGGCCTCCAATCTGGAGAGAGCCTGGAGGTTGATGCGGTGACCAATGGATGCCATTCAAACTGGGCTTTGCCAGACCCCATTGCCTAGAAAGTTCTCTCCCTTAGTAACAAGGTTGTAAGACCCTGCTGTCCCCTGTTGACAAGCACACTCTTTGCGGGCTGCAGCGTGGGGGCCTTGAAGGCTGATGGAGATGGGCCATCGGCTTGAGTCTACCCTAAGAGCAGACAGCTGATGACAGGTCTTGGGAGAGCCATGCCCATCAGAGCCTGAGAGCAGCCATGGCCTCAGACGCCACCAGACCTCAGTAGGCTCCACTGCTGGGGAGTCCTTCCTGAGCCAGCAGGACCTCCGAGGAGATGAAGCTGCAGTTCTGGGGAGGATGGAAGCCATCTGTGTCAGGGACAGTCTCACAGCCAGCAGAGTGTTTCCCCAGCCTCGGCACTGTAGACACTTCACGCTACATCTTTCTTTGTTGGTCGGGGGCGTCCTGTGCATCGTAGGGTATAGAGCAGCACCCTGGTTCCACCCACTAGATGCCAGCAGCACTCCCACCTCCGAGCTGTCCAAATTCTCCAGACATTGCCCAGTGTCTCCTTGGCAGCAAAATCGCCCTTGTTGAGAACCACTAGTCTAAGCTAAGGAAGGCGAGAGTCACTGTTTTTTTGTTGTTTTGGGTTTTATTTTCTTGAGACAGGGTTTTACTCTGTTGCCCAGGCTGGAGTGCAGCAATACAATCACGGCTCAGTGCAGCCTCCACCTCCCAGGCTCAAGCGATCCTCCTGCCTCAGTCCCCTGAGTAGCTGGGACTACAGGCATGTACTACCATGCCCAGCCATTTTGTTGGTTTTTTTCTTTTCTTTTCTTTTTTTGGGACGGAGTCTTGCTCTACAGCCCAGGCTGAAGTACAGTGGTGCCATCTTGGCTCACTGCAACCTCCATCTCCCGAGTTCAAGTGATTCTCATGCCTCAGCCTCCTGAGTAGCTGGGATTACAGGTGTGCGCTACCTCACCCAGCTGATTTTTGTGTTTTTAGCAGAGACAGGGTTTTGTTATGTTGCCCAGGCTGATCTCAAACTCCTGATCCACTCACCTCAGCCTCCCAAAGTGTTGGGATTACAGGCGTGAGCCACCATGCCTGGTCAGGAGTCACTCTTCAGCAACCAGGTCACCTGTGAAAATAATGGACAGTTGACCCCTGAATGATAATCCCCTACACAGTCAAAAATCTGCATGTAACTTTTAACTCCCCAAAAACTTACCTACTAACAGCCTACTCTTGACTGGAAGCCCTACCAATAACATCAACAATTAACACATATTTTGTCTGTAATATGTATTATATATTGTATTTTTTTTTGAGACAGAGTCTCGCTCTGTCACCCAAGCTGGAGTGGAGTTTCACGATCTTGGCTCACTGTAACCTCCGCCTCCTGGGTTCAAGTGATTCTCCTGCCTCAGCCTCCCAAGTAGCTGGGATTACAGGCACGTGCCACCATGCCTGGCTAATTTTTTTGTATTTTTAATAGAGATGGGGTTTCACTGTGTTGACCAGGATGATCTCAATCTCCTGACCTCGTGATCTGCCCGCCTCAGCCTCCCAAAGTGCTGGGATTACAGACGTGAGCCACCATGCCCGGCCATGTTGTATTCTTATAATAAAGTAGCTAGGGAAAAAAATATCATTAAGAAAATCTTGCCGGGCGCAGTGGCGCGTACCTGTAGTCCCAGCTACTTGGGAGGCTGAGGTGGGAGGATCGCTTGAGCCCAGGAGTTCTGGGCTGTAGTGCGCTATGCCGATCGGTGTCTGCACTAAGTTCGGCATCAATATGGTGACCTCCTGGGAGCGGGGACCACCAGGTTGCCTAAGGAGGGGTGAACCGGCCCAGGTTGGAAACGGAGCAGGTCAAAACTCCTGTGCTGATCAGTAGTGGGATCGCGCCTGTGAATAGCCACTGCACTCCAGCCTGGGCAACATAGTGAGACCCCGTCTCTTAAAAAAAAAAAAAAAAAAAGAAAAGAAAATCTTGGCCAGGTGCAGTGGTTCGTGCCTGTAATCCCAGCACTTTGGGAGGCTGAGGCGGGTGGATCACGAGGTCAAGAGTTCAAGACCAGCCTGGCCAAGATGGTGAAACCCCATCTCTACTAAAACTACAAAAATTAGCCAAGTGCAGTGGCAGGTGCCTGTAATCCCAGCTACTCGGGAGGCTGAGGCAGGAGAATCGCTTGAACCCAGGTGGCAGAGGTTGCAGTCAGCTGACATCGTGCCACTGCTCTCCAGCCTGGGCACCAGAGTCAGACTTCATCTCAAAAAAAAAAAAAGAGAAAAGGAAAAGAAAATCATAAGGAAGAGAAAGTGTATTCACTATTTATTAGGTGGATCATCAGATAGGTCTTCATCCTTGTGGTCTTCATGCTGAGTGGGCAGAGGGGGAGGAGAAAAAGAGGGGGTGGTCTTGCTGTCTCAGGGGTGCAGGAAAATCCATGGATAAGTATAACTGGACCCATGCAATTCAGACCTACGTTGTTCAAGCGTCAGCTGTGTTTGGACCAGGTTCCTGGGGAAGAGGAAAGGCTGGGCAAGGTTAGAGACAGATGAGTAGATAAGACCTGTGCTCTGAGTGTTCCCAATGCTTCCTCCCCACAGGGGTCATTGCTGGAGCCATTGTGGGCATCCTCCTATTTCTCATCCTGGTGGGCCTGCTGATTTTTTTCCTTAAGAGGAGGTGAGACTCAGCACAGGGCTGACCGCCTGGAGGGTGGGGGCCGGGAGAAGAAGAAGGAGGACCCCTGGTTGCAGCCTCACTCCCTGAGCCTTTCATCCTAATTCCTTTTCCCAGGAATAAGAAGAACCAGCAGAAACCAGAACTCAGGGATCTGAACTTCAGGTGAGCAGAAGGTTTGGGGGGGCGCATGGGAAAGAATCTGGTCGAATCAAGGGGTGTTTGCTGGCTGCTGGCTAAGTCAGAAGGTGGATCGGTGAATCTACCCACAAATACCTCAGAAGGGACCGATGCCCCTGAGACAGGGACCATAGCCCTTCCATTGCGGCTCACTCTCCAAGCAGCCTGGGCCAGTGACTTTAAATTCAGTTCTGGTGTCAACTCCAGGACGTTCATTCATTCATTCATTCATTCAGCAGATATCAGCTGAGCACCAGCATGTATCAGGCACTGTTCCAGCTGCCAAACAAGCAGTAAATTAAACCAAGAGTCCTGTCCTCCGGGGCTTATATTCTAGTACCGGACCCATCGATAAACAAGATCATAAAAAATATGATATAAACTTGGAGACAGGATCAGGCATGGTGGCTCATGCCTGTAATCCCAGCTACTCGGAAGGCTGAGGCAGGAGAATCACTTGAATCTGGGAGGCGGAGGTTGCAGTGAGCTGAGATTGCGCCACTGCATTCCAGCCTGGGTGACAGAGCGAGACTCTGTCTCAAAAAAAAAAAAAAAAGGTTGTGCACAGTGTCTAACACTTATAATCCCAGCACTTTGGGAGGCCAAGGAGGGTGGATCACGAGGTCAGGAGTTCAACACCAGCCTGGCCAACACTGTGAAACCCTGTCTCTACTAAAATACAAAAAATTAGCCGAGGGTGGTAGTGCATGCCTGTAGTCCCGGCTACTCAGTAGGCTGAGGCAGGAGAATTCCTTAAACCCAGGAGGCGGACATTGCAGTGAATCGAGATTGCACCACTGCACTCCAGCCTGGGAAAAAGAGTGAGACTGTCGCAAAAAAAAAAAAAAAAAAAAGAAAAAAGAAAGAAAAAAAGAAGTATGTATGTATTAATAATATATAAAATAATATAATAAACTTGTAGACAAAGCAAGAGGAGGGGATAGGAAGGGTAGAGGAATATTTTAATATTCTTCTAATGTGAAAATTAGAGGAAACTAGAGGGAAAATCAGAGGATTTTAAAAATTTTATTTTATTTGTTAATTTGTTGAGACAGGGTCTTACTCTGTGGCGCAGGCTGGAGTGCAGTATTGCAGTCGTAGCTCACTGCAGCCTGGACCTTCCTGGGCTCAAGTGATCCTCCCACCTCACCCTGCCCAGTAGTTGGGACAGCAGGCACGCACCACAATGCCTGGCTCATTTTTTAATTTTTTGGGGAGAGGGTCTCACTAGGTTGTCCAGGCTGGTCTCGAACTCCTGGCCTCAGACAACCATTCCACCTCAGCCTCCCAAAGTGTTAGGATTACAGGCGGGAGCCACCACACCCAGCAGGAATATGTTAGGCAGGATATTCAGGGAAAGTCTGGCTAACCAGATGACTAAGAGGAAGTCATCTGAGTACAGACCTAAGCAAGTGGGAGAGGAGCCGTGCACGCATCTGGGAAAGGCGTTCTGAGGACAGGGCGGGCGAGCGGAGAGCCTGAGGCAGCAGCACACGTGGGATTCAGAGGACATCCTGCATCTCCGACTGAGCAGAGGAAGGGGAGGGCGGTGGGAAGTGAGGTCAGAGAGGCATCAGTGGGGCCAGAGCAGGTGCAGGTTTGTAGATGAAAGTTAAGACTTTGGATCTACTGTGAGATGGGAGTTTGGGGAAGATTTTGAATAGACTAGTGACACAGTCTAACGTGTAAGAAGCAAAGGGAAGAGATTTGTAATAATCCAGACAGGAGGTTGGGCGCAGTGGCTCACGCCTGTAATCCCAGCACTTTGGGAGGCCAAGGCGGGTGGATCACTTGAGGTCAGGAGTTCGAGACCAGCCTTACCAACATGGTAAAATCCCATCTCTACTAAAAATACAAAAATTAGCCAGGTGTGGTGGCCAGTGCCTGTAATCACAGCTACTCAGGAGGCTGAGGCAGGAGAATCGTTTGAGCTTGGGAGGCTGAGGTTGTAGTGAGCCGAGATCACACCACTGGGTAGCAGCCTGGGTAACAGAGTGAGACTCTGTCTCAAAAAGAAAAAAAAGAAGAAAGAAGGAAGAAAGGAAGGAAGGAAAGAAAGAGAGAAGGAAAGGAAGAAAGAAGGTAAAGAAAGAGAGAAAGAGAGATAAAGAAGAGAGAGGGAAAGTGAAACTACAGGAATGGGCCAAACCCTGTAAGAAGTGTGTGTCCAGCCGGGCGCGGTGGCTCACACCTGTAATCCAAGCACTTTGGAGGCCAAGGTGGGCGGATCACCTGAGGTCGGGAGTTCAAGACCAGCCTGACCAACATGGTGAAACCCCGTCTTAATAAATAAATAAATAAATAAATAAATAAATAAGTAAGTAAGTAAGTAAGTAAGTAAGTAAGTAAGTAAGAGAAGTGTGTGTCCAGTGAGAAAAGCGGCTTGGGGAGGGACCCTGGGGAACACGTACCTTTGAAGATGGACTGAGGAGGAGGGGCCTGCCCAGGAAATGGACAAGCAGCAGCCGGGTAGGTAGGGGCCAAGCCAGGCCTGGGTGTTCAGGAGCAGTGCAGATCCAGGAGAACAGGCAAGGCACAGCCGTGGTGCTGAACGCTGCTGAGCAGTCAGGCAGGTGGGGCCTTTGCAATTACAGACAGGGAGGCCGAGATGATTCTGGAGAAAGGTGTTCTCTGTAGTAGTGGATATAGCCTCAGGCCAGGGTGATAGGATGACAGAAAGGAGAGAAAACTGGTCTGCATGAGAAGTTTGAGTGTAGGGCTGTCTGTGTAGGTTTATTATTATTATTATTATTATTATTATTATTTTGAGATGGAGTCTCACCCTTTTGCCCAGGCTGGAGTTCAGTAAGCGTGATCTCGGCTCACCGCAACCTCTGCCTCCCGGGTTCAAGCAAAATTCTCCTGCCTCAGCCTCCCAAGTGTCTGGGATTACAGGTGCTCACCACCATGCCTGGCTAATTATTGTTATTATTATTATTATTATTTGAGATGGAGTCTCACCCTGTCGCCCAGGCTGGAGTGCACTGGTGCTATCTCAGCTCACTGAAACCTCCACCTCCCGGGTTCAAGAGATTCTTGTGCCTCAGCCTCCCAAGTAGCTGGGATTACAGATGCCACCACCATGCCCGGGTCATTTTTGCATTATTGGTAGAGACGAAGTTTCACCATGTTGGCCAGGCTGGTCCCAAACTCCTGACTTCAGGCGGTCCACTCACCTGGGCTTCCCAGAGTGCTGGGATTACAGGCGCAAGCCAGTGCACCCGGCTGGTTTTATTACTATTTAGGTATGGTAAGGTCAACAGATCAAGAGACAGACATAGAAAAGAGTTTGTTACTCAGAATTCCCAAGAGAGAAAGAGCCTGTCCCACCATGAGGGGCCACAGGAGGAAGCACCAGGGCCGCGCAGGAGGCAGAGGTGCAGGGAGGAGCTTCAGGCAGGGGTTTCCAAAGGAGGGACTGGGCCAGGGAGGAGAGCTGGGTTTATGATTGGCTAGTTTGCATAGTTCCATGAGCTCAGGGGTACAGGGGCCATGTCCGATTGTCTGGCACCTGGTCCTGGTGTGATGAGAGCAGGTGCACTGTGGCCCAGAGTGTGAGAGCCCAAAAGCACTGTCTCTCTATATATAAACATATATGTATGTCTATATATACATATATGTATGTGTATATATATATATATACACACATACATATAAATATATACACATATATACACATATATATGTGTGTGTGTGTTTTTTATTTTTTCTTTCTTCTTTGAGACGGAGTCTTGCTCTATCGCCCAGGCTGGAGTTCAGTGGCACAGTCTCGGCTCACTCAACCTCCGCCTCCCGGGTTCAAGCAATTCTCCTGCCTCAGCCTCCTGAGTAGCTGGGACTACAGGCAGACACCACCACACCCAGCTAATTTTTGTATTTTTAGTAGAGAAGGTGTTTGTTTCACCATGTTGGGCAGGCTGGTCGCGAACTCCTGACCTCAGGTGATCCACCCACCTTGGCCTTCCAAAGTGTTGGGATTACAGGCGTGAGTCACCATGCCTGGCCCTCAAAAGTGCAAGATTCAAAGAGGTTACAGTCTTTTCTCCCTGCTCCCCCAATACCCACAGCTTCCCAGGGGACATCCTGGCTGAAGACTTTGCTGACCACGTAAGGAAGAACGAGAAGGACAGCAACTATGGTTTTGCGGAGGAGTACCAGGTGGGGGAGAGGACAGAGGGGCTGAGTTCAGCCTTCCTCTGTTGGCCCATACCCCGGCTCCCACCCCCTGACCAGACCTCATGGCTTCGGGGTCAAGCAGAGGCAGCAAAACATATGTCATTGGATTGTCAGGGATTCCCAGGCATGGTTATCTTTCCGCTCACTGAAATCTTATTTTTTTGAGATGGAGTTTTGCTCTTGTTGCCCAGGCTGGAGTGCAGTGGCGTAATCTCAGCTCACTGCAACCTCCGACTCCCTGATTCAAGCAATTCTGCTGCCTCAGCCTCCCAAGTAGCTGGGATTACAGGCACGAATCACCACACCCAGCTAATTTTTGTATTTTTAGTAGAGACAGGGTTTCACCATGTTGGCCAGGATGTCTCAAACTCCTGACCTCGTGATTCACCTGCCTCAGCCTCCCAAAGTGCTGGGATTACAGGCATGAGCCACCACGCCCAGCCCTTGAAATCTTAAAATAATGGTGGGTCAGTCCTAAAGTAACCCTCTCCACTCCCATCAAGTGAGTCCTTTCTCCCTGACACCTGCTTTCTTGCCTGCCTGAAGTCCCCCACGACTCCCTAAATGCCCCACAGGGTGGGCGGCACACATATGTCCTATTTCTTTGGGTGCCATAGAATCTCAGGGCGCAAGGGATAAACAAGGGGTGATGCCAAAGAAGGCAAGGGGAGCTCGGGGGGGTCCCCTCAAGGGCAAGTAGAGAAAATCCAACACCAGGTACCCCCTCTGCCTGCACCCCCAGCAACTGTCCCTGGTGTGCACCAGCCGGTCTCAGATGGTGGCTTCAACTCCAGAGAACAACGCCAAGAACCGCTACAGAAATGTGCTGCCCTGTGAGTCTTGGGCTTACTCTGTTTCACCCCAGCCCCGATCTAGTCAGCACCCCCACCCTAGTCCCCTTCTCCTACCTGCTATGAGAAACAAGACTCTCCCCTCATGTGGGTCTTTCTTCCATTTTTTTTTTTTTCACTTTGAGACCGAGCCTTGCTCTGCTTCCCAGGCTGGAGTGAAGTGGCGCCGTCTCAGCTCACTGCAACCTCCGCCTCTTGGATTCAAAGGATCCTCCCACCTCAGCCTCCTGAGTAGCTGGGAGTACAGCACCCGCCACCATGCCTGGCTAATTTTTGCATTTTTAGTAGAGATTGGGTTTCACTATGTGGGCCAGGCTGTTCTGGAACTCCTCACCTCAGATGATCCACCCACCTCAGCCTCACAAAGTGGTGGGATTACAGGCATGAGTCACCCCCGCCTGGCCGTGGGTCCCTTTGAGAGTCCTCCTGGCCTGCTCCCCCACAGCTGAGGTCCCTCCGCCTCTCCTGATCCCTGCATAGCTCCCAGGGCCTGCCTGCCTCTCCGCATGACTTCTGTCTGTGGGTCTTGGTCTTGTCTCTGTGCCTCTCTGGGTCTCTCAGCCTCTCACTGGTCTCTCTGCATGGCTAATGCTGGCCTATTCTCCTAGATGACTGGTCCCGGGTGCCCCTGAAGCCCATCCCTGAGGAGCCAGGCTCTGACTACATCAATGCCAGCTTCATGCCCGTAAGGCCGTGGTTGGGATTGAAAGGGTGCCCAGCAGGCCTGGAGAGATAAGAGCTGGTGGGGGTCATGCAAAGGCCCCCTTGACCCACCTGCCTTCCTCAACCAGGGTCTCTGGAGCCCCCAGGAGTTCATAGCAACCCAGGGCCCCCTGCCACAGACAGTGGGTGACTCTGGCGCTTGGTGTGGGAACAGCAGAGCCGCACCCTGGTCATGCTGACCAACTGCTTGGAGGCCGGCCGGGTGAGAGATTCGAGTCCTGGGTGCTGACTGGGTGCATGACCCTGCCCCAAACATCGATCCAGTGTAGACCCCACACCCAGACCTCATGGGTTCCTCCAGTGTCACCCCAGGCATCTTCGGTGTGACCTCTCCCCCACTCCCCCAGCCCGTCTGCTGGTTCACATGTGGGGGCTAAGGCAGACCCCACAGGCCTGGGGAGGAGGAGTTCTCCTGTTCTCTGAGCCCTCTTCCTCCCCCAGGTGAAGTGTGAGCATTACTGGCCTCTGGACTCTCAGCCCTGCACCCACGGGCACCTTCAGGTGACCCTGGAGAGTGAGGAAGTGACGGAGAACTGGACAGTCCGGGAACTGCAGCTCTTCCAGGTGCGTCCAGCCCCGCACTGGCCCTCAGCCTTCCCCCTGTGGCACGCCAGGCACCCAGGACCCTCCACCAACTCCAGCCTTCCACCCACTGCTCTGAGGAGCTGTGCTGTGCTCCAGGGAACCCACCCTTAGTGGTAGAAGCCAGGTCCTCCCTACATTCATCTCCAGCCTGTGAGCGCTCCCTCCTTCCAGGTGGAGGAGCAGAAGATGCTCTCCGTGCGGCAATTCCACTACCTGGCCTGGCCGGATCACGGCGTTCCCCTCCTCCCCAGACACCTTGCTGGCTTTCTGGAGGATGCTCCGGCAGTGGCTGGATCAGACCACGGAGGGGAGGCCCACCCATTGTGCACTGCAGGTGGGACCAGCCCAGGACCCTCTCCCAGAGAGAGAACCGCTCCCTTGGGGCTCAGACAGTGGTGCTAGATGGGACCCTGGGGACTCACAGGGAGGTGAAAAGAAAGAGAAGGAGGAGGTGGATGTCAGAGATAAAGGGCGGCATGAAGCCGACTAAGAAGAGAAGGAGGATAAGGATGAAATGATGGGAAGGAGAAATGAAGTCAGGCTGGGCGCGGTGGCTCACGCCTGTAATCCCAGCACTTTGGGAGGCCAAGGTGGGTGGATCACTTGAGTTCAGGAGTTTGAGACCAGCCTGGCCAACATGGTGAAACCCTGTCTCTACTAAACATACAAAAATTAGCCGGGCGTGGTGGCGGGAGTGTGTAATCTCAGCTATTCGGGAGGCTGAGGCAGGAGAATCACTTGAACCTGGGAGGAGGAGGTTGCAGTGAGCTGAGGTCACGTTACTGCCCTCCAGCCTGGGTGACTTTGTCTCAAAAAAAAGAAAGATGAAAGGGTAAAGGAAGAGGAGGTTGAATGCAGAAGAGGAGAAGGGATGAAGGCGCAGGATGGGGATGAGGCCACAGATTCAGAGAAACATTGGAGACACTTCCTCGTGCTCAAGTGTGGGGCTCCCAATCAACTGCTTTCCCGATATTTATTTATTTTTATTTTTTTATTATTGTTTTTTGAGACAGAGTCTCCCTCTGCTGCTCAGGCTGCAGTGTAGTGGTGCAGGCTCAGCTCACTGCAACCTCCACCTCCTGGGTTCAAGCAATTCTCCTGCCTCAGCCTCCTGAATAGCTGGGATTACAGGCACATACCACCATGCCCCGCTAATTTTTGTGTTTTTAGCACCCATGGGGTTTCACCATATTGGTCAGGTTGATCTCAAACTCCTAACCTCAGGTGATCCGCCCGCCTCAGCTTCCCAAAGTGCTGGGGTTACAGGCGTGAACCACCGTGCCTGACCCTTTCCTGATATTTATGCCGAAGTCCTGTAGGTCAGATTTCACCTAATGACAACTATTAGGGAGATGAGGAGGAGGGACAGCTCCTGAGACTGGGGCTCTGGTTTCGGCGACAGTGAATGTTTACACAGTCCTACTGCTCCTCCTAACGACCTCATGGCAAAAGAGTTCCCTCCCCATTCTAGAGCTGAGTGGGTATCATGACATCATTCCATTAGTATGCGGCATTCAGAACAGCCAAAGCAACAGAGGCACAAAACAGATGAATATGTTCCAGGCCCTGAGGGAGACAGGGAATGGGGAGAGACCGCCTAATGGTATGATGTCTGCTTTAGGGGTGATGAAATGTTTTGCAACTAGATAGAGGTGGGGGCTGCACGACACTGAGTGTGCTAAATTGCTCACATTGAAATAGCTAATTTTTTTTTTTTTTTTTTTTTGAAACAGTGTCTTGCTCTGTTGCCCAGGCTGGAGAGGTGCAATCTCGGCTCACTGCAACCTCTGCCTCCTGGGTTCAAGCAATTCTCCTGCCTCAGCCTTCTCAGTAGCTGGGACTACAGGCACATGCTACTACTCCTGGCTAATGTTTTGTATTTTAGTAGAGACAGGGTTTCACCGTGTTAGGATGGTCTCGAACTCCTGCGCTCAGGCAATCCACCCACCTTGGCCTCCCAAAGTGCTAGGATTACAGGTGTAAGCCACTGCATCCAGCCTAATTTCTTTATTTTTAGTAGAGACAGGGTTTCTCCATGTTGGCCAGGCTGGTCTCAGACGCCTGACCTCAGGTGATCTGCCCACCTCAGCCTCCCACAGTGTTGGGATTACAGGTGTGAGCCACTGCGCCCAGCCTAAAATAGCTAATTTTTTTCACTGGGCATAGTAGCTCATGCCTGTAATCCTAGCACTTTGGGAGGCCAAGGTGGGAGGATCCCTTGAGTCCAAGAGGTCAAGGCTGCAGTGACTTGAGATTGTGCCACTGCACTCCAGCCTGCATGACAGAGACAGACCCTGTCTCAAACAAAACAACACAAAAGACTTATTTTGTGTTTAAAGGAATTTTTGAACGATTGGCTGGAGAGTTCCTCTTCCTGTGCTCGAACCCAGCTCTGTCACTTACTAGCTGAGTAACCTGGGGAATGAGACCTCACCTCACTCAGCCTCCATTTCACCATCTGTACAATGGATGTGCTGGTGCATCCCACTGCTTAGGTTTGTGAGGACTGAAGAAGGCCCATCAGGCACTTAGAACAGGGCCTAACGGATGGAAGGAACTCCAGACATAGTTTTTCGTGTTTTGTTTTTTTTTTGAGATGGAGTTTCACTCTTTTCACCCAGGCTGAAGTGCAATGGTGCAATCTCAGCTCACTGTAACCTCTGCCTCCTGGGTTCAAGCAATTCTGCATCAGCCTCCCAAGTAGCTGGGATTGCAGGCGTGCGCCACCACACCCAGCTAATTTTTGTATTTTTAGTAAAGACGAGGTTTCGCCACGCTGGCCAGGCTGGTCTCAAACTTCTGACCTTGGGTGACCCACCTGCCTTGGCATCCCAAAGTGCTGGGATTGCAGGTGTGAGCGGGCATAGTTATTGCCATCATTCAAACACAGATCCCTCCAATCAGCCATGACCCTGGACCCTTGCACTCCCGCCCCTTGGTCTGACTCTTTCTTTGTTCTGCTTAGTGCTGGCGTGGGCCGCACGGGCACCCTCATTGCCCTGGACGTCCTGCTTCGGCAGCTGGAGTGCGAGGGTCTCCTTGGGCCCTTCAGCTTCGTGAAGAAGATGAGAGAGAGCCGGCCGTTGATGGTGCAGACGGAGGTGAGGCAGCCCCTGGCCCCCGAGTGATATGGGACAGGAGGCAGCGGGGATATGGGACCCTGGGGCTCCCGAAGCCCAGGCTTGGGGGAGACACCCCTCACTCACTCCCATGCCCCCTCCCCAGGCCCAGTACGTATTCCTGCACCAGTGCATCCTGCAGTTCCTGCAACAGTCAGCCCAGGCCCCAGCTGAGAAGGAGGTCACTTATGAGAATGTTGAAAACCTTATTTACGAGAACAAGGCCGCCATCCGGGCCCACAAGTTGGAGGTCTAAGTGACAAGAGGGCTGGGCTGGCAGCCCAGGCATCCTCAAGCTCTGGATGCCCACTTGAACCCAGATTCCTGGAAGTGCAGAGGGCTGGACTCCCAAACTCCTGGGTGCTATGGGAGGAGGGGGCTGAGAGCCCAAACTCCAGTTTCCCCAGGAGAGAGTGATCTGGTGGACCTCAGCACATGAGTCTATGGGACCTGGGGATCTGAATTCCTGGTGCCTTGGAGGAGAGGGGTGGTAGCTTGGAATTCCTAGGTCTTTGAGGGAGGAGGAAGTTGGGAATCTGGGATATAGGAAGAAACAGGCTGGAGCCTGGATTCTGAGGCAGGAAGGAATTCAGGTGTGGAATTCTGGCTACTTGAGGACAAAAGGCAGGCAGGATCCTGCCCTGCTTTTACTTCAGAAACCAAATCAGTCTATAATCTGAGGTTGGAGGGAGTCCCTGTGCCCAAGGTCTCCCTGCACCCACCATCTGCATATGTGTTTCCTTCTATCCCATAATTTATTAAATCACTGTTTTCCCCAGAGACGGTTGTCCCATGGATTTCTGGGTCTGGAAGTAATATTGGGGTGGGAGTAGGGATGGGTTCCTGGGATCTAGGGATAGAGACAAACGTCCAGGAGGGGACTAGGGGGACCCACACACTTGCACATAAAAAAATGTAGGATTGGGTGGTTGAGTCTCTCAGAGAAGGCAGCGTCCAATCATCTGTGTCCAGGGTCTGGGAAATATGGACAGGGCTTGCTGGAGCTAGGTGCTTGAGGACTTGCCTTCTGGGCTTTCTCTCCTTCTTTCCTTCCTTCCTCCCTCCCTCCCTTTTTTTCTTTTCTTTTCCTTCACTGTTGTCCAGACTGGAGTACAATGGCTCACTGCAGCCTTGACCTCCCGGCCCCAGGTCATCTTCCCACCTCAGCCGCTAGAGTAGCTGGGTTCACAGGTGTGTGCCATCACGCCCGGCTCATTTTCATAGAGACGAGATTTTCCTATGTGCCCAGGTTAGTTGCCACCTCCTGGGGTCAAGCATTCCTGCGCCTTCAGCCTGCCAAAGTGTTGGGGTTAGAGTTGTGAGCCACTGCCTCGGCCGCCTCCTCGGATTGGCATTAGGGGAACTTAGAGGGCAATGTCTGGGGGCTGATAGTTGGACTTTGATGCTGATACCCACAGAGTCTGGATCTCCAGTGGGGGTCTGGGGTCTCCTGGGTCCTAGGACCGGTTATCCTGGCATGCAGTTCTTTGGGCTATATAGGGTGTGTGTCGTGTGTGTTGGGGCGGGAGTAGTGGAGTGGTGTGGACGGCCAACGACTGGACCAGAAGGCAGAAAATTCTAAGGCACCAGGATAAACATCTGTGGGCGCCATCGAGGTTCCCGGGTGGGGGGCGGGAGGAAGGGCGGGGCGGGGCTTTCCGCCTACCCGCGGGCACACACACAATACACACCATACACGCGCGCACGCACACGGGCACACACGCGCGCACGGGATCCGGCTTCGCTCTGCGGCTCCTCCGCCCCGCCGAGCTCCGCGATCAGCACCCGGGACAGCGCCACCGCCCACGTGCGGGGGGGCGGGGTCCGGGCGGGGCTGGCGCCTCGGCGTCTCCCGGGAGTGTCCCGTCCAGCCGCCGAGCAGGTAGGAGCTGCTGGGACCCCCGCCTCAGCCCATCCGCATCCGCATCCGCATTCCTAGAGGAAATGTGTGTGGGAGTGGGGGCTGGGGCACTGGGGGGACCAACAGAGACAGTGGGAGGGAGGGCTCGAGCCTGAAGCGGGGAGACTGGGATTTAGAGATGCGAGACAGGTGTGGAGAAGACAAAGAGCGGAGGGCGGGGAGGCGGGCGCAGGCGGAGGGGAAGAGGAGAGACCTTGGGGACAGAGGCCAGGCGATAGGACAGAGTCAGGCGGGATGGGGAGGCAGACACAGGGACGACGGCTATTTGGGGACAAGAGAGCGTGCAGACCGAGGCGGTCACGAGAACAGGTGTGAAGACAGCGCGGATGCGTGGAGAGACCAACAGGCCAAGAAGGATGAGGGGGGCTCAGCACAGGCGCAGGGCAGCTCCCGACCCACCCTCCAGCAAAAAGGGGGAGAGGGAAAGGGGGAACCTGCGTCTCAGTTCCCAGGACCAGGTGCGGAGGGAGGAACCGGCTGTGGGCGCTCGGACCGCAGGCTGCCCCCTCCCCCACATCGCGGGACCTCAGGATCCCATTTGGGTTATTGGGAGATTCCCAGGCACCGGTGGGGCCGGGAGCTAGCCTACCCCGCCGGGACTCCGCGTCTGTGCGTCAGCCCCGCCCGTTGTCCTGGCAACAGACCGTTGCCCGGGACAACCAGCTTTGCTCCACCCCGCCCGAGAGGAGCCAGGCTGTTGCTCTGGGCAACGCGGTCCGCTGGTTCCCACGCCTGCCTTCACCTGCTTCCGGTTCAAGCCCTGCGTAGGGGCGAGGAAGAGGCAGAAGTCAGCGGGATGCCTGTGGAGGCGTGGGAGGAAGCTGATATCCCTATGGGATGAAACTAGATCCTGAACACCCCCCCTCAAGCGTGGGGAGGCTGAAACTACAACTCCCAGCATGACTCGCGGTGGCTGGCCGGTTTCTGTGCGACTGTTCGCGCAGGGACCTCATGGGATTTGGAGTTCTTTGTTGTGCGTGGGCCTGAAGGGACGTCTGGGGTGGGAATGGGGGACTAGGGTGCTTGAGTGCCTCTGCAGAAAAGACTTCTAGGACTCGGCCACCATGTTCCCGGAGCCCCCAACCCCGGGGCCTCCATCGCCCGACACGCCTCCAGACTCCAGTCGCATCAGCCACGGCCCAGGTGAGCAAGACCCGGGGGCCGAGCAGAGAGAAAGCCCGGCCAGGATTCTGAGGGGCGGGATTCGGACGGGTGTACTCGTGCAGGCGGGCTGGAAAATCCGGCTGGGATTTAGGGTCGTCATCCTGGACTGGAATGCGAACGAAATCGGGGAAAAGATTTGCAACAAAAGTCGAAACCGGATCAAGGGGTGTTGCATGGAATGGGATCTTAGAATTTGAAGGTCCACCTAGTCCTTCTTTTACAGATAAGGAAACTGAGGCCTGATGAGGAGCAGGGGCTCTTCTAAAAACATCAGGAGTTGAGCAGAAATTAGGGTGGGGGGTTGGGGGGTGGGGACGGTAAGGAAAGGCAGAACTAACAAGCAAGCAAATCAGATGGTATCAGTCTGGGTTAGGGCATCGAATCTCTCTATAGGCCAGATTAGGTGCAAGAACACAGGAAGAAATAGAATGAAAATAGCTGGAGGGAAAAGGAGGCCAGCATTCCAGCTTCCACGTGTAATCAGGATTGAATCAGCCCTCGCAGAGCCCAGGCGTTAGTGTGTGTTTTTCTCCTCCACCCCTCTGCAGTGCCTCCCTGGGCCCTGGCCACCATCGTGCTGGTCTCGGGCCTCCTCTTCTTCAGCTGCTGTTTCTGTCTCTACCGGAAGCGCTGTCGGAGGCGGACGGGCAAGAAGAGCCAGGCCCAAGCCCAGGTCCACCTTCAGGAAGTGAAGGGGCTGGGCCAGAGTTACATAGACAAGGTGTGGCCCAGCCCAACCCCTCAACCTGGCCCCTTCCCACACCCTGCTCCACTCACTGGCCCAGCTGGTCCCAGTCCCCTGCTCCCTTCCCCTCCTGTAGGAACCTACCTTATTAACTCATCCTCCCTGTGTGTCTAGCCCTCAGCTGGACTCTGGGTACTGGGAGATGGAACAGATCTAGTTGCTGTTCACAAGAACTTCCTAGTCTGGTGGGGAGAGTCAGGCACTGACACAGACACTCGCCCCACAGGGTAATATGTGCCATACTACAGGGTCTTATAGGACTGCAGAAAAAGCATCTCACTGTATAGAAACCTACAGAAAAATAAATATTTAGCTCTGGGCCGGGTGCCATGGCTCAGGCCTGTAATCCTAGCACTTTGGGAGGCTGAGGTGGACAAATTGCCTGAGCTCAAGAGTTCGAGACTAGCCTGGGCAACATGGTGAAACCCTGTCTCTACTAAAAATACAAAAAATTAGCTGGGCATGGTGGCACATGCCTCCAGCTACTCAGGAGGCTGAGGCACAAGAATTGCTTGAAACGGGAGAGGTGGAGGCTGCAGTGAGCTGAGATTGTGCCACTGCACTCCAGCCTGAGTGATAGAGCGAGATTCTGTCTCCGATAAATAAATAAGTAAATAAATAAATGGCTCTGAAAGCTGAAAACCAGCTTTGTGCCAGAATACTTTAAGATGTGCTGATTTCTTTCAGAAAATGGAACATATTTACAGTAAGAAAAAATTTTAAACAGAGGGTCAGACAGAAGAGGCTTCATGGTGGAGGTGACTTCTGCACTGAGACCCAAAGGACAGAGTTAACAGAGTAGAGAGAAGGACATTCTAGTCTAAGAAGGTGCATGTGCTGAAGCTCCATATCCGGATTCTGAGGCTTATTTGGAGAACAAAGAGTCATTTTTCACAATAGCTTCACTCTGGAGTGTAGTGTCTGGAGAACTCAGCAGTATCCACATCATGAGGGTGACAAAAGCTACAAATATGTTTTGAGCACGAGGGACAGGGTCAGATGGTGTTAGAATGACTCCTCTGGAATCCCTGTGTTGGACAGATCTGGGGTGAGGAATCCAGGGAGGAGGTCAGTGCAGCAGCAGCCCGGAGAGGATGAAGAGATTTGCACTGGACGAGGCCATGGGAATGGAAAGTGGTCACTGCAGGGTCTGAACATTAAGTCTCTCAGTGCAGAGTGCAACGGTTACCTGGGGAGCCAGACAGCCCTAGGTTTCCAACCAAGAAGGATCATTTCCCATTGTATGACCTTGGAGAATTCACTGTCCCTCTCTGAGCCTCAAGTTTGTGGTTACTAACTTGGTATTTCCCCTTTCCTTCTCAGTAAGGAGCTGTTACAATTAGTATCCATAAAGGATGCCATTTAGGGCCCAGGTGTCCGGCCCCATCCCTATCCCTTAAACCAGTGATGTTCAAAGACCATTTGCATCAGAGTCACACAGAGTACTTGTTGAAATGCAGATTCTGGAGCTAGCACCTGACCTGTTGAGTCAGAATCCCTGAAGAGGTGACCTCAGGCATTTTGCCACAGGACTCGAGAATTCAGATTCACACTGAATTTTAAGAATTGCTGGTCTAGGTTAAGGAGACACCTTCTGCTTTTTGATTCTACTTTAGAATGACAAGTACACAGTAAATATTCCATTTCTCCTCCATATTTTGCTGTGCTAAGATCACTAGCAAACATGGCAGTTTGGACTACCATCCCAATACATCCATTAGTATGTGAAATAAAATCTACATCATTCCTGTGGGCAATGAGACACTATCTGTACTTATTTTAATCTAAGCATGACAAACAGATGTCTAGTCCCTGCCCATAGCAGACATCACTAATCAAACATTCACAAGCATACTGCATCTGTGTTGCTTTGTCCATTTCTTGCCTGTGGCAGACATCACTAGTCAAATACTGACTGCTTAGCTTGTGAGCGCTCAGGTATAGCCCAAGGGACCTGTGAGCCTCTCTTGGCTTCTGAGCCTGAAGGATACCGCTGTCAGGGGGAAGACTTCACCCGCTCTTACCTCTGGCTCTCTAAGGTGCAGCCAGAAGTGGAACAGCTGGAGCCAGCACCAGCTGGGCCAGGGCAGCAGGTGGCAGACAAGCATGAGCGAGGACGACTGCAGTATTCCTTGGATTATGACTTCCAGAGTGGCCAGGTGGGGTGTGGAGGAAGGGGATGCTTTGGAGGGAGGGTCCTGGGGGTTCCAGCCCCTTCTGAAAGGAACCATGGAAGTGAGGCTAAGACTGTTGCCTGCCTCCCCCGTTGTGCCCGGGCCCTGCAGCTGCTGGTGGGCATTCTGCAAGCGGAGGGATTGGCAGCCTTGGATCTGGGTGGCTCCTCGGACCCCTACGTGCTGGTCTACCTGCTGCCAGACAAGCGGAGGCGATACGAGACCAAGGTGCATCGGCAGACACTGAACCCTCACTTTGGGGGAGACCTTCGCCTTCAAGGTGAGCTCCTGCCCTCAGGCCCCGTATTCCATAGCCTACGTCCAGTCCCTGGAACCCTGGGGGACCGACCGCTTCCGCTTTTCCTGGAGGCGGCCACAGCTCAGGTGGCAGCTACCAGCTCTGGGGCTATTCCACTGGACCCTGGGCACTACTGACGCCCGGGCTGTAGCCTGGTCCTTTGGCGGTACCATTTGGGTTCCACTGACCCGTGATTTTTTTTTCCCATGGATCCCTGGACTTCTCCATTTGAGTTCCCCCCCCACTGTTCGCTTGGACCGTACGCCGTCCACCTCGATGTGCTGCGCCCCACTCTCTCTCTGACGTCCTGCTCTCCACTGCGCATTCTCTGTGCCCTCCAGGTCCCGTATGTGGAGCTAGGGGGCAGGGTGCTGGTCATGGCGGTGTACGACTTCGACCGCTTCTCTCGCAACGACGCCATCGGGGAGGTGCGGGTCCCCATGAGCTCCGTGGACCTGGGGAGGCCGGTGCAGGCCTGGCGGGAGCTGCAGGCGGCTCCGCGGGAGGAGGTGAGCGGGAGCGGCCACGCTCCAAACCACGCCCTAGGCCCGCCCCGCCCACAACTCCCTGAGCCAATGAGATCACAGGCCTTCCAGACCCTGGAAGGCGGCGTGGATTGAAACCTCTTCCACTCCGTGGATTGTACACCTGGGTCCTTAACTGTGGACCATTCCATTCCAAAGTGTGGGGGAGGAAAGAAAGATGGAGGGGGGATGGATGTGGAGCCGGGGCTCTGGTGATGGGTCCCTCTCCTTCTTTCAGCAGGAGAAGCTTGGGGACATCTGCTTTTCCCTCCGCTATGTCCCCCACGGCCGGGAAGCTCACCGTTATTGTCCTGGAGGCTAAAAACCTGAAGAAGATGGATGTAGGAGGACTGTCAGGTGTGTGGGAAGCGAGGGAGTGGGGTGCGTGGGGGTGGCGTGGGGTGGGTTCTCGTTCTGACAGTTTCTGAGTCCGGAGGGTTTCTTGGCGGAGAGGGAGGCCCAGGCTGCCGTGGAAGGCATGGATTTGGACCATGGATAGGGAGACCTAAAGGGTGTGGGCGGTGTTTCTATGTTGGTCCAATAACTCAGCAGTGGGGGGCCATAAGACTCCTTCCTCTCCCCAGATCCGTACGTCAAGGTCCACCTGCTGCAGGGCGGCAAAAAGGTGCGGAGAAGAAAACCACCATCAAGAGAACACTCTGAACCCCTATTACAACGAGGCTTTCAGCTTTGAGGTGCCCTGTGACCAAGTCCAGGTGAGCTCAGACCTGCCCTTCTCCAAGAGCCCAGACCCTTAGTAATCGCCGTTGCTAGAGGGAGAGACACTTTTTCGAATCCCCCTAGAAACCAGATGAGGGGAAGTCTGAGGTTCTGTTTGTTCTCAGTCTGTTTCCTCCTATGAGGACAAGGAAGCCCCATCCACTCCAGAAAGGGTGTTCTTAAAATTGGGTGTGGGCATCCTATCTGCTCTAAGCAGGACCGGGATGCCCTGCTCCCAGACAAGACCAGCATGCCCCAACCCTAAGCGGGACCAGGATGCCCCACCCCCAGGCAGGACCAGATGCTCCACCCCAAGCAGGACCAGGATGCCCGCCCCCCACGCGGGACCAGGATGCCCCACACCTAAGCAGGACCAGAATTTCCGCCCCCCAGGCAAGACCGGGATGCCTTGCCCCCAAGCAGGACCAGAATGCCCCGCTCCTAAGCAGGACCAGGATGCTCGTCCCCTACGAGAGACCAGGATGTCCCACACCTAAGCAGGACCAGGATCCCCCGCCCTCCTCAAGAACGTGGTTCTAAGAAGAGACCTCCTTTCAGTCCTTTAGGGACGAGCCTACCCTAGCCAGGCCCCTGTGAAAGTTCTGCAGCTTTGCCGCCCTTAGGAGGCTGCTCCCCTAGGGGCCGCCGAACATACCCTCCGCAACCGAGTCCTGAAGGTTCATTTCCTTAGAAATCTGGCTGCGCAGGAAGAAAGCCGCCAAAGCCTCCTCCTCACCGCAGGCTCCGTCCCTCCCATCTCCCACTCCCCCCACCCCGTCTCGAGCTCCGGGGCCCTGAGCCCTTGGGTGGCAGCGAGAGGTACCCTCAGCCGTGAAACCGGACACCATCCTTTCCGGGGCCTCCTTCCCTCACGCTCCTCTCCCCTCTTCCTCTCGCGCTCACCCCAGAAGGTGCAGGTGGAGCTGACCGTGCTGGACTACGACAAGCTGGGCAAGAACGAGGCCATCGGGAGGGTGGCCGTGGGGGCGGCCGCTGGCGGGGCTGGCCTGCGGCACTGGGCGGACATGCTGGCCAATCCACGGCGGCCCATTGCCCAGTGGCACTCGCTGCGGCCCCCGGACAGAGTGAGGCTGCTGCCTGCGCCCTGACTCCTACCCCAAGCCCCTGGCCCCAGACTCCCGAGACCGGCCGAGCCACGCCAGCCCCACCCTTAAGCCTCCTCTGACCGCTACCCTCCCCCATCCCCACCCCAACCATCCGATCCATTCCTGCCTCTCATCCACAACGATGCCAATCACGACAACTTTCCAGCACACTCCCCCGACCCCCACCCACACACCCAGATGCCCCAGCGACCCCTGGGAAGGAAAGGCAGCCTGGTTTCCCCTGCCCCTGGGTCCTGCCCCCTGCTTTGACAATCAACCAACCTAGTCTGCTCTCCTCCCTTCCAACACAGCCCGTCCTTGCACTGCTCCTGGGGCCAAATAAATGTTCAGCAGCTCCGGTGGCCTGGGCCCCTGCTCTTTGAAGGGGGGTGGGCAAGGGCTGGGTCCAAGAGGAAACCTCGTTTCCAGGAATGGGAGGCGCAGGGCAGCATGAGTGCTGAGAGAGCCTGGCCTGGCCCTAGGGACCCCTCACACTCTCACCTGTTCATTCCTCACTCACCACTCTGAGCCTGAGTTTCTTCCTCTGGAGAATGTTGGGATGATGATAATTCCTGCCACATGGTGGCTGTGAGGAGTCGGCGAGAGTTCCTTTGCTGGTCCATGAATGTATCCACTCACTTACTCACCCATGACTCATACGGATTTTCATACCCATTTCTGCATCCCTCCCTCCCTTTGTGTCTTCCATTCCATCTCCCCCGAGGTCTTCTGTTGAATGCTGGGGCCCCAGAATAGATGCAAACACAGACCTGCACCCCAAGCAACTTACTGCCATCAAGGAAACAAAGGAGATGCACAGAGCCAGGGAAAAAAATCTCCAGAGGCTGTGAGAGAGGACCAGGTTCAGCAAGGAAAGCCAGTGGTTTCAACTTCACTTCTTTCTCTTTTCTTTTCTTTTCTCTTCTTGCTTTCTTTTCCTTCCTTCCTCCTCCTCCTTTTCTCTCTCTCTTTCATTTTTTCTTTTCTTTCCCTCCCTCCCTTCCTTCCTTCCTCACCTTGCCTTCCCCTTCCCCTCCCCTCCCTTCCCCCTCCCCTCCTCTTCCCTCCCTTCCCTTCCTCTTCCCTTCCCCTTCCTTTACTTTCTTCTTTCCTTCTTTCTTTACTTTCTTCTTTTTTTGACAGAGTTTTTCACTCTGTCCTTAGGCTGGAGTGCAGTGGTTCAGTCCCAGCTCACTGCAGCCTCAACCTCCTCGACTTAAGGGATCCTCCTGCCCAGACTCCTGAGTAGCTGGGACCACAGGTGCATGCAACCACGCCTGGCTAATTTTTTATTTTTACATTTTGTAGAGATGGAGTCTCACTATGTTTCCCAGGCTGGTTTCAAACTCCTGAGGATCCTCCTTGAGTAACTGGGACTATAGGCACGAGCCACTGCATCCAACTTCATTGTTCTTTCAAGGAATGCTGGCTTCTAGTCTGTTTCTAGCAAAGATGATTGTTCCATTGGCTTCTACCTCATCTCATCCCATACAGGATTTTGGGTGGTGAACAAAGACCTATAAGATTTGGCAAGAGGGCCAGGCATGGTGGCTTATGCCTGTAATCCCAGCACTTTGGGAAGCCAAGATGGGCAGATCACGAGGTCAGGAGTTCGAGACCGGCCTGGCCAACATAGTGAAATCCCATCTGTACTAAAAATACAAAATTAGCCAGGCATGGTGGCACACACCTGTAGTCCCAGCTCCTCGGGAGGCTGAGGCAGGAGAATCACTTGAATCTGAGGGGTGGAGGTTGCAGTGAGCTGAGATTTCACCACTGCACTCCAGCCTGGGTGACAGAGTTACACTCTGTCTCAAAAAAAAAAAAAAAAAAAAAAAGAAGAAAAAATTTGGCAAGAGAACTCTCTGAGCAGCAGATTAAGTGGAGAATAAGGCAAAAAATACCCCCCACATACCAAAAAAGAAGGCAGCAAACAAACTTGCTCCTAAGCTTCCTGGTAGCCAATGGGAAAAGTGAAATTAGAATAGCTACACAGATTATAATGTCCATGAGATTTTAAATTTTTCTTAAAGGAATTCAGTAACTTTTCATATGTGTGTGTGTAGGGCATGTCTTTATGAAGACAGCTCTTTATGTTACTACTATTACTGCCAATAATAAACCTCACAGCAAACTCATGAAATAAACATGATCTTTATTCCCTGCTGACAAATGAGTTCAAACTATTCTTTAGAGAATTCAGGGCTGGGTGTGGTGGCTCATGCCTGTAATCCCAGCACTTTGGGAGAGTGAGGCAGGCAGATCACCTGATGTCAGGAGTTTGAGACCAGCCTGGCCAACATGCTGAAACGCTGTCTTTACGAAAAATATGAAAATTATCCAGGCATGGTGGTGGGCAGCTGTAATCCCAGCTACTAGGGAGGCTGAGGTAGGAGAATCACTTGAACCCAGGATGTGGAGGTTTCAGTGAGTTGAGATCATGCCATTGCACTCCAGCCTGGGCGACAGGAGCAAAACTCAGTCTCAAAAAAAAAAAAAAAAAAAATCCTTAGAATCACATAGCCAGAAAGCCTGTCTCTAAATTCTGGGATTGATTTAGATGATGGCAGTGGGGTCCTTGGGTCCCTATCTCAACAAGAAAGCAGAGTTATAGGAAGAATAAAACAATTACAAATGGCAGTCCACACTGGGACAAAAACGTAAAAGGGCTGAGATAATTAGGGAGGGTAATCGGGGCAGCCCTCCTGAGGAGGTTCGATCTGGGCCATAACTTGAATGACAAGAAGGAATGAAGCTTGCAAAGGTTAGGGGAAAAACAGTGGAATATTATTTGGTCATAAAAACAGAAGGAAGCACTGCTTCATGCTTCAGCATGGATGAGTCCCCGAAAGCATTACGCCAAGTGGAGGAAGCCAGACACAAAGGCTGCATATTGCAGAATTCCATCCATAAGAAATCTCCTAAACTGACAAATTCATAGAGTTGCCAGGGACTGAGGAAAGAGAAATGGGGAGATAGATGGGGTACTGGTTTTCTTTTTTCTTTTTCTTTTTTTTTTTTTTTTTTTGAGATGGAGTCTTGCTCAGCCGCCCAGGCTGGAGTGCAATGGCGCATTCTCGGCTCGCTGCTAATTTTCCTATTTTTTTTTAAAGTGGAGACGCGGCTAGACTAGTCTCCAACTCCTAACATCAAGTGATCTGCCCACCTCGACCTCCCAAAGTGCTGGGATTACATGCGTGAGCCACCGCACCCGACCGACTTACCCTTATTTTAATGCAATGCATTTAACTGTACGATTACGGAATTTACCTGTAATTTTGTTTTTGTTCATGTCAAAAGGGTCATGTGCCGATGTCGTACGTAACAAGGTTTGAGGAAGGCGCATCTCACACATGCGCGTGAACACCCAATCATCTCGCTTAGAAACTACACAAGGCTCTAGCTGTAAGTTTAAATTATTACTGCTTGTGCTAATAACCAGCTCACAAGAGTCCTGAATTTGTAATAACCTGCACCTCAGTAGGCAGCTCTGTGTGGTAGAACCCATGCTGGGCTAGGGCGGGGGAGGGGGCTCAGAGGTCTGCAGTCGAAAGTCTAGACACTTCACTTTATTTGGATTGATAAAAGTTCAGTTATGTACGACCAAAGGGAGATGGCAAAAGAAAAAAGTAAAAAGCAAGAAATAAGATAAAGCTCAGTTCTCTCTAAATTTGAATCAGCCCAGGCCTCGCCCATTTCAGAAGTTTGGACTGACCCTGACTCCGCCCCAACCTCTTCCAGCCCCCGCTCCTTCCCGCCCCCGCCAGTGCCGTCGTCATGACAACCGCGTCCACCTGCCCTCTACTACTAAGGGTGGGGAAGCCTGGTCTCTCAGTGCTCCCATTGGCCAAAAGTTTGTAGCGGGCGGACCTCGCTAACTCTCATTGGTCAGTTGCTCGCCGAGGTGCCAGCCCACATGCACCCATTGGTAGATTGATCGAAAAGGGCGGGGACTCTGGACAGCGGTTGTGGAGGGTCGCGGGCCCACAGTGCCGCACTGAGCAGAGGAGAAGCGGCGTCCCAGGAGATTTGGAGGATAAAGCTGTGGGTAGGGTATCATGTGGAGGCAAAGGGGAGCGAAGTGAGGGGCGGTGAGAGGGGGAGCGGGGTGGGCAATGTGTGGGATTCCTAGGATGTTTTTCCGCAGGGTGATGACCACACCTGCCGGCTCCGGCATGGGCTTCGGCTCGGTGTCATGGTGGGGCCTGTCCCCGGCACTGGACCTGCAGGCTGAAAGTGAGTCCCAGCACGCACGGTCTGATACACCGCCTGCCTTCCCAGCCTGCGCAGGCAGCCTTTCAGAGCTCGTAGTCCCAGCGTCGGTGACAGGGGGCGCGCTAACGTTCTCCAAGGCTCCAACGGTGGAAGGCGCGCCTCCAAGGCAGGGTCGAGGTCCTGTCTGCGGACTACGAATCCCAGAATGCTCAGAGGCATCAACTCCCTTAGAACCTAGGCCACGGGCGCGTCGCCTGCTGGGATTTGTAGTCCATTGTTGTAGGGGATGCTACGGGGGACACTGTGGCGACCACCATGGTGCCCCAGCCTACTGTCATCTTGCCAGGTCCTCCTGTGGACCCAGACTCCCAGGCCGATAGGTACACAGCGTCCCCGAGCTAGATGTGCTGCTGCTGGGCTCTGTGGATAGGGCGCCACCTGCTGCGGGACCCTGTCCCGAGCGAAGCTCTGGCCTCGCAGGAGGTTCAACGTGAGCTGGGATGAAGATGAGACCCCGGATTCCCGAGTCCTTGAGGGAGGAGGGGATTGGAATCTCTAAAACTTCAGGTCCAGGAATGATGGAGCTGGAGACTCCTAGATCTGAGGGAGGTGGAAGCTAGAGAACCCATGCGTCTTGGGGAAGGAAGGGACTGGGTTTGGAACTCCTGGGTTCTGTAGGCGGGGGAAGAGCTCAAGGATCAGGTCTTCTGAGGAATGAAAGGGAAGAGAGCTCTGAGGACCCAGACTCCTATGTTTGAAGGAAGAGGCTGGTGTACAGACTCCTGGGTGTGTGGAAGGAGAGGGCTGAGGGCCCACTCTCCTGGGTCTGCTAGGGCCCAGGCAAGCAGGTCTCAGAATTATTCTGCCATGTCCATCCTTCTAGTTCTTTGTGCTGGAGAATAACCTGGAAGCTGTGGCCCGACACATGCTGATCTTCAGCCTAGCCCTGGAGGAACCTGAGAAGATGGGCCTGCAAGGTCAGTTGCTAGGACCCAGGCATTCCAACCGCCGGTCTCCTCCCCCCCTCCCTAGAAGGATTCTGGCATTTCGATGGTACAATTTAAAAATTTGGTTATTTTCTCGGGAGGCGGAGGTTGCAGGGAGAGGAGATTGCGCCACTGCACTCCAGCCTGGGCAGCAAGAGCGAAACGTCTAAAAAAAATTTTTTTTTCAAATATATTTATTGATCATTGTCGCCTATGATATAATTTGCCATCTTAGAGCCTCAGCTTCTCCAGCCCGTAAAATGGGGCTAAATATAACACATCTTAGAGCCACTTAGAAAATTCCGGTTTGGTCAGGTGCAGTGGCTCACATCTATAATCCCAGCACTTTGGGAGGCCGAGGCGGGCAGATTGCCTGAGCTCAGGAGTTTGAGATCAGTCTGGGCAACACTGTGAAACCGTCTCTACTAAGATACAGAAAAATTAGCTGGGCATGGTGGCACCTGCCTGTAATCCCAGCTACTCAAACGGTGAAGCAGGACAATTGTTTGAACCCGAGAGGTGGAGGTTGCAGGACAGTTGTTTGAACCCAAGAGGTGGAGGTTGCAGTGAGCCGAGATCATGCCACTGTACTCCAGCCTGGGTGACAGAGCAAGACTGCATCTAAAAAAAAAAAAAATTCCAGGAGAGGCTGGGTGTGGTGGTGCTGTGGTTCACACCTGTAATCCCAGCACTTTGGGAGGCTGAGACGGGGGGCATCACTTGAGGTCAGGAGTTCGAGCCCAGCCTGGCCAACATAATGAAACCCTGTCTCTACCAAAAATACAAAAATTAGCCAGGGTGGTGGCACATGTCTGTAGTCCTAGCTACTCGGGAGGATGAGGCACAAGAATTGCTTGAACCCGGGTGGTGGATTCAGGCAATTCTGCTGCCTCAGTCTCCCAAGTACCTGGGATTACAGGCATGTGCCACCATGCCTGGCTAATTTTTGTATTTAGTAGAGCCGGGGTTTCACCATGTTGGCCAGGCTGGTCTCGAGCTCCTGACCTCAGGCGATCTGCCCACCTTAGCCTCCCAAAGTGCTGGGATTACAGGCATGAGCCATCTCGCCTGGCCCCAAGAAAAGAGGTTTAATTGACTCACAGTTCCACAGGCTGTACAGGGAGCATGGCTGGGGAAGGCCTCAGGAGACTTACAACCATGGCAGAAGGTGAAGGGGAGCAGGCACCTCTTACATGGTGGGAGAAGGAGCAAGAGACACAGTGGGGAGGTGCCACACAGTTTTAAACAACCAGATTTTGTGGGAACTCACTCACTCTCATGAGAACAGCAAGGGGGAGATCTGCCCCCATGATCCAGTCACCTCCCACCAGGCCCCACTTCCAACACTGGGGATTACAATTCAACATGAGATTTGGACAGGGACACAGATCCAACCACATCAGTCATTAATAGCACAGGGCATCCAGAGTACACTGCACAGTACAGATTGTCCAAACTTCTAAATAACGAGAACTAAACTGATCTATCTTACTAAAGGCATATAGTTCTCTTCTATAAAGTTCTTAAAGAGCTAACATGAAACTATATGTCTATGTGTATATGTATTATGTATAACTAAAGGTATATACAGCCATCCCTCAGTATCACTGGGACTGGTTCCAGGACCCCTGCAGATACCAAGATCTGAGGACGCTCAAGTCCCTTATAAAATGGTACAGTGAGTGAGGTCATCTTAAGGCTAGTGATAGGGTCACGACAATCACGTGAGCAGTGAACAAGGAGTCCACTCCCATTAGGTCACCGAGGAAAGGAGGTGGGCCGTGTGCAGTGTGCACCATCTCTTATCTAGGGGCAGGCTACTTCTAAGGAATTCTGTAGGAGGATGCTTTGAGTCAGCACAGTAGCTAAAGAGCTAACCAGGTCTCCAGCCACCTGCTGGCAGCTCCCAGTGATTTCTGTAGGAGGATGCTTTGAGTCAGTACATAGCAACAGGGCTGACAGGGTATACAGCCACCTAGGAGCGATTATACCAGGGGGGGGGGGAATTAAGCCCTCAGATGCTCTCGGGCTTGCCAACTTGAGGCCAGCTTTCCAGAAGAACTGGACGCAAGGTACTGCAACTCCTTTTCAGGAGGAGTGACTCTTGCTGCAAGCCTGCCATACAGCGGGTATCTTCACAATACTGAATGCTGCCACCTGGGCCAGCCTGCCATGTAGTGTGTGCCCTTTCAGGCAGGGGCACTACTGCCTGAGCCATAGATTCTTGTCGTGGTATAACTTTTTCCCTTAAATCATGCTCTGCACTGTGTCTGCTGTGGGCATTCCTCTGACTATAAGCAAGATATGATTATATATATGTATATAGCTGTTGATTCCTTAATTCATGCTCTATACTGTGTCTGCTCTAGACATTCCTCTGACTATGAACTGAGATATAATTATACATATATATATATGGAAATAACTGAGTAGTAAGATATTCTTCAGGCACTAATTGTTCCGACTATAAACTAATACATGATTATATATAAATGATTATATAAAGGAAATAACTGAGGAGTAACACTATAAACTAAGATATTCTCAGGCACTAATTGTGCCGGGGATCTGCTTAGCTCTCTTGCTCGGTGCGCTGATGGGGAGTCGCCCACACCTGGAACCCAGGTGGTCAAGGCTACAGTGAACTCTGATGGAGCAACTGCACTCAGCCTGGGCGACAGAGCAAGACACTGCCAAAAAACAAAACAAAACAAACAAAAAAAGATGTGCTCACAAACAGCCTGTACACACCCTCCACACACCACAGATCGTCTCTAGATGACCTGTAATATGTAGCACAGCGGGGGATGCTCACACCACAGATACACTTTGCATTACTTTTTACTGCTGTATTATCTTCTTCCCCAAATATCCTGTCTGGGGTCAGTGTGGAAACTGCAACTGTAATTCACTCTTCTAGGGTTTGTTTGTTTGTTTTTTTTGACATAGTCTCCTTTTGTTGCCCAGGCTGGCTTGCGATCTTGGCTCACTGCAATCTCCGCCTCCCGGTTCAAACGATTCTCCTGCTTCAGCCTCCCTAGCTGGGATTACAGGCACCTGCCACCACGCCCTGTCTTGTTCTTCATGCAGTTTTTGGGATGCGTGGGGAGTTTTCCGGGGGTTCATTGTTTTCATTATATGACTCTGACATAATAACATATGAATGGTCTAATTTCTGGTCTCCCTCCTCCGCACATTTTCCCAATCATCTCCTCCTCTCCCTAGAGCGGAGCGAGACCTTCCTGGAGGTGTGGGGGAACGCGCTGCTGCGCCCACCAGTTGCCGCCTTCGTGCGCGCCCAGGCAGACCTGCTGGCCCACCTGGTCCCGGAGCCCAACTGCCTGGAGGAGCAGCTGCCCTGGCTCAGCCTCCGCGCCCTCAAGGTGCGGCCACCCCGACCTCCGCCCGGTCACTGCCTGGGATCGGGTGGCCGCGGGGAGAATGGAAGTGCGCAGTCCAAAGGACGTGCGTTGATGGAGCAGGCGGCGGGCTCGGGAGTTCGAATCCCAGCTCCCCGACTCCCACTGTGAGATTTGGCCTGGAGGCAGGAGGTGGCTTCTGCTTTAGGAGCCTCAGTTTTTTCCTCCGAGAAATGGGAGAATCGTTCCCCTGTCCTGGGATGGAAGAAAGGGTCAACGAGAAGCTGCTCTCCCTGCATCCCTCTCTGCCTCGCTCTCTCCCGCGCGTGCCTGTCCCCGCAGTTCCGTGAGCGGGACGCCCTGGAGGCCGTGTTCCGCTTCTGGGCTGGCGGCGAGAAGGGGCCCGAGGCCTTCCCCATGAGCCGCCTCTGGGACTCACGGCTGCGCCACTACCTGGGCTCCCGCTACGATGCCCGGCGCGGTGTCAGCGACTGGGACCTGCGCATGAAGCTGCATGACCGCGGGGTGAGGGGCCCGGGAGGATGGAGGAGGCGCTGGGGCCTGGATTCCTGGATCTGAGAGAGGAGGGGCTGGGGACCTGGACCCCTGGGTCTGAGGGAGGAGGGGCTGGGGGCCTGTACTCCTGGGTCTGAGGGAGGAGGGGCTGGGGCCTGGACCCCTGGGTCTGAGGGAGGAGGGGCTGGGGACCTGGACCCCTGGATCTGAGGGAGGAGGGGCTGGGGTCTGTACTCCTGGGTCTGTGGGAGAAGGCGCTGGGGGCCTGGACTCCTGGGTCTGAGGGAGGAGGGGCTGGGGGCCTGGACCCCTGGGTCTGAGGGAGGAGGGGCTGGGGGCCTGGACCCCTGGGTCTGAGGGAGGAGGGGCTGGGGACCTGGACCCCTGGGTCTGAGGGAGGAGGGGCTGGGGTCCTGGACTCCTGGGTCTGAGGGAGGAGGGGCTGGGGGTCTGGTACTCCTGGGTCTGAGGGAGGAGGGGGCTGGGGCCTGGACTCCTGGGTCTGAGGGAGGAGGGGCTGGGGCCTGGACTCCTGGGTCTGAGGGAGGAGGGGCTGGGGCCTGGACTCCTGGGTCTGAGGGAGGAGGGGCTGGGGTCTGGACTCCTGGGTCTGAGGGAGGAGGGGCTGGGGCCTGGACTCCTGGGTCTGAGGGAGGAGGGGCTGGGGGCCTGGACTCCTGGGTCTGAGGGAGGAGGGGCTGGGGGCCTGGACTCCTGGGTCTGAGGGAGGAGGGGGCTGGGGCCTGGACTCCTGGGTCTGAGGGAGGAGGGGCTGGGGGGCCTGGACTCCTGGGTCTGAGGGAGGAGGGGCTGGGGGGCCTGGACTCCTGGGTCTGAGGGAGGAGGGGCTGGGGCCTGGACTCCTGGGTCTGAGGGAGGAGGGGCTGGGGCCTGGACTCCTGGGTCTGAGGGAGGAGGGGCTGGGGGCCTGGACTCCTGGGTCTGAGGGAGGAGGGGCTGGGGCCTGGACTCCTGGGTCTGAGGGAGGAGGCACTGGGGGCCTGGACTCCTGGGTCTGAGGGAGAAGGGGCTGGGCTTGTACTCAGGGTCTGAGGGAGGAAGGTGTAGGGTCCCTCCGTGCTCGTTTCATTGAGGGCTCCCTTCTCCGCCCCCATCGCAGGCCCAGGTCATTCACACCCAGGAGTTCCGACGCTGGCGGGACACAGGCGTCGCCTTTGAACTCAGGGACTCCAGCGCGTATCACGTGCCCAACCGGACTCTGGCGTCCGGTCGCCTCCTGAGCTACGTGCGTGTCCACTGCCTATCCGGGCCCGCTGCTGCTTCTCCTCGGAGACCTAGGAGTCAGGGTCCCCAACATCGACCTCACCTGTCTCCTCTCCCTCCTTTTCCAGCGCGGGGAGCGCGTGGCAGCGCGCGGGTACTGGGGGGACATCGCCACGGGGCCCTTTGTGGCCTTCGGCATCGAAGCGGACGACGAGAGCCTCCTGCGGACCAGCAACGGACAGCCGGTCAAGGTGCGCGGCGAGGCTGGGACTGGGGGTAGCGGTGGGGCGGGGGTGGGTGGGTGCGAAGGCCCGCCCCCCACACCAGGCCCCCCACATCAGGCTCCGCCCCCAGCTCCAGACCCCGCCTTTCACTTTCCGGGGACAACTCTATTCAGGGAACAGGCTCCATCCCCGCGGGATAGGTCCCGCCGCACTTCACATCCTCCAAGCCACTCCGGGAGTTCTGGTCCTGGACCGAAGACTCCCCGCGTTCTAAGCCCGCACTGCCATCCTGGCCCCAGCGTCTGTCCACTCCCCTTCTATCCCTAGACGGCGGGCGAGATCACTCAACACAACGTGACTGAGCTGCTCCGCGAGGTGGCCGCCTGGGGTCGCGCTAGAGCCACCCTGGGGAACCCGGAGGGGCCGCAGCATGCCGAGGGAAGCCTGGAGCCTGGGACTCCAGGTAAGCCAGGACAACAGGTAAGCCAGGACAACAGGTAAGCCGGGGACTCCAGGTAAGCCAGGGACTCTAGGTAAGCCAGGACAACGGGTAAGCCAGGACAACGGGTAAGCCAGGACAACCGGAAACCGGAGGCGGTAGGTAAGCCAGGACAACAGGTAAGCCAGGGACTACAGGTAAGCCAGGGACTCTAGGTAAGCCAGGACAACGGGTAAGCCAGGACAACAGGTAAGCCAGGGACTCTAGGTAAGCCAGGACAACGGGTAAGCCAGGACAACAGGTAAGCCAGGGACTCTAGGTAAGCCAGGACAACGGGTAAGCCAGGACAACAGGTAAGCCAGGGACTCTAGGTAAGCCAGGACAACGGGTAAGCCAGGACAACAGGTAAGCCAGGGACTCCAGGTAGGCCAGGGACTCCAGGTAAGCCAGGGACTCCAAGAGCAGGGACCCGGTAGGCCAGGGACTCCAGGTAGGCCAGGGACTTCCAGGTAAGCCAGGACAACAGGTAGGCCAGGGGCTCCAGGTAGGCCAGGGACTCCCGCCTCCAGGCGTTTCACATTGGAGTGTGGACTGACGTGATTTGGAATGCCTGGGCCAGTGTCGGCTGCTTCTTGATATTCCGTCTCTTTTCTCTCTTCTCTTTCTCTCCCTTTCCTAAATCCTGAGGGCAGGCTTAGGATTCTGAATTCCAGTAGTAGAATTCGAATCTTATCTGCAGAGGTCTATGCTATCCAAGAATATTCTCCCCGGGTTCTGGGTCCCAGCTCCCCTTTGGACACCATCCCGGACCCCAGATCCTGGCTGGGCCTCCTTCCAGCCATCCTCCCACCTGACCCTCCCTGAGTGTCTGTCGGGCAAGGTATGACGCATGTGGGCCTGGCCACCCACTCTCTTTCCCTTTCTAGAGTCTTAGTTCCCTGATCTGTACAGTGGGTCTCTGCCTGCTGGGCTGACCTTCCCAGAATTTTCCAGAAATCCACCTCAGAGGAAAGATTTTTTAAAAGTTTCAAGAGGACAAGGAGTGTTACCTCCAAGCCCTGAGTGCCTGCCCACCTCTGCCCAGCTCTATGTATGTCTCTGGCTTTCTGCCCTCATGGCAGTACCTGCAAGAGGTGACCCCTCTATCACCTTCCCCAGCAGCCCCCACCCCCGGAATCTTTCACCATCCACTTCCTGCCCCTCGATTCTGCTCAGACGCTCCACCACAAGAGCTGCTACAACGGCCGGTTCCAGCTTCTCTACCTGGCCTGTGGGGTAAGTGCGGAGGCTGCCCAAGGCCCAGTCCCTCCTCCCTCAGACCCAGGAGTCCAGGCCCCATTCCCTCCTCCCTCAGACCCCGGAGTCCAGGCCGCAGCCCCTCCTCCCTCAGACCCCTAGTCCCTCCTCCCTCAGACCCAGGAGTCCAGGCCCCAGCCCCTCCTCCCTCAGACCCCTAGTCCCTCCTCCCTCAGACCCAGGAGTCCAGGCCGCAGCCCCTCCTCCCTCAGACCCCTAGTCCCTCCTCCCTCAGACCCAGGAGTCCAGGCCCCAGCCCCTCCTCCCTCAGAGCCCCTAGTCCCTCCTCCCTCAGACCCAGGAGTCCAGGCCCCAGCCCCTCCTCCCTCAGACCCCTAGTCCTCCTCCCTCAGACCCAGGAGTCCAGGCCGCAGCCCCTCCTCCCTCAGACCCCTAGTCCCTCCTCCCTCAGACCCCTAGTCCCTCCTCCCTAAGACCCCGGAGTCCAGGCCGCAGCCCCTCCTCCCTCAGACCCCTAGTCCCTCCTCCCTCAGACCCCGAGTCCAGGCCCCAGCCCCTCCTCCCTAGACCCAGGAGTCCAGGCCGCAGCCCCTCCTCCCTCAGACCCCTAGTCCCTCCTCCCTCAAACCCAGGAGTCCAGGCCCCAGCCCCTCCTCCCTCAGACCCCTAGTCCCTCCTCCCTCAACCCAGGAGTCCAGGCCCCAGCCCCCTCCTCCCTCAGACCCCTAGTCCCTCCTCCCTCAGACCCAGGAGTCCAGGCCCCAGCCCCTCTTCCCTCAGACCCCTAGTCCCTCCTCCTTCAGACCCAGCAGTCCAGGCCCCAGCCCCTCCTCCCTCAGACCCCTAGTCCCTCCTCCCTCAAACCCAGGAGTCCAGGCCCCAGCCCCTCCTCCCTCAGACCCCTAGTCCCTCCTCCCTCAGATCCCGGAGTCCAGGCCCCAGCCCCTCCTCCCTCAGACCCCAGAAGTCCAGGCCCCAGTACCTCCTCCCTCAGACCCAGGAGTCAGGCCCCAGCCCCTCTTCCCTCAGACCCCTAGTCCCTCCTTGGACCCAGGAGTCCAGGCCCCAGCCCCTCTTCCCTCAGACCCCTAGTCCCTCCTCCTTCAGACCCAGCAGTCCAGGCCCCAGCCCCCTCCTCCCTCAGACCCCCTAGTCCCTCCTCCCTCAGACCCAGGAGTCCAGGCCCCAGCCCCTCCTCCCTCAGACCCCTAGTCCCTCCTCCCCTCAGATCCCGGAGTCCAGGCCCCAGCCCCTCCTCCCTCAGACCCAGAAGTCCAGGCCCCAGTACCTCCTCCCTCAGACCCCAGGAGTCCAGGCCCCAGCCCCTCTTCCCTCAGACCCCTAGTCCCTCCTTGGACCCAGGAGTCCAGGCCCCAGCCCCTCTTCCCTCAGACCCCTAGTCCCTCCTCCTTCAGACCCAGCAGTCCAGGCCCCAGCCCCTCCTCCCTCAGACCCCCATCTCCTCCTCCCTCAGATCCAGCCCCTCCTCCCTGGTACTCAAGAGTCCAGACCTCCTGCCCGCTTCTTCCCCAGGACCCAGACTCCAGTTTTGCAGCCCTCCTCCCTCAGTTTCCGGGTTCCCAGAGCCCCATCCTCCCCCTGGATTTGGAGCTGAATCTCAGTCTGTCCTCTGTCCTCTCTGCAGGATGGTCCATCTTCTCAGCCCTGAGCTTGGGGCCTGTGTGGCACCAGGAGGACACCTGATTGTGGAATTAGCCCGGTGAGCCAGTGGGGCAGAGGGCAGGGCCCGTCCTGGCTGGGAGTCAGAATCTTGGTCCCTGACATGGCGCTTCCCATCTGCAGGTACCTGGTGGACGTGCGGCAGGAGCAGCTGCAGGGCTTCAGCACCCGCGTCCGGGAGCTAGCTCAGGCAGCTGGATTCTCTCCACAGGCTGGGGCCAGGCCCTCAGAGACCTTTGCACGTTTCTGCAAGTCCCCGAAATTGCCTCTGGGCAGCACTGACCCAGCTGTGGAACCCAGAACTCTGCCCCTTGAAGTCCTGGCCCAGCCTCTTGAAGCCCGCAGCCCAACTCCCAAGGACCTGATCCAGCCTCTGCAGGGCGGGACCCCACACTCTGAGCCCTGCCAGCCACCCTCTGCATCTCCAGGTTCACTCTCTGAGGTTCTGGCTCTGCCCCAGGGGGCTTTGCCCCCGCCCGACAGTGAGTCAGACTCCAAAACCGGAGTCTGACCTGACCGCTAGACGCCCCTTATCTCCAGCTTCCAAAGTCAGGTTGTAGAGTTAGAACCCGCTGATACCATTTTAAGCCTGCTGCTGGAGCCCTCCACTTTATTCTCTATTCTCATCATTCCCACTCAGTACCCGTCACCCCCACCCCAGGAGTGTTGCTAGAATTTCAAATTCCATTTCTGGGATTCTATGGTCTATTCCTAGAATTCTAGATTGTTCTTTCAGAATTCCAAATTCCACTTCTGAGACTCTAAGCCCAGCCTAGGATTTGACCCTGAGTCTCAGGCCCTTGACTTCTGTCCCCTTGTCCCCAGGTACCCTGTGGCTGCCTGGGGTCTAGGGTTTCTCCTCACCAGGGCCTGGTCAGCACCCAGATGGTTCGAGTAAAGCAAGTGTGTCCACTCCTCCGTGTGTCCAAGTGTCTTTGCTGTCCTATGTCTGTCTCCAGGCCTAGGAGTGGTGGACAGAGGAAGTCAGAAACCAGATGCCTGGGTTTCCAGGCAGACAAGAGTTGGATTTCTCAGTGCTGTAGGCTGAGAGCTGGCCCCCAGCACAGCTGCACTCTCAAATTAAACACAACATTGTTGAGTGGCCTGGACTCCTGGGTCTGAGGGAGGAGGGGCTGGTGGCCTGGACGCTGGGGTCTGAGGGAGGAGGCACTGGGGGCCTGAATTCCTGGGTCTGAGGGAGGAGGGGCTGGGGGCCTGGACTCCAGGGTCTGAGGGAGGAGGGGCTGGGGCCTGGACTCCAGGGTCTGAGGGAGGAGGCACTGGGGGCCTGAATTCCTGGGTCTGAGGGAGGAGGGGCTGGGGACCCAGACTTTGAGTCTGAGGGAAGAGGGGGGCTGGGGGCCCGGACTCCTTGTCTGAGGGAGGGGCTGAGGTCCCCCGGAGTCCTGGGTCTGAGGGAGGAGGCGGCTGGGAGGTAGGGCATTCTCTGGATCTGAGGGAGGAGGGGTCTAGGACTCCAGGATCCGAGGGAGAACGGTCCGGATCCCTATGCCCCGAGGTGGCTGGTGATCCAGCTGGAGCAGGGCCTGCCCCACCCCCTCACGCGCCCCATTATCTCGCATGGTGGGCAGGGGGGAGGAGGAGGCAGTATATTTAGTCTCTGCCCTCGCCCTTTATCTCAGTGTCCTCGGGGAGGCTTGAGCAGCCCGCAGGAGACTCACGGTCCCTGCGACCTTGAAGGTCACCAGGGCCGCCCCTCACTGACCCTCTAAACGCCCCTGTCCTCGCCCTGCCTCCTGCCATTCTGGGTCTGAGTCACAGCATGGCGGATGAGTGAGTGATGCCCCAAGGCAATGAGAGTTGGGGGCGACCTCCTGGGGTCCCCAAGAGGGGTCCGAGCTGAGAGGCTGGACCCCTGGCTTGCGACGGGAGGTAGGGGTTGGGACTCTTGGGTGAAGAGAGGAGGTGGGTTCACGAGTCAGACTCCTGGAACCTGAGGAAGGGGGAAGCGATGTCCCCCGACCTCTTGGTCAGAGGGGTCTCCGGGGTCCCTTAGGGGACAGACAAGACACACCCCACCACTAACCCTCTCCCCGGTTTCTCTCTTCCAGGAGCAGCGATGCGGTGAGAGCAGCGGGCTAAGGCGTGGCTGGGACCCCCAGGGCCGGGGCGGGCGCTGCAGTAAGGGGACTGGGGGGAGGCTGCAGCCCTAGGAGAGGGTGTGGTATGGTGAGGGCTGGGTGGGGTCTTGGTGGTGATGGGGCCCCCACTCCTCCCACCCCAGGCTCGCCCCGCACCAGCCCCGGTCAGACGCCGCTCCTCCAACTACCGCGCGTACGCCACGGAGCCGCACGCCAAGGTGGGACGGGGTTTCCAGGGGGCCGAGTACAGACGCGGGGAGAGACCCGAGACCCGGGGGACGTGGGGAGGAGCCAGGGCAGTGAAGGGGGTGGGGCCTACATAGAGGCGCTTCAGGGGCGGAGTTTCGCAGAGGGGCGCGCTCGGATTGGTCGGGGCCGCCTGTGGGCCGAGCTCCGTTGCCCTTGGACTTGCTTAGGGATAGATGGGCAGTGCCTAGCCAAAGGCAGAGACCCGGATTGGTGGATGGGAATGAGGGGCGTGGCCTCCCGTAGACTCAGGGCTCAAGTTGGAGGCGGGCCCAAATCTGGACCGGCTAGGGTTGCTGGGAATGTCTTGAGGCCCCCTCCACCGTCGTCTCCGGATCCCCCTCCATGATCTTTCCTGGCTCCGTCTCACCCTGGCAGAAAAAGTCTAAGATCTCCGCCTCGAGAAAAACTGCAGCTGAAGGTGAGGAAGGGCGGGAGAGGGGGAGCTTGGAGCTGCTCAGGGGGCGGAGCTTGGTAGTGGGTTCGGCTTCGGGCAGGTGGGCGGGAGTGGGCGGGGCTCGAGCGTTCGGGGCGTGGCTTTAGAGGGGGAGTCCTGCTCGGGGTGGGCGGGTCTTTGGAAAGGTGGAGACCAAACTCGAGTGGCTAGAAGGGCACAGGCGGCTTCCCCAGGCCTGGTCTTTATTCTGATACCCCGGCTGGGCTGCGCTTCCCTCACACCTCTCCGCAGACCCTGATGCTGCAGATTGCAAAGCAGGAGCTGGAGCGAGAGGCGGAGGAGCGGCGCGGAGAGAAGGGGCGCGCCCTGAGCACCCGCTGCCAGCCGCTGGAGTTGGCCGGTCTAGGCTTCGCGGAGCTGCAGGTACCTGCTCCCCAAGGCAGGGACTCGCCCAGCCTGGGATCCGAGGTTTCTAGTCCCCGGAATTCAGCAGTACAGTCCCTATCCCTGCTTCTGCTCGGAACCTAGAGGTCCAGTATGGCTGTCCTTATCCAATTCTGTACGGTTCGTGGGACTCCTGGCCCCTAACACCCTTTGTTTGCAGGTCTGTGGAGTCCTGACTCCAATCTACTCCTTCAGGACCATCTGGCCCTCCTTTCCCAGACAGGAGTCCAGGTCCAAGCTCCTCCTCCTTCAGACCCAGGAGTCCAGGCCCCCAGCCCCTCCTCCCTCAGACCCAGGAATCCAGGTCTCCAGGCCTCCAGGCTTCCCTCAACAGCACACACCACATTTCTCCTCCAGGACTTGTGCCGACAGCTCCACGCCCGTGTGGACAAGGTGGATGAAGAGAGATATGACATAGAGGCAAAAGTTACCAAGAACATCACAGAGGTGGGACGCATGGGAAGCTTGGGTACCTTCAGGGCGGGGTGAGATGCCTGGGACTTGGTCTCAGCCTGACCCCTTGCAGCTGCTTTCAGCTGCACATCCCCCGGAGACCCAGGACAACCGTGAGACTGGCAGGGCTGGGGCAGAAGGATGAGTGCGATGTAGTCAAGGAAAGCTGTTCCAGGCAGAGGGAACAGCACATTCGAGGCCACGGGTTGGGAAACAGAAAATGTGTTAGTGGACATGTTCAGGACATCATATGTTGGTAAATTGGCTCAGGGAATTGTGGTCCTGGAATTGTGATTGGCCAGGGAATTGTGATTTGCATGTAGCTGGACCAGCTTATGCCACTGGTTTTGAGAGGTGAGGCTGGAGTACATTAGGAGGGTGATTCAGTTCCAGGATTACAAGCTTAGACTGGGAGAGGACGGGCCGGGTGCAGTGGCTCGCACCTGTAATCCCAGCACTTCGCGAGGCCGAGGCAGGCAGATCAACTGAGGTTGGGAGTTTGAGACTAGCCTGACCAACATGGAGAAACCCTGTCTCTACTAAAACTAAAAAATTAGCCGGGCTTGGTGGTACATGCCTGTAATCCCAGCTATTAGGGAGGCTGAGGCAGGAGAATTGCTTGAACCTAGGAGGCGGAGGTTGCAGTGAGCCGAAGTCGAGCCATTGCACTCTAGCCTGGGCAACAAGAGCAAAACTCCATCTCCAAAACAAACAAACAAACAACAAAAAAGGTCGGGTGCAGTGGCTCACACCTGTAATCCCAGCACTTTGGGAGGCAAAGGTGGGTGGATCACCTGAGGTTGAGAGTTCGAGACCAGCCTGACCAACATGGAGAAACCCCATCTCTACTAAAAATACATAATTAGCCAGGCTTGGTGGTGCATGCCTGTAATCCCAGCTACTCCAGAGGCTGAGACAGGAGAATCGCTTGAATCCGGGGGATGGAGGTTGCAGTGAGCTGAGATCACGCCATTGGACTCCAGCCTGGGCGACAAGAGTAAAACTCTGTGTCAAAAAAAAAAAAAAAAGGTTAGACTCGGAGCTTAGGCCGGCAAGATACTGGATGAGGCTTCGGTACTGGAAGACAGGATAAGGAGAATAAAAATGGAGTGTAGGAAAAAAAAAAAGGAGTGTAGGATGGAAGAGCTGGGTGAGGGGGAAATGGAGGGAGGAGTCTCCACCTCCCTGTATGGCCGCCCCTAGATCGCAGATCTGACCCAGAAGATCTTCGACCTTCGAGGCAAGTTTAAACGGCCCACCCTGCGGAGAGTGAGAATCTCTGCAGATGCCATGATGCAGGCGCTGCTGGGGACCCGGGCTAAGGAGTCTCTGGACCTGCGTGCCCACCTCAAGCAGGTGAAGAAGGAGGACACCGAGAAGGTGAGTGTAAGCTAAGGCCATGAGAGAGCATGCTGAGGGGAGGGCTGCTGCGTGCTAACAACCCTAGGGCCCAGCCTGAGGGCAGTCAGTGCTTAGAGCTGCAGGTAGAAGCAGCTAGTAAGGGGTCCTCACAAATGCAAGAAGAAGACAGGAAGTAGAAGGGGAAGACAGGAAGTGCATTAGGGCTACAGGAAGTCCATGTAAGACCAAAGAGGTGTGTGAAGGGCCAGGTGCGGTGGCTTATGCCTGTAATCTTTGCGGTTTAAAAAATTTTTTTTAGTTTCCTTTTGTTTTTTGAGACGGAGTCTCACTCTGCTGTGGAGGCTGGAGTGCAGTGATGCCATCTCAACTCACTGCGACATCCACCTCCTGGGTTCAAGTGATTCTTGTGCCTCAGCCTCCTGAGTAGCTGGGACTACAGGTGCACACCACCACAATGTTTTTTTTATTTCTACACTTTTTTTTAAAAAAATTAGCCAGTTGGCCAAATGCAGTGGCTCATGCCTGTAATCCCAGCACTTAGGGAGGCTGAGGGGGGGGGCAGATTATGAGGTCAGGAGTTCGAGACCAGGCTGGCCAACATAGTGAAACCCCGTCTCTACTAAAAATACAAAAAATTAGCTGAGCATGGTGGCAGGCACCTGTAATCTCAGCTACTCAGGAGCTGAGGCAGGAAAATAGCTTGAACCTGGGAGGCAGAGGTAGCAGTGAGCCGAGATTGTGCCATTGCACTCCAGCCCAGGCAACAGTACGAGACTCTAACTCAAGAGAAAAAAATTAGCCAGTCATGGTGGTGGCGTGTAGCTCTCAGGAGGCTTAGCCAGGAGGATCGCTTGAGCCCACGAGATTGAGGCTGCAGTGAGCTATGATTGTACTACTGCACTCCAGCCTGGGCAACACAGTAAGACTCTATCTTTAAAAAAAGAAGAAGAGGGGTGGGCGTGGTGGCTCACACCTGTAATCCCAGCACTTTGGGAGGCTGAGGTGGGCAGATCATCTGAGGTCAAGAGATCAAGACCGGCCTGGCCAACATGGTAAAACCCATCTCTACTAAACGTACAAAAAATTAGCTGGGCGTGGTGGTGGGCACCTGTAATCCCAGCTACTTGGGAGGCTGAGGCAGGAGAATCGCTTGAACCCAGGAGGCAGAGGTTGCAGTGAGCTGAGATTGTGCCACTGCACTCCAGCACTCCAGTCTGGGCAACAAGAGGAAAACTCTGTATCCAAAAAAAAAAAAAAGAAAGAGAAAGGAAAGACAGGAGTAGATGGATGCCTGAAATCATGGATTGTACTGAACCCTATATATGCTGTTTTTTCCCTATACATACATACATATCTATGATACAGTTTCATTTATAAATTAGACACAGTAAGAGATTAACAATAAATAATAATAAAAGAGGGCTAGGTGCGGTGGCTCATGCCTGTAATCCCAGCACTTTGGGACGCTGATGCAGGCAGATTGTTTGAGCTCAGGAGTTCGAGACCAGCCTGGGCAACATAGCGAGACCCCCATCTCTATAAAAAGTACAAAAGTTTGCTGGGCATGGTGGCACACACCTGTGGTCCTAGCTACTCAGGAGTCTGAGGTGTAAGGATGGTAGACCCCAGGAAGTTGAGGCTGCAGTGAGCCAAGATTGCACCACTGCACTCCAGCTTGGATAAGGGAGCCAGACCCTGTCTCTAATAATAAAAATAACAAAAAGAACATTATGACATTATAATAAAACTCATGTAAATGTGATCTCTCTGTTTCTAAATATCTTATGGCACTGTAGTCACCCTTCTTTTCTTTGTGACATTCGATGACAGTGCCTATGTGCTGAGATGAAGTGAGGTGAATGGCATAGCCATTGTGACCTAGTGTTAGTCTGCTATTGGCCTGAAAATCCATCAAACTTATAAATTGTTTATTTATAGAATTTTCCATTTAATATTTTTGGGCCATGGTTCACCTTAGGTAACTGAAACCACGGAAAGTAAAATCACAGATAAAGAGGGACTACTATAATAAGAAGAGAGCTGGGCATGGTGGCTCACACCTGTAATCCCAGCACTTTGGGAGGCTGAGGCGGGCAGATCGCAAGGTCAAGAGATCAAGACCACCCTGGCCAATGTGGTGAAACCCCATCTCTATTAAAAATACAAAATTTAGCTGGCGAGGTGGCACGCTTGTAGTCCCAGCTTCTCAGGAGGCTGAGACAGGAGAATCGATTGAACCTGGGATGTGGAGGTTGCAGTGAGCTGATATTGCATCACTGCACTCCAGCCTGGTGACAGAGGGAGACTCTTGTCTCGAAAAATAAAAAATAAAAAAAAAGAAGAGAAGGAAGGAAGGGAGGGAGATAGGAAGTGCATGAGGCAGACAGGAAGTGGAGGGGAAGATAGGAAGTGCAAGAAGGAGACAGGAAGGGGAGGGGAAAGAGAAGAAATGCATGAGGGAGACAGGAAGTAGAGGGGGAAGACAGAAGAGTAATAAGGGAAGGAGTGCAGGAAAGCAGGAAGTGTACAAGGGAGACAGAAAGTGCATGAGACAGGAAGTGCAGGGAGGAGACAGTAAGTGGAGGGGGAAAGACAGGAAATGGGTTGGGAAAAGCAGGAAGTGCATGAGGGAGACAGGAAGTACATGACGGAGACAGGAAAGTGGAGGGGGAAAGACAGGAAGTGCATGAGGGAGACAAGTGGAGGGGGAAAGACAGGAAGTGCATGAGGGAGATAGGAAGTGCGTGGGGGAAATTGGCAGGGATTGTCTTGCGGGGACAGGAAGTGCTCCAGAACTAGACACTTGGACAGACATCCAGGGTAGAATGGCCCTACAGGCCGAAGGGAAGGTGGGGATTCTTGAGAGACTACAGACCAGGAAGAGACCCTAACCTCTGATTCTATCGCCATCCTCCAGGAAATCCGGGAGGTGGGAGACTGGCGCAAGAACATCGATGCACTGAGTGGAATGGAAGGCCGCAAGAAAAAGTTTGAGGGCTGAGCCTTCCTGCCTACTGCCCGGCCCTGAGGAGGGCGCTGAGGAATAAAGCTTCTCTCAGAGCTGAAAGTGATTGCATGTTTATTACCCAGGGCTAAGGCATGAAAAAGATGGGAAAACTGAGGGCAGGGCTCCCCCAAAGCTACACAGCAGTTCGGGGATTGGATGGGTCTCCCATGTGGAGCACTCTTGACTCTGACATGGAAAAGAATCCCAGGGATCATGAATTTGGAAAAGAGAGCTTTGGTTTTTTTTGTTTTTTTTTTGTCTTGTTTTGTTTTGTTTTTGAGATGGAGCCTCACTCTGTCTCCCAGGCTGGAGTGTGCAATGGTGCAATCTTGGCTCACTGCAACCTCTGCCTCCTGGGTTCAAGCAGTTCTCCTGCCTCAGCCTTCCGAGTAACTGGAACTACAGGTGCCCGCCACCGTTCCCAGCTAATTTTTATGTATATATTCAGTAGAGACGAGGTTTCACCCTCTTGGTCAGGCTGGTCTTGAACCCTAACCTTGTGATCCACCTGCCTTGCCTTCCCAAAGTGCTGGGGTTATAGGTGTGAGCCACTGCGCCCAGCAAGAGCTTTGTTTCTTTTTTTTTTGCTTTAATAAGATGGGGTTTCACCATGACGGCCAGGCTGGTCTTGAACTCCTGACCTCAGGTGATCCACCCACCTCAGCTCCCAAAGTGCTAGGATTACAGGGGTGAGCCACATCGCCAGGCCATGAGCTTTGTTTCTTAAGAAGTGGATCACAACCTGCAGGCTGGAAGCATGGCCTCGTGCCAAAAACCAAAAGCAGGTGCTTTAAGGGAGGGAAGGGCAAGGTGGGAGTTTATGCTGAGTAGGGTTGGCTAAGTGCACGTATTCAACTGGTTATAGAAGGAGCTATCAATAATAATGGATGGGTGGACACATGTATGGGTGACAAGCAAACATGTATTTTTTTTTTTTTTTTTTGAGATGGAGTCTTGCCCTGTCACCCAGCCTGGAGTGCAGTGGCACAGTCTCGGCTCACTGCAACCTCTGCCTCCGGAGTTCAAGCCATTCTCCTGCCTCAGCCTCCCCAGTAGCTGGGATTACAGGTGTGCGCCACCATGCCTGGCTAAGTTTTGTATTTTTAGTAGAGATGGGGTTTCACCATATTGGCCAGGCTAGTCTCGAACTCCCGACCTCATGATCTGCCCCCGTCGGCCTCCAAAAGTGCTGGGATTACAGGTGTGAGCCGCCTGGCCCGGCTGTAAACAGGCATTTTACATGCATATCATATTCACTTTGCAGTGGAGCCTTAACATTTCAGTGCATTACACTGAAAGCATTCATGTCAAAACATGAAGCAGGGACACGAAGGTACTCAGCACACAGCTTGTGCCAACAGCCAGAACGAGTCCATGGTCCATGGCACCTCACTGGGAGAAAGTTGCTGAAATCGGTCGCTTGTTCAATGGATGCTGTAGTTATGCCTTGTGGGAACAGGGGTTCAGTTAGCTAGCAGCTGGCATTGGATGGCTGCAATTTTAGTATTTCTTATCTTGAGTGCTTGTTTAGCTGCTAGAAAGAGGAAAAGCCTTGTGGCAATTAGAACATAGTTTATTATAAGAGTGGGGATGTGTGACTTAACCCTCGCCTGGCATGGCCTTAGGTCTTGTCTATAATTTGGTATCTTATTGCCACAAATAGTTCATTCCATCAGCTTCTGATCTTTATTGTCACAGCTACTTTGGCCCTTTCGGAGCGCACAGGGATGTCAAGACTAAAGGTCAAAGAGAGAGACACACAGAGAAACAGGCAGAGACACAGCGGCAACCGAGAGACTGAGTTAGGAGTATGGAGAGAAGGAGCCAGACAGAGACCCAAAGAGAGAGGGGGGAACCACGGAGGCATAGAGGAAGTGCAAAGAAGGGAGAAGAGAGACAGAGGTGTACTCACAGCAAGGTGCAGAGACGTGGAGACCCCATAAGAGACAGAAATGGAGAGCCAGAGAGAGAACAGCAGGCACTAAGGGAGACCTAGAAAGACAGAGACGTGAACACAGACACAGCGACCCAGAGCCAAAAAGGAGACAGAAATGCAGGGTCCAGCCCTACTAGGGTCGTGGGGTGTCCCCTATTGCTCTGCCAAGGCGCTGGATCTGAGAAATAAGGAGACAGGACACCAAAGGACTGGGTAAAGGCAGCTGGGCTCCGGGGGGCCAACGTCACTTACAGGCAGAGTCAGGCGAGGCCCCGAGCGTCCAGGCGCGTCTGTATTTATTAGGTACAATACGTGGGGGGAAGGGTAGTGAGTGAGGTCATCTTAAGGATAGTGCCAGGGTCAAGACAATCACTTGTGCAATAAGCAAAGGGTCCACCCCCATTAGGTCACCGCGACAAGGAGGTGGGCAGTGTGCAACATCTCCTATCTAAAGGCAGGCTACTTCTAGGAGTTTCTACAGGAGGGTGCTCTGAGTCGGCACAGTAGCGAGAGCGCGGACAGGGTGTACAGCCACCTAGACGCAATTATACTGGAGGGGTTTTAAGCCCTCGCACGTTCGCGGGATTGCCAGCCTGAGGCCAGCTTTCCACAAGAACTCCAGGCAAGATACTACAACTCCCTTTCAGGAGGAGCGACTCTTGCTGCAAGCCTGCCATACAGCGGGTGTCTACGATACTGAACGCTGCCGCCTGGGCGGACCTGCCCCTTTCAGGCAGGGGCACTACCGCCTGGGTCATTGATTCTTGTCCTTGTGTGGCTGTTTTTCTATAGCTCATGCTCTACAATGTGTCTGCTCTAGACATTCCTCCAACTACAAACTAAGACATGATTATCCATGAAGAGATTATATATAAAAGGAAATAAGTGAGAAGTGAGCAGGAAGATATTCTTCAGGCACTAATTGTGCCGGGGGTCTGCTTAACCCTGGGGGTCTTCCTCGGTGCCCAGAAAGGGGTTACCCACACAGATATGGGGTCATAGGTGGACAGAAATGCACAGAGAGACTGTGAGCCCCCACAGACACAAACGCAGAGAGGGGCAGACATGCAGAGACACCCACAGAAATGCAGAGACAAAACCACCTGGAGACACTTGCCAAGAAACACACTGAGGGTCAAGGAAAGAGACAAATTCAGAGAGAGCCCAAGACAGAGAGCCAGCGAGGGACCCCAGGAAATGCACAGAAACACGCAAAGACCGAGACCACAAGAGACAGACACTGAGAGGCGTGGAGGGTGAGGAAGCCTACTCTCCAGGGCCGGTTGAACCTAGAGTTCAAGGTCGTGGCTTGGCTGGGAAGAGGGAGGGGGATACCAAAAAAGATCAGTGTCAGATGGAGGGGGGGGAGAGAGAGTAGGTTTCCACCCTAATTGACACCTCATCCTCCCTTCCCCCTCCCCCCCCCCACACCTGCTTCCTGTTTTTAGTGCCTGTTGTCACCAGGACGGAATCCTGGTGGCAGACAAAGGGGTGAGGGTGGGGAGACAGAAAGATGGACAGAGACAGGGGGAGAGAGGCACACAGAGATACACAGATGGGGAGCCACGGAGACCACAGAAACGGGTCCAGAAAGAGGCCTAGACAGAAAGAGGGAACAGAGAGAAGAAACCAGGAAACATTCCTTATAGCCTTTTTGTCATTAGTAGGTCCTCCAAGGACCTACTGTGTGCTGGGCGTTGGGACGTCAAGCGCAGGGAGGGAACTATAAGGGAGGTAGCTGGAGCAGCGTGGGAGCCTGGGGCTGGGGGTGGGGCGGGGCTCCAGGGCCCTGCTGATGGGGTTGGGGAGGAGCCCACGGAGGCATTTGGACCCTGAGTATGGAGACGACAGGGACCGCAGGGCTTTCTCTGAGCTCCCAGACTTGTGTTTGAGTAAAGGAATTCTCTCCCCCTCCCTCTCCCCCTTGGGGCGGGGCCCAGCCTACAGCTATAAAACCCCAGGAGCTTCAGTGCCCGTGGTGAGGCTCAGCGGAAAGATTCACAGGACCTCAGACGCAGCCTAGGTAAGGGGCTCTGCGGGGGCCCTGTGGTCTCCACAGACGGGGGCCTTGGGGGAGGGGCAAGAGGCGAGTGGGGAAGATGTGGGGTGTGGAGAAATCGTGCAGAGGTAGGTGGGGCATACAACTGGAGGTCTGGGAACTTGAGAGGCTCAGACTTTAGGGGGACTCGGGATAGAGGGGGAAAGTATTAGGATTTGTGGGTTACACAAATCCTAGTCTGGGGCTGCCAGGACTTGGGTGTCCCAGAATAAAGCCACCTAGATCTTGGGGTTCTGGGAGTCTGGGGGAAACCTCAGAAGTCAGTGACATCTGGACTTGGAGGTCAAACCATCTGGGTATCAGGATTTGGGGTCGCAGACTCTGAGGGTACCAGGAATTGGGGGGGTCTCAGAATCTGGGGTTTTAGGAGTGGGAGGCCTCAGAATCTGAGGTTTAGTATAGAAACCATCACCACCCGGAGAGTCATTATCTGCGATATCATCAATTGGGCCTCCAAGTTTGGGTATCAAGGTTTTGGGGGGGGTTTCATATTCTTGAGGCTTCAGAATTTAGGAGGTCTTAGGGGGTGGTCTTAGGATGTCCTGGCCCATATGTGGACCATCAGGAACTGGGCTGTCAGAATCCAGAGCTGTGAGGACTTGTGGTCTCAGAAACACAGGCACCAGAAATCCGGGTCTCAGAATCTGTGGGTATTGGGATTGGGGGACAAGCACCCTGCGGCCTAGGGTGTCTCAAAGACTTCGGAGTCTAAGAATGTAGGGGTCAGGGTGAGGTCTGTGGACAGAAGGTGCCCTTTGGGCCCTGCCCCAACCCTCCCCGCTGCGTGATGTATGGGAAGGTGAAAGGGGGAGACAGGTGGGGGAGGAAAGCAGCCAGCGGGGGAGGGGGTGGGTGGGAGAGGGATGCAGGTGACTAATTCTCCCAGAAGCCCCCCTTCCTCAAATCCCTTCTTAGGAAATGTCCTCTGTTTCACCATCTACGACAGCCCCCCAAAATAGCTCCTGGGGGTGGGGCAGCTATTGTCTTCAGGCCACTGTCCCTTCTCAAATGCCTCCTCCTAATCCCAGCTGGATCAGGTTCCCATGGGCTTGTCATAAGACAAAAGAGAACAGCTGTGCTGAGGCGGGGCAGGGTCTGCAGCCTCCGGGCCGTGCGTCAGACCACACCTACCAGGGCCTGTCCTCCTGTGCTCCTGAGACAGCCAGAGGTCCAGACCCCAGCCCCTCCTCCCTCAGACCCAGGAGTCCAGGACGCCCCCTCCTTGGGCCCCCACCCCACTGCGCTCTTCTCTAGGTCGCAGCAGGATGTCGGACACCGAGGAGCAGGAATATGAGGAGTGAGTGGGGCGCTGGGCGCGGTTGGGGCGTGCAGTGCTGGAGAGGCTCTCCCAGCCCAGGTCTAACTCTCCCTCCCTCCTCTCTCCCCACACCCGTCCGCAGGGAGCAGCCGGAAGGTGAGTAGCGAGTGGGCCGGCCCCTGGGAGGGGGACCCCCCGCAGGAGCTCTGGGGACGCGAGGCGAGGCTGCGGCACCGTGGCCCGCAGGGGGCGACTCGGCTCTGGGGTCCTCGCCCGCCCTCTCGGGTCTGGAGCGTCTTCCCGGGCACTCCCCCGCACCGCCAGGGGGAATGTGCCCGTCGCGGCCGAGGCCTGAGGGACCCCAGGTCCAGCTGGGACTGGAACCCCGGTCTCTGGCTGCTCCCGCGTCCCTCCCCCGAGCTCCTAACGCCTTCTCTTCTGTGCCCCCATCTGCAGAGGAGGCTGCGGAGGAGGAGGAGGAAGGTGAGGTCCCGGACCCGCAGGTCTGGAGCTGGGGGCGGGGTGGGGACGCTGGGCCCGGGCGGAGGGGCGGCACGGGGCTCCCGACGGCCTCGGCCCCCGGTCCTCTAACCGCCTGTCCGGTCTCTCCCTCTCTCCCCGCGCCCGGGCGTGGCCGCTCCCCGCTCGCTCCCCAAACCCTCGCTGCTCTTCCCGCCCCCTCCCCAGCCCCCGAGGAGCCGGAGCCAGCGGCAGAGCCAGGTAACCGCGGCTGCTTCGCTTCCCGAGGCCGATGTCGGGGCCCGGGGGGACCCCCGATATCCTCGGGCCCCAACCCCACGACCGCCCTCCCCTCCCTCCGCCCGCCCCCGCCCCCGCCCCCGCCCCCAGGCCCGGTCCTTTAAGCCCCTGAGAGCCACTGCGCCCTCTCGGGGCCGGGAAGGGAAAGGGGCAGGCAGGTAGCTTAACCCTTTCCCTTCCTTCTTAAAGGGACCGACACCCAAGCCTTCTTCCCCAGTCTGGGTGAATCTTTACAGAAGGGTTGGATGTTTGCGGAGAGACACCACCCCGTCCCCCCTCATCTTCGCCTCCAACCCTGTGTGTCATTTTCTCTCCCATATACATTCAAAGGTTGGGGCTTGGAATTTAGGATTGCAGAGGAGGCTAGCGCTGGGGATCAGGGTCCCCAAGATGCTGGGGGGGGGGGGGGGCGAGGGGAGAGGGACTCGAGCTGGGGGAGAGAGCTCTGGGGTCACTAAATGAAAGCAGAGGTTGGGCCCCGCTGCACTACTGGGTCCTAATGGAGGAGGGGCAGGAGCTCTGAGCATATAAATGAGAGAAGGGTCTGGGAGTTTGCACTCCTGGGTGTGCAGACAGCAGGGGTGGTGGGGTCCCCACACCAGTTCTGAATGTATATCTGATGCGTGTGACCCTCTTTCCTCCTTCACAGCCACCCTGGCTTTCCTTCCCTCTTTTCTTCTCCCCCATACCCCTCCTCCAGAACTGGACTCCAGAGTCCTGCCTTGGGCTCCTGGGGGCCAAGGCTTGGGGGTCCCTCCCAAGGGTGTGTCAGACCTAGCCCCTCCCCTCTAAACTCTCACTAATTATCTCTTTGTATCCCCCACCACCAACAGAAGAGGAGCGCCCCAAACCAAGGGTGAGATCCTACAGGGTGGGGGTCTCCAATGATACATCTTTCTAAATACTCCCCTTTACCCCCAGAATAGGGTGCGATAAAGGCAGAGATGCAGGGAGGAGACTGAGACAGCAGTCAACATTTCTCCTCCCTTCCCTCCCTCTTCCCCCCTCCTCCCCCTTCCCCTCTCCCCCTCCTCCCTCCTCCTCCTTTCTCTCCCCCTTCTCCCCTCCCTCCCTCCTCTTCCTCCCCTCCTCCTCTTCTTTTCCTCCTTCTCCCTCTTCCTCTCTCTTCTCCCCTCTCCTCCCCCTCCTCCTTCCTCCTCTTCCTCCCCTTTCCTCTCCTCCACTTTCTCTCCCCTCCTCCTCCTCTTTCCTCCCTCCTCCTCTTTCCCCTCCTCCTCTTCTCTCCTCCTCTTCTCCCCTCCTCTCTTTCCTCCCTCTCCTCCTCCTCTTCTCTCTCTCTCCTCTCCTCTTTCTCTCCTCTCTCTCTCTCTCCTCCTCCTTCTTCTCTCTCCCCCCTCCTCCTCCTGTTCCTCCTTCCTCCTCTTCCTCCTCCTCTCCTCTCCTCTCTCCTCCTCTCTCTTCCTCTCTCTTCCTCTCTCTCCCCTGCTCTCCTCTTCTTCCTTTTCCTCCTCCTCCTCTTCCTCCACTACTTCCTCTTCCTCTCTTTTTAGAGACAGGGTCTCCACTCTGTTACCCAGGCTGGAGTGCGGTGACCCAGTCCTGGCTCAGTGCTGGATGTCTTGGGCTCAAACAGTCCTCGAATCTCAGCCTCCCAAGTAGCTGGAACCACAGGCATGTGCCACCACACCTGCCTGTTTTATTTTTCTTTTTGTAGAGATGAGGTTTTGCTGTGTTGCCCAGGCTGGTCTCGAACTCCTAACCTCAAGCAATCCTCCCACCTGGGCCTCCCAAAGTGCTCGGATTGCTGGCATAAGCCTCCATGCCCAGCCAGTCTCCTTCCTCCTTTCCACCCAGTGGTCTTTCTTCCCCCTTGCGCCTCTACCACCTTTCTGGCGTCCCTGCCTCCAGCTTGTGGCTCATCCTCCATGATTCCAGAGAGCTTCCCAACACCAGAGCTAACCCCGCCCCTGCTGTGCCCGGAATCTTTCCTCAACTCCCCACTGCCCTTAAGCTGAAGTCACAGCAACTAGCCTGGCATTCAAAGCCTTCCCCCATCTGGTCCCAGCTGACCTCTCCAGCATCTCCCTTCCTCACTGACAGACAGACAGCATTTCATGGTCCCCTAGCCGTGCCTTGTGCTTTCATACCCCTGAGCCTTTGCACACCCTGTGCCCTCTGCCTGCGCAGTGGCAGGTGGGAGGATCGCTTGAGGATAGGCGTTCAAGACGAGCCTGAGGGACAAAATAAGATCCCCCCCCACCAGCATCGCTACAAAAAATTTTAAAAATTAGCCAGCCACGTGGCACACACCTGTGATTCCAGCTACTCAGGAGGCTGAGGAAGGATTGTTTGAGCCCAGGATTTGGAGGCTGCAGTGAGCTATGATTGCACCACTGTACTCCAGCCCTGGGCAACAGAGCAAGATTCTGTCCCTGAAAAATAAATGAAAATAAGAGAATGGGGCCCGGCACGGTGGCTCACACCTGTAATCCCAGCACTTTGAGAGGCCAAGGCAGGTGGATCACGTGAGGTCAGGAATTTGAGACCAGCCTGGCTAACATGGTGAAACCCGGTGTCTACTAAAAATACAAAAAATTAGCTGGGTAGGGTGGCGCGTGCCACCAGATACTCAGGAGGCTGAGGCAGGAGAATTGCTTGAACCTGGGAGGCGGAGGTTGCAGTGAGCTCAGATCATGCCATTGCACTCCAGCTTCGGCAAGAGAGTAAAACTCCCCTGTCTCAAAAAAAAATGAAAGAGAAAAGGAAAGCTCATTGGCAGCTCATGGGGGTGGGGTTGGGGGCCAGGAGATAGGGATGAAACAGCCAGAGGGGTGGGGAGGCAAGCCGGTATTTATTCCTGTAAAATATACTAATGGATATTTTATTCCCACACATGATGCTCCAAAGAAGCTCATCAACTTCTCCAAGATGGAGGTGGCGGCCCCACTGTGCCCTGATTCTGAGGCCCGGAGACCCTTAGGGATTGTCGTCACCTCCCCCCTCCGCTTGCCCAACAACCTCAACGTCCTGTCCCCTTCATCTTGGAATTGCTCTTTGCGGTCTCAGAAACCCAGAAAGAGAATTCCAAGGGAATGGCAGGAAATCAGAGCTAAGCCTCAGAGCAGCACCACCTAATACAAATAGATGGCAAGCCATATATGTCACCTAAAATTGTTTACTAAAGGCAGGGCATGGTGGCCCACAGCTGTAGTCCCAGCATTCTGGGAGGCTAAGGCAGGAGGATCACTTGAGCTCAGGAGTTCAAGACAAGCCTGGACAACAGTGAAATGCCTTCTCTACAAAACAAATTTAAAAATTAGCCTGCTGTGGTGGCATGTACCTGTAGTCCCAATGACTTGGGAGGCTGAGGTGGGAAGATCGCTTAAGCCCAGGAGGCAGAGGTTGCAGTGAGCTGTGATTGCTCCCTGGGTAACAGTGAGATCTTTAAAAAAAAAAAAAAAAAAAAAAAAAGGGCCTGGCAGCCTGGCACAGTGGCTCACACCTGTAATCCCAGCACTTTGGGAGGCTGAGGCAGGCAGAGATCACTTGAGCCCAGAGTTGAGGCCAGCCTGGGCAACATGGTAAAACCCTGTGTCTAATGAAAATACAAAAATTAGCTGGGCATGGTGGTGGGCACCTGTAGTCCTAGCTACTTGGGAGGCTGAGGCAGGAGAATCGCTTGAACCTGGAAGGCAGAGGTTGCGGTGAGCCAGGATCACACCACTGCACTCCAGCCTGGGTGACAGAGCAAGACTCCATCTGAAAAAAAAAAAAAAAGGAAAAAGTCGGCACGGTGGCTCAAGCTTGTAATCCCAGCACTTTGGGAGGCCTAGGTGGGTGGATCACCTGAAGTCAGGAGTTCGAGACCAGCCTAGCTGTGAGCTGGGATCATGCCACTGCACTCCAGCCTGGGCAACAGAGTGAGACTCCATCTCAAAAAAAAAAAAAAAAAAAAAAAAAAAAAAAAGGCCGGGCACAGTGGCTCATACCTGTAATCCCAGCACTTTGGGAGGCTGAGGCGGACGGATCACGAGGTCAAGAGATTGAGACCATCCTGGCCAACATAGTGAAACTCTGTCTCTACTAAAATACAACAATTAGCTGGGCGTGGTGGTGCGCACCTGTAGTCCCAGCTATTCAGGAGGCTGAGGCAGAAAATTACTTGAAGCCGGAAGGCAGAGGTTGCAATGAGCTAAGATCTCGCCACTGCACTCCAGCCTGGCACCTGGCGAACGTGTGAAACTCTGTCTCAAAAAAAAAAAAAAAAAAAATTCTAGCCGCCTTTTTAAAAGTGTAAAACAGAAAAAAATAACTTTCATAGCACATTTTTCCAACCTGTTAGATAAATTTTTATCATTTCAACATGTAATCAATATAAAACGTGATTGGTGAGATATTTTGCCTTCTTTTGTGTTTCGCTGACAGCCCGTCTTGGTTGGCACCCACCATATTCAGGAGTGTCGTGGGGCTGGCGGCTGCCTTACTGGACAGCACATCCCGGAGGTGGGAGGTGGCATGGGGAGGTCAGGCTACTCATGGTCTCTCTGTTTCTGTCCTCTCAGCCGCCCCGTGGTGCCTCCTTTGATCCCACCAAAGATCCCAGAAGGGGAGCGCGTGGACTTCGATGTAAGTGACAGAGACCCCCTCCCCAGATGCAGTTGCTAGTCCTTATGGGGCCTTTGTGCCAGTCATGAAAAGGTGCCGTGTGGGTGCGGTGCCTCATGCCTGTAATCCCAGCACGTTGGTAGGCTGAGGTGGGTGGATCACTTGAGGTCAGGAGTTTGAGACCAGCCTGGTCCATATGGTGAAACCCCATCTCTACTAAAAATACAAAAATTAGCCGGGCATGGTGGCATGCGCCTGTAATCCCAGCTACTCGAGAGGCTGAGGCGGGAGAATCACTTAAACCTGGGAGGTGGAGGTTGCATCGAGCGGAGATTGTGTCACCTGGGTGACAGAGCGAAACTCTGTATGGAAAAAAAAAAAAGCACTGATACCCCTCCCTTCTTTTGGATGCCTGTCCTGTCCTTGGGAGAGCTGATTAGTGTCAAAACACAAGGTGTTGCTGCCACCTGCTGGACACTGTCCTGGGAAACGGTTCTGTTCATCCAGCGTCCGGGAGGCGCTGGGAGGCTGCTGCCCTCTCCAGGTCTCCCAGGACGGGCCCCCGTGTGTCCTGCAGGACATCCACCGCAAGCGCATGGAGAAAGACCTGCTGGAGCTGCAGACACTCATCGACGTGCATTTCGAGCAGCGGAAGAAGGAGGAAGAGGAGCTGATTGCCTTGAAAGAGCGCATTGTGAGTGGAGAGTCCGGGTCCCCGCCACCCTTCCTCACTCCCTGTGGATCCCTTGCATCTTGGGAGAGGCTGAGAATCATTTTCCTTCTAGTACAGGACTGAACCTGAGGCTTCCGGGAATTTACCCAAGCCGGTGGCCACACTCCAGCCTGTTTATCTCCACTGTTAGCCTACTCTGGGGAGGGATGACTTGGGGGAGACGTGCCTGCACCCCCTTACTCTTCTCCATTTCCCAGGAGCGGCGCCGGTCGGAGAGGGCAGAGCAACAGCGCTTCAGAACTGAGAAGGAACGCGAGCGTCAGGCTAAGCTGGCGGTGGGTGCCTCCCCTGGCCTCAGGCTGAGCTGGCCTCCCCTGGCCTGGGAGCCCAAATGTCACTTCTTCAGCTGAATGCCCCATTCTATTATTATATCATTTATTTATTTATCCGGAGACAGGGTCTCGTTCTGTCACCCAAGCTGAAGTGCAGTTACATGGTCCTAGCTCACTACAACTAGGACCTCCCGGGCTCAAACGATCCTCCCACCTCAGCCTCCAGAGTCGCTCTGCCCGGCTAGTTTTTTTTTTTTTTGTAGAGACAGCATTTCGCCATGTTGTCCAGGCTGGTCTTCAGCTCTTAAACTCAAGCAGTCCACCTGCCTTGGCCTCCCAAGATGCTGGGATTACAGGTGTGGGCCACTGTGCCCGGCCTGGATTCTCCTGGATTTTCTTCTTCTTCCTTTTTTTTTTGAATAGTATCGTTCTGTCACCAAGACTGGAGTGCAATGGTGCGATCTCGGCTCCCTGCAACCTCCACCTCCTGGTTCAAGTGATTCCCCCTGCCTTAGCCTCCTGCATAGCTGGTACTATAGGTACCGCCACCATGTGTGGCTAATTTTTGTATTTTTAGAAGGGATGGGTTTCACCACGTTGGCCATGCTGGTCTCGATCTCCTGACCTCAGGTGATCCACCCTCTTGGCCTCCCAAAGTGCTGGGATTACAGGCACATGCCACCTGCCCGTCACTCAGCTGTGAAGGAGATTTTGTAGGTGTGGTTAAGGATCTTGAGATGGGAACATTGTCCTGGATTGTCTGTGGGGGAGCGGCAGTATCATCACAGGGGTCCTTATAAGGGGAAGGCCAGAGGGTCAGAGTGAGAGAATTGAAGATGCTGTGAGGCTGCCTCTGAAGATGGAGGAAGGTCCATAAGCCAAGACATCCAGGCCGCAGCCTGCAGGAGCTGGAAAAGGGAAGGGAAGGAATTCTCCCCTAGAACCTCCAGAGAACATCGGTTCTGTTTGCAACTTGATTTCAGCCCAATGGGACCAAGTTCAGACTTCTGATCTGCAGGACTGTAAGATAACAAACTTGCATTGTTTTATGCCACTAAATTTGCAAATTATAGCAGTGTTAGGAAACTAAGGTTGGGCGAAGAGGCTCATGCCTGCTGCACTGCAGCCTGAGCGACAGGGGGGAGACTATGTCAAAAAAAAAGGAAAGGAATTCAGGTATGGAGTGCTGGGTGTGCAAAAAGCCATCATGTTGGCTGGGCGCGGTGGCTCACGCCTGTAATCCCAGCACTTTGAGAGGCTAAGGCAGGCGGATCACACGAGGTCAGAAGTTTGAGACCAGCCTGGCCTACATGGTGAAACCTCGTCTTTACTAAAAATACAAAAAATTAGCCAAGCATGGCGATGCGTACCTGTAGTCCCAGCTACTTGGGAGGCTGAGGCAGGAGAATTGCTTGAACCCAGGAGGTGGAGGTTGCAGTGAACTGAGATAGTGCCATTGCACTCCAGGCTGGGCAACAGAGCAAGACTCCTTCTCAAAGAAAAAAAAAAATACAAAATTAGCTGGGTGTGGTGGCTCATGCCTGTAACCCCAGCTACTCAGGAGGCAGAGGCAGGAGAATTGCTTGATCCTGGAGGTGGAGGTTGCAGTGAGCTGAGATCATACCATTGCACTTCACCTGGGCAAAAAGAGTGAAACTCTATAGGGTCCAGCCCTAGGGTTCTGTGAGTCCCTCCCCTGCTGGTTCGGGGATAAGAAACTGTAGACATAAAAGACACAGACACAGCGATATAGAGTTTGGGCTCAGGGTCCACTGCCAACCAAAGCGCAGAGACCTGCAGTGGCCCCGAGTGCCTGGACACTCTGACTTTTATTGAGTACAAAGCAGTGGGCAGGGAAGGTCGCGTGAGGTACTGGTGGTCAGCCATAGGGTCAGGTAAATCACGTGTCTTGAAGACAGGGGGCCCAGGACTTTCAAGTAGCCGAGGCGAGGAGAAAACCTAATGCGTCGGCGCTCTTCGAATATTTGTCAGAAATATCAAGGACACTAAGATTATGTTACTATTATTCTTATCTTCTGAGAAAGAGAAACCAAGTACAGAAACGGAGCATGAGAGTACACATGGATCGTGACCACTGATGCCAGCATTACATAGAGACAGTTAAGCCCCAGATGTCTGCAGGCCTCCCTGGCAGCCGTCAGACCTACCGCAAGAGCTTGGAGAAGGGGAGTTTTCTCCTGACTTCCCCAGGAAGGAGATGTCTCGGCCATTTTGGACACCCCCTTCCCTAGCTGGCTAAACAGGGCACTTTCCCAGCACTGGCACTGCCGCACAGCTGAGGCGCCCCTCCCGCAGCCCTTACGCGGGCGTGACAGAGGGCTTAGAGCATCTTGCCTTAGGATCAGTTTGTTCACAGTGTCACCTCGGTTCCATGCTTCATAACCCGATAGTCATTAGTAAAATTAAAGGTTATGTTAAGTATATATCTTTGTGATTATAAGTAACTATAAGATTATATATGATTACATAAGGGAATAACGATGTGCCTACATTTCTAATTCTTAATCAATATTTATATGAGAACAGGCTGAGGCTTCAGACCCTTGCCATGGCACTTGTGGGGTTTCCCCCTACAAAAACTCCATCTCAAAAAAAGAAAGAAAGAAAGCCATCATGTCCACCTTGCCATAAGGAGAGGGGGGGTCAGCCTGTACAAGCCACTGTTTCTGGAGCATGCAAATGAAGAATTTCTTGAATGTTGTAATGCCTTGGCTTTACATTCGAGACCCCTTCCTCAGGCTCAAGGCCTGCAGCCTCCTTAATCTCCCCAGGCCCTGGCCTCATCACCAGTTACCTTCCTGGACCCTCTTAAAACAGACATTCTCATCTCTTGAGACTAAGGGGCACTGCAGCCCAGACAGGTTGAGCGTCTGGACTGAGGTCACACAGCAGAGTTTGCTATTGGCTATTTCAGACGGGAGGCATGCAGAAAAAGCAGGCATTTCTCCTTCTCCTTCATTTAAATTTTTTCTGGGAGGATATTAAGACCCAGAGAGGGGGCCGGGCCACAGTGTCTCATGCCTGCAATCCCAGCACTTTGGGAGGCTGAGGTGGGCAGATCACTTGAGGTCAGGAGTTGGAGACCAGCCTCACTAACATGGTGAAACATTGTCTCTACTAAAAATACAAAAATTAGCTGGACGTGGTGGCGGGTGCCTGTAATCCCAGCTACTCAGGAGGCTGAGGCAGGAGAATGGCTTGAACCCGGGAGGTGGAGGTTACAATGAGCCGAGATCGCACCACTGCACTCCAGCCTGGGCAACAGAGCGAGAGTCCATCTCAAAAAAAGAAAAAAAGAAAAAAAGAAAAAGACCCAGAGAGGGGAAGGGACTTGTAGGTGGTCACATAGGGAGACTGGCAGGGCCAGGACGGGAAGTTTCGAGTTTCTGCCGGTTCTGATATTCCCCTGGCCTCTGAGGAACTGGACTTGCTGATCTCTGTACCCCAGCTCCACTCAGCACAGAACTGAGCCCCCCTCCTTCCCACCCCAGGGACCTCCTCTCTCAGTCCTAGAGGGGAGCCCATGAGGTTAACCCCTTTCTTGTCACAGGAGGAGAAGATGAGGAAGGGAAGAGGAAGAGGCCAAGAAGCGGGCAGAGGACGATGCCAAGAAAAAGAAGGTGCTGTCCAACATGGGGGCCCATTTCGGCGGCTACCTGGTCAAGGTGAGCTCAGCCTGCAGAAGCTGAGGTCTAAGCTCCGAGGGAGGAGGGGCTGGGGGCCTGGACTCCTGGGTCCGAGGGAGGAGGGGCTTGGGCCTTGTCCCCTGGGTCCGAGGGAGGAGGGGCTGGGGCCTGGACCCCTGTGTCTGTGGAAGGAGGGACTGGGGCCTGGACTCCTGTGTCCGAGAGAGGAGGGGCTGGGTCCTGGACTCGTGTGTCAGAGGGAGGAGGGGCTGGGGCCTGGACCCCTGGGTCTGAGGGAGGAGGAGCTGGGGGCCTGGACTCCTGGGTCTGAGGGAGGAAGGGGCTGGGGCCTGGACTCCTGGGTCTGAGGGAGGAGGAGCTGGGGACCTGGACTCTTGGGTCTGAGGGAGGAGGGGCTGGGGCCTGGACTCCTGGGCCCGAGGGAGGAGGGGCTGGGGTCTGGACTCCTGTGTCCGAGAGGAGGAGCTGGGGCCTGGACCCCTAGGTCTGAAAGAGGAGAGGCTGGGGTCTGGACTCCTGGGTCTGAGGGAGGAGGGGCTGGAGCCTGGACTCCTGGGTCTGAGGGAGGAGGAGGGACTGGGGCCTGGACTCCTGGGTCTGAGTGAGGAGGGGCTGGGGGCGTGGACTCCTGGGTCCGAGGGGAGGAGGGCCTGGGGTGCAGACCTGTGGGTCCTGACATGGGTGTGGTCTGTGGCATGTGACCCCCAGTTTATTGTGCCCTCTCCCCAACCCTCAGGCAGAACAGAGGCGTGGTAAGCGGCAGACGGGGCGGGAGATGAAGCTGCGGATTCTCTCTGAGCGTAAGAAGCCTCTGGACATCGACTACATGGGGGGAGGAACAGCTCCGGTAGGTGCTGGGTGGGGCTCAGGGCTGAGGGGCCTGGGTATGAGATGAGGGGGATAAAGGAGTTCAAACCCAGATCTGGGTGGGCAGATGTTCTGGGTCTGAGCTCCAATGCTGTGTGACTTGGGCAAGTGGCTTCCCCTCTCTGGGCCTCTTCTGCCTTCTCTGTGAAACATGTCACTGGTAGAGAATCTATTTTTTGTGGCTGCTATGACCAGTAGCATCTGGCAGGTGTTACCGGAGAAGCCAAACAAGTTAACTCCCCTCCCCACAATTCAGGAGATTTTGTTAACTCCGTGATGCGCCTGGGAGCTCAGGATGGGCTCTGCCTTTTGAAGCCAGGAATGTGGGTGAGAATTTTCCAGCTAAGTCCCTCGCATCTATTGCCAAGGTAGCCTGCCTCTCGTGATAAGCCACAGGACAGCAGGCTGATCGAGGACTTGCCTTCAGGAGCCTGTCTGCGTCTCTATGTTCTCCGGCCTGGGCTATGGCTCAAAATCTCAAAGCCTTCAACTCCCCCAGGGTGGCGCAGTGACCGGGTTTGCAGCTTGCCCTGAAAGCACCTGCCCGGGACTCAGTGCCAGCTCTGCCAGCTACTTTGTGATCTTAGGCACGCTATCTGACTTCTCTGGGCCTCCCGTTCCTCCTTGGCAGAATGAGGATATAATCACAGAGCTGTGAAAGGGCAGTGAGATAGTAATAATAATCCCAGGCTGGGCGTGGTGGCTCATGCCTGTAATTCCATCACTTTGGGAGGCCAAGATGGGAGGATTGCTTGAGGCCAGGAGTTGGAGACCAGCCTGGGCAATGTAGTGAGACTCTATCCTTAAACAAACAATAATTACAGCAGCAGCTTCCTATGGAAGGTTTACAACTCTGTGATGTAGATACTACTATTATCCTTGTGTTAATAGTGAGGAACCTGAGGCACAGAGACATTAAGTAACTCTTCCAGGGTTGCACAGCTAGCAAGTGGAAGAGCTGGGATTTGAACCCAGGCAATCTGGTGCAATAGCCCATACTCTGCTACTGTGCTGTAAAGTGCGTTGAAGGTAAACGTTAACAGCTGCTCTCCAGAGCGCAAAAAGTCTAGATGTAGCACTTGCCCATTCCCATGGTGTAAATACTTCCACCTTTCTTGTTTCAGACTCTCCATGTGAGGACACTGAGTGTAGAGGTGGAAAAAGATGTGCACAGCTGGCTCCTGGAAGCCCTTTGCAGGGGCTGTGGGCCCTCCTTCCTGTGCACATGATGCGTATAAAATGTTGACTGCCTGGCGCGGTGACTCACGCCTATAATCCCAGCACTTTGGGAGGCCAAGATGGGCGGATCACTTGAGATCAGGAGTTTGAGACCAGCCTGGCCAACATGGTGAAACCCTGTCTCTACTAAAAATACAAAAAAAGAAAAAAAAATAGGTGTGGTGGCGCGGTGCCTGTAACCCAGCTACTTGGGAGGCTGAGGTAGGAGAATTGCTGGAACCCAGGAGGCGGATGTTGAAGTGAGCCGAGATCACGCCATTGCACTCCAGCCTGGGCGATAGAGTAAGACTGTGTCTCAAAAAAAAAAAAAAAAAAAAAAATTGGCCAGGCATGGTGGCAGGCGCTTGTAGTCCCAGCTACTTGGGAGGCTGAGGCAGAGAATTGCCTTACACCTGGCACAGAGAGGTTAAGTAATCACACCTGCCTAATTTTTTTTTTTTTTTGATATTTTTAAGTAGAGATGGGGTTTTATCATGTTGGCCAGGCTGGTCTTGAACTGCTGACCTCAGGTGATCCACCTGCCTTGGACTCCCAAAATGCTGGGATTACAGATGGGCACATACTCATAATTTGGGTCCAATAATATTTTTTGAGGATCTCAAGTTACCTAAGTTTTTCTTTATTAGATAAAAGAAACTAGAGATATATGAGGGGCTATAAACATTTTTAAATAAAATACACCAAGGGCCGGGCACAGTGGCTCACGCCTACAGTCCCAGCACTCTGGGTGGCCAAGGCTGGCGGATCACCTGAGGTCAGGAGTTCGAGACCAGCCTCACAAACTTGGAGAAACCCTGTCTCTACTGAGAATACAAAATTAGCCGGGCGTGGTGGCGCATGCCTGTAATCCCAGCTACTTGGGAGGCTGAAGCAGGAGAATCACCTAAACCTGGGAGGCCGAGGTTGTGGTGAGCCGAGATCACGCCATTGCGCTCCAGCCTGGGCAACAAGATCAAAACTCTGTCTCAAAAAGAAAAAAAAATACACCAAGGAAGAGAGGGCATTTGAAAGCCATTAACTGGCCCAAGAAAACAAGGAAAGCTAGTAATAATAAAATGAATAGAAACAACCAGCTTCACTCGGTTTTTATTCTCTGCCAGGGAGTCTGCGTGCATTAACTCATCCTACAGCAGCTCAGTGCACTAGATTTTTGTCAGCTAAGCGTAAGTGTGGCCTCTAGTAACTGAGGTCTGAGCATAGCAGCCAAAAATACAGGGTTCATTTTCTCAAGTAGAAGAAAGCAGAAGGTATGGCTGGACGCAATGGATCACACCTGTCATCCCAGCACTTTGGGAGGCCAAGGCAGGAGGATCCCTTGAGCCCAGGAGTTTTAGACCAGGCTGGGGAACGTAGCAAGACGCTGTCTCTATAAAAAAAATTAAAAATTAGCTGGGCATGGTAGTGTACACCTATGGTTCCCGCTACTCAGTAGGCTGAGGCTGGGTGCAGTGGCTGGCACCTGTAATCCCAGCACTTTGGAAGGCTGAGGCAGGTGAATCACCTGAGGTCAGGAGTTCAAGACCAGCCTGATCAATAAGATGAAACTCTGTCTCTACTAAAAATACAAAAATTAGCCGGGCGTGTTGGCAGGTGCTTGTAATCCCAGCTACTTGGAGGCTGAGACAGGAGAATCGCTTGAACCTGGGAGGTGGAGGTTGCAGTGAGCCGAGATTGCGCCACTGCACTCCAGCCTCGGCAACAAGAGCGAAACTCTATCTCAAAAAAAAAAAAAAAAAAAGGCTGAGGTGGGAGGATCACTAATCACTAGAGCCTGAGAGGTTGAAGCTGCAGTGAGCTGTGGTCGTGTCACTGCATTCCAGCCTGGTGACAAGTCGAGACCCTATCTAAAACAAAACAAAGAAACAAACAAATAAAAAAAGAAAAGAAGGAAATCTGAAAGTAGGTTTTAGTCCAGGTGGTAGGGCAATTCTGCAAAATCAGAGACCCGGACTCCTATTTTTCAGCTCCACTACTTTTAGCCCAATATTTCCATCCTCAAAATTACTTATAGTGCAGTATAGTTGCCAGAGCTCCAGCCATCACATTTATGATCCAGGCAGCAGAAATAAGATGTAAGGGAAGAGCCACAGTCTTTTCTGGAAGCCCCACCCAGTGACCTGCTTTCGTCACATCAGCCACCCTACCTGCAAGGCAGATTGGGAAAAGTAGTTTTTCAATTCAGTCTACTGCACGAGATTCTATTTCCAGAAGAAAGGGCGAAGGGATAGCAGGTAGGCAACCAGCCACCTCTCCCACAGTTTTATTTCCGTATTCTCTAGAGAAGGAAACAGGATTCCAAAGTCAAGTCACTCGACATACTCATAAACCAGAGAATGGCACCACTGGGATTTGAACCAGGGGTTTCTAACTGCAGAACCTGGGCTGGCTCTTCTCTTCTCTTTCTTTTCCCCTCCCCTCTCCTCTCCCCTCCCCTCCCCTTTCTCCTTTCCTGTCCTTTCTTTCATCTTGAGCTGATGCCCAGGCAGAAATGCAGTCGTGCAATCACAGCTCACTGCAGCTTTGACCTCCCAGGTTCCTTCTGCCACAGCCTCCCAAGTAGCCGGGACCACAGGCGAATGCCACCATGCCTGGCTAGTTTTTTTTATTTTTAGCAGAGACGGTATCTCTCCATGTTGCCCAGGCTGGTCTTGAACTCCTGGGCTCAAGCAGTCTGCCCGCCTCTGCCTCTCAAAGTGCTGGGGTTACAGGCGTGAGCCGCCGAGCCTGGGCTCTTAGTCGTGATGCCCTTCTCTCCCCTTGGGAAAGGTGAGAGCTCTAGCTTGGATACGGAGAAAGCAGATTTTTAGACTCTTGGCTTCAAATATTAACAAAATGGTGCCGTCGACGCTGAACTCACAGACTCGCTGTGTGGCTTTGTGTGGTTCCCACAACCTCTCTGGGCCCACGTTCCTCTCTGTCCCTGGGCCTCGGGCCTGCCTGCCTGGCTCCCTGCATCACAGCCCTCCTGCCCTGCCAGGGAGAAAGCCCAGGAGCTGTCCGACTGGATCCACCAGCTGGAGTCTGAGAAGTTCGACCTGATGGCGAAGCTGAAGCAGCAGAAATATGAGGTGGGACCCAGCTCTGCAGGGAGGGAGGGCAGGGCTGGGCTGGGAGGGACCAGTACGTTCCAGGCGGGGAGGGTGGCCCATTCCCACGTCCCCACTGGCGGTCCCAGCATCTGCCTTCTGCCTCTGCAGATCAACGTGTGTACAACCGCATCAGCCACGCCCAGAAGTTGTGAGTGTGATCCTGTCTGACGCCCCCTGCTCTTCTCCCCGCCCCGTCCCCCCACCCCCCCACGCTCCCTCCCCAGACTCTCACGCCTCTTTCCATCCTGCTGTGGGCTCCATCCCCTGCTCCATTCTCTTTGTCCTCCTCTCCCTGCTCTCAGAATCCTGGGTCTCAGTCCCTTTTTCTTTTCTTTTTTCGCGACGGAGTCTCGCTCTGTCACCAAGGCTGGAGTGCAGTGGCGCGATCTCAGCTGACTGCAGCCTCCACCTCCTGGATTCAAGCAATTCTCCTGCCTCAGCCTTCTGAGCTGCTGGGGTTACAGGCGTGTGCCACCACACCTGGCTAAGTTTTGTATTTGTTTAGTAGAGACGGGGTTTCCCCCTGTTGGTCAAACTGGTCTCGAACTCTTGACCACATGTGATCTGCCTGCCTTGGCCTCCCAGAGTGCTGGGATTCCAGGTGTCATCCTGAGCCACCTCGCCCAGCCCCTTTTTCTATGTTCCTCTAAATCCGTGGCAGGGGAGGGGAGGGCAGGGGCAGTCTGGTTCCAGGAGGACACTGGGCAGCGTCGGGAGACATTTGGTTCTGCAGCTGGAGGGGCCACAGGCATCTGGAATGCAGGGGATTCTGCTCAGGATGCTGCTGAGCGTCCTACAATGCCCTGACACAGGGCCCCACACAGCAGAGAACGACCCGGCCCAAATGTCCATGGTGCTGAGGTTAAGAGAGTCTTCTCTGAATCTCTGTTTCTCCAGTGGTCTCTTCCTCCCTCCTCTCCCTCTCCCTTCTCCTCCTCTCGGGTTTCCTGTCTGTTTCACTCCGGCCCTTCCTGCATGTGACCTACCCCTGCCCTGATCGCCCAACCCATCCTCCCCCCACCCTGGCTCCCGACTCAGATACATTCATCAGCTCCCTTCTCACCCCCAAATGCCAGCTCTTACATGTCAGTGAGGCCTTTGGCCGCCAGCCACTCCCCCCCCAGTCACAGAATCTGAAAGAGATGACAGTTGTTTCACTCAGTGCTTCCTCTGCATGGGTGGGGCTAATATTTTGGGGGATGGGCTTCCTGAATTGAGGGCCTGGGGTGCATCTCAGAGACTGGGGCGGCCCCTCCTTCCTGATACCACCTTCTCCTTCTACAGCCGGAAGGGGGCAGGGAAAGGACGAGTTGGAGGCCGCTGGAAGTGAGGATGCCACCGGGACCGTGGCCTGCCCTGAGGCACCTGGGAAGCCTGGGAGTGTTTGTCCCATGGGTAGCTTGAAATAAACGCTCTCCTCAGACACCTGCTAGGTGCTCTGGTATTATTATTGTTGATATGCAGCCAGTCTCTTGTGGTTAATTTCAAGCCATTGCTTGAAAGAGTGTCACCAGGCCGGGCGCGGTGGCTCACGCCTGTAATCCCAGCACTTTGGGAGACCGAGGCGGGCAGATCACCTGAGGTTGGGAGTTTAAGACCAGTCTGACCAACATAGAGAAACCCCATCTCTACTAAAAATACAGAATTAGCCGAGTCTGGTTGCATGCGCCCGTGGTCTGAGCTACTCGGTAGGCTGAGGCAGGAGAATCGCTTGCTTGGACCCGGGAGGTGGAGGTTGTGGTGAGCTGAGATCACACCATTGCACTCTAGCCTGGGCGACAGAGTGAGACGCCATCTCAAAAAAAAAAAAAAAAAAAAAGAATGTCACCAGTAATCATCAAAGATGTCAGACTGAACCTTCACACACTATTGGTGGGAATGGAACATGCCACAGCTTTGCAAGCAGCCTGGTGCTCCTCAAGTGAAACAGAGTTGCCGCAGAACCCAGCAGTTCCTTTCCTAGATATATGCCCAAGAAAACCAAGAACCTGTGTCCACACAAAAGCTTGTACATTAGTGTTCATAGTAGCATTTTCACGTTTTACTTTTAGAGACAGGGTCTCACTGTGTCGCCCAGGCTGGAGTGCAGTGGTGTGATCATGGCTTACTGCAGCCTTGACCTCCTGGGCTCAAGTGATCCTCCCACATCAGCCTCGGAAAGTGTTGGGATTATAGGAGTGAACCACTGCATCCGGCTGCAGCATTTTTAAAAAATTGTTTTTTTCTTTGGAGATGGAGTCTTGCTCTTGTTGCCCAGGCTGGAGTGCAGTAACATGATCTCGGCTCATGGCAGCCTCTGCCTCCTGGGTCCAAGCAGTTCTCCTGCCTCAGTTTCCCAAGTAGCTGAGATTACAGACATCCGCAGCCCTGCCTGGCTAATTTTGTATTTTTAGTAGAGACAGGGTTTCACCATGTTGTGTCGGCCAGGATGGTCTCAAACTCCTGACCTCGTGATCTGCCTGCCTCGGCCTCCCAAAGTGCTAGGATTACAGGCATGAGACACTTTGACTGGCCTTTTTTTTTTTTTTGAGATAGAGTCTTGCTCTGTTGCTCAGGCTGGAGTGCAGTGGCGTGATCTCGGTTTACTGCAGCCTTTGCTTCCCGAGTTCAAGAGATCTTTTGCATCGGCCTCTTGAGTAGCTGGGACTACAGGCACCTGCCACCATGCCCCGTTAATTTCTGTATTTTTAGCAGACGTGGGGTTTCACCACATTGGTTAGGGTGGTCTTGAACTCCTGACCTCGGATGATCTGCCCGCTTCGGCCTCCCAAAGTGCTGGGATTACAGGCTTAAGCCACTGCACCCAGCTTTTTTTTTTGAGACAGTCTTGCTCTGTCACCCAGGCTGGAGTGCAGTGGTGTGATCTCGGCTCACTGCAACCTCCATCCCTGGGTTCAAGCGATTCTCCTACCTCAGCCTCCCAAGTAACTGGGATTACAAGCGGGCACCACCATGCCTGACTAATTTTTGTAGTTTCAGTAGAGATGGGGTTTCACCATGTTGGCCAGGCTGGTCTGAAATTCCTGACCTCAAGTGATCCGCCTGCCTCAGCCTCGAAAGTGCTGGGATTACAGGCGTGAGCCACCACACCCGGCCCACAGCATTTTTCATAATAGCCATAAGGCAGAAGCAACTCAAATGTTCATTAACTGATGAATGGATAAACATATGTTGGTTTATCAATACGGTGGAATGCTGTTCAGCCATGGAAAGGAATGACACACTGACACGTGCTGTGACATACACGAACCTTGAAAACATACTGAGCCAAAGGAACCAGATAGAAAAGGTCATATATTATGTGATTCCGTTTTTATGAGTTTTCTAGAACAGGAAAATCGATAGAAGCAGGAAGGAGATTCGTGTTTTGGGGGGACTGGGGAAGGGTGGGGTAGAGATGACGGCTAAAGAGAATGGCGTTTGTTTTTTGATGATGAAAATGTTCTGGAATCAGATAGTGGTGACAGTGGCACAAGCTGTGAATATGCTGAAAACTCTGAATTGTACTTTAGATGGTACATCTTGTGGTATGTAAAGTATATCTAAATTAAGAAATGCAAAAGCAGGCTGGGCGCGGTGGCTCATGCCTGTAATCCAGCACTTTCGGAGGCCAAGGAGGGTGGATCACCTGAGGTCAGGAGTTTGTGACCAGCCTGACCAACTTAGGGAAAACCTGCCTCTTCTAAATTACAAACAAACAAACAAAAAAGCTGGGCATGGTGGCGCCTGTAGTCCCGGCTACTCAGGAAGCTGAGGCAGGAGAAACCCTTGAACCGTGGAGGTCACAGTGAGCCAAGATCGCACCACTGCACTCCAGCCTGGGCGACAGAGCAAGACTCTGTCTCACACACGCACACACAGAATACTAAAGCAAATTTAAAAAGTGACTCAAAGTTTCGTGTGGGAGAATCAGCTCAGTGACAAATTAGTAACTGTTTGCTGCTCTGGCTTTGTGACTTTCCATTCGGGATGTATGTCAATGACCATGTGGGTCTGGCCACTGGGCCCCAAGTCCCAAATAAGATAGTTGCTATGGTTTGAATGTATGTATCCCCCCCAAAAGTTATATGTTGAAACCTAATCACAAATGTACTAGTATTAGGTGGTGGGAATTTTAAGAGGTGATGATGTCATGAAGGCAGAGCCCAGCAAACGGGGTTAATGTGCCTATAAAAGGGGCTTAGGGAGCCTCTTGCCCCTTTGGCTGAGTGAGGACACAGCAAGAAGCCACCATCTGTGAAGCCGAGAGCAGACCCTCACCCGACACTGAACTTTCTGGTGTCCTGATCTTGGTCTTCCCAGCCTACAGAACGGTGAACAGTACATTTGTATTGTTTGTAAATTACCAGGGCCAAGGTATTCTGTTGCAGCAGCCCAGATGGACCAAGACACAGTTGATTGATTTTTCTTTTCTTTTCTTTTTTTTTGAGACAAGGTCTCACTCCGACACTACGTAGGTCTCACTCTGACACCTATGGAGCGCAGTGGAGCAATCACAGCTCACTGCAGCCTCGACTTCCCAGGCCCAAGCGATCTTCCCACCTCAGCCTCTCAAAGTGCTGGGATTACAAGTGTGAGCCACTTTGCCTGGCTGACAATAGTTGATTTCTTTCACATGTAAAAGTCTGAGTTGGGATGACGGCTCTGTTTTGTAAAGTTGCCTGTGTCCAAGCTCATTCTGCTGTGTAACCACCTTCCTCAGAGGGTTGCCCTTGCTCATTGGGTAGGATAGCTCCCACTCTGCTGCAGACAGCAGACAGGGGTAAAATGGAAGGAGACAGGATTCCTCCTTCTCAGTCTCCTTGGCAGAAGTTAATTACGTTGTCATACCCAGTTGAAAGGGATGCTGGGAAATGTAACCATTATTCTAGGTGGCTATGCTAAACCCAGTGTAAATCAGAGGTTCCATTATGTTGAGAAAGAAGGGGACAATGAATATTGGGGATCAACTATTCATCTCTGCCACTTACCATGCTTCCCTGTCCACTACTTTTTATCAAGGGCAGTGTGTCTTGCAATCAGCGGGCTCAAAGCCCTCTTAGAATGCCTGCATCCGTTTGCTTTTGTGGCATAAAAAGTTTCCTCAGGTTGGGCACGGTGGCTCACACCTGTTATCCCAGCACTTTGGGAGGCCAAGGTGGGTGGATCACCTGAGGTCAGGAGTTCGAGTCCAGCCATGCCAACGTGGCAAAACCCCATCTCTACAAAAATACAAAAATTAGCCAGGCGTGGTGGTGTGCGCTTGTGATCCCAGCTACTCAGGAGACTGAGGCAGGAGAATCGATTGAACCTTGGAGACAGAGGTTACAGTGAGCTGAGACTGCACCACTGCAGTCCAGCCTGGGTGACAGGGTGAGATTCCATCTGAAAAATGAAAAAAAAAAGAATTGAGGCTCTGGCCTGGCATGTTGGCTCACACCTGTAATCCCAGCACTTTGGGAGGCTGAGGTGAGGGTATTGCTTGAGGCCAGGAATTCGAGACCAGCCTGGACAACATAATGAAACCCCATCCCTACAAGAAAATACAAAAACTTAGACAGATGTGGTGGTGTGCACCTGCAGTCTTAGCTACTTGGGGGGACTAAGGTGGGAGCCCAGGAGTTTGAGGCTGCAGTGAGTTATGATCACACCACTGCACTCCAGCCTGGGTGACAGAGCAAAACCCTGTCTCTTGCCAAAAAAAAAAAAAAAAAAAAAAGGGAAGTTGAGGTGGGTGGATCACAAGGTCAGGAGTTCGAGACCAGCCTGGCCAACATGGTGAAACCCCCTGTACTAATACAACAAATTAGCCGCGCGTGGTGGCAGGCCCCTGTGATTCCAGCTAATCGGGAGGCTGAGGCAGGAGAATCGCTACAACTTGGGAGGCTGAGTTTGAAGTGAGCCAAAACCACGCCACAGCACTCCAGCCTGGGCAACAGAGACTCCATCTCAAAAAAAAGAAAAAAGAAAAAAAGATTGAGGCTTCTTCTGCCTTTCTGCTCTACTTCAAGCTACAAGGTCACTTCCTGAGCACAGCATGATTTCTTCAGCTATAGCCGTCACATCCACTTTCCAAGAAGGAGGAGGGCAGGAGAGAAGACCAGAAATGTGCACTCTTCAGCTGAATCATCCCCTTTGATGAAGCCTTTCTGGAAGCCCCGGCCAACAATGTTTCCTTCCATCTCATTGGTTTCCTCTCATTGCCAAGGAGACTGGGTATCCACGTGGTGCGTTAGTTAGCTGGATGCTATACTATCCCAAAAAAGATTTTGGTTCTACTGTTGAGGATGGAGACAGTCGTTACGGGCAGGCAATTAGCGGGCTCTGACACAGTCCACCCCTTTTGTTACACAGCACAAATATATATCTAGATCCTGCACAGGGAGCATACTGCCCAAGAACAAGAAACCAGGTTCTTGCGGTCACCCAAGGCTATTAGTCAGTCTTGGGTGTGTCTCTGGATGGGTTGGCATCCTATAAACAAAAGGACAAGTTATCTGGCTGGGCATTATCTGGCTGGGATTATAGGAATGAGCCACCCGGTTGTGTTTATGTCTGTACATGCTCACATAAACATGTCTATTTACATTTTCATGATTGCGATTGTTTATTTGTGGAAAACACAGTTTAGGATATCTCATCTGCCCAACCCACCCGATGGACCGTGGGATGTTTTCTCACCATAAGCTCTATTAGCAATCCTTACCTTGACTGCCATCCTTAGACTTTTACTTCTACTTAGAAAATGGTATTCCACTAGAATGGTTACGAATTCCAGCTCTGAGCCGGGTGCAGTGGCTCATGCCTAGAATTCCAGCATTTTGGGAGGCTGAGGTAGGTGGATCACTTGAGGTCAGGAGTTCGAAACTAGCCTGGCCAATATAGTGAAATCCCATCGCTACTAAAAATCCAAAAATTAGCCAGGTGTGGTGGTGCGCATCTGTAGTCCCGGCTGCTCAGGAGGCTGAGGCAGCAGAATCACTTGAACCCGGGAGAAGGAGGTTGCAGTGAGCCAAGATCACGGCACTGCACTCCAGCCTGGTGACAGAGTGAGACTCCGTCTCAAAAAAGAAAGAATTCCAGCTCTGAATTTGACGGTCCTTGGATTGAACCTGGTCTCGGCCAATTTCTAGCTGGTGACTGGGGGCTGGTCTCGTCGTCTCTGCGTCCTGCAGTTGACGAGATGTTGCATACAGTTTGTGACGTTGGCTGTGTGCATCTTCATGTACCACTCAATAAAATCAACTTTTGCTGTCGTCTTTTCCGTGGCGAAGGTTTTGTTTCCACTTCCAGGGCCTGCTGTTTGCTCTCAATGATAACAGTGGAATGTTGGTGCTTAGCCCTTAGAACTGCAGGCCCTCCTCACTGGTGAAAAGACCCTCAGAAAGATAAGAAAATGTTCCCATTTCTTCTGTAACGGTAGAAAAGTAGACATTAGTCTGCGTTATAAAGATGCTGCAGATAAGTAGGTGAAGTTAGAACATCCACAAAAGTGTAAACTGGACTCTCTGTCCAGTGTAGAGAGAGGGATAAGACTATCGTAAGCCCATTCTGATTTCTGTTATTTTACTCTTTTCTGGATTGTGCCACTGGAATCCAGCCTGGGCCACAAGAGCGAAACTCCCTCTTGAAACAAACAAACAAAAACACAAACACTCATAAACAACATACACTGGACCACAGACATGATTGCAAATACAATTATACATAAAGGCACAGAAATACACGCAGAACCAGAGCCACACACAGTAACACCCTGAAGATTTACTTTTTGTTTTCCTGGGGGGAAGGAGGCTGGTGTGTATGTATGTAGAAAGTGTGGGGGTTCAGGGACCACACCTAAGAGCCATGAGAACTATCCCTTTGTATATAAACAGGCCTTGTGGAAGATGAAGACCCCATCACTGGGTTCCACCAGATATTCTATTAAAGAATATTACAGGTGCTGTGGCTCACACCTGTAATCCCAGCACTTCGGGAAGCTGAGGTGGGCCGATCACTTGAAGTCAGGAGTTTGAGACCAGCCTGGCCAACATGGTGAAACCCCATCTCTACTAAAAATACAAACATTAGCCAGGTGTGGTGGAACACGCCTGTAATCCCAGCTACTTGGGAGGCTGAGGCAGAAGAATCGCTTGAACCCAGGAGGTGGAGGTTGCAGTGAACTGAGATTGCACCATTGCACTCCAGCCTGGGTGACAGAGCGAGACTCTATCTCAAAACAAAAACAAAAACCAAACAAACAAAAAACATCAACGCTGTAACAATACTTGGGTTTGCACCAATGACACGTTCAGGCTTGCCCTGCACAACGTCGGCTGACCTCCTTCACACTGTTTCCTTCTCCCTCCTCTTCTCAGTACTGAGTGACCCCACTCCTCCAGATGTTCCAAATATGATGCTCAAATGAGCAGGGCCCAGTGCGCTGCTGCCACCGAGGTGCTGTGCGTGACGTCTGGACACTAACTAGACTAGTTGAATGTGACGGGAGAAGTTTGTGTTGTACCAGCGCATGCCTTGGAAACACTTAAGTAATGCAAAAGGTTGTCCTTTAAAAAAAAATCTACTGACAGGTTGCTCTAGTAACCTAAAGGAAATGAAGGAGAAGGCACGCGGACATTGATTTGTTCAGATATTTCAATGCCTCATGATACAATAAAACCACCAAAGTTTTTGTAACAAAAAAAAAAAAAAAGGAAAGAAGGAAGAAAGGAAGGAAGAAAGAAAGAGAAAAGCAGGCCTCGTGGGATGCTGAGTTTACTTCTCTGCAGAAAGAAAGAAAGGAAGAAAGGACGAAAGAAAGAAAAGAAAGAAAAGCAGTCCTCGTGGGATGCTGTTTACTTCTCTGCACAAACCCAAGCACTTCAGAGTGGGTGGGGAACTCCCATAACGCCTGGGAAACATTCCGTAGCCTCTATCCGGATTTGGCCCTTTTCGGTGTGATTTTTATGGGCCTCTTCCTGTCTCAAAGTGCCAGCCACCTTCCCAATTTGGAGTTAGGCGCGGGATGCATAAGGTGAGGATTAAGGTGTGCTCATCGCTTGGGCCTGCTCCAAGGTGATTCGTCCCCCACCTGCTGGAACTCTGGGACCACCAATCCCAGCCTGCCTTGAGAGCGCGCGGGGGGCCTGGACTGTAAGACTCTGGGGGCCCTGTCCTTGCGGACGCTGTGCCTTAGGTTCCCTTCCTCGATGTGGCTCAGGGATTACCGTTAGGGACTGTGGACTTCTTTTGCCCACCGAGCCCGAGATGCCTTGGGGCCCTGCCTTGGATCCGCTGTGCTTTTAGGGGTGTGGCCCTGTAGACTACATTTCCCAGCGTGCCCTAGGATCGTGGTCCTGACCTTTGCACTGTAAAATTTATTTCCCAGCATGCTCTGGGAAGTCACCCAGGGAAGCTTGGAAGTGGACTGTCTTCCATGGCTTCTGGGTTGGGGACTCAGTTTCCCATGGTGCCCTGGTGAACCCATTCATTCATTTATTCAGTCAGTCAAAAAATATTTGCGATCACCTATTCTCACGTTTTGTTCTAGGCACTGAGGACAAGTAATGCACAGAAGACAAAAATCCCTGCCCTCGTGGAGCTTATTTCTAGTTAAGGGGTCAGAAAAAACCCAAAATAAATAAAACCCAAAATAAAACAAAAACAACAACAACCACCACCCTGCCTCCTCCGCACTCCTTCCCACCCGGCAGTCCAGTCGATCTCCTAACTGGGGGCAGCCTGCTCTTCGTCCCCTGTATCTGGTGCAGTACGCCTCCCAGCATGCCGTGGGGGTACCCCTCCAGCCTATAGACTCCATTTCCCAGCGTTCCCCGGAGCAGGCCCTCATCCGGCGATTTCCATTGGGCGCCTCGGAGTTGCGGACTTCCCAGTGTGCATGGGGGCACAGCGACTCTTGAAAGTGGCCTGGGGCAGCTTCCGCTTATGGACTCCATTTCCCAGTGCTCCCCGCGACCTGCCCAGCACACCCTGGGGCAGCGCTGTGACGTCGGCGCGCTGGGCGGGGGCCGGGAGATCCCTGGGGCGGTGCAGCGCCAGCGGCAGTTCCCGGCGGCCCCCGGGGCGGGCGGGCGGCGGCGGCGGCGGTTGGGGCTCGGCGCTCGCTCGCTCGCTCGCTGGGCGGGCGGGCGGCGCGATGTCCGGAGAGGATGGCCCGGCGGCTGGCCCGGGGGCCGCGGCGGCGGCTGCCCGGGAGCGGCGGCGGGGAGCAGCTGCGGCAGTGGGGGGGCGCGGGCGGGCGCCAAGCCGGGCCCCGGGGCGCGCCGCGCCCGCACCGTCCGCTTTGAGCGCGCCGCCGAGTTCCTGGCGGCCTGTGCGGGCGGCGACCTGGACGAGGCGCGGCTGATGCTGCGCGCCGCCGACCCCGGCCCCGGCGCCGAGCTGGACCCCGCCGCGCCGCCGCCCGCCCGCGCCGTGCTGGACTCCACCAACGCCGATGGCATCAGCGCCCTGCACCAGGTCAGCGCCCTCTTCCCGGGGCCAGGCCCACCCTCCGCTGCGGCACCTGGGGCATCCTCCCTCCGGGGTTCCGAGCCGCCGTTGCCAGTCTCGATCCGCCCCGACGTTCCCGGCCCTGGGCTTTGCCGTCCTATGCTGACCACCCCGCCCCAGCCCCCGCTTACCATCCCTCTGCCACCTCCCCCTCTTCCGAAATGAAGCCGTTTAACTGGCCCTGGGCTTTGCTACCCTGTCCCTGTTGCCTTTACCATTCCTCTTCGACCTCCCCCTCTTCCGATTTGGGGCCGCTTTAACTGGCCCTGGCTTTGCCAACCTGTACTGACCCCACACCCTCCTCCCAGTCCTCCTTACCATCCCCCTTGACCTCCCCTCTAACGATTTTGAGCCTCTCCAGCCGGCCCTGGGCTTTGCCTCCCTCCCTGCCCTGCCCTCCTCCTGAACCTAAGCCAGCTCCCACCGCTCAGCCTGGTCCATCTGCCTGGTCCTGGCCGTTGCCACTTTGCGCTGCCCTCTTTTCGCCCCCGAGTGCCCTTGCTGTGCCGCCGCCTCTCCTCTGCCCTCTAACGCTGCCGTCTCTCTTCTGAGTCCGGACCACTTTTAGCTCTGCTGGCTTCTGCGGCGCCTCTGGCCCACTGTTTCCTCTTTCCAGGCAGGCACTGCTTCCACCGACCTGCATTCTCACAGGCTTGTGCTGCTTTCTGCCGGCAACCTGGGGCCTGGGCCGCCACTATGGCTAGGCCCAGATTCTTCCCTGACCTCCTTCATGTTCCATCTTCCTCCACTCCCTCCTCCCTTGGTCTGTGCTGTCCGTTGCTGCCCAGGGATGCTCTTCTCGGCGCTGCACCACGCGGTGTTCTTGGAGGATGCTCCCCTTATCTGGGTCCTCTCCTCCCTACCCCAGCCCCCACTGCTGTCTTAACTTGCTGGGTTCCCTTTTCCTTCTTCTCCTGGGGCCTGTGCCATCTCGTTTCTTAGGATGGCCTTCTCTGAGTGATGTCTTTCTCTCGAGTCCTCGCTTCCCCTTGTCGTAGGCCTGCATGATCACTTTCTGGACCACCCAAAAGTACCCCTCTCCCTGGCTTTGGCCACCACTCCATCCTCTGGCTTTCTTTGCCTGGATGTCCCCTTCTATGGATTTGGGTCACCTCTCCTTTTATTTGGGCAGCTCCCCCACCCCTATAGCTAGTCTCTGTGCTCGATCTCCCAGCCCCCCCCATCATGGTATCTTCCAGGGGCCCCACAGCTCTGCCAGTCCTCCACCTCCATTTTCCGGGCCCACATGTCTGCGTCATGACAGCATGTTTGCTGCCTCGAGGGATCCTGGGTTCCAGAGCCGGGACCACCTTATATTCCCAGGGTTCTCTCATTCCAGCACAGGATGGCAAAGCCCAGGGCCGATTAACGTGGTTCTGCTTCTGGGTGCTTTTATCTGTCCTCTCTACCCCACAGTGGGGTCACTAGGGACAGGACTGCTGACAGAGAAGCCCCGTCCTTAGGCCTCCTCCTTCCTAGTCTCCCGATACTGGGTCTAACCCCCACCTCCTGTTGAGCAGATTCTTTATCTGGTAACACACCTCCATTTCCTGGAGCCACCTCTCTCTACTTGCCAGAACCCCTAAGGTGTGCTTACTGATGGAGCCAGAGAGGATCCTGGGAGGGGGGAGCTTGGCAGGGGGTGGGAGGGAAGGGGAGGATGCCTGGTTGTCAGTGGCCACCCTCCACTGCCCTCTCCCGGAGCCTGAGCAGCTCTGACGCCGCAGTCTGGTGCATTTCACTGCTCCTGGGGCTGCTGTTTCTTTACACTTCCCAAAAAGAGTAGCAGTCTGGAAAAAGGAAATCAGAGTAAGTTGGTCCTGAGTTCTAATTTCGGCTCTTCAGCTTTGTAGCCCTGAATTTGCATCGGTCCTCTGTGCATCAGTTTCACCTGTGGATGGGTCAGTAGTCGGCCCCTGCCTGGCAGGGCTGTGGTGAGGAGGGAGGGTGTTTGTGCGGAAAACTCCCTTTGTGAGAATGGTGCATCCTAGGTGTTCACTGGGCCGTGGCCGCCTCTACCTCCTTTCTCTTTCTCCATCCTTCTTTTCTTAAAGAGGCCCCGCTGCTATCTGGGACATATTCCTCCACCCAGAGCAGGGTCCCAATTCCCTAAAGCCCTGCTCTGGGCCTCTGGGTTTGAGTCCTTGGCAAACCCAGGAGAGGGCCTCAGGCTTCCCTGTCCCCCCTTCCTCACCCACCATCCCATGCCCCTGGCTGTCCTGCACCTTCCCTGTAGGGGTTCCTGGCTCTGGTCTTCAGACTGAGCCCTGTTCTCCTGCATCCCCCATAGGCCCTAGGCCACCTCCTTGGCCTGGACCCTGAGAGAGGCCGCCCTAGCCCTGTCCTCCAGGCTACCTTCCAGGTGAATTCTCACCCCACTGTAGGTTACTGCTTGGCAAACTCACTCTTCAGGGCATCGCAGGAGGCCTGGAGGATTAGGGTGGCCCGTGGTTCAGAGAGGAGAGGGTCCCTTCTCAGGCCACGTGGCCAGCAAGCAGGGGAGCTGGGTTTGGGTCAGGTCTGGGTGTGGGGTGACCAGCTTATGCTGTTTGCCCAGGATAGCCTGGTTTTAGCGCTGAAACCCTCAGTCCCAGGAAAACAGGGACGGTTGGTCACTGCCTTTGGGTGACTCGAGTCCCGGCCACTTTGTCCATCTGGGGTTGTGTTTCTCCTTCTGCATCCGTCTCGGGGCAGGTCCCCAAGCACCAGCCCCCTGCTGTGGCTGTTCCTGAGTTCTCAGGGTACCCCAGGTGGATTTATTAACCACTTGGTGAGGCTGGTATACTTCCCCCATTCCTGCCCCCTAGTTGCCTTAGTGGCTAGGGGGTTGGGGGCTAGAGTAGGAGGGGCTGGGTACAGGGTCCTTAGGGCTCAACAGAGAAGAGGTGGGCGCCTGGCCTTCTAGGTCTGAGGGGGGAAGGGGCTGGGCCTGGACTCCTGGGTCTGAGGGAGGAGGGCTGGGCCTGGACTCGGGTCTGAGGGAGGAGGGACTGGGGCCTGGACTCCTGGGTCTGAGGGAAGAGGGGCTGGGCCTGGATCCTTGGGTCTGAGGGAGGAGGGGCTGGGCCTGGATGCCTGGGTCTGAGGGAGGAGGGGCTGGGCCTGGATCCCTGGGTCTGAGGGAGGAGGGGCTGGGCCTGGATCCCTGGACCTGAGGGAGGAGGGGGCTGGGACCTGAACTGGGTCTGAGGGAGGAGGGGCTGGGGCCTAGACTCCTGGGTCTGAGGGAAGAGGGACTGGGGCCTGGACCGCAGGGACTGAGGGAGGAGGGGCTGGGCCTGGACCCCTGGGTCTGAATGGGGAGGGGCTGTAGACCTGGATTCCTACATCTGAGGGCAGAAGGGCTGGGGCCTGGACTTCTGGGTTGAATGGAGGAAGGACTGGGCCTGGATTCCTGAGTCCCTGGTGCCCAGGCCTCAGGCATCTTTCACAGGATGCCTGTGCTGGGCAGGTCCTTGAAAGGGAAAGGCCCATCTCTCTTCTTGCCCCCCCCCCCGTCACCATGACAACCGGGTGGAAATAAACGAGCGGAGTTCATCCCGTTCCCAGGGCACGTGCAGCCCCCCTTGCAGCCCGAGTTTCCATGACCTCATGCTCTTGGCCCTCGGAGCTCCCTCCCCCACTTCTCCAGATGGGCAGCTGTGGAGAGGTGAGGAACTTGGGGGGCTAGTTACCCCCTGGATCCAGGAGTTTAGCTTCACTCCTCCCTCAGCTCCAGTTTAGTTCCAGGGCCTACACGGTGTCCGCAAGGCCTGGGATGAGTTCCTCCTCTGGACCCTGGACTTTGGCTTTTGTCTCCCCAAGTTTTTCACTCCTAATGGAAGAATGAGAAACGATGGCCCTTGTAGGCCCCTGGCTGCAGTGCCCCATGCAGAGTGGGCCTCAGTGACCAGGAGTGTGATTGCCTTGGGCCCCGGGCACGCAGGTGTGCAGCTGTCTCGTCCCTCTGGGAGTGCCGTCCAGGCCCCTGAGTCTGTCCCAGCACAGGGTGACCTCCCGCACCCCTTCATTTCTGCAGAGTATCTGCTGGGGTTGTTTCTAGGCTTGATCCTTGGAAGGACCTGGCTAGGTCTAAGGCAGGAGGGGCTGGGGCCTGGACTGCTGGCTCTGAAGGAGGAGGGGCTGGGGGCCTGGACTCCTGGGTCTGAGAGGAGGAGGGGCTGGGGGCCTGGACTCCTGGGTCTGAGGGAGGAGGGGCTGGGGGCCTGGACTCCTGGGTCTGAGGGAGGAGGGGCTGGGGGCCTGGACTCCTGGGTCTGAAGGAGGAGGGGCTGGGGGCTGGACTCCTGGGTCTGAAGGAGGAGGGGCTGGGGGCCTGGACTCCTGGGTCTGAAGGAGGAGGGGCTGGGGGCCTGGACTCCTGGGTCTGAAGGAGGAGGGGCTGGGGGCCTGGACTCCTGGGTCTGAAGGAGGAGGGGCTGGGGGCCTGGACTCCTGGGTCTGAAGGAGGAGGGGCTGGGGGCCTGGACTCCTGGGTCTGAAGGAGGAGGGGCTGGGGGCCTGGACTCCTGGGTCTGAAGGAGGAGGGGCTGGGGGCTGGACTCCTGGGTCTGAAGGAGGAGGGGCTGGGGGCCTGGACCGCTGGCTCTGAAGGAGGAGGGGCTGGAACTTCTTCACTAGTCTGAGCGCTGGAAGCGCCACCCTGTGGGTGGTGACGGGGGTTTTGCTGTGTCTAACAAGTACTGTGTGGGATCCCCACACCCGGATGAGAAGCTCCAACCCTTCCCGTTCACTTCCTGTTTGCAGGTAGCCAGGAGTCCTTTTGTGGTTTCCACTGAGCGCTAAAGGCCTGGCTGACCTGACCATTGGGCATCCAGGGTGTCTGAAACAGCTGGTGGCCAGAGGTTGCTGGGTCATTTTCCCCACTCACTAGCACTGTGTCCCTGGGTCTGTTTCGTGACACCTCTGGAGCCCTGCCTTGCTGGGACGCTGGGACTGACGGGTGTTCCCCCGCCCCCAGGCCTGCATTGACGAGAACCTGGAGGTGGTGCGCTTCTTGGTGGAGCAGGGCGCCACTGTGAACCAGGCGGACAACGAGGGGCTGGACGCCCCTGCACGTGGCCGCCTCCTGTGGCTACCTAGACATCGCCAGGTGAGGCAAGGGAGGGCCGGGCAGGACCTGGTCAGGGTGGGGGCCTGGACCCTCAGCCCTGACCAACCCCCACCCCCCAGGTACCTCCTGAGCCACGGGGCCAACATCGCCGCCGTCAACAGTGACGGGGACCTGCCCCTGGACCTAGCCGAGTCGGATGCCATGGAGGGGCTGCTGAAGGCGGAGATCGCCCACCGAGGTGGGCTCTGGTGTGCTTTGTGTGGGGTGGGGGCCCCTCCTCACCTGTGGCCTCCAGGCTGAGAATTTTAGAGGCTGCCTGGGCTCCGAGGCTGACCCTGCTTCCCAGGAGTCTTTGTCTGTCTCTGAGCCTCAGTTTCCTCACCTGTGAAATGAGGGCATAGGGACCTGCCTCCAGGATTGTTTGGAGCCCATCAGAGGCACAGGATAAGAACTCAAACTGCTGCCAACTGGAATTGTTATTTCAGTCCCTAAGTAACTGAGGGAATTGAAATGCCAGGGCGGGGGGAGGGGGCAGGTGGGTGGGGGGGGACTCACCCCGGGTTGTGTTAGGTGGGATTGCTGGGACCGTGCTGCAGGTCTTTCTGGGAGGGGGATGCATTTGCTTGGGGGGGAGTAGAGGCATGCAGGGGCTGCTGGGGACTGGTCTCCTTGTCCTCTGAGACTCATGGTACCCTGGGAGCCTTCATGTGGGGTCCAAGAGCCCCTGAAAGTGCCTGGCCAGTTCATTTTTCTAGGAAAGGGGTGTTGCTTCTGGCAGGTGTGTGATGACCGCTGAGGATCCCTGGGTCCCCAGTGTGGCTTCTGAAGTCCATTCTGGGCTTGCCTCCCAGCTCTGCCAGTGACTGGCTGACTCCAGGCATGTCCCTGAAGCTCGCTTCCCTTAGTTCCTGAAACAGGTGGTTGTCAGGGTCTGGTTGGGTGTCAGTGGAAAGGTGTGAGCGTAGTGCTGGCAGACTCTGGAGGACCGTTTAGAAGGAAAGGGAGAGTGATGAAGAAGCGAGATACCAACAGGCTGTCACATTCCTGACGTGGTGTCCTTACAGGGTCGCGGGCCAGGCTGATAAAGGATAGGGTTCCACGTGGGTTCAGGGGATCACGAGAGCCATGTGGGAGCAGTAGCTAGTGGGACACATGGAGGCGGAGATCTAAAGTTTGGGAGCCTTTCTTTGGTTAAAATGGGGAGTGGTTGAAATCAACCCTGGAGCTGGATTCTCTCTCCTCCCTCCCCAACTTTTTGTTTTGGGAAAGCTTCAAATTTACAGAAAAGTTGAAACAATAGCCTGTGAATACCCATTTGACTTACACTAAGACTTGCCAGTGTTTCTTTTTTTTTAGATAGCTTTTTGAGATATAATTCACATACCCTACAATTCACCCGAAGGGCACATTTCAGGGGTTTTTAGTGTATTCACACATTTGCCACATTGACTGTAGAACATTCTCATCATCCCCTTAGACATCACCCCAGCCGACGCACCGCGCCCTCAGGCAACCCTCTCTGCGCTTTGTCTCTGTAGGTTTGCTGTTTTGTGCACTTCACATAAAGGGAATCATACAGTATAGAAGCATCAGTTTAACTTTTCGATACATTTGTGCTTCCTCTTTCTGCCCTTCCCTTGTGACCTCTTCCCAGGTTCAGACATAAACACATTTTTTCCTATCCTTCCTCTTTCTTCTTTTGTCTCTTCTGTTCCTTCCTTTCTTTCTCCCTTTCCATTCCTGAGCCTTTTCTTTTTTTTTTTTTTAATGGAGTTTCGCTTTTTGTCCAGTGTGGAGTGCAGATTTCAGTTCACTGCAACCTCCGCCTCCCAGGTTCAAGTGATTCTCCTGCCTCAGCCTCTAGGTGGCTGAGATTACAGGCATGTGCCACCATGCTCAGCTAATTTTGTAGTTTTAGTAGAGATGGGGTTTCATCATGTTGGTCAGGCTGGTCTTGAATTCCTGACCTCATGGCCCTCCTGCCTTGGCCTCCCAAAGTGCTGGGATTACAGGCGTAAGCCACCCTGCCGGCCATTTTGAGACTGTATTGCAGACATTGTAATTCTTCGCCTGATGCACAGCAGGCGTCTCCTGCCACAAGGAAACCTGCAGAAGCACAGTAGGGATGCAGCACGTTACCCCAGTTACCCCTGCACCAACCTTGTTACACACCGTGTAGACGATGCTACAGTGTTACTGTGTAAACTTTGATGCACTGTTACACACTGTGTAGACTTTGATGGACTGTTACACACTGTGTAGACTTTGATGGACTGTTACACACTGTGTAGACTTTGATGGACTGTTACACACTGTGTAGACTTTGATGCTACATTGTTGCACACTGTGTAGACTTTGATGGACTGTTACACACTGTGTAGTCTTTGATGCTACATTGTTACACACTGTGTAGACTTTGATGGACTGTTACACACTGTGTAGACTTTGATGCACTGTTACACACTGCGTAGACTTTGATGGACTGTTACACACTGTGTAGACTTTGATGGACTGTTACACACTGTGTAGACTTTGATGCTACATTGTTGCACACTGTGTAGACTTTGATGGACTGTTACACACTGTGTAGACTTTGATGGACTGTTACACACTGTAGACTTTGATGCTACATTGTTACACACTGTGTAGTCTTTGATGCTACATTGTTACACACTGTGTAGACTTTGATGCACTGTTACACACTGTGTAGACTTTGATGCTACATTGTTGCACACTGTGTAGACTTTGATGGACTGTTACACACTGTGTAGACTTTGATGCTACATTGTTACACACTGTGTAGACTTTGATGCACTGTTACACACTGTGTAGACTTTGATGCTACATTGTTACACACTGTGTAGACTTTGATGGACTGTTACACACTGTAGACTTTGATGCTACATTGTTACACACTGTGTAGACTTTGATGCACTGTTACACACTGCGTAGACTTTGATGCTACATTGTTGCACACTGTGTAGACTTTGATGGACTGTTACACACTGTGTAGACTTTGATGGACTGTTACACACTGTGTAGTCTTTGATGCTACATTGTTACACACTGTGTAGACTTTGATGCACTGTTACACACTGTGTTAACTTTGATGCTACAGTGTTGCACACTGTGTAGACTCTGATGCTACACGGTTACCCACTGCACTAACCTTGATGTTACACTGTTGCCTGTGTTTCTCCTTGACATTCTTTGTAGCCTCTCCCCCTCTGGTTCAGGACTCAGCTAGGGAATCCGGATCCCAGTGATTTAGGCTCCCTCTGTCTGGATCAGTCCTCCTTTCTGGGACCCCAGGGAGACTGGGAAAAGCCTCCAGGGCGTCCGTGAACTTTCTGACGTTGTATTTTTCTGCAGAAATTGCTGATAAGTTGCATCAGTTTCTCAGAGGGGCCCATGCTTCTTCCTTCTTGTGGGGTGAGGAGAAGGCTACATTGGTGAGGGGATATTGGCCTGTAGGTTCAGCCAGGAACGAAGGCCACTGGTAGCACTGGAAACACCCTCAGCTGGACTGCTGGGGGTGGAACTCTGCTGCCCCAAATCACAAAGCCTGTGCCTGTGACACCCCATGACACCCGTGACACCCTGCCTCTACACAGGAGCCTCAGAGGGGCTGAACCCCAGCTGTAAGGAGGTTGGGGCTTTTGCGTCCCCTGCAGGACACGCCTACATGATGTGGAATTCCCCCAGGTGCTAGCATCCAGACTGGTGCTGCCACAGTGTGGCCCTGGCAGTGTCTCCACAGGCAGGACAGGGCAAGAAGACAGACCGGTGACAGGCATGGCTGTCCTCTTCACTTTTCCTGGCTTGCTTGCTGTTTTCCTTTCTGGGTCTGGGGCTCAGTGAGCACATGATCTGCTCAGCCAGTCACTTGGTGGCCTGGAGCCACCGCTCCCTTGATCGCCATGGAGGCCTCTGGCCTAGTCGACTCAGGTGCTGAATCGGGTGTGACTCTGCAAGTACCAAGACACATTCTGCCTGGCTCAGTCCAGAAAAGGCCATTCGAGGCCTGGAGCAGTGGCTCATACCTATAATCCAGCACTTTGGGAGGCCAAGGCAGGAGGATCTCTTGAGCCGAGGAGTTTGAGACCAGCCTGGGAAACCTAGTGAGACCCCATCCATATAAAACATAAACATTAGCCAGGCGTGGCGACATGCACTTGTGGTCCCAGCTACTCAGTGGTCAAAGGTGAGAAGATTGCTTGATCCTGGGAGGGGGGGAGATGCAGTGAGCCACCGCTGCTCCAGCCTGGGGGGTCAGGTGAGATCCTGGCCCAACAAAATAAAACCAAAAAAGGCAATTTGTATACCCGTGTTCATAGTGTCATTCACAGTAGTCCAGAGGTGGCAACCTAGTGCTCATCACTGAACGAATGGAAAATCAACATGTGGTCCATTCATACAATGGGATAGGATTCAGCCTTAAAAAGGAGGGGAAATTAGGCTGGGCTCGGTGGCTCATGCCTGTAATCCCAGCACTTTGGGAGACCGAGGTGGCGGATCACCTGAGGTCAGGAGTTTGGGACCAGCCTGACCAACACGGAGCAACCCTGTCTCTACTAAAAACGCAAAATTAGCCAGGTGTGGTGGTGCGCCCCTGTAATCCCAGCTACTTGGGAGGCTGAGGCAGGAGAATCGCTTGAACATAGGAGGCAGAGTTTGCTGTGAGCTGAGATCATGCCATTGCACTGTAGCCTGGGCAATGAGAGAGAAACTTGGTCTCGGGAAAAAAAGGAGGGTAATTTTGACACATGCTACATAGTAAGTCAAATAAGCCAGTCACAGAAGGACAAATACTGTGTTATTCCACATCTGTGAGGTACTCAGAATAGTCAAAATAACAGAGACAGACAGTGGAGTGGCAGTAGCCAGGGGCTAGGAGAAGGTGGGGAGAATAGGAAGTAGTTTAATGGGCACTTTTTTTTTTTTTGTCTGAGGCAGAGTCTCCCTCTGTTGCCCAGGCTGGAGTGCAGTGGCGCGATCTCGGCTTGCTACAACCTCAGCCTCCTGAGTAGCTGGGACTACAGGCATGCACCAGCATGCCCAGCTGATTTTTGTATTTTTAGCAGAGATGGGGTTTTACCATTTTGGTCAAAACTCTTTTTTTTTTTTTAATATATTTTTTATTGCATTTTAGGTTTTGGGGTACATGTGAAGAACATGCAAGATTGTTGCATAGGTACACACATGGCAGTGTGATTTGCTGCCTTCCTCCCCATGACCTACATCTGGCATTTCTCCCCATGCTATCTCTCCCCAACTCCCCCACTCCCCGCTGTCCCTCCCCTATTTCCCCCTGACAGACCCCAGTGTGTGATGCTCCCCTCCCTGCGTTCATGTATTCTCTTGACCTTGTGATCCATCCACCTTGGCCTCCCAAAGTGCTGGAATTACAGGCGTGAGCCACCGTGTCTGGCCCACTTTTTTCTTTTTAAATGATTTTTCTATGTTTTTGTAGAGATGGGGTTTCACCATGTTGCTCAGGCTGGTCTGGAACTCTTGAGCTCCAGTGATGCACCCACCTTGGCTTTCCAAAGTGCTGGGATTACGGGGGTGAGCCATTGTCCCCAACCTAGGGTATACAATTTTAATTTTGTGAGATGAAAACAGATTGGTTGCACAACAGTGTGACTACTTAATGCCACTGAGCTGTGGCTAAGATGGTAAATTTTAGGCTGGGCGCAGTGGCTCATGCCTGTAATCCCAGCACTTTGGGAGGCTGAGATGGGCGGATCACCTGAGGTCAGGAGTTCGAGACCAGCCTGGGCAACATGGTGAAACCTCATGTCTACTAAAAATACAAAAACGAGCTGGGTGTGGTGACATGTGCCTGTAGTCCCAGCTACTTAGGAGGCTGTGGCAGGAGAATCACTTGAACCCGGGAGGCAGAGGTTGCAGTGAGTCAAGATCGTGGCAACAGAGCAAGAGCCATCTCAGAAAACAAAAAAAAGTTGGTAAATTTTATATTGTGTGTATCTTACCACATTCTGCACCCCTCCGCCCCCACAAGATGGAGGTTGCTCTTGTTGCCCAGGTACCTCCCAAGTAGCTGGGATTACAGGCACTCACCACCATGCCGAGCTAATTTTTGAATTTTTTTTCTCTTTCTCTTTTATTCTTTTTTTTTCTTTCCTTTTAGTCACTATCCAGTAATGGCTATAAACAAAATTTTTTTTTTTTTTTTTTTTTTTAAGACGGGGTTTCACCATGTTGATCAGACTGGTCTTGAACTCCCGGCCTCAGGTGATCTGTCCGCCTTGGCCTCCAAAGTGCTTGGATTACAGGCGTGAGCCACCACGCCCGGCCTATAAACAAAATTTTTGTATTTTTAGTAGCGACGGGGTTTTACCATGGTGGCTAGGTTGGTCTTGAACTCCTGACCTCAGGTGATCCATCTATGTTGTCCTCCCAAAGTGCTGGGATTACTTACAGGTGTGAGCCACCGCACCTGGCCACATTATTATTTTTTTTCAAAGGCAGTGTGTGGCCTTACGTAGCTAAAGTCATGAGTTATGTGGGCTTTAGGCATAGTTTGATCCAGGGGCACGAGTGAAGTCCAGAGCATCTCTCCAGCGCTCTGCTGAACTCTGTACTGGCTTCACTCTTAGGCGGGTTATATCCATGAGGCACTCGGTGTGGGTCTTAACTGCAGGCGCATATCAGCCAAAACACAGCACCTCTTTCCCAGTGGGTGATGCTCACTGGGCCACCTTGGTCACATGCCAGCTCCTGAGCCCATCACTGTTGCAAAGGTGACAGGAAGGCCTGGCGATGTGCCCACCTTGGAGTCAGGCTGTGGGCCCAGTCACACTGAAACCATGTGGGGCAAAATTTGGGTGAGGAAAGTCAAGATGAAGTCACAGAGGAAGGGGAGATGGGTGTTTGTAGGCCCAAGCAGCAGGTATGCTGCAGAGACAGGCCCCAGGGACACAGCAGCACCATGTCCTATGCAGAAGGGACCCTCTCTGGCCACTTTGCACAGGGGCATGGAACTGGCAGGAAGGAAACATGAAGTGTTTTTGAAATATTTGAAGCCAGCTCACTTGGAATCCCACCATCCAAGTCAGCTGGAAGGGGGGTGTTGGAGACAGGCAGAATCGACACTTGGATAGCTCCAAGTGCTGACACGGGCGGGACATGGGAGCTCTTAACTTCTGCCTGATTACAGCCACTTTGGGAAATGCTGGGTCAGCATCGATTATAGCTGAAAGCCCCACCTTTGCCTTCTTTTAGCAGGTCCCCTCCTGGGCAGCCTGAGAGAGGCCTTCCCGCCCATGGACAAATGTTCATCATAGTGGTGTTTGCAGTAGTAAGAGGCTGGAGCCCACACCCAAGAGAGAATGATCAATCACTCAGCTGTAAATGAGTGATTTAAGCAGGGGGCAGCAACTTCTCTGTAATGGGCTAGAAGGTGAATGTTCAGGTGTTGCAGGACATACTGCCCCTGCCTGGCACCACTGTTCCACCAGTACTGGGGGAGGGGAAACTGCCAGGGACAGTGTGTGAATGAATGGGAATGACTGTTCCACTACACTTTTATTTACAAAAATAGCCTTCCAGAGTAGGCAGATCCGTAGAGACAGAAAGATTGGTGGGTGCAAGGGGCTGGGAGGAGGGAAGTCTGAGAAGTGACTTCTTTTTTAAAGGCAGGGTCTCACTCTGCCTCCCAGGCTGGAGTGCAGTGGAGTGATAATGGCTCACTGCAGCCTTGAAAGTGATTCTCCCCCCTCAGCCTTCCAAGTAGCTGAGACCATAGGTGTACGCCACCATGCCCAGCTAACTAACTTTAGTTTTGTAGACACAGGGTCTCCCTATGTTGCCCAGGCTGTTCTCAAGCTAGTGGGCTCAAGTGATCTCCCAGCTTGGCCTCCCAGAGTGCCGGGATTACAGGCGTGAGCCATGGCACCTGTCTGGGAGGGAATTCTTATTGGGTACACTATTCATTTGGGATAATGAAAAAGTTCAGGAAGTAGATAGTGGTGATGGTCGCACAATATTGCAAGTATTCTAAAGGCCACCAAATTGTGCACTTTAAAAGAGGGAAATTGGTAAATTTTATCTTGATTATTTTACCACCACCACAACAAAAGATAAAGAAAACGGCAGGTGGCCAGCACCCACAAGCCATAGCTTGCTGACGCGATCAAGGGCTCTGTCTGCAGACACAGGCAAATCTCAGCAACATGTTCAGCATGAAAAGCAAGTCCACAGATGGACGTGCAGCAGACGTGAAGGGCACTGGCTGTGCCCTCCCTACCCCGCCCTGAATTGAGACCCATTCAGCTATAATGGGATTGAACAGTAGGTGACTCCTTTTAAGGAAATGACAGAGCCAGGCGTGGTGGCTCATGCCTGTAATCCCAGCACTTTGGGAGGCCAAGGCAGGATGATCCCTTGAGCCCAGGAATAGGCGGCTGCAGTGAATCGTGATTATACCACTGCATTCCAGCCTGGGCTACAGCGTGAGACCCTGTCTCAAAAAACAAACAAACAAAAGGAAATGGTAGAGAGGAGAGAAAAGGGAGATCCCCGAGTCCCCAGTATTCTCCAGGGCACTCCACTTCAGACTGGTGCATGAGCTGGGCTCCAGCCGACCCGACATTCCTGGAGTAGCTGCCACTGCCAGATGTCCCAGCCAGCCAGGAGACCCTCAGGCGTTCCATTGGAGTTTACACCTGAGTGCCCAGGGGCCACCAGGTGGAGCCAAACTGCAACCCTTACCCACAATTTGTCTTGCAATGGGACAAGAACACACACGTTTGATGGGATTGTGTTTCTTGGGTCCCATTTCTAGCCCTGTGGCAGAAGTTTACTGTGTGTGTGTGTGTGTGTGTGTGTGTGTGTGTGTGTATGATAAGGGCATAACAAAACACATGTTCAAATTATTTTTGGCCGTGGTGACCTGTGAGATTGGGGAGCAGCACAGGGCCTTCTGTCGGCTCTGTGGGGTTTTCATTTTGTAAGTGGGCTGGTGGTACATCGAGCTTCTTTGCCAGTGCTGTCAAATGGAAATCCAGCATGAGCCACAAATGTAATTGAAAATTTTCAAGTAGGCACATTTTAAAAAGTAAAAAGAAGGCTGGATGCGGTGGCTCCTGCCTGTAATCCCTGCAGTTTGGGAGGCCGAGGCAAGCAGATCACTAGGGCAAGAGATTGAGACCATCCTGGCCAACATGGTGAAACCCTGTCTCTACTAAAAATACAAAAATTAGCCAGGCACGGTGATGTGCGCCTTTAGTTCCAGCTACTTGGGAGGCTGAGGTAGGAGAATCACTTGAACCTGGGAGGCGGAGGTTTCAGTGAGCTCAGATCAAGCCACTGCACTCCAGCATGGTGAGAGAGTGAAACTCCATCTCAAAAAAAAAAAAAAAAAAAAGTTAAAAGAAACAGGTAAAAATAATTTTAATAATTTTTAAATTTAACCCAGTATATCGAAAATATTCTTTCAACATATTATCAGTACAGAAACAATTCGTGAGTCACTTTATCTTCTTTTTTTTTTTGAGACAGAGTTTTGCTCTTGTTGCCCAGGCTGGAGTGCAGTGGCAGGATCTCGGCTCACTGCAACCTCTGCCTCCTGGGTGTAATCGATTCCCCTCCCTCTACTAAAAATATAGAATTAACTGGGCATGGTGGTGGGTACCTGTATCCCATATAATCTCAGCTACAAGGGAGGCTAAGGCAAGAGGATTTCATGAACCTGGGAGGTTCATTGAGGTTGCAGTGTGCCAAGGTTGCACCACTGTGCTCCAGCCTGGGCAAGAGAGTGAGGGTCTGTCTCATTCAAATAACAACAACAACAAAAAACTGCTTGAGGTCAGGAGTTTAAGACCAGCCTGGGCAAAATCAGGAGGCCCCCATCTCTGCAAAAAATAAAAATAGTTAGCTGGGCATAGTGGCATGTGCCTGTAGTTCTAGCTGCTTGGGAGGCTAAGCTGGGAGGATTGCTTGAACCCAGCAGACTGAGGCTGCAGTGAGCTATGATTATGCCACTGTACTACAGCCTGGGTGACAGAGTGAGACCCTGACTCTTAAAGAAAAAAAAAAATGTTTGGGCTGACACAGTGGCTCGTGCCTGTAATCTGAGCCCTTTGGGAGGCTGAGGTGGGAGGTTTACCTGACCCCAGGAGTTTGACACCAGCCTGGTCAAGACAGTGAGATGCCATCTGTATTTATTTAAAAAAAAAAAAATTAGGTCAGATGCAGTGGCTCACACTTGTAATCCCAGCACTTTGGGAGGCCGAGGTGGGCGGATCACCTGAGGTCAGGAGTTCAACACCAGCCTGACCAGTATGTCGAAACCCCGTCTCTACTAAAAATACAAAAATCAGCTGGGTGTGTTGTTGAGCACCTGTAATCCCAGCTACTTGGGAGGCCAAGGCAGGAGAATCGCTTGAACCCTGGAGGTGGAGGTTGCAGTGAAACTCTGTCAAAAAAAAAAAAAAAAAAGTTTATAGCACGCAAAAGAATAAGGATCCTCAGTAGCCGCCAATAGATAACGATTTCAGCCTCAACAAGGGTACCTGTTTTGATCCAAAGTCAACTTATATTTAATTTTGATCATTACTTGTCTTTTGCATCTATAATACAGTACAGCAATTTGATTAAATGAAATCGACTAGTTAGGAAGCATGCTTTTCCCAGATTGCTGTAGGTGGTAGCACGTTTGCAAACAGGGATCAAACACCTGGGTAGGAAAGAGGCTGTTGCCCTAATGGCACAAGTACTTCATGTAGTGGCTTTTTGCTTGGTTTATTGTCATGAGTGAGAAAAGTAGTAATGGTGGGAAAACGTGTGAAGATGCTAGATTAAGATTATATTGGGGTGGGCACGGTGGCTCACGCCTGTAATGCCAACACTTTGGCTGAGGCGGGTAGACCACCTGAGGTCAGGAGTTTGAGACCAGCCTGCCCAACGTGGTGCAACCCTGCCTATACCAAAAATACCCAAATTAGCCGGCCATGGTGACTTGGGTGGATCTCAGCGTGTAATCTCAGCTACTTGGGTGGATCTCTTGAATCTGGGAGGCAGAGGTTGCACTGAGATTGCACCACTGCACTCCAGCCTGGGTGACAGAGTGAGACTGTCTCAAAAAAAAAAAAAAAAAAAATTGGTAGTAACAGGAAAAGTTAGATGTAATTGAACACTGGATTTGCTCAGTAAACTTTAGGTTTTATATTAAAAATAATAAAAAGGAGGTGAATTTCTGGTTGAAGTGGAAAAGGCCTGTGATCTCCATTTTCCCAGTGCTTAGTGCTGACTCAGAGACCCTGAGTGGGACCCAGGACTGGGAAACAGCTGGGCCAGTCTAGGCCTCCTGAGTCTCGCAGGGCAACAGGGGGAGAAGGAGTCAGGAAGTCACAGGGCTGAACCCCGGCCAGCCCAGGGTATAACCCTGGGTCTTCCAGTTCATGGGGTGTGAGTCCTACCTAGTGCCTCTTATCCTCCTAGGTGTGGACGTGGAGGCAGCCAAGCGAGCGGAAGAGGAGTTGCTGCTTCATGACACAAGGTGCTGGCTGAATGGGGCGCTATGCCAGAGGCCCGGCACCCCCGCACAGGCGCCTCCGCCCTGCACGTGGCCGCTGCCAAGGGCTACATTGAGGTGATGAGGTGAGTTGGGCCTGTCTGTTCCATCCTGCTGTCTTAAACCTTACTGTGGATCTTGTCCCTTTTTAAATGTATGTACCTAAGGCTATGTATTTCCCTCTAAGTACAGCCTTAGCTGTACCCACAAGTTTTGATGTGGCAGTCTTTTTTATTGTCATTCAGTGTAAAATATTTCCCAATTTGTAATCTTTTCTTATTTATTTATTTTGAGACGGGGTCTTGTTATGTTGCCCAGGCTGGAGTGCAGTGGTACAATTGTGGCTCACCTCAGCCTGCTGAATAGTGGGGGTTACAGGAACACACAATCATGCCCCGCTAATTTTTGTAGAGATAAGAGTTTGACATGTTGCCTAGGCTTGTCTAGAACTCCTGGGCTGGAGTGATTCACCTACCTCAGCCTCCCAAAGTGCTGGGATTACAGGTGTGAGCTACTGTGCTCGGCATGATTTCCAAATATATAGGACTTCGTTAGTCATCATTTTGTTACTATTTTCCTGGCTTAATTACACCATGGTCAGAGAGTGGGTTCTATGTGATTCTAGCATTTGAAATTTGTTTTATCTTATACCCAAGTATATGCAATTTGGAAAAGAATGGTGTCGTCAAGTACAGTGTTCTGTGTAGGTTATTAGATCAACCTTGTAATCATGCTGTTTTGTCTGTAGTCATATTTTAAATCCTTGCTGCGATTATGGACTTTGTGTATTTCTTGTAGTTCTGTCAGTTACACTTTGTATATATTTTAAGACTAGATTATTTGGTGCATATATAGTTTATTTGTATTTATTTATTTTTGAGAGGGAGTCTCGCTGTCTGTCACCTAGGTTGGAGTGCAGTGGTGTGATCATAGCTTACTGCAACCTTTGCCTCTTGAGTTCAAGCGATTCTCCTGCCTCAGCCTCCCCAGTAGCTGTGACTATGAGAGTACGCCACCACACCTGGCTAACTTCTGTATTTTTAGTAGAGTCGTGGTTTCTCCATGTTGGCCAGGTTGGTCTTGAACTCCTGACCTCAGGTGATCCACCAGCCTCCGCCTCCCAAAGTGCTGGGATTACAGGCGTGAGCCACTGCGCCCGGCCAAGGTGCATACATAGTTTAAATTTTCTTACAGACTCTCTGTCATCCTCACCTGAGTCTTGGGTCTCACGTGCTCCTATCTGGCTGCCCTCCCCTTTCCATTGAAGTTGTCGGCTCCAGTCTCTCATCCTCAGGTCCCTCATTCTTTTTTCAGTTCCCTCCTCTCTCTTTTGTGATCTTACACTTTATTATTCAGCATAAAAATGAAGTTAACGTGAATTCCTCCCCCTCTCTGCTCACCTCCACATTGACAATTTTTCATCTGGTTTTCTCAGTGAGGTACATCAGATGACTGTAACAGCTCCAGGCTGCTCCCTTCTGCTTAGCACCTGCTGCTGAAGTAGAGCACCTGGGCCTCTGTGTCCGGCCTGAGTCCCAGCTCTGTCGCTCAGAGGCCATGTTGGTCCTGTGTCCCTCCCTGAGATGATTCTTACCACAGGGGGACTGGAAACGCTAAGTGGTTGGGCCCAGTGACGTGCCCAGGCCTGGAGGCTGTGCCCTTTTCCTCCCATGGCTTCCACCCCTGAGTCCTGGGGGGCTGCTTCATCTCCTGCCATCGCATCTGCATCCCAGCCAGCAGGAAGAGGGGAGGGCAAGGGAGCAAACACCCATCCTTCTAAGAGAGCAGTCCTCAAGTGGCACTGCGCCACTTAATGCCATCATCCTGTGTGCCAGACCCTAGTCACATGACTTCTCCCGCTGCAAGGGACAGTAGGAGATTGGTCTTCAGCTGGGCGGCCTGTGTCTGGCCGGGCGACTGTGTCCAGCCGGTGGCCTGGGTGGGTAGCACTAAAGCACTTTGGACTTAGAAATATTCGCTGACTGTAATTTCATCATTGCTCCTTTGTAAGGGTACATGTTTACACTCAGATCTGTTGACTGCATTTATTTATTTATTTTTATTTTTGAGACTGAATTTTGCTCTGTCGCCCAGGCTGGAGTTCAGTGGCATAATCTCAGCTCACTACAACCTCTGTCTCCTGGGTTCAAGCGATTCTCGTGCCTCAGCCTCCCAAATAGCTGGGATTGCAGGTGTGCACCACCACACCTGGCTAATTTTTGTATGTTTGTTTATTTTTTTAATTTTTGTATTTTTAATAGAGTCGGGGTTTTGCCATGTTGGCCAAGCTGGTCTTGAACTCCTGACCGCAAGTGATCTGCCTGCTTTGGCCTCCCAAAGTGCTGGGATTACAGGTGTGAGCCACCGCGACCAGCCTGACTGCATTTTTAAAAGAATGTAACCAGCATTCTCCTCATCAAAGATCTGTTGCAGGGTAGAGGTGTATGTTTATTTGATGATATTGTGGGACAGCCTCCCTGGCCTCTGCATCCCTGCTTGTGAGAACCAAAAATGTCTCTGGACGTGGCCAAATGTCCCCTGGGGGGGGCAGCATCGTCCCAGTTGAGAACTGCTGGCTTAAGATATAAATAGGGCGGTGGGAGAAGCCAAATGTGATGAGGAGGGGCTTTGGGGTCAGGAGACATGGGGGTGAGGGGGGTGGTGGCTGCCGAAAAGGGGCACAGAACACTCCCCCAGGCTGAGAGTAGCAAGTGCAGAGGCCTGTGGCAGGCGGGCGGGCGGGCGGGTGGGTACCTGGGGAAGTAGCGAGAGGCCAGCACAGCTGCAGCAGGGTGAGCTCCGGCAGAGCGTGGGAAAGGTGAGGGGCGAGGTGGGTGGGGCCAGATGGAGGGACTTGTGCTTATAAGGCCTTTGTAGCCTATCCTAGGCTGTCCATCTGTTCCACTCTGCGAAGCTCTTTCTCACTGACACAGAGCCTCGTTCCAGTTCTCCAAAAATAGACGCATCCTACCCTCCGCTGAGCTTGAGAGTGGCCCCGGACTTGTGACCTTGCCTTTGCCCTCAAACTGAATGGTTTAAGGTGGTTACTGTTTTCTGGCAGCAAATTGTCTTCAGGGAGGATTTTCAGCCTGGACGCTAGTGACATTGTGGGTCAGATCCTTCTCCCTGTGGGGCTGTTCCTGAGCGCTGCTGGGTGTGGAGCTGCCTCCCTGGCCTCCACGCAGCCGATGCCACCAGCCCCTGCCCCAAGTTATGACAACAAAAATGTCTCCAGACCTGCCGGGTCTCCTCTGGGGGACGGTGGACAGCATTGCCCTGGTTGGGAGTCACTGCTTTAAGCCAGCTGGGTCCTAGAACACTACTGCCCTGAAACAGCCCTTTGGGGGCGTCCCATCCTTATGACAGGTGTGGGGGCTGGCCACGGGGTCCTACACCCACGTTCTCCGGGGCTGCCTCCTTACACCGTACTGCCTCCACCATGGAATCCCACAGCCCGCATCAGGGGCAGGTTCCAGAGGCCACCTGCAGGGCCAGGGTTTAACATGCCCCTCCAAGGGGAGGGGCAATGCCTAGTGCAGAGGGGCCTCTTGTGGCTGGGGACGCTGGGCGGTGGCTCTCTACCAGCCCATCCAGGGCCATTTTGGTCTCAAAGCCCGGGACCTCAGTTGCTGCCCTACTGGCCAAAATTAGCCCAGCACCCAGCCTTGGCCTCTGACCCAGAGCCTCCCTGGCCCCCAGGTTGCTCCTTCAGGCTGGCTACGATCCAGAGCTCCGGGATGGGGATGGCTGGACTCCCCTGCATGCGGCGGCACACTGGGGAGTGGAGGACGCCTGCCGCCTGCTGGCCGAGCATGGCGGGGGCATGGACTCACTGACCCACGCGGTGAGGGCTGGGGCCCAGTCTGGTGGGGGGGCAGGGCACGGGGAGGGCTCAGCACCTCCTTCAATGTCTGCTCCTGCTCCTCCCCCTCACCCAGGGGGCAGCGTCCCTGTGACCTGGCGGACGAGGAAGTGCTGAGCCTGTTGGAGGAACTAGCCCGGAAACAGGAGGACGTGAGTGTCAGGGCTGAGGGGCTTACTTAGCCTCCTCACTCAGGAGGCTGTGGAGGGGGGGGGACTCCCCCCTGACTTCTGACATCCACCACCCCAGCCACCTGCTCTTTCATGCTTGGTGACCCAGCCCCATCCCCAGGAAAGGCCCTCGCCAGGGCAGAATGGACACAGGGCTACACAGCTTCCTGCTGCCTGGTGGGGGAGGCAGCAGAAGGACCCAGACAGGGTTGTCTGACACTGAGACAAAGTAACACGCCGGCTCCAGCGTACCTCATTGCCTCAGGGTGGCCCTTGGCAGCAGCCACGCACAGGATTGTCCTAGACTCAGGTTGGGCCGGTCACCTGCCAGGTGTCCCCCAGCCATCCCTGGGGCAGCCTTGCTGGGAAAACATAGTGTGAAGGAGTGAAGGGTGTGAGCCCTGGCCAGACTGCCTGGGTTGGAATCCCAGCTCTGCCGTGGATCTACCGTGGGTCCCAGCCAGCCGCTTACCCTCTCCAGGCCTCAGTTTCTTCCTCTGTCAAGTGGGAATGTATAGTGCGCACCTGTATGAGGGCTTATGCGTGACGTGGATTGTTCTGTGAGGAGGCTCCGGAGAATATGCGCCACTGGAAAGCGCAAGAGCCATGCCTGCGTTCAGTGAGCTGTTAGGCGGCCGGAAGCTCCCGAGGCCCGGCCCAGGGCTTCTGCTGTGTGGGCAGGGGAGCAGAGTCGGCTTCTCCAAGGTTGGCAGGAGCCAAGTGGAGGCTGATGGATACAGGAGAAGGTCTTGCACAGGCTGGGGGGGCAAGGGTGGGTGCCCTGAGGTGCCCAGGGAGGGGGGGGGGCATAAGGCAGGGCAGACCCTGGAGGGCTATGAGTGCCAGGCTGAGGAACAGGGTGGCTTCTGCCCTGAGGGCGATAGGACCATGGGGGGTTTAATGGGTAGAGAAGGGTCAGCTCAGTCAGATAAGAGGGGGAGCCCAGCCTGGGAGCTTCTGGGGACACTTCTGGAAGACAAGAGTACTTACTATAGCACAAAGTTTGCTGGAGCTGGGCGTGGTGGCTCATGCCTGTAATCCCAGCACTTTGGGAGGCTGAGATGGGTGGATCATTTGAGGTCAGGAGTTGGAGACCAGCCTGGGCAACACAGTGAAACCCCACCTCTACTAAAAATACAACAATTAGCCGGGTGTGGTGGCACGAGCATGTAATCCCAGCTACTTGGGAGGCTGAAGCAGGAGAATCGCTGGAACTTGGGAGGCAGAGGTTGCAGTGAGCCGAGATCATGCCATTGCACTCCAGCCTGGGTGACAGAGCGAGAATCTGTCTCAAAAAAAAAAAAAAAAAGTTTGCTAGAAGGGCAGGAATGAAGGGCCCTCCTAGCACTCCTGGTGGGGAGGCCCAAGGACCACATGCAGAGGCCTGAAGGTGTGAAGACAGTGGTGAACTGTGCAGGGAAGGAGGAAGTCAATGTTGGCAGCCCGAGCGGGGCAGCTGAGGGCCCTCCAGTGCCCTGGGTGTGCTGAGGGGTCAGGGTGAGGTCTGAGCAGGTTGCCCCTGGGAGCTAGAAGGACCCTCTGGGATGACACCGGAGGCTTCTCATGGGTGGGGGCCATGAGGACAAGATGGCAGTGCCCACATGTGGTGGCCACGGGCGCCTGCTGAATGCAGGGCACCTCCTCTCCTTGAGGGTGGCCAACTGTAGGAAAGCCAGTAAGCCCAGGAGGGGGGCACTGAGCTCCTGCACGGCTGTTCATGGTGGTGTTGCTGTGGGGGGATGTGTGCTCCACCTCTCCGCGGCAGCCCCCTTCCCTCCTTCCCTCCTTGCAGCTTCGGAACCAAAAGAAGCTTCCCAGAGCTGGGGCCAGGAGCCCCAAGTGCCCTCCAACAGCAAACACAGAAGGTACAGGGAGGGAGGAGTCTGGGTGTGGCCAGGTGGCTGGAGGCTTGGGCTTGCACCCCAGCGCCCTCTGCTTCCCCGACAGGAGCTCTGTGTGCCGTCTGAGCAGTCGAGAGAAGATTTCTCTTCAGGACCTGTCCAAGGAGCGCCGGCCTGGTGGGGCTGGGGGGCCCCCCCATCCAGGATGAGGATGAAGGAGAAGAAGGTCCCCACCGGTGAGGGGCCTGAATCTGGACTCCTGGGCCTGAGGGAGGTGGGGGTCGGGTTCTCTGGTTCTCGAGGCAACTGGCATTTTCTGTGACCTCCTGCACCACAGAGCCACCCCCTGCAGAACCCAGAACGCTCAATGGCGTCTCCTCCCCGCCGCACCCTAGCCCTAAGAGCCCCGTGGTGAGTGGATGCGCTGAGAGGTCCTGTGAGGCTGGCAGGGCTGGGGGAGGTGGGGATTCCGTAAAGCCGGTAAACCTAGGAACTGTGGGGAGTAGGTAGGGTGAAGACTGTAGTTCCCAGAGTCATCCTGGACAACTGGCTTGCTCTAAAAAGCCTAAAACTCTGCCTGCCCCAGGGGCTGCTGGGAATTGTAGTTTGTTGCAGTCCTTGGGGGGTTAACCCGTGAGGTCTGAGAAGAGGGATCCTTTCTCCCTAACTGAGACCCTCTCACAGCCGCCCGAGGAGGCCCCCTTCTCCAGGCGCTTTGGCCTCCTGAAGACAGGGAGCTCTGGTGCCCTGGGTCCCCCGGAAGGCGGGCAGCAGAGGGAGCCCCCGGAGCTGGGCTGCAGCGATCAGCTTCCTCCTCCTGGCTGGAAGGGACCTCTGCTCAGGTGAGTGGGGGGGTGGGCCAGGTCCAGGCCCCTGCCCAGTTGAGGGGACTGCCCTTTCCTCCCCTTCTTCTCTCTGCACAGGCCAAGGAGCTCCGTCTTGCCAGAATTACCCCGACCACCTCCCAGAAGCTGCCAGAACCCTCTGCCCTGTGAGTCCTCAGGGCCTGGGCCCCTCGAGGGTGGGCGGCAGGTCCAGGTTCCAAACCTGTCTCTGTGATCCTGGGCGAGGCCATGTGCTCCCTGGGGTCTGGTTCCTGTTCCCACCCCAGGGCCTGTGCCCTGTCCCTCCTGGGGGCCTCCCTCAGGTCTGTGTTGAAATGTCACCTCTTCTCCCTACCTTCCCCGCCAAGGCGCACAGTGGCACCTTGCTGCCGCCACAGCACTGTCTGCACACGCACACCCTCCCGGTCCCAGTTCTCTCACCGCTTCTGTCCAGAGCCCTTTCTCCGTCTGACGGCGTGGGCAGTGTGCTGGGCTTTTCATGGCTGTGTTGGTTTTGTGAATTTCTGCTCAGCTCTGACTCTTTCGTGGCCCAGATAACTTGTGTCTTTGTTCTCACCCGCATCTCCAGTGGCGGCACAAATGCACTTGAGTGATGTTTGTTGAATGAATCAATTGATGCAGGTCTGAGGTCACCAAGCCTCCTCCTCGCTTGGAGAACTCCTCGCCTCTCTCCAGGATTCTGGAACCTGAATCCCCAGGGGAAGCCAAACGTCCCCCACAGCCTCCACGGCACCCCCAGCAGATTCCCGGGACAGACGGAGGTGAAGAGGCCAGGACAGGAAGCTTCCACCCTCCCCCAGCAGGGAGACACGATGTCAAGCAGGAGTCCCCGGGCTTTGGGTGGGCTCCTGAGGGAGAGCTGGCCCCAGGTCTGCTGGGAGTTGGAGTCTTCTCCCACAGAACTTGCCTCCCCCTGAGGGGTGTCAGCCATGGAATGGGACAGGGTCCCCAGGCCCCCTCCCTGAGGTTGGGGCCCTTCCCTAAGGTCCTACCAGATGCCCGTGCGGGGATGAGGAGTCGGAATCCCAGCGAAAAGCTCGCTCCCGCCTCATGCGCCAGTCTCGGAGGTCCACACAGGTGTGGGGTGGGCTGGGGCCTAGAGTCCTGGGTCTGAGGGAGGAGGAGCTGGGGCCTGGACCCCTGGGTCTGAGGGAGGAGGGGCTGGGGTGGCGGGCTGGGGAGTGGGGCCTTCCCTGGGTTGAGGGAGGAGGGGCTGGGGCCTGGACCCCTGGGTCTGAGGGAGGAGGACTGGGGGCTTGGGTCTGAGGGAGGAGGGGGCTGGGGCCTGGACCCCTGGGTCTGAGGGAGGAGGGGCTGGGGGCCTGGACCCCTGGGTCTGAGGGAGGAGGGGCTGGGGGCCTGGACTCCTGGGTCTGAGGGAGGAGGGGCTGGGGGCCTGGACCCCTGGGTCTGAGGGAGGAGGGGCTGGGGGCCTGGACCCCTGGGTCTGAGGGAGGAGGGGCTGGGGCCTGGACCCCTGGGTCTGAGGGAGGAGGGACTGGGGATCTGGACTCTCGGGTCTGAGGGAGGAGGGGCTGGGGCCTGGACCCCTGGGTCTGAGGGAGGAGGGGCTGGGGGCCTGGACCCCTGGGTCTGAGGGAGGAGGGGCTGGGGCCTGGACCCCTGGGTCTGAGGGAGGAGGGACTGGGGATCTGGACTCCTGGGTCTGAGGGAGGAGGGGCTGGGGGCCTGGACTCCTGGGTCTGAGGGAGGAGGGACTGGGGCCTGGACTCCTGGGTCTGAGGGAGGAGGGGGCTGGGGCCTGGGGTCTGAGGAAAGGAGCTGGGCCTGACGCCAGCATCCCTGACTGTCCCCTCTCCCTCTCCCCCTGCCAGGGTGTGACTCTTACAGACCTGAAGGAGGCAGAGAAGGCGGCAGGGAAGGCCCCAGAGCCAGGGAAGCCTGCACAGAGCCTGGTGAGGGGTGAGCGAGGGCGCGTGGGGTGGTTGGAGACGTCCTGGTGCCCTGACTCGCCTCCCTCTCCCTGACAGGAACCTTCCCCGAAGGCCCCGCGTCCCTGGAGTGGAGAACTCTGAGGGCCCTGCCCAGAGAGGTGAGGTCTGCTCTCTGGGGGAGGTCGTTCCCAGGGCACCATCCAGTCTCTCCCATAGTCTTCCTGCTTTCTGGGGGGGGGCTTGACCCGGGGGACCCGGGCACTCAGAGGGGGCTCCCTCCGGAGGTGCCTGGGCTGATTCCTGCCCCTCCCCAGCAGAGGCGCCCGACGGGCAGGGTCCGGGACCGCAGGCGGCCAGGGAGCACCGCAAGGTCGGAAAGGAGTGGAGGGGGCCTGCGGAGGTGAGCGGGGCTCAGGTGGGGCGGAGCTGGTGCAGAGGGTGGGCCTGGGGGCGGGCGAGCCCCTCCCACACCCGCTGAACCCCCTCCACCTGCCCGCAGGGGGAGGAGGCGGAGCCGGCTCACCGCAGCCTGGAGTCCAGGTAGGGGTGGGGGTAGGAGGGGTGGGGCCTGTGTGCGAACCGGGGCGGCCACTGACGGGCGTTCCTTCCCTGCCCCAGCACCCTCGAGGGCCCCTCAGCCCGCAGGCAGCGCTCGCAGCGGGACCTCAACCCAGAACCTGAGCCAGAATCGGAGGAGCCAGATGGAGGCTTTAGGAAGGTGAGATCCCACCCCTCCGTCGGGGCTCTTGCTGGGTGCCCACCTCGTGGTTTCCCCCGCCCCCCCAGTGCCGCCCCCATCCTCCAGCTGACCCTCCTCCACCTGACCCTCTTCCACCTGACCCCCAGCTGTATGCAGAGCTGCGCAAGGAGAACGAACGGCTTCGCGAGGCCCTGACCGAGACCACGCTGCGGCTGGCACAGCTCAAGGTGGAGCTGGAGCGGGCCACGCAGGTAAGGGTGCCGAGGGGCGGGTCACCGGAACTGGCATGGCCGGCTGGGCGAGGCTTAGACTGCTGGGAGGCAGAGCCTGGTCGGGAGGGTCCCGGCAGGGCTGGGCTCTACCTGAAGGGCGGGGCCGAGATCTCGGAGGTGGAGTCTGACAGAGGGGTGGGGCTGTGGGCTTGCTGGAGGCGGGGCCTGGCCCATGTGGGCGGGCGGGTCTCCAGCAGGAGCCTAGGACCTCTTCCTCAGAGCAGTGCTGGCTTCCCTGGCTCACCTTTGTGCTTTCTGTGTCCTCACCAGAGGCAAGAACGCTTCGCTGAGAGGCCTGCTCTTCTGGAGCTAGAGAGATTCGTGAGTAGGGGCATTGGGACCGGGGGCCGGAGGCGTCCCCAGCCTCACCTCACTAAATCTGGACCAAGAGAGCCACACTGCCCTTCCCAGCTGGCCCCCAGCCTTCCCCCACCCTCCTCAGCCTCGGTTTCTGAACTTCCCTGTTCATTCCAGGAGCGCAGGGCCCTGGAGCGCAAGGCCGCGGAGCTGGAGGAGGAGCTAAAGGTGTGGGTTCCTGGGTCTGTGGGGGCTGTGGGCAGAGGGCAGGCGGCAGCACAGTCTGCCAGGGCTGCCCAGCTGACTCCTGCTGTTCCCTAGGCCCTGTCTGATCTCCGCGCTGACAACCAGCGCCTCAAAGACGAGAATGCAGCATTGATCCGCGTCATCAGCAAACTCTCCAAGTGACCTGGAGGGCCTTTCCCGCACCCGTATTTATACAGCTGCTTCTGCCACACGCACCCCTTCCCCCGTGTGAACACGAGTGACAGGGCTCCGGGGGAAGTCTCAGAGAAGCCATAGCCCCCCTGGGACCTCCGGACTGGGAGGGGGAGCAGAGTCCCCCAGGAGCCAAGGGGGCCACCCGAGGCCAGGATGGAGGTGGGAGGCCGAGCCAGGTAGGGGGACGTTGCCAGAGGGGACCAGGGCTGGAGATGAGACCAGGAAGGAACTGAAGACCAAGAAGTGCAAGGATCAGTTGCCAGGACCAGAGTGGCTGCCTGGAGGTCCCCATCTCACGTGTGATGTCACCCCATCACCCCTCCCCCTCCTGAGCAGGGATCCAAGAATGTGCCAAGAGTCCCGCTGGCCTCAGCCAGGTGGGCCTGTATATAGGGTCCATGTGCAATAGGGAGGGACGTCTTCTATTTTTTGCTGCCCCCCTCCCCCGCCCACTGTCCGGGGCAGGGGGGAGAAGGTATTTTCGAGATAAAGCACAGGCACCACAAATAAAAGTCGTGAAGTTGCCACTCAAGGTCTGTGTGCCTAGCCAGAGGTCGGGTGCTGTCTCCTGCTTCTGTGCTGGGGGGCTGTGCATCTCTGGCCGAACCACTGGGCCATTGGGGTGGGCTGCTGAGGGATGGGCAGGTGCTTGCTCACTAGTGTGGGAGAGCAGCTTCAGGAAGGGCCCCCAGCTGGAGCAGAGGCTCCAAGGCGGAGCTGGCATGATTGCAGGCCAGAGCCCGAGGGGGAAGCTAATGGGGAGGAAGGCTCAGCTGGCAAGACCTCCTTGGCCAGGGATATGGAGTTGGGGGAGCTTGGGTTTTGCCATCAGTGTCTTTGAAACAAATTTATTAACCAATTGCCAACATTTAACATTTGGAATAATTTGTGTATAAAAATCGAATTTTGGCTGGGTGTGGTGGCTCACACGTGTAATCCCAGCACTTTGGGAGGCTGAGGTGGGCGGATCACATGAGGTCAGGAGTTCCAGCCAGCCTTGCCAACGTGGTGAAATCCCATCTCTACTAAAAATACAAAAATTAGCCAGGCATGGTGGTGTGTGCCTGTAGTCCCAGCTACTTGGGAGGCTGAGGCAGGGGAATCACTTGAACCAGGGAGGTGGAGATTGCAGTGAGTCGAGATCATGCCACTGCACCCCAGCCTGGGTGACAGAGCAAGACGCCGTCTCAAAAAAAAAAGCTGGGCACGGCGGCTCACACCTGTAATCCCGCATTTTGGGAGGCTGAGGCGGGCAAATCACGAGGTCAGGAGTTGGGAGACCAGACTGGCCAACATGGTGAAACCCCATCTCTACTAACAGTGCAAAAATTAGCTGGGTGTAATGGCACACACCTGTAATCCCAGCTACTTGGGAGGCTGAGGCAGTAGAATCACTTGAACCTGGGAGGCGGAGATTGCTGTGAGCCAAATCACTTGAACCTGGGAGGCGGAGATTGTAGGGAGCTGAGATTGTGCCACCGCACTCCAGCCTGGGCGACAGAGTGAGACTCTGTCTCCAAAAAAAAAAAAAAAAAAGGGTAGGGCCCTGGGCAAGTGGTAGAGGGGCTGAAGAGTATTCTGGGCAGAAGCGGCCACATGAACCAAGCCTGGCAGCAGGAGGAGGGGAAGCTGAGCCCTATGGTCAGAAGCCGGTGAGCTGAGCGGGTGAGTCTTTGCCAAGCTGGGTTTTATCCGGTGGGCCACAGGGAGCCAAGAGAGGTGTGTGAGTAGGATCTAGGTACGGGGCAGATATGGAAAGGACTCTGGAAGACCCAAAGAGGTTGGTTCCAGGAGGAACCAGGCAGGAGATGGCAAAGTGGGGACTGAGAGTTCCTGCCTGCCCCAGAGGGGTCTCTCTGATCCTTTCCCATCTTGGAGGGTGCCATCCGATGGGCCAGGTAGTAACAACTCAGGGACCAGGTGGAGGCCAGAGGCCCACAGGAATTCTGGTGAGAAGCTTGGCACTGGGTGTTCTGGGAAAACAGAGCCAGGGGAAAAAAGGACCATTCTTCCCTAAGTCAGAGAATGTCCAGTCTGGAAAACGGTGGGATCCAGAGAAAGCAGGCCTCGCCAGCCACCTGGGTAATGGGGAAAGTAGGTTCCAGGGCTTGCCAGAGGGAAAGGAGCTAGTTGTTCTTGAGGGGAGTAGGAAGTTTTGTTGACTGCCATCTCCCAGGACGAAGAGTGGCCAGAAAGCCTGTGGCGTGCTTGGGAGGCAGCCAGTTTTACCTGGCAGGACTGCAGCAGGAGGTGGGGAACAAAGTGAAGTGGGTGTCAGGAAACTAGCTTCCGGGATGAGGGGCAGGCTTCCCCCACAGTGAGTGAGTGATCTGGGCCAGGAAGGCTGAATAGGAGTTCACCAGGCAGAGAATGGCTGTTTCGGCCAGCAGAGACAGCAAGTGCAAACCCCAGAGGTTGAAGGGGCTTGGGCGCGTTTGTAGAAGGGCAGGGCCAGAACGCAGGAAGGGATGAAGTGAGAACATTGGTGAGGTGGGAAGGGAGACACAGGGCCTCATGCCCAGCAGCTGCAAGCCAGGGAAACCTGAAGATGGGGCAAGCTGGACCAGGCTGGAGGCTGGAGGCTGGAGGCTGGGGAAGTCAGGAGGGAACCTGGTTTGGAACCCTGGGGGATGGATAGGAGGGTTCAGTGAGAGAAACCAAAGAAGGCGGAACATCTTCCAGGTTCCTTGAGGCTGTGACTGGGGGGGAGGGGGCATGCTTCTGGGCCCCCTGGTAGCTGAGTAGAGGAGGACAGCAGTTGACACCACCTGCTAAGTAAGGAAGCTGTTTATAGGCTGGGCGGCATATTACAACGCGCAGAGCTCCGCTGGCGCCCTCTCGCGGGTCTGCTAGGGTTTCCGTAGACTGTCTCCACGCTCTCCCCACTCCCAGCCAGTCCAGATCGGCTCCGCAGGAACTGCCGCAAGGAGTGTTCAGTCTGTCCACTAGGATGGGGGAAGACCAGGGCCAGAGCAGATTGGCCGTCCTTCAGACGATGACTAACGCTGTTGGGGAGGGTCTGAAGAGTCCGTTCTCCCACTGGGCCTTGTCACTTTGCGAATGGGCCAGGCAGGTCAAATGACCTCCATTTCTATACCGCCTTCCACTTTCTTCTTTTGCCTCTCCATCACTGCCTCCAGCTCTGACACCTTCTCTTTGTCCTGGAGGGCGGGGTAGAAATCACTTTGTCCTGGTGTCCGAGCTCTCGGCACCCCAATCTCACCCAGACCCGGAGACGAGCGGCCAGCCTCACCTCCAGCAGTGCGCGCTGCACGGTAACCTGGCTGTACACGCGCCCCCCTCCTCGGGGCTCACCGCTCGCAGCTCCTCCTTCTGCAGCGAGAAGCTGCGCCCCGGTCAGCACGCCCAGCGCGTCCACGGTCCTGGGCGAGGGGAGCCGGGGCGCGGTCAGGCGGGTCAGCGGATGCCCAGTCCCGCCGACATAGTCACGCCCACCCGGCGATGGTCCAATCAGAACAGCATTCTAGCTCTGGGGGGGGGGCAGGTCCGACGCCTTCTAAACCCCACCCACCAATCACAATGTGCCACCCAGGGGGCGTGGCCTCATCCTGCTTACGAAGGCTGCGGGATTTCCCTAAGGAATCCTGTCGCAGTCTGAAAAGGCATGCCAATCACAGCCTGCCATTGGGTGTTGCTACGGACAGACCCTACAGGCCAACCCCGGCTCCCTGTGGTCTCCAAGACTGCTGCCGGCCCCCCCGACTCCTGGCCGATCGGAATGCTCCGCTCCCAGCGTCCTTTGGTCCCTGCGCCGACTGGTCCCCCGCCCCACTCACCCGGAGCTAAAACCCTTTGCCTGCAGCCAGGCGCGGACCTCAGAGGCGTCTGAGCGCGGGCTGAGCTGCGGTTCCGGGGCTCGGGGTCCTGGGATTGCGCGGCTCGGGCCCGAGCGGCCCTGGGCCAGGCGCGCCTGCAGCTCCTCGTTGACACTGAGCATCTGGGAGAATTTCTCTGCAGGAGGGAAACCGGGAGGGAGGGAGAGCGGGCTCGGGGGAGAGGGGTCCTGGGGCCAGAGGGCACAGGGGCGAGGGGGGCTCCAGCGTCCCCAGGATGGGGCGGGGTCCATTTGCTCTTTCTGAGCCCCCGTTTCCCTGCCTAGAAAAGTGAGGATAAGGACCGTTCCCCACAGCCCGCGTCCCCACCACTCACCCTTCTCGCTGGGGTCCAAGTTGTTGAGGCTATCGCAGCTGTCCCAGCGGGATCGAGCAGGAGCTGGAGCTGGGGCCGGGGCTGGGACTGGTGGCGGAGGAGGAGTGCTGTTCTGAAAGAAAGGAGAGCACCTGGATTAGGGAGAGGACTCAGAGCCCAGCCTCTCCCCCCCCTCCTGGGGTGAACCCCCCAGTCACCACCTGCACCAGCACCCTTGACAGCTGATCCCCCACAACCCTTGTTCCCAGGACCTGGCCCCAGCCTCTCCTCCCTCAAGACCCCAGCGTCTGCGCTGGCTCACCAGGCTGCGAGCAGGGCTTTGGCTGCAGTGCAACCGCGGTCCGGGGTGGGGTGTCAGGATGTTATAGGGCACATACCCCTCCTGCCCCGCTGGGTCTCGGACCTTCCACCACTTGCGCCTGTCATCCAGGACCTGGGTGCGGTAAGGGCAGAGGGTTCAGCGCCTGCGTCTGCAGATAGGGCTGGCTAATTCCTGCCCCTCAGCCTCCCTCTCTTCTAACCTCCAGTACGTCCCTCTGCTTGACTGACAGCTCACTGCTGTTTCGGGCCTGGAAGTCATAGTTACACAGGACCCACTTTCCTGGTGTCTCCGGCTCCAGCTGCAGGTCAGATTCTGGCTCCGAGTCTTGGTGACTGAGGAGAAGCCGGAGGGTTGGAGATAAGGAGGTAGCCAGCCCCAGTGCTCTGGGCTGCAGGGTGCTGATGTGAGCTGGGATTAGAGCCAAGCAGGGGCACGGCGGGGGCCAGGTTAATACTGTTAATAGGAATTTGAAATAGGAATAACAGCTTGAAGATGTTTTGCTCCTTCTCTTGCTTGGCATTCTGCTGTAGACATATGCAGTGGGTTCTGTCCCATCATCAATTCCATTTTACAGAGGAGAATGAGGCTCAGATAAACTCACTTCGCCCACATCACACAGCTAGAAACAGCATTTATTGAGCATCTAATAGGCACTGGGCTTATATATCACAACTCGTGAGCATAATAAAAACAGTAGCTACCACTTCTGTAGCACTTACTATGTGCTAGGCACTGTTCTAAGTCCGTGACGTATATATTGGCTGATTTGATCCTCATGGCAATTGTCGGTAGGACCATGAATTTGGACTCCCCTCCCCCCAAGTTTATTCCCCCCCACCCCAGAGACCCCATTATCATCTCCATTTTCACAGAGGAAGAAGCTGAGGCACAGGGTTGTGAAGGTCACAGAGTAAGAGAGTAGCATTGCCAGCCTGGGACCAGAGCAGTCGATGTCTGAAAAATGCTGCCCTAGTTTGCATGCAGCTGGACTTGAACCTGGTCACAGCCTCGAACACTTAACTACCAGTTCCCACAACACCATAATCCCTTCCCGGAACTTCTCACTGTTCCTGGAAGAGATTACCATGATTTCCAGTTTCCCTGCAAATAACTTGAGGCTCAGAGAAAGTGATGAAGCTGTGAACAGCGAGGGGGAGGGGTTGCGCTATCAGGCAGCTGGGGGCGGGGGTGGGATTTCAGCTCTGACCCCCCAATAAGAGGGACCTCAGCCTGGATCAGGCCTACCTGTGCAGGGGAGAGGGGGGGGTCTTCAGGGCCGCGGCACCCCCCTGTGTGGGGCCGGCAGCTCCCAGCACGCTGTCCCTGCTGAGACCCTCTGCCTGGGCCCTCACCCAGACCCCCCTTTGTCTCCACCAACCTCATTGCCTTGTTTTCATCTCCTCCCACGGTGCTTCCCCTCCAATCTGCCCTCTACTTGCCCAAGGACCCTAGAGTTTGAGTCCTTCTACCTCCTTCCCTCCCCCCAGCTCGCAGAGTCTGAGCCTCCCCCTCGCTCCCCCCCATGCTTGGTAGAACAATGACTTGGAATGTTCTTTCCTCCCCCCAGAGACCTAGGAGTTCAGGTCTCAAGCTTCAACCTTATCCTTTTAACCCTTAAAGCCTCCCAGTCTGACACCCAGCAGCGACTTAGACAACCAAGAGTTTAACTGTCCAGCCTTTACCCCTCTCCGGGGCCCAGAGACACTACCACTTCCTAACTTTCCAGAAACTTGCCCCCACGCTCTTGAAGTCCCAAGCCTGCTCTTCTGGGTCTCTAGGATCCCAAGCACCAGACTTGGGCTCTTCTTCAAAACCCAAAGGTCCAATTCCCCAGCCTCTGCCCTCCAATATCCAGGGCTCTGTCCTCATAAGGCCCCAGGCATGGAGCTTCCCAGGCCCAGAGAAACCAAACTGGCTTCTTACAGCCTTTTGGGGATCCAGGGATCCAAACTTTCAGACTTTACCCACTCCCAGCCCCTTTTCTCCCTTGGGCCCGGAAATCCGGGCCTCCACTCCCTCCTCCCTTGGCCCCAGAAGTCTGGGTCCCGCCCCCTCCCTCCCTGCTCCTCCCCATCTCCCGGCCCCGGCCCGCCCCGTCACCATCTCACCCACCTGAGAAGAGCCAGGAAGACAGAAGGAAAAACAGAAAAAAGGAGGGCAGAGTCAGCACCGGGAGCCCCCGGGAGGCACCCCTCCTTGACCCCCTTGCCCCGCTCTGGGGCGGACACTCACCCATTGACAGCGACCTGGGGGCGCTTTGCTGCAGGAAGTAAGAGTTGGGTGAGGCGGGGCCCGGCGGATCGGCCACGCCCCCGGACTTCCCGGCTTCTGCCCTGCTGGGTCGCTTGGGCGAGCTGGCTGCTCCCCCTAGAAGCCTCAGCCTCACCTGCCGGCGCCTCCGCTCGTGCTGTAGCTGTTTCTCAACTGGGTCCTCCCAGGTTCGGCCCTGCGGGTCAGTGGCCGGCGGCTCCCAGCCACTGTAGAACTTGGGTCTGTACGGAGGTCCCTCTTCAGGGGGCAGCTCCAGCCTGCGGCCAGGGACAGGGCCGAGAGCTCAGGAATCCTGGTACAGAGCTAACACCCAACTTAGCTCTGTCATTAACTTCATTGTTTCCTCCTAAAGCTCGCTGTATCCCAACGATTCTAGCCCAGCCACTTTTCACCAAGTCCTGCCGGTACCTCTAAGCCCAACTCAACAGCAATTTATACTGCTAGGTCGGGAGCGGTGGCTCACGCCTATAATCCCAGCACTTTGGGAGGCCAAGAGCCAAGACGGGAGGATTGCTTGAGACCAAAAGTTCGAGACCAGCCTGGGCAAGGAATAGGGACCCCATCTCTATCTATCTATCTGGGGAAAAAATGGCCTTATCCAGCCTCTAAATCTCACCTGATTACAAATCAGTTTTTCCTTAAGCTCGGTTTCAGGTTCTGCTCCTTTGCCTACGAAACTCCCAGACCCAGTGCACAGACTCTGTCCGATCGCCAAAGTTATAGACGAAACCTTCCAGAAACCCCGCCCGTGCCCCGTAGCCCCTCTATTCCTTTAAGCCCCACCGTTTCTTTCAATCTGATTGATCTGGTGGTCTTAAGTCTTTTCTTCACGTTAATTTCTGGCCTTTCCTCTAATTGAATCTTGACATTTGTCCTAAGCCCCGCCCCCACTCAACTAAGCCACGCCTCTAGCCCGTCCCACCCCAGCAGCGCCTTCTGCTCCTCCAATCGCCATGCCGCTTTCTCCCGCCCCTTCTGCTCCTCCAATCACCACGCCCCCTTCCTCCCAGCCCCGCCCCCTCACCCAGGGCGAGTCCACGAGTCCCCCAACGAGATCCAGAGCTCGTTTTCACGAGGAGTGACGTTGTCCCGCAGCAGCGCCACGGCCTCCGACGTCAGGTGCGGCCGCCGCACGCGGCTCGCGAACTCGGGACCCCCCGAGGTGTTCACAATCTGTCAGGGGAGCAGGAGGGGGCAGGCAGAGCCATCACACCTTCTGCAAGTCGAAACCGATTCCTCCCGCTGCAGGGCAGCCCGAGGGCCTGGTGCGGGTCTCACCATCTGCAGAGGCCCGAACAGGAAGTGCAGCAGCTCCGGGGGAGGAGGGGTCTGCGATGTTGCCGCGCAGCCGGGCCTGGGGCGTGGGGAGGGCGGTGGTTGGCGTGGGTGCGGGAGGCGGGCCAGGTTCGCCGTGCCCGCGCCCCCGGCCCGGGGCAGACGCGTCCTCACCAGCAGGCTGAAGGCGTACTTGATCTTCTGCAGCACGTCGCTGTACTCGGCCTCCGAGGGCGGCTTGGCCCGCAGCGTCAGCAGGCCCTCTGCGGGGGGCAGACGGGCGCGGCGATGGGGACGCGGGGCCAGCACCAGGCAGGCAGAGAGAGAGGTGGACACCCGTTAGATGGCGGTGAGGTCAGCTCCGGCAATTGGCGGGAGGGGAGACCCTGGGGGAGATGGGGGACATTTGGAAGTTATCGCGAGGGGATTCAGATCCCGGACGGGGGCGTCCCTTACCCCCAGCCTCCCGGCGCCGAGTCCTGCGGCCGCGTTCCCGGTGCTCCAGCACCCTGGCCGCCTCCGCCGACTTCTGCAGCTTCTGTACGAAGCTCTCCACGTCGTCAAAGACGTGGTTCAGGATGTCCTGGGGGACAGAGGAGTGGGACGCTAGGGCTCCCGAGTTCCACAACCATTTCCATCGAAGCCCTGAACCTGCGCACCTGGACACGCCCCCAGGCCAGACCACGCCCCAAACAGCTGGCCACGCCCTACAACCAAAGCCCCGCCCCCGATCGCGGCCCCTCCTCCATAACGCAGAAGTCTGACCAGATTGACAGAGAACTCAAGTTCCGCAGCCGGCCCCGCCCTTTCACGTCCTAGCCCCGCCTCCAAGTCGTCTGGCCCCGCCCCCAGACCCCGTCCCGCGCGGCTCACCACTTCTCGCTCCGCCTGCAGACCCGCCAGGTCAGGACCCCGGGGACCCAGGTCCGGGGAGGCCAGGTCAGCGCTGCTCGAGGTCCCCGCAGGCCCAGGCCTCTGCGCCTCCTCCACCTCGGGAATGGGCTCCGCCTGGGTCGCACGCGGTCGGTGCTCCGCTCCACGGTGTTGATCACTGCGCGAACAGACGGGCGGCGCTGCAGGGGCGGGGTCTCCGCGGCGGGCGAGCGGTCGCGCTGCAACTCCTCCTGCGTGGCCCTATGGAGGGCAACGGGGACACCAAGGCTGGGTCCACTGAGGGGTCCAGGGAGGGGGAAATTGGGGCCCAGAACGAGACACACTGAGGCACAAAGGGAGCAAACAGGTTCAAAGAATTGGGGAGAAATCCAGTTGGGGAGGAGTAGCATCTCTAAAGTGAGACCGAGGGTCTAGACAGGGAACAGGGAAAAGAAGTAGCGTCCTGCAGAAGGGGCCACCTCGTCTGGGAGCTACAGACAAGACTCGACGAGGGTGTGCTTGGCTCCATTCAACACTCTGGTTCTGTTCCAGGATGATGGTATCAGCCCATTTCTCAGATGAGACAGGCCCAGGGAGGGGGAAACCGGCTTCCCAGAGACCCGTCAACTTCTTCCCTCTCACCTGAGCGCCGCCGCCCTGCGCTCTCCGCGGCCGGAGCGATAATTGTGCAGAGCCCCCTGGATGTCCTCTCGGATCAGCTCCGCCTGCCAATCACGCCGTCAGGCCACGCCCCCAACGCCCCACCCACTTCCTACCCCGGGCCACGCCCCTGGCCGAGTTTTCAGCTCTGTCCTAGTCCACGTGAGGCCATCGTTCCTGCCCCGTGGACCCACGCACGTCCACGCCCCTGGACTCAACCCTCTCCCTACACCTGTCCCTGCCCTAAGCCACGACCCCGCCCATGGAGACCCAGTCCAGGTGGCATCATCGTTCTGGCTGCTCCCCTAGACCCTTCTTCTCCATGTTCCGTTCATGTCCTCAGACTTCCAGCCCTTAGCCTCCGCTACGTCCCAGCCTCATGTTTTATCTTGACCCTGCGTCCAGTCTCCTCACTCCCCTTCCCAGGTCCTGTGCCCTTCCTTGCTCTGACCTCGCCTTTGCCCCAGGCCCCGCCCCCTCCTGGAAGCCCCACCCGTTCCGCCCCGGCTCCAGGCTCCGCCCAGTTTCAGCTCCACCCCCCAGAGCCGGCCCGAACCCGGTGCGCTCACCCCCAGGCGCAGGCCCTGGAAGAAGTGCACGTCGGGCTGCGCGCGCTCGGGCTCCTGGCACACCAGCAGCAGCAGCGAGCGGCTCCGGCCGGGTGGCAACACCGCGTCGCAGCGCACGATGGCGCCCAGCGGGTACGACTCCAGCTCCTCCTGGCGGGTGGGATGGGGGTAAACTGAGGCCCCGAACTGGTGATAGTACTAAATGGCGAGGGCAGTGTGGGCCAGCAGGGCAGGGCAACCTCACGCGGTTAGGGGGTGAGGGATAACACCCCCTGTTCCAGAAATGAGGTTATTAAGGCTCAAAAATGGGGCTGGGCTCCCTCGCCATTATTCCCAGAGGAAGGACGTGCAGGAGCCAAGATTCACACCCAAACCCGCTGAAGTCCCTGCCCCAGACACTCCTCCCACACACGTGCCCCCTGGCACCTTGGAGGCCGGGTCAAGCAGCGTGACGTGGTCGGGGACACACGGAGCAGCATCTCTTGTGCCCAGACTCGGCCCTGGCTGTCCATGACAGCCAGCTTCCTGGAGGCATCCTCCACGGTGTGCACACCATCTTCCTCGCCCAGGCAGAACGTCACCAGGTGCTGGTACGGACCACAGAGAAAGCAGTGAGGCCCAAGATTATGCCAGGTGGGCTCAGAATTCCCCCCGGAATAATCAGACTTCCAGCCCGAGATTAACCACACCTCCTCCAGGAAGCCTTCCTTGATCACCTGCTCCACAAATCAGCTCCTCCTCCCCAGTGCCCTTTGTTTCCCTTTCATCAGCATGACTAGCACCTGGGTCTGGCTTCTCACAGACTGGAGGCAGGGAAGGAGTCTGGAGTATAGCTCGCTCCTTCTAACTGCCACCTGCATTAGAGCACCAGGCGCCTCCGTGGGTTCCTCTGAACCTTGTCTACCCCCTCCTCATGCAGGGCCGTGTCTGATTTGTCCCATGGTCCCACTATCCAGCACAACAGCTGGCCCAGAGGAAAGGCTGGCAGATTTGAGTGGACCCGGGGTCCCTGACTTCATAACTGAGGCGAGGCAATGGAGGTCCATTTTGTGGATGAGCAAACTGACTTTCCACATGCTTTCTGCTTGGGGGCCCAACTGCTTTAATAAGCCCTATCTCCTGAGGGCACCTTTGCCCAGAGATGAGCTGGGGAAACATAGATCCCAGACTCACATTGACTGGGTACTGGGATACATCAGCCATAACAACTGTGGAGTAACGCTTCCTCTGCTCTGCGGGTGGAGAAGGAGAATGAGCCTGGGAGTCCAGCCCCAGCCCCTCCTCCCTCAGACCCAGGACTCCAGGTCCACAGCCCCTCCCTCGCTCAGAACGGGAGTCCAGCCCCAGCCCCTCCTACCTCAAACCCAGGAGTCCAGGACCCCAGCCCCTCCTCCCTCAGACCCAGGAGTCCAGGCCCCCAGCCCCTCCTCCCTCAGACCTAGGAGTCCAGGTCCTGTTTCTTTGGACCCAGTTCTGTGGCCTGGGGTTCTCTGCCCCTCCACTCACCATAGATAGACTTGGCGCTTGGCTTTGGGGCAGCTTCTGGGCTGGTGAAGAAAAGAGGGGTGAGAGAGACTGTGGAATTGGGGGCAGATTCTGCGGAAATGCCAAGCAGGGCAGCCGGGCTTCATTACAAGGGTAATGCAGAGCCACGGAAGGTTATTATTATTTTGAGCTGAGAGGCAGAGCTGGACTTTAAGAAGACAGGTCAGGCGGTGGTGCTGGGTGGTAGGGGGAGTGTGGTCTCGACCGTGGCATAGTCCTGGATTCAAACCCTCTGTCTACTGCCTCCTTGCCATAAGACCTTGAGGTCTTAATCTCTCCTGCCTCAGTTTCTCCTTCTGTAACATCCATCTAGCAAGTCTGTTGGGCAAATTCAGATGATGCAGGTGACATATTTCGAAGCCTCAATAACTGTTATTATCATTCTTAAGATGCTGCCAGGGCTTAGCACACAGAAGTTGCTCAATAAATGGGAATCGTTACAATAGCATTAGTGGTATCTGAAGTAGACAGGAATTATCTTCTTCCCTTCCCACTCCCCTGGGCCTGGCGCTTGCCAGCCACATCCTTCTCTGTGTCCCTGTCCTCAATTTCTTCCTAAGGTTACCTTTCCCAAACGGAATCTTGAATCCCCACTTGCATGCAAATAACGGAAGCTCAGAGATAAGGTGGGGGTAAGGGGTACTGAAAACCCTTTTCGGCTGGTCGTGGTGGCTCACGCCTGTAATCCCAGCACTTTGGGAGGCCGAGGCGGAGGATCACCTGAGGTCAGGAGTTCGAGATCAGCCTGGCCAGTATGGTGAAACCCCACCTCTACTAAAACTACAAAAATTAGGCATGGTGGCAGTCGCCTGTAGTCCCAGTTACTCGGGAGGCTGAGGCAAGACCATCACTTGAACCCGGGAGGCGGAGGTTGCAGTGAGCCGAGATCGTGCCACTGCACTCCAGCCTGGGTGACAGAGGAAGACTCTGAAAACAAAATAAAACAACAACAACAACAAAAAAAAATTAGCTGGGCATGGTAGCACGTGCCTGTAATCTCAGCTATTAGGGGTACTGAGGCAGGAGAATCGCTTGAACCTGGGATAAGGAGGTTCCAGTGAGCTGAGATTGTGCCACTGCACTCCAGCCTGGGCAACAAAGCAAGGCTCTGTCTCAAAAAACAAGAAAGAAAAGAGACACCCTTTTCCCCAAAGTCTTTTCCTCATCCTGCTCCTGCTAGTCTGATGTCACCATATTTTGATTACCTCTGGGCCAGAGAGCTCACTACCTACCATGCAGGTGTTTTGACTCACCTGTCTTTGTTTTTCTCCCCGCTTACTCTCAGGCACTTGAGTCTTCATTATCCACAGCCCTGATTTTCTAGCAAAGGGTCAATATTTACTAACAAGATAACAGTAGAAGTAGCAGCTCCTATGATCGAGCACCTGCTGTCTGAGACGGTGGTCGGCTAAGTCCTGTAATGCTCTCTCCCCCCAGTCAATGTTCCTTTCTTTCCCTTTCTTTCCTTCCTTCCCTCCCTCCCTACCTCCACCCTCCCTTTCTCTCTTTCTTTCTTTCAAGACAGTGTCACTCTGTCACCCAGGCTGGAGTGCAATGGCACAGTCTCAGCTCACCGCAGCCTCTGCCTCCCAGGTTCAAGCCATTCTTCCACCTAAACCTCCTGAGGAGCTGGGATGACAGACATTTGCCATCATGCCTGGCTCATTTTTGTATTTTTTTTTAGACTAGTCAAGTACAGTAGTGAGAAGGGGAAAGAGTAGAGCAAGGAGTTGGAGCTGTAACTGACTGTGAACAGTCAGTTGAGATAACTCACTACCTTCAGACCAGCCTAATTTTTCTATTTTTAATAGAGACAGGGATTTTCACCATGTTGGTCAGGCTGGTCTCGAACTCCTGACAGTGATCCGCCCATCTAGGCCTCCCAAAGTGCTGGGATTACGGGCGAGAGCCACCGTGCCCGGCCGCCTAGCCGGCCAATTTTTCAAAATTGTCCCTGTTTCACAGAGGAGGGGCTGAGGCTCCAAGAGGTGATGTCCTTTGACTCGGGTTACATCAGCGCTGCGTGTGAGAGCCCAGCTGGGGCTCAGGCCCGTCTGCTCTACAGGGGGTGCTCCTGACCCCAGGCTGGGCAGGGCGGAGAGTGGCTCTGGCTTCCTCCTGAGTGTCTGGGCTGGGGCCAGGCCCATAGTCTGCGCTGCAGGAAACAGGATCTGCAGGTGTGGGTGAGGACGCAGGGGCAGAGGCAGACAGGAGGCGGGGGGAGGTGGGCTAGGGTCCAGGGGCACTTACCCGGTGGTGGTGCTCATGGTGCTGAGAGGGGGAGCCTCTTCCCACCTGGAGGTGCCCTGGGGGCCAGCAAAGATGTGAGGGCCCAGACAGTGTGAACCTCTAATTCCTACCCCAGCCTCCTCCCTCAAGCGGGCATCCAGGCCCCAGCTGCTCCTCCCCCAGACCCAGGAGTTCAGGCCCCAGCCCCTCCTCCTTCAGAATTAGGGGCCCAGGGCTAGACCCTCCTCCCTCAGACCCAAGAGTCCAGGCCCCCAGCCCCTCATCCACCAGACCTAGGGGTCCAGACCCGGCCCCTCCTTTCTCAGACCCAGGAGTCCAGACCCCAGCCCTTTCTCCCTCAAACTGGGGTCTGGCCCCAGCCCCCTCCTCCCTCAGACCCAGGGGTCCAGGCCCCCAGCCCCTCCTCCCTTAGACCCAGGGGTCCAAGTCACCAGCTCCTCCTCCCTCAGGCCCAGGAGTTCAGGCCCCCAATCCCTCCTCCTTTAGACTTAGGGGTCCGGGGGCTGGACCCTCCTCCCTCAGACCCAAGAGTCCAGGCCCCCAGCCCCTCCTCCATCAGATCCAGGCGTCCAGACCCCAATCCCTTCCTTTCTCAGACTCGAGTCCAGGACCCAGCCCCTCCTCCCTCAGACCCTGGAGTCCAGGCCCAGCCCCTCCTCCCTCAGACCCCCAGTCCCTTCTCTTCCGACCTGGATCTCCTCACTGGCCTGCTCAGGCTCTGCCCTGCTCTCCGCCGTCCTTTTCCTTCCAGGCTGCCAGCCCCTCCTCCTGCTCCCTCCCAGGGCCATCCTGCCTCCGCCTCCGCTTCCGCCTCCGCATACCTGAGCGTTCACCTGGCACCGCCTGGCTGGAGTGGGCCCGGGCGGGGCTGGCAGACAGATCTAGGAGGGGGCTGGGGGACCGCAGGGGATCCGGGAAACCTAACCGTCTGCCTTGTAACAGCAGAATAATAACAACAAATTGTAATTTGATGTCACGCTTGTTCACAGGTCAGAGTTGAAAGCTCTGTCTTTAAAACTTCCTGGAAATTCTAACAACGGGAGGAAGTTCGAGGTTGGATTTCTGCTTGACAGATGAGGAAGCTGAAGGCCAGAGAGGGCGAGCAACTGGTCCATTTCAGCACTTGGTGATCCGGGATTTGAACCCGGGGCTGACCTTCTGTCTCCAGGGCCAGTAGCAGTCCCTGTTCTCTGGGCACCTCCTGTCCATGGTCACTGTCTCTGCCCTTGCCCTCAACCCCCGACCATCCCATTCCGTCTTCCTTCGGAAATTTCCCTCTATGATTCCCCCATTCTGATGAAAGCTAAGATTTAGCTTGGTAAGTGCCTGGCCCAGCTCCGAGGACATCACAGAAATGAATAGGCTTCCCAGGCATAAATCCCTTCCTTTCTAAAAGCAGTTTTTGAGAACTCCCTCCATGCCATAAAGCTCACTAGCAAAGTGATCCATGTGATTTCTCCCCCAGAGCCCCTACGGGAGTGTGTCTGGGTGGGAGGCTGCCTTCGTTTCACAGATGAAGAAACAGAGGCAGAGAAGGGTTAAGAAACTTGAGTGGGCGCAGTGGCTCATGCCTGTAATCCCAGCACTTTGGGAGGCTGAGGCAGGCAGATCACCTGAAGTCAGGAGTTCGAGACCAGCCATGCCAACATGGCAAAACCCCTTCTCTACTGAAAATACAAAAATTAGCCAGGCCTGGTGGTGGGCACCTGTAATACCAGCTACTCAGGAGGCTGAGGCAGGAGAATCGCTTAAACCTGGGAAGCGGACGTTGCAGGGAGCTATCACACCATTGCACTCCAGCCTGGGCAACAGAGCAAGACTCCGTCTCAAAAAAGAAAAACAGACAAAAAACCAGCTTCCCAAGGTTACCTATGCAGTAAGTGGATGATGAGAATGTCAGACTCCAACACCAGATCCCAGAGAGCAGAGAGCCGCGCAGGTGTGGGTTCGAATCCTGGCTTTGCCGCTTAGTAATCCTGGTGGTACTTACTGGTCCTTGTACCCTCTTCTCAGTACATCATAAATGTGTTGGTGTGTGTATGTGCGTGTGTGTATGTGTGTGTGTGTGTCGTTCTGTGTGTATGTGCGTGTGTGTGTGTGTCTATGTGTGTATATATGTGTGTGTATGTGTGTGTGCGTGTATGTGTGTGTATGTGCGTGTGTGTGTCTATGTGTGTGTATGTGCATGTGTGTATGTGTATGTGCGTATGTGTGTGTGTGTGCGTGCGTGTGTATGTGTGTGTGTATTTGTATGTGCATGTGTGTATGTATGTGTCTGTGTGTATGTGTCTGTGTGTCTGTGTGTGTGCGTGTGTCTGTGTGTGTATGTGTTGTGTGTGTGTGTGTGCGTGTGTGTGTCGTGTCTGTGTATGTATGTGTGTGTATGTGCGTATGTATGTGTCTATGTGTGTATGTCCATGTGTGCGTGTATGTATGTTTTTGTGTATGTTGTGTGTGTGCGCGTGTGTATGTGTGTGTGCGGTGTATGTGCATGTATGTGTGTGCGCATGTGTATGTATGTGTCTGTGTGTGTGTATGTGCGTGTATGTATGTGTGTGTATATGTGTGTGTGTGTGTGTGTGCGCGTGCACATAACCCTCACCGCATCCTGTGGAATGGGTCCTATTATCCCCCGTTTTACAGGTGAAGAAATAAAGGCACAAACACGCTGATATATTCCCAGCTGCACAGCAAATGTGTGGAGGAGACGTGGCGCTCACGCTGCGCAGCTGAGACCTTTGCACGCTTTCATGCCACCCTCTGCTGCCACCTTAGGATCCTGCTCTTTTCTAGCTGTGTGACCCTGGGCTTATTGCTTCTCTGTGCCTCAGTCCTTCAAGTGTAAAATGGGAATAACAATGTTGGAAGAAATTTTCTTTTCTTTTTTTTTTTTTGAGACAGAGTCTCTCTCTACTGCCCAGGCTGGAGTGCGGTGGCGCAGTCTCGGCTCACTGCAACCTCCGCCTTCTGGGTTCAAGCGATTCTCCTGCCTCAGCCTCCCGGGTTGCTGGGACTACAGGCGCACACCACCACACCTGGCTAGTTTTTTTGTATTTTTAGTAGAGACAAGGTTTACCATATTGTTTGGTTTTGAACTCCTGACCTTGTGATATGCCTGCCTTAGCCTCCCAAAGTGCTGGGATTACAGGTATGAGCCACCACACCCGGCCTTTTTCTTTTTTTTTTGAGACGGGGTCTCGTTCTGTGGCCCAGGTTAGAAGGCAGTGTCATAATCACAGCTCACTGCAGCCTTGACCTACTGGGGTGATCCTCAGACCCGCCTCCCACCCTCCCAACCATAGGCAAGGACCGTAGTGGGCACTACCATGCTTGGCTATTTTTTTTTTTTTTTTTGGTCGAGATAGAGTCTCCTATATTGCCCAGGCTGGTCTCCAGCTCCTGGGCTCAAATCAGCCTCCTGCGTTGCCCTCCCGAAGTGCTGGACCACAGGCAGGAGCCACGGCGCCCAGCTTACTGGGAGGATCAAGTGAGGCTGTACAGAGTAGCCACACAGTCCTAGCACAGAGGAAATGCAAGGCCTGGCTAGCGCTGGCGAAGGTGGCGGGCTTTCTTCCCGTGTGTGCTGCAAGGGAGGCCACGAGGGGGAGGCTGCTGAGGGTCGGGGGGAGGCTGCTGAGGGTAGGAGCAGGCTGCTTGGAGGAGGAGGGGCAGGCCAGGGATCACCTTGAAGGGCAAGCTTGACAGCCAGTGTCAATTCCTAGAGGACAAGGGGTGTTCCTGGACGTGAAACTGCCTAAGTGAAGCAGGGAGGGCTGCTGGGGTGGGTGGGGGTCGGCTAGGTTGCGGTCCCCAGCAGGTGGTCCTCGTGTGTACAGCAGGGGGATGGGGCAGGTGGGGGTTGGAAGAAGGGCCCTTATGCTTCTCTTTCTTTCTTTTCTTTTTTTTTTTTTTTTTCCGAGACAGAGTCTTACTCTGTCGCCCAGGCTGGAGTGCAGTGGTGTGATCTCGGCTCACTGCAACCTCCGCCTCCCAGGTTCCATCGATTCTCCTGCCTCAGCCTCGCGAGTAGCTGGAATTACAGGCGCCTGCCACCATGCCCGGCTAATTTTTTGCATTTTTAGTAGAGATGGGGTTTCACCATGTTGGCCAGGCTGGTGTCGCTCTCCTGACGTCAGGCGACTCGGCCCCCCCAGAGCGCTGGGGTTCCAGGCTGAGCCTCCTCGCCGAGCTTCTGCGTATCTTCCTTTGGCTTCTGCAAATCTGTGTTCTCGTCACATTCATGCCACAAGTATTTTCCATGCTTGACCCTACCTGGGTTGGGGTTTGAGGGAGGGAGCAGACCCCTGCCCCACTGACAGAGAAGAAAACAGAGGCTCAGAGAGGGAAGTCAGTAGCCTAAGGTGACAGTGGCCCTGGGCTGTGACACAGACGCAGATCTCACTGGGCCGGGGCTCATTTCTTCATGTTCAAGTGGAAAAAACCACCTCACAGACGCACTTGGTGTGAGTCCGAGGCCTCTTGGGTCTGGGGTAGGAGGGGCTGGGAGCTTGGACTCCTGGGTCTGAGGGAGGAGGGGCTGGGGTCTGGACTCCTGGGTCTGAGGGAGGAGGGGCTGGGGTCTGGACTCCTGGGTCTGAGGGAGGAGGGGCTGGGGTCTGGACTCCTGGGTCTGAGGGAGGAGGGGCTGGGGTCTGGACTCCTGGGTCTGGAGGGAGGAGGGACTAGGCCTATCTCTTTGCTTTGGGGGTGGTGTAGGCAGCCCTCCAGGCCATGGTCTGGAGCAGCAGGTAAGACCGAAACCGAGCCTCCACCCTAGTCCCAGGGCCTCTTCCTCCTTCTCTGGCCACAAAGGAGGCCCCTCCCCTCTCTGTAACCCATAGCACATGGTTCCCAAATACCAGTCATAGTGTCCAGCCCTTCAGAGTCTGACTCAGCCGGTTCAGGGCGGAGGCAGCAAAGCCCTGTCTTGGCAACTCACCAGGGAGACCCATCACCGAGGAACCTCCCCCCCGCCTGGCTATTCTGTCATGGCCCCTGTTCCTGGGTGAGTGACAGGGCTCTGTGTTCAGGGTTTGCCTCTACGCCCAGTCTGGGATAGCTATCATGGGGGCTGGACTTTCTTTCCTTTGACCTGGGAGGTCCCCGGAATGGAACAGAATTCCCCACTGGGGCTTGAAGAGCTGAGACTCCCCCCCAGTGCCATGTTTGAAACCACCCCATTTCTTCTCTTAAACCCATCCCACCCTAACACATATCCTCCAGTCTGTAGGATTTGCTAATAAATTCATATGACAGCTGGGTGCAGTGGCTCACGCCTGTTATCGAGCATTTTGGGAGGTCGAGGCGGGTGGATCACTTGAGATCAGGAGTTCGAGACCAGCCTGGCCAACATGGTGAAACCCTGTCTCTACAAAAGTACCCAGGTGTGGTGATGTGCGCCTGTAGTCCCTGCTACTAGGAATGCTGAGGCAGGAGAATTGCTTAAAACCAGGAGGCAGAGGTTTCAGTGAGCCGAGATCATGCCACTGCACTCCAGGCTGGGTGACTGAGTGAGATTCTGTCTCCAAAAAAAAAAAAAAAATCCTACTGACAAGGAGAAAGGACAGATACCCTGGCAATGGGAGCTAAGGCACGTTCATGAGAAGCGGGGAGGTTATAAATTAGATGGGGACTGGGTGTCAGAGAGATAAAGCTGCTTACATGTGAAATAATTAGGCTGAGTATGGTGACTCACACCTGTGGTCCTAGTACTTTGGGAGGCTGAGGCAGGAGGATCACTTGAGCCTAGGAGTTTGAAACCAGCCTGGGCAACATAGGGAGATTCCATCTCTACTAAAAAAATTTAAAAATTTGCCAGGCATAGTGGCATGCACTTGTGGTCCTAACTACTTGGGAGGCTGAGATGGGAGGATTGCTTGAGCCTGGGAGGGCAAGGCTGCAGTGAGCTGTGATTGCACCACTGCACTCCAGCCTGGGTGACAGAGTAAGATCTTGTTTCAAAAAAAAAAAAAGTAATTTATTCATTCAATATATAGTTCCTGAGACAAAACTGGTGCCTCACTCTAGATCCTGCTGGTGTGCACAATCGTAATTCGTGGGGATATGTACACTAATGGAAGTGTGGTTCAGGGCAAGGTGTATCCCCAGAGAAAGCCCTAATCCGGCTTTATGGGTGATTGTATGAGGCACAGGAGCCTTTTCTGGTTAAGGGATAAATGGATGGGGTTTTGTAGGATGAATAGGAGTTTGCCAAGGACAGTGAAGCAAAGATTGACGTTTTAAGCATTGGGAGTGTTCTATTCAAAATCCCAAAGTGGTGTAGTAGCACATACTTAAGCACCTACTGTGTACCAAGCATGTTTTAAGTTCTGCAGATACAGAGGAGGAGGAGACAGATGAAACCCCAGCCTTTGTGATACTGTCATCCTAGTGGGTGTGGCGGGAGATAAACAAGTAGACACCTACATGAATAAGACTTTCAGACTGTGGTAAACGCTATGGAGGAAACAAAGCAGAGGTGAAGGGATGGAGTGACTAGGAGCAGGCAGGTGCGGTCACTTCAGGGAGGGTGGTCAGGGGAGGAGGTGGCATCTGAGCTCTGACCTGAATTTTGAGAATAAGCCAGGAATGCGGACAGGATTTCAGGCGGAGGAAACCTTGGGGAGGCTGGCGGGTTAAATCTGCAGGGGTGTGGCTGGCCGGAGGAAGTGAGGTGTGTGACAGTCAAGCTGATGGTGACAGCACTGCCAGCAGCAGCCGGGAGGGTGGCCGCCTTGTGCTGACTCTAATGGGCTGGCTCAAGCCTCAGTTTCTAGGGTTCCCAGCCTGTTTGGGGAGGCGAGGAAAACGCAGGCAGCTGTAACTGCGATGAGAGAGGTCTCATCGGCAATGTTAGGGAAGCCCAGGCGGGTCCCCTTCCTAACTGAAAGGGGTTTGGGTAGGTTTTTCCTAGGCGTTCCTCTGAGACCAGCCAGCCCTGGCGAGGGTGCGGGGAGAGGGAGGGTGGGTCTGGGAACCGGCCTGGCAGGAGGAGGAGGAGGCGGTGGAGAAGAGGCTGGTGGCGGGTGGGAGCTGTTTGTTCTCTGGGAGGGGATCCTGGCAGGGCGGTTTGGGCAGCCCTGTCCTGAAACTGGAGGAGCCGGGCTCCTTCCCAGGTCTGTGGGGGCTGCGTCAAGGGAGCGGTGACGGGACAGGACCCCAGACAGACTTGACTTTGGATCCTGGGTTGGAGCCAGTGACTTCACTCTTAGCTCCCTGAACCCCAGGTCTTCCTCTTTCCTTCGCTTTTAATTTTATTTTACTTTAGGTTCTAGGGTACATGTGTAGGTCATGCAGGGTTGTTGCATAGGTGCATACTATATCCGGCATTTCTCCCCATGTTATCCCCTCCCCACCCTTCGCACCCCCCGCTGTCCCTCCCCTAGGCCCCACCAACTGCCCCCAGTGTGTGACGCTCCTCTCCCTGAGTCCACGTGTTCTCATTGTTCAACACCCGCCTATGAGTGAGGACATGCGGTGTTTGGTTTTCTGTTTTTGTGTCAGTTTGCTGCGAATGATGGTTTCCAGATTCATCCAAGTCCCTACAAAGGACACAAACTCATCGTTTTTTTGGCTGTGTAGTATTCCATGGTGTATATGTGCCACATTTTTTTTTTTGAGACTGACTCTTGCTCTGTCACCCAGGCTGGAGTGCAGTGGCTCGATCTCAGCTCACCGCAACCTCCACCTCCTGGGTTCAAGCGATTCTCCTGCCTCAGCCTCCTGCGTAGCTGGGACTACAGGCACCTGCCACCATGCCCTGCTAATTTTTGTATTTTTAGTAGAGATGGGGTTTCACCATGTTGTCCAGGATGGTCTGCATCTCTTGACCTCGTGATCTGCCCACCTCGGCCTCCTAAAGTGCTGGGATTACGGGCATGAGTCACTCCTCTTCTTTTTTTGAGACGGAATCTCTCTCTCTCACCCAGGCTGGAGTGCAATACTGTGATTGATCTCAGCTCACTGCAACCTCCGCCTCGCAAGTTCAAGCGATTCTCCTGCCTCAGCCTCCTGAGTAGCCGGGACTACAGGTGCACGCCACCATACCCGGCTAATTTTTGTATTTTTAGTAGAGATGGGATTTCACTATGTTGGCCAGGCTGGTCTTGAACTCCTGACCTCGTGATCCGCCTGCCTCGGCCTCCCAAAATGCTGGGATTATAGGCCTGAGCCAACGCGCCCGGCCAAGTGTCTTCCTCTTTCAAATGGGCATAAATCCTAGTACCTGTGTAAAGGCCTGGCAGGAGGGTTGGTGCGATGAGGCAAGGAGAGTGATTAGCCCAGGGCATGGGGGCCGGGCGCGGTGGCTCATGCCTGTAATCGCAGCACTGTGGGAGGCCGAGGTGGGCAGATCATGAGGTCAAGAGATTGGGACCATCTTGGCCAACATGGAGAAACCCTGTCTCTACTAAAAATACAAAAAATTAGCCGGGGTGTGGTGGCGGCTGTAGTCCCAGCTACTCAGGAGGCTGAGGCAGGAAAATCACTCGAGCCTGGGAGGCGGAGGTTGCAGTGAGCTGAGATGGCACCGCTGCACTCCAGCCTGGGTGACAAGAACAAAACTCCATCTCAAAAAATAAAAGTTAAAAAACCTGGAGAAATCATTCTAGTTACTACAGGCATGTAACAAATTATTCTAAAACCCAGTGGCTTCAGACAAGGATGATATTTATTTTGCTCAAGAACCTACGGTCTGCACAGGCCTTGGTGGAGGTGGCTTATCTGTGTGCCCTTTGATGATGGCTGGGGAAGAAGCTGGAGAGGTGCCTGGGCTGGAAAGACTCCAACAGCAAGAGTCTGGGACAGTTGGAGCTCCTTGGCCCCCGTCCTTATCTTGACACAGCTTCGGGGTAGCTAAACTCATCTTACATTGCTAAGGGCTCTGAAGATGAGTGTAGGGAGAGAGAGTTGTGGGGAGAGGGGAGAGAGAGGAGAGACAAGAAGAGAGAGGAGGAAAGAAGGAGAGAGAAAGAGGAGAGAGGAAGGCGGAGAGGGGTGAGAGATGGGAGAGAGATGAGCTAGAGGGTGAGAGGGAGAGAGAAGTGAGAGGAAAGAGAGATGGAGAGAGAGGGAGAGAGAGAAAGGACAGAGGATGAGAATGAGCACTGGGTGCCATAAACCCTCTGATGCGGAAAGCCAAGGGCATTGTGGGAGAATCCTCTCAGCACCTGGGACACACCCAGTGCTGATCAGGAACTTAAAGAGAAAAATGGTAAAGGGGGTGGACAGCCCACGGGGGAGTCCAAATAGATGTTCTAAGTCCCTTGGGTGTGTCTGGGGAACCAGGCAGGAGGAGGTCCTCACAGGACAAATTTGCACACATTGTTCTTTGTGATAACAGCCAGCAATGTTCTGGCACTTACTATGGATTACGTTCTTGTTATGGATGGCCCCATGTCGTCGTTCCAAATTCAATGACAGGTGTCCAGCTGTGGTGGCTCACACCTGTAATCCCAGCACTTTGGGAGGCCGAGGTGGGCGGACCACCTGAGGTCAGGAGTTTGAGACCAGCCTGGCCAACATGGTGAAACCCCATCTCTACTAAAAATACAAAAGTTAGCCAGGTGTGGTGGTGCGCTCCTGTATTCCCACTACTCGGATGCCGAGGCAGGAGAATCGCTTGAACCCAGGAGGTGGAGGTTGCAGTGAGCTGAGATGGCGCGGCCGCACTCCAGCCTGGGCGACACAGCGAGACTGCATCTCAAAACAACAGCACCAAAACCCTACGACTTCCCAGTCTCGTCACCAGCCCCTGGCAACTACCGCTCTATTTTCCGTCTCTATGAATTTGACTCCTCCAAGCGCCTCATATAAGTGAAATCATACCGTATTTGTCATCGTGTAACTGGTTTAATTTTTGTTTGAGGTGGTGAGACCTTAAGGACTATAGGACTAAGGTCTTAAAATAGCTCTTTCTGCCTGAGTAATCTCCATTACGCCAGGACTCCTGTAAGAAGAGGACAGTTCACATGATGGGGAAGAAAACGTACTCCCAGTCAGAGCGACTTGGGTTGAATCCTTCCGTTTCCAGCGGCGTCTGCTTCTGGGGCCTCAGACACTGTGAGGGGTAGGAGGTGGTGATCAGATGTGCTTGCTCGGAGCAGTGCAAGGGAAAGCAGGTCCCAGAGGTGTATGCCGGCTTGCCGGGGGTAACAAACACGGACAGGTAAGTGCGGGAGTGTCTGCGATACTCAGTCAAAGAAAGGTAGTTCAGCTGGGTTCGATGGCTCACGCCTGTAATCCCAGGACTTTGGGAAGCTGAGGTAGGCGGATCACCTGAGGTCAGGAGTTCGAGACCAGCCTGACCAACATGGAGAAACCCTGTCTCTACTAAAAATACAAAATTAGCCGGGCGTGGTGGCCCATGCCTGTAATCCCAGCTACTTGGGAGGCTGAGGCAGGAGAATTGCTTGAACTCGGGAGGTGGAGGTTGCAGTGAGCCAAGATCGCGCCACTGCCCTCCAGCCTGGGCCACAAAAGTGAAACTCCATCTCAAAAAAAGAAAAAGTTCAGGCAGAGTTCAGGAAGACGTCTCTGTACAGGCTCAGACATTGGGATGAGATTCTGAGAATCTGGGAATGAATCAGGCCCTCAGGCCGAGGAGTCCAGACACCGGGCCTCTCCTCCCTTGGACCCAGAGGTCCAGGACCCCAGCTCCTCTTCCTTCAGACCCGGGAGTCCAGGCCCCAGTCCTCAGCTCCCTCAGACTCAGGAGTCCAGGCCCCCAGTCCTCAGCTCCCTCAGACTCAGGAGTCCAGGCCCCAGTCCTCAGCTCCCTCAGACTCAGGAGTCCAGGCCCCCAGTCCTCAGCTCCCTCAGACTCAGGAGTCCAGGCCCCAGTGTCAGCTCCCTCAGACTCAGGAGTCCAGGCCCCCAGTCCTCAGCTCCCTCAGACTCAGGAGTCCAGGCCCCCAGTCCTCAGCTCCCTCAGACTCAGGAGTCCAGGCCCCAGTCCTCAGCTCCCTCAGACTCAGGAGTCCAGGCCCCAGTCCTCAGCTCCCTCAGACTCAGGAGTCCAGGCCCCAGTCCTCAGCTCCCTAGACTCAGGAGTCCAGGACCCCAGTTCCTCTTACTTAGACTAGGAGTCCAGGCCCCAGTCCTCAGCTCCCTAGACTCAGGAGTCCAGGCCCCAGTCCTCAGCTCCCTCAGACCAGGAGTCCAGGCCCCCAGTCCTCAGCTCCCTCAGACTCAGGAGTCCAGGCCCCAGTCGTCAGCTCCCTCAGACTCAGGAGTCCAGGACCCCAGTTCCTCAGCTCCCTCAGACTCAGGAGTCCAGGCCCCAGTCCTCAGCTCCCTCAGACTCAGGAGTCCAGGCCCCAGTCCTCAGCTCCCTCAGACTCAGGAGTCCAGGCCCCAGTCCTCAGCTCCCTCAGACTCAGGAGTCCAGGCCCCAGTCCTCAGCTCCCTCAGACTCAGGAGTCCAGGCCCCAGTCCTCAGCTCCCTCAGACTCAGGAGTCCAGGACCCCAGTTCCTCTTACTTCAGACTCAGGAGTCCAGGCCCCAGTCCTCAGCTCCCTCAGACTCAGGAGTCCAGGCCCCAGTCCTCAGCTCCCTCAGACTCAGGAGTCCAGGACCCCAGTTCCTCTTACTTAGACTCAGGAGTCCAGGCCCCAGTCCTCAGCTCCCTCAGACTCAGGAGTCCAGGCCCCAGTCCTCAGCTCCCTCAGACCAGGAGTCCAGGCCCCAGCTCCTCAGCTCCCTCAGACTCAGGAGTCCAGGCCCCAGTCCTCAGCTCCCTCAGACTCAGGAGTCCAGGCCCCCAGTCCTCAGCTCCCTCAGACTCAGGAGTCCAGGCCCCAGTCCTCAGCTCCCTCAGACTCAGGAGTCCAGGCCCCAGTCCTCAGCTCCCTCAGACTCAGGAGTCCAGGACCCCAGTTCCTCTTACTTCAGACTCAGGAGTCCAGGCCCCAGTCCTCAGCTCCCTCAGACTCAGGAGTCCAGGCCCCAGTCCTCAGCTCCCTCAGACTCAGGAGTCCAGGACCCCAGTTCCTCTTACTTCAGACTCAGGAGTCCAGGCCCCAGTCCTCAGCTCCCTCAGACTCAGGAGTCCAGGCCCCAGTCCTCAGCTCCCTCAGACTCAGGAGTCCAGGCCCCAGTCCTCAGCTCCCTCAGACTCAGGAGTCCAGGCCCCAGTCCTCAGCTCCCTCAGACTCAGGAGTCCAGGCCCCAGTCCTCAGCTCCCTCAGACTCAGGAGTCCAGGCCCCCAGTCCTCAGCTCCCCTCAGACTCAGGAGTCAGGCCCCCAGTCCTCAGCTCCCTCAGACTCAGGAGTCCAGGCCCCAGTTCCTCTTACTTCAGACTCAGGAGTCCAGGCCCCAGTCCTCAGCTCCCTCAGACTCAGGAGTCCAGGCCCCAGTCCTCAGCTCCCTCAGACTCAGGAGTCCAGGCCCCAGTCCTCAGCTCCCTCAGACCAGGAGTCCAGGCCCCAGTCCTCAGCTCCCTCAGACTCAGGAGTCCAGGCCCCCAGTCCTCAGCTCCCTCAGACTCAGGAGTCCAGGCCCCAGTCCTCAGCTCCCTCAGACCAGGAGTCCAGGCCCCCAGCCGCCCCAGGAACTTGGGTACCCAGAGGCTACTAGATCCTTGTTTCTCAGCACGGAAATTCCCAAATTATCCCCAAAAGTCTATGAAGAAGGTAAGCACACATTTCCATATGAGGAAATAGGCTGACATATTTAAAAGACACACAGAGGGTCGCAGTCTGGAATTAACAGCGGTGGGATTCGAACCTGTGTCACTCCAGAGCTGCGCAGCGCCTTAAAAGCTGCGGCAAGAGTGACGTTGTTAGAACAAACCGTAGGCCCCGCCCTCGACCACGGCCACGCCCACATGCTCTGATACCGCCACTCCCAGCTGTGACAGAGCTCAGGGCCGATGCTCATAGGTCCCGCCCCAGGGATCCCCGCCCCCTCTGCACTTGCCACGCCCCTCGCAGCCCAGTTCCGGAACCTGCGGGCCCCAACGCGCCTGCGCTTCCCCTTGTGCGTGGCTGCGTCTCGCGTTCTTCCGGAAGCTGCGCGGGCGGCGGGTCTGCAGCCGGCTCCGCGCTGATCACCGACCACCGTCCCGGGCCCGGCATGAACCGCTACCTGCTGCCACTGTCGGCGCTGGGTACCGTAGTAGGCGGCGCCGTGCTGCTCAAGTGAGTACATTCTAGCCCCGCGGGCGCGGTCAAGTCGGGCCCCCAGCGCAGGGGCAGGGAAGGCGGCGCTCCTCGCAGCCGGGTCCAGCTCCCGACCCGCGCTGCCCGCCGGGAGTGGGGCAAACATGCGCTCGGGCTGGCCCGGTCACGGCCCAAGGTCACTCGGAGGGGAAGGGCGAACCTGGGCCCTTGTAAGTGTTGCTTTCCTTGCAGACTTTTATTATTTATTTGTTCGTTTAGTTTTAGAGGCAGAATCTGGCTCTGTCACCCAGGCTGGAGTACAGTAGTGCAATCTCCGGTTACTGCAACCTCTGACCCTCCCAGGTTAAAGCGATTCTCCTGCCTCAGCCTCCTGAATAACTGGGACTACAGGCCTGTGCCACGACGCCCGGCTAATTTTCGTATTTTCACTAGAGATGACATTTCAGCATGTTGGCCAGGCTGGTCTCGAACTCCTGAGCTCGTGATCCGCCCACCTCGGCCTCCCAAAGTGCTGGGATTACAGGCGTGAGCCACCGCGCCCGGCCAGGGCTACTTAAAGTTATTTAAAAATAAGCGTCAGTGGCTGGTGGCCACTGTGTGTCATGGAGTTTTTCTCTCCTGTGGGCTGTGCTGTTGATCTGCTTAGCCCCCTGTTGCTGGACATTGTGTGTTTCCAGCATTAGCCTCTGTGTGACATGGGTGTGGTGGGCAGAGTCATGGCTCCGGAGGGGCGTCCACGTCGGAGTCCTGGAGCGCGAGACTGCATTACCTCAAGCGTCAGAGGGTCTTGCTGATGTGTTAAGTGAAGGATCTTATGATTATCATGTAGGCTTTTTTTTTTTCTTTTTGAGACAGGGTCTCTCTGTCGGCCAGGCTGGAATGCAGTCACGCTGTCACAGCTCACTGCAGCCTCAACCTCCCTGGGCTCAGGTGATCCTCCTACCTCAGCCTCCTGAGTAGCTGAATCTACAAGGGTGCACCCCCTGGGCTCAGGTGATCCTCCTACCTCAGCCTCCCGAGTAGCTCAGTCTACAAGTGTGCGCCACTATGCCCTGCTAGTTGTTATTTTTTTAGATGAAGTTTTGCTTTTGTTGCCCAGGCTGGAGTGCAGTGGCGCGATCTCAGCTCACTGCAACCTCCACCTCCCGGGTCCAAGCAATTCTCCTGCCTCAGCCTCTCGAGTAACTGAGATTACAGGCGCCCGCCACCACGCCCAGCTAATTTTTGTATATTTAGTAGAGACGGGGCTTTACCATGTTGGCCAGGCTGGTCCTGAACTCCTGACCTCAGATGATCCACCGGCCTCGGCCTGCCATAGTGTTGGGATTACAGGCGTGAGCCTGAGCCCGGCCCAATTTTTGTATTTTTAGTAGAGATGGGCTGTTAGCATGTTGGCCATGGCTGGTGTCGAACTCCGGACCTCAAGCGATCGTCCCACCTCAGCCTCCCAAAGCGCTGGGATTACAGGCCTCGGCCTCCCGAAGCGCTGGGGTTACAGGCCTCGGCCTCCCGAAGCGCTGGGGTTACAGGCCTCGGCCTCCCGAAGCGCTGGGGTTACAGGCCTCGGCCTCCCGAAGCGCTGGGGTTACAGGCCTCGGCCTCCCGAAGTGCTGGGGTTACAGGCGTGAGCCACGGTGTGCAGCCTGCCTTGTAGTCTTATAAGGTCCTTATGTGAGGGAGCAGGAGGCTCAGTCAGAGGGGAGGTGGAAGCCAGAAGGAGAGGTTCCAGGGGTGATCAGTTTGAAGATGGAGGCCGGCTAAGAGTGGAGGGATGCGGCAGCCTGTAAGAGCTGGAAATGGATTCTCCCGTAGAACCTCCAGAAGGGACGTGACTCTGCCTGATTTATTACAGTGAGACCTATTTTGGACTCTTGACCTGCAGAACTGTAGGAGAATGCATTTATGTGGTTTTAAGTCACTGAGTTTGTGGTAATGCATACAGCAGCCATGGGAATCTCATGCAGTGGGCGTTTTAAATTTTAAGATTTTTGAGGTGGAGTCTTACTCTGTCACTCAGGCTGGCGCCATGTCGACTCACTGTAGCCTCTGCTTTCTGGTTCTGCCTCAGCCTCCCGAGTAGCTGGGATTACAGGTGTCCTCCACCACGCCTGGCCAATTTTTGTATTTTTAATAGAGACTGCATCTCACCATATTTGCCAGGCTGGTCTTGAACTCCTGACCTCAAGTGATCTGCCTGCCTCTGACTCCCAAAGTGCTGGGATTACTTGCCTGGCTTGGAATCTCATGAGGTAGGCGTTTATAAAATAACGATTGTCACCGGTGTAGGGCTGATGGCTCCATCATGTCGTGGGGTGAGCCTTATACTGTGCTGAGGTGCAGGATCTTAGAAATAAAGAGACAGGACACAGAAGTACAAGGAAAATGCAGCTGGGCTTGGGGGGGCCACGCCACCTATAAGTGGAGTCAGGCGAGGCCCTGAATGTCCAGAAGCCTGAGTATTTATTGTGTATAGGTTAGGGGGCAGGGCAGTGAGTGAAATCATCTTTAAGGATAGTGATAGGGTCGTGAGCAATAAAACATGGGGTCCACCCCCATTAGGTCACCTAGGCCGGGAGGTGGACAGTGCACAGCAAGAGGCCCGTTCCCATGAAGGCAAGGGCCGTGTGCAGTAAGGGGTTCACCCCCATTAGGTCACCGAGGCTTGAAGGTGGGCTGTGCGCAGTGAAGAGGGTGCAGTGTGCAATACTTGTATCTGTGGGCAAACTACTTCTAAGAAGATTTATAGGAGGATGCTTTAAGTCACATAGCAGTGACAGAGCTGTCAAGGTTACCGCCACCTTCTGGCAGCTTCCAATGGGTTCTATGGGAAGATGCTTTTCAAGCAGCACAGTAGCAAGAGCTGATAAAGTTCACAGTCACCAAGGTGGGTTGCCGGTCTGAGGGCAGCCTTCCACAAGAACTGGAGCAAGGTCCTACAACTCCTTTATCAGGAGGAGTGGCTCTCGCCCCAAGCCTGCCATACAGCGGGTATCTTTACGAGATTGAACGCTGCCGCCTGGGCCATGGATTCTTGTCCTGGTATAACTGTTTTTCCCTTAAATCATGCTCTGCACTGTGTCTGCTCTAGGCATTCCTCTGATTATAGACTGCTTATTCCTGAATTCATGCTCTGCACTGTGTCCACTCTAGGCATTCCTGCGACTATGAACTAAGATATAGTTATAGGCATATATGTAGGGAAATATTCTTTAGGCACTCGTACTATCAACTATTATATGATTATATATATAGAGGATTATATAAAGGGATTCTTCAAGCCCTAATTCTATAAACTAATATATGATTATGTAAAGGATTATATAAGAGGAAATAGCTGAGTAGTAACACTATAAAGTGAGATATTCTTCAAGCCCTACCTGTGTGCCAGGGTTCTGCTTAGCTCTCATTCCTCAGTGCCTATGTGGGGGGTTACCCACATTTCCCCCTTTCTTTTGTTTTACAAGAGTGGTCATGGCTACCATGGCCTGAAGTTGTTGCCTATTATGTTTGTGAAATTTTCGAATACAGAAACATGTAATTAACAGGGTACAAATGCAAGCAACAATCACAAAGATGACAAACAGAGAAACCACCTAAAGGAACAGACCATTTTCTAAACCACTTAATTGGACTAAGATCAGAGAGGCCTGGTGCCACACGTTCAAAGGTTTCTGAACCTGGGACAGTCTTTGGGGGCCAGGGGGATGTCAAAGAAGCAATCCTTTAAGTCAATGATGAGCAAAGGCCATGAGTCTGGTATCATAGAAGGGGAAGGGAGACCAGACTGTAACGTTCCCATGGGCTGAATGACTCTGTTGACCGCTCTAAGGTCAGTAAGCATCCGCCACTTCCCTGACTTTTTCTGTATTACAAAAACAGGAGAAATTCCAAGGGGAAAAGGAAGGTTCAGTGTGTCCTAGTGTTAGCTGTTCTTGTACTAAGGAGGGAAGACCTTCCAGTTTTGAAAGAGATAAAGGCCACTGATTAACCCATATAGGGGATTCTGACAGCCAAGTAAGAGCTATGGACTCTGGATGCATTTCAGTGGCCACTCCTATAAAGGGTAACCAAGACCCCGAGTGTTAAGCTTTGCAGTGGGAACCAGGGGTTCCTTCATTCCCTGTTCCTGCTTGCCTAAGCCTCGACCCGGAAGATAGCCCATACATGCCATAATATTGGCGCTTTGTCGGCTATAGACAGTGTCAGGAAAGGAAAGACGAGCGCCCCATTGTTGCAACAGGTCACATCCCCAAAGATTGTCAGGAATGGGGGTAATTAGGGGGCGTATGGTAGCCGTCTGTCCCTCTGGGCCGACACATTGCAGAATTAGAGAACTTTGATATACTTCAGATGCCTGGCCTACACCCACCAGGGCAGTCGCAGTCTTTTCTTTAGGCCAGCTTCGGGGCCATTGGTGGAGTGCAGGAATAGAGATATCTGCACCCGTGTCCACCATCCCTTGAATGTGAATAGTGCACATAGGGCGGGAGTCAGTAACAATGCTAGTCCCGTAGACAGCTTTCCTCTGGGAATAGTTGCTGTGAGAACCATTTGTGCAGGAAACTGAGGAATGTGTGAAAGACAGAAAAGGTAGCAGTAGTAGTTGAGCAATACGATGTCCTGAAGCTGCAGACCAAGAAATAGATGCAGAAAGAAGAATGTGAATTTCACCAGTATAATAATCCACTGCATCAGCGTGCACCTGAGCACCTTGTAAAATAACGTCTGAGTGGCCAGGAATAAGTCCGATGGTGCCAGCAGGTGGGGGGCATGAATACCTGTAGGGACAGGCTGGGGCTTTCGCCAGGCAATAGGGCGATATCCCTAGTGGAACATAGTACTACTGCTGGAAGTCCTGTGGGGGAGGGGGGCAAACATTGTAAGAGAGTACAGAGGGGTTTTGTGGAGACCGTTGCAGAGGGGTTGGAAATGGGGCAGGCTGTACCGGGAATGCGGAGATCAGAGGAGGCTGATGCAGATAAGTTCCTTGAGGGGTCAGTGGTCCCCTCTGTGGGCCCTGAAAGGGCAGGGTTGTCCCATTTACAGGGGCCTGGGACCGGCCCCGTCTCCCGGTTTCCCTGCAAGGGGGGGAGATGCCGGCCGTCCCGGTCATGATAAGAGCGACAATGAGCTGCCCAGTGGTATCCCTGTCTGCAACGGGGACAGAGAGAAGCAGGCGCAGAGAGTGGAGGAATTACAGAAGGAGTTTTAGAGGGATTTTGTAATTTTGGGGTTTTGCATGCATTAGAGCGATACGGGCACACTTTACAGAAGTGTCCAGGCTGTCCACAATTGTAGCAGCAATGTGGAGTTTTTGTGGCTTTTGGATGCCAGCCATAGCTTGAGCCATGACCACAGCCGTGTGAGTAGTGCTGCCAACACTTTCACAGGCCTTGACATAGGCTGGTAGAACATCATTGCCAGGACTGAGACTAGCTTTCACAGGGCGGATAGCCGCCTGGCAGTCAGTATCAGCCTGTTCATATGCCATGATTTCAACTATAACCTTTCGGCCGTTTGGGTCTGGAATGGCGTTCTCTGCTGCGTCTTGAAGACGGGCCAGGAAGATGGGGATAAGATTCATGAGAGCCTTGTCGGACGGCTGTAAAGGAAGGAATTCGTGTGCCGTCATCCTGAATCTTATCCCAAGCATCCAGGCAGCATTTACGGAGTTGTTCAATAGCCAGATCAGGTAAACTAGACTGAATGGCCAGGGGGGCCCACTGTCCTCCCAGCAACTGGTCCGCTGTAACCGGAATAGGTGGGTTAGCGGCAGCATCGAGGCGGGCTCCCCCAGTAAGAGCATCCCTCCACCCTGCAAGGAATTGCAAATATTGGGCACGAGAGAGTGCTGACTGCATGAGTGTTTCCCAATCATAAGGAATGAGTCTCTGCCCTTCTGCGATAGCCTTTATGGAAGCACGAACAGGAGAATTTGTGCCGTACTGTTTTACAGAGTCCTTAAAATCCTTGAGAAAAGGAAGTGTGCAACATTGCCAGTTAACTGGATGTACAAATAGTTGATTAGGGTTAAGTGGGGGCAGGTCTGGGGAACGACCTGTTGCACTGCCCTCGGAGGCTGATGTGCAGCCTGGGGCTGGGCGGCTGCTTGGGGCTGTAACAGCTGCTGTGGCGGTTCGGCTTCGTCTGCGGCTGGTGCACCAGCATTAGGAGCTGGAGCTTGTAACGGAGCTGCAGGGGGGAGCCGGGGGATTAGCCTGATTATCAGCTGTTGCCAATACCTGGGTCCCCCGAATAGGGGGGGTGTACTATGACCGGGAATTGCCAGGTTTGTCCTGAGCCTAAGGAAGCTTGGGGCATCATAGTTAAATTTTGGGCAAGAACTCTTGGTCCTGTGTTAGAGGGAGAGATTGCTCACGATTAAAGGGGCCATGTTACTAACACCTGATACCGTAGGAGAATTCCCCCACTGTAGTAAGAGAAATACCTCCTGTATTCCCAGTCCCAGATGAGTTTACCTGGGCCATATGGGCAATGACAGGGGCACGCCTGTTGAATTATTCCCCCACTATTGTGTTTCCAGTGCTTTTTGCGACTGTGTGGGTGCCTAGTTTCATGCCATTAGTATGAAGAGGACAGTTATGAGAGCTGTTTAAGGTGCAAAGTTCCACACCGGCAGGCTGAAGAGTTAGAGTTCATGGGGGCCGCCCATCTCCGCGCTGGTAGATTGAGAGTTCACGGGGGCGCCCATTTCCACACCGGTAGATTGAGAGTTCATGGGGGCGCATAGCTCCACACCGGTAGATCGAAAAGTTGAGTTCATGGGGCGCCTATTTCCGCGCCAGTCATGGGGGGTGTCTATTTCTGCGCCGGTAAATGGAGAGTTCATGGGGGCGCCTAGTTGCGCGCCGGTAAATTGAGAGTTCATGGGGGCGCCTAGTTGCACACCGGTAGATTGAAAGTTAGAGGCAAGTAAAGGAGCAGAAGGCAGGACAGGGTGGTGAGAAAGCATACAGTCACACCTTACTCCTTGGGGAGAAGGCTTGAAGTGTTTTACAATCTGAGGAAGCAGCAGGAGGGGAGCAGCCCATTCAGGAGGGTGATGAAGTTCAGTGATCAGATCAGAAAGGGAGGCGGCGGCTGACCAATAGTGTCAGTAGTCGGAGAATCAGGAGAAAGAGGCTGAGAAGCAGTTTGAGGTGGACGGTAATTCAGCTGAAAGGCAGCTTAAAACCTTTTCAACTTCTTCTGGAGAGAGGAAAGGAGAATTGTCAGGGCCTGAGTCCTCAGCCTGCAATGTTTCAAGCATAGTGCGAACTGTGGCCCAGGTTGCAGTGGCCGAGGGGCCCATCTCATTACCCGCACTCCTGGCAATGCGAAGCTGGTCACCAATTTCATCCCAGTCCTGCAAGTCAAGTGTGCCTTTAGCTGGGAACCATGGACTGAGAAGAGTCTATAAGATTGAATGGCTCAGCAAGCTTGTCTGAGGAGACTGAAACACCCCCTGCCTTAGTAGGGTTTTAATAAAGGAGATACAGGAGTCATACTTAGAGTTTGTTTGTCCCATTTTAACCCCGAGATTACTGTGAGCGTTACAAAAAGTCACTCCCACTTTTCTTACCAAACGCCCAGGAATCCAGTGCTGACTTCTCCGCAGTAGCAGCTCTGACAGCTACACTAAGCACGGCAATAAGGAACCCACACGCTGGGGCGCCAGATGTAGGGCTAGGGCCCCACAGGGTCGTGGGGTGAGCCTTACGCTGTGCTGAGGTGCAGGATCTGAGAAATAAAGAGACAGGACACAGAAGTACAAGGAAAACGCAGCTGGGCTCTGGGGGGGCCACGCCACCTATAAGCGGAGTCAGGCGAGGCCCTGAATGTCCAGAAGCCTGAGTATTTATTGTGTATAGGTTAGGGGGCAGGGCAGTGAGTGAAATCATCTTTAAGGATAGTGATAGGGTCGTGAGCAATAAAACGTGGGGTCCACCCCCCATTAGGTCACCTAGGCCGGGAGGTGGACAGTGCATAGCAAGAGGCCCGTTCCCATGAAGGCAAGGGCCGTGTGCAGTAAGGGGTCCACCCCCATTAGGTCACCGAGGCTTGAAGGTGGGCCATACGCAGTGAAGAGGGGCGCAGTGTGCAATACTTGTATCTGTGGGCAAACTACTTCTAAGAAGATTTATAGGAGGATGCTTTAAGTCACATAGCAGTGACAGAGCTGTCAAGGTTACCGCCACCTTCTGGCAGCTTCCAATGGGTTCTATGGGAAGATGCTTTTCAAGCAGCACGGTAGCAAGAGCTGATAAAGTTCACAGTCACCAAGGTGGGTTGCCGGTCTGAGGGCAGCCTTCCACAAGAACTGGAGCAAGGTCCTACAACTCCTTCATCAGGAGGAGTGGCTCTCGCCCCAAGCCTGCCATACAGCGTGTATCTTTACGATACTGAACGCTGCTGCCTGGGCCATGGATTCTTGTCCTGGTATAACTGTTTTTCCCTTAAATCATGCTCTGCACTGTGTCTGCTCTAGGCATTCCTCTGATTATAGACTGCTTATTCCTGAATTCATGCTCTGCACTGTGTCCACTCTAGGCATTCCTCTTGATTATAAACTCAGATATAATTATAGGCATATATGTAGGGAAATATTCTTTAGGCACTCATACTATCAACTCTTATATGATTATATATAGAGGATTACATAAAGGGATTCTTCGAGCCCTAATTCTATAAACTAATATATGATTATGTAAAGGATTATAAAAGAGGAAATAGCTGAGTAGTAACACGATAAAGTGAGATATTCTTCAAGCCCTAACTGTGCCAGGGTTCTGCTTAGCTCTCATTCCTCGGTGCCTATATGGGGGGGTTACCCACAACCGGGTGCAGTGGCTCACACCTGTAATCCCAGCACTTTGGGAGGCCGAGGCGGGCAGATCAGCTGAGGTCAGGAGTTCGAGACCAGCCTGATCAACACGGGGAACATGACAGAGATCCCACTGTGTGATGTGATGACATCTGTTTTTCAGTTGGGGGACGAGAGTGAGCTCATACGGGTTTGTCTGAGGTCACTCAGTCATGGGCACATGGGGTGAGAGTGGGCAGACAGGACTGACTGTGCCCCTTCCCGCCCTCAGGGACAATGTTGCCGGTGGGGCTTGCCCCAGCAAGGCCACCATCCCTGGGAAGACGGTCATCGTGACGGGCGCCAACACAGGCATAGGGAAGCAGACTGCCTTTGAACTGGCCAAAAGAGGTAAAATCTCCCCTGCTTTGGCTCTTGGAGAGATATTTGCACATCCATGCAGCATGATTCACGGTCCAGCAACCCAGGCACCCACTCACAGATGAACAGAGAAACAGAATGTGGCCTCTGCAGACAGTGGAACATGATTCAGCCTTCAAAAGGAAGGGCATTCTTTTTTTTTCTTTGAGATGGAGTTTCCCTCTTGTTGCCCAGGCTGGTGTGCAGTGGCGCCATCTCGGCTCACCGCAACCTCCACCTCCCGGGTTCAAGTGATTTCTCCTGCCTCAGCCTCCCGAGTAGCTGGGACTACAGGCATGTGTCACCACGCCCGGCTAATTTTGTGTTTTTAGTAGAGATGGGGTTTCTCCATGTTGATCAGGCTGGTCTCGAACTCCTGACCTCAGGTGATCCACTGGCCTTGGCCTCCCAAAGTGCAGGGATTACAGGTGTGAGCCACCGCGCCTGGCCAGAAGGGCATTCTAACAGATGAACCTTGAGGATATGACACTAAGTGAAATAAGCCATTCCACAGAAGAACAAATACTGTATGATTCCACTTACATGAGCTACGTAGAGTTAAATTCATAGAGAAGGTTGAATGGTGCTTGCCAGGGGTGGGGAGGGGAGAGGAGAATGGGGAGTTATTGTTTAATGGGCACAGAATTTTACTTTGGAAAGGTTAAAACGTTCTAGAGATGGGTAGTTGTATTGGTTGTACATTGTGAATTTTTTTTTTTTTTGAGATGGAGTTTTGCTCTTGTTGCCCAGGCTGGAGTACAGTGGCACCATCTCAGCTCACTGCAACCTCTGCCTCTCAGGTTCAGGCAATTCTCCTGCCTCAGCTTCCCAAGTAGCTGGGATTATAGGCATGCACCACCACACCCAGCTAATTTTGTATTTTTAGTAGAGATGGGGTTTCTCTCATGTTGGTTAGGCTGGTCTCGAACTCCCAACCTCAGGTGAATCACCTGCCTTGGCCTCCTGAAGTGCTGGGATTACAGGCCTGAGCCACCTCGTCTGGCCATGAATGTTTTTAATACCAATGAACTGGATACATAAAAACGGTTAAGGGGGCTCACATCTATAATTCCAGCACTTTTGGAGGCTGAGGCGGGAGAATCACTTGAGGCCAGGAGTTCTAGACCAGTCTGGACAACATAGCAAGACCCCATCTCTCCGCCCGCCAAAAATCAGCCAGGAGTGCTGGCACAGGTGGTGCCTGAAGTCCCAGGTCTCTTGAGCCCAGGACTTCAAGGCTGAGTGAGCTTTGATGGCGCCACGGCACGCCAGCCTGGGTGGCAGAGTGTGACTCTGATTCCAAAAAAAAAAAAAGGCATCAAAACAGTACATTTTAAGTGATGTGTAATTTTACCACAACAAAAAACACTGGAGGCCAGGTGCTGCGAGTTATGTGTAACCCAAGCAGTTTGGGAGGCTGAGGAGCCGAACACCTCAGGTCAGGAGTTTGAGACTAGCTTGGCTAACATGGTGAAACCCCTGTCTCTACTTAAAATACAAAAAAAAAAAAAAAAAATTAGCCGGGTGAGGTGGCGGGCACCTGTAACTCCAGCTACGTAGGATGCTAAGGCAGGAGAATCACTTGAACCCTGGAGGTGGAGGTTGCAGTGAGCCGAGATCGCACTGCTGCACTCCAGCCTGGACAACAGAGAGACCCCGTCTTAAGAAAAAAAAGGAAAAACAATCCTCTTGCCTCAGCCTCCCAAAGTGCTGGGATGACAGGTGTGAGCCACCGTGTCCGGCCAGTTCAGTGATGTTTAGTATAGTCAGAGCGATGCGACCATCTTTAAAATCAACCTAGAACGTTTCTGTTACTCTAGAAAGTAACGTTGCTTTAACTACCAAGCCGCAATTCCTTCTCCCCCCCGGCCCTAGGAAACCAATAATCTATTTTCTTTCTCTGTGGATATGCTTATTCTGGGCATTTCATATGCGTGAAATCGTGTGAACAGAATTCCTGTAAATGGGATTGTCCACTATGTGGTCTTGTGTGTCTGGTTTCTCTTTCTGAGCAGAGTTTCTGAGGTCTTCCTTGCTGTAGCCTGAGTCAGTGCTCCAGTCCTTTTCACAGCTGTGTAATATTCCACCCCTCTGGAGGGACCATGTTGTTATCCCTTTATCCATGGATGGACATTTGTTTCTACCTTCTGGCTTCTGTGAAGAATGCCACGTGAACATCGGTGCACATGCTTTTGTGTAGACGTGTTTTGTGTAGAAATGTTTTCATTTCTCCGGGGTCAGTATCTAGGAGTGGGTTATTAATGTAAACCTTTTTCTATCCTGGGTTTTCAGGAGGCAACGTCATCCTGGCCTGCCGAGACATGGAGAAGTGTGAGGCGGCGGCAAGGGCCATCCGCCGGGAGACCCTCAATCACCATGTGAATGCCCGGCACCTGGACCTGGCCTCCCTCAAGTCCATCCGAGAGTTTGCAGCGAAGATCAACGAAGGTAGGAGAACACTGGCCTTGTGTGCTGAGGTCTGGGATGGGCTGCTCCCAGGGCCAGGCTCTGAGGAGTGAATGAACCGAGTAAGCTTTAGAGCTTAGATTTGGTGAACTGTGGCGCAGGGGCCAAATCCAGCAGCTGTCTTTTTTTTGTACAGCCTGCAAGCCATGACTTTATTTTTATTTTTGAGACGGAGTCTTGTTCTGTTGCCCAGGCTGGAGTGCAATGGCATCATCTGAGCTCACTGCAACCTCTCCCTCCTGGGTTCAAGCGATTCTCCTGCCTCCGCCTTCCGAGTAGCTGGGATTAGTTATGTGCCACCATGCCCAGCTAATTTTTTCTATTTTTAGTAGAGCAGGGGTTTCACCATGTTGCTAAGACTGGTCTCAAACTCCTGGGTTCAAGTGATCCACCCAAATTGGTCTTCCAAATTGCTGGGATTACAGGCTTGAGCCACTGCACCCGGCCTTATTAAGTGTTTATGGATCACGTGTCTTCCCCACCATGGTTAAAGAAATAAGTGTTGTTATGGGACATTTATAAAATACTGCAGTCTATACAGAACTGGTCGGACGCGGTGGTTCACGCTTGTAATCCCAGCACTTTGGGAGGCTGAGGTGGGTGGATCACTTGAGGTCAGGAGTTCAATACCAGTGACCATACTCTAGCTTTTCTATTCTTGTTCATCTTAAATAGGCTCAAGAATACATTAAACATTATTTTATTTTTGAGATGGAGTTTTGCTGTTGTCCAGGCTGGAGTGCAGTGGCGGGATCTCCGCTCACTGCAACGTCCACCTCTTGACTTTAAGCAATTCTCCTGCCTCAGCCTTTTGAGTAGCTGGGATCACAGGCACCCACCACCATGCCCAGCTAATTTTTGTATTTTTAGTAGACATGGGCTTTTGCCGTGTTGGCCAGGCTGGTTGATTATAGGCGTGAGCACCATGCCGGGCCGCTTTCTCTTCTTGTCTGGCACTGAAAAGGGCCAAAGTTTTCTTGTTCAGAGTCGATGTGCGGCGCTCAGGTAATGGACAAAGAAAGGGGTGTTGTGGGACCTCATTCATTTAGCAAATGTGATCTGAGACCTGACCCAGGTGCTGGAGGTGTGACATGAACCAGAGCTGTCCTTGTGCCACTCACAGCCATAGGGAGGCAAGCGCAGGTGCTGACTCATTCACACATTGAGTCCCTGCTGTGCCCTTGGGGATGAAGAGCGAGCTGCGCTGTTGTGGGTGTTGTGGAGTAGGTAAGAGGCGCTGTGGTTAAGATCACAAAGCACAGTGAGAGGGTGATGCCTGAGCGTCTCAGAGGTGGATGAGACGTTTTTATTTTTCTTGAGACGGAATCTCACTCTCACCCAGGCTGGAGTGGAGTGGTGCGATCCTGGCTCACTACAGCCTCTGCCGTCTGGGTTCAAGCCATTCTCCTGCCTTGGCCTCTGGAGTAGCTGGGATCACAGGCGTGCCTTACCATGCCAGGCTAATTTTGTATTTTTGGTACAGACGGGGCTTCACTGTGTTGGCCACGCTGGTCTGAAACTCCTGACCTCAGGTGATCCCCCCTGCCTCGCCCTCCCAAACTGCTGGGATTACAGGCGCGAGCCACCGTACCCCGCTGGGTCTGTGAGGTTTTAACCCACCTGCCTGTGGCACTTTGTTATGGAGCCTGACCCCAGTGGCACAGGGAGGAAGGCCCTGTGGTTGCTTGTGCGAGGGAGGTGGCAGGTTTGGGAATGAAACCAGCACCTGAGAACCTGCAGTGCTGGGGCTCCTGCAGGAAAGAGTCCCAAGGCTTTCATAGAGGTGTGGAGGGTGTGTGTGTGCTGCTGTAACAATGGGCCACAAACCCAGGGGCTTCCACCCTTGGAAGTGCATTCCCACACCGTTCTGGAAGCCAGCAGTTGGAATCTGGGTGTCGCTGGGGCTGTGTTCCTGTGAGCCGGGCCGTAATCCAGCCTCTTCCACTTCCAGGGGGGTCGCCCACCCTCATCTTGGAGCTGCGTCTCCTGTCCCCACCTCCATCCACAAGTGGCCTTCCCCCTGTGTGTGTCTGTCTGTTTTCCCTTCCTATAAGGACACCAGGCTGGGTGCTTGTGGCTCATGCCTGTAATCCCAGCACATTGGGAGGCCGCGGCGGGCAGATCACCTGAGATCAGGAATTTGAGACCACCCTGACCAACATGGTGAAACCCCATGTCTACCCAAAATAAAAAAATTAGCTGGCTGTGGTGGCACGTGCCTGTAATCTCGGCTATGACGTCCTCTTCCCAGGTTCAAGTGATTCTCCTGCCTCAGCCTCCTTAGTAGCTGGGAGCCTCCTTAGTAGCTGGGATTACGGGCAAGGGTGGCAAGAGTGAAACTCTGTCTCAAAAAACAAAACAAAACCGACACCAGTCATTGGATTAGGGCTCACCCTAATGACCTCATCCTGATGTGGCCATTTCTGCACAGACCCCATTTCCAGCAGGGGCCACCTTCATGGGCTCCGGAAGCACAGGAATGTTTCTACTGTGCCTCAGGCTGGGGTCTGTCCTCACCCTGAGGTCTCCTTCCCCACCCCCTCTCTTCCAGAGGAGGAGCGAGTGGACATTCTAGTCAACAACGCGGCCGTGATGCGGTGCCCCCCACTGGACCACGGAGGACGGCTTTGAGATGCAGTTTGGCGTCAACCACCTGGGTGAGGCCTGGGCAGGGGGCTACACCGTGGGCTCGAGCGATCCTCCCCCTCGTCCTCCCAAAGTGCTGGGATTATAGGCATAAGCCACCGTGCCTGATCAAAAGTGACCTTTCTGTCATCCTTTAACCCAGGCCACTTTCTCTTGACAAACTTGCTGCTGGACAAGCTGAAAGCCTCAGCCCCTTCACGGATCATCAACCTCTCGTCCTTGGCCCACATTGCTGGGCACATAGACTTTGATGACTTGAACTGGCAGACGAGGAAGTATGACCCCAAAGCTGCCTACAACCAGAGCAAGCTGGCCATCGTCCTCTTCACGAAGGAGCTGAGCCGGCGGCTGCAAGGTACGGGGCACTAGGCTCGGCCTCCCTCTTTACTTTGAGCCTAGAGCGGCCCTTCCTTGATCCTGGGCTGTAGAACAGAGTGGGCTGAAGTAGAGTACAGGGACCACCCTGCCCGCTTCTGGTGCCTGAAGCAGACATCACTAATCGATCGTCCTAAGGATTGTTCATTCATCCCAGGCGGCCTAGTCTGCCTGGATGAGCGTCCTTCCCTGCGGGTGTTGGGTAGGCAGCTCCGCCTTCGGCTCCAGCCAGTGAGTCTCCACCAGGAGCACTTTTGGCCTGGAACTGTCAATGACTGGAGACACAGTAATCACAGGTGGCCGGGGAGCGATTGCTGTGGGCATTTGGAGGGTAAAGGCCCAGATGCTGTTCAGTGTCCTACAGCACACAGGACAGCCCCTCACCCCCCCACAGCCCACAGCGTCTGCGGAGAATCTGCCGTGGGCTCTCGCCTCTGAAAGACGGTCTGTGGCCCAGCAATGTCAACCCCACTGGGAGCTGGTCTGAGTTGTAGTATCTCAGATCCCAGCCCCACCCACCGATTCAGCCTCCAGAGTGAGCCCGGTGTTCTGGGTTTATCAAGCTCTCCAGGAAAGTTCTGCTCCCAGGCACCATGTGGCAGAACTACCCTGCAAGATAAGACCACCTTACTAAGATTTCGGCACAAGAGGGACAATGAGGTTTGAGTATGGGAAGCCCCAGAGCTGAGTGTGGGCTGCCATGGCCTTCCAGGTAAGGACCCCTCCCTCAGTCTTCTCGTTTTTTCCCCAGGCTCTGGCGTGACTGTCAATGCCTTGCACCCCGGCGTGGCCAGGACAGAGCTGGGCAGACACACGGGCATCCATGGCTCCACCTTCTCCAGCACCACGCTCGGTGAGTCCTCTCCCAGCCTGGGGTCTGCACTGAGCCCTCCACCCCTGCTCTCTGAGCCCAGGGCCCAGGACCCTCCCTCAGAGACCGTCCGTGGGGCCTCGTGCCTGCTCCTCCCCTGCATCGGCCGAGGCAGAGAGGTTGAGTCCCTTTCCTATGCTGATGTGGCCTGCCAGCCTCTAACAGCCCCAGGAAGCAGGCAGAGCGCTGCTGGCCGATGAGAAAACCATGTCTCAGACGAAGAGGCCGTGGAACTGACTCCTGGAGTCAGGCTGTGCTCAGATTAACTCCAGCTTCACCCCAAACCAGCCGTGCCTCCTGGGGAAATGGTGTAACCCCCCCCCCCCCAACCCCCGAGCCTCTTTCTTCATCTGCAGAGTCAAGGCCATAACAGGAGTCACCTCACAGTCACTGGGAGGGTTAGATGACACCTTCCTGAAAAGGGCCAGCACTGTGACCACCCAGAGAATAGGCTGCATAAAACAGTTCGAGCCTTTCCCTTCCATTCTGGTTCCCATCGCTTCTGGATCCCTTCCGGTCCCCTCCCCTTCCCCGGTGGTCCCCTCCCCTACCCCGGTGGTCCGCTTCCTCTTCCTCTTCCCTGGTGGTCCCCTCCCTCTTCCCTGCTGGTCCCCTCCCCTACCACGGTGGTCCCCTCCCCTACCCTGGTGGTCTTTCCTTTTCCTTTTCTTCCATCCCCCCTTTCCCTTCCCTTTCTCTCCCCTTTCCATTCCCTGGTACTTCCCTTACTCCTTCCCCCTTCCTGTCCACTCCCCCTTCTGCTTCCCTTCCCTTCCGGTTCACTTCTGGTTCCTTTCCCCCTCTGGTTCCTTTCTGCTTCCCTTCTCTTCTGCTTCTTTTGGGTTCCCTTTTTGTTCCCTTCCCTTCCTTGCTGTGGATAGGTGGTTGGCATCAAGAATCTTAACCTGGCTGGGTGCAGTGGCTCATGCTTGTAATCCCAGCACTTTGGGAGGCTAAGGCGGGCGGATTACTCAGGTCAGGAGTTCAAGACTAGCCTGGCCAACATGGTAAAACCCTGTCTCTACTAAAAATACTAAAATTAGCCGGGCATGGTAGCGTGCATCTGAAGTCCCAGCTATTTGGGAGGCTGAGGCAGGAGAATTGCTTGAACCTGGGAGGTGGAGGTTGTAGTGAGCTGAGATCATGCCACTGCATGCCAGCCTGGGCAACACAGAGACTTCATATCTCAGGAAAAAAAAAAAAAAACCTGAGGTTGGTGCCAGGTGCATTTAAGAAGTTATTTAAGGAGAAGTGGGGTCGGGTGACTACTGGGGCTGACCAAGAGGAGGAGAGCTTTCATTTTCCTGGGCAAAGCCAGGAAGGCTTCTTGGGGAGGCAGCTTTTGGTATGATCCCTGGTCTGGAGAGACTTGCCTGGGCAGTGCCAGGGAAAGGAACTGCAGATGGAGGGAAAGGGCTGGAGGAGGGCTCTGTGGGACTCCAGGGGCCTGGAACTCCCTGACGGGGGAGTGGGGCTTCCTGATTTCTGAGTGTGTGTGGACTAAGCCCTGTGGGCTGATTGCAGGACCCATCTTCTGGCTGCTGGTTAGAGCCCCGAGCTGGCTGCCCAGCCCAGTACATACCTGGCTGTGGCGGAGGAACTGGCCGATGTTTCTGGAAAGTACTTCGATGGACTCAACAGAAGGCCCCGGCCCCCGAGGCTGAGGATGAGGATGTGGCCCGGAGGCTTTGGGCTGAAAGTGCCCGCCTGGTGGGCTTGGAGGTGTCCCATGTGTCCTCTGTGAGGGAGCAGCCCCTTCCCAGATAACCTCTGGAGGAGGTTTGAAAGCCAGGATGGAGGCTGAGGCTCCAGGATGGAATCACAAGACCGAGGACCGCTGTCCACCGTGCCCGCAGCTTCCTGGCATCAAGGAGGACCGCAGGCCGCCACGCCCGCAGCATCCTCTAGGGGGCAGTGCTGGTCGCAGTGGACTGGCCTGCAGGTGGGCACTGCCCTGGGCTCTGGCTGGTCCCGTGTGCTCTGCTGCCAGCAGGGGAGCAGGGCCATCTGATACTTCCTCTGGGAATCTAAACTGGGTACGGCTGAGGAGCAACGGTCTCTGTGCGCTAGTGGGCGATGTCAGGAGAGCCAACGGTGCCCGTGGCGGTGGGCTCCAAGGTGCTCCGTGAAGAGCTTGGGCAAGGTATCTGACACTCGGATTCCTGGGTCCCTGTGGGACCTTGTGCACGCATGGTCCTCTCTTGAGCCTTGGTTTCTCCAGCGGTGAGGTGCTCAGAATAGCTGCTACCTCCTGTGATGGCGTGGTGTGGCGAGCTGTTCTCTGGCCGTTGCATGGCTGTGCACGGCCCTTGCCAGGGGTGCTTGCTCAGGGCTTCCTGTGCCAGATCCCGGCCAGAGAGCAGGTGACATCCGAGTGCAAGCTCTGCCTGGAATGGACTGGGAACTCCACCAGCTGCTGCAGGGACCTGGGAGTGCCTGGGGTTCCCACCTTCCTGTCACTTCTCATGGTAATCTATCCAAACTGCAGACTCTCAAACTTGCTCACTAAAAAAAAAAGTAACGGAGTCATAGGTTTTATTTTTTCCTCTGTATATGGGGGGAATGTCCGTGAGCTGAACAAAGACAACTCATGGATTTATTCCTTTTAGGGACACAAGGCCTCAGTTTATCACCAGGGCAACAGGCCATGCAGAAGTTCAGACTTTTTAGAGATGAAAACTCCTTTTACTCCTTTCACAGGCAATAGTCACTTAAGTCTGGGCATCTTACAAGACTGCTGTGTTAGAAACTGGGCGGAGGTCAGGGTGAGCTGAAGGGGCTCTGGGCTTAGGTGCAGAACCAAAGGAGTCACCGAAAAGCTCAGTCATTGAGATACAGTAAGTTTTTCAATATTTTTCTTTGGGATATTGGGGGGGGGGGGCCAGGGAAGCTGCTCAATATCCTACAATACACAGAACAGCCACCCAGTCCACAGCAGAATAATGTGGGCCCTGATGTCACCAGCCCGGGGGAGGGAGGACTGGAGGGGAACTGAAAGACTTACTGAAGCTGTAGAAAAATAGAAATAGGGCTGGGCACGGTGGCTCACGCCTGTAATCCCAGCACTGTGGGAGGCTGAGGCAGGCGGATCACCTGAGGTCTGGAGTTCAAGACCAGCCTGACCAAGAGGGTGAAATGCTGTCTCCAGTGAAAATACAAAAATTAGCCGGGTGTGGTGTTGCACGCCTGTAATACCAGAGGAGGCAGGAGAATCACTTGAAGTCAGGGGACGGACATTGCAGTGAGCCGCAGTCGTGCCACTGCACTCCAGCCTGGGCGACCGAGCCAGACTCCATCTCAAAAACAAAAAAACCTGACCTCTGTGATGCTAGAACTCCCTCGTCAGCCCTCTGTCTTGGCCGCTGGCTGGCTGGCTGTGATGGAGCTAGCTGCCATGGTGGGCGGCCCTGTGGAGTAGCCAGGGGAGGAACTGAGACTCTCGTCTAACAACTGGGAGAAACTGCATCACACCAACCACCATGTGTGAGCTCGCTGTATGCTCTTGCTTGGGAGCAGGTTACAGGTTCAGTCGAAGAGGAGGGGGACCACTCCACGGTGTGAATACCAGGAGCGGGGAGTCAGGAAGACTACCTTAGGCACCCCAACAGGAGAGAGAGTCTGTGTGTAGTACATATTTCTTACTGGGAGATCATGGAAAAGCAAGTTAGAGAAACACTCCCATCAGACGGGGGCCCTGAGGATAATCGCAAACCCTCTGGTTCTCTAAATATGTGCGTAGGACTCACCCAAACACTCTTTCCTTTTTTAAATTGTGGTAAAAAGCATATAACACTGGCAAGTCGTGGTGGCGCATGCCTGTAATGCCAGCTACTAGGTGAGCTGAGGCAAAACAGCTTGAACCCAGGGGGCAGAGGTTGCAATGAGCAAGATCACGCCACTGCACTCCAGCCTGAATGACTGAGCGAGACTCCATCTCAAAAATAAAAATAAAAAACATGCAGATTCTGGGGGTCACACCTGCAAGATTCTGGTTCCCTAGGTCTTGGCAGGGGTCCAGCGCTCCACATTCCTGACATCCACTTTGAGAAACACTCTGCACCCAGGCTGCCTAAGCCCCACACTGCACCACAAGCTGCTTTGAGACCAGGTGCCATGTGGGGCTGAGGCAGCCTGGAGCACAGTATTGGAGTGTTCCCGTGCCGGTTAGTAAACAGCTCCAGCTAAGAACCAGCCACCTGCTATTGCTAGGGACCCAGCAATCAAAGGGTTCATGTTTGCACGCAGCCCCTTCTTCCAGCATCCTGTGTCCTTCTGCCTGCTGTAGGATTTTTTTTTTTTTTTTTTTTTTTAGAGGGAGTCTTGCTCTGTGGCCAGAGTGGAGTGCAGTGGTGCGATCTCAGCTCACTGCAACCTCCGCCTCCTAGGTACAAGTGATTCTCCTGCCTCAGCCTCCCGAGTAGCTGGGACTACAGGTGCGCACCACCACTCCCAGCTAATTTTTGTATTTTTAGTAGAGATGGGGTTTCACCATGTTGGTTAGGCTGGTCTTGAACTCCTGACCTCAGGTGATCCACCCATCTAGGCCTCCCAAAGTGCTGGGATTACATGCATGAGCCACTGCTCCCAGCTGTAAGATGTTTTCAACATCCCCCCCCCTCTTTGGTGGCACAGGGGCTGGCCCCATATATATATTCGATGGCAACTGACCAGGTCCCTATACACCTGAGCACTCCAAAAACACGGAGTTCCCCTGGGCCGGAGGATGGTGATGTGTGGCCCTCCTAGGGTTGACTTTGATATGGTCAAAGGAAGTGGTTTTTAGTAGAAAGCCAGCTTTCCCTTTTTTTATTTCCTGCCAGTAAACCCCAAACAGGAACCTATGGTTGGTGATGGATGTGCCTTCAGAAATGCAGGGGGGAGAGAGGCAGAGGTGAGGGAGTCATCAGCCACAGCTGTCTGCTGCATCACCTTCTCCCAGTCTCCAGGAAGCTTTCTGGACTTCCCTGCTGTACACTGTGAAAGTGCTCTATCTTCATTCATATCGGGTAAAGTCGAAGGAGAAACTCTAAAGACGGCAGCGCCTTCCTGTCTTCCCACTCAGGCTGCTGCTGTAGCGGAGTGTTGCCTTGATTTCCAGCTCCGCAGCACACAGTCTGACGGCGAGACGCCGCCTGGCGTGATTTAGAGGCAACAAAGCTCCCAAGGTGCCCGTGAAGGAACCAGGGGCATAAACACAGCCCGTGAACTGCCAGGCAGAAGACGGGTCCAGCTGGCGGCTGCTGAGTCCTCAGGGCGTGTGGCGTCTCAGCACATCTCCAAACCACCCAAGTGGCACCCCAGGGTGACATTTACATCATCTTGAGTACGATTCTCTCAAGGGGAAAAATAAGTCTGGCAGCTTCTGCCACGACAACCCTGGCTTGGAGCCTCAGGAGAGAAGCCCTAAGAATATCATTTTCTCGCTCTTAAGTTGCTCTTATGGGAGAGAAGTGATGATATTCTTCCTAAACGCTGACATCTGTGCATCCTTCCCACCTGCACATGTCACCGGGGCCGTCCTGTGATTTCACAATGCTGAGCAGTGTCCTGGCTTCAACCCACCAGATGTCAGGAACACCCCCATTTCTGGCATTGGGTGACTGACCTGACCTTCACTGTCACATTTGATTCTTTTTATGTGTCTTTAAAAAAGGACCCAGTGGGGCCGGGGGCAGTGGCTCACACCTGTAATCCCAGCACTTTGGGAGGCTGAGGTGGGCGGATTGCTTGAGCCCAGGAGTTCACCACCAGCCTGGGCAACATAGTGAAACGCATCTCTACAAAAAAAAAAAAAAAAAAAAAAATTTTTTTTTTGAGACGGAGTTTCGATCTTATTGCCCAGGCTGGAGTGCAATGGTACGGTCTCGGCTCACCACAACCTCTGCCTCCCAGGTTCAAGTGATTCTCCTGCCTCAGACTCCTGCGTAGCTGGGATTACAGGCACCCGCCACCACACCGGGCTAATTTTGTATTTTTAGTAGAGACAGGATTTCATCATGTTGGTCAGGCTGGTCTCGAACTCCTGACCTCAGATGATCTGCCCGCCTTGGCCTTCCAAAGTGCTGGGATTACAGGTGTGAGTCACTGCACCTGGCCCAAGACCCTATTTTCAATCCTTTTAGGTGTATACCCAGAAGTGGAATTGCTGGATTTTATGGCACCCCACGTTTAACTTTTGGAGGCGCTGCTAAACTGTTTTCCGTAGCAGCAGCACGTCACATCCCCACCAGCAGTGCGCGCGCGTTCCAATTCTCTGCATACTCAGCAACGTTTGCTGTTATCCATTTAAAAAATTACAGCCATCCCGGAAGGTGTGAAATGATATCTCACTGCGGTTCTGATGCGCATTTTCCTAGCGACCATCAGGGAGTTTATGGGAATATGGGAGCACAGACCAGGCCCCAATGGGCGGACGAACGGTGCAGAGCCGGGCTGGCCAGCGGAGATAAGCGAGACTCCTTGGAGCTTGTGTGCAAGTCACTGTACTGAGGAGCCAGTTACTGCTCGATGAGTCTCAATCAGGAAAGGCCGGGGCTGGCGGAGGAAGGGAGGAGGGCATTCTGTCCTCATCACATCCTGAGCCTGTGCCCCCACTCCCACCACTTCCCTCCCTGGCCACAGAGCTCAGGACAGGGCTGAGGAACCATGTCTCCATTCCTGACCGCCCTCTTCTGTCTTGGTGAGTCCTGAGGGTGGATCTGGGAACTGCTGAAGGGCAGGCATGGACTGCTAGACAAAGGATTTTTTTAAGAATTTGCGGCCCGGTGAGGTGGCTCATGCCTGTAATCCCAGCACTTTGGGAGGCCGAGGCAGGCAATCACAAGGTCAAGAGGTCAAGACCATCCTGGCCAACATGGTGAAACCCCATCTTTACTAAAAAATACAAAAATTAGCTGGATATGGTGGTGTGTGCCTGCAGTCCCAGCTACTCGGGAGGCTGCGGCAGGAGAATCGCTTGAACCTGGGAGGCAGAGGTTGTAGTGAGCCGGGATCATGCCACTGCACTCCAGCCTGACAACAGGGCGAGACTCCATCTCAAAAATAAAAAAAGCAAAGAAAATAAAAAGAAAAAAGAATTTGTATCAGTAATGAATTTCAGGACAAAAAAGGACCTCTGAGAGCCCCTTCATTTGTTGGGTGGGGAAATGGGGGGCCAGCAAGGTGGCGTGTTTTGTGTGAGTTATTCCAGTTTATTCATGGCTGAGTCAGTAAATCAACAGAGGTATCCTAGTGTTGGTCACAAGTTTGTTCCACTACCCTGCAGTTGCCCCCTGTTTAAAAAATGTGGGTTGGGCACGGTGGCTCATGCCTGTAATCTCAACACTTTGGGGGGCTGAGGGGGGGTGGATCACCAGAGGTCCCCAGCCTTGTTAACATGGGGAAACCCTGTCTCTACAAAAATACAAAAATTAGCCAGGCATGACAGCGGGTGCCTTATCCCAGCTACTCTGGAGGCTGAGGCAGGAGAATGACGAACCTGGGAGGCAGAAGTTGCAGTGAGCTGAGATCGAGCCACTGCACTCCAGCCTGCACAACAGAGAGAAACTCCGTCTCAAAAAAAAAAAAAAAAAAAAAAGGCCAGGCGTGGTGGCTGTCACCTGTAATCCCACCACTTTGGGAGGCCAAGGTAGGTGGATCCCCTGAGCTCGGGAGTTCGAGACCAGCCTGACCAACATGGAGACACCCTGTCTCTACTAAAAATACAAAATTAGCCGGACGTGGTGGTACATGCCTGTAATCCTAGCTACTCTGGAGGCTGAGGCAGGAGAATCACTTGAAACTGGGAGGCGGAGGTTGCGGTGAACTCAGAATGCGCCATTGCACTCCAGCCTGGGCAACAAGAGTGAAATTCAGCCTTAAAAAAAAAAATGTGGACTTGATGATATCAGGACAAGGTTATGGGCTGAATTTGTCAGTATCTCCTACGGTAGTGGATTAAGAGTGTCTTCAAGGATGGGTGGTGGGTCAAATGCATTTCTGCTGCCTGTTCCTCACTGTGTAAGCCAGACACAGTGGCTCACACCTGTAACCCCGATACTTTGGGAGGCAGACGTGGGTGGATTACTTGAGCCCAGGAGTTCAAGACCAGCCTGGGCAACATAGCAAGACCCCGTACCTACTAAGATTAGGCACGTCAAATGCATTATTGCCTTATTTCTTCAGGAGAATTTGACCACTAATGGGACAGCGTCTCCAAGAGGCTAAGCAAGGCGATGGTTGTGTTACTGGAGATGAGAGGGTAAACTGTGACTATAAACAACCTCTCATTCATTATTCATACACGGATGTAGTATTCTTTTAATTTTTATGTAATTTTATTTAAGACAGGGTCTCACTTTTGTCACCCAGGCTGGAGTGCAGAGGCATGAGCATGGCTCACTGCAGCCTCAACCTCCCAGGCTCAAGCAATCCCTCCCCCTCCATCTCCTGAGAAGCTGGAACTCCGGCTGCAGACCATCATACCTGGATAATTTTCGTAGTTATGGGGTCTTGCTATGTTGCCCAGGCTGGTCTTGAATTCCTGGGCTCAAGCGATCCACCCACCTCTGCCTCCCAAAGTGTTGGGGTTACAGGTATGAGCCACTGTGTCTGGCTTAGTTTTTGCTTCAATAGCTTTCGGAACTGGAACAAGTGGTTTCGGTTACATGGATTGAATTATATGGTGAATTCTGAGATGTTAGTGCACGTGTCACCTGAGTAGTGTACACTGTACCTACTGTGTAGTTTTTTAGCCCCAGTCCCCATCTGCCCTTCTCCTTCTGAGTCTCTAAAGTCCATCACAGCACTCTGTATGCCTTTGCATGCCCACAGCTTAGCTCCCACTGATAAGTGAGAACATAGGCATTTTGGATTCTCCTGCCTCAGCCTCTCGAGTAGCTGGGATTACAGGCATCCATCACTACACCCGGCTAATTTTTGTATTTTTAGTAGAGACGGTGTTTCACCATGTTAGTTAGGCTGGTCTGGAACTCCTGACGCCTCGCCATCCCAAAGTGCTGGGATTACAGGCGTGAGCCACTGCGCCCGGCCCCTAATTTTTCTTACAGGTTCAGGGGCACATGTGCAGGTTTGTTATGTGGGTAAACTGCATGTCCGAGGGTTTGGCATACACATTATTTCACCAACTACGTAGTGAGCGTAGTACCTGACAGGCAGGGCTGTTTTTTTTTTTTTTGAGATGGAGTCTTGCTCCATTGCCCAGGCTGAAGTGCAGTGGTGAAAAGTTGGCTCACTGCAGTCTCTGCCTTCTGGTTTGGATGATTCTCCTGCCTCAGCCTCCCAAGTAGCTGGGATCACAGGAATCCACATCAGGCCAATCTTTTTATTTTTAGTAGAGATGGGGTTTCACCATGTTGGTCAGGCTGGTCTTGATCTCCTGACCTCAGGTGATCTGCCTGCCTCAGCCTCCCAAAGTGCTGGGATTACAGGCGTGAGCCACTACGCCCCACCTCCTGATAGGCAGTTTCTTGATCCTCTCCCTCCTCCCACCCTCTACCCTCAAGTAGGGCCCTGCCTGACATCCATCTATGTCCATGTGTTCTCAGTGTTCAGGTCCCACTTTTAAGTGGGACATGCAGTATTTGGTTTTCCATTCCTGTGGGGAGCACAACGTGGATGGAGCTGGAGGCTGTTACCCTAGCTCCATCCATGTTCCTGCAAAGGACGTGATCTCATTCATTTTTATGGCTGCATAATATTCCACAGTGTATATATACCAAGTTTTTTTTCTTTCTTTTTTTTTTATTACTAGGACACTTTATAACAATAGAGAGTAGCTGAAGATACTATGTGCTAACACAAACAATACGATACACAACCTTGGGGGAGAAGCTGGCAGGGAGCACGTGGCAGAGGCCACAGGTTTACACTAAGAGCCTTTCAATGCACTGCTGAATGGACTGGATCTACTATTTCAGCTGTGAGCCTTCTTTGATGGTGACAGAACAGGCAATGACAGGCCTGCAGACCCCACAGGCTCTCCTCAGGGCCTGCCTGGAGCGCACAAAAACGTAGGGCACGGTCTTGTCTTTACACAGCAGTGGGAGGTACAGAATGACGCCCACTGGCTCGCGTCTGCGGCCATCACAGTGAATGCAGAGATGCCCCTGTTGAGGGTTTTGGTGGCCTCACTGCTCCTCTCAAAGCTGCTCATAGTTACATGACTGCTGAATGAGGTCTAGCAGTTTCTTGGTGAGGTGGGCATCGGCAAGGGGTAGGCCTTTGCATTCACATTGGCCTCGGTCACGGCTGTGGCTCTGCGGGCTGGGCACCCCACGGAGTTTTCTTATCCAGTCCACTGCTCATGGCAGCTAGGCTGACTCAATGTCTTTGTTACTGTAAGTATTGCGGCTGTACATTTTGTAACCATATAGACAACGGAAAAATATTACTTTCCCAGTGACCCAATCATACATTTGATGAATTTTGGGCCCTAATGCATCCCATTAGTGTGGGGTTTTGTTTATTATTATAACTATTATTTGAGACAGAGTCTCATTCTGTCACCAGGCTAGAGTGCAGTGGTGAGATCTTGGCTCACTGCAACCCCCGACTCCTGGGTTGAAGCGATTCTCCTGCCTGAGCCTCCCTAGTAGCTGGGACTACAGGTACGCGGCACTACGCCCAGCTAATTTTTAATTGTTTTTAGTAGAGAAGGACAATGTTGGCCAGGATGGTCTCTATCTCTTGACCTTGTGTGATCCACCCGCCTCGGCCTCCCAAAGTGCTGGGATTACAGGTGTGAGCCACAGCGCCTGGCCAGTGTGGGGTTCTGCTGCATATATTGCATATACAATAAAATAAAATGCAATGATATACGATATGCAATACTATTTACAATACTTGTCTATACAACTGCATACTGTTGCATATGTGCTGGATATTGTCTAATACTGGGAGACGGAAGGGAGGAGATGAAGGGACAGCAATGTCTGAGGTCACATTCCTCACACCGACTGAGGAGGTCAGTGTGAATGCCTAACACTAATGAACCCGCAGACAGTAGTATGCATACTTTTTTCTAGAACAATGAAGATGTAAAAAAATGCCAGAAGGAACAACAGAAATAGTAAAACATGTATGCAGGGCAGGGGCAATGGTGGGAGCTGGACAGGATGGACAAGGAATCTCCGCTTGACTTTCAAAAGATCTACTTTTTGAGATGGGGCCTCACAAGGTTGTCCAGGCTGGAGTGCAGCGGGCACCATCTTGGCTCCCTGCAGACTTGGCCTCCTGGGCTCAAGGAATCCTCCCACCTCAGCCACCCCAAGTAGCCTGGACCACAGGCTCACAGCACCATGCCTGCCTAATTTTTTTTTTTTTGGTAGAAATCAGGTCTCACTATGTTGCCCAGGCTGGTCTCCAGCCCCTGACCTTAGATGCTTTGGCCTCCTTGGCCTCCCAAAGTGCTGGGATTACAGGTGGGGAGCCACTGTGTCTGGCCTTCAAACAGGTGTAATTGTGGTGAAATGAACAGAACTGAAAGTCTGCTTTACCTGACATTTGGTACATTCAGTGCTGTGCAACACCACCCTCCATCTAACTGCAAAACATTACAGCACCTCCGAGGAAACCCCACGGCCGTCAAGCAGTCACCTCTCGTCCTCGCTCTCCCGACCACACCCAGCCACGTGTCTGTTTTCTTCTCTGTCTTCTGTAGATTTACCCCTTCTGGGTATTTCATGTAAATGACATTGTAAACTATGTGGCTTTTTTTCCGACTGGCTTCTCTCACTGAAATTACATGCCTGTGTGTCTTCTGAAGAAATAAGTGGTTAGGAAAGAATAAAGCACATGCATGCAAATATCTTGTCACCAAGCCCAGCAGGCAGCCATGTCAATAAAAGTGAGTCCTGGCCTCTGGTCTCTTTCTTTTCTCCTCAGGGCTGTGTCTGGGGCACGTGCAAGCACAGAGCGGTGAGTCCTTCCCTCCTGTGGGATACGCCAGCGGAGGCGGGGGAAGTGGGTCCCATGAGGGGTCTGTAGGGAGGCTGACCCAGCCCTGTTCCTCTTCCAGGACCACTCCCCAAGCCCTCCCTGCAGGCTCTGCCTAGCTCCCTGGTGCCCCTGGAGAAGCCAGTGACCCTACGGTGCCAGGGACCTCCGGGTGTGGACCTGTACCGCCTGGAAAAGCTGAGTTCCAACAGCTACCGGGATCAGGCGGTCCTCCTCATCCCGGCCATGAAGCAGAGCACTGCTGGACGCTACCGCTGCTCCTACCAAAACGGGAGCCGCTGGTCCCCGCCCAGCGAGCAGCTGGAGCTCGTTGCCACCGGTAAAGGACAGGGGATTGGAGCCTGGGACTCTATGGGCCTCCGTTGGGAACACAAATATGGGGGACGTTAGGCTGGGCGCAGTGGCTCACGCCTCTAATCCCAGCACTTTCGGAGGCCGAGGTGGGCGGATCACCTGAGGCTGGGAGTTCAAAACCAGCCTGACCAACATGGAGAAACCCATCTATACTAAAAACACAAAATTAGCCAGGCATGGTGGTGCATGCCTGTAATCCCAGCTACTCGGGAGGCTGAGGCAGGAGAATTGCTTGAACCTGGGAGGCGGAGGTTGCAGTGAGCCAAGACTGAGTCACTGCACTCCAAGCTGGACACTAAGAGTGAAACTCCATCTCCAAAAAAGGGGGGGACACTGAGAACAGGGCTTAGGGCCCGGATTAGGGTGAGGCAAGCGAGGCACTGGCCTAGTGGGTGGTGGTGCTGTGACATTTATGGATCAATGTGAATAATATTTTATTTATTTTTTCGACACAGCGGCTTGCTATGTCACCCAGACTGGAGTGCAGTGGACGATCTTGGCTCGCTGCAGCCTCTACTTCCTGGGCTCAAGCGATCCTCCTGCCTCAGCCTTCCAAGTAGCTGGCACTATAGCTGTGTGCCACCACGCCCAGCGGATTTTTTTTTTTGTAAAGATGGGATCTCTTGACAGTTTTCACAAAAGGCATTAAGAAAAAAGAGGCTGGGCGTGGTGGCTCACACCTGTATCCCAGCACTTTTGGAGGCCAAGGTGAGTGGATCACCTGAGATCAGGAGTTTGAGACCAGCCTGACCGATATGGTGAAACCCCATCTCTACTAAAAATACAAAAATTAGCCGGGTGTGGTAGCGCCACCTATAGTCTCAGCTACTTGGGAGGCTGAGACAGAAGAATTGCTTGAACCTGGGAGGCGGAGGTTGCAGTGAGCCAAGATCGCGCCATTGCACTCCAGCCTTGGTGACAGGGTGAGACTCTGTCTCAAAAACAACCACCACCACCACCACTAAAACCTTTGTTTTGGATTAATTTTTAGACTGACAGAAAAGTTGCAAAAGATAATACGAATGGAAATATTTCACCCGGGATCCCATCAGGTTAACATCTTACATTTGTTACAACTAAACAATAAAGATAGCAGTGGTCCCAGCGGCTCACACCTGTGATCCCAGCACCCTGGGAGGCTGAGGCGGAGGATCACTTGAGCTCAGGGGTTCGAGACCAGCCTGGGCAACATAGTGAGACCCCATCTTTACAAAAAAATTAAAAATTAGTGGAGCATGGTAGCAAGCACCGATAATCCCAGCTACTCAGGAGGCTGAGGCAGGAGGATAGCTTGAGCCAGGGAGGTCGAGGCTGCAGGGATCTGTGATCAAGCCACTGCACTCCAACCTGGTTGACAGAGCGAGACTCTGTATTAAAAAAAAAGAAAAGAAAAAGAAAAATGGATATATCCAAGGTATACAACTTGATGTTTTGATGTACGTATCCACTGTGATAGTTACCACCCTCAAGCTAATCAACATACATCACCTCCCACAGTTAACTTTTTTTGGTGTGAGAACACTTATAATCTACCATCTGAGCAAATTTCACGTGTACACTGCAGTATTGTTACCTGGGGTTGGACAAATTATTTAACGCCATGTGCCTTAGTTTCATTTGTTTTTATTTTTTCATTTTTGAGACGGAGTTTCACTCTTGTTGCCTAGGCTGGAGTGCAGTGGCGCGATCTCGGATCACTGTAAACTCTGCCTCCCGGGTTCAAGTGATTCTCCTGCCTCAGCCTCCCGAGTAGCTGGGATTACAGGCATGCGCCACCAGGCCCGGCTAATTGTGTATTTTTAGTAGAGATGGGGTTTCTCCATGTTGGTCAGGCTAGTCTCAAACTCCCGACCTCAGGGGATCCACCCGCCTCGGCCTCCCTAAGTGCTGGAATTACAGGCGTGAGCCATCGTGCCCAGCCAGTTTCATTTATAAAATAGGGACATTAATAGTGATGACTTCGTAGGTGTTTGTGAGGATTCACAGAATTGATACATGTCATGAGTTCGGAAGGCACCTGGAAGCCGGCACTTTCACCCACGTTTGCGGTGTGACAATTGCATGCTGCAGTATAAGCTTCGGTACAGCCTAAGCTTAAGCTCTTTACTTGCTATCATATTTCCAGTGCTTCCTAGGTCACAGGCACCCTGCTAAATGCTCGCTGTGTACTGTCTCATTCAATCATCCCCTGCTCCTTTTTGTTTTTGAGACGGAGTTTCACTCTGTCACCCAGGCTGGAGTGTATGGTGTGATCTTGGCTCACCACAACCTCCGACTCCTGGGTTCAAGCCTCCTGCCTCAGCCTCCTGAGTAGCTGGGATTACAGGCACGTGCCACCACACCCAGCTGAGTTTTGTACTTTTAGTAGAGATGGGGCTTCACCATGTTGGTCAGCCTGGTCTCCAACTCCTGACCTCGTGATCCGCCCGCCTCAGTCTCCCACAGTGCTGGGATTACAGGTGTGAGCCACAGCACCCGGCCCAATCATCCCCATTTTAACAAAACAAGGCAGTGAGGCTCAGATACAGAGGGAGACTGGTCTCCAGGGCCACTAGCCCCTAAAGGCAGAACCAGGGTTTGCACCAGGCCCTAGGATGCGAGCACAGCCTCACTCCGTCAACCGCTCATGACTGACCTCTCTCTCAGCTTGGGCAGGGGGAGTGCACTCTCTGGGAGGGGATGCAGCCATAAAGCTCCCCAGCTTAGGTAGGCGGGGGGGACCTCCCAGCCCCGGCTGAGATACTGGCCTTTAACACTGGACTTCCTTTCCTCCCAGGAGTGTTTCCCAAGCCCTCGCTCTCAGCCCAGCCTGGCCCAGCGGTGTCCCCAGGAGGGGGATGTGACCCTACAGTGTCAGACCAAATATGGCTTTGACCAATTTGCTCTGTACAAGGAGGGAGACCCTGGACCCTACAAGAATCCAGAGAGATGGTACCGGGCTAGCTTCCCCCATCACCACGGTGACTGCCGCCCACAGCGGGACCTACCGGTGCTACAGCTTCTCCAGAAGGGTCCCATACCTGTGGTCAGCCCCCAGTGATCCCCTGGAGCTCGTGGTCACAGGTAGGGGTGTTGCAGACCAAAGCTTTCTTCCTCAACCTTTATAGGTCCTGATGGCCATTCCAAGGGGAGGGGCCCTAGGTGTGAAGGAAATGAGAGGGGCAGGAAGCCCCGGGCTGCAGGCAGCTGGGAGGATGTAGGTTTTCCTTTTTTTGATGGAGTCTCACTCTATCATCTAGGCTGGAGTGCAGTGGCGCGATCTCAGCTCACTGCAACCTCCACCTCCCAGGTTCAAGTGATTCTCCTGCCTCAGCCTCCTGAGTACCTGGGATTACAGATATGTGCCACCACACTCAGCTAATTTTTGTATTTTTAGTAGAGACGGGGTTTCACCATGTTGGTCAGGCTGGTCTCGAACTCCTGACCTCAGGTGATCTGCCTGCCTCAACCTCCCAAAGTGCTGGGATTACAGGTGTGAGCCACCGCGCCTGGCCTCAATTCGATACATTTTAAGAAGTTTTTGGAGTTGTGTAATCACCACAATCCAATTTTACCAACTTCCATCACCCTAAAAAGGTCTCGTGCCTGCTCGTGGTCACTTCCTCTTCCCACTCCCAGCTCCAGGCAAACCACCTGTCTACTTTATTTTTGTATAAATTTGCCTTCTCTGGGCATTTCATATAAATGGAGTCATACGCTACGTGGTCTTTCGTGACTGTTTTTTTTTTTACTTAGCATAACGTTTTAAGGTTCATTCATGTTGTAGAGTCAATAGTCTTTCATTCTTGTTTTTTAAATTTGTATTTGTATTTGGCAAGTCACTGTATACATTTACAGGGTACAATGTAATGTGTTGATATATGTATGCACTGTGGAATGATTACATAAAGCTAGCTGACGTATCCACTACCTCGCCTGCCATTACCTTACCTACTTATCAATTCTTCTTTTTTTGGGACGGGGTCTAGTCACCCGGGATGGAGTGCAGTGGTGTGATCTTGGTTCACTGCAACCTCTGCCTCCCAGGTTCGTGATCCTCCCGCCACAGCCTCCTTAGTAGCTGGGACTACAGGTGTGCCACCGTCATGCCCAGCTATTTTTGTATTTTTTGTAGAGATGGAGTTTCACCATGCTGCCCAGGCTGGTCTTGAACTCCTGGGCTCAACTGATCCTCCTGCCTCTGAAAGTGTTGGGATTACGGGCATGAGTCACTGCACCTGACCATCTTATAATTTCTTTGTAGTACGAAGTTTACTCTTTTAAGAATTTTGAAATACACAATGCATTATTACTAATGATAGCTTCGACTTTCTTTTTTTGTTTTTTGAGACGGAGTCTCGCTCTGTCGCCCAGGCTGGAATGCAATAGCATGACCTCTGCTCACTGCAGCCTCTGTCTCCCGGGTTCAAGCGATTCTCCTGCCTCAGCCTCCAGAGTAGCTGAGACTACAGATGCCTGCCACCATGCCTGGCTAACTTTTGGATTTTTAGTAGAGATGGGATTTCACCATAGTGGCCAGGCTGGTCTCGAACTCCTGACCTCACGATCTGCCTGCCTCTGCCTCCCAAATGCTGGGATTATAGGTGTGAGCCCTGCGCCTGGCCTCAAACATCCACAGCAGTGCACTGGTGTGAGCTACTTGAGACTTACTTTTCAGATGAGGAAGCTAGCTTGCAGAGATGTTTCGTTATTTGTTGACGACTCACACGACCGGAGCATTTTCCTCATGTTCTGATTTCCCAGGAGCCTCTGTGACCCCCAGCCAGTTACCAACAGAACCACCTTCCTCTGCCAAAGGTAAGTTCTGCAGGATCCATTCTGGTGCGCAGGGTGTAAGGCACATGGACTCCTTCTCTTTCCTCTCTGCCTAGGTTTGTCTATTTAATTCACTCGTTTAAGAAATTTGCTTTGTTTTAAAAACGCTTTACTTCATTTGGGCGCACTGGCTCATGCTGGTAATCCCAGCACTTTGGGAGGCCAAGGTGGGCAGATCACAACGTCAGGAGTTCAAGACCAGCCTGGCCAACACAGTGAAACCCTGTCTCTACTAAAAATACAAAAATTAGCCAGGCATGGTGGTGGGTACCTGTAATCCCAGTTACTCGGGAGGCTGAGGCAGGAGAATCGCTTGAAACTGGAAGGCGGAGGTTGCAGTGAGCCAAGATTGTCCCACTGCAGTCCAGCCTGGGCGAAGAACGAAACTCGGTCTCAAAAAAAAAGAAAAAATGCTTTATTTCTGCCTGTAGAGAGGGTGAACATCCTAATTAGTTAGGTGTTAAGATGCTGCCCGAATCCTGCCCTAGGTAGGTGGTTGATCACACATAACACGCAGAAGAATAATCGGAGCGGCTTGCCACACGGTGGAGTCCAGCTAGTTGGATGTGGGTGACAAACAAAGCACCACTCCTGCAGAGTCTATGACTCTGTTTCTGAGCTCCTGATTTCATCGGCCAGCGGTTCTCACACTTCCGTGAGCATCAGAATCACCTGGAGGCTTAAAGAACAGATTTCTCAGCCCCCAGGGCTTCTGCTTCGGTGGGTCTGGGGTAAACCCAATCATTTTCACTCCTAATAAGTTCCCAGGTGCTGCTGACGCTATGGCTCCAGGACGCTGCTTTGAGAACCGCTGTGTTGTTTTGCATGAGGTGTGGTGTCCCTGCGACTTTCAAAAGCATCTCAGCTGAACGTGGCGCACTGGACTATGGCCTGCACATTAAGAACCCATGCGCTGGGGTGGAGGCTGGGCGTGTCTAACATTCCCTGTGTCTCAAAGTGAAGTACCCAGGCAGGAGAAACATGCTGAAGGGAGCCGAGGTGGATAAGGATCAGATTTGTGGGGTTGAGGGCAGAGTGGGAGCTGTTATGCCCAGTGGACGGAGACGTGGAAGATGGTAGCACACTATGTGCTTGTGGGTGCGTGTGTGTGCATGTGTGTGTGCATGTGTGCATGTGTGTGTGCATGTGTGAGCGTGTACATGTGCGTGCATGCGTACATTGTGCATGTGTGTACATGTGTGCCTGTGCATGTGTTCGTGCGTGCGCGTGCATGTGTTTGTGTGTGTGCATGCATGTGCAGGTGCACATGTGCATGCCTGTACGTTTGTGCATGTGTACATGCATGTGTGTGCATGCATGTGTGTACTGCGTGTGCTTGTGTGCGTGGGTGTATGCGTGTGTGTATGCGTACAGGCGTGTGCATGTGTCTGTGTGTGCATGTGTGTCTACATGCGTATGCACATACGTGCATGAGCATGTGTGCGTGCACGTGTGCATGTGTGCATGTGTGCATGGTATGTGTGCGCATGTGTGTGCGTGTGTGCGTGTGTGTGCATGTGTGCGTGTGTGCATTCATATGTGTGCGTGTGCTTCTGACTGAACTCTTTTGAAATAACTATAGAGTCGCAGGAAGTCTACAACGATAGTACCAAAGAATCCCATGTGCCCTTTTTCCAGTTTCCCTCAGTAGTTACATCTTACATAATTAGAGTGCAACACAGAAGCCAGGAATTTGACAGTGGCATAAAGCAGGTGTCTAGTTTTATGACAACTTGTCACAGTGCAGAGTTGCGTCACTGTCACTGCATTCACAGTACAGAACTCTTCTGTCCCCCACAAGGGCCTCCCTTGGCCTACCCTTTCATATTCACACCCAAGCTCTTCCCTTCCCTTGCCACACCTAACCCCTGCTCTCCATAACTTTGTTCTCCAACTCTATAATCTTCCGTTTCTAGAATCTGATGTAATTGGGATCATCCCATATGCAACCTTTTGAGATATCCTTTTGTCACTCAGTGCAATGCCACAATGTCCCTGAGGTCCATCCACATGCTGCATGTACCCATGATGTGTTCCTTTTGATGGCTGAGCGGTATTTCATGCTGTATCAGGCTGCTCCTGTGCTGCTATCAATACCTGAGACTGGATCATTGATAAGAAAGAGGTTTAGGCCAGGCACAGTGGCTCACGGCTGTAATCCCAGCACTTTGGGAGGCTGAGGCGGGTAGGTGGATAACCTGCGGTGAGGAGTTCAAGATCAGCCTGGTTAACATGGTGAAACCCCACTTCTACTAAAAACGTAAAACTTAGCCAGGTGTGGTGGCTCGCACCTGTAATCCCAGCTACTTGGTAGGTTGAGACAGGAGAATTGCTTGAACTCAGAAGACAGGAGGTTGCAGTGAGCCGAGATCATGCCATTGCACTCCAGCCTGGGCAACAAGAGCGAAACTCCGTCTCCAAAAAAAAAAAAAAAAAAAAAGAGAAAAGAAAGAAAAAGGAAACAAAAGAGGTTTAGGCTGGGCGCGGTGGCTCATGCCTGTAATCCCAGCATGTTGGGAGGCCAAGATGGGTGGATCATGAGGTCAGGCGTTGGAGACCAGCCTGGCCAATATGGTCAAATCCCGTCTCTACTAAAAATATAAAAATTAGCGGGGTGTGGTGGTGTGTGCCTGTAGTCCCAGCTACTGAGGAGGCGGAGGCAGGAGAATCGCTTGAACCTGGGAGGCAGAGGTTGCAGTGAGCCATGATTGTGCCACTGCACTCCAGCCTGGGCGACAGAGCAAGACACCATCTCCAAAAAAAAAAAAAAAAAAAAGAAAAAAAGAAAAGAAAGAGCTGTTTAATTGGTTCATGGTTCTGAAGGCTGTACAGGAAGCAGAAGGCTGGCATCTGCTTTTGGGGAGGCCTCAGGAAGCTTACAATCATGGCAGAAGGTGAAGGGGGAGCAGGTGTCTCACATGCTGCAAGCAGGAACAAGAGTGAAAATTGGGACTGGAGGACATGCCACACTTTGCAATAGTCACATCTTGTGAGAATTCACTCACTATTGTGAGGACAGCACCAAGCAATTGAGGGATCCACCCCCATGATTCAAATACCTCCCCACCAGGCCCCATCTCCAACACTGGGGATCATAATCCAATATGAGGTTTGGCGGGAATGTATATTCAAACTATCACGTGGCATGCCCATACCTAACATGCTGAGTTTAAATCAAAATCAAAACAAGGCTTATTAAATAGGGAATACTTTCCCCATTGCTTGTTTTTGTCAGATTTGTCGAAGATCAGATGGTTGTAGATGTGTGGTCTTACTTCTGAGATCTCTATTCTGTTCCATTGGTCTGTGTGTCTGTTTTGTAGCAGTACCATGCTGTTTTGGTTACTGTCACCTCATAGTATAGTTTGAAGTCTGGCAGCCTGATGCTTCTAGCTTTGTTCTTTTTGCTTAGGATTGGCTACATGGGTCCTTTTTTGGTTCCATATGAATTTTAAAGTAGTTTTTTTCTAATTCTGTCAAGAATGTCAATGATAGTTCAATGGGACTAGCAATTAATCTATAAATTACTTTGGGCAGTATGGCCATTTTCACAATATTGATTCTTCCTGTCCATGAAATGGAATGTTTTTCTGTTTGTTTATATCCTCTCTGATTTCCTTGAAGACATCCTCCATTTCACTTGTTAGCTGTATTCCTAGGTATTTTATTCTCTTTGTAGCAATTGTGAATGGGAGTTCCTTCATGATTTGGCTCTCTGCTTTTCTATTGTTGGTGTATAGAAATGCTTGTGATTTTTGCACATTGATTTTGTATCCTGAGACTTTGCTGAAGTTGCTTATCAGCTTAAGGAGGTTTTGGGCTGAGATGATGGGGTTTTCTAGATATAGGATCATGTTCATCTGCAAAGATAGTTTGATTTCCTCTCTTCCTGTTTGAATACCCTTTATTTCTTTCTGTTGCCCGATTACCCTGGCCAAAACTTCCAATACTATGTTGAATAGGAGTGGTGAAAGAGGGCATCCTTGTCTTGTACTGGTTTTCAAGGGAAATGCTTCCAGCTTTTGCTCATTCAGTATGAAATTGGCTGTGGGTTAATAAATGGTGCTGGGAGAACTGTCTAGTCATATGCAGAAAATTAAAACTGGACCCTTTCCTTACACAAAAATTAACTTGAGATGGAATAAAGACTTAAACGTAAAACCCAAAACTATAAAAACCCTAGAAGAAAATCTAGGTAATACTATTCAGGACATAGGCACGAGCAAAGATTTCGTGACAAAAATGTCAAAAGCAGTTGCAACAAAAGCAAAAATTGGCCAATGGGATCTAACTGAACTAAAGAGCTTCTGCACAGTGAAAGAAACTATCATCAGAGTGAACAGACAACCTATAGAATGGGAGAAAGTTTTTGCAATCTATCCATCTGACAGAGGTCTAATATCAGAATCTACAAGGAACTTAAACAAATTTACAAGAAAAAAACCATTAAAAAGTGGGCAAAGGACATGAACAGTCACTTATCAAAAGATGTCTATGAAGCCAATAAACACAAGAAAAAGCTCAACATCACCAATCATTAGAGAAATGCAAATCAAAACCACATTGAGACACCATCTCACACCAGTCAGAATGCCAATTATTAAAAAGTCAAGAAACAACAGATGCTGGCGAGGCTGTGGAGAAACAGGAATGCTTTCACACTGTTGTTGGGAATGTAAATTACTTCAATCATTGTAGAAGACAGTGTGGCGATTCCTCAAAGAACTAGAATTTTTTTTTTTTTTTGCATTCCTTGTGAATACAAGAATTTTTTTTTTTTTTTTTTTTTTTAAGACAGGGTTTCACCATGTTGGTCAGGCTGGTCTTGAACTCCTGACCTCAGGTGATTCGCCCGCCTTGGCCTCCAAAGTGCTTGGACTACAGGCGTGAGCCACCACGCCCAGCCTTTTTTTTTTTTTTTAAGACAGAGTCTTACTCTCACCCAGGCTGGAGTGCAGTGGCTTGATCTTGGCTCACTGCAGCCTCTGCCTCCCAGGTTCAAGTGATTCTCCTGCCTCAGCCTCCTGAGTAGCTAGGACTACAGGTGCACGCCACAACACCTGGACTAAGTTTTTTATTTTTAATAGAGATGGGGTTTTACCATGTTGGCCAGGCTGGTCTCGAACTCCTGACCTCAGATGATCTGTCCGCGTTGGCCTCCCAAAGTGCTATGATTACAGGTGTGAGCCACTGCGCCCGGCCAGAAATACCATTTGACCCAGCAATCCTATTACTGGTTATATACCCAAAGGAATATAAATCATTGTATTATAAAGATACATGCATGCATATGTTCATTGCAGCACTATTCACAAAAGCAAAGACAGGGACTCAACCCAAATGCCCATCAACGACAGACTGGATAAAGAAAAAAAAGTGCTACGTATGCACCATGGAATACTATGTAGCCATAAAAAGGAATGAGATCACGTCCTTTGCAGGGACACGGATGGAGCTGGAAGCCATTATCCTCTGCAAACTAAGGCAAGAACAGAAGAACAAACACTGCATGTTCTCGCTTGTAAGTGGGAGCTGAACAACGGGAACACATGAACACAGGGAGGAGAACAACACATACTGGAGTCTGTAGTGGGGGGTGGAGGGAGAGCACTAGGATAAATAGCTAATGTATGCAGGGCTTAACACCTAGGTGACGGGTTGATAGGTGCAGCAAACCACCATGGCACACGTTTACCTCTGTAACAAACTTGGACGTCCTGCGCATGTATCCTGTAACTTAAAATTTTAATTTTAAAAAAAGAAACAAGGCTTATTAATGCATCTCCCAGGAAGAGAAGGAACAAAGACCAAATAATACCCACACTCTCATCATACCTGAGAGCTCAGCATAAACTAGGTTTTGTTGAACTGGTTTCACTGAGCTGGTTTCACCGTAAAAAGACTCCCAAGATGGTACCCACTGCAACAAGACCTTCATATCTATGAAGCTACAGGAGGTCCCTGGTTAAGAAAATGGCCTGTGTAGGAAGGTGGATATCCTGTGTTCAGAGGCTAAAATGAGCTTATTCTTCCTCTGAGCTCATGAAAATGCTGGCCCACTTCTTATTCTTCAAATTCAGATATAATTCACATACCATAAAATTTACCATGCCAAGGGGGGACTTCCGCCAAGACGGCCAAATAGGAACAGCTCCAGTCCGCAGTACCCAGTGAGAGTGATGCAGAAGGCGAGTGATCTCCATATTTCCAACTGAGGTACCAGGTTCATCTCACTAGAACTGGCTAGACAGTGGGTTTAGCCCAAGGAGGGCTAACCGAAGCAGGGTGGGGTGTCACCTCACCCGGGAAGTGCAAGGGGCCAGCAAACTCCCTCTCCTAGCCAAGGGAAGCCATTATACTCTGGCACTCTGGCTCAGATACTGTGCTTTTGCCACAGTCTTCACAACCCACAGACCAGGAGATTCCCTCTGGTGCCTACAACACCAGCGCCCCAGGTTTCCAGCACAAAACTGGGTAGCCGCTTTAGCTGCAGCAGACGCCAGTGGTGCCTGGAACCAGTGAGAACTGCTCATTCCCCTGAAAACGGGGCTGAAGCCAGGGAGTCAAGCGATCTGGGTCGGCGGGTCCCACCCCCAGGAAGACCAGCAAGCTAAGATCCGCTGGCTTCAAATTCTCGTGGCCAGCACAGCAGTCTGAGCTTGACCATGGACGTTGGAGCTCGGAGGGGTGAGGGGTGTCCGCCATTACTGAGGCCCAGGTAGTGTAAACTTGTTTGTGTAAACAAAGCTGCTGGAAATTTACATAGCAATTGGGCAGAGCCCAAGGCAGCTCAGCAAAGCCTCCACAGGCAGATTGTGACTAGACTCCCTTCCTGCTGGGCAGGGTATCACTGAAAAGAGGCCGCAGCCAGTCAGGGACTTATAAAGCCCCCACCTCCCTGGGACAGAGCACCTGGGAAAAGGGGCGGTTGTGGGTTCCACTTCAGCAGACTTAAACGTCCCTGCCCAGCAGCTCTGCAATGAGCAATGGATCTCCTAGCACAGCACTTGAGCTCCAGTAAGGGACAGACTGCCTGCTCAAGTGGCTCCCTGACCCCCATGTATCCTAAGAGACACCTCATACAGGAGAGCTCTGGCTGACATCTGGTGGGTGCCCTTCCGGAATGAAGCTACCAGAGGAAGGAACAGGCAGCAATCTTTGCTGCTCTGCAGTCCCCGTGGGCGATTCCCAGGCAAGCAGGGTCTGGAGTGGACCTCCAGCAGACCTGCAGCAGAGGGGCCTGTTAGAAGGAAAACTAAAAAACAGAAAATGGCTTCAACATCAACAGAAAGGGCGTCCACTTAGAAACCCCATCCAAAAGTCACCAACTTCAAAGACCAAAGGTAGATAAATCCATGAACATGGGAAGAAACCAGCACAAAAAGGCTGAAATTGCCAAAAACCAGAATGCCTCTTCTCCTCCAAGGGATCACATCTCACCAGCAAGAGAACAAAACTGGATGGAGAATGAGTTTGATGAATTGACAGAAGCAGGCTTCAGAAGGTGGGTAATTACAAACTTCTCCAAGCTAAAGGAGCATGTCTTAACTCAATGCAAGGAAACTAAGAGCTTGAAAAAAGGTAGATGAAATGCTAACTAGAATAACCAGCTTAGAGAAGAACAGACAACTTGATGAAACTGAAAAACACAGCACCAGAACTTTGTGAAGCGTTTCAGTAGCTGAACTGATCAAGCAGAAGAAAGGATATCAGAGATTGAAGGTCAATTCAATGAAATAAAGTGAGAAGGCAAGATTAGAGAAAAAAGAGTGAAAAGGAATACACAAAGCCTCCAAGAAATATGGGATTATGTAAAAAGACCAAATCTACATTTGACAGGTGTACCTGAATGTGATGGGGGAGAATGAAACCAAGTTGGAAAACACTCTTCAGGATATTATCCAGGAGAACTTCCCCAACCTAGCAAGGCAGGCCAACATTCAAACTGAGGAAATACAGAGAACACCATAAAGATATTCCTGGAGAAAAGCAACCCCAAGGCACATAATCGTCAGATTCACCAGGATTGAAATGAAGGAAAAAATGCTAAGGGCAGCCAGAGAGAAAGGTCGGGTTACCCACAAAGGGAAGCCCATCAGACTCACAGAGGATCTCTTGGCAGAAACCCTACAGGCCAGAAGAGAGTGGGGGCCAATATTCAACATCCTTAAAGAAAATAACTTTCAACCCAGAATTTCATATCCAGCCAAACTAGGCTTCAAAAGCGAAGGAGAAATAACATCCTTTACAGACAAGCAATTGCTGAGAGATTTTTGTCACCACCAGACCTGCCTTACAAGAGCTCCTGAGGGAGGCACTAAACATGGAAAGGAGCAACCAGTACCAGCCACTCCAAAAACAAATTGTAAAGAACACCGACACTATGAAGAAACTGCACCAACTAATGGGCAAAACAACCAGCTAGCATCAAAACAGCAGGATCAAATTCATACATAATAATCTTTTTTTTTTAAGATGGGGTTTCACAATGTTGGTCAGGCTGGTCTTGAACTCCCAGCCTCAGGTGATCTGCCCTCCTTGGCCTCCAAAGTGCTTGGATTACAGGCGTGAGCCACCATGCCCGGCCTCACACATAATAATCTTAATCTTAAATGTAAATGGGATAAATGCCCCAATCAAAAGACACAGACTGGCAAACTGGATAAAAAGTCAAGAGCCATCAGTGTGCTGTATTCAGGAGACCCATCTCACATGCAAAGACATACATAGAGTCAAAATAAAGGGACGAAGGAGGATTTACCAAGCAAATGGAGAGCAAAAAAAAGTAGGGGTTGCAATCCTAGTCTCTAATAAAAAGACTTTAAACCAACAAAGATAAAAAAAGACAAAGAAGGGCATTATATAATGGTAAAAGGATCAAAGCAACAAGAAGAGCTAACTCTCCTAAATATATATGAATCCAACACAGGAGCACCCAGCTACATAAAGCAAGTTCTTAATGACCTACAGAGAGACTTAGACTCCCGCACAATAATAGTGGGAGACTTTAACACTCCACTGTCAATATTAGACAGATCAACAAGACAGAAAATTAACAAGCATATTCAGGACTTGAACTGAGATCTGGACCAAGCAGACCTAACAGACATCTACAGAACTCTCCACCCCAAATCCACAGAACATACATTCTTCTCAGCACCACACTGCACTTACTCTAAAATTGACCACATAATTGGAAGTAAATCACCCCTCAGCAAATGCAAAAAAAAAGGAAATCATAACAAACAGTCTCTCAGACCACAGTGCAATCAAATTAGAACTCAGGATTAAGAAACTCACTCAGTAATGCAGTAAAGCTAAGCTGGAGGGCCAAAAAAAAAAAGGAAACTCACTCAGCCAGGCATGGTGGCTCATGCCTATAATCCCAGCACTCTGGGAGGCCAAGATAAGTGGATCACGAGGTCAAAACATCGAGACCATCCTGGCCAATATGGTGAAGCCCCGTCTCTACTAAAAATACAAAAATTAGTCAGTCATGGTGGCAAGTGTCTGTGGTCCCAGCTACTCGGGAGGCTGAGACGGAAGAATTGCTTGAACCCCAGAGGCGAAGGTTGCAGTGAGCCGAGATTGTGCCACTGCACTGCAGCCTGGTGACAGAGCAAGACTCTGTCTCAAAAAAAAAAAAAAAGAGAGAGGAAAAAAAAAAAGAAAAGAAAGAAACTCACTCAAAACCGCACAACTACATAGAAATGGAACAACCTGCTCCTGAATTAATACTGGATAAATAATGAAATAAAGGCAGAAATAAAGATGTTCTTAGAAACCAATGAAAACAAAGACACAACATACCAGAATCTCTGGGACACGTTTAAAGCTGTGTCTGGAGGGAAATTTATAGCCCTAAATGCCCACATGAGAAGCGAGGAAAGATCTAAAATAGACACCCTAACATCAGGATTAAAAGAACTAGAGGAGCAAGATCAAATTCAAAAGCTAGTAGAAGATAAGAAATAACTAAGATCAGAACAGAACTGAAGGAGACAGAGACACAAAAAACTTCAAAAAATCAGTAAATCCAGGAGCTGTTTTTTTTTTAAAAGATCAACAAAACAGATAACCTCTAGCCAGACTAATAAAAAAGAAAAGAGAGAAGAACAGAACAGATGCAATACAAAATGATAAAGGGGATATCACCACTGATTCCACAGAAATACAAACTACCATCAGACATTACTACAAACACCTCTGTGCATATAAACCAGTAAATCTAGAAGAAATGGATAAATTCCTGGACACTTACACCCGCCAAGACTAAACCAGGAAGAAGCTGAACCCGTGAATAGACCAATAACAAGGTGTGAAGTTGAGGCAGCAATTAATAGCCTACCAACCAAAAAAAGTCCGGGACCATACAGGTACACAACCGAATTCTACCAGAGGTACAAAGAGGAGCTGGTACAATTCCTTTTGAAACTATTCCAAACAATACAAAAGAGGGAATCCTCCCTAACTCATTTAATGAGACCAACATCATCCTGATACCAAAACCTGGCAGAAATACAATTGAAAAAGAAAATTTCAGGCCAATATCCACGATGAACAATGATGCAAAAATCCTCAACAAAATACTGGCAACCCAATCCAACAGCACATTAAAAAGCTTATCATCACAATCAAGTCGGCTTCATCCCTGGGATGCAAGGCTGGTTCAACATATGCAAATCCATAAATGTAATCCATCACATAAACAGAACCAAAGACAAAAACCACATGATTATCTCAATAGATGCAGAGAAGGCCTTCAACAAAATTCAACAGCCCTTTATGCTAAAAACAAAAACTCTCAATAAACTTGGTATTGATGGAATGTATCTCAAAATAAGAAGAGCTATTTATGACAAACCCATGGCCAATATCATACTGAATGGGCAAAAACGGGAAGCACTTCCTTTGAAAACTGGCTCAAGACAGGGATGCCCTCTCTCATCCCTCCTATTCAACATAGTATTGGAAGTTCTGGCCAGGGCAATCAGGCAAGAAGAAGAAATAAAGCGTATTCAGTTAGGAAAAGAGGAAGTCAAATTGTCTCTATTTGCAGATGACATAATTGCATATTTAGAAGACCCCATCTTCTCAGCCCAAAATCTCCTTGAGCTGATAAGCAACTTCAGCAAAGTCTCAGGATACAAAACCAATGTGCAAAAATCACAAGCATTCCTATACGCCAATAACAGACAAACAGAGAGCCCAATCATGAGTGAACTCACATTCACAATTGCTACAAAGAGAGTAAAATACCTAGGATACAAATAACAAGGGACGTGAAGGACTTCTTCAAGGAGAACTACAAACCACTGCTCAAGGAAACAAGAGAGAACACAAACAGAAAAACATTCCATGCTCATGGTTAGGAAGAATCAATATTGTAAAAATGGCCATACTGCTGAAAGTAATTTATAAATTCAATGTTATCCCCATCAAGCTACCACTGACCTTCTTCACAGAATGGGAAAAAACACCTTAAAGTTCATCTGGAACCAAAAGAGAGCCTTCATAGCTAAGATAATTCTAAGCAAACAAACAAACAAACAAAACAAAACAAAGCTGGAGGCATCACGCTACCTGACTTCAAACTATACTACAAGGCCACAGTAATCAAGACAGCATGATACTGGTACCAAAACAGAGACATAGACCAATGAGTAGAACAGAGGCCTCAGAAGTAATGCCACACATCTACAACTATCTAATCTTTGACAAACCTGACAAAAACAAGCAATAGGGAAATAATTCCCTATTTAATAAATGGTGTTGGGAAAACTGGCTAGCCACATGCAGAAAGCTGAAACTGGATCCCTTCCTTACACCTTATATGAAAATTAATTCCAGATGGATTAAAGATTTAAACCTAAGACCTAACACTATAAAAATTCTAGCAGAAAACCTAGGCAATACCATTCAAGACATAGGCATAGGCAAGGACTTCATGACTAAAACACCAAAAGCAATGGCAACAAAAGCCAAAATAGACAAATGGGATCTAATTAAACTCCAGAGCTTCTGCACAGCAAAAGAAACTATCATTAGAGTGAAGTGGCAACCAACAGAATGGGAAAAAAATTTTGTCATCTACCTATGTGACAAAGGGCTAATAACCAGAATCTGCAAAGAACTTAAATTTACAAGAAAAAAGCAAACAACCCCATCAAAAAGTGGGTGAAGGATATGAACAGACACTTTTCAAAAGAAGACACTTATGGAGCCAACAAACATATGAATAAAAAGCTCATCATCACTGGTCATTAGAGAAATGCAAATCAAAACCACATTGAGATACCATCTCACGCCAGTTAGAATGGCAATCATTAAAAAATCAGGAGACAACAGATGCTGGAGAGGATGTGGAAAAATAGAACAGTTTTACACTGTTGGTGGGAGTGTAAATTAGTTCAACCATTGTGAAAGACAGTGTGGCGATTCCTCAAGGATGTAGAAATAGAAATACCATTTGACACAGCAATCCCATTATTGGGTGTATACCCAAAATATTACAAAACATTATATGATAAAGACACATGCACACATATGTTCATTACAGCACTGTTTACAATAGCAAAGACTTGGAACCAATGCAAATGCCCATCAAAGATAGACTGGATAAGGAAAACGTGGCACATATACACCATGGAATACTATGCAGCCATAAACAAGGACGAGTTCATGTCCTTTGCAGGGGACATGGATGAAGCCGGAAACCATCATTCTCAGTGGACTGACACAGGAACAGAAAACCAAACATCGCATGTTCTTACTCCTAAGTGGATGTTGAACAATGAGAACACATGGACACAGGGAGGGGAACATCATACGCTGGGGGACTTTGGGGGCTTCGGGGGGTAGGGGAGGGACAGCAGGGGGTGGAGGGATTGGGGAGGGATGTTAGGAGAAATACCTAATGTAAGTGACGGGGGGATGGATGCAGCAAACGACCGAGGTACATGTAGACCTATGTAACCAACCTGCATGTTCTACACATGTACCCCAATACTTAGTATAATAAAAAAAATAATAAAGTATAATAAAAAAAATGTACCATGACAACTAGGATGGCTATGATTAAAACAAAACAAACGACCAAGAAGTATTCGTGAGGATTTGGAAGAACCTTCCTGTGTTGCTGGTGGGAAAAGAAAATGGCACAGCTGCTTTGAAAAACAGTCCGGCAGTTCCTCAAAAAGTAAAACACAGAGTTACTATATGACCCAGTGATTCCACCACCCCTAGGTGTGTACCCAAGAGAACAGAAAACATGCGTTCACACAAAACCTTGTATGTTAATGTTCACAGCGGCAACATTCATAATAGCAAAACGAGGAAAAACCCCAAATGTCCATCAACTGATGAATAGATTTGCGTCTTACTAAGCCACTAATTGAAAATAAGCCTTATACCTTTTGAATTTGTCTGTCTTCAGTGTCTGTGCAGTGTGCGTAAGAGAGAAAGGGGTTTCAGGGAGCCTAGATATTTCACAAGGGGAATGGAGGCATCTAGGGGATGTGGGGAGCCACGGGGAAGACCTAACATTGTTTTGCTTGCTTATAATTCTCCTTAGCATTCCCAGAGGCCACCAGGGAACTGATCATCTCACTCACAAACAAAGTCTTCACAACTGGTGAGTAACCAGGCATTGCACGTTCAGCAGAAAGGAGCGTGAGGACACAGCTCTCTCTTCCACTGTCTAAGCCTAGAGGCTTTTCATCACTTCCCCACACTGTCTCTTCCCAAGAAGGTCCGTGGTGTGAGGATGGAACATGGGTGTAGAATGGCGCTCTGGGGTTCAGAAGGAGGAGCATTTTGGGTAATGGAGCCATTTCTTTCTTTCCTTTTTTTTTTTTTTGTTGGAGACAAGAGACTCCCTCTGCCGCCCAGGCTGGAGTACAGTGGCTGATCTCGGCTCACTGCAACCTCCACCTGCCGGGTTCAAGTGATTCTCCTGCCTCAGTCTCACGAGTAGCCACCACACCCAGCTAATTTTTTTATTTTTTAGTAGAGATGGGGTTTCACCATATTGGCCAGTCTGGCCTCGAACTTCTGACCTCGTGATCCACTTGCCTCAGCCTTCCAAAGGGCTGGGATTACAGGTGTGAGCCACACCGTGCCTGGCCAATGGGGCCATTTCAAAGATGACAGAGCAAGGCTGTGATGGGAAGACCGCTACTCATCCCTGTGCACTGCTCCGAGGATAAAGTCCTAGGCCTTCTGACTTGGCTGTGATCCAAGAACTTAATCTTGCTCCTCACTGTGTCCATGTAGAGCCCATGCTCTAGCCGCACACAGACTGTAGGTGCCTGGGCATAGCACATCTTCTAACCGCTCCAGTCCTCTGTGGATACGCTTTCCTCACGCTGCAGTTTCTTTCCCCTTGCTTTTCCTGGGAAGTGTCCATTTCCTTCCAGACTAAACACCTTCACAGATTCCCTGATAATAGGCTATCTCCACTGGGCCCACGTGACTCTGGCTTTCATGAGGCACCTGATCCCAGAGGGTTCCAACCCTATGATGGGATCCTTCCCTATCTTCCGTTCGGAACCTCCCAGTCACCCTCAGCATGCAGTTCCGATTGCTCAGCTTACTGTTCCATGAGCTTAGACACCCAGCCACTGCTGGTCCCTCCAATCCTGCCTGCATACCTTCCATGCAGTCCCCGTGCTGTTCTCAGCCACACACAGTCACTTGAAGCTCTTCTGGAGGCTTCCTATCCTCTCCTGACTCTGCACCCAAGCCACTTGCTCTGCCTTTCCTTCCATTTCCCCCACAGCACCAATTCCTCAAGAAACCCTTGACGATCCAGGCTGCACTGGTGGTTTCCTCTGCTCTTGCTCAGTGTCTTGTGGGCTGCCTATTACAGCAGTTTTCACAGTGTATTACAATTATCGCTCTGCCTGTCATCCCAGCACTTTCACAGGCCAAGGTGGGCAGATCACCTGAGGTCAGGAGTTCGAGACCAGCCTGGCCAGCATGGTGAAACCTATTCTCTACTAAAAATACAAAACACTGGACTGGGGGTTAAGAATGGGGCATTAAGATCAGGTGGCTCGTGCCTGTAATCCCAACACTTTGGGAGGCTGAGTTGGGCAGATCACCTGGTCAGGAGTTCAAGGCCAACCTGGCCAACATGGTGAAACCCTGTCTCCACTAAAAAATGTAAAAATTACCTGGGCATGGTGGTGTGTGTGTGTAGTCCCAGCTACTCGAGAGGCTGAGGCAGGAGAATTGCCTGAACCCAGGAAGTGGAGGTTACAGTGAGCCGAGATCATGCCACTACACTCTGGCCTGGCCAACAAAGTGAGACTCTGTCTCAAAAAGAAAGAAAAAAAAAAAAAGGCCGGGCATGGTGGCTCATGCCTGTAATTCCAGCACTCTGGGAGACTAATGCCAGGAGATCACCTGAGGTCAGGGGAGACAAGCCTGATCAACATGGTGAAACCCTGTATCTACTAAAAATAAGAAAATTAGCCGGGCATGGTGGCAGGTGCCTGTAATCTCACCTACTTGGGAGGCTGAGGCAGGAGAATAATTTGAACCAAGGAGGTGGAGGCTGCAGTGAGCTGAGATCACGCCACTGCACTCGAGCCTGGGTGACAGAGCAAGATTCCATCTCAAAAAAAAAAAAAAAAAAATCGCTTTACTTCTTGGTCTCCTCCAACAGTCTGGGAACTGCAGATGGACAGTGTCTCATTGATATTTGGGTTCCCAAGGCCCAGCACATGGCTGAGTACCTGGCAAGTCTCAGGAGATACTTGAGGAATAGAGAGCTGGCATGTATGAGGTGCTCATTATATGTCAATCACCATGCTTTATATTATTACTACCATTATTATTATCTTGACTTTCACATCAACCTATAAGGGATATCATTCATTTTATTGGACACATATGAAAACTGGCTCACAGATGCTGATAATAAGTGATAGCCTTGGGTTTCAAATCTGGACAGCCTGATTCAATAGTTCATGCTTTTTTTTGAGATGGAGTCTTGCTCTGTTTCCCAGGCTGGAGTGCAGTGGAGCAATCCTGGCTCACGGCAGCCTCAACCTCCCAGGGCTCAGGTGATCGTCCTGCCTCAGCCCCCACTGAGTAGCTGGGATTATAGGCATGTGTCACCACGCCAGGCTAATTTTTGTATTTTTTGTATAGAGGGGGTTTTTCCAAGTTGCTTAGGCTGGTCTTGAACTCTTGGACTCAAGCCATCATCCTGCCTCAGCCTCCCACAGTGCTGCGATTACAGGTGTGAGCCACTGTGAGCCAGCCCACGCTCTTCTTAAATGATAAGGAATTCTACCTCCCAAGTGTGTGTGTTAAGGGTAGGGATGGTGATGGGGGGAGGGAATATGGTTTCATTTCACTCTTAGCCTTTTTTGGTTCCCAGAGACTTCTAGGAGTATCACCGCCAGTCCAAAGGAGTCAGGCTCTCCAGCTGGTGAGTCACCTCTCCAGACCCTCTCCCTTCTCACCTATCTCTTCACCCAAAGCCAACTCCTTTCTCTATATGGGAACTTTAGCTCTGAGATCTTGGGTTCTGGTGTGTAGAGTCAAGGCGGAATATCAGTGTATGGGGTTCAGAATTGGGCATTAACATCAGTGGGGAAGGTTGAGATTTCTGAAGGGTCAGAGAAAGAGATTCCATCTCTTCCCCACCCCTTATAACTGTCTTCTCTTTTGCAACGCATCAGATAACAAGACAGCATGTGTGTCTGGGAAGGGGTTGTCTCAGAGCCCTGTGAGTACACGTGAGGGAGAAGTGCTACTTAGAGAATTGGGGTCATTTGGCCCTGACTCCTACTGGGGGAGGGGGGAACCCTCCAGGAAACAGAATGGCATCCCAGCTGGTAGAGAATAACAGGATCTCTGAGCAGCCCAAGATGTGGCTTGGAGGGGGTCCTGGAGGTGGGCTTCTTCACCTGCTCCTGCCTCTCCTCATTCCTCCAGGTCCCTCTGGCCAGTACTACACCAAGGGCAACCTGGTCCGGATATGCGTCGGAGCTGTGATCCTAATACTCCTGGCTGGGTTTCTGGCAGAGGAGCTGGCACACCCGGAGGAAGCACCCGCGGCCCAGGGTCAGGGCTGTGCAGAGGCCGCTCCCACCCCTCCCACAGCCCCAGAAATCACACGGGAGTCAGGATGTAGGTCGACCAGATGTTCACAGCCACGGGTTCTGTTCATGACCAGTGAACCCCAGGCACGGTCATATCCAAGGGATGGATCATGGCATGGGAGACAACTCAAAGACTGTGGCATACGTGGAGCGTGGGATCAGGAGGGCTGAGGCTACAGCTTGGAAAGGAGGCCATGTTGCCTCCTCCTGGTGTTCCATCAAGGAGCCGTTCAGCTAGTGTCTATCTGGCATTCTGAATGAGGAAGCCCTCCATTTGGGATGGAAGGAATCTGTGGAGACCTCAGTCTCCTCCCTGCACACCTGGTACCCTGGCTGGACCACATACTGACCTCTTTCTTCAACCTTTTGTAATATGGGCTCCAGATGAATCTCTAACGTTCCCAGCGCTCATGGCTGACTTTGTTCCATCCTCTGTACAAGAACCCTCCCATGCTTCCCCTTGGCCCTCTGTGCTTTTGTCTGGTTTTCCCCAGAAACACTCACCCCAACTCCATCTTCCACTGCAGTCTAACATATCTCCTTTCATTTCTTATAACGGGCCTTGTGGGCAGTTTGGGTATGTCATTCATTTTCATTAGTCTAAAACTAGCATGTTGATTGCTTTCCTTCACTTTAGAAAATAAGATCAGCCCGTGCAACATGGTGAAACCCCATCTCTACCAAAACAAAACAAAAAACAAAAATTAGCCAGGTGTGGTGACGCATGCCTATAGTCCCAGCAACTCAGGGGGCTGTGGGAGAATGGCTTGAGTCCAGGAGGCAGAGGTCGCAGTGAGCTGAGATCACACCACTGCACTCCAGCCTGAGTGACAGAGCCCAATCTTGTCTCAAAAAATAAAGTGATGAATATGCTAATTTTCCCATCTGATCATAACACACGATATACATGTGTTGAAATATTGCTACCTACCCCATAAATAGGTACAATTATGTATAAGTTTTTAAAATAAAAATAAAATAAGATATTGCACCATCTCCACCCCCTCTCATAATTACTTTCTGAAGGAAATGTTAGGTCTTCTCGAAGTAAAGTTGTATACTTATTACAGCATTTAGGCATTTCTTGATCATCTAATGAGTATAAAACTATATCACTGGGCCAGGTACAGTGGATTATGTCTGTAATCCTAGCACTTTGGGAGGGCAAGGCAGGAGGATCACTTAAGCCAAGGAGTTCAAGACCAGTCTGGGCAACATAGTTAGATCCCATCTCCACTAAAAATAAAGAAGTTAAAAAGTTTTTTTAAAAAGGAAAAGAATGGCTGGGAATGGTGGCTCATGCCTGTAATCCCAGCACTTTAGGAGGCTGAGGTGGGTGGATCACTTGGGAAAAGATAGACGGACGGCAGACAGAAGCTTCAGGATGACAGCTGTGAATCAGGGCTAGTGAGCACACAGCTTAGGTGAAGTGGGAACCGGAAGGTTGCTTAGAGAAAACTCCAAACGTAAGAATGGGTCAATTACTTGTCTTAACATAGTAGAAAATCATACTGAGAAGCTATTAGAAGACAGAGGAAAAATAATTATAGAGGTCAAGTAAACTAAGTAGATTTTAAAAAGACAAGTATAGCCTGGGCACAGTGGCTCACATCTGTAATCTCAGCACTTTGGGAGGCTGAGGCAGGATCACCTGAGCCCAGAAGTTTCAGACCGGCTTGGACAACATGGTGAAACGCCATCTCCTATACAACAAAACACAAAAATTAGCTGGGTTTGGTAGCACATGCCTACTCTTAGGTTCTCAGGAGACTGAGGATGGGGATCACCTGAGCCCAGGAGGATGGGAATCACCTGAGCCCAGAGAGGATAGAGATTATCTGAGCCTAGGGAGGATGGGGATCACCTGAGCCCAGGGAGGATGGGGATCACCTGAGCCCAGAGAGGTTGAAGCTGCAGTGAGCCATGACTGCACCACTGAGGTGACAGAGTGAGGCCCTGCCTCAAAAGAAAATGAAAATGAAAAAGACAAATGTAAACTTTAGGGGAAGAAAAAAAGGAAGCAAGTTATATTACCTGAAAATCTCAGCTGTGAATATCTGTGTGTATAAAAATGTGGTACTGAATACTGATATGCAGACGTAGACATAAACATTGAAAAGAAAAACACAGTAAGAACAACACTGTAGGAGAACTAAGTCCCTGCCTATTATGATAGGACTCTAGTCTAAGCTCATTACACATGGTTACAGATTTTTAGAAATCTAACATTAACAAGACCTAAAGAAAACAGCTAAAAGTGGGTGTATCTTAGGCAGAGCAATGGAAGAGATGGTTGGCTAGCCATTGCATTTTGTATATACCCTTTTAGTGCTACTGAAATTTTTAAAGTACATGCATGTGTATTTTTGTAACAAAATAAACTAACAGTATACACGTTTTCTTTTAGAAGTATGCTGTTAAACAGAATTAACAACAGGAAGTCTCAAAATTGTTTCCTTCAGGGGAGAAGACATTGATGGGGGAGAGTTCTGAAACGCTTTGCATACTGCCGCTTTGCACTTAAAAAATGACATTTCAACTTCAAAATATCCAAACTAATAACACAGCTTTATAATAACACATTACAAATATTACAAAGTAATAAAAATGCAAGTAATACAGAGTGGAACTGCAAAGCTATGTGTGCTAGAAGGCTAACACTCAATTACTCAAAACAAACAACAACAAAGTAAAAAAACAAGGTAGTTGTGACTTACCTTGGTTCATCACTTTCCATAGTAATTGAAGCCATTCAATCTGGGAATTTCATCTCCGAAATAAAGGAAAAAAGCAAAAGAAGGCAGTGGAGAGGTCTCTACGGGCTGAAGGGAGATGTGGCTGCCTGAGCTGTGTCCAACCACTCAAATGGCACACCTTATGCTACCTGTTCACTTGGGGCTGAGGAAGAGAGGGGGAAAGACAAATCCCCCCTGGCCACTTTGTCTTCTGACTTCACTTCCTGCCTGCCCTCTGACAGTACGTCCGGTGTTGACGTCACTTCCTGTCTTCAGACTTTACTTCCTGTAAGACCTCACTTCCTGTCTTCTCCCCCCGTCTTCTCCTCTCACCACTTCCTGTCTGCTGACTTTACTTCCTGTCTTGATTTCACTTCCTGCCTTTTTTTTTTTTTTTTTTTTTTTTTTTTTTTTTTTTTTTTTGACGGGGTCTCCCACTGTCGCCCAGGATGGAGTGCAGTTGTGCGATCTTGAAACCGCCTTTGCAAAATTATGACAGACAGTGAAAGAGATTTAGTTTTTTTTTTTTTTTAGGGGGGGTTCCCCCCTGGGGGGCCCCCCCCCCCCCCCCCCGGCCCTCCCCCCCCCCCCCCCCACGGGGGGGCCCCCCCCCCCCCCCTAACTGACTACATTTTGCTTCTAACCTCCAAGTTGTCCTTTTTCATTCCTGGGCGTGGGCTGAACTAATTTGAGGAGAAACTTCATTTACAGCTTATAGTTTAAACAAAGACGATAACCCTTTCCCAAAGCAGACCTCTTTCTTGCTTGGGGACTAGATTGCCTCTGTAGGACTAGTAGCCAGAAGATTAGAAATTATGGTTTTGTAAGGTTAACCGAGAGAAAGGATAATAGACCCAAAGTCAGGTAAGCAAGTTTTATTTACCTGCCGGGCTGACCTGTAACAATTAGAGGAAGCAGCCCGAGCTTACAAAACGAGAGGTTTATATGGGGGGAGAGGGACATAAGGAAGTTTCAGGCCCAAGGTAGTAACAGACTTACACCATCCTGTGACTTTTGTGGTGGCAATTTAAAAAAACCAAGATTTTACAGGTATCAATAACAAACATTTGCTTTCCCTGTCCGCCCCCTGAGCTGCCCAGATGGCTGTAATAAGGCTTTGCTTAATTGTAGCCCATCTGGCAGCCTTGATGTGCACCTAGATAGGTGTTCAGGAATGCAGCTGCAGAGTAGTCACAGTGGTGGGGTGGGAGGGGTCAGCTTTCGAGGAGGGGATTTTCTGAGGCAGCTTGTCCCTAACAGGTTTAGGGGTTATGCAGCTGGAGGCTACCCTAAACTGTTCCTAAGATCAGTGCTTGAGATAATTTGCAGACCCTGCACTTACTGGACCAGCTGACACCACTGAGATGAATAAACTGGCTCATCTGATCTTGTGGCCCCCACCCAGGAACTGACTGATTGCAAGAAGATAGCTTCAACCCCCTCATTTCATCCCTGACCAATCAGCACTTCTGGCTCACTGGCTTCCCACCCACCCATCAAGTTATCCTTAAAAAATCTGTTCCCTGAATGCTTGGAGACACTGATGAATAATAATAAAACTCTGGTCTCTAGCACAGCCGGCTCTGCATGAATTACTCTTTCTCTGTGGTGATTCCCTGGTCTTGATGAATCGGCTCTGTCTAGGCAGTGGGCAAGGTGAACCCCTTGGGCGGTTACTATCTTATCTCACTGCAGCCTCCACCTCCTGGGTTCAAGTGATTCTCCTGCCTCAGCCTCCCAAGTAGCTGGGATTACAGACGTGCACTACTACGCTCAGCTAAATTTTGTATTTTTAGTAGAGCAGGGGTTCACCATGTTGACCAGGCTGGTCTCGAACTCTTGACCTCATGTGATCCACCCGCCTCTGCCTCCCAAAGTGCTGGGATTACAGGTGTGCACTTCCTGCCTTTACTTGCACAGTGCACGATATTTACTTGTTCTACACTGCTCTGTCTGGGTGAGAAGGGGAAGCCTGGAGAAGCCTGGGCCAGGGCTCAAGGAATGAGCAAGAGGAAGGGATGTAGTTACCATGGAAGTTGTTTTGGGGCACAGGATGTGGTCTGGGATTGGGGATTGTGAAAATGGATGACCCTCACTGAGGTCTGTCTGCCACAGCTATGGCTGAGCCAGAGGATCTTGAACAGGAGAGAGTTCTTTCTATTCTTGTGGAACAGCTACGGATTGAGCAACATGTGACTTATGGGAGTGACCTTAGCTTTGAGAAGCCTGAAAGTGAGGCTTGGGGGGTAGAGAGTGGTATGTGTATATGCTGCAGGAGGGGGTCAGGCTCTCATGATCTCTGGCTCTTCTTTTTTGCTCCAGAACATTTCCCAAGCCCACCACCTGGGCTAACCCAGCCCTTGTGCTTCCTGGGTGCAAACGTGGCCATGGGATTGTGTAATGATTTTTTTGTATCCTTCTCAGAGAACCCAGTGAATACTGTGTTGTTGATCATCAGTGTGATGAGATCCAGAGTAAGCAAGTGCTAATGCTGCTGTGAGCCTGGGCCACATTTTCAGCACTCAGTTATGGGCAGAGGCGGGTGTCACAGGTGAGGAGGTGTGAGAAACAGTACAGCAGGACTTGTTCATCTCTGAACACCTACAGATTCACCCCTGTGCCACGTTTCAGTTTTTAGTACTGGCATGTCATTAGGGTGCCCAGATGAAATACACACGTTGGAGAAAGATGGTTAATTTTGAGTGCAAGGTTACATTTTATGGACCCCTGGGGTGTCAATACAGTTCCTAAATGGATGTACATACATTATTCAATTTCTTCTTTTTTTCCAGAGGTCTCGCTCTTCGCCCAGGCTGGAGTACAGTGGCATGATCTCTGCTCAGTGCAACCTCTGCCTTCTACCTCAGCCTCCCAAATAGCTGAGATTACACGCGCCTGCCACCATGCCCAGCTAATTTTTTGTATTTTTAGTACAGATGGGGTTTCACCATAGTGGCCACACTGGTCTCAATCTCCTGACCTTGTGATCCACCGACCTCAGCCTCCTGAAGTGCTGGGATTACAGGTGTAAGCCACCGCACCCAGCTAGATTACAATGGTTCTCAACCTAAGGAAATTTTGCATTTCAGGAAATATTTTCTAATTTCCAGAGACATTTTTGGTCATCGTAAAAGTGAGGATGCTGGTATCCAGTCAGTGGAGGCTAGGGATGGCGCCAGACACCCTATAAATGTACAGGACCATGTTTACCAGCAAGCAGTGATGTGGCCCCAAAATGTTCATAGTGTGGAGAAGGAGAAACCTTTGGTTTCTTCATGCAATGTCCTTTTTAAACTTCGTGCCTCTTTTACCAGCTTCCCCCTTCCTCCCGCTGAACCTGAGAATAAACACCCTGTGGAGGCCAGGCATGGTAGCTCACGTCTGTAATTCCAGCACTTGGGGAGGCTGAGGCAGGTGGATTGCTGGATGCCAGGAGTTCAAGACCAGACTGGCCAACATGATGAAACCCTGTGTCTACAAAAAATACAAAAATTAGCTGGGTGTCTATAATCCCAGCTACTCGGGAGGTGGAGGCTGAAGCAGGAGAATTGCTTAAACTTGGCAGGTGGAGGTTGCAGTGAGTTGAAATCACACCACTGCACTCCAGCCTGGGCAAGAAAGAGTGCGACTCCATCTCAAGGAAAAAAAAAAAAGGAAATACCAAGGCAAAGATTGGCAAGGCAACAAAAATCAATGCAACTAAACACTGTCCCTCCCCCCACCCCCTAAGTTCTCCCCAGTAAGGTATCTTTTCTCTAACTTGTCAAAGCCCATTATTAAGTAACAGCTACATTTGTGAATGCTCTCACCTTTATTTCTCTCCATATACCCGTGATACAGATATTTCATACATAACAAGGTCAAGGACGTATGCACGTTCTATGTAAAACAGAGGCAGAATCATGGCTAAAACATCTAGCCCAGCAATCAACTCATTTCCCTGACAAGTGGTGGGGAAGGGGAGGTCACAGGCAGTTCACCAACACCTGGAAAATCCATGGCTTCATTGAAAATGAATGACTCTGGCGGGGGTTCAGATAATGAAGTAGCCAGAAGAAGGCCTTTTTTTCCAGGGTTCTTGATTCTCAGTATCAATAGTCAGTTGTGGGTTGTTGCCTTCTATTTCTTTCAGCAGCTTATCCAGTTCATCAGTAAAGTCATCTATTTTCAACCTGGGGTACAATGGGGGAAGAAAAGGTTACTTTTTGCGTCAAGGAGATTTGTTTCAAATTTCCAAGAGGCACAGAGCATGGGTCACCTTTCCTGATTATTCTATGTGGCAAAGGAGCATTCCATATTGGGTTTTTTTTTTGAGATGGAATCTCTGTCACCTAGGCTGGAGTACAGTGGCATCATCTAAGCTCACTGCAACCTCTGCCTCCCAGGTTGAAGCCATCCTATCCCTCAGCCTCCTGAGCAGATGGAACTACAGGCACCTGCCGCCATGCTCAGCTAATTTTTGTGTTTTTAGTAGAGACAGAGTTCACCATGTTGCCCAGACTGGTCTCAAACTCCTGGCCTCAAGTGGTCTCCCCACTTTGGCCTCCCAAAGTGTTGGGGTTACAGGCATGTGCCAGTGCACCTGGCCTGATTTGCTTATCTTTTATTTTTAAATATAAAATGAGGCTAGGTGTGGTGGGTCACGCCTGTAACCCCAGTACTTTGGGAGAGTGAGGTGGGCAGATCACTTGAGGTCAGGAGTTCAAGACCAGCCTAGCCAACATGGTTGAGGCCCATCTCTACTAAAAATATAAATGTTAGGCTAACGCCCTTTTTGGCACTAGCCCACCTGCACCCAGGTGAATTAAAACATATATATATATATATAAGTTAGCTGGATGTGGAGATACATGCCTATAGTCGCAGCTACTCAGGAGGCTGAGGCAGGAGAATCACTTGAACCTGGGAGGCAGAGCCAAGATCCGGCCACTGTACTCCAGGCCTGAGCAACAGAATGAGACTTTGTCTCAAAAATAAACAAATACACAATGAAAGACTTTCATTTTTATTTTTAATCCTTTTTTTTTTTTTTTAAAGATGGGGTATCACCATGATGGCCTGGCTGGTCTTGAACTCCTGACCTCAGGTGATCCACCCACCTCCGCCTCCCAAAGTGCTAGGATTACAGGCGTGAGCCACCACGCCCGGCCTTTAATCCTTTTTTTCATTCCTCTTCTCATTCCCAACCATGCTGATCTGATAGAGAAGAAGTTAACATCAGATGAACCTTATAATGGTATAAAGTCACTGTGCAGTTTTAGATGGTTGCTGATTACCATACACAGAGAAATGGAATTGCTGAGTATGGCTGGGCTATAGCTCTAATACCTGCCTACCCTGCTCCATCACCCCCTTTGGCAACTTCTACTCAGTAGACCCAGGAGTACCAGTTCAACAGAGGAGATGCATACCTTGAACCAAGCCAGCCAGACCAGCTTTTGTCCTCCACACCCAGCTTGGCTACAAGATACCAGCCGACTACCACCATTTATTGGCCTGTGATGATGACAGCCTGATTCTGTGGTAGCCATATTTAGCCAATGTATGTGGAAATGGGAGGCAGGACAGGAAGAAGGAATCATTAAGGCAAAATATGTATACAATTAAGAGACCAGAAGATATTAGTAGTCATACTTATTAGGACCATAGTTCTGACTTTTGGTATCAGTTTTGTTGTTTGAGAGTCTCAATACAAACTAGCTTGAGTAGGTTCCCTGTCTGCAGCTAAAATAATGTGAGGGTATGGCTGGGTGCGGTGGCTCACACCTGTAACCCCAGCACTTTGGGAGGCTGAGGCTGGCGGATTACGAGGTCAGGAGTTCGAGACCAGCCTGGCCAACATGGTGAACTCTGTCTCTACTAAAAACACAAAAAATTAGCTGGACGTGGTGGCAGGTGCCTGAGATCTCGCCATTGCACTCCAGCCTGGGCAACAAGAGTGAAACTCTGTCTCAAAAATATATAAATAAAATAAATAAAAATAGCTGGGTGTGGTGGCTCACGCCTGTAATCCCAGCACTTTGGCAGACCGAGGCGGGTGGATCATGAGGTCGAGAGATCAAGACCATCCTGGCCAACATGGTGAAACCCCGTCTCTATTAAAAATACAAAAAATTAGCCGGGCCGTGGTGGTGTGTGCTTGTAGTCCCAGCTACTCGGGAGGCTGAGGTGGAAGAATTACTTGAACCGGGAGGTGGAGGTTGTAGTGAGCTGATACTGTGCCACTGCCCTCCAGCCTGGTGACAGAGCGAGACTTCATCTCCAAAAAATAAATAAACAAACAGACAAATAAGCTTAAAGCTTAATGTCCATATGTCTTTTGACTTACAGAGTATCTTATACTGAAATTCTTGTTAAATAAACAAGCCATCTATGTTTCTTCTACATAAAGATTATTTTAAGCCAGAAATAGACTATGTTGCTTTTGAGGATTTCTAAAACTTCCCACACTCCTAGGAAATGGCTCTTGGTTCTCTGATGCCATGGTTATCAAAACACAACCCAGGCGGGGTGCGGTAGCTCATGCCTGTAATTCCCGCACTTTGGGAGGCCAAGGCAGGTGGATCACCTGAGGTCAGCAGTTGAACACCAGGCTGGCCAACATGGCAAAACCCCGTCTCTACTAAAAATACAAAAATTAGCTGGATTTGATGGTGTATGCCTGTAATCCCACCTACTTAGGAGGCTGAGGCACGAGAACCTGGGAGGCAGGAGTTGCAGTTAGACGACATATCACACCACTGCACTCCAGCCTGAGCAACAGAGCAAGACTCCTTCTCAAGGCCCCCACCCTCCCAGAAAAACCCAACAAACAAAACACAACCCAGTAACAACTGGCTCTCATGAGCAGATAGACAGCAGCCATGGCTGGGTGCAATGGCTCATGATAAACCTAGCTACTCGGGGACTGAGGCAGGGGGGACTGCTTGAGCCCAAGAGGTGGGGTGAGCCCGCAGTGAACTGTCATTGTGCTGGACTCCAGCCTCGGGGGACATAGTGAGTCTCTTGCCTCAAAAAAATGAAAAAATAAAAATAAAAATAAATAAAAAAGGGCTGGTTACGGTGGCTCACGCCTGTAATCCCAGCACTTTGGGAGGCCGAAGCAGGCAGATCACCTGAGGTCAGGAGTTCAAGACCAGCCTGGCCAACATGTTAAAACCCTGTCTCTACTAAAAATACAGAAATCAGCCAGGCGTGGTGGCAGCCACCTGTAATCTCAGCTACTCGAGAGGCTGAGGCAGGAGAATCGCTGGAACGCAGGAGGCGGAGGTCGCAGGGAGCCGAGACTGCGCCACTGTACTCCAGCCTGGGTAACAAGAACAAAACTGCATCTCAAAAAAAAAAAAAAAAAAGGACAAGAAAAGGACAGCAGGTAATTGGTGACAGCATCTATATTCCAGACTCCTGTCATTAGACAGCAGACTGAATCCAGAGAACACACTTCCAAGGCTGACACTGACAGATCTCTTCCCACAAGCACCATCTGAGATCTGCGATTTGCTTTCTCTCAGGAAACAATGGCTGACTACGGTACTCCTCCTCACTAAGGCCGTACATCTAGCTTCTTGGTTGCAGACTGAGTATGAGTTTCATTCTTTGATCCATCTTACCCGACAAAGCAGAAGGAATCTATGGGAGAATCATGGGGTGGACAGACACCACCGGCTGAGAGCTGGATCAGTCTCCTACAGCAGATTCCTGTGATTATGCTTCCCCTAAACCTACTACCCCAGAGAAAACCTGAGGGGGGAGTACATGGATCATACCTGAGTGTCTGGAGGGTGCCGTTTGGACGTGTCAAGGTTTCAAACAGCAACTTTACTCCGCTATACCCCAAAGAATTCTGGCCCAGGTCCAGAGTGATGAGGGTTTGGTTGCAGCTGAGAACATAGCAGAGGTTCTCACAACAGGCCGGAGGGATGGAACAGCCCCACAACCTGGTGAAAGACAGAAATCAACACGTTCATTCAGCCAGTGCTGACCAGCACCCTCCTGTGAGCCAAGCACACCCTTGGGTGTGGGGGATCTGCATGAGCAGCAGAAGTCTCGGCCGGGCATGGTGGCTCGGGCGTGGTGGCTCAGACCTGTGTCTCAGCGCTTTGGGAGGCCGAGGTAGGTGGATCACCTGAGGTCAGGGGTTTGAGGCCAGCATGGGCAACATGGAGAAACGCTGTCTCTACTAAAAATACAAAATTAGCCAGGTGTGGTGGTGTGTGCCTATAGTCCCAGTATTTGGGAGGCTGAAACAGAAGAATCACTTGAACCCAGGAGGTAGAGTTTGTAGTGAGCGGAGATAGTGTCATTGCACTCCAGCCTGGGCAACCAGAATGAAACTCTGTCTCAAAAAAACTAAAACACTGACTGACAGTCTCTTGGCTAAAAAATTTAAAAATAATTAAAAAAAATTAATAAAAAAATCTAAAACAAAAACAAAAAATCTCTGCCCTCAAGACTCATCTAACAGGAAAAGATGGAGTGTCTGAGGGGTTGAGGGCAAGGTGTACAGGGAGTAACTGGGTGTTCCAGCTGCAATGGTTGGAGGTGATGGGGTAAAGAGACTGAGTCATAGAGTTTGGAGGTTCTCCAGGCAGAGAAACAGCTTGTGCAAAGGCCCTGGGGTTGCATGTGATTGACACATAAAACAGAACATCCAGGCAGCCGGCATGAGAGTGAGCCAGGGAGGATTGTAGAGATGAGGACACAGGTAAGAGGTGACCCTGGGGCCACTGTAAATACAGGATTTTACTTGGACTGACATAGGGAAGCGCTGAGGGTTTTGAGCAGAGAGATTCAATATTAAGTAACTTCCACCTTGTAAGTTATTCTCTTTTGAGACGGAGTCTCGCTCTGTCATTGAGGCTTGAGTGCTATGGCCTGACCTTGGGTCACTGCAACCTCTGCCTCCCAGATTCAAGCAATTCTCGTGCCTCAGTCTCCCAAATAGACGAGATTACGGCTATGTGCCACCACGCCTGGCTAATTTTTGTGTTTTTAATAGAGACGGGGTTTCACCATGTTGGCCAGGCTGGTCTTGAACTCCTGATCTCAGGTGATCCGCCCGCCTCAGCCTCCCTAAGTGCTGGGATTACAAGTGTGAGCCACCATGTCCAGCCACTTTTTTTTCTCTTTTGAGACAGGGTCTCACTCTGTTGCCCAGGCTGGAGTGTGGTAGCACCATCTTGGCTCACTGCAGCCTTGACCTCCTGGGTCATCCTGCAACTGAAACTTTTTGCCCCTCTGTGCGTGTCTGTGATTAATTAAAAAGGTGCTTTTTTTTTTTTTTTAAGACAGGATCTCACTCTGTCATCCAGGCTGGAGTGAAGTGATGTGATCTCAGTTCACTGTAACATCTTCCTCCCAGGCTCAAGTGATTCTCCCACCTCAGCCTCCTGAGTAGCTGAGGGCACAGACGTACACAGCCATGGCCAGCTAGTTTTTGTACTTTTAGTAGAGACAGGGTTTGCATTGTACGGGCCAGGCTGTTTTTAAATTGTTAGCCTCAAGCAACCTGCCTGCCTTCGACTCCCAAAATGCTGGGATTACAGGCATGAGCCATCTCACTCAACTGCAATCAAGTTAAGATTCCCTCCCAGGGAGGATTTCAGGTTCAAGTGCATTCGATTGTACCTAACTCACATGGGATTTGTACAACAGCTGGGTTGAGACCATTCACCTGCAGATATAGCCAGCATTTTCTGGCATGACGTCCAATTCCTACCTCTTTTTTTCTGAGAGGGACTCTCGCTCTCGTCACCCAGGCTGGGGTGCAACGATGTGATCTCAGCTCACTGCAACCTCCGCCTCCTGGGTTTAAGTGATTCTTCTCCCTAGTAGCTGGGATTACCTGCACGCGCCACCACGCCTGGCTAAGTTTTGTGTTTTTAGTAGAGATGGGGTTTCACCATGTTGGCCAGGCTGGTCTCGAACTCCTGACCTCAGGTGATCCACCTGCTTCGGCCTCTCAAAGAGCGGAGATTACAGGTGTGAGCCACGGCGCCCAGCCCAATTCCTACCTCTCTGAATGTGGGGTGCTGGCACTGGTTTCATTTGAATGGCTTGAGGCATTGTATCCTTAAAATGTCACGGGTGGTCTTTGCAATGCACAGACTAAAACTTACTCCTTTAACCGTCCTAGTGAATGCTCAACTGATCATTCACGTCCTCTCGATTACATCACCGGGAAGTCTGCTTCACTCATTGTTTTACATTAGACACAGATTCAATAAGGTATAAAAGTAGTAAGTTGAACTTATCAGTTAACTCACCACAGACGTTTCAAGTTACACAGTGGTTTCTTCAAAGCCTCACATAGGCCCTGCACTCCAGTAACTCCTATGTCATTCCGCCCCAGATCCAAGCTTGTTAGGCTTGATTTTTCATGGAGAAGCTTTGCAAGGTGACAGCAGCCTTTGCTAGTTATCTCACAGTTCCACAGCCTAGAAACCAACCACATGAAGAAAAAGACCCAAACCTGTTAGTTCTCGCTGGTGTGATGCACCTTCAACTCTGAGCCATGGGTTTCAGACACATTTAGAGACAATGGTGACATGGAAATGGAATCGTGGGGTGGTGTGGTGGACAGAAGAACGGTCTCCCCCAAGATGTCTAAGTCCTAACTCCTGGCACCTGCCAGCAACAGAGACCTCTTAGATGTGACTGAGAATTTTTTTTTTTTTTTTTGAGATGGAGTTTTGCTCATTTTGCCCACGCTGGAGTGTGATGGCACAGTCTCGGCTCACTACAACCTCTACCTCCTGGGTTCCAGCGATTCTCCGGCCTCAGCCTCCCAAGTAGCTGGGATTACAGGCGTGTGCCACCATGCACAGCTATTTTTTTATTTTTAGTAGAGACGGAGTTTCACCATGTTTTTGTATTTTTAATAGAGATGGGTTTTCTCCATGTTGGTCAGAGTGGTCTCTAACTCCTGACCTGAGGTGAAAACTCCTGACCTCAGGTGATCTGCCCGCCTCAGCTTCCCCAAGTGCTGGGATTGCAGGTGTGAGCCACCACACCTGGCTGAGATGTGACTGAGAATCTGAAGATGGGGAGAGTATCCTGGTTTATTTGGGTAGGTCCAATGCAATCAAAGGGATCCTGATAAGAGGGAACGGAGAGTCGAAGCCAGCAAGAGGTAACTTTATAACGGAGCCAGAGCAATGTTGGAAGATGCTATGCTGCTGAAGTCGAAGGAAGGGCCACAAGCCAAGGAGTGCAGGTGGCAACAGAAGTCAGAGAAGTAAAAAGGATTCTCAGCAGGGCACAGTGACTCACGCCTCTAATCCCAGCACTTTGGGAGGCTGGGGTGAGTGGATCCCTTGAGGTCAGAAGTTTGAGACCAGCCTGACCAACGTGGAGAAACCCCGTCTCTACTAAAAATACAAAATTAGCCTGGCGTGGTGGCACACACCTGCAATCCCAGCTACTTGGGAGGCTGAGGCAGGAGAATCGCTTAAACCTGGGAGGCAGGGTTGTGGTGAGCCGAGATCGTGCCATTGGACTCCAGGCTGGGCAACAAGAGCAAAACTCCGAAACTCCATCTCAAAAAAGAAAAAAAAAAGTCTCTGAACAGAAACCATCAGTGCAGACACAGTTTTGTTTTTTTTTTTTCCAGACAGTCTTGTTCTGTCGCCCAGGTGCCATCTCGGCTCACTGTAACCTCTGCCTCCTAGGTTCAAGCGATTCTCCTGCCTCAGCCTTCGGAGTAGCTGGGATTACAGGCATACACCACCGTGCCCAGCTAATTTTTGTATTTTTAGGAGAGACGGGGTTTCACCATGTTGGCCAGGCTGGTCGCAAACTCCTGACCTCAGGTGACCTGCCTACTTCGGCCTCCCAAAGTGCTGAGATTACAGGTGTGAGCCACAGTGCCCAGCCCTAATTCCTTTCTAAAGATTCGTCCTGTAATTTTTTTTTTTTTAAACAGTCTTGCTCTATTTCCCAGACTGGACTGCAGTGGTGCAGTCTCAGCTCACTGCAACCTCTACCTTCTGGGTTCAAGTGATTCTCCTGACTCAGCTTTCTGAGTAACTGGGATTACAGACATATACCACCCCGCCTGGCTAATTTTTATATTTTTAGTAGAGACGGGGTTTCACCAGCCTGGCCAGGCTGGTCTCGAACTTCTGCCCTCAAGGGATCTGCCTGCCTTGGCCTCCCAAAGTGCTGGGATTACAGGCGTGAGCCACTACACTCAGCTACCCAACCTATGATTTTAGTATTAACAGGAGGATTATATTGAGCATGTAGCTTCCAACAGCTTCCACCGAGAGTCAGCCTACACAGGCTCAGAAGGCTGCCTGATTTGCAAATCGTTCATAAAAAAAAAAAAGAAAAGAAAATAGCTTCAATCTATAACCAATTACATGTAATTTACGTTATATAGCTATAGTTCTAAGAACACAGATTAAGAAAAAAAGCAGCGTGGGGCGTGATGGCTCATGCCTGTAATCCTAGCATTTTGGGAAGCCAAGATGGGCAGATTGCTTGAGCTGAGGAGTTCGAGACCAGCCTAGGCCACACGGTGAGACCCCCATGTCTGAAATATATACATACAAAAAGAGAAGAAAAAAAACCCCTGAAAACCAGCTACATCCTCCAAATCCCTATAGAATATTACTACTACTAGTTTTTAGACATTTTTCCTGTCATCATCTCCCCAGGTGTCACAGTTATAACTATTAGCATCATGCTTGGGGCATTGAGAGAAACTAAGTATTCTTATAAACACCCTACTCAAACCCAGTGTGTCGGGGGGTAGGCATATACACCCACGCACACAGGCAGTCAGCAGCGACTTACACTAGGGTCTGTAGTTTACACTCGGGGTAACTCAAGCCCTCACACAGAAACTTCACCCCTGCATCCCTGAGGGGGTTCTCGGCCAAGCACAGGTGCATCAGCTGCCGGCTGACAACCAAAACAGCAGCCAGGTCCTTGCAATCGGCTTCTGTAAGGTGACAGTTTTCCAACCTGTGTTAGAACAAAAGAATCCCAAATGGCAACACGGTGAGAACACTTCCAATTTCAGCCGTCTCGGCTGTCTCCAAATGCTAGCATCCCAAAGCCCTTCTTGTGAACTCCCCACCCTTTCTCGTGCCCTGGTGATCATCTGAAGGAATGGGAATGAGAGAAGAGCAAGATTGAGAAGCCATCTGTCCGATCTCAACATGGGAACAGGTGTTCCTATCAACGAGAGGTTCCACACAGCCAAGTCAGCCATGACTGTTCCTCATCTATGGCCCCAGATGGAAACCGCAGCTGCTCTGAAGACAAAGAGACTTACGACAACCTCTGCAGGAGGCACTTTGGGTGTTTCAAAGTTGTGTACAGCAACTTGGCACCCTCATCCAGGAGCTCATTGTTGGAGAGGTTTATGCACGTCAGGGACTGGTTGACTTCAAGGGCCAAGGAGAGATCAGCCCATTGCTGAGTGGTAGCGGAACAAGATACCAACCTGTGGGAGAAATGGGAACAGGTCATTCCTGAGAATCCAAACTCCAGGGAACCGTTTTTGGTTTCTATCTCACTGGTTATGTTACACCCTGAATTGAATTATCTGGATCAGTGGTTGTCAAAGGGTGGTGCCCGGACCAGCAGTATCAGGATCACCCAGGAATCAGCTAGAAATACAGAACCTCAGTCAACGTAACAAAAACATTGGATGCAGAGTCCACTAACCTGTTTCATTGTTTCCTCAAAGAGTCATGCTCTGTTGCCCAGGCTGGAGTGCAGTGACGCAACCTCAGCTCACAGTAACCTCTACCTCCTGGTTTCAAGCAATTCTCCCACCTCAGCCTCCGAGTATCTGGGACTACAGGGGCGTGCCACCTTGCCCAGCTATTTTTTGTATTTTTAGTAGAGACGGGGTTTCGCCATGTTGGCCAGGCTGGTCTCAAACTCCTGACTTCAAATGATACATCAGCCTCAGCCTCCCGAAGTACTGGGATTATAGGCATGAGCCACCGCGTCCGGCCTTACTAACCTACATTTCAAGGTGCTCTGTGTTCATCCGGAAAATGTGTGAGAACAAATTCATAGGCCATATCCCATGATTCAGAGAAGGTGGGATCGGATGCAAGAATCTGCGTTTTGCCAAGTTTCCAGGTGACGCAGCTGCCGTTGCTCTGGGGCCCACAGGCTGAGAAACACTTACTCAGAAATTCAGTCAACTGAACATGTCCCAGAACACAGCACCATAGTCTATTCATAAACCCTCCTATGGGCAAAGGAACCTCGCTGGAACGTTTAGAAATCCTTACGGTCTCTGGGGTCAGATTTTTAAAAAAATTCATATCCTGGTTTTATTTATGATATATGAAAACATGGTCTAATTACTTACCCTCATTTCTTTCGGCTTTAAATTAGAAATGAGTCACACTCCAGTTTTAAGCATTAAAGTTCATAATCCACAAGGATTGCCAAGCGGAATACCTGCCACATAGCTAAAATTCACTAGAATTCAGCTAAAAACCACTTTTTTCTTTAATTTTAACTTTTTCTTTGAGATGGAGTCTCGCTCTGTCACCAGGCCAGAGTGCAATGGCATGGTCTTGGCTCACTGCAACCTCCGCCTCCTGGGTTCGAGCGATTCTCCTGCCTCAGCCTCCCGAGTAGCGGGACTACAGGCACCCACCACCACACCAGGCTAATTTTTGTATTTTTGGTAGAGATGAGGTTTCACCATGTTGGCCAGGAAGGTCTCGACCTCGACCTCATGATCTGCTTGCCTTGGCCTCCCAAAGTGCTGGGATTACAAGTGTGAGCCACCGTGCTTGGCACGCTTTTTCTTTTAGCACTTAAACTGTTAGCAGTAGGAAATTGAAACGTAGCGTGTTAAGTGCTTCCAAAAAAAAAAAAGAAAAACCCTGTAACAACACTGAACGTGTATGGAGACTCTCTTCCCATTTTGGATATCAATTTGTTCTTTAAGAAACTAGTGGCTGGGCATGGGGACTCATGCCTGTAATCCCAGCACTTTCGTAGGCCAAGGCAGGTAGATCATGAGGCCAGGAGTTTAAGACCAGCCTGGCTAACATGATGAAACCCCATTTCTACTAAAAATACAAAAATTAGCCAGGTGTGGTGGCCACGGTTATAATCCCAGCACTTGGTAAGGCTGAGACGAGAAGATCACTTGACGTCAGGAGTTTGAGACCAGACAGGCCAACATAGTCAAACCCTGTCTCTACTAAAAATACAAAAATTGGCCAGGCGCAGTGGCTCACACCTTGGTAATCCCAGCACTTTGGAAGGCCAAGGCGTGTGGGTCACTGGAGGTCAGGAGTTCGAGACCAGCCTGGCCAACATGGTGAAACCCCACCTCTACTAAAAATACAAAAATTAGCTGGGCATGTTGGCGCGTATCTGTAGTGCCAGCTACTCAGAAGGCTGAGACAGGAGAATCGCTTGAACCCAGGAGGCAGAAGTTGCAGTGAGCCAAGTTTGCACCACCACATTCCAGCCTAGTGACAGAGCAAGACTCTGTCTCAAAAGAAAAAAAAAAAGCCTAAAAGTTAGCCGGGTGTTGTGGCAGGCACCTGTGATCTCAGCTACTTGGCAGGCTGAGGCAGGGGAATTGCTTGAACATGGGAGGCAGAGGTTGGCAGAGGTTTCAGTGAGCCGAGATCACGCCACTGCATTCCAGCCTGGACAACAGAGCGAGACTCCATCTCAAAAAAAAAAAAAAAAGGTAAAGATGATTCTGGGAGTTTCTCTGGACTCCAGGGTCCTCACGTATGGTTGTCCAGGTTGTTCACTGCTCAAGGCAAGTGGAAACTCAAGCTCAGCCCATGCTGTATCCTGGGCCATCTGCCCTTAGTACTGTTTCTAGTCAGAGTCACCAACTTTGCCTAATTTACACAAGAGTGCCGGATAAGCTACGGTAGCTGTTGGTATGATGAAGGCGAGGTGTACCCGAGATACTGCAGGTTACAATTTGGGTGCCTCAGGACCCCACACAGTGCGGGAAGCGTATCATTCTGGACACTGCCTCGAAGTCTTAGATGTGTTACAGTCTTGTGACCTTGAAGAGCTAGGCAGAGGTTCCGGTAAGCATCAGCTGGGGAAATGTTTTTGATCCTAGAAAAAAGAAAACACAAGTGAAATGTTGAGTGTCTGTATCTCTACTGTACTTAAATAGAAATAAGGGGCTCAATGTATTTAAACTTCAGAAACTTTTTTTCCATGTTTAAATTTTTGTCCATCTTTACTCTTTTTTTTTTTTTCTGAGATAGAGTCTCACTGTCACCCAGGCTGGAGTGCAGTGGCATGATCTCGGCTCACTGCAACCTGCATCTCCCCGATTCAACTGATTCTCCTGCCTCGGCCTCAAAAGTTTCTGGGATTACAGGTGCCTGCCACCTCGCCCAGCTAATGTTTATATTTTTAGTAGAGATAGGGTTTTGCCATCTTGGCCAGGCTAGTCTCGAACTCCTGACCTCAAGTGATTCCCCTGACCTCGACTTCCCAAAGTGCTGGGATTATAGGCGTAAGCCACTGCCCCCAGCCCCTTTTAATTTTTTTTTATTTTTTGAGATGGAGTCTGTTTGCTCAGGCTGGAGTGCAGTGGCGTGATCTCAGCTCACTGCAACCTCTGCCTCCCGGGTTCAAGCAATTCTCCTGCCTCAACGCTCCACACCTCCAAAGTAGCTTGGATTACAGGCACCTGCCAGCACAGCTGGCTAATTTTAAAAATATTTTTAGTAGAGATGGGGTTTCACCATGTTGGCCAGGCTGGTCTTGAACTCCTGATGTCAAGTTATCCGTCCGCCTCAGCCACTGAAAGTGCTGAGATTACAGGTGTGAGCCACTATGCCCTGCCCCTAAACTTACTTTACATGACTATCCCACAAGACAAATTTAAGGATGGCAGGACTCTCTCAATTCCTTGTGTCTTGAGCACTTAGACTCTAGGCCAGGAATTTGAATATTCCTCCAATACTAAAAATGTAAAACTTTCACATCCTAAGGATTTTAGTTCATCAGTTTCTACTTACACCACTCTCTGGAGATGACAGGTGTCAGAAGCTATTTGTTCACACAGGATCCTTAACAGTGAGGCACTAAGAAAGCTATTATTGATTTCTAGAATGATCAGATCCTTGTTTGAGCCAAATATGGAACAAAGATCCGTCCAGAAAGGAAGCATGTGTTGGTCATCCTGGGATCTACGGGAAGAGAAGAAGGGGGTTACTCCAAATGTGCGTCCATCACGGCTGAAGTATTGAGGGTTTCTCTGGGCATACACCCCTAATAAGTAAGTAGAATTCAAAGCTGGACCATTTAATCATTTAGCACCGCTATCAGACAACTCAACACCCAAGCCGTATCACAGCACAAAGTTTTACTGTTGTTTTTTTTTTTTTTTTTTTAAGACGGAGTTTCACTTTTGTTGCCCAGGCTGAAATGCAATGGTGCGATCTTGGCTCACCGCAACCTCCATCTCCCAGTTCAAGCGATTCTCCTGCCTCAGCCTCCCAAGTAGCTGAGATTATAGGCACGTAACACCATGCCCGGCTAATTATTATTATTATTTTATTAGATGGAGTCTTGCTCTGTCACCAGGCTGGAGTGCAGTGGTGCGATCTCCATTCACTGCAGCCTCTGCCCCAGGGTTCAAGCAATTCTCCTGCCTCATCCTCCTGAGTAGCTGGGAGTACAGGTGCCCGCCACCACACCTGGCTAATGTTTGTATTTTTAGTAGAGACGGGGTTTTACCATGTTGGCCGGGATGGTCTCCATCTCTTATCCTTGTGATCTGCCTACCTCGGCCTCCCAAAGTGCTGGGATTACAGATGTGAGCCACCGTGTCTGGCCCAGCTAATTTTGTATTTTTAATAGAGGTGGGGATTCTCTATGTCAGTCAGGCTGGTCTCAAACTCTTGATCTCAGGTGATCCGTCCATTGTCTCCGCCTCCCAAAGTGCTGGGATTACAGGTGGGAGCCACTGCGCCTGGCTCAACTTATACTTCTTACACAAGAATCCAACAGAGGGTAAAAATAAGTTAAAATGCTAAACATATCATTGATAAAAGATTGAGAATACAGTGTGGGCATGGTGGCTCATGCCTGTAATCCTAGCACCTTGGGAGGCTGAGGCAGGTAGATCACCTGAGGTCAAGAGTTGGAGACCAGCCTGGCCAACATGGCAAAATCCTATCTCTACTAAAAATATGAAAATTAGCTGGGCATGGTGGTGGGTGCCTGCAATCCCTGGTACTAGGGAGGCTGAGGCAGGACAATCATTAAACTGCAAGGGGAGGTGGGGGGGATGGAGGGGTGGGTTGCAGTGAGCTGAGATCATGCCACTTCACTCCAACCTAGGCAAAAAAGGGAACCTCCATCTCAAAAGGAAAAAGAAAAAAAAGAATTAGCTGGGTGTGGTTGTGTGCGCCTGTAGTCCCAGCTACTCGGGAGGGTGAGGCAGCAGAATTGCTTAAACCCAGAGGTGGAGGTTGCAATGAGTTGAGATTGTGCCACTGCACTCCAGCCTGGATGACAGAATAAGACTCTGCTCCCATACGCACAACCCCAAAGAAGTCGAAACTTAAATTTTGTTAGCTCTAGAGCCCCTCGCTATTTTAAGACTATGTTAGCTGGGCATGGTGGCTCACTCCTGTAATCCCAGCACTTTGGGAGGCTGAGGTGGGTGCATCACGAGGTCAAGAGAGCAAGACCATCCTGGCCGACATGGTGAAACCCTGTCTCTCTAAAAATATAAAAATTAGCTGGGCATGGTGGCACGTGCCTGTGGTCCCAGCTACTCAGGAGGCTGAGGCAGGAGAATCACTTGAACCCAGGAGGCGGAGGTTGTGGTGAGTCAAGATTGTGCCACTGCACTCCAGCCTGGCAACAGAGCAAGACTCCATCTCAAAAAAAAAAAAAGAAGAGACGAAGTTAAAACCTTTGGTTTTAGGAGATCATCCTCTGAGTACAAACTTTAATGCCCTTCCAGCGGTCGTGCCAAAAAAAGGGGACAGTCACAGTCACATCATACATCTCCTCAAGTTTACACAACTGACACACAGAAACAGGGAAACAGGTTGAGCCATTATCAACCATTGCCCACCTGAAGAGGAGTTAGGTCTCAAAACAAGGTCTGACTCAAAAGCCTCTATTCCTATTCACAACATTGTACCTTTCACCTTGAAACTGAAACAGGAAGAAGTCCAGCAAAAGGCCGGGCATGCTGGCTCACTCCTATAATTCCAGCACTTTGGGAGGCCAAGGCGGGTACATTGTTTGAGGCCAGGAGTTCGAGACCAGCCTGGCCAACATAGTTAAACTCCGTCTCTACTAAAAATATAGTTAGCTAAGCATGGTGGCGCACACCTGTAGTCCCAGCTACTGGGGAGGCTGAGGTAGGAGAATCGCTTGAACCTGGGAGGTGAAGTTGCAGTGAACCAAGACTGCGTCACTGCACTCCAGCCTGGATGACAGAGCAAGACTCTGTCTCAAAAAAAAAAAAAAAAAAATGTGTAGTGGCATCAAGCATGGCAGTGCACACCTCCAGTCCCAGCCACTCTGGAGCCTAAGGCAGAAGGATTGCTTGAGCCCAAGAGTTTAAGTCCAGCCTTAAACTTAGAGAAAAAAAAAAAAAGGGTCGGGCGAGATGGCTGGCACCTATAATCACAGCACTTTGAGAGGCCAAAGCCGGTGGATTATTTGAGGTCCAGAGTTCGAAAACAGCTTGGGGAATATGGTGAGACCCCCATCTCTTCTAAAAATACAAAAATTAGCCAGGCATGGTGGCGCATGCCTGCAATTCTAGCTACTCAGTAGGTTGAGGTAGGAGGATTGCTTGAACTTGGGAGGTGGAGGTTGCAGTGAGCCGAGATCGCGCCACTGCACTCCAACTCCAGCCTGGGCAACAGAGCAAGACTCCATCTCAAAACAACAACAAAAAAACGAAGTCCAACAAGAGAGAATTCCTGACTCTAAGCCACAGTCATAGGAGCTCTGGCCTCTTCCTGAGGGACCCTGGGATGAGGCTGCAGATAGAATGACCAGTAGAGTGAAACAGTTCTTACCTCTCAACCTCAGCATCTGATTCAGAGGCAGTGACATTCTCCGGGAGCTTCGCCTTTATCACCTGCAGTGACGTTTTCTGCAAGTTTCGACAATGCTTCAGGCAGAACGAAGAGGGCACGATGTCTGTGGCACTTAAGTGCAGGGATATTTCTTCCAACGGGGCCATCACCCCCTTCACCAGCTCCTCCTCCTGAGACTCGTACAGACAGTGTAAGACCTCCTTCAGGTCCGTCAAGGTTGAGTATCTGTCCTTGTCACAAATGATGTCGCACCGCAGTAATTCCTGTTTGATCTCCCGTGACATCACGCAGCCAAAAGTGGTCTCCAACTCCGTGGCTCTCTTCTCGTTGGCGAGGCCGAATAAGAAGTGTCCTGCTTGGACCAGGTCGGGGTTCTGGAGTCGTTCTTCTCTGGAAAGCAGCTTTTGCACGTCCTCAATGTCCCAGGCGTGGCCATCCCTGTCCTCCTCCTTCTCCAGGGCGTAGAACAGCGCGGTGAAAAACTGCTGGAAGCTGAGGTGGAGGAAGGAGTAGCAGTCTTTAGAGTCTCTATCCTGGCGAAGGATGCCTCTGTCCAGGAACGGGCGGAGGTCGGACTCCTGCACCCCGAAGCTCTCCAGGTCCTCTCTGTGGAACACAGACATCTGCGCCCACAGGCCCTGCGCAGCCAGTAGGCTTAGCGCCTGCAGCGTGCCCCCGAGCTGTGCGCCCTTCGGGAATCGGCTGCAGAGAAAGTGCAGGAACAGCCCCGCGCAGGTGTGGCAGGTGGGGGCTGGGTCCTCCCCATTCTCCATCTGCAGCTTCAGACTCGTGCACACCATGTAGCACACCGCGGGCGCCGAGCCCAGCTGGTACAGGGCCGAATTGCCTCTCATCAGCTCAAAGGCACGCGTGGCTTGGTCCTCCTCTCCAAAGTGTCTAGGAAATAGGCCCTCCTGTCCTCCTCCAGGAACCCCTCCACCCTTATGTAGATGGGCTGCTCCATCAGGGGCCGGAGGTCCCTCAGGGCCAAGGACCGCGTGGTGACCAGCAGGGCGGCCTTGGGTAACATCTTCCTCTTCAGCAAACTCCCCAGGAGGACCGGCACCGGCTTCGGCTTGAGCCAGTCCCCGCAGATGTCGTGGATCAGCGCCCCGGGGGGTGCTCCCAGCTCATCGAGGCCGTCGACCACGAACAGGATTCTCTGTGCTTGGGCTAGGATGTCTGGATGTCATCCTGCAATTCCGGCCAGTCCCTGAAGACCAGCTCTGCAAAACTGCACAGGCCCAAGCGGCTGAGCTTTTTGCAGCTGAGGTAGAAAGCGTATTTGAATTTGTGGCTGAGGTTGTCCTCTGTCCAGTCCAACATTAATTTCTTGGCCAGCGTGGTTTTCCCAAGGCCGGCAGGGCCGTGCAGCACCACCGTGTGTGGGAAGGGCCCGGGGAGCATCCTGGGGTTGCTGAACGGGATCAGCGTCGTGTATCTCTGAGCCACAGCTTGGACCTCTTTGCTGTCTCCAGGCCAGGCCTCCCACATTTGCCGGAACTTCTTCTTCAGTATACTCCCGTGTCTATCCTCTTTCCCTTCAGTGGGGAGGGAAGGGATAGATGAGATGCAATTGGTTATCCATGGCGAAAACAAAACAAAACGCTTTCTGTTACACAGGAGAGTTAAAAGAGAACTTGAGGCCAGGCACGGCGGCTCATGCCTGTAATCCCAGCACTTTGGGAGGCTGAGGCGGGCAGATCACGGGTCAGGAGTTCAAGACCAGCCTGGCCAACACGGCGAAACCCCATCTGTACTAAAAATACAAAAATTAGCTGGGCGTGGTGGTGTGCACCTGTAATCCTAGCTACTTGGGAGGCTGAGGCAGAGAATCCTTGAACCCAGGAGGCGGAGGTTGCAGTTAGCAGAGATCACACCACTGCACTCCAGCCTGGGTGACAGAGCGAGACTCCATCTCAAAAATAAAAAAAATAAGAAAAAGAGGACTTGAAGTTTATAAAGAGAAACCTGACCCCAAGCTGCTCACCCCAGGAAGTCGGGATACAGACCTGGCATTTCTTTTTTCAAGGCTTCAGCTTCTCTCAGGCTGCTGACATCTTCCTCTGTTTCTGTAAATGCTGCAAAGTACAAACTCATGTGAGCTTGACACAAAAACAGGTGAATTTCCTGTGGAGTCCTAAACAGGGAAAAGGAGTCAGCTGACAGGACCCAGAGGGAAACAGAGCAAATAAGCTATAGATGTCTTCTGGCTGGGTGCAGTGGCTCATGGCTGTAATCCCAGCACTTTGGGAGGCCGAGGTGGGCAGATCACTTGAGCTCAGGAGTTTGAGACCAGCCTGGCCAACATGGAGAAACTCCATCTCTACTAAAAATGCAAAAATTAGCCAGGTGTGGTGGTGTGGGTCTCTAAAAAAAAAAGACAAACAAAAACTTCTCTGCAACATGTTCCTAAGTTTGTACAGAGTTCCAATTCTCTGCAGTGTTTGTTCTTTCCTCTGTTCTTCTGGAAGGGAGGTTGGCATTCTCCAGCAGACAGTGGGCAAATTAAAAATAGTGGAGAAAATGAGATTGGGGAGAGATGGGGTTCTCCAGAGGAACAGGAGAAAGCAGCAAGAGGGGGCATCTTCCCTCAGCGGACTCCGACACCAGATGTGCTAACACCCACCTTGTGCTTCTGCCTCAAAGCGCACCAGCATTTCATCCAGGTCTACAGGCTTTGGTTCTCCTTTCCGTATTGTCTCTGAAAGAAAAGAGGGGACACTACAGGCCTGTGGCTATGTTGGCAGTGGGACTCCACGTTGGCTCAAGTGCAACCACTGAGTCTCAATAGTTACGCCTAGATTAGCTAATTTACTAGATTAGGACAGAGGATGTTGAAAAGGTACTGGATATAAAAATGAAACTATGTGACTGGGCCGGACGCAGTGGCTCACGCCTGTAATCCCAGCACTTTGGGACGCCGAGGTGGGTGGATCATGAGATCAGCAGTTTGAGACCAGCCTGGCCAACATGGAGAAACCTCATCTCTACTAAAAATACAAAAACTAGCCGGGTGTGGTGGCGGGCACCTGTAATCCCAGCTACTGGGGAGGCTGAGGCAGGAGAATCGCTTGAACCCAGGAGGCAGAAGTTGCAATGAACTAGATCACGCCACTGCACTTCAGTCTGGGTAACAGAGCAAGACTCTGTCTCTAAAAGAAAAAAAAAAAGAAAAGAAAGAACGTTAGGCCATGATCCCAGGTTTACATGCCTTTCTGGTGAGAGAACTCCTAAGTAGTTCAGGACACATGGTGTGAAAACACACACACAGGACTCACGCATAAGGTCACTGGAAAGGCTTTGAGGATTAACTCCCTACTTTCTTTTCTTCTCTTTTAATTTCCTAGTTTTTTCTTCTTTTTGCCTAGTTTTTTCCTAGTTTTTTCTTTTTCTTCTTGTTGCCTAGGCTGGGGTGCAGTGGTGCGATCTCGACTCAACGCAACCTCCGCCTCCCAGCTTCAAGTGATTCTCCTGCCTCAGCCTCCCCAGTAGCTGGGATTACAGACATGTGCCACCATGCCCAGCTAGTTTCATATTTTTAGTAGAAAGGAGTTTCATCCATGTTGGTCAGGCTGGTCTTGAACTCCTGACCTCAGGTGATTTGCCCATCTCGGCCTCCCAAAATGCTGGGATTACAGGCATGAGTCACCACCACTCTGACTCCCCAGTTTCTGATGAGGTAGGTAAAATTCAAATGGGCCAGGTGCAGTGGCTCCTGCCTGTAATCCCAGCCTTTGGGAGGCTGAGGTTAGCGATCATGAGGTCAGGAGTTCAAACCAGCCTGGCCCAACATGGTGAAACCCCGTCTCTACTAAAAATACAAAAATTAGCTGGGACGTGGTGGTAGTGCCTGTAATCCCAGCCACTCGGGAGGCTGAGGCAGGAGAAACTTGAACCCAGGAGGCAGAGGCTGCAGTGAGATTGCACCGATGCACTCCAGCCTGGGCAACAGAGCAAGACTCTTGTCTCAAAAAGTGTCTTCATGGCCAGGTGTGGTGGGTCATGTCTGCAATCCCAGCACTTTGGGAGGTCAAGGTGGGAGGATCGCTTGAGACCAGGAGTCAGGCGTGGTGTATGAGCGTCGTGTATCACTAAGAAGTGATCTCTAGCTGGAATAATAACGGCAATTTTTTTTTGAGATGGAGTCTTGCTCTGTCACTCAGGCTGGTGTGTGGTTACGTTATCGACACTGTATCTGGCAACATGGTGAAACTGTCTCTACCAAAAACACAAATATTAGTCAGGTAAGGCAGTGTACAACTGTAGTCCCAGCTACTCAGGAGGCTGAGGTAAGAGGATCACTGGAGCCTGGAAGGTTGAGGCTGTAATGAACCACGATCATGCCACTGCAATCAAGCCAGGGTAACAGAGCAAGATCCTGTCTCAAAAACAAAAAAAAATCTTCAGGATATAAGTAGTTGGCAAGGGCCAGATGTCATGGCTCACACCCGGACCTGAGCACTTTGGGAGGCTGAGGCAGGAGGGCTGATTGAGCTCAGAAATTCCAGACTGGCCTGGGCAATATAGCAAGACCCTATCTCCACAAAAAGTAAAAAAAAAAAAAAAATTAGCCATATGTAGTGGCAAGCGCCTGTGTTCCAGCTACTCAGGAGGCTGAGGCAGGAGGATAGCCTGAGCCTGGGAGGTCAAGGCTGCAGTGAGCCATGATTGCACCACTGCACTCCAGCCTGTGACACAGTGAAACTCTGTTTCAAAAAAAAAGCTGGGTGCAGTGGCTCATGCCTGTAATCCCAGCACTTTGGGAGGCTGAGGTGGACGGATCACAAGGTCAGGAGATTGAGACCATCCTGGCCAACATAGTGAAACCCCATCTCTTAAAAAAAAACAGCCAGGCTTGGTGGATCATGCCTGTAATCCCAGCATTTTGGGAGGCTGAGGAGGGCAGATTACTTGAGTTCAGGAGTTTGAGACCAGCCTGGCCAACATGGTGAAACCTTCTCTACCAAAACTACAAAAAATTACCTGGGCATGGTGGCAGGTGCCTGTAATCCTAGCTACTCCGGAGGTTGAGGCAGGAGAATTGCTTGAACCCAGGAGGCAGCAGTTACAGTGAACCAAGATCACGCCACTGCACTCCAGCCTAGGCAACAGAGCCAGACTCCATCTCAAAAAAGAAAAAGTCTCTAGCTTATCCAGATTCAAAGGCCAAGCTTATCCTTCCCCACTTGGCATGTATGTGCCAGTTTCCAACAAATACTACCGTGTTTCAGCTTCCCAAGTCTTACTGCTACCCACCTGCGAAACCAGCTCCTCCTTGGGAGCAGGGATGAGAACTCTGAGATTTCTTTACATTCTTCATACTCAGCAGAGTATTTTTGTTTCTTTGTTTTTTTTTGAGATGGAGTCTTGCTCTGTCGCCCAGCCTAGAGTGCAGTGGCATGATCTCAGCTCACTGCAGCCTCTGCCTCCCAGGTTCAAGTGATTCTCCTGTATTGGCTCCCCAGTAGCTGGGATTACAGGCATGTGCCACCATGCCTGGCTAATTTTTAATTTTAATTTTTTTTTTTTTTTGAGATGGAGTCTCACTCTGTTGCCCAGGCTGGAGTCTGATGGCACATTCTCTGCTCACTGCAAACTCTGCCTCCCTGGTTCAAGCAATTCTCCTGCTTCAGCCTCCTGAGTAGCTGGGATTACACACACCCGCCACAATACCCAGCTTATTTTTGTATTTTTAGTAGAGATGGTGTTTCACCATGTTGGCCAGGCTGGTCTTGAACTCCTGACCTTGTGATCCACCCCCCTTGGCCTCCCAAAGTGGTGGGATTAGAGCCCAATTTAGTATTTTAAAGGGGGGGCCCAACCCCCCGGCCGGGGCCCCCCGGCCCCGCACAGGTGTGAGCCACCACACTCTGCCACAGTACCTTTCTTAAAACACAGCCCCAAGTCCCCAAACCTCACGTGAAGAATAAAAGCTGTCAACGAGGTAACTTACCTAATGATAGAGGCTTGTTTTTATTAAATGATCTCAAAGCTGCTTCTGAAAAAGAAAAAGGGGGAGAAATTTACATTTTTAACAGAAACGCAAGATTTTATTGTCTTCACCATAGAAGAAAAGATGACACTTAGAACGGGATCACGTGGCCCTTTCTCTTCTTACCTGCTCCCAGTTGAAAATGCTCGCATCTTTTAATAGCCAGCATTCTCTTAGATGTGCAGCGGGGCTCCACGCAGCCAAGCCTTAGTGTACTCTTTGTAGTTTTAGCCTTTTTCGAAAAATCGGCTTAGTCTGCCCCACTACAGCCACTCTGCTGCCTGCCGTATCGCCGCTTTCCCTGGGCATAGAGAACCGCTGTCCTTCTGGTACTGTGTCACTTTGTGGGGCTGGCACTTGCCACACTGCTTACAGAAAGTCTGGCAGGTTTTCGGAACATTCACTACGTTTGCGTGAGCGCTATCGGCCTGGAAGGAAAATCTGCATCTTTTTAAGAGCCCAGACCCTCGTAAGTGCACAGCTCTCTGGGTTTCCTCCTGCTATTTTCCAATTTGTGACCTCTGGAGGCCAGCTAGAGTTAAAAACCCTCACCTGTCCACTAAAGACAGGAAACATTAAGCTAAGAAGTGATCTCTAGCTGGAACAATAACGGCAATTTTTTTTTGAGATGGAGTCTTGCTCTATCACTCAGGCTGGTGTGTGGTTACGTGATCTCGGCTCACTGCAGCCTCTGCCTCCCGGGTTCAAGCGATTCATCTGCCTCAGCCTCCCGAGTAGCTGGCATTACAGGTGCCCACCACCATACCTGGCTAATTTTTTGTATTTTTAGTAGAGATGGGGTTTCACCGTGTTAGCCAGGATGGTCTTGATCTCCAGACCTCATGATCCGCCCACCTCGGCCTCCCAAAGGGCTGGGATTACAGGCGTGAGCCACTGTGCCTGGCCCCTAAAACTGGCAATTTTTAAAGAAAAATATGGCTGGGTGCAGTGGCTCACGCCTTCCTGGCTTACGAGATTGTTGGGATCCCAAGCCTCAAAAGGGAAACTTGGTATCATTTACACCATGAAATACTCTTCAACCTTAAGGAAATCCTACCTAAAAATACAAAAATTAGGGCTGGGCGAGGTGGCACATGCCTGTAATCCCAGCACTTTGGGAGGCCGAGGTGGGTGGATCATGAGGTCAGGAGATTGAGGTCATCCTGGGTAACATGGTGAAAACCCATCTCTACTAAAAATATGAAAAATTAGCCGGGCATGTTGGCATGAGCCTGTAATCCCAACTACTCTAGAGGTCGAGGCAGGAAAACTGCTTGAACCCGGGAATCAGAGGTTGCAGTGAGCTGAGATTGTGCCACTGCACTCCAGCCTGGGTGACAGAGCAAGGCTCTGTCTCAAAACAAAAAACAAAAACAACAGTAAAAAACACCCCAAAATTAGCAGGTTGTGGTGGTGGGTGCCTGTAATCCCAGCTACTCAGGAGGCTGAGGCGGGAGAATCGCTTGAACCCAGGAATCAGAGGTTGCAGTGAGCTGAGATTGCACCACTGCACTCAGTGTGGGCAACAGAGAGACACTCCATGTCAAAAAATAAAAAATAAGAAATTTCAGGGTGTGGTGACACGTCTGTGAATCCAGCTACTTGGGAGGATCGCTTGAATCTGGGGGATAGACGTTGTAGTGAGCTGAGATTGCGCCACTGCACTCCAGCCTAGGTGCCAGAGTGAGACCTTCTTTCAAAAAAGTTAAATAACCATAGTTCATGTGCATTATTTTATTGTATTATTTTTGTTTTTTCCCCCCAATATTTTTGATCTGGGATTAAATCCATGGATACGTCAGGCCAACTGTACAATACCTGAAAGGGATAGAAATAGGTAGAAAAGGGCCGGGCGCGGTGGCTCACGCCTGTAATCCTAGCACTTTGGGAGGCCGAGGTAGGTGGATCACCTGAGGTCAGGAGTTCAAGACCAGCCTGGCCATCAGGGTGAAACCCCATCTTAAAAAAAAAAAAAAAAAAAAAAGAAATAGAAAAGGCCGGGTGTGGTGGCTCATGCCTGTAATCCCAGCACTTTGGGAGGCCAAGGCAGGTGGATCACTTGAGGTCAGGAGTTTGAGACCAGCCTGGCCAACATCGTGAAACGCCGTCTCGACTAAAAATACAAAAAATAAAAAATTAGTCAGGCGTGGTACCGCAGGCCTGTAATCCCAGCTACTTGGGAGGTGGAGACAGGAGAATTGCTTGAACCCAGGCGGGGAGGTCGCAATGAGTCCAGATTGCGCCACTGCACTCCAGCCTGGGCAACAGAGCCAGACTCCGTCTCAAAACAAAACAGAAAGAAATAGGTAGATAATAAGGACCGGGACAGACACCAGAGTTTATGAAGATCTGGCACCTGTGTTCAGGACAGGCAGGCTCTCTCCAAGCCTCAATGCCATTTCTGAATTTCTGACATCCTGGAGAGGACTTCTGCTTTCCCCTAAGACACAGTGTGGACCGAGTTTCCGCTCACCTCTCAGTTCATCCTTCACTCTCTCAGACAGATCCGCTCGGTGCATCTTTTCAAAGACCTGGATGGTGGCCATCTCCATCCAGTAGCTGGGGCAACGGCTGGTGAGGATTTCTGCCAGTTGCTTCCCATCGGCCTCGTCTACCTCCTTCTGGGGGATCTTCTGTAGCTCATTTCCCAGGGTGATGGTCCTGATCAGAGACTTGAACTGGCTCAACTCATCCTGGCTGAGCTGCTCCAGAAGAGCCTGCAGGTTGAAGTCCAACTGCACAGAAGACACCATCTCGTCCCACGTGGGAGCTCCAGTGAGAATGAAGGGAGGACTGGGAAAGAGATGGCGAGTCAGCATTCCTGTCTCACAGTGAGTCCCCTCTGTGCCATGAACAAGCATACACTCACCATCTACCCTGCTTCTTCAAGAACAAATGCCCAGCCTGGGCAACATAGTGAGACCCCCCCCATCTCCACAAAAATAAGTTCGCAGTGGGGGGTGGTGTGCAGCTATAGTTCCAGGTACTTAGGAGGCTGAGGCGGGAGGATCGCTTGAACCTGGGAGGTTAAAAGTGCAGTGAGCCTTGATTGTGCCACTGTACTCCCATGTGGGCAACAGAGAAGGACCTCATCTCATTTTATTTTATTTTTGAGACTGAGTCTCACTTTGTCACCCAGGCTGGAGTGCAATGGCACGATCTTGGCTCACTGCAACCTCTGCCTCCCGGGTTCAAGTGATTCTCCTGCCTCAGCCTCCTCAGTAGGTGAGATTACAGGTGTATGCCCACCACACCCGGCTCTTCATTTTGTTTTATTATTTATTTATGTATTTTGAGATGGAGTTTCGCTCTCATTGCCCAGGCTGGAGTGCAATGGCACCATCTTGGCTCACTGCAACCTCTGTCTCCCAGGTTAAAGTGATTCTCCTGCCTCCGCCTGTGGAGTAACTGGGATTACAGGCATGGGCCACCACACCTGGATCATTTTTTGCATTTTTAGTAGAGATAGGGTTTCTCCATGTTGGTCAGACTGGTCTTGATCTCCTGACCTCAGGTGATCCACCCACTTCGGGCTTCCAAAGTGCTGTGATTACAGGAGTGAGCCACTATGTCCAGCCACTTAATTTTGTAGTTTTAGTAGAGATGGGGTTTCACCAAGTTGGCCAGGTTAGTCTCGAACTCCTGACCTGAATTTATCTGCTTGCCTTCGCACCCCAAACTGCTAGGATTACAGGCATGCGTTACCGTGCCTGGCCTTTATAAATTAACAGATAATATAATTTCAATTAAAAAAAAAAAGGACTAGCACATCGGGTACACACGGCAGTGGTACTGGACAACAAGTTAACACCTGGTTCTTTACATAGATTGCATTACAAATAATTTTTTTTTAAAGACAGTCTCACTGTCCCTCAGGCTGGAGTGCAGTAGCACAATGTCGGCTCACTGAAACCTCCGCTTCCCGGGTTCAAGCGATTCTCTTGCCTCAGCTTCTTGAGTAGCTAGGATTGCAGGTGTCAGCCACAATGCTTGGCTGATTTCTGTATTTTCAGTAGAGATGGGGTTTTTTTCAATGTTGGCCAGGCTTATCTCAAACTCCTGACCTCAAGTGATCTGCCCACCTCAGCCCACGCGAGGTGTTGGGATCACAGGTGTGAGCCACCGCACCTGGCCAACACTGTTTATTACTTAACCACTCTTTTCGGCTCTGGCCACTCCCCAGGTGGGTTGGATTCATACAGATTAAGTGGAAAACAAGGAGCTAGTGAACGGAGTTTGCTTAAATGGAAGTAAAATGGCAAGTTTATAAGAGGCTTGAGGCCAGGTGCGGTGGGTCATACCTGTAATCCCAGCGCTTTGGGAGGCCGAAGCAGGCAGATCACTTGGGGTCAGGAGCTCAAGACCAGCCTGGCCAACATGGTGAAGCCCCATCTCTATTTAAAAAATATACAGAAGGTGGCCAAGCGCTGTGGTGTGCGCCTGTAGTCACAGCTACTCGGGAGCCTTAAGCAGGAAAATCGCTTGAACTCAGGAGGCAGGGGTTGCAGTGAGACCAGATTGTGCCACTGCAACCTCCGCCTCCTGGGTTCAAGTGATTTTCCTGCCTCAGCCTCCTGAGTAGCTGGGATTACAGTCATGCGCCACCACACCTGGCTAATTTTCTATTTTTCTATTTTTAGTAGAGATGGGGTTTTGTCCATGTTGGTCAGGCTGGTCTTGAACTCCCGACCTCACGTGATTCGCCCACCTCAGCCTTCCAAAGTGCTGAGATACTCCAGCTACTCGGGAGGCTGAGGCAGGAGAATTGCTTGAACCCACCAAGTGGAGGTTGCAGTGAGCCAAGATCATACCACTGTACTCCAGCCTGGGTGACAGAGTGAGATTCCGTCTCAAGAAAAAAAAAAAAGTGCTAGGATGACAGGCGTGAGCCACCTTGCCCAAACCACTGACCTTCTAACAGATGAAAAGGTTTAGCCTGGGCGAGGTGGCTCCTCCTGTAATCCCAGCACTTTGGGAGGCTGAGGCAGGCAGATCACCTGAGATCAGGAGTTTGAGACCAGCCTGACCAACATGGAGAAACCCCATCTCTACTAAAAATACAAAATTAGCTGGGTGTGGTGGTGCATGCCTGTGATCCCAGCTACTCAGGAGGCTGAGGCAGGAGAACTGCTTGAACCCAAAAGGCAGATGTTGCAGTGAGCTGGTATCATGCCATTGCATTCCAGCCTGGGCAACAAGAGCAAAACTGTCTCAAAAAAAAAAAAAAAAAGAAACCAGGTTGGGCAACATACTAAGACCCTACATATAGTGAGTCTCTACAAATAAGTAACATTATTACTTTTAGCCAGAACAGACATGGTAGTGCACTCCCATGGTCTCAGATACTGCAGAGATTAAGGTGGGAGGATTGCTTGATTGAGTCTGGGAGGTCCAGGCTGCAGTGAGCTAAAATTGTGCCATGGCACTCCAGCCTGGGCGAGAGTAAAACCCTCAGAAAATGAGGGGGGTCGGGGGAAGACGACGGCGAATTGAGCTTCCAGCAAGAGAAGAAAAGCTATTCAATGTTTGCCATGTGTGGCGGCTCATGCCTATAGTCCCAGCTACTCAGGAGGCTGAGGCATGAAACTCCCTTGAACCCGGGAGCTGTTCAAGCTTGAACGTCATTGCACCACTGCACTCCAGTCTGGGCGACAGAGCAAGACTGTCTACAAAAAAAAAAAAAAAAAAAAAAAGGAGGAATTTCACCATAGAGACAACAACTAACTGTGGAATGGAGAAATACAGAAATGAAGCTGCAGAGTTGCCCGGCAGCGACTCACCTCCCAAGGCCTGGCCCTACTCCCCCGGCTCCGAGCGCCAGAGGCTGCGAAAGCGCTAATAAAAAGGTTTCTCCTTCGGCCGCAACCTGTGATTGGTCCTCAGGGCCTGACCATTGCGGGGCACTTCCCGTACCCACCAGGAATCCTGGGGGGGGGGGGGCGACTCCTCACCTGAGCTGCCCCACCTACACCTGTGGTTCCCAATCTTGGCTGCCTGTTAACTTACCTATCTGGAGCCTCATTTCAAAGCACCAGCGCTCAGAGATTCTGGTTGATTGGTTAGATTCCGGCTGCTCAGATACTGGAGTTCTTTAGAGTCCCAGATAATTACGATTGCTGCTGAGTCTGAGAATCACCGCTTAGAAGCCTCAGCTGTGATTGGCTACCTTCTCCCATCACACGAGGCATATTATTAATGAGAATCCAGCTGCATTTCCAATTAAGTATCAATGACACATGAAAAGCACCAAATTCATCAGTTTTACACTGGCGTATTAATTAATTAATTAATTTATTTTTGAGACAGAGTTTCACTCTTGTTGCCCAAGCTGGAGTGCAATGGCGCAATTTCAGCTCACTGCAATCTCCGCCTCTTGGGTTCAAGTGATTCACCTGCCTCAGCCTCCCCGGAGTACCTGGGATTACAGGCGCCTGCCACCGCACCTGGCTAATTTTTGTATTTTCAGTAGAGACAGGGTTTCACCATCTTGGCCAGGCTGGTCTCAAACTCCTGACCTCATGATCCACCTGCTTCGGCCTCCCAAAGTGCTGGGATTACAGGCTTGAGCCACTATGCCCAGACAAATTCTTTTTTTTTTTTTAAGATGGAGTCTTGCTCTGTTGCCCAGGCTGGAGTACAATGGTGCAATCTCAGCTCATTGTAACCTCCGCCTCCTGGGTTCAAGAGATTCTCCTGCCTCAGTCTCTCGAGTAGCTGGGACTCCAGGCGTGCACCACCATGCTCGGCTAATTTTTGAATTTTTAAAGTAGAGATGGGGTTTGCCATGCTGGCCAGGCTGGTCTTGAACTCCTGACCTCAGGTGATCCCCCAGCCTCAGCCTCCCAAAGTGCTGGGATTACAGACGTGAGCCACAGTGCCTGGCCAGCAGTATTAATTTTGTAAGCATGTAAATAAGACTAAAAATTTGGCTGGGCACAGTGGCTCACACCTCTAATCCCAGCACTTTGTGAGGCTGAGGCTGGCAGATCACTTGAGGTCGGCAGTTTGAGACCAGCCTGACCAACGTAGACAAACCCCGTCTCTACTAACAATACAAGATAGCCAGGCTGGGTGGTGCAAGACTGTAATCTCAGCTACTCAGGAGGCTGAGGCAGGAGAATTGCTTGAACCCAGGAGGCGGAGGTCGCGGTGAGCAGAGATCGCACCATTGCACTCCAGCCTGGGCAACAAGAGCGAAAAACTCCCTCTCAAAAATAAATACATAAATAAATAAAATAAAGTAAATAAAAGCTAAACGTTTGAGTTTTACAGCTTTCTTTTCTTTTCTTTTCTTTTTGAGATGGGGTCTTGCACTGTCACCCGGGCTGGAGTGAAGTGGCACAATCTTGGCTCACTGTAATCTCTGCCTCCTGGGTTCAAGTGATTCTCCTGCCTCCACCTTCCAAGTAGCTGGGACTACAAGACACCTGCCAGCACACCCAGTTAGATTTTTGTTTTTTGTATTTTTAGTAGAGATGGGGTTTCACTGTGTTGGCCAGGCTGGTCTCAAATTCCTGACCCTTGATCATCCCGCACTGGCCTCCCAGAGTGTTGGGATTACAGGCGTGAGCCACAGCGCCCAGCCTTTTTATGTTTTAGAACCAACATACGTATGTCTCCATCTGTATTTCTTTTCTTTTGTTTTTTCTGTTTGAGTCAGGGTCTCACTCTGTCGCCCTGGCTGGAGTGCAGCGGTACAATCATAGCTCACTGCAGGCTACAGGCATACGCCATCATGCCTGACTAGATTTTCATATTTTTTGTAGAGATGGTGGTCTCACAATGTTGCCCAGGCTGGTCTCAACCCCGCGGGCTTAAGCGATCTTCCCGCTGCCATGGCCCCAAAGTGCTGGGATTACAGGCATGAGCCACCGCCCCCAGCCCCTTCTTGACAGTTTTTTTTTTTTCTGAGACTCAGTCTTGCTCTGTCATCCAGGCTGGAGTGCAGCGGCTCGATCTCGGCTCACCGCAACCTCTTCCTCCAGGGCTCAAGTGATTCTCCTGTCTCAGCCTCTGGAGTAGCTGGGATTATAGGTGCACGCCACCACACCTGGCTAAGTTTTGTATTTTTAGTACAGCCAGGTTTTCACCATGCTGGCCAGGCTGGGCTCGAACTCCTGACCTCCAGCAAGTCACCTGGCTTGGCCTCCCGAAGTGCTGAGATTATAGGCATGAGCCACTGCACCTGTCTGGGGGTTTTTCAAAGGTAGTCTGGGGGTTGGGGGCTAGTGTATGGGTACTGCAGATTGGTTGGGGATGAGATCAGAGGGATGTAGAAAATGGTCCTCGTGCACTGAGTTTGCTTCTGGGTGGAAGCCACAGGACCCATGGCATCACGGACCCAGGTGGCCCTGTGTTTGTTTGAAATGCAAAAGCCCAGGTCGGGCGCGGTGGCTCAAACCTGTAATCCAAGCAGTTTGGGAGGCCGAGGCAGGCAGATTGCCTGAGCTCAGGAGTTCAAGACCAGCCTGGGCAACACAGTGAAACCCTGGCTTTACTAAAATACAACAAATTAGCTGGGCATGGCAGTGTGCACCTGTAGTCTCAGCTACTCGGGAGGCTGAGGCAGGAGAATCACTTGAACCCGGGAGGCAGAGGTTTCGGTGAGCTGAGATCGTGCCGCTGCATTCCAGCTGGCGGACAGAGCAAGACTCTGTCTCAAAAAAAAAAAAAAAAAAAAAAAAAAGGCCGGGCGTGGTGGCTCACGCCTACAATCCCAGCACTTTGGGAGGCCGAGGCGCACGGATCACGAGGTCAAGAGATCGAGACCATCCTGGCCAACATGGTGAAACCCCGTCTCTACTAAAAATACAAAAATAATTAGCTGGGTGTGGCAGTGTGCGCCTGTAGTCACAGCTACCCGGGAGGCTGAGGCAGGAGAATTGCTTGAACCCGGGAGGCGGAGGTTGCAATGAGCCGAGATCGCATCACTGCACTCCAGCCAGGCGCCTGGCGACAGAGCAAGACTCTGTCTCAAAAAAAAAAAAAAAAAAAAAGCAGAAGCCTGAAAAGACACCTCAAAAGGCCAATCTTAGGTTCTACAACCACGATGTTATTTACGGGAGTAATTGGGGAAGTGGCAAATCTCCAGCCTCCAGAACCACGGCCGACCTCAGGCCTCTCCCATTTCCCTAACTCGGTGGCCTTTCCTTAGTTTCACAAGGGTAGTGTAGTTTTGGGGGAAGGACTGTTATCATTTAAATTATAAGCGAGGCCGGGTGCGGTGGCTCACGCCTGTAATCCCAGCACTTTGGGAGGCTGAGGTGGGTGGATTGCCTGAGGTCAGGAGTTCAAGACCAGCCTGGCCAACATGGTGAAACCCCATCTCTTAAAAAAAAACAAAAGAAATTATAAATTTATCCCCAAAGTTAACTTGGCCCCATCCAAGAATGAGGGAAGACAGTCAGTCTGTGAAGCTAGACGGAGTCAGCTGCATCAGATTTCTCTTAGGGTCCTAATTATGCAAAGGCAGCTTTAGTTTCACATAAGGAATGTAAGTTTTGAACACTGGACACATCATCGCAAGTTTCCTTACAAAAGCAAGTCCTCAGCTGGGCGCAGTGGCTCACGCCTGTAATCCCAGTACTTTGGGGGGGCAGAGGCAGGCAGATCACGAGGTCAGAAGTTCGAGACCAGTCTGGCCAACAGGGTGAAATCCTGTCTCTACTAAAAATACAAAAATTAGCCAGGCATGGTGGTGTGCACCTGTAATCCCAGCTACTGAGGAGGCTGAGGCAGGAGAATTGCTTGAACCCGGGAAGTGGAGGTTGCAGTGAGCTGAGATCATGCCACTGCACTCCAGCCTTCTGGGCGACAGCGTGAGACTCCATCTCAAAAAAAAAGAAAGAAAAGAAAAGAAAGAAGGAAGGAAGGAAGGAAGGAAGGAAGGAAAGAAAGAAAGAAAGAAAGAAAGAAAGAAATTCTTTTATTTGCAACAACATAGAAGAACATGAAGGATATTGTCCTAAATTAAATAAGCCAGACAAAAAAAGGCGAATACTCTATAATCTCACTTACACACAGAATCTAAAGTAGCCAGATTCATAGGAACAGAAAGCGGAATGGTGGTTGCCAGAGACTGGGTGGAAGGAATCATGGGGAAATGTTTTGCACAGACTACCAAGTTTCAGTTATGCAGGTTGAATAAGTTCTAGAGATGTAATATACAGGAATGTGACTGTAGTTAACCACATTGCATTGTATATTTAAATTTGCTAAGAGAGTAGATCTTTTTTCTTTTCCCCCTTAATGCCACTAATAAGCCAAGAGAGTAGATTTTTTTTTTTTTTTTTTTTTGAGAGGGGGTCTTGCTTGGTCACCCAGGCTGGAGTGCAGTGGCCCAATCTCAGCTCACTGCAGCCTCTGTCCCCTGGGTTCAAGCGATTCTCCTGCCTCAGCCTCCTGAATAGCTGGGATTATAGGCACATGCCACCACGCCTGGCTAATTTTTGTATTTTCAGTAGAGACTGGGTTTCACCATGTTGGCCAGGCTGGTCTCGAACTGCTGACCTCAGATGATCTGCCTGCCTTGGCCTCCCGAAGTGCTGGGATTATAGGTGTGAGCCACCGGGTCCGGCCGAGCACAGCCCTTTGATACCAGCAGAGGGTGCTGGTGCCCGTGGTTAGACGCCAGTGGGCGTTCCCCTGACTCTGTTGAGGGACCTCTTCTGGTTGCACCAGGCCCATCATCATGGCCATCAGGACCACTGAGCCACTTGGTTCTCTGCAGTAGGAATCCAGGCAGCTGAGCCTGGGTTAGAAGGACAGATGGTTACAGAAGGGGGCAGCCAGGCAGCCCCACTAAAGGACCCTAAAGTGGAGGTTGTGTCTGTAGTCTACTGACACTAGCCCACACCCACGAGACAATTCTCACCTTTCTTTCCTGCTGTCATCCTGGATGCCGTGGTGATATCACCAGGGAATTCTGCGGTGAAAAAGACGGCAGTGAGAAACGGAGTAGCTGATGTGCTCTGAGTCCTGCGTGTTGCTTGTTTTCTTCTTCTTTCTTCTTCTTCTTCCTTTCTTCTTCTTTTCGAGACAGTCTCCCTGTGTCGCCCAGGTTGGAGTGCAGTGGCTCGATCTCGGCTCGCTGCAACCTCTGCCTCCCAGGTTGAAGCGATTCTCCTGCCTGAGCCTCCCAAGCAGTTGGGATTACAGGTGACCACCACCACTCCCGGATGATTTTTTTTTTTTTTTTTTTTTTTGGAGACAGAGTCTCACTCTGTCGCCCAGGCTGGAGTGCAGTGGGGCAATCTCAGCTCACTGCAGCTTCCGCCTTCTGGGTTCAAGCGATTCTCCTGCCTCAGCCTCCTGGGAAGCTAGGACTACAGGCGCGTGCCAAGCCCGGCTAATTTTTGTATTTTTAGTAGAGACAGGGTTTCACCGCGTTGGCCAGGATGGTCTTGATCGCCTGACCTTGCGATCCACCCGCCTCGGCCTCCCAAAGTGCTGGGATTGCAGGCGTGAGTCACTGCGCCCGGTCAAAGATTTTTTTTTTTTTTAAGATTCAAATGCGGTTGCGGCAGCGCAGCGCGGCTGCCCGGCCCACCCAGCTTCCCCGACCACGGCCAATCTCGAGCGCACCTTCTTCGCCATCAAGCCGGACGGCGTGCAGCGCCGCCTGGTGGACGAGATCGTCAAGCGCTTCGAGCAGAAGGGGTTCCGCCTCGTGGTCATGAAGTCAAGCCGGACGGCGTGCAGCGCCGCCTGGTGGACGAGATCGTCAAGCGCTTCGAGCAGAAGGGGTTCCGCCTCGCGGCCATGAAGTCAAGCCGGACGGCGTGCAGCGCCGCCTGGTGGACGAGATCGTCAAGCGCTTCGAGCAGAAGGGGTTCGGCCTCGCGGTCATGAAGTCAAGCCGGACGGCGTGCAGCGCCGCCTGGTGGACGAGATCGTCAAGCGCTTCGAGCAGAAGGGGTTCCGCCTCGCGGCCATGAAGTCAAGCCGGACGGCGTGCAGCGCCGCCTGGTGGACGAGATCGTCAAGCGCTTCGAGCAGAAGGGGTTCCGCCTCGCGGCCATGAAGTCAAGCCGGACGGCGTGCAGCGCCGCCTGGTGGACGAGATCGTCAAGCGCTTCGAGCAGAAGGGGTTCCGCCTCGCGGCCATGAAGTCAAGCCGGACGGCGTGCAGCGCCGCCTGGTGGACGAGATCGTCAAGCGCTTCGAGCAGAAGGGGTTCCGCCTCGCGGCCATGAAGTCAAGCCGGACGGCGTGCAGCGCCGCCTGGTGGACGAGATCGTCAAGCGCTTCGAGCAGAAGGGGTTCCGCCTCGCGGCCATGAAGTCAAGCCGGACGGCGTGCAGCGCCGCCTGGTGGACGAGATCGTCAAGCGCTTCGAGCACAAGGGGTTCCGCCTCGCGGCCATGAAGTCAAGCCGGACGGCGTGCAGCGCCGCCTGGTGGACGAGATCGTCAAGCGCTTCGAGCAGAAGGGGTTCCGCCTCGCGGCCATGAAGTCAAGCCGGACGGCGTGCAGCGCCGCCTGGTGGACGAGATCGTCAAGCGCTTCGCGCAGAAGGGGTTCCGCCTCGCGGCCATGAAGTCAAGCCGGACGGCGTGCAGCGCCGCCTGGTGGACGAGATCGTCAAGCGCTTCGAGCACAAGGGGTCCCGCCTCTCGCCGTGAAGCTCCTCCCGGCGTCTGAGGAACCCCTGAAGCAGCGCTACATTGACCTGAAAGGCCGCCCATTCTTCCCTGGGCTGGTGAAGCACGTGAACTCAGGGCCGGTGGTGGCCATAGTCCGGGAGGGGCTGAGTGTGGTGCAGACAGCCCGAGGGATGCTTGGGGAGACCAATCTAGCCGACCCTAAGCCAGACCTCATTTTTGGGGACCTCTGCATTCAGGTGGGCAGGAACATCATTCATGGCAGTGACTCAGTAAAAAGTGCCGCAAAGAAATCAGCCTGCGGTTAAGCCTGAAGAACTGGGTGACTACACGTCTTGTGCGCGTGACTGGGTCTGTGAATAACAGGTGGACGCAGCAGCATCGCCTTCGGCACGGCTCGGTGTGTCCCTGGACACACTCTTCATGCCACCGACTTTAGAAGCAACAGGATTGACTGGGCGTGGTGGCTCAGGCCTGTAATCCCAGCGCTTTGGGAGGCCGAGGTGGGTGGATCACCTGAGGTCAGGAGTTCGAGACCAGCCTGGCCAACATGGTGAGACCCCCCCCCCATCTCAAAAAAAAAAAAAAAGAAAAGAGAGAGAGACAAAAAGAGAAGTGACAGGATGGGTCATTCTTTTGTAGAGCATATTTGTGCCAATAAAGCCTTTGTAAACTGGAAAAAAAAACACTCAAATGCATGGGATTAAGAAATTATCTTTTGTTATTCTTGTTAACTTTGGTTCTATGGAGGAAGCTGAGACTGAGATGTGAAGTCGCAGAACTCGCGGGTGCTGGGGAGATTTAGACAGACTTCTGTTGGAATAAGTGAGTTTGGGTGGAGTAGACGGGGCCTGCAGAGGTGTTTGGGGGATGTAAAAGAGGAACCGTGGGGCCAGAAGGGAGCACTTGAAGAACTGATAAGAAACCACAATTCACTGACAATTCAATAGAGAGCCCAGGTCTGTTAAAGCCTGTCTAAACCAGGCCTTGGGTCTCCGTCTGCTTTGCGTGCTTCTAACAGGGCTCTGCAGTCAGGAGGCAGTGCCCAGGGGGGCCTGGATGGGAATAACAGAGGCTCAAGAGCGGTCCTAAGGCACAGCATGTGGGTCAATGAAGCTGTCTCCATTTTGTTCCTACAGACAGACATCCATGAGAGGATGAGGGTGTGCTTGCCTCATGGGCAAGCACTAATTTTTATTTAATTTATTTTTTGTAGAAACAGGGTCTCACAGGACTAGCTTCAGCAGCACATACACTAAAATCGGAAAATGGGGTCTCACTATGTTGCCCAGGCTGGACTTGAACTCCTGGGCTCAAGGGATCCTCCCACCTCAGCCTCCCAAAGTGCTGGGATTCACGCATGAGCCACTGCACCCGGCTGAAGCACTAATGATTAATTCTCAGGTTATCTATCTGGTTGTTCATTTCTTCCCTCGCAGGGAGGTGTCCTCTAGGGACAAGGTGACTTTTCCTGCTTTGTTCTTAGCTGTTTTCAAATAACTAGAAAGGCAGGCCCGGCGTGGTGACTCACGCCTGTAATCCCAGCACTTTGGAAGACCGAGGCGGGCAGTTCACAAGGTCAGGAATTTGAGACCAGCCTGGCCATCATGGTGAAAACCCATCTTTACTAAAAATACAAAAATTAGCCGGGCATGGTGGCGAGCGCCTGTAATTCCAGCTACGTGGGAGGCTGAGGCAGGAGAAGCACTCGAACCCAGAAGGCGGCGGTTGCAGTGAGGTGGGATGGTGCCACCGTACTCCAGCCTGGGTGACAGAGCAAGTGAGACTCCATCTCAAAAAAAAAAAAAGTGCTTGGCACACAGTAAGTGCTCAATACATTTCAGAACGGAGGGTAAATTATTGAAAACACAACAGCTCCACATTTCTCTTTTTAAAATAGAGGGGGCTGGGCGTGGTGGCTCATGGCTGTAATCCCAGCTACCCGGGAGACTGAGGCGGAGGTTGCAGTGAGCTGAGATCACACCACTGCACTCCAGCCTGGGCAGCAAGAGCAAAACTCCCTCAAAACAAACAAAGAAACAAAAACCCAGTGAGGACACCAGTGGTCCCTGTCATCATCATCTTGGTTTTGGTGGAATTTAGCTGGCTTCTTTACCACAATGTCTTATCAGCAAGGTCTTTATGACGGTGTTTTGTGCTGACCTTCCATCTCATCCTGTGACTTCGAATGCCCTTTTTTATTTTGTTTTGTTTCTACTGCAACCTCTGCCTCCCGAGCTGAAGCGATTCTCCTGTCTCAGCCTCTGGAGTAGCTGGGCTCACAGGCGTATGCAACCAAGCCTGGCTAAGTTTTGTGTTTTCAGTAGAGATGGGTTTTCACCATGTTGGTCAGGCTGGTCTTGAACTCTCAACCCCAGGTGATCTTCAGGTGATCCACCCTCCCAAAGTGCTGGTGTGACATGGTAAAAGCCCCACAAAACGGCATACCTCAGCCATACCTCGGCTTTGTGTTGAAACTGCTCTCTGCGACCCGAATGTGACAGGCAAGCCATCCAAACCCACGCCATCTTGGCCCCTGCGATTTGTAATTTCCACCCTACCCAGACCATGTGTAAACAAATGCTTATCTTGACTTTTGTGAACTGCTTAAGTAACAATCAGAATGTCAAAAGTCACCTGGCCCTTGGAATGTCTGAAGCCTCACACCCACCCCCGCCCCTCACCCTTATCTCTGCCTAGAAGGTGATTTACAGAATCCACTAGCCCTCCGAACGTCTGAAGCCCCTCACCCCCACCCCCGCCCCTCACCCTCACTCCCAAGGTGATTTTTACGGGTATAAAAGTTCTTGACACCCTCCTTTTGGGGCCACGGGTTGGAGAGACGCGAGTCCTCCGTGGCCGCCAGCAATAAAGACCCTGCAATTTGGCACCCTTTTGTCGTGGTGTCATTTCTGTGCTTGCTCCACTACAACACTGGATAAGGATGTGAGCCACCATGCCTGGTGTCTTTTTTTTTTTTTGAGAACGCCTTAACTGTCTGGGAATGCAGCCCAGTAGGTCTCAGCCTTATTTCACTCAGCTCCTATTCAAGATGGCGCTGCTCTGGTTCACACGCCTCTGACATACATCCGTTGTCCAGTGCGTGCTGTGAGTCAATTTGCTGGGCCACTCAGTTGCAGAAGCGAAGGAAGTTGAATCGTAGGACCGAGGACTGAGGAGATGGGAGGAAACCTCCAACCCCCTCTCCCCCAGAAGTTCGGGGCTAGGTTTTTTGAGACGGAGTTTTGCTCTGTCTCCAGGCTGGAGCGCAGTGGTGGGGATCTCGGCTCACTGCAACCTCCGCCTCCCGGGTTCAAGCGCTTCTCCTGCCTCAGCCTCTTGAGTAGCTGAGATTACAGCTGCCTGCTAACACGTCCAACTAATTTTTGTGTTTTTAGTAGAGATGGGGTTTCACCATGTTGGCCAGGCTGGTCTTGAACCCCTGATCTCAGGTGATCCACCTGCCTTGGCCTCCCAAAGTGCTGGGATTACAGCACCCGGCTGGGGCCAGGGTTTGTAGGTGTTTTGGTGTGGGCCACAGTGTGGGCATGCTGACTGCTTGCAGACAGCAAGGTGAAGTCAGGGACTGGGAGATGAGACGCGGTGTTCTCATGCTGATCCCATTCCTTGGTGGGGTCTCCAAACTGGTTGCTGTCAGCTGTTCTGCTGGAATTCAGGGTCTGAAAAACATCTGAAACCATCCTTAAACAAAACCCTTATAATTCGTTCTTTCTTTTTTTTTTTTTAAAGAAGGAAGGGAAGGGCAGGGGAGGGGAGGGCAAAAGCCTTATAATTCGAACGTCCTGGAGTTTCTCTATGGGAACCACGCAGATGCAAATAGGTCTGAGGACCCTCCTGTCTGAAATCCTGTCCACAGGAACGACTGCAAATGCGCACGTCCAGTGCAGGACAGGGCCAGAGTGCAGCCTGACCCTGAGGACCCATCATCTGTATCTGGCATTTCTCCCATGCTATCTCTCCCCAACTCCCCCTTTAACATTTATTTATGTTTAATTTTTTTTCTCTACAGGAGTTTTTAGAGCTGGGAACCAGCTACCTGGCAAAACCCAAAATGTGTAATTTCCTGTCTGTTGTCCATCACACCTGACCTCGGTGGTCTAGGAAGGGAATTGCACATTAACCTCACCTGGGGAGTTTTAGCAAGCCCTCTCCCCAAAGCCCACTGCAGCCCGATTACAGCTGAATCCCTGAGGATGGGGCCCAGGTGATGTCAAGGGTAGTCTGAGGTCAATGGTTGGGAGTCAGCCAGTGTTAATCTCAGTGAGCAGCTCCACCCTGGGCGGGAAACACCTGCCTCCCCCCCCGTGTCCCCAGGGCCAATCCCAGAGCTCCCTGACCCTCTTATTACCCATGTCCTTTGCAGGAAACACAGGCTGCAAGCAAGTCCTGCCCTGCGGAGGTGAGTGCTGATTCCTGCATCAGTTTCTTCGTCTCTTTAGTTTTTATTGTGTATTTATTTTATTCAGTATCCGTAGAGACTGTCAAAAATCACCAATGCTGACTATATTTCAAGTCGTCATGGCGGGGTATTGGGAAAAGTTTTCAATTAGCAGTAATCGCGCCTGAGATAAACCTCTTTGGCTACGATACTGCCACTGGGTGAAGCTCTTTGTCTCCTCTTTTAAGGGAGAAGTAATTTTTTTTTCTTTTACTTTTTGTTTTGTTTTCTGCCCTGCCCTGGGAGAATTAATTATTGGTTGAGTTTCCAGCATAGCCCTTCCCAACCCCTAATGGTTGGTGTGACTTGATTTTTTTTTTGGAGATGGAGTCTCACTCTGTCGCCCAGGCTGGAGTGCAGTGGTGGGATCTCTGCCTGCTGTAACCTCCGCCTCCCGGGTTCAAGCGATTCTCCTGTCTCAGCCTCCTGAGTAGCTGGGATTACAGGCAGGCATCACCACACCTGGATAATTTTTGTATTTTTAGTAGAGATGGGGTTTCACCATGTTGGTCAGGCTGGTCTCGAACTCCTGACTTCAGGTCATCTGTCTGCCTCGGTCTCCCGGAGTGCTGGGATTACAGGCGTGAGCCCCTGTGCCCAGCCTAATGTTGTCTTAAAGACTTCTATTCAAATATAGTTTAGACGAGCTCAGGAGTTTGAGACTAGCCTGCGCAACATGGTAAAATCTGTCTCGACAAAAAATACAAGGCTGGGCGCGGTGACTCATGCCTGTTATTCCAGCACTTTGGGAGGCTGAGGTGGGTGGATTATTTGAGGTCGGGAGTTCGAGAGTAGCCTGGCCAACACGGTGAAACCTGTGTCTACTGAAAACACAAAAATTAGCCAAGTGTGGTGGTGCATGCCTGTAATCCCAGCTACTTGGAAGGTTGAGGCAGGAGAATGGCATAAACCTGGGAGACAGGTTGCCTTGGGTCGAGATAGTGCCATTGCACTCCAGCCTGGCAGACAGAGTGAGACTCCATCTCAAAAAAAAAAAAAACAAAAAAACAAAAAAGGCCAGACTTGGTGGTGGGTCCAAGCTACTTATGGGGTGAGGTAGGAGGATCACCTGAGCCCGGGAGGTGGAGGCTGCAATGAGCTGTGATTGTGCCACTGCGCTCCAGCCTGGATGAGAGGGAGACCCTGTTTTCTTTCTTTTCTTTTCTTTTTTTTTTTTTTGATGTAGATGGCCGGCATGGCCACACCTGTAATCCCAGCACTTTGGGAGGCTGAGGTGGGTGGATCATCTGAGGTCAGGAGTTCGAGACCAGCCATCGTGGTGAAAGCCAGTCTCTACTAAAAATATAAAAATTAGCCAGGAGTGGTGGTGCACACCTGTAATCCTAGCTTCTGGGGAGGCTGAGGCAGGAGAATCACTTGAACTTGGGAGGCGGAGGTTGCAGTGAGCCGAGATCGTGCCACTGTGCTCCAGCCTGGGCCACAGAGTGAGACTCCATATCAGGAAGAAAAAAAAAAAAGGAGAGTATACTTGAATCACATGTTCTCACTGCAGAAAGGAAGCTCGACTCTATGAGGCAGTGGCTGTTGATCAGCTGGGTTGTGGTAACCATTTCACTGTATAACAACTTCATGCTCTACGCTTGACAAGAAAAACTGTATATATTACTTCAAAAATGCTTTTAAAAAAATGGAGACAATGTCTCCTTGTGTTGCCCAGGCTGGTCTGGAACTCCTGGGCTCACACACCCTCCTGCTCCATCCTAACATTGTGTATTGTGATTATACCTCAGAGCTGGTGAGAAAGAGCTGCCCTTCCTCGGGGTAAAGCTGTCCACCTCCAACACCACCTGGGCTTGGCAAGTCACTTTGTTTTTCATTTTCCAGCCTGCCTCCCTCTTGTATTTATTTCTTTTCAGGTAGTCTCACTGTGTCACTCAGGCTAGAATGCAGTGGTGTGATCTTGCCTTACTGCAGCCTCAACTTTCTGGGCACAAGAAATCCTCCTGCCTCAGCCCCCCAAGCAGCTAGAGTAGAGACAGGGTTTTGCCTTGCTGCTCAGGCTGGTCTCTAACTCCCCAGACTCAAGTGATCCACCTGCCTCGGCCTCCTAAAGTGATGGGATTACAGGTGTGGGCCACCGTGCCCTGACAATTTTGTTTTGAGATGGAGTTACACTCTTGTTGCCCAGGCTGGAGTACAGTGGCACCATCTTGGCTCACTGCAACCTCTACCTGCTGGGTTGGAGCGATTCTCCTGTCTGAGCCTCCCAAGTAGCTGGGATCACAGGCATGCACCACCATGCCTGGCTAATTCTGTATTTTTAGTAGAGATGGTTTTGCCATGTTGGCCAGGCTGGTCTCAAACTCCCGACCTCAGGTGATCCGCTCACCTCGGCCTCCCAGAGTGCTGGGATGACAGGCGTAAGCCACCGTGCCTGGCCGTGTTTGCTGATTTCTGTGGCGTAAACACTACCCTTGTGATTTTTTTACCATCAGTGTGCCCTCACAGCCCGTGCACTTGGGTACAGGTATATGCAGGGAGCCGGCGTTAGCCAGCACGAGCTGGCCTTAGCACACCACTAACTCTTTGTATTCTCCTTTTCCTGTTCTTTTCACCAGGCTGGTCTTGAACTCCTGGCCTCAGGTGATCCACAGACCTCCCACAGTGCTGGGATTACAGCCATGAGCCAACAGGCTGGGCTAGATTTCCCATCTCTTAATTCAGTCTACCTCACATTTCACCACTCGTGGTACAGCATGAATGGTTGTTCTCGGCACACAGGCAACTGTTGTTTTCATTTAATGATGGTAACTTGTGAACTGTTCGTCTTTTCCCCTAGTTCTTCGGCCATAACCTAAGGTCTCACACGTGGAGCACTATGGCATCATCCCAGCTAGTGTACACTCTGCAGACCCTTCTGGAGCAGCTGAGCGAGGATGAATTAGGGACTTTCAAATCCATCTTGTGGACTTTTCCCCTAGAAGATGTGCTGCAGAAGAGCCCTTGGTCTGAGGTGGAAGAGGCCAATGGCAGGAAACTGGCAGAAATTCTGGTCAACACGTCCTCAGAATGCTGGATAAGGAATGCGACTGTGAAGGTCTTTGAAGAGCTCAATCTCCCAGAATTGTCTAAGACGGCAAAGGCGGAGTTGCTGGGTGAGTAGAACGTGGGGGTGTCCTGGTCGTCTGTAACAAGGACTGAGCTCTGGCCGGGTGCGGTGGCTCGTGCCTGTAATCCTAGCAATTTGGGAGGCTGAGGTGGGTGGATCCCATGAGGTCAAGGGTTTGACATCGGCCTGACTGACATGGTAAAACCTCATCTCTACTAAAAAGACAAAAATTACCTGGACCTGGTGGGGTGGTGGGCATCTGCAGTCCCAACTATTCGGGAGGCTGTAGCAGGAGAATTTCTTGAACCTGGCGGGTGGAGGTTGCAGTGAGCCGAGATTGCACCATTGCACTCCAGCCTGGGTGACATAGCAAGACTCCATCTCAAAAAAATAAATGAACAAACCGAAAAAGAAAACAAACAAAAATAAAAAAAATAAAAAAAATAAGATGATAGCCTCATGCATATAAATACTCATGATTTGAATTTTCCTATTACCTGTTTTGCATTTTCAACATCTTCTAGGAGATGTGGTCTTGCTATATTGCCCAGGCTCTTCACAGGCATAATCACGGTTCACTGCAGCCTCAAACTCCTTGCCTTAAACAATCTTCCTGGCCACGTGCAGGGGCTCACGCCTGTAATCCCAGCACTTTGGGAGGCTGAGGTGGGTGGATCATGAGGTCAGGAGATCGAGACCATCCTGGCCAACATGTGAAACCTCATCTCTACTAAAGTTTAAAAAAAAAAAAAAAACAAAAAAAACTAGCCAGGTGTGGTAATGGGCACCTGTAATCCCAGCTACTCGGGAGGCTGACTCAGGAAGATTGCTTGAACCCGGGAGGCGGAGGTTGCAGTGAGCCGAGATTTCTCCCCTGCACTCCAGCCTGGTGACAGAGCAAGACTCCATCTTAAAAAAAAAAAAAAAAAAAAAAAAGGGGAGAAAAGAACTTTTAAGTATGCAGTATAAGAAAAAAAATACAAAACAAAACAAAAAAAACAATGTTCCTGCCTCAGCCTGTTGAGGAGCTGGAGATACAGGTACACGTCCTGTGCTTGGCTCAGTCTTTTTTTTTTTGAGACAGGATTTCAGCCTGTCTCCCAGGTTGGAGTGCAGTGGTGCGATCATGGTTCACTGTAGCCTCCAACCCTGGGCCCCCCGTTAACCTCCCACCTCAGCCTTCCAAACTTATTTTTTCTTCTGTTTTGTAGAGATGGGGTCTTGCTATGTTGACCAGGCTGGATTTGAACTCCTGGGCTTAAGCGATCCTCTTGCCTCAGTTTCCCAAAGTGCTGAGATTACAGGTGTGAGCCACCATGTCTGGCAGCATTCTTTTTAATAATTTTGTTTTAGAATAATTTTATGTCATTAGTTATTGATCGATTTTTATTTTTGAGATGGAGCCTCACTCTGTGGCCCACGCTGGAGTGCAGTGGCATGATCTCAGCTCACTGCAACCTCCTTCTCCCGGGTTCAAGCGACTGTCCTGCCTCAGCCTCCTGAGTAGCTGGGATTACAGGCGGGTGCCACCACACCTGGCTAATTTTTTGTAGTCTTAGTAGAGATGGGGTTTCACTGTGTTAGCCAGGATGGTCTTGGTCTCCTGACTTTGCGATCTGCCCACCTTTGCCTCCCAAAGTGCTGGATTACAGGTGTGAGCCACCATACCCGGTCTAATGTTTGTATTTTTAGTAGAGACAGGGTTTCACCATGTTGGCCAGGCATGTCTTGATCTCATGACCTCGTGATTTGCCCGTCTCGGCCTCCCAAAGTGCTGGGATTGCAGGGGTGAGCCACCGAACCCAGCCTAATTTTTGTATTTTTAGTAGAGACAGGGTTTCACCATGTTGGTCAGGCTGGTCTCGATCTCCTGACCTCATGATTTGCCTGCCTCGGCCTCCCAAAGCGCTGGGATTGCAGGCGTGAGCCACTGCGCCCAGCTTCTCATATCCGTGACCCTCCTTTTTACCTGCAGTGACATGCAGTAGAACGGTTGAGGCTGATGATGATACTCATCTGAAAATTACTTTGGTACAATACTGGAAATGAAGAAAACCAGGAAAATGAGTGACATGACTCATAGTAGTCAGAAGACAGGAACAACAACCCAAATGTACATAAATAGGTGAACAGATCACCAGCGTCTGTTCATACAGTGGATTAATATCCAGCCATCTAAAGGAACAGGGCGCTGATACCACAACACGGAAGAAGATCAAATACTGGTACCTGCAGGAAAATGAGTCACCAAAGAGGATACATTTTGGAATTCCATTTACTTGAAATACCTCAGATTCCATAGAGAGAAAATAGAGCTGAGTGTGTGCCAGAGGCTGGGGAAGGGAAGAAATGGGGGGTATCTGTTTAAATGGGTATGGGGGGTCCGTTTGGGATGACGAAAATGTTTTGGGGCTTTTTCCAAGTTGAGGTGGTTACACGGTATTGTGGAGGTACAGGCTTCCATCTGTGTATTTTACAGAGGACGGACAGGTGGAGGACGCAGATACCCCTGAGCTGGGAGACTCGGAAGAGGAGTTGGAGTTAGCAAAGCCAGGTGGGTGAATACAGTCTCGTGGTCACGACTTTAGTGTCTGAGATTGTGCAAGGCGCATCACTTCTTCCTGGTTTTCTTCATTCAGTAACTCATGTTTTCTTATAACACATGAATTACGTGTTAAAATGGTGAATCTTACTTGTGTTTTACCACAATAAAAGTAGATTCAGGGTGGGCATGGTGGCTCACCTGTAATCCCAGCACATTAAGAGGCCAAAGTGGACTGATCGCTTGAGATCAAAAGTTCAAGACCAGCCTGACCCATATGACAAAAGCCTGTTTCACTCATAGGCGGGTGTTGAACAATGTGAACACATGGACACAGGGAGGGGAGCATCACACACTGGGGTCTGTTGGGGGGGAACTAGGGGAGGGACAGCGGGGGGTGGGGAGTTGGGGGAGTTGGGGGAGGGATAACATCGGGAGAAATGTCAGATATAGGTGATGGGGGAAGGAGGCGGCAAACCACATTGCCATGTATGTACCTATTCAACAATCCTGCACGTTCTTCACATGTAGCCCCAAACCTAAAATGCAATAAAATATATATTTTAAAAAAGTACAAAATTAGTCAAGTGTGGTGGTGGACGCCTGTAATCCCAGCTACCCAGGAGGTTGGGGAATAAGAATTCTTTGAACCCAGGAGGCAGAGGTTACAGTGGGCTGAGATGGCGACCCTACACTCCAGCCTGGGTGACAGAGCAAGACCCGGTCTCAAAAAAAGGAAATAAGATAGACAAATATCTTTGGCCTGGAAGAACTCCTATTGACTCCATTTTGTGGGAGCAAAATTGCTAGGTCATGTCATAATTCTGTGTTTTTGAAGAACCAAGCTGTTCTATTTTTAAGTGTGGGAAAGATTAGAGTTTGTTATTATCTGTCAGGAAATAACATGCTAGTTATCTAGAGAGAAAAAAATTGGTCTCCACACTGGGTACTGAATTCTGTTCAGAGAACTTATACTAAAGCTCTAACCCCCTCGATGTGACTATGTATTTGGAGATAGGGATTCAGAAGTAAAGATTAAATGAGGTTACAAAGGTCGGGCCAGTAGGACTCCCCACCTCCCCCCGCTCCAAAAAAAAAGACTCAAGAATATTTGAGCTGGCTGGGTATGGTGGCTTACGCCTGTAATCCAAGCACTTTGGAGGCCAAGGCGGGCGGATCACCTGAGGTTGGGAGTTCAAGACCAGCCTGACCAACATGGTGAGACCCTGACAAAAAAAAAAAAAAAAAGGAATATTTGAGCCAAAGGCAGTGATATTCTCCTGCAGTCCCAGCTATTCAGGAGGCTGAGGTGGGAGGATTGCTTGAATTTAGGGGTTCAAATCCCGTCTGGGGAACATATCAAGACCCCATCTCTAAATACATAAGTATATATTTGATGCTTTCTTTTCTACAATGTCTGATTTAGGAAGTACAAATTACCATGACAGGCTTCCATCTGTGTATTTTACAGAGGACAGACAGGTGGAGGACGCAGATACCCCTGAGCTGGGAGACTCGGAAGAGGGCTTGGAGTTAGCAAAGCCAGGTAGGTAAATTCGGTCTTGTGGTCGTGAGTTGGGTGTTTGAGAGCATGCACGGCGTGCTACTTCTTCCTGGTTGTCTTCATTTCTGGTACTTTACAAAGTAATTTTCCGACGAGTGTCATCACCAACCTCACCTGTCCTACGGGCTGTCACTGCAGGTGAGAAGGAAGGTTGGAGAAACACGATGGACGAACAGTCCTTGGTCTGGAGGAACACCTTTTGGCGAGGAGACAGTGAGAATTTCCATGACCACGTCACTCAGAGAAACCAAAGGTTCATTCCATTCTTGAATCCCAGAAGACCCACGCAGCCATCCCCTTACACGGTGGTTCTGCATGGTCCTGCGGGCGTCGGGAAAACCACGCTGGCCAAAAAGTGTATGCTGGACTGGAAAGACTACGACCTCGGCCCGAAGGCCAGGCACGCTTTCTACCTCAGCTGCAAGGAGCTCAGCCGCCTGGGCCCGTGCAGTTTTGCAGAGCTGATCGCCAAAGACCGGCCGGAATTGCAGGATGACATTCCAAACATCCTAGGCCAAGCACAGAGAATCCTGTTCGTGGTCGACGGCCTCGATGAGCTGAGAGTTCCCCCCCCGGGGCGCTCATCCACGACATCTGCGGGGGACTGGCTGAAGCCGAAGCCGGTGCCGGTCCTCCTGGGGGAGTTTGCTGAAGAGGAAGATGTTACCCAAGGCCGCCCTGCTGGTCACCACACGGCCCAGGTTCCTGAAGGACCTGCAGCTCCTGGCCGAGAAGCCCATCTACATAAGGGTGGAGGGGTTCCTGGGAGGAGGACAGGAGGGCCTATTTCCTGAGACACTTTGGAGAGGAGGACCAAGCCACGCGTGCCTTTGAGCTGATGAGAAGCAACGCGGCCCTGTTCCAGCTGGGCTCGGCGCCCGCGGTGTGCTACATAGTGTGCACGAGTCTGAAGCTGCAGATGGAGAACGGGGAGGACCCGGCCCCCACCTGCCACACCCGCACGGGGCTGTTCCTGCACTTTCTCTGCAGCCGCTTCCCGAAGGGTGCACAGCTTGGGGGCACGCTGCGGGCGCTGAGCCTGCTGGCTGCGCAGGGCCTGTGGGCGCAGATGTCTGTGTTCCACAGAGAGGACCTGGAGAGCTTCGGGGTGCAGGAGTCCGACCTCCGCCCATTCCTGGACAGAGGCATCCTCCGCCAGGATAGAGACTCTAAAGACTGCTACTCCTTCCTCCACCTCAGCTTCCAGCAGTTTTTCACCGCGCTGTCCTACGCCCTGGAGAAGGAGGAGGACAGGGATGGCCACGCCTGGGACATTGGGGACGTGCAGAAGCTCTTTTCCAGTGAAGAAAGAGTCAAGAACCCCGACCTGGTCCAAGCAGGACACTTCTTATTCGGCCTCGCCAACGAGAAGAGAGCCACGGAATTGGAGACCACTTTTGGCTGCGTGATGTCACGGGAGATCAAACAGGAATTACTGCGGTGCAAAGCAAATCTTCACGTAAAGAAGCCGTCGTCGATGGCAGGCCTGAAGGAGCTCTTGTGCTGCCTGTATGAGTCTCAGGAGGATGAGCTGGCAAAGGTGGTGATGGCCCCATTCAAGGAAATTTCTATTCACTTGACAAATAGGTCTGAAATGATGCACTGTTATTTCAGCCTGAAGCACTGTCCAGACTTGGAGAAACTCTCACTGCAGGTAGCAAAGGGGGTGTTCCTGGAGAATTACGTGGACTTCGAACCGGACTTTGAGTTAGAGAGGTAAGAACGGTTTTCCCATCCCACGCTCCACCAGGAAGAGGCCAGTGTCTCCTGTGCCATGTGGCTTAGGGTCAGAATTTCCCTCTGGCTGGACTTTGTTCCTGCTTTATGTTCAATGCAGAGATACGATTTGGCAATTAGGAATTGGGTTTTTAAAAAAAATTGACAGTTTTGCTCTAGTTGCCCAGACTCGAGTGCAATGGCATGATCTTGGCTCACTGCAACCTCCGCCTCCCAGGTTCAAGTGATTCTTCTGCCTCAGCCTCATGAGTAGCTGGGATTACAGGCATGAGCCACTGTGCCCAGCTAATTTTTGTATTTTTAGTAGAGAGGGGGGTTTCATCACGTTGGCCAGGCTGGTCTCAAATCCCAACCTCAAGTCATCCGCCCATCTCAGCTTCCAAAAGTGCTAGGATTACAGGCCATTTGTTATCTTATTTTTTGAGATGGAGTCTTGCTCTGTCACCCAGACTGGAGTTCGGTGGAGTGATCTTGGCTCACTGCAGCCTCTGCCTCACCACATCTGGCTAATGTTTGTATTTTTTAGTAGAGACGGGGATGTTACCGTCTTGGCCAGGCTGGTCTCAAAATCCTGACCTCATCCATCAACCTTCTAAAGTGCTGGGATTACAGGCGTGAGCCACTGCGCCCGGCCTATCCTTTTCTTTTCTTTTTTTTTGTTTTTGGAGATAGTGTCTTGCTCTGAGGTCCGGGCTGGAGTGATCATGGCTCACTGCAGCCTCACTCTCTCAGATTCTCCTGCCTCAGCCTCCCGAGTAGCTGGGACTACAGGTGTGCACCACCATGCCTGGTTATTTTATTTTTTTGCAGAGGTGGGGTCTTTGTTTCTTGCCTAGGCTGGTCTTAAACTCATGGGCTCAGGCAGATCTTCCCACTTTGGCCTGCCAAAGTGTTGGGATTACAGGCATGAGCCACCTCACCCAGCCTTACCTGTTACTGTGTTTTTGTAAAACTTAAGATCTATACACCTAGCAAAGACGTGATGTGATACTGTGGTTTTTTTTTGTTTTTTAAAGACAGGGTTTCACCATGTTGGTCAGGCTGGTCTTGAACTCCCGACCTCAGGTGATCCGCCCGCCTTAGCCTCCAAAGTGCTTGGATTATAGGCGTGAGCTACCACGCCCGGCCGATATTGTTTACTGTAGACACTGTACTTACATAGTAATAGGTGGGTGCAAAAGTAATTGTGATTTTTGCTATTGAAATGTGGTTTGTAGCTGGGAGCGGTGGCTCAGGCCTGTAATCCCAGCAGTTTGGGAGGCCGAGGCAGGTGGATCACCTGAGGTCAGGAGTTCAAGACCAGCCTGGCCAACATAGTGAAACCCCGTCTCTACTACAAATACACAAAAGTTAACGGGGTGTGGTGCTGTGCGCCTGTAATCCTAGTTACTTGGAAGGCTGAGTCAGGAGAATCGCTTGAATCCAGGAGGCAGAGGTTGCAGTGAGCCAAGATTGTGCCACTGCACTCCAGCCTGGGCGAGAGGGGGAGACCCCGTCTCAAAAAAAAAAATGTGGTTTGCAGACAGCCATCCCACCATGCGGTGACTGGCCATGCGCGATGCACGTGTGCTCTCCTGCAGGTACACTTACTTCACCCTTCCGAACTGGGTGCGGCAGGATCTTCACTCTCTTCACGTCTGGAAGGATTTCTGCTCTCTCATCAGCTCGAACAGCAATCTGAAGTTTCTGGAAGTGAGACAAAGCTTCCTGAGCGAGTCAGCCGTGCGGGTTCTTTGTGACCACATAGTCCGTAACACCTGCCGTCTGCAGAAAGCAGAGTAAGGAGAAGCTCATCTTGCAAGGAAGATCCTGAACCGTGACTAAGCTTCCTGCACTTTAAAAAATATATAGAAATGTGTTGTTTCATCTCCATGTATTTGGGGATTTTTCAGCTTTTTTTTTTTTTTGCTTTGTTTTGTTACCAAAACCAAAAAAGTAGGTACGGATGCAGGTTCGTTACACAGGTAAACGTGTGGCATGGGAGTGTGTTGTACAGATTATTTTATCACCCAGGAATTAAGTGTAGCACCCATTGGTGGTTTTTCCTCATGGTCTGCTGCTTGCATTTTTCTTTCTTTTGAGACGGAGTCTTGCTCTGTTGCCCAGGCTGTAGTGCAGTGGCACAATCTTGGCTCACTGCAGCCTCTCCTCTCCTGGGTTTAAGAAATTCTCCTGCCTCAGACTCTCAAGTAGCTGGGATTGCAGGTGCCCACCACCATGCCCAGCTAATTTTTGTATTTTTAATAGAGACAGGGTTTCACCGTGTTGGCTAGGCTGGTCTCGAACTCCTGACCTCAGGTGATCCGCCCACCTTGGCCCCAGCTAATTTTTGTATTTTTTGTAGAGATGGGGTTTCACCATGTTGCCCAGGCTGATCTCGAACCCTTGACCTCGGGTTATCCTGCCTCGGCCTCCCAAAGTTCTGTGATTACAGACGTGAGCCACCACGCCTGGCTAAGAACTTCTAATAGTTTCTAAATCCGAAAGAGCTTTTTGTTTATACATGTCTCGACACAATGTGAGGATTAAACACTCAAAGTGGAATCTCTTTTGCTTTTTCCTAGGATTAAAAATGTCACCCCTGACACTGCTTACCGGGACTTCTGTCTTGCTTTCATTGGGAAGACGAGCCTCACTCACCTGACCCTGGAAGGGCACATTGAGTGGGAACACACGATGCTGCTGCTGATGTGTGATCTGTTCAGAACCCCCAAAGGCAACCTGCAGTACCTGAGGTGGGTCTCACGGTCATGGCTCTCCTGAGGACCCAGAGTCCTCTACACTGTGTTGCTGGGGGATCTAGGTAAAAGGTTAACTGCTCTGGATGCCGTGCCAGACAGGGAACGTATTCCTCAAACAGGCCTGTGTGGGGTGTCAGCCTCTCCTCTTCCCCCACAGCTTGACTTCTGTGTGGCATAACCAGCTCTCGATGCAAAGAAACACCCAGAATTCTGTGCTGTGTTCCAGCTTTAGGGACGTGCTACTCCTGACTGCCTCTCGCCTACCTGTTGGGATTGAGAGCAGGGGCCCCCAGCTTTTTCTGCACTGGGGAATGGTTTTGTGCAAGACAGGTTTTCCACATACAGGGGTTTGGGGGTAGTTTTGGGATGAAACTGTTCAACCTCAGATCATCAGGCTCTGGAGACTGAGCCCCATGCAGTGCTGTGATCCCAGCACTTTGCGAGCCTGAGGTGGAAGGATCATCAGTCCAGATCATCAGGAGTTAGGTACTCATAAGGGGCATGCAAACTTCTCCACACTCCTGTGAGATTTTTTTTTTTTTTTTTTTTTTGAGACAGAGTTTTATTCTTGTCATCCAGGCTGGAGTGCAGTGGCGTGATCTGGGCTTACTGCAACCTCTGCCTCCCGGGTTCAAGTGATTCTCCTGTCTCAGCCTCCCAGGTAGCTGGGATTACAGGCACACGCCACCACGTCGGGCTAATGTTTGTATTTTTAGTAGAGACGGGGTTTCACCACGTTGGCCAGGCTTGTCTTGAACTCCTGGCCTCAAGTGATCCACTTGCCTCCGCCTCCCAAAGTGCTGGGATTATAGGCGTGAGCCATCCTGCCTGACCAGGATCAACTTTTTATTTTGAGTATTAAGCATCCATTTCCCCCCCTCTAGTCCCAGCTATGCTGGAGGCTCAGGTGGTGGTGAGCCATGATCACGCCACTGCACTTCATTCAGCCTGGGCAACAGAGCGAGTTCCTGTCTCAAAAACAATTTCTTTTTCCCATACAAAATCATCCCCCACAGGCCGTGTTGGTGAAACATTACACAGAATTGTATTACCGTCTCTTGTGGATGAGGCTGGAGCTCCAGTGGCCATGGGGGATACTTGAAGCAGAGAAAAGATGAGATCTCTCCAATAATTCAGACCAGGGTTGGAGAAAGGAGAGTAGAATGAGATAAACCCAGGACAATGTTTTGGGAAGTAAAGCATAAGAAACTGATACGGGCTGGCCGCGGTGGCTCATGCCTGTAATCCCAGCACTTTGGGAGGCCGAGGCGGGCGAATCACCTGAGGTCAGGAGTTCAAGACCAGCCTGACCAACATGGAGAAACCTTGCCTCTATTGAAAATACAAAAATTAGCCGGGCATGGTGCCACATGCCTGTAATCCCAGTTACTTGGGAGGTTGAGACAGGAGAATCGCTTGAACCTGGGAGGCGGAGGCTGCAGTGAGCTGGGAATGTGCCATTGGGCTCCAGCCTGGGCAACAGGGCAAAACTCCATCTGTCTTTAAAAAAAAAAAAAAAAAAAGGCGGATATGGTACTCTCTGTCCTCACAAATGAATGACTTACTCCCATTCTTCCCACAGGTTTGGAGGTCACTCGGCCACCCCAGAGCAGTGGGGGCGATTTCTCCCTTTCTTCTGAAAGCCAACCAGTCCCTGAGGCACCTACACCTCTCGGCCAATCTGCTCCTGGATGAGGGTGCCAAGTCGCTGTATGAGACCGTGGGACACCCAATGAACCTGCTGCAGAAGTTGTCGTGAGTCTCTTCCCATGGGGAGCTCTGGTTTAGGTCAGGTAAAAGAGAACAGAAACTAACACCCCACTTGCTGGGCCGCCCACATGGTACCTCTCACTGATAAAACACCTGCTTCAGGCTGGGCAGGGTGACTCATGCCTGTAATCTCAGCACTTTGGGAGGCTGAAGAGGGTAGATCATCTGAGGTCAGGAGTTCGAGACCAACCTGGCCAACATGGTGAAACCCTGTCTCTACTAAAAATACAAAAATTGACAGGTGTGGCTGTGCATGCCTGGTGCATCCCAGCTACTCAGGAGGCTGAGGCAGGAGAATCGCTGGAGCCCTGGAGGTGGAGGTTGCTGTGAGCCGAGATGGCACCATTGCACTCCAACCTGGGTGAGAGAGCAAGACTCCATCTCAGAAACAAACACCTGCTTCCTGAGACGTTCCAGGTGGACCGCTGCATCTTGGCCTGCTCGCATTCCTGGTCTTTGTGGCCATGATGACTAGCACAGGACAGAGGGCAGGGGATTAACGGGAAGGGCTGACGCTGAGGACGCTAGCATGTGGACATAGCCGAGCAGGTTGGAGTTTCGGAAGCGTTCTCATCATGTTACCATTTGTTTCCTATTTTTGCAGGTTGGAAAACTGTCGTCTTACAGAAGCCAGTTGCAAGGAGCTTGCTGATGTCTTGATTGTCAACCAGCATCTGACACACCTGTGCTTGGCCAAGAACCCCATCGGGGGATAAAGGGGTGCAGTTGCTGTGTGAGGGCTTGAGTTACCCCGATTGTAAACTGCAGACCCTGGTGTAAGTCCCTGCTGGCTGTGTGTGTGTCTGTGTGTGTGTGCCATGTGTGTGTACGTGAACAAGCAGGTGACATATGGAAGTCCTTATTAATTCATTTAAAATGTAACTGGTAAGAACCTGGTAAGAATTAGAGAAAGAAGACCGGGTGCAGTGGCTCACGCCTGTAATCCCAGCACTTTGGGAGGCCAAAGTGGGCAGATCACGAGGTCAGGAGATCAAGACCATCCTGGCTAACATGGTGAAGCCTTGTCTCTACTAAAAATACAAAAAATTAGCCGGGCGTGGTGGCATGTGCCTGTAGTCAGAGGCAGAGGTTGTGGTGAGCCGACATCGTGCCATTGCACTCTAGCCTGGGCAACAGAGTGAGACTCCATCTCAAAAAAAAAAAAAAAAAAAAAAGGGCAGAGACAGGTATAAACATGTTAATATTTGCATACCTCTTGCTGCTGTGAAGGAAGATTTGAGATGGGCAATTGGTTCTTGGATCTGATGCTTTGTGTACGATCTTTGAAATTCACATTACAGTACTGCCTGCTAACAGAGGTAGATTGAGTTACGTGGTAGGGCCAGTGACGTCTCTTTTTAAAAATTTTCATTCCCGTAGGTTATTGAACAGGTGGTGAATAGTGGGCAGATCACCTAAGGTCAAGGAGTTTGAGACCAGCCTGGCCAACATGGTGAAACCCAGTCTCTACTAAAAATACAAAAATTAGCCTAGCGTGGTGGGGCACGCCTGTAGTACCAGCTACTCGGGAGGCTGAGGCAGGAGAATCACTTAAATCTGGGAGGCAGAGGTTGCAGGTAGCTGAGATCGTGCCACTGCACTCCAGCCTGGCGATTTAGTGAGATTCCATCTCAAGAAAAAAACATAGGCGGCAGGCTGGAATGGGCCCATGGATTGCTGCTGGCTGAATCTTGTTATGTGCGAAGAAGCTCAGTGTGAGCTACCTGTTCACATCAAAATCATGGTTAGAACAACATTCAAGAGATGGCATGGGGATGAAGACCTATTCCTGTTCAGAAATTCTAGCCAGTATTCATTTCTGAGATTCTTTTTTTTTTTTTTTTTTAAAGACAGTCTCACTCTGTTGCCAGGCTGGAATGCAGTGGTGCAATCTTGGCTCACTGCAACCTCCACCTCCTGGGTTCAAGCAATTCTCCTGCCTCAGCCTCCCAAGTAGCTGGGATTCTAGGTGCCTGCTGCCACGCCTAGCTAATTCTTGTACTTTAGTAAAGATGGAGTTTCACCATATTGGCCAGGCTGGTCTCAAACTCCTGACCTTATACGTGATCAGCCTGCCTCAGCCGCCCAAAGTGCTGGGATTATAGGTGTGAGCCACCACGCCCTGCTTAGAGTATTGTTAAACAGCAAACAAACAAACAAACAAAAAAAGAAAAAAGTCATTTACCTGATTATTAGGCAATACATGATACATGCACCAAAACGTCACACTGTACCCCGAAATATATAGAATGTGTCCTTTAAAGACAAAGCCTAAACATGAAGTAAAATGACAGTGAAGTGAAATTTCCAGGTCTCAGATCCAGTCCTGGGTTGGTCTGAACCCAGAGCCTAAGCTGCTGTCCTAGGCAGAGTTGGAAATGATGTAATCAGAAGGTCATTTACATGCTTTCCTTGTGAGATGGAGTCTCTGTCACCAGGATGGAATGCAGTGGCGTGATCTCAGCTCACTGCAACCTCCACCTCCTGGGTTCAGGTGATTCTCCTGCCTCAGCCTCCTGAGTAGCTGTGATTACAGGTGCCCACCACCATGCCCAGCTCATTTTTGTATTTTTCGTAGAGAGGAGGTTTCACCATGTTGGCCAGGCTGGTCTTGAACTACTGACCTCAAGTGATCTGCCCCTCTCTGCCTCCCACAGTGCTGGGATTATAGGCATGAGCCACCGTGCCTGGCCCATCGCATGCTTTTATGTACAAGCCTGCCTGGAAGTATATAGCTCAAGGCAGAAGGTATATGGTGTTGGGAGTAACAACTACTTCACAGGGCGTACGCCAGAGGGTAACAGGCTTCTCTTCCTTTGATTATCCTGCAGGTTACAGCAATGCAACATAACCAAGCGTGGCTGCAGACCTATCTCAGAGGTTCTCCAAGGAGTCTGCAGCCTCACAGACTTGGACTTGAGCCTCAACCACATAGGTTGTGGATTGTGGATTCTCTGTCAGGCGTTACAGAATCCAGACTGCAACCTAAAACACTTACGGTAGGTGATTTTCTTTTTCTTTCTTTTTTTTTTTTTGAGATGGGATCTTGCTGTGTTCCCCAGGCTGGGGCACAGTGGTGTGACACGACTCACTGCAGCTTCAATCTTCCAGGCTTAATGGGTCCTCCCACCTCAGACTCCTGAGTAGCTGGGACTACAGGCATGGATTACCATGGCCAGCTAACATTTTTGTGTAGAGATGAGGTCTCATCATCTTTCCCAGGTTGGTTTTGAACTCTGGGGCTCAAGGAATCCTCCCGCCTCAGCCTCCCCCACGTGTTAGGATTACAGGCATGAGCCATCAGGCCTGGCCTCATTTTTAAAATGTTTGGAAATCTTTAATTTTTTTTTTTTGAGATGGAGTTTCACTTTTGTTGCCCAGGCTACAGTGCAATGGCACAATCTCAGCTCACCACAATCTCCATCTCCCAGGTTCAAGTGATTCTCCTGCCTCAGCATCCCGAGTAGCTGGGATTACAGGCATGTGCCACCATGCCCAGCTAATTTTGTATTTTCAGTAGAGACGGGGTTTCTCCACAGTGCTGGGATTAAGGCGTGAGGCACCACACTTGGCTAGTTTTTGTATTTTTTAGTAGAGATGGTATTTCACCATGTTGGTCAGGCTGGTCTTAAACTCCCGAATTTGGGTGATCTGCCTGCCTTGGCCTCCCAAAGTTCTGGGATTACAGGCGTGAGCCATCACATCCAGCCTCATTTTCAAAATGTTTGGAAATCTTTAATTTCTATGTTCTCATGGTCTCAGACTGTGTCACTCGGGATTGAATTTTAAGAGCAAACCCCTCCAGACACTGAAAATAGGTGGCTGGGAGCTTCCAAAGTCATATAGAGGGACTGGAGAAGTGAAATATAGATGAGAATGGCCCCCAGTGATGTGGACTTCAGGAATAAGCCACTTCTGCTGGGATCCAGTAATCAGGAAGCAGTGATCCTGCCCCTGCTCATAAACCCGGGGAACTACAGATGGGATATCACCCCCAAGAAATGCAAAGGCTCACAAATGGAACGGTGAGCTCTTTATATTCTCTCTTCCGAGTCTGTCTGTCAACTGCATGTCTTGGTAGCAGCCTATCTCCCAACTAGAACCTGCAATCCTAATGCAAAGAGAATCTTTATCATGTCATTACTACTTAGCTTTGCTGTAGAGACAAGATAAAAAAAGCTAGAATACAGGGTACTTCTTTTTTGAGCTGGAGTCTTGCTCTGTCGCCCAGGCTGGAGTGTGGTGGTGTGATCTTGGCTCACTGGAACCTCTGCCTCCAAGGTTCAAGCAATTCTCCTGCCTCAGCCGAGTAGCTGGGACTACAGGCACATACCACCATGTCCAGCTAATTTTTGTATTTTTACTAGAGTCCTGGTTTCACCATGTTGGCCAGGCTGGTCTCGAACTCCTGACCTCAAGTGATCCACAAGCCTCAGCCTCCCAAAGTGCTGGGGTTACAGGCATGAGCCATCATTCCTGGCCTCCTGAAGTTTCTTAACCAATCACCCTGAGGAACGTTCCAAATGGCAAGTCAGACTGTGACACCTTTATTTCCAAAGGCTCAAAAGCTCAGTGCAAATAAAGGGGTGGGTTACGTGAGGGTCAGGGTTTCCAGACCAACCTGGTGAAACCCCATCTCTACTAAAAACACAAAAATTAGCTGTGTGTGGTAGCTTGTGTCTGTAATCTCAGCTACTCAGGAGGCTGGGACAAGAGAGCCTCTTGAACCAAGAGGAGGAAAAAAAAATTAAAGGCTTTTACAGTGGCCTACAGGGCCTTATGTTATGAGATCTTCTTGTAAGTTATGAGCCAAACTTACTCTACTTTCTCACTAGCTCAGTATTTCATTTGCTAAATTCCTTCCCCAAATTAGCATGCTGGTTCATGAGCTACCATTCTTCAGTTTTTTTCCTCATATCACTTTCCCAAAGAGGACTTAAATGACCAGCATAAATCTAGCCAATCCTTCCCTGGTTGACTTACCTCTACCCTGATTAATTTTTTTCTTTATTAAATTTTTTTTAAGAGATGGGGTTTCACCACATTGGTCAGGCTGGTCTCGAACTCCTGACCTCAGGTGATGCACCTGCCTCCGCCTCCCAAAGTGCTGGGATTACAGGCGTGAGCCACCGTGCCTGGCTGATTAATTTATTTTAATACCATCATTCATTGTCTTCAATAGAACATGTCCAGATGTCTGCTGTCACTAAAACTCTGAGGACAAGGATTTCTTCCCTTCACTCTCCTCTGCATTTCCTCACTACTGGATTCCAGCAAATAAGAGTGTACCTGGAAATATGATACTTGCTTTTTTTTTGAATGAAAGAGTCTCACTCTTTTCATTGAAGCAGTGGTGGTATCTTGGCTCACTACAATCTCTGTCTCCCGCATTCAAGCTATTCTCCTGCCTCAGCCTCTCAAGTAGTTGGAATTACAGGTGGTGCCACCACCTGGCTAATTTTTTATTTTAATTTAATTTTACTTTATTTATTTATGAGATGGAGTCTCTGTTGCCCAGGCTGGAGTGCAATAGCATGATCTCGGCTCACTACAACTTCTGTCTCTCAGACTCAAGTGATTCTCCTGCCTCAGCCTTTCTAGTAGCTTGGATTACATCACGCTGGCTAATTTTTGTATTTTTGTAGAGACAGGGTTTCACCATGTTGGTCAGGCTGGTCTTGAACTCCTGACCTCAGGTGATCTGCCTGCCCCTAAGTGCTGGGATTACAGGCATGAGTCACCATGCCCGGCCAGATAATTGGTACCATTACTTTCTGTTCAGTTAGCTTTTTTTTTTGTTTTTTTTGAGATGGAGTCTCACTCTGTTGCCCAGGCTGGAGTGCAGTGGCGTGATCTCAGTTTATTGCAACCTCTGCCTCCCAGGCTCAACCAATTCTTGTGCCTCAGCCTCTGGAGTAGCTGGGATTAAAGGCATGTGCCACTATGCCCAGCTAATTTTATTTATTTATTTTTATAATTTTTTTTTTTAGAGATGGGGTTTCACCATGTTGGTCAGGCTAGTCTTGAACTCCTAACTGCAGGTAATCTGCCTCCTTGGCCTCCCAAAGTGCTAAGATTACAGGTGCCTGCCACCATGCCCAGCCTAATTTTTGTATTTTTAGGAGAGACGGGTATTCACCATGTTGGCCAAGCTGGCCTCAAACTCCTGGCCTCAAGTGATCCACCTACCTCCCAAACGGCTGGGATTACAGGCATGAGCCACCGCGTCCAGCCACTACCTGCTGAGTGAATGCATGGGTTTCCGTGTTCTTCCTCAACAGCCTCTGGAGCTGCTCCCTTCTGCCTTTCTATTGTCAACATCTGGGATCTGCTCTCATCAGCAATCAGAAGCTGGAAACTCTGGACCTGGGCCAGAATCATTTGTGGAAAAGTGGCATAATTAAGCTCTTTGGGGTTCTAAAACAAAGAACTGGATCCTTGAAGACACTCAGGTATAGCTTTTTTTTTCTTTTCTTTTTTTGAGATGGAGTCTTGCTCTGTCACCCAGGCTGGAGTGCAGTGGTGTGATCTCGGCTCACTGCAACCTCTGCCTCCCAGGTTCAGGCAATTCTCCTGCCTCAGCCTCCTGAGTAGCTGGGCCTACAGGTGTGCCAACATGCCCAGCTAATTTTTGTATTTCTTTCCTTTTTTTGAGATGGAGTTTCTCTTTTGTAGCCCAGCCTGGAGTGCAGTGATAAGATCTCAGCTCACTGCAACCTCCACCTCCTGGGTTCCAGTGATTCTCCCACGTTGGCCTCCCAAGTACCTGGGATTACAGGTGCCTACTACCACACCCAGCTGATTTTTGTATTTTTAGTAGAAAGGGGGTTTCACCATCTTGGCCAGGCTGGTCTGAACTCATGACCTCAGGTGAGCCACCTGTCTTGGCCTTCCAAAGTGCTGGGATTACAGACATGAGCCATTGCACCTGGCCTTTTTTGTTTTTTTTTTTTTCTTTTTGGGATGGAGTCTCACTCTGTTGCCCAGGCTGGAGTGCAGTGGTGCAATCTTGACTCACTGCAACCCCTGCTTCACAATTTCAAGTGATTCTCCTGCTCAGCCTCCTGAGTAGCTGGGATTACAGTTCCTCTACCACAACACTAATCTTTGTATTTTTAGTAGACAGGGATTCACCATGTTGGTCAGGCTGGTCTCGAACTCATGACCTCAGGAGATCCTCCTGCCTCCCAAAGTGCTGGGATTACAGGTGTGAACCACCACAAATGGCCATGATTTGCCACTTTCTTTTTAACCAAAGTTCCTGAAGGGTAATCAGATTAGCTGAGGGTAATTGGATGAGCTGAATATTTAAATATACTCCCTTTATCTCTGTGGTGGGAGGGGGGTAGCAGCTGTGGGCTCCTGCAGTCAGGGGGCACAGAATTTGTCAGAAGGTGTCAACATGTGAAGAGTTTCACTGTAGATAGAGACAGCAGGACTAGAGCTCACCTTAGACACCACACAATAACTACGGACACACTGAAGCTATGGTGAGCCTATTACAATGGGCTTCAGTCTGATTGATTATCTAATCTTAAAATTTATTTTTTAAAGACATATTTTGTTGGCTGGGCACGTGGCTCACGCCTGTAATCCTAGCACTTTGGGAGGCTGAGGTGGGTGGATCACCTGAGATCAGGAGTTCAAGACAAGCCTGGCCATCATGGTGAAACCCCATCTTAAAAAAATAAAAAAATAAATAAAAAATAAAGACATATTTTGTTACCCAGGCTGAGTGCAGTAGGGCAGTCTCCAGCTCATTGCATCCTCTGCCTCCTGGGCTTAAGTGATCCTCCTGTCTCAGCCTCCCTAGTAGCTGGGACTATAGGTGTGCACTACCATACCTGGCTTTTTGTAGTTTTGGTTGAGACAGGATTTCACTGTGTTGCCGAGGCTGGTCTTGAACTCCTGAGCTCAAGTGATCTGCCTCCTGTGGCCTCCCAAAGAGCTGGAATTACACAGTGCCTAGCCATAATCTGTTTTGTCTTAGACTTATAAGGATTCCCATTATGTGGGTCTAAATTATATTTTAGAAAACGTTTCCGGCCAGGTGTGGTGGCTCACGTTTGTAATCCCATGACTTTGGGAGGCCAAGGTGGGTGGATCACTTGAGACCAGAAGTTTGAGACCAGCCTGGCCAGCATATTGAAAGCCCATCTCTACTGAAAATACAAAACTTAGCTGAGCATGGTGGTGCACACCTGTAATCACAGCTACTCAGAAGGCTGAGGCATGAGAATCACCTGAACTCAGGAGCTGGAGGTTGCAGTGAGCCAAGATGGCACCATTGCACTCCAGCCTGGGCAACAGAGCAAGACCCTGTCTCAAAAAAAAAAAAAACCCCAAAAATGTTTCCTCCTTTGAGTGTTTGAAAACAAATGTTCTGGCTGGGTGCAGTGGCTCATGCCTATAATCCCAGCACTTTGGGAGGCTGAGGCAGGCGGATCATGAGGTCAGGAGATCGGGACCATCCTGGCTAACATGGTGAAACCCTGTCTCTAAAAAAACAAAAAACAAAACAAAAGCATATTCAGGCATCCCGGGTAATTGAGAATGAATTTCTTGGGACAGTGAAACTATAGGCGCTCTGCAAACATTTGTGTTCTCTGATCCTCCAGGCTGAAGACCTATGACACTAGTTTGGAAGTTGACAAGCTGTTGGAGGAAGTGAAAGAAAAGAATCCCAAGCTGACGATTGATTGCAATGCTTCCGGGGAGGCAGCACCCCCGTGCTGTGACTCGTTTTGCTGAGCAGACTGGGATTGCCATACGAATTACATGAGAAGTGGGAATCTGGTCTCTAAGATAACTTATGAATGTGGGTCAGAGGGTCACATGTTAACTCTGTAGGACTTGACACTGCTTTTCTGGCTGCTTGTGGGAGATTCTGCAAAAGCCACGCACGCCCTTCACGTCACGCTGTGCACTTTCTCGCCGGGATAATAAAAAGTTGGAGCATTCTCCTGGGAGCTGTGTTTAGTGACATGCCCAAGAGCAAACCTGCAATACATACAGTGCTTTGTGCTTAGTCTAGGAAGTACTGCTAAGAAGTTAGGGGATGATTGTTTTTGTTCTTCTTTTTTGAAATGGAGTCTCGCTCTGTCACCAGTTGGGAGTGCAGTGGCATGGGAGTGTTCACTGCAACCTCTGCCTTTCTGGTTCAAGTCATTGTCCGGCCTCAGCCTCCCGAGTAGCTGGGATTACAGGCACGCGCCACCATACCCAGCTCATTTTTGTATTTTTAGTAGAGACGGGGTTTCACCATGTTGGCCAGGATGGTCTCCATCTCCTGACCTTGTGATCCACCTGCCTCGGCCTCCCAAAGTGCTGGGATTACTGGTGCGAGCCACTGCACCTGGCTGTCTCTGTCTCTCTGTTGTGTCTCTGTCTCTGTGTGTCTATCTGTCTCTGTGTGAGTCTGTATGTGTGACTGTCTCTCACCTCCCCGCTCTCTCTTTACTTCCCATTGCCATGGGAAACACAGCTTTTCCACCTATATTTGGTCATTGACAGAAAATGTGGAGGAGCCACTCTGCTCCCCTGGTGGTCTAGTGGTTACGATTCGGTGGTCTCACTGCTGCAGCCCGGGTTCGATTCCCGGTCAGGAAACAAAAAGAAAAAAAAAGCCACTCTGCAATTTTCCTTAACAAAAAGTTGTCACTTTGTGTTAGCACTGGCTTCCAGGTGCTGACCAAGGTGATGGAACCTTCTCCTCACTTGACTCTCCAGTAGACTTTCGGTAGAGGTGAAACTATTTTAAGAATATGAACATTGATATGGGGGGAGGTTGTCATGGTCCCAGGCACAGAAACAAGGGCATATGGCTCAGGCTTTAGGTTTAAAGCTTATATGACAAAGTTTTTTGTTTCTTTTTTTGAGATGGCGTCTTTGTCGCCCAGGCTGGAGTGCAGTGGCGTGATCTTTTGTGTCTATCTTTGCATCTTTATTTTTAACAAATTCTACGCAAGGACTTCATGCCCATGTAGAACGCTAACCGTTGACTGGGCCCTCCCTCTCCTCACCTGACCACTTCCTCTATTCACACTCAGTTTCTCTCCACACTTCCCATGGCTGTGAACTGCTTCGCCTTGTTCCCTTATCACATCAAGTCCAGTGTCCAAAAGTTGCCTCTCGTCTCTCCTAAAACCCCTAGCAAACAAAACACCGTTCAAGTCCTCTGCCTTTAAGTCATAAAAGCATCAAAGGTATCTTGGATATAAAGCCAAAAAAATTCCCCAACCACCTAGTTCCCCCAAGTACCTTCCATAATGGGTTTTGCCTCTTCTCAACCATCCACTCCCCTTCAGTGCATGTTAAAAAAATTTTTCCCCTTGGGTTTTTCAAATAACTACAAAGTCCGCCTCACTACAGATAAACTCCAAACTCTCTGTAAAGTAAAACAGCCAAGCTTTAAAACAAAATAGCCACCCACAGGGGTCTTTAAATGCCCCAACGGTCCGGACACTCTGGCAGATTCTTACTGAAACGGTGGGCCACCCAAACCAGTTTCCTTAATCAACGGCTTTAGTCCAAAATCCGCCCCAGTGGCTCCGCTCTTGTGTCGTTTACAGTCCATGCTTCAAGGTCCTTCTAAACCAGACCCCACCTTCCTGTAAACTACTGGCCCCTTCTACTCCCCCAATTTTGCCCCCGTTTTTCCTTAGTTCAGCCACTATGCAAAAACAAAAACAAAAACCCAAACCTCCTAAAAAAAGTTTTTCCTTCTACTCAGCCTAACTGGAACCCAAATACCTCGGGGTTGGGGCTGGGGGAAGTAAAGCTTTAAACAATTTCCACCAGTATCTCCTTTCGGGCATTAGAAAAGCCGCTCAAAACTCATAAATCCATTGCAGCGCTGTTTAAAATAGCAAAGACCTGGAGCCAACCCAAATGTCCATCAGCAATAGACTGGATAAAGAAAATGTGGCACATATACACCATGGAATACTACACAGCCATAAAAAACGAGTTCGTGTCCTTCATAGGGACGTGGATAAATCTGGAAACCATCATTCTCAGCAAACTGACACAAGAATGGAAAATCAAACACCGCATGGTATCACTCATAGGTGGGCATTGAACAATTAGAGCATGTGGACACAGGGAGGGGGCATCACACACTGCGGTCAGTTGGAGGGGACTAGGGGAGGGACAGCAGGGGGTGGGGGAGGGATAACGTGGGGGAGAAATACCAGACATAGGTGATGGGGGGAGGAAGGCAGCAAACCACCTTGTCGGGTATGTACCTATGCAACAATCCTGCATGATCTGCACATGTACCCCAGAACCTAAAGTACAATTAAAAAAAAAAAAACCCATAAATCTGTCTAAAACAACTAAAGTTGTCCAGGGTCCCGATGAATCACCTAAAGCATTTTTAAAAAGCCTCCAAAAGGCCTATCAAATTTACATCCCATTTAATCCAGCGGCTCCCAAAAATAGCCGTGCTATTAATTTGGCATTTGCGGCCCAGGCAACTCCTAATAATTAAAAAAAGTTACAAAAACCTAAAAAATTCATTAAAATAAACATTTCCCAGCTCCTAAGAATAGCTCAAAAGGTTTTTAACAATCAAAACCATAAAAAACAAAAACAGGCTGCTCTGGCAGCTAAAAAGGCAGCTAAAAGGCAGGCAAAAATCTTAGTGGCCGCACTCCAAAAAGTTAAACACAAGCCTTCCGAGTTGTCTACAAACCGTAACGGCATCAGCAAGTCTGGTCCAAAAAGCTAAAACTAACCCTGGGCCAGAATTTAACCCTCACGGCTCCCCACGCTGTTAAAACGTGGCTGCGCAGCGCTTCCGGTAAATAAATGTCAAACGCCCGCATATTACAGTACCAAAGTTTGCTGTTAAATCAGCCTCGTTTAACTTTCTCCACCACAAGGTGTTTAAATCCAGCTACTCTACTTCCTAATCCAAACCTAACTGCACCTGTCCATAATGGCCAAAAGCTGTTAAAACTACAGAAACTGGCCACACTCATCTCCAGGATGTTCCTTTAAAAAAGGCAAATGCCACAGTATTTACTAACAGTAGCAGCTTCCTTAAGCAAAAGGTGCAAAAGGCCCGTGTGGCCGTTACCACAAAAACAAATGTCCTGTGGGCCCAGGCCCTGCCAGCCAGAACTTCAGCACAAAAAACTAAGTTGGTTGCCCTCACTCTGCAGTGGGGTGGCTGCAATCCACAGCAAGAAACATCAAACCAGCAGCAAAAAAAACAAAACGCAGTCGTTACGCAAAAAAATCAAAGGGCAACTCCACTGCCCAAAAGGCAGCCCAGCTCCTGGTCACGCCTTTAACCCGACTGCCTGCCGTGTTCTTTTGGCAGCCTGACCTACCCAACCACCCAACATATTCTCCAAAAAAAAAAAAAGAAAAAGCATCGAACATTCAGGCCAGTAAAAACCCAAATAGTTGGCAAATTCTCCCAAAGTCCAAAATTTTCCTGCCCTGTGCCCTGAAAAAAGCCTTGGTTGGTTGCCTCCATTTTCCACCCACTTAAAAAAGTAAAATGAGCCAGGCGTGGTGGCTCACGCCTCCTAGCACTTTGGGAGGCTGAGGTGGGTGGATCACCTGAGGTCAGGAGTTCGAGACCAGCCTGACCAATATGGTGAAACCCCATCTTTAAAAAAAAAAAAAAAGTAAAATGAGCCCAGCTTTTAAAAAATTGTTTTAAATTCCTCACCTGCAAAACTTAACCAAGCGGCTTCCCAGTGCACAACCTGCGCCCAGGTAAACGCCAAAGAAAAAGCCAAGCCTAAGCTGGGCCACCGCCTCCGGGAATGTGGCCCAAAAAAAGGCACGAAAACAAAGCCACACTGGGTGGAACACAAGTGTCTCCTAGTAATGGTAAACACTTTTTCTAAATAAACTAAGGCATTTGCCACCAAAACCAAAACTGCCTCTACGGTAGTTAAATTCTCATTCAATAAAATCAGCCCTCAACATGGGCTGCCGTTCGCTATAAAATCTAATAATGGGCCAGCCTTCACCTCGTCCATAGCTCAATCAGTCAGTAAGGTGTTAAACATTCAATAAAAACTCCGTATGCCTATCAACCTCAAAGCTCTAAACGGGTAAAACGCATAAATCAAACCTTAAAACGTACTCTCACAAAATTAATCTTAAAAACCGGTAAGGGTTAAACAAACCTCCTTCCTTCAGCCCTTCTTAAAGTTGAATGCACTCCTTACAAGGCAGGTTTCTCTCTTTTAAAATCACATATAAAAGGGTTCCGCCTATATTGCCTAGACTAAAAAATACCCACCTAGCAAAAATATCCGAAGCTAACTTGTTACAGTACCTGCAGTCTCTCCAACAGGTTCAAGACGTCATCCAGCCGCTCGTCCGGGAAGCACGCCCAAATCCTGCTTGTTTATCTCCTCTACCTGCTCCCTCAATTAGTTCCTAATTTTCATTCAACAGTGCGTAGCGTCTGTCAAGCTTTTGCATCTCCAAACCCAATATAACCCTCTTGTTATAACTAAAAAGTCAATGCTTTAACTCCGCAAAAACGCAAGTGGGAAATGTGACAACCTAACTTGTGCTAGCCTGAGTGACTCCATCTTAGCTGTAAGCCTGAGGAGTGACTCCATCTTAGCTGTGAGCCTGAGTGACTCCATCTTAGCTGTGAGCCTGAGCGACTCCATCTTAGCTGTGAGCCCGAGTGACTCCATCTTAGCTGTGAGCCCGAGTGACTCCATCTTAGCTGTGAGCCCGAGTGACTCCATCTTTGCTGTGAGCCCGAGTGACTCCATCTTAGCTGTGAGCCCGAGTGACTCCATCTTAGCTGTGAGCCCGAGTGACTCCATCTTTGCTGTGAGCCCGAGTGACTCCATCTTAGCTGTGAGCCCCAGTGACTCCATCTTAGCTGTGAGCCCGAGTGACTCCATCTTTGCTGTGAGCCCGAGTGACTCCATCTTAGCTGTGAGCCCGAGTGACTCCATCTTAGCTGTGAGACTGACTGACTCCACCTCAGCCGTGAGCCTGACTGACTCCATCTTAGCTTCTCCCCCACTGCCGTTTCTCCCTTGAGTGCATACCTGGGCCACACTGTGCTGGGTCATGTTGTGCTTAGAACTCTAGAAACATATAACCGTTGTAAACATATCCTGCTGGACAGTCCCCCTTGCTGTTGTGAACACCCCTTGATTGATTACATGGAAAGTACCGAATGCCCCCTTGGTAACCAGCAATCATGGGAACTGCTTGTGTAAACCCTCCTCAGCTAATCAACAATCATGGGAGTCTCCTGCCTCCTAGTTACCAGCCTCCTCCCCTAACCTGCCTATTCTGCTTCTGTAAAATTCCGCTTTGCCCCCTTACCCTGAGCAACATATAAATGGAAATCAAACCCCTTCCTCGGGGCCAAGAGATTTTAAGTGTGAGCTGACTCGGTTGCTGGCAATACAGGACTCACAATCAGATTTCAGAGCGTCGCGTTTCCTATCAACTCGCTCGGGTATAACATTTGCAGTGAGCCAAGATCTCACCACTGCATGCCAGCCAGGGCAACAGAGTGAGACTCGGTCTCAAAAACAGAAAAAAACACAAAAAACGTGGGAGAGCTCACATATGCACTGCGGGATGAAAGGCCACAGAGACGCAGAAGATTGCTGTTTGCAAGCTGCCGCCAAGAGCCTTCTCCAGGAACTGCATCCATTGGCGCCTTGATGACGGACTTCCTGGGCTCCAAAACTGTGAGAAAATAAATTTCTGTTGATTTCGTTATAGCAACCTGAGCTGACTAAGACAACCCCCGCAATACAGGATTGTCTGGCTCCCCAAGACCGTAGCGCTGAGGATGGGAAACCCTGTTGATTATAAGAAGACAGTCCTCTAAAGATGTTCACATATGAGACGTTTACCTGGTCAGAATTTTAAAAGAAAGTAGACATAAAAATGCTTTTTTGAGCCGGGCGTGGTGGCTCATGCCTGTAATCCCAGCACTTAGGGAGGCCGAGGTGGGTGGATCATCTGAGGTCGGGAGTTCGAGACCAGCCTGACCAACATGGAGGAGCCCCCATCACTACTAAAAATACAAAATTAGCTGGGTGTGGTGTCACATGCCTGTAATCCCGGCCACTCGGGAGGCTGAGGCAGGAGAATCGCTTGAACCCAGGAGGCAGAGATTGTGGTGAGCCGAGACCTTGCCATTGCACTCCAGCCTGGGCTACAAGGTCAAAACTCCATCTAAAAAAAAAAATTTACCCGGGAGTGGTGGGGCATGCCTGTAATCCCAGTTACTTGGGAGGCTGTGGCAGGAGAATCACCTGAACTGGGGCGGTAGGTTTCAGTGAGCCGAGAGAGAGTCACTGCTCTCCACCCTGGGCAACAGAGTGAGACTCTGTCTCAAAAAAAAAAAGGAAATATATGTCCACAGAGTAGCTTGCACATGAATGTTTATAGCAGTTTATAACACCACACCTGTAATGCCAGGACTTTGGGAGGCTTAGGCAAGAGCATCACTTGAACCCAGGAGTTTGAGACCAGCCTGGGCAACATGGTGAGACTCTGTCTCTAATTGAAAAAAAGAGAAGAGGTTGGGTGTGGTGGCTCAGGCCTGTAATCCCAGCACTTTGGGAGCCCGAGGCAGGAGGATCACAAGGTCAGGAGTTCGAGACCAGCCTGACCAACATGGTGAAACCCTGTCTCTTCTAAAAATACAAAAATTAGCCAGGCATGGTAGCAGGAACCTGTAATCCCAGCTACTCAGGAGGCTGAGGCAGGAGAGTCGCTTGAACCCAGGAGACAGAGGCTGCAATGAGCCAAGATCGCTCTGCTGCACTCTAGCCTGGGCGACAGAGCAAGACTCTGTCTCAATAATAATAATAATAATAGAAAAAAAAGAAGAAAGAGAAGAAGGAGAAGGAAGAACAGGAGGAGGAGGGGGAAGAAAACAGGGGCAAGTCTTCATTACTTTGGACCTAGCAGTGAATTCTTACATTTGACACCAAAAGCACAAGCAACGAAATAAAAATTGGTAATTATCAATTGATAATTGGACTTTAACAAATTAAAACTTTGTTTTATATAAGAAACAAACAAAAAAGAACCAAATCACTAGGGCCCAGAGAAGCAGATGTGGATGCCGGTCTTAGAGCACTGGGAGCCGTGGAGTGGCATGAGAGCCACCAGGCTGGAATTCATAGCCCCTAGACGTTGGCTCTGGTGTTGGAGGTGTCTGTAAACCTGTGTGTGCTGTAACCGTCAGAAACCCAGCAGGAAGTGTCCGAGAGAGCCAGCGAACTGACTCCTTTGAGGAGGAAGTGGTCAACGTGTCAAATACAAGTGTGGAGGAGCAATCATGAGAACGGCTGAGCAGGTCACTGTGTGTTCCAGGAAGCTCATTAGCGTTGGTCACACAGACAGCTTCAGAGGAGGTGTGGGGGAGAGGGGCCAGTTTCCAGTAGGTGGGGAGCACACGCGAGAGGTCAGAATAAAGGCTGCCAGAGTGGGTTATGCCTCAGGGAATGCGGGCCCCAGAGCCATGGACCAGTGAGTGCCACTGGGAATGGGTCTTCTGGCTGGGCGCGGTGGCTCACGCCTGCAATCCCAGTTACTCTAGAGGCTGAGGCAGGAGAATGGCTTCAACCTGGGAAGTGGAGGTTGCAGTGAGCTGAGATTTCGTCACTGCACTCCAGGCTGGGTGTGCAGAGTGAGACTGTCTAAAAAAAAAAAAAAGAAGGGTTGATCTCCTAGAAGTGAGAGTAGGTAGAGATTACCGGAGCTGAGGTAGGAGGGAAGTGAGATGTTGGTCAAAGGGCAGAAGTATTCAGTTATAAGATGAGTTAGTTCTGAGGATTTGATACACAGTATGGGAATTATGGTTAACATGAACAGGTTTTTTTTTTTTTTTTTAGAAATGGGGTTGCACCATGTTGGCCAGGCTGGTCTCGATCTCCTGACCTCAGGTGATCCACCCACCTCAGCTTCCCAAAGTGCTGGGATTACAGGCGTGAGCCACCATGCCCGGCTTTTTAAAAAAAATATGGAGTTTCACTCTTTTGCCCAGGCTGGAGTGCAGTGGCGCAATCTTGGCTCACTGCAACCTCCGCCTCCCAGGTTCAAGCGATTCTCCTGCCTCAGCCTCTCGAGTAGCTAGGACTACAGGTGCCCACCACCACACCTGCCTAATTTTTGTATTTTTAGTAGAGATGGGGTTTCACCATGTTGGTCAGGCTGGTCTCGATCTCTTGACCTCGTGATCATGCCTGCCTCGGACTCCCACAGTGCTGGGATTACAGGCATGAGCCACCATGCCCGGCCAGCACGAGTGGGTTTTAAATGTCCTTACCCCTGCTCCTTCTGTTACCAGCTGAAGCTGTGAAGTCCCAGGCGTTTGGTGTTGCAAACAAAGAGGACATGACACACACACATAGAAAAGCAGCAAAAGTTTATTAAGCACAGAATTATGCTCTCGGAAAAGGGAGAGCGGGCGGATCTCTGCAAAATGCGATCAGCGTCAGTGTGCTGTGCTTTGGGTCTTTTGGGTTTTTTTTTCTAATTAGGAATATAAAACCATTTACTGACCACTATTCAATATTTACAATAAAGTAAACAAAATGTAGTTGAGTAACATTTTGATTATCACAAAATTGTATTTCCTGGCTTTTGCTGAACCAGTAAAGCAAATACTGAAAAGATTGAGCCTACATGTAAGGAATGAGTTGGGGTAAAGACAAAATATGCAATTCAGTAGTTTATTTATTTATTTAGAGACAGAGTCTTGCTCTGTCGCTCAGGGTGGAGTGCAGCTGTGTGATCTCGGCTCACTACAACCTCTAGCTCCTGGGTTCAAATGATTGTCCTGCCTCAGCCTCCCAAGTAGCTGGGTTTACAGGTGCACACCCCTGTGCCCAGCTAATTTTTGTATTTTTAGTAGATACAGGGTTTCACCATGTTGGCCAGGCTAGTCTTGAACTCCTGACCTCAGGTGATCCACCCACCTCGGCCTCCCAAAGTCCTGGGATTATAGGTGTGACCCACTGCGCCTGGCCAAATGACTTTCTCTGTTGCAATTCCCCTGTCTTGATGAATTGGCTCTGTCTAGGCACCAGGCAAGGTGAATCCCTTGGGCAGTTATAGCTTGAGTCCAACATCGATGGAGCTGAAGGCCATTATCCTAAGCAAACTAACTCAGGATCAGAAAGAGAGGAAGGAGAGGACCGAAAAACTACCTATCCAGTGCTGTGCTTATTACCTGGGTGACAAAATAATCTGTACATCAAACCCTCATGACATATGACTTACCTGTATAACAAATCTATCTATCTATCTATCTATCCATCTATCTATCTATCTATCAGTCATCAATCATTTACCTAACAATCATCTGTCCATCACCTATCTATCACCTATTAATCAATCTATCATTTATCGTCTCCTCCATCAATCTATCTATTACGCAAATACATAAGATGTAATCAACTGGTGAATTTAGGTAAAACTACACAAGATTTCCTTATATTATTCTTGCAAAATTTTCTGTAAACTTTCTATTTAAAAAAGTTATAAGGGACCAGGTGTGGTGGCTCACGTCTGTAATCTCAACCCTTTGGGAGGTAAGTCATGGTGGGCAGATTGCTTGAGGCCAGCCTGGGCAACATGGTGAAACCCTACCTCTACAAAAATACAACAATTAGCTGGGTATGGCGGCACATGCCTGTGGTCCAAGCTACTTGGGAGGCTGAGGCTTGAGCCAAGGAGGTGGAGGCTGCAGTGAGCCGTGATGGTGCCACTGCACTCCAGCCTGGGCAACAGAGTGAGACCCTGTCTCAAAAAAAAAAAGGTAAGTTTAGAGAAAATTCCAAAATTCTGTAGCTAAAACATCTAAAATAGTCTAAAACTGTTAAGAAGTAAACATTGCAAGACCACAGAATATAAATTCAATATACAAAAGCCAATTTTATTTTTACATTGCCAGCAAAAAACAATTAGCAATGAAATTATTTAAAGAATGATTTACCATTTACAAAATAAAAACCATACAACTAGGAATAAACCTATCAAAAGATATGTACATTTTCTATATAGGGGGCTGGAAGATACCACTTAGATAAATTAGAGACCAGTAAAATTAAATGTTGAAACATACCAGATTTAGGATTCAAAACTTCCATGGACTGAAAGACTGAGGAGATGGCGATTTTCCCTAAATTGATCTTTACCTTCAACACAATCTCTTGTGAAACCCAGAAGGTTTTTGCGGAAATTCATGCTGTCATTCTAAAGTTAACCTTGAAGTCTAAAGGACCCAGCATAAATCTTGAAAAGTGAAGATGGAGGCTGGGTGTGGTGGCTCACGCCTGTAATCCCAGCACTTTGCAAGGCCGAGGTAGGTGGATCACCTGAGGTCAGGAGTTCAAGACCAGCCTGGCCAACATGGCGAAACCCTATCTCCACTAAAAACATAAAAATTAGCCGGGTGTGGTGGTGCATGCCTGTAATCCCAGTTACACTGGAGGCTGAGGCAGGGGAATCGCTTGAACCCAGAAGGCAGAGGTTGCAGTGAGCTGAGATCACAGCACTGCACTCCAGCCTGGGCAACAGAGTGAGACCCTGTCTCGAAAAAAAAAAAAAAAAAAGGAGTGAAGATGGCGAATATATTCTGCTACCGAATCTCAAGACCAAGGACCCATCAGTTGCATGTAGCTGGACCTCCTTCTGGGTTTCCAGTAATGATTGAGCAACACTCATCTTCCCGCTGTCAACCCTGGAAATAGGTCAGCCATTCTGAACTCCTATCTGTGTTTTTCCCTGATTTTTCTTTTCTCCATTATGTTCCCTTCTCCTCTTTGCAATCAGAAGAGTCTTTACACAATGCAGAAAGCATCACATCACTTCCATGATCAAAGTGCTTAATGAGAGCTAAGGGTAAAATGCGCATTTATTATTAACATGGCTTTCATGGCTATGATTTGTCTGTCTCCTGCATCTGCCCAGCATTGAGGGAGGAGAAAAGGAAAAATCAGTCAGGTAAACAGTTCAGGCTGGTCATTGGGGAAGGAGCCTGGCTGAGAAATCACAGCTACAGCTCACCTGCTAATAAGCTCGGCCAGATAAGGAGCCAGCAAAGCCAGAAGCCCTCTGTTCTTTGTGTGATTAGCGAGCTCCCAGGAAAAAGTTCCCTCCCCTTTTCAGGCATGACGTGGCGGGATCCGTGGGAACTTGTTCAGGGAGGAGGGGGGCTTACGTAAAACAGACCCACAGTTACACAAACGAAAAGGAGTGCTTTGTGCTTGCCTAGAGAAATACCCACAGCTAAACAGATGGAGTTGTGCAGACAGTTTTATAGAGAAGAAAACAGCTACTGAGATGAGAGCAGTTTCTGTTCGTTCTTTTTTTCTGAGATGGAGTCTGCCTCTGTTGCCCAGGCTGGAGTGCAGTGGTGCGATTTGCCTGAGCCTCATGAGTAGCTGGCAGGCGCTGGCCACCACACCTGGTGAATTTTTTGTATTTTTAGTAGAGATGGGGTTTCACTGTGTTAGGCAGGATGGTCTCGCATGATCTGCCTGCCTCAGCCTCCCAAAGTGCTGGAATTATGGGTGTGAGCCACCGTGCCCGGCCTGAAAGCAGTTTCTTATAAACACTTTTGGATTCAACTATAAAAATGGCAATCTGGGCCAGGCACGGTGGCTCACACCTGTAATCCCAGCACTTTGGGAGGCTGAGGCAGGTGAATCACAAGGTCAAGAGATCAAGACCATCCTGGCCAACACGGTGAGCCCCCGTCTCTACTAAAAATACAAAAATTAGCTCGGTGTGGTGGTGCATGCCTGTAGTCCCAGCTACTCAGGAGGCTGAGTCAGGAGAAGCGCTTGAACCCAGAAGGTGGAGGTTGCAGTGAGCCAAGATGGTGCCACTGCACTCCTGACATCAGAGCAAGACTCTGTCTCAAAATACACGACAAAACAAAAGAAAACAACCTGGCAGTCTGCTCAGATTCCCTTCTCCGCTGCAGCGAGCTTTCTCACTTTGTTTATTAAACTTTCACTCCAACCTCACCCTTGTGTCCAACTCCTTAACTATTTTAGATGTGATACAAAGAACTCCAGGTGATACCTTACAAGAGTGACTGCTACATTGTGGTGCATGGGTGAGATGGCAACAGCGTGACTCAGAGCCACCTTTCCCTCCCATTCAAAGCTCTGGTTACACCGAGTGCATTTCACTCCCGTCTTGTGTCTCAGTCTCTACCACCACCCTCCCCTTCCCTTCAGCATTCTGAATTTCCTCTGTCACAAGCCTGTCATCTGCAACAACATGGATGGAACTGGAGCTCATTAGGTTAAGTGAAATAAGCCAGGCACAGAAAGACACATTTCAGGCTGGAGCTCTGGTTCCTGCCTGTAATTCCAGAACTCCAGCACTTTGGGAGGCTGAGGTGGGTGGATCACCTGAGGTCAGGACTTTGAGACCAGCCTGGTTGACATAGTGAAACGCTGTTTCTACTAAAAATACAAAAATTAGCTGGGCATGCTGGCACATGCCTATAATCTCAGCTACTGGGGAGGCTGAGGCAGGAGAATCACTTGAGCTCGGGAGGCGGAGGTTGTGGTGAGTCGAGATTGCGCCATTGCACTCCAGCTTGGGGGCAACAGAGTGAGAGCATCCGTCTCAAAAAAAAAAAAAAAAAAAAAAGACAAACTTCATTTAATCTCATTTATTTGTGGGAGCTGAAAAATGAACACAGTTGAACTCATGGAGATAGAGCGTAGAATGATGGTTACGGGAGGCTGGGAAGCGGGGGTGGGGGGAGAGGGGATGATTAATGAGCACAAGAAATAGAAAGAATGAATAAGACATAGTATTTGCTAGCGCAACTGAGTGATTACAGTAAAAAATAATTTAATTTTACATTTTAGAATAAGATGATAATTGCATTGTTTGTAACACAAAGGGTACAAACTTGAGGTGATGGATACCCCATGTACCCTGATGTGATTATTGGGCATTGCATGCCTGTATCAAAGTATCCCATGTACCTCATAAATATATACACTTACTGTGTACCCACAAAAACTAAAAAAGGCTGGGCACAGTGACTGTAATCCCAGCACTTTGGGAGGCCAGGGTGAGCAGATCACCTGAGGTCAGGAGTTCAAGACCAGCCTGACCAATGTGGAGAAACCCTGTCTGTACTAAAAATACAAAATTAGCCAGCTGTGGTGGCTCATGCCTGTAATCCCAGATACCTGGGAGGCTGAGGCAGGAGAATCACTTGAACCTGGGAGGCAGAAGTTGCACTGAGCAGAAATCGTGCCACTGCACTCCAGCCTGGGCAACAGAGCAAAACTCAAAAGAGAATCTCAAAAACAAAACAAAACAAAATACAAAGCAAAGCAAAGCAAAACAAAACCAAACCTAAAAATATCGCCCAGCTTGCCGGCTCATGCCTATAATCCCAGCACTTTGGGAGCCCAAGGCGGGAGAATTGCTTGAGCCCAGGAGTTTGAGACTACCCTGGGCAACGTAGTGAGACCTTATCTCTACAAACAATAATCAAAAAAACTGCTAGGTGTGGTGGCATGTGCTGTAGTCCCAGCTACTCAGGAGGCCAAGGTGGGAGGGTCACTTGAGCCCAGGAGGTCGAGGCTGCAGTAAGCTGTGATCACACCACTGCACCTCAGCCTAAAAAGAAAAAAAAAAGAAACAACAGCAACGGAAGACTGATTTCCCGTTTATTGATTCATTTATTTGAGGTCTGCACTCCTGGACAACCGATCCTATCACGGCAGGGGCAATGTTTGTTTTGTGGGCAATGCTTTCACCAGAGCCTGGCACATCAGAGGCACTTGTAACAGAGATGGGAGATACTTGTTACAAAACCCTTCACTCTCTAGTTCATGAGAAGTACCAATATTTAGCCTGCCACACAGTCACATGGAGTCAAAGCTGCATTTTCCAACCACCGTGTCTGGCTGAATTTTTGTATTTGTAGTAGAGACAGGGTTTCACCATGTTGGCCAGGCTGGTCTCGAACTCCTGACCTCAGGTGATCCACCCGCCTTGGCCTCCCAAAGTGCTGGGATTACAGGCGTGAGCCACCGCGCCCAGCAGGATTCACTTATAAAGCTGCTTCTGTATGACCAGTTGTGGCCACAATGCCTCCTGAACCATTTGATTCAGACCTATTCTATATTAGTTATTAACTTTTTTTTTTGAGAAGGAATCTTGCTCTGTGGGCAGCCTGGAGTGCAGTGGCACGATCTCGGCTCACGGCAACCTCCGCCTCCCCAGTTCAAGCGATTCTCCTGCCTCAGTCTCCCAAAGTGCTGGGATTACAGGCATGAGCCATGGTGCCCGGCTGGTTATTAACTATTTTGAATGGCTTCCTGCAGAGAAAGGGAAGAAATAAAGACGAAAGTAGGAAGAAAATATTTCCGTGGCCCTTGTATTAAAGAAGGAGAGATCTTTTCAGAAAAGACTAGCGCTGTTAAAAGTATGGTTTGCAGTAAGTGACACAAAAATACTTAGAGCCTAGAAGAGACCATAGGATTTGTCTACAAGAGAAATTTAGCGGCCAGGGGCGGTGGCTTATGCCTGTAATCCCAGTACTTTGGGAGGCTGAGGCAGGCAGATCATGAGGTCAGGAGATCGAGACCATCCTGGCTAATGCGGTGAAATCCCGTCTCCATTGAAAATACAAAAAATTAGCTGGGCGTGGTGGCGCGTACCTGTAATCCCAGCTACTCAGGAGGCTGAGGTAGGAGACTCACTTGAACCTGGGAGGCGGAGGTTTCAGTGAGCTGAGATTGCGCCACTGCACTCCAGCCTGGGCGACAGAGCCAGACTCCGTCTCTGGAAAAAAATAACGAAGAAATTAAGCTTGTTTCTCCCACCTCCTGCGTCGTCCAGGATGCTCTGACAAATGGAATGGCATTGTCCCTTGTTTCCTGCAGTGACTCCCTCCTCCGTGGGTTCAACGCAGGCTCAACACCCACTTTCAGTTCCACCCATGGCCGCTGCGTCTCTTGGTCATTCTTCACAAAGAGTCTTTGTGTTCAGGCTTCTCCTGCACTGCCCAGTGGAAGCTCTGCTGGCTCGCTCTCTGGTCCTCTTCCTGCTGAGCCAGTCTTCAACCACGAGCCACACCAGAGCCACCAGGACCAGGAAGGCCAGGCCCACCCGAAGGAGATTCTGGGCAGTGTGGTCCCAGAGGGCAAGCTCTGTGGGTGGGAGAACAGGGTGATTGCTGACAGGGACGTAAGGACACCCTCTGTTTTTTTTCTTTTTTTGAGACAGAGCCTTGATCTTGTTGCCCAGGCTGGAGTGCAACAGTGTGATCTTAGGCTCACTGCAACCTCCGCCTCCCGTCTCAGCCTCCTGAGTAGCTGGGACTTCAGGTGAGCACCACCACGCCTCGCTAATTTTTGTCTTTTTTTTTTTTGTTTGGAGATGGAGTTTCGCTCTGTCACCCAGTCTGGAGTGCAGTGGTTCGATCTCGGCTCACTGCAACCTTCGCCTCCCAGGTTCAAGCGATTCTTCTGCCTCAGCCTCCCAAGTAGCTGGGACTACAGGTGCATGCCGCTGTACCAGGCTAATTTTTGTATTTTTAGTAGAAACAGAGTTTCACTATGTTGGCCAGGATGGTCTCGATCTCTTGACCTCGTGATCTGCGCGACTCAGCCTCCCAAAGTGCTGGGATTACAGGCTTGAGCCACCATGCCCAGGCAACTTTTGTACTTTTACTAGAGACGGGGTTTCCCCACGTTCGCCAGGCTGGTCTCAAACTCCTGACCTCAGATGATCCGCCTGCCTTGGCCTCCCAGTGTCTGTGTGCTGGGATGACAGGTGTGGGCTACCACACCTGGCCAAGGACACCCTCTTGTTCCACTGATCCCCATCTCCTTCCCAGCTCATGACTCTACGCCCAGCTCCTTCCTTTACAGCCTTTGGCCCCAGGTGTCTACTTACCTTTCTGGAGTCTTGTCTCTGTGGTTAAAAGGTAGGTGTCCCCAGAGTCTGCCAATAATAAGGGAAGTGAAGAAAAGGGGATGGTGTTGGCCTCTTCCACCCCAGCGCTCCTTCCCTTGGGTATACCTAATGACGTTCTGCTAGGTCCCACCCCACCCTGCAGGTCCCAGAGCTTCATCCAGCAGGTAAAGTGGAAGGGTCCGCAGACGGACAAGCCTGAGGAGGAATTCCACTCTAGCACTCATGAGCGTGTGTCTTGCACCAGTCACGTCTTCTACATTTCTGTTTTGTTTTGTTTTTTTTTTTTGAGATGCAGTTTTGCTCTTGTCGCTCAGGCTGGCATGCAGTGGCACAATCTCAGCTCACTGCAATCTCTGCCTCCCAAGTTCAAGTGATTCTCCTGCTCAGCCCCCGAGTGGCTGTAATTACAGGCATGCACCACCATACCCAGCTAATTTTTGTATTTTTAGTAGAGACAGGGGTTTCACTGTGTTGGCCAGGCTGGTCTCGAACTCCTGACCTCAAGTGATGTGCCCGCCTCGACCTTCCAAAGTGCTGGGATTACAGGCGTGAGCCACTATGTCCAGCCCATGTCTTGTATTTAAGCCTCATTTTCCTCATTAAGTCATCATCACTCCTTTCTCCTCACACATAGTCAAATTCAAAGTCTCACTATTTTTTTCAGCATCCTAACCACACAGCCCCAACCCCATCCCATCCCCCACCGTCACCTTTCAGACGTCATTTCCAACCCTCCTGGCCTCACAGCTGTTCTTTTGCCACCCTGGTCATCTTCCTGCCTCAGGGCACAGGCAGAGGCCGTTTCCTCTCTCCAACCCTCCTTTCTCCTGAGAGCCACGCAACGAACTCAAGTCTGAAGGCGTTTGCTCAGATGTCTTCTCTGTGAGGGCAATCTGGACAACCCATTTAATAGTGCTGCCTGCCCTCCCAAACACTTTAAGTCTGTTCTTCTCTGTCTTTTTCCTTCCATAGCCTCATTTCCTCCTGTGTGCTGTCCTGACATCAACCCATGGTCTGTCTCCTCCTGCTAGAATCTAAGTGCCAGAAGCCAAGATATTTGCCTGGCTGACTGTTACAGTGTAGTTCCCTGTGTATACCAGGCACTTGATGAATATATATACGTGTATACATATATGTATACATATATACATATATGTATACATATATACATATATGTATACATATATATACACACACACACATATATATATATATAGTGATGGAGTCTTGCTCTGTCACCTAGGCTGGAGTGAGGTAGTACGATTTTGGCTCATGCAACCTCTGCCTCCCAGGTTTAAGTGATTCTCCTGCCTCAGCCTCCAGAGTAGCTGGGATTACAGGTGCCCACTACCACACCTGGCTAATTTTTGTATTTTTAGTAGAGACCGGGTTTCACCATGTTGGCCAGGCTGTTCTTGAACTCCTGACCTCAAGTGATGCACCCATCTCGGCCTCCCACCATGCTGGGATTACAGGTGTGAGCCACTGTGCTCGGCCTGATGAATATTTTGAGTGAATGACCCGTTTTTAGTGTCATTGGGAGGCTCTGATCCCTCCTCTGAGCTTAGAAGGACCAGTTACTCACCAGGAGAGGTGGGGTCTGTAGGTGCAAGGCTGGTGTTCTCAGTGTCACCTGGAAAAGGAGATAAAGAACATAAGTAAGGCTTTTGTGTTTCCTCCGGTCTTACCATTTCTTTCTTGCACCCTCTTTCTTCCTGTTTCTGGTGATCTTCCTCACACCACCAACTGGGCCCCCAGGAAGACGACGTCCCTTTGACACCCTCCCCATCACGATCTGGAGATCCGTTAGGGCTCCAGGTAGGACATGGCAGCAGGGGGTGTGGGGAATGAGGGCTCTCCTCACCTGTGACCAGGAGCTTCACTGGCTCACTGGGGAAAGACCACGCATGGTTGTTATAGGAGCCAAAACATCGGTATGTCCCTCTGTGGGATGTGGTCACAGGGCCCATGGGGAATTCTGCTTGGACCTTCCCGTATCCACGCTGTACGCTGGATCTCCCCTCCTTGAGCAGAAAGAAGGTGCTTGTTGCAGTCCCCAGACGGCAATAGAAGGTCACCTTCTCTCCCAAGTTCACTTCCGGTCCGGGATGAACCGAGAGGGTGGGTGTGTCATACATTCCTATGACAGAAAGCGGGGCCCCCGCACCAGAAACTCAGAGATGAGCAGCCAGCTATTTTAGAAAAATCATTATTATTTTGGTCAAATACACACAACAGAAGATTTACCATCTAAGCCATTTTTAAATTTATGTATCTGTTTGAGAGATGGAGTCTCACTCTGTTGCTCAGGCTGGAGTGCAGTGGCGTGATCTCAGCTCAATGCAACCTCCGCCTCCCAGGTTCAAGTGTTCTCCTGCCTCAGCCTCCCGAGTGGCTGGGACTACAGGTGCGTGCCACCACGCCTAACTAAATTTTGTATTTTTAGGAGAGACAGGGTTTCACCATCTTGAGCAGGCTGGTCTTGATCTCTTGAGGTCATGATCCGCCTGCCTTGGCCTCCCAAAGTGTTGGGATTACAGGCATGAGCCACCACGCCCAGCCTAAACCATTTCTTTTTAAATTTTCTTTAACATTTATTATAAAAATCATTAGTATGAAAAGAATGTTAAATGTAGCTTAAAATGGAACATCCATATACCCACTACCTAGATTCTACAGTTAGCAGTAAATTACACCTTCTTTGCCAGGTATATTTCCATCTATCCCCCAACTATTTTGAACTTAACAAAGTCTTTTTTTTTTGAGACGGAGTTTTGCTCTTGTTACCCAGGCTGGAGTGCAATGGCGCGATCTCGGCTCACTGCAACCTCCGCCTCCTGGGTTCAAGCAATTCTCTTGCCTCAGCCTCCCAAGTAACTGGGACTACAGGTGCGCGCCACCACGCCCAGCGAATTTTTGTATTTTTGTAGAGATGGGGTTTCACATGTTGACCAGGATGGTCTCGATCTCTTGGCCTCATGATCCACTCGCCTCGGCCTCCCAAAGTGCTGGGATTACAGGCGTGAGCCACTGTGCCCACCCAAAGCCTAAACCATTTTTAAAAGATGATACAGCATTTATACCTAATACCGTATCACTTGATGTAAAAACAAAAAAAGAAAAGAAACGAAAAAAATAATGATACAGGATCTTGCTCTGTTGCTTAGGCTGGAGCCCCATGGCAGTATCTTGGCTCACTGAAGCCTCGACCTCCTGGGTCAGGAATTCGAGACCAGCCTGGCTGACATGGTGAAATCCCATCCCTACTAAAAATGCAAAAATTAGCCAGGTGTGGTAGCAGGTGCCTGTAGACCCAACTACTTGGGAGACTGAGGCAGGATAATTGCTTGAATCCAGGAGGTAGAGGTTGCAGTGAGCTGAGATTGCACCACTGCACTCCAGCCTGGGGAACAGAGCGAGACTATCTGAAAAAAGAAAAAAAGCCAAAATATTTTTTTAAAACCCACCACCTGTGATGGGTGAGGGAAGCAAAGCGTGAGCCACTGTGCCTGGCCCACAGGCGATGTTGTTGAGGACATTTGTCAGTCATACCCCTGCACAGAAATATCTATCTCAGAATGTGTTTCTTGGAGAACTTGACCGAGGACACATCTGCTCCTAGGACATAGAGACACTGTCTGCAGACGAGCCCTTGTGGCAGGGATGTGATGAGTACACCCTCCTCCCAACCTCCTTCCCAGAGAAGCAGCGTCTGAGTGGGGCTTGGAAGAGTTAATAGATGAGGCTCCATCCCGGCTGTAGACTGAGCTGACTCTCCAGTTAGGGAGGGGGACACTTACCTGTTACCACCAGATCCAGTGAGTCGCTGGGTTGTGACCAGAGCTCCCCCAACCCGATAGAAGCAGCTGTATTGTCCTGCCGTGCGGGAGGTCATGGCCGGGATGTGAAACTTGACATTGTTAATGCGCTCAGGGGTTTTTGGTCTCTCCACGGCAGAAAGACTTCCTTCAAAATGCAGCTGGTATTCAACAGCCCCATAATTTCCCTGGCAACAGATGGTCGCCGGCTTTTCCTTTGGAACCATGAAACTAGGCTTGGCCCAGATGGAGGGTTTTGGGAGAGTCTCTGGAAGGGAATCAGAGGCTGGAGTCCCAGCTGAGCCCACCTCACCACCCTAGGCTCCACCCAGCTGCTGGCCCTAAGCCCTCCTGGGAAGTCTGCACCCTGCCCCCTCTCCCCAGCTGTGTTTGGGTGGAGGGTGCTTGGCCTGAACCCGTAAGAGCGACCCTGGGCTTTGAAGGAAGGACTCACGCTGCTGGGTGCTGATCCTCTGGCTCAGACACAGCCCTGCAAGATGGAAATAATGAGACCTGTTTGCCTCCCAGGCACACCCTGATTCCATTCCCCCATCCAGGCAAGAACTCACCGAGGCAGAGCAGGGCAGGGAGTGTGGAAGGCATCACTCAGATTCTGCTGGCAGTGGGGTGGTGACTGAGCCCAGCGTGCCAGGGAGATGCAGAGGAAGTGGTGGATGAGGCCAACCCTCATCACCACGTGGCTTTCACATTGACTTTTTTCATAAGAACATTCACAATTCCCCTCCACCTCTGACCGTGAGCCTACGGAAAAGCCATGGTCTCTATGACATAGCTGTGGTCTAGCCAGTTCCTCTGACAACTTTCTGCTCAGCCTGAAATGCATTTCTGCGTCAACTTCCCTCTCTCTGTTTTTTTTTTTAATTTCTGCCCCGCCTTCTTTTTCTTTTCTTTTCTTCTTCTTTTTTCCTTTTTTTAGAGATGGGGTTTCACCATGTTGGACAGGCTGGTTTCGAACTCCCGACCTCAGGTGATCCGCCCGCCTCGGCCTCCCAAACTGCTGGGATTACAGGCGTGAGCCACTGAGCCCGGCCTCTTCTTCTTCTCCTTTTTTTTCCTGGGTTAACTTCTCAATTCTGTGATGTGAAAATCATGCCAGGGCTGATACCCTAACCTCGAATCACTTCAAGTTGTAGTTCTAAATCCAAGGACATTTTGTTATGTTATTGATGTTCAACGTCAAGAAATATCATTGATAGGACACTATTGTCTGAGCTGTCGACTTTATTCAAATTTCACCACTTGTTTTAGCAGTGACATGTATTTGGTTTAGGATTTAATCCAAGATCATGTAATTTATTTAATTGTCATGTCTCTTAAAAAAAAAATAAAACTCTAAGGTCAGGTGCAGAGGCTCACACCTGTAATCCCAGCAATTTGGGAGGCCAAGGCGGGTGGATCACCTGAGGTTGGGATTTCGAGACCATCCCAGGCAACATGGAGAAATCCCATCTCTACTAAAAAGTACAAAAATTAGCTGAGCATGGTGGAGATCTCGTGTAATCCCAGCTACTCAGGAGGCTGAGGCAGGAGAATCACTTAAATCCAGGAGGCGGAGGTTGCAGTGAGATGAGACTGTGCCATTGCACTCCAGCCTGGGCAACAGAGTGAGAATCTGTCTCAAAAAAAAAAGAAAAGAAAAGAAAATATAAGTATGCATGCTAATCTGTATACACACATCTGTATCTATCAATTTTCTTCATCTGTCTATCTATCTGTCTTCTACCCATCACCTATCTGTCTCACACACACACAGCTGTGGGTTCATGCTGATGTCTCTTACTTCAACCAACACTATAAAATTCATTCTAACCTTCTCTCTCTCTTTTTTTTGGAAATGAAGGGGGATAAAGGGGATTATTATAGATTAAAGGAGACATAAAAGATACATTGTTAAAAATAGGAAAATCTACATTATAGTGTCTAGGGATGGACCCTTGAGGGATAGTCTTGAAATATCCAAGGAAGTAATTATGGAAAGTTTCAGGATAGTTTAGAATGAGGCTGGACCGTGATTGGAATGAGAGACACAAAAGGGCTTTTGGCTGCAGGAGAAGTTCTATTTCTAGACTAGAATGATGATAGCCAGATAATTTACCTTAAGACATTTTAAGTTATCTGGGTTTTTGTACTGTGGTTTTCAGATTATTCTAATCTGTAAATTAAAAAAGGGAGTAGTAGAATGAGAAACACTGAAACACAAAAAGAGAGTAGAATGAGAAACATGTAACAATCACTGCTCATCCAAATAATGAAACGAAGCTGGGTACATATCACCAGGCTCCTAACTCTGCAGGGAGGGAGGGGTTTCTGATTAGGGTCTGGTTTCTCTCTTTGGGGTTGGCTTCCCATTTCATTGCTCTCAACTGTCTTTGGTTCTGCTGTTAAGACTGTCAGATGTAACTCATGAGAAATCTTTCCTTTTCTATGAGAGATGACCCATATTGACCAATAAGTATATGTCTCAGCCTGATTCCTGTCTTTACAAAGCTGAGGACTTTGGAGGGCAAAAGCCTTATTAGAAAGGAAAAAAGAAAGAAAGAAAAGAAAGAAAGAAAGAAAAGAAAAGAAAAGAAAGCTGGGGAAATAAAAAAGACTTTTGCAATGTATGTGTCTTTAGATCCATTTATCCCAACATAGTGGCCATTTTGCCAATATGACTGCTCCCTTAAAATTTTGTGGGTTTCCTGTGTATCAGATTATTCTCTATTGGAAAAAAATATACCCCCAATTATTTGCAAGACAGGACTGTGCACCTTTTGGGCATTTAAGACTGCTGTGGGACTGTGACCATGTGATTTTTATATGACCTTTGGTTTGGCTGAGAGGGTTTACTTGACACCGTCTTGAATCTTTCCAATGGCTTAACAAAGAGTCACAGTGACTTCAGACCTTCTCTTCTGGGGCACTATTAACATTTGGGCTAGATGATTCTTTGCTGTGGAAAGCTGTCCTGTGCATTGTAGAATGTTTAGCAGCACCCCTGGCCTCTACCCACTAGATGCCAGGAGCATCCCTTCCCAGTTATGACAACAGAAAACATCTCCAGACAGTCTCCAAATGTCTCCTGAGAAGTAAAATTGGCCAGCAGAGAAACACTGAGTCACACCATTGATTTTTCTCCTCTTCAGCTTAGGTTTCATTTCACTCTGAGAACATTCTAGTAGCTGTAAATATTGGGAAGGAGGAACAATTTTACGTTTCTAACCAGAAAACCTTCACTGACCATCCCCTTTATAGTCTCTGAAAATTATGTTTGCTAACAGAAATTTTTTTTTCCTTTAGCTTACCCTTTTTTTTTTTTTTTTTTTTTGAGATGGAGTTTCACTCTTATCACCCAGGCTGGAGTGCAGTGGCACTATCTTGGCTCACTGCAACCTCTGCTTCCCGAATTCAAGCGATTCTCCTGCCTCAGCCTCCCAAGTGGCTGGGATTACAGGCACCCACCGCCACACCCAGCTAATTTTCTGTATTTTTGGTAGAGACGGGGTTTCACCATGTTGGGAAGGCTGTTCTCAAACTGCTGACCTTGTTATTCACCTGCCTCAGCCTCCCAAAGTGGTGGGATTACAGGCATGAGCTACTGCACCTGACCATCTTTCTCTTTTATAGGTAGCTTAGAAAAGTCATTTGACCCCTTCAACATTCTGTCTAGAAATCATATTACCAGATAACAAGTTCAATAGATACATTTTCTGTCTTCTAAGCTATTGTAGGTAGGAGTGTGAGCCACAAAGTGAGACTCCTTCATCTCTACAAAACTGAAAAAAAAAAAACCAAAATAGCCGGCCATGGTGGCATGTGCCTATGTTTACAGCTACTTGAGATGCTGAGATGGGAAGATCACTTCAGCCTGAGAGATCAAGGCTGCAGTGAGCTATGATTATGCCACTGCACTCCAACCTGGGTAACTGAGTGAGGCCCCCATTTCAAAAGGGAAAAAATCACTCCTACCGTTAGAGAAGAAGTCCTGTTAACATACCTCCAGGTCTGTGAAAAAAGGAGGCACTCTACTCTCCTAATAAAACATTCTGACTGGGAGTCTGGGTGTGGTGGCTCAAGCCTGTAATCCCAACACTTTGGAAGGCCCAGGCAGGCAGATCACCAGAGCTCAGGAGTTTGAGACCAGCCTGACCAACATGGTGAAACTCTGTCTTTACTAAAAATACAAAAAATTAGCTGGGTGTGGTGGCAGGCACCTGTAATCCCAGCTATTCGGGAGGCTGAGGAGGAGAATTACTTGCCTATAATGGGACCCTACCAGTGGGAGTGATGAGAGTGAAAGGGAGATACAAGGAAGCTGAGATGAGAGGACGGAACTCAGTCTCAGAACTTCTTAGTCTTCATTTGAAGCCAACACTATTTGGAGCTTATTTATTTATAACAGCCAGCATCACACTAAATAACACAAAAATGCCTTCTGAGTTTGAGATGGATGATTTATTGTTTGTAAGTTGCTCATATAATTCACTGTTGATGTTGATGAACCAGCTCCATGGCATTAGAATTCCAGTGGATGGTGAACTCCGGTCTGAAGATGAGGATGAGATACCCATGTTGTCAGATTCATTTCACAGCTTGCCTGCCCCTTGGGACACAGCGGAAAACCTTAAGCCCTATAACGATTAAATAATATAGACCTCCAATTATAAGAAAACTAAGTGAAAAAATAAATTAATGGGTTGACGTGAAACACACGCCTCTGTTCCTTGTATGAAAATCCCTTAGAAACAGGGTTTGTGGGCCAGGCACAGTGGCTTACGCCTGTAATCCCAGCACTTTGTGAGGCCGAGGCAGGCAGATCACCTGAGGTCGGGACCAGCCTCACCAACATGGAGAAACCCCGTCTCCACTAAAAATACAAAATTAGCTGGGCGTGGTGGGGCTCATGCCTGTAATCCCGGCCACTTGGGGGGCTGAGGCAGAACTGCTGGAACCCGGGAGGTGAAGGTTGCAGTGAGTCAAGATCACACCCTTGCACTCCAGCCTGGGCAACAAGAGGGAAACTCCATCAAAAAAAAAAAAAAAAAAAAAGAAAGAAAGAAAGAAAGAAATAGGGTTTGTGAAATAAATAGGATAATCCCCCCCCCTGTAGGATTATGACTTTCGTCCTCATCAGTTTGTAGGTGAACACAACGGAAGGCTGAGGTAGGAGGATTGCTTGAGACCAGGAGTTCAAGACCAGCTTGGGTAACATAGGGAGCTCCTCATCTCGACAACAAAAAATAAAGGAGGGGGGGTTACTGAATATGTTTGGCATGGTCACCAACTATTTATATTTAGGGAAAACACACTAAAGAAATATAAAAAGAAGGACAATATATATTACACAGGATATAAAGAATCAGAAGACAGATAAAGATGGAAAACCATAACTGATGTTCAGAAAGGTAGGGTGCAAATAGTATCAGGTCTGCACAAGAAAATAGCATTTGATTGGTTTGAAAATGAATCTGATGGGACACGGTGGCTCATGCCTGTCATCCCAGCACTTTGGAAGGCCAAGGTGGGTGTATCACTTGAGGTCAGGAGGTCGAGACCAGCCTGGCCAACATGGCGAAACCCCATCTATACTGAAAATACAAAAATTAGCCAAATGTGGTGGTGTGTGCCTGTAGGTCCAGCTACTTGGGAGGTGGAGGCACAAGAATCGCTTGTATGTGGGAGGCAGAGGTTGCAGTGAGCCGAAATTCCTCCACTGCACTCCAGCCTGGGCGACAGAGTGAGACTCTGTATCAAAAAAGGAAAAGAAAAAGAAAATGGATTCAAGCTTGTTAGTGGGCTCTTCTCCCCTGTGTCCTTCAGGTGCTTCATAGGACTCCACAAGTCCTGAGTCGTCTCTCCCTTCACATCCAGGTGTTCACTTGTAGACATGTGGTGTTTGTCCAGAGGCCAATTCTGTCTGACATTTCTGTTTGCTCCAGCTCAGTTCAGCCACGTCTACAGAGGCTTCCTTGCCTAACGCCCTATGGCTGTGCCAATTTTAGCCAGTATGGCCAAGAGAGCCATGAGGACCAGTCCTGCCATGGCCATGCGGATCAGGTTCTGTACGGTGTAATCTTCGCTCACGGAGTCTAGAGACATAATCAAAGGAGATGAATGGTTGGCGGCTGTGTTCCATTCCATCCCAACCCCAGAGCCCTGACATGGGAGCTCATTCCCTATTCGTTTGCCAAAATGTGACTCCCTCACACATCTCCTCAATGAGCTCATGCCTCACAAGCACCACGCTTATCAGTCACCAAGACTGTGTCCACGGGTAAGGAACTTTGGTTCCCAAGGAAGTCCCATAAACTGGGAAGGAGGTGATTATGGGCAGGATGTGTTTTCTCTCTTCTTTTCTTTTTTTTTTGAGACAGAGTCTTGCTCTGTCGCCCAGGCTAGAATGCAGTGATGTGATCTCGACTCACTGCAATCTCGACTCACTGCAATCTCTGCCTCCCAGGTTCAAGCGATTCTCCTGCCTCAGCCTCCCGAGTAGCTGGGATTACAGGCGTGCACCGCCATGCCCAGCTAATTTTTCATATTTTTAGTAGAGACAGAGTTTCACCATGTTGGTCAGGCTGGTCTTGAACTCCTGACCTTGTGATCCGCCCACCTCAGCCTCCCAATGTGCTGGGATGACAGATGTGAGCCACCGCAGCCGGCCAGGCAGGTTGTGTTTTCTTTTCATTCTCACCTCACTTGGGGATTTCACTGAATGTCTAATCATATCTCTACATCACCACCATACATTCAAAAACCTGCATTCTGTCCTCTGTCCTCACCCCAGAGAACAGTTTGTGTTCCTCTCATACAAAGGATATTACACTGTTGGTACCTGGAAACTAGAGAGGGGAAAGTTTCAGATAAACTTAGGTAAACTATACCTCCACTATTGTGTGATCTTTTGCTAGACATTGCTTTTTCTGAATCTTTTTTCCCCCTTCTTCATTTGTTATATGAACTGCATAAGGCTACGTTCCTCTCAAGGATGTAATACTCCGAAATTATAGGCCAGGCGAGGTGGCTCATGCCTGCAATCCCAGCACTTTGGAAGGTCGAGGCGGGAGGATCACCTGAGGTCAGGTCAGGAGTTCGAGACTAGCCTGGTCAACATGGCAAAACCCCGTCCCTACTAAAGGTACAAAAATTAGCCAGGCATGGTGGTGCGTGACTGTGGTCCCAGTTACTCGGGAGTCTGAGGCAGGAGAATTGCTTCAACCTGGGGGGCGGAGGTTGCAGTGTGATCAGAGATTGAGCCACTGCACTCCAGCCTGGGTGACAGAGCGAGATTCTGTCTCAAAATAAATCAATACGTAAATAAATAAAATAGAAATGGGGCTCATGGTAGAGGTTTTAAAAGCCTTTCCTATGAGCCCTCAGTCCCCACTTGATCTCTCACGGTGAATTCTACTACTGTCGGTGAGTTCAAGGATTTCCAGCTGCAACTGGAAAGGAGCGGTGTGCTAGTCGAGGTTGAGCCTGGTGTTTACCGTCTCAACACAGCCCATAAACATGTGACTCTAAAAGTCAGCCCTTCCTGGCCAGGCGTGGTGGCTCACGTCTGTAATCCCAGCACTTTGGGAGGCTGAGGTGGGTGGGTCACAAGGTCAGGAGTTCGAGACCAGCCTGGCCAACATGGTGAAACCCCATCTCTATGCTCCCAGCTACTCAGGAAGTTGAGGCAGGAAAATTGCTTGAACCCAGGAGGCAGAGGTTGCAGTGAGCCGAGATCGTGCCACTGTATTCCAGCCTTGGTGACAGAGTGAGACTCCATATCAGAAAATAAAATAAAATAAAATAAAATAAAAGTTAGCCCTTTTTGGCCAGTAGTGGTGACTCAGGCTTGTAATCCCAGCACTTTGGGAGGCTAAGGCAGGTGGATTACCTGAGGTCAGGAGTTCAACACCTGTCTGGCCAACATGGTGAAACCCTGTCTTCACTAAAAATACTAAAAAATTAGCCAGGCGTGGAGGCAGACACTTGTAATCCCAGCTACTCAGGAGGCTGAGGCAGGAAAATCCCTTGAACCCCGGAGGCAGGGGTTGCATTGAGCCAAGATTGTGCCCCTGCACTCCAGCCTGGGCCACGAGGCTCGACCCCGTCTCAAAAGAAAAAAAGGTTAGCCCTTCTTTTCTCAATAGATCACATGTTTTCAATGAACACAGCCTGGAGAACTCTGGTGAGAAAGCGAAAGTCAAGCATAGAGCCGGGGAAGCCCTCCTCTCTCCACTGTCCTGGAGTGAGCGACTCTCTGCTTCTCTTCACTTCACCCTCAGTGCACCCCTTCAGATCCCTGCCCAGTAACATAGCCCTGACAGCCAACCAGGACACGGGGCTGGCCTGGGAAGTACCTACCTGTGACCACAAGCTCCAGGGCATTACTGGGGGCGGACCACACGTAGGGGCTGCTGCTGTACCAACCGTAGCACCTGTAGCTCCCTGAGACATTGAGGTCCAGAGGACCCAGAGGAAAGTTGGCCGGGTGTTCCCCACTTTGGTGCTGTGGCAGAGAAAGTTCTCCCTCCTTGGCCAGTGAAAATCTATCAAATGGGAGGTGTGCCGAACTACACGTGAAGGAAATATTCTCTCCCGGCCTCACCACACGACCCCGATCTGCAGAGAGGAAGGGTTTGTCATACAAGCCTAGAGAGAGAAAAGAGTGAGATGTTAGCAAGAACCTTTCTCCTTTATTCTTTTTATTTATTATTATTTTCTGAAATGGAGTCTTGCTTTGTCACCGAGGCTGCAATGCAGTGGCACGATCTCGGCTCACTGCAACCTCTGCCTCCCGCATTCAAGTGAGTCTCCTGTCTCAGCCTCCTGAGTAGCTGGGATCACAGGCACCTGCCACCACACCCAGGTAATTTTTGTATTTTCAGTAGAGACAGGGTTTCACCATGTTGGCCAGGCTGGTCTGGAACTCTTGACCTCAAGTGATCCACCTGCCTCAGCCTCCCAAAGTGCTGGCATTACAGGTGTGTGCCACCATGCCCAGCCTCTTTTTTCTTTTTAAAAATTTATCTATTTTTAAAAGAAATAATTTTTATTTTTTTAGAGAGGGTCTCACTCTGTCACCCAACATCAACAGCCATATTCACATGTACAGTATAAACCTTTGCTATGAGGAGATGGAAATGGCACTTTGCTTCTGTAAACTTCCTTGCAATAACCCATAACCCAGCCTAGTCATGAGAAAAACATCAGGCAATTTCCAGTAGTGGGAGTACCCTTGAAACTAATGGACCACTACTCTTAAAACTGACAAGATTATGGAAAACCAGGATCATCTGAGAAGCTGTGACAGCCAAGAGAAACCTAAATATACGTAACATCTGAATGCAATGTGTAATCTTTTTTTTTTTTTTTTTTTTTTGAGACAGAGTCTCTCTCTGTCGCCCAGGCTGGGGTGCAGTGGCACAATCTCGGCTCACTGCAACCTCCACCTCCCAGTTCAAGCAATTCTCCTGTCTCAGCCTCCCGAGTAGCTGGGACTACAGGTGCACGCCACCATGCCTGGCTAATTTTTGTATTTTTAGTACAGATGGGGTTTCACCATGTTGGCCAGGCTGGTCTCAAATCCTGACCTCATGATCTGCCCACCTTGGCCTCCCTAAGTGCTGGGATTATGGACGTGAGCCACCGCGCCCGGCCGCAATGTGAAATCTTGAATGAGATCCTGGAACAGAGAAAGAATGTCAGATGAAAACTAAGAAAATCTAAGTAAGTTATAGACTTTATCTGAGAATGTGTCGATGTTTTTTCATTAATGTAAGAAATGTGCCATGCTAAACAGAAAACCAAACATTGCATGTTCTCACTTGTAAGTGGGAGCCGAACAATGAGAGCACATGGACACAGGGAGGGGGAACATCACACACTGGGGCCCACTGAGGGGTGGGGGGCTAAGGAGGGATAACATTAGGAGAAATACCTAATGTAGATGATGGGTTGATGGGTGCAGCAAACCACCACAACACGCATATATGTAGGTAACAAACTTGCACGTTCTGCGCATGTACCCCAGAACTTAAAGCATAATAATAATAAAAAAAGAAAAAATGTGCCGTAGTAATATAAGATGTTAACTCTGGGGCAAATCAGGTGCCAGATATCTGAGAACTCTCTGAAGCAACCATCTTGATTTTTTTTCTCTCTCTCTCTTTTTTTTTTTTTGCAAATCTAAAACTTCTCAAAAAATAAACTCTATTAAAAATAAGAAAAAAAAAACACACCAGGGCTGTGGACCTGGATGTTTCCTTACCTGTCACCACCAGCTCCAGGGCGTTACTGTAGTGTGACCAGTTGAAGCCTCTCTTGTATCGGCAGCGATAGCGCCCTGCCGTGTTTGTGTCCATGTGGTCAACGGTGAACTCACTCTCGTTCCAAAACCCCAGTTTCCTGTCTACCTCCTTGTACGTGGAGTTTTTTTGGATCACCAGTTGGGTCAGGAAAGACTCCGGACTGCTCTGGCACTGGATTTTCGCAGATCCATGCCGGGGAACCACAGGACTTGATCTGGCAAATATGAGAGGCATGGGAAGGTTCCCTGGAAGAAAATAAAGCCCAGACTCAGGTGGCCCGCCATGGGGAAGCCATTCCTTTCCTTCTCTGTGGGGGGGGATTAAAAATAAATTAGGGTGTGAAGAACTTATAATTCTTTATTTTTAAAAAATTTTAAATAGGCCAGGCGCAGTGGCTCATGCCTGTAATTCCAGCACTTTGGGAGGCCAAGGAGGGTGGATCACAAGGTCAGGAGTTCAAGACCAGCCTGACGAATCCTCACTGGATGATTTGAATGATGGCAGCAGTGCAGCAACATTTAAAACTCTGGAGATCCCACATCTGAATGCTGGCACACTGACAAATACTACCAGAAAGATTGTCATCAGCCTGGTAAACATGGTGAAACCCCATCTCTACCAAAAAAAAAAAGAAAAAGAAAAAGAAAAACCCCCAAATTTTCTGGGTGTGGTGGTGTGTGCGTGTAGTCCCAGCTACTCAGGAGGCTGAGGCAGGAGGATCAACTAGCCTGATAGGTGGAGGCTGCAGTGAGCTGAGATTGTGTCACTGCCCTCCAGCCTGGGCGACAGAGCAAGATCCTGTGTCAAAAAACAGAACAAGCATATGAAAGAGCCTTGTGGCTAAGAGTCTACATGCTGGCCAGCGCTTCTGCGTGCCACCTACTGGATCACACCTCAAAATACAGAACTGAAATATGTTACCATTATACTGCGCCTGTGAAAAGGAAGGAAAAAATCCAGCCACAAATAAAGATTCTGTGCAGAGTCCCAGTGTCTGAAAACACCCAGAAATGAAGACAAGTCACTGTAGTCAACTGACATCACCGTTAAAGGAATGGCAGCCCTCGCACATGAGAAAGAATCAACACGAAGGCCGGGTGTGGTGACTCACGTCTGTAATCCCAGCACTTTGGGAGGCTGAGGTGGGCGGATCACCTGAGGTCGGGAGCTCCAGTCCAGCCTGACCAACATGGCAAAACCTGGTCTCTATTAAAAGTACAAAACTTTTCTGGGTGTGGTGGCACACGCCTGTAATCCCAGCTACTTGGGAGGCTGAGACAGGAGAAGTGCTTGCACCCAGGAGGTGAAGGCTGCAGTCGTGAGCTGAGATCGCGCCATGGCACTCCAGCCTGGGTGACAGAGTGAGACTCTCTCTCACACACACACACACACACAAAAGAACAAAAAAAGAATCAACACAACAACTCTGGCAACTTAATAGTCCCTGGAAATCTGGTTCTCAGCTAGATTGAGATGACGGAAATGAGGGACGTGGAATTCAGAATCTGGATGTCTGGGGGAGCGCATTGAAATTCAGGAGAAATTTGAAACAATCCAAGGAATCCACAGTGGGGACAAACTGGCTTTTTGAGTTCCCAGGGTTCTTGTGTCGATGTTTCTTTTTTTGACTCACTCTATGTCTGGCAGGCTGGAGTGCAATGGCGTGATCTCGGCTCACTGCAACCTCCACCTCCCAGGTTCAAATGATTCTCCTGCCTCAGCCTCCTGAGTAGCTGGGATTACACGCACCTGCAACCATGCCCGGGCTAATTTTTGTATTTTTAGTGGAGTTGAGGTTTCACCATGTTGGTCATGCTGGTCTTGAACTCCTGACCCTGTGATCCGTCCTCCTTGGCCTCTCAAAGTGCTGGGATTACAGGCGTGAGTCACCGTGCCCAGACGTGTCGATTCTTTTTCATGTGTGGGGGCCTGGTCGCTATGCTGGCACCTCACCTCCAGCATGCCACAGCCACCATACAGAGAGGAGTCCAGTCTCTCTTCCCTGTGAGCCCCCCACCCCCACTTTACCAGGCAGGGCCCCCAGCTCGGGACTGCAGAGCGCCGCCCTACCCTCGGCATACTCCCTGGTCGTGGCTCTGTGTTTCTCTGGGGAGTAGCTCTGGGGGGTGGCTCCCAGAGGCAACTGACAACCCCTCTGCCACTGCCATGGCAAGGGCTCTGCCCCTGCTGCCCTTGGTCTGCGGGAGAAACAAAGAGCCTGGGGGCTTCATTCACGCTTCCAGCACAGCACAGCCACCATACAGACAGGAGCTCAGTCTCCCCTCCCCGTGAGCCCTCAACCCCCTGTTCTTCACAAGCCCCAGCCTGAGCCAGCAGCACAGCAGCCCCACCTTCTGGCGGAGCTTTCCCAGTCGCAGTGGGTCTGCGTTTCTCTACGGCGGGGCTTCCAGCGGCAACTGAAAGTCCCTCTGCTGCTCCCACTGCAGTGGTGCTGCCCCTGCCGCCCTCAGACTGGGGAAGGAGCAAAGACCCTGAGTGCTTTAGGCCGGACGCGGTGGCTCATGCCTGTCATCCCAGCACTTTGGGAGGCTGAGGCAGGCGGATCACGAGGTCAGGAGTTTGAGACCAGCCTGGCCAACATGGTGAAACCCCGTCTCTACTAAGAATACAAAAATTAGCCAGGCATGGTGGCGTGTGCCTGTAATCCCAGCTACTCGGGAGGTTGAGGCAGGAGAATTGCTTGGACCTGGGAGGCAGAGGTTGCAGTGAGCTCAGATCACGCCACTGCACTCCAGCCTGGGCGACACAGCAAGACTCTGTCTTGGAAAAAAAAAAAAAGAGAATTTCCAACCAAGAATCTCATTCCCAGTCAAACTAAGTTTCATAAGTGATGGAGAAATAAGATCCTTTTCAGACAAGCAAATACTGAGGGAATTTACTACCACCAGGCCTGCCTTATGAGACGTCCTAAGAGGAGCTCTAAATATGGAAAGAAAAGACCATCACCAGCCACTACAAAAACACACTTACGTATACAAACCAGGACCACTAGGAAACAACCACACAAACAAGTCTGCATAGTAACAAGCTAACAACATGTCAGGAGAAAATCCGCACATACAAATACTAACCTAGAATGTAAATGGCCTAAATGTCCTAATTAAAATGCAGAGAGTGGCAAATTGGATAAAGAAGCAAGAGGTCAGCGTGGTGGCTCCCGCCTATAATCCCAGCACTTTGGGAGGCTGAGGTGGGTGGATCACTTGAGGTCAGGAGTTCGACACCAGCCTGGCCAACATGACGAAACTCCATCTCTAATTTACAAAAACAAAACAAAACGAAACAAAAAAACCCACATTACCTGGGCATGGTGGTGCACACCTGTAATTCTAGCTAATGGGAGGCCAAGGCAGGAGAATTGCTTGAACCCGGGAGGCGGAGGTTGCAGTGAGTCGAGATCATGCCATAAACAGACTAATAATGAGCTCCAAAACTGAATCAGTAATAAAAATCCTACAGAGCAGATAAAGCCCAGTACCAGACAGACTCACAGCTGAATCCCATTAGACACGTAAAGAAGAGCTGGAGCGACTCCTGCTGAAACTATTCCAAAAAACTCAGGAGGAGGGAGGCCTCAACAACCCATTCTGTGAGGCCAGCATCATCCCGATGCAAAAATGCGGCAGAGACATATCAAAACTAGAAAACTTCAGGACAATATCCTTGGTGAACGCAAATGCAAACATCCTCAAGAAAATACTAGCAAACAATCCACCAGCACATCAGAAAGCAAATCCACCATCAAGTAGGGTTTATTTCTGGGATACAAGATTGATTCAATATACAGAAATCTTAAATGTGATTCATCACATAAACAGAACAAAAAAACCCCCCACATAATCATCTCAATAAGGCTTTTGATGAAATTCAACATCCTTTTATGTTAAAAAACCTAGACAAACTAGGCATTGAAGAAACATACTTCAAAATAATAAGAAAGTTCTATGACAACCTCACAGCCAACATCATATTGAATGGGCAAAGCTGGAAGCATTCCCCTTGAAAACTGGCACAAGACATGGATGCCCTCTCTCATCACTTCTATTCAACACAGCACTGGAAGTCCTGGCCACAGCAATCAGGCAAGAGAAAGAAATAAAAGGCATCCAAATAGGAATAAAGGAAGTAAAACTATCCTTGTTTGCAGATGATACGATTCTGTCCCTAAAAAAACAGTCTCTGCCCAAACACTTCTTTTTTTTGAGACAGAGTCTTGTTCTGTCACTCAGTCTTGGCTCACTGCAACCTCTGTCTCTAGGGCTCAAGCAATTCTCCGGTCTCAGCTTCTGGAGTAGCTGGGATTACAGGCATGCACCATGATGCCCGGCTAATTTTTGGTATTTTTAGTAGAGACGGGGTTTCACCACTTTGGCCAGGCTGGTCTTGAACTCTTAACCTCAGGTGATCCGCCCACCTCAGCCTCCCAAAGTGCTGGGATTACAGGCACAGGCCATTGTGCCCAGTCATACTTCTTAATCTGATAAACAACTTTGGCAAAGTTCCGGGACAGAAAATCAATATACAAAAATCAGCAGCATTTCTGTACACCAAAAACATCTAAGCTGAGTGCCAAATTGAGAACAGAATTCATTCACAATTACCACAAAAACAATAAAATGCCTAGGAATACAGCTAACCAGGGAGCTGAAAGATCTCTGCAAGGAGAACTACAAAAACCCTGTCAAAGAAATCAGAGATGACACAAACACATGGAAAAACGTTCCACGCTCACGGATAGGAAGAATGAATATTGTTCAACACACAAATAATTCAGGGTATAGTCTTTGGAAGGAGCTGGAAGAGGGAAGACCCGGATGGACATGGGGCTCACACCCACTAGGAGGCAGTAGTAGCTGGGGTGGCAGAATACTCAGGAGTACTCTAAGACTACTTCATGCTTAGTACTGCAGTAATACTGCAGAATACTAGAATGTTCCCTAGGGTTAGACTATGGCAGCCTCCCTTTAAATGAAGTGATGTAAATAGACAGGAGGAAGTAGGATGCTGAAACAAAATAGAATGAATGTAAGGAAGGATATTGGGCAAATGACTCCTGACTTCCTCAGTCTGGCGGTGGGGAGCAGTCAGCAGGTTACAGGTCCCTCACGGGCCGTCTAACAGAGGCAAGGACTAACTATAAATCCAGGCCTGAGCATGAATGAGTCTGAAGGGTCTGGAGATAATGAAGGGAGATGGAACTAATCAAGGGAAACACAGCAGAAACAGCTAGAATGGGGACTAAAATAGGAATCTCTCTGTGCTTCAGGCTATTCCTCAATTTCTTTACCCTAGAGTTTCCAAGAGGGTCTAAAGGGCTGAGAGAGATTCATGGGACACTTACCTTCCTGTGCCTGAATCCTCTGGCCCAGATAGAGCACTGGAAGAGAGAGATTTATCAAAAATCAAGCTTCCATTTCCAACCTTTATGACAAACCACCCTCCGTAATGACAGACCAGAAAAAGCCCAGTACCAGATGGATTCGCAGCTGAATCCCACCAGATATATAAAGAAGAGCTGCTATTATTCCTACTGAAACTATCCAAAAAAATCCAGGCGGAGGGACTCCTCCCCAGCTCATTTTATGAGGCCAGCATTATCCTGATAACAAAACATGGCAGACACAACAAAAACAGAAAACTTTGGGACAGTATCTTTGTTGAACATAAATGCAAAAATCTTCAACAAAATACTAGTAACCATGTTACTACATGGGCTTCAATCCTCTTTTTTCCTTCTACAACAATCACAGTTTTGAGGCTCATTTTTACCTTTTAGATTCCAGCCTCTAAGTCTCTCCTTGATGGGAACCCTGGAGCCATCATGAATCCCAGAAAACACACCATAGGTTTAACAAAAATAACTGAGCCCCAAAAGCTAGCTCGGATTTGGGCAGAGACAAAGTTGTAGATATATTGGCAAAGACTGCCTTTCTACTAAGGAGATCAGACTCTCTTTCGCAACCATTAAAATCTCCTAGTCATACTGTTAAGAGACACCCTGGTTATTTTGGGATTCCCCCATCTTCCCCTCTAACCCACTTTTACTCTGAAACTCACCGAGACAGAGGAGGGTGGTCTCTTTGGGGGCCATCATGCCGACACAGCGTCAGCCCCGTTGGCCTCCTTCTGATGCACATTAGCAGGATGACTGACACTCATAAGTATAAGCTCCTCAGGAAGTGTGAGGACAGAGCCCCCATCACAGAATTTCTACATCTGTTGCCTCACAGCGAAGAGGAACAGTTCATTCCCAAAGAACTTAGTTCCGGGTTGCTCTTGGGTGGAGCCTAAGAGAAGACCTATATTTCTTTCTTTCTTTTTTTTTTTAAATAGAGATGGGGTCTTGCTATGTTGGCTAGGATAGTCACTAACTCCTGGCCTCAAGAAATCCTCCTGCCTAAGACCCATATTTCTATTTATGTTTCAAATGAGAAGTGAATTTTCCTCAAGCCAGTGTCTAACAGTATTCAAATCCATCTTTGAACCTGTTCCGACATCCAAATGGAAGGGCCTGGAACAGAATGTAAGGTGGATGGCATACAGGCAGAGAGGGTCTTCACTGGGCCATCGCTCAAAAGCTCTGTGGCTTTGTCTGTTCTGAGCCTATGTTTAATCTCTGGGATGCGTGGTCAGAGTATGTTTTCTTGGGCTTGATCAGGCATGCAGTATACCCTCACCCTGGAGATTATCTTAATGCCGGAATGTGGAGGCATTTTCTATGGTGCTATTTGTTATCTCTAAAGAAAGAATCTACTAATTTATTTTACTGTGTGTTTTTTTAATTTGTATAAATTTAAGGAGCTGAGTGTGGTGGCTCACACCTGTAATCCCAGCTACTCGGGAGCCTGTGGCAGGAGAATCACACGAACCCGGGAGGTGGAGGTTGCAGTGAGCTGAGATCGTGCCACTGCACTCCAGACTGGGCGACAGAGTGAGACTGTGTCTCAAAAAAAAAAAAAAAAAAAAAAACTATTGTTATTGTTTACAAATGATATGGCTTTCTCTTGGGAGAGAGATACTTACTAATTGGTTGAATTTCGGGAACTTCAGTGGCCGACATTTACTAGGGCAGGGACAGATTGCGTCAACTTTCCACAACATTGGAGGTAGTTTTGTTTTTTCTTTTCTCCTTTTGTGAAACAGGAATGGTAAAATCGCCATGGGGTGCCCAGATATTTGGTTAAACATTATTCTGTGTGTGTCTGTGGGGGGTGTTTCTGAATGAGACTATCACTGGAATTGGTAGAATTTATGAGGCAGATTGCACCTGTATGATGTGAGTTGGCCTCATTCAATCAGTTGGGACCTGAATAGAATAAAAAAATTGAAGTGGTAATATAAGATGAAGTTCTTCCTGCCTAACTGCTTTGAGCCTGGACATCCGTCTGGTTTTTTTTTTTTTCAAGACAGAGTTTTGCTCTTGTTGCCCAGGCTGGAACGCAATGGCACGATCTCGGCTTACCATGATCTCCACCTCCTGGGTTCCAGCGATTCTCCTGCCTCAGCCTCCCGAGTAGCTGGGATTACAGGCATGTGACAGCATACCTGGCTAATTTTGTATTTTTAGTAGAGATGGGATTTCTCCATGTTGACCAAGCTGGTCTTGAACTCCCAACCTCAGGTGATCTGCCTTCCTCAGCCTACCAAAGTGGTGGGATTACAGGTGTGAGCCACCATGCCCAGCCTGACAGCTGTCTTTTCTGGCCCTTGAATTCTCACTAAAACGTTGACTCTTTAGATGTTGAGCCTGCCAGCTTTTTTCTCTTTTTTTTTCTTTTTTTGAGATGGAGTCTTGCTCTGTTGCCCAGGCTGGAGTGCAGTGGCAGGATCTTGGCTCACTGCAACCTTCACCTCCTGGGTTCAAGCAATTCTCATACCTCAGCATCTGAGTAGCTGGGATTACAAGCGAGTGCCACTAATCCTGACTAATTTTCATATTTTCAGTAAACATGAGGTTTTGCCATGTTGGCCAGGGTGGTCTTGAACTCTGACCTCAGGTGATCTGCCTGCCTTGGCCTCCGAAAGTGCTGGGATTACTGGCGTGAGCCACCGCACATGGTATGAGCCTGCCAGCTTTTGGACTGTTGTGTATACCACTGACTCTCCTGGTTCTCAGACTTTTGCACACAGACTGGAACTACACATGAACTCTCCTGGGTCTCCAGCTTGCAGATGGCAGATCACGGGACTTGTCAGCCTCTATAGCTGCATGAGCCAATGTATAAATATTCTATCTGTGTATCAATCATTATATATCTATCATTATCCATCTATCACTATTTGTGATATGATTATATGTCTATTATTATGCATCCATCTATCATTATTTGTCTATCAATTATTATCAATATAACCTTAGTATTATTATTATTCTCTCCTATTGATTATTTTTTTTTTCTGGAGAAGCCTGACTACTATAGCTTCCATGCTGCTATATATATATATTTTTTTTTTTTTTTCTTTTTTTGAGTTGAAGTCTTGCTCTGTCGCCCAGGCTGGAGTGCAGTGACACAGTCTCGGCTCACTGCAACCTCTGCCTCCTGGGATCAAGGAATTCCCTCCCTGAGCCTCTTCAGTAGCTGGGATGACAGGCACCTGCCATCACACCTGGCTAACTTTTGTATTTTTAGTAGACATGGGGTTTCACCATCTTGGCCAGGCTGGTGTTGAACTCCTGACCTCGTGATATAGCTGCCCTGGCCTCCCAAAGTGCTGGGATTATAGGTGCGAGCCACTCTGCTGGGCCCCATCTTCCTATCTCAAGTGTTAGCAATCCCCTTAGCACAGGGCATATCTTAGCCATTCTACGGGCCAAGGAATACAAACCACATGACTACATGAATCACAGTGATCCGAGGATACAGACAGAGACACATCACAATTGAGGTATCTATTGGTCTCTGGATATTTTGGGGATTTGGGATTTCCCACTGGGGAAGTTGGAGTCCCAGAGACAAATCAGGCTCCACCTGGAAGCTCAGAGTCCAGGGGTGAGAACCCAGGGGAGGAATATGGGGTCACATGGACATAGTAATGATACCACCAGAAACTTTAGGCAAAAAAAGAATCACATTACCTAAAGCATGAGACATGTTTATTTAAAGAGGAGAGAACTACACTGAAATTATAGAAAAAAAATTTTAAGTTTTACTGATGACAGAAGGCTGAAAGATAATCTGAGGGAAGGTGGAAAGGCCTGAGGGAAGGTGGAATAGCACGTGTCTGAGTGCTGTGTAAAGAGGCAGCCTGTTGTATGTCTGGACTTGTGAGTTCCTCAGTGTGACTGCAGCCTCAAGTAGGACCAGGAAGTAAGCCAGTTAGGCTGGAGAGGTGGGCAGGGATCAAGTGAAATGGAGAATTGTGTGTTAAGCAAAGGAGTGTGTTTTCTCTCCAGCAGGCAGTGGGGACCGCAGACATTTGTAAGCGAGAGAGAGCCACGTTGAGATTCGTGGTGTGAGGAAGAGTGAGCCCCTAAGACGCAGACTCACACCCTCAGATTCCAGGTGTTACATTGGAGCTGGCAAGCCGGGTTTGAGACAGGGCTATTGTCTCCCTAGAGGACCCCCTCAAGGTCTGTCTATGGTGCTCATGGAGACAGTTTTCAATTCGGGATCCGCTTTTGGAAGTTCCATGTACACACTGGTTTCTATTGGGGCTCTCTTGGGCCTCTGAGAAGGGTGAGTGATTTTTCTCTGTGTGAAAGCGCTGTGATCCAGCTGTGCGTATGTGACCTCCTGAGGGTCTTGTCCATCAGAGTTCTGGAGAGAGGGAAATGTTGAGTGAGGGACGGGCTCACATTCTTCAGGACTATTAGGGAATAAGACTCCATCCCCGAGGCTGGACCGAGGGGGACCTACCTCCCTGTTCACTGTTCTGTCCGCCCCAGGCTCTTGGTCCATTATAGCAGCATCTGTAGGAGACAGAAGTCATCAAAACACCTGGGAGGGCCCTTCTGGGTCCTCATTTCATGTGCAGACACCAACACACAGGGGGGAGGCCATGGGTGCCTGAGGCCCCTCAGCTGCCAACAGCCAAACTCACACATTCTATCTCTCTGAGTTCAAGGACCCCTCCCATGAAGAGCTCTCAATTCCCATCCCACTGATTCTGTTTCCCACTTTCTGCCTGTGATGGAACCTTCTCCTGGATGTCAGTGGCTGCAGGGATGTGAGGATACAGTTCAGAATCAGGCAATGGTCTGTGAGCTGAGGGCAGGGGCAGGGTGTCTGGTGCTCTCTCTAGAAAGCCCTGCCTCTGTGGCTCCTGCCTTGGGCCAGAGACCATCCTGCCGATGAGGAACACACACCTGCGTGCTCCCATCCCGCTTCCCCACACGGCCCTGAGGTCTCTGGACTCTGCTTCATGAGACTCACTCTTTTTATTGGACCACCAGCGATGAAGGAGAAACAGGAGGAGGAGGATGAAGAGGACGATGACCACTGAGGACCCAATCAGAATGTGCAGGTGTCTGGGGTTACCTGGAGGAAGATGGGAATCCAATAAGAAGCTGACCACAGCAGTTCCTTTTCATGGATTGTCTCTCATCTCTTGATTGCCAGGTAACCACGTACAACGTCTCTTTAGGACCAGCTCCCAGATGGCAGGAGACCCGCTTTCTCCTGCTTTCTCAGTGACAGTTCTCACAGTAACCATAGAAACAGCTGATGATACAACTGCTTTGGTTGAGATGTTTGATCCTCCTCAAACCTCACATTGAAATTTATCCCCCAGTGTGGGGAGGTTGGGCTTAGTGGGAGGTGGTTGGTTCATGGGGGTGGATCCATCATGAATAGATGAATGCTGTCCCCATGAGACAGGATTAGCAAGCTTTCCCTCTATCAGGTCCTGAAGAGTTGATTGTGAAAAAGAACTTGGAAGCTCCATCGCACCCCAGCCTCCTGCTCCCTCTCTTGCCATGTGATCTCTGTGGTCTCTGCACACACAGACTCCACTTCTCTTCTGCCAGAGTGGGAGCAGCCTGAGGTCGCCACAAGAAATAGATGCTGGTGCCGTGCTTCTAGTGCAGCCTGCACAACGGTGAGCCAAACACGTCACTTTTCGTTAGAAGTTACCCAGGCTCAAGGGCTCCTTGATAGCAACAAAAATGGACTAAGACAGCAACGTCCTGAGATCAGGAGGAACGTCCCAGAACAGCCTGGGCTCTCCTCCTGCTCCTCCTAGAGGAGGGTGTGGTGCAGGGCTTTAGCTCAGTGCTTCCTGTGGCTCCAGGGTGCAAAACCCAGGCGGGGTTGCTCTTTGGTTCCCCCAGCTACACTGCAAATGGGGTGACTCCGTACATCCTGGGCAGCTTTTCTGAGCCTCGGGGGGAGTTGCTCACCCTGAAAGGTAGGCTTCTGCTGTCACTTGCTGCTTATGTGTCAGTAACGAACCTGCTTTATATAATTTATTCTGTCTGTGTTCTGTCTCCCTGGAGTGACTGTCAGGGATAGAAATTGGCATGGCCCCAGGTGCAGTCCAGGAGGCGTTTAGAGTCTTCTCTAGGAAGACTGGACTGGGATTGATACGCAGTGAATGTGCTTTACAACCTCTACGTCCACAACACTGTTGACTCAAACAAATTACAATCTCCAAGAAAAGGAAAAAAAAAGTGAAATCGAAATCAAAAGAAGTGAAGTAGAACTGTCTTACATCAAACAGCCAGGAAATAGTGCGGAAGCCCGTGGGCAACGTGGTACTTTTTGTGATCTCGTGAGACGTATAATAGGCTGCTGTTCTACCTGAGAGGCAGGGGGAGGAACAACCCCCTCCATCATCTGTTGCTTCAAAATACAGCCTGTCCTTCTGTGAATTAGTAGGAAAGGGGACCAGGAGATAGTGCTGGCATTGGGCTCTGAGTCCAAGAACTGAGCTCACTCCAAAGAATATTAGTTTTTATCTCCCCATAATCGATCTGTATCTCCACATGTGATTGGAAGTAGGGGTGAGGTGGGGGATTTGGGTGAGGAGGCAAGTTTTATGCCATGAATAGAGCACTTTCTCTATTTCAGGACCTGTGCTGGTGGGTTGCGGGTTTTCCCATTTTCCATGTGATCTCACGCTCACAGAAAGCCAAACAGGGAAGAGGGTCTAGGCTGATTTTCTAATGGATAAGATTAAGGATCAAAAAAGTAATTATAGAGAAGTAGAAAAATGATGATTGGAATTCAGGTGCCTTTGTCATTTGTGTTTTATAATATTTACGTATTGTTTAATTTTAGTTTTTGAAATGGAGCCTCCCTGTGTCTCCCAAGCTGGAGTGCCGTGGTGCAATCTCGGCTCACTGCAACCTCCGCCTCCTGGGTTGAAGTCATTCTCCTGCTTCAACCCAGGAAGCGGACGTTGCAGGGAGTGACTGCGTCAAATGAGTGATCGAGTCAGAGTGTGTGTGCATGAGCTCGGTTCTCTTACTGCAACACTCCTGCTCTGCTGAGTCAACCAGGGTTGCATCATGACCGACAGGAGTTAATTCCTTGGCAAGTGGAACTTCTCTAAAACGCCCCACCCTCATCAGATGTTCCCTTCCTTTCCCTCTCTCAAGCCCCCCAGGCATGTATCCTCCAGTTAGGAATGCAGGCAGAACAAACACTGCATTTTTTCCTGACAAGGATGTCAGATTTGCAATCACTCTCTACCTTCAAGGAGGTCTCAGGGGCAGAAAATTAGAGATTAAGAGATGTCACTGAGCCCTGTGCTGGCCCCAGATCCCTTTCCCTGTTGTAATGTCTGGGGCTCAGAGATGGTAGAAGACAGGCCCTCAACCACAGAGCTGGGAGATGCTGAGCCAACGCTTGAATCCAAGGCTTCCACTTCCCCAGGTTTCCTAAAGCAGAGATAAGAGGGGTCCTTTACTCACCAGTTTTGGAGCTTGGTTCAGTGGGTGACGGCCAACCGCTTGAAGGGTTTCCTAGAACACGGGACAGGAGAGAGGTGTGGAAAATGAGGATGCCTGTCTTCTACTCAACGGAAATCTTTGAGGTTGGTTCATGGCCAACACTCTGTTATCTAATGTTGGGCCCTGGGAGTCCTGGCATCCTCTTCTCCATAACTTTTGTATGTGACGACCACTGTCTTGAGACTTCAAGGTATAACGAGAAAACAGGGGGCATCATACTACCTGACTTAAAAATATGTTACAGAGCCGTAGTAAGCAAAACAGTATGACACTGGCATAAAGAAAGGCACATAGAACAATGGAGGAGAATAAAGAACACAGACATAACCCACGCACTTACATCCAATAGCTTTTTTTTTTTTTGAGATGGAATCTCGCTCTGCAACCCAGGCTGTAGTGCAGAGGTGCAGTCTCAGGTCACTGTAACCTCCGTCTCCTGGTTTCAAGCAAGTCTCTTGCCTCAGACACCCGACTAGTGGTATTACAGGCACCAACCACTATGCTCAGCCAAGTTTTGTACTTTTAGTGGAGAAGGGGTTTCACCATGTTGGCCAGGCTGGTCTCGAACTCCTGGCCATAGGTGATCCACCTACCTTGGTCTACCAAAGTGCTGGGATTGCAGGTGTGAGCCACCATGCACAGCCCATCCAATGGACTGTGACAAGGGTGCCAAGAACCTATACTCAGGAAAGGACAGTCTTGTCAATAAACAGTGCAGGGAAAACAATATCTGCATGCAGAGGGATGAAACTGCGCCTCTACCTGTCACCACACACAAAAATCAAATGAAAATGGATGAAAGACGTGAGTCTCAAGCCTGAACCTATGAAATGCACAGAGGAAAACATTGGGAAATGCTCCAGGACATTTGTCTGAAAAAAGACATTTTGTTTAAAACCTTAAAAACACAAGTAATCAAAGCAAAAAATAGACCATTGGGATTGCATCAAACTAAGCAACTTCTGCACCACAAAAGATAAACCAAAGAAGTGATGAGACAACCCACAGAACGTGAGCAACTATGTGCAAACTATGCATCTGAGATGAGATTAATAACTAGAAATCGGCCAGCCATGGTGGCTCATGCCTGTAATCCCCGCACTTTGGGAGGCCCAGGCAGGCAGACCACCTGAGGTTGGGAGTTTGAGACCAGCCTGACCAACATGGAGAAACCTTATCTCTACTAAAAATACAAAATTATCCGGACGTGGTGGCACATGCCTGTAAGCCCAGCTACTCAGGAGGCTGAGGCAGGAGAATCCTTGAACCTGGGAGGGGGGAGGTTGTGGTGGGACGAGATGGCACCATTGCACTCCAGCCTGGACAACAGAGTGAGATTCCGTCCCAGAACAAACCAACCAAACAAACAAAAAACTAGAAATATAAGAAGCTCAAACAACTCAATAAAACCAATAATTTAATTAAAAAAAGAGCAAAAGACATGAACAGGCATTTCTCCACAAACAACACATACAAATGGCCGTCACGTCCATGAAAAGTGCTCAGTATCACTCATCATCAGAGAAATGCAAATTAAAATCAAATGAGTTTTCATCTCACCTCATTAAAATGGCTTTTATTTGCAAGACAGGCAAAAGAAATACTGGCAAGAAGGTAGAGAAAGGAGGACACTGGTACCCTGTTGGCAGGAATGTAAATTTGTTTTACAGAGAAAAGTATGGAATGTCTTTAAAAAAAAAAAAAAGTAAAAAAAGGCCAGGTGTGGTGGCTCATGCCTGTAATCCCAGCACTTTGGGAGACCGAGGCGGGCACCTCACTTGAGATCAGGAGTTTTCGAGCAGGCTAGCCAACCTGGCGAAACCCTGTCTGTACTCAAAAATATAAAAATTAGCCAGGCGTGGTGGCGTGCACCTGTAATTTCCAAGGACTTGCACAGAGACTAAGAAAACGTGCAACTATTAGTTACAAAAATAAGGAAAGCTTTTAATTCATTAAGGTTTCCTCTATTTATGAATTGCCATGGTTTAGCAAAGGTCAATGACAAGGAGGGCCCTTGTGTCAAAGAGGGGAAAATTCCTACCAGGGAGGCTGAAGTAGGAGAACCCTGAGAACCCAGGAGGCGGAGGTTGCAATAAGCCAAGATGGCGCCACTGCACTCCAGCCTGGGCTACAGAGGGAAACTCCATGTCAAGAAAAAAAAGCTAAAAAGAGAACTTTCATAGTATCCAGCAATTTCACTACTGGGTTTATACCTAAAGGAAAGGACATCAGTGTATCGAAGTGATACCTGCGCTCCTGTTATTGCTGCAGCACAATTCACAATAACCAACGTGTGGAGTGAACCCACCTGCCCATCAGTGGATGAGTGGATAGAATGTAGCACATGCGCACAATGGAGACCACGCCTCCATAAGAGCAATAACGTCCTGTCACTACCAGCCACATGGATGGAACTGGAGGGCATTACAAAGATTGCCATTTCTCACCCATATGCAGGAGCCAACAGGTGGATCTCATGAAGGTAGAGAGAATGGTGGCTACCAGAGGCCAGGAAGGGAAGGGGAGACGGTAACAACAACCACAAAAAGAATATGAATGTATCCACGACCACTGCACTTTACACTTAAAAGTGGTAAAGGTGAGGCGGGACGCAGTGGTTCACGCCTGTAGTCCCAGCACTTTGGGTGGCCGAGGCAGCGGATCACAAGGTCAGGAGTTCAAGACCAGCCTGGCCAACATGGTGAAACCCCATCTCTACTAAAAATACAAATATTAGCCAGGTGTGGTGGCGCATGCCCGTAATCCCATCTACTTGGGAGGCTGAGGAAGGAGAATTGCTTGAAATCAGGAGGCAGAGGTTGCAGTGAGCTGAGATCACACCACTGCACTCCAGCCTGGGCAATGGAGCAAGACTCCATCTCATAAAAAGGTAAAAGTGGTAAATTATATGGGTATATTTAACCTCAATAAATATTTTTCCAAATGTAAAGAAAAGGGCATGGGGGTTGCTGGGGATGACGTCTCTCTGTGGGTGAGAGGCCAGGATGGGCTTCTGGGAAATGCGTGAGGTTGAGGGGCTGAGGGGAGCCTCTTATCTCCCCAAACTCGAGCCCCGTCTCCCCTCCTCTGGGCCTGTCCTGACCGTTTTCTCCATCTGCCTGGGTGCCCTGAGCCCTGAACACGGGCCTCCATGCAGGCCGTGGAGGAGGGTTTGGAGGTGCCCTGTGTGCCATCCTGCACCCTGACCCCACCCTCACACCCAGGCTTCATCTTCTCTCTGCATCTGTCCATGCTTCCCCTCCATCATCAGCAGGAAGCTCCTCAGCTATGGCTCTAGGATCATCACACATGGGACAGGTATGGGGTTTCCTCACCTGTGACAGAAACGGACAGTGGGTCACCCGGGGCTGACCAATGGTAGGGAGAGTCATTGTAAGAGCCGAAGCATCTGTAGGTCCCTCCATGGGTGGCAGGGCCCAGAGAAAACTCGGCCTGGAATGTTCCATTGACGCTGGGGCACTGCAGGGAGCCTGAGGTCAGGGGCCTCCCCTGCCTTGGATAGATGGTACATGTCAAACGAGCTCCGGGAGCTGCAGGACAAGGTCACGTTCTCTCCTGCCCGAACCCTGGGGCCCGGCTGGGCTGAGAGAGAAGGTTTCCCGTATCGACCTGGAAGGAGAAGAGGGCAGTTTACTCAGGAGGCTCTTCCTTGTCACAGCTCCCTTCACACCTGAGCTGAGAACTCACTGCCCTGCTCTATGAGCTAATGCTCTCTCTCACCCTCCACCCCGTCTCTCTTCATGTCTGTTTTCTCCTCTACCTTCCCTGTGTCTCTAGATCTCCCACCTCACTTCCCCACCCCAGGCATGTTTTCCGTTTTCGTATTGTTTATTCTCTCTGACTCTGCTTGGATTGGTTGACTTGATCTTCCTTTTTCTTTAATTCTGAGTCTCTCACGGTCTAGTTCATAACTGTCTGCATATTTCTATCTATTATGTATGTCTCTATTTCTGTAGTTGGTGTCTACAAATTATCTATCATCTATATCTATATATCGTCTAACTATCATCTATCTTTTTATGCATCAACCATCTGTCTATTATCTATATCTATGTATCATCTCTCTCCTGTTCTCTGTCTGCCTCTCTATCTCTACCTATCTTCATCTTCATTGTCTCTATGTATCATCTGCCAATCAATCAATCATATCTATGTATCTATAACCTATCTATGACCTATCATCTACCTATTTATCATCTATCTATCTCTATCCATCTAGCATCTGTCTGTCCACCTCCTTGCCTTTCTCTGCCTCTCGGTCTCTCTAGTTCTCTTTGGAATCTCTGCAGTCCGCCCCACATCTCCATCTTTCTCTCTCCTTGTGCCCCTCCCGCAGGGCCCTGATTTTAGGGCTTTTCTCTGCTCCCTTCCATCATTCCCTCCACTTCTCTGCCCTCTTTTCTCTCTCTTTATGTGTCTGTGAGTCTCTCAATTCCCTTCCCCTGGCTCATTCTGTGTGTGTTCACCTCTTTGCATTTTGAAGTCCCTGATTTCTCTCTGTCTCTCAGTAATCTCATCATATGTGGGGTTGTTTGGAATGTGAGCCTCAGAATCCAGTCTGGGGACCCCAAGTACACACAGCACACAGGGGTTGGTATTCTGGGGCCATGGTATCCTGGGACGATTACGGCTCCACTGCACGGAAGGCAGAGGTGTCAGAATAAACACGGCATCTGTAGGTGCCACAAGGCCTGAGGCCAGTGGGCCCAACTCAGGTCAGAAATCTGGGTGTCTTTGGGTTCTCCTGGTAGAGAACACTTTGTGGAGGAAATACAGAAATAAAACTTCTACACTGTGCCAGGTGTCTGAACAAAGCTAGCATGGAAGGACACCTCTCTCTGGGACATGTCTGTCTCCCTGTGCGTCCCCTTTACCTCTTTCTCTCCTTTCTCACTCCCTGTATGGCCCCCGTGTCTGTCCTCTGTTATGACGTGTGGTCTGTACTTATGTCTCCTGTTTCTCTGTCTCTGTTGGTACAGACCTCACCAAGTCAGTTTCTCTCCATAAGAACCCCACGCTCATCTTCCGCATGAGCACCTGGGGCTTCCAAGTCCTGGATCATCCACTCTATGTCCCAGTGACAATGAGAAGAATGTCTGGACACTCTCACCTATGATTACGATGTCCAAGGGGTCACTGGGAGCCGATAACAGATAGGGGGGAGTGAGTGACAGAACCGTAGCATCTGTAGGTCCCTGTAATGGCAGTCACCGTGGGTTCCATGGAGAAGTTGGCCTGGGAGCCACCATCACGGGGCTCTCCAACGAGGTGAAAGAGGCCCTCAGTGATCCCCTTTCTGTGCAGAAGGAAGTGCTCAGACATGACATCTGACCAACATTGCAGGATGACCATCTCTCCTGATTTGACCAGGGGACCTGGGAGGGCCAGGAGGGAAGGTTTTCTGTGGAATCCTAAGAAAAGAAATTGTGAGTTTAGAAGGCGTCTCCCTTTCTCATCCCATCCATGGGACCTGGAATGAGTGAGGCTTCCCCTCCCTGGTGTCTGTCTCTCTCCTCCCTCTCTGTGTCTCCATGCTCTTTTCTGTGCCCATCAGCCCTGGTACAGGTCCGTCCATCTGTCCCCCTCCCTCTTCTCTGTCTCTCTGTCTCTAGTAGCCCCTGACTCCCTTCCCACTGGGCTCAGCCTCATCCCGTGGGCTGCTGTTTCTGTTTCCCACTAATCTCTTTCTTACTGTCCATGTGGGGGTGGAGAGGAACCACGACAGGCTGCATGTCCAGGCTCTGAACAGCCTGGTTCAATCTGTTTTGGACAAATTGGAATCCCTGGCAGGAGATATGAACTGATGAGTAAGGCAGGCAGCAGTGTCCACACACCCTGTTCCTGGTGGGGACTGGGAGCCTCTCCTGCCATGTCTGTGCTTCTCCATGGTCCCAGCTTCCATAGGGTGGCCCCTGGTGCTGGTTCCAGGAGAATCCACCCCTCCCTATGTAGATCGAGCCTGGTGGTGGCCTCAGCATCCCACCCTTGCTGATCTCAGGGTAGCCAAACTTCTCCTGTTTGGTTTCTTGACTTAATTATTTTGAGAAAAGATCACTTTGGGGAGCCCCCCCCGCCAGGTGGGGCCCCCCCCCAGGTCTTGCCCTGGGTTCCTGTGGTGTCTCCTGTTGCTGCTGTAGAAAATTATCACAATATGGCCGCAGGAGAGAACACACTGAGCCCTTCCATTTCTGGAGACAGAAATTGGACCCAGTTCTCCCTGGGTTAAAATTTGGGCATCTGGAGGGCTGCATCCCCTCTGGAGACTCGGGGGGAGAATCAGTTCCCTTGTCTTTTCCAGCCCCTAGAGGCCACCTGCATTCATGGCTCCTGGCCTTCCTCCACCGTCAGAGCCCGCAGTGGCTGATGGAGTCTCCCTCCCACTACGCTGATCTAATCCCCCACTCCCCTCTTCCTCCTCCTCTCATGTGGACACTTGTGATGACACTGAGCCCAGCTGGATAGTCCAGGCAGCCTCCCCCATCTCAAGGTCAACTCATCAACAACCTGAGCTCCATCTTCCCCCTTCAGTCCCCTGCCCTGTAATATAAATAGTCACAGGCTCCAGGGATGAGAATGTGGCCATCATTGGGGACAATTATTCTTCCCACCACAGCACCCATTTCCCTGTATTTAATCCCCTTTACCCCAAATACAGTCAGGGCCTGGGTGATGGACCCTGACCCGGACCGCCCACCAGAAGCTCTGGGATTCAGGAGGTGGGACAGGGAGAAGCCCAGACAGGAGCCCTCTGACCTGTGACCCTGATCACCAGGGGGTTGCTGGGGGCTGTCCACCCAGTGGGGGAGTTCGGGTGAAAACCCCGACATCTGTAGGTCCCAGCGTGTGCTGCAGTCACGGGGCCCATGAGGAAGCTCTCCTGGAATATTCTGCCCTGGAGGTTGGGAATGTGGACTCTGTCTTCTTTGTACAGGGTGAAGTTATTAAACCCACTACCATAGTGACACCGAAGAGTCACGTGTCCTCCTGCGAGACACCACAGTGCTGGGCCAGGCAGACAGGAAGGGCTTGTCCTGACCACCTGGGGGAGAAGGAGGCATCGCCTTAGAGAGGAAGATGTGGAGCTGCCCCTCCCTCCCTGTGCTCAGAAGATTCTCCCCCTCTCCACGTTCTTAAGGCTCCTACCACACCTGGGTGCTCAGAGCTACAGGAAGGACCCATCCTGCACAGACATGGCATCTCTCTACAGCAAACATGTCAGCTGAGAACTCTGAGCAGGTGCTGAATGAGCGACTCCTACTAGATTTTAATACTGCAAAATTGCTTGCATAAAACAACACAAAGTAGACATGGGCTAGAGGGCATGTCCTTTGTGAATGGAGTATCAGCCAATGCGTGAACCACAATAAACAACTCAGCCCCCATCAGAGGATTTAGAATGTGAAGCTCATGGCTGTGGTCTCCCCACCTTCTGGTAGAATGACAGCAGCCACACGGCAGCCCCTACCGTCATGGAAACGCTGGAGGGTGTGAGTTACACCTTTGTCCTCAGAGGGTCGGCCTTTCCTAGCACTGCTTCCCTCCCTTCCTCTGCCAGTGACACCACTTCCTCCCTGCACACCCCAGCTTGGAGCACCCCCAATCTCACCCCCGGTTCCCACAGAGCTTGAATCAGCCAAGGGAAGGAAAGGCTGGGAAGGGCTGGGTCAGAACTGTGGGCCGAGCATCCCAGGGTCCCCCTCTTCCTAGTTTATGAGAGACTCCCCCACAGGATTTTTCTTCTGTTTCAGGAAACCCCCTTATATGGGAAGATGACACCCTAAGGTTTGGGGAAGGACTCACCCTCATGTGGCCAGGCTCCCTGGACCAAGAAGAACCCTGGAAAGAAAGATCATGATGGACGATCCCTCCACACACAAACCTGGCCTGCCCTGCTGCCCCGAATGGGTCGTGTGCCTTGGCAGCCAGGCCCTTTTTAGGCTGAAGGTGAACTCAGCCTCGTTGCCCATCTGACCCCAGACAACAGGGCTCTTGGCTGTGCAGAGGCCCAGCCTCCAGGCCCAGGTCTATACCTCGAGGCTCTTATCTCCACTAGAGGTGATATCTCCATCCCAGCCCCATATCCCCACTCCAGGCTTGTATCTCCACTCTAGGCTCATATCTCCACCCCAGGCCCATATCCCCACTCCAGCCCCTTATCCCCACTCGAGGCTCGTATCTCCACTCCAGGCTCATATCTCCACTGCAGGCCCAAATCCCCACCCCTGGCCCATATCTCTACTTCAGGCTCATATCCCCACTCCAGGCCCAAATCTCCACCCCAGGCCCATATCTCCATTTTCAGGTCCATATCCCCCACTCCAGGCCCATATCTCCACTCCAGGCCCATATCTCCCACCCCAGGCCCATATCTCCACCCCAGGCCCATATCCCCACTCCAGGCCCATATCTCCACCCCAGGCCCGTACTCTCCACCCAGCGCTCCCTCCCTCGATTCCCTCCCAGGACTCACCGACACACGCCATGCTGATGACCATGAGCGACATGGTGCTGCCTGTGCAGACCGGCGGCCGCGCCCCAGCTCCCTTCAGCAGCGCACAGGATGTTGCTTGGCGCCCTGCCTGTGCAGTTTACATGCTGACCACATCATGGGACGGTGACGTATGCAGGCTCTTTCCACCTTGCATGAGGCCCAGTGGGTGTTCGGTGAAGAGAGGAACATGGCTTCCTGGAAATTGTCCTCACTAGAATTGTCACCTGGCCTCCTTCACCATGACCAACTCAAAACACGTCTCCGATCTAATCTCTCACACACGACGTGATCGAATTCTGTGCTGATATTAAAGACTCCTGATGCGTTTTCTTTTTATCTGAGATTCAAACTCTTCTACGTGTGTGGTATGCAAAATACCTAATAGGTATCATTAGCATTATTAGAGTAACTGTGACAAAGGATCACTAGGATTTTTCTTGCTTGTATTTCTCGTACTAAGCCAGAAGCAGTTAAAATTATTTAAATTCTCAGTGAAGGATTTTCCCGTTATTTACAATCTTAGAATTGTACTTTATTAGCAAAAACACAACATGTAAATTCTAGATTTTGTAGTTTTATCTAGAATTTGTCTCATAGCCCAAATCCAGAGTCCAAACTTATGGTTCTCTCTCTCTCTTCCCCTCATTTTAAATTTTTCAGGAATATCCAGTAACATAATGCTATAGAAAATCAAGTTTCCCCAGCACTTTGGGAGGCTGAGGTGGGTGGATCACCTGAGATCTGCAGTTCGGGACCAGCCTGGCCAGTATGGTGAAATCTTGTTTCTACTAAAAAAAAAAATTAGCCAGGCATGGTGGCGGGTGCCTCTAATCCCCGGTAGCTGGAAGACTGAGGCACAAGAATCGCTTGGACCTAGGAGGCAGAGGTTGCAGTGAGCCGAGATCACACCACTGCACTCCAGCCTGGGTCAGAGAGGGAGAGTCTGCCTAAAAAAAAAATAAAATAAAATAAAGGAAAGAAAATGGCCTCTAATAAGAAATTAGAGGACTCAGGCTACCAAATTTTAAGGGGTTGTATAAAGTTACATTAAGTGCAGCATCCTCACGAGAGTGGACACAGCCACTGAGCAGAAGACAGTGTCTAAAACACATCCGTGCACACACAGTCCCTTTATAGTTGACAACGGCTGCCATGTGGATTAAGGTGGAATACAATGTCTTCTCAATAAATAACACTGGACCAAAGAGTTACTTGTCTGAAAAAAATAAATGTAAACGTATTCTGACCTTAGGAAAACACTGCTTATTTTTTATCTTCTTACTGTAAATATTTTATGATTTTTAAAATTGACAAAAATTATATACAGTCACCCTTGACTCTTCCGGGTGACTGGTTCCAGGATCCTCACTCAGATGCCAAAATCTGCGGATGCTCCAGCCTCTTACGTGAGATGGCTGAGTGAGTGCATGTGACCCGGCACATCCTCCTGTATGCGTCAGATCCTCTCTAGATTACTTATCATTCCTGACACCGTCTAGCACAGCTTCACCTGTGTCCATTCAACAGAGTTTTGCTTTTTGGAACTTTGCGGATTTTCTTCTCTGAATATTTTTGATTTATAGTTGGTTTGATACACAGCTGCAAACCCCACAGATATGGAGGATGGACTGTATATTTATAGCGTGAAAGATGATGTTTTGATATTTGTCCTCGTGGAGATGAGAGTAACAAGGGCGATGACCCTGCAAATGTTTCATCTTGGAATTACCCTGCGAGCTTTCCAGGTCTGCAGAGAGTGAGAATAGCACTTCTCCATCTCATTCACGATCCTTGGAATCTCCTATGTGCTGCATCTTTGGGAGGAAATTGGAGTCCCAGGGACAAACCAGGCTCCACCTGCTCCCAGAAGCTCCCAGTCCAGGGGGTGAGAACCCCGTGGAGAACATATGGGGTTATATGGACAGAGTAATGATAACACCAAAAGTTTAGGCAAAAAAAGAGTCACATTACCTAACCCAGGAGGGCACATGTGTTTATTTGAAGAGAACTACATCGAAATTATATATTTAAAAAACTTAAAAATTTTACTGATGACAGAAGGCTGCAAAATAGTCTGAGGGAAGGTGGGAACAGCATGAGGGGAAGGTGGAACAGCACGTGTCTGAGTGCTGTGTTAAGAGGGAGCCTCTTGCATGTCTGGACTTGTGAGTTCCTCAGTGTGACTGCAGCCTCAAGTAGGACCAGGAAGTAAGCCAGGTAGGTTGGAGAGGTGGGCAGGGGTCCAGTGAAATGGAGAATTGTGTGTTAAGCAAAGGAGTGTGTTTTCTCTCCAGCAGGCAGTGGGGACCGCAGACATTTGTAAGCGAGAGAGAGCCACGTTAGATTCATGGTGTGAGGAAGAGCGATCCCCTAAGACGCAGACTCACGCGTTCAGACTCCAGGTGCTGTTACATTGGAGCTTGCAAGCCGGGTTTGAGACAGGGCTATTGTCTCCCTAGAGGACCCCCTCAAGGCCTGTCTATGGTGCTCATGGAGACAATTTTCAACTCGGGATCCGCTTTTGCAAGTTCCATGTACACACTGGTTTCTGTTGGGGGTCTCTTGGGCCTCTGAGAAGGGTGAGTGATTTTTCTCTGTGTGAAAACGGAGTGATCCAGCTTTGTGAATGTCACCTCCTGAGGGTCTTGTTCATGAGAGTCCTGGAGAGTGGGAAATGTTGAGTGAGGGAGGGGCTCTCACTCTTCGGGACTATTAGGGAGTAAGGTTCCATCCCCAAGGATGGGGCAGGGGGGACCTACCTCCCTGTCCACTGTTCTGTCCGCCCCAGGCTCTTGGTCTTTTACTGCAGCATCTGTAGGAGATGGAAGTCATCGAAATACCTGGGAGGGCCCTTCTGGGTCCTCATTTCATGTGCAGACACCAACACACAGGGGGAGGCCATAGGTGCCTGAGGCCCCTCAGCTCTCAACAGCCAGATTCAGACATTCTATCTCTCTGAGTTCAAGGACCCCTCCCATCAAGAGCTCTCAATTCCCATCCCACTGATTCTGTCTCCCACCTTCTGCCTGTGATGGAACCTTCTCCTGGATGTCAGTGGCTGCAGGGATGTGAGGATACAGTTCAGAATCAGGCAATGGTCTGTGAGCTGAGGGCAGGGGCAGGGTGTCTGGTGCTCTCTCTAGAAAGCCCTGTCTCTGGGGCTCCTGACTTGGGCCAGGGACCATCCTGCCAGTGAAAAACACACACCTGCGTGCTCCATCCTGCTTTTGCACATGGCCCTGAGGTCTCTGGACTCTGCTTTGTGAGACTTATTCTTTTGTCAGAGCACCAGAGATGAAGGAGAAGGAAGAGGAGGATGGTGAAGGGGATGATGACCACTGAGCACCGAATCAGAACGTGCAGGTGTCTGGGGATACCTGGAGAAAGATGGGAATCCAATAAGAAGCTGACCACAGCAGTTCCTCTTCATGGATTGTCTCTCATCTCTTGATTGCCAGGTAACCACGTACAAAGTCTCTTTAGGACAAGTCCCCTCATGACGGTGACCCAGCTTTCTCCTGCTTTTTCCGCTATAGTTCTCAAAATTATCAGAGAACGAGCTGGGATACCACTGCTATAGTTTGGAAGTTTGACCCCTCCAAACCTCACATTGAAATTTAACCCACAGTTTGGGAGGTTGGACCTATTGGGAGGTGCCTGTGTCACGGGGGGTGGAGCCATCATGAACAGACTAATGCTGTCCCCCACAAGACAGGGTTAGGAAGTTCTCCCTCTATTAGTTCCTGGAGAGCTAGTTCTTAAAAAGAGCTTGGAAGCTCCATCACACTCCCTTACTCCCTCTCTTGCCATGTGATCTCTGTGGTCTCTGTACACAGAGAACCCCCTTCCCTTCTGCCAGAGTGGGAGCAGCCTGAGGTCATCACAAGGAGTAGATGGTGGTGCCATGTTTCTAGTACAGCCTGCAGAACTGTGGGCCAAACAATTTTCTTTCCCTTAGAAGTTACCCGGGCTCAGGTGTTCTTTGATAGCAACAGAAATGGACTAAGACAGCAGCGTCCTGAGATCAGGAGGAACGTCCCAGAACAGGCTGGGCTCTCCTCCTGCTCCTCCTAGAGGAGGGTGTGGTGCAGGGCTTTAGCTCAGTGCTTCCTGTGGCTCCAGGGTACAAAACCCAGGGGGGGCTGCTTTTTGGTTCCCCCAGCTACACTGCAAATGGGGTGACTCCGTATGTCCTGGGCAGCTTTTCTGAGCCTTAGGGGATTGGCTCACCCTGAAAGGAAGGCTTTTGTTGTCATTTGCTGATTATCCATAAGTAATAAATCTGCTTTATGTAATTTATTGTGTGTGTGTTCTGTCTTCCCGGAGTGACTGTAAGTGACAGAAATTGGCATAGCCCCACTGCATTTTTTCTCAGAAGGATGTCACATTCACACTCATCCTTCTAGTGTAGAGGTCTCAGCTGCAGAAAATTAGAGAGTAAGAGACTTCACTGAGCCTCGTGTTGGCCCCAGATCCCTTGCACTGTTGGAGTGTCTGGGGCTCAGAGATGGTAGAAGACAGGCCCTCAACCACAGAGCTGGGAGGTGCTGAGCCAACACTTGAATCCAAGGCTTCCACCTCCCCAGGTTTCCTAAAGCAAAGATAAGAGGGGTCCTTTACTCACCAGTTTTGGAGCTTGGTTCAGTGGGTGATGGCCAACTGCTTGAAGGGTTTCCTAGAACACGGGACAGGAGAGAGGTGTGGAAATGAGGATGCCTGTCTTCTACTCAGTGGAAATCTTTGAGGTTGGTTCATGGCCAACACTCTGTTATCTAATGTTGGGCCCTGGGAGTCCTGGCATCCTCTTCTCCATAACTTTTGTATGTGACACCCACTGTCTTGAGACTTCAAGGTATAATGAGAAAACAGGGGCATCATACTACCTGACTTAAAAATATGTTACAGAGCCGCAGGAAGCAAAACAGTATGACACTGGCATAAAGAAAGGCACATAGAACAATGGAGGAGAATAAAGAACACAGACATAACCCATGCATTTACATCCAATAGCTTTTTCTTTTTTTGAGATGGAATCTCGCTCTGCAACCCAGGCTGTAGTGCAGAGGTGCAGTCTCAGGTCACTGCAACCTCCGTCTCCTGGTTTCAAGCAAGTCTCTTGCCTCAGACACCTGACTAGTGGTATTACAGGCACCAACCACTATGCTCAGCTACGTTTTGTACTTTTAGTGGAGAAGAGGTTTCACCATGTTGGCCAGGCTGGTCTCGAACTCCTGGCCATAGGTGATCCACCCACCTTGGTCTACCAAAGTGCTGGGATTGCAGGTGTGAGCCACCATGCACAGCCCATCCAATGGACTGTGACAAGGGTGCCAAGAACCTACACTCAGGAAAGGACAGTCTTGTCAATAAACAGTGCAGGGAAAACAATATCTGCATGCAGAGGGATGAAACTGCGCCTCTACCTGTCACCATACACAAAAATCAAATGAAAATGGATTAAAGACGTGAGTCTCAGGCCTGAACCTATGAAATGCGTAGAAGAAAACATTGGGGAAATGCTCCAGGACATTTGTCTGAGAAAAGACATTTTGTTTAAAACCTTAAAAGCACAAGTAATCAAAGCAAAAAATAGACCATTGGGATTGCATCAAACTAAGCAACTTCTGCACCACAAAAGATAAACCAAAGAAGTGATGAGACAACCCACAGAATGTGAGCACCTATTTGCAAACTATGCATCTGAGATGAGATTAATAACTAGAAATCGGCCAGTCATGGTGGCTCATGCCTGTAATCCCAGCACTTTGGGAGGCCCAGGCAGGCAGACCACCTGAGGTTGGGAGTTTGAGGCCAGCCTGACCAACATGGAGAAACCTTGTCTCTACTAAAAATACAAAATTATCCGGACGTGGTGGCACATGCCTGTAAGCCCAGCTACTCAGGAGGCTGAGGCAGGAGAATTCTTGAACCTGGGAGGGGGAGGTTGTAGTGGGACGAGATGGCACCATTGCACTCCAGCCTGGACAACAGAGTGAGATTCCGTCCCAGAACAAAACAAAACAGACAAACAAACAAAAACTAGAAATATAAGAAGCTCAAACAACTCAATAAAACAAATAATTTAATTAAAAAAAGAGCAGAAGACATGAACAGGCATTTCTCCACAAACGACACATACAAATGGCCGTCACGTCCATGAAAAGTGCTCAGTATCACTCATCATCAGAGAAATGCAAATTAAAATCACAATGAGTTTTCATCTCACCTCATTAAAATGGCTTTTATTTGCAAAACAGGCAAACGAAATACTGGCAAGAAGGTAGAGAGAAGAGAACACTGGTACCCTGTTGGCCGGAATGGAAATTTGTTTTACAGAGAAAAGTATGGAAGGTCTTTAAAAAAAAAAAAGTAAAAAAAGGCCAGGTGTGGTGGCTCATGCCTGTAATCCCAGCACTTTGGCAGACCGAGGCGGGCACCTCACTTGAGGTCAGGAGTTTGCGAGCAGGCTAGCCAACCTGGCGAAACCCTGTCTGCACCAAAAAATACAAAAATTGGCCAGGCGTGGTGGCGTGCACCTGTAATTTCCAAGGACTTGCAAAGAGACTAAGAAAATGTGCAACTATTAGTTACAAACATAAGGAAAGCTTTTAATTCATTAATGTTCCCTCTATTTATGAATTGCCATGGTTTAGCTAAGGTCAATGACAAGGAGGGCCCTTGTGTCAAAGAGGGAAAATCCTACCAGGGAGGGTGAGGTAGGAGAACCCCCGAGAACCCAGGAGGCGGAGGTTGCAATGAGCTAAGATGGCGCCACTGCACTCCAGCCTGGGCTACAGAGGGAAACTCCATGTCAAGAAAAAAAAAAAGCTAAAAAGAGAACTTTCATAGTATCTAGCAATTTCACTACTGGGTTTATGCCCAAAGGAAAGGACATCAGTGTATCGAAGTGATACCTGCGCTCCCGTGATTGCTGCAGCACAATTCACAATAACCAACGTGTGGAGTGAACCCACCTGCCCATCAGTGGATGAGTGGATAGAATGTAGCACATGCGCACAATGGAGACCACGCCTCCATAAGAGCAATAACGTCCTGTCACTTCCAGCCACATGGATGGAACTGGAGGGCATTACAAAGATTGCCATTTCTCACCCATATGCAGGAGCCAACAGGTGGATCTCATGAAGGTAGAGAGAATGGTGGCTACCAGAGGCCAGGAAGGGAAGGGGGAGAGGGTAACAACAACCACAAAAAGAATATCAATGTATCCACGACCACTGCACTTTACACTTAAAAGTGGTAAAGGTGAGGCGGGACGCAGCGGTTCACGCCTGTAATCCCAGCACTGTGGGTGGCCGAGGCAGCGGATCACAAGGTCAGGAGTTCAAGACCAGCCTGGCCAACATGGTGAAACCCCATCTCTACTAAAAATACAAATATTAGCCAGGTGTGGTGGCGCATGCCCGTAATCCCATCTACTTGGGAGGCTGAGGAAGGAGAATTGCTTGAAATCAGGAGGCAGAGGTTGCAGTGAGCCGAGATCGCACCACTGCACTCCAGCCTGGGCAATGGAGCAAGACTCCATCTCATAAAAAGGTAAAAGTGGTAAATTATATGGGTATATTTAACCTCAATAAATATTTTTCCAAATGTAAAGAAAAGGGCACGGGGGTTGCTGGTGATGACGTCTCTCTGTGGGTGAGAGGCCAGGATGGGCTTCTGGGAAATGGGTGAGGCTGAGGGGCTGAGGGAGCCTCTGATCTCCCCCAAACTGAGCCCCATCTCACCTCCTCTGGGCCTGTCCTGACCGCTTTCTCCATCTGCCTGGGTGCCCTGAGCCCTGAACACGGGCCTTCATGCAGGCCGTGGAGGAGGGTTTGGAGGTGCCCTGTGTGCCATCCTGCACCCTGACCCCGCCCTCACACCCAGGTTTCATCTTCTCTCTGCATCTGTCCATGCTTCCCTCCATCATCAGCAGGAAGCTCCTCAGCTATGGCTCTAGGATCATCACACATGGGACAGGTATGGGGTTTCCTCACCTGTGACAGAAACGGACAGTGGGTCACTCGGGGCTGACCAATGGTAGGGAGAGTCATTGTAAGAGCCGAAGCATCTATAGGTCCCTCCATGGGTGGCAGGGCCCAGAGAAAACTCGGCCTGGAATGTTCCATTGATGCTGGGCACTGCAGGGAGCCTGAGGTCAGGGGCCTCCCCTGCCTTGGATAGATGGTACATGTCAAACAATCTCCGGGAGCTGCAGGACAAGGTCACGTTCTCTCCTGCCCAAACCCTGGGGCCCGGCTGGGCTGAGAGAGAAGGTTTCTCATATAGACCTGGAAGGAGAAGAGGCAGTTTACTCAGGAGGCTCTTCCTTGTCACAGCTCCCTTCACACCTGAGCTGAGAACTTGCTCCCCCTGCTCTATGAGCTAATGCTCTCTCTCACCCTCCACCCCGTCTCTCTTCATGTCTGTTTTCTCCTCTACCTTCCCTGTGTCTCTAGATCTCCCACCTCACTTCCCCACCCCAGGCATGTTTTCCGTTTTCGTATTGTTTATTCTCTCTGACTCTGCTTGGATTGGTTACTTGATCTTCCTTTTTCTTTAATTCTGAGTCCCTCACGGTCTAGTTCATAACTGTCTGCATATTTCTATCTATTATGTATGTCTCTATTTCTGTAGTTGGTGTCTACAAATTATCTATCATCTATATCTATATATCATCTATCTATCATCTATCTTTTTATGCATCAACCATTTCTATTATCTATATCTATGTATCATCTCTCTATCTCTCTGTCTGCCTCTCTATCTCTACCTCTATCTTCATCTTCATTGTCTCTATGTATCATCTGTCAATCAATCAATCATATCTATGTATCTATAACCTATCTATGATCTATCATCTGCCTATTTATCATCTATCTATCTCTATCCATCTAGCATCTGTCTGTCCACCTCCTTGCCTTTCTCTGCCTCTTGGTCTCTCTAGTTCTCTTTGGAATCTCTGCAGTCTGCCCCACATCTCCATCTTTCTCTCTCCTTGTGCCCCTCCCACAGGGCCCTGATTTTAGGGCTTTTCTCTGCTCCCTTCCATCATTCCCTCCACTTCTCTGCCCTCTTTCTCTCTCTTTATGTGTCTGTGAGTCTCTCAATTCCCTTCCCCTGGCTCATTCTGTGTGTGTTTATGTCTTTGCATTTTGATGTCCCTGATTTCTCTCTGTCTCTCAGTAATCTCATAATATGTGGGGTTGTTTGGAATGTGAGCCTCAGAATCCAGTCTGGGGACCCCAAGTACACACAGCACACAGGGGTTAGTATTCTGGGGCCATGGTATCCTGGGACGATTACGGCTCCACTGCACGGAAGGCAGAGGTGTCAGAATAAACACGGCATCTGTAGGTGCCACAAGGCCTGAGGCCAGAGGGCCCAACTCAGGTCAGAAATCTGGGTGTCTTTGGGTTCTCCTGTTAGAGAACACTTTGTGGAGGAAATACAGAAATAAAACTTCTACCCTGTGCCAGGTGTCTGAACAAAGCCAGCATGGAAGGACACCTCTCTCTGGGACATGTCTGTCTCCCGGTGCGTCCCCTTTACCTCTTTCTCTCCTTTCTCACTCCCTATATGGCCCCCGTGTCTGTCCTCTGTTATGACGTGTGGTCTGTACTTGTGTCTCCTGTTTCTCTGTCTCTGTTGGTACAGACCTCACCAAGTCAGTTTCTCTCCATAAGAACCCCACGCTCATCTTCCTCATGAGCACCTGGGGCTTCCAAGTCCTGGATCATCCACTCTATGTCCCAGTGACAATGAGAAGAATGTCTGGACACTCTCACCTATGATCACGATGTCCAAGGGGTCACTGGGAGCCGACCACTGATAGGGGGAGTGAGTGACAGAACCGTAGCATCTGTAGGTCCCTGCAAGGGCAGTCACCGTGGGTTCCATGGAGAAGTTGGCCTGGGAGCCCCCATCACGGGGCTCTCCAACGAGGTGAAAGAGGTCCTCAGAGATCCCCTTTCTGTGCAGAAGGAAGTGCTCAGACATGACATCTGACCAACATTGCAGGGTGACCATCTCTCCTGATTTCACCAGGGGACCTGGGATGGGCCAGGAGCGAAGGTTTTCTGTGGAATCCTAAGAAAAGAGATTATGAGTTTAGAAGGCGTCTCCCTTTCTCATCCCATCCATGGGACCTGGAATGAGTGAGGCTTCCCCCTCCCTGGTGTCTGTCTCTCTCCTCCCTCTCTGTGTCTCCATGCTCTTTTCTGTGCCCATCAGCCCTGGTACAGGTCCGTCCATCTGTCTCCCTCCCTCTTCTCTGTCTCTCTGTCTCTAGTAGCCCCTGACTCCCTTCCCACTGGGCTCAGCCTCATCCCTTGGGCTGCTGTTTCTGTTTCCCACTAATCTCTTTCTTACTGTCCATGTGAGGGTGGAAGAGGAACCACGACAGGCTGCATGTCCAGGCTCTGAACAGCCTGGTTCAATCTGTTTTGGACAAATTGGAATCCCTGGCAGGAGGAATGAACTGATGAGTAAGACAGGCAGCAGTGTCCACACACCCTGTTCCTGGTGGGGACTGGGAGCCTCTCCTGCCATGTCTATGCTTCTCCATGGTCCCAGCTTCCATAGGGTGGCCCCTGGTGCTAGTTCCAGGAGAATCCACCCTCCCTATGTAGATCGAGCCTGGTGGTGGCCTCAGCATCCCATCCTTGCTGATCTCAGTGAAGACAACCTTCTTGTTTGGCTTCTTGACTTGTCCTTACCCTGGGTTCCTGTGGTGTCTCCTGTTGCTGCTGTAGAAAAGTATCACAATATGGCCGCAGGAGAGAACACACTGAGCCCTTCCATTTCTGGAGACAGAAATCGGACCCAGTTCTCCCTGGGCTAAAATCAGGGCATCTGGAGGGCTGCATTCCCTCTGGAGACTCGGGGGAGAATCAGTTCCCTTGTCTTTTCCAGCCCCTAGAGGCACCTGCATTCATGGCTCCTGGCCTTCCTCCACCGTCAGAGCTTGCAGTGGCTGATGGAGTCTCCCCTCCCACTACGCTGATCTAATCCCCACTCCCCTCTTCCTCCTCCTCTCATGTGGACACTTGTGATGACACTGAGCCCAGCTGGACAGTCCAGGCAGCCTCCCCATCTCAAGGTCAACTCATCAACAACCTGAGCTCCATCTTCCCCCTTCAGTCCCCTGCCCTGTAACATAAGTAGTCACAAGCTCCAGGGATGAGAATGTGGCCATGATTGGGGACAATTATTCTTCCCTCCACAGCACCCACTTCCCTGTATTCAATCCCCTTTACCCCAAATACAGTCAGGGCCTGGGTGATCGGACCCTACGGACAGCCCACCAGAAGCTCTGGGATTCAGGAGGTGGGACAGGGAGAAGCCCAGACAGGAGCCCTCTGACCTGTGACCCTGATCACCAGGGCGTTGCTGGGGGCTGTCCACCCAGTGGGGGAGTGCGGGTGAAAACCCCGACATCTGTAGGTCCCTGCGTGTGCCGCAGTCACGGGGCCCATGAGGAAGCTCTCCTGGAATATTCTGCCCTGGAGGTTGGGAACGTGGACTCTGTCTTCTTTGTACAGGGTGAAGTTGTTAAACCCACTACCATAGTGACACCGAAGAGTCACGTGTCCTCCTCTAGACACCACAGTGCTGGGCCAGGCAGACAGGAAGGGCTTGTCCTGACCACCTGGGGGAGAAGGAGGCGTTGCCTTAGAGAGGAAGATGTGGAGCTGCCCCTCCCTCCCTGTGCTCAGAAGATTCTCCCCCTCTCCACGTTCTTAAGTCTCCTACCACACCTGGGTGCTCACAGCTACAGGAAGGATCCATCCTGCACAGACATGGCATCTCTCTACAGCAAACATGTCAGCTGAGAACTCTGAGCAGGTGCTGAATGAGCGACTCCTACTAGATTTTAATACTGCAAAATTGCTTGCATAAAACAACACAAAGTAGACATGGGCTGGAGGGCATGTCCTTTGTGAATGGAGTATCAGCCAATGCGTGAACCACAATAAACAACTCAGCCCCCATCAGAGGATTTAGAATGTGAAGCTCATGGCTGTGGTTCCCCCACCTTCTGGTAGAATGACAGCAGCCACACGGCAGCCCCTACCGTCATGGAAACGCTGGAGGGTGTGAGTTACACCTTTGTCCTCAGAGGGTCGGCCTTTCCTAGCACTGCTTCCCTCCCTTCCTCTGCCAGTGACACTGCTTCCTCCCTGCACACCCCAGCTTGGAGCACCCCAGTCTCACCCCGGTCCCCACAGAGCTTGACTCAGCCAAGAGAAGGAAAGGCTGGGAAGGGCTGGGTCAGAACTGCGGGCCGAGCATCCCAGGGTCCCCTCTTCCTAGTTTATGAGAGACTCCCCCACAGGATTTTATTTCTGTTTCAGGGAACCCCCTTATATGGGAAGACGACATTCTAAGGTTTGGGGGAAGGACTCACCCTCATGTGTCCAGGCTCCCTGGACCAAGAAGAACCCTGGAAAGAAAGATCATGATGGACGATCCCTCTGCAAACAAACCAGGCCTGCCCTGCTGCCCCGAATGGGTTGTGCACCTTGGCAGCCAGGCCCTTTCTGGGCTGAAGGTGAACTCAGCATCATTGCCCACCTGACCCCAGACAACAGGGCTCTTGGCTGTGCAGAGGCCCAGCCTCCAGGCCCAGGTCTGTACCTCGGGGCTGTTATCTCCACTAGAGGTGGTATCTCCACCCCCAGGCTTGTGTCTCCACTCCAGGCCCATATGCCCACTCCAGGCCCATATCTTCACTCCAGGCCCGTATCCCCACTCCAGGCCCATATCTCCACCCCAGCGCTCCCCTTGATTCCCTCCAGGACTCACCGACACACGCCATGCTGACGACCATGAGCGACATGGTGCTGCCTGTGCAGACCGGCGGCCGCGCCCCAGCTCCCTTCAGCAGCGCACAGGATGTTGCTTGGCGCCCTGCCTGTGCAGTTTACATGCTGACCACATCATGGGACGGTGACGTACGCAGCCTCTTTCCACCTTGCATGAGGCCCAGTGGGTGTTCGGTCAAGAGAGGAACATGGCTTCCTGGAAATTGTCCTCACTAGAACTGTCACCTGGCCTCCTTCACCATGACCAACTCAAAACACGTCTCCGATCCAATCTCTCACACACGACGTGATCGAATTCTGTGCTGATATTAAAGACTTCTGATGCACTTTTCTTTTTATCTGAGATTCAAACTCTTCTACGAGTGTGGTATGCAAAATACCTAAGAGGTATCATTAGCATTATTAGAGTAACTGTGACAAAGGATCACTAGGATTTTTCTTGCTTGTATTTCTCGTCCTAAGCCAGAAGCAGTTAAAATTATTTAAATTCTCAGTGAAGGATTTTCCCGTTATTTACAATCTTAGAATTGTACTTTATTAGCAAAAACACAACATGTAAATTCTAGATTTTATAGTTTTATCTAGAATTTGTCTCATAACCCAAACCCAGAGTCCAAACTTATGGTTCTCTCTCTCTCTTTCCCTCATTTTAAATTTTACAGGAATATCCAGTACCATAATGCTATAGAAAATCAAGTTTCCCCAGCACTTTGGGAGGCTGAGGTGGGTGGATCACCTGAGATCTGCAGTTCGAGACCAGCCTGGCCAGTATGGTGAAATCTTGCTTCTACTAAGAAAAAAAAAAAAATAGCCAGGCATGGTGGCAGGCGCCTGTAATCCCCGCCAGTTTGGAGGCTGAGACTGAGGCACAAGAATCGCTTGGACCTAGGAGGCAGAGGTGGCAGTGAGCCGAGATCATACCACTGCACTCCAGCCTGGGTCAGAGAGGGAGAGTCTGTCTCAAAAAATAATAATAATAAAAATAAATAAAAGGAAAGCAAATGGCCTCTAATAACAAATTAGAGGACTCAGGCTACCAAATTTTAAGTGGTTACATAAAATTACATGAAGTACAGCATCCTCACGAGAGTGGACACAGCCACTGAGCAGAAGACAGTGTCTAAAACACATCCGTGCACACACAGTCCCTTTATAGTTGACAACGGCTGCCATGTGGATTAAGGTGGAATACAATGTCTTCTCAATAAGTAACACTGGACCAAAGAGTTACTTGTCTGAAAAAATAAATGTAAACGTATTCTGACCTTAGGAAAACACTGCTTATTTTTTATCTTCTTACTGTAAATATTTTATGATTTTTTAAATTGACAAATAAAAATTATATACAGTCACCCCTGACTCTTCCGGGTGACTGGTTCCAGGATCCTCACTCAGATGCCAAAATCTGCAGATGCTCCAGCCTCTTACGTGAAATGGCTGAGTGAGCGCATGTGACCCGGCACATCCTCCTGTATGCATCAGATCCTCTCTAGATTACTTATCATTCCTGACACCGCCTACACACAGCTTCACCTGTGTCCATTCAACAGAGTGTTGCTTTTTGGAACTTTGTGGATTTTCTTCTCTGAATATTTTTGATTTATAGTTGGTTTGATACACAGCTGCAAACCCCACAGATATGGAGGATGGACTGTATATTTATAGCGTGAAAGATGATGTTCTGATATTTGTCCTCGTGGAGATGAGAGTAACAAGGGCGATGGCCCTGCAAATATTTCATCTTGGAATTACCCTGCGAGCTTTCCAGGTCTGCAGAGAGTGAGAATAGCACTTCTCCATCTGATTCACCATCCATGGAATCTCCTATGTGCTGCATCTTTGGGTGGAAATTGGAGTCCCAGGGACAAACCAGGCTCTATCTGTTCCCAGAAGCTCCCAGTCCAGGAGTGAGAACCCCGTGGGGAACATATGGGGTTATATGGACAGAGTAATGATAACACCAAAAGTTTAGGCAAAAAAAGAGTCACATTACCTAACCCTGGAGGGCACATGTGTTTATTTGAAGAGAACTACATCGAAATTATGTATCAAAAAAACTTAAAAATTTTACTGATGACAGAAGGCTGCAAAATAGTCTGAGGGAAGGTGGAACAGCATGAGGGAAGGTGGAACAGCACGTATCTAAGTGCTGTGTTAAGAGGGAGTCTCTTGCATTTCTGGACTTGTGAGTTCCTCAGTGTGACTGCAGCCTCAAGTAGGACCAGGAAGTAAGCCAGTTAGGCTGGAGAGGTGGGCAGGGGTCGAGTGAAATGCAGAATTGTGTGTTAAGCAAAGGAGTGTGTTTTCTCTCCAGCAGGCAGTGGGGGACCTCAGACATTTGTAAGCGAGAGAGAGCCACGTTCAGATTCATGGTGTGAGGAAGAGCGATCCCCTAAGACGCAGACTCACGCGTTCAGATTCCAGGCGCTGTTACATTGGAGCTTGCAAGCCGGGTTTGAGACAGGGCTATTGTCTCCCTAGAGGACCCCCTCAAGGCCTGTCTATGGTGCTCATGGAGACAATTTTCAACTCGGGGATCCGCTTTTGCAAGTTCCATGTACACACTGGTTTCTGTTGGGGGTCTCTTGGGCCTCTGAGAAGGGTGAGTGATTTTTCTCTGTGTGAAAACGCAGTGATCCAGCTTTGTGAATGTCACCTCCTGAGGGTCTTGTTCATGAGAGTCCTGGAGAGAGGGAAATGTTGAGTGAGGGAGGGGCTCCCACTCTTCGGGACTATTAGGGAGTAAGGTTCCATCCCCAAGGATGGGGCAAGGGGGGACCTACCTCCCTGTTCACTGTTCTGTCCGCCCCAGGCTCTTGGTCTTTTACTGCAGCATCTGTAGGAGATGGAAGTCATCGAAATACCTGGGAGGGCCCTTCTGGGTCCTCATTTCATGTGCAGACGCCAACACACAGGGGGGAGGCCATAGGTGCCTGAGGCCCCTCAGCTCTCAACAGCCAGATTCAGACATTCTATCTCTCTGAGTTCAAGAACCCCCTCCCATGAAGAGCTCTCAATTCCCATCCCACTGATTCTGTCTCCCACCTTCTGCCTGTGATGGAACCTTCTCCTGGATGTCAGTGGCTGCAGGGATGTGAGGATACAGTTCAGAATCAGGCAATGGTCTGTGAGCTGAGGGCAGGGGCAGGCTGTCTGGTGCTCTCTCTAGAAAGCCCTGTCTCTGGGGCTCCTGACTTGGGCCAGGGACCATCCTGCCAGTGAAAAACACACACCTGCGTGCTCCATCCTGCTTTTGCACATGGCCCTGAGGTCTCTGGACTCTGCTTTGTGAGGCTTATTCTTTTGTCAGAGCACCAGAGATGAAGGAGAAGGAAGAGGAGGATGGTGAAGGGGATGATGACCACTGAGCACCGAATCAGAACGTGCAGGTGTCTGGGGATACCTGGAGAAAGGTGGGAATCCAATAAGAAGCTGACCACAGCAGTTCCTCTTCATGGATTGTCTCTCATCTCTTGATTGCCAGGTAACCACGTACAAAGTCTCTTTAGGACAAGTCCCCTCATGACGGTGACCCAGCTTTCTCCTGCTTTTTCTGCTGTGTGCCATCCTGCGCCCTGACCCCGCCCTCACACCCAGGCTTCATCTTCTCTCTGCATCTGTCCATGCTTCCCTTCATCATCAGCAGGAAGCTCCTCAGCTATGGCTCCAGGATCATCAGACATGGGACAGGTATGGGGTTTCCTCACCTGTGACAGAAACGGACAGTGGGTCACTCGGGGGCTGACCAATGGTAGGGGAGAGAAACTGTAAGAGCCGAAGCATCTGTAGGTCCCTCCATGGGTGGCAGGGCCCAGAGGAAACTCGGCCTGGAATGTTCCATTGACGCTGGGCACTGCAGGGAGCCTGAGGTCAGGGGCCTCCCCATCCCTGGATAGATGGTACATGTCAAACAAGCTCCAGGGAGCTGCAGGACAAGGTCACGTTCTCTCCTGCCTGAATGCTGGGGCCCGGCTAGGCTGAGAGAGAAGGTTTCCCGTATCGACCTGGAAGGAGAAGAGGCAGTTTACTCAGGAGGCTCTTCCTTGTCACAGCTCCCCTTCACACCTGAGCTGAGAACTCACAGCCCTGCTCTGTGAGCTAATGCTCTCTCTCACCCTCCACCCCGTCTCTCTTCATGTCTGTTTTCTCCTCTACCTTCCCTGTCTCTCTAGGTCTCTCCCCTCACTTCTCCACCCCAGGCATGTTTTCTGTTTTTGGTATTGTTTTATTCTCTCTGACTCTGCTTGGGTTGGTTGATCTTTTTCCTTTAATTCTGAGTCTCTCACTTTCTGTCTTGTTCATAACTCTCTGCATATTTCTATCTATTATGTATGTATGTATTTCTGTAGTTGGTGTCTACAAATTATCTGTCTATCATCTATATCTATGCATTGTCTATCTATCTATCAATTGTCTATCTTTCTATACATCAATCATCTATCTATAATCTATATGTATCATCTATCTCTCTCTTATCTCTGTCTGCCTCTCTCTCTATCTTCATCTTCATTGCCTCTATGTATCATCTATCATTCAATCAACCATCATCTATGTATCTATGACCTATCTATCATCTATCATCTACCTATTTTATCTGACCCCTCCAAACCTCACATTGAAATTTAACCCACAGTTTGGGAGGCTGGACCTATTGGGAGGTGCCTGTGTCACGGGGGGTGGAGCCATCATGAATAGACTAATGCTGTCCCCCACAAGACAGGGTTAGGAAGTTCTCCCTCTATTAGTTCCTGGAGAGCTAGTTCTTAAAAAGAGCTTGGAAGCTCCATCACACTCCCTTACTCCCTCTCTTGCCATGTGATCTCTGTGGTCTCTGTACACAGAGAACCCCCTTCCCTTCTGCCAGAGTGGGAGCAGCCTGAGGTCATCACAAGGAGTAGATGGTGGTGCCATGTTTCTAGTACAGCCTGCAGAACTGTGGGCCAAACAATTTTCTTTCCCTTAGAAGTTACCCGGGCTCAGGTGTTCTTTGATAGAAACAGAAATGGACTAAGACAGCAGCGTCCTGAGATCAGGAGGAACGTCCCAGAACAGGCTGGGCTCTCCTCCTGCTCCTCCTAGAGGAGGGTGTGATGCAGGGCTTTAGCTCAGTGCTTCCTGTGGCTCCAGGGTAGAAAACCCAGGCGGGGCTGCTTTTGGTTCCCCCAGCTACACTGCAAATGGGGTGACTCCGTATGTCCTGAGCAGCTTTTCTGACCCTCCGGGGAGTGGCTCACCCTGAAAGGAAGGCTTTTGTTGTCATTTGCTGATTATCCATAAGTAATAAATCTGCTTTATGTAATTTATTGTGTGTGTGTTCTGTCTTCCTGGAGTGACTGTAAGTGACAGAAATTGGCATAGCCCCACTGCATTTTTTCTCAGAAGGATGTCACGTTCACACTCATCCTTCTAGTGTAGAGGTCTCAGCTGCAGAAAATTAGAGAGTAAGAGACTTCACTGAGCCCTGTGCTGGCCCCAGATCCCTTGCACTGTTGGAGTGTCTGGGGTTCAGAGATGGTAGAAGACAGGCCCTCAATCACAGAGCTGGGAGGTGCTGAGCCAACACTTGAATCCAATGCTTCCACCTCCCCAGGTTTCCAAAAGCAGAGATAAGAGGGGTCCTTTACTCACCAGTTTTGGAGCTTGGTTCAGTGGGTGACGGCCAACTGCTTGAAGGGTTTCCTGGAACACGCGACAGGAGAGAGGTGTGAAATGAGGATGCCTGTCTTCTACTCAGTGGAAATCTTTCAGGTTGGTTCATGGCCAACACTCTGTTATCTAATGTTGGGCCCTTGGAGTCCTGGCATCCCCTTCTCCATAATCATTGTACCTGATACCCACCGTCCTGAGACTTTGAGGTATAAAGAGAAAACAGGAGCTGGAGGCATCACACTCCCTGACCTAAAAACATGTTACAAAGCCGTAGTAAGCAAAACAGCATGATATTGGCATAAAGAAAGGCTCATACAACAGTGGAGCAGAATGAAGAACACAGACATAATTCACACGTTTACACCCAATGATCTTTGATGATTGTAGGGACCAAGAACCTACAACCAGAAAGCAATAGTCTTTTCAATAGGTGGTGCAGGAAAAACTGGATATCTACAGAAGGAGGGATGAAATTGCACCTCTACCTCTCAGCATACACAAAAATCAAATGAAAATGAACGAAAGACAGAAGGCCCAAACCCATACAACATCTAAAAGAAAACACTGGGGAAATGCTCCAGGACTTTTGTCTGAGGAAAGATATTTTGTTTAAAACCCCAAAAACACAAGAAATCAAAACAAAAATAGACCATCGGGATTCCATCGAACTAAGCAGCTTCTGCGTCGCAAAGGAAGCAACCCATCGCAAAGTGAAGGGACGAGTCACAGGAGGGGGAACAAATATTTGCAAAGTATTCATCTGAGAGGGGATTCATAACTAAAATATATAAGAAGCTCAAACACTTCAATTTAAAAAAATAATTTAAAAAATTAGTAAATGTTCCAAACAGGTATTTCTTTTTTTTATAATTATACTTTAAGTTCTCCCCACCCCCTGCTATCCCTCCCTAAAAGATATTTTTTAAAGAACAAAATATACAAATGGCTATCACATATATGAAAAAGTGCTCAGTATCACTAATCATGCAAAGTGAAATCACGGTGAGCTCTCTTCTCACCGAATTACAACGGCTTTTATCTGAAAGATGAACAAAAAGCAAATGCTGGAAAGGTGATAGAGAAAGAGGAACCCTTGTACACTGTTGATAGGAATGTAAATTAGCATAGCCATTACGAAGGAGAAGAGTATGGACGTTCCCCAAAAAATGAAAAGAGGTCGGGCACTGTGGCTCACGCCTGTAATCCCAGCACTTTGGGAGGCCAAGGTGGGTGGATCACCTGAGGTCAGGAGTTGGAGACCATCCTGGCCAACATACTGAAACCCCATCTCTACTGAAAATACAGAAATCACCCAGGCATGGTGGTGGACACCTGTTATCCCAGCTACTCGGGAGCCTGAGGCTGGAGAATTGCTTGAATCCTGGAGGTGGAGGTTGCAGTGAGCCCAGATGGAGCCAGTGCACTCCAGCCTGGGCGACAAGAGCAGAACTCCATCTCAAAAAAAAAAAAAAAAAAAAAAAAATGTTTTCCCATTCTGTTGGTTGCTGGTTCACTCTAATGATAGCTTCTTTTGCTAAGCTCTTAAGTTTAATTAGATCCCATTGGTCTCTTTTGGCTTTTGTTTGACAAAACAACAGAAAACCAAACACTACATGTTCTCACTCATAAATAGGTGTTGAACAATGAGAACACATGGACACAGGAGGGGACCATCACACACCGGGGCCTGTTGGGTGGTGGGGGGGCTAGAGAAGGGTTAGCAGGGGGTGGGGAGATTGAGGAGGGATAACATTAGGAGAAATATCTAATGTAGATGACGGGGGGATGGATACCACAAACCACCATGGCATGTGTATACCTATGTAACAACCCTGCATGATCGGCACTTGTACCCCAGGACTTCAAGTATATAGACATAAAAAGAAACCTAAAAACAGAACTTCCACAGGATCTAGAATTCCACTACTGGGTGTAAACCCAAGGGAAAGGACATCAGTGTATCGAAGTGATATCTGTGCTCCCATGACTCTTCCAGCACTGTTCCCAGTAGCCAAGACCTGGCGTCAACCTACCTGCTCATCAACGGATGAATGGATATAGAGAATGTAGTACACACACACAATGGAGACCACGCCTCCATAAAAACAATAACACCCTGTCACTTCCAGCCACATGGATGGAACTGGAGGGCATTACAAAGATTGCCATTTCTCACCCATATGCAGGAGCCAACAGGTGGACCTCGTGAGAATGCTGGCTACCAGACGCCAGGAAGGGAACCATGGAGGGTAACAACAAAAAGAATATGTTTGTTTGTTTGTCTATTTACTTATTTAGAGACAGAGGTGCTCTCTGTTGCCCAGGCTGCAGTGTAGTGGCATGAGCTCGACTCACTGTAACCTCCACCTCCTGGGCTTAAGCAATTCTCCAGCCTCAGCCTCCCAAGTAGCTGGGATTACAGGCACGTGCCACCATGCCTGGCTGATTTTGTTGTTGGTGGTGTTGTTTTAGTAATGATGGGTTTTCCCCGTGTTGGCCAGGGTGGTCTTGAGCACTTTATCTTAAATGATCCACCTGCCTTGGCCTCTCAAAGTGCTGAGATTATAGGCATGAGCCACCACACCTGGCATATAAAGGTTATTTATGACCACATGATTTTACACTTAGAAATGGTAAAGGTGGGCCAGGCACGGTGGCTTATGCCTGTAATCCCAGCACTTTGGGAGGCTGAGGCGGATGAATGACGAGGTCAAGAGATCGAGAGCATCCTGGCCAACATGGTGAAACCCTGTCTCTATTAAAAATACAAAAATTAGCTGGGCGTGGTGGCGTGCACCTGTAATCCCAGCTACTTGGGAGCCTGAGGCAGGAGAATTGCTTCAACCCGGGAGACGGAGGTTGCAATAAGCCGAGATGGTGCCACTGCACTCCAGCCTGGCACCTGGCAACAGAGTGAGACTCTGTCTCAAAAAAAAAAAAAAAAAGATAAAGGTGGTAAATTATATAGGTAGATTTAACCTTAATCAATGTTTTTTCAAACATAAAGAAAAGGGCATGGGGGTTGCTGGTGATGATGTCTCTCTGTGGGTGAGAGGCCAGGATGGGCTTCTGGGAAATGGGTGAGGTTGAGGGGCTGAGGGAGCCTCTGATCTCCCCAAACTGAGCCCCCGTCTCCCACCTCTGGGCCTATCCTGACCACTTTCTCCATCTGCCTGGGTGCCCGGAGCCCTGAACGCGGGCCTCCATGCAGGCCGTGGAGGAGGGTTTGGAGGTGCCCTGTGTGCCATCCTGCGCCCTGACCCCGCCCTCACACCCAGGCTTCATCTTCTCTCTGCATCTGTCCATGCTTCCCTCCATCATCAGCAGGAAGCTCCTCAGCTATGGCTCTAGGATCATCAGACATGGGACAGGTATGAGGTTTCCTCACCTGTAACAGAAACGGACAGTGGGTCACTCGGGGCTGACCAATGGTAGGGAGAGTCACGGTAAGAGCCGAAGCATCTGTAGGTCCCTCCGTGGGTGGCAGGGCCCAGAGGGAAGTGGGCCTGGAATGTTCCATTGACGCTGGGCACTGCAGGGAGCCTGAGGTCAGGGGCGCTCCCCTCCCTGGATAGATGGTACATGTCAAACGAGGTCCGGGAGCTGCAGGACAAGGTCACCTTCTCTCCTGCCCAAACCCTGGGGCCCAGCTGGGCTGAGAGAGAAGGTTTCCAGTATTGACCTGGAAGGAGAAGAGGCAGTTTACTCAGGAGGCTCTTCCTTGTCACAGCTCCCTTCACACCTGAGCTGAGAACTCACTGCCCTGCTCTGTGAGCTAATGGTCTCTCTCACCCTCCACCCCGTCTCTCTTCATATCTGTTTTCTCCTCTACCTTCCCTGTGTCTCTAGGTCTCTCCCCTCACTTCCCCACCCCAGGTATGTTTTCCGTTTTCGTATTGTTTTATTCTCTCTGACTCTGCTTGGATTGGTTGACTTGATCTTCCTTTTTCTTTAATTCTGAGTCTCTCACTGTCTAGTTCATAACTGTCTGCATATTTCTATCTATTATGTATGTCTCTATTTCTGTAGTTGGTGTCTACAAATTATCTATCATCTATATCTATATATCGTCTATCTCCCTATTAATTGTCTATCTTTTTATGCATCAACCATCTATCTATCTATATCTATGTATCATCTCTCTCCTATTATCTCTGTCTGCCTCTCTATCTCTATCTCTATCTTCATCTTCATTGTCTCTATGTATCATCTGTCATTCAATCAATCATATCCATGTATCTATAACCTATCTATGATCTATCATCTGCCTATTTATCACCTATCTATCTCTATCCATCTATCATCTGTCTGTCCACCTCTCTGTCTGCCTTTCTCTGCCTCTCGGTCTCTCTAGTTCTCTTTGGAATCTCTGCAGTCCGCCCCACATCACCATCTTTCTCTCTCCTTGTGCCCCTCCTGCAGGGCCCTGATTTTAGGGCTTTTCTCTGCTCCCTTCCATCATTCCCTCCACTTCTCTGCCCTCTTTTCTCACTCTTTTTGTGTCTGGGAGTCTCTCAATTCCCTTCCCCTGGCTCATTCTATGTGTGTTCACCTCTTTGCATTTTGATGTCCCTGATTTGTCTCTGCCTCTCAGTAATCTCATCTTATGTGGGGTTGTTTGGAATATGAGCCTCAGAATCCAGTCTGGGGGACCCCAAGTACACACAGCACACAGGGGTTAGTGATCTGGGGCCATGGTATCCTGGGACGATTATGGATCCACTGCATGTCAGAATAAACATGGTGTCAGAATAAACATGGCATCTGTAGATGCCACAAGGCCTGAGGCCAGAGGGCCCAACTCAGGTCAGAAATCTGGGGGTCTTTGGGTTCTCCTGGTAGAGAACACTTTGTGGAGGAAATACAGAAATTAAACTTCTACCCTGCGCCAGGTGTCTGAACAAAGCCAGCATGGAAGGACACCTCTCTCTGGGACATGTCTAACTCCCTGTGTGTCGCCTTTACCTCTTTCTCTCCTTTCTCACTCCCTGTATGGCCCCCATGTCTGTCCTCTGTTATGACGTGTGGTCTGTACTTGTGTCTCCTGTTTCTCTGTCTCTGTTGGTACAGACCTCACCAAGTCAGTTTCTCTCCATAAGAACCCCACGCTCATCTTCCTCATGATCATCTGGGATTTCCAAGTCCTGGATCATTTACTCTGTGTCCCAATGACAATGAGAAGAATGTCTGGACACTCTCACCTGTGATCACGATGTCCAAGGGGTCACTGGGAGCCGACAACAGATAGGGGGAGTGAGTGACAGAACCGTAGCATCTGTAGGTCCCTGCAGGGGCAGTACGTGATGGGTCCCATGGAGAAGTTGGCCTGGGAGCCCCCATCACGGGGCTCTCCAACGAGGTGAAAGAGGTCCTCAGAGATCCCCCTCTCTGTGCAGAAGGAAGTGCTCAGACATGACATCTGACCAACATTGCAGGATGCCCATCTCTCCTGATTTCACCAGGGGACCTGGGAGGGCCAGGAGGGGAAGGTTTTCTATGGAATCCTAAGAAAAAAGATTGTGAGTTTAGAAGGCGTCTCTCTTTCTCATCCCATCCATGGGACCTGGAATGAGTGAGGCTTCCCCCTCCCCCGGTGTCTGACTCTCTCCTCCCTCTCTGTGTCTCCATGCTCTTTTCTGTGCCCATCAGCCCTGGTGTAGGTCCCTCCATCTGTCTCCCTCCCTCTTCTCTGTCTCTCTGTCTCTAGTAGCCCCTGACTCCCTTCCCACTGGGCTCAGCCTCATCCCTTGGGCTGTTGTTTCTGTTTCCCACTAATCTCTTTCTTACTGTCCATGTTGGGGTGGAAGAGGAACCATGACAGGCTGCATGTCCAGGCTCTGAACAGCCTGGTTCTATCTGTTTTGGACAAATTGGAATCCCTGGCAGGAAGTATGAACTGATGAGTAAGGCAGGCAGCAGTGTCCACACACCCTGTTCCTGGTGGGGACTGGGAGCCTCTCCTGCCATGTCTGTGCTTCTCCATGGTCCCAGCTTCCATAGGGCAGCCCCTGGTGCTGGTTCTAGGAGCATCCACCCCTCCCTATGTAGATCGAGCCTGGTGGTGGCCTCAGCATCCCATCCTTGCTGATCTCAGTGTAGACAACTTTCCTTGTTTGGCTTCTAAAACCCCTTACTTAATTATTTTAGAAGAGCTCACACCCGCCCCCAACTTCTGCCGGGGGGAGCACCCCCCCCGCGGGGTCCTTACCCTGGGTTCCTGTGGTGTCTCCTGTTGCTGCTATAGAAAATTATCACAATATGACCGCAGGAGAGAACACACTGAGCCCTTCCACTTCTGGAGAAGAAATCAGACCCATTTCTCCCTGGGCTAAAATCTGGGCATCTGGAGGGCTGCGTCCCATCTGGAGACTCAGGGGAGAATCAGTTCCCTTGTCTTCTCCAGCCCCTAAAGGCCACCTGCATTCATGGCTCCTGGTCTTCCTCCACCGTCAGAGCCCGCAGTGACTGATGGAGTCTCCCTCCCACTACGCTGCTCTAATCCCCCACTCCCCTCTTCCTCCTCCTCTCATGTGGACACTTGTGATAACACTGAGCCCAGCTGGACAGTCCAGGCAGTCTCCCCATCTCAAGGTCAACTCATCAACAACCTGAGCTCCATCTTCCCCCTTCAGTCCCCTGCCCTGGAACAGAAATAGTCACAGGCTCCAGGGATAAGAATGTGGCCATCATTGGGGACAGTTATTCTTCCCACCACAGCACCCACTTCCCTCTATTCAATCCCCTTTACCCCCAAATACAGTCAGGGCCTGGGTGATTGGACCCTGACGGACACTCCACCAGAAGCTCTGGGATTCAGGAGGTGGGACAGGGAGAAGCCCAGACAGGAGCCCTCTGACCTGTGACCCTGATCACCAGGGCGTTGCTGGGTGCCGTCCACCCAGTGGGGGGAGTGCGGGTGAAAACCCCGACATCTGTAGGTCCCTGCTTGTGCTGCAGTCACAGGGCCCATGAGGAAGCTCTCCTGGAATATTCTGCCCCTGGAGGATGGGAACGTGGATTCTGTCTTCTTTGTACAGGGTGAAGTTGTTAAACCCACCACCATAGTGACACCGAAGAGTCACGTGTCCTCCTCGAGACACCACAGTGCTGGGCCAGGCAGACAGGAAGGGCTTGTCCTGACCACCTGGGGGAGAAGGAGGCGTTGCCTTAGAGAGGAAGATGTGGAGCTCCCCCTCCCTCCCTGTGCTCAGAAGATTCTCCCCTTCTCCACGTTCTTAAGTCTCCTACCACACCTGGGTGCTCACAGCTACAGGAAGGACTCATCCTGCACAGACATGGCATCTCTCTACAGCAAACGTGTCAGCTGAGAACTCTGAGCAAGTGCTGAATGAACGACTCCTACTAGATTTTAATACTGCAAAATTGCTTGCATAAAACAACACAAGGTAGACATGGGGTGGGGGCATGTCCTTTGTGAATGGAGTATCAGCCAATGCGTGAACCACAATAAACAACTCAGCCCCCATCAGAGGATTTAGAATGTGAAGCTCATGGCTGTGGTTCCCCCTCCTTCTGGTAGAATGACAGCAGCCACACGGCAGCCCCTACCGTCATGGAAACGCTGGAGGGTGTGAGTTACACCTTTGTCCTCAGAGGGTCGGCCTTTCCTAGCACTGCTTCCCTCCCTTCCTCTGCCAGTGACACCGCTTCCTCCCTGCACACCCCAGCTTGGAGCACCCCAATCTCACCCCGGTTCCCACAGAGCTTAAATCAGCCAAGGGAAGGAAAGGCTGGGAAGGGCTGGGTCAGGACTGTGGGCGGAGCATCCCAGGGTCCCCCTCTTCCTAGTTTATGAGAGACTCCCCCCACAGGATTTTTCTTCTGTTTCAGGAAACCCCCTTATATGGGAAGACGACATTCTAAGGTTTGGGGAAGGACTCACCCTCATGTGGCCAGGCTCCCTGGACCAAGAAGAACCCTGGAAAGAAAGATCATGATGGACGATCCCTTTACAAACAAACCAGGCCTGCCCTGCTCCCCCCGAATGGGCTGTGTGCCTTGGCAGCCAGGCCCTTTTTAGGCCGAAGATGAACTCAGCCTCGTTGCCCATCTGAGCCCAGACAACAGGGCTCTTGGCTGTGCAGAGGCCCAGCCTCCAGGCCCAGGTCTATACCTCGAGGCTCTTATCTCCACTAGAGGCGATATCTCCACCCCAGGCTTGTATCTCCACTCCAGGCCCATATCTCCACCCCAGACCCCTATCCCCACTCCAGGCCCGAAATCTCCACCGCAGGTCCATATCTCCACTCCAGGCTCACATCCCCACTCCAGGCCCATAACTCCACCCTAGGCCCTTATCTCCACCCCCAGGCTCATATCTCCACTCCAGACCCATATCTCCACTCCAACCCATCCACCCCGGCCCGTATCCCCACTCCAGGCCCATATCTCCACTCCAGGCCCATATCCCCACCCCAGGCCCATATCTCCACTCCAGGCCCATATCCCCACCCCCAGGCTCGTATCTCCACTCCAGGCCCATATCCCCACTCCAGGCCCATATCCCCACTCCAGGCCCGTATCTCCACCCCAGGCCCATATCCCCACTCCAGGCTCATATCTCCACTCCAGGCCCAAATCTCCATTTCAGGTCCATATGCCCACTCCAGGCCCATAACTCCACCCTCAGGCCCTTATCTCCACCCCCAGGCTCATATCTCCACTCCAGACCCATATCTCCCACCCCCAGGCCCGTATCCCCCACTCCAGGCCCATATCTCCACTCCAGGCCCATATCCCCACCCCCAGGCCCATATCTCCACTCCAGGCCCATATCCCCACCCCAGGCTCGTATCTCCACTCCAGGGCCATATCCCCACTCAAGGCCCATATCCCCACTCCAGGCCCGTATCTCCACCCCAGGCCCATATCCCCACTCCAGGCTTATATCTCCACTCCAGGCCCAAATCTCCATTTAGGTCCATATCTCCACTCCAGGCCCATATCCCCACTTCCATCTCCACCCAGGCCCATATCCCCACTCCAGGCCCATCTCCACCCCGGCCCATTCCCCCTCAGGCCCTATCTCCACCCCCAGGCCCATATCCCCACCCCAGGCCCGTATCTCCACCCCAGCGCTCCCTCCATTGATTCCCTCCCAGGACTCACCGACACACGCCATGCTCACGACCATGAGCGACATGGTGCTGCCTGTGCAGACCGGCGGCCGCGCCCCAGCTCCCTTCAGCAGCGCACAGGATGTTGCTTGGCGCCTCGCCCGTGCAGTTTACATGCTGACCACATCATGGGACGGTGACGTACGCAGCCTCTTTCCACCTTGCATGAGGCCCAGTGGGTGTTCGGTCAAGAGAGGAACATGGCTTCCTGGAAATTGTCCTCACTAGAACTGTCACCTGGCCTCCTTCACCATGACCAACTCAAAACACGTCTCCGATCCAATCTCTCACACACGACGTGATCGAATTCTGTGCTGATATTAAAGACTTCTGATGCACTTTTGTTTTTATCTGAGATTCAAACTCTTCTATGTGTGTGGTATGCAAAATACCTAACAGGTATCATTAGCACTATTAGAGTAACTGTGACAAAGGATCACCAGGATTTTTCTTGCTTGTATTTCTCATACTAAGCCAGAAGCAGTTAAAATTATTTAAATTCTCAGTGAAGGATTTTCCCATTATTTACAATCTTAGAATTGTACTTTATTAGCAAAAACACAACATGTAAATTCTAGATTTTATAGTTTTATCTAGAATTTGTCTCATAACCCAAATCCAGAGTCCAAACTTATGGTTCTCTCTCTCTCTTTCCCCTCATTTTAAATTTTACAGGAATATCCAGTACCATAATGCTATAGAAAATCAAGATTCCCCAGCACTTTGGAAGGCTGAGGTGGGTGGATCACCTGAGATCTGCAGTTCGAGACCAGCCTGGCCAGTATGGTGAAATCTTGTTTATACTTAAAAAAAAAAAAAAAAAAAATTAGCCTGGCATGGTGGTGGGTGTCTGTAATCCCCCGGTAGCTGGGAGGCTAGACTGAGGCACAAGAATCGCTTGGACCTAGGAGGCAGAGGTGGCAGTGAGCCGAGATCACACCACTGCACTCCAGCCTGGGTCAGAGAGGGAGAGTCTGCCTAAAAAAAAAAAAAAAAAAGAAGAAGAAGGCAAAATGGACTCTAATAACAAATTAGAGGACTCAGGCTACCAAATTTTAAGGGGTTGTATAAAGTTACATGAAGTACAAGAATCCTCACGAGAGTGGACACAGAGACTCTTTCATAAAAACTTATGACTTGGGTGTGGCAGGTAGTGACATGGTGCCAGCTGCTAGGAATGCTGGGCCAGGAGGATTGCTTTAACTCTGACGTCAAAGACCAGCCTGGGCAACACCGCAAGGCCCCATGACTTAAAGATAAATGATGGGTTTTACAAAGTCACAACATACAATGAAAAAATTCTTACAAATTTCAGGAAAGTAGGGTTCACATAGGGATCAGAATGACAGCAGAGTAGATGGGCAGATGTGGTGACTCGGTTTTTGCAGTGATCTGGAATCCCAGTTGGAGGCTGTTATCAGTTTATTTTTCCTTAAAATGTTCTAATTATCCTTATCTGATCACTATACATTGTACATATCAAAATATGTACCGCATAAATATGTAAAATTATTTGTTAATAAAAAATAAAATATCGAAAATTTAAAAAAATGTTCTGGAGTTTTCTTTCTGACACTCAAGATTAGCTGTTGGAAAGTTGATTTCCATAGCATTATGTTTCTGGATATTTCTGTGAAATTTAAAATGAAGGAGAGAGAGAGAGCTAATTATTAGTTTAGACTCTGGACTCTTGGGTCACGAGATGAATTCTAGATAAAATAAGATCCAGAATTTACATGTTTCACTTTTTGCTAATAAAGTGGAATTCTAAGACTGTAAATAACTGCATAACCCTACACTGGGAATTTAAAGAATTTTAACTGGTTCTGCTGCAATACTAGAAATTCAAGTATGAAAATTTTTAATGATTCTTGTTACAATTACTCTAATAATGTTAATAATACCTATTAGGTATTTTGCATATTACACATGAAGAACAGTCTGAATCTCAGATAAAAACAACAAAAATACATCTAAAGTCTTTAACGTCAGCACACAATTCAATCATCTCATGTACAAGAGATTGGATCGGAGACGTGTCTTGAGTTGGTCATGGTGAAGGAGGCAAGGTGACAATTCTAGTGAGGACAATTTCCAGGAAGCCATGTTCCTCTCTTGACCGAACACCCACTGGGCCTCATGCAAGGTGGAAAGAGGCTGCGTACGTCACCGTCCCATGATGTGGTGAGCATGTAAACTGCACGGGCGGGGCGCCAAGCAACATCCTGTGCACTGCTGAAGGGAGCTGGGGGCGCGGGCCGCCGGTCTGCACAGGCAGCACCATGTCGCTCATGGTCGTCAGCATGGCGTGTGTCAGTGAGTCCTGGAAGGGGAATCAAGGGAGGGAGCCCTGGGGTGGAGATCTGGGCCTGGAGTGGGGGATATGGGCCTGGGGTGGGGGATATGGGCCTGGGGGTGGAGGTATGGGCCTGGAGTGGAGATATGGGACTGGGGTGGAGATCTGGGCCTGGGTGGAGATATGGGCCTGGGGTGGAGATATGGGCCTGGAGTGGAGATATGTGCCTGGGGTGGAGATATGGGACTGGGGTGGAGATATGGGCCTGGGGGTGGAGATATGAGCCTGGAGTGGAGATATGGGCCTGGGTGGAGATATGGGCCTGGAGTGGAGACATGGGACTGGGGTGGAGATATGGGCATGGAGTTCAGATATGGGCCTGGGGGTAGAGATATGAGCCTGGAGTGGAGATATGGGCCTGGGTGGAGATATGGGCCTGGGGTGGAGATATGGGCCTGGAGTGGAGATATGGGCCTGGAGTGGAGATATGGGACTGGGGGTGGAGATATGGGACTGGGGTGGAGATATGGGCCTGGAGTGGAGATATGGGCATAGAGTGGAGATATGGGGCTAGGGAGGTGGATATATGGGCCTGGAGTGGGAGATATGGGCATGGAGTGGAGATATCGGCATGGAGTGGAGATATGGGACTGGGGGTGGAGATATGGGCCTGGAGTAGGGATATGGACCTGGGAGATGGAGATACGGGTTGGAGGTGGAGATATGGGCCTGGGGGTGACGTGTAGATGAATCGTCCATCATGATCTTTCTTTCCAGGGTTCTTCTTGGTTCAGAGGGCCTGGCCACTTGTGGGTGAGTCCTTCTCAATTCATAGGTTGTCATCTCCTCACATAAGACGATTTTCCTGAAATGGGAGGCAGGCAGCATAGGGTATTGGCTGATGGGCTGACCATGGGAAGCCCTGTGGAAATCTCTTGTGAACAAGGAAAAGGAAGCCCATGGAAGCTTGGCCCACAGTCCTGTCCCAGCCCTCCCCCAGCATTTCTTTCCCTTGGCTGAGTCTGTGGGGGACCTGGAGAAGACTGGGATGCTCCAAGCTGGGGTGTGCGGGGAGGAATTGGTGTCAGCAGAGGAGGGGGAGGGAAGCAGTGCTAGGAGCAGCAGGCCTCTGAAGACAACAGGGTAACTCACACCTTCCAGCGTTTACATGATGGTAGGGCTGCTGTGTGGCTGCTGTCATTCCACAAGAGGTGCAGGAACCACAGCCATGACCTGACATTCCAGATCTTCTAATGAGGGCTCAGCTGTTCACTGCAGTTCATGCATTAGCTGATACTCCATTCACAAAGATCGTACCCTCCACCTGTGTCAATTTTGTGTCGTTTTATGTAAATAACTTTGTAGTATTAAAATCTAGTAAGATTCCCTTACTCAGCACCTGCTCAAAGTTCTCACCTGACACTTTTGCTGTAGGGAGACGCCATGTCTATGCAGGATGGGTCCTTCCTGGGCACCCAGGTGTCGTAGGAGCCTTAGAAACATGGAAAGGGGGAGAATCTTCTGAGTACAGGGAGGGAGGGGCAGTTCCACATCTTCCTCTCTAAGATGATGCCTCCTTCTCCCCCAGGTGGTCAGGACAAGCCCTTCCTGTCAGCCTGGCCCAGTGCTCTGGTGCCTCAAGGACAACATGTGACTCTTCAGTGTCACTCTCGTTTTGGGTTTAACAACTTCAGTCTGTACAAGGAAGATAGGGTACCTGTCTATGAGCTCCACAACAGAATATTCTGGAACAGCTTCCTCATGGGCCCTGTGACCCCAGCACATGCAGGGACCTACAGATGTCAGGGTTTTCACCCGCACTCCCCCACTGGGTGGACGGCACCCAGCAACGCCCTGGTGATCAGGGTCACAGGTCAGAGGGCTCCTGTCTGGGCTTCTCACTGTCCCACCTCCTGAATCCCAGAGCTTCTGGTGGACTGTCCGTCAGGGTCCGATCACCCAGGCCCTGACTGTGTTTGGGGTAAAGGGGATTGAATACAGGGAAGTGGGTGCTGTGGTGGGAAGAATAACTGTCCCCAGTGATGGCCACTTTGTCATCCCTGGAGCCTGTAACTATTTCTGTTCCAGGGCAGGGGACTGAAGGGGGAAGATGGAGCTCAGGTTGTTGATGAGTTGACCTTGAGATGGGGAGGCTGCCTGGACTGTCCAGCTGGGCTCAGTGTCATCACAAATGCCCACATGAGAGGAGGAAGAAGAAGGGAGTGAGGATGAGAGCAGCGTAGTGGGGAGGGAGACTCCAGCAGCCACTGCGGGCTCTGACGGTGGAGGAAGGCCAGGAGCCATGAATGCAGGTGGCCTCTAGGGGCTGGAGAAGACAAGGGAACTGATGCTCCCCTGAGTCTCCAGAGGGAATGCAGCCCTCCAGAAGCCCAGATTTTAGCCCAGGGAGAACTGGGTCCGATTTCTGTCTCCAGAAGTGGAAGGGCTCAGTGTGTTCTCTCCTGCGGCTATATTGTGATACTTTTCTACAGCAGCAACAGGAGACACCACAGGAACCCAGGGTAAGGACAAGTTAGGAAACTGACAAGAAGAAGGTTGGCTGCCCCAAGGTCAGCAAGGGTGGGATGCTGAGGCCACCACCAGGCTCGATCTACATAGGGAGGGTGGATGCTCCTGGAACCAGCAGCAGGGGCCGCCCTATGGAAGCTGAGACCATGGAGAAGCACAGACATGGCAGGAGAGGCTCCCAGTCCCCCCCCAGGAACAGGGTGTGTGGACACTGCTGCCTGCCTTACTCATCAGTTCATACCTCCTGCCAGGGATTCCAATTTGTCCAAAACAGATTGAACCGGGCTGTTCAGAGCCTGGACATGCAGCCTGTCGTGGTTCCTCTTCCACCCTCACATGGACAGTAAGAAAGAGATTAGTGGGAAACAGAAACAGTAGCCCAAGGGATGAGGCTGAGCCCAGTGGGAAGGGAATCAGGGGCTACTAGAGACAGAGAGACAGAGAGAAGAGAAGAGGGGAGGGAGACAGATGGAGGGACCTGTACCAGGGCTGATGGGCACAGAAAAGAGCATGGAGACACAGAGAGGGAGGAGAGAGTCAGACACTGTGGAGGGGAAGCCTCACTCATTCCAGGTCCCAAGGATGCAATGAGAAAAGGAAACGCCTTCTAAAGTCACAACCTCTCTTCCTAGGAGTCTACAGAAAACCTTCGCTCCTGGCCCATCCAGGTCCCCTGGTGAAATCAGGAGAGATGGTCATCCTGCAATGTTGGTCACATGTCACGTTTGAGCACTTCCTTCTGCACAGAGAGGGGATCTCTGAGGACCCCATGCACCTGGTTGGAGAGCCCCATTATGGGGGCTACCAGGCCAACTTCTCCATGGGACCCATGATGACTGCCCTTGCAGGGACCTACAGATGCTACGGTTCTTTCACTCGCTCCCCCTATCAGTGGTCGGCTCCCAGTGACCCCCTGGACATCGTGATCATAGGTGAGAGTGTCCAGACATTCTCATTGTCATTGGGACACAGAGTGAATGATCCAGGACTTGGAAGCCCAGGTGCTAATGAGGAAGATGAGTGTGGGGTTCTTATGGAGAGAAACTGACTTGGTGAGGTCTGTACCAACAGAGACAGAGAAACAGGAGACACAAGTACAGACCACACGTCATAACAGAGGACAGACATGGGGGCCATACAGGGAGTGAGAAAGGAGAAAAAGAGGTAAAGGGGATACACAGGGAGACAGACATGTCCCAGAGAGAGATGCCCTTCCATCCTGACTTTGTTGAGCGACCTGTCACAGATCAGAAGTTTCATTTCTGTTTTACCTCCACAAAGTGTTCTCTATCAGGAGAACCCAAAGACACACATGAATCTGGCCTGCAGTGGGCCCTGTGGCCTCAGGCCTTGTGGCACCTACAGATGCCATGTTTATTCTGACACCTCTGCCTTCCATGCAGTGGAGTAATTGTCCCAGGATATAATGGCCCCAGGACCAGGAGCAGAACACCACACCCTGTATGCTGTTAGTTCCTGTGGTCCCCAGACTGGATTCTGAGGCTTATATTCAAAGACCACCACATGTTATAGAAATACCGAGAACAAAAGCTTACATAGAGACACAGAGTAAAATCAGGGAAATAAAAACACAAAGACATGAACACACACACACAGAATGAGCTAGAGGAAGGGAACTGAGCAACTCACAGACACATAAACAGACAGAAAAAGAGGTCAGAGAAGTGGAGAGGATGATGGAAGGGAGGAGAGAAAAGCCCTAAAATCAGAGCCGTGAGGCAGGGGCACAAGGAGAGACAAAGAAGAAGATGTGGGGGATGGATTGCAGAGATTCCAAAGAGAACTAAAGAGACCAGGAGGCAGAGAAAGACAAGGAGATGGACAGAGACAGATGGTAGATGGATGGATAGAGATACATGAAAGGTAATAGATGATAGATAACAGAGAGACAGGTGACAGATGATGATTGACTGATAGATGATATGGATAGATAAGATAGATACATACACGCACACATAGAGAGATAGAAAGGCAGATGGAGAGACGCATGTTGATAGATACATAGATTAATAGATAATAGGTGATAGATACATAGGTGATGATACATACATAGATAGATAATTGATAAATAGATACTAAATAGTTAATAGATAGAAACATGCAGAAAGTTATGAACAAGACAGAAAGTGAGAGACTCAGAGTGAAGGAAAACAGAACATCAACTCAACCAATCCAAGTAGAGTCAGAGAGAATAAAACAATACGAAAAGGGAAAACATACCTGGGGTGGGGAAGTGAGGGGAGAGACCTAGAGAGACAGGGAAGGTAGAGGAGAAAACAGACATGAAGAGAGACGGGGTGGAGGGTGAGAGAGAGCATTAGCTCATAGAGCAGGGGAGTGAGTTCTCAGCTCAGGTGTGAAGGGAGCTGTGACAAGGAAGAACCTCCTGAGTAAACTGTCTCTTCTCCTTCCAGGTCTATATGAGAAACCTTCTCTCTCAGCCCAGCCGGGCCCCAGGGTCCGGGGCAGGAGAGAACATGACCTTGTCCTGCAGCTCCCGGAGCTCGTTTGACGTGTACCATCTATCCAGGGAGGGGCAGGCCCCTGACCTCAGGCTCCCTGCAGTGCCCAGCATCTGTGGAACATTCCAGGCCCACTTCCCTCTGGGCCCTGCCACCCATGGAGGGACCTACAGATGCTTTGGCTCTTTCCGTGACACTCCCTACCAGTGGTCAGCCCCGAGTGACCCATACCCCTCCCCCACAGGTGAGGAAACCCCATACCTGTCCCATGTGTGATGATCCTAGAGCCATAGCTGAGGAGCTTCCGTGCTGATGATAGAGGGAAGCATGGACAGATGCAGAGAGAATATGAAGCCTGGGTGTGAGGGCAGGGTCAGGGGAGCAGGATGGCACACAGGGCACCTCCAAACCCTCCTCCACGGCCTGCATGGAGGCCCGCGTTCAGGGCTCCGGGCACCCAGGCAGATGGAGAAAGCGGTCAGGACAGGCCCAGAGGAGGTGAGACGGGGCTCAGTTTGGGGAGATCAGAGATTCCCTCAGTCCCTCAACCTCACACATTTCCCAGAAGCCCATCCTGGCATCTCACCCACAGAGAGGCATCATCACCAACAACCCCTACGCCCTTTCATTTGGAAAAATATTTTGAGATTAAATATCCCTACATAATTTACCACCCTTACCTTATCTATTTTTTTTTTTTTAAGACAGAGTCTCGCTCTGTCGCCCAGGCTGGAGTGCAATTGTGATCTCAGCTCACTGAAACCTCTGCGTCTGGGGTTCAAGCGATTCTGCCTCAGCCTCCTGAGTAGCTGGGACTATAGGCACATGCCAGAATGCCTGACTAATTTTGGTGTTTATTGTAGATATAGGGTTTCACCATGTTGGTCAGGCTGGTCTCGAACTCCTGACCTCGTGGTCTGCCGGCCTCAGCCTCCCAAAGTACTGGGATTACAGGTGTGAGCCACTGTGCCTGGCCACCTTTACCATTTTTAAGTTCAAAGTCCAGTGGTCATAAATACATTTATAGGCTTGCTGCAGTGGCTCATGCTTGTAATCCCAGTACTTTGAGAGGCCAAGATGGGTGGATCATTTGAGATCGGGGTTCCAAACCACCCTGGCCAAAGTGGAGAAGCCCATCTCTACTAAAAAAAAAAATAGCTGGGCACTGTGGGGCTAACTAGGAATCCATAGACAATTAATAGTGACTGATATGAAAATAAGGGATGTCCAGGTGAGTATCTGGAAGCGAGGAGACCGTGGAAAAGACAGTTGCTGTCCCACTGGTGAAATGTGGTGCTGACGTAGACACTAAATGAATGAAGTAGATGGAGATAAGATTTGTTTGTGAGGTAGAATCATTTGCAGGGAGGTCTGGCTAGATTTGATAATCCCTATTTGTTTAATCTTGAATTTATTAATTTCTTTCTGAGATTTATTTTTCCTACACGTAAATCAATACCTGGCAGAGGAGTGATAGATATTTGAGGAGTGGTACAAATGAAGGGACCTATTATAATGTAACATACAAGACTGTGAATGGTGGCTCACATCTGTAACCCAACACTTTGGGAGGACAGATCACTTGAGGTCAGGAGTTTGAGACCAGCCTGGCCAACATGGTGAAACTCCATCTCTACCAAAAATACAAAAATTAGCCCAGCACAGTGGCACACACCTGTAATTCCAGCTACTCTGGAGGCTGAAACAGGAGAATGGCTTCAACCCAAGAGGCAGAGGTTGCAGTGAGCCGAGATTACAGCACTGCACTCCAGGGTAGGTGACAGAATGTGCCTCTGTCTCAAAAAATAAAAATAAAAAATACATAAATATAACACACACAAATGGCAAAGGCACCTCAACTCCAATCATCATTTTTCTATTTCTCTATAATTACTTCTTTGATCCTTTATCTTACCCATTAGACAATCAGGATAAAACCTCTTCCCTATTCGGCTTTCTGTGAGCATGAGATTATATGGAAAATGGAAACCCCCCTAAACCCACCAGCATGGGGCCTGGAATACATAAAGTGTTCCGTTCATGGCGTAAAACTTACTCCCTCCACCTATAATCCCCGCTATCGGGAGGCTGGGCAGGAAAATCACTTGAACCCAAGCACTGGAGGTTGCAGCGAGCCCAGATCTCACCACTTCCCTCAGCCTGGCTACAGAGCTAGACTTCATCTCAAAAGAAAACAAAAAACAAAAACAAACAAAACCCTGCCCCCTAACCCAAACCCCCCACCTCACCCCTACTTGCCATCACCTGTGGAGATACAGATAGATCACTGAGAGGCAAATATTAATATTCTTTGAAGTAAACTCAGATCTTGGACTCAGAGATGAGTGCCAGCACTATCCTGGTCCCCTTTCCTACTAATTCACAGAAGGACAGGCTGTATGTGAAGCAATAGATGATGGAGGGGTCGTCCCTCCCCTGGCTCTCGGGTAGAACAGCAACGTAATGTATGTCTCACGAGATCACAAAAAATACCACGTTGCCCACGGGCTTCTTCACTATTTCCTGGCTGTTTGATATAAGACAGTTCAACTTCACTTCTTTTGATTTCGAATTCACTTTTTTTTCATTTTGTTGGAGAACGTAATTTGAGTCGAGGAGTGTTGTGGACGTAGAGGTTGTAAAGCACATTCACTGCGTATCAATCCCAGTCCAGTCTTCCTAGAGAAGACTCTAAACACCTCCTGGACTGCACCTGGGGCCATGCCAATTTCTATCCCTGACAGTCACTCCAGGGAGACAGAACACAGACAGACAGAATAAATTACATAAAGCAGGTTCATTACTGACAGATAAGCAGCAACTGACAGCAGAAGCCTACCTTTAAGGGCCAGCCAGTCCCCCCGAGGTTCAGAAAAGCTGCTCAGGACATACGGAGTCACCCCATTTGCAGTGTACCTGGGGGAACCAAAAGCAGCCCCGCCTGGGTTTTGTACCCTGGAGCAACAGGAAGCACTGAGCTAAAGCCCTGCACCACACCCTCCTCTAGGAGGAGCAGGAGGAGAGCCCAGGCTGTTCTGGGACGTTCCTCCTGATCTCAGGACGCTGCTGTCTTAGTCCATTTCTGTTGCTATCAAGGAGCCCTTGAGCCTGGGTAACTTCTAAAGAAAAACAGATGTGTTTGGCTCACGGTTCTGCAGGCTGCACTAGAAGCACGGCACCAGCATCTATTTCTTGTGGTGACCTCAGGTTCCTCCCACTCTGGCAGAAGGGAAGGGGGCCTGTCTGTGCAGAGACCACAGAGATCACACAGCAAGAGAGGGGAGCAGAGATGAGGCGGTGGAGCCTCCAAGTGCTTTTTAGCAACCAGCTCTCAGGGAACTAACAGAAAACTTGCTAACCCCGTCTCATGGGGGCAGCAGTAAACTATTCCTGATGGATCCACCCCCATAACCGAAACACCTCACAAAAGGCCCAACCTCCCGCACTGTGAGTTAAATATCAATGTGAGGTTTCAGAACAGTACCAGTGGTATCTCCAGCACATTCTCTGATTATTTTGAGAACTATAACTGAGAAAGCAGGAGAAATCTGTGTCTCCTGCCACTAGGGTGCTGGTTCTAAAGAGACGTTGCACGTGGTTACCTGGCAATCAAGAGATGAGAGACAATCCATGAAGAGGAACTGCTGTGGTCAGCTTCTTATTGGATTCGCATCTTCCTCCAGGTAACCCCAGACACCTGCACGCTCTGATTGGGTCCTCAGTGGTCATCATCCTCTTCATCATCCTCCTCTTGTCTCTCCTTCATCGCTGGTGGTCCAAAAAAAGAGTAAGTCTCATGAAGCAGAGGCCAGAGACCTCAGGGCCGTGTGGGGGATGCGGGATGGAGCACGCAGGTGTGTGTTCCTCATCGGCAGGATGGTCTCTGGCCCAAGGCAGGAGCCGCAGAGGCAGGGCTTTCTAGAGAGAGCACCAGACACCCTGCCCCTGCCTTCAGCTCAGAATCAATGGGATGGAAATTAGAGAGCTCTTCATGGGAGGGGTTCTTGAACTCAGAGAGAGAGAATGTGTGACTCAGGCTGTTGGCAGCTGAGGGGCCTCAGGCACCCATGGCCTCCCCCTGTGTGTTGGTGTCTGCACATGAAATGAGGACCCAGAAGGGCCCTCCCAGGTGTTTTGATGACTTCTGTCTCCTACAGATGCTGCTATAATGGACCAAGAGCCTGGGGCGGACAGAACAGTGAACAGGGAGGTAGGTCCCCCTCGGCCCAGCCTCGGGTATGGCATCTTATTCCCCAATAGTCCCGAAGAATGTGAGCCCGTCCCTCACTCAACATTTACCTCTCTCCAGGACTCTGATGGACAAGATCCTCAGGAGGTGATATACGCACAGTTGAATCACGGCGTTTTCACACAGAGAAAAATCACTCACCCATCTCAGAGGCCCAAGAGACCCCCAACAGATACCAGCATGTACATGGAACTTCCAAATGCTGAACGCGGATTTCTGTCTCCTGTCCATGAGCACCATAGACAGCCCTTGAGGGGGTCCTCTAGGGGAGACAATAGCCCTGTCTCAAACCCGGCTTGCCAGCTCCAATGGAACAGCACCTGGGACCTGAAGGCATTGGTCTTTGTCTTAGGGGCTCGCTCTTCCTCACACCACGAATCTGAACGTGGTTCTCTCTCGCTTACCAATGTCTATGGTCCCCACTGCCTGCTGGAGAGAAAACACACTCCTTTGCTTAACACACAATTCTCCATTTCACTGGACCCCTGCCCACCTCTCCAACCTAACTGGCTTACTTCCTGGTCCTACTTGAGGCTGCAGTCACACTGAGGAACTCACAAGTCCAGACATGCAAGAGGCTCCCTCTTAACACAGCACTCAGACACGTGCTGTTCCACCTTCCCTCATGCTGTTCCACCTTCCCTCAGATTATCTTTCAGGCTTCTGTCATCAGTAAAACTTGTAAAATTTTTAAAAAGAATTTCAATGTAGTGCTCCCCTCTTCAAATAAACATGTCTTACCTCATGCTTTGGGTAATGTGACTCTTTTTTTTTTTGCCTAAAGTTTCAGGTGTTATCATTTCTATGTCCATATAACCCCATATTCCTCCACTGGCTTCACACCCTTGGACTCTGAGCTTCTAGAAGCAGGTAGAGCCTGATTTGTTTCTGGGACTCCAATTTACACCCAGCCATGCAGCACATAGGAGATTCCAAGGATCGTGAATGAGATGGAGAAGTGCTATTCTCACTCTCTGCAGACCTGGAAAGCTCGCAGGGTAATTCCAAGATGAAACATTTGCAGGGTCATCGCCCTTGTTAGTCTCATCTCCACGAGGACATTTATCAAAACGTCATCTTTCATGCTATAAATATACAGTCCATCCTCCATATCTGTGGGGTTTGCAGCTGTGTATCAAACCAACTACAAATCAAAAATATTCAGAAAAGAAAATCCCCAAAGTTCCAAAAAGCAAAACTATGTTGAATGGACACAGGTGAAGCTGTGCTAGGCGGTGTCAGGAATGATAAGTAATCTAGGGAGGATCTGACGCATACAGGAGGATGTGCCGGGTCACATGCGCTCACTCAGCCATTTCATGTAAGAGGCTGGAGCATCCGCAGATTTTGGCATCTAAGTGAGGATCCTGGAACCAGTCACCCAGGAATACTGGAGGGTGACTGTGTGTAACTTTTATTTCTCAATTTTAAATATAAATTCTAAAAATTTACAATAACAGGATAAAAAACAAGAAGTGTTTATATAGTGTCCGAGTAAGTTTACATTTCTTTTTCCTACATGTAACCCTTTGGGGTCCAGTGCTACTTATTGAGAAGACATTGTATTCCACCTTAAAGCACACGGCAGGCTTTGTCATTTATAAAGGGACTGTGTGTGCACGGATGTGTCTTACACACTGTTATCTGCTCAGTGGCTCTCTGTGTCCACTCTCGTGAGGATGCTGCACTTCACGTAATCTCATAACATTCCTTACAATTTGGTAGTCTGAGTCCTCTAATTTGTTATTATAGGCTATTTGCTATGCTTTTTGTTTTTTCTTAAGGCGGAGTCTTGTTCTATCACCCAGGCTGAACTGTAGTGGTGCAATCTCAGCTCACTGCAACCTCCGACTCCCAGGTTCTAGAGACTTTTGTGCCTCAGCCTCTTGAGCAGCTGGCATTGCAGGTGCCTGCCACCAGACCCGGCTAATTTTTGTATTTTTAGCAGAGACATGATTTCACCATGTTGGCCAGGCTGGTGTCAAACTCCTGACATCAGTTGATCCACCCACCTCGGCTTCCCAAAGTGCTGGGGGAAAGTTGATTTTCTATAGCATTATGTTACTGGATAGTTCTGTAAAATTTAAAATGAGGGGAGGGAGAAAGAGAGAGAGCAAACGAATTCTTGGGTCATGAGACAAATTCTAGGTAAAACTACAAAATCCAGAATTTACATGTTGTTGTTTTCACTGATAAAATACAATTCTAAGATTGTAAATAACTCCATTATCTTCCACAGGGAATTTAAATTATTTTAATTGCTTCTGGCTTAATACTAGAAAAAGAAGCATAAAAAATTACAAGGTTTTTTGTCACAATTACTCTGAAAATGTTAATAATACCTATTAGATATTTTGCATACTACACATGAAGAAAAGCTTGAATCTCAGATCAAAACAACAAAAATACATCAAAAGTCTTTAATGTCAGCACGGAATTCAGCGGTCTCAGGAATGAGAGACTCGATTCTAAGACGTGTTCTGAGTCTGGTCATAGCGAAGGACGCAAGGTGACAACTGTAGTCAGGACAACTTCCAGGAAGCCACGCTCCTCTCTTGACCGAACGCCCACTGGGCCTCACGCAAGGTGGAGCGAGCCTGCGTACGTCACCGTCCCATGATGTGGTGGTCAGCATGTAAACTGCACGGGTGGGGCCCCTCACAACATCCTGTGCGCTGCTGAAGGGAGCTGGGGCGCGGCCGCCTGTCTGCACAGGCAGCACCATGTCGCTCATGGTCATCAGCGTGGCGTGTGTCAGTGAGTCCTGGAGGGAATTGAGGAAGGGAGTGCTGGGGTGAAGATCTGGACCTGCAGATAAAGATATGGACCTGGAAGTAGACATGGGCCTGGTGTGGAGATATGGGCCTAGAAGTGGAGATCTGGTCCTGGAGGTAAAAATATCGGCCTGGAGTGGAGATGTGAACCTAGAAATGGAGATCTGGGCCTGGAGTCTGAGTCTGCGCAGCCGAGAGCCCCTGTTCTTAACTGTGGGCAACCAGGCTGAGTTTACCTTCAGCCCAGCAAGGGCCTGGCTGCCAAGGTGCACGGACCATTCGGGGCAGCTGGGGAGGCCTGGTTTGTGTGCAGATGGATTGTCCATCATGATCTCTCTTCCAGGGTTCTCCTTGGTCCAGAGGGCCTGGACACATGACGGTGAGTCCTTCCCTAAACCTTAGAGTGTTATCTCCCCCACATGAGAGGATTTTCCTGAAACAGGAGGGAAGTCCTGTGGGGGAGTCTCTCGTAAACCAGGAAGAGGGGGACCCGGGGATACTCGGCCCACAGTTCTGACCTAGTCCTCCCCCAGCCTTTCTTACATTTGCCATAGTCAAGCTCTGTAGGGACCAGGGTGAGACTGGGGTGCTCCAAGCTGGGGTGTGCAGGGTGGAAGTGGTGTCACCGGCAGAGGAGGGGGGAGAGAAACAGTGCTAGGAAAGGCCGATCCTCTGAGGACAAAGGTGTAATTCACACCCTCCAGCATTTCCATGACAGTAGGGGCTGCCGTGTGGCTGCTGTCATTCTACCAGAAGAGGTGGGGGAACCACAGCCATGAGCTTCACATTCAAAATCCTCGGATGGGGGCTCAGTTGTTTATTGTGGTTCATGCATTGGCTGATACTCCATTCACAAAGAACATGCCCACATCCCATGTCTACCTTGTGTTGTTTTACGTAAGCAATTTTGCAGTCTTAAAATCTAGTTGGAGTCGCTCATTCAGCACCTGCTCAAAGTTCTCAGCTGACACGTTTGTTGTAGGGAGATGCCATATCTATGCAGGATGAGTCCTTCCTGTAGCCCTGGGCACCCAGGTGTGGTAAGAGCCTTAGAAACATGGAAAGGGGTAGAATCTTCTGAGCACAGGGAGGGAGGGGCGGCTCCACATCTTCCTCTCTAAGGCAACACCTCCTCCTCCCCCAGGTGGTCAGGACGAGTCCTCCCTATCTGTCTGGCCCAGCGCTGTGGTGCCTCGAGGAGAACCGTGATTCTTCAGTGTCACTATGGTGGTGGGTTTAACAACTTCAGTCTGTACAAGGAAGATGGGATGCCTGCCTCTGAGCTCTACAAAAGAATATTCTGGAAAATTTTCATCATGGGCCCTGTGACCCCAGCACACACAGGGACCTACAGATGTCGGGGTTTTCACCCGCACTCCCCCACTGGGTGGACGGCACCCAGCAACACCCTGGTGATCAGGGTCACAGGTCAGAGGGCTCCTGTCTGGGCTTCTCACTGTCCCACCTCCTGAGTCCCAAAGCTTCTGGTGGGCTGTCCGTGAGGGTCCGATCAGCCAGGCCCTGACTGTATTTGGGGTAAAAGGGGATTGAATACAGGGAAATGGGTGCTGTGGTAGGAAGAATAACTGTCCCCAATGATGGCCACTTTCTCATCCCTGGAGCCTATGACTATTTATGTTACAGGGCAGGGGACTGAAGGGGGAAGATGGAGCTCAGGTTGTTGATGAGTTGACCTTGAGATGAGGAGACTGCCTGGACTGTCCAGCTGGGCTCAGAGTCATCACAAGGGTCCACATGAGAGTAGGAGGAAGAGGGAAGTGGGAGATTAGAGCAGCATAGTGGGAGGGAGACTCCACCAGCCACTGCGGGCTCTGAAGGTGGAGGAAGGCCAGGAGCCATGAATGCAGGTGGCCTCTAGGGGCTGGAGAAGACAAGGGAACCGATTTTCCCCTGAGTCTCCAGAGGGAATGCAGCCCTGCAGATACCTTGATTTTAGCCCAGGGAGAACTGTGTCCGATTTCTGTCTCCAGAAGTGGAAGGACTCAGTGTGTTCTCTCCTGAGGCCATATTGTGATACTTTTCTACAGCAGCAACAGGAGACACCACAGGAACCCAGGGCAAGCACACGTTAGGAAACTGACAAGGAGAAGTTTGGCTGCCCCAAGGTCAGCAAGGGGGGGGATGCTGAGGCCACCACCAGGCTCGATCTACATAGGGAGGGTGGATTCTCCTGGAACTAGCACCAGGGGCCGCCTTGTGGAAGCTGAGACCATGAGAAGCACAGACATGGCAGGAGAGGCTCCCAGTCCCCACCAGGAACAGGGTGTGTGGACACTGCTGCCTGCCTTACTCATCAGTTCATACCTCCTGCCAGGGATTCCAATTTGTCCAAAACAGATTGAACCAGGCTGCTAAGAGCCTGTCATGGTTCCTCTTCCACCCCCACGTAGTCATTAGGAAAAAGATTAGCGGGAAACAGAAACAACAGCCCAAGGGATGAGGCTGAGCCTAGTGGGAAGGGAGCCAGGGTCTACTAGAGACAGCGAGATAGAGAAGAGGGAGGGGAGACAGATGGAGGGACCTGCACCAGGGCTGATGGGCACAGAAAAGAGCATGGAGACACAGAGAGGGAGGAGAAAGTCAGACACCAGGGAGGGGAAGCCTCACTCATTCCAGGTCCCAAGGAAGATGCCTTCTAAACTCACGACCTCTCTTCCTAGGAGTCTATAGAAAACCTTCCCTCCTGGCCCTCCCAGGTACCCTGGTGAAATCAGGAGAGATGGTCATTCTGCAATGTTGGTCAGATACCGTGTTTGAGCACTTCCTTCTGTACAGAGAGGGGATCTCTGAGGACCCCTTGCACCCCATTGGAGAACCCCGTGATGGTGGCTCCCAGGCCAACTTCTCCATAGGTCCCATGATGCCTGCCCTTCAACAGACCTACAGATGCTACGGTTCTGTCACTCACTCCCCACTATGAGTGGTCAGCTCCCAGTGACCCCCTGGACATCGTGATCACAGGTAAGAGTGTCCAGACATTCTTCTCATTGTCATTGTGACAGAGAGTGAATGATCCAAGACTTGGAAGCCCCAGGTGGTCATGAGGAAGATGAGTGTGGGGTTCTTATACTGACTTGGTGAGGTCTGTACCAACAGAGACAGAGAAACAGGAGACACAAGTACAGACCACACTTCATAACAGAGGACAGACACGGGGGCCATACAGGGAGTCAGAAAAGAAAGGGTAAAGGAGACACACAGAGAAAGAGACATGTCACAGAGAGAGGTGTCCTTCCGTGCTGGCTTTGTTCAGAGACCTGGCACAGGTTAGAAGTTTTGTTTCTGTTTTCTTTCCACAAAGTGTTCTCTACCAGGAGAACCCAGACACTCCTGAATCTGGCCTGAGTTGGGTCCTGTGACCTCGTGGCACCTACAGATGCCGTGTTTATTCTGACGTCTCTGCCTTCCGTGCATAATCATCCCAGGACACCATGGCCCCAGAACACCAGCCCCTGTGTGCTGTGTGTACTTGGGGGTCCCCCAGACTGGATTCTGAGGCTCATATTCCAAATAACCCCACATAGTATAAGATTACTGAGAACAAAATCCCATAGAGAGACACAAAGAGAAATCAGTGACATCAAAAAATAAAGACACAAACACACACACACAGAATGAGCCATAGGAAGGGAATTGAGAGACTCACAGACACATAAAGAGAGACAAAAGAGGGCAGAGAAGTAGAGGGAATGATGGAAGGGAGCAGAGAAATGCCCTAAAATCAGGGCCCTGAGGGAGGGGCACAAGGAGAGAGAAAGATGGAGATGTGGAGTGGATTGCAGAGATTCCAAAGAGAACTAGGGAGACCAAGAGGCAGAGAAAGGCAAGGAGGTGGAGACACAGATGACAGATGGATGGATAGCAATAGATAGATGACAAATAGGTAGATGATAGATCATAGACAGGTTATAGATACATAGATGATGGTTGATTGAATGATAGATGATACATAGAGACAATGAAGATGAAGATAGAGATAGAGAGTGAGACAGAGAGATAATAGACAATACATATAGATAATAGATGGTTGATGCATAGAAAGATAGACAATTGATAGAGAGATAGATGATATATAGATATAGATGATAATTTGTAGACACCAACTACAGAAATAGAGACATACATAATAGATAGAAATATGCAGACAGTTATGAACAAGACAGTGAGAGACTCAGAATTAAAGAAAAAGGAAGATCAAGTCAACCAACTCAAGTAGAGTCAGAGAGAATAAAACAAAAATGGAAAACATACCTGGGGGTGGGGAAGTGAGGGGAGAGATCTAGAGACACAGGGAAGGTAGAGGAGAAAACAGACATGAAGAGAGACGGGGTGGAGGGTGAGAGAGAGCATTAGCTCATAGAGCAGGGCAGTGAGTTCTCAGCTCAGGTGTGAAGGGAGCTGTGACAAGGAAGAGCCTGCTGAGTAAAGTGCCTCTTCTCCTTCCAGGTCTATATGAGAAAACTTCTCTCTCAGCCCAGCCAGGACCGCTAGTTTAGCCAGGAGAGAATGTGAACTTGTCCTGCAGCTCCCGGAGCTCGTTTGACCTGTACCATCTATCCAGGGAGGGGGAGATCCCTGAACGTAGGCTCCTTGCAGTGCCGAATGTCAGTGGAACATTCCAGGCTGACTTCCCTCTGGACCCTGCCACCCACGGAGGGACCTACAGATGCTTCAGCTCTTTCCATGGCACTTCCTATGAGTGGTCAGCCCCAAGTGACCCACTGCCCATTTCTGTCACAGGTGAGGAAGCCAATCTCTTCCCCCAAATAGTGGGACTCAGATGGACTATAATGGCCACATCAGGGGAGCCTCAGATGGCCATGGGGGTGTCAGCCAGAGATGCTAGATAGAAGAGACCTAGAGAAAACACAGAGAAAGAGACACAGACAGACAGACGAGGCAGAGAGATCACATCAGGGTTTTGGGTGGTAACTGCAACCCTGCATGAAGCTTGCAGATAGAGCCCAGGCCACAAAAGCCACTTCCCGCTCATTGTACAGAGGCCCACAGGGGACACATCTAAGCAGCATCAGTACTGACTTGGGAATATGAAAGGCCAGGCTCAAGTTGGAAAGGCTAGAGATAGCACTAGCCGCCCGCCATGACCCATTTCCAGAAGCCCCCGACCTCTCATCACAGAGCAATTTCAAGCCTCCATCATCTGTCATTCCATACTCTACGTTCATGTGGACACATTACTCACCTCCCAGTGAGTGAGAAGATGTGGTATTTGTCTTTCTGAGTTATTTTATGTAAAACAATGGCCTCCAGTTTCATCCATGTTGCTGCAAAATACATGATTTCATTTTTGTGTGTGTGGCTGAATAGTATTTCATTGTGTATACATGCCACATTTTCTTAATCCAATGATTCATTAACAGACTCTTAGATTGATTTCATACCTTTGCTATTGTGAACAGTGTTGCAATAAACATACAGGTACACCCTCTTCTTTCCCCAACTTTGTCCAGTGACAACCCAGACAATCTCATTATGCTCATTCATTTTCAAAACCAAAAGTATTATGTATGGGCAATGGGATATGCGTAGACATATTTTTTTTGATGTAACTGTTTCTTCTCCTTTGGTTAGATATACAGTAGTGGGACCACTAGATCAAGTGATGTTTCTATTTTTGGTTCTCTGACAAATCTCCAACCTGTCTTCCGTGGAGGCTATACTCATTTACATACTGACCAACAGCATGTAAGAGTTTCCCTTTTTCTGCATCCTTGCCAACATCTGTCATATGCTTTACAGTTTTAACAATAGCCATTCTGGTTACTATAAGATAATATCTCCCTGTGGTTTCCATTTGCATTTCTCTGGTGGTTAGTGATGCTGGACATATGTTCATATGTTTTTTGGCCATGTGTATGCCTTCTTTTGAAAAATGTCTATGCATATCCCGTTGCCTGTACATAATACTTTTGAATGGTTTTGAAAATGAATGAGCATAATGAGATTGGCTGGGCTGTCACTGGACAAAGTTGGGGAAAAAGAGGGTGGGTTCAACGATCTGAATTTTCAGTTCAAGTGCAAACATAAATGACCTAAGGTTTCTATGTCCACTCTAAAAGATGCTCATCACTTGTAGCCACAGGGCTGAGGCTTTTGAAAAATCAAACCCAGAAACTCGTCCTTCAAGTGCTGATTACAATGCAAATGGAATTCCCAGACTCAAAGGTGTCTACTTTGAGGGCACTGATTGGGAAGGTATGGAATCTTCAGATTTGGAATAGGGATGTGTGAAAGACCCTGAAGAGGGTAAAGACAGTGAGCTCCTTAATTCTGTACTTTGACAATGGAAGCATTCCCCTCCACCTGCCTCTGAGAAGATTAACCCTGTACTGTCTGAGGAAACAATAATGCCCTCCCAGGCAGTTGCCATGCAAGACAGTGCTAATTTTCCTCAGGATCCACCCCGACTACCCGTCTTTGCTTCTAAGCCACAGGTTCAGTGTGTGATCCATGAGGAAATGTGCTACACTGCAAAGTGGGTACTAAGTTTTTCTAATTCATAAACATAGAAATCTAGAGACCATATGTGCAAGCAGACATTAAGGGTTTTGGATAATGGTGAAAGGAAGATAAAGTTGAGCCAGGTCAATGTTATTGATATGGACCTACTAAGAAGAGACCCTGCATTTAATGCTGCATATCAGTGAGCCAGGCGTGGCTCTAACAGTTTGTCTGGTTTATTGGCTAAAACATGGAACAAAAGTTGGCCCACAGTAAATGGAGCCACATTGCACTCATAATGTACACTCCTAGAGAAATAAATAGATAGACACATAGACAGATAGATAGGTATACACGTAAATAAACATCTTGTTGGTTCCATTTCTCTGAAGAACCTTGCAAAAACAGATTTTAGTCTAAGGGATAATCACACTCAAACCTTATTGCACTCATAATATACACTCATAAGCAACCGAGGAAAGTCAGTATTCTCTATGACCAAGGAAGTTCCAGGATGCTTCCATCTTGGCTTCCTCTCTGCCTACCCTGGTGTAGAGTAGAAAAATAATTTCCTATCCAGATAGCAGCATTCCATGGTCCAACTAGACGTCATTTACCTCTTCAGCTTCCCCCACATCCTGTTCACTTGTGGCTCCTACTCAAAGTCACCAACACACCTGGCTCTGTACCTAGACACCCTTCCTGTTTCCTCTATCAGGACCCAGTCCCAGGAGAGTGGCTCTTGTGGTCGCTGTCCATGGCGCTGACTGCGATGTTGCCATGGACTGTAGTTTCAGCACCATGGTCAGAGTCCAGGAGCCAGCGCTGTTTCCACTGTTTTCTTTCTCCTCCTCCTCCTCCTCCTCTTCCTCCTCCTCCTCCCTCTTCCTCCTCCTCCTTTCCTCCTCCTACTCCTCCTCTTCCTCCTCCTCCTTTCCTCCTCTTCCTCCTCCTCCTCTTCCTCCTCCTCCTCCTCTCCTCCTCTTCCTCCTCCTCCTCCTCTCCTCCTCTCCTCCTCCTCCCTCCTCCTCCTCCTCCTTTTCCTCTTCCTCCTCCTCCCTCTTCCTCCTCCTCCTTTTCCTCTTCCTCCTCCTCCCTCTTCCTCCTCCTTCTACTCCTTATTATTTATTTATTTATTTTACTTTAAGTTCTGGGGTACATGTGCAGAACATGCAGGTTTGTTACATAGGTCTACACGTGCCACGGTGGTTTGCTGCATCCACCACCCTGTCATCTACATTAGGTATTTCTCCTAATGCTATCCCCTCCCCCAATCCCTCCCCTTGCTCCCCACCCCCTGCTATCCCTCCCGTTGCTCCCCCACCCCACGACAGGCCCCAAAGTGTGATGTTCCCCTGCCTGTGTTCATGTGTTCAACAGTCTCATTGTTCAACACCCACTTATGAGTGAGAACACGCGGTGTTTGGTTTTCTGTTCTTATGTCAGTTTGCTGAGAATGGTGGTTTCCACGCATGTTTATTGCGGCACTGTTCACAATGGCAAAGACTTGGAACCAACTCAAATGACCACCAATGATAGACTGGATAAAAAATGTGGCACATAGGGAGGATCCAAGATGGCCGATTAGGAGCAGCTCAGGATTGCAGCTCCCAGTGAAAGCGCAGAGGGTGAGTGGACGTTGCATTCCCAGACTGATTTTTATTGCCCACAGACCAGGAGATTCCCAGGCAGAGGAGCCCCCAAGGGTCGCCAGCGCGGCTGGTTTGGCCGGCGCAGCTGTTTTTGCCAGTGCAGCCGCGCCGCTGTTTTGACCGGCGCCCCGGCGCGGCGGTTCCCCATACAAAATACGTGGGTCTGGTGCCGTTTTAGCTGGCAATTGGAGCTCCGGGGAAGGCAGAGTCGCCCATTCATCTGATTAAAAAGGGGACTGAAACAGGCAGCAAGGCCAGGAGATTTCCCAGGCATAAAAAGCATCACGAACCTCAGAACCCACTATTTCAGCCGGCGCAGTGGGTCGCTGCATGGGAAATCACACAGATCCAGGTGCCTTCTCAACAGGCGACTGGAACACCTGGGAGACAGTCGACCATTCAACTAAAAAAATTAAAAAAGGCTCTGAGGCAGGGAGCCAGGTGATCAGGCTTGGCTGGTCCCACCCCCCACAAAAAAACAGCGATCAGAAATGCTCTGGATTGAGAGTTTCACAGCAAGCACAGTTGAACCTGGGACAGTCCAGCTCTGTGGGGGAGGGGCATCTGCCATTACAGAGGCAATCCAGCACTACGGAGGTAGTTTGCCACTGCAGAGGCAGCCCGCCATTGCCGAGGCAGTTCTAACTACACCGGTATAAACAGGACTGCAGGGAAGTTGACACGGCAACTGGGCGGAGCCCACAGCAGCTCAGCAAAGCCTCTGCAGGCAGACAGTGACTAGGCTGCCTCCTCGCTGGGCAAGGCAGCCCTGAGGAAAAAGGCAGCAGCACCAGGGGAAACTCATAAATAAAGCCCTAACTCCCCGGGACAGAGCACCTGGGGAAAAAAGGGGTTTATGAGTTCTGCTGCAGCAGACTTAAATGTACCTGCCCAGCAACTCTGAATGAACAACGGAGCTCACAGCTCAGCACTTGAGCTCCTACAAAGGACAGACTCTCTCCTCAAGCAGCTCCCTGACCTCTGTATATCCAATGAGTCACCTCATAAAGGAGAGCTCAGACTGACATCTGGCGGGTATCCTTCTGGGGCAAAGATAGCAGAAGAATCTGGCAGCAACCCTTACTGTTCTGCAGCCGCTGCAGGTGATCCCCAGGCAAGCAGGGCCGGGAGTGGACCTCAGCAGTCCTACAGCAGAGGGGCCAGACTGTTAGAAGGAAAACTAAGAAACAGAAAGAAACAACTTCATCAACAACAAACTTGACGTCCACTTAGAGACCCAATCTGAAAATCACCAACCACAAAGACCACACATAGATAAATCCATAAAGATGGGGAAGAAACCAGCGCAAAAAGGAGGAAAACACCCGAAACCAGAACGCCTCTCCTCCTACAAGGGATCACAACTCCTCACCAGCAAGGGAACAAGGCTGGATGGACAATGAGTGTGATGAAATGACAGAATCAGGCTTCAGAAGGTGGGTAATAAGAAACTTCTGTGAGCTAAAAGAACATGTTCTAACCCAATGCAAAGAAACTAAGAACGTTGAAAAAAGAATTGACGAAATGCTAACGAGAATAACCAACTTAGAGAGGAATGTAAGTGAATTGATGGAGCTGAAAAACACAACACAAGAACTTGGCGAAGCATACACAAGTTTCAACAGCCGAATCGACCAAGCAGAAGAAAGGATATCAGAGGTCGAAGATCAACTCAATGAAATAAAATGAGAAGGCAAGAGTAGAGAAAAAGGGTAAAAAGGAATGAACAAAGTCTCCAAGAAATATGGGACTATGTGAAAAGACCTAATCTATGTTTGATAGGTGTACCTGAATGTGACGGAGAGAATGAATCCAAGCTGGAAAATACTCTTCAGGATATTATACAGGAGAACTTCCCCAACCTAGCAAGGCAGGCCAATATTCAAGTCCAGGAAATACAGAGAACACCACAAAGATATTCCTCAAGAAGAGCAACCCCAAGGCACATAATCGTCAGATTCACCAGGGTTGAAATGAAGGAGAAAATACTACGGGCAGCCAGAGAGAAAGGTCGGGTTATGCACAAAGGGAAGCCCATCAGACTCACAGCAGATCTCTCAGCAGAAACCCTACAAGCCAGAAGAGAGTGGGGGGCCAATATTCAACATCCTTAAAGAAAAGAACTTTCAACCCAGAATTTCATATCCAGCCAAACTAAGCTTCCTAAGTGAAGGAAAAATCAAATCCTTTGCGAACAAGCAAGTACTCAGAGATTTCATCACCACCAGGCCTGCTTTACAAGAGCTCCTGAAAGAGGCACTAAACATAGAAAGGAACAACCAGTACCAGCCACTCCAAAAACATACCAAATAGTAAAGAGCATCAACACAATGAAGAAACTGCATCAACTAACTGGCAAAACAGCCAGCTAGCATCAAAATGGCAGGATCAAATTCACACATAACAATATTAACCCTAAATGTAAATGGGCTAAATGCCCCAATCAAAAGACACAGATTGGCAAACTGGATAAAAAGCCAAAACCCGTCAGTGTGCTGTATCCAGGAAACCCATCTCACATGCAAAGATACACAAAGGCTCAAAATAAAGGGATGGAGGAAGATTTACCAAGCAAGTGGAGAGCAAAAAAAGCAGGAGTTGCAATTCTCATCTCTGATAAAATAGACTTTAAACCAACAAAGATCAAAAGAGACAAAGAGGGACATTACATAATGGTAAAAGGATCAATGCAACAAGAAGAGCTAACGATCCTAAATATATACGCACCCAATACAGGAGCACCCAGATACATAAGGCAAGTTCTTAATGACTTACAAAGAGACTTAGACTCCCACACAGTAATAGTGGGAGACTTGAACACCCCATTGTCAATATTAGACAGATCAACGAGACAGAAAATTAACAAGGATATCCAGGACTTGAACTCAGACCTGGACCAAGCAAACCTAATAGACATTTACAGAACTCTCCACCCCAAATCCACAGAATATACATTCTTCTCAGCACCACATCACACCTACTCTAAAACTGACCACATAATTGGAAGTAAATCACTCCTCAGCAAATGCAAAAGAATGGAAATCATAACAAACAGTCTCTCAGACCACAGTGCAGTCAAGTTAGAACCCAGAATTCAGAAACCAACTCAGAACCGCACAGCTTCATGGAAACTGAACAACTGGTTCTTGAATGTTGACTGGATAAACAATGAAATGAAGGCAGAAATAAAGATGGTCTTTGAAACCAACGAGAACGAAGACACAACATACCAGAATCTCTGGGACACATTTAAAGCAGTCTCTAGAGGAAAATATATAGCAATAAATGCCCACATGAGAAGCAAGGAGAGATCTAAAATTGACACCCTATCGTCAAAATTGAAAGAGCTAGAGGAGCAAGATCAAAAAAACTCAAAACCTAGCAGAAGACAAGAAATAACTAAGATCGGAGCAGAACTGAAGGAGATAGAGACACAAAAAAACGCTTCAAAAAAATCAATAAATCCAGGAGCTGGTTTTTCAAAAGGTCAGGAAAATAGACCACTAGCCAGATTAATAAAAAGAAAAGAGAAAATAATCAAATAGATGCAATAAAAACTGATAAAGGGGATATCACCACAGATTCCACAGAAATTCTAACCATCATCAGAGATTATTACAAACAACTCTATGCACATAAACTAGTAAACCTGGAAGAAATGGATAAATTCCTGGACACTTGCATCCTCCCAAGCCTAAACCAGGAAGAAGTCGAAACCCTGAATAGACCAATAACAAGGTCTGAAGTTGAGGCAGCAATTAAGAGCCTACCACCCAAAAAAAGCCCAGGTCCAGATGGGTTCACAGCCGAATTCTACCAGACATACAAAAAGGAGCTGGTACCATTCCTTCTGAAACTTTTCCAAACAATCCAAAAGAGGGAATCCTTCCCAAATCATTTTATGAGACCAACATCATCCTGATACCAAAACCTGGCAGAGACTCAGCAAGAAAAGAAAACTTCAGGCCAATATCCATGATGAACATAGATGCAAAAATCTTCAATAAAATACCGGCAAACCGATTGCAACAGCACATCAAAAAGCTTATCCACCATGATCAAGTAGGATTCATTCCGGGGATGCAAGGCTGGTTCAACATACGCAAATCTATAAACGTAATTCACCACATAAACAGAACCAAAGACAAAAACCACATGATTATCTCAATTGATGCAGAGAAGGCCTTTGACAAAATTCAACAGCCCTTTATGCTAAAAACCCTCAATAAACTAGGTATTGACGGAACGTATCTCAAAACGATAAAAGCTATTTACGACAAACCAACAGCCAATATCATACTGAATGGGCAAAAACTAGAAGCATTCCCTTTGAAATCTGGCACTAGACAAGGATGCCCTCTCTCACCACTCCTATTCAATATAGTACTGGAAGTTCCAGCCAGAGCAATCAGGCAAGAAAAAGAAATAAAGGGTATTCAAATAGGAAAGGAGGAAGTTAAATTGTCTCTATTTGCAGACGACATGATTGTATATCTAGAAGACCCCATCGTCTCAGCCCAAAATCTCCTGAAACTGGTAAGCAACTTCAGCAAAATCTCAGGATACAAATCAATGTGCAAAATTCACAAGCATTCCTATACACCAATAACAGACTTAAAGAGAGCCAAATCAAGAACCAACAGCCATTCACAATTGCTACAAAGAGAATAAAATACCTAGGAATACAACTAACAAGGAACATAAAGGACCTCTTCAAGGAGATCTACAAACCACTGCTCAACGAAATAAGAGAGGACACAAACAGATGGAGAAACATTCCATGTTCATGGCTAGGAAGAATCAATATCATGAAAATGGCCATACTGCCCAAAGTAATTTACAGATCCAATGCTCTCCCCATCAAGTTACCAATGACCTTCTTCACAGAACTGGAAAAAACCACCTTAAACTTCATATGGAACCCAAAAGAGAGCCCGCATAGCCAAGTCAATTCTAAGCAAAAAAAAGAACACAGCTGGAGGCATCACACTACTGGACTTCAAACTATACTACAAAGCTACAGTAATCAAAACATCATGGTACTGGTACCAAAACAGAGATATAGACCAATGGAACAGAACAGAGGCCTCCGAGGCAACACAACACATCTACTACCATCCGATCTTTGAAAAACCTGACAAAAACAAGCAATGTGGAAAGGAGTCCCTGTTTAATAAATGGCGTTGGGAAAACTGGCTAGCCATGTGCGGAAAGCAGAAACTGGACCCCTTCCTGACACCTTACACTAAAATTAACTCCAGATGGATTAAAGACTTAAACATAAGACCTAACACCATAAAAACCTTAGAAGAAAATCTAGGCAAAACTGTTCAGGAGATAGGCGTAGGCAAGGACTTCATGACCAAAACACCAAAAGCATTGGCAACAAAAGCCAAAATAGACAAATGGGACCTAATCAAACTCCATAGCTTCTGCACAGCAAAAGAAACAGTCATTAGAGTGAATCGGCAACCAACAGAATGGGAAAAAATTTTTGCAGCCTACCTATCTGACAAAGGGCTGATAACCAGAATCTACAAAGAACTAAAATAGATTTACAAGAAAAAAACAAACAAGCCCATTCAAAAGTGGCCAAAGGATATGAACCAACACTTTACAAAAGAAGACATACATGAAGCCAACAAACATATGAAAAAATGCTCATCATCACTGGTCATTAGAGAAATGCAAATCAAAACTACACTGAGATACCATCTCACACCAGTTAGAATGGCGATCATTAAAAATCTGGAGACAACAGATGCTGGAGAGGATGTGGAGAAATAGGAACACTTTTACACGGTTGGTGGGAGTGTAAATTAGTTGAACCATTGTGGAATACAGTGTGGCGATTCCTCAAGGACCTAGAAATAGAAATTCCATTTGACCCAGCAATCCCGTTACTGGGTATATATCCAAAGGATTATAAATCATTCTATTATAAGGATACATGCACACGAATGTTCACTGCAGCACAGTTTACAATAGCAAAGACCTGGAACCAACCCAAATGCCCATCGATGATAGACTGGACAGGCAAAATGTGGCACATATACACCATGGAATATTATGCAGCCATCAAAAACGATGAGTTCGTGTCCTTTGTAGGAACATGGATGAACCTGGAAACCGTCATTCTCAGCAAACTGACACAAGAACAGAAAATCAAACACCTCATGTTCTCACTCATAGGCGGGTGTTGAACAATGAGAACACATGGACACAGGGAGGGGAGCATCACACACTGGGGTATGTCGGGGGGAAGGGAGGGACAGCGGGGGGATGGGGAGTTGGGGGAGAGATAGTATGGGGAGAAATGCCAGATATAGGTGATGGGGAGGAAGGCAGCAAATCACACTGCCATGTGTGTACCTATGCAACAATCTTGCATGTTCTTCACATGTACCCCAAAACCGAAAATGCAATAAAAAATACATTTAAAAAAATGTGGCACATATACACCATGGAATACTGTGTAGCCATAAAAAAGGATGAGTTTGTGTCCCTCGCAGGGACATGGATAATGCTTCCACCGTTTTCTAGCGTGTTAGTTGATACATTTGTATAAGCTGGGGCTCCTCTTTGAGACTCCCCAAATAGAGATTCCCTGAAGGAAACTAATAAATATTTAGTGAGTATGTCAAAATAAATTGAAAAAAGACAAATCCACTGCGTGGATTCTGAATAGGAATGGACTTCAGAAACTCACCCAGCAGGACGACCACTAGCATGGCCCAGGGTGGCATCTGGAGGTGGCTCTTCCTCATCCATCTCAGGTCATCTCTTTCCAGACCAGGCTCAGGAAACCAGTTACAGGGTATTGCCTAAAAGCAACAGGCTTGGAGTTACATCACAGTACTTTCAAAACCCACAGCTGCCTCTTGTTATCTCTTTCTCCTTTTGTGTCTTTTTTGCAAGGCTATTTGTTAGGTTGGCAATCAGAGATTGTCAGCCCTGAGAGATGCACGTATTTGTTTATTCCTAGTCACTTTGCCTCTCTGAGGCTCACTTTGCATTTCTATAAAATTACAGTAACGAAAGTGTCTTCTTTGTAAGAATATAGGGTGGACTGACAATCAGAGATTGTTATATTCTACTTCTTATAGGAAGCAAGCAGTTGAACTAATAAGGAAGACTCTGGAGCCAGGAAGCCTGAGATTTGATCACAGCTCTGCCCCTTTTAACTATGTGACTTAGGGAAGGTTACCCACATTATTATTGTGTCATATATAAACTTAGAATAGCGCTGGTGTCTACCTTATATGGTTTTGGTGGGGAACTACATAGTTAATACATGTGATATACAAAGTGAAATGCTACCATGTTCTTAGCAGTCACTCAGTAATGTAGGCTATTTTTTTCTATTATTATTTTCATTATATGCCTAGAAATAACCTGATAAACTATGCTCAGTAATGACAGCTGCTTTATGAATAATTGCTAGGATTGCTGTGAAGGTCCTTAGACATCTGACACATTCCCTGGTTTATGTTCCAATGGTCTAGACTCTCCATATGAGGTTTTAGACTATCAGCCCCAACGGATCCTGGTATTTGTTTATTCCTAGATTCATTCAGAAAACATCCCCCTGGGTCTCTGGTGTGCCACATCCCATGCAGGAAATGGGTGATGTGGAAATGAGTTACGCTCCGTCACTGCCTTTAACAAAATCTGAATCTAAAACAAACACAACCTAATAATAGAATGATGCTACCAGAAGATTAGGTGGTGATGAAACAAAAAGAAGGAACCACCTTTTTCCCTAGGAATTGGGGGTAGCCTTCTTGGAAATGGAAACTTCTCAGGTGATAACTGAAGAAGCAGCATCTGACCCAGCAAAAAAGGAAGAAGCAGGAGAAGGTAGAGAGCAACCCCCAGTGAAACTGAACACAGTATACTCAGGAAGCACCAGGTAGTTACGAATGGTTGGAGCTTCAGATGAGAGAGAAATAGGAGAAATGCAATTTCCTCAATTGTTAGAGTGATCCACCCCTGTCTCTACCAAAAATACAAAAATTAGCTGGGCGTGGTGGCACACGCCTGTAGTCCCAGCTACTTGGGAGGCTGAGGCAGGAGAATCGCTTCAACCTAGGAGGTGGAGGTTGCAGTGAGATGAGATTGTGCCACTGCAGCTCGAGCCTGAGAAACAGAGCAAGACTCCTTCTCAAAAAAAAAAAAAAAAGAGATCACCATTGTTAGTGGGGGCCCTACAGACCATAACTGACTGGAGTTTTAACGCCCGCTAGTCACACCAATGGACTGCAATACCCGTTTGTCTCCACTAGATGTTGCTGTCCACCCCCAGAAACGTTACTATAAAAGTAACTTTTACCTAGAGAAAAGCATACACTTCCCCCTTAATTTGCCATTAGATAATAACTTTAGGCTTAGGCCATTTTTACAACTTGAAATATGACTGGGAGAAATACGTTACTGGGTGGCTAAAATAACCTTAGCGTTAATTTTGACATTTTTTTACTATTAAATTTTTTTATGACTTTCACAGACCCTCTTGCAACATACTTAAACTTTTTGACTTGTCCTAAATATTCTTCCCTTAAACAACCATATGTTTCCTTTTAGGACAAGTATTTATCATACAAAATCCTTCTCTATATAAAATTTTTATAACCTTTTTATAGCTTAGAGTGCATATTATGAACCTTTAGTAAAAAGTTTTACTAAACTTAATGATAGTAAAACTTTTATGCTTGCTTTTTATTCATTACTATTACTTCTGCTGTAAGCATAACAACCTTCACTATTTTTTTCTGCAATTATTAATTTTGTTATAAGGATGATAATCAGGCAAAATATTACAGCAATTAGAATTTTACAACCAGAATTCTACCTTGTGGATGCCACAGTGGATTGTTCTATTGCAAATAGCAGCATAACTATAACAGTTTTCATAAGAGTGGCATAGCAAATAATTTTGTTTAAAACAACCCAAATGCCCATCGATGATAGCCTGGACAGGGAAACTGTGGCACATATACACCATGGAATACTATGCAGCCATAAAAAACGATGAGTTCGTGTCCTTTGTAGGGACACGGATGAACCTGGAAACCATCAATCTCAGCAAACTGGCACAAGAACAGAAAATCAAACACCGCATGTTCTCACTCATAGGCGGGTGTGGAACAATAAGAACACATGGACACAGGGAGGGGAGCATCACACACTGGGGTCTGTCGGGGGAACTAGGGGAGGGACAGCAGGGGGTGGGGAGTTAGGGAGGGATAACATGGGGGGGGAGAAATGCCAGATATAGGTGATGGGGAGGAAGGCAGCAAATCACACTGCCATGTGTGTACCTATGCAACAATCCTGCATGTTCTTCACATGTACCCCAAAACCTAAAATGTAATAAAATATATATGTGTGTGTGTGTGTGTGTGTGTATATATATATATATATATATATATGTATATATATAAAACTTTACTTGCCAAGACGTAACATTTTCCTTTGGGGATTTATAAAGTTACAAATGTGATTCTATGAATAATTAAATTTCCCTGCAAATATGCATTAAAAAGAAGTTTTACTATGTGGCAGTGAACTTTGTGAGGAAAGGTTAGAAATAATGAAAACTATTTGGTGAGGTAGGAGTGGGACTGAGCAAGAGGACTGGCCCTTAGTTACTTATTTTTTATAATTTTTAGCTTAAGATTTTTCTATTTTTTACTTTGCTATTTAGGATTTTTTTTGAGGGGGGAGGCTGTTGAGGGTTGCTTTTTTAGCTTTCTGGGCTTTGACTTGAGCGTGATGTATTCAGAAGTGGATTCCTGTAACTTTTGCTGCCAAGGGGATTGAAAGAAGAACAGTGCAGGGCCCTTTTTAGCTTGGCTTAGGGAAGGCAACAGAGATGAGAGTTTTTACTAATACCAAATTTCCTGGGTTAGATAAAGGTGGTTTTATTTCCTGAGGATGGGCTTCTGTTAGTTTTTGCTAATTTTTGCTGGAAGTGAGCTAGAGAGGTTACGTGCTTAACCAAGTTAGAGGTTTCCTGCCTGAAAACAATTCTGGAGCACATTGATAAGTTTTATCTTTTCCCAAGTTAAAAGTGTGGTGAAGGATTTTAAGGACTTTCTTTTGGCTGGGGCCTGGCAAATAGAGTTTGCCATCCTGACTGCAGCCATCCTGAGGGCTGAAAAGTATGCCCCGGGGAAGTGGCTTATTCTTTTTAAGGGGAATACTGAGGTTTAATTTCTCTTGTGAAGCCTTTTTAGATTAGAAGGGGCTTCAAGTGTGTTACTGCCTTGAAGCCAATTAGCTGCCTGATGGGCTAATTTATTTCTTTCAGCTACCTTACTTATTCATTTTTTCATGTTTCTTACAATGTATCCCTGCTAATTTTTTGTGGAAGAAAAACTGAGGATAATAACCTGCTAATTTTTCGGTGATTTTTTTTTTTTTTTTTTTTTTTTTTGAGATGGAGTTTTGCTCTTGTTGCCCAAGCTGGCCTCCCAGGTACAAGCGATTCTCCTGCCTCTGCCTCCCCAGTAGCTGGGATTACAAGTGTGTGTTACCATATCCAGCTAATTTTTTTTTTTTTTTTTTGTAATTTTAGTACTAACGGGGTTTCACCATGTTAGCCAGACTGGTCTTGAATTCCTGACCTCAGGTGAGCCGCCCACCTTGGCCTCCGAGGCCAGGTGGAGTGCTGAGACTACAGGCGTGAGCCACTGTGCTCGCCCATTTGGTGATATTTTTATAGGAGATTTATCAACAGTAAGAAAAAAATTTGTTTGTTTGTTTTAAATGGCAGCATGAGCATGGAGAACCAAGAAAGCACACTTGGAGTTAGTGTAAACGTTAGCCACCTTTTCCTTACTTAATTTAAGTGCTATTGTAAGAGCTGTCAGCTCAGCTAATTGAGTGCTTGGCCTGGGGGAGAGCGACCACTGCTCCTTCTGCCTTACCTACTTTTTGCTTTACTGCCTGTTTATCAGCTAAGAGCTCCCCCCTAGAGGACAGTGATCCTGCCCCATTATGTGAATTGTAAGCAGTTAAATAATTTTCTAGGGTTAACCTGGGCTTTTCTGACTAGTAGAGCTATCATGACAATGGCTTGAAAACACGTGTTAACTAAGGTTGAGAAAATAATGGATTAGACTTTTTCCCCGAGACGCCCCTAATGGTCGTGCTATGGGAAGAAGGGAGGCCTGGGTTAGAGAAAGAGAAAGAGACTGGCTTTAGTGTTTAGAAGGAGGTCTACTTTCCTTTACTTTTTTTTCCAGAATTATCCAGGGCTCTTGTGCTATCAGAGCAGCTTGAGCCACGGAACCAAGGTTCAAGCCCCAGGAGCTATCCGTTTTGCTGGACCATCTGTGACACTGGTTTTTGAACTCAGTGGCCTCCACTTCTGGGGAGATGTTCTGTTTTCGGTGGCTTTGGCCACAGGCTGAACAGGGTCGAGGTTGTTTCATTTTGCTCCTTGGACATTTCTTTTTAAAATGCCCTGGTCTGCCACACTGATAGCAACCAGAGGATGCACCTTGGTGATCCTGGACTTTGAGAGCCTGCAAAGCTGCTGCTACAGGCTTCGTCCTTCTCCTGAGCTTCTTCCTTTCTTTTGGGACTCCTCCTGGTACCTATCATGAAAGACCGAAGTGGCCACATTCAGGAGGTTTTTAAAGGTGCTATTTGGTCCTACAGCTTGCTTTTGTAGGTTTTGTTTTTGTTTTTGTTTTAATATTGGGAGATGTCTGTGTAATAAATTTGTCCTTCAGGATGAGCTGCGCCTTAACTGAATTAGGGGATAAGGAGGTGCACTTTATTAGTGCCTCTTTTAGCCTTTTTATAAAGGCTACAGGATTTTTATTTGGCTTTTGATCCATTATAGACAGTTTAGAGTGACTGAGAGGTTTGGCCCTGGTTTTCTGTAGGCCTTTTTAAATGCATATGAAAAAGTGCTTCTTTTTCCATTTATTTTCTGAGCTATGGGGTTTTAGTTATGGTTGTTTACCTGACCGACTTTCCTCCCTATTGGGAATGGTGTTTCTGCTATTTCTTGGCCTTTGCTATCTGTTTTCCCCCCCCTTTTAGTGTATGATAGAAGATATATTGCTTATTTTAAAAATTATTTGCTGTTTGCAGAGTTACCTGCTTTTTAGCTGCTCTTAGGATTTGGTTTAGGAGCAAAGTAACATCCCTCCACGAGTTAAAACACCTGAGTTAAATTTTGGAAATTTTTATATACCTATCCGGGTTTTTGGAAAATTGGCCCAAGTTTCCACTTACTTGCCTAAGCTTCTGTAATGAGAAGGGAACTTGAGGGGGCTTCAGATAAGGGGGGTTATTCAATGGTTCCCCAGAAAGTTGCTCTTCTAATTTGGAGAACTATTTCCCCTAGGCCTGCCTGATACGATTGGTAAAACAGCTGGGTTGATTTTACAACACTTGCAAAGGTTTAGTAAAGACGCCATGCCGTTGTGCATAAGAAAATGAGTCCCTTCTTTTTAAAGTTTGGAGGTTAAGGAGTTCCAGGGTTTAGAGTGCATTACAGAGGGGTGCAAGCTGAAGATAATTTGTTACCCGTTTAGAAAAAGAAGTGAGAATGGGGTGGGGGAGGGTAAGATGGCAGAGAAGCCAGTACTGGAATGCAGCTCCCCCCGAATGAGACTCAGAGGGCTAGAGGACTTCACGATTCCAAACAAGTTGCCAGGTTCGTTTCTGTGGGACTGACAGGGCCCTAAAATAGGTCCAGAGAAGGAGCCGCAGGAGGAGAGCTGCCCAGGGGGGGCAAATCAAGACGGGGGCGGGGTCGCGTCCCCACCTGAAATGTGCAGCTGGCTCGGGGCGTCGGGGACTTAACCCCCTCGGTGCTCCGTTTCGGATCCTGTGCTTACCTCATGCCTCCTGCAAAGCACGGTCCACGAGAGCCGTGCCAGACGGTGGGGCGCTGTGGGTAGTCCATGCAAATCTGAGCAGCAGCTACTGCGGGGCGAGGCAACTTGTCGCAGGGACCTGGGCGGAGTGTGGACTAAGGCCAGCAGGACTGACCGTCCCACAGAGGGAGGCAGAGTTGACAGCAGGGGAAACGGACCCTAAGGCCTGGCAGGCCGCACCTCCGCAGAACTAAAACTTGAAGCCCTGGCTACAGGGCTTGGCAGCAAATACACCAGCTTGACCCAACCAGGCAGACGGAGCCCTGGGGAGAGACGCCACTGGGAAGGCGGGGCCCATCTCACCTGCAAACAATCTCCAGGGAGGCCCCACCCACCCAGCAACCTGGCAGAACCCGAGAGCGCCCAGCAACGCCCTCTACAGGCCAGAAAAGATACAGCTCCAACCTAACAGAAAAAAAGTCCACTCAGACACTCCTGAAATCACCAACTTCAAAGATTAAAGGGAACGCTTGTAATCCCAGCACTTTGGGAGGCCGAGGCAGGCGGATCATGAGGTCAAGAGATCGAGACCATCCTGGCCAACATGGTGAAACCCAGTCTCTACTAAAAAAAAAATACAAAAATTAGCTGGGCATGGTGGCGCGCGCCTGTACTCCCAGCTACTCGGGAGGCTGAGGCAGGAGAATTGCTTGAACCCGGGAGGCGGAGGTTGCAGTGAGCCGAGATTGTGCCACTGCACTCCAGCCTAGCGCCTGGTGACAGAGCGAGACTCTGTCTCAAAAAAAAAAAAAAAATTAAAGAGAGATAAATGCACAAAGATGGGGGAAAAAACCAGCGGAAAAAGGATGAAAGCATCAAAGAACAGAACACCTCTTCTCCTCCCAGGGATCACAACTCCTCACCATGAAGGGAACAAAAAAAGACAGAGAATGGATCTGAAGAATTGACAGAAGCAGGCTTCAGAAGGTGAGTAATAACAAACTTCTCTGAGTTAAAAGACCATGTTCTAACCCAATGCAGAGAAACTAAGAACTTTGAAAAAAAGGTTAGAAGAAATGCTAACTAGAATAACCAGCTTAGAGAACATAAACAACTTGATGGAGCTGAAAACCAGCACGAGAACTTCACAAGGCATACACAAGTGTCAACAGCCGAATCGATCAAGCAGAAGAAAGGATATCAGAGATAGAAGTTCAAATCAATGAAATAAAACGAGAAGTCGAGATTAGAGAAAAAAAGAGTGAAAAGAAATGAACAAAGCCTCCAAGAACTATGGGATTATGTGAAAACACCTAATCTACACTTGATCAGCATACCTGAATGTGACGGGGAGAATGAATCCAAGCTGGAAAACACTCTTCAAGATATTATCCAAGAGAACTTTCCCAAACTAACAAGGCAGGCCAACATTCAAATCCAGGAAATACAGAGAACACCAGAAATATATTCCTCAAGAAGAGCAACCCCAAGGCACATAGTTGTCAGATTCACCAGGGTTGAATTGAAGGGAAAAAAATCCTCAGGGCAGCCAGAGAATAAGATCGAGTCACCCACGAAGGAAAGACCATCAGACTCTTGGCAGAAAACCTGCAAGCTAGAAGGGAGTGGGGCCAATATTTGATATCCTTAAAGAAAAGAACTTTCATCCCAGAATTTCACATGCAGTCAAACTAAGCTTCGTAAGTGAAGGAGAAATAAAATCTTTTACGGACAAGCAACTGCTGAGAGATTTCATTGCTACAAGACCTGCCTTACAGCAGCTACTGAAGGAAATACTAAACAGGGAAAGGAACAACCAGTACCAGCCACCGCAAAACATACCAAATGGTAAAGAATAATGACACAATGAACGAGCCACGTCAATTAATGGGCAAAACAACCAGCCAGTAACAAAATTGTTGACAAAATTCAACAGCCCTTTATGCTAAACTCTCAATAAACTAGGTATAGATGGCATGTATCTCAAAACAATAAAAGCTATTTACAACAAACCCACAGCCAATATCATACTGAATGGGAAAAAATTAGAAGCATTCCCTTTAAAAACTGGCACTAGACAAGGATGCCCTCTCTCACCACTCCTATTCAATATAGTATTGGAAGTTCTAGAGCAATTAGGCAAGAAAAAGAGTTAAAGGGCATTCAATTAGGAAAAGAAGAAGTCAAATTGTCCCTATTTGCAGATGACATGATCGTACATTTAGAAGGCCCCATCATCTCAGCCCAAAACCTCCTTAAGCTGATAAGAAACTCTGGCAAAGTCTCAGGATACAATATCAATGTGCAGAAATCACAAGCATTCCTATACACCAATAACAGACAAACAGAGAGCCCAATCATGAGTGAACTCCTGTTCACAATTGCTACAAAGAGAATAAAATACCTAGGAATACAATTAACAAACAATGTAAAGGATCTCTTCAAGGAGAACTACAAACCACTGCTCAAGGAAACAAGAGAGGACACAAACAGATGGAAAAACATTCCATGCTCATGGTAGGAAGAATCAGTATCGTGAAAATGGCCATACTGCCCAAAGTAATTTATAGATTCAATGCTATCCCCATCAAGCTACCATTGACCTTCTTCACAGAACTGGAAAAAAAACACTTTAAACTCCATATGGAACCAAATGAGAGCCCACATAGCCAAGACAATCCTAAGCAAAAAGAACAAAGCTGGAGGCATCACATTACCTGACTTCAAACTATACTACAAGGCCACAGTAATCAAAACAGCATGGTACTGGTACCAAAACAGAGATATAGACCAATGGAACAGAACAGAGGCCTCGGAAGCAATGCCACACATCTATAACCATCTGATCTTTGACAAACCAGAAAAAAACAAGCAATGGGGAAAGGATTCCCTGTTTAATAAATGGTGTTGGGAAAACTGGCTATCCATCAAACTGGACCCCTTCCTTACACCTTATACAAAAATTAACTCCAGATGGATTAAAGATTTAAACATAAGAACTAACACCATAAAAACCCTAGAAGAAAACCTAGGCAAAATCATTCAGGACACAGGCATAGGCAAGGACTTCATGACCAAAACACCAAAAGCAATGGCAACAAAAGCCAAAATAGACAAATAGGACCTAATTAAACTCCAGAGCTTCTGCACAGCAAAAGAAACTATCATTAGAGTAAATCGGGAACTAAGAGAATGGGAAAAAATTTTCACAATCTACCAATCAAACAAAGGGCTAATATCCAGAATCTAAAGCAGATTTACAGGACAAAAACAAACAAACCCATTCAAAAGTGGGCAAAGGGTATGAACGGACACTTTTCAAAAGAAAACAAATATGCAGCCAACAAACATATGAAAAAATGCCCATCATCACTGGTCATTAGAGAAATGCAAATCAAACCACATTGAGATGCCATCTCATGCCAGTTAGAATGGCAATCATTAAAATATCTGGAGACAACAGATGCTGGAGAGGATGTGGAGAAAAAGGAACACTTTTACATTGTTGGTGGGAGTGTAAATTAGTTCAACCATTGTGGAAGACAGTATGGCAATTCCTCAAGGATCTAGAAATAGAAATTCCATTTGACCCAGCAATCCCATTACTGGGTATATGCCCACAGGATTATAAATCATTCGATCATAAAGACACATGCACACGTATCTTCATTGCGGCACTGTTTACGATAGCAAAGACCTGGAACCAACCCAAATGCCCATCAGTGATAGACTGAACACAAAAATGTGGCACATATACACCATGGAATACTATGCAGCCATAAAAAATGACGAGTTCATGTCCTTTATAGAGACATGGATGAAGCTAGAAACCATTATTCTCAGCAACTTGACACAAGAACAGAAAACCAAACACCGCATGTTTTCACTCATAAGCGGGTGTTGAACAATGAGAACACTTGGGCACAGGGAAGGGAACAACACTCACAGGGCTAGGTGGGCGGATGGGGGAGAACATGGTGGGGTGGGGAGGAGGGGGAGGAATAACACCGGGAGAAATGCCTGATGTAGGCAATGGTGTGGGGGGGGGAGGATGGAAACAGCAAACCACCATGGCATGTATGTACTTATGCAACAATCCCACAGGATGCAGGATGTGCACATGTACCTAGAGCCCAAAAACAATTAAAAAAAAAAAAAAAAGGTAACGTTCATCTGGAAAAAAAAAAGTGAAAATAAAAGCATTCTTTCAGTTTCCTTCCTTTCCATGTGACCCAGAGTGGAGGAGAAGACAGGGGGTGTCCTCTGACTGTTTCCCCCTTCCTGGTTTCTGGATCCTGGCACCATGTTAAATGTGCCACCCGTGGTTGAAGACGTGGTTGTGCAAGCTGTGGAACCAGATGGGCTAAGTGATGGGACTAACCACTCTTACGCAACCTTAGCTTATTTGCCTTGTGTGATTTTCTTTTGGCTTTCTGAACCTGTGTGATTTGCCTGGCTTCCTGAAAAATGAATTTCTGGAGAGATGGTGTTGCCTTTCGGCAAGACTCCTTTAACGAAGGCAGTGAGCTAGATTGCCTGTTATTATGGCCCTTGCTGAAGACTTTACCCTTATAAAAATGGTTTTGGTTAACTTTTGAACTAAAAATTCCTTTACTAATTAAGAACTGTCTTAACTGAAGACAGAATACGTGCCTTAAAAGAATGTAAAAACTGAATGGCCGTTTTTCTACAGATGGGAAAATACTGGGACTAAAATTTAGCTGCAGAAAACATTTTAATCCTAACTTGAAAACAGAGCTCTCCCATTTACAGAAGTAACTTAGAGCCTGTTTTTTAGCGGTGTGAAAGGAGACTTCAGTGTACAGTAAAGGACCAACAGTGTGTCTTATGAAAAGGATTTCCATTTCTACTAGGTACCACTGTTGACTTAGAAATATCATGTTCTCGCCAGAGAAACCATAGAGAGAGACATTTGATGAGTTACTGCCTGCTGCAATTTCCAATTTTTTTTTACAGTCCAGGAAAACAAGTCTGTTTTCCTGGACTGTAAAGATTCCAGCACATTAGACATAGAGAGAAGGAGACCATGGATAGAGAGAGAAATAAATTTGTTGACAGGATAGCTGGAAGAAAACCTTGAGATTAAAGGACAGATTTAAGGTTGAGATTTGCTCCATACTCAGTCTGATGAATAATTCCCTTTCCAGGCCAACACACAAAAATGATACGGCCTTGATGACTGGAGGAACACCGGGGTGTTTGGTCTCACACTGGTTTAGATAAAATGACACAGACACACGTGGAGTGGTTTTAAGGAGTGAAAAGTTTAATAGGCAAGTCAGGGCTTGGAACTGTTTACTGGACTGTTTTGGAAGGCTTGTGTTTGCCTTCCTCAGTCAGAATGAACCTGTTAAATCCCAGCTGTGAGGGACACAATGGGGTCACCTTACCTCCTGAAGTCACCACAGGGCTGGGCTGGGCCGAGAGGGTGGGTATGCTGTAGAATCCTAGGAGAGAAGGAGGCACCATGTTAAATAGGGTTCACACCTTCCACACCATTCCGCAGGGCTGGGCTGTGAGAGGGGAGGTGCCCCTGAGAGCCAACCCCCTTCCTGAGGGCAGAGCCTCAGGCTGGGAACCCTGAGTGTCCTCTCACCTGTCACCAGCAGCTCCAGGGTGTCACTGGGCTCTGACAAGCCTGCGGGGCTGAGATAGTGACTGCAATATCACTGTGCATAGTGCAGAAATGCAGGGAAATAGGGGAAGAAAACATAACTCCTCCACTGACCCTGGGTTGTGGGTTTTCTTTCTACTAAACAGTTCTCTGCTTGAGCTTCCCTTTTTTTTGGTACTATTTTCTATCAGTCTCCTCCATATCTCCCTGGATACAGCCCTTGATTCATTTCTGCCTCAGTGCCCCTCATTTAGTTCTCAGAACCTTTCTCCTACTTCTTCCATGGTCCCGCCCTCAAGCCTTAGGGATAGTGGGTGGGTTAGCACTCTGATTTTGAAAGGAAAGCTGCTCTTTATTTAAATAATCATCTGTCATCCACTGCCTGTGGCCAGGACTTAGCAGCAAATACACCTGGTGCCTTCCTTAATTGGCCCCTTTCCAATGAGGCTGACCGAGGGCTGAGCACACACGTGCATGAGTGCTAGGAGTTCAGCCAGAGTGCAATTAAAACCTGTCCTTTCCAAATGGTCCGGGGAGAAGTGAGTCTCCATGGAGTGTGGCGGTCTTGATCCTCCCTGGGCAGGTGGATGGTCAGAGCAGCATACACGCTCGGCTCAGTTTTGAATATCTCATCTGTCTCATCCTCCTCCCTGGCAGGAAGGAGGATTTGTTATTTCCTGTTTGAGGGTCAAGCTGTGAAGCTGGGCACAGGTCACATCCTGGAATATTCATATGAAAAAGAATGAAATTGAACCCTTATCTAATCCGACATACAAAACAGGTGGAAGAAAAGCTTCAAAAAGTTGGTTTGGGCAAGGTTTTTTGGATATGACCCTGAAAACACAAGCAACAAAAGCAAAAATAGACAAAGGGTGTGGCTTCGAACTAAACAGCTTCTGCACAGCAGACAACAGAATAAAGAGACAGTGCAGAAATGGGAGAAAATAGTTTCATGCTCTATACCTGATAAAGGGTTAATATTCAAAAATATATGAGGAACTAAAACAATGAAACAGCAAGAAACCAAAAACTGCTTGAAACACAGGCAAAGGAGCTTAACAGGCATTTCTCTAAAGAAGACATACAATGGTCAGCATGTATATGAAAAAGTGCTGAGACGAAAGCTTTGTCTATTGAGTTGATAATTTTTGTTTATTTTTTTTAAAATATTGAATTACATTGATTTTTTAAATTATACTTTAAGTTCTGGGGTACATGTGCAGATCTTGCAGGATTGTTACATAGGTATACACATGCCATGGTGGTTTGCTGCCTCCATCCCCCCGTCACCTGCATTAGGTATTTCTCCTAATGTTATCCCCTCCCCAACCTCCCCATCCCCTGCCATCACTCCCCTGAGCTACCCTCGCTTTTCATAAACAAAATAAAAAAATAATAAAAACCAATGTGGTCATGATACATTGTCTATTTTACAGAGACATGAATCTTACTTGCTAATATTTGTTAAGGGATTTAAATTTCTTTGAGAGATCTTCTATGATTTTCCCATTTTGTAGTTTCCTTGTCAGGTTTTGGCATCAATTTGTTCCTAGTCTGATAATATACACAAAATATTCTCAGGGAAAATTTATGCAAGTTTGGGGTGTGGGGGGGGTGTGGGGTGGTGTGTATGTGTGTGTGTATGTGTGTGTGCGTGTGTGTGCATGTGTGTGTGTGTTTCTTGAGTGCATAAGAGTTTGAAAAAGCCACCAACAGGACTGCAAAAAAAAAAAAAAAAAGCCACCAACAAACCTTCCTGAAGTGACATTTACTTTGTGGGAACATTTTTGATTACAGGATTAATAAATTTTATATATGTTTATGATGATTCAGATTTTCTATTTATCCTTAAGTTCATTAAATAAACTGTAGTTTTGAATATTTCATCTGTCTCATCTGCATTCTCTGTTATGTCAGTGCAGAATTGCTCAGGTTTCTTTCACCTTTGTAAAGCTGTGTGTAGGGTCTGTAGTGCTGCCTCCTATTTTGTTCCTGTATGGAAATGTGTGCCTGCTCTTTATTTTATTTTTTTGTCCTCATTGTGGCCAAGATTCATGTATCATTAATGTTTTCAAGAATAAACCTTTTGACTTTATTACTTTTTCTCTATTTTTTGTTTGTCCTCATTAGAAGCTCCTATTTTCCCATGTCATTGGTTTGATGTGTAATATTTACATGATCAATCAATTTAAAAACATTTTCAGACTTTCGTTTTGTTTTACCAGTTAACTCATTGTGAACTGAGAGGTCTGCTTCTTTATTTTGATAATACAGGGATACTATTTATCTTTGCAGAATCAGGTGACTCCCAAAGTTCCCAGAATCTTCTGGTGGTCTATGTTAGGGGTCCAGGCTGGCTGGTGTTCAACGGTGCCCACTGGGGGGCAGCTTCCATGCCTTCTGGGGTCCTGAGTCTTCGTGGTGTGTAGAGTCTGGGTCCTCCCTGGACTAGTGGACAGCCAGAGTGGCGTAGATGCTGTGCTCAGCTGGAGGTTCCCCTGCCTGGGATGAAGGAGGTTCAGTTGCCTCCCGTTGAAGGGTCAAACTGTGCAGCTCGGCATAGGTCACATCCTGGGGGGCTCTCAGATGCAGCAGCCTGCAGAGGGGGGGAGAATGAGAGGGAAGGGACATGGTGGGGGTAAGAGAGAGGAAAGGACCTGCCTGTCCTTTTCTGCTTGTGTGTCCCTTGTGTTCAGGAAGTCCCGAGACAGGGGAAAGAGGGGGAGGCCATTTCTCTCCTAGGTCTGGAGTGATTCACCTTAGCATAGGTCACTGCATGGGGGTCTTCATCATGTGGGCTGTGCTGGAGAGACAGTGGTAGGGGGTGTCCTTGAGTCCCCCCTGACCCCCCTGGAGTGAATTTTCCCCACTGTTCCCAGAGTGATCCTATTATATCCCTTTCCTGATGGAATCCCAGGGACGCCCTAAGGCCGTGGAGGGTCTTGCTGCTCCCTCCCTGCGGTTCTGGCCTCTCCTCCTCACTCTGACCTTGCCCATTTGGCTGCAGCCTCACGCCCGCCTTCCCACAAGAGCTCACTGCAGCCTCGGGGCCTTTGCACTGCTGTTTCCTCTGGATGGTGTGGCCCTCTCCGTCCAGGCTTCTCAGATGACAGCTGACCAGACAGCCCTCCCTTTACTATCCAGACTGGCCCCACTGCCCCGCACTCTCTGCCCCTTTCCCTGGTTTATTTTCCTTACAGCACGTCGTCGCTCTCCTGGACACTGTGCGTTTATTTGCATTTTGTCTCCCACCGTGAGGTTAGCTCGGGAGGGCGGGGACGGCTTTGCTCCCTGCTGTGTCAGTAGACCCCACAGGGAGCCCCGATCCACAGTGAGCTCCTGGGAACACTCGCTGGGTGAATGAATGAAGGGAAGCCCAGGGCACCGGGGTGGTTCATTGATTCCTCATCTTCCTGAGGCCTAGAAGCCCTCTAACAACCAGACGACCAAACAGAGGACGAGGAGCAGGAAGGGGACCCAGGAGGAGGCCCACAAAGTCCCAGGACACCAGGAGAGAGTGAGGTCACAGCAGGCGGGAGGCAGCATGCTGGACATGGAGGGTCCACCCTGGACGGTGCTGAGAGCCGGGGGAAGGAGGACAGAGAAGTCCTGCTGGGTTAGATCCGGCACCAGGAGGCCTTTGGTGCCTGGGACAGGGGCGGGGTCTCACCCGAGTGTCCAGCTCCACCCTGTCCTCAGTCTGTGTGTCCTTCACAGCAGCATCTGCTGGGGCAGAGCAAGGGGTTTGTCTCCTGGGAAGGTTCTCTGGGACCTCTCAGCCCCGCCAGCCCCTGCCCAGCTCCCAGATGGGGCGGCTGAGATCCAGGGAGGGGCTGTGATGTCCGGAGGTCCCACAGTGTGGGGTGAGATCATGTCACCCTGAGCCCCAGACCCCTTCCAGTCTGTGCCCTTTCCCCATTGCTACGGAAACTGTGGGCCCCCATCTCCCTCCGGCTTGGGGTCACCTCTTCCTCTCACTCACAGAGGGTTTCTTCTTGGGTGTCGGCAGCTGGGCTGGACCTAGGGGAGGACACAGGAGCTTTAGGGGCAGTGTATGGGCCAGGGTGGGTGGGAGTCTGGGGTCTTCGGGCAGAATTACCTCCTCTGCAGGCCTCTGCCTGTGGGTTCTGGCTCCACAGCCCCTGGAGGATGTTGGAAATCAGTCTCTCTCTGGGCTGCGTGAAGAGGACAGAGTCTCAGCCCTGGGAACACCTGCCCTGCACACGCAGCTCAAAGGTAAGGAAGGAAACCTGGAAACACTGCTGCTTCCATGCTCCAAATGTCTCAAAAGATGGAGAGAGCCCGAAGGACACTTTACATTTGTATATGGGAACTGACATTAAGTGCTTTCTCGATTCGCCTGGTGAGAAATGCTAGAACAGTTTCTCAAAGCTGCATTTTCCCAGCAGTTTGGATTCTCTCTGGCTGGTGCCCTGAGCCCACCCTCGGTTTGCCCACCGGGTCCCCCTTCCCTACTCACCCGATGTCCAGCATTTGCACTGACATCGATGTCGGAGGACGAGGAAGAGGAGGAGGAGGAAGAGCAGCAGGACGAAGGCCACTGAGACCCCGGTCACAACCCCCAGGTGCTTTCCCAGACCTTGAGCACAATGACATCAGGAACGGGGTGATGTCATGGATTGAGCGCCTACTGTGTGCAGGTGACTGCTCAGCCTCTTATTCACCACCTCCAACCCCACAATAGTCATGCACCATGGAAGTGACACATCCATCCCACCCACTTTACAGATGAAAAACTGAGGCTCAGAGAGGGGAGTTGCCTGCCCCAGGCCCCCCAGCTAGGCAGCGGCAGAGCTGGGAAGGGAACCCGGGAGTCTGGCCTGCAGCCCTTGTTCCCTGCACCTGAGCTGAGCCCCGGAGCTGCAGGGAAAGAGCCTGACCTCCTGAACCACGGCCCTGCTCCCCCTCTCCTGCCCCAGGTCACCATCACCATCACTGCTGCAGGTAGGACAGGACAGGCCCCTGTGGAATCGGGTCTGGAGGCTTCCCTGGGAGGCCTCCTCTCCCAGGAGGTCACAGCAGGGAGTCAGAGCTGAAAGGAACTTTCCCAACCCGCAGGCCTCTCTCCTTTACACTTGGAGAAACTGAGGCCCAGGCGGGGGAGGGGCCTGTCCACATCACCATCTCCAGAGGAGCCTTAATCCAATGACAGAACACACCCCTGCCTCCCCCTGGACCCTGCCCACCTGCCACTCAGAGACCCTCACTCACCACTTTGGGGATCTGAATCCGGGGGGAGTCACAAGCTGGTCCCCAGGGCCTCCTGGGTTAGGATGCAGAGGTGAGGGCTAGGGCTGTCCTGCTCCCCACATCAGCCCGGCTGCTCCTCCCCAAGGCTGGGCCCCAATGTCTCCCTCTACCTCGAGCCCCTGCCCCTCAGCAGCCCAGCCTCAAAGCCCCTGGGAGCCTGTGCCCCTGTCTGTCTCTACCCAGCTCCTGGAGGAGGCCTGCGCTGAGTCCTTGAGGGGAACGAGATGCTCTGGGAGACTCGGAACTGCCCTGGGGGAGGCCGCACTCCCTCCCAGCCGAGAGGCCTTAGTCACTCACCAGGTGTGGGGGTGAGACCGGTGGGTGAGGGGCTGGGGCCCCTGGAGGGTCCTGGGTAAAGAATGAGAGGAGGCAGAGGAGCTGGGCCTTGCCTGAAGCCTCCACCTCAAACCAAATTTCTCTACATTGGCCCTGTGGCCCTCCAGTCCCCCTCCCTCACCCACCTCTCCTCTTCATGATGCTGGCGATGCCACTGAGGGTGGGTATGCCTGGGAGGGCCCCATTGTCCTCCTTCCCTCTGAGGGCTGAGGCCCCTCTGGCTGAGCCTCCTTCAGACCCCGCCTCTCTATCCCAGCCCAGAGCTCTCCTGGGGGCAGGGCCTGAGCTGAGCCTTTGAGCTCAGAGAGGACAGGGTCAGGGGCCTCACCTGAGACCACGAGCTCTAGGGGGTCACTGGGGTGAGATAGCAGGTAGGATTTAGAGCTGCGTGAGCCGTAGCACCTGTAGGTCCCTGCGTGGGCTGAGGTCACAGGACTCATGGGGAATTCAGCCTGGTACTTATCAGATTGGTACTTTGATCTTAGACGCAGGGGGGCCTCAGATGCTCCCTCCTTGGTCAGAAGGAAAGTGTCCATCCACCCCTGTGACTGGCACAGCAGGGCCACATTCTCTCCTGAGGCCACGGTGGGGCCCGGCTGCACTGAGAGGGAGGGTCTGGCAGGGATCTGTCCTGGAGAGAAGAAGGATGGGTGAGGGACTGCCCGGCCTTGTTCTGAGCTGAGACCTCCCCAGGCCTCTCTCTGGGACCCTTAGTCTCTGTTTCTCTGCCTCCCCCTCCCCCGCCCATCCCGTCAGTCTGTCTCTCCTTCCCTTGGGACCCCCACCCCTCATCCCGGCCATCACCACCTGGGCTACCCCAGCAGGGCCTGTGCAGAGCCTGGGTCCTTGACTGAACCCGCTGGGCTCCTCACCTGCGATCAGGATGTCCAGAGGGTCACTGGGGGCCGACCACTCGGAGGAGAGGTTGTGGGCACCGGAGCATCTGTAGTGCCCCCTGTGGAAGCGGCTCACAGGGCTCAGGGTGAAGTTGGCCTGGGAGAGCCCAGCCTGGAGCTGCTGGCCAGGGCGCTGGAGGAGGTGACGTTCCCCCTCCTTGTACAGAGCGAACCTCTCATAGCCAACATCAGAGCCACACTGGAGGGTCAGGGTCTCCCCAGGGGCCACGACAGGACCCGGCTGCACTGAGAGTGATGGCTTCTCAGAAACACCTGGGAAAGGTGGTCATGGTCTCCAGGAGCTGACCCTCAGGCTCCCCACAAATTCTCCCTCTCCCCCTGGCCTCACCACTGCAGATCTTCCTGTGTCTGTGGCCCAGGAGCCCTGAGCCCTCTCACCCCAACATCATCCCACTTGGAGCTGCCCTAGAACGAGGCTCCTCCCTACCTACCCAGAGACTCAGGGATCTCCAGGCAATGCTGTGAATTTCTCACCTGGGACCAGGAGCTCCAGGAGATCACTGGGTGAAGACCACACATAGGGAGAGTCAGAGTCATAAACATAGCACCTGTACGTCCACCTGTGACTCGGGCTCACGGGGCCCACAGAGAAGACGGCCCGGGATGACCAACGGGCATGGGGCTGGGAGATCAGGCGTTGTGGGTGTTCATCTTCTCCTTCATTGTGCAGAGCAAACCCATCAAATGCCGTCTGTGAGCCACACTGGAGGGTCACGCTTCCTCCTGAGGTCACCACAGGGCTGGGCAGGGCTGAGAGGGTGGGTTTGCTGTAGACTCCTAGGAGAGAAGGAGGCACCATGTTAAGTGGGGCTCACACCTCCCACATCATCCCCAGGGCTGGGTTGTGAGAGGGAGATGCCCCTGAGTGCAGAGCCCCTTCCTGAGGGCAGAGCCTGGGGCTGGGACTCCTGAGTGTCATCTCACCTGTCACCACCAGCTCCAGGGGGTCACTGGGCTCTGACCAGTGAGTGCGTTTGTACTGACAGCGATACTGCCCTGCGTGTTCCCAGGTGATGGACTGGATGGGGTACTGGCCCTTCTTCCTGTGCTCCTGTGGGATTCTCGTAATCCAGGATGCTGCTTTTTTTCTCGATACAGATAGTATTCCTGGGTCTCCAGGTTCGCCTGACATCTGAGGGTCAAGGGACTCCACTGGGTGATCACAGAGCCTGGCTCAGCCCAGAGGGTGGGCTTGGGGAGGGTCCCTGGGCAGGAAATCAGAGGTCAGATTCCAAGTCATTTCCCACCCACCAGATGTCAGCTCTCAGTCCAGGACCCTCCAGACCCCCATCAGTCAGCCCAGAACTGCTATTCCCCATCCCCCAGCTGCACAGGGGTGGGCCTTGTCCCGAGTGAGGAGGAGGACCTGGGCCAGCTGTGGACAAACTCACCTGCCTGCAGGTGGTTTCTGGAGCCCAGATTCACCCCTAGAAGAGAGTTCCCTGTGAGAGATTTGCCCCTGAAGCCTGAGCAGGTCCTCCCCCTCCCTGGGGTCTCCTCATAGACCAGAGTTTGGCTGTGGGGTGAGGTCCCTCCTAGGTTAGAATCTCCCCTCCCCCTTCAAATCTCACCGAGACAGATCAGGACCATGAGGATGGGGGTCATGGCGTCTCCTCCCACTGCCCTGCTCTGTGGATGGATGAGCCCTTGGTGCTGGCAGGACACAGACACACAGGGTGTGGACCCTCAAAGGCTGGGTCCTTCTTGTCATGGGGTTGTGTCATCTGCAGCCACACAGGAAGCAGAACTGCCCTCCCCAGGAGCCTGGCTCTCATTCCTTTAGGGCTGAGGTTGAGGCGAGCATCAGGCCCTCTACAGACATTTTCAGACAGTAATGGGGTCTTTCTGACCCCAAGCCACGGTCTGTCTGGTTTGTTTTAATCTCACTGAGAGCTGGGATGTAGCAGCAAATAGAACTGGTGCTTTTCTGCATCTGCTCTTCCAGATGAGGGTGAGTGAAGGCTTCCCCCTTCCTTCTCACGGCCTCCCCATGGGGTCTCCCGCCCTCCTTCACCCCGTCCATCAGCACAGCAGTGCAGGGTCATTACCATAGCTGTCATCTCTCCAGACCTGGAGGTGCTTCAGGGAAGATGCAGGTCCACGCTGCAGGCAGGCTCAGGTCAGCAGAGACACACCTAACACCTGGCCGTGCAGTCCAGGCTGAGCTGCGTGTGGCCGTGAGCACAGAGAAGAAATGCAGGGAAACAGGGGAAGAAAAGTTGACTTCTTCTTGGCACTGGATTGTGGGTTTTCTTTCAACAAAATAGTTCCCTTCTCAACTTCTCCTTTTTAAAAATGAGTCGTCTCATCCTGCGTCTGTGACTTTTCTGTTGGGTGTCTGCAGTGAGGGGATTGGGTAATGAAGTTTAACCTGAGAATTTCAGGAGTTCGGTTCAGGACAGGGTTTGTTTCTACATCATTAGCAAAAGGGTTAATTTTTCAGTGTTTTCTAGAAACAACCGAAGGTGCTTTAACAGTACCTAGGAATGTTCAAGACCTCAGCTTTGGTTCAAGTCTGCAGGTAAAACATGCATCAGTCCGGCTCACACATCAGTCATGGCACTTTGCCTCTCTCTCAAAACAAAGAAGGGAGACCGTGGCTCCCCCCTCGTCTGTGTTTGTGGACAGAATCTGGGATAGCTCAGTTCATTGACCTGGGCCACACTCAGCACTGAGCCACCTCTCCCAGATGCACATGACACAGAAGTGCTTTATCATTGTTGGACCGGGCATCTCTCACACGAGTGTGAGGCTCACATGGGCCCCGCTGTGCTGGGCATGTCGCTGATTCTGAGCTTGGGAGTGTGGACACTGCAGGACAGGAGTAGCTGCAGCAATACGCTCATCAGTTTTCATTCCTGAGACAGCCCTAGGAGAAACTCTGTATGGAAGATCAGGTGTGTGAGAGGAAAACCACCCCAGAGGAGTGAAAATCACAGAATCCATTAGAGAAAAACAGGCAATTATAGAAATGAGTTGGAAAGATATTGTGAGATGAAAAATAGTAAATTATATTAACATGTTTAGAAATAATTTCATCCAGAACAAGACACAGCTAAAATGATAAATATTATATTGGTGTAGAATATTATTAAAATTTTCAGAAGTCATCAGAGAAACCTTAGAAATGAAAAAAAAATAGAAAAGATAATTAATGCTCACAAGAAATAGAATGAGAAGAGTGAACTGTCATCTACGTGTCACACTTTCAGAATGAAGGAATAAGGAGTATGTTAGTCAGTAAACACCTGCAAAGAAAATAGTTGACTTTTTACAGAAATGAAGAAAGAACATAAGCTTAACGGGCACAAATTTATAAATGAAATTCATGTCTTAACTATGGTAGAGTGAAGGATATTTAGAATAAATAAAAAGTAATTTTAAAACTACTGGAGAAAATAAAAATTATCCTGAAATGAATGACAAGCACATTGGGACTGGATTTCCCAAAGTAAAAAGTGGTGGAAAAAATGACTGGGGGTTCGGGTTCAAGTTAGCTGAACGGAAACAGCTGGCATGTGCCTCTCTCATTAAGAGGAATCAAAATGATGAGTAAATACCAAAATACCGAGTGCATCTTCTAAGAGAGCGCACTGGAGCTCACCAGAGAATGAGGACGTGGAAAGCACAGGGAAAAAAAGCTGAGAGCCAGGAGAGGTTCCTAACATGGAGAAGTGGTGAGTGACAGATTCCCTAATATAAGTAAGGGGTAAGTGAGTGACAGGCTCCCTAACAAAGGGAAGAGGTGAGTGGGTGTGAGGCCCCTGGGATCCACACCCTTGTCTTGGTCCTTTACAATCCTGCTCACGGAAGAGCCCCTGACCCCCCGTTGGCCTACAGAGGCACACAAGGAGTTCCTGGAGATTTGGCAGAGATGCCCCCAGAGTCCACATGGAATCCCACAGGCTTCTGATCGCTGAGCAGACTGGGTCCAGCTGCCACTGCCTTAGCAGGGAGGGAGGAGGCCAGGCACCTCTGTGGGCTCCCAGGATAAATATGACAGCTGGGGCACAGGAGCAGCCAAGCTGAGCCCTCCATGGCTCCCTCACTTCTGTTGCTTACAGCTAAACGGGGCTTCCTTCCTGCTAAATGGGGCTCGCCAGATGCAGGGCCCCAGTGCACCCGTCCTGTCTCCACCTGAATACTGTGGCCCTGGCTGGGTGCCCTCTGAAAGCCCAATGCTCAGGGGCCCCTGACAAACCCTTTGAATTCACTGCCACCTCTGTCTCAGCCCCTGCTGCCCCAGTCCCAGGGAGGGAGTAGGGAGACCTGGCACATTTGCATGTCCCCAGAGCAAAACGGAGCACCACTACTTCAGGAGGGAAGTGTGAGCGGGCCCTGTGCCCAAACCTGCCAGTCTCCAGTGCCCCAGCCGAGGAGTCCTGCCCTCCCCAGGGACAGGCCCACAGCACAGCCGCCATGCCCCCCACCTGGACATTTCAGCCGCAGCCCCCTTCTGATAGCACAGTCTCCACAGGCCTGTGATCTGCACCCAGGCTCTACCACCTGAGCTTTCTGCCTGCCCCCGCCTGAGAGTTCTGCCGGTGACCTGGGGACTAGCCCATCCCTCCTCATCACAGCCGGCACCTGAGCCCTGGAACAGCCGAATCCCAGTCCCGCCCCTTTAGGACTCACACATGCTGTCCAGCTGGCCACCTAGAGGCCTGTGATCTGGGGGAAATGCCAGCCCTTTCCCACTCTGCTGGCATCTGACCACTCACCCCAGGGCCTGAGGTCGTGTCCCCCCAGCCAGCAACACCACAACTGACGTCCACTTGTCCAGCCAGAAAGGCAGAAGCCCCACATCCCAGCTACATGAAGCAGCAGTGTGACGACGTCAGACACAGGTAGCCGCTCAGGGGTCTGCCCTGCGCTGAGTGAGGAGGTTCTATCTTGGGATGATTCCTGCAGAGAGTGGCAGGCAGGTGTTTCCCACGGCTCTCAGCCACACTGTGGCCTAGGAAGGGACAACAGTGTGTGTCTGAACTGAGACTCATGAGCCCTGGAGCAGGTGTGTGATAGGGAAACAGATAACGTTCCTCCCTATTGAGGAATGGAAATGGATGTAGGTCCTTCACCCCCCAACAGAGACCTCAGGGCATTTCCCACATGCTGCCCCAGCCACACCCATCAGGACTGCTGCAACATTAGGGTATTTGTGGGCAAACCAGGGGTTCCGGCTCTGCCCAGCTGTGTTTCCTTTCCTGTTCCCTGTGGAACAAGAAGCTCAGGGCTTCAGACACTCCACAGCCCAGCCCTTCACCTGAAACAACAGACAGCACCTCACAGGAAGCAGCCAGGTGCATGCCCACCTGCTTGTGCAGAGGCTGGCTCTTCCCCTTAAGCACCAGCTCCTGGCCTGCAATTTGAACTGCACAGCCCAACACAAACCCTGTGGCAGAAGTGCCCAAGACTATGGGAAAAAAGCCAAAAGACCCTTCCCAACACGCTCTACAGTCACACTCCCTGCGGGGCTGGGGGAAATGTGCAAAGAAACCCCATCCCACTGAAAATAAATCCAAAGAGAATGAGTGGCAGCCTCTCCAGATGAGAAGGAATCAGTGTGAGGAATCCGATGTGTGAAAACTCTGAATATTGTGGCACCATCAAAGGATCACATTCACTCTCTGGCAATAGACCCTGAAAACAATGGAAACTCAGAAAGGACAGAAAAAGAATGAGATTGAGACAAAAATGTTACGAAGAATCAATGAAATAAAAAGTTGGCTTTTTGAAAGTATAAACAATATTGACAGATGGCTGACTACACTAACCAAAAAAGGAGATGATTTAAATAAGCACAATAAAAAAATGATAAAGTTGACATGATAACCCACACCATAGAAATACAAAAGATCATCAGAGACAACTGTGAACACCTTCATGTATATAAACTAGAAAACTTAGAGAAAATGGATGAATTCCTAGACAGATACAACTTCCCAAGATTGCACAGGAAAAAATAGAAACCCTAAGCAGACCAACAACAAGCAATGAAAAAGAATCAGTACGAAAACTTCTTCCAGCAATAAAGCCCAGCAATAGATGGATTCACAGACAAACTTTGCCATATATACAAAGAAGAGCTGACGCCAATCATACCGAAACTATTCCCAAAAAATCCAGGATGGGGATTCTTTCCTAACTCATTCTATGAAAGCAGTATCACCCTGATAGTAAAGTCAGACAAGGACTCAACAGAAAAATAAAACCACAGGCCGAGAGACCTGAGGAACACAGATGCAAAAATCCTCAAGAAAATGTTAACAAACGGAATCTAACAGTGTATCAAAAACAAATTCATCATGATCAAGTTGGCTTTATTCCAGGGATGAAAGGACGGTTCAATATATGCAAGTCAACAAAGGTGACTCATGATATAAACTTGAACTAAGAACAAAAAGCATATGATCATCTCAACAGATGCAGATAAAGTATTCAACAGAGTTCAACACCCCTTCGTGATAAATCCCTCAACCCACTAGGCATAAAAGAAACATAGCCCAAAATAATAAGAGCCCGGCATGACAAACACACAGCCAACATCAAATTGAAGGGGGAGAAGTGAAAGTTTTTCCCAAGAAATGAACAAGACAAGGATATCCGCTCTCGCCACTCCTATTCAACACACATCTAGAGGTCCTCACCAGAGCACTCAGGCAACAGAAGGAAGCGCATCCAAATTGGAAAAGAGGAAGTGAAATTATCTGTATGTGCTGATGACATGATCATATACCTAGAAAATCCTGAAGATTCTTCCAGAAGTCTTGTAGACTTGATAAGTGACTTCAGTAAAGTCTCTGTATACAAAATCAAGGGACAAAAATCAGTAGCCTTTCTATACATGAGTACCATTCAAGCTGAGAACAAATTTAAGAACACACAAACACACACACACACTGAGAAGTATATTTAACCAAGCAGGTGAAAGACCTCTACACAGAGAATGACAAAACGCTGATGAAAGGAATTGTAGGCAACACAACCAAATAGAAAAACATTCCTTGCTCACAAATTGAAAGAATCAATATTGTTAAAATGAGTATATTGCCCAAAGCATACTACAGATTCAACACAATTCCTATCAAATTACAAATGTCATTTCTTTAACAGAATTAGAGAAAAAGCAATTTTTAAATTCATTTGGAACCAGAAATTAGCCTGAACAGCTAAAGCAATTCTATGCAAGAAGAACAAACCTGGAAGCATCACACTGTCTGATTTCAAATTATACTATAAGGCCATAGTAACTAAAACAGCATTTAGTAGTACAAAAATGTACAGAGATGCCAAGGAAACAGAATAGAGAAACTAGAAATAAAGCTACATGCCTACAACATACTGAGCTTTGCTAAAGTCAACAAAAATAAACAATGGAGAAAGACACCCTATTCAATAAAGGATGCTGGGGAAACTGGGTAGCTATATGCAAAAGAATAAAACTGGACCCCTATCTCCCACCATGTAGAACAATTAACTCGAGATAAACTAAAGACCTCAATGTGAGACCCTGAAACTGTGTAAATCCTAAAACAAAACTTAGGAAAAACTCTTCTGAACATTGGCCCAGGCAAAGAACTTACGGTAAAGACCCTTTAAAAATGCAACAAAACTCCAAATATACAAATGAGACACGATTAAAATTAAAAGCTTCTGCACAGCAAAGGAAACAATCAACAGAATGAACAGACAGCCTACACAACGGAAGAAAATATTTGCCAATTATGCCTCCAACAAAAGACTAGTGTCCAGAATCTACAAGGAAGTCAAAGAATTCAACCTGAAAAAAACCACAAACAACTTTATGAACGTGAAAAAACACGTGGAAAAGAACCACAAACACATTTATAGAAAACCGAGTAAAGAACATCAACATCAACAGACATTTCTCAAAAGAAGAAATATAAGTGGCCAACAAACACATTAAAAAATGCTCAACATGATTAATCGTCAGAGAAAATCAACTTAAAACCACACTGAGTATCAACTTACACCAGTTAGAATGTTGGCTCTTAAGAAGTCAAAACCAACGGATGTCAGCAAGGATACATTGTTGGCAGGAATGTAAATGAGTTGATCTTTCACAGAAAACAGTAGGGAGCTATCTCAAAGAACTAAAAATAAAACTACCATTTCACTTTGCAATCTCATTACATGGTATCCAGCTTAAAAAAACAGTCATTATATAAAAAAGACAACTGCACTCATTATGTATGTTTGCTGCAGCACTATTTACAACAGCGTAGTCATGAAACCAACTTAAGTGTTCACCAGTGGTTGACTGGGTTTAGTAGTTACTCGGTTCACATGCTTCATACGCCAGCCCCGCGTGGCTCACATACAAAGCATATTAACTGCTTCATCTGGGTGCTGCGCTTGGTGCTTTGTAGGGAGAGTCGGCTGGTCCCCTTCTCAGGGTAAACAGACCTTTAAGTGGCATTTATCTGGTCCACTAAGCTAGTTGTCTCCAGAATAACTTCCTGTGCCTTTGGGTCGTGTATACTCATTAGTGATTATTTAATAGAGAGCTGCTGGTCCTGCATCAACCCAAACAAGCTCTTAAATTCTGAAGCATTTGAAACTAAGAATTTTGCCTGTAAAGTGGTTATTTTTTACAATCTACTACATAGATTGTTTAAGAAACTGATGATACCAATCTACAAAGTGAAACAATTCCTTTGCATTACACCCTCTGCTTTTAATAGTTATTTGGTTTTGCCTTTTCTCCTTATCAACTATCTTCTTGGTAATCACAGGTCTCAGAGTTAACTTTTGTTGTCCTGGCTAAATTGTTCTTTTTATATAGTTTTATCTGTGTATTTTTTCCTTCATTTTAAAGCAACTCTTAAATAGCTTCTTAACTGGGAAAAAACCTACCTTTGTTTCACAAAATCCATATCCTTGTATTTTATAAACTTCACCAAAAACTTTTTTATGTTCCTATTATTTTAATTTAGTAACTCAAATTTCAAGCAAAAATTTTTTTAAAAAACGAGGTTTACCATAACATGGCTTTAAGATTTTAAATTACTGGAGAGAGTTTTGAGATTAAATTTGCTAAATTCATCTTACTAAATATTAATGTTATGTGAATTAAAAGGCATCTGAGCTAGTTTCTTCCAATCTAATAAGCACTTACTTTTTTTTAAGACAATTGATCAGCTCTTTCATGTAGTTTGGAAATGAAATATCACTTCCAAATAACACATATAAAGATAAAGATAGAGATATAACAGGCATAAAGAATAAAAAGCACAGGTCTAAAAGATATTTTATTTTTCTGTTCTTAAATAAAAATTCCTCTCTTACTTTAGATAATTAATAAAAGTTACAGTAGCCAACACAAGATGAAGGAGAGAGCTACCATCCAAGGCCTTTTCAAAAGAGAAAGAGTCAAACTTTGATATATTAATCACAGGAACTTTTTAAAGACACATTTTAGAATTTAAACATTAAAAACTTTTTGCATGAATAACTTAATATTTTAGTAAAAGCTTGTTTTCATAAATTATTTAGTTTTGTATTCTTGTGTATTTTTTAAATATCAAAGATCCACCTGTAGAATGACTATTATAATTTTTTTCTTAATCATAACCAACTGCATTACACAACCTTTATTTTCACACAACCTTTTTTAAAAAAGAAAGTTCTTTCTTTTACTAACCTTATTGTGACTAACGGAGACCATTTAGAAGATGCTTAAACTGACTGTTTTGTCCTAAATATCCCTCTTTCTTGAACAACCAGTTATTTTATTCTAGGACAAAATTTCACTACATAAGATACTTTCTTGCGGAAAATTACTTTCCTTTTCATCTTCTTTGCCAAAAACTCCTCTTTATATTTATAACTTTGTTTACAGCTCTTATTTCCTGTTTCCTTTTACCTTGTTTTATATATAACCTTTAAATAAACTTTGAATGAGACAGATATTTGTCTTTTAATAAGAATTGTTCTTAAAAAATGTTTTCCTATAATTTTAAAATTATAAATTACCCAGCTAGCCAATTAATACCTGTTATTTAATATAACTTTAGATTCTAAATTATGTGACAAATTTGTTTACAAGCATTTATTCCATTTATTTGATAATCTAATAGTTTACCTAGATTATTTATGAAAACTGTGACAGTCAGCACTGAAAATTAATTCCCTGTTAACCAATGTTATAAACTATGAATTTCAGGTGTTTCGCTAAGTTAGGAAACTTATGGTTAAATATAAGGGTATTTTTTTTTTTACCAGTAACTCAGTAGTTAGCTGTTTTCATCTAACCAACAATGTTACATGGCTTATTTATTAAAAATTATACAGGCAAAAATTATTGTTTTCAGCTGGGTCTATCGTATTATAACCCTTATGGCAAATCTCACAGTATTCAGCAGGGATAAGCCCAGAACCTCTCACTCAATATACGCAAACAAAAATGCCAACAATTTTTAAGACATTTCTAATCTTATTTTACCAAGAATTGTAAAGCCAGCTTATTTATTAAAGATTTTACTTAAGTCAGGTGAACTTGAAGAAGCATTTTCTTCTGATCATCTATTTGATTTAAGTGCTTTTATTTTCTCTAAGTCAATTAATTAGAGCTCTTTTGTATATTTTTAGTAATGAAACTTTATGTACACAACACACAGATACATGGACATATTAGGCCCGCTGATAAAAGTAGATCTTACAGATTCATAAAAACTCTTTTTTTTCTATCTTAAACTTTTAAACTTTTTCTTTTTTTGAGGCAGGGTCTCACTCTGTCACCCAGAGTGCTGTGGCATGACCTTGGCTGACTGCAACCTCCAGCTCCCATGCTCAAGCGATTCTCCTGCCTCAGTCTCCCAAGTAGCCGAGATTACAGGTGTGTGCCACTACCACCTGGCTTATTTTTGAATTTTAGTAGAAATGGAGGTTCACCATGTTGGCCAGTCTGGTTTTGGCCTACTGACCTCAAATGATCCACCCACCTCAGTCTCCCAAAGTACTGGGAATACAGGCGTGAGCTACCATGCCCCGCCCTTTCAAACGCTTCAAAATCAGATAGCAAAACTTATATCTCAAAGTACAGAGGAAGAAGTCTGGTGTGTTAGAGGGAAATTAAAATGGATTTAATTGCCAATTAAACATAAAATATAGAAATCTAACATAAAGGCTTTTAAACACCCATACCCACACACCCCCCACGCCCCACCACACACAAGCACCCTATATAGCTTTTACTTCAAAACTGTAGCCATGAAGTATTAACATAAATTTACCAGCTTGCAAAAACATATTTGGATCTAAACAGTGGTTTTTATCTCAGTAGAAAAGTAACAGCAGATGTAAAGCAGGCAGAAAAGAAAATAGAGAAAGGGAGAATTAGGAACTCCATACTTTGCAGGTCGACCTTAGGGCTCTCTTACCTTGATGTAAACGTGCACAAAGGCCATATTTTTTGTTTTACACAAACTCCAGCAAGTAGAGACACCACAAAATCAATGGAGTGCCTGCGAGGGGGTCATTCTTTTTGTTTTCCCCTCATTCTTAGATTATTTGTTTCCCATCTTTTTTTCTTTTTTCAAAGGAGGAAGTGAGCTGTGGTCTGGGGGTTTGTGCAGTGGGTCACAGCGTGCTGGTTGTGGGTGGGACTCCACAGGATCTCACCACTGATTCATTTCTTCCCTCTCATGTGTCTCAGTTTCTCTCTCCAAAGGTCTAAACACTTCAAGGAGGGCTCAAAATGCGAGTGACCAGCTCCCACTGTGCTTCCTGGACAAACCTTTTTAAAACTAATTTTGTTGGGGATTCCCTGTAGGCCACTGAAATCATGGTGGGTCCACCCCCAAGGCGCTCCTGTAAGCCCTCCTCACGACCTCCTACCTTTCAGCTGGAAAGAGCAAAATACCCTTTCTCTCTCTCTTTTTTTTTTTTTTTTTTGAGATGGAGTCTTGCTCTGTCACCAGGCTGGAGTGCAGTGGTATGATCTTGGCTCACTGTAACCTCTACCACCTGGGTTCCAGTGATTCCCCTGCCTCAGCCTCCGAAGTAGATGGGGCTACAGGTGCTGGCCACCATGCCTGGCTGTTTTGTATTTTTAGCAGAGATAGGGTTTCATCATGTTGGCCAGGCTAGTCTCGAACTCCTGACCTCACATGATCTGTCCGCCTTGGCCTCCCAAAGTGCTGGGATTACAGGCATGAGCCACCATGCCTGGCCTGAGTGATATGCTTTTTTATCTGCATCCACAAACTATTGCATATCATCACAGGTGGCTGGAGACCATTTGTAATTTCCTTTGGTTCAGACAATTGCTTGTCCTATGAGAAACTGAAACCTGGTACTTTCTTAATGTGAACTAGGAATAGTTTCACTTCATGAGGAATTGAACCTACTTATTTTAGAAAATTGAGTGATATTTGAGTATCACATCCATATGTACTTCTCCATGGGGTGTGGAAAAAAGACCAAAAGGGGTTTGTGTGATACTTACGATATTTGAGCTTTTAAAAAGATACATATACACATGTGTATATGTATCTTTTATAAATATATAATATATGTATCTTTATAAAAGATATTGTGCTGTGGTCAAAGAGATGATTTGTTATGATTTCAATTGTTTTGCATTTGCTTAGGAGTGTTTTACTTCCAATTATGTGATTGATTTTAGAATATATGCCATGAGGTGATGAGAATAATGTAAATTCTGGTTTGGGGGCATGGAGTGTTCTGCAGATATCTTGTAGATGTCTGTCAGGTCCATTTGATCTAATGCTGAGTTCAATTCCTGACTATCTTTCTTGATGATCTGTCTACTATTGTAAGTGAGGTGTTAGCCCCCGAGTCTCTGTCTCTCTCTCTCACACACACACACACACACACACACACACACACACACACAGAGTTACAATTATCTGGCATGAGGAAAGAGACAGACAACCAAAGTTTCTTCTTTATAACACCTTTTTCTGGCCAAGAATGGAGCAGAAACACATACTTCTCCCCCTCATACACTGAGATCCAGGGTTCTCTCCTTCTTATCAGACCAGTAATGAGTCTCCACTCCCCACCTGTAGTTCTTGCAGAGGAAGACCAATTGTCCTTACACGCCTGTATATACAATCACATTTATAGTTGTTTTAAATTTCAAAATCTCTAACCTTTTGCCTCGTCCATTTTGTACTGGAGTTTATATTGCTAAGATGCATGCCTATTAATTTTTAGTTACATATTATTACTCTTATTTTCAACTTTTATTTTAGAATGCGGGCGTACATAATGCAAGTTTGTTAGAAAAATACATTGTGTGACGCTGAGGCTTTGAGAATAAATGAATCCAGAAACTCAGGTAGTGAGCATAGCACCCAACAGGCAGTTTTTCAGCCTTTGCCTTCCTCCGTCTCTCCCCACTCTAAACATCTCCCATGCCTATTTTTCCTTTATCTATGCCCATGTGTACTCAACGTTTAGCTCCTATTTAAGAGTGAGAACATGTGATACCTGGCTTTTTGTTTCCTCATTACATCACTTAGGCTAATGACCTCCAGCTCCATCCACGCTGCTGCAAAAGACGCGATTTCCTTTTTCATTGCTGTGTAGTATTCTATGGTACGTATATCCAATCCGCTGTTGAAGGACAGGTGGATTTATTCCATGCCTTTGTTATTGTGAATGGTGCTGCAATGAACATATAAATGCATCTGTCTTTTTGGTAGGATGATTGATTTTCCTTTGGGCATGTACCTACCAGTGGGTATGCTGGGTCGAATGGTAGTTCAACTCGTAGTTTTTGAGAAATCTTCCAACTGCTCTCCACAGTGGCTGAACTAATTTATGTTTTCCCAACACTTGCTCCGTTTTCTTCGCAGCCCTGCCAGCATCTGCTATGTTTTGACTTTTGCATAATAACCATTCTGAGGGGTGCCTCTCATTGTGGTTTTCATTTGCATTTCCCTAAAGATTAGTCATATTAAAGATTTTTTCATATGCTTCTTGGCCATATATGTGTCTTCTTCAGAGAAGCGTCCGTTTATGTCCTTTGCCCAGTTTTTAATGGGGCTGTTTGCTTTTCTGCTTGTTGATTTGTGTAAGTTGCTTATAGATTCTGAATATTAGACCTACACTGGGTCCGTAGGTTCATTAGGTCCCACTTATCAATTTTTGTTTTCATTTAATTGCCTTTGAGAACTTAGCTGTAAACACTTTGCCAATGCCTGTATCAAGGAGGATGTTTCCTATGGGTTTTTTTTTTTTTTTCCTTTTGAGTCGGAGTCTGGCTCTGTTGCCCATGCTGGAGGGCAATGGCGCAATCTTGGCTCACTGCAACCTCTGCCTCCTGGGTTCAAGGGATTCTCCTGCCTCAGCCTCCCAAGTAGCTGGGATTATAGATGCCTGCCACCACACCCAGCTATTTTTTTTTTTTTTTTTGTATTTTTAGTAGAGATGGGTTTCACTATGTTTTCTTTGATTACCCATAACTTAGCTCCCACTTATAAGTGAGAACATATGGTGTTTGGTTTTCCACTGCTGGGTTAGTTCACTTGGCATCATAGCCCCCCGCTTCATCCAAGTTGCTGTAAAAGACATTATTTCATTTTCTTCAAGGGCTGGATAGTATTTTGTTGTGTTTATGTACCACATTCACTCATCGGTTGATGGGCTCTTAGGTTGATGCCACATCTTTGCCATTATGAATTTGGCTGCAATAAACATTTGTATGCAAGTGTGTTTTTGATGGACTGATGTCTTTTCCTTTGGGACGTACCCATTTGTTGGCTGCAGTGGGATGCTGGTGGGTGCAGGGGTGCTGGTCACCATGTCGGCGTTCAATGCAGTGGTGTCAGCAAAGCTGGGGTGGGGGTGGGCAGGGGCCCCACAGGTGTTCGTGTGTGCATTTGCACCAGTGGTGGTATTAGCACGGTGGTGGTGTGCTGGCCTCACAGGACTGTGTACACCCTCTGTGTACACCCTCTGTGCACACCCTCTGTGCACAATTTCACGCAGGTGGCAACTGCTGCTGGGGGTGTCGATGGATGTACTGGTCTCCTTGTGCAATTTTGCACAGGCAGCACTGTTGGCATAGGGTGGGCACTGGCGAGAGTGGGGACTGTGTGTCGTCCTCTGTGAGTGAGCTCACACGGGTGGCAGCTGCTGCTTGAAATGGGGGTGGATTTGCTGGTCTCCCTGTATGTGTACACACCAGTGGCAGTTTTGGCATGGGGAGGGTGGAGAGCTGGTGGGCACTGGACAGGGGATCTCTGTGCCCACGATTGCTCTGACAGTAATACTAGTGCTCAGGGGTTGAGTGCACTCCTGACACCAGAGGGCCACGGGGCTCCCCTAGGTTATTACAGAGTCTGGCTCAGCCCTGAGCATGGCTTTGGAAGGGTCCCTGGAAGGAAATCAGAGACTGGGTCCTATATCACTTACCACCCCTCACATCCCAGCTCTCAGCCCAGGATCCTCCTGACACCCGCCTCAGTCAGCCCAGAGCTGCTGTTCTCCAGCCCCAGCTGTTCAGGGTGGGGGTGACACTGTCCCCAGTGAGGAGGAGGGACCTGGGACAGCTGGGGACAGACTCAGCTGCCTGCATGCGGGTCCTGGGGCCCAGGCTCAGCCCTGAAAATGAGTTCCCTATGAGAGATTTGCCCCTAAAGCCTGAGCAGGTGCTCTCCTCCCTGGGATCCTCCCTAACCCCCTGGGGTCTCCTAATGGACTAGGGCCTACCTGAGGGTCAGGGTTCCTCTCAGGCTAGAATCTCCCATGTCCCTTGTCAAATCTCAGTGTAGTGGACCGTGGCCATGGGGGTGAGACTCATGGCGTGTCCTACTGAGCCCGGCTGTGCAGACGGATAAGACCATGGTGCCCAGAGGACAGAGACGCACAGGCCATGGCCACACAGAAACAGTGTTCTCCCCCTTACAGGATTTTCCCGTCAGCATCTCCATGGCAGTGAACTGGCCCCGGCCCTGCCGTGGGCCTGGCTTTTGTTTTCCCAGGGCTTGGACTGAGACAGGCACCAGGTTTACTGCTGATATTTCAGACAAACATGGATCTCCCCCTCATCTCCTTTCGCTGTCTGCCTGACCTGTCCTCATCTCACTGAGGGTCAGGATGTGGCTGCAAATGGACGTGGTGCCTTCCTGAGTCGGTCCCTTCCAGGTGAAGGCAATGGAGGACTCTCCTTCCTCTCAGAGCCTTCCCATGGGGTCTCCCTCCTCCTTCAGCTCATCCATAAACACATGCGTGTGGGGTCCCTACCACGGCCAGTCCTCTCAGCAGCTCTGGGGAGCCTTCAGGGAAGTTGCAAATGCAGGCTGCAGGGCAGACTGGGATCAGCAGAGATTCATCTCACATCTGGCTGTGACGTTCCAGGTAAGCTTCACTGTGGCAATGAGCAGAAAGGGGAAATACAGGGAAATGAGGGAAAAGTCATGAATGACCCTTTTCCCAGAACTGGAGTGTGGGTTTTCTTTATGCAAAAAAAGTTCCCTTCACGAACTTCTCTTTAGTCATTGCCACAGCCTCCACCCCCATCTCCCTGAAAACAACACTGACCTGATTCTGCCTTCTTGGAGCCCCTGTTTTCTTCCAAACACCCCTGTTCCCATCTGTGCTCCAGTGTTCAAGGTTTTGGAACAGTACATGGGGTTAGCACTCTGATTTGAAGGGAAATCTCATCTTTATTTAAATATTCATATATCAACCCCTGCCCATGTGACCTTGGGCAGTAACTTCCCATCTCTGAGCCTCAGTTTCCTCATTTGGAGCCTGTCATGAACCTCATTCATCACAGGGGAGCTGTCATTGGTGCCTGGGGAGCTGCACAGGGATAAGCCATGGGTGATTTCAAGAGCAGGTGGAGACATGAGGGGTGGGGACATGAGGGGATGCTGGCATCCACAATCAAGGCCTGCGACTGATGCTTCCACTCGGGGAGTGCCCCTTTGCTCCTACCCTTGAGAGATGCTTCTCATAATATTTCATCAACAAACACCTTGGTTATCACAGTCATGTATAGAAAGTGGGAAATAAAAGTTTATCAGAAGAGGAAGGGGGCACATGGAGAGGAAATTGAAACAGAAGGACGTTTGTCTCTGGCCCCATTAGGGGTCATTAGGGAGCAAGTTTCCACTTCTGTGCAGAACAGATAAGGGGCCCAGGGTCCTCAACAGGCGGGAAGGGGCTGGGGCTCTGGTCAACGCTGGACGCTGTGATGGAACATGTCTGCTTACTGACCCAGGCCCATGGCCACCACTGAGCCAACTCCCCTGTGTGTGTGTGAAGCTGAGCAGGTATAGGGTGATGATGATGGTGTGGAACAGGATGGCAGTGATGGTCACACAATGATCTGAGGGGAAGTTACACAGACAGCATCTCAGAAAGGGGAAGGGCTCGTAGGGTCCGAGAGGGTGTTGGGGCATCCAGGTGGATTCGTCCTTTCCTGGTTGAAATCTCATGCTCTCCCATTGATTTATTTACCGGACCACATTTGGAACTCTGAACCGAAGAGATGGAGGCTCAGTAAAGCTCACCAGGGAGTGTGGCGGGGAGGAGTAAGGAAGACTGTGCTACACGCCATGGACCAGAGCACGCAGGTGTGCAGAGGTGTGGACCCAGCGCTGCCACGTGGGATGGAGCCTCATGTCTGGGGGAGGGAAAAGAAGGGGATCCAACGATGGCAAGTCAACATTCGTAGAGAAGAAAGGTATCACATGTTTATGGTCCTCCATGGATCACCCCGGAAAATGTCTCTGCACTCGAGCTCTGATTTCCTCCCTCTAGAAATGATCAGCAGGCAGTCCAGATAGCATCAGCCCTAAACTATCTCCAGAACCTGCTGGGATCATCAGATCTGTTCCTGAGGCTCCACCACTCTGAAGGCTGCACTGTCTTCTCTGCTGTTCACCTCCTGGCTGCACCTTGCGGGCTTCTCTGGCTGTGCTGAGCCTCAAATAGCAGAATCCCGAGGACCACCAGGATGAAGCCAGCCACGCCCATGCGGATGAGATTCTCCACTGTGTAATCCTGGGGGTGTGAGGCTGTGGATAGTAAACAAAGAGGTCACAGAGGTCAAGGACAATCAGCATCACCCAGGACCTCTGGATGTCTACCCAGGGCACCCACCTTCCCTTGACAGGACCCGACCCTCTGTGCCAGCCCCATGACTGCGAGCATCTCCTCACTCACCAGCCTTGGAGTTGGACTTGTTTTGTGATGGGCTGAGGGTCTCAGCTGCTCCTGAGACTCAAAACCGGGGAGAAGAGACATATTCAGATGTAAGTTATATAACAGGTTGTATATAAGGTTATATGTAACTTTCATAACCTCTCCTGGGAGCCCGGGGCTCCTCCTCTGTTTCTGCCCAGCTCCTGGATGGAAGCCCATGCTTGAGTTCTTGAGGGGAACAGGATCTTCTGGGAGACTCAGGACTGCCTTGGGGAATCAAAACATCCACCCCACCCACTTTACAGATGAAAACCTGAGGCTCAGAGAGGGAAATCACCTGCCCCAGGACCCCTAGCCAGGAAGTGGCAGAGCTGGGAAGGGGACCCAAGAGTCTGACCTGCAGCCCTTCTTCCCTGCACTGAGCCGAGCCCCAGAGCTGCAGGGAAGGAACCTGAATGCCCCAAACCACAGCCCTGTCTCCCCTCCCCCTGCCCCAGGTCACCGTCACTGCTGCAGGTGGGACAGGACAGGCCCCTGTGGAATCGGGTCTGGAGGCTTCCCTGGGAGGCCCCCTCTCCCAGGAGGTCACAGCTGGGAGTCAGAGCTGAAAGGAACTTTCCCAACCCGCAGGCCTCTCTCCTTTACACTTGGAGAAACTGAGGCCCAGGCGGGGGAGGGGCCTGTCCACGTCACCATCTCCAGGGGAACCTGAACCTAGGACAGAACCCAGCCCTGCCTCCCCTGGACCCTGCCCACCTCCCCACCCACCTCCTGCTCAGAGCCCCTCACTCCGTGGGAGTGACAAGCTGGTCCTCAGGGCCTGCTGGGTTGGGATGGGGAGCTGAGGGCTGGGGCTGTCCTACTCCCTATGTCAGCCTGGCTGCTCCTCCCCGAGGCTGGGCCCCAAGATCTCCTTCTGCCTCAACCCCACCCCTCACCAGCCCAGCTTCAGAGCCCCTGGGAGCCTGTGGCCCTCACTCTCTCTATGCCCAGCTCCCTGGAGGGGGGGAGCCCGTGCTGGGTGGAACGGGATCCTCTGGGAGACTCGGGACTGTCCTGGAGGATGCCACGCTCCAGGCCCCTCCCTCACCCACCTCTCCTCTTCGTGATGCTGGTGATGCACTGAGGGTGGGCGTGCCTGGAAGGGCCCCACTGTCCTCCTTCCCTCTGAGGGCTGAGGCCCCTCTGGCTGAGCCTCCTTCAGAGCCCCCACTCCCTCCAACCCAGCCCAGAGCTCTCCTGGGGGCAGGGCCTGAGCTGAGCCTTTGAGCTCACAGAGAACAGGGTCAGGGCCCTCACCTGAGACCACGAGCTCCAGGGGGTCACTGGGGTGAGACAGCAGGTAGGGGTCAGAGCTGCGTGAGCCGTAGCACCTGTAGGTCCCCGCGTGGGCTGAGGTCACAGGACTCATGGGGAATTCAGCCTGGTACTTATGAGCTTGGTGCTTTGATCTCAGACGCCAAGGGTGATGGGCTGCCCCCTCTTTGGTCAGAAGGAAAGTGTCCATCAGACTCTGTGACTGGCACAGCAGGGTCACGTTCTCTCCTGAGGCCACCCTGGGGCCTGGCTGCACTGAGAGGGAGGGTGTGTCAGGGATCTGTCCTGGGAGAGAAGAAGGATGGGTGAGGGGCTGCCCCACCTTGTTCTGTGGGAGTCTCTGTCTCTGTTTTCTCTGAGTCTCCCCGTCCCCACCCATCTGCTGTCTCTGCCTGTCTCTCACTCCGTTGGGACCCCCACCCCTCATCCCGGCCATCACCACCTGGGCTCCCCTGGCAGGGCCTGTGCAGAGCCTGGGTCCCTGACTGAACCCGCTGGGCTCCTCACCTGCGATCAGGATGTCCAGAGGGTCACTGGGGGCCGACCACTCGGAGGAGAGGTTGTGGGCACTGGAGCATCTGTATGCCCCTGTGGAAGCGGCTCACAGGGCTCAGGGTGAAGTTGGCCTGGGAGAGCCCAGCCTGGAGCTGCCGGCCAGGGCGCTGGAGGAGGTCAGGTCCCCAGTCCTTGTACAGAGTGAATCTATCGTAGCCGACATCAGAGCCACACTGGAGGGTCAGGGTCTCCCCCAGGGGCCACGACAGGACCCGGCTGCACTGAGAGTGATGGCTTCTCAGAAACACCTGGGAAAGGTGGTCATGGTCTCCAGGAGCTGACCCTCAGGCTCCCCACAAATCCTCCCTCTCCCCCTGGCCGCACCACTGCAGATCTTCCTGTGTCTCTGGCCCAGGAGCCCTGAGCCCTCTCACCCCAACATCATCCCACCTGGAGCTGCCCTGAGACGTGGCTCCTCCCCACCTGCCCGGAGACTCAGGGATCTCCAGGCAATGCTGTGAATTTCTCACCTGGGACCCGTAGCTCCAGGAGATCACTGGGTGAAGACCACACGTAGGGAGAGTGAGAGTCATAACCATAGCACCTGTATGTCCACCTGCGACTTGGGCTCACGGGACCCACGGAGAAGACGGCCCGGGATGACCCAGGGGTACGGGGCTGGGAGTTCAGGCGTTGTGGGTGTTCATCTTCTCCTTCCTTACACAGAATGAAGCCATGAAATGCCAACTCTGAGCCACACTGGAGGGTCACGTTTCCTCCTGGGGTCACCACAGGGCTGGGCAGGGCTGAGAGGGTGGGTTTGCTGTAATATCCTAGGAGAGAAGGAGGCACCGTGTTAAGTGGGGCTCACACCTCCCACATCATCCCCAGGGCTGGGCTGTGAGAGGGGGAGATATTCCTGAGAGCCGACTCCCTCCTGAGGGCAGAGCCTGGGGCTGGGATCCCTGAGTGTCCTCTCACCTGTCATCACCAGCTCCAGGGGGTCACTGGGCTCTGACCAGGAAGTGTGTCTGTAATACCGACAGCGATACTGCCCTGCGTGTTCCCAGGTGATGGACTGGATGGGGTACTGGCCCTTCTTCCTACGTTCCTGTGGGATCCCACGTAACCCAGGATGCTGATGTTTTTTCTTTATATAGATGATAAGCCTGGGTTTCCAGGTTCCCCTGACATCTGAGGGTCACAGGACTTCCCTGGGTGATCACAGAGCCTGGCTCAGCCCAAAGGGTGGGCTTGGGGGAGGGTCCCTGGCAGGAAAGCAGAGGTCAGATTCTAAGTCATTTCCACCCAACTCAACAGATTCCAGCTCTCAGCCCAGGACCCTCCAGACCCCCATCAGTCAGCCCAGAACTGCTATTCCCCTCCCCAGCTGCATGGGGGTGGGCCTTGTCCCCAGTGAGGAGGAGGACCTGGGCCAGCTGGGGACAGACTCACCTGCCTGCACGTGGGTTCTGGGGCCCAGACTCAGCCCTGGAAGAGAGTTCCCTGTGAGAGATTTGCCCCTGAAGCCTCAGCAGGTCCTCTCCTCCCTGGAGTCTTTGTGAGCCCTCGGGTCTCCTTATGGACCAGAGTTTGGCTGTGGGGTGAGGTCCCTCCTAGGTTAGAATCTCCCCTCCCTCTTCAAATCTCACCGACATAGATCAGGACCATAAGAATGGGGGTCATGGTGTCTCCTCCCACTGCCCTGCTCTGTGGATGGATGAGCCCTTGGCGCTGGCAGGACAGAGACACACAGGGTGTGGACACTTGGTGGCTGGGTCCTTCTTGTCATAGGGTTGTGTCATCTGCAGCCACACAGGAAGCGGAACTGCCTCCCCCAGGAGCCTGGCTCTCATTTCTTTAGGGCTGAGGTGGGGGTGGGCAATAGGGCCTCTGCAGACATTTCAGACTGTGATGGGGTCTTTCCTCACCCCCAGCCACTGTCTGTCTGGTTTGTTCTCATCTCACTTAGAGCTGGGATGCAGAAGCCAATAGCCCCGATGCCTTCCTGAGTCAGCCCCTTTCAGGCGAGGGTGACGGTGGGCTCCTCCTCCCTCTCAGAGCCTCCCCATGGGGTCTCCCTCCCTCCTTCACCTCATCCATCAGCACAGCGTTGCTGGGTCCTCGCCATGGCCATCGTCTCTCCAGCCCTGGAGTTGCTTCAGGGAAGACGCAGGTCCAGGCAGGCTCAGGTCAGCAGAGACGCACCTGACACCTGGCTGTGCAGTCCAGGCTGAGCTGCGTGTGGCCGTGAGCACAGAGGAAAAATGCAGGCCCTACCATGGTGGCTCCCCACCTGGAATCCCAGCACTTCAGAAGGCTGAGGCGGGAGCATGGCTTGAGGCCAGGAGCTTCAGATTACCCTGGGCCACATAACGAGACCTTGTCTGTCCAAAGAAGCAAAAACATAGCCGGGCATGGAGGCTCACACCTGTGGTCCATGCTACTCAGGAGGCTGAGGTGAGAGGATCGCTTGGGCCTGGGAGGCAGAGGCTGCAGGGAGCTATGATGACTTCTCAGGATTCCAGCCTGGGTGAGAGTGAGACCTTGTCTCAAAAGGGGAAATGCAGGGAGTGAAGAGAATAAAACGTGTTTTTTCCATCCCTAGAGTGTTTCCTTCCTACACAGTAGCCCCTCTCTTAAGCTTCCTCTTTCTGATTTGTTGCAATACCATCCACCCCCACCCTGGGGATGAGCCTGAGTGGATCCCACCTCCTCAGTGCCCCTGTGTCCTTGGCTGTCCCTCTGTCCCTCCGTCCATGTTCAGGGTTTTCAGAACAATTCGTTAGGTCTGTAATCTGATTCTGGGGGAGGGGAGCTGATTTTTATTTAATTCCTGATTATCATCCATGGTTTATGTGACCTTGGAGATTAATGTCACCTCTGAACCTGTTGTCATGAGCCCCACTCATCACAGTGGCTGTGGGGGGTCAGTGGTGCCCAGGACATGGGAGGGGCTCAGCCGTGGGTAATTTCCAGACCAGTTAAGACAGGAGGGTCGGGACGTGAGAGGATCCTGGTGTGGGCTCCACAGTCGAGGAGGATGATTGATGCACCCACTCCAGAGCCCACATCGTCTCCAAACACCGTGAAATGCTCCTTGTGATACGTCTGAAATATGCAGATCATCACAGCCACAGGCAGAGAAACAGGAAGAAAAGTTCCTCCAGTTGAGAAGCATCCACTTCAATGATCAGAGTTCAAAGCTGAGTGGCCACGGGTGTGTGGGACCACCCAGGGGTCATTAGGGAGGAGGAGGTTGCACCTCCCTGTGGGACAGAAGAGGAATCCCAGGTCCTCCCAGGCAGGGACGGGTCAGGGCTCTGGGTGAGGCTGGAAGCTGTGGCCCCCTCCCTGCGTGTGTGCACAGGCGCTGGGGGGGTCTCTGCTCACTCACTGGAGTCCATGGTCAGCTCTGAGCCCCTCCCCTATGTGTGAGAAACAGATTGAATCCACGGTTGTCAGACACAGGCGTCTGCCCCACAGGGGAGTGTGAGGCTGGCGTCGGTCCCATCCCTACCGGGCACAATCCTGAGCTGACGCTAAGTTTGGGAGAGTGGAGCAGGAGCAGCGGCAACAATCCCCATTCATCAGGCTCATGCCCGGCAGCCTTGGGGGAACCCTTTATGAGAGGCCAGGTGTGTGGGAGGAGAGCCACCCAACGGGAATGAACAACCAAGATACACGAGGAAAACAGACAGGTGCCGAATGCGTTCGACAGACACTGTGAAGGTGCAAAATAGTAAACTGAATTAATTTTCATATTAATTAATTTACATATTATATAAACGAGGCAAGCCCTTCTCAGCCTTTTCCCCTGCTGTCACTGCTACCGAAACTGTGGGGTTTCTATCTCCACCCTCAGGTGTCCCTCTCTTCCTGTCACAGAGATTGTCTTCCTGGACATCAGCAGTTGGATTGGGCCTGGAGAAGGACCTGGGAGTGTGAGGGGCAGTGAGGGGGCTGTGGGGGTGGGTGGGCATCTGCACTCTCCAGGCAGAATTACCTCCTCTGCAGGCCTCTGTCCTTGTTCTCTGGCTCCGCAGGCCCCGCAGGACTTTGGAAATCAGCCTCCCTCTGGGCTGGGTGAAGAAGGACACATTCTCAGCCTTGGGATCATTACAACCACATGCTCTGCACACAGACCTCAAGAGGAAAGAAGGAAACCTGAAAACACACTTGCATAGATGTTTTAAATACATTGAAAGTTGAAAAAAGAAGAAAGAAAAAGAGTAAGGCAGTCCATGTGTGCTCACATTTATTCTCTTCTTTCCAGGTTTCCTCACTGGGAAATACTGGAGCTGTTTTTCTGAGCTGACTTTTCTCATCTGGATTCTCTGGTGTCCTGACCCCTCCTTCAGTCAGTCCACGGTTCCCCCCATTTCCTACTCACCCAATGTCCTGTGTTTGCCCTGATGCCAGTGTCAGAGGAGGAGGAAGAGGAGGAAGAGCAGTAGCCAAAGGCCACTGAGACCCGGATCACAAGCCCCGGGTGCCTTCCCAGACCTTGAGGTAGGACAGTGAAGGTGTAATGATGCCCTTGCCAAATGAAATAAAATTATTCCTGGTGGTTCTTATTAACAGTGATGGAGGAAAAAAAAATTTAACAGATCAATGGCTGAATACTGGGTATCAGGGGATGTCTTAATTTGCTGAAACTACAAAACCACATCTGTTACAGCATCTGCAATTGGACCATCACCTGGGTAAGCTTACAATAATCTAATATCATTATCCAAGATCCCTGTGTTTTCTGTAGAGGCAAAACAGAAGAGTTGAATGGCAAGGTTGTGGGAATCACTGTCTTTGCACCCTTCAAGTCCTGGCTGGGGGTCCTAATATATGGAATTTCCTCCAGGAATGCAAGACTGCTTATGGTTTACAATTTGGCTGGGAAGAGGCAGTTCTAGTGGCTCCCATTGGGCTCACTATAATAACCCTCACTCCACAAGTGAGGGAACCACTGTGGGGCTTGTGATAGTTGTTAAATGTGTCTATTCCAATGTTGCCTTCTGGAACTGGAGATATAGCCACTGGGTGGGTTTAGGGACACACTGGATCCCCCCATGGAACAGATGTGAGCTCAAACTCCATCAACCACCCTGCCTCTAGTACCCACTACTCTGGCTGGAGGGTCACAGTGACGTTTTGGGTCTCCTGAAATTAATGTCAATTCATAGCCCATTTCCAGTAGTGCCCAAATTATCTAATTATTTTCCCCTGATGTTCCATTGCCATCATAAAAGGCCACAGGTCCCTTTAACAAAAGTCCAGGAGAAAGATCAAGAGTATAAATTCTTGGTAGTATACCAGGGGTAGTGCCCTCATGGGGACCTTGTCTTCCCTTTAAATCAAGGGATTCTGGCTCTGTGAACTGGCTCAATAGTAGTCATTGATTGAGAGACTGTGGTTCTCTGCTTTTATGATTCAGGTTAGACTTTTCTTTACTGGACATAGAAATTTTCTCAAGTGAGCCTTTAGTAGGTTTCCTGTCTGTCTCCCTTGTTAGAATACCATGATCAGCTAGCCAACACCGTAACTCTGCAAGACGATTCTGACTGCTGGTTTGACTTTGCTGTCCATCGTGGTGGCCACACCCACCTTGCCTTTGGTGGCTGAGTTCTTGCACTTCGCCCCTATCTCTCTGGGGGCCAAGAGGTAGGGGCCAAATTACTCCCAATACAATTAGATTTTTTTAAAATTCGGCAATTCCACTGCAAGTTCCAGCTTCCAAAGAAGAGCAATCGCAGAGCTCCTCAAGGATGCCAGAGTTCCCCCTCACGATATTGTTGAAAGATACATCTTCTGATTCTTCTAGTGTGGACTTACACAGTTTGATAAAACCATGCAAACATGACAATCTTCCTAAGCCTTTAAATCAGTTCCTCTACAGCAAACCAAGTATGCCTGGCGTTTTGAGTTTATTTACTGAGGGCCAGCTTTTGCTCCATGTTTCAGCCAATCAACCAGATAAACTGGTAGAACCATTTCTAGTTCTCCAAGATGCAACATTAACTGTGCAATCTCTGTTTAGTGAGCTTTTATCAATCAATTTGGTCTGACTCAACGTTATGTTCTTTTCACCATTATCCCAAACCCTTAATATCCACTCCAACATGTGTTCCTCAGACTTCTGTATGTATAAATTTTTTTAAAAAAGTTACTTTGGAGAATAGCACATCTTCTCATGCACCATACTTTGTATAACACCTTTAGGGGCTTGTAAGACTTGAATCTAGTTACAGGTCTAGAAGCAAAGAGGGGTGGTCAGGATGTGTCCTGAGGAGAATCAGCATAGCCTTGCGTGGCAACTGCCTCAGGGGAGGCCAGTATCGTTTCCTCAGACAATGCAGGGTTAATCTCCTTGCATGCAGGTAGAGAGGATGCTTCTATTGGCATGAAGACTCATTCAAAGTTAAGGGCTCCATGTCCTCTGCTGTATCAGGGTCTTTTTTTTTTTTTTTTTAAGACAGGGTTTCACCATGTTGGTCAGGCTGGTCTTGAACTCCCGACCTCAGGTGATCCGCCCGCCTTGGCCTCCAAAGTGCTTGGATTACAGGCATGAGCCACCACGCCCGGCCTCTGTATCAGGGTCTTAACACACACCCTCATTCCAACTTTTAAGACCTCCCCATTCCTAACCAATGCCATTACTTGAATGGTAGATTCCTGCAAGGCTGAGGATTCCATTTGCATTGTAATACAGCCACTTCAACCATGAGATACTGTGTTTGATTTTCAGCAATCTCACCCCCTACAGCTACAGATGATAAGAGTCTCTTTCAGGGCACACATAGAAACCTCAGATATTTATAAGAGGTGCTAGAACTGGAAATTCCAATCTCTGGACTCACACTTTTCTTTGCCTCTTTATCCAGTGACAAAACGACCAAACTTATTAGACAACAATCTTCAAGAGATATATGCAAGGCCACCCCAGATTCTCATCCCTTATAAGTGTACGATTAGGAGCATCCAGTGATGTTCCCCTAATCCCACACCATGCCGGGGATTATCAGTGCTCTTTTTACACGTAGAAATAGAGTCATTAATGTCTTTAAATCTAATCAGAGAGCCAGTGCCAGAAACCTCAGAAACAGTATAGAAAACATATTAAGATTCAGTTCTTCTAGAATCATTCCTATGACCAAATTATGTCCTGGTAAGTGTTCTCCAGAGAATCAGAACCAATATGTGTGCATATGCATATATCTATATCTACCTGCCTTTCTATCTAAAAATGGGTTCACGTGATTGGTGGCACTTGGTGAGTCCAAAATCTGCAGGACAAACAGCCTGAAGACTCGGGGAAGAGTTTCCGCTCCAGTCAGCCACACAACCTGCTGGTAATATTTTTTATTGTTCTGTGGAGCACATTCGCCCCTTTCCTTCTCACAATGCACTCATTATCTTATAACATAATGCGTACTCTGTTTATTATTTATTGTTGTGTAATGTCCGCTTTTCTTGACTACAATATTGACTTAACACAGGCAGGTTCTTTGGAAGTTTTCCTGTCCTTCTTTCTGATACATCTTATATACCATGTTTGACACAGATTAGATGCTTCACATGTGCCTATGGAAATAGGGAGTAAGAGTTTCTCCACTCCCACCAAGTTCATCTCTATCACAGAGACAATTTGTTCCTACTTGATTCTTTTCTTCTCCCTTCCAGGCAGCCTTTTATACAAAGTTCTCAGAATAGAAAAAGAATAACATTCAGGAGGCAAGACCCCAAGGTTGGCAAAAAACACATCCACACTCATTGCCTCCTCCTTTCTCTTAGTTCTTAGAACTCAGGGTCCTCATCTGTCTGATATCTTATTTTTGTGTGGTTTTTCCAGCCATTTTAGAAATCTTTCTTTCTTTCTTTCTTTCTTCCCTTCCTTCCTTCTTTCCCTTCCTTCCTTCCTTTTTTCCTCTTTCTTTTTTCTTCCTTCCTTTCTTTCCTCCCTCCCTTCCTTCCTTCTTTCCTTTCTTTTTTCTTCTTTCTTTTCCTTCTTTCTCTCTCTCTCTCTATGTCTCTCTATCATACTGTCTTTATCTTTTTTCTCTCTTTCTCTTTCTATCTCTGTTTCTGTCTCTTGCTCTCTTTCTCTCAATTGATTGGAACTAATCACTATTATTAGCTCTTAGTAATTTGAACATTTCAAAAATGTTTTTCTGCGATCATCTCAAATCCCCACGGAACTCTGTCACTATACTTGCAGATGACATAATAATTACCTGTCAGCAAGGAGATGACCTCATGGTGTCCCAAATCTTTATCTCAGGGATAAGATGTCCCCTATTGCACAGGTGCTCAGACTGTGACCATGGTAGCTACTTCCCCAGCAAGAACGGAATTGGTAAGTGGACTTTCTTGTTAGACTGGGAGCCATATTCTCAGAGAATTAGAATGTTTGTTATAAAAAACTTGGTGTATACACAAAATTCTTGCTTAGTCCTAGGATCAGAATAGACCATTTAAAAAAGCCCTTAGGTCGGGCATGGTGGCTCACGCCTGCAATCTCAGCACTTTGGGAGGTCGAGAGGATGGATCACGAGGTCAGAAGTTCAAGACCAGCCCGGGCAAGATGGTGAAACCCCATCTCTACTAAAAATACAAAAATAGCCAGGTGTGGTGGCGGGCGCCTGTAATCCCAGCTAGTCAGGAAGCTGAGGCAGGAGACTCGCTTGAACCCAGGCAGCAGAGATTGCAGTGAGCCGAGATTGCACCACTGCACTCCAGCCTGGATGACAGAGTGAGACTCTGTCTAAGAAAAAAAAAACACTTAAAGTAATAATATTTTCTGAGGGTTCCTGAGACATAGAATTGCCCCAGCCTTCCCTCTCGAGTCTGTCTGGCATCTCTTGTTTTCCTCTTCCACCATAGCCCCATGTGAAGCCCTGTCTCTGAGTGAATATGCCAAGCCTCATGTTCTTCACTCTGCCGCTTGTATGAGTGTTAAGAGTGTGTCTTAGCACCTGCTTATACACCTTCTTTTTTTTTTTTTTTTACTTTAGGTTCTGGGGTACTTGTGCAGGTCATGCAGGGTTGTTGCACAGGTGCATACATAACCAGGTGGTTTGCTGCCTCTATTCCCCCTTTGACTATATTTGGCACTTCTCCTCATTTTATCCCTCCCCACCCTTCCCACGCCCCGCTGTCCCTCCCCTAGCCCCCCCGCAAATGCCCCCAGTGTGTGACGCTCCTCTCCCTGAGTCCACATGTTCTCATTGTTCAACACCCACCTATGAGTGAGAACATGCAGTGTTTGGTTTTCTGTTCTTGTGTCGGTTTGCTGAGACTGATGGTTTCCAGATTCATCCAAGTCTCTACAAAGGACACGAACTTTGTTTTTTATGGCTGCGTAGTATTCCATGGTGTATATGTACCACATCGTCTTTGTCCAGTCTATCATTGATGGACATTTGGGTTGGTTCCAGGTCTTTGCTATTGTACACAGAGCTGCAACGAACATACATGTGCACGTGTCTTTATAGTAGAACGATTTATAGTTCTTTGGGTATACACCCAGTAATGGGATTGCTGGGCACTGTACACCTTCTGTCTAATGGCACCTGCAGCTTAGGACATTTAAAATACCTGTAGTGGTTGCATGTTGTGCTTTGCATGGCAATGGCGTATGTCTCCAGAAACTTTCTATGATGAGTGCAAAGCCATACACCTCCATCTCCTTTCCCATGGGTTCTGGGGATATGATGTACTTTATTGCACCGATAATTTCATGTCCATAGAAGATTCTGGAACCAGCCTAAAGAAGGTAAACTCTTATCTCTCAATTAGCGAAATAGAAATCTCAACTTTTAAAGTGAGTGACTGTTTTCAAGGCTTAGGGAACAGGGATAATCAGGGACTATAAATGCATTCAGATCTAAATGCAACTCTGACTCAGCCAGCTTTAAAAGTGCTTTGCTTTGGGAGGCCGAGGCAGGTGGATTATGAGGTCAAGAGATCGAGACCATCCTGGCCAACATGGTGAAACCCCCGTCTCTACAAAAATGCAAAAATTAACTGAGCATGATGGTGGGTACCCATAATCCCAGCTACTCAGGAGGCTGAGGCAGGAGAATCGCTTAAACCCAGGAGGTGGAGGTTGCAGAGAGCCTGTACTCCAGGCTGGGTGACAGGGCAAGACGCCATCTCAAAAAAAAAAAAAAAAAAAGAATGGTAATTATGTAAAGTGATGCTAAGACCCTAAATTAAACATGTGACAAAAAAATGATTTTAAATTTAAAGAAATAGCTTTTAAATTTTGTTTTGTATTTGGTTGATAATCTCTGAGAAAAACATACATTTGTGAGGCTTTTTTTTCTTGCCCTCAAAAACCCTTGTTTACATAATTTCCCTGCTTAGACAACAATTGATATCTTATTTCACTATTTAGAATGAGCAGTTAAAATATTAATGACAACCTCCCTTTTTCAATTTTGGTATATAAAATATTTTCTAATATTCCAAGTTCCATATAATGTGTGTTTAGTCTTATATAAGTTTTACTACTCAAGATATTGTAATATTTTTAAATTGTTCTATGGCTCATTTTAAAAAATTGCTTACTAAGCATTTGCCTCAACTCATGTTTTAAAATATATATACCTGTTTCTATATGCTTAATCTACTAGATATTAATTTATATGTTTATATACCTTTACATAAATATTTTTATTTGTCTAAATGGCATCCTGTAGAAACTGGTTTTACTTTTTCAACTAAGTGTCAAAATATTTAAGTACCACATATTTAATAAATGTTCTTCCAACTCATTTTGGAACTAATTTTTACTCAAATAAATATAATTAATGTTTAAACATTTTTTTCAATTTTTGATTGTATTTACTAGAGATATATTAACTTAAAAATTGGCCGGGTGCTGTGGCTCATGCCTGTAATCCTAGCACTTTGGGAGGCCAAGGTAGGCAGATCACCTAAAGTCAGGAGTTCAAGACGAGCCTGACCAACATGTTGAAACCCTGTCTCTACTAAAAATACATAATTAGCTGGGTGTGGTGGCTTATGTAATCCCAGCTACTCAGAAGGCTGAGGCCAGAGAATTACTTGAACACAGGAGGTGGAGGTTGCAGTGAGCAGAGATCACACCATTGCACTCCACCCTGGGTGACAGAGTGAAATTATATATCAATATATAATATATTATATATTATTTTAAGAAATTAAAAAGCTGTAATATGACATAATGTATAATATGCATTGCTTATAAAACATATAGTTAAATAATTTTGCTTAAAATTCAGTGGAAATAACTGACCTTTGTTTAGTAACATCTGGATTTGGTGTAAGGTCAGTTTCATTACTCTTTTTACTTAGTTTTGTCTTTAGGTTTATAAACTTTTTCTGAAAATCTTTTTTGCACTACACATATTCAAGAAAATATGTGTCTATTTCCAAACTGAAACGACAAGGTACAATCAGGTTAGTCTACCTTCATCCCGTCTCCTCTGCTGTTTTCTTTCTCCCTCACAAGTACCCGGTGTTTTGTTGTGGTGGTTTTGCTGTTGCTATTGTTTTGTTTTTGTTTTTGTTTTTGTTTTTGTTTTGAGATGGACTCTTGCTCTGTCACCCAGGCTGGAGTGCAGTGGCGCAATCTCTGCTCACTGCAACCTCCACCTCCCAGGTTCAAGTAATTCTCCTGCCTCAGCCTTCTGAGTAGCTGGGACTACAGGCGTGAGCCACTGCGCCTGTTCACTGCAAACTTCACCTCCCGGGTTCAAGCAATTCTCCTGCCTCAGCCTCCCAAGTAGCTGGGAGTACCTAGTTTTAAAGGTTTTGATTTATTCTTTCATTTTTAAAATGTAAAATACAAACACACACACACACAAAAGCATAACAATAAACTAGTTATCTCTGGTTCTTTCTCAAAGAAAGCTAATTACTAATAATGTCCTGAGTGTGTCTTTTCTTTTCTAACTCCCCACGTAGCTGTGTGTCCCAGAGGGTCACCCGTCAAGAGAACTTCTCTGTGAAGTTCACAGCTGCCCAGTACTCTACTGCAGGGATGCATTGGGATCAAAGTTTCTGTTTGATCCTAGTCGGGGTGGGTTACAGTCACGGTGTTGCAAATAACAGTTTCAATAAGAAATTGCTTCAAACTTGTAAAAGACTTGTTCTTATATTGGTATTTACTCCTAGTAATGGGTTTTGTGAGAAAGGGCATTTTCTGGAAGCAAAAAAAAAACAACTTAATTTCTTTTTCAGTCTCTAGAGTCCTCAGATTCAAATGAAGTCTAACTCTGACAACATCTCTAAATGGATGGATTGGTATCTGTTAACTTAAATTGGGGCATTGCCTTTCTCATTCAGACTGCTGCTGGAATAATTGGGAATTCTTCACTCTTTTACTTCTTTAGCTTTATTTTTATCACTGCACAGATAGTGAGACCCAGAGACCTGATCCTCAGCCAGCTTGTCCTAGCCAACAACCTGGTTCTTTTCTCTAAAGGGATCCCTCAGACAATGGCAGCTTTGGGACTGAAATCCTTTCTGGATGATGCTGGATGTAAACTTGCCTTCTGTCTACACAGAGTGGCCAGAGGGGTTTCCCTCAGCACCACCTGCCTCCTCAGTGGCTTCCAGGCCATTAAGCTTCGACCCAGTATCTCCAGGGGGATGGAACTCCAAATCAGGTCCCCAAAGTGCATTGTTTTCTGCTGTTTCCTCTGCTTGATCTTCCTCTTGTGGCAAATGTCAATATTGCCACACAAGTAACTGGCCCAGTGAACAGCGTTAACTTAAGTATGGAAAAAATGTACAGATACTGTTCATCACCCAACTCAGGGCTATTGTTATTCTCAGTAACTGCAGTCATGTATAGCTTGATGGATGGTGTGTGTTTGGCCCTCATGATCTGCACCAGCAGCTCCATGGTCCTCGTCCTGCGCAGGCACAAGCAGAGAGTCCAACACATTCACAGCCGCAGCCTCTCCCTCAGAACCTCTCCTGAAACTAGAGCCACAAACACCATCCTCGTCCTGGTGAGCATGTTTGTCTCCTTTCACGTTCTTGCTTCTATTTTATCATTTGGGATAACCCAGCTTCAGAACCCAAGCCACTGGCTGAGGAACTTCTCTTTCCTGGTATCTGCAGGATTCCCGACATTCAGCCCCTTTGTGTTCATTGTCGCTGACACCCACGTCTCACAGTTCTACACTGCCTGCTGGACGAGGAAGTCAAATGCTCCAAAAATGGTCTCTGGGCTATAAGTTCCCTCCAGAATACTACATCATTTATTTAATCACTTCCCCCTTTCCAATATTTGTAGGTTCATATATTATGCCAGTTAATATGTAAGGACTTTGGGACTCAGTCTTGAATAAAAATGGTAATAACCGTGGCCTCATATTGCCTATTGGAGTGCCAAACGTAAACATGATATTCATAATTATCCAACTGTATGGCAATTCCTTGAAAAATTAAACATAGAATTGCCATGGAGTCTTGCAACTTTACTTCTGTGTATATATCCAAGGGAATTCTTGGTAATCATGGATGATAAACCCCCTAATAATTTTCATATAAATTTGCTGATCATTGCAGGAGGGGGAAGTCAATGTCTTCATGGGATCCAATTCTGAGAGTCATGAGACAGGTCTTTTAGAATGACTAGTTCCCAAGTATGCCTGAAACTAACCTGTACTAGCTGCCTTGTGCTTCGTTTGCGTGCATGACCCATGCTGCAAGCTGACTCATTTTTGGTTTGGAGACCATGAAAGTAATATTTGGCATGTGTAGTGCACATAAAACACCATGTTGTCATGCTTCATCCCACGTGAAGTCTTTGAAAACGACTCTGATGAAGAAGATTGCTTTACTCTAGAAAGTAAGAGCAGAGCGGTTGCCTCCTTTGCCCTAGAAATTCCATAGCTATTTGGATGTTCATGTTTCTCAGTTTCATCTATTCACATATTTTATCGTATGCAACAGGGTTTTGCATCCTTCCCAACAAGACACTGATTTTGCCATAGAAAAATTTAACTTTGTAATGCCGTGATTCAAGTTATATTGTTGCCTTGGGGAAATTCAACAAAGAATCAGCTGCAGTCATCCATACATACTTTTCCCCAACCAACATAAATGAATGGAAGGGAAACATCTCAGCTCCTTGGCAAGATCCATGGATCTGAAGTCTGTTATTCAGCTTGATGGCTCCCTGTTCTTCAGACTCTCTTCCCTTGGACCTCAGTTAAATGGCTTCTGTCATCGCTTTTGAAAAAGGATTCAGGATTCAGTTTTTACCCTCATTTACCCACAAGAACTGGTGCTGAGCACTCCAGTAGAAGATAAAATGTCTAAATTTGCTACAAATGTAATTATAGTACATGCAAATAATTTATGAAAATATATACCTATTGAATCTTCTACATAGAAACATATGTAAATCATAAATGCTGTATTTATTTTTTTGAGACAGAGTCTCACTCTGTTACCCAGGCTAGAGTGCATTGGCACAATCTTGGCTCACTGCAACCTCTACCTTCCCGGCTCAAACGATTCTCCTGCCTCAACCTCCCAAGTAGCTGGGACCACAGGCGCATGCCACCACACCCGGCTAATTTTTGTATTTTTAGTAGAGACAGGGTTCCACCATGTTGGTCAGGCTGGTCTCAAACTCCTGACCTCAAGTGATCTGCCCACCTCAGCCTCTCAAAGTGCTGGGATCACAGGCATAAGCCACTGTGCCCGGCCATGAATACCGTATTTTATGTCACATTCACAGGCCAATAGCTGGATTTATAGCTGGGCATTTCAGGGTGGAACTGTCCAAGACCCAGTGCTGAATTCATTGTTACAATCTGAGGATCCCCATACAAAGTGAGAGGCAGTAAGGGAGGCGGTGCTGGTGCATGGCCCCAGGGAAGACCCTCTAGACCCACATGCATATCTCTGTTCAAGGCTAGATCAGGTCCAGTTCAGCTCCTCTTTTCTGCAAGTAGGAGAGATGTCCTGACCTTGGGATTCTAGGGTAACAATTTTGAAATCTCTTGGCACTACCAAGTTGGCAATGTTCATAAGTCAGGAAAAGTGCTAAACTCCCACCAGGCACTTTCACAGATGAGCTTTTGGTGAAGAATTTTTTAGTAAAGTGAAGCTCAATCAGCAATAGTGTCTCAAAGGTGGAGCTTACATTTAAAAAAAAAAAAAAAAACATTAATGGCAAAGTTCCTGAAAAAATCTTGAGACAGAAATAAAAGAAAAATAAAAAATGTATACTAATATAGACCATCCTCCTGACACTATTGTCTTGATGACTGGTTAAGAGCAACGATCAGACAGTTCAGAGGGTTAATATTATCAGATGCTTCAGAGAATTCCAGGCTTAGAAATAACAATAAAAGCCAAGTTAATTTTTCCAATGACTTAATTAGCTTTATATCTGGACTATATGTGTCTTTATAAAATCAATTAATTAAAATTAATCAATTAAATATAAATTAGAACAACATACACTTAAACTTTTAATTAAAACAATTAAATACATTCAACTTCATTGGAAACAAAAAGAATATAAAGCATCAGTTAAAAGCACTGTGTTGTATTCAATGTAGTATTCTTGATTATGGTTCGTTTGAAAGGCTATTCCCAGATGCACTTGTACTAAATCATGCTATCTGTTTAATATGTTGTATAGCCTTTTTCTGAGTGGTAAATATGCTATTTACAATACACAAAGTTACTCTACCAAATTATTTTATAAGTGCATTAATATCACATATTATTTGTAGCATAATAAATTCAAAATATTTTTGCATTTATGTCCTTTTCACCAGCAGCAAGATAACTTGAGTTATAGCACGAAGTAGTTAGATATTTATATGTCAAAGTAAGTTTCATGGGAAGTATGTAAAACCTTGTTAAATAGGATGAAATGTGTGGATGGAAGAACCTGAGAATGAGAAATGCCAAATAGTTCTGAACCTTCCAGGACAAAAGAAGCAACTAGTCCACTTGTACTTTCTAAAATAAAGCAAATTTCTTGCAAAGTCTTCTTCTGCAGCTGCACCAAAAAGTTACCTACACCACTGGAATTCGACAGGATTAGCAGAGACCAACATATGAAAATTCTGGCTATAAAAATATTTTATAAAGTTCTCTTATGGATCAAAAGAAGATCTCTCTATACATCTGTTTTTAACAGTAATTAGCTACTTTTTAGCTTATATATAAGTTGCCAGGAGATGATGGATGGATCTACAATATAATCATGTATTTGACTAAACAGCTCTTTAACTTGTGATTAGACCTTTTCAAAAATTAATAAAAATGCATGTTAGACATTAAAATGACTGCTCTGATTCCTAAGCTGAGTTACAACGTTATTGAAAGAGAAGTGGATGCAAGGAGTCCCAGGACATCATAAGGAGAGGCTGTTGGAAAGACCCCCACCACCACCCAGAGAAACACAGGAGGGCAATAAAGTTTATAGTTCGTAAACACATGAAGAGCTTGTAATTGCAGAGTTTGCTTACATGTATGGAAAGATGTTTGTGGGTATGTTTGCTTGTTTCTTTTTGCCTGAAAAATTGGGTCATGGTAGTTTATATATTTAGGGAATTATTTTTTAACTGTGTGAAGTAGAAACTTCCAACTTCCAGAATGACAGAGTTGGGCATGGGATAAACCATTCCCCAGTAACAACTGAGAAGCTAGACTAAATGCTCCAACACATCCATCTCAGGAATCCCAGGGCTCACACAAGCTGAGAAGCGTCTGCCCATGAACACAGCCGGACTTCAGCAATGAGAGTGCACCCATGGCGTTGCTGCTGGTGAACTCTGATGGAGCGACAGTGCCCCTACCCCCCACAAGGGGTTCTGCCCTGGCTGTAGGCGCTCTTCACCTGGAGCGCTGTCTATAAACATGGCCAGGGCAGGGGAATGATGCAGCTGCGGCCGTGCAGCCTTTGCAGCCAGGTGCATGGCCGTACTGGAATTGTAACCACATTTCACAAAATGCTGAGTCTGGGAGTTCAACCTCGGTGGGTGGAGGCTCGATGATCTCAACTTTAAAAGCTAGTTGCTCCCCCACCTCTAAGGTGTGCTGTGCAGATGCGCTTAGAAGACTGAGGATAACGGGTGCTTATAACGTTTTGGTTTTTTGTTTTTGTTTTGTTTTGAGACAGAGTCACACTCTATTGCCCAGGCTGCAGTGCAGTGGCACAATCTCAGCTCACCGCAACCTCCACCTCCCAGGTTCAAGCAATTCTCCTGCCTCAGCCTCCTGAGCAGCTGGGATTACAGGCATGTGCCACCATGCCCAGCTAATTTCTGTATTCTTAGTAGAGATGGGGTTTCACTATGTGGGCCAGGCTGGTCTTGAACTCCTGGCCTTAGGTGGTCTGCCTGCCTTGGCCCCCCAAAGTGCTGGGATTACAGGTGTGAGCCACCACACCCTCCCAAACATTTTGTACATGACAAATAGAACAAAATCTCAGGACTCCCAAATTCCTAAAGTAAAAGGGGAGGTCAGCCTGCAGGCTGAGTCAGCAGCACCCTCTTCCAATTGGAAGACAGTTGCTGGCATTCGGCATGAGCCCCCATGGAAAGGAAGAGACCCCAGACATTCACAGAGGCCCCCACACGTCAATCATAAGGAATTTCCTTGCTGGCCTCCAGGTGTAAAATCTAAAGGCTAGCTCCTAAAACTCAGGTGTGTTTTATTCCACACTGATAATATTAATTACACACTTACCTTCCCAGGTGCAGAAAGAAGCCAAGACGAGATCAGGGATTCCTCAGATGAGATCAGTCGCTCCTCCATCTACCCGGAGACGTCTGCATAACTGATTCTTCCTTTGCGCCCCTTTTCTCTCCAAACATGCACCTTATCTTTGGTAAAAGGTAGATTTACTGGGAACTATCTGGAACCATTCATCCCACCATCTACCTGCCCCTCGGCCTCCATGCCTGTCTCTTTAAGGAAATGAGGAAAGGGTAAACCTTCGGAAAACTTCTTCAGCAAAAGCAGACACAAATGTGTCTGTGGCTTGCGTTTTCCCGGCTGTGCCTTAAAGCTGGCTTAATGATTATTAGCCTCCATGGACTGAGACTTTTGCCTCGGTCACCCATTCCGGTTGTCAGTGTGATGATGTTCCCCGGTTCTGCTGTGTCCACATCCCCAGCTCAGGCTCTACTCGAGAGATACCTGCCCACCCACGTTCTGCCTCTGACGAACAGGCGCCAGGTCTGCGGTGAGGGGAGAGCAGAGGGTCCGTGGTCTTACGTAGGGCCGTCCCATCCTCCACAGGACCAGTACGTCTTTTAAAGGACTACAGCTGCGGGGCACTACGTCACTAGGACCCAGGATGAGGTGGAATTGGCCTTCCTGGTCTCTTCCCACCAGTAGACATCATTTTTCCAGGCAGTCTGGGGGTGTATCCAAGAGTCTTGGCACTGTCACAGCTCAGGCTGCCTGGCCCTGGGCAGAGAGGGGGTGGGCAGGGTTTTACAGAATCTCAGACGCTGCTCCTGGCTGTCAGGGAGCCCTCGACCCAGCATTTCCCCATCAACACAGTGACATGCTGGAAGAACCAGGCACCTCTCCTGACCATCTGTGTTATGCCATCTACACACACACACACACACACACACACACACAACATGCACTCATACACAATCTCTCTCACACACACAAAACACAGTCATACACACACTGTCACACACACAACATACTCATACACAAATCTCATACACACACATACACACTCATACACAAATCTCATACACACTCATACAATCTTACACACTCATGTACACACACTCACATGCATGCAAATAAACCCACACAGACACACACTCCAACTCACACACACAATCTCACACACTGACACAGTCTCACATATGCACACACAACACACATTCACATTCACTCACACACATACACATACTCTCAGATTCACATGGATGCAAATAAACCCACACAGAGAGAAACAAACACACACTCACACCTACACACACACCTCTCCACACACACACTTACATGTGTGCAAAAAAACTAGAGAAAAACACATACACAAATTCAAACACGTGCAAACAAAAGCAAATATGCACAGACACAAAAACACAAACATGCATACATATACACACCCAAACACATAGAAACACGAAAAAGCACACACAGAAACACCCCCACAAATGCACACACGGCTCTGCACAGAACTTGGAAACTTGTCTGAACCCGCTGGGCTCCAACCTGCGGTCAGGATGTCCAGGGGGTCACTGTGCCCGACCACTCGAACCCAGCATCTGTACTGGCCCCCGTGGGAGACGCTCACAGGGCTCAGGGGGAAGTCGGCCTGGGAGAACCGAGCCTGAGGCTGCAGGCCAGGGTGCTGGAGGAAGTCACATCCCCTCCTAGTACACAGTGAATCTGCTGTAACCAACATCAGAGGCACACTGGAGGGTCAGGCTCTCTCCACAGCCCATGACACTGCCCTGTGGGGTTGGGAGGGAGGGCTTCCTAGACACGCTGGGAGGGAACGAGGACTGAAACTGGAGAAAGTGGCTCCTCACACACTCCTCAGAGTCTCCTCCGGACTTCCCATCCCATTGTCTCTCACGGCTCATGGGAAAATGAGCTATTTTTGAGACCCTTCATGGTATAAAGTAGGTTTGGTGAGGATCTCTTCAGCAGCTCTGAAAGAATGTATTATACCTCTTTTAGGTCTTCAGATTCTAAGATGCTTTTGAAGCCATTGGTTAAAAATATGTTTGCTCATGATGTTAAAAACCTATTAAAAGGTAATTCTTAGGAGAGATGAAAAAGTGGGTCACCATGTTCAAATGAGAGAACCCCCAAGAGGATGGTTATTAAAGTGGCATGTATTTAGCATAATGCCATTGAACCTGACTGTATCTAGAAGACACACACACACAAACACACACACACACACAAGTTCAACCCTATGCACAATTAGTAAACAGCAAGCTGGCCTTTTATGTGGTTTTACACTTTAATGCAGATACAGAGGTGTTTGTGGAGGGTTCTCTGTGGGTTTCCTGTGAGTGCAGAGAAGGAACAGCTGTGTGTGTGTAATGGGTACTGTAATTTCTAAAAATATAGCTCATTGTAGGCCAGGTATTTGAGAACACACTATCATTACAAAATGCTCCCAAATCTGCCTCTGAGGATTGAAAATCGCTGAACTCCTGGATATGTGCACACTCCCTGATGCTCGAATTGCTCACGGTTGCGAAGAGGCACCTCAGGTAGCCTGGGATGATCTCACACAGCGTGGTGGGCACAAGACTAAGCTCAGGCATCTAAGCAGACTCAAGTTAGGAACTTTGTCATTCTTGCACAGGAAATTATGGTTTGGATGTGCAAATATTCTTGTCAGAGAGTGGGAGAAGAAAAAATGGAAAAATGATCGTGATATTTTTAAAAGTTAAAAATATCAACTCATTTTCTTTTTTTAAAAAAAATGCAAGCCAGTAAACCACAAAACGTTCAATATAAAGTAAAGGCAACTGTCCTGACTTGTCTTTACCGAGTTGATGAATGTTGGAAATAGACGCTCGGCTGCATCACAGGCCTCCACCTGCGACCCACTGGTCTGCAGTGGCTGCTCCTCAGCATGGGAAATGCTCTGCGTGTCCCCCTGGCAGGGAAGTGCTTGGGTGCACCAGGCCTGTGCTCACCTCTATTGTGCTCTGAATCCCTTATGCTCCAGACTAGACCCAACAGAAGAGACGCCGGCAGAGGATCCCTGAATCACAGAGCAGCGTGGTGGCCGGGAACAGAACGGGAGACTCGTCCGTCCTGTGAAGTGATTCAAATGCAGCCTGTGCCCTATCCCATGTCCACAACCCAAAGATAGAACGAGAGGCTCGCCTGCCGGATGAATGTCCAAGGGGCTGCTCAGGAAGGGCACCGAGGCTGTCCTGGGGAAACAAGTGAGGCCCCGGTGCACTCGGATCTCCACGTGTGGCTTCTAATGTGACGGGATGAGAAGCTGATTGGTGCTGCTGCCCCAAGCTTGTCAGTGCCCTTGACTGGACGACCAGCACCAGCCACATCGTCCCTGATGGACACACAGGTGTGAAGATGTCAGGTGTGCAGGGTCTGCAGGAAGCATCTGCAGTTCACCTGGTTCAACAACCCCAGTTGCCCCACAGTTGAGACCAGCCTGGGATGCCGGGCAGGTGTATCACCTGAGACCAGGAGTTCGAGACCAGCCTGACCAACAGGGTGAAACCCCATGTCTACTCATGGGTCTTGCAGGTAACCAAGCCTTAAAAAATGTTAAAACTTAGGCTGGAAGCCATCATTCTCAGCAAAGTAACACAGGAACAGAAAAGCAAACACCGCATGTTCTCACTCATAAGTGGGAGTTGAACAATGAGAACTCATAAACACAGGGGACATCACACAGCAGGGGCCTGTTGTCGGGGTGGGGAGTGAGGGGAGGGAACTTACAGGATGGGTCAATACGTGCAGCGAATAGCCAGGCTGGGAGTGTGCCTGCCATTCCACCTCACACCCACCAACCAGAATTTGTCTCTTAGTCCACATATCCCAGGCAGTGGAGGAGAGCATGATCCCCCTCTTTGACCCAGGGAGACAGAGAAACGGTTTCTGGGTAACATTAGAGGATCTCTGATGTTTGCTCCGTGCTCTGCTCTCTGGAAGGGTTGGGTGTCCTCATCACTAACCAGACCGGAGTTCCCAGGATCCTATGGGCAGGATCCTGGGAAGATCGCTTGAGTCCCAGAGGTTAATCAAAACTTCAGTCTTGCCTCCAAAAGCTCACGGTCCACACATAAAAGACCAGTGGGGATCGGGCAATAAAAACTCACCCTACTGGGCACACACACACTGTGGGTTCATCGGCCTCTTTGCTTAGCCTATGAGATATGAAGGTGGATGTCCGCATTGAGACGCTCAAGAAATGGAGAGAATTCCCAGGTGAAGGAGCAGCATGCACCGATTTGCTAACTACAGCTCGTGGCAGGCAGCAGTTAGTGAACTGCTCTGGGCAGGTGCCAATTCAGGTAGAAAGGAACAGAATAAAGGCTCAGATATAGAGGTCATCAGAAAGCAGCTTCCAGACAATATTCTGTGCCGAAGAAAGGATGCGTGCTTTCTCTCCATGTGAAACCAGGGGACGAGAAAAGGGGCAAATAGGAGGTGACCTTCTCAGAGTTTGGGAGAAAATCTCTATGGCAGAAATTTGCATGAAGATAAGAGGTGACAAGACACTCCAGGAGAGAATTCTGCTTGTTCCTCACATTTCATTAAAGACATCTCACGATAGATGTTAAATATTATCACTTTGTTACACTAGGCCTCTTCCAGGAGGCTGCACTCCATGAGAAAATACACTCTGCATCTTCAAATTTGCACCTTTCATCTGCAACAGCTAGAACTTCCTCTGACAAAGAAAACATTCTGTATTCATCTTTTCCCTCTGACAGCCAGCAGCCACATGTGGCTCTGAGAACTCAAATTGTGGCCCTGTGGCTGAAGAATTGAATTTTAAACTTCATGTAATTTGATCTATTCTAAGTCAAAAAGCCACATTTGACAAGCGGCTACCATATTAGGTGACTCAGATATAGAATACACTTCAAATCTGCAAATTTTTATAGAGTAACAGCAAAGACATGGAACCAACCCAAATGCCCATCGATGACAGACTGGATAAAGAAAATGGGGTCTACGCCCTCCACTGAATACTACGTAGTCATGAAAAGGAATGAAATCATGTCATTTGCAGAGACATGGAAACCAGTGAGCAAAAAAACAGACACTACATGTTTTCACTTAGAAGTGGGAGCTGACCAGTGAGACCATATGGACACAGGGAGGGGAATGACACTCACCGGGGCCTGTGAGAGGGAGGGCAGGGGGTGCAGAGAGCATTAGAGAAAAGAACCATTGCATGCTGGGCTTAATACCTAGGTGATGGGTTGATACATGCAGCAAACCACCACAGCACACGTTTGCCTATGTAACAGACCTGCACATCCTGCACACGCACCCCGGAACTAATGCCTGATGTAGGTTGGGGGGGGCGGAGGGAGCAAACCACCATGGCACACGTTTGCCTATGTAACAGACCTGCACATCCTGCACACGCACCCCGGAACTAATGCCTGATGTAGGTGGGGGGGGGGACGGAGGGAGCAAACCACCACAGCACACGTTTGCCTGTGTAACAGACCTGCACATCCTGCACATGCACCCCGGAACTAATGCCTGATGTAGGTGGGGGGGGGGCGGAGGGGAGCAAACCACCACAGCACACGTTTGCCTATGTAACAGACCTGCACATCCTGCACACGCACCCCGGAACTAATACCTGATGTAGGTGGGGGGGGGATGGAGGGAGCAAACCACCATGGCATGTGTGTACCTATGCAACAATCCTGCAAGATATGCACATGTACCCCAGAACTTGCAGCACAATTTTAAAAAAAAGCATTTGATAACATAATCAAAAAAATCACATTGCAATAAAAGCAGTAAAAATTTCCAAAAAATTTTTCAAATAAACTTACTGAGTAATTTAGAGACTAAACTGGCTGAGCACATGCATCTGCTTTCTAGAAGCATGTCTGTAGAGTTTCAGAATAAGTCAGGTGACATTAGTGAGATGTCCAGAATGGGTGGGTGGGTACAGTCAAATCACCTTAAATGGCTGGATGCTCGAAACAGAATCATAGAATGGCTAGTTGTCTGCTAAGCAGTGCTGGAATTGAAGATACTCCCACAGGCATTCAGACTCTGCTGTTGCCAGCTTGGAGATGTCAAGATAGTACCAGAAGGAGGAGGAATGTCCATGGAAAAAAATCCTCCTAGGAATAGATCCAGGTCCTTGGGCCTGAATGCCCCTTGTGCTCAAAGACTGGGGGCAGCTCTGGCCTCCGCCTAGGCTTGGTGGACGGCAATGTAGATACTGGGCTCCTCCGAGAGGTACTCGGGACACAGGAGGGGTGGGAGTGACTCCTCTCCGAGAGAAGGTGTGCTGGTTTAACTGGGCATACACCACCTCCTGTGCTGCTTCTGCTGCAGGGTCCTGGGGGGGATGAAGGTGAAAAGAGGGGCATATTTAGTAACTGAAGGCAGGGCCACTGGAAGTCTGAGAGGATGGAGCCATGGCGATGGTTGGCGCTGGGAGAACTCACCTCTTCATCCGTCTGGTGGCCTTCCACGGGCTCGGTGTTTGCCACGAGGGTGTCTGTGGGGTGAAAGAGAAAGTCTTCCAGATCTTCACGTCAGAGGTGGCGATATCAAGACCAGAACAAGGCGAGGCTGTGCCTGAGGTTGCAGTGTGATCCAGCCTCCCCCTACTAAATTCAGAACCACCCATCGGCAACCCCAGGGCAATCTTGACTGCCCCAGGACCCCTCCAATCGATGGCCCCCATCCTTCTGCCTCTCTCATGGACCTTCTCCTGCAGGTCAGTGGCCTCCCCCAGAGATGAGGTGGAGGCAGGGGGAGGGGGAGGGGGTGGTTGGTTAGTCAAGGAAAGGGGCAGGGTTCTTACATCAAGAACCTCAGTGGAAACACAGATCAACCCACAGGATGTGAACAGCCCCCTCTGTGCCTCGGTCACAACCCCATGAGGCTCACATGATGCTGTCCTCTCTTCCCTGAGACTTACGATATTTTATGGAACACCAGTAACCAATAAAAGCAGAGAGGCAAATGCCAATGAAGATGACAGCTACTGATAGCCCAATGAGGATATCCAGGTTGCTGGCCTGTCCTTCAAGAAGGTGTGTGTCTGTCAAGAAGCAAATGATAAACCCTCTCATTCATTGCTTGCCTATTTTGTGCCAACACAGACTGAATGCATGACATGCTTTATCTGAAATTCTTCCAAGATCCCTACACCTGAACAGTTACTTTCTCCATTTTCCATCACGTACAAAAAATTCCAAGACAAGTGAAGACTCATGTCCAAATCAAAGAACCCGCAAAAGAGACGGGAAGGCCGGGTGTGGTGGCTCACACCTGTAATCCCAGCACTTTGAAAGGCTGAGGCGGATGGATTACCTGAGGTCAGGAGTTTGAGACCAGCCTGGCCAACATGGCAAAACCCCTGTCTCTACTAAAAATACAAAAATTAGCCGGGCATGGTGGTATGTGCCTATAATCCCAGCACTTTGGGAGGCCGAGGTGGGTGGATCACCGGAGTTCAGGAGTTCGAGACTAGCCTGACCAACATAGTGAAACCCATCTCTACAAAAATATAAAAATTAGCTGGGTGTGGTGGTGGGCACCTGTAGTTCCAGCTACTTGGGAAGCTGAGGCAGGAGAATCGCTTGAACCCGGGAGGTGGACACTGCAGTGAGCCAATTTCATCCCACTGCACAGGGAGAGGCTCTGTCTCTAAATAAATAAATAAGGGAAAAGAAAAGAAAGAAAACAGACGGTTCCCCAAGATGAGTGACCATAACTAGCAGAAGCATCCATTGAGCCCAAGTGTCTGATTACAGTCTTTCAAGGACTATGTCGCGTTCCCCCATAAGGCTCCCTGCTGAGCTGCCCCTTCTCTGATAGCCCAAGTATGAGTTTCCATCAGTGGAAACAGAGGCTGAGAGAGAGAAATGAGTGTGTCCAGGGTCATGCACTGAGGAATACTGGAACGAGGTTCTGAACTCTCCCTCTTAGTGAGTCCAGCTCTGAGCCTGCCCTGAATCCACCTGCTCAGCTCCTTATCCAGCCCCGGCCTGTCTAAGCCGCCATGAGTGTCCTCCACCAGGATGTCACGCCCCACCAGGCTCATGGCTTCCACTCCTGTTTCCCTGCAATAAACGCTGTTTACATCGACCAACTGCTATCTCTAAAATAGAGTGTGGATCATGACACGTTTCTGACTAAAACCTTTGTCTTCAGCCAGGGTGGTGGCTCGTGCCTGTAATCCCAGCACTTTAGGAGGCCAAGATGGATGGATCACCTGAGGTCAGGAGTTTGAGACCAGTCTGGCCAACATAGTGAAACCCCATCTCCACGAAAAATACAAAAATTAGCCCGGTGTGGTGGTGGGCACCTGTAATCCCAGCTACTCTAGAGGTTCAGGCAGGAGAATCACTTGAACCCCAGAGACGGAGGTTGCAGTGAGCAGGGATTGTGCTACTGCACCCCAGCCTGGATAACAGAGCAAGACTCTGTCTCAAAAACAAAAACCAAAAAACAACAAGATAGACAATAAATATTTCATATGGTCCTCTAAATTCTCATCTCCCAGCATTTTCATGTTCACAGACCTCCTTAGAGAAATGATAAGCATTGCTTCTCAGCAGGGTTCAGGTCACTCTGACCTCTTCCTCCCTGTGGACGAGGCCTCAGTCCCAAAGCAGCGGAGGCTGAAAGGCCTTACAGATCCCCACACGGACCACAGTTTCAGATGCAGATGAGGAATCTGGGGACCTGGGAGGGGCTGCCTAGCCCAAAGTCACAGAGCTGGGAGGTGGCACAGCCTTCACTCACACAGGAGCCTTCCGTCTCCCCAGGAACTCAGACATGAGGATAAGAGTGATTTGCTTACCAGATTCAGAGGTGGATTCCATGACCCACAGATGAGTACACTTAGGGTCTCCTAGGGGGGAAAAAAGGCAGAGGAGGAGTGAGCAAGAGTCATTGACTGCCCCATTAAAGTAGGACCATTTTCTTTATTATTATTTTTTTTTTGAGATAGAGTCTCACTCTGTCGCCAAGGCTGGAGTGCAGTGGTGCGATCTCATCTCACTGCAATCTCCATCTCCTGGGTTCAAGCGATTCTCCTGCCTCAGCCTCCCAAGCAGTAGAACCCTCTTCTTTGGAGGGTTCGTCCCTGTCTACCTACTACCCTGTCATCCACCTAAAGACTAATGGGGGTCCTGGGGTCCCTTCCTTGGAATCTCTAGGGGGGGGCGATTCCTTCCCTGAGATGGGAAGGTGACTAGGAGATGTATGGTGATGTCCGCAGACATTTCTCCCATTGGGATGATAAATATCCACATTCCCGACAGGGAAATCTCTCTGTGGTGAGGGGTCAGGAGGGGCTTCAGAGAAAATGGAAAAGGGCGAGGGCTGAGGCAACCTCTGATCACAAACTCCATCTGGCCTCACCTCCGCCTGTGTTTGCCCTGAACTCTTTCTTCATGCAGGAGGTGGCGGAGGGTGTGGAGCTACCCTGTCTACCGCCCTGACAGCCCCATCCTGCTCAGCCTCTTCATTCCTGTCTGTATTTTTCACTGCTTCATTTTGTCCAGAATACCTAATGCCCCTGTGTGCCCAATGGGATGCCCCTCTGGTACGGCTCTGGGACTTAGTGGGCACCAGAGCATGCAGCAGGCGTGGGCTCCTCACCTGTGAAGGAAAGGTGCAGCGGGTCACTGGGGGCTGACCACTCATAGGGGGAGGCATTGAAAGAACCGTAGCATCTATAGGTCCCGCCATGGGCTGGCGTTGCGAGGCCCACAGAAAAGTTGGCCTGGAACGCTCCCCTGTGTCTCTGCCCTCCAATGAGCCACTGGCCATGAGGAACCCCCTCTCTCCACAGATGGTACCGGTCAAATGAGATTTCGGAAATGCAGAATAACGTCACGTTCTCTCCCGACCCCATCATGGGGTCCGCCTGGGGTGGAGAGAGAAGGCTTTTTGTGTTTCCTGGGAGAAAAGAGGCGGATTTTAGAACACACTCCGGAGTGCATGAACAAAGTCATCTCTCTCCCCTGCTCTTATCTTGGGGGCAGATTCCGAATGTGGGCTGCTGCCTCTGTGAGTCTCCTCTTCTTCTCTAGGGTCCTGACCCGGCCTGTGTCTGTGTCTCTTTACTTCCTCTGCATTTCGGAGATTCCCCGTTGCTTCTGACTGTGCCTCTGTGGCTTACAGTCCCTTGAAGCCATATGAGGTGTGGGGTTCTCCTGGAAAATGGGAGTTACTCTGTGCTTTGAGAGGCTTCAGAAAACAGAGTTCTGGCCTTGGCTTCCTTGACATGGGACTATGGGGTTATGAGAGTCACTATATTTCAGCACTGTGTGTTGAAAAATACAAGAGTCTCTGGAGGATCATAAGGAATTTCATGGACTCCCACTGCAGGGAAGAACTGGCTTTACCCCCAAACCCAAGGAGTTAGATGGGACAACTTGCTGGGGGAGGGTGACAGTGACCCCTCCTCCCTCTTTAAGCACTAAGACATGTTAAACCCCTTTGCTGAGCTCCTCCTCACAGTCCCTCTGTTCCTTTAGTTTTCTTCCTCTCCTGAGGTTTGATTAACAACCCCATCATCCCATGAAGCTCCCAGGGCACCAACGGACCAGATGGTCCAGCCACACTCACCTGTGATCACAATCTCCAGGGGGTCACTGGGAGCCGAGCACTCATAGCGGGAGTGACTGAAAGAACCACAGCATCTGTAGGCTCCCCCATGGGCAGGCGTTACAGGACCCATGGGAAAGACAGCCTCGACGTAGTGAATCCCAGCCTCCATCCCCTCGTCAAGCTCCTGGGAATGCTGTGTGTGCCCCTCTTTGTATAAGATAAATTCATCAAATGCCAGCTCCGAGTGGCAGCGCACGGTCACCCTGGCTCCCGCAGCCACCAGGGAGCTTGGGTGTGCTGAGATGGAGGGTTTTGTGAACACACCTGGGAGCAAAGACAGAGGAGTTCACATGGGTCTCCTTCCTCACCTCTCACCTGGATCTCAGGGTGAAGCTCTCTCTCATTTTGACCCCCAAAGCCCATCTGTGTGCTTCCTGTGTGTGTGTGTGTGTGTGTGTGTGTGTGTGTGTGTGTTCTCGCTGCATGGCTCCCCCACGCTCTGCCTTGAAGCCATATGAGATGTGTGGTGCTCCTGGAAAGTGGGAATTGCTCTGTGCTTTGAGAACCTTCAGAAAACACAGTGCTGGCCTTAGGATCCCTGACATGGGACCATGAGATTATGAGCCTCACTGTTTTTCAACTCTGTGTGTTGAAAAATACAAGAATCTCCAGAGGATTAGAAAGAAACTCCCAGGTTCCCGCTGCTGGAAACAACTAGTTTGCCCCAAAACCCAAGAGGTTATACGTGACTACCTGGAGGGGAAGGTGGAGTGACACTGTTTCCTATTTGAGGCATAAGGACATGGGAGACGCCTTTGCCGAGCAACTCCTCACAGCCTCAATCTCCATCCAGATCCTCCAGGGGCTTTCGCAGCCTGGATCTCCCTGCCTCACCCCGACCTGCTTTCCTCCCTTCTCTTGCTTGAAGACTCAACCTCTTGTCTGTTCCTCCTGAGCTCACTGAATGTGAGACTCACTCCACACTCTCCCTTCCCTGCTTTATAGGATAGGCAGGGGCGACTCTACAGGATGAGTTTGAACTTTCTGTGGGACATTCTGCACATCCATCAGAGAGAAGGGATGAATGTCAGGAGACTGAGAAGGAGGAGGAGGGAGGAATGGGTGCCTTTCCCAGTCATGTCCCACTGAGCCACCGGACACATCTCCCAAGGGGAACTGTAACTTCCCCAAGGCTCTGGCTCCTTCAAGGCAGGGAAACTACTTCCCTGGGGAAGCGCTGGAGCGGGGGTCAGGGGACATGGTTCCTCCCTGGATCCGCCCTGCTGGAGTTGGTACCAGCATCCTGCACCTGCTACCTCCCAGGGAGATTGTCCTGCTGCTCGGCTTCCTCCCTCCTCCTCCACCAGGGAAGCTGATTGCTCACATGAAATGTCCTGTCTTTAAATTCTCAGGATGGCTTCTGTGTCCACAGTGAGTGCATGACCAGGAATCCCACAGTGACTCTCTGGCTTCACTGGGTGTGGACTCTGGGAAGGACTAATTTCATTAGGGTATACATAGGCTTTACTTTTCCTTCACAGTAGCCAGGACAGTTTTAAGTTCTGACGAATCCTCATTGTTAACAGGAATGAGCTCCTTCCTCAGTACTGACATGAAGGAGGCAGCAGCTTGAATCCTGCCCATCTCTCACCTTCAATCGGTAGAGGGAAGTCAGCACACCCCACCAAACCCCAGTTTCTTCTGCCCATTGGACAATTTCTTCTGCAGTTTTGCCATCTTGGAGGAAGGCAAAATCCACACACAGAATAGCGTCTCCCACTGGAAGCTCCGTGAGCTATGGTCCCCATGCTTATGTCAGATCTCTAGAACATTGTCATCCTGTAACTCTGGGAAGGACACCTAGTGGACAAGGGATGGGCTGGACTTCTCCTACCTGTGACCACGACCATCAGGGAGTTGCTGTGAGCTGACCGCTGTGAGGTGTGGCTGTGAGATCCAGAACACATGTAGGTCCCTGCGTGTCCTGGGGTCACGGGGCTGATGGTGAAGTCATTGGAGCGGCCAGTGTACAACTCACGGTCCTGGGGTCCCGAGATGTTTTGTATATTGTGAATGTGACAAACCGAGCATGAGAATCACAGGAGAGTGTCACACGTCCTCCCAGGGGAACCACAGGGCTCGGCCAGGCTGACAGGGAGAGCTTGTCGGGAGCACCTGGAAGAGGAGGAGGCACAGCCTAGAGAGGGGGAGTGTGGAGCCCCCCCCACACTGTCCTTGGGGGCTTTTCCTTCTTCACATTGTTCTGCTTTGCCCTGTAACATGAACCCCTGATGCCCTGGGTACCTGGTGGTGGGACAGGGACACAGCCCACCCCAGCGTGGACACGGAAGGTCTTCCCAGAACAGCGTTCTACTGGGCATGATGATACAACATTGAGCCAAGTTGCTCCTAACTTTTATCTACAACAACAGACATCTGTGCGTGGAAGAGGAGGAGGAAACCTAGCAGATTCAAGCAGTACAAAAACATAGCAACTCATTTAAACAATTCCCAACACAAGTGCCCGCACTGGGTCCCTGCCTCCCGACAGAGCGTGCCCCAACCCACCCCAGACACCCGGATTCTGAACATCACAGGCTCCTTCAGGAGACTCGATGAGCCCGAGGGGCTGCCTAAGGAGGGTTTCTAGAACACGATGGAGCCTGGGGTCTCCCCAGGACCCCCTTCCTGTGTTTCCGGGGCTCACGGCAAAGCCCTCCCCCACGTCTTCTGCGTTGGTCTGACTTCGTGTCCACCCTCCCTGCCTGGAGAACACTTTGTGTTTGGCCGACACGGCGTCCTAGGACTGGGATAGGACTCACCCGTGTGTGTGCAGATCTCTGGCCCAGGCACAATCCTGGGGGAAAAAACAAAATAAAATAACAACAACAAGTGATGGCGTGTCTGCACGTGAATCCTGCCCTCCTTGTAACGGTTTGTCAGCTCAGCCCGGATTCAGAGAGTGGATGAACCTGGGTCATCTTCCCACGCCCAGTCCCGGGTTGTGGAGAGGCCGGGTCTTCCAGAGGGCATTTTCCATCCCAACCCTGCCCTCCTTTCCCTTCCAGGACTCACCCAGACACAGGACGGCGATCAGTTTGGGGGCCATGGTGCCTCTTCTATTGGGCCGGACACAGGGGTTGAGCTAGATTGGAAAATGAACAGGATGTGGCAGCCACGGTTTTGCAGTTTGAAGTGTTTAGAGGTTGCCCCCCCACACAGGAAGATGACCAGCCTCACTCTAAACATAGGGGGTGACACAGACAGTATTCTTGGTTCCACAGAGCCCCTAGCAAAGGCCCGACCTGAACCTCAACACTGACCAACCCACTAACATCTAAATTTCAAATTTAACTTTTCTACGTGCAAAATTGTAGAACGGTGTCTTAATATCTTACTGCCTTTTTTGAGAACTATGCACGATTCGATTTCTGTTATGCACATCTATGAAAGTAGATTTATTGTCGGTGTTGCAAAATGATTGCACCATAAAACTGAAATATTCTGTTATGTTCAAAGTTGCAAATTAATTACTTGCAAATTGGGGACTATTTTCAAGTTCTTAAAGTTTTCTTCCGTGCTTCAGTAAGTTAACAACAACAAAAATGGATTTTGTGTTATCAGCACAGAACCGAGCATGCAAATCCTGCTTCTTGATGTTTTCTCTGAAATCCTTCCTTGACTTGTGGTTCGAGACACAGAGCTCTATATTTCTCTTCCAGAAAACTCAACTCTTTCTCTCTTTATATATTTACATACGTATATAAAATATGAATGACACAAACATATGTGCATATAATGCTGACGGTCCTCCCCCAAAAGCCAACTCATGTTACTAAAAAATTAGTAAGCTTATAGCAAGAAAAAAGCCCTGCGAAATCACCACTGAAAAAAAAAGGAGCATTTTCACAGGAATAGGATCAACTTCCGCTTTGTCTCTCACCTGTCCCAGAACTTCTCAAACCACACACACGCAATTTTGAACCTTTTCTGTGTTGTCTTCCATATCATAGCTGTCTATCTGGTAATATTTGTGTGTGTGTGTGTGTGTGTGTATGTATATTTTTATCGTTTTAAATATAGAACAAAGGACAGTTTGTTTTGTGTTTCTGATTGTAAAATGAGACTGGTATGCTCATAACGCTCTGCATACCTCTTGTTTAAATTTACCCGACAGACAGACTGCAGTCAACGGCTTGCATACATATTCCTCAATGTCTTTGTCCCTTTTTGGCTTCCATGACGTATGTTTTCACCAGGCATTTTGTTTTTTGGACAAAGGTTGCCCTGAACATTCTTGCCTGTGTGTCCTGGATTGTATGAGTGGGTTTCCCTGAGTTCACACTCCAGGGTGGAACTGCAGGACACGGGGAATGTCAAGATAAAAATAAACTAGATGAGAACACATTTTTTTTTTCCAGAGTGATAACCCCATAACTCCCAGCAATGGTTGTCAGATTCTGTTGTGTTTTCCACTTACAGAAAATAACTGATTACATATGACAGAGGATGAATTTGATCTTAACATTTAATATATTCGACAATAGAAAAATACATTAAATAAATGCTGTGATACACATATCTGTACCTGTAAGCAAATGTATCACCCATGAGAAAGATTTTTTACAAATCAGTGATGCCAAATATTAAACATTGCTCTATGATTCATAAAAAGTGTTATAATTTATTGACTTGGAAGTGATATTTGTAAAGTTCAAGACTTCAGTAGAGGACAGTCACCCTCCAAGCAAAACATGAGGCAAATACCCACTTGAAAATATAAAGCACGCATTGGCTAAAAATGAGGAGAACTTGTTGATCCGACGTTGCTTGAATGCACCTGATGGTGTTTGTGTGTTCTTGCCAGGAAGGCAGCTTACTAGTGTTTGCACGTTGGAATGAGGCCAACAACTTTGTGAAGTCAACGGTTTTAATCCAATGCAATTTTTATTTAATAGAAATTAAAGATCTAAGAAGTAAGCGTACACTGGGATATGACAGGACACGGCGTAATGACATATAAATTATATGTTTTGTGTTAATAACACAAAATCAATTTTGTTGTTCTTAACTTATTGAAGCACGGAGGAAAAATTTAAGAACTTGAAAATCGTTTTCAATTTGCAAAAATTTGAACGTAACAGAATAAACATTTCCGTTTTATTGTACAACCATTTTACAACATTAACAATGCATCTATTTTCACTTGGCAGGAGAACATTGCATAACAGAAATCAAATCATGCATAGTTCTCAGGAAAGGCAATAAGATATTAAGATACTATTCTACAATTTTGCATGTGGAAAAGTTAACTTTGAAATTGAGACTCACGCCTGTAATCCCAGCACTTTGGGAGGTTGAATGGGGTGGATCACGAGGTCAAGAGATCGAGACCATCCTGGCCAACATGGTGAACCCCCGTCTCTACTAAAAAAAATACAAAAATTAGCCGGACGTGGTGGCACGCACCTGTAGTCCGAGCTACTCGGGAGGCTGAGGCAGGAGAATCGCTTGAACCCGGGAGGCAGAGGTCGCAGTGAGCCAAGATCGCTCCACTGCACTCCAGCCTGGCGGCAGAGCAAGACTCCGTCTCGAAGAGAAAAAAAAAGACATTATGGATTGCTTAGTGCGGGGATTCAAGTCAGGGCTTTGCTAGGGGCTCTGTGGAACCAAGAATACTATCTGTGTCACCCCCTATGTTTAGAGTGAGGCTGGTCATCTTCCTGTGTGGGGGGCAACCTCTAAACACTTCAAACTGCGAAACCGTGGCTGCCACATCCTGTTCATTTTCCAATCTAGCTCAACCCCTGTGTCCGGCCCAATAGAAGAGGCACCATGGCCCCCAAACTGATCGCCGTCCTGTGTCTGGGTGAGTCCTGGAAGGGAAAGGAGGGCAGGGTTGGGATGGAAAATGCTCTCTGGAAGACCCGGCCTCTCCACAACCCGGGACTGGGCGTGGGAAGCCAGGTTCACCCACTCTCTGAATCCGGGCTGAGCTGACAAACCGTTACAAGGAGGGGCAGGATTCACGTGCAGACACGCCATCACTTGTTGTTGTTATTTTGTTTTGTTTTTTCCCCCAGGATTGTGCCTGGGCCAGAGATCTGCACACACGCGGGTGAGTCCTATCCCAGTCCTAGGACGCCGTGTCGGCCAAACACAAAGTGTTCTCCAGGCAGGGAGGGTGGACACGAAGTCAGGCCGACGCAGAAGACGTGGGGAGGGCTTTGCCGTGAGCCCCGGAAACACAGGAAGGGGGGTCCTGGGGAGACCCCAGGCTCCATCGTGTTCTAGAAACCCTCCATAGGCAGCCCCTCGGGCTCATCCAGTCTCCTGAAGGAGCCTGTGATGTTCAGAATCCGGGTGTCTGGGGTGGGTTGGGGCACGCTCTGTCGGGAGGCAGGGACCCAGTGCGGGCACTTGTGTTGGGAATTGTTTAAATGAGTTGCTATGTTTTTGTACTGCTTGAATCTGCTAGGTTTCCTCCTCCTCTTCCACGCACAGATGTCTGTTGTTGTAGATAAAAGTTAGGAGCAACTTGGCTCAATGTTGTATCATCATGCCCAGAAGAACGCTGTTCTGGGAAGACCTTCCGTGTCCACGCTGGGGTGGGCTGTGCCCCTGTCCCACCACCAGGTACCCAGGGCATCAGGGGTTCATGTTACAGGGCAAAGCAGAACAATGTGAAGAAGGAAAAGCCCCCAAGGACAGTGGGGGGGGGGCTCCACACTCCCCTGTCTAGGCTGTGCCTCCTCCTCTTCCAGGTGCTCCCGACAAGCTCTCCCTGTCAGCCCGGCCGAGCCCTGTGGTTCCCCTGGGAGGACGTGTGACACTCTCCTGTGATTCTCATGCTCGGTTTGTCACATTCACAATATACAAAACATCTGGGACCCAGGACCGTCAGTTGTACACTGGCCGCTCCAACGACTTCACCATCAGCCCCGTGACCCCAGGACACGCAGGGACCTACATGTGTTCTGGATCTCACAGCCACACCTCAAGCGGTAGCTCACAGCAACTCCCTGATGGTCGTGGTCACAGGTAGGAGAAGTCCAGCCCATCCCGTGTCCACTAGGTGTCCTTCCCAGAGTTACAGGATGACAATGTTCTAGAGATCTGATATAAGCATGGGGACCATAGCTCACGGAGCTTCCAGTGGGAGACGCTCTTCTGTGTGTGGATTTTGCCTTCCTCCAAGATGGCAAAACTGCAGAAGAAATTGTCCAATGGGCAGAAGAAACTGGGGTTTGGTGGGGTGTGCTGACTTCCCTCTACCGATTGAAGATGAGAGATGGGCAGGACTCAAGCTGCTGCCTCCTTCATGTCAGTACTGAGGAAGGAGCTCATTCCTGTTAACAATGAGGATTCGTCAGAACTTAAAACTGTCGTGGCTACTGTGAAGAAAAAGTAAAGCCTACGTATACCCTAATGAAATTAGTCCTTCCCAGAGTCCACCCCCAGTGAAGCCAGAGAGTCACTGTGGGATTCCTGGTCATGCACTCACTGTGGACACAGAAGCCATCCTGAGAATTTAAAGATAGGACATTTCATGTGAGGAATCAGCTTCCCTGGTGGAGGAGGAGGGAGGAAGCCGAGCAGCAGGACAATCTCCCTGGGAGGTAGCAGGTGCAGGATGCTGGTACCAACTCCAGCAGGGCGGATCCAGGGGAGGAACATGTCCCCTGACCCCCACTCCAGCGTTTCCCCAGGGAAGTAGTTTCCCTGCCTTGAAGGAGCCAGAGCCTTGGGGAAGTCACAGTTCCCCTCGGGGAGATGTGTCCGGTGGCTCAGTGGGACATGACTGGGAAAGGCACCCATTCCCTCCCTCCTCCTCCTTCTCAGTCTCCTGACATTCATCCCTTCTCTCTGATGGATGTGCAGAGTGTCCCACAGAAAGTTCAAACTCATCCTGTAGAGTCGCCCCTGCCCATCCTATAAAGCAGGGAAGGGAGAGTGTGGAGTGAGTCTCACATTCAGTGAGCTCAGGAGGAACAGACAAGAGGTTGAGTCTTTCAAGCAAGAGAAGGGAGGAAAGCAGGTCGGGGTGAGGCAGGGAGATCCAGGCTGCGAAAGCCCCTGGAGGATCTGGATGGAGATTGAGGCTGTGAGGAGTTGCTCGGCAAAGGCATCTCCCGTGTCCTTATGCCTAAATAGGAAATAGAGTCACTCCACCTTCCCCTCCAAGTAGTCACGTATAACCTCTTGGGTTTTGGGGCAAAACCAGTTGTTTCCAGCAGTGGGAGCCTGGGAGGTTCTTTCTAATCCTCTGGAGATTCTTGTATTTTTCAATATACAGAGTTGAAAAATAGTGAGGCTCATAATCTCATGGTCCCATGTCAGGGATCCTAAGGCCAGCACTGTGTTTTCTGAAGGTTCTCAAAGCACAGAGCAATTCCCACTTTCCAGGAGCACTGCACATCTCATATGGCTTCAAGGCAGAGCATGGGGAGCCATGCAGAGAGAACACACACACACACACACACACACACACACACACACACACACACACAGGAAGAACGCAGGTGGGCTTTGGGGGTGATGAGGGAGAGCTTCACCCTGAGGTCCAGGTGAGAGGTGAGGAAGGAGACCCATGTGAACTCCTCTGTCTTTGCTCCCAGGTGTGTTCACAAAACCCTCCATCTCAGCACACCCAAGCTCCCTGGTGGCTGCGGGAGCCAGGGTGACCGTGCGCTGCCACTCGGAGCTGGCATTTGATGAATTTATCTTATACAAAGAGGGGCACACACAGCATTCCCAGGAGCTTGACGAGGGGATGGAGGCTGAGATTCACTACGTCGAGGCTGTCTTTCCCGTGGGTCCTGTAACGCCTGCCCATGGGGGAGCCTACAGATGCTGTGGTTCTTTCAGTCACTCCCGCTATGAGTGCTCGGCTCCCAGTGACCCCCTGGAGATTGTGATCACAGGTGAGTGTGGCTGGACCATCTGGTCCGTTGGTGCCCTGGGAGCTTCATGGGATGATGGGGTTGTTAATCAAACCTCAGGAGAGGAAGAAAACTAAAGGAACAGAGGGACTGTGAGGAGGAGCTCAGCAAAGGGGTTTAACATGTCTTAGTGCTTAAAGAGGGAGGAGGGGTCACTGTCACCCTCCCCAGCAAGTTGTCACGTCTAACTCCTTGGGTTTGGGGGGTAAAGCCAGTTCTTCCTTGCAGTGGGAGTCCATGAGATTCCTTATGATCCTCCAGAGACTCTTGTATTTTTCAACACACAGAGCTGAAATATAGTGACTCTCATAACCCCATAGTCCCATGTCAAGGAAGCCAAGGCCAGAACTCTGTTTTCTGAAGCCTCTCAAAGCACAGAGTAACTCCCATTTTCCAGGAGAACCCCACACCTCATATGGCTTCAAGGGACAGTAAGCCACAGAGACACAGTCAGAAGCAACGGGGAATCTCCGAAATGCAGAGGAAGTAAAGAGACACAGACACAGGCCGGGTCAGGACCCTAGAGAAGAAGAGGAGACTGACAGAGGCAGCAGCCCACATTCGGAATGTGCCCCCAAGATAAGAGCAGGGAGAGAGATGACTTTGTTCATGCACTCAGGAGTGTGTTCTAAAATCCGCCTCTTTTCTCCCAGGAAAACACAAAAAGCCTTCTCTCTCCACCCAGGTGGACCCCATGATGGGGTCGGGAGAGAACGTGACGTTATTCTGCATTTCCGAAATCTCATTTGACCGGTACCATCTGTGGAGAGAGGGGGCTCCTCATGGCCAGTGGCTCATTGGAGGGCAGAGACACAGGGGAGCGTTCCAGGCCAACTTTTCCGTGGGCCTCGCAACGCCAGCCCATGGCGGGACCTATAGATGCTACGGTTCTTTCAATGCCTCCCCCCTATGAGTGGTGAGCCCCCAGTGACCCGCTGCACCTTTCCTTCACAGGTGAGGAGCCCACGCCTGCTGCATGCTCTGGTGCCCACTGCATCCTGGAGCTAAATCTGAGGGGCATCCTGCTGGAGATCAGGAGACCTTAGGGGTTCTGGACAAAAGGAAGCCATGATAAATACAGTGAGAAAAAGAGAGACTGAGAATGACCAGTGCTGTCAGGGTGTAGGATGGGAAACAGGGCACTTCCACTCCTATGTGGAGGCCCACTTTGGGGGCGTACGAATCCAGGTGAATAAAGAACTGGCTCAGGGCAAACACAGAAGGAGGGGGAGGCCAGATAAAGATTGGGGAGATCAGGGGTTGCATCAGCCCCTCACCCATATCCATTTTCCAGGAGCTCCTCCTGACCTCTCAGACACAGAGAGATTTCCCATTTGGTGAATGTAGATATTTATTACCCCATTGTAGATAAGGTCTCTTGACATCACCAGGCATCTGTCAGCCCTCTGTCCTTTTTCACGTTTCAGGGGAGGGAGTCTGTTCTCAAAGGATTCTGACAAGAGACCTCAGGACCTGCATTAGTCATTAGGTGAATGACAGAGTAGGTGGTGGGCAGGGGATGGACACTCCACATAGAATGGTCTTACTTCAGTGGGGGTGAGGAATGACTCTTGGGCACCCATTCTCTGTCTTTTTTCCTAGGAATCCCTCAGAGTACTTTCCTGTCACCCATGGAGCCACCCCCTGAAACTGGTGAGCAAAGAATTCTTCACCTAGTTTGTGAATCGCTGGGGAGACATTAGTCTCCTTCTCCACCTGCAATCTTTATGGAAGTGGTCGTTTCCAGAGGAGCTTGAGGGGAACCTGGAATGAAGGGAGGGGATTTAAGCCCCAAGCATTGCAGTCATTGGTACTGGTTGGGTGGTCGGTGAGAAAGGAAATTCTTGAAGGAACTGTCCCAGCTGAGGAAGGAGAGAAGAGGAAAGCCCACCCTCTTGCCCCTCTCCAGGGCGCTGATCCTACAGGCTTCAAAGAGGCAACCCAGGAACCCATGGATCAGCCCCACTACAGGAGGAGTGGGGAGCTTTTTGGGCTCAAGATGGTTGAGGTATTCCCTGAGAATTATTAACTTTAGTAGAGCCGATCCAGACACCCTTTAGATTGAGTACATGCACGCAATTCTATCCAAATTTAGGACTTCATTTTCTTATGTATGAAAGGCAGCATTTTATCCAGAAAACCAAAGGGATCCATGAGTCCTGAACCTCTGTGCCAGTGTCTCTCTGGGAAAGGAGGTGCAGAAAGGCACCCCCTCTTGGAACATCAGCCCACTAGGGATATATCCAGTCTCTGAAAGTAACAGTGGCCATTGTGGGAAGGAAACAGAGGAAGAAAAAGTTTGTCCCAATTTTCAGGAACGCCAGGTTCTGAGCCTGGTCCTGTCATTTTCCAAAACACCTTTTAAATGAACACATGTGCAGTATTCTCTGCTTCTCCCCCAAAGAGCTGGTGTTCTGGAATTACTTTTGTAAAATTGATAGAGCGTATCTTATATATGTAGATATTTGCAAGCAATTGCTTATACGAATTGAAGTATTCTTGGACCCTAGAGACAAAATGGTTAATGCATTGCAAATATTTTTCCATTTATTTGATTAAAGCAGGTTAATAGATAAATAAAAAGCGGGATGGAAATACATAATTCTGAGCCAGAGATAAGAAAGTAATATCTGGGGTGAAGCAAAGGAAAGGTAACTGGTGACTTCAGTCTTTTTTATTTTCCTGCTGCTCAGAAAACCTGCAGCTCCAAATTCTCTTCTCTGCATCTAAATCATATGAATGGTGCGATACTGGACATGCTTTCCTCAAGTGATTAGCTGATTTAAGAGACACACTGAGCATCAGAGAATAGCATAGTAATCCCCCTAGGTTTCCTCACATTCCGCCTCTCTCTGTGGTTCTCAGAGGCAGCTGATATCAGGAGGTCATTACAAAACACCTCAGAATGCAAGGCTGCTGAATACAGAGGTGTTCTCAGTTATAGATCAGGCTGAAAGGTTATGACCGCGCAGGGGAATGTGGGTGACTGCGTGGGCATCCAGGGACTTTAGGATGATTTTGGTCTTCACTGCTTTGGTGACATCTTTGCCCACAATTCCTAGGCTCACACCCCCAGGATTGCACAGAAGGGAATCTCATCAGGATGGGCATGGCTATCTTGGTCCTTGTGGCCCTTGGAGTCCTCCTACTGGAGTCATGCACAGTCAGAAAAAAAAAAAAAACACCCAAAATGCAGGAAGAAGAGGACAGTGATAGAAAACAATGCACCATTTAGAACAACAGAGCCTTGAAATCAAATCTCATAACTCCAGAAGGCTTTGGAAGGAAATCGTCATCGTATACGGGTGAACTGTCTGCGGAGAATATGGACTGAAATACATGTCATCGTGTTTTAGAGTTCTGAGCTAAATCCGATACATAAAGAAATAGCATTGCATTCCATGTAATGTGTTATCATGGTAACATAAATGGTGACATTGGAAGGTTTTCTTCAAGATGGAAAACTCAGGCTCTTATGGGAATACTGGCAATAATTCTTGATTTTCCTGTGTTGACTCCTAAGTCTATTTGTTGTTATTGGTAAATGCACGTGCTTGTTTATAGCCTATGTTTATTTTCCATACAATTTACTGAGGTGGGATTGAATTTGGGGAGAGAAAGCCACAAGCTTTCTTGGGGGAGAGAAAGGCCACAAGCCACGTGGCCTTCAACTTCCAACAAGGTAGCTGTTGATGCGTGACAGCATTTCCTTCACGTGCTGGCCACGTGGCCCCTCAAAGCATGATCACCACCTGCCTGTGCATCATCTCCTGAGTCCAATGACAAGAAGCCACTGCCCAAGCCAGAAACGCCTCTACACAAGCCCTTTGCCTACATCACAGGTCATGCAATTAAGAATTTAAGACCAGGTGTGGTAGCTCACACTTATAATCCCAGCACTTTGGGAGGCCAAGGTGGACGGATCACCTGAGGTCAGGAGTTCAAGATCACCCTGGAAATTATGGTGAAACCCCGTCTCTACTAAAAATTCAAAAATGAGCCTGACATAGTGACGCGTGAGGCATTATGGCTGTGCATAAGCGTGCATGTAGTCCCAGCTACTCGGGAGGCTGACGCAGGAGAATTGCTTGAACTCGGGAGGTGGAGGTTGCAGTGACCCAAGACTGCACCACTACATCCCAGCCTGGGTGACAGAGTGAGACTGAAAAGCTAAACTACGTGCTTCTGGGTTTCTGTACCCACCGTGTCCCTGAATGTGAGTCGGGGTGGAGGCCACCAACATGGATTTGGTGGTTATTTCGAGAGACGGGGTTCAGCCCCACCGGGCAGTGGTTTCAGGGTCACACAGTGGCTCCTTCCATTCTGAACCGTGCTAGGACGGCTGCCTTCTCCTTGATCCCCAGTGAGCCATAGGAAGCTCATGGGCAGATGTGGCTGCTCTTGCCTGTGGCATTTCCATGTCAGAAGTTCTCATGGATCACATTCTGTAAACCTGTGTTCTCGACACCATGATCTCATCATCTGCCCCAATCTAGACAAACGTGGCTGAGACAGTGCCACAGCCTTCACACAGCCAGCCCTACACTTCCTGGAATGGGAGAGGTGTGCGCTGCGGGGACACGGGGCGGACTGAAGGAGAATCAGCCCAGCTCTGATTCTAGGACGAGGAGGGCTCCCACGGCACTGGGTAGCCATGATCCTTCGCAATGGGGACCGCCATCTACACCCTCTCATCCCGCTGGAGTTCCCAGCCCTCAGCATGCCTCCTCCTGACCACTCACCTGCGTCCTCAGGCATCACTTCCTCATGACCCCCTTTCCGAGATAGGAGAGCTATGCCAGTCTATTTTCTAATCACCCGTATCCAAGGAGTGATTTCACATACAAATGTCACAGTGCACAGTTATCTATTCTGTAGTTATTTCTGGACATGTATCACATCCCCTAGACTAGCAGGGCTCAAAGTATACGATCCATGTCGGGGGAAGCACGTGTTTTATTTTTCATTCTTGGTTAATTGTATGAAATAGGACTGATACTTACAGATATATGTTGGAAGAATGGATGGATGCATGTATTAATTGTAAATGCACAGAGAGGGAAGACCTGATAATTTATTCAATATTCAAATGCACACCTTAAATCTATAGTAAATCAAGCCAACAACCTCCCCTGCTGCTTTCCTCTTGAATTTTGGGATATTTGGCTCTGCTCCCAGTTTCCTGGCTCAAGGATTTTCTGCTTGTCCATTTCACCCAAGTGAGACATACGCAAAGATAACAAACAAAAATCAGCCTGACAAATCCTCATGCAAAATCATACCTGCTGCATTGCCTATGTCATCCACGGGACCCCGTGCAAAATGAAAATAGAAGGCCCCACGTTCAAACATCAAGATGGCAACGCGATGGCATTAAACCCAGCTTGGAACTCCGATTGCACAGCTCATGGAAAATGTAGCCAGCCCTGCGCAGAGACATAAGCCATTTGGGGTTTTCACATGGGGGTAAGACCTGCAGTTTCTGAGTTGCTCCTGGGGGCCAGAGTCTGGGCTGGGCGCTCCACAAATTCTATCTCTGTGTGTTCACAGCGTAACTAGAAGGCAGGAGTCATGGTGACCTTGGTAAAGATAATCTCATTCTAGTGAAAGCATTTGCCTGAAACACACTAGGTTATGGCAATCCTCTATGTGCATGTCTGGCTCCAAGCTCCTGCCTATTCGACTTCACTGTCTCCAAGATTCAATTTAACTAAAGCATTAGCCCCAGAAATGGGTAGGACCCATTGCTCTCAACAGCACAATGCACCCGGTCCCAGAGTGCCCGTTTTTTATAGAACTGCTTTTTGGAAATTAGGGGAAAAGGGTAGCTTTAAAGAGCAACTGCTGGCTGGATGCAATGGCTCACACCTGTAATCCCAGCACTTTGGGAGTCCAAGGCAGGCAGATCACGAGGTCAGGAGTTCGAGACCAGCCTGGGCAACATGGTGAAACCCCGTCTCAACTAAAATCACAAAAATTATCCAGGCATGGTGGTGGGTGCCTGTAATCCCAGATACTCAGGAGGCTGAGGCAGGAGAATTACATGAACCCGGGAGGCGGAGGTTGCAGTGTGAGCCTAGATTCACGCCACTGCACTCCAGCCTGGACAACACAGAGAGACTCCATCTCAAAAAATAAATAAAAATAAAACAATAGAATAAATAATATGTTCCTTACATACGTAATATATGATGTAAACATATTTAATACAATTGAAATAATAGATCTGAAATTCCACATTGCAAATCATCTATTTTTATTTGTATATGCATGTAAAGGCGTATGTGCGTTTCTATTACTCATTCCAATTATTTCTGCCCACTGAGGTTCACAAGGCAGGACGACATTTCTCCTCATTCATAGTAAGTCAAACCCGGAGGCTTCCGTGTCTGGCACAGTCCCTATGAGGAGAGAATACTTGCTCAGTATTAATGGGAACATCCCTTACCCCATTTTGCTGGGGACTGGTCACTCCCTCTGCTCCTCTCACCACCAGCTCTGCTTGACCTCAGGGGACTCCTCTGAGGCCCTGGGGGGGGACATGAAAGTGGATTGGACTTTGACTCCAGGACACCTCTGCGGCTGAGCACACACAGGGATACGTGTGGTCACATACCAGAGGATTTCCCAAAGTCCTGTCCAGCCCTGGTCAGGGGCCACCCCTGGGCCCTGTGTTCTGCCCAATGGGAGATGAGCCACAGCAGAAGGAGCCATGTTCCCTGGGGCCGGTTCTGGCTCAGGGGGAGAGGAATAGCAGGTGGACCATCCATCCTGTGTGAAAAGACACTCAGCCCCTTGTAGAGGGGTTGCCCCCTAATCTCTGGGAACCCACTCTCCACCCAGCCAAGCAGAGGCAGGTCTGAGCCCACCCGATGCTGGGGCTGAGTGTCCAGGCCATCTGTGGTGTCCAGAGGGGACCAGGGTGCCAGGGACCTAAGCGGGTGTGAGGGCAGAGGGGAGGTATGGGCAGAAGGAGAGGGGGAGGGGGAGGGGAGGGCTTGGGCGTCAGGAGGAGGGCAAGGGTGGCCACAGAGAGAGGACAGCAGCTGGGACAGGGTCCAGGGCCCCAGGGACAAGCTCGAGGGCAGAGCTGAGACTAGGGCAGGGCCCAGGTCACGTCCTCACCTTTCACCACCAGCTCCAGCTGTTCACTGTGTGGAGACCATCTGGAGGCCTTATGATAGATGCAGCGATACCCCCAGCGCTGTCTTCACTTACTGAGTCAATGTGGAATGTGGCCTCTGACAGAAATGGACTAGCTACAGACACGTCATAACTATCTTTGTACTGGGATCTATCCTCCCTCTCCAGGCGGAACGCGTGAACCCCAAGTGGGCCCCGGCAGTGGAAGGTCACAGGGCTCCCCAGGGGTATCACAGTGCCTGGCTCAGCCAAGATGGAGGGTCTGGGCAGGGCCCCTAGGAGGGAAGCAGAGAAGGGTCTGTGTCCACTGCGGGAGGTCATCATGCCACACACGTCATTTTGGCCTCACAATTCAGGGTTTTTAGCAAATTTATACAGTTATGCAGCCACGACCACAGCCCAACTTCAGAACGTTCCCCGCCTCCTGCACCTTCCACCTGTGTGTGAATTCTCATCGCTGCAGAGTTATTTTCCCAGTGGACACTAAGGACCCTGAGACTTGCTCACAGCTTGAGCCTTGCTCAGGGTCGTGTGGGAAGAGTCAGAGCAGCCTGGGGCCCTTCGTGTCTGCTGCAGAGCCCAGGGCCACTTTCCAGAGGGACAGAGAGTGGGAGGGAGGCACAGCATGGGGATGACACGGTCACTCGTGAAGGACAGGGGACAGACGGCAAGCGAGGAGAAGCAGCTACCTGAGCTGAGCAGACGGGACACCAGAGCACTCAAAGTGGGAAAATCAGCCAGTGAATATTGCTCAAAGGATACAAGGTTTTAGTAAGGGGAGAAATCAACTCAAGAGACGTAATGTACAACACAGTGACTGTAGTTAACAACAAGGTATTGCATTACTGGACATTGCTAATAGAGGTGATTCTAAGCGTTCTCATCACAAAAAAATGATTGGCACGGGAGGAATGCCTGCATGACCTCGCTCGATGTAGCCATTCCACCCCTGCGCATGGCCCACAGCGTCATACTGGACATGACAAATACATGCACTTTTCATTGGCCAATTTTAAACTGAATTAATTAATTTTTAAAAATCAGACTGGGTGTGGTGGCTCACGCCTGTAATCCCAGCACTCTGGGAGGCTGAGGCAGGTGGATCACCCGAGGTCAGGAGTTTGACACCAGCCTGACCAACATGGTGAATCCCTGTCTCTATTAAAATTACAAAAAAAAAAAATTAGCCGGGCAGGGTGGTAGGTGCCTGTAATCCCAGCTACTCGGGAGGCTGAGGCAGTGAGATTAAATCTGGGAGGCAGAGGTTGCAGTGAGCCAAGACTGTGCCATTGTACTCCAGCCTGGGCAACAAGAACGAAACTCCATCTCAAAAAAAAAAAAAAATCAGCATGTGAGACAGCCCAGTATTGAACAGAATATAGAGTGTTTGAGAAAGCGAAAGAAGCTGGAGGAATGTAGAGATGAGTGAGCCCGAAGTCATGGGGACAGGATGTGGCTGGGAAAATCAGCATGTCCAGACCAAAGAGAGGGGCGTGGGTCTGATTCTACCTGAAGATAAACAGAGGAAGGGCTCTGAGGAAAAAATGACATTTCATCTTACGATGAGATATGAAATGGAAATGTTTAAATACAGTTTAAAAACTGTGGACGGTACAATGGTCATGTTTGTCCTTTCGCAAATCACAGCGTCCCTGGTGTCAGGAAGGGAGGGGGCAGCAGGGACATGGACAGGCTGAGGCCGGCCTTGGGGAGCCATGGAGGGGGAGAGGTGCGGTCACTTGGGGGAGACGCAGGAAAAGTACATGAAGAGAGGGAAAGATGAGAAAAATTTAGAGTGAAATCTCCAGCACTGGGTGACAGGATGCATCTAGGAGGAAGGAGAAGAGGAGGAATCTTCAGAGTCTGCCCTTGGTGACTGTCATATTCCCTGCCAAGGAGCTATCGAGGGAAGTGTGAGCTCATCTGGGGAAAGCTCTCCGGCTCAGCCTTGGTCATGCTGGGTTTGAATCATCATCGTGGAAATCAGTGTGTGGAAGTGACGCCTGCACGCCCGTGATGACTGCAGCACGACCCACAGCAGCCAAGACGTGGAAATAACCTGAGCGTCCACCCACAAATGAATGGACGAGGAAAATGTGGTGTGCATATGCAATGGAATATTATTCGGCCCAGAAAAAGAAGGACGTTTTGTCACTCGCAACAACATGGATGAACTGGAGGACATTAGGCTAAGTGAAATAAGCCGGGCACAGAAAGGCAAACACCACATGTGGAATCTAAAAAAGTTTATCTCGGCCGGGCGCAGTGACTCACACCTGTAATCCCAGCACTTTGGGAGGCCGAGGCGGGTGAATCACCTGAGGTCAGGAGTTCGAGACCAGTCTGGCCCATATAGTGAAACCCTGCCTCTACTAAAAATACAAAAATTGCTGGGCGTGGTGGCGCATGCCTGTAATCCCAGTCATTCAGGAGGCTGAGGCAGGAGAATCGCTTGAACCTGGGAGGCAGAGGTTGCAGTGAGCTGAGATTGCACCACTGCACTCCAGCTGGGGCGACAAGAGTGAAAGTCCGTCTCAAAAAACAAGTCATCTCACAGAGGGAGAGAGTAGAACAATGGTATTAGAGGCTGGAGGTCGGGTGCTTAGGAGAGACATTGATCAAATGACACAAAGTTTCTATTAGGAGGAGTCAGTTTTGAGATCTATGGCACAGCAGGCTGACTATAGTTAATAATAACTTATATGTGTCAAAATTGCTAAAAGTATATTTTAAATGTTCTCATCACAATAGGGATGTGATGTGATTGGTATGTTAGTTAGCCTTATTTAATCTGTCCACAATGTTTACATACATTGTAACATCACATTGTACCCCACAAACATATACAATTCTTTGTCAATTAAAAATAAGAAAAGCAAAATATGACAGGGGGAGAATGAAGGAGAGAAAGGGGTGAGGGCTGTGCATTTCACATTTGGAATCGTTTGCAATCTAGGGTACATTTCAGGGGGATCCCCTCCAGGCCCTCTGAGAATCAACATCAGTCCCACCCAGAACTGCCCTTGGGGTACAGAGGGGACTGGGGAGACGGGGATGAAGACGGGACTCACCCTCCTGCGTGTGGATTGTCTGGACCAGGCAGAGCACTGGAAGAGAAGCCGCAGTGAGAGAAATGCCCACCACCCGGTCCTCATACCGGGCTGCTATCAAAAGGGGGCTCCATGGAGCTGCGGGCATTCAGCATTTCATAACGACCACACCACCCCTCCTCCACATCACTGTCTCAGTATAATTCTTCTTGCTGCAAAATGGTTTCAAGATAAATCCCAAAGTCTCCTCTTCCAAAAAGACTCCTGCTCCTCAGCGCTTATTTTTTTTTTTTTTCTGGAGATGGAGTTTTGCTCTTGTTTCCCAGGCTGGAGTGCAGTGGCACGATCTCAGCTCACAACAACCTCCGCCTCCTGGGTTCAAGCAATTCTCCTGCCTCAGTCTCCCGAGTAGCTGGGATGACAGGCGTGTGCCACCACGCCCGGCTAATTTTTGTACTTGTAGAAATGGGGTTTCACCACGTTGGCCAGGTTGGTCTCAAACTCCTGACCTCAGGTGATACACCCCCCCCTCGGCTCCCAAAGTGCTGGGATTACAGGCATGAGCACTGCGCCCGGCACCCCAGCCCCTCTTAAAGCTGACCTCATCCCCACACCCAGGCCCCTGTTTTTAGGACAAGGTCTTCTCTGGTCAGACTTAGGCCCCGGGGGAGAGCAGCAGGGCAGTCTTGGGGGAGGAGGAGACTTCCCCCCCAGAATCCTCAGGACTAGAGTCAGGCTTGAGCAGGGAACTTTCCAGACCTCCCGACCCCCTTCCCAGTCCTCCCCGCTGCCTCCAGGACTCACCTAGGCCCAGGAGGGCGGTGGGGTGGGGGAGACATGACCCCGGTCCCAGAACCCTGCAGCAGATGCAAGCGGGCAGGATGTCCCGGCCGGGCACCTCCGGCCAATGGGGTTCCCACAGCAGCTGCCTCGCACAAGAGGATGAGCTTTTATACTGTCCCTTCCACCTTTCCCACTAGTGAGGCAAGAGGCAGGCCTTGGTTTCTGAAGAAATGATGCTTACTGACATAGTCAGATGACGTCAAACTACTTATCTGATGTGTACTTTTTCTAAATCTCTGGGACAAGGCAGAATAAATGTCACGCGACAAACTGACTGGGACGTCATCCCAACTCCACAAGTCAACAGTCAGCGCCCTTGGGCAACACGTCACAAAACCAGGCGTCGACCTTGCCTCGTATTTGAGACGGGGAACCATATAAGCCCTTCCCCAAGTTGTTAATATCGTGATTTTTGCTAAAATCCCAACAAGGTTTTTTTTGTTTTTGTTTTTTTTTGAGACGGAGTTACGCTCTTGTTAGCCAGGCTGGAGCGCAGTGGCGCGATCTCGGCTCACTGCAACCTCCGCCTCCTGAGTTCAAGCAGTTCTTCTGCCTCAGCCTCCCGCATAGCTGGGACTACAGGCGAGTGCCACCATGCCCAGCTAATTTTTGTATTTTTGGTAGAGACAGGGTTTCACCATGTTGACCAGGATGGTCTCGATCTCTTGATCTCGTGATCCGCCCACCTCGGCCTCCCAGAGTGCTGGGATTGCAGGCGTGAGCCACCGTGCCCGGCTTCCAACAAGGTATTTCACACGTCAAAAATATCCTATAATTCGCGGGGCATGGTGGCTCGTGCCGGTCACCCCAGCACTCTGGGAAGCTGAAAAGCTGTGCACTCACTATAGAACACAGTGGGGAGGTTCCTCAAAACATTAAAAATAGAGCTACCATATGATCCAGCAACCCCGCTTCTGGGTAGATATTTGAAAGAAACAAATTCAGTATGTCAGAGAGCCTCTGAACTCCGTGATCATTGCAGCACCATCCGTCGTTGCTAAGACGCGAAAATAATCTAAATGCCCACTGTAGATGAATGGAGAAGAAAACGCATACACACAGGGGAATACTATTCAGCCCTGCATAGGAAGAAAGTTCTGCCATGGGCAACAACACGGACAGACTCTGAGGACACCACACCAAGTGAGCCAGACACAGGTCAGGGACTGCATGATGTGACCTTCCTGAGGTCATCACAGCAGGGAATGGTGGTCCCCGCAGCTGGGAGGAGAGGGAAACAGGACGTTACTAACACAGGCCCTCTGCGTCCAACACACGACCTATGGCCAACAATAACAACTCGTTCACTTGAAATTTGTTAAGAGGACAGAGCTCATGTTAAGTGCTCTAACAATGATATATAATAGCAAATATTATATAGAAATAATTATTACATATAATCATATAATGTTATATTACTTTAAGTTGTTTTATATACACTAATTTTATATAATAGTTTATATATAATTAATTTAGATATAACAAATTATATTTTTATATATGTAATTGTTCATATATGCTATAATTAATTATATATACAAGTTCATATATAATTGTTAATAACTATTATAATTATATATACATAGTTAACAATTTTTTTTTCAGAGATGGAATCTCGTTCTGTCTCCCAGGCTGGAGACAAAAATGTGACTCGGGGTGGGATGCTTGGGCATGGAGTAATGATTCTCATGTTAGATTCAGATACATACATAATATTTGCAAAAAAAAATCAAATTACATACCAATTAAACGTCAGGTGGAAACATGACACCTACATGAATAAAATGACCTAAGATGCAACGTGAAATGTCCTTAAAAGAAGAGTTTGCATTAGAATAGTTCAAATATTTCAAAAATATTGCAGTATAGTCACTGCGTTGCTGACTAATCTTCCTCCTGAGATGTGGTCGCTGTAATAATCTCAAGCTTGGACCTCGTGGACAGACTGGGGGACTCAAGCTAAGCCCTGGTCCTCACAGAGTTCTGCACTTTGGGAGGCTGAGGCAGGCAAATCACAGAGGTCAGGAGTTCGAGACCAGCCTGGCCAACATGGAGAAAGCCCGTGTCTACTAAAAATACAAAAAGAGCTGGGCATGGCATCAGGCGCCTGTAATCCCAGCTATTCGGAAGGCCGAGGCAGGAGAATCACTTGAACCCGGGAGGCAGAGGTGGCAGGAGCCAAGATTGTGCCACTGCACTCCAGCCTGGGTGACAGAGACACCATCATACATACATACATACATACATACATACATACATACATACATAGGGCCTTGACCCTGAGAGCCAGCCCAGGAAGCCACTGTGCACTGTGGGGTGTAGTCAGGGGCTGAGGACCGAGGAGCTGGCAACAGGAAACGCAGTGTGGGGGGCTGCCTGAGACACGGACGGAGGAGAAAGTTTCTGTGAAGCCCCAATCAGGAGATAATTTTTCCTGTCGTAAGTTGAGTGGACTCCAGATGGAAAAATATAAGGAAGAGTATGTGCATTGATTGAGCAGGAGTGTCTAAAAGGCCAAGTAGAGTTTTGGTATTTTACCCTCGAGAGAGTGGGAAGGGTTTTGAATGTAAGTGTGGCATCATCATGTTTTTGTCTAAAATGTATCTGTAAGACCACTTCCTGAAGTCAGACTTGCACGAAGCTATAAAAGTAAGAGGTAATGTTTTCTGAGCTCTTACTCTATGCCAGGCAGTGCTCTGAGTCCCCTTTATGGGTTGTTTCTTTAATTCCCACAACTGTGGGAAGATGTTTGCATCATTAGTCCCGTTTTACAGATGAGAACACTGAGGCTCTGGGAGTTAATTAATTTGATTAGCGTCTTGCATAAAGAGGTCCCGGAGACAGGGCTGACCACGGCTTAGCTGGAATGCTGGTAACATTGTCACAGGCATACCACATGCATGGCTTCACGAAAAGCAGACTCTCCCTCCAAAATGCAAGCCCAATTGCATAAAATAACGTATGCTGAGAATAAAATACGAGTGGGTAGTAAAATAACAACACAACAAAAACATTTGCCACCGTGTGCCACTCTTCTGCTCAGAATCATGCCAGGACTTCCCTTCTCCGTGATGTTGACACGACTGCATCTTCTCTGCCCCAGCTCAGCCTAGTGCCCTGCTGGCATCTCCTCCACCTCTGCCCTTCACTGACTGTGATTCAGTCCCAGCGGTATCCTTGCTATTCCTAAAATACACCACGCACGCATCTGCCTTGGGACTTTCACACATGCCGTTCTCTACCTGAAATGACTCTCCAGAGTTATTACATCAATTTACACTCCCATTATTGACATAAAAATCTTTGCCTCTGATTTTCTCAGTACTGGAATACTCTTCACCCACAGAGGCACAGGGCTCACCCCTCCCTGTCCTTCACTGTCAACCCCAACATCTCCTAATCCATCAGACCTTCTCGGACCATCCTGTCCAAAGTTGCAACACTCCCTCCAGATTTCACATCACCTCTTGCTCCTTTTTCCTTTCTTCAGCATATCTCACTAACCCTCAGCATACGTGCACGTATTTTACTTATTAATATTGTATACTGGCCGGGCGCGGTGGCTCACGCCTGTAATCCCAGCACTTTGGGAGGTCGAGGCAGGCAGATCACCTGAGGTCAGGAGTTCGAGACCAGCCTGGCCAACATAGCGAAACCCTGTCTCTACTAAAGATACAAAATTAGCAGGGCATGGTGGCGCACACCTGTGATCCCAGCTACTGGGGAGGCTGAGGCAGGAGAATCACTTGAAACCAGGAGGCGGAGGTTGCAGTGAGCCAAGATCCCACCACCGCCCTCCAGCCTGGGAAACAAGTGAAACGCTGTCTCAAAAAAAAAAAGAATATATATATCCATTGTTTGCTGCCTGCCTCCCCCACTACAATCTATCCCCATGAAGCCACAGACGTTTCTGTGCACTGTTTCCTGTGGTGTCCCTGCACCCAGCACACACTCTGGCACACAGCACATCAGAAATATTCTGAGTGAATGACGAGTGCATAGACATAGACAGTACATAGGAAGTATGAGGAGAGTTACAAGTGCAGGATTACCGACTATAATTCCAGAGGTCACATCTCTATTTATAAGCTCTGTCACTTTAAACTAAGTTTATTTTTTATTTTTTGAGAGGAAGTCTCGCTCTGCAGCCCAGGCTGGAGCACAGCAGTGCAATCTGCATAACAACAGCAAAAAATCTGCCTAACTTTTGAGTGACAGTTACAAAAAACGCAGAAGTTGTTAAAGGAAATTAGAAATGAACAGAAAATATTACTCACATCAAAACTTAGATGCAATAAAAATCACACGTAGAGTGAAATGTGTATAGTTTTAAGCACGCTTTTTTTAAGAAATTTTTTTAGAATTTTTTTTTTTTTTTTTTTTTTTTTTAGAAATTATGAAGTGTGGGAAATTAATCACTGAGCATGCATCTTCAGGAGCCGGAGTGAAAAGAAGTAAAGGGCAGCGAGGAGGAAGCCAGTCCAGCCAGCAGGGACCGAGGGGCCCACGGCACTCACCAAGCTGCGTTATCCAAAAGGAAAAAGAAAATCAAGAAGCCTGTGTAGGTGACAGAAAAAAGACAATTGTGTACTAAGTTTCTATTATTAACATTGCATTGACTTCTCATCAATCACTCTGGAAGTTAGAAGACAAGGGAGAAATACATTTGAAAAGCACCATTCCCACCTGTAATCCCAGCACGTTGGGAGGCAGATGTGGGCAGATCAACTGAGGCCAAGAGTTCCAGACCAGCCTGGCCAACATGGTGAAACCCTGTCTCTACTGAAAATACAAAGAAAAAATTAGCCAGACATGGTGGCAGGTGCCTGTAATCTCAGCTCGGGGGGCTGAGCAGGAGAATTGCTTCAACCTGGGAGGTGGAGGTTGCAGTGAGCCGAGATCGCACCACGGCACTGTAGTCTGCGTAACAGAGTGAAACTTGTCAAGAAAGGGAGAAAGAAAAGAAAGAGAGTGAGAGAGAGAGAGAGAGAGAGGAAGAAAGGAAGGAAGGAAAGGAGGGAGGGAGGGAGAGAGAACATAGCCTATGTACTCCTATGGAGAGATCCCAGAATGCATTCTTGGGGATTAAATGACATCAGGATGGCGTCTGCATTGTGTCAAGAATTGGAGGAATCAGAATATACATTCATGTTGACTTATATTCACCCAGAAACAAACACTGGAAGGATTAACATGAGAAAATTACAATTATGGCTCTCCTACGTTTTCTTCCCCCGTCGCACCACCTGAACAAGCGGCAGACCTAGAAATCACCTCGACGGCTCCTCTTTCTCACCCTCTCCCCTTGTTCTACCTTCAGAGTCTGTCCTTATGCAGACACGGCGTGCCAGCACCGCAGAGCCAAGTCCACCCCTCCCTCCCCCTCGTCCAGGGACATACCCCCGCTGGTCTCTCCACACTCACTTCTTGCTACTCAGCTGTCCTCTCCACGCTGTAGCCAGAGTGACCTTTTAAAAGCATAAATTGGATTATGTTTTGTTATCATTGAAACTTCCAGTGACTTCACGGTGTACTCCGCACAAAACCCATACTCTGTGACCTACGAGACACTCACTTCCCCAATTTCATGTTTGTCCATGTGCCCCTCCCTCCCTGCCCTCAGGCCACGTGGCATTCCTGCCATACCTTGAAGATACCAGTTACCTCCCTGCCTCGGGGCACCGTGTCTCTGCCTGGATGCACTGACTTCCTGCTTTGCACTACAGCCTCCAGGTGTCTGCTCAGCATCATCTCAGCAAGAAGGGCCTTCCCAGACCACTCTGTTGAAAGAAGTGCACTCGGTTTGTCTTCATTCCCTCTTGACGTTTATCGTCCTTTCCAATTATCCACTCATTGACTTGTACGCTGTCCCCTCTCCCCCACATTAGAATGGAGACTTCACTGGCCAGGGACCTCATCTGTCTTGATCATCACCCTATCACTGGTACTTAGGGCCTGGCACATAATAGATGCTCAGTAAACACTTGTAGACTGAAGAGCAGTTAATTAGAACATACTGCCCACCGCTTAATGGGCACTTGAACATTAAATAAACAATGGTCCCCCAGTGCAGTGGAATTCTGTGTGGTCATTAAAAATGATGATGCTGTGGCCAGGGGCAGTGGCTCATGCCTGTAATCCCAGCACTTTGGGAGGCCGAGGCGGGTAGATCCCAAGGTCAGGAGTTCAAGACCAGCCTGGCCAACATGGTGAAGCCCCGTCTCTACTAAAAACATAAAAATTAGCCAGGCATGGTGGTGTGCACCTGTATTCCCAGCTACTCAGGAGGCTGAGGCAGGAGAATCACTTGAACCAGGGAGGCGAAGGTTGCAGTGAGCCGAGATTGCAGCACTGCACTCCGGCCTGGGTGACAGACCAAGACTCTGTCTCAAAAAAAAAAAAAAACGTAAAAGAAATGATGGTGCTGTTTAACTTTTATTGACGTGGAAGATGTCAAGGATTTCATCAAGTGAACAAAACAGGAATAAACTATGTGTATAGACATCAAATTATATCTGCGTATTTACACACGTTTATGGAAATAGAGATTTGTAGGAACATATTAACCAAGATGTTTGTAGCAATTAATATTAGGTAATGGAGGGGTTAAATAGTTCTTCATTTTTTGAGGTGTTTTTATTTCAATTTTTAAATTCAGTACGTGTTAGCCTTGTAACTGGAAAAAATAAAATTATACGTGAGGGGGAAAAAATAAAAGGAAATAAAAGTGCCACTTCTAAGGAGCTGAGAGTATTGGCTTAGAAGGAACAGGCAAGGTACCAAGATCTCTTTCCTGTGACTGACACCTCCTCATTGTCCCCTCCCGAGTTTCAGTTGTTCAAGGTGAGGACCGCCCAGCATCTCTGGCACAGCGCTGCAGGTAACAATGCTGCCTTGTGCCCTTACAGATTTGCTGAGAAGATAGATCTTAAGTGTACTTTTCGGCAAAATTGGTATGTGATAACATAAATATTATCAAATACTAACAAATAGGCCAGGCGCAGTGGCTCACACCTGTAATCACAGCACTTTGGGAGGCTGAGGTAGGCTGATCATTTGAGGTGAGGAGTTTGAGACCAGCGTGGTTAATTTGGTGAAACCACCCCTCCCCCGTCTCTACTAAAGATATAAAAAATTAGCTGAGCGTGGTGGCATGTGCCTGTAGTCCCAGCTACTTGGGAGGCTGAGGCAGGAGAATCACTTGAACCTGGGAGGCAGAGGTTGCAGTGAGCCCAGATTGTGCCACTGAACTCCAGCCTGGACAACAGAGTAAGACTCCGTCTAAAAAAAAAAAAAAAAACGCTTTTGAGTTGTGACTTTATTTCTTCTTGTTTTCTTATTTTTAATGGAATTCATTCTAATGTTTCCACACTTGCCATTGGGGATATTGGGACAGAATTACACAGCCACAGGCCAACCACTATGACCACGATTCCTTTCCTAAGAATGAGGAAGGTTGTGGTCAGTGAGGTTTTTTCATATTATGCTACTGCTTTGCAGGATGACACTTTTGTTAGTTTTATTTCTTACATTTATTATTTTGGATACTACTGTGAATGTATTAACTGTTTCTCCATTTAGGTATGTATGTATGATTTTGAGATGGAGTCTTGCTCTGTCACCCAGGCAGGAGCGCAGTGGCATGATCTCTCCTTCAGATTTCCTGCGTTAGCCTAATGACTGTTGTTATTGTTCGATGCAAGTTCTATTGTTTATTTTATTATCTTTTAGCAACTTTATTTAGCTATGATTGTTATCCTAAAACACCCTCTCCCTTAACGTACACAGTTAGATGAATTTGGACATATGCAATAACCCCTTAAAGAACATTAGCCTGCATGCGTTGTTGGTTATTCTCGCTTCTCACAGGAACGTATTTCAGGCATTTCCATCTCCGTGCTACACATGGGGAAATAGAGGCTCGCAGAGGAGGAAGGTTATGGTCCAGGTCACCTGTCCCTGGTCCTCCAGGCTGAGGAGCAGAGACCACCCACCTTGGGGCTGCAAGAGTTTGACACGTGTCTTGGGCGCCCTCCTGTGGCCGCAGTGGGGAAACTCCCTGCTTACTTAATTTCTTTGCCATCTGGCATTCATTTTTCTCATTCAGTATTTGTTGGTCCTCTCCTGTGTGCCAGACACGGTTCCAGGCTCTCGAGGCCCGTCAGTTTACAAAACAAGCCTCCTTTCCATCGAAGAGCTTATATTCTTGCAGGAGACAAGCAGAAACCCATGGGCATAATAATCACGGTCACAGCCCACTAGAAGGTGAAAGTGATTTGGATAAATGAGGAAGGGCAGAGGCGGTCCAGGGGGTCTGGGGGACGCAAAGGTCAGGGGGGGAGCAGTGTGGTGGGTGCAGACTGAGGGGCGGGACTGGGAAATGGCCACGATTACCCTGAGTGAGCTGTGGGGTCACACCAATGTACACAAATGATCCCAAGTAGACACCCCTTCACTGAGGATTCTTCTTCCCAAACTTCCTCTAGAAAGCCTAGCTGCCTCTCACAACAGGGAAGGCTCATCCCATTAGACTTCAAACATCCTCAGCAATTCCCTGCCCACTTCTTTCTAGGAGACCACCCACCTGAGCGCGGCAAGGGTATGACACGTGTCTTGGGCGCCCTCTTGTGGCCGCAGTCGACAAACTCCCTGCGGATCAGGATTCCTCCATCCTGATGTAGAGAGGAACACCTGCTGACCCTTAAAAACCAACTATAAATCGTTCTACTATAAAAACACATGCACACGTATGTTCACTGTAACCCTGTGTACAATAGCAAAGACCTGGAACAAACCCAAATGCCCATCAATGATAGACTGGACAAAGACAATGTGGCACATATACACCATGGAATACTACGCAGTCACGAAAAACGATGAGTTCGTGTCCTTTGTAGGGACTTGGATGAATCTGGAAACCATCATTCTCAGCAAACTGACACAAGAACAGAAAGCCAAACACCGCATGTTCTCACACACAGGCGGGTGTTGAACAATGAGAACACGTGGACTCGGGGGGAGAGGAGCATCACACTCTGGGGGCAGTTGGGGGGGGGGGGGGGGGGACTAGGGGAGGGACAGCGGGGGGTGGGGAGGGATGGAGGGTGGGGAGGGGATAACAGAGGGAGAAATGCCAGATATAGTATGCACCTAAAGTAAAATAAAATAAATTAGAAAAAAAAACCTGTCCTGGATGTCTCACGGGGCTCTTCACACTCACCGTTTGTGACAGGATGACCCCAGAGCTGAGCGGTGCACAGTCTCTACACGGTTGAGAAATGCTGAGTGTATGACAGACTGTGTTGCTTGCTGAGAAGAACGATGGCAAGGAAAACCTAGCCCCCACCCACCCAGTGGAAAACTGCTTGGGGTATTCCAAAGTAAGCAAAACAGCAGATGTGTATCATACACCGGTGAACACAACTCTTGACCTGCCCCCGTGGCTCCCTCGTGGAGAGGACTTTCTGCTTTGCCCTTGATCAGCGATAAGCAGGCATCAGCTGCCTGCCTAGTTTATCTTGGTTCTATGAGAAAATGCAGAACACCTGTTTGCTGATGATCATCGCCTGTTCAGAGAGAACAACCGCGTGGGTCAGAGTCTGCACGAGGCCCTCAGCCCGGGATGCTGTCAGCCCCTGAGGCTCTCAGCTGGGAAGACTCTTGGCCCCGGAGAGTCCCCACTTTGCTGTTCTAGCTGGGTGTCTGCTTTTTAATGCCTCAGCGCCGCCTGGGTGGGGTCTCTATGGCCGAGCTGCACTTGGTACTACACAGCTGGACATGATGGGGCTGCCGCTCTTCCTCTGTGCTCCCACTGCGCTCTGCGCTGACCCTGTCATTTCACTGGGTGGGGCACTGCCAACTTCTCACCTCTCCTCTCAATATCCTGTAAGCTCTTTAAGGATAAAATAGGATCAGTGTTCCATACATGTCCCTGGTACTCATAAGAGGGGCCGAAACATTTAAAAGGGAAATATTAGAGACCCCTCAATAGCACAAGACTTAAGAGAACAAGTTGCTCAGGTAGCTATGATTAGATTTCTGTAAGAGTCTGAATAATGACAGAAACGTTCTAGGAACTGGTGTGTAATTATGTAGGGTCGCTGGCAGTATGTAGAATCACTGAAACCAGCTAAGGAATGGTGGTGCAGTCTCAGGAGCCAGCTGGGCACAGTGGCTCAGGTCTGTAATCCCAGCACTTTGGGAGGCTGAGGCGGGTGGACTGCTCGAGTCCACGAGTTCAAGACCAGCATGGGCAACATGGTGAAACCCCATCTCTACAAAAAATTAGCTGAGTTTGGTGGCACACACCTGTAGTTCCAGCTACTCAGGAGGCTGACGCAGGAGAATCACTTGGACCTGGGAGTCAGAGGTTGCAGTGAGCCAATATTGCATCACTGCACTCCAGCCTGGGCAACAGAGCGAGACTCCGTCTCAAAAAATAGAAAATAAGGAAAAAAGAAAAGTGCTGGCTCTTTGAGCACGCAGCACTGGGCAACCCATGAAGCTGGCCCTGCTTTGGCCCCAACGACCCTCCCTAAGGGGTACTGTGGCAGGAGAATACCCCCACCCAACCCCCGCCCATGAAAGATGTGCATGGACAAATCTCTGGGTCCCGTGACTATGTTAAAAGAACCCTGCAGGTGCAATTCAGATTAGGAATCTTACGTCGGGGGAGATGATGCTGGTGGGAGGGTTAGTTGTGTGTGTCCACTCGGCTGGGCTCTAATCTAAAGTTATCCCATCCAACTCCAGTCTGGGTGCTGTGGCAGCACTCTCGAGATGTTGGTGACATCTGCGATCCATGCAGTCTCACTGAAGATCACCCTTGTCACATTGGTGGGCCTCATCCAAGCCGTTCATTGAAAGGCGTTAAGTGCAAAACAGAGGTTTCCCTGAGGAAGAAGAAATTCTGACTCCAGATTGCGGCCCTGGCCCCGCCTCAGTTTCCCTCCAACCCTGTGGATTCCAGGCTCGCACAATTCAATTTGTGAAATAGATCTCTTACATGTATATCTTTTTTCTTTCTTTCTTTTTTTTTTTTTTTTTTTGAGACCGAGTCTTGCTCTGTTGTCCAGGCTAGATTGCAGTGGCCCGATCTCGGCTCACTGTAACCTCTGCCTCCTGCATTCAAGCGATTCTCCTGCCTCAGCCTCCGGAGTAGCTGGGACTGTGGGTGCCCGCCACCACACGTGGCTGTTACTGTATTTTTTTTTCTTAGTAGAGTTGGGGTTTCACTGTGTTGGCCAGGCTGGTCTTGAGCTCCCGACCTCAGGTGATCAGCCCGCCTCAGCCTCCCAAAGTGCTGGGGTTACAGGAGTGAGCCACTGCGCCTGGCCATTATATATATATATGTCTTAATGTATGCAAATAACACGTGTGATGTAGCCCGGGCACGTGCTTCACACGATGAACCGCCTTATATGAAGGAAGCCAGAGACGCAGGGCTGTCGGGGAAGAGGCAATCCACAGAACCAGAAAATAGGGGAGTGGTTTCCAGGGCTGCAGAGAGCGAGCCAACCGCTGGAATGGGGTTTTCTTTTGGGGTGATGAAAATGTTTGGGAACTCGATAGGGGGTGATGGCTGCATAATTGCCAATGTACCAGTTAGATACATCCCATTGGGAATGTAATAAATGTCACTGAACTGTACTCCTTAAGATGGTTAATTTTATGTCGTGAATTTTACATCAATAAAAAATACATAATAAAAGTCTGTTATATATAAATGTATATTATATTATCTATATATTATATATAAATATTATATAAATATATATTATAATTACATATAAATATATATTATAAATATTATATATATAAATATATATATATTTGATTACTGAGTTTCTGGTGACCACTGCCCCCTCTCCCCTTAAATTTTGCAGTGGGTGCTGAGTCCGGGTCTTCCTCAGTGCACGCCCTTCAGGGACCCCAGAGGAAACCCTCTAACACCTGGACCTCTCCCTGCCATTCCTCTGCGGTTCCCCCACACCTGTGGGACAAAGTGAGGCTCCCAGTGGCTCTCAAGCCGGCTTCTCCAGGCAAATCAAACTCCACCTGGCATGGGAGAGCCCTCTGCCCCACCTGGCTTCCCCACCCTGCTCGATATCCATCTTCCTCTCCTGGGCTCCATAAACTCCCACTCACCCTTCAAGACCCAGCTTAGGGTGCTTCCTCGTTATGGAAAATTTATCTCTCACCAGTGCTACAACCCCAGCCCCAGCTAGGGGAAAATCACTGACACAGCCTCCCACATGGGCTTCCCCTTTCTCTCACTGAGCGGCCTCCTACCTGGGCTTCCCCTCTCCCTCTCCCTCCGACCCTGACCCAGCCGCCCATCTGGGCCTCCACCTCTCTCCCACTGACCCAGCCTCCCACCTGGGCCTCCACCTCCCTCCCACTGACCCAGCCTCCTACCTGGGCCTCCACCTCCCTCCCACTGACCTAGCCTCCCACCTGGGCCTCCACCTCCCTCCCACGGAGCTGCATCCTGCCTCGGTACTCTGCTGTCCCCATGTCAGGCCCCACCCACACTGGCCCTGAGGAATTGTCCTAACACCCAAATCCCACTCTCTTGTCACCAATGGACACGGGTGCTTAGAATGAGATATGACCTTTCTATGATGGAGTGGCTGCAGGCAGGGAAGTCATCCAGGGGACCCGCAGCCAGGCCAGAGCTGCCCCTGGACACCCTCCAACCTCTTCATCCGCTCTCAGCTTTCAGTCTGACCTTCTCCCTCCTCCCTCTCTCTCTCTCTCTCTCTCTCTGTCTGTCTCCATACAGCTGCAATCTGGAAGAAATTACTCTTCTAAACAGCCAGACTTCCCCCAGTTTCAGGAAATTCCAAGCTGGGCAGGGGAGGGGCCAGGCTGGGGGCGCGCCCGGTCCAGCCCCACCCCCCTCTGCCCGTTCCCCTGCACACTCAGTCCGGCCTCCTCCTGCCCCCACACTCAGCCCGGAGGGGCCTCAGCGTTTCCACCACTGCTTTCTAGTCCTTTAAATCCTACAGGCAAACTTTGGGGGATAAGAAAGGCTGGGAGGGGCCTGTGCCAAAACCCTCTCTGCCTGGGGACTGGGTGGTGATTCCGCTTCTGCCTGGGCTCCCACCATGGCCCCAGAGAGGGGCTGACACTTTAGCTCCCGGTGCAGGTAAAGGGGGCCTATGCCAGCGCTTTCCAGGGGTGGGGCCTGGACTCCAGGGTCCGAGGGAGGAGGGGCTGGGGTCTGGACTCCTGGGTCAGAGGGAGGAGGGGCTGGGGCCTGGACTCCTGGGTCAGAGGGGGGAGAGGCTGGGGGCCTGGACTCCTCGGTTTGAGGGAAGAGGGGTCAGAGTTCTGGACTCCTGGGTCTGAGGGAGGAGGGACTGGGGATCTGGACTCCTGGGTCTGAGGGAGGAGGGACTGGGGCCTGAGCTCCTGGGTCCGAGGGAGGAGGAGCTGGGGGCCTGAGCTCCTGGGTCTGAGGGAGGGAGAGGCTGGGGGCCTGGACCCCTGGGTCTGAGGGACAAGGGGCTGGGCCTGGACCCTTGGGTCTGAGGGAGGAGGGAGCTAAGGGCCCCTGACTTTCGGGCCTGGTGTGGGATTAAGAGAGCTAAGCGTTCGGACGCCTGGGCCCTGCGGGCGAAGGAGGCAGTGGCTGTGCGGACCGGGTGCCTGGCTCCCGGATTCCCTCCGGGTTCCGCATGACACTTTCTTTGCCAGGTGAGATCCCGCCCCGAGGAAGAAGGAGGAAGGCGCGGGCCGGGGATTAGGAGGCGGAGGCGGACTCGGAGCCGGGGAAACAGGGGCCGGGCTGGAGCCGGAGTCGTGAGCGCGCGCCTGCCCCGCTCTGGGAGGACCGCGAGGTGAGGCGCGGTGGGGACGGGGGTCCCGGGTCCGGCCGGGAGGGAAGAGGGACAGAAAGCCCCCGAGACGCGGCCGCTCGATTCCCCGCCGCAGCCACGTGGCCTCAGGGAGCGCGCGGTGAAGCCCACGCCGCGCAGGGGGTCTCCCCGTCTGGGGTCCCCCGACCCCGCCTCGCCCAGCCGCCTCCGCCCCGCTCCCCACGGATCTGAGAACCAGTCGGGCCGGATCTGGAGCGGGTTATTTCCGTCCTGGAGGGGCTGGGGCTGAGCGGGGACAGAGGTGAGCCCGCGGTGCCCCCCACCCTGCGGCCCTGCCGAGCGGGAAAGAGCGGGGTGGGTGGAGGCGCGGGAAGGGCGCGCGGCCCGGGCCGCCCGGGGCTCCACGCTTGCGCCCCCCCTTTCTGCCTGTTTCACGTGGGTCACAGACAACAGCCCCTCTGTCCCGAGCCCTGGCCGCATGAGGGACTTTTTCCAAGCATGACCTCATTGCCCTAAGCACAGCGCAGCGGAGGGAGGCCAGAGGCTTCTGCTTATGAGGACTCTGGGCTGGCAGAAGGAGAGTGACTTACCCAGGGTCTCTGAGCTAGGGCGCAGAAGTGGCATTCCAAAACCGTGTCCAACTCGCAAAGACCCTGGCCTTTAGAGCAAATCCAAACATTATGATTTTATTTCCTTTGGGGTGGCGTGCGCATCGCCTCCTGTGGGGGAGCTGCAGTCCATCTGCATTCCAAACCTGGCCCCCAGTACTCGCTGCTGTGTGACCCAGGGCAAGTTCCTCAACCTCTCTGTGTCTCAGCCATCACGCCTCTGTAAGATGGGGTTGTCCCGAAGATTAAATAAATTCGTCATTCGTGGGGAGGCACTTAGGCTGGAGCCTGGCCCGGGATAAGCAATTGGGAAATAAAATTTCAGCGCCCTGAGTATAATCTTTCTTTCTTTCCTTCTTTCTTTTCTTTCTTCCCTCCTTCCTTTCTTCTTTTTCTTTCCTTCCTTTCTTCCTTCTTTCCTTTCCTTTCGTTTCTTCTTTTTCTCCCTCCTCCCCTTCCTCCCTCCTTTCCTTTCTTTCCTTTCCTCCCTTCTCCCTGTCTCTGTCTCTGTCTCTATCTATCTCTCTAACTTCTTTTCTTGAAACAGGGTCTCACTCTGTTGGCCAGGCTGAAGTGTAGTGGGGTGATCACAGCTCACTGCAGCCTCAAACTCCTGGGCTCGAGGTATCTTCCCTCTTCAGCCTCCTTCAGCTGGACTGCAGGTGCATGACATGGCACCCGGCTAATTTTTTATTTTTATTTTTGTAGAGGAGACATCTCACTTTGTTGCCCAGGCTGGTCTCGAACTCCTGGGCTCAAGTGATCCTCCTGTCCCAGCCTCCCAAAGAGCTGGGATTATAGGTGCGAGCCACAGGGGCGCCCAGTCACAGACAGGAATTCCAACCCGTTTTTCAAGGAGTAAACTGAGCTTTAGGTTGGGGAAGCCAGTTTGAGGTCCCGCAAGAAGGAAACGGCAAAATCTGAGCCCAGATGTGTTTGATGTCAGGAACCAAAACCCTCATGTGTGTTGCCAGGTGCTGCGAAGTGATGGCGACTGATAGGCGATGCCAGGGGGGTGCCAGATGCATGATGGGAGCTGGGTCTGAGTGGAGGCAGGAGCTGAGAGCTGGCCAGGAGCCAAGAGGTCGCAGAGAGTGCAGGGAGCCGGCTCTGGACTCTGGAGTCCCCTGGAGCTGGCTCTGTGATGTTGGACAGTCACGTCCTCTCCCTGACCGTGCATTTCCTCTGTGGAACATGGGGAGAACGAACCAAGGTGTGGCTCCGTTGAGCATGTGTTAATTGAACATTCACTGTGTGCTGGGCACCATGCTAAGTCTTTCACGGGCATCATTCCACCAATTCTTGCAAAAGGACTATGAAGTATTATATTACCATCGTGCCACTTTCAAGATAAGGAAAGGAGGTCAGAAAGGTCAAGTAAGTTGCTCAAAGCCGCACAGCCAGATTCAAAGCTGGGCGGCGGGCTTTCTGAATTCTACCTTCTCACCTCTAACTCGCTGCAAAGCGAGTGCTGAGATAATAGTCTCTGTTAGCAGCTAGAGAGGATTTTTTTTTAAAACTGTGGATCCAGAAGATACATTAATGAGCTGAGTTCAACATTTAAAAATAAAATAGATTACAACAGAAAATATCAGAGTGTCTACCACCTTGTAAGACAAGTCTTGGCCGGGCGTGGTGGCGCACACCTGTAATCTCAGCACTTTGGGAGGCCAAGGCGGGCAGATTGCTTGAGCTCAGGAGTTTGAGACCAGCCCGGGCAACATGGCGAAACCCCATCTCTACAAAAAAAAAAAAATACAAAAATAACACTACATGGTGGTGTGAACCTCTGGTCCCAGCTATTCAGGAGGCTGAGGTGGGAGGATCGCTTGAGTCCCGGATGCAGAGGTTGCAGTGAGCCAAGATCTCACCAGGCACTCCAGCCTGGGCAACAGAGCGAGACCTTGTCTGAAAACAAGACAAGTCTTGTGTCATAAAATTTTTGTTTCCATTATGGGGAAGAAGGGAGTGGAGATTGTGTGCTAGGTAACAATGAAAATATATTTATTCATCCAGGTTGAGGTCAGAGAAATCTGATAAACCCTGCAGAAGCAGTAAATCAAAACTGGTTTCCGCATGGAAATAAATGTAAAGAGAGAGGGTGTGTGTGTGTGTGTGTGTGTGTGTGTGTGTGTGTAAGGCAGTCTTCAGAATATAGCTTTCTACAATTATTTTAAATCCCTTTGGCTTTCATTTCCTCCATATTATCACCAATACTTCCCAGGTTGCCTGTTACTATGAAAACAATGTCACCTGCTTTGTCTTTCTCGTAGTATTCTAACCAACCTAATTTTTGTTCCACAGTTCTTGTTAGGGAAAGGTTTCCCTCACCAACACTAGCATTACCAATTGGTTAGCACTATTATAAGCACAGTTTTCTTGACCGCACTTTTCTATGTATCCGGAAAGGAAGGTAATGTTATTTTATTTGTCTTACAGATAGAAAAATAAGGAGATAAAGTAATTTATTCCACTCATACAGCTGGCAAAGGGTGGGGCTGCAGTTGCAATAGGTTTTTATTATTATAACAGTGACTGTTAAAACAAAAGTACAAGGTCATCAAAGTCCCTCCCAGAAGTTCCACACAAAATACTCAAAGTCCAGGATATGGGCAGAGGCAGGCTGCTTTTCTATTTAATATTGAATTTGGGCCAGCGTGGTGACTCATGCCTGTATTCCCAACACTTTAGGAGGCAAGGCAGGCGGATCACCTGAAGTCATGAGTTTGAGACCAGCCTGGCCAACATAGTGAAACCCCATCTCTATTAAAAATACAACAATTTGCTGGGCCTGGCAGCGCATGCCTGTAATCCCAGCTACTCGGAACGCTGAGGCAGGAAAATCACTTGAACCCCAGCCTGGGCAACAGAACAAGACTCCATCTCAAAAGAAAAAGAAATAATTTGGTGCAGCTACGGGCAATAAAGCACCTAGTTTACAATGCAGATGCAGCCAGCTTTAAATTTATGCAATTTTTCCCATTTTTTAACATAGGTAGGGGATTTTTTTTTTTTTTCGAGATGAAGTCATACTCTGTCACCCAGGCTGGAGTGTAGTGGCGCGATCTCAGTTCACTGCAACCTCTGCTTCCCAAGTTCAAGTGATTCTCCTGCCTCAGTCCCCCAAATAACTGGGATTACAGGCATGCACCATCATGACCAGCTAATTTTGTATTTTTTTAGTAGAGACAGGGTTTCACCATGTTAGTCAGGCTGGTCTCAAAGTCCTGACTTCAGGTTATCTGCCCACTTAGGCCTCCAAAAGTGCTGGGATTACAGGTGTGAGTCACCACACCCAGCTAGGGAATTTGTATTATTATTTTAGAAAATATAAGACATCATATTGTTAGGTTGTAGTCTTTGAAGATAAGTACAGTTGCCTCTTGGTAGCTGTGATGAGAGTGGTTCTGGGTCCCCCATGGATACCAAAAGCTGTAGATGTTTAAGTGTCTTATATAAAATGGCCTAGTATTTGCATATAACCTATGTACATCCTCTCCTACTCTTTAAATCATCTCTAGATTACTTATAATGCATAATACAATCTAAATGCTTTGCAAATAATCGTTATATTGTTTGAAACTTGTACTTGTTCCTTATTACTGTATTTTTTCCCCAAAATTTTTGATCAGCAGTTGACTGAATCTGCTGATGCAGAACCCACAGGTACCAAGGACTGTAATTCAAATCATAAAATGCACGCTAGGCAAAGCCCGCCTGGGCCTCTTCCTCGTGTATGTGGTGGGCTCTAGGCAGGATCTGCTTTGCTTAATGGATAAAGTCAGCCCTGACTTCAGGAAAGGAGCCTGGGAATTTCCGTCTTTGACAAGCTGGAGTTGTTTTTTTTTTTCTTTTTTATTGAGACAGGGTTTCAGTCCTGTAGCCCTGTCTACAGGGACTGGAGTGCAGTGGCACAATCTCGGCTCCTACAACCTCCGCCTCCAGGGTTCAAGCGATTCTCGTACTTTAGCTGGGATTACAAGTGTGCACCACCACGTCCGGCTAATTTTTGCATTTTTTATAGAGATGGGGTTTTGCCATGTTGCTCAGGCTGGTCTCGAACTCCTGGCCTCAAGTGATCCGTTCGCCTCGGCCTCCCAAAATGCTGGGTTTACTGGCATGAGCCACCGGCCAACAAGCTGGAGTTTTCTATCAGCAAGTCTGGGAAGCACTCTAAAGGGTTTGTGAAATAGTTTGTTACTTGGCCTCTAGGAAGGCTCAAGTATTGGCTCTTAGGAGGATGGGCATAGCGTGGTGGTCATGGGGATTCTGAAGTCAGGTTAGGCAAACCTCTATCCGAATGTGAGCTCAGCAGCTGTGCCCATGGGACCTCCTGGAGTCTCTCATCTTCCCCTATCTGTAAAATTGGAGGCCGGGCGCGGTGGCTCACATCTGTAATCCAAACACTTTGGGAGGCCGAGGTGGGTGGATCACCTGAGGTCAGGAGTTCAAGACCAGCCTGGTCAACTTGGTGAAACCCCGCCTCTACAAAAATACAAAAATTGGGCCGGGCACGGTGGCTCATGCCTGTAATCCCAGCACTTTGGGAGGCCGAGGCAGGCGGATCACGAGATCAAGAGATGGAGACCATCCTGGCCAACATGGTGAAACCCCGTCTCTACTAAAAATACAAAGATTAGTCAGGCATGGTGCTGCATGCTTGTAATTCCAGGTACTCAGGAGGCTGAGGCAGGAGAATCGCTTGAACCCGGGAGGCGGAGGTTGCAGTTAGCTGAGATCGCGCCACTGCACTCCAGCCTGTCTCAAAAAAACAAAAAAACAAAATCAAAGAACAAAAACAAAAAAACGGGAACCATCCCCCCATCGTCCTACTCTCACCGAGAGCGTCCTTTGAGCAGCCGCGCAGCTGCGAGCCCCGGGCCGGGGCCTCGCTGACCCTCCCGTGCCCCTCGCAGATGCCCGTGCTGAAGCAGCTGGGCCCCGCGCAGCCCAAGAAGCGGCCGGATCGCGGCGCCCTGTCCATCTCCGCGCCGCTCGGCGACTTCCGGCACACGCTGCACGTGGGACGCGGCGGCGACGCCTTCGGGGACACCTCGTTCCTGAGCCGCCACGGCGGCGGGCCGCCCCCCGAGCCACGAGCGCCCCCTGCGGGAGCCCCGCGCTCCCCGCCGCCGCCGGCCGTCCCGCAGCCCGCCGCGCCTGCCCTCCGCACGCCCGCGCCGGCCGACCCCCTGCTGTCCTTCCACCTGGATCTGGGGCCCTCCATGCTGGACGCGGTGCTGGGCGTCATGGACGCAGAGCGCCCGCACGCGGCTGCCGCCAAGCCCGACGCGGAACCCCGCTCCGGGACGCAGCCCCTAAGGCCCGCTGCCGCCCCAACGCGGACCTGGAGCTGGACGACGTCATCGGCCTCTAGGCTCCCCCCTTCCCCTCCCTTCCCGCGCTGCACCCCACTTCTGTATACATAAACTGCCAAGTGTGTGCCCGGGCTCTGACTTTTCACTTTGCACGTGGGAAGGGATGACGTGGGGCGGGGTGCGGCTCCTTTAAGAGGGCCCGAGGGCGTGGCCAGGCGGTGCCCCTTACAGAGGCGGCCGCTCCCGCAATCCGGTTCATCAAATACTGAGCGCTTCCGCCGGCCGTACGTGCTCCTGGGGCTGACCCAGACAGCCATCGCGGGGCCAGCCGAGGTGGGGCTGCAGAGTGCTGCAGTCCCGGGAGCCTTTCTGGCCCTGCAGGCCTCAGGTGGCCTCCACCGGGCGGAGCCGCCCTTTACTCTGGGAGCGGCTGCAGAGGGAAGTGTCTGGGTACCCTTTCAGAGCAGTAGGGGCCTGGTCTCCTTGGAGGAAGGGTCCGCAGGCGTCCTGGCTCTTTAAGACACCATCTCTCTGCGAACGTGCAAATGACTGAGGGGCCAGGTTCTCTTAAGTTTCCTAGAGGGGCGGGGCCGCAAATGTAAATCACTCAAACGGGGGCGGCTCCAGGTTCTTTAAAGACGTCCCCCCTCAGGGGCGGGGCACACGTAAATCACCCCGGAATGGGGCGGAGCACACATGTAAATCACCCAGGAAGGGGCGGGGGAACACATGTAAATCAGCAGGAAAGGGGCCGGGCACCACATGTAAATCACCTGGAAGGGGGCGGGCACACATGTAAATCACTTGAGAGGCACACGTAAATCACCTAAAAGGGGCGGGGCACTACATGCAAATCACCCGAAAAGAGGCAGCGCACAGAAACCACTGGGAAAGGGGCGGGAGGGGCCGGGTTCCGAAGAGCTCCGGGAGACCGAGACTGCCGCAGCCCGGACGGAGTTGGTTTCCTGACACTGGGGGAGGGCGCAGCCGGGAAGTCCTGAGAACTGGGCCAGCGTCCTCGTTAGGGCCCGGGGCGTGAACCCCTGGGCGGGGCCGGAGCAAAGGCCGCTGAGCCACCGTCGGGTGAGACTCGGGGCCTCCAGGCTCGGCGACCTGGTCTGAGCGGAGGGGCGCCCCAGTTTTCCCGCACCCATGGCGGCGGCCAAAGAGCCGGAGTTGCCGCAGGAAGCCGCCGCCACGGAGCCCGTGCCCCCGCCGGCCTGCCGCTTCTTCCTGGAAGGCCGCTGCCACTTCGGCGCCCGCTGCCGCCAGCCCCACCCCGGGGCGCCGGCGCCGCCTGGCCGCGAGGCGCAGCCCGAGGCCGGGGCCAAGAAGCCGGCGCTGCGCACAGCCGCGGACGTCATCCAGCGCATCCGCTGGGACCCGCGCCTCGACCCTGCCGACTTCTCGGTGGGCTACGCCGACCGCTTCCTGGGCGTGCGCGAGGAGCCCTTCAACGCCTTCTGCTGGGACGAGCCGCTGGCGGCGCTCGGGCCGGGCGTGCTGGCCGTGCCCCAGCACCGCGTTCGCTTCTTCCGCTTCCGCGGCCGCCTAGTGTGGGACCGCGCCTCGCGCACCGACCTCGTCTTCGGCTCTGGCTCGGCGGCGGGCCGCGGGCCCACCATCCTGGACGCGCTGTACGGTGAGGGCGGCCACGAGGCGGAGGACGCCGAGTGGTCATTGGCGGGGACAGGGCAGGAGGCCCAGGCTGCCCCCGGGCGAGGGAGCACAAGGCCGCTGTGCACAGAGAACCAGGAGCCAGGCGAGGAGGAGCCCGGAGAGCTGGGAGGCGGCCCAGGAGAGGGCGCTGGGCACAGCTGCTTTGGGGAACACCGGCCCCAAGAGGATGCCTCGCAGGAGGGACTGAGGGAGCACTGAAGCCAAGAGCGGCGGCCAGGACCTCAGAGCTGCGGGGCAAGGAAGCGCGAGCCCTGGCAGCCCCGGGGGGCTCCACTAAGAAGACAGAAGCCGAATGGGGTCCTGCAGCCTGGCCTGAGAACAAAGGGTCCGGCCTGGCTAGTGCTGCAGCACCTCGCCAGCCACGCCCCACACATTTTGTGGCCCTCATGGTGACTGAGCCTGGGCTACAAGCAGAAGTGACCAAGGCCCAGGAATACTTGGTCCACGTGGCCCCGTACTGCGCTGACTTCCTGGTGCCCACCCAGAACCTGCACCTGACACTGGCCCTGCTGCGACTGGCAGGCACTGGAGAGGAGGCGGCCGCCATTGGGGCTCTGAGACGGGCCCTCTTGGCCCCAGGGCTAAACGCACCCCCTCGGCTGCACTTTAGGGAGCTGGTCCTCCTGGGCCCACATGTGCTCTGCGCCCCACCCTCTCCCACACTGGAAGGCATGACACAAGTGCTGAGCCAGAGGCTGGAAGCTGAGAGGCTAAAAGTGCTACAGTCTCCAGGGCAGTTGCACCCGCACCTCACCCTCGCCAAGGTGCCCCACCGTTCCAAGTCCACCTCCCCAAGCTGGAGTTCAGCCTCAGCCAGGAGGTGGGATGCCAGCCCCTGCGGACACTGTGGCTGTGCCGTATGGGGGAGAACAAGGGGGGGCCCTTCCAACCCCTGGCTGAGATCCCACTGGAGTGACACCCCCAGACCTCTAGAGACAGAATGGATGCCAACAGCCCACGCAAGGAAGACAATGCGGGAGCGCGGCTCTCTCTCTCTCTTTAATTTTGGTTTCTCTTAAGCTTCCAAATGGTGCTCAGTGCTCCAAGGAAAGGAAGGAAGGAAGGAAAGGGAGGGAGAGGAGGGGAAGGGGGAGGCAGAGGAGGAACATCTGGAAAAAAGCAGCCTGACAGTCCAGCTGTTCGCAAACTCATAGCACATCCTCCAGTTACATGGCAGAAGAGGGAGGGAGGGGGAGGGCCAAAAAGAAAAAGGGAGAGGACGAAGAAAAATAACTTAAACACACACACAAAGAAAAGAGAAGGAAACATGACGTGAGCTGGTGATCCATGAAGGCAGGGAAGGAAGGGAACCATTTTACCTGTGCTGAACCAAGGGAGGAATGTGGAGAGGAGGGAGGGAAAGGGGAAAAAAAATCAGAAGAAACATTGGGGGCAGAGGGAGGGGACACGAAGACAACTTAATACAACTTGAGACGAGGCGGCCCAGCCGGCGTGTCCTCAGTGCGATGTGGCGGCAGAAGATCTGGTGCTGGTGGTGCTGGCACTTCAGGGTGGGGGGCCGAGGACGGGCACAGTCTCAAGCAGCTCCCCTCACCCCAAACACGGAGGCCCCATGGGGCTGGGAACAAGAGTCTGTGGCGAGGCAGGTGAGGCAGCAGGCGGTGGGCGGGCTTGCTGGGTGCCCCCGCTGCAGGCGGGCACGGGCTGGACGGCCTGTCTTCTTTCCACTGGCCCCCTGGCATGGGATAGGCCAGGGCGCTGGGTCGGGTACCGGAGTGCAAGCTCGAAAAGAGAGAGAGAGAAAACACTGAGACAGCATTAGTGGAGTGAAAGGCGGACACAGATGAGCCTGCAGACCATGCCCCCAACCCTCCGCTGCCCATCCCCCTCCTCCCCAGTCCCATCCCTCTGAGGCAAAAAATAAAAATGTAGAAAAATCTCTGTACAGACTCCCCCGCTGGGAAACGGGGGGCAGGGACGGTGGCTCTTCCTGGAGCCCACTCCCCCACAAATAAATTTACAACCCAAGTCCACGGCTCAAAAACAGAATCTGCAAAGGCGGCGCTGGGGGCTGGAGCCCCTGCCCCCGCCCCCTCCTCGCTGGGTGCTCAGAAGGCTGACAGCTGCGCCAGGCTGAGGCGGCAGTCGATGCTGGAGTTCTCCGGGCCCGTGTAGGCCAGGCCCAGGGGCTCTAGGAAGGCCCGGCAGGCGGCCTCGCCCCTCGAAGGCCAGCTCGGCCTGCAGGTAGGAGACTGGCAGCGCAGGGCGGAGCTATGGAGACAAGAGGAGAAGGTGATGAGGCGGGCGGGGAGGGCAGGGGAGGGCCCCACGATCGGGGAGGCCCCCCCATTCGGGTACCCACAGGGTTTCCTGAACACAGTACCTGCTGGCTTCCCCACCCGCCTCCCAGCCTCCCTACCTCAGGGGGCTTGGGGGGGCCCGGGGTGGGGTGAGTGGCCCCAGTCCCCAGCTGTGCCCCCCCCTCACCCTCACTTACCTGTGCAGGGGGGCCAGGGAGGAGAGGGGACAGGAAGGGAAGGGCCCAGTGGGCTCCTCCACTGGCTGAGGGCAGGGGCCAGATGGAGGGAGCAGCACACAGCAGGGGTTGGGGATGGCAGGCCTGGCAGGGCCACGGTGGGGGACCCAGCCCTCAGCTTCCCCCCGCCCTGCATCACAGTGCCTTTGGGAAGCCAGGCACAGGTGCCAGCCAGCACTCACCACTACACACTGAAAGCAGTCACTGCCGGCTGCTAAGACATTACTGGCTGAGCATCTGGCACGAGCCAGGTCCTCAGAACTCCCTGAACCCTCTTCCACAGACGATGCGGCCCTACCCCTTCCACACACACAGGAACCAAAGGAGGAGTGCACCACGTGAGGGCCCTAAGTCCTAGAACGCGCCTCCTGCTCCCAACACCAGAGCCTCATGGAGGCCCTGAGATCACAGCCCACTCCATCTCCCAGTCTCACCTGGCAGGCCAGGGTCAGCCTCCTTGTGGGGAAGGTGCTGAGACAATAAGGTCAATGACAGACTAGGGCCCCACCCACGAGGGGCACTCACGGCTATGTCCCCAAACAAGGGCAATCATATACCAATTAACAGGGGCATTCACCCAACCACACGCCCGCCCCTTCAGTGCAGCACTGAAGCTGGAGAGCCACCATCCACGGGGCCCATAGGTAGCAGCAGGCTGGGCAGCCTCCCTGCCTCCCCTTCCTTCTCACTTCCCAAGCTAGTAATGGAGTTCTGTGCACTGCACCCACATACTGATCTGCTCCTCTGACTCCATCCCTGACTCAGCCTCTCCCTGAAGTCGGCTTGACCCAAACTAGATCCCAGAATGAGTTTCCTAACCTCCAGGATCACGGCCCCTCCCTAGCTCCAAACCATGCTGTGACTGTGACTTCAGGCAGAGGGCCAGCTGGCCAGGCATTTGAGGCCTCTCCAATCTACAGTCGACCTATTTGACCAGAATTTCTCCACCTGGCAAGACTGACCTCTGGGGCCCAATGACTATGGTGGGGGAGGCACCCTGGCCTGCACTCACTAGATACCAGGAGCATCCTCTTGCTGAGACAACCGAAAACCTCTCTCGTCACTGCCCAACATCAGCTGGGGTCACCTCAATCACCAGAGACCCACGCATCTAAACATCAGTCAAGTAACTCTTCCCTACCCAGAGCAGGCCAGACCCCCTATCTAGTGAACAAAGAACACTGCGGGGGTGTGGCCTGACCAAGGACCTTCAGTGTGGTGCCCAGTGTGGCCTCATCACAGGGGCCTCCCTAAGCGTTTCTGGTGCTCTCAAAGGAGCTGAGTGGGAATGGGCCTTGTCCTGTTAGACCAGAGACTGTCTAGATGGTCTCTACGGAGTGGGAGCACAGTGAGAAGCTGGAGAAAGAGACCTCAGGGGAGGAAGCCCAGACCAAGGAGTGAACTAGAGGGTCCAGGCGGGTGAGAACAGGAGGAAGAGAAACAGACACAGACAGGATGGAGAAGAGGTCCCAGAGGCAGTGAGCTGGCAACAGTGGGGAGACGGGGAGCAGTGACCTGGAACACAGGTGGCCAAGAAGGAAAGCAAGAGGGCTGGAGAGAGGGAGTGGGGAACAAAGAGATGGGAGAAAGGACCAGGACAAGGGTCGGGGCTGGGGGGAGGCCTGCGGCCAGGAGCTCGTCTGAGGGGGAGCTGCGAGGCGGAAGGATGGGAAGAGCAGGGCAGAAGGGAGCTTGGCACCACATACGTTTTGATCATGGCCTTGAGGGCAACCCCTGCGCTCCCGATCTGCAAACTTATCCACGAGGTAGCCAGACATGCAGGGTGCGCGGCAGTAGAGCCGGAAGAAGCGGTGGTAGTTGCCCAGGGCCCAGGCTGTCCTTAGTGCCAAGGCATGGGCCACACAAGGATCTGCCTTCAGTTCCCGTGTGAGGTATGCCAGCTCCGTGGTGATGTCTAGGGCCAAGACCAAGGGTGTCTATCAGCGGGGCTCAACCCTGGCACCTCGACCTCTGTCCTGGGGGCTGGGGCTCACCTCCTGAGTTCTTGGTGAAGATGTAGTAGAGGATTCGGTAGGCAGTGAACTCGCCCACGTTGCCAGGCAAATTCTCGGCGTACAGCGACTTGAGCTGCGTCTGGCACTGGTTAAACTCTTCGTGGTCACCCTGGAAGGCAGAGGCACGGAGGGAAGGGAGCAGAGTAAGGGCGCTGAGGACAGAAGGCAGCAGGAAAGGGGCCGGGGAGCCTGCAGAGACCAGCTCACCTTCTCCAAGGCGATGCGGGCGTGGGTTTCATACACCTCTACTGTGAACTCCGTGCGGATGCCCTGCACCTGGGGTGGCAGGGCAGAAGCAAGAGTCAAAGGAGCGGGAGCAGCACCGGCTGAGGCCAGGCCCTCCCAGCACGAGCCTCACCGTCAGATCCTGCCGGATGGACTTCATCTGCTCGCAGGCAAACGCGTAGTCCTGCTTCTCTTTTCCAGTGGGACTTGACCATGCACAGCGATTTTTTCAAAACCTGGAAAGGGAACTGAATGAACACTCAAGGTACAACTCAGGGAGGGAGTACAGGGGCTCCCACTTATTTGGTGAGAGAGTTACAACAATAAATTAAAAAACAAAAGCCCGGGCGCGGTGGCTCACGCCTGTAATCCGAGCCACTCGGGAGGCGGAGGCAGGCGAATCACTTGAAGCCAGGATGGAGGTTGCAGTGAGCCAAGATTACGACACTGCACTCCAGCCCGGGCTACAGAATAAGACTCTGTCTTCAAAAAAAAAAAAAAACAACAACAAAAAAAAACAAGACATAGGTTAAGAGTGGATCCCCCACAGGCATTTCTCTGTAGCACGTGACTGTTGACAGGTTCCGCAGCAGAGCACTGACTACACCCAACACTGCAAGCACAGCCACCCACGCCCCACAGCCCTGGGGCCCGGGGAGAAGGCTTCACGCTCCGTGTCACCTAAGCCAGGGACCCAGGCCCAAAGGTCAGTGATTCCCCAGCCAACACCGCACACCCTACACGCAGGGCTCCAGGACAGCCATGCACCTTCGCACGCCTCTCAAACGCCGACTGGCTGAGGCTCAGGACTTCAGCCCATGTGGCCTCTGCCGCCCTCCCTGGGTGCTGAGCCAGCCCTGCCACGAAGAGCAGGACTGCCCTGCCTGGGCACTTACAGCCACAGGGCGCACGGTGGACGGGTAGGAGCACAGGTGAGACGCAGGTAGTGCTTGGTGATATCGGGGCAGGTGCCCACGATCTGCAGCTCCTGCCAGTCAGGGTCAGCCCCACTGCCCTCCAGGCTGCCCATCTTGCAACACCAGGGGCTCGAGCCGCAGGCGGCGAGAATGTCCGTGCTGGAAGCGGGCTGCCCGCTTCTGCTTCTTCAGCTCACGCTCGGGGTCCTCACACCCAGCGCCGCCATCTTCTTTCGACTGCGTTGGTGGGAGCCAGATCATGCCTAAGAAGGGGCGAGGTGCGGTGAGCAGAAGGCGCCTCAGCCCCCCCTCCAGCCTCCCTCTTTGGCAGCTGGCTGTCCATCTGTCCGCCCTCTTCCTCCTCCTCGGGTCCCCAGCACCCTCCTCCACCCTGGCCTGTGTCTCAGGCCCTGCTCAGTCTCACCTCTTCCCACGCTGTGCCCTGTCCTCGACCCCGGTCCATGTGGGCCCCTCGGCCGCCCCGGCCCTTAGGGGGTGGATTCCTGCGACCCACAGGGTGACATTCATCCCCTGAATAGGAACTGTCGGAGTCTGAGTGGGAGTCACTGCAGGAAGAAGCAGGAAGGTCAGGTCTGAAACGTCCCCCACCCCCTGCACACCCCCCAGCCCGGAGCCTCGGCACCTTCTGCGGAAGTGGCGCGTTGGGGACCTGGAGGAGGAGCGGGAGCGGGAGTCGGTGCTGGAAGAAGAGCTGTTGTCCTTCATGAAGACGTTGCGGTTGCCAAACTTTGTGAAGCTGTTGCCCCGGGCTCGACCAGCACCCCCAGCCCCCGGTGTCCCTCGCTGGGATGGGCACCCCCGCCCCTTGTCGCCGAGCCCGCCCCTCTAGGAGGATGAAGGCTGCTAGGGGCTTCCCACCGCTTCTTCTTGGGGCTCTCAGCCACAGGCTCGCGGGTCAGTCTGAGGATACAGCAGGGCAGAGCATCACCAACCCCACCAGACACTGGCAGGACAGCCACCACCACCTTCCTCAATCTACCAACCCACCCCAGGGGACACGCCACCTCCGAAAGCAAAGGCCCTTACCCCAGGCGACTCAGCTAATACAGCAGAGGAGAAATGAAGCACAAACCCAAGGTGTTCTGTGTCCAGGGGGTACGTTAACCACTGAGCCATGCACACCTCCCCCACACCTGTGGTCCCCACCCTACCCCACTGGCCTCCTCCAACCAGGACTTCCTTCCCCCAGAATCCAACTTTCCGGCTCATTTCTCTTTGGAGCTCCTGGTACCTGGGACCCCAAACTCTCCTACCTCCATGCCCAGCCCATGCCTCTCACAGCATCCCACCCACCCAGGTCCCCCGCCTAGACTAACCCTGGCAGCGGCTCCCGGCTCCAGTCAATGGTATAAGCAGAGCCATCCTGTAGCCGGGCCTGCAGCACCTCCTTGAGCAGCTTCTCGGTGCGGTCCTTGTCCTCCTCCGACTCACAGGCGGTGAAGCAGCGCTCCACATACTCTTTCATGTCCTGGGGCCAGTCGTCGGGCTTCCCAGACAGGCTCCCCCGGGCGGAGGACCCGCTGTAGGAAGACAGGTGAGGGGCTCAGTTGGGGAGGATCCCAAACTCAAAAGACCATCACCATCACCACCCTGAGCTGCCACACAGCCGGACACAATCCCCGGTGTTTTCCTTCAGTGCTCACAGCAACCCCCAAGGGAGGGTCCTTTTCCCCCTGTTCAGAGGCGCACACTGTGGCTGAGGGTGGGCAGCTGGCCAGTAGGACTGACCACAGACGCTGAATGCCGTGCAGGGCTGTGATGGGGCAAGGGGGCAGACATCACCTGTGGTTCTGAGCTTTCTCAGGGCTGGGCTGGGGGCCAAAGCCGCTATGCTGGCCCTCTGCACTGGAGCCAAAGCTCTGGGTAGTAACAGCAAAGGGTCGCTTCTGGATGTTGAACTTGAGACCTCCAGTACCAGGGGCTGCTGTGAGGGCAGCAAAAGCTAGAGTCAGGCTCCTCCCCAGCACCTCCAGGGGCTCCCAGGGGATACAGACTGAGGGCTTCGAAGGCAGCAGAAGTAGAAATTCAGGGAGAAGAGGTCAGCTTCTACAGGAGGGCACCAGCACAAACGTACTAGGCCCAGAGCAGCCCCACCCCAAGCCAAGAGACTATAACACCCAGAAATAAGGCCCAGCACACACCACGTGCCCCACACCTCGGAGCTCCGTAAGGACCCCAACCCCCTCGGCCTCCACGCAGCTTTGCAAACTTACGCTTCATGCGGTTCCACAGCTGTTGGCCCTTCTTGGGCTTGGCAGGTTCACTGTAGGTGTGCGGCCCGTAGGCCTGGCCCGTGGCGGGCCCCGCCTGGCTGTGCTGTGTGGCTGGGGCCGTCCCAGGCTGGGGGCCGCTGCTGAGTGCATGAGCCCCATGCGGGGGGGTTTGAGGGCTGAGGGGGCTGGGCTGAGGGCAGCTGCTGAGGGGGAGCCTGGTACGACATGCTCTCGTCCATGCCGGGGACTGGCGGCTACAGAAGGAAGCAGGCACGGAGCACAGTGATCAGATTCTGATGCTGGCGCTTGGACTCGGTCATCACAGCGCTCAGCACTCAACTCTGCCTGACCTTCCCACGCATGCTCATTCCAAGTCCTCAGCCACTCTCTGAGGTTAGCATCTGTTAACAACCCTTTCCACAGCTCAGCCAACTCCACTCAGAGACTGAGCATCTTCCCAGGGCCCTAGGCTGTGAAGTGGCAGCTGGCAGCATTTCATCGCTGGTATAACAGCCACTGACAACACACCCACTCCAGCACTACCATCTTAGCACAAGACACACGTGAGCCCGAAGATGAGGCTACTATCCTTCCCCGCTTTCCAGAGCTGACGGAGATGCAGAGGACATAGGGTGTGTAAGTAATTACACCGCGGAGGGTGGGGGAAAGCTGGGAATGAGACCCAGGTCTACCCACCTCCTGTGCACTAGCTCGGCCATTTGTCCAAGCTGCACCTTAAATGCAAAAGCCGACCCATGTGTGCACACGTGTGGGTGACCATGCTGGGGGAAGAAAAGAAGTCCTACCATCTCAGCCCTGGCCCTGGCCCAGCCTTAAACCCACCCTAGGTTCATCACTATGCTTTCTTCTCCTCATTTTCAGATCAAGAGTTGCTGGGAAGAAAAAAGCAGCTTAAAGAGCACAGATCATTCCCTCATTCACAGCCCACTCAAAATCAACACTTCCGCTGTTTGCGCAGGACGTGGGAGCTGGGCTAGGGTGTTACCTGGTTCAGAGTCCCTTGGTGCTGGGGGTGCGGATGGCTGCTGGGGTGTGGCTGAGCCATAGGAGCTGGCCATCCCATACTGGGAGGGGGAGCCATAGCTCTGGTACATGCTCTGCAAAGGTGCAGGGAAGGAGGGTTTAGTGAGAGGCCTGCCCTTTCGCTTCCCCAGCCTGCTCAGGGACTACACGAGCCATGGCCCTCTACCAATCCCTCACGCGTCTTCTCTCTACGCTATATTAATATACCACAACCTCTCACGTATTAAAAAAAAAAAAAAAAAAAAAAAGAAACTCTATCAATCTGACGTATCACTTAGCTAGTTCTCAGAAGAATATAATCAACATACGAAGAATATAATCAACATACGCTGAGCGGCAACTTTCCTAAGCACTACCACAGAACAATAAAAGCAAAAACCATGCTCTAATGAAGCTTGTGCTTGAATTACATGCCCGGTTGTAAACATCAACATGTAATATATCCAGCAGTATCACGAAACAATAAAAATGCAAAGAAAAGGAGAGAAACAGGCTGCAAGGCAGGAATGCTACTTTAGTGTGTGGCCAGGCATGGTGGCTCATGCCTGTAATCCCAGCACTTTGGGAGACTGAGGCGGGCAGATCACTAGGTCAGGAGTTCGAGACCAGCATGACCAACATGGTGAAACCCCTACCTCTCCTAAAAATACAAAAATTAGCCGGGCACGGTAGAGCGTGCCTGTATTCCCAGCTACTTAGGAGGCTTAGGCAGGAGAAACTGCTAGAACCAGGAGGCAGAGGCTGCAGTGAACTGAAATCACACCACTGCACTCCAGTCTGGGTGACAGAGCGAGACTCCATCTCAAAAAAAAAAAAAAAATTAGTGTGTCAGGTAGAGGCTCTCTGAAGGCAGCATCTGAGCAGAGACCTCCAAGAGGCGGCAACACAGGAGCACTGCAGCCAGGGCAAAGCAAGAGCGGGCCCGGCGGGTGCGGGCACCAAGGTCTCTGCTCCAATGGCCATGGCGGAATGAGCATAAGGGATGAGGGGAGAGAGAGAAGGAACCAGAACCAGGTATGTAGGATCTGCGGCTCACGGTGGGTTTTGGGCGGGGCTTGGAATTTAGCTCGTGGGCAAGTAGAGGGTTTCTGAGCAGTTAGCATTGCTATCTCCAGTCCATCCATCACCCAGCTGCTACCGGCAGATTCTACCTTGCCCCGTCCCACCCTACCCGCTGGGCACTCACCATGGGATAGTAGTAGCTGTAGGGGTAGGCATAGTTGTACTGCTGGTACCACTGGTAGTACTGCTGCTGCTGCAAAGCTGAGGCTTCTGCCTGCGACACGTACTGTAGAAAGAGAGGCACGTGCTGTCAGTAGCCCGAATGCACATGCACATGGCCCCCAAAGGGCTGGCCTGTGTTTACTGGTGGTTAAATGCCAAGGGATGACACTGGATCCATGCATCCACAAAGCGAGCCACCGTCTCTATCATCAGACTCACACACTCTAGAGACCAGGGGCATGCACACAGTCTCCCTCTTCAGAACCACATCACGTCCTGGATCCCTCAAGGAAACAACTTTTCCCTTTCTTAGATTCCCTGGAACATCTTTTTATGTTCCCTACCCCGACTGATACAAGAGGATATGAGGCTGTGTCCCCTCCCCACAACCACTGGCTCAAGGTCCCCCAGCCCCGTGTGGCCTTCTCACTTGTGCGCTGGCCACAGGCCCATTGCTGCTGGCCTTGGCAGAGCTGCCGGCAGCTCCGGATTTGCTGATGCTGGCTAGGGCCTGGCGGGCCTTCTCCCACTCCGGGTTCTCATGCATTGGCGTCTCCATGCCATTCTCTCGGCCTGCCCCAGCCACCATGCTGTACTGAGAAGACCTGCAGAGACAGGATATCAGGTCACCTCTGTTCTCCCCACTGTACACAGGTGGGCAAGTTAGGAGGCAATTTCCAGCCTCTGAATCCCAGATCTCACTGTCACTCCCATCTAAGTCTACGTTTTCTAATCTGTACTATATTGATAAAAGGTTTCTGCTTCAGTCTTCTTGGAGAGAGAAATGAGATCACCTACTTAAGATACTTATCCCAGAGCCTGGCACACAGCAGTTGTTAAAACCAGCAAACAAAACAATTAACAGAACCCACAAAACTGAACACAGGGCCTGGCACCTACTAGGGCTGTCTTTTATGAATCAATGAATTCTGTCTGATACAGCTGCAGTTGGCAGGTTATCACACTGTTTTCAGAAAAAATAAGGAATTAGCAGAAAAACAAACAAATGACTCAGCACTGAGTGTTGGGAACGTGCCTCCTAATTACACTTGCTTGAATGAATCATCACAATTCTGCAAAGCAAGCACTGTACTGTGAAAAATGAAAGCTCAGAGAGGTGAAGGCTCGCCCCTCTCCACACCACAACCAAATGCTTCCCTCTGTGTTTGCCTCACCCCCACCCCCACCCACAGGGATTGTGGCATCACTTCCCCTAAGCCCGTGAGGTCCCACCCCAGAGGACAGCACTGGGTCTTGCTTCCTCTCTTCCCTCCCGGGGGGCCTCTGCCCCTCTCGCCCCACTAACCAATCCGTGCTACGTTGATCACCCACGTTGGCCGCCATCTGGACCTTGGGGTATAAGGGGTGGACCTCGGGAGCCAGACTGCTTTTTCACTGTCTATGAGAAAAAGGAAGTGTTAGGAAGACTTAAGAGGAAGCTAAAAATTTATCACAAAGTGGGGGAAGAAAAGCAGATGGACTCACGAGAATCCAGGCAGAAGGAGGAGGCTGACAGCGAAGCCACTGGGGTCAAGGATCTGAAGAGTTCTGGGTGTGGATGAAAAGGGTGGAGTATGAGGGTAAGCCCCTGGCCTCTTTATAGTGCTCCAGGAGGAAAACGAAGAGTTTGGAAACACAGAATGGACTTCCCAAAGGGAAGAAGAAGTGTCTGAAATCCACACGAGCCAAGAGAGGGTGTGATGGAAGGTCCAGAGGGTGGGGGTACTCCATCAAAGGGAAAGGGTCTAAAAAAAATATAGGCGCAGTGGCTCACACGTGTAATTCCAGCCCTTTGGGAGGCTGAGGCGGACAGATCACCTGAGCTCAGGAGTTCGAGACCAGCCTAACCCCATCTTTACTAAATACAAAATTAGCCGGGCATGGTAGCATGTAATCCCAGCTCCTCAGGAGGCTAAGGCAGGAGAATCGCTTGAACCTGGGAGGCGGAGGTTGCAGTGAGGTGACTGCACTCCAGCCTGGGCAACAAGAGGGAAACTCCGTCTCTAAAACAAAACTAAAATAAGAATTCTAGGGATACGGGTTGTGAAAGGAAGCCGAACCAAAAGGATGGATGCTCTAATGAGAAAAGTCTGGGGCAACCCTTAAGGCTGAGACTGTGGAAAGATTTCTGAGAAGGCTATGAAGAAGAAGCCTTGCAGGGAGCATCGAGGCAGAAGAAGAAGGAGGTGGGAGAACGTTGGAGAAGAAAATTTTGAGAGGAAAAGGGGGATTTTCAGGAAGTTATCCCTGGAAGCAGGGGACGCTGAACATTCCAGAGGACAATGCCGAAGTGAACCCCAACATGAAGAAATAGGTTCTTAGCACTTAGAGATTGATTTTTCAAAAAGGTCTCCGAAGAGAAGAGAGACCTACGTGGGGAGTCCTCAGATCAGGCTACCCCTGCCTACTTCCAGGGGAGGTTCATGGAAGCAGGGGTAGGCCTGGGAGGGATCGCCTTGGTTGGGTGTCTAGACATAAAAGCTTTGGGAATGCCAAAGACGACCCAAAACACGCTCAAGGAATGAAGAATGAGGTAGAGAAAACTGGAAGAAAAATGGAGTGTCTCCGGGGCAAGGACCGAGGGGTCTCAACTCCGAGGGGGTAACTGATAAGTAGAAGAATGAACCCCGCAGGAGAACCGAAAGTCTCACAAGCTGACGGGATAGGAACAGGAGTGTGGAGCTGGGGAAAGCCCTAGAAACGCAAAGGCCTTAAGGAGGACACAGAGAGTCAGTGGAGAAGAGGGGTCGTGGCGGGGACACAGGAAGGGGAGCCCCGGGCAAAAGGAAGATTAGAAGTAACGTCAGGAGTTGGGGGCTGGACAGGGGACTCCCGGACCGGTCTCAAGAACGAGGACAGGAACCAGGCGCCAGGTCGGGGTTCCCGGGAGCACCTGGCCGTCCCGCAGGCTGGGCGAAGGCAAAGGAGGACGCCGAAAGGAGACCGCCCGGTCCCCACGACTGTCCACGGAGCCGCTGCCCGGGCCGCGCCTGCGCACCACGACCCCAGAAAGAAGCTCAGGAGCCGCCCGTCGCCGAGGCAACACCGCCCGCCCTCAGAAACCGCCAAATAAATGGCGAGTGAGGGGCGCACCGGGGCCCCAAGAATTCCGAGGGAAGGGGGTGGGAAGACGAAGACGACGGCGCACGCGCGCTAGTGCCCGGCCGCGCGCCCCCAGGCCCGGTGCGCAGGCGCAGGGGCTACCCCTACCCCGCCACACCCTGTCGACGCTCGCGAGCGGCGTCCGCTGCTGCTACGACCGAGAAGGCCTTGGGGCTCAAGGGGCGCAAAACCGAAAAGAGACGCTATCCCCGCCCGCCTGCTCGCCCGCCGCTGCCCTTACCAACCAGGACCTTTCGCTTCAGGGACACACCAACAGCCACCAAAGCGAGTAGCAACTCGGTCACCACAGCACTCGGCTACTCGGCTAGCTCTCGTCTCCTTTGGCTTCGACGCCCTGACCGCGACGTCCTGACGTCACGCGGCGGGCTCGCCCCGCCTTCCTCGGCCCAGCACAGCCAATCAACGCTGCGAGCTGCGCTTGAGCCCGCTCTCCCGCCCACGCACTTACGCTTGCGCGTTTTATGGCAGGCCGGAAGTCGGGATGGAAATGGTGGCCCCGAGGGGACAAGCGCGGCCGCGTTTGTTGCCTCTCTGCCTCCCACGCAGCCTTGGGTTTTTTTGGTGAGTTTTTTTTGGTGTTTTTTGAGACGGAGTCTTGCTTTGTCGCCCAGGATGGAGTGCAATGGCGCGATCTCGGCTCACTGCAACCTCCGCCTCCCAGGTTCAAGCGATTCTCCTGCCTCAGCCTCCCGAGTAGCTGGGACTACAGGTGCGTGTCAGGACGCGCGGCTAATTTTTGTATTTTCAGTAGACAGTATTTCACCGTGTTGGCCAGGCTGGTCTCGAACTCCTGAACTCAAGTGATCCGCCCGCTTCAGCCTCCCAAAATGCTGGGATGACAGGCGTAAGCCACCGCCCCTGGCCGCAGCCTTGTTTTGACTGAATCAGTGGGGGCCATTACGGTTCCTAAATGTAAACTGGCGTGACATGAGTTCCGGGATTGTCCACAGCACGGTGATATGGAAGCCCTGGGCAGAGAATGATAAAGTTAAAGAAAGAGGGTGAGGAACAGCTCCACCCAGAAGAGCGGGTTTCCCTAGTAAATGAACCTGGAAGGGCCCGATGGAGAGGGCTCGGCGAGTTGAGACGGACAGCGGCTGGAAGCTGGCGCGGTTGGAGGGGAATGGGGATAGCAGTTGGCACTGGCGCTGGGGTGGAAGTGTGTGGGGTCACAGGTGTGTAAGGGTGGGCGCGGAGCCGACCCCCAAAGGCCACTGAGGTCAGGCCGAGGCATTGAACCAAATCTTTACATAGGCATTTCTCTGAACTCCGAGCCACCTTTTTAGTGCCATCTGTTTCCATCCAGGACTCAGATAAAATTATCCAGACCGCTGCAGGGACCGGACACTGTTACAGTAGTAAGTGGTGGAACAGGTTTTTAGAGGCAGTTTTCCTCCCCATTTTCTACCATTATGAACTTTCCGCTTGAAAAGTACACGCCATTTTCAAAACTAGGTGTCACTTTGTTAGTGCTAGCATAGTAAATCGTTACGGTTATTTTACTGTGTGTGGGTTTTTGGTTTTGTTTTGTTTTGTTTTTTTTTTTTGTACTAAACGTTTTGTTCTGGAATAATTTTGGATTTATCAAAAAAGTTGCAAAGGCCGGGCGCAGTGACTCACGCCTCTAATCCCAACACTTTGGGAGGCCGAGGTGGGTGAGGTCAGGAGTTCAAGCCTGTCCAACGTGGTGAAACGCCGTCTCTCCTAAAAATACAAAAATTACCTGGGTGTGCTGTCCCGTGCTCCTGTAATCCTGGCTGCTCGAGAGACTGAGGCAGGGGAATCGCTTGAACCCAGGAGGCTGAGGTTGCAGTGAGCCGAGATTGTGCCATTTCACTCCAGCCTGAGAGACAAGAGTGAAACTCATCTCAAAAAAAAAAAAAAAAAAAGTTGCAAAGATCATACACAGACCAGCATATTTTATGCTCAGTTTCTTCTAGCTGTCATCTCACTTGACCGTGGTTTCCCAAAACTAAGGTACTGACATGATGCATTACTGTAACTAAACCCCAGACTGCTGGGATTTCACCACCTTTTCCTTCAGTGTTGTCTTTACTCGCCAGAGTCCAGGCAAGGGTCCACACTGCATTTAGCTTCCTTTTACCTGTTGTATTTAGGGTGGGTTTCTCGTAGATAGCGTGTAGTTGGATCTTGCTTTTTTTTGCCCAAGCAGTCTCTGCCTTTTAAAGAGCTGTTTATAACTGTGCTTTTATTTTTTATGTCTTATTCTTTTAGCATTCCGTACACAGACACAGCAATAAAACGAAATGACTGGAACTTAAATGTGAAAACTCTTTACAATTAAGCCTACAATTGTATGCATTTATCTTACATGGCAGTAAAAAAAAAAAATTATGAAAACAGGATAAATTATATCACAAAAGAACCCCAAAATAGAAAAAAATACCTAAGAAATGTATCTAACCATGAAAAGTACTGTTCTCTTGTTTAACACACCCTGTACTGATTTTTCAGTTGTCCAGTTACATAGTTGGTCAGCTCCAGGGCTGTGTCCATGTAGCCATCCAGGCAAGGCAGCACCCCTCTCTTAAGTCTTAATCCACTCCAGAATTTTACCCCAACTGTCTGTCTGATGATTTGCTCTAAGAAGTCACTAGAGGGTTGCTTTTTTCTTTTCTTTTTTTTTTTTTTTTTTTTTTGAGATGGGAGTTTCATTCGTGTTGCCAGACTATAGTGCAATGGCGTGATCTTGGCTCACCACAACCTCTGCCTCCCGGGTTCAAGCGATTGTCCTGCCTCAGCCTCCCAAGTGGTTGGGGTTACAGGCCTGTGCCACCACGCCTGGCTAATTTTTGTGGGTTTTTTTGTATTTTTTTTTAGTGTACACTCAGTTTTGCCATGTTGGCCAGGCTGGTCTCAAATTCCTGGCCTCAAGGGATACACCCAGGGCTGGGATTACAGTCATGAGCCTCTGCAGCCAGCCTCTCTCTGTTTTCTTGTCTTTTTTTTTTTTTTCAAGAGACAGGATCTTGGTCTGTTGCCCAGGCTGGAGTGTAGTGGTGCGTTCACAGCTCACTGCAGCCTCAAACTGGGCTCAAGCAAGGAGCCTTAGCCTCCGGAGCTGCTGGGACCACAGGCATGCCCCACCATTCCCACCGTCCTAATTTCTCTTGGAATTCTTCTGTGCCTTTACTTGTATACATCCAGATCTTCCGCCTTTCTTATCTATAGAAGTTTTTGGCCAGATGGAGAGCTGATATTTCACTACTGCTGCTAAGCCAGCCATCCTCACACTGACTTGAAATCTGTCTTCTGTCATGTGTGTATACACACACACACACACACACACACACACACACACACATCTATTTCTAGGCCATCTATTCTGTGCCAGAGATGTCTGTGCCTTCCTGTGTCAGGATACATGTATCACTTTTAGAATCAGAAAAGAAAGGATATTTTTTGTTTTTTTACTTTTTTTTTCTTTTAAAGAACAATGTCTTTGGAACCCTTGCTGAGCCCGGACAGGTGCAGACACGCCTGGCAGCTGGGAGGATGCCCCAGCCTCGGCCAGGAGGCCGATCAAGGGAAGGCAGAAATAAGGAGGACCCAGCTGCTTGTAAAATAGTCTTCCCTTTTATTTTAAATCAACCCTTTTCCAAGTTAGTGCCACGAGTTGAGTTCAGGGGGTCAGAGCCCACTGGGACGTGGCAGGGGCAGCAGGGGGACTCATGTCCCCCTCCCCTCAGCTCAGTCCCTCCAAGGATGGGACTGGCAGCCAGGGTAAAGTGTTCGAGGCTGTCTGCCCCCTCCCCTGCCAGCCCTACACTCCCTAGTCTGCCCCCTCAGCTACTCCCAAGGCCAAGGACAGAGACTAGGGCACAAGGGCCAGGGCGGGGAGGCGGTCCTGTGCGGGCTGTCCGTGGCCAAGAGTGTTAGTGGTCAGAGCCCAGGCAGGCTGGGTTAGTGGGGTCTCCTCCGGCAGCCAGGGAAGGAACTGCGGAGAGAGACAGAGACAGGGCAGTGATGTGGGCTGGAGGGCCTGCAGGGAGCAGCCACTCAGCAGGAAGCACCCAGCCCATGCCTGGAGCATCGCAGAGGGTGGGAGGGGGAGGGCAGAGGCCAGGCTGCAGGAGCTGCGGGTGTCCCTTGGAAACTCACCGAAGGGGGGAGGCAGGCTCCAGTCCGGCAGGGAGGAGGGGCTCAGATAGACGACTGCCACTGCACAAAACGCTTGGATTCCTGCTGGGAGTCAGGGGACAGGAGGGAATGGAGTGGGGGATCGACTTTGTACTGTGGGACCCCAGCCCCTCCTCCCTCAGACCCAGCCCTTCCTCCCTCAGACCTGGGAGTCCAGACCCCAGCCCCTCCTCCCTCAGACCCGGGAGTCCAGCCCCCAGCCCCCTCCTCCCTCAGACCCAGGACTCCAGTACCTGAGGGTTGAAAGGGTCATCATCGTCTGTGTCATCGTAGTCGTCACTGGGGTTTGATGCGGGGCATGGCAGAGAGGCGGGATGGGGGACCCATCAGGAGGCTGCACCCCCCCCAACCGTGGTCCCCAGGTGTTGCCCTCCTCTTCCCTCCCCAGGAGCCTGCCTTCCCCCGCTCCTGACCTGGGTGGGAAGAGGGCCCAGGCTCGGGGCAGGCTGCAGAGGGCGGTGGCCAGCGCTCCCCGCGGACAGCAGGGAGAAGAGCAGCAGGAACAGCAGGCCTTCCAGGGCGTCCTCGCACAGGCCCCGCAGGGCTGCGCCATAGTCCTGAGGGGAAGGCGTCATCGGGCAGTGCCCCCCCCCCCCCACCGCCAGCACACACTGCACACACCAGTCTGACTGTCCTCCCGGCTGTGGTACCGCACAAGCCAGTTGACCTCTCTGTGCCTCAGTTTCCCCCTGTCTAAGGGCAGTTCTGAGAATACAGTTCTGAGAATCACATCATCGGTGTGATGGGCCTGGCACCCAGGAATTAATTTTGCAGCCTCCAGACTTGGTTTCTCCTGAGCTGCACCCCACCCCCATGTTATTGCAGGCCCCTATCTCCCTTTCACAGGGGGCCCTCCTCCAGCACCCCACATGTGGAACCAGTCTAGCATCTCCCACCAGCCCTGTGCCCTCTCCTGATCTGCATCCACCCAGGAACCTGAGAACTGACACTCCCCTTTCCCTTCTCCCTCCCAGCAGCGGCACCCCCCTGCAAGGGCATCCTCCAGGGGGGCACCCAGTGCCTGCGGGCCGGCCACCGCCAGCTCCGCCTCGGTCCAGGGTCTGGGCCCCGCTGACGTTTTGAGCCAGCTCATTCTCTGTGGTGAGGGCGCCGCCTTGTGTGCTGTGGGGTGCTGAGCAGCAGCTCCACCCGCCAGATGCCAGGAGCACCCCCCTCCTGCCATGTGACAACCAGCAGCACCTCCCGCAATGGCCAACTGTCCCTGGGGGGGCAGAATCGCTGGCCTAGAGCACATGGGACAGCACGTAGAAGAACCAACCAGTGGCTCAGAAGGATGCCTCACACACAATACACACCACGTGCCACAAATGCTGGCTCTGATGATGGTCATCCCAAGAAGTCAGCAGAAATGGCCTTCACCGAGTGCTCAGCACTGGCACAGACTAACTGACTCAATTCACAGCTCCTCCCCCAGTCCCAGGACCGAGAAGGTCATCTCAGAGGGTGGTGTGCTGACGAGGTAGGAGGGTGGGGGGGCACTGCAGGGCGGGGGTAGGTCGGGCGACCCGACCAGCAGGGATGAGCTCCCCAGGAAGGAGCCAGGGAGAGGGCTGTGTGGAGGAAGCTGGGAGGGGCTGAAGCCAGAGGCAGACATATCCAGGACTGACCACCCAGGCCCTTGTAGGTCAGGGCAAGGAGCAGAGATTTTAATCCGTGTGCAGGGGGAAATCGCTGAGGGTTTTAAGCAGAGGAAGAACATGATCGGATTGTGTTTTAAAAGGATCACCCAGTTGGTTGGCTGTTGCATAGAGGACAAACGGGGGGTAGGCAAGCGGGGGACAGCGGGGAGGCCCCTGTGGTAATGCGGCAGGTGGCTAGGATGCAGGGACCAGGGCACAGGGGAAGTGGTAGAAACAGCGGTGGGTCTCCAGATAGGTTTCAGAGGAGGGGCCAACAGAACTTGCTTTGAGAATGGTTGTGGGAGGTAAGAGCAGGGAGCAGAAAGGATACCCCTGAGTTTCTGGCAGGAAAACCTGGTTGAGGTGGGGTGTCTGTTACTGAGCCAGTGAGGTTGGGGATAGGGACCTGTTGGGGCAATGGAGCTCTTTTATTTTCTTTTTTTTTTTTTCCTGAGGCGGAGTTTTGCTTTTGTTGCCCAGACTAGAGGGTAATGGTGTGATCTCGGCTCACTGCTACCTCCATCTCCCAAGTTCAAGCCATTCTCCTGCCTCAGCCTCCTGAGTAGCTGGGATTATAGGCATGCACCACCACGCCCAGCTAATTTTGTATTTTTAGTAGGGACGGGGTTTCATTGTGTTGGTCAGGCTGGTCTCGAACTCCTGACCTTAGGTGATCCACCCACCTTGACCTCGAAAAGTGCTGGGATTACAGGCGTAAGCCACCACGCCCTGCCTTGGAAGCTCTGTTTTGAGAGTATTGGTACATGCACAATGTCCTTCATACTCACAACAGCCCTGGAGGCAGACGCTGACCCCTGACCCCGTCCCACTGCCGCCTTTTGCAATGGTGGAAAGAAGTTGAAGCCCAGAGAGGGCAAGCTACTTGCCCAGAGTCACACTGCCAGGGAGGGGCAGAAGTGAGATTGGAGCTGATTCTCTTAGGTTCCACTGCCCACCTTCCTTCCTCCTCATCCCGGATGTCCCTTATTGTTGATTTTCTTTTTTTTAATTTTAAAATAGAGTTGGGGTTTCACCATGTTAGCCAGGCTGCTCTTGAACTCCTGAGCTCAAGGAGTTCTGATCTGCCTGACTGGACCTCCCAAAGTGCTGGGATTACAGGTACCAGACACCCATGCCTGCCTACCCGCCCCCTACACTTTTTTTTTTTTTTTGAGACGGACTCTCTCTCGATCTATTGCCCAGGTTGGAGTGCAGTGGCACGATGTCAGCTCACTGCACCCTCTGTGCCTCCGTTCAAGAGATTCTCATGCCTCAGCCTCTGAGTAGCTGTGAATACAGGCACACGCCACCATGCCCAGCTAGTTTTTTTTGGATTTTAGTAGACACGGGATTTCCCCATGTTGGCCAGGCTGGTCTCGAACTCCTGACCTCAGGTGATCCATCCACCTTGGTCTCCCAAAGTGCTGGGATTACAGGTGTGAGCCACCACTCCCGGCCTGGTCCCTTATTCTTGATTTTAGTCTGTGAGGACCCTGACGCCCTGACAGGGGAGATGGAGGCCCAGGGTCACCTGGTGCAGCTGTTGGGGAGGGTGGAGTGATCTGTCTTCCTCTTTCCCTTCCCTCCCTCCACAAAGGAGTGTTGGGGCCTGTATTCCAGCCCAGTCTCTACCTAGGCTACAGAAAAGTACCTGGACCCCAATTTATCCTATGCAAAAGATCAGGGCAGCCCTGAGGGGGGGTCCCCCAGCCTTTCTCAGCTCAATAGTCAGCAATTCTGATCATTGATTTAGTGCTTGCTCCCCCACTCCCTTTTTGGAATGCTGGTTTCAGAAGAGTAGGGGGCAGTGGGAGCCACAGAAGGGATCTGTCTGAGCCGGACCAGGAAAAGCTCAGGTCCATGCTATGGTGTAGATGAATCCCTCTTGGGTAGGGTTGCCAGATCAAATTCAGGACTTCCAGTTAAATTTGATATCACATACCCAATACGTAATTTTCCAGAATAAGTATCTCCCCCAGCAATGCACCGGGCATACTTATAGCAAAGAGTGGTTTGCTGTTTGCTGAATCTGGCAGCCCTGTTCTAGGGTCCATGGGGGGGATAGATGGGGAGGGGGCCATGCTTCCTCCTCTGGGGAAAGAACGAGGCCTCAGCTGCAACAGGGCCATTGGGCATGGAGGGTAGATGGATAGAGACATTCCAGAAGCAGAAGGGACAAGACTGGGCCCTCTCGAAGGTCCCTTTCTCCTTAATGTGCACAGGCTGGCTGTGTGACCTAGGGAAAGTCCATCAACTCTGCACCTCACCTTCTAAGTCTGTTATGTGGGATAATATTAGTTCCTTCTTCACAGCATTGTTATGAGGGGTCAGTGAGTTACCACCTGTGAAACACAACAGGGCCAGGTACTTGGTGAAGCTATGCACATGAGAGGTCTCTGATGGGAAGACTGGCTGGGGAAAGGCATCCTCAGGTGTGTGTTTTACAGCAGCTCCTACTGGTTTTGTTTGTTTGAGTCAGAGTCTCACTCTGTTGCCCAGGCTGGAGTGCAGTGGCATGATCTCGGCTCACTGTAACCTCCGCCTCCCGGGTTCAAGTGATTCTCCTGCCTCAGCCTCCTGAGTAGTTGGGATTACAGTCGCCCACCACCACACCTGGCTAATTTTTTGTATTTTTAGTAGAGACGGGGTTTCATCGTGTTGGCCAGGCTGGTCTGGAACTCCTGACCTCAGGTGATCCACCCACCTCTGCCTCCCAAAGTGCTGGGATTACAGGTGTGAGCCTCCATGCCCAGCCAGTTCGCACTGTTTTATAAGGGGATTTTTTTTTCAAGCCTTACAACCATCCAGTAAAAAAAAACTCATCCTTCCTCATAGTACGGGTGGGAAATAGAGTCAGCCATGCTCACCTGCCCATGGCCATGTAGTCTGCGACAGAGCCCAAGCTGGAGTCTACAGAGCACCAGGTATCTTTTCTCCCGGGCGCCCCACCTGCCCCTTCCCGTCCAGTGTATGAACAGCACACGCCACAAGGGAGCTGGACAGGTGCCCATTCTTGCAATCCCAGTTTCTTTCTTTTTTTTTCTTAGAGTCTTGCTCTGTCACCCAGGCTGGAGTGCAATGGTATGATCTTGGCTCACTGCAACCTCCACTTCCCGGGTTCAGGCAATTCTCCTGCCTCAGCCTCCTGACTAGCTGAGATTACAGGCACGTGCCACCACGCCCAGCTAATTTTTTGTATTTTTAGTAGAGACGGGGTTTCACCATGTTGGCCAGGTTGGTCTCGAACTCCTGACCTCAGGTGATCCACCTGCCTTGCCTCCCAGAGTGCTGGGATTACAGGCATTAGTCACCGTGCCTGGCCACAATCCCAGTTTTATAAGTGAGGGAACTAACTGAGGTACAGAGAAGTGAGGTGACTTGCACTTGGTCAAGAGCTAGGACTGGAACCCAGGCAGTCTTGCTCCAGAAGTCACTGAGCAGCAGCCGCTAGGAGAGAGGGAGGGAAAGGGAGGAGGACGGAGAGAGGAGAGAAGACAAGGAAGGAAAAGTGGCAGGAATGGATGGGAGGGTGGGATGTGGACCTGGGGAAAGTGCGGGAGCTGGGGGGGAAAGGGAAGGAGGAGGGAAGGAATATGGGTGGAGCATGATAGATGACAGTTATAAATAGGTAGATAATAGATATAGGATACATACATAATATCAATAGAGAATACAGAGATATCCTCAGGCGCAATGGCAGAGGTCCAAGGAGAGGAACGAGGTAGTTCTGTGGGACGAGGCAGAGGCTCCCCGTGGGAGAAGAAATTGGGGAGGGGGGAAGGGGTTCACCTTGTGCAGTACGCGGCAGTGCAGCAGTGCCACCAACTGGTGGAAGTTTCCTTCTGTCACATTCAGAGTCTCCTCCAAAGACAGCAGAGGCTTCTGCGGGGCAAGGAGAGGACATTTTCCCACCAACTCGTCAGGCCCGCCCATCGCCCTGGCCCCGCCCACAACCCAGGCCCCGCCCAGCTCCGCGACCCCGCCCACAACCCAGGGCCCCGCCCACCGCAGGCCCAAAGGTTCCTCGCTGCAGGTCCCACCTACACCCTACAGCTCCATCCCACCCCGCCCGCTTTCCCCTTGGGGTCCGCGTGTCTGGGGAGCGCCCACCCACCGACCTGCGCTGAAGGGAACTGAGGCACAGCTTCTTGCTCCAGGCCCAGCAGCTGGGAGTGGATGTTGGCCAGAGCTCGCTGGGACAGAGTCAGCCTCTGCGGAAGAGGAAAGGGAGGGAGGAGGACCCAGGAGTCGACGTCCCGACCCTCTCTCCTCTCCTCCGGACACAGCACTCGGGCCCCTGGCCTGCATCCTCCCCCGGAACCCAGGATTACAGGCCCCAGCCCCAGCCCCGCCCCCTCCCTCGAGAGTCCAGACTTCTGGTTCCATCAACACCCGTTTCCCTTGCCCGCAGCCCTAACCTGTTGGAAGGGGTTGGAGACGGCCTGGTTGCAGAGGAAATAATAGCTCAGGATGTCTGAAGTGGGAGGAGGAGAGGGGGAGGAGGCCATGAGCCTGGGCCCCCAGGGACTCCCGGGGGAAGGCCGGGGACTGGGGGGGTTAGCAGGGTTTGGGGCCTCAGCCCAGCTCTGGAGCCCTCCTGGAGCCGGATGGCCTTACCTTCAGAGACCCACCAGCCCCGTGTCCCTTCTGCTCCTGCCACAGCCAGAGTGGGCGCTGGTGCGCATCCCCACGCTCCCTGGGAACCCCTGACTAAATGGTGCTCCCCAGTTTTCTCAGGGGGCCAAATCCCCATTCCTGACGCCCAGGACCACCCTCTCCTGACCCTCCTCTCTCTTCCTGCCCACGAGGAGAGGCGCTACCAGCTGGAGCAGAAGGGATGAGGGGCTGGTGGTGGCGGGGCTCCAGGGGGGCTCTGATGGGCAGTGGCCAGGAGCCCTGCTTCCCTTCCAGAGGGCTGGGTCTCACCTGGCAGGCTGCACCCCCACCCCCACCCCGGGTAGGACCAGGCACAGAGGAGGCCTGAGGAAGCCAGGACCTGCACTGCCCAACCCGGCAGACCCATCGGGCCCTTGGAAATCACCTGAGCTGAGCCCCGTCTCCTCCTGGGTCAGGTTCAGAATATAAGGGTCTGGATTGGAGCAGAAGTCACTGAGGCCCTGCATGAGGCAGCAGAAAAGGGGCTCAAACCTGAAATTGCCCCGATTCCACACTCCCACAGCACCCAGGGTCTGGCTCCCCAGCCCCCCTCCCCCACCCAGGGATCCAGGTCCCTGTCGCTCCTCCCTCAAACTCAGGAGTCCAGGCTCCAGCCCCTCCTCTCTCAGACCCGGGGGTCTAGATTCCCCAGCCCCTCCTCCCTCAAACTCAGGAGTCTAGGCCTCTGGCTCCTCCTCCCTCAGACCTAGGAATCCAGGCTTCCAGTCCCCCTCCTCCATTATAGCCCAAGCACCCAGGACACCAAACTGTACCCACTCCGTACTCAGGAAGCCAGCCCTAAACCTCAGAACTGTGATGGTGCCCCCTAGTCCCTCTCTACTAAGTCGTGCCATCCCGAGATCCAGAAGTTGAAGCTTCCAGGCTCCCTGAGTCCCAGAGCCCACTCACCACGGCCGTGGCTGCTTCCAGGCCCATGGAGCCCCAGCTCAGGACAAGAACCAGGAGACTCATGACCGTCATCCTAGAGTGGGGGAGTGAGGACAAGCCTGGGCTTCTTAGTCTCCTCGCCTAGCCTCTTTCCACACCCCAAATCCCACCACAGCCACCCCCCAGCCTTCACCCACCTTGGAGCCTGTAGGATCAGAATTAGGGACAGAGAAGTTAGGTGGTGGGGGGTGGGCGGTGGCTGCTGACGTCCAACTGGACATCTGGCTCCTGCCCAGATGGGCAGGGTGCGGGGTATGAGCGGGGCCCTGGACTGGGTGGTCGCAGCTAGGATACCAGCTCTAGGACCCCAGGAGGGTGACTGCCCACCTCTGGGCTCACTTTCCTGGGGTCCAGGACTTCCCCAAAAGGCTCCCAAATCCACCCACTGCTTGGTCAGCCTCTGGCTCTGCCCTGCGAATGGGAGACAATTCTAGGGCTGAACTCCATCTCTGAACTTTCCAGGTGGGGAGGGGTACAGGGGGCGTGTCAGCACTGGTAGGATGACCAACAGGCAGGAAGGGCACCCAGGGGTCCCCCAAACTGAAGGCCTGGGCTCCAGTCCCAGATCTGCCCTGTGGTGGCTAGGTTTATCTGTCTGCAAGCCTTAGCAGCGTCTCTCCCCCAGGGGCGATGTAAGTACAAGTTCAACTCCACCCCATCCCACCAGAGGCACAGAGGATACAGGGACTGCTTCCTCCAATGAGAATGGCCTGCCTGGTTCAAATCCCAGCTCTGGTGCTTCTAGCTATGTGGCCCTGAGCAAGCAGCCCAACCTCTCTGACCTTCAGTCTCTCCCCTCTGTTAAACAAGGAGAAAGGCCGGGTGCAGTAGCTCATGCCTGTAAACCCAGCACTTTGGAAGAGTGAGACAGGCGGATCACTTGAGGCCAGGAATTCAAGACCAGCCTGGGCAACATAGTGAGACTCCATCTCTACAAAAAAAAAAAATACAAAACGTAGCCGGGTGTGGTGGCATGAGCCTGTGGTCCCTGTAACTCTAGAGGCTGTGGTGGGGAAGTCGCTTGAGCCTCGGGGGACAGAGGCTGCAGTGAGCCAAGATGGTTACCACTGCACTCCAGCCTGGGCAGCAAAACATGACCTTCTCAAAATAAAAACGAAAATAAAAATCAGGGAGAAGGAAGCACCTTCCTCACAGGGTGGGCATGAGGCACTCCAGGAAGGGCAGAGAAGAGGGTCAGGCTTGCAGAGCAAGCTATAACATCAGTGCGTGGTCCATGCCAGGCACGGCAGCTCAGGTCTGCAATCCCAGCACTTTGGGAGCCCGAGGTGGGCAGATCACCTGAGGTCAGGAGTTCAAGACCAGCCTGACCAATATGGAGAAACCCTGTCTCTACTAAAAATACAAAATTAGCTGGGCGTGGTGGCACATGCCTGTAATCTCAGCTGAAACTCAGGAGGCTGAGGCAGGAGAATTGCTTGAACCCAGGAGGCGGAGGTTGCAGTGGGCCAAGTTTGCCTCCCTTGCACTCCAGTTTGGGCAACAAGAGTGAAACTCCGTCTCAAAAAAAGAAAACAAAGTGTGGTCCTGTGGCTCTGCCATGACGCATAAGGGCCGCTCAGCCTTGGACGCGGCGACCCTCTGCCTCAGGTCCCTGACCTGCCACATAGACCCTTACGGTAGCTCCTTCATGGGGTGGAGGCAACTGAAGGAATCAGCGTGCGTGGCCCTCAATAGATCATCATCCGCATCTTGATTGCAAACACAATGATTATTTCTTGAATGATTCCAGCATACTTCACACGGAGAGGGCCACCTGCTGTCAGGCCCATCCCCCGCCTCCCTCACGAGCTGTCCTAACTCTCTTTTCCTGGTGTGAACCACCGTCTTCCATGTAGGGAGTCGTAAGACTGAGGTCCTCCGGGCCCGGAGAATGCCAGGCAAGCACCGGGGACCCCCCCACGGCCTGCACTTACACGATCACCAGCCACTTGCTCTGCTTCGCCAGGCCCAGGAGGGTGAAGAGGCAGACCAGCAGCTCCAGGAGCAGCAGGAGGACATAGGCCAGCCACCTGGGAGGGGAGGTTAGGGCTGAAACCACACACCTGCCCCCCAGGCACCCAGCGACCCCCACCAACATTCACCTCACCCCCTAGCTCAGCCTTACTTTCACCACCTCCAGACTCAGCCTCACACTCAGCCTCCTTCTGTTCACTGTGTCTGGGCCACAGCCCAGCTCATCTGTGAAAGGGGTGCATCAGGAGACAGGACACTGGAGCGGCTTAGAATACAGGTCCTGGCCAGGCTGGGTGGCTCACACCTGTAATCCCAGCACTTTGGGAGGCCAGGCGGGCAGATCCCAAGGTCAAGAGATCAAGACCATCCTGGCCAACATGGTGAAACCCCATCTCTATTAAAAATACAAAAATTAGCCAAGCATGCTGGCGCTTGCCTGTAACTCCAGCTACTTGGGAGGCTGAGGCAGAAGAATCACTTGAACCCGGGAGACGGAGGTTGCAGTGAGCCAAGATCGCACCACTGCATTCCAGCCTGGGGACAGAGCGAGACTCCGTCTCAAAAAAAAAAAAAAAATGGAATACAGGTCCTGAGCACCTGGGACTGTGCCCTGCGGCCATGGACACGAGATGTGTCCTCTCTGAGTTCCCCATCCTTGCCCCCGTCCTGCGGAGGGATGTTTGTTCTCAGGCTGCACCAAGGATCCCATCGCATCCCCCGAGGGCATCCTGACAACTGGAGGCAGAGGCTGCCTGGTCTCACCCCAGCCCCTCCGCTTAACTGTCTCTGTTCCTCAGTTTCCCCACCTGTAATGTGGGGAGCACAACAGCACTGGCTTGAGAGTGCTGCTGCGAGTGGGATGTGTGGATAGAGTGCTTAGGAGAGTGCCAGGCACGTGGACACGCTTAGATGTTGGCCTGAGTGTGAACAAGGGAGCTGAGATGTTGTTTAATAGTTAATGCTTGGTCGGGCGCAGTGGCTGGTGCCTGCAATCCCAGCACTTTGGGAGGCCAAAGCAGGCGGATCACCTGAGGTCAGGAGTTCAAGAACAGCCTGGCCAACAGCTGAAACCTTGTTTCTACTAAAAATACGACAATTAGCCAGGCATGGTGGTGGGCACCTATAATCCCCGCTAATCGGGAGGCTGAGGCAAGAGAATCATTTGAACCCAAAGGCAAAGATCGCAGTGAGCCCTGATGGCACCACTGCACTCCAGCCTGGGTGACAAGAGTCAGACACTGTCTCAATAAAAAAAAAAAAAAAACTAAAAGAAATAAATACTTAAATATCCTCGAAGGGCCCACCGTGATTCAGAAGGTGCAAGCACCCAGGCCACCGCACAGTGCCGGTGCATAGTAAGTGCTCAGTTAATCCCGCCATTCTCTGCAGGCCCCACAAGCTTGGGCTCCCCTGCTTACCCTCATTCCGGCTACTTCCCCCCACCTCACAAATGCCCCCTCCAGCCAGACTCCCTTGGGGGCCCCTGATTTGTCCATGTGTGGAGGGACTCCCACCTGCGGACGCTTTCACAGTGGTGCACCCGGAAGATACATTCTAGCGACGGTGGGTCTGCCTCATCCTGGTGTCACGCTCATGGCCACCCCCCACTTCCTGCCCTCCCCCAGGAGGAGGAGCTGAGGCCCAGCTTGTGAGGCCCCTGGGTCTGACCACAACGCAGGACCTGGACTTCCTCAGACTCTCTTGCATCTACTGCCCTGCGGGTGTGTCCTCATCTCCAGCTTTTCAGCCCCAGTCTGCCTTCCCAGCTGGAGCGCAGCATCCCGGAGGGTCTCCCAAATCTCAGCCCATGCCCCTCGGCCAGGGCCCCCAGCTGACGTCAGATGAATGAATGAATGAATGATTACTAATGGCCAAGGGATGAGGACACCATCATGGTGGCCGCTGGGAAGGGTGGCTGCCCGGACTCCACACAGCTCGCTCCCTCCCCCTCCTCCAAATGCCATCTTCTCAGTCCCCCTGATGAACTGGCAGACTCTGTCCCCACCTCACCTCCCTCAGTGATTCTCTCCAGAGCTCCCATGGCCCGACACCTTACGGACAATGTTTTGCTCTGCGTTTGTCCCTTGCTGGCCCCAACTGGAGGAGGCAGCCTCAAGCGTGGCAGGGATTTCTGCCGCTTGCTGCCTGCCCTGCCTCACCACCTGCGCGGCTGCACTTCACAGGCACCTCTGCGGTGCTCTCCGCGTGCCAATCACCCGTCTCAGCACTCAGATGCCAACTCAACAATTCACACCAATCCAACAAGGGGCGCACTGCCCTGAATCCCATTTCACAGATGGGGGAAACCAAGGCACAGGCCTGCAAAGTAACTTGATTGCGGCCACGTGGTTAGGGAGGGGCTGGCTGGGTTTCGAGCTCAGGTTCCTGACCTGTAGGTACGCTGCCGCTTTCACCAGGGGGTGCTAAATAAATAGTGCTGAACAAATACACATGCCACACGGATGAACGGGTGAGCGAGTGGCCTGCTGGGTTAGTCCAGGAGTGGCTGAGTCCAAGAGTGACTTGCTGAATGAGTGAGTCAAGGAGTGAAAGCATGCGTGAATAAGTGAGTGGAGTGATCATGGAGGGGGGAGTGAGTGAATGGGCGAGGACACAGGTGTCAGGATGGGCATGGGGTCCCCCTCATCTCCCTCCACAGCAGGGTTTATCGACCTCATCATATATATATATATACACATACACAGAGAGAGAGAGAGAGAGATGGAGTCTCGCTCTATCGCCCAGGCTGGAGTGCAATAGCAAAATCTCGGCTGGCTGCAACCTCCACCTCCTGGGTTCAAGCGATTCTCCTGCCTCAGCCTCCCAAGTAGCTGGGATTATGGGTGTCTGCCACCATGCCCAGCTAATTTTTTGTATTTTTGGTAGAGATGGGGTTTCACCATGTTGTCCAGGCTGGTCTCAAACTCCTGACCTCAAGTGATCCACTCGCCTTGGCCTCCCAAAGTGCTGGGATTGCAGGCGTGAGCCACCGCGCCCGGCCCACATCGTCATAACTGACATCATGGCTGGATCACTCCCTGCGGATGCACAGGGGGTCCTGTGCATTGTAGGGTGTTGAACAGCCCCTGGGCAATGCCCACTGGTTGCCAGCAGTGCACACGCTCCACCCCCCATTGTCACAACCAAAACTGCCTACAGACATTGCCAACTGTCCCCCTGGGGACTCCGGCTGAGAGCTGCTGGCACAGAGGGCAGGAAGAGCAGCCTCTCACCTGTACTCCTCCATGAAGGACACATCTTCAGCCACCTGCAGGGGGCTCAGGGGCACTCCCTGCCAGAAGGCCAGCCCCTGCAGCTGCTGGGCCACGGCCTCCGCCTGCCGCCGAGCCCCCCCGGGCAGCAGCCACCAGCTCTGTGCGCGGCTCCAGCACCTCCTCCAGGGTGGTCAGCTCTGTCCTCACTGCCTCGCCCAGCCTCTCCACTGTCTCCAACACCTGGGGGACAGGGCAGGGTCTGAGGTCTGGGAGGACATCCTGGGGGGAGCCCGGGGTGGAGGAATGGGCTTTTAGAGATGAAGGAGTGCGCAGTAGTGGGTGTCTGAGAGCTGGGGTCTGGGACATCTGAGGATTGAGGAAGGGAAGGGGTTGGGGGAGGGACTCCAAGGTCAAGTTCATGGAGTTGTGTGGCCTCTAATCAGAACTCTGGGGTGGTTGGCAGCTTGAGCCCAGTGGAGAGAGTCGAGCCCCAGGGCTGAGATTAAGTCTGGAGCCTTATGTCTGAAGTTGGCATCTGCCTTCCAGAATGTGGGGTCTCAAGTCTGGGACCCATGGTCCAGAGTCTGCAGCTGGACATGGAATCTAAGGCCAGGGCCCAGAATCCTGGGGCTGAAGTCAGAGCTGAAACCTCAAGTCAGGGACTGGGTCTCAGGGCTGGGGTCTCTGAGCTTGCTTTTGGGCCAAGAATCAGGTCTGGGACCCTGGGTCTGGCCCGAGCACAGGGGCTGGTGCTTGGTTTCTGTGTGGTTTGGGGGTTCCAGGTAAGGTCCAGGGCTGCCTCTGGGTTTAGGTCCTCAATTTGCAGCCAGGGTAGGGCTTGGGTGGACAGGCTGAGGTCTGTGGGTCTCAGGATGAGGTTTCGAATCTGGGGATCTTAAGCTTCAAGGGTGGGGTCTTAGCTCTGACTTTGGATCCCTTTGTCCTTGGCTTATGGGGGAGCCTGTCGGGTGTGGGTTTGGGGTCCCACTTGGTGCTGGCCCCTCACCAGGTGGTCAATGGCGCTGAGTGTGTGGTTGGCATGCAGCAGTGCGGAGCTGAGCTGGGACACCCCATCACTGGTCTCACTGTTGCCATAGAAACCAATGCCAATGCCAGTGCTGAGAGGAGGAGGAGGGAGAGGAATCTTAGCGAGTCCCAGGATCCTGAAGGCCACCGTCCCCCTCCCACCCCATCCCCCTCCATCCCACCTTCCTATGCTCCCCTCCCATCTCTCAGCTCCACCCCATTGGTCCAGCCCGTGGGAAAAGGACGACTCCAGCCTGGCCCTCTCGGTTGCCAAGGTAACAGGAAGGCCTCACTCCCTCAGCTTAGGGACGTCATTGTGATGCTAATGGTAGGTGGAGTGGGGGGGGAGGGAGCCCCCCCATTTAACTCGCACCTCCCTGGAGCAGAACCCCAGGCACACCCAGCTCCTGGATGGACCGTCTTCCCCTCCCGATGACTGCCTGCCCCACACCCTCCCCACCCCATCCTTTGCCAGGCAGGCAGCCTTTCTGGCACCTGTCCTAGGGTGCCCTTGAGTCCTTGGGCCCTGCATCACGGACCCCCGAGTGCTGAGATGTCCCCCGCCCCCACCTCCTGGGGGTTCCTAAGGGTGTGAGGGGGCAGCTGCCACCATCTCCTAGGGGGACACTGAGCCTGGAGCTCTCAGCCTTCCCCCACCCGGGACCCAAGCGTTTGGCCAGCTGGGAGGGAAGTGAGGGAATGTGGGAGGGAGGCTGGAGGATGGGCCAGAAGCACTGCCCCCGCCCCGGCCCAGCCAACACACAGAGCTCCATTGTGGGGCCTGAATGTGGGGCCCCAGACCCCTCCCATCCCCGCCCCCAGCCGGTGTCCCGCAGTGGAGGGGGCGGGAGCTCGACACCCTCACAATTCCCAGCCCCGGCTGGGCCTCCACCCCCATCCCTCGGTCAGACGCCCAGTGTCCCCGCCCCATTGTTCAGAGTCCCACAAAGCTCCTCTTGTTCCCAGGCTGCGGGGGCTGGGGCTGTGTCTCTCCCCCCACTGGGCCTTTGTCCACCTCCCCTGTCTCCCCACCATGCTGGAGAGCCGGAGGAGGAAGCATCCTGGATACAGGGCACCCATACAGGTCCCTCCCCCTTGTCCACTGTGGGTCTCGGAGCAGGCCTCTGGCCCCCTGGGACCCCTGGTCTGTGGAGGAGGACAGCCATCTGTAAACTGTGGGTGCCACCCTGCTGGGGAGGGGGCTGTGCTCAAAGCTTGCTCTTGGTAGGTGGTGTGTTCACCGTGGAAGCCCTGTGAGCTCCCTTTGAAGGGTATGAGAGGGCCCTACTAACCTGGGTCTGAATCTCCGTGCTGCCTTGAAAGGTGACCTCCCCCTCTCTCCCTGAGCCTTCCTCTTTGGAAACTGGGCCTGACACCCCTGGAATCCACCAGCGTTATTGTGAGAAGGAATCAGACCAGCTCAGGTTTGGGCACAGATGAGTACTCTTGGATGGTGGGAATCTATTGATCGTCCATCTCCCTGATTAGAACATAAGCTGCACGAGGGGGCTCCTTGTCTGGCTTGGTCAGTATCTGGCACATGGTAGATACTCAATAAATACTTGTCCAATGAATGAGCTAGTGAATGAGCAAATGGTATCAGCAGTTAACACTGACCGAGAATAACTGCAAGCAGATGCTGTGCTTTCGTCAGTCTCACCGCAGCAGAAGGTGGGCGATACCATAATGCCCACTTTACAGATGTGGAAACCGAGGCCCAGGGAGACGGTCACTCCCTTAGGTCACACAGCTATTCAATGCAAGAGCCACCAAACCAGGCAACCTGACCGACCTTCTCACCAGATGGCTACCCTTGGGAAATTCTCTTCCTCTCCAGAACCTCACTTTCTCCATCCATCAAATAGGACAGTCCTTCCTGCTGTGGACTGAAGTGGGCTTGCATATGGCGGGGGAGAGGGACGAGGGAGTTTCCTCCTTCCTGTCTGCTTCCTCCACACCCCCAGGGGACACTTTTAGGAAGGCCAGCTGGGAGCTTGGGGAGCCCTGTCCCCACTGCCCACCCACCCTGGGGCCCCATTACCAGCCGACGAGAAGGGCGACAATGCAGCTCCAGGTGACGCAGCCTCCGCCAGGGGGACGGGCTCTTGGACCCGGGGGGCTCGGGGGGCCGGCAGCAGCAGAAGCGGATGAGGTAGACAGTGATGAAAATGAGGCTCAGGCCCAAGCCCAGGCCTGCCAAGGCCGCCACCAGCAACAGGGCCTGGGGAAGGGGGTGACATAAAGCCTCTGAGGGCACCAACACGTTCCATACTCAGATCCCCCCTTCCAGCATGGCTCGGGGGTCCGGGTCTGGGAGGTCAGAGTGAAGGTGGGAGGCATCCCTGGCCTTATCTCGGGGGAGATAGGGTCCCAGCCCCTCCCAGGCTGGCAGCTTGCTGCCAGGTGTCAGGGCCAGCTTGCTGGAGGGAGCTTCCAACTGGGGGAAGCTTTCTGGCTGTGCCCTCTAATGGCTGTGCAACCTTTAGCAGGAACCGCCCCTTCTCCCAGCCTGGGTTTCGTTTCACTGCAGCCAGCAGGTGGAATGGGGCATTTCCTGAGGACCTGCCGAGGCCCCTCCACAGTCGTGTGGGATCAGGGGGTGGGTAGGGGTGTGGGGGCGCCTGTTCCTGGTGCCTCGGGCCAGGCTGAGTGAGGCAAGCCTCCTCCCCCTCTCCTCCCTGCTCACTGTCTCCCCCTGCTGCTGAGCACCACACCCCGCTATGCCTGAGCTTGTCACCCAGGGACGGGGCGAGGGGCTGTGTGACAGCGTGTGTGTGTGTGTGTGTGTGTGTGTGTGTGTGTGTGTGTATGCAAGACTCAGAAATGGAGACGGGGAGAGTAAAGACAGAGGAGAGAGAGAGATGGAGGGAGGCACAGCCAGAAAGACACAACCAAAAAAAGAGACAAAGACAAGACAAGGTTCGGGGATGAGGCAAAAAGGCAGAGAGCAAAAGGGATCACATCGGAGAAGAGCAGAGTGAGGGAGAGAGCGTGGGAACACGCAGACACACAGAGACAGGAGAGACACACGGGGCAGAGAGGCGGAGAGAGCAAGGCCCGGGAAGACAGAGGCAGGCAGCAGAACGTTCTGTGGTGGGGACAGCCCGGCAGAATAACAGGGCTCTCCATGTGGGGGAGCTTTCACAGCGGACCTGTGCAGTCCTGTCTGCCTGGAGGCCCACGGGGGGCCAGGGGGTTTGCACTGAGCCCCGGAGCATGCAGGGACACCAGGATCAGAGTGACACCTCTCAATTGCCAAGGCTGTTTCTCCTAAACCATGGTGATTCTGCCTTTGTACACACACACACACACACGCAGAGTGGCACAGTGGTGTGTGTGTCCCAAATGTGTACAGTGTGTTTCTGCTGTGAGACTGGGTGTTTTATCTTTGGGTTGCCCGCTGTGAGATGAGGACGCACCTAAGTGCCTGCAGTGAGAACAACTGTGGGCATCTGTGTGCTCTGGGCACAGGTCCTTGGGTCTGTGAGTGGGGTTCGGTTGTGTGTGTGTAACAGGGTGGATGAGTGTGTGTGCGGATGAGGGACTGCAAGTGAATGTGTGTGTGTGTGTGTGCAAATGAATGTTAGAGTCAATTTATGTGTGTGTGTATATGTGAATGTGGAATCTGTGTGTGAGTGTGTGTATATGGGAGTATGAACATGTATGTGTGTGCACGCGTGAGTGTGTGAGCATATGTATATAAATGCAGTGTGTGTATATGGGAGTAAGTGCTTATATGTGCGTATGTGAGTCTGTGTTGTGAGTCATTGTGTGCAGTGTGTGTGCATATGTGTGTGATTGTGTAAGTGGGTATATCTGTGTGAGTGTATGCATGTGTCTATGTATGTGTGTTGTATATGGGTGTGAGTGCATGGTTTGAGTAGTGAATGGGTATATGTGTGTGTGCATGTGCGTATGTGAGTGTGTGCGTGTGTGTAATGGGAGTAAATGGGCATGTGTGTGCATATGCATGTGTGTGCACGTGAGTGTGTAATGGGAGTAATCGGGCGTGTGTGTGTGTAATGGGAGTAAGTGGGCGTGTGTGTGTGAGTGTATATGTGTGTAATGGGAGTAAATGGGGGATGTGTGTGCATATGCATGTGTGTGCATGTGAATGTGTAATGGGAGTAAGTGGGCGTGTGTGTGTGCCTCTGCGTGTGTGTGTAACGGGAGTAAGTCGGGCGTGTGTGTGTGCTTGCAATGTGTATGTGTGTAATGGGAGTAAGTGGAGACGTGTGTGCCTGTGCGTGTTTGAGTGTGTATGTGTGTAATGGGAGCAAGTGGACCTGTGTGTGCCTATGCATGTGCAGGTGTGTGCATATGAGTGTGTAATGGGAGTAAGTGTGTATGTGTGTACGTGTGTGAGTGTGTATGTGTGTAATGGGAGTCAGTGTGCCTGTGTGTGCCTCCCCGCGGGCCCATGTCCCAGAGGCCCTGGCTGTGTCTACAGCTGTGCCCCCGGTGTTCGGGTCCCAGGAAGGGTCCCCCTTGCCCTCCTCAGCTATGGGGCTCTGCCTGCACGTCCCTGCCACCCTGATCCTGACCCCCGACCATGGGGGCGGGGTGAGGCTCCCCCGTGCCTCTGACGGTGACCCGGGCCACGGAACCCCGCGTGCGGCTTCGGGAGGTCTTGGGCCGAGAGGGCGGGAGTCTGGGCCGAGGGCGGGGGAGCCGCGGCGTTGGAGGTGGCGGTTGTGTAACCGCGAGGCTGTGGGCGAGGGGACGGCGGTCCCGGTGTGGGGGAGAGGGGGCGGCGAGGAGCGGGCGGGGAAGAGCTGTTCAGGGCTGTGCCGCCGTGACCCAAATAGCTCAGAACACAGCATGCATCCCCTCCCCGCTTTTCTGGGACCCCCTCCACGCCCCCTGAGCTCTCCAATCCCAGCCCCCTTTTCCCAGGAGCAACCCAGGACAGAGCCCAGGGACTCAGGCCCCATCCGCAGGGCTAGGACCCGTCCTGGGGCCCCATCAGGACTCCCAGCCCCCTCACCGGTCCCCAGCTCAGCCAAGCCTTTCTTCTCATTAATCTCAAAGTCAAGGACTTGAATTAAACTGGGTCAGGGGACAGCTCTTCGCCCATTGAAGCTGCCCCGAGTCGGGCCCCTTCCCCCAGGGACCCCCGCTTCTGTGAGGTTCCCAGACCAGCCCCACCCTCCGGACCCGGCTCTGCCAGCCCGTGGCTCCCCAAACCCAGCCTCATCTCAGCCCTTGCCCCTGCAGCGCCTGACCACCCCTGCTTTCTTGGGACGGGCTGGAAGCTTCCTCTTCCAGCGCCCCTTCATTTTCCAGCCCTGGCCCTCAGCCCCCGGAGCCCCCTTCCCCATCTCAGACTCTCAAACCCATCTCAGCACCCCAGAACGGTTTTCCTCTCCACCGCTGTCAGGTCCGCTGTCTCCTGGGTCCCACCTTAACTGGGACATATTTTACCTGCTCAGATCCTGTGGGGCTGGGTCATCTTTTAGGGCAGAGAGAGTGGACTACTCTCCCGATGACCCTGGAGGCCGGCTTCCCAGGCAGGTATCACACACCCGGGAATCCGGGCCCCCTCCCCTCCTCTTCAGGAACTCAGGGGTCCAGGCCCCCAGCCTTCCCTTATTTAGAGAGCTCGAGGTCTGGACCCCCAGCGTGCGTCCCAGGAGAACCTCCAGGTATGAGCGCCCTAGGCTCCTCCTCCCTCCGCAACCCCAAAGTCCTGGCCGGCCCCCCAACCTCCCGGAGCTCAGGAATCTGTGACCCAGCTCCTCCCTGGGGATCCAGGAGCTCCGGTCCTCCAGCCCTGGCCCCCAGGCCCCGGCGCCCGGTCCCACCTGCTGGTATTCCTGCTCTTGGGGCGCGAAACCGCTGGGCACCGGGCGGAGCTGGAAGTCGGCGCGGGGCAGCTGGTGGAGGAGATGCACCCAAGCCGAGGGCCGGTAGCCCGGGGGTGCCCCATGGCCCCCGGGGGAGGGGGCAGCGGGGCGGACGCCGGGGCTGCGGGAGCCTCCGGAGTCGAGCGGGGCGCGGGCGGCGCGGGGTCTGGCTGGGCTCAGGGGAGCGGGAGCCGGGGGGGAGGCAGGGGGTGGGGGGCGGAGATTGGGGGAAGGCGCGGGCCGGGCGGGACGGTGCTGCCCCTGGTGGTCGCGGTGGGGACTGCGGGAGTCCGGAGGCCCCAGCGCTCCGCCCCCTTGGTCCCGGCTCCCACCTGCTGCCCGCGCAGGTACCCGCGCTGCTGGCGTCGGTGGCAACCGGAGAGCTGGGCTGCACCGCGATTGGAAACAGCCCTCCCTGTCTATACGAGGCCACTCATACTGTGATTTCACCCTGAAACATAACGATCCCTTCATCTTCATGGACAACCTTCCTGTCTGTGTAAAGGTCGCTGGTAAGTAGACAGCCAGTTCCATGGATCCACATTCCTCTGAGTATAAAAGCGCTCTCACCTGCAAAGGATGCCCGTATTTGTGTAAAATCTCCGTCCCACTTTCTTTCCTAACCTGGATAAGGACACAGCTTCTAAACACAAACCTTCCTGTGTCTATAGACGACTCCAGGATGTATTGAAAATCCACACACCTGTGTAAGAAGCCTTCTTATCTGCATAAGGACCACTTCTACCCGCATAAAGACCCCTCTTATCTATATAGGGACCCTTCCCATCCTGTAAACGGACTCAGGTTTACTGCAGTGTATACAAGCACCTCTGCCTCTTGGCATTCACCGTGCAGTTACAAAGTATTTTTCCAGCCACTACCCATGTTGCCTCTCACTGGAATCCTCCAATGCCACACCCATAGACGGGGGAAGTGCAGACCCTGGGAGGGGGATTTGGCCACCCTGACATCATCATCCAGACTGTCACTATTGGAGCCAAAACTAGGTACTCAGGAATCTGGCCCCAGGGGTCCCCCTCTTGCTGTAGGGCAGGGTGAGACTTTGCCATCTGGAAGCCGAACACGCGGCCTCTCTTTTGGGGGTTGGGATGAGTGGAAAGAAGAAAGGGAGATGAGTGCTCCACTTACCCCATTTCCATATTTTTGCTCCAGATTGGCAAGAAAGGGCTAGGGAAAAGAAGAATGCTGGTGGTAGCGGAGGTGGTGGGGGATGATCATGACGGTGCTGATTATGTTGGCGGTATGATGTCATGAAGATGGTGTTGTCATGACGGTGGTCATGGTGATGACGGTGATGGTGGTGATGACAGTGATGATGATGGCGATGGTGACGACGACCGTCGTGATGGTGATGGTGAAGATGATGACGGTGGTGATGGTGGTGATGGTGGTGATGGTGATGATGGCACTTGTGATGATGATGGTGAAAATGATGCTGATGGTGACGATGGTGGTGATGAAGATGATGATGGTGGTGGTGACGGTGGTGATGATGGTGAAGATGAAGATGATGATGGTGATGATGATGGTGAGGAGGAGGATAGTGATATTGATGAAGGTATTGATGATGAAATGGGAGTGTGAGAATAGCTGCCTTTCTCTCTGTCTCTCTCTACACACACACACACACACACACACACACACACACTCCTTATCAGTACCCCAGGTCTTCTCCAGTCTCCTCTAGTTCTGGCTGGAGTCATGTTCAGCATTTCCAACCAGGTGGTCCACATGGGGCTTGGGGATGAAAGCAGATCCTGAGATGAGCAGTCAGAGGTGTATTAAGTGACTCTAGGAAAATCATTTTCCACCTCGGAGTCTCTTTCTGTCTGTAAAATGAAGGTTTCACCCTTTAGGGCTAAGATTAACTTGTTCTGAAACTCTTGCTCTGGGTCCACAGCCAGTGTTGGTTGTAGCAGCAGGATTTGCTGATGGGGAAGAATTCCAAATGTCGTGACGTGCACAGTGGGCATGTGTGCATCAGAGTTCAGGACGGTGAGGTGCGCTCAGTGGCTCCACGTGGCCCGTAGAGTCAAGTTACATCCTCAGACCTGAGTTTATTCCCTCCATCATTTGTCCCTGCACCAGCCCTCTCCATAGGGATAATATTCTAGATTAGTGATTTCCAACTCATAGGGCCACAACCCACAGTGAGAAATACAATTTACATTATGATCTCGTACACACACACACACACACACACACGCGCGACGTAAAAAGTTTCTGACCGCTATATGCAATGCTCTTGGATAATTTCTATCCTCTGTTACTTCTATTTCATAATAAAAATCTGGTCACAACCTTCTAAATTGTTTTGTGGCTGGCTAATGGGTCTTGGATTGCCACCTCAGAAACCTGAATCTAGAATTGCAGAGAGGAATCTGGGTTGCTGTTACAAAAGGGGTAACTGGGGGGCCAGGCGTGGTGGCTCAGGCCTGTAATCCTAGCACCTGGGGAGGCCGAGGTGGGCAGATCACTTGAGGTCAGGAGTTCAAGACCAGCTTGGCCAACATGGAAAACCCTGTCTCGGCCGGTCCCGATGGCTCACACCCGTAATCCCAGCACTTTGGGAGGCCGAGGCCAGTGGATCATGTGAGGTCAGGAATTTGAGACCAGCCTGACCAACATGGTGAAACTCTGTCTGTACTAAAAATACAAAACAATTAGCCTGGCCTGGTGCTGTGTGCCTGTAATCTCAGCTACTCGGGAGGCTGAGGCAAGAGAATCGCTTGAATCCAGAGGCAGAGGTTGCTGTGAGTTGAGACTGTGCCACTGCGCTCCAGCCTGAACGACACAGCAGGACTCCATCTCAAAAACAAAAACAAACAGAGCAAAAGAAACCCACCCTGTCTCTACCAAAAACACACACACACAAAAAAATAGCCGGGCATGGTGGCGCGCACCGGTAATCCCAGCTACCCAGGAGGCCAAGGCATGAGAATAGCTTGAATCTGGGAGGCAGAGATTACAGTGAGCTGAGATCACGCCACTGCACTCCAGCCTGGGCGACAGAGAGACTGTCTTAAAAAAGAAGTGGTAACTGTTACTAAGTAGAAGTAAGTTATATTGGCTTCCAGGGGAGCTCGTTCATGCTGCCCTGTCCCCAGCATGCTGCTTTCTTGCAGGAACTCACACACACACACACACACAGACACACACACCCATAGTCCCCACACACACCATTCCCCTTCATTCCCCCTCAAATACTTTGAACTGATGGAATCTCTTCTCTCTCTCTCTCTGCTTCACTCTGGCTCTTTCTGTCCCCACCTCTCTGTCTCCCTCACATGTGTTTCGGGCCCCAGAAGGCAAGCCTCTTTAGAGAATGGCTTAGCCTCTGTTGATTAAACCCGGGACATCCATCCTGTTGCCTGGGCGTCTGCTATGCTGTCTGATGGAAATGTGTTATCTCTACCTTCTCTGACCATCATTCCCTGGGCCTGTTTCTCCTGAGGAAAACAAATGGTCATTCCCGGTGGTCCTTGGGTATTTTCTAGAGTCCTTGGCCGAATGCGCCCCCCCCTCCCCAAACCATGTCAAGCTCTACAGGTGTTAATTCACAGCCTGGGATGCGTGAGAACCCCCTGGTAGAGGGTAGCTCAGAGAACATGGTTGTTACTATTTTGTTTCAGCCAACGCTTGCCATATGGGAAGAGGGACCCGGCACCACCAGATGTTCCAAATTTCCAAGAGAAGGCAGAAATCTGGATATTTTTAAAAGCAAAATCCCTCAGCTTTTAAATGTTAAAACTAATTCAAATGAAAAAAAAATTGCTGTGTGGGCCAAATAAAACCTGCCTGTGGGTCGGAGCTAGCTGGTTTGTTTTAGCCAGACTGGAGTAGCACAGGCATGAAAAGGGGCGAGTGGAGAAAGAGGGGGCGAGTGAGAAAGTGAGACTGAGAAGGAGCAGCCAAGCTTGGGACAGGCGGTGGTGCCGCCTCCTCCAGGAAGGCCTCCTGACCAGCTGTTACTGACAGAAGGCGAGGGCAGCTCCTGGCTGAAGGACTCCACCTGTGCTTCCCATGGCTTAAACTTTGGGACACTCACCTGCTTAACTGAGTAGTCGTAAGTATTCCAGGAGAGATTTCCAACTGCTTGGGCCAGTGCCCAGTGCATAGTAGGTCCTCAAGAAATCAGGACCATGTGTGCTGTGCTGTCAGCTGTGCTTCAATGACGTATCTGTTCCCCACACACGTATTGAGTGCCTCCTATGTCCCAGGCACCGCTGCATGTTCTGGAGACACGGGGATAAGCAAAAAAGACCAAGTCTCCAGGTGGCACAACTAAAACGGCTGGAGTAGGGAAGGAAGAAAATTGGGAAATGAACAGGTGAGTTGCATCTATACCGTCAGGTAAGGGGAAGCAATACATAGATGTGAGTGGATGTGGTGGGGGATGGGGTGGCTGCTACTTACACAGTAGGAGATGCTCGGGGAATGTCTCTCTCTCTCTCTCTCTCTCCGTTTGGGTGATAATTGAACAGAGACACAAATGAAGGAGTTTTTTCTGTTTGTTTGAGACATGGTCTCGCTCTGTTGCCCAGGCTGGAGTGCAGTGGCGTGATCTTGGCTCTCTGCAACCTCTACCTCCCGGGTTCAAGCGATTCTCCTGCCTCAGCCTCCCGAGTAGCTGGGACTACAGGTGCGTGTCACCACGCCTGGCTACTTTTTTGTATTTTTAGTACAGATGAGGTTTCACCGTGTTAACCGGGATGGTCTCGATCTCCTGACCTCATGATCTGCCCACCCTGGCCTCCCAAAGTGCTGGGATTACAGGTGTGAGCCACCACACCCGGCCTAAAGGAAGGTCTTCAGTTCATGATTGGCATGATGAAGAGCTTAGACTTTGCAGCTAAGCTATCAGGTTTCCAGCCTGGCTCTGCTCCTTATTAGCTCGCTGACCCTAGACAATTTTCTAAACTGTCTGTGCCTTTGTGTTCACATAGGTAGGATGAAAATAGTAACCTTGCCGGGCGCAGTGGCTCACGCCTGTAATTCCAGCCCTCTGGGAGGCTGAGACGGGCAGATCACCTGAGGTTGGTAGTTCAAGGCCAACCTGATCAACATGGAGAAATCCCGTCTCTAATACAAATACAAAAATTAGCTGGGCGTGGTGGTGCATGCCTGTAATCCCAGCTACTTGGGAGGCTGAGGCAGGAGAATCGCTTGAACCCGGGAGGCGGAGGTTGCAGTGAGCCAAGATCATGCCATTGCACTCCAACCTGGGCAACAAGAGCAAAACTCCATCTCCAAAAAAAAAAAAAAAAAAAAAATAGTAAGCTTAACTAATCCCACAGGGTTGTGAAGACTGAGGAAACAAGGGAAATGTTTGCTGAGCAAGTGCTTAACATGTGCTCACTAGTTATTATGGTGGCAACGGTTGCTGGTTTTGAAAAATTACTACAGGGACATATCTTCCAAATAGGAGGAAAGCAAAGCAAGCAAATGAATTCAAAAGTAAATAAGAAAATGACCAGAAAAGGCATAAATAGATAGAGCTACTCAGCCTTCGGATGTTCAGTCATCCTTATGTTCTCCTTCCTTCCTTCCTCCCTCCCTCCCTCCCTCCTTCCTTCCTTCCTCCCTCCCTCCCCCTTCCTTCCTTCCTTCCTCTTTCCTTCCTTCCTCTCCTCCTCCTTCCTCCTTCCCTCCTTCCTTCCTTCTTTTCTTTCTCCCTCCCTCCTTCCTTCCTTTCCTTCCTCCCTCCCTCCCTTTCTTCCATTCCTTCATTCTTTCTTTCTGTAAGGCCGGCTGCCCTGCCAGGAGCTCGGACACACCCATCCCTCCCCGAGCCTGGAAACTACCTCACCATTCCGCGCTCATCTAGCTCCGCCACGTCGCTTCCCCAACGCCCACTTCCGCACTCCACACCCAAATCTGCACTCGACACCAAGCTCTGCACTCGGCACCTAGCCTGCCGTTGAAAAACCCTGTTTCCCAATATCCAATCAATTGCCTCATGCTTTGTTTCCCAATATCCAATCAATCGCCTCTAACGCCTGCGCACTGAAAATCCCGCCTACCTACCAGTAGCAGCTCGCCCCGTCCAAGCCCTGTTTCCCAATATCCAATCAATTGTCTTATGCTTTGTTTCCCCAATGTCCACTCAATTGCCTCTAACCCCTATAAAACTCCTTGCCCTGGGAAGTTAAGCGCGACTTCTCTGGCCCCCTTTCCCGGACCACAGAACCTTGCGGGGAGCTTAATAAATTGGCATTTAATTTTCCTGGACTGATCTCAGTTTCCTCATTTTAAACTCAGCAATATCCCTCACACTTTCATTCCTACCTTCCTTCTTTTTTCCTTCTCCCCTCCTTTCTTTCTATTACATGTTTATTAAATACCCAATATCTGCCAAGCTGTGTTAAGTTAGCCCTGGGATCTATTAATAATAAAAAGAATCCGTACATTCATTTTTGTTTGTTTGTTTTCTCCCAAATTTATTTACTGGACAGCTTCTAGGTGGCAGGCACTGTTCTAGCCCTGGGAATTCAGCAGTGAACTAAACGAATGAAAATCTCTGCTTTCACAGAGCTCGATAGAGATAACTCATTGGGCAAATGAGCAAATATGCAGATATGGCCAGTTTATTAAATAAGCTGATGTCATGGTTAATTTTATGCGTCAACTTGACTGGCCTAAGGGATGCCCAGATAGCTGGTAAGACATTATTTCTGGATGTGTGTGTGGGGGTGTTTCTGGAAGAGGTGAGCGTTTGAATCAGTAGACTAAGAAGTTCTCCCTCACCACCGTGGGCGGTCACCATCCAATCTGCTGAAGGCCCGAATAGAACAAAAAGCAGAGGAAGGGCGAGTTCACTGCGTTTTCTTGAACAGGCACATACATCTTCTCCTGCCCTAGGACATCAAACTTCCTGGTCCTCATGCCTTTAGCCTCAGACCCAATGACACCAGCAGCTTTCCTGATTCTTCGGCTTACAGACAGCATGTCCTGGGACTTCTCAGCCTCCATCATTGTGTAAGGAAAGTTCTCACGATAAATCTCCGCTGGTATCTCTCCATATATCCCTCTGGTTCTCTTTCTTTGGACAAAGCTGACTAATACATATGCATTCAACCACAGTGAAATACCAGCATAGCCCAAAGCAGGCCTGAGATCCAAAGATCCCAGAATGAAGCACCTGAGTGTTTGTACATTATTGGTGAGGGTACAACCGGCACAAACCCTGTAGGAAAAGGCCTGGCAGCTCCTAACAAATCTATGCCCACACCTACCCCAGGACCCAACAATTCCACCCTTACCCAAAAGAAAGGAGAATGTATATCCACACCAAGAATGGTGCAAGACCGCTTACAGACTTGCAGATTCTGTGTTCATGATAGCCTCAGGGTAGAAACAGCCTGCATGTCAATCAACAGGGGAGTGGACCGAGACATGCCATAGAGCCACACAATGGAATACCTCTCAGCAACGAAAGGGACAAGCTAATCATACATGCGACAATACGGATAGCTCTCTAAATTACTGCGCTGAGTGTCAGTCACACAGGAGGACGTGCTATATTGTTATATTCTAGGCGAGATTGAGGGACCAGCACCAAGACAAAAGTACGCCAAATAGGGTTTATTAAGCCGGTGACCACGGAGGACTCGTGTCTCCCAACCCGTGGCCCCGAATGGAGGGTGTTAAGACCTTTTATACCTGTAAGAATTACTTTGGGAGTCAGGGCGAGAGGCGGGGGTGGGGGTGAAGGGACACAGACATTTAGGGGTTTTTGTAAATCATCTCCCGGACAGAGGGGAGGGAGCGGGGCTCCGGACATTCCAAGGGCTTGGGGACATCTTGCCCCCTCGATTGTTACCTAAGTGGCTTACAGAAGTCAAGATAAGCGTTAGTTTGCACATCTTCTGGGCTGTAGTGGAAATAACAGATTTTGGTTACTTATTACAAGGCACAGGGACCAGGATGGAATTAGCTTGGGCTGCTATTCTAGTCACAAAGGCTGACAATTCTGGCTGTTACTGATAAGAAAGGTAGAGAGTTTGCAGAGCAAACTAGCAGTTTTATGTACAGAAGCCAAAGGCCAGCAGTTATTGTGAGGAGAGTGGGGCAGCCGTTACAACTTATTTTAAAACAAAGCTTTGTTCAGGTTCTAACTTTAGGCCAGCTATAGCACAATATGAGTTCAGTTGGATGATTTTCCACACAGGCAGAGTTAACGTATGGTAGCAAAACTAATCCGGACAGTGGTTGACTCTGGGAGAGTGGGGGCAGGGTATCTGGGAAGGAGGCTGGGGGAACTTTGTGGGATAAGAACATCGTTCTGGCTGGGAGCAGTGGCTCACGCCTGCAATCCCAGCACTTTGGGAGGCCGAGACAGGCAGATCACGGGATCAGGAGTTCCAGACCAGCCTGGCCAACATGGTGAAACCCTGCCGCTACTAAAAATACAAAAAAATTAGTGGTGGTGGCACATACCTGTAATCCCAGCTACTCTGGAGGCTGAGGCAGGAGAATTGCTTGAACCCGGGAGGTGGAGGTTGCAGTGAGCCGAGATCGCGCCACTGTACCCCAGCCTGGGCGACAGAGGGAGACTCTCTATGTTTGATGGATGTCTCATGCCTCCTTAAATTATATAAAACCCAGCTGTACCCCGACCACCTTGGGCACGTGTTCTCAGGACCTCCTGAGGGCTGTGTTGCGGGCCGTGTTGCGGGCCATGGTCACTCATATTTGGCTCAGAATCAATCTCTAAAAATATTTTACAGTGTTTGACTCTTTTCATCATCACCCTCTTGGCTTGGTCCTGGCTCCCCAAGACATGCCCAGGCCCCTGACCCCCTCAGGCAGTCCCCTGGGGTGTTCTTATCCCCAGGCAGCTTCTCCCGAGTCAGACACCACCTGCTGTGACTTGCTGTGACAGCAAGAGTGGCTTGCTAGGTGTCAGCTGGGTGCTCACCTTGACACTGGGGAGCGAGCTCCCCACGCTCCAGTCCAGCCCTATGGAGGCAGCAAGATTTTATTTATTTTATTTTATTTTATTTTTTGAGATGGAGTTTTGCTCTGTCGCCCAGGCTGGAGTGCAGTGGCACGATCTCAGCTCACTGCCACCTCCGCCTCCCGGGTTCAAGCAATTCTCCTGCCTCAGCCTCCTAAGTAGCTGAGACTACAGGCACCTGCCACCATACCCAGCTAATTTTTTGTATTTTTTTTTTTTTTTTTTGAGACGAAGTCTCCCTCTGTTACCCAGGCTAGAGTGTAGTAGCTTGATCTCAGCTCACTGCAACCTCCGCCTCCTGGGTTCAAGCAATTCTCCTGCCTCAGTCTCCCAAGTAGCTGGGGCTACAGGCACCCACCACCACACCCAATTTTTTGTAGTTTTAGTAGAGACGGGGTTTCACCACGTTGGCCAGGCTGCTTTTGAACTCCTAACCTCGTGATCCACCTGCCTCAGCCTCCCAAAGTGCTGGGATTACAGGCATGAGCCACCACACCCGACTTCAAGATGTTTTAATACATAGGTATGGCAAGCCCAGCAGATGAGATGGGCCACTGAAAAGACAGTTTGTCACCATTCCCAAGAGGAAGGGACCTGCCAGGCCAGGCAGGCCACACCGAGAGCACCAGGGCCCAGGGAGCATGCCGGGCCACACAGGGGAGCACGGGGGGATCAGAGGCAGAGGGAGTGTGGGCGGGAGAGCGGGCAGGAGCTTGATTTGGTTTTTGCAGGAATGAATGGGGGGCAGGGCAAGCAGGTGGAGGATTAGCTAGTTTGAATAATTTCAGCAGGGCCTGGGGCATTGGGCCCACTCTAGCATCCGGTTCCTGGCCCTGGGTGATGAAGGCAGGTGCCCAGCGGCCCGAGCGTGAGAACTCAGAGAGGGAGGTGGCTGGGGGCTGGGCTCCGGACTGGTTGGTTTGCATATGAAAGGCGTGATTGAAAGAGTTGTTTACTGTCTTGGGGAACTAGTCCTGTTTAGCTAGTCCTGGGAGGGGTGTTTTCTCCAGGGTCAGCTAGGCCTCAGGGTGTTTCAGCACCACAAATACAGACTAAAAGACAAATACACAAGTCCTGTGGGTCAGGAATCCGCTGGTCAGGGAGGGAGATGCCTGCCTCCCTTTCTGGAGTGCAAATAACCTTCCCTCTGGCAGCCCTAAGAGGCTGAATAACGGCTCCCCACAATATGACTATCGAAACCAGGTATCTTCAGAACCTTCGGATGTTAATTAACAGGGCAAAAGGGACCGTGCAGCTGGTCCCTCAGAAAAGGGTTCTGAGCTGGCCTCCGCTGTGAGGGGTGCTCCATGTGGGGTGTTTTCCTTTTGCTCCACTAACTTCCCCTCCGTGTATATCCGTCCTGCCCTGGCCCCGGGAGGCTGCCCTGTCCCAGCCCCCGCTGCCAGAGCCATGTGAACGACTGCGACTCCAACTTGAATAGGGCTGGGTAAAATGAGGCTGGGACCTACTGGGCTGTGTTTCCAGATGGGGAGGCATTCTAAGTCACAGGAAGAGATAGGAGGTCGGCACCCGATACAGGTCATAAAAACCTTGCTGGTAAAACAGGTTGCAGTAAAGAGGCCGCACAAAACCCAGCAAAACCGAGAAGGTGACGAGAGTGACCTCTGGTCATCCTCACTGCTACACTCCCAGCAGCACCGTGACAGGGTACAAATGCCATGGCAACGTCAGAAAGTTGCCCTATGTGGGCCAGGTGCGGTGGCTCTTGCCTGTAATCCCGGCACTTTGGGATGCCGAGGTGGGTGGAACACTTGAGGTCAGGAGTTTGAGACCAGCCTGGCCACCACGGTGAAACCCCTTCTCTACTAAAAATGAGCCAGGTGTGGTGGTGTGTGCCTCTAATCCCAGCTACTCAGGAGACTGACACAGGAGAATTGCTTGAACCCAGGAGGCAGAGGCTTCAGTGAGCCAAGATCGTGCCACTGCAGTCCGGCCTGGGCTGGGCACGGTGGCTCATAACTGTAATCCCGGCACTTTGGGAGGCAGAAGTGGGAGGATCACTCGAGTTCAGGAGTTCAAGACCAGCCTGGTCAACGTGGTGAAAACGCATCTCTACTGAAATACAAAAATAAGCCCGACATGGTGGCAATCCTCCTGCCTCAGCCTCCTAGGTAGCTGAGATTACAAGAATGTGCCACAAAGCCCAGCTAATTTTTGTATTTTTTAGTAGAGATGTGGTTTGGGGATTTCACCATGTTGTCCAGGCTGGTCTTGAACTCCTGGTCTCAAGTCATCTGCCCACTTGGGCCTCCCAAAGTGCTGAGATTACAGGTGTGAGCCACTGCGTCCAGACTTTTCCTTTCCTTTCCTTTCCTTTCCTTTCTATTTTCTTTTTTGAGACAGAGTTTCACTCTTGTTGCCCAGACTGGAGTGCAGTGGCGTGATCTCGACTCACCACAACCTCCACCTCCTGGGTTCAAGCGATCCTCTTGCCTCAGCCTCCCGAGTAGCTGGGATTACAGGCATGCACCACCACGCCTGGCTAATTTTGTATTTTTAGTAGAGACGGGGTTTCTCCATGTTGGTCAGGCTGGTCTCGAACTCCTGACCTCAGGTGATCCGCCCGCCTCGGCCTCCCAGTACTGGGATTACAGGCGTGAGCCACCGCACCTGGCCCGGTATATAATTTTAAAACACAGTTAATGGCGTACTTAAGATGTGTGCAACAGCCAGGTGTGGTGTCGCATGGCTGTAATCTCAGCACTTTGGGAGGCGGAGGCAGGCAGATCAATAGGTCAGGAGTTCGAGACCATCCTGGTCAACATGATGAAACTGTGTCTCTACTAAAAATACAAAAATTAGCTGGGCATGGTGGCTAATGCCTATAATCCCAGCACTTTGGGAGGCCAAGGTGGGCGGATCACTTGAGGTCAGGAGTTCGAAACCAGCCTGGCCAACGTGGTAGAACCCCTTCTCTACAAAAAATACAAACAAAATTAGCCAGGTGTGGTGATGGGCACCTGTAATCCCAGCTATGTGGGAGGCTGAGGCAGGAGAATCACTTGAACCCAGGAGGTGGAGGTTGCAGTGAACTGAGATCACACCACTGCACTCCAGCCTGGGCCACAGAGTGAGACTCTGCCTCAAAAAAAAAAAAATTGTTAATGGTGGAGTCTGGGTGGTGTGGATGGGGCATTCGTTCTAAGATTCTTTTAATTCTTCTCTATGCTTGCAAAATTTTTATAATAAGGTGTTGGAGAAAAACTCAGCCTCTACCAACCTTCTCACCCACAGGTTTGTCGATCTCCTTAAATTACAAAAAAAAAAAAAAAAAAAAAAAAAACTTGGGGCACCTGGCAAAAAGTGTGTGGGAAGAGAGGTTTTATTTTGGGAACCACCTAGGCTGCTATGCATGGTGGCAAGTCATAATTTGTCATTTTCCGCTTTCCATGCATGAACCCTTTTGCTGCTTGAAAAGAGGTTCCTGCCGGTCTGAGTCTTAGTGGAAAGTCTGGCTCTGTGCCTTCCTCTGTGGAGGAAAGGTGCTCTCTGTCCTATCCTTTGAGGTAGAGAGTGGGTTCCTCCATCACATGGCCCCATGTGGGACTTTTTTTTTTTTTTTTTTTTTTGAGGCAGAGTCTCGCTCTGTTGCCCAGGCCGGAGTGCAGTGGCATGATCTTGGCTCACTGCAACCTCCACCTCCTGGATTCAAGCGATTCTCCTGCCTCAGTCTCCCGAGTAGCTGGGATTATAGGCGCCTGCCACCACACCCAGCTAATTTTTGTGTTTTTAGTAGAGATAGAGTTTTGCAATGTTGGCCAGGTTGGTCTCGAACTTCTGACCTCAGATGATCCGCTCACCTCAGGCCCGAAAGTGCTGAGATTACAGGCATGAGCCACCACAACCAGCCCCCACGTGGGACTTTTTCTCCTAAGGAAGAGTTTCGCTCTTGTTGCCCAGGCTGGAGTGCAATGGCGCAATCTCGGCTCACTGCAACCTCCACCTTCTGGTTTCAAAGCAATTCTCTTGCCTCAGCCTCCCTGAGTAGCTGGGACTACAGACATTCGCCACCACACCCAGCTAACTTTTGTATTTTTAGTAGAGATGTGGTTTCACCATATTGGCCAGGCTGGTCTCAAATTCCTGACCTTTGATCCACCTGCCTTGGCCTCCCAAAGTTCTGGGATTACAGACATGAACCACCGTGCCCGGCCTCATTTATAATTTCTTTGTGGTGAGAACATTAAAAACCCTGTCTTCTGGCTATTTTATAATATACAATAACTGGCTACCCAATATCTTTGCAATCAATTTTTTTTTCTGCCCAAATCATTCAGTCAGTTTCTATTTCCTGCCACCCAAGACCCTGAATGGATACAGGCTAATACACCTACAATCAATACTACTTTGCCTAACTAACCTTGCTTAAGGTCTCTCTATATATAAGACATTTGTGGCCAGGTACACTGGCTCACACCTGGGATCTCCGCACTTTGGGAGGCGGGTGGATCACCTGAGGTCAGGAGCTCGAGACTAGCTCAGCCAACATGACAAAACTCCATCTCTACTAAAAATACAAAAATTATCCAGGCGTGGTGGCAGATGCCTATAATCCCAGCTACTCGGGAGGCTGAGGCAGGAGAATCACTTGAACCCAGGAGGCAGACATTGCAGTGAACCGAGATCATGCCACTACACTCCAGCCTGGGTGACAGAGCAAGACTCCATGTCAAAATAAAATAATGTTTTGTAGAGATGAGGTCTCGCTATGTTGCCTAGGCTGGTCTTGAACTCCTGACCTCAAACGATCCTCCTGCCTTGACCTCCCAAAGTGCTGGGGTTACAGGCATGAGCCCCAGCCCAGCCCTCGTGTGGTCTTTATTGAGACATAATTCCCCATGTTACTCCACTGCTGAAGCCCCTCACCTGGCTCCTTGCTAATCCAAGTGTGGGCCACAGAGCAGCAGCATTGGCTTCACCTGGGAGCTTGTGAGGACGTCAGAAAGGGAGGCCCCAGCAGGTTTAGAATCTGTAGTTTAACAAGATCCCCAGGTGACTTGTATTTACATCAAAGCTTTAAAAACATTGTCCGAAGAGACCTTAAGGAGAACCCTTCGATGGATCCAGAGACCTAGCCCGTCACACTCACTGTGATTCTTCCTTCTAGAAAAAAGCATGTGATGAGTCAATCGTGACCGTTTTCTTTTTTTTTCAATTTGAGAGGGAGTTTAGCTCTTGTCGCCCAGGCTGGAGTACAATGGCACGATCTCGGCTCACGGCAACCTCTGCCTCCCAGGTTCAAGTGATCCTCCTGCCTCAGCCTCCAGAGTAGCTGGGATTACGGGCACCTGCCACCATGCCCAGATAATTGTATTTTAGTAGAAACAGGGTTTCTCCATGTTGGTCAGGCTGGTCTTGAACTCCTGACCTCAGGTGACCTGCCTGCCTCAGCCTCCCAAAGTGCTGGGATGACAGGCATGAGCCACTGAGCCTGGTTCCAATTGTGACCTTTTTTTTTTTTTTTTTTGAGACGGAGTTTCGCTCTTGTTGCCCAGGCTGGAGTGCAGTCGTGCGATCTCAGCTCACCGCAATCTCTGCCTCCCAGGTTCAAGTGATTCTCTTGCCTCAGTCTCCCAAGTAGCTGGGATTACAGGCATGTGCCACCACATCTGGCTAAGTTTTGTATTTTTAGTAGAGACAGTGTTTCTCCATGTTGGTCAGGTGGGTCTCAAACTCCTGACCTCATGATCCACCCACCTCAGCCTCCCAAAGTGCTGGGACGACAGGTGTGAGCCACTGTGCTGGGCCCCAATTGTGACTATTTTCTTACAGCAAATTCTACAGGGCTTTCTGTGACTTCCCATAAGATAGATGATACTCTCTGCAACAAGAAAAAATAGCGTGCCGTTTGCCATTCTTGCTAACTTCCTGTACGAAGCCCACTTCTGCTTACAGGGTATGTGTTTTTTGTTTGTTTATTTGTTTTGTTTGGTTTATTTATTTATTTATTTTTTAAGACAGAGTCCCACTCTGTTGCCAGGCTGGAGTGCAATGGCGCGATCTTGGCTCACTGTAACCTCCGACTCCTGGGTTCAAGTGATTCTCCAGCCTCAGCCTCCGGAGTAGCTGAGACTACAGGTGTGCGCCACCACGCCCAGCTGATTTTTGTATTTTTAGTAGAAACAAGGTTTCACCGTGTTGGTTAGGCTGGTCTCGAACTCCTGACCTCGTGATCCACCTGCCTCAGCCTCCCAAAGTGTTGGGATGACAGGCGTGAGCCACTGTGCCCGGCACGGTGTTTATGTTCGTGTGAAGTGTTAGTGTAATACAGAGGAAAGAGACACTGCTCAGTGGTGGGCTTTCCATGGCAAAATAGAGATCATGCTTTCGGCCCTAAGCGTGGTAAGAAAACTGGTCAAGACTCCCTCTGCACTTTGAGGCAGCTGCCGTGCTGTGCCTGTAGGGCATGGCTGTAGGATATGAGGAAACCTCTGTCTCTGCTCCCTAAAAACAAGCTAGCCACACCTGCTGGATGGGTCCTAGGCTGATGGAGCTGTAAGGCAATCCTATTTTTGGTGGAAGCCTGAAAGCAACATATATAATACATACATATTCATGAGGTTTGCCTTGTGCGTGTGCTAGGCATCTTCCCAGATGGTCCCCAATAATCCCCACCTCCCGGTATTTATAGCGTCATGTAATCCCGTCCTTTTAAGGATGATTTTGTGGCTTGCATTCTGCTAGCAGATTCTTTTTGCCTTCTTAGTCTGTGTGCTTTGATGAAACAAGCTACCCTGTTGCAGAAAGCCTGCATGGCAAGGAACTGAGGGGTGGCCTCTGGCCCAGAGTCAACAATGACTTGAAGTCAGTAGAGCCTGATGACCACAAATCCGCCGGTCCCTTGATTGTAGCCCCCGGGAGAGACCCTGAAGCTGAAGACTCAGTGGGGCTGTGCACAGATCACCAATCCACAGAAATCACCAGACAATAAACGTGTGTTGTTTGAAGCTGCTACCTGTGGGGTGATTTGTTACACAGCAGTAGCTAACTGACACATATAGAAAGAAAGAGAAAATAAAAAGTTTGATCACTTTACCAAACACATAATATGTATTTTTCATAAATAAGAATCGATAAAACGGCATAAATAATGAAACATTAATGGCGTGGCCTCACTTAGCCCGCCATCCAAATTAAGAGCTACAATCTCATCCTGGCCACTTCATCTACCTGGAATCTCCTTCCATTCTCATCCTCCACTTTCCTCCTCTGTGGAAGTAACTATGTTTGCCCTTCCCTTGTTTTCTTTTTATTTTATTATTTTATTTTATTTTACTTTAAGTTCTGAAACAGAATCCCACAGTCACCCAAACTGGAGTGCAATGGTGCAATCTCAGCTCACTGCAACCTCTGCCTCCCGGGTTCAAGTGATTCTCCTGCCTCAGCCTCCCAAGTAGCTGGGATTACAGGCACCCGCCACCACGCCTGGCTAATTTTTGTATTTTTGGTAGAGATGGGGTTTCACCATGTTGGCCAGGGTGGTCTTGAACTCCTGACCTCCAGTGATCTGCCCACTTCAGCCTCCCAAAGTACTGGGATTACAGGAGTGAGCCAGCACCCCTGGCCCCTTATTTGTTTTAAATAGTGTCTCTAAACCACATATTGGGTTGAACTTGGTAAAAATGACAAAAAACACCATGAAGTTTTTTTGAAATGATTTGTGAAATCATTTTCAATGCATAGTTTGAAACTTTCCAATAGAGGTCTATATCACAGTTTTTGTATTTTTGTACCTGTTGATGGATACATGGGTTTCTTTTATTTTAGTTACTTTTCTATTTCTATTTATTTTACTTTCTCTATTATGTAACAGACATTTTATATATGTTTCTTGGTGCATATGTGCAAGAATTTTTTTAGCATATACGTATAGGAATAGAATGATTGCACTATAGGGATTGTTAGTTTCAATTTTTTGAAATAGTGTCAAAGTGTTTCCAAAAGTAGTCTTGCCATTTTTTCCCCCAGCTTGAGATATAATTGACAAATAAAAGTGTATACATTTAAGGTGTACAACATGATGTTTTGACATATGTATACATTGTGAAATAAGTACCATAATCAAGATGTGTAACATACCTATCACCTCACTTTTTTTCTGACACAGTCTCACTCTGTCACCCAGGCTGGAGTGCAGTGGCACGATCTTGGCTCACTGCAACCTCTACCTCCCAGGTTCAAGCAATTCTTGTCCCTCAGCCTCCCAAGTAGCTGGGATTACAGGTATGCTCCACCATGCCCAGCTAATTTTTGCACTTTTCATTGATATGGGGTTTCGCCACGTTACCCAGGCTGGTTTCGAACTCCTGACCTCAAGTGATCTGCTCACCTCAGCCTCCTAAAGTGCTGGGATTACAGGTGTGAGCCACCGTTCCTGGCCACATAGTTGTCATTTTTTCGTGTGTGGTGAGAGCCCTTAGGATCTACTCTCTTAGCGATGTTTAAGTACATAATACATTTCCACTAATTAGTCACCATGTTGCACAATAGACATCTTGAACTTCTTTTTCCATCTAAAATTTTGCACCCTTTGACCACGATCTCCCCAGTCCCTAACCCCCTCCCCAAGCCCGGGGGAGCCACCATTCTGCTCTCTGCTTCTGTGAGTTCAACTTTTTAACATTCCATGTCTAAGTGAGGTTGCACGGTATTTGTCTTTCTGTGTCTGGCTTATTTCACGTGGCACAATGTCCTTCAGGTTTACAATTACATCCATATGTAAATGACAGGGTTTCCTTCCTTTCTAAGGCTGAGTAGTGTATATATACATTTCCACTGCATAGATATACATTTCCAATGTGTAGATACACATTTCCACTGCGTAGATATACATTTCCACTGTGTAGCTATATATTTCCACTCTCCATTGTCCACTGATGGAGCCCTAGGTGATTCCCTGGCTTGGCTAGTGTGAATAATGCTGAAATACATATTGGGGTGCAGACATCTCTTCCACACGCTGGTTTCAGTTTCTTTGGGTACATACCCAGTAGTGGGATTGCTGCCTCATAGAGGGTAAGCTTTTTTTGTTTGTTTGTTTTGAGACAGAGTCTTGCTCTATTGCTCAGGCTGGAGTGCAGCAATCTCGGCTCACCGTGACCCCCACATCCTAGGTTCAAGCCATTCTCCTGCCTCAGCCTCCCGAGTAGCTGGGGTTACAGGCGTGCACCACCACACCTGGCTAATTTTTGTATTTTTAGTGGAGACGGGGTTTCCCCATGTTGGCCAGGCTGATCTTGAACTTCTGACCTCAAGTGATCTGCCCACCTCGGCCTCCCAGCGTGCTGGGTGGGATTACAGGTGTGAGCCACTGCGCCCGGCCAGAGGGTAAGTTTGAACTGAGTGATGGGAGTACAACTGGATTTGAAACAGCTTATCAACTTATCCCACGCCTAAGAATGGTAGCAACGAAAGCAACTTTGTGACAAGGACCTGGTGACATGTCCTGCATCACACCATATCCTCCCATTCCTTTTCACAAAGAACCTCCAGTCACAAGGAGCTGCTCAGGGTCCCTCGACTACACCCTGTCTGTGTCACTTCATCACGTCTTGGCAGAGACCACGTTCAAGTTGCTGGTACCCTAATCCAGGGAGGGCAAAGCCCTTGTCTCGTAATCCCCGTCCCCTAGCTCCTGCCTGGCCCGTTAAGGCACTGAGGAACACCGTATTTGCCATGCCTGAGCCCCTAGCTTGGCTGGGGCTGGGCTGAAGTGGTTCGCTCTTGTGTCTGCCTCTCCCGACCGCAAGCCGTGCTGCAGGGGAGCCTGGATCGGGTGGATTCACCTCCATCTCCAGTACCGAACACTGGACCCAGCAGACTGGGGAACAAAATGCTGAAAGATACTGGGAGTGGAAGCTTACAGGCAGGCAATGTCAGAAGACAGGGGGCCACATCCTAACTCCTGTTTCCTTGAAGCCACAAAGATGTTCTTCAGTAGGTGAATAGATTCATAAACTATGGTCCATCCACACAATGGAATAGCATTCAGCACTAAAAAGAAATGAGGCCGGGCGCGGTGGCTCAGGCCTGCCCAGCACTTTGGGAGGCCGAGGCGGGTGGATCACCTGAGGTTGGGAGTTTGAGACCAGCCTGGTCAACATGGTGAAACCCCATCTCTATTAAAAATACAAAAATTAGCTGACTGTGGTGATGCCCGCTGGTAATCCCAGCTACTCGGGAGGCTGAGGCAGGGGGAATCACTTGAACCTGGGAGGCGGAGATTGCAGTGAATTGAGATCGTACCACTGCACTCCAGCCTGGGCAGCAGAGCGAGACTCCATCTCAAAAATAAATAAACAAATAAAAAGAAATGAAAAAAAAAAAAGAAAAAGAAAAAAATGAAAAAAAAAAAGAAATGAGCACTCACACCCTGAAAAGACATGGAGGAAGCCTAAGTGCGTATTTCTCAGTGGTACAAGCACATGTGAAAAGGCTACGTATTGTCTCATTCCAACAACATGACCTTCTGGAAAAGGCAAAGCATGGAGACAGGAAAGGATCAGGGATGCCAGGAGCTGGGGGAAGGAAGGGTGAATAGGTGGTGTGCAGAATTCTAGGGCGATGGCTTTACTCCGTCTAACACTGTGATGGTGGAGGCCCGTCATTAGACGTTTGCCTAAACTCATAGGATGTACAGAGGCAGAGTGAGTGAGCCCTAAGGTGACTTTGGGTAATGGTGATGCGTCAATGCAGGCTCATCCATGGTAGCACATGGACCGCTCTGGTAGGGAATGCTGGTAACGGAGGGGGCCATGCAGGTATGGGGGGAGGGAGAACATGGAACATCTCTACCTTCCCCCTCAATTTTGCTGTGAACCTGAAATTGCTCTCAAAAATACAATCTTTTAAAGAAAATTTCTCAACACGAGCACTACTGTACGGAGGCAGGGAGGGTCTCCCAGGATTGTAAGAATTTAATCAACTTGAGCAATCAGCTGTTTTACAGCCTCCTGCCCTGCAGCCTGTCCCCAAACCCTGTGTAGAATGTGGCCACGGGATGGTTGGAACCTGCTTCTGACAGGCCCTGGCAACTGAGAGATGAACCGAGTGAGCTTACCTCACTGCCGTGCTCTAGTCTCCCTCCCGGAGGAGGTGGCTTGTGTGCTGATGTGATGACTCACTGCCTCTGTGCAACTGGGACCCCACTACGTGCAATGACTCACCCTCTCCTCTCTTCCTCACCCCGTAGAGCCCTCCTGTCACTTTCCCTCAGAGAGACACCGCTTTGAAGAATACGCCCAGTGCCCTCCTTGCTTGTGCCAAGTAATAAATCTCTTATTGATCAAAACCTGTGTATTAGTCTGTTCTCATGCTGCTAATAAAGGCACACCCAAGACTGGGTAATTTAATGCAAAGAGGTTTAATTGGCTCACAGTTCCACATGGCTGGGGAGGCCTCACAATCCTGGCAGAAGGCGAAGGAAGAGCAAAGGCATGTCTTACATGGCGGCAGGCAACAGAGAGCACGTGCAGGGGAACTGACCTTTATAAAACCATCAGATCTCATGAGACTTACTCACTATCACAAGAACAGAATGGGAAAAAGCTGCTCCCATGATTCAGTCGCCTCCCACTGGGTCCCTCCCATGACATGTGGGGGATTATTAAAACAGCAGGTGAGATTTGGGCGGGGGGACACAGAGCCTGCATTCTCAGGAGAGCCTTGTGTTACTCAGCAGGCGGAGGAATTCTGTTTTTTTCTGGGTAACACTCTTGACATTCAGGGGTAGGTTATTCCTCGGGGGAGGAGCTGTCCTGTGCATCCCCCGGCCTCCACCCACCTCAGTGGCAGTAGCATCCCCCTTCTCCTCTGAGTTGTTACAATCAAAAGTGTCTCCAGACTTTCCCTCGTGTCTGCATTTGGGACCCTTCTATTACGACTGCTGATTCCATGACTACACGGTAATTACCCATTGCATTCCAGGAACTCCACTGAAATTATCCAGATGGTTCTGGGAGCTCATGGTGCAATTATCCAGCTGGTTCCCGAGACTGCACCACGATTCCTTAGCTGATTTCAGTGACTCTACGCACTGCCAGTGCCCCTACATAATTATACACTAGTTTCTAGGCCTTTCTGTAATTATTCAGCCTCTTATAGAAATCTAACCATAACTAGCTGGGCAATTTGTTTTGTTAAGTAAAGTGCTACTGAGCGGTCACCAATGTTCCAGCCCCTCTTCTGAGTACCAGGGACGTGGGTAGAACTTTGATCCTCTCTTATCCTTAAATAGCTTACAGGATGTGGAGAGAGGAGAGAAGCTGGCATTGCACCACCCAGTAGAAGTGACATGGTCAGCACAGAGCGCAGTGGGAGCACAGAGGAACAGCGTCAGGCCCGTCATGTCCAGCTGGGTAGGTTGTGCACTGCACAGCTCTGGGGTCACCACTCCACCAGCCATGAGTGTGAAGAGCCTTGTGAGACTTCCAGGACAGGTTTCTAGGGGTCAGCAGATGCAGGGCTGAGGAATCCTGACTCCTGGAAAGAAGGGGACGGGGGAATTGCTGAGGATGTTTGAAGTCTAATGGGATGACACGTCCCCTGCTGTGAGAGGCAGCTCCGCTTTCTAGTGGAAGTTTGGGAAGAGAACGCTCAGTGAAGGTGCATTCTGTTTGGAGTCATTCGTGTTACTTCCCAGCTGACTCAGGATAATCATGGTGACCAACTGGGCTCTAAATAGGATCTGTGGCCCCAACCCTCACCCCTCTGCATTCTCTTTCTGGACACTTCCCTCTCCCCAGTCCTCTGTCTGCCACCACCACACTGCTCCCCCCTGCTGACCTTTGTACCCTCCAGACCCCCAGACCACCGCTGCACCTTCTCATTTATCCAAATCACTCTCACCTAGCCTACTGTGAGTGTATCGTGCTCACTGGTTACTGCCTGTCTGCTTTTGCTGCAAGAATATAAGCTCTTCGATGGAAAGGGTGTTTGTTTTGTATATTGATGGACCTCTAGCGCCTCAAACAATGTCTGGCACAGAGGAGAGGACCAACAAATACTTACTGAATGAGAAAAATGAATGCCAGATGGAAAAAAATAAAAATGACCGAAGCAGGGAGTTTCTCCACCGTGGCCACAAGAGGGCGCCCAAGATAGGTGTCAAACTCTTGCAGCCCCAAGGTGGGTGGTCTCTGCTCCTCAGCCTGGAGGACCAGGGACAGGTGACCTGGACCATAACCTTCCTCCTCTGCGAGCCTCTATTTCCCCATGTGTAGCACAGAGATGGAAATGCCTGAAATGCGTTCCTGTGAGAAGCGAAAAAACCCAATAATGTATGCACGAGAATGTCCTCTAAGGGGTTATTGTATATGTCCAAATTCATCTAACTGTGTACATTAAGGGAGAGGGTGTTTTAGTATAGCAATTATACCTAAATAAAGCTGCTAAAAATAAATGCAGTAAAATAAAATAAAATTGCATTGAACAACAACATCCGAGTCATCAGGCTAGCACAAGACACCTGAAGGAGAGTAATCCAGACTGTAATAAATCAGCAGATTAAGAAATATTAGTTACAGGAAGTGACCACAAAGCTACCTTAGGAAATTATTAAAGCATAAAACTAAATGGAAATTATGAAGCTGAAAAGTACAATAAATTTCTAGCAAGGGCCGGGCGCAGTGGCTCACGCCTGTAATCCCTGCACTTTGGGAAGCCAAGGTGGGCAGATTGCTTGAGTTCAGGAGTTTGAGACCAGCCTGGGCAACATGGTGAAATCCCAGCTCTACCAAAAAAAAAAAATACAAAAATTATCCAGGCGTGGTGGTGTGTGCTTATAGTCCCAGCTACTTGGGGCACTGAGGTGGGAGGATGGCTTCAGCCCAAGAGGCAGAGAGAGGCTGCGGTGAACTGACATTGCTCCACTGCACTCCAGCCTGGGTGACAGAGTGAGATCCTATCTCAAAACGGAAAAAAAAAATGTTATCTGACAAAGCAGTATCATAATTTGAGGAACACACTGACCATCCTTCTTCATTCTAGAAATCATGCTTCTAGAGGTTGCCCTGTGGCCATGTAACAGTGTCCAAATATAATTGAATGGTAAAGGTGAAATTATTAAGATGAGTCCCATGGAAAATAAGAAAAGAGTGAGAAAGTCAGGACTCAAAGTGTTTTTTAAGGCTTATTGGGATGGCATTGTGATTTTTTACAATGTGCTGCAGTCTGAATGTCTGCAGACTGTGGAGGGGAGAGCCCAAGTTTAAATGCCACCACCTTCAACCCTTCCTGGCTGAGGATCTTTGGGCAAGTGGCTTAATTTTGCTGTGACTCAGTTTCCCCATTTGTAAGAGGAATAGCAATAGTATCTAACGTGAGTGTTTTAGGGGTAGTGAGACCAGTGAGTGCATGCTGAGCGCTTTACCCGGTAATTTGAGGAAGTAAGAGCTTCATGGCCACCGTGTATGTTGACGGTCCCTCCTCTTCCACCCGCTGCCTTTCCATCTGGAAAACGGACTTGGGGCGCTCCATCTCTCCAGTCTTGAAAGGTTCTTTCCAGAAGTGTGCAGTGTAGCAGGTGGTGCTGGGGCCTGAGAGGCCTCCAAAGCAGGCCATGTCCTGGATGGTCTCAGCTTTCGGGGGCGCTGAGACGTGAGTTGGTGTTATGGCAGCTGAGTCCTGCATAGCGCAGACACAGGACTGAACGTGAAGGCTGGAGAAGAGGGAGGAACATGGAAGGAAGAAACTTGCTGCAGAGAAACTGAGGACACGTGGGGGAGAGAGGAAGGTGTTGGGGGGAGGGGGACCAGGAGTCTCCAGGTGGAGTTGCTGGACGGGCAGTGGGGGTTTCACCGGCAAGCGGGAGCGGGGAGCTCACTTTTGTCACTGAACTGCGAGGCTGGGTTCGGTGCTGGGAGTTTCCCAGGGGACTTGGCGTGGCTTTACTCCTCCCAGAGCCAGCGTCCTCCTCTATAAAACAGAGGCGAACACCGTCACCCTTTACAGGATCTTCGTGGGGATTAATGAGGCTCGCAGGTGGAAGCACGCTGCCTGCAGCGGAGCCTGTTCCTGCAGACGCAGGTGCGGGTGTGGATGACGCAGACCCGGGCGCAGATCTGCAGGGGCAGGTGCACCCGCCCCCTCCCTGCGAGGATGGAGCCGGGCCCTGCGCCCTGCGCCCTGACTCCTACCGAGGGGAGGCGACCTTCTGGGTAGAGACGCTGGGCTCATGCATCAGCTGGTAAGTTGTTGCTACTTAGGGTGAGGGCAATGTGGGAACTGGCGCCCACAATCGAGTTCTAGGAAGAAAAAGAGGAACTTGAACTTGAGTGAAAAGTTGAGCAGTTGCAGAATGGGAAAATAATGAGAACTGACAGTAGTCTTAAGAAAATAGCTTTTAAAAAAAAAATTAATGCAGATAAAGGCAGAATAGCCACCACACACACCCTAGGTGCTGAGGCTCACGGGGCACACCTGTGGGAATCTCACGACTCCACAAACCTATAGACACTTTCTGCAGACACTTGCAGTTTAAAAAAACCAACACCACCACCACCTGGCCAGGTACGGTGGCTCACGCCTGTCATCCCAGCACTTTGAGAGGCCGAGGAGGGCAGATCATGAGGTCAGGAGATTGAGAACAGCCTGGCCAACCTGGTGAAACCCCGTCTCTACTAAAATTACAACACTTAGCTGGGCATGGTGGTGGGTGCCTGTTATCCCAGCTACTCAGGAGACTGAGGCAGGAGAATCGCTTGAACCCGGGAGGTGGAGGTTGCAGTGAGCCGAAATCACGCCACTGCACTCCAGCCTGGGCGACAGAGTGAGACTGTCTCAAAACGAAAACAAAAACCTACTCTATCGAGGAATAATTGACTCATAAAAAGCTGTCTGTATTTAACGTCTACGACTTGATGAGTTTGGCGATAAGTAGGCGCCTGTGCGTCCACATCGCAGTTTATGACATAAACCCACCACCCCCTCCCACAGGCTCCTCCCATCTGTTCCTATATTATTATTATTTGATACTTTTTTTTTTTTTTTTGAGTCTCACTCTGTCGCCAGGCACCAGGCGTGAGCCACCATGCCCAGCTATTTGATAGTATTTTTATGACCACATATCAATTTGTGTTAAGAGCACTTAACAAAAGACCTATCCTCTCAGCAAATGTGTAAGCATACAGTGCAATATTGTCTGCTCCAGACCCTAGGACTTCCTCTCTGGCGTGACTGAGACTAGAGGAGAAAGCATGAAGCTATCAGTCAAAGAAGGAGGCCTTGACACCTTATCTGTTTCCTCCTAAGCCTGTACTTACTCCCAGCTCCTCATAGGTGGCAATTTTATTTTCTTTTCTTAAACAAAAATAATTGTATTTTTCCTAGTGATGACGAACGCATGCTTAATGTAAAAAAATCATCCAGGCAAGGTGGCTTACACCTGCAGTCCTAGCACATTGGGAGGCCAAGGCAGGCAGATTGCTTGAGCCCAGCAGTCAGATACAAAATACAAAAATTAATTGGGTGTGGGTGGCATGCGTCTGAAGTCCCAGTTGCTCGGGATGCTGAGTTGGGAGGTTCCCCTAAGCCCTGCGAGGTCAAGAGTGCAGTGAGCTGTGATTGCACCCTGCACTTCAGACTGGGTGTCAGAGTGAGACTCTGTTAAAAAAAAAAAAAAAAAAAAAAAAAACTTATAAAAAATGAAATAAGAGGCTGGGTGCAGTGGCTCACGCCTGTAATCCCAGTACTTTGGGAGGCCAAGGCAGGCTAATTAACCAAGGTCAGGAGTTTGAGACCAGCGTGGTCAACATGGCGAAACCCCGTCTCTACATAAAAAATTTCAAAAATTAGCTGGGCGTGGTGGTGGGCGCCTGTAATCCCAGCTATTCAGGAGGCTGAGGCAGAAGAATTGCTTGAACCTGGGAGGCGGACCTTGCAGTGAGCCGAGATCTCGGCACCGCAGTCCAGCCTCGCGACAGAGCGAGACTCCGTTTCAAAAACACACAAACAAACAAATGAAATAAGAGAATTTGAACCTTCATTACCTTATGTTAATCATTGCAAACGTTTCTGTTAACATTTTCCCAGAAATCTCTTTCCATAAACATGTATGTAAACGTGCACATATAATTTAATGTATGCAGCCTCTACATACGTGGTTTTTTCCTGTTTTGTTCACTCAACACCACCCTTGACATCTTCCATGTCAATAAAAGTAAAACAACATCATCATTTTTAATGATCATCCAGGATTTCATTGCATAGGGGTGCCATTATCCAACCTTTGAATGTCCGATAAACAATGGCCAATATTGTTTCTGATTCACCATTCTTCATTCTACAAGTGTTTACTGAGCATCTATTATGTGCCAGGCCCTAAGTATCAGTGATAGGGTGATGATCAAGACAGGTGAGGTCCCTGGCCAGTGAAGTCTGCATTCTAATGTGGGGGGAGAGGGGACAGCGTACAAGTCAATGAGTGGATAATTGGAAAGGACGATAAACGTCAAGAGGGAATGAAGACAAACCTTGCTAGTGAAGGGATGGGTGTCAGGGGAGTGCACTTCTTTCAACAGAGTGATCTGGGAAGGTCCTTCTTGCTGAGATGATGCTGAGCAGACACTGGAGGCTGTGGTACAAAGCAGGAAGTCAGTGCATCCAGGCAGAGACTCAGCGCCCGAGGCAGGGTGGGACCTGGTGTCTTCAGACTTCTCCAGAGTGACTGATGAGAAGTCTGATATGATTAGGATCATAGAAACTTATCGCACATTTGTCTTTTTTCCCCTCTCACCTAGAATATATATATGTGTGTGTGTGTGTGTGTGTGTGTGTGTGTGTGTGTGTATATACTTCTTTTTTGAGATGAAGTCTTGCACTGTCACTCAGGCTGGAGTGCAATGGTGCAATCTTGGCTCACTGCAACCTCCCCTTCCTGGGGTCAAGCAATTCTCTTGCCTCAGCCTCTGGAATAGCTGGGATTACAAGTGTCCGCCACCATACCTGGTTATTTTTTTGTATTTTTAGTAGAGATGGAGTTTCACTATGTTGGCCAGGCTGGTCTCGAACTCCTGACCTCAAACGCCTGCCTCGGCCGCCCAGAATATGTATTTTCTTTTTCTTTCATTTACTGTAAGTGTCGTGATAATGCAGCTTGGTGAGTGCCTTGGGCTCTTAGGGGCCATTTCTTCTGTTTCGCTTGTGTTCACTGCTCTGCTGGACCCCCACCCTTCCCGTTTACTTCTTCTCTCATTCCAGCTCACAAGTTGCATGCTCAGTGAGTAATTTCCCAAACTTCACGTTTTCTTAAAAAAAAAAAGTGTCCTTTCCCTCTACTTTTATTGCATTCAGCAAGTTTCAATATGAATCATTGTTTCTGTTCTTTTTTTTTCTTTTTTTTTTGAGACGGGGTTTCATCATGTTGGTCAGGCTGGTCTTGAACTCCCGACCTCAGGTGATCCACATGCCTTGGCCTCCAAAGTGCTTGGATTACAAGGTTTCTGTTCATTTCTAAATATTTTATATCTTCTGTGGTTTTTTTTTCTTTTCTAAAAGCCAGTCAAATTTAGCAGTGGGGGGTCATATACCAACTTTAGTGACACTAACGTTAATAAGTTCTGATAACCCACTACCATCGGACCAGCCTTATTCTATGTTTTTAAAGTCTTAACTCATAAGTTGTGCTGAACTTTTAATTTTAAAAATGTATTTTTAAATGTTTTAATATTTACATATTTTACAATATTTACAATTTTTTACCAAATTTTTACAAATATCTACAATATTTTACAATATGTACATTTTATATTACTGTTTTACAGTATGTAAATAGTTACAATATTAAATATTAATATTTAATAATACATAATCATGACGGAAGGCAAAGCAGGAGCAAGCACTTTACATGGCTGGAGCAGGAGGGAGGGAGAGAGAGAGGAGAGAGACGCCACACGTTTTTAAACAACCACATCGCCTGAGAACTCACCCACTATCATGAGAACAGCGCCAAGGGGGATGGTGCTGAACCATTCATTAAGGAGCCACCCTACGATCCAATCACCCCCCTCCAGTCCCCACCTCTGACACTGGAGATGACGGTTCAGCATGAGGTTTTGTGTGGACGGAGATGCAAACCGTAGCAAGGATTTTGCTGCACCGCCAGTTTACTGCCAAATTGTATTTTATCATCAGCAGGCCTTATTTTATGGAATTGGACTTGCACTTTGGAGGAGACTCTGATTTTCTTTTCTCTTCTTTTTTTTTTTTTTTTTTTTTTGAGATGAAATCTTACTCTGTCGCCCTGGCTGGACTGCAGTGGTGTGGTCTCAGCTCACTGCAACCTCTGCCTCCCAGGTTCAAGTGATTCTCCCATCTCAGCCTCCAGAGTAGCTGGGACTACCACACTTGACTACTTTTTGTACTTTTAGTAGAGATGGAGTTTCACTATGTTGGCCAGGCTGGTCTCAAGCTCCTGACCTCGTGATCCGCCTGCCTCAGCCTCCCAAAGTGCTGGGATTAGAGATGTGAGCCACCGTGCCCAGCGGAGACTCTGATTTTCATGAAGGAATGTGGCATGCATGTGATAATGTTGCCAGCAATCCAAGTAGGCTGCCAGCAGCCCTATCTCCAGGACATCACCCGTGTGAGTAGCTGGGCATTACCCTTGTATTTCCATTCTGGGGACTGGTCGCTAGCACCTGGCGGCAGGTACCCCAGACCTTCCTTCTCCAAGGAGACACCCTAGGGTCTCACCCAATGACCCCTCCTTGCTCCTGAGAGGCATCATTCCTGCTCGGCCTGGACATTGGTTGGTTGTGTCTTCTCAGCCACCTGTACAGGGACCATTGCTTCCACTGAAGAGCTCTCCTTCAAGGAGGGCTCTTTCCAAAGCCACAGTCTTGTTTCATGCAAAAATTCCACAGGAATAATAAAAGATTTCATAGGAATCAACTCTTGGCTAATTTCCCCCCATTGCCTGATCATCTTTTGAGTCATTTACCTCTCCATCTTTTGTGGAATCCACCTTCTTTTGACAAAGTTCTGTTCTCAAGGGAATGATTTCCTGGAATAACAGTCATAAAGTCAGCTATTGTTTTCTCTCATCTGGACCCACCCAAAACTCCAGAGACGAGCTTGGCTGTGGCTTGGATGAGCCACTGCTGTGTCTGATTGGCTCTGATCCTGGGGGACAATTGTTTTCTTCCCTCTCTCTCTCTCTCCCTCTGATATGGAGTTTTTGCTTTTGTCGCCCAGGCTGGAGTGCAATGGTGCAGTCTCAGCTCACTGCCACTTCCCCATCCTGGGTTCAAGTGATTCTCTTATCTCAGCCTCCCAAGTAGCTGGGATTATAGGCATGCACCACCACACCTGGCAAATTTTTGTATTTTTAGTAGAGACGGGGTTTTACCATGTTGGCCAGGCTGGTCTCGAACTCCTGACCTCAGGCAATCCATCCGCCTTGGACTCCCAAAGTGCTGGGATTACAGGCATGAGCCACCGCGCTCAGCCTATATTTACTAGTTTTCTGCTGAAATTCTTCATCCTGCTCCCACTCAGCTTTTTGGTCTCTCATCTTTTAGTTTCAGAATCAGCAAACCGTTCATATAAATCTAACCCTAAATGATAGCATCTCCTTACTTGGCTTCCTTCCTCTTTTATGTCTGGAACCCTAAATTCTCTCTGCCTTGGAAGCGTGCCACTTTCTACAGACAGATGTTCCTTGGTTTTTGTTCATCTTTAAAAAAATTTTTAATAGTGAGAAGTTTAGTCTAAAACAACCTCGTCAGATATTTCTGGAAGCCAAACTTCCATCAGCATTTCTTTTGAGCCTACCTCCCAGTCATAGATCCACATATTTACTGAAATTCCTGCTGTCATCCTTCCCATCCAAACAACTCATCACTGTCCCGGAAGGCAAGAACTTTCTAACTGGTCTATGCACACTGGATTTTTCTTGTTTTCTTTAAGAAATATAATGACATATCAATAATAGGTAAGGACGGCCAGGCATGGTGGCTCATGCCTGTAATCCCAACACTGTGGGAGGTCGAGGCAGACGGATCACCTGAGGTCAGGAGTTCGAGACCAGTCTGGCCAACTTGGCGAAACCTCGTCTCCACTAAAAATACAAAAATTAGCCAGGCATGGTGGCACGCACCTGTAATCCCAGTTACTTGGGAGGCTGAAACAAGGAGAATTGCTTGAATCTGGGAGGTGGAGGTTGCAGCAAGCTGAGATCGCACCACCGTACTCCAGCCTGAGTGACAGAGTGAGACTCCATCTCAATAATAAGAAAAATAATAGGTAAGGACATACTTCCTTCCTGGGTGGAAACCCAGTTCCATCCACGAAATGCATGCATGTTAATGCATGACACTAGTCAAATGAATCAACCTCTGAGTTCAGTGTTCTCATCTGTAAAATCAGTCTAGTGATGAAAACACCTTTCCAAAGTTGTGAAAATTAAGTAACCTATCCATACAGGGGACTCAGAGCAGTGTCTGGCATAGAGTAAGGGCTCAGAAAACGTTACCTCTTACTTTGCTTCGTGCAAGTCTGACTTCAGGAAGCGGTCTTAGAAAGACATTTTAGACAAAAACATGATGATACCACACTTACATTCAAAACCCTTCCCGCTCTCCTGAGGGTAAAATACCAAAACTTTATTTGGCCTTTTGGACACTCCTGCTCAATCAATGCACATACTGTGCCCCATTATTTTCCCACTGGAGTCCACGCAACTTACAACAGGCAAATTATCTTCTGACTGGGGTTTCAGAGAAACTTTCTCTTCCATCCACGTCTCCCGCAGCCTCCCAAGCTGTGTTTACTGTTGCCGGCTCCTCGGCCCTCAGCCCCTGACTACACCCCACAGTGCACAGTGGCTTCCTGGGCCGGCTTTCAGGGTCAAGTCTCCTCCTTCCCTCCCTTCCTTCCTCCTACTTTCTTTCTGTCTTCCTTTCTTTCTTTCTTTTCTTTTCTTTCTTTCTCTTTCTTTCTCTTTCTTTTCTTCTTCTCTTTCTCTCTTTCCTTCTTTCTTTCTTTCTTTTGAGATGGGGTCTCACTCTGTAGCCCAGTCTGGACCGTGCCTTTTAAATAAAAAATCTGAAAGTCACTCATCACTGCTGTTCACATTCCAAGGGTGGGAATGAGTCATGAGTCCACAGTTGGGGGCAAGAAGGACGGGGATAGAGTCCCTCAGGGAGCAGTGGCCCCCAGGGACAACTCGACACCCCATAAGGGAGCCGTGAGTTTTGTTGCACTGAGAGCCATATCTGCTGATGTAGTCAGTGAGCCAAAGAAGCAATCTCCTATGACCTCGTGTGAAAAGGGGACTTGGTGGGTTGCCCGGGTTCAGATTCTGCACCCCCGGTTTAGAGAAAGAGGAAACGTAGCGGGCCATGTAGACCCCTTCCTTCATCGAACTCCAGAACTAGAACTGGGAGGGGGAGAGGCCACATCCGTGCACACAGCTGGCCTCCCTTGGTTCTCGTGGCTTCTACAACTCACTTCAGGTTAACTAAGACTTGCGTGGGCTCCAGAGGGGAGATGACCATTTTTCTGTTAATATTACTTGAAATGTTGGTTTTGGTGTCCTTCTACATACAGAGGAGTCAATCACCCCAGATGGTCCGTCAATCACCCCAGCTGGTCCATCAATCACCCAGATGGCCCATCAATCACCCCAGATGGTCCGTCAATCACCCCAGATGGTCCATCAATCACCCCAGATGGTCCGTCAATCACCCCAGATGGTCCGTTCAATCACTCCAGATGGTCCATCAATCACCCCAGATGGTCTGTCAATCATGCCAGATGGTCCATCAATCAGGGTGTTACATCGTGCTCCTTGGCTAGACGTTCTCAGGTACATTTCTTCTTGAGATTATTTTTCACACGAGGCAGAGATGTGTGGCTGCTCACCAGAAAAAAAAAATCTGTACTTCCCGTTACACTGTACTCGAATCTCTGGGAGGTGGCTACCCCATACCAAGGGACATTTTTTCTAGTCTCCTTTGCATCCATGTGTGGCTGACTGTAATGACTATTTTTAGCCAAAGATCTGGACAGAAATGACATGTGTAAGTACATTTTGCAAGTGCACGAATATTTTCTGTTTCTCCTCTTCTTCGGACCACAAGGTCGGGAGATTGAGACCATTCTGGGCAACATGGTGAAACCTCATCTCTACTAAAAATACAAAACTTGGCGGCGTGCACCTGTAGTCCCAGCTACTCGGGAGGCTGAGGCAGGAGAATTGCTTGAACCGGGGAGGTGGAGGTTGCGGTGAGCCGAGATTGTGCCACTACAGTCCAGCCTGGGTGACAGAGCAAGACGCCGTCTCAACAACATCAACAACAACAAGTCCAAAGTCTCATCTGGAAAGGAGTTCCTTCCACCTGTGATCCTGTAGAATCCAAACAAGCCGTTTATCCCCCAAGATACAATGGGGGCACAGGCATTGGGGGCGCTCCTATTCCCAAAGGGAGAAACCAACCAAAAGAAAGGGGCTAACGGCCCCACACGAGTCTGAAATCCAGAAGGGCAGTCACGAACTCTTAAAGCTCTAAAATAATCCTTGACTCCATGCCCCGTATCCGGGGTACACTGATATGAGGGACTGGTTCCCAAGGCTGCAGGCAGCTCCAGCCCCGTGGCTTTTCCACCCAGAGATTGCAAGCTGCTGCTGGCTCTGCTATCCTGGGTCTGGGGATGGTGCCTCCCTTTGCACACAGTGCCCTGGTGGGAACTCCGTGTGGGGACTACAATCACACATTTCCCCTCCATACTGCTCTAGTTGCGGTTCTCTGCCTGCCTCAGCCTCCTGAGTAGCTAGGACTACAGGTGCATGCTACTACGCCCAGCTAATTTTCGTATTTTTAGTAGAGACGGTTTCACCATGTTGGCTAGGATGATCTTAATCTCTTGACCTCATGATCCGCCCGCCTTGGCCTCCTAAAGTTCTGGGATTACAAGCGTGAGCCACCACACCCGGCTGGTAATTCTATTTTTAATTTTTTTTTGTTTCTTTTTTTTTCTGTTCACCCCCCCCTTCTCTATTTTTAATTTTTTAAGGAATCTCCCCCACTGTTCTCTACAGTGATTGCACAATTTTTCATTCCCACCGAAGTCTGCAAGGGATCCAGTTTCTCCACATCCTCACCAATACTGTCTCCTTAAACAAATAATATCCATTGCAGGCTGTTTTTAACATGTTAAATACCTTGTTGGGATTTTAGCAAAGATCACAATATTTAAAACTTGGGGAAGGGTTTCTATGGCTCCCATTTCAAATACGAGGAAATGTCAGCTTCTGGGTTTGTAACGTCTTGCCCAAGAGCTGCGGCCGTTGACTTGAGCTGGGATGGTGTCCACATCAGCTTGCTGCACGACCTCATGGGACAAGGACCTTTATTCTGCCATGTACCCCCGCCCCCACCGCCCTCCTGGGCCTAGGTGAGTCCGGGCGGGAGCAGGGAGGACTGGAAAGGGGGTCGGAAGGTCTGGAAAGTTCCCTGCTCCCGTAGATTTAGAAAGAGGCAACACATGGGGTAACCAGTTTAGCGTCATCTGATCCTGCGTTTTGCAGAAACCAAGGCCCTCCCTCTTGTCTCGCTAGTGAGAAGTGTGAAAAGAACAGGGCAGAAAGCTCTTCCTCTTGTGTGAGGCAGCTGCTGTGGGAACCCCATAGACAGGAGGCACCCGGCCAGCACATCCTGCCCACTTGCATCTGCTGCAGAGTTCTGGGACCGGGGTCATGTCTCCCCACCCCACCACCCTCCTGGGCCTAGGTGAGTCCTGGAGGCAACAGGGAGGACTGGAAAGGGGGTCGGGAGGTCTGGAAAGTTCCCTGCTCAAGCCTGACTCCAGTCCTGAGGATTCTGGGGGGGGAAAGTGTCCTCCTCCCCCAAGACTGCCCTGCTGCTCTCCCTGGGGCCTAAGTCTGACCAGAGAAGACCCTGTCCTAAAAACAGGGGCCTGGGTGTGGGGGATAAGGTCAGCTTTAAGAAGGGCTGGGGGGGGCCAGGGACAGTGGCTCACGCCTGTTATCCCAGCACTTTGGGAGCCAAGGGGGGTGTATCACCCGAGGTCAGGAGTTTGAGACCAGCCTGGCCAACATAGTAAAAACCCCATCTCTATAAATACAAAAATTAGCCGGGCGTGGTGGCACACGCCTGTCATCCCAGTTAGTTGGGAGGCTGAGGCAGAATCTCTTGTACCCAGGAGGCAGAGGTTATAGTGAGCCGAGATTGTGCCACTACACTCCAGCCTGGGAAACGAGCGAAACTGTCTCCAAAAAATAAAAAAGGGCTTGGGGAGCAGGAGTCTTTTTGGAAGAGGAGACTTTGGGATTTATCTTGAAACCATTTTGCAGCAAGAAGAATTATACTGAGACAGTGATGTGGAGGAGGGGTGGTGTGGTCGTTATGAAATGTTGAATGCCCCCAGCTGCATGGAGCCCCCTTTTGATAGCAGCCTGGTATGAGGACCGGGTGGTGGGCATTTCTCTCACTGTGGCTTCTCTTCCAGTGCTCTGCCTGGTCCAGACGATGCACACGCAGGAGGGTGAGTCCTATCTTCATCCCGTCTCCCCAGTCCCATCTGTACCCCAAGGGCAGTTCTGGGTGGGACTGATGTTGATTCTCAGAGGGCCTGGAGGGATCCCCTGAAATGTACCCAAGATTGCAAACGATTCCAAATGTGAAATGCACAGCCCTCACCCCTCTCTCTCCTTCATTCTCCCCCTGTCATATTTTGCTTTTCTTATTTTTAATTGACAAAGAATTGTATATGTTTGTGGGGTACAATGTGATGTTACAATGTATGTAAACACTGTGGACAGATTAAATAAGGCTAACTAACATACCAATCACATCACGTACTTACTGTGATGAGAACATTCAAAATCTACTTTTAGCAATTTTGAAACATATAATAAGTGACTCTTAACTCTAGTCAGGTTGTTGTGCAATAGATTGCAAAACGGACTCCTCCTGTCTCATCAAAACTTTGTATCATTTGATCAGTATCTCTCCCAAGCCCTCCACCTCCAGCCTCTAATACCATTATTCTACTCTCTACCTCTGTGAGATGACTTGTTGTTTTTTTTTGAGACAGAGTTTCACTCTCCTCACCCAGGCTGGACTCGGCTCACTGCAAGCTCTGCCGCCTGGATTCAGGCGATTCTCCTGCCTCAGCCTCACGAGTAGCTGGGATTACAGGCATGCGCCGACACGCCTGGCTAATTCTTGTATTTTTGGTGGAGATGGGGTTTCATCATGTTGGCCAGGCTGGTCTCAAACTCCTGACCTCAGGTGATCCACCTGCCTCGGCCTCCCAAAGTGCTGGGATTGCAGCTGTGAGCCACCACGCCCAGCCGAGATGAACTTTATTTTAGATTCCACATGCGGTGTTTGTCTTTCTGTGCCCGGCTTATTTCACTTAGGGTAATATCCTCCAGTTCATCCATGTTGGAATGACAGAACGTGCTTCTTTTTCTGGGCTGAATAATATTCCATTGCCTATGCACACCACATTTTCCTCGTCCATTCATTTGTGGGTGGACGCTCAGGTTATTTCCACGTCTTGGCTGCTGTGGGTCGTGCTGCAGTCATCACGGGCGTGCAGGCGTCACTTCCACACACTGATTTCCACGATGATGATTCAAACCCAGCATGACCAAGGCTGAGCCCGAGAGCTTTCCCCAGATGAGCCCACACTTCCCTCGACAGCTCCTTGGCAGGGAATATGACAGTCACCAAGGGCAGACTCTGAAGATTCCTCCTCTTCTCCTTCCTCCTAGATGCATCCTGTCACCCAGTGCTGGAGATTTCACTCTAAATTTTTCTCATCTTTCCCTCTCTTCATGTACTTTTCCTGCGTCTCCCCCAAGTGACCGCACCTCTCCCCCTCCACGGCTCCCCAAGGCCGGCCTCAGCCTGTCCATGTCCCTGCTGCCCCCTCCCTTCCTGACACCAGGGACGCTGTGATTTGTGAAAGGACAAACATGACCGTTGTACCGTCCACAATTTTTAAATTGTGTTCAAAATTTTTCTTTTAATATCTCACTGTAAGGTGAAACATCCTTTTTTCCTCAGAGCCCTTCCTCTGTTTATCTTCAGGTAGAATCAGACCCACGCCCCTCTCTTTGGTCTGGACTTACTGATTTTCCCAGCCACATCCTGTCCCCTTGACTTCAGGCTCACTCATCTCTACATTCCTCCAGGTTCTTTCGCTTTCTCAAACACTCTATATCATCTCCAACATTGGGCTGTCTCACACGCTGATTAAAAAAAAATCATTTTAAAAATGACTGATGAGGCTGGGTGCAGTGGGTCATGACTGTAATCCCAGCACTTTGGGAGGCTGAGGCAGGTGGATCAGCTGAGGTCAGGAGTTTGAGATCAGCCTGGCCAACATGGGGAAATCCCATCTCTATTAAAAATACAAAAATTAGCTGGGTGTGGTGATGGGTGCCTGTAATCCAGCTACTCGGGAGGCTGAGGCAAGAGAATTACTTGAACCTGGGAGGTGGCGGTTGCAGTGAGCCGAGATTGTGCCACTGCACTCCAGCCCGGGCAACAGAGTGAGACTCTGTCTCAAAAACAAAACAAAACAAAAAAACACAAAAAGAAAATAAAAGAAAAACCAAAAGCAAAACAAAACAAACAAACAAAACAATGAAAACTGCATGTATCTGTCATGTCCAGTATGACACTGTGGGCTATGCGCAATGCGGAACGGCTACATCGAGGGAGGGCATGCAGGCATTCCTCCCGTGCTAATCATCTTTTGTGGTGAGAACGCTTAGAATCACCTCTATTAGCAATGTCCAATAATGCAATACATGGTCGTTAACTACAGTCACTGTGTTGTACATTACGTCTCTTGAGTTGATTTCTCCTCTCTAAAACTTTGTATTCTTTATAGTGACATTCCCTGGCTGATTTTCCCACTTTGAGTGCCCTGGTGTCCTGTCTGCTCAGCTCAGCTTCTACTCCTCCCTCGGCTCTCAGCTCAATAGCGCTTCCCCTGACGTTGCCGAGGAGGTCAGCTCTACCGCCCACCAGCCCCTAGATGCCCACACTTACCCACAGGAAGCTGACTGCAGTTCACAGCTGCAGATTTGGACCATTCTTCCATCAGTATCTGTCCTCCCTTCTAGACGTCCACCTCCCAAGGGCAGGCATCCTGTGTGTGTCTCTCACATTTGTGGAATCAGCAGCCCATCAAAAGCGTCTTTAAACAGATTGACAAGCAACTGAGATATGGGTAAAAGAACGAGAAATGGACAAATGGGTGGGCTTGGGGAGATGGCGGAAGGATACAAAATTTCGGCTAGATAGGAGGAGTAAGTTGAGGATGGTGCAACGTGGTGACTGGATTAATCACAATGTATTGCATGCTTGAAAACCACTAAGAGGGCAGATTTTAAATGTTCTCACCACAAAAAACCATGCAAACTAAGGTTATACTAATTAGCCTGATTCAGCCACTCCACAATGTATACCTGTATCAAAGCATCATGCTGCAAACCTTAAATAGATGCAGTTTTGATTTGTCGATCATAAAGAATGATGAAGTATGGATGAGCGAATTGCAGCCTTGCCAGCTCTCTGCCCTGGTCAAGGATTTTGCTGATTTTGACACAACTTTTCCTGTTTCAGGGTTTCACACCCACCCTTTCTCTTCCACCCCAAGCCCAGAGACAAATGGGGTTTTCCAAGAGCCTTAATAACAAGGAAATGCAAATTAGGCTGAGAAGAAAGCAGAAACTTTAGAGGAAAACCCAGAGGTGGTGGCTCCACAGAGACTTGCATTAGCAGCAGGGACCTGTCACCGGCTGGGCTGCTTCGAGCAGATCAGGGCTGGGGGCTTCCCCCTCCCCTCCAACAGACCCTCACAGGAGCCTGGCAACCCCCGTCCCATACTCAGTCCCACCCCGGGACTGGACAGTGCCCTTCTGGCCCCAGAACCTGTCATCTCCAGAACCCTCACTTCCCTGTCCCCTGTCCTTCACGAGTGACTGTGTCATCCCCATGCTATGCCTCCATCCCACCCTCTGTCCCTCTGGAAAGTGGCCCTGGGCTCTGCAGCAGACACGAAGGGCCCCAGGCTGCTCTGACTTTTCCCCACACGACCCTGAGCAAGGCTCGAGCTGTGAGCAAGTCTCAGGGTCCTTAGTGTCCACTGGGAAAATAACTCCGCAGCGATGAGAATTCACATGCAGGTGGAAGGTGCAGGAGGCGGGAAATGTTCTAAAGCTGGGCTGTGGTCGTGGCTGCACGATTGTGTAAGTTTGCTAAAAACCCTGAATTGTGATGCGGATGACATGTGTGGCATGGTGACTTCCTACAGTGGACACGAGTCCTTCTCTGCTTCCCTCCTAGGGGTCCTGCCCAGACCTCACATCTTGGCTGAGCCAGGCACCAGGATCCCCCCCGGGAGCCCTGTGACTTTCGTGTGCCGGGGCCCGGCTGGAGTTCATGAATTCCGCCTGGAGTGGGAGAATAGATCCAAGTTCAACGATGCAAAGGATGTGTCTCAACTTAGTTCATCTGAGTCAGAGGCCAGATTCCGCATTGAGTCAGTAAGTGAAGACAGCAACGGGAATTATAGCTGCATCTATTATAATTCCTCCAGATGGTCTCCGCACAGTGAACAGCTGGAGCTGGTGGTGAAAGGTGAGAACGTCACCTGGGCCCTGCCCTAGTCTCAGCTCTGCCCTTGAGCTTGTCCCTGGGGCCCTGGACCCTGTCCCAGCTGCTGTCCTCTCTCTGTGGCCACCCTTGCCCTCCTCCTGACCCCTAAGCCCTCCCCTCCCCCTCCCCCTCTCCCTCTGCCCACACCTCCCCTCTGCTGTCACACCCGCTTAGATCCCTGGTGCCCTGGTCCCCTCTGGACACCACAGATGGCCTGGACACTCAGCCCAGCATCGGGTGGGCTCAGACCTGCCTCTGCTTGGCTGGGTGGAGAGTGGGTTCCCAGAGATTAGGGGGACAACCCCTCTACAAGGGGCTGAGTGTCTTTTCACACAGGATGGATGGTCCACTTGCTATTCCTCTCCCCCTGAGCCAGAACCGGCCCCAGGGAACGTGGCTCCTTCTGCTGTGGCTCATCTCCCATTGGGCAAAACACAGGGTCCAGGGGTGGCCCCTGACCAGGGCTGGACAGGACTTTGGGAAATCCTCTGGTATGTGACCACACGTGCCCCTGTGTGTGCTCAGCCGCAGAGGTGTCCTGGAGTCAAAGTCCAATCCACTTTCATGTCCCCCCAGGGCCTCAAAGGAGTCCCCTGAGGTCAAGCAGAGCTGGTGGTGGGAGGAGCAGAGGGAGTGACCAGTCCCTGGCAGAATGGGGCAAGCAGTAGGGCTCTCCCAGCCTCCTGTCCCCTGTCCTGTTTTCTACGGAGTCTCGGGATGTTGTCTGGGATTGTGTGATGAACACGGGGCCTTTGGAGGGGGCTCAGGGTGGAGGAGGGCAGGTTGGATGGGACGGTTCTAAATATTTCTCCTGCCCTTGTTTACAGGAACCCCTGGGGGTGCCAACTTCCCCCCTCCATACTCACCCCCCCTCCCCCCCACGGCGACTCCCCCTCCCCCCGTCCCCCCTCCCTCCTGCACCGACCTCAGCTCCTCAGCAGGTCAGTAGTATGTTCCTCAGCAGGAGGGGATTACAGCGGGATCTGTGCTGAGATGCACCTCCGGGTCCAGCCCGGGGCCCTGGGCTTGGAGTCAAGGACTAGGGAGACCATGGGAAGGGACTGACACCGCCCAGCTCTGGGAGGTCGCTGATGCACATAGAGACCATAGCAGCAATCCTACCATGACTGCAACCTCACTCCACTCCAGGCACCGTGGAAAGCACCGAATGCAAACCCCACTCTATGGGGGAGGTACTAGGCTGATTCTCTAACTCCTCCTCCTCTCTAATATGCAACGCAGAAATTCAAGTTTCTTGCTCAAAGGCAGGAGGCTATGAAAGGGGCAGGGGCAGCAGCCGCCCACCCGGGCAGCCACACCCCAGACTTCCGGGCTTGCCCGAGCTCCACGCTGCCCCCTTGTGGGTGTGTTCTCACCATTCACCCAGCTCTGCACCTGCGAGCAACTGAGAACTCACCTTCCAACCTGGGACACCTGGAGAGGGGCCAGGAGGCTCTTGTTGGCTATGTGATTTCCAGGGGAGGCCTGAACAGTGCAGTAAGGTCCCTTAAGAGGAGGACGGTGCCAGAGGGAGGGGACATAGCCTGTGCACGGTGACCAGGATGAAGTCATGAGGCTTCCCTTCCGTCTGGCTCTGCCCCTGGACTCTGTGTTGGAGTAAAGCTGCCCCAGGTCCCTGGGTGTCAAGTTGTCCATCTCCCGCTGTGGTCTGTGATCAGAACCTCCTAGGCGAGGACATGGGGTCAGAAGCCATCCACAGACCCTTCCCTGCCTGTGTTCTCATCGCTACAGTGGTCGTCCCTGACCTAGACCAGTGACAGTCTGGGAGGCTCGGGCTCTGAGCTCAGGCAGGTGGGACCAGGGGCTAAAGCCACATGGGAGGTGGGAGGAGTGATGCTGTGTTCCATCCAGACCCGCTCAGAGGCTCCTGGACTGCCAGGGTGCAGTGGGACGTGCTCCCCGAGTCCAGCAGACCTGGTTCAAGTCCAGTGTCTGGTTTTAATTAGCCTTCTGTCTGCAGGAATGTCTTCCCTCTCCTTGTGTCTTCCCTCTCCTTGTGTCCCTCTCCTTCCCTCTCTCCTCTCTCATCTTTCATGCAGTGACATATAAAGGTTACAAGGACAGACCCCCCTTGCAGCCAGATTGCTGGGTTCATGGTTCAAATCCCGGTGGTTCTGCCACCCCCCAGCCCTTGCCTGACGGTGACTCACACAAACCTCCTGTGTCCCAAATTCCTCATGTGAAAAATAGACAGTGAAAAAACTGTTCTTGCAGAATCATTTAGGGGATGCCAGGCGCGGTGGCTCACACCTGTAATCCCAGCACTCTGGGAGGCTGAGGCGGGTGGATCACGAGGTCAGGAGCTCAAGACCAGCCTGGCCAATATGGCGAAACCCCGTCTCTACCAAAAATATATATAAAAAAAAAAAAATTAGCCAGGCGTGGTGGTGGGCACCTGTAATCCCAGCTACTGGGAAGGCTGAGGCAGAGAATTGCTTGAACCCGGGAGGCCAAAATCACGGCACTGCACTCCAGCTTGGATGACAGAGCATCTCAAAACAAAAGAAAAAAAAGAATTGTTTAGGGGACACTTGAGTTCAGGTACACACAGTGCTTCCATCAGTGCTAATTAGAAAACTCCCAAGGAGGGTGAAGTATTTTGTACTCACAGGGACTGTGCCAGGCATGGAAGCCTCCGGGTTTGATGCACCATGAATGAGAAGAAATGGCGTCCCGCCTTGTGAACGTCAGTGGGGGAGAAATAGTTAGAATGAGTAATAGAAACGCACATATGCCTTTACATGCATACACAAATAAAAATAGATGATTTGCAATGTATAATTTCAGATCTATAATTTAAATTATATTAAATATGTTTACATCATATATTACATATATAAGAAACATAATTATGTAATAAAAATGTTAGTGTATCACTACATATGACTAATGTATATTATATGTTATATGAAATATATATTTATGATATATAGTGTAATAAATTTCAAGTATTATAATATAGGTATTCATGTAAATATATATTATCTATTATGTATACATTATGTATAATTATAATAGAAAAACATTTTATATCTAATTATAAGTTTATCAGCAATATAAATTACACATATAGTGAAGTATGTAACATATATTATTATAAATCATATACATTTAACATTATATACATTAAGTTGTATGTACATGTTGATAATTGAAAATATAATATATTATACATTTGCATAATACATGATACATGTAACTGTAAATATTATAAAAAGTGTAATATTGCACATACATAGTACATATGTAATTTTTTAAATGGTGGCAAATGTAAAGACCAAGCCCAGGCAGTCATGGTGTAGAGTAAAGCATAGTGTGCTGATCCTGGACCCTGGAGGAGGCGTGAGGGAAGGACACTCCAAGAGAGAATGTCTGCCTTTCTTGAGGGATATTAAAGACCCTGCCTAAGCACAGGGGAGGGGAGGGGCCGCTGTTCCTGGAAGAGGGGCCCTGGGTTTGGGAGAGCCCTGCAGGACCCCGTTTGGTCGCCCGTGAAGTGGGTAGTGGTGTGTATTGTTCAGAGGAGGGTGGATGATCGAGATGACAGACAAGCCCTGAACAGGGAGCCTGGGCGGTGCCGCACACACTCACCTACTAGCTGCAGGCCTTCAAGAAACAGGAGCACAGCGGTCCTTGGATTCTTCCCACAGGAGGGTGGGTTACATCCCCCCATCAGGGGTTTGCCGCTAGGGCAGATAAAATCAGACATGGGGATTCTTGCATTCTGGTGGGGAACCCAGAAGGAGGTCAGGGAGGGGAAGGGCTCTTTTCCTCTTCTTATGGGTGGCTAGTCTCTGCTTAGATCCGCAGAGGGCAAGAGCAGCGATGTCTAACACAGCTTCACGCCAACGAAACGCGCTGTATCTGCACCGTCCAGTAGGGATGGCATTAGGCACGTGTGGTCACTGAGCCCTCGAGATGCAGACAGTGCAGCTAGCTTCTCATGCCATTTAAATATCAATAGAAACGTGTGGCTTTCATTCTGGACAGTAGATGTAGAAAGTTTCCATCATCACAGAAGACTCTGCTGGGCGGGGTGCTGGTCTAGAAGGAGCGGTCAGGGTCCTGGGGAATGAAGGGAGATTCCTGCAGTGGGCGTGGGAGGACTCGGAAGCTTTCCTGTCCAGCTCAGGGCTCTGCCTCCACCTCCTTCTGATTCCTCCCTCCCAGGACCCACACCAAGGCCTTCAGACAACAGTAACAATGAGCGTGAGTGATGGGGACTGTGGAGCATGAGCCTGGTGTGTCCCTCTTGGGGGAAGAAGAAAGAGGTCAGGCTTTGGGGTTGGTGAGATTCCCGTTCTGCCGATGGCTGGCTGTGTCTCTGTGCAGAGGACCCCAGCACTCAGGACCTCAGCGGTGGGAGAAGGGGGTAATGATCCCTGTGCTGCAGGACTGTTTTCCCCTGAGAGATTTTAATCCTTGTGCTGTGGGACAATGATTTATCTGAGAGATTTGATATATCAGTAAGTCTGTGACACACACATGAGATGTGTGTGGTATACAGTAGGTGCTCAATAAGTACACACTGCTGAAAACTTGTTTCTGTCTTTCTTAGATGCCCCTGCTCCCCAAGGCCTGAAAGCTGAGCATCTTTATATTCTCATCGCGGTCTCAGTGGTCTTCCTCTTTGTCTCTTCCTCCTGGTCCTCTTCTGCCTCCATTGCCAGAATCAGATAAAGCAAGGTAGGTGCCAGGGGGCAGGGTGGAGTGACTTGGGGAAGCTGTCAGGAGATGCTAGGAAGAAAAGTCTCCTTAATTCAGACCCCGACTGTCCTAGGGCCCCCCAGAAGCAAGGATGAGGAGCAGAAGCCACAGCAGAGGTGAGGCCCCCGGGGAATGAGTCCTGGATGTCCATCCAGCCCTCTGCCGCCAGGCTGCCCCTAATGTTCCTTTTTATTTTTCCTCTCAGGCCCAACCTGGCTGTTGATGTTCCAGAGAGAAAAGCAGGTAAAGGGGGAGGAGGAGGGACAGGGCTGGGACGGGGGAAGTGGGAACTTGGTGCCAATCCAGATGCAATGTGGGGGGGGGAGGGGGAAGAATCTTCAGGAACATTCTAGAAGGTCGTATTGTAGATTGGGTGCAGGATGACATCTGAAGCTGGGGGGTCTCAGGCAGATTTGCCCTGTGACATCCTCCCCAGGAAACTGACCATGTGTCTTGTGCCCCAGACATGGCCACAGTTGATGCACTTCCTAAGAAGGACAGACAGACCAACACCTCGGTGAGCCTTCCTGCTGCTTATCAAAGTACCCCAAATTTAGCAGCCTAAAAAAAGTCTCAGTTCCTTGGGTCAGGAATTCAGGAGTGGCTCAGCTGGGCAGTTCCGGCTCACAGTCTGTGCTGAGGTTGCTGTCGAGAGGTCGCCCAGGGCTGTGTGCATCTGAAGGGTCCTGTGGGCTGGAGGCTCCACATCTGAGACGCTCACTCCGACAGCTGCAGCAGGAGGCCTCTGTCCCTCTCACAGGGGCCTCTCCCACACTGCCAGTTTCCCCCAGAGGGGAGGGACCCAAGGGTGTGGGGAGGGCAGAAGCACAATGTCTTTTGCCTCAGCTTGGAAGTCAGGAGTCTTCCCTTCTGCCTTGTTCACTGTCACATAGACCAACCCTAAAACCCTGTGGGTGGGCTCTTCACACGGATACAAATTCAGGAGCGGGTCCTCAGGGCCCATGGAGATGGCAACCACAGCCGTCCATCCCCACAGCCCTCCATCCCCACAGCCGTCCATCCCCACAGCCCTCCATCCCCACAGCCGTCCATCCCCACAGCCCTCCATCCCCACAGCCCTCCATCCCCACAGCCCTCCATCCCCACAGCCGTCCATCCCCACAGCCGTCCATCCCCACAGCCCTCCATCCCCACAGCCGTCCATCCCCACAGCCCTCCATCCCCACAGCCCTCCATCCCCACAGCCGTCCCATCCCCCACAGCCCTCCATCCCCACAGCCGTCCATCCCCACAGCCCTCCATCCCCACAGCCGTCCATCCCCACAGCCCTCCATCCCCACAGCCGTCCATCCCCACAGCCCTCCATCCCCACAGCCCTCCATCCCCACAGCCCTCCATCCCCACAGCCCTCCATCCCCACAGCCGTCCATCCCCACAGCCCTCCATCCCCACAGCCCTCCATCCCCACAGCCGTCCATCCCCACAGCCCTCCATCCCCACAGCCCTCCATCCCCACAGCCCTCCATCCCCACAGCCGTCCATCCCCACAGCCCTCCATCCCCACAGCCGTGCCATCCCCACAGCCCTCCATCCCCACAGCCCTCCATCCCCACAGCCCTCCATCCCCACAGCCCTCCATCCCCACAGCCCTCCATCCCCACAGCCCTACATCCTCACCCTCCACCAGCCTCTCCCTCACCCTGGCTCTCTCTTTCCCAGGCCCCGACTGCAGAGGGCCCCCAGGAGGTGACGTATGCTCAGCTGGACCACAGGGCCTTCACACGCAGGACATCCCAGGCTGTGTCCCCACAGTCCACAGAGCCCCTGGCTGAGGCCAGCACGTACGCAGCCATTGTCAAACGCTGATCCCAGGCCCACCTGGCCTCTGCACCTGAAGACTCTAGGAAAAGCCTGAAGCAGCCCTTTGGAAGGCTTCCGCTTGGACCCATCCTTGTCTGGAAAGGCCCCCAGGCAGATCTCCTGGAGACAAGAGCTGGAGCCTGGAGGTTTCTAACCAGCATGCGGAAGGCTCGTTAGCCAGCTGGTCCCTTCTACAATTGAGCAGCTCCTTGGACAGACTTGTTTCTCAGTTGATTCCAGAGACCCAGCTACAGTTACCTGGCTGTTTCTAGAGACCCAGCTTTACTCACCTGTTTCCAGAGACCCAGCTAAAGTCACTTGCCTTTTCCAGAGGCCCAGCTACAGCCATCAGGCTATTTCCAGAGACCCAGCTACCACCAGTCAGCTGATTTCCTGAGTAGTGACGCAGCCCCCAAACTGGTCCCAGGTGTCTCCTGTGAACCTCCAGTGACCCCAGAGACTTTGCTGTAATATCTTCCCTGCTGACTTGACTTCTAGGAAGGTCTTTGTGGTCAGCAGACCTTCCTAGAAGTCAAGTGCTAACCTTGAGACTGCGCTATACACACACAGCTGACAGCTAAGCCCAATTCTCTGCATCACGCTTTCCTCTATGCATCAATAAATTATTTTGAAGACCTCACATCTGGCAGCCCCGTTCCTGGTCCTGGGTGCACAGGTCACTTGGACCCACCCCTGCCTTCACAGTTGTTCAAAACTGAGTAAAGGAAACAGAACCTACAAAGGAGGTGTCAGAAAAAAAAGCATTTTCTTTTTTAAATTTATCAAGATTGTACATATTCAAGGCGTAAAATGTGATAATTTGTTATATGCATATGTTGTGCAATGATAACCACGATCTCTTTTTTTTTTTTTTTTTTGAGATGCCGAGTTTCACTCTTGTTGCCCAGGCTGGAGTGCAGTGGTGCGATCTTGGCTCACCACAACCTTCGCCTCCCAGGTTCAAGCAGTTCTCCTGCCTCAGCCTCCTGCGTAGCTGGGATTACAGGCATGCACCACCATGCCTGGCAAATTTTTGTATTTTTAGTAGAGATGGGGTTTCACTATGGTGGCCAGGCTGGTCTCGAACCCCCAACCTCAGGTGATTCACTCACCTCGGCTTCCCAAAGTGCTGGGATTACAGGCGTGAGCCACCGTGCCTGGCTGATAGCCACAATCAAATTCACCAGCGCACTCATCACCACGGATACTAGATATTAGATATCCCGAACTTGCTCATCTTAGGACTTCATGTTGGTGTCAGTGTTTTCTGACAAAACACGTGTATCAGGAATGAATGAAGGAGGTTCGGCTGGGTGAAGGCAGAGAGCTGACCCTACCAGTCCACACCTGCACATGCATGCACAGGAATGCATGCTCTCACACACAGGCATACACACGCGGACAGAGGTGCACACACACTCCCATGCCCCAGGAAACCAAAAAATCATTGAGCCTGCTTTGGTTGAGGCACATCCGAGTATCCACCCTACCCGTAGGGTCTGTTTTTTGTTGTGGTGGTTTTGTTTTTTTGAGACGGAGTCTTGCTCTGTCATCCAGGCTGGAGTGCAATGGTGCAGTCTCGGGCTCACTGCAACTTCTGCCTCCCGAGTTCAAGCGATTCTTCTGCCTCAGCCTCCCGAGTAGTTGAGATTACAGGTGCCTGCCACCATGCCCGGCTACTTTTTGTATTTTTAGTAAAGACAGGGTTTCACCATTTTGGCCAGGCTGGTCTCGAACCCCTGACCTCGTGATCCACCCGCCTTGGCCTTTCAAAGTGCTGGGATTACAGGTGTGAGCCACAGTACCGGGCCTGTCTTTAAAAAACAAAGACAAAACCCCAAACAGTAACAAGATTGGAGTAGAGACTCCAATGGGCATAGCTTCTGGTGAGACCCCCACCTGAGGAGAACTGCACGCGTAAACAAATATCAAAACATTTGATACGATTTGGCTTCATGTCCCCCTCCAAAATCTCATCGTGAATTGTAATCCCCCACAATCCCCATGCGTCAAGGGAGAGACCAGGTGGAGGTAACTGAATCACTGGGGCAGTTTCCCCCATGCTGTTCTCTTGATACTGAGTGAGTTCTCATGAGATCTGACAGTTTTGTAAGTGTTTGGTAATTCCTCCTGTGTTCATTCTCCTTCCTGCTTGCTTGTGAAGAAGATGCCTGCTTCCCCCTTTGCCTTCTGGCATGGTTCTAAGTTTCCTGAGGCCTCCCCCAGCCATGCTGAACTGTGAGGCAATTAAACCTCTTTCCCTTATAAATTACCCAGTCTTGGGTAGTTCTTTACAGCAGTGTGAAAACAGAGTAATACAACATTGCACTCCATAAATATTCACCATTATTAACTGTCAATGAAAAAAAGAATACTAAACAATCCCAGAAAACCAAACCAAACAAACAAATGAAGGGACCCAGCAAAGAAGCCTGCATGCCCCTTACAAAGAGAGAACTTAAAAATATTTTTTATAGAAAGATTTTTAATTCAGCAAAAATTCAGCCAGCTCTTTCTATGGGGCAGTTGCTAATTTAGTCCTAGGCAAACACTGACATATTAAATTCTCCTACAAACACTCCACAGCGTGCCCTATATTATTTTCCTCAAAAAAAAAAAAAAAAAAAGAAACTATGGACCAAGACAAGAAGTAACTTGTCCAAGGTCAGCCATGTCTCAGAGGCGGGGGCTTTAGACCGTCATGAGGCTCCCCGACTGCATGTTATGAACCCCTGGACAGGCTGCAGCTCACTGTGCTGGAAGGTTTCTGTCGTGGTTCAAAGAAGGTGGGTGCCTGGCTGGCCTCCCCGATTTTAATTGGCACTGAGATTTAATTTTCTATATCTACTTCCCAATGCTGTACTCTGTATCCGCTTTCTTGTGTGAACATCCTGACTGATTTCTCCTCTTCTTCACATTCTCCCTGCTCTGTCTGTCTCTGTCCCTGTCTCTCTCTCTTTCTGTCTTTCTCTTTCTGGGTGTCTCGTCTCTTTTTCGACATCTCTGTCTTTCTTCTCTGGTTGTTTTTCAACCATCAGCAGAGTGTTTTCTCCCATAACATCTTGTTTGTTTGACTCTGACTCTGAGGTTGACAGGTGGGTAAATGAACTCTTTAGCAAAAGGTGAACAGTCTGGACATAGCAGAGGATTTGTGAACTTTTTTACCCCTTGCAGAGCACAGGAGGGCTGAGCAGGTCCCAGCGTCTGCTCCAGTGTAAGGAAGTTCAGGCAGTGAGGTCGCAGTGGAAAGCAGGACAGATGCAGTTTAGGGTAAATGAAGCAAAAACACCAAACTGTTATTGGTGGAAAGAGGAAGAGCCTAGAGAGAAGACAGAAAATCAGATGCAGGGACTATTTCTTTCTTTCTCTTTCTTTCCTTTCCTTTTCTCTTTTCTTTTTTCTTTTCCTTCCTTCCTTCCTTCCTCTCTCTCTTTTTTTTAAATGGAGTCTTGCTCTGCCACCCAGGCTGGACTGAAGTGGCACAATTACTGCAGCCTCCGCCTACCAGGTTCAAGCAATTCTCCTGCCTCAGCCTCCTGAGTAGCTGGGATTACAGGCGCTTGCCACCACGCCTGGCTAATTTTTGTATTTTTAGTAGAGATGGGGTTTCACCATGTAGGCCAGGCTGGTCTCGAACTCCTGACCTCAGGTGATCTGCCTGCCTCGGCCTCCCAAAGTGCTGGGATTACAGGTGTGAGCCACCACGCCCAGCCCCAACTTCATTCTTTTGATGAAGATGCCCAGTTTGTGCAATATAATTTAATGAAGAGACTCTTATTGTGCGTTTTTTACTCTGCAGGCTTCATTTATTCAGTTTCATTTTGTTTTTTGCTTTTCTGATTGGGTAATTTTAAATATTCTTCAAGTTTGCTGATTCTTTCTTCTGCTTAATCAAGTCTACAGTTGAAGCTCTCCATAGAATATTTTATTTCAGTCACTGTATTCTTCAGTTCCAGAATTTCTATTTGGTTCTGTTTATGATTTCTTTTTTAAAACATTTTTAAATTTCAGCTGGGCATGGTGGGTTGTGCCTGTAATACCATCATTTTGGGAGTCTGAAGCAGAAAGATCACTTGAGCTCAGGAGTTACAGACTAGCCTGGCAACACGGAGAAACCTCACCTCTACCAAAAATACAGGAAAAAAAAAATTAGGTGTGGTGGCCCATGCCTGGGAGGTGGAGGCTGCATTGAGCCAAGATTGTGCCTCTGCACTTCAGCCTGGGTGACAGAGTGAGACCCCAACTCAAAAGTCAATTTTAATAACTTTTGGGGTACAAGTGTTTTTTGTTACATGGATGTACCTTTTTATCTAAGTTTTCATTCTATGCATAAAATGTCAGTCCTATTTCATGAGTTGTCCATCGATTTTCTCTTAAGCTCACTGAGCTCCTTAACAACGATTATTCTGAAATCTTCATCATTCAATTTATAGATCCCCATTTCTTTGAGGTTGGTCACTGAAGCTTCGTATTTTTTCTACAGCGATGTTATTTTTGCTTTTTTCCCCCCCATGTTCCTTAAGCTTCTGTGTTGCTATCTTTGCATTTGAGAAAGCAGTCCCCCTCTTTCAGTCTTTACTGACTGGCTTCAAAAGAGAAATACCTGTACCAGACAACCCAGTTAGAAATTTATTTGGTGGCTGGTAACTTAACTGCCCTCCCTTTTTTTTTTTTTTTGAGATGAATTTTCACTCTTGTTGCCCAGGCTGGAGTGCAATGGCACAATCTCGGCTCACTGCAATCTCCACCTCCCGGGTGCAAGCGATTCTCCGGCCTCAGCCCCCTGAGTAGCTGGGATTATAGGTATGAGCCACCACGCCCGGCTAATTTTGTATTTTTAGTAGAGATGGGGTTTCTCCATGTTGGTCATGTTGGTCTTGAACTCCGGACCTCAGGTGATCCACTCACCTCGGCCTCCCAAAGTGCTGAGATTACAGGCGTGAGCCACTGCACCCGGCTGCTGTGAGCTTTTTAATCTTTCCTTGCTCCTGGCTCCCCCCTGCCAACTATGCAGTCATGCCAATCCATCCAGAGATCCAAGTGGGGCAAGGCTGAAGGGGGCCTCTTGGGCAACTTCCCCGGAGGCTGGGGAAGCTGTGTGCTCACTCTGCTCTTACTTTCCTCTCAGGGGAAATTGCAGGCATTTGGGGCCCTCTTGGCTCTAAGTTGTACCACCTTAAAAGTCAGGTAATAAAAATATATTAAAACTGTTCTTATCTTCCTTAAAAACCTGTTATCTCTTGTTTTTGTTTTTTTTTTTTTTTTTTTTTTTTTGCCCAATGCGGTGCTGGAGTCTCTCCACTGGACTCCCAGTTTCTCAAAGAAACTTTTTTTATGTTCACAGATGGTTATCAGAATAGATGTTTCTGTAGAGGTACGATGAACAGAATCATCTCTTTCACCACCTTAATTAATGTCACTACCCCTACTTTGAGTTTTAATTGTAAATTTGTTATAAAAATTAAATGTAAGCCAGGCGAGGTGGCTCACACCTGTAATCCCAGCACTTTGGGAGGCCAAGACAGGCAGATCATGACGTCAGGGGTTCGAGACCTGACCATCATGGAGAAACCTCATCTCTACTGAAAATACAAAAATTAGCCGGGTGTGGTGGCACATGCCTGTAATCCCAGCTACTCAGGAGGCTGAGGCAGGAGAATCGCTTGAACCCAGGAGGTGGAGGTTGCAGTGAGCCGACATCGTGACATTGCACTGTAGCCTGGGCAACAAGAGCAAAAACTCCATCTCAAAAAAAAAAAGAAAAGATTAAATCTATTTTGAAAAACAGTCTAGATTTGAAGGCATGGTAAGCAGATGTTTAGGACGTGTCAGAGTTAAGACACGATGACTTCTGTGCATTCTGCACTTTCTGATTCTGTCCCCATGGCTGTATCACCAGCTGGATCCACCCACTGTGGTATTCACTACCCACTTTCAGCCTATGGGTTTTGGCAGCCATTAATGTTTATTGCTTGTACACATAAAGTACAGATTATCCAAAGGTTATCCAAGCCTGTCCTCCCTTAGCTATTATTAAGCAGAAAACTCTACAGAGAAAACAACATTTCCTGAGTGTATTAGGCCATACAGAAGAATATTACTTAGTCTTAGAAAGGAATAAATTTGTTACTGACACATTGTACAACATGGATGAAATCCGAAGATGTTATGATGAGTGAAAGAAGGGTAGTTATGGCCGGGTGCGTAACTACCGAGCCCGGGGTGCAGGCTCACACCTGCAATCCCAGTTTACAGGCATGAACTTGGGAGTTCCCAAGCTCCCCTTGGGAGGCTGAGGTGGGCGGATCACGAGGTCAGGAGATCAAGACCATCCTGGCCAAAATGGTGAAACCCTGTCTCTACTAAAAGTACAAAAATCAGCTAGGCATGGTGGCGTGCACCTGTAATCCCAGCTACTTGGGAGGCTGAGGGCGGAGAATCGCTTGAACCCGGGAGGCAGAGGTTGCAGTGAGCCGAGATTATGCCACTGCACTCCAGCCTGGCAACAGAGTGAGACTCTGGGGCGAAAAAAAAAGGCAGTCTTGAAAGGGCACATACTGAATTATTCTACTTATACGAAAGACTGTAAGCGTCAAAGTCATCCGGGGGAAAATGGAACATTGGTGCCCCTCTCCTCCCCTCCTCTTCGTTCTCCTCCCTTACCCTCCCCACCCCGCCCCTCCCCGCCCCACCCCGCCCCAGGTCAGCCGTGGGCTGGGACCTGTCAGTGTCTCCAGCCCACTTTTACAGTCAGTAGCGCTGTCCCCCACTGGGAGTAAAACAGAAAAGTACCCTGAGATCCACTAGGGGGCAGGAGTATCTCATTTGACTTTTATTTATTTATTTAATTACTTTATTATTTTTGAGATGGAGTCTGGCTCTGTCGCCCAGGCTGGAGTGCAGTGACGTGATCTCTGCTCACTGCAACCTCCGCCTCCCAGGTTCAAGTGATTCTCCTGCCTCAGCCTCCTGAATAGCTGGGATTACAGGCACCTGCCACCACACCCAGCTAATTTTTTATGTTTTTAGTAGAGACGGGGTTTCACCGTGTTAGCCAGGATGTGGCGATCTCCTGACCTTGTGATCTGCCCACCTTGGCTTCCCAAAGTGCTGGGGTTACATGTGTGAGCCACTGCGCCCAGCCCTCATTTGACTTTCTTTATGTGCATGTCTTTTAAAAAATATATTAAAATAAACAACTTGAGGCAGACATGTCCCTGGCAGGATTGCAAAGACAAACACATATCAAAACATTCCATTGTACTTGAATATATACAATGATTATTTGTCAATTAAAAAAGAATATAGGACCGGGCGTGGTGGCTCATGCCTGTAATCCCAGCTCTTTGGGAGGCTGAGGTGGGCGGATTGTCTGAGGTCAGGAGTTTGAGACCAGCCTGGCCAGTATTATGAAACCCTGTCTCTACTAAAAACACAAAAATTAGCCTGGCATGGTAGCAGGTGCCTGTAATCCCAGCTAGTTGGGAGGCTGAGGCTGGAGAATCTCTTGAACCTAGGAGGTGGAGGCTGCAGTGAGCTGAGATCGTGCCACTGCACTCCAGCCTGGGCAACACAGCAAGACTCCATCCAAAAATATATATATATATAAAAGTATAATAACAGAAAACAAGGCTGCAGGCCTGTTACAGATTTTTTTTTAAGTCATTTTGTATGCGATAATATTTTAAAAGAGTACAAACTCAACAATAACTGAGCCAACTTTTACTACGGCCAACTGCAATTTTAATTCTGTGCAAACATTAACACATACAGTCCTCCCACAAATCGCCTACAGCGTGCCCCATTCATTTCCCCCATTTTCTTTTTTTATTTTCATTTTTTTCCTTATTTCTTGTTATTATTATTATTTTTTAACAAGCCAAACAACTAAAACAACAAATTGATTTTTAACCAGGCAGCTCCCAGAACATACCGGCTGGATCCCAATAACTTCCCACACTGTGGACCATCAAGGGCCTCATCTTTAAAGCTGTGCCTTGAGGTTTGCAGGCCTTGTGGCTCATCAGCTGTCCTACCAGACGCAATCGCTCTGGAAGCAGGTAGCCCCGAGAGACAGGACCTCCTGGAAAGCAGACTTCAGAGGCTGAACAGCGTCTCGGGAGAGCAGCCCGCTCTACTCCCAGCTGGCAGCTAAGTGGGTGGTAGTGGTGATTTCACTGTCCGTCTTGGCTTGGGTTCTCCCAGAAACAGTCTCTGAGCCAAAGACTTGAGTGCAGGTGATTTATTAGGCACCTGCTCCCAGGCAAAAAAAAAAAAAAAAGGTCAGGGATGGGAGGATGAAAGGGAAGAAACCAAAACGTGCAGAAGCATCGCCCTCCCCACGCACCTGAGACGCCCGCCACGCGCCGCTCCCGCCTCAGACACGCCCTCCCCACGCGCTGCTCCCGCCTCAGACACGCCCTCCCCACGCGCCGCTCCTGCCTCAGACACGCCCTTCCCCACGGGCCGCTCCCGCCTCAGACACGCCCTCCCCACGCGCCCTGCTACCTAAGAGGCGCCCTCCCCACGCGCCTCTCCTGCCTCAGACACGCCCTCCCCACGCGCCGCTCCTGCCTCAGACACGCCCTTCCCACGCGCCGCTCCCGCCTCAGACACGCCCTCCCCACGCGCTGCTCCTAAGAGGCGCCCTCCCCACGCGCCTCTCCTGCCTCAGATACGCCCTTCCCACGCGCCGCTCCCGCCTCAGACACGCCCTCCCCACGCGCTGCTCCTAACAGGCGCCCTCCCCACGCGCCTCTCCTGCCTCAGACACGCCCTCCCCACGCGCCGCTCCTGCCTCAGACACGCCCTCCCCACGCGCCTCTTCTACCTCAGACACGCCCTCCCCCACGCGCCTGAGACGCCCGAACGCGCCGCTCCCGCCTCAGAGACGCCCTCCCCACGCGCCGCTCCCGCCTCAGAGACGCCCTCCCCACGCGCCGCTCCCGCCTCAGACACGCCCTCCCCACGCGCCTGAGACGCCCGAAACGCGCCGCTCCCGCCTCAGAGACGCCCTCCCCCACGCGCCGCTCCCGCCTCAGGGACGCCCTCCCCACGCGCCGCTCCTAAGAGGCCCCCTCCCCCACGCGCCTCTCCTGCCTCAGACACGCCCTCCCCACGCGCCTCTCCCGCCTCAGACACGCCCTCCCCACGCGCCGCTCCTGCCTCAGACACGCTCTCCCCCACGCGCCGCTCCTGCCTCAGACACGCCCTCCCCACGCGCCTCTTCTACCTCAGAGACGCCCTCGCCACGCGCCGCTCCCGCCTCAGACACGCCCTCCCCACGCGCCGCTCCCGCCTCAGAGACGCCCTCGCCACGCGCCGCTCCCGCCTCAGGGACGCCCTCCCCACGCGCCGCTCCTGCCTCAGAGACGCCCGCAGCACGCCGCTCCTACCTCAGGGACGCCCTCCGCACGCCGCTCCTACCTCAGGGACGCCCTCCGCACGCCGGTCCTACCTTAGGGACGCCCTCCGCACGCCGGTCCCGCCTCGGAAATGTCCCCCCGTGACGCGGTGGCGCGCTGGCTGGAGGAGGTCAGATGCAGCCGCAGACGTGCTTCTCCGGCTCAGGGACGAAGCCCGGGCCACTGTTCCGGTAGGTCTGCTCCGTGCTTCTCTGCCGTGTGGGAAACGTTCACGAAGAGGCACGGGCCGCCCTGCGGGTCCTGGCAGCGGGGCGTCCCCCCATTTTCTTGAAGAAAGGACGGACGGATCGACGAAGCCCCTTGTCCAAGGCCGGCCGGGTTTCGGGGTGGGGGGCTCCGGGCTCTGCGCTCTGAACCCCGCGGCAGGCTGCGGCGCTCCGTGCTGGGACGTCTCCCCTGGCTCTCAGCGCGTGGGTCCCACCCGCGTCCATGAACGCCGAGCTTCCACTTTCAAATGCAGGTCAGACCGACCTTCATCCAGAGGTCTTCTTCCTAACCCTCCGTTATTTATCATTGTGTTTGTGAGCAAACTGGAGCCCCGAAGACCCAGTCCTTCAAGATGAGCCCTAAGTGGTTGACCGGGCCACTAATATAAACTGCTTGGCTCTGATACAAAGTCTAATATTTAGTTATAAATATTTTAATAAATGGAATGTATTTATTAATATAAATTCTAATATTTCTGTTAGGGCCAAGCAGCTGTTTTTGGGCGGGAAGTCACACCCGTGCTGTGAGCTCCCCGAAAACCCACACCTCTAATCAACTTCAGGGCTTCCAGAGCTCACCTGAAGCACCCAGTCAGGGCTCAGCTGTACTGACCATTCGACATTAGGCAAGTTTAAATCCTTCATGACCTCGCCCCTTAGTCCCCTGAGATGGGTCCTGGGGGTGGAGGGTGCATGCCAGGGGTCTGCAGTGGGGTCCGGTGTGGAGGGGGAGGAGAGACATCACCTTGACCACGTGGGGCAGCAGCAGATACTCACAGAAGCCCCTGAATCCCTGGGACTCAGCGGACCTTGAGGCATGTGGCGGTTCATATTCATATTAGGTGTAAACTTGATTGGATTGAAGGATGCCTAGAAGCTGGTGAAGCATTGTTTCTGCAGACTGACATTTGGGTCAGTGGCCTGGGAGACAAGGCCCACCCTCAGTGTGGGTGGCACCATGAAATCGCTGTCACGCAGCTCTGACAAAGCAGGTGGGGAGGAGGGGATGAGCAGCTTGCTGAACCCTCTCGTCCTGGCTCTCTTCCTACGCCCGACACCTGCTTCCTCCCCGCCTATCCCCGGCTCCGGGTTCTTTGGCCTGTAGACTCTACCACTCGCATCAACACCCTCCCAGGGGCTTTTGAGTCTTCGGCCTTAGACTAAGGGCGGTACCCGGGGCTTCCCTTGTTTGGCGGCCTTTGGACTCTGAGCCACACTATTTTTTCTAGCTTGTACACAGTATATCGTGGGACTTCACCTTGGAAGTGCATGAGCCATTTCTCCGTTATAAACTTCCTTTATCCAATTAATTAACTTACTCGTTTATTTTGAGATGGAGTCTTGCTCTCTCACCCAGGCTGGAGTGCAGTGACGCGATCTCGGCTCACTGCAAGCTCCGCCTCCTGGGTTCAAGCGATTCTCCTGCCTCAGCCTCCGGAGTAGCTGGGACTACAGGCACCTGCCACCACGCCCGGCTAATTTTTTGTATTTTTAGTAAAGATGGGGTTTCACCATGTTGGCCAGGATGGTTTCGATCTCCTGACCTCAGGTGATCCACCGGCCTGGACCTCCCAAAGTGTTGGGATTACAGGCGTGAGCCACCATGCCCAGCCTATTTAAAAAAATTTTTTTGAGATGGAATCTCTCTGTGTCATTGAGGCTGGAGTGCAATGGCACAATCTCAGCTCACTGCAACCTCCCTCTCCTGGGTTCAAGTGATTCTCCTGCCGCAGCCTCCCAAGTAGCTGGGACTGCAGGCACGCACCACCACACCCGGCTAAGTTTTGTATTTTTAGTAGAGGGGGATTCACTATGTTGCCCAGGGTGGTCTCGACCTCCTGTCCTCAGGTGATCCACCCGCCTTGGGCTCCAAAGTGCTGACATTACAGGGGTGAGCTATGGCACCTGGCCCTTCCTAGAACTTTATTTTAGAAGAAGTTGCACTGTGGTCTAGGGAGTGTTTACGTGAGGCAGGACACCACACCCGGCTAAGTTTTGTATTTTTAGTAGAGGGGGATTCACTATGTTGCCCAGGGTGGTCTCGACCTCCTGTCCTCAGGTGATCCACCCGCCTTGGGCTCCAAAATGCTGACATTACAGGGGTGAGCTACGGCACCTGGCCCTTCCTAGAACTTTATTTTAGAAGAAGTTGCACTGTGGTCTAGGGAGTGTTTACGTGAGGCAGGACCTTCACCAGGTTGGAGATGCCCCAAGTTCCACAGTGCTCAGGCACTGGCCCAGTGATGAAATGTCCACTGTCATTAATGAATAGTGACGTGGCTGAGCATGGAATTTAGGGCAAGCACTAGCATTCCTGCATTTTGGAAGCCTTTGTGGGTCTCTGCCATTCCACTCAAAGTAGAGCACTGCTTCTCGTTTTCCTTTTCAGTGAGGAGAGCAGATTTGGGAATTTCCTGTGAGCTGCTCCTACCATAAGGGTTCTTATATCACATGTCTTAATCTAGTCCAGGGAACTATAGCAGATTAAAAGCCTTCCATGTCTCCATGCACACATATGTTTATTGCAGCACTGTTCACAATAGCAAAGACTTGGAACCAACCCAAATGCCCATCAATGATTGACTGGATAAAGAATATGTGGCACATACACACCATGGAATACTATGTAGCCATAAAAAAGGATGAGTTTATGTCCTTTGTAGGGCCATGGATGAAGCTGGAAACTATCATTCTCGGCAAACTAACACAAGAACAGAAAAACAAACGTCACATGTTCTCACTCCTAAGTAGGTGTTGAACAATGAGAACACATGGACACAGAGAAGGGAACATCACACACCATGGCCTGTCAGGGTGTTGGGGGCTAGGAAGGGATAGCATTAGGAGAAATACTAATGCAGATGACGGGGGAAGTGGGGGATGGATGTAGCAAACCACCGTGGCATGTGTATAACTATGTAACAAACCTGCACGTTCTGCACATGTACCCCAGAACTTAAAGTATAATAATAATAAGGAAATTTCAGAGGGAAGAAGTGCTTGGGAGAAACAAAACCAGACAGCAGGCCCAGGAGGGAGGCAGCACTTCCTCTGCAGTCCATTGACAGCCTTATAAATATCTCCCTAGCCTGGTTCCTCCCCCAGGGTCATTCGTCCTGTGATGACACCATGGGTTGCTCCAGTGAACTAAGGCAGAGAATGAAACAGACCCTAGTCACTCACTCGCTTTTGCTTCACATACAGTGAACAAATCCAAGCAGTTGTACCCTTCAGCGCTCCTTGCCCACATCCCCCTGGTCCATCCCACAGCGCAAGCTCACTGGAGACTGAAGATAGCCTGTCTGTACCATCGCATCAGCCTCCTCCTGGTCCCTACTCCAAGCCCTAACTCCGTGCTGACATCTGTTATTCTCACAGCCCCGACCTTATCTGTGGCTGACTCTTCCCTGGTCATAATCCTCCCCTGGGTCTGAATCTTCCTCCAAATAAGACAGAAGTATCTCTGCCTGATGTTCATGATGTAGCTGGAGTAAGCTAACATCTCCAGCGCCAGAAAACATGGCTCCTCCCTACAGAGCAAACTCATTACAGGAAGCCACTTCCCCCTTCCCCCACCATGCCTCGGAAAGACACCTTGATATAGTAACATATGTCTGCCTTCTCACAGTCAGCTCCCTGAGAAAATTTAAACCTAGAAAATGCCTTTCCAAGCTCCTAACTATGGTAAAGAAAAGGAAGTCTTGCTGTCTCGTCCCATTCAACTGCATTCATGACTTAGGACTTAAGAAAGAATTCCAGGAGAAATCCACATTAACCACAGTATTGACTGGCACATTACCTAGAGGTCAGCTGAATGCTGGAATTGTATCACTGCTGATTATCAACACAGCCCTTCTACCATCCATGCCTATATAGTGGTAGTTTTCTTTGTTTTTTTTTTTTAATTGTTTGATATGGAGTTTTGCTCTTGTTGCCCAGGCTGGAGTGCAATGGTGCGATCTCAGCTCACTGCAACCTCCACCTCCCAGGTTCAAGCGATTCTCCTACCTCAGCCTCCCAAGTAGCTGGGATTACAGGTACCCACCACCACACCCAGCTTATTTTTGTATTTTTAGTAAAGATGAGGTTTCATCATGTTGGCCATGCTGAACTCCTGACCTCAGGTGATCTGCCTGCCTCAGCCTCCCAAATTGCTGGGATTACAAGTGCAAGCCACCACACCTGGTCAGTGGTTTTCTTAAAACAGAAATCTGCTCACACATTCATTTGCTTAAAATTTACCCACTGCCTTCAAGATGAAATCCAAGTATACTTGCAAGCTACACAAGAGCCGGAGTGACCAGCTCCCCTGTATTCTCTGGATTACTCTCAGCTCTGAGAACAGCTCACACTCTTCCTGGTCGATGGCTCCCCACCCTTGCCTCTCTAGTAGCTCCAAATACTCAGGCTTGGGCTCCCGTTCTCCTGAAGGTCACTCTACTGTGATGACTGTGGCTGTTTCATGTTCACCTGCTGTTGAGTCTCATCCTCTCCTGATTCTCTGCTTCTCTATGGTTCAACAAAACCATAGCTGAATTTTCTGTTACCTGAATAATTACAATGTTTGTCTTTATTAGTCTGAGCTCCTCAAGTCCAGGGAAAATTCTTTTCCATTTGTATTCCTCTAGATCCTCCAGAAAAAGAGAACTTGAGAGCTTATAGAATACACACACACACGCACAAATGCACACACACAATTTTATAATGAATTGGCTCATAAGGTTATACGAACTGAGAATTCTTTTTTTTTTTTTTTGAGATAGGGTCCCATTGTGTTGCCCAGGCTGGAGTGCAGTGGCCCAGTCTTGGCTCATTGCAACCTCTGCCTCCCGGGTTCAAGCAATTCTCCTGCCTCAGCATCCCAAGTAGATGGAATTACGGCGTGTGCCACCATACCGGCTAATTTTTTTATTTTTAGTGGAGATGGGGTTTCACCATGTTGGCCAGGCTGGTCTGGAACTCCTGACCTCAAGGGATCCACCCGCCTCGGCTTCCCAAACTGCTGGGATCATTTTTTTTTTTTTCTAAAAAGAACAGCCTGTCAAATCAAGCTGCAGACATAAACAAGCAAACTGGAAGGTTGCACCAATAGGAAAAGGCTACCTGGGGCTAGGCACGTCCCACATGGTGGCTCTGTCTTCCCTTTCCTTGCCAACCATGTGTGTAGTAGGGAGCACACTGCATGGCACCAGCCAAGTAGAAAACCCATTTGCATAATAGATTAGGGTGGGGTGGCCAGCTTCTTCACGTGATATGTAAATGTCACACCTGGGTCCAACCAATCTTTGGGCCCTATGGAAATCAGACACCGCCTCCTCAAGCCTGTCTATGATGAAAATCAGGTTTTTTCCTGTGCTGTTGTGACAGTGAATAAGTCTCAGGAGTTCTGATGGTTTTATAAATGGGAGTTCCCCCTGCACACGCTCTCTTGCCTGCCACCATGTACGATGTGACTTTGCTCCTCCTTGGCTTCTGCCATGATTGTGAGGCCTCCCCAGCCATGTGGAATGGGCAATCCATTAAACCTCTTTCCTTTATCAATTACCCAGTCTCAGGTATGTCTGTTAGCAGCGTGAAAACAAACCGATACATTCCTCCTCCTGTTGCACACCCCCGTGACCCCAGTGTTGTGTTCTCAGGATAGGAGCTCCATGACCCATGTGCATGGAAATTTCAGACCCTCAGCATGCATCCCTATGCCAGGAGAGCCCTGGGCTGGAACGGGAAGGAAGAAGTAGAAGACAGGGTTAGACACAGGGCAATCCCAGCCCAGAGAAGGATAAAAAAAGATAATTATTCTCACTCTCACCCCATGCCTTACCTCACTTGGGGGTCACAGATGAGTGAAGGAAGATTAACAATGTTGGAGGTTTACCTTTTAGGAAAGGAGATGGAGGCAAGGGACAGAGCAAAGGGAACCAGAGCCTTACGTGTTCGTCTTGTCATGTTCCGAGCAGCATGTGGGTTCCGCAGCCCTTCACCCTCATAAATGCACTTCACATCTGCTGAGTAAGAGGGTCCTAGAGGAGTCACAATCTCCCCAGGTCCTGAGCCGAGTTTCTCAGTGTATTCTGCACATGAAATCTTTACAGAAAAGGTTGCTTCCAGAAGGGGTAGGGAGGAGGGGGAGATGAAAAGAGAAGGCTTTATTTTTCAAGCAGTGCTGGGGTCGTTGGTAGCTCTTGGGTGGTCATTGTGGAAGGAAACACCTAAAGGTTAGAGGCCCACGCGAAGTGGGAAGAGAGAACAGACTGCATCCCTTGCTGTTGTCCACAGTGCTGATTTTTTTTTTTTTTTGGAATTACAAACAGACATCTCCAGAACCAATGAAATCAGGCCCCAATTCAAAGACCAGAATAAAAAGAGTCTTTTATTCTAAGGGACAGGGTGGTCAGGGAACTCCTGGAGAGTGGAAGTTCAAGGTTGAGTTTGCTTAGCTGCTCTGAAGATGAACACCTTTATTAAACTCTAAATAAATCTAGGATGTTATTCTCCCATTTGTCAAAGGCAGAATGCCATTCGTGTGTGCGTGTGTGTGTGTGTGTGTGTGTGTGTGTGTGTGTGTGTGTGTGTTTTGAGACAGAGTCTTGCTCTGTCGCCCAGGCTGGAATGCGATGCGATCTCGACTCACTGAAGCCTCCACCTCCAGGGTTCAAGCAATTCTCCTGCCTCAGCCTCCCGAGTAGCTGGGATTACAGGCACCCACCACCACACCCAAGTAATTTTTTTATTTTTAGTACAGACGGGGTTTCACCATGTTGGCCAGGCTGGTCTCAAACTCCTGACCTCAGGTGATCTGTCCACCTCGGCCTCCCAAAGTGCTGGGATTACAGGCATGAGCCACCACGCCCGGCCCATTCTTGTTTTCAAAAGCTCATTCATTTCTGAACTTCTGTCCCAGTGACTTTCTAGGAAAGGCAATGCCAGATATACCTTTTCTTGGACTCCAGTCCACTCTGGACATATTTTGTCTCCACCGGTAACCATGGCCATTGTGTTGAGGAAGGAACAGAAACAAGATAGAGATTTTCTGAGCAGATTTCTATGAGCACCAGGCTGTCACCCTGCAACCACAGGACTTGAAAGTGACTCTCCTCTGCATATGACACCCACTGTGCTACTTTCCTCAAAATCTCACTTTCCTCCCCAAGAAAATAGAGCCCCCCAGCTGAACCAACACATGGGTTTGGGGATGTGAAAAGGGAAATGAAAGAGACAGAATATTTATGATTTCGACCACACTGGGAACTCAAGAAAGGGGCCAGGCTAAATTTGGAGAAGAGATACACAACTCCCATTTTTAGAATCCAAGAGGCCTGCAGTTTGTATTATTATTTTTTTTTTTTATTTGTTATTTTTGAGATGGAGTCTCGCTCTGTCACCCAGGCTGGAGTGCAGTGGGTGGTCTGATCTCCGCTCACTGCCACCTCCGCCTCCCGGGTTCAAGTGATTCTCCTGCCTCAGCCTCCCGAGTAGCTGGGATTGATTACAGGCACCCACCACCATGCCCAGCTAATTTTTTTGTATTTTTAGTAGAGATGGGGTTTCACCATGTTAATCAGGCTTGTTTCAAACTCCTGACCTCAGGTGATCCGCCCACCTTGGCCTCCCAAGGTGCTAGGATTACAGGCGTGAGCCACCACGTCTGGCCCAGTATTCTCATCATAAATATATTTTGGTAAAGTTTTTTTTTTTCCAAAAAGGTAAAAAAAAATTACTGTTTTACAAGGATAAAATGTACACAAGTTTTTATTTAACTTAATGCAGGAACTGGAAAGATGTTAATAGTTAATTCAAAGAATAATGCAAAGAGCAGATATTTATATGTTTGGTAATGTTTAAAGGAGTTCAAAAATAAGGCTAATTTTTGTATTTTTAGTGTAGAGACAGGGTTTCACCCTGTTGGCCAGGCTGGTCTCAAACTTCTGACCCTCAGGTGATCTACCCGCCTGGACTTTCCAAAGTGCTGGAAATACAGGCATGAGCCATCGTGCCTGGCCATAGAATTGATTTTTAAGTGTGTTAATTAAACCTACTACTTTTCACCACAACAACATCCGCCTACATAATTTCTAGTTGGCTATCTCTTCTCAAATATGCTGCATGCTGTCCCCATCTTCCCCCATGCACGTGATCTTACAAAGAACATTTCTCCCAGACATGACTCAGAAATCAGGCCTGTCCAGAGGGGGATTGTGGCAGCTGCTTCTGTCTAGGGAAATCAACTCTTCCAGACTTAGCATCTGCTCAAGGCTGTAGCTGGCAAGACGGAGTCCAGTGTGACCTCCCACTCACATGTGGGAAGATGTTCAGGTGTGACAATACCACAGACTGTTTTTCACACGCACACACACACACACACACACAGGGGAGATGTAACCTTCTCTATGGGGAGGCTCTGAGAGGGAAGGAGGAGCTGTCAATCCCTCTCACCTGGAAGGGGGTGACTCAGGAAGACAGTGGGTCTATTTGCTGCCACATCCTGGCCCTTGGTGAGATGGGGACAGATTAGACAGCAGCTAAGGTGAGGGGGAGACCCCATTTCTGTCTGTAATAGCTCCAGAGAGCCTGGTGCTCACTCCCCGAACAAGCCCTGGGGAAATGAGAGCCAGGCTCCTGGGGGAGGGGCAGTTCCTCTTTCTGCCCCTCATGGGCTCCCACCAGCAAGCAGAGATACGGCAGTGCCCATGTACAAACACGGAAGATGCGGGGGCACAGTGTCCCACCTTCACCTGGAGCCCTGGTTCCTCCCTATCTGTCAGGACTTCCTTTTCTGTCCCCGACAGAGGTGGAAATGTCCTTTTTTTTTTTTGAGATGAAATTTCGCTCTTGTTGCCCAGGCTGGAGCGCAATGGGGTGATCTTGGTTCACCGCAACCTCCGCCTCCTGGTTTCAAGCGATGCTCCTGCCTCAGCCTCCCAAGTAGCTGGGATTACAGGTACCCACCACTATGCTCAGCTAATTTTTGTAGTTTTAGTAGAGATGGGTTTTCATCATGTTGGTCAGGCTGGTCTCAAATTCCTGACCTTGTGATCTGCCTGTCTTGGCCTCCCAAAGTGCTAGGATTACAGGTATGAGCCACCGTGCTTGTCTGAAAACATCCTTCTTAATGATCCCCTTGTGAATCCCCATTTCTGCCTGAAATATCTGCAGAGAGCCTGGTGCTCACCCTCAGAACAAGCCCTGCAGAGGGGCAGTTCCTCTTTCTGTGGGGCTGCCGATGAGAGGACCTCGTGATGGGGAGGACCCAGCCTCCGAGTGCCCCACACCATGTGTCTTTCTGTCCTGTGGGCACCGTGGTCACATCTGCCTGCACAGCTAGGGCCAGGAGGAGGAGATGCCATGACTCCCATCCTCACAACCCTGCTCTGCTTTGGTGAGATCTTAAGAGGGGGGAGGAGAGACCCTAGTCTAGGAGAGACCCCAATCCACAGCCAGACCCTGGTCAATTAGGACACCCCAGGGGCTCTAGGAAAGAACATCTGCTCAGGCTTCAGGGGCCGATCTCTCACAGGGGAACTCTCTTCTAGGGCTGAGTCTGGACCCCAGGACCCAGGTGCAGGCAGGTGAGTCTGTCCCCAGCTGTGCCAGGTCCCTCCTCCTCACTGGGGACAAGGGGTCACTTGTAGGCAGCTGGGGCTGGAGAAGAGCAGCTCAGGCTGACTGCTGGGGATGTCTGGAGGGTCCTGGGGCTGAGAGCTGGGATCTGAGGGGTGGGGACATCTTGGGGCCTAACCTGTGATTTCGTCCCAGAGAACCTACTCCAACCCATCTTGTGGGCTGAGCCAGGTCCCGTGAGCACCTGGAATAAGCCCGTGACCCTCTGGTGTCAGGGCACCCAGGAGGCCCAGGAGTACCGTCTGGATAAAGATGAAAGTTCAATGTCAAGGACTGTATTAAAAACACTGGATTCTGAAAACAAGGTCAAATTCTCCATCCCAGCCATGCAGTGGAAACATGCAGGGCGATATCACTGTTACTATCAGAGCCCTGCAGGCTGGTCGCAGCCCAGCAACCCCCTGGAGCTGGTGGTGACAGGTGAGAGGACACTCAGGGGTCCCAGCCCCAGGCTCTGCCCTCGGGAAAGGGGTCAGCTCTCAGGGGCATCTCCCTCTCACAGCCCAGCCCTGAGGGAGTGGGTGGGAGGTGTGAGCCCCATTTAACAAGACTGCTGTTTTTTTCTCCTAAAGGCTACAGCAGACCCACCCTTTCAGCCCTGCCAAGCCCCGTGGTAACTTCAGGAGTGAACGTGACCCTCCGGTGTGCCTCTCGGCTGGGACTGGACAGGTTCACTCTGATTGAGGAAGGAGCCCATAGGCTCTCCTGGACCCTGGACTCACACCAACACAACCATGGAAAGTTCCAGGCCCTGTTCCCCATGGGCACCCTGACCTTCAGCCACAGGGGTACATTCAGATGTTACGGCTATCAAAACAATGCCCCTACGTGTGGTCGGAACCCAGTACCCCCTGCAGCTCCTGGTATCAGGTGAGCATGCCACGGCCTTTCCTTACACAACGTCAGGGCACTGGGGGAGCTGTTGGCAGCCTTGCCCTCAGGCTAGTCCCACTCGAGAAGAAAAGGGAAAGACGGGCCCCTGGGGACACAGATACAGAGTGAGGAAAAACGAGGACACTGGAAACCCTAGTGAGGAAGACTACAGAAGGAAGGGGCGTGGGAGGAAGCAGCCCTCTGAGTCCTGGCTCCTCTTTCCCTCCAGGCATGTCTAGGAAGCCCTCCCTCCTGACCCTGCAGAGCCCTGTCGTGGCCCCTGGAGAGAACCTGACCCTCCAATGTGGCTCCGATGTTGGGTACGTCAGATATGCTCTGTACAGGGTGGGGGGCGATGGCCTCCCCCAGTGCCCTGGAGAGCAGTCCCAGGCTGGGCTCTCCCAGGCCAACTTCACCCTGAGCCCTGTAAGAGTCTCCCATGGGGGCCAGTACAGATGCTACGGTGCATACAACGTCTCCTCCGAGTGGTCGGCCCCCAGTGACCCCCTGGACATCCTAATCACAGGTGAGGAGCCCAGTGGATTCAGTCAGGGACCCAGGCTCTGCACAGGCCCTGCCAGGGAGCCCAGGTGATGATGGCCAGGATGAGGGGTGGGGGTCCCAAGGGAGGGAGAGACAGACAGAGACAGGATGGGCGGGGAGGGGGAGACAGAGAAAACAGAGACTGAGGGTCCCAGAGAGAGGTCTGGGGAGGTCTAGCTCAGAACAAGGTGGGGGCAGCCCCTCACCCATCCTTCTTCTCTCCAGGACAGATCCCTGACACACCCTCCCTCTCAGTGCAGCCAGGCCCCAGGGTGGCCTCAGGAGAGAACGTGACCCTGCTGTGCCAGTCACAGAGTCCAATGGACACTTTCCTTCTGACCAAAGAGGGGGCAGCCCATCACCCCCGGCATCTGAGATCAAAGTACCAAGCTCATAAGTACCAGGCTGAATTCCCCATGAGTCCTGTGACCTCAGCCCACGCGGGGACCTACAGGTGCTACGGCTCACGCAGCTCTGACCCCTACCTGCTGTCTCACCCCAGTGACCCCCTGGAGCTCGTGGTCTCAGGTGAGGGCCCTGATCCTGTCCTCTCTGAGCTCAAAGGCTCAGCTCAGGCCCTGCCCCTAGGAGAGCTCAGGACACTAAGGAGTGAGGGGAGTGAAGGGGGAGGGTCCGCAGGGGGAGGGTCCAGCCCATGAGGGGGTGGAAATAGATGGGGACCTTCCACCCCTGGCTCCCACCCCTGAAATCTCAGTAGAGTAAAGAGCAGGGAGGGCTGGGAGGAGATGGGGTGAACCTCAGAGGAGATGAGATTAGACTGGGAGGGCGTAAGACGGAAGCCCCACGGACTCCCCCTCCTGATGTCTCCACCTCAGATTCAATGTCTGGGTGTCCCATCCCCTCACCACCAGGTCCTGACCCCATGGGAGATGAAAACACAGTTACTCTGACCCCAATATTCTATGCTTGTCTCAATTTTATCTCCAATATTTGGGAAAGGGGTCTGTTCCCCAGAGGAGCAGAGGGGAGGGTGTACAGTAAGGATGTGGTCCACATGGCTCCCTGAGGCTCCAAGGATGGGGCAGGTATTCCCTCCATGGTGGTCAGAGGAGAGGGAGGTTTCCTGGGACCAGGCAGGAAGGAGGGAACAGTGATGATGGGTGGAGAAGCCAGGTCCTCCCCTACCTGAGTAGGATTTGGGGTCCAGGCCTGACTTGGACAAGGGGAAGATGCTGGGGCTGATGGAGGAAGAAGAGAGGTGGGCAAGTTGGACAGATGCACGCTCCCTTGGGAGCTCTCATGTTTCATTTCCAAGAGCCCCCGGGGATGGAGCCCCTCACCCACACTTGTGGGGTTCCTAGGCCCTCTCAGGACAGGAGGGGGAGGCTGCTCAGGCCTCGGTCAGATCTCACTGTGGTGAGGGTGGAGTCCACCCCAGATGTGCTCCTTTAGAGAGAAGCACCCCAGCTCTGGGTACTGCTTGGGCCCCTGGTGGCCTCTAGACTCAGGGCACCCCTGAGACTAAGGAGGGGCTGTGCACCTGCTCCCTGGGTAAGTTAGGGAATTATTCACAGCAGGTCTTGTGTGTCATTCATTTCTATTCTGTGTTTTCTGTGCACATTCGTCTATCGCTACTCTTTTCCTGAAACTTTAAAAGCCATACTTAGGTGTATCAATTAAATTTAAGATATATGGATATATAATTTTAAAATAAGCAATTCTCCAATTTTTATTGAGATACATTAAATGTATACATTCATTTAAATAGAAAGTCACTTCTTGTTAACATTAAATCTTTTAGCACTTCTATTTTTATTTTAATTTATAATTTAATTGAACTTGATTTTATTTTCTTTTTAGAGATGGGGTCTCACTCTGTTGCCCAGGCTGAACCACTGTAGCAGGATCGTAGCTCACTGCAACCTAAAACTCCTGGGCTCAAGCAATCCTCCTGCCTCAGTTTCCCTAGTAGCTGGAATTGCAGGTGTACACCACCACGCCTGGCTAATTTTAAAAAAAAATTTTTTTGGAGACAAGGTCTCTCTATATTGTTTTTTAAGATTTTTTAAATTGAGGTTTATTAGTGAATTTTGGAAATGTTTTGAAGTTTTATTTAGACTAATTGTGTACATTCATAGGTAAATTTAAGAATTGCTCAACCACTGTAACAATATTTAAGTAGAGTCTTTGATTTCTTTGTATTTTGTATGAAAAAGTTAAGAATCCATCACAAAGCTATTTCTTTGTATGTATTGATTTATTTCACATGAATTTACTACAGATTCTGTCCCTTTTAGTTGCTTTTCAATTTATCTCTTCTGATTTACTGATGAAGTTTATATCAGCCATAAAAAATTAGAAATTTCACTTTTATATTTCCAAATTGTAAGCCCGTCTTTCTCATCTCAAATATGAATACATATAGTTACATATATATTTTTTCAAACAAATCTCTAAAGCCAAATATCTATATGCATCTATAATCATTATTTAGTCTGTTCTCACACTCATAGAAAGAACTACCTGAGACTGGGTAATTTATAAAGCAATGAGGATTCACTGACTCACGATTCCGCAGGCCATACAGGAAGCATGGCTAGGGAGGCCTCGGGAAGCTTTCCATCATGACAAGGCGGAGGGGAAGCAGACACATCTTATATGGCTGGAATAGGAGGAAGAGAGAGAAGGGGGAGGTGCTGCCCACTTTAAATAACAAGATCTCGTGACAGATCACTATCACGAGAGCAGCAAGGGGGAAGTTCCCTCCCACGATCCAGTCACCTCCCATTGGGCCCCCTCCTATAGGGATTACAAGTCAACATGAGATTTGAGAGGGACACACATGCAAACCATGTTAATCACATATTTTATATGAATATATATGTTATGTACCTATACAGACACACACACATAGATATTAAGCATAGGAATGCTTAATATTTGATTCACTCCTATGCTTAATATTTTTTCATCGGGTATGGTTTTTTGTTTTTTTGATGGAGTTTCACTCTTGTTGCCCAGGCTGGAGTGCAATGGTATGACCTTGGCTCACTGCAACCTCCACCTCCTGTATTCAAGTGATTCTCCTGACTCAGCCTCCCAAGTAGCTGGGATTACAGGCATGCACCATCATGCCCGGCTAATTTTGTATTTTTAGTAGAGACTGGGTTTCTCCTTATGGTAAGGCTAGTCTCGAGCTCCTGACCTCAGGTAGTCTGCCCGCCTCAGCTTCCCAAAGTACTAGGATTACAGGTGTGAGCCACCACACCTGGCCTTGGGTATGTTTTTAAATATTTGCTTTTCATCTTCCAATCTAGGTTCATACTTCAAAAAAGCAGAAATGATGTTTTTCTATCCCACTCATCATTTAGAAAAAAAATACATTTTCATATATATCACATTGTAGGTGTTCTTAACTATATGAAGAATTAGTTAACGACACATTAAATGGATGAGGAAACCACAGGGGAGCTGGCTGAGGCAGCACGAAGCAGGGACAGTCGCAGCCCTCAGCCCTCGTGCTCCTGCCTTTCAAGAGCGGCTGAGGACCAGCTCCTCATCCATGGAGCCTGGGTCCTCATCCACTGAAAAATGGAAATTTCTATCTCTGGGGGAATTTGTTGTGTTCTTGTTGCACAAGATTGCACATCTAAGACAGCACACAAGAGCTCAATTCTTTCTAGTTGGGAGATCATTCTTCTCACTAATCTTGAACTCTTGGGCTCAAGTAAACTTTGTTCCAAAGTGACTCAGACACAAGATCTGAATTCCCAGAGCACAGAGAGGCTGAAGAACCCAATAAGGTACCAGGGAAGGCCTGCTAGAGCAGAGATTGTGTTCACTAAGGATCTACATAAAGTCACGACACAGGAGACAGAGGAATGTAAGAATGCAGAACCCAGAAGAGAGGCTCTTCAGCTTCTCACCAACACCCTTGTTCTTCGATTCTTAGGAGCAGCTGAGACCCTCAACCCAGCACAAAAAAAGTCAGATTCCAAGACTGGTGAGTGAGGAGATGCTTTCAGTTATGGGGCTGGGCACAGAGGGTCAGGTCCTGTCAAGGGGAGGTGGGTGCCCTGGGTGTACATCCAGGTGTCCTAGCTAATTGTGATGTGCCCTGACCTCTGTGGCCTCTTTGTCTTCCATCCCCCAGCCTCACACCTCCAGGATTACACAGTGGAGAATCTCATCCGCATGGGCGTGGCTGGCTTCATCCTGGTGGTCCTCGGGATTCTGCTATTTGAGGCTCAGCACAGCCAGAGAAGCCGCCAAGATGCAGCCAGGAGGTGAACAGCAGAGAGGACAGTGCACCCTTCAGAGTGGTGGAGCCTCAGGAACAGATCTGATGATTCCCAGGAGGTTCTGGAAGTCTGGGACAGTAGTTGGGGAAGTGTCTGCTGAGAATGTCAAGGGGAAGAAGCATGGGTAAGGTGCAGGACGACGTCTAGGTGTCTGTAGAAGATGCTTCCTCCACTAAATTGTGGTGGTTTCCTCCTCATTGTCAACTCTCCTTGACTTCCCCCTCCCTTCCTTTTTCTTCCCTATGATGTGAGGCTTCACCCGTATGGTGGGTTTGGGTCTGCCCCTCTGTGACCTCATGATCTGCTTCACTTTCAGGTAATACAGCTTTCATTATTTCTAACTGCTGCATTTTCTGATGTATATTACTGGGACTATCTCTTCAGCTCATAACATGAAATTTAGTTTTTGATAATTAAATGCATGGGCAAAAATCAGATTCGTGTTTGGAAAATTTAAGTCCAAAATGATGCCCTACCACTTGTCACTTTGCCTCTGTAGTTTCTCCAGAAATATGGTCACTAGGAATCAAAACAGAGGTGTTTGATGGAAAAGCCTGCAGTTGTGTGCTAGACTGGCTTCCTGAACAACAACAAAAAGGTTTTCTAAAAAGCATTTATGGTTGGGCACAGTGGCTCACACCTGTAATCCAAGCACTTTGGGAGGCTGAGACAGGTGGATCATGAGGTCAAGAGATCAAGGCCATCCTGGCCAACATGGTGAAACCCTGTCTCTACTAAAAATACAAAAATTAGCCAGGCATAGTGGCGGGTGCCTGTAATCCTAGCTATTCAGGAGGCTGAGGCAGGAGAATCACTTGAACCTGGGAGGCTGAGGTTGCAGTGAGCAGAGACAGTGCCACTGCACTCCATTCAGCCTGGAATCCAGATTGGTGCTAGGTGGGAAGAGGGTGCGTCTTGGAAAGGCCGCCAGGCAGATGGAAGGGAGAGCTTTGAGTGGAGGTGGAGACTCCAGGATAGTTCCAGTTCCTCATTCCCTTTCTGTGCTCATTCCCAGGACCCCTGGGGGTCCCAGTCACCCACCCACCTGTCCCACCCCCACACCTGGTGAGTCACTGAGGCCTCTAGGCTCAGGCGGATGGATCCCATGTGTGTCTCATGACTCTCGGGTACGAGTCCTGTGAACACACTGACCTCTGCCTTCTACGTGACTGATCAGCACTATGAAATTGGCATAAATATGAAAAGGAAACATACTGTCGACACATTCCCTAAAATAAAACTGGGTCCTCATCCTTGGACTTTTGCTGGATTATACTAATAAAAGGCATATCTTACAGCATATTCTATAGACTCACATCTCAGAGAAGATTCCTCCCAGTCTCAGGGCCCTTAACACATTGCTCTGCTCTTGGGGCTTGGAGACACTCTGCACTTGGGTCTTCACCCCAGCTGGGTGCCCTAATTCCTTCTTCCTCCGTGTTTCATGCAGTGGGTTTTCCCAGTACTGCTGTCTACTTTCCTCTGCGAGAAATTCCTTGCTGGTTCCACTGCAGTCTCCTCAGGGCTTCTATTTCATAAGATGGAAACGGAATTCTTCATATACCTTGAAAAGTAGAAGAATTATCCAAACACTGTAAAATACAAACGTCCATCTAGCAAAATATTTCTTAGTACATCATAAATTCAAATATGTATCATACACAATGACTGAGGATTTTATATATTTTGAGCAATGTTGAGGTTTTTTCATTACATCTTTTTATCATTCACTGCAAACTAAGTTATATTGTCTGGGAATATAATGTATAAGATAGCCATTTAGAAAGACTTGGAGTTTTTTCTTTTTGTCCCCCCACTAAATACTTAACATTTTATGTGCAATGCCTGCCTTAAATATGGGCATTCCCTCCTTTGAGATATGTGTTCATAAATGTACACACACATATATACTCACGCGTATTTACTGTACAGTAACATCTACAAATACTGTGTATACACACATAGTGTGCTTGTATGTAATATGTAAATAATACACACATAACACCTAGAGTAAGTGTATGTATCCTATATATCAGAATATATGCGGATTCTTTCTCTATACAAACTCTATAATATTCCTTTATACATCTACACGCATATATAATGTGTGTATATAGTATTTATGTACATAATATGTAAATATATACATATTAACGTATGTATACACACATATCAGAATTTGTTTTTCTATACAAATCCCATAATGTATATAACTAGAACGTGTTACCATATATATGTACTTTAGATTGAAAATTAACTTGTATACTTTACTCATTAATTTTTTCTCTTAACCTATCAGATCTTCATAAATATTTGTTTCAATCACCAAATAAATATAGCTTTATGTTGTATATATTTTAAGAACCTATGGTTAGATGAATGAAAGTTTACATATATTTTGTCACCTTTAATATACCTTCCTTATTTTTTTTTTTAATAGAGATGAGTCTTACTGTGTTGCCCTGGCTGGTCTCGAACTCCTGGGCTCAAGTGATCCTCGTGCCTCAGCCTGCAAATACCTTTTGTGCCCAGACCTTACTACCTACATTAAAACACAAAATTTTAGTTTTTATTTCTAAAATTTTTTGTATTATGTTTCATTTTGTTAGATACCAATATTTCCAATAGATATTTTAATAGCATACCTTTCTTCCCTTACTGATTGGAAATTATCATTTTATTTTAGATGGTACTATTGTGTTTCATGCACGGGTGTTATTGGGGGTATTGAGCTATTTAACTCATCCTTAAGTAGGTGAATTACTCTTTTACAGACAGGTAAAAAAACGAATAATTTGGAATAATTTCACCTATTTAGTTAAGTATTCATTCAATTATATATTTCTGAATGAGGATTCATTTATCCTTGCCTTTAGAGATGACAGGTTCTAATCCCATTGTAGCTGAACTCTGAGTACTCATGTGTACATGCACACGTACTGATACGTGTGTGCCTGTGTGTGTTTGCATTCGTGTGTGTGTGTGTGTGGTTTTCAAATACTTTCCTGCTTCCCACTTTTCATCACTGTGGCATATCACATTCTGCATTTTGGATTCATTTTCTTTTAACTGGATTACATCATTTAAAATCGCTTTCACTGAGCATGAAAACAGTAATATCTAGTAACTTGCAGCTCAGAAAATGCCTTCTTCTTCCTCACACTCTCTCTATCAAAGTAGATGAAAACATTTCTATATTAATTAAAGAATAAGATAGAACACCTGAAGAAAAAGCACATACTGATGATTGAGGGATCCACCCTCCAATCCCTCCTCAGCCCTCAACCAGGGGAAGCTTGACCTGATCAGCTTCACAGGTCCGTCTTACCCTGAGCTGCTTCTGCTTGGGAATTGGTCCCCTGCTAACCCTTTTACCTTTCAGATACTAACTTGGGTGAGCATCGAATTCCTCACTTTCAATTCATTCCTTGAAGGTACTTTTTCAACATCTCCTGGCCTTTTTTTGTTGGGAGTCCCATCCCAACGAGAAGCAATTCTTTTGACATGTTGAGTTGAAAATCACAAAACACAAAAATGCATTTTAAATTCTATAATTCAGTCTAGCATATGTATTTGTTAATTTACTCCTATTTTTCAGTTTATCGTGGTAAGTCAAGATTTGCATTTCATTCTTAAATGTATACACCCTAGTGTCTTAGTTTTTCTTCATCTCTTTCAAATGTTTAACTCTTTATTTCTAGAGCTGTTGCCAGACCTCATTCTCCTTTCTTTCCTTCTGACATGTACAATAAATATGACGTTATTCCTCCTCACAATATTTTTCCCAAGTACTGTGAATTTCCACTATTGGTCTCTCCATGGTGCATTCTGGACAGTTCTCTCAAATTTTGTTTTCCAGTTTACTAAATGTCTCTTCAGCTGTATCTTGACCTTGATGAAATAAATATTTTCATTGTATTTCTTCAATTGGGGTTTTTACCTCTAGGATTTCTAACTCATTGGTCTGATGCCCATTCTTCAAAATTATAATCCATATTCTTGCCTCAAAGATTCAATTTCCTCTTGTATTTTTTTCAGATATTTAAACATGTTTAATTGCAAAGGGATCTCATGCATTCCTTGTGTTCTATTTCTCTGGATATGATCATCCTTATCAATTAGTGTGTATATTGATAATCACAGCACTTTTTATCATTACAAGGATAACTCTTGGTTGTCTACTCTTTGTTAGACACTCACTTGCTACACCCATTAGTGACCATAAAAGGCTGTTCTAGTAATTCCGGCCTAAAAATAGGGAGTTGTTCCCACTGCTAACGACATGTGGCACTCAGCTTCCAAACGTAGTGTCTGTTCGAGTTGCTCCCAGAAGAAGTAAATCCACGTCAAACTCCCATTCACACGTGGTACAGATGCCCACATGTAACAACACTGCAGTGAATTTGTTTCACACACACATGGGGAGTTGACTCAGTGGTGATTATAGGCCGAGATCAGTAAGCAGAGATGTCCCATCACAGGCTCCAGCCTTGCTGAGAGCCCCGACCCCTCCCTGCCTGTGAGGTCCCTGGGCTTCTTATCTGTTCTGCACAGAAATGGAAACTTCCCCCCCCCAAAATGGCACCAGACTCAAATGCTCTGTTTTTAAATGCTTCTTCTGAAGAGCTTTCATTTCCTATTTTCTGCACATGACCATGACAACTGGGGTTTTGATGAATATGTTAAGAAACCTCTCAAGGGTAAGAACAAAGAGGCACTCCTGAGTGGAAACATCAGTCGCAGGCCTTGAGCATGGACACCAGCATCCCTTCATGTCCCCACCCCTCATGTCTCCACGTGCTCTGGAAATCACCTACGGCTGAGCCCCATACAGCTCCCAGGCACCAATGACCCAGCTCCCCTGTGATGAATGGAGTTCATGACAGACTTCAAATGAGGAAACTGAGCTCAGAAATGGGAGGTTATGGCCAAGGTCACACGGGCAGGAGGTGATACCTGAATATTTAAATGAAGACAAGATTTCCCTTCAAATCAGAGTGCTAAACCCATGTATCGTCCCAAAACCTGAACACAGGAGCAAAACATGAGAATAGGAGTGTTTGAAAGAAAACAGAGGCACCAAGAAGGCAGAATCAGGTCAGCGTTGTTTCCAGGGAGATGGGGGTGGAGGCTGTGGCGACCACTGAAGAGAAGTTTGTGAAGGGAACTTTTTTGCATAAAGAAAACCCACACTCCAGTTCTGGGAAAAGAGTCATGAGTCTTCCCTTATATCCCTGTATTTCCTCTTTTGCTTATTGCAACAACGAAGCACAAGTGGCACTGCAGAGACAGATGTGAGATGAGTCTCTGCTGACGTGAGTCTGCCCTGCAGCCTGAATTTGCATCTTCCTTGAAGCCTCCCCCAGGGCTGCTGAGAGGACTGGCTGTGGTAGGGACCAGACCCTACAAGGATATGTTTATGGATGAGCTGAAGGAGAAAGTGAGACCCAATGGGAAGGCACTGAGAGGGAAGGAAGAGTCCTCCATTGCCTTCACCTGGAAGGGACCGACTCAGGAAGGCACCACGTCCATTTGCAGCTACATACTGGCCCTCAATAAGATGAGGACAGGTCCGGCAGACAGTGAAGGAGATCAGGGGAGATCCCATGTTTGTCTGAAATATCAGCAGAAAACCTGGTGCCTGGGAAAACAAGAGCCAGGCTTGTGGTAAGGCGGGGGGACAGTTCACTACCCATGGAGAGGCTGATAGGAAAATCATGTAAGCAGGAGAACATGGCTTCCGTGTGCCCACGCCCTGTGTGTTCTGTGGACACCATGGTCTCTTCCATCTGCACAGCCAGGGCCAGTATGAGGAGACACCATGACTCTCACACCCATGGCCATGGCCCACTTCACTGAGATCTGACGAGGGGAAATGGGAGATTCTAGCGTGAGAGGGACCCTGCCCTGCAGGTAGGCCCTGGTCCAGTAGGAGACCCCAGGGGCTATGGAGGATTCCATTCCTATTTTTTTGGGAAAATGTTTTCACTTCTCCCCCATTCAATTTGATGTTGCCTGTGGGTTTTCATGTAGGGCTCTTATTTTGAGGTATGTTTCTTTCATGCCTAGTTTGTTGAGGGATGTTGGACTTTATTGAATACTTTATCTGCATCTATTGAGAGGATCATATGCTTTTTGTTTTAAGTACAAGTTTATGTCATGAGTCACCTTTATTGACTTGCATATATTGAACCATCCTTTCATCCTGGAATAAAGACAACTTGATCATGATGAATTATGTTTTTGATACACTGTTAGATTCTGTTTGCTAGTATTTTCTTGAGGATTTGTGTATCTGTGTTCATCAGGTTTCTTGGCCTGTAGTTTTATTCTTCTGTTGTGTCCTTGTCTGATTTTGCTATCAGGGTGATACTGGTTTCATAGAATGAGCTAGGAATGAATCCCACTTCCTTGATTATTTTGGAAAAGTTTCAGTATGATTGGTACCAGCTCTTCTTTGTACATGTGGTAAAGTTTGACGATGAATCCATCTGTTCCTGGGCTTTTTGCTGGAAGACATTTTCGTACTGATTCTTTTTCATTGCTTGTTATTGATCTGTTCAGGGTTTCTATTTTTCGCCTGTGCAATCTTGGGAAGTTGTGTGTGTCTGGGAATTCATCCATTTTTCTCTAGGTTTTCTAGTTGACGTGCATCAAGGTGTCCACAGTCATCTCTGACGATCTTTTGGATTTCTGTGGTGTTGGCTGTAACGTCATCTTTGTCTTTTCTGATTGTGCTCATTTCAATCTTCTCCTTTTTTTTGGTTAGTGTAGTCAGCCATCTGTCAATTATGTGTATACTTTCAAAAACCCAACTTTTTATTTCATTAATTCTTTGCAATATTTTTTGTCTCAATCTCATTCTTTTTCTGTCCTTTCTGAGTTTCCATTGTTTTCAGGGTCTATCGCCAGAGAGTGAATGTGATCCTTTGGTGGTGCCACAATATTCAGATTTTTCACACATCGGATTCCTCACACTGATTCCTTCTCATCTGGAGAGGCTGCCACTCATTCTCTTTGGATTTATTTTCAGTGGGATGGGGTTTCTTTGCACATTTCCCCCAGCCCCGCAGGGAGTGTGACTGTAGAGCGTGTTGGGAAGGGTCTTTTGGCTTTTTTCCCATAGTCTTGGGCACTTCTGCCGCAGGGTTTGTGTTGGGCTGTGCAGTTCAAATTGCAGGCCGGGAGCTGGTGCTTAAGGGGAAGAGCCAGCCTCTGCACAAGCAGGTGGGCATGCACCTGGCTGCTTCCTGTGAGGTGCTGTCTGTTGTTTCAGGTGAAGGGCTGGGCTGTGGAGTGTCTGGAGCCCTGAGCTTCCTGTTCCACAGGGGTGAGGAAACACAGCTGGGCAGAGCCGGAACCCCTGGCTTGCCCACAAATATCCCAATGATGACTGCAGGCACCAGTCCTGATGCTTGTGGCTGGGGCAGCTCCTGGTGAACTGCCCTGAGGTCTCTGTGGGGTGGGGGGGGGGCGGGTGAAGGACCTATATCCATTTCCATTCCTCAGATAGGGAGGAACGTTATCTGTTTCCCTATCACACGCCTGCTCCAGGGCTCATGAGTCTCAGTTCAGACACACACTGTTGTCCCTTCCTAGGCTACAATGTGGCTGAGAGCCATGGGAAACACCTGCCTGCCACTCTCTGCAGGAATCATCCCAAGACAGAACCTCCTCACTCAGCGCAGGGCAGACCCCTGAGCGGCTGCCTGTGTCTGACGTCGTCACACTGCTGCTTCATGTAGCTGGGATGTGGGGCTTCTGCCTTTCTGGCTGGACAAGTGGACGTCAGTTGTGGTGTTGCTGGCTGGGGGGGGACCCGACCTCAGGCCCTGGGGTGAGTGGTCAGGTGCCAGCAGAGTGGGAAAGGGCTGGCAGTTCCCCAGATCACAGGCCTCTAGGTGGCCAGCTGGACAGCATGTGTGAGTCCTAAAGGGGCGGGACTGGGATTCGGCTGTTCCAGGGCTCAGGTGCCAGCTGTGATGAGGAGGGATGGGCTAGTCCCCAGGTCACCAGCAGAACTCTCAGGCGGGGGCAGGCAGAACGCTCAGGTGGTAAAGCCTGGGGGGCAGATCACAGGCCTGCGGGGGACTGGGCTATCAGAAGGGGGCTGCGGCTGAAATGTCCAGGTGGGGGGCAGGGCGGCTGTGCTGTGGGCCTGTCCCTGGGGAGGGCAGGACCCCTCGGCTGGGGCACTGGAGACTGGCAGATGTGGGCACAGGGCCCACTCACACTTCCCTCCTGAAGTAGTGGCACTTGGTCTTGCTCTGGGGACATGCAAAAGTGCCAGGTCTCCCCCATACTCTCCCTGGGCCCGGGGCAGCAGGGGCCGAGGTAGAAGTGGCAGTGACTGCATAGGGCTTGTCAGGAGCCTCTGAGCATTGGGCTTTCAGAGGGCACACAGTGTTCAGGTGGGGGACAGGATGGGTGCACTGGGGCCCTGCAGCTGGCAAGCCCCATTTAGCAGGAAGGAAGCCCCATTTAGCAGGAAGCAACAGACATGGGGGAGCTATGGAGTGCTCAGCTTGGCTGCTTCTGAACCCCAGTTGTCATATTTATTCTGAGGTCCATGGAAGTGCCTGGCCTCCTCCCTCCATGGAAAAGCAGGGGCAGCTGCAGCCGGGTTGCTCAGGGATGAAAAGCCTGTGGGATTCCATGTGACTCCAGCGGGCCTCAGCACACTCTCTAGGAGCAACCCGTGTGCCCCTGGAGGCCCAGAGGGGCAGGTACTCCCTGTGAGCAGGATTGCAAGAGTCCACAGCAGAGGGGTGGATGCCAGGGGCTCTCACTCACCGCTTCCCCATGTTAGGGGGCCTCTCTCTCGCCCCTTCTCCTTTTCAGGGAGCCTCTTACTCACCACTTCCTTGTGTTAGGAGCCTCTCCCGGCTTTCAGCTTGTCTCTTCTCTGCCTTCTGTGTCCCCGGGGTTCTCTGGGGCACCCCAGCATCCTCTCTTAGAACATCCACTTGACGTTTTTTGGTATTTATTCACCATTTTGGTTCCTCTCTATGAGAACGGCACATACCACCTGCTTCCATTCAGCCAACGTGAGCCTGAACCCACAGTCAGTTTTTCAGCACTTCATACGCTTTGGAAATCCAGTCCCCATGAGATTGTCATTATTTGAGAATAAATTTCGTTTTTTTCATTGGTTTTTAAATTACTGTTATTTATTCTAGATACCCTTCACTCCACCATAGTTAAGATGTTCATTTCATTGATAAATTTGTGCACATTGAATTCATGTTCTTTCTTCATTTCTGTAAAAATGTCAACTATTTCCTTTGCAAGTATTTACTAACATACTCCTTTCCTTCATTCTGAAATTGTGACAGAGAGATATCTGTTTACTCTTCTCATTCTATTTCTGTGCACATTAATTTTCTTTTCTTTTTTTTTTCATTTCTAAGGTTTCTGTGATGGCTTCTGAAAAAGAGAATAAATATTCTACACCAATATAATATTTATCATTTTAGCTGTGTCTTGTTCTGGCTGAAATTATTTCTAAATGTGTTGATATAATTTACTATTTTTCACATCACTATAGTTTCCTAATTCATTTCTATAATTGTCTGTATGTTCTCTATTGAACTCTTTGATTTTTATTCCTCTGGGGTGGTTTCTCTCTCACACACCTGATCTTCCTTAGGGTTTCTCAGGGCTGTCTTAGGAATGAAAACTGATGAGGGTATTGCTGTAGCCACTCCTGCCCTGCAGTGTCCACACTCCCAAGCTTAGAATCAGCTCCGTGTTGTGCCCAGCACAGCAGGGCCCATGTGAGCCTCGCACTCATGGGTGAGAGATGCCCGGTCCAACAATGATAAAGTGTGTCTGTGTTATGCACACCCGGGAAAGGTGGCTCAGAGCTGAGTGTGGCTGGGTCACTGAGCTGAGCTATTTCAGGGTCTGTCCACAAACACAGAAGAGAAGGAGCCACAGTCTTTCCATGGTGCAACCGTTTCCTAAACTTCTTTCTTTGTTCTAAGAGAGAGAACGACAAAATGCCATGACTGCTCTGTTGGCTGGACAGATGTATGTTTTCACCTGCAGGCTTGAACTCAAGCTGAGGTCTTGGCATTCCCAGCTACTGATAAAGCACCTTAGGTTATTTCTAGAAAACACTGAAAATTCAACCCTTTTGCTAATGATGTAGAAACAAGCCCTGCCCTGAACAAAATTCCTGAAACTCTCAGGTTAAACTTTATAACCCCAATCCCTTCACTGCAGACACCCAATAGGCAAACCACAGTTGCAAGGATGAGATGACTCATTTTTAAAAATGGGAAATTGAGATGGGAACTATTTGGTTGAAAGAAAACCCACAATCCAGTGCCAAGAAAAAAGTCAACTTTTCTTCCCCCGTTTCCCTGCATTTCTCTTCTGTGCTCACGGCCACACACAGCTCAGCCTGGACCACACAGACAGATATGAGATGCGTTTCTGCTGACCTGAGCCTGCCTGCAGCATGGACCTGCATCTTCCCTGAAGCATTTCCAGGGCTGAAGAGACAACTGCCAAAGTAAGAACCCCACACTGCTGTGCTGATGGACAGGCTGAAGGAGGGGAGGGAGACCTCATGGGAGGCTGTGAAAAGGAAGAGGAATCCTTAGCTCACTCTCATCTGGAAGGGCAGATACAGGAAGGCACCACTTCTATTTGCTGCTCCATCCTGGCTCTCAGTGAGACGAGGACAAACCAGACAGACAGTGGTTGGGGGTCAGGAAAGACCCCATTACAGTCTGAAATGTCTGCAGAGGGGTTGGGCCCACCCCCACCTCAGCCCTAAAGAAATGAGAGCCAGGCTCCTGGGGGAGGCAGTTCTGCTTCCTGTGTGGCTGCAGATGACACAACCCCATGACAAGAAGGACCCAGCCACCAAGTGTCCACACCCTGTGTGTCTCTGTCCTGCCAGCACCAAGGGCTCATCCATCCGCAGAGCAGGGCAGTGGGAGGAGACGCCATGACCCCCATTCTTATGGTCCTGATCTATGTCGGTGAGATTTGAAGAGGGAGGGGAGATTCTAACCTAGGAGGGACCTCACCCCACAGCCAAACTCTGGTCCATAAGGAGACCCCAGGGCTCACAAAGACTCCAGGGAGGAGAGGACCTGCTCAGGCTTCAGGGGCAAATCTCTCACAGGGAACTCTCTTCCAGGGCTGAGTCTGGGCCCCAGGACCCACGTGCAGGCAGGTGAGTCTGTCCCCAGCTGGCCCAGATCCTCCTCCTCACTGGGGACAAGGCCCACCCCCATGCAGCTGGGGAGGGGAATAGTAGTTCTGGGCTGACTGATGGGGGTCTGGAGGGTCCTGGGCTGAGAGCTGGAATCTGTTGGGTTGGGTGGAAATGACTTAGAATCTGACCTCTGCTTTCCTGCCAGGGACCCTCCCGAAGCCCACCCTTTGGGCTGAGCCAGGCTCTATGATCACCAAGGGGAGTCCTGTGACCCTCAGGTGTCAGGGGAACCTGGAAGCCCAGGCTTATCATCTATATAAAGAAAAAACATCAGCATCCTGGGTTACGTGGATCCCCACAGGAGCGTAGGAAGAAGGGCCAGTACCCCATCCAGTCCATCACCTGGGAACACGCAGGGCAGTATCACTGTCGGTATTACAGACACACTTCCTGGTCAGAGCTCAGTGACCCCCTGGAGCTGGTGGTGACAGGTGAGATGACACTCAGGAGTCCCAGCCCCAGGCTCTGCCCTCAGGAAGGGGCTCTGCACTCAGGGGCATCTCCCTCTCACAGCCCAGCCCTGGGGATGATGTGGGAGGTGTGAGCCCCACTTAACACGGTGCCTCCTTCTCTCCTAGGATATTACAGCAAACCCACCCTCTCAGCCCTGCCCAGCCCTGTGGTGACCTCAGGAGGAAACGTGACCCTCCAGTGTGGCTCACAGATGGCATTTGATGGGTTTGCTCTGCACAATGAAGGAAAAGATGAACACCCACAACGCCTGAACTCCCAGCCCCATGCCCGTTGGTCATCCCGGGCCGTCTTCTCTGTGGGCCCCGTGAGCCCGAGTCGCAGGTGGACGTACAGGTGCTATGGTTATGACTCTGACTCTCCCTATGTGTGGTCTTCACCCAGTGATCTCCTGGAGCTCCGGGTCCCAGGTGAGAAATTCACAGCATTGCCTGGAGATCCCTGAGTCTCCGGGCAGGTGGGGAGGAGCCACGTCTCAGAGCAGCTCCAGGTGGGATGATGTTGGGGTGAGAGGGCTCAGGGCTCCTGGGCCAGAGACACAGGAAGATCTGCAGTGGTGTGGCCAGGGGGAGAGGGAGGATTTGTGGGCAGCCTGAGGGTCAGCTCCTGGAGACCATGACCACCTTTCCCAGGTGTTTCTGAGAAGCCATCACTCTCAGTGCAGCTGGGTCCTGTCGTGGCCCCTGGGGAGACCCTGACCCTCCAGTGTGGCTCTGATGTTGGCTATGAGAGGTTCGCTCTGTACAAGGAGGGGGAACGTGACCTCCTCCAGCGCCCTGGCCGGCAGCTCCAGGCTGGGCTCTCCCAGGCCAGCTTCACCCTGAGCCCTGTGAGCCGCTTCCACGGGGGCCAGTACAGATGCTCCGGTGCCCACAACCTCTCCTCCGAGTGGTCGGCCCCCAGTGACCCTCTGGACATCCTGATCGCAGGTGAGGAGCCCAGCGGGTTCAGTCAGGGACCCAGGCTCTGCACAGGCCCTGCCAGGGAGGCCCAGGTGGTGATGGCCGGGATGAGGGGTGGGGGTCCCAACGGAGTGAGAGACAGGCAGAGACAGCAGATGGGTGGGGACGGGGGAGACTCAGAGAAAACAGAGACAGAGACTCAGAACAAGGCGGGGCAGCCCCTCACCCATCCTTCTTCTCTTCAGGACAGATCCGTGACACACCCTCCCTCTCAGTGCAGCCAGGCCCTAGGGTGGCCTCAGGAGAGAACGTGACCCTGCTGTGCCAGTCACAGAGTCCAATGGACACTTTCCTTCTGACCAAAGAGGGGGCAGCCCATCACCCCCGGCGTCTGAGATCAAAGTACCAAGCTCATAAGTACCAGGCTGAATTCCCCATGAGTCCTGTGACCTCAGCCCACGCAGGGACCTACAGGTGCTATGGCTCACGCAACTTCTACCCCTACCTGCTGTCTCACCCCAGTGACCCCCTGGAGCTCGTGGTCTCAGGTGAGGCCCCTGACCCTGTCCTTTCTGAGCTCAAAGGCTCAGCTCAGGCCCTGCCCCCAGGAGAGCTCTGGGCTGGGATGGAGGGTGTTGGGGCTCTGAAGGAGGCTCAGCCAGAGGGGCCTCAGCCCTCAGAGGGAAGGAGGACAATGGGGCCCTCCCAGGCATACCCACCCTCAGTGGCATCGCCAGTATCATGAAGAGGAGAGGTGGGTGAGGGAGGGGGACTGGAGGGCCACAGGGCCAATGTAGAGAAATTTGGTTTGAGGTGGAGGCTTCCGGCAAGGCCCAGCTCCTCCACCTCCTCTCATTCTTTACCCAGGACCCTCCAGGGGACCCAGCCCTCCACCCACCAGTCCCACCCCCCACACCTGGTGAGTGACTAAGGCCTCTCAGCTGGGAGGGAGTGCGGCCTCCCCCAGGGCAATCCCAAGTCTCCCAGAGGATCCCATTCCCCTCAAGGACTCAGCACAGACTTCCCTCCAGAGAGCTGGGCAGAGACAGAGGGTGGGGCCACAGGCTCCCAGGGCTCTGAGGCTGGGCTGCTGAGGGGCAGGGGGTCGAGGCAGTGGGAGATGTTGGGGCCCAGCCTGAGGGAGGAGGAGCCGGACTGACATGGGGAGCAGGACAGCCCCAGGCCTCAGCTCCCCATCCTGACCCAGCAGTCCCTGAGGAGAACAGCTTGTCACTCCCACGGAGTCGGATGCCCACAGTGGTTAGTGAAGGTCTCTGAGCGGGAGGTGGGTGGGGTCCAGGGGAGGCAGGGCTGAGTTCAGGCCCCTCCCCTGCCTAGGCCTCAGTTTCTCCAAGTGTAAAGGAGAGAGGCCTGCGGGGGTGGGGAAAGTTCCTTTCAGCTCTGACTCCCCAGCTGTGACCTCCTGGGAGAGGAGGCCACCTAGGGAAGCCTTCCAGACCCGATTCCTCAGGGGCCTGTCCTGTCCCACCTGCAGCAGTGACGGTGATGGTGACCTGGGGTAGGGGGAGGGGAGCATGGCCGTGGTTTAGGAGGTCAGGCTCTTTCCCTGCAGCTCCGGGGCTCAGCTCAGGTGCAGGGAACAAGGGCTGCAGGTCAGACTCCTGGGTTCCCTTCCCAGTTCTGCCACTGCCTAGCTGGGGGGCCTGGGGCAGGCAACTCCCTTCCCTGAGCCCGTTTTTTGTCTGTAAAGTGGGTGGGGTGGATGTGTCAATTCTGTGCTGTTCGACTGCTGTGGGGGTTGGAGGAGATGAATAAGAGGGCCAGCAGTCACCTGCACACAGTAGGCTCTCAATTCAATGACATCACCCCATTCCTGATGTCAACATGCTCAAGGTCTGGGAAGGAACCTGGGGGGTTGTGACTGGGGTCTCAGTGGCCTTCATCCTGCTGCTCTTCCTCTTCCTCCTCCTCTTCCTCGTCCTCCGACATCAGCGTCAGGGCAAACGCTGGACATCAGGTGAGTAGGGAAGGGGCGGATCCTGCGGGTCAACCAAGGGTGGGCTCAGAGCACCAGCCAGAGGGAATCCAAACCGCTGGGAAAATGCAGCTTTGAGAAACTGTTCTAGCATTTCTCACCAGGCGAATCAAGAAAACACTTAATGTCAGTTCCCATATACAAATGTAAAGTGTCCTTCGGGCTCTCTCCATCTTTTGAGACATTTGGAGCATGAAAGCAGGAGTGTTTCCAGGTTTCCTTCCTTACCTTTGAGCTGCGTGTGCAGGGCAGGTGTTCCCAGGGCTGAGACTCTGTCCTTCTTCACGCAGCCCAGAGAGAGACTGATTTCCAACATCCTCCAGGGGCTGTGGAGCCAGAACCCACAGGCAGAGGCCTGCAGAGGAGGTAATTCTGCCCAAAGACCCCAGACTCCCACCCACCCTGGCCCATACACTGCCCCTAAAGCTCCTATGTCCTCCCCCAGGTCCAGCCCAGCTGCCGACACCCAAGAAGAAACCCTCTGTGAGTGAGAGGAAGTGGTGACCCCAAGCAGGAGGGAGATGGGGGCCCACAGTTTCCGTAGCAATGGGGAAAGGGCACAGGCTGGAAGGGGTCTGGGGCTCAGGGTGACATGATCTCACCCCACACTGTGGGACCTCCGGACATCACAGCCCCTCCCTGGATCTCAGCCACCCCATCTGGGAGCTGGGCAGGGCTGGCGGGGCTGAGAGGTCCCAGAGAACCTTCCCAGGAGACAAATCCCTTGCTCTGCCCCAGCAGATGCTGCTGTGAAGGACACACAGCCTGAGGACGGGGTGGAGCTGGACACTCAGGTGAGACCCCGCCCCTGTCCCAGGCACCAAAGGCCTCCTGGTGTCGGATCTAACCCAGCAGGACTTCTCTGTCCTCCTTCCCCGGCTCTCAGCACCGTACAGGATGGACCCTCCATGTCCAGCACGCTGCCTCCCGCCTGCTGTGACTTCACTCTCTCCTGGTGTCCTGGGACCTCATGGGCCTCCTCCCGGGTCCCCTTCCTGCTCCTCGTCCTCTGTTTGGACGTCTGGTTGTTAGAGGGCTCCCCAGGCCTCAGGAAGATGAGGAATCAATGAACCACCCCGGTGCCCTGGGCTTCCCTTCATTCATTCACCCAGTGAGTGTTCCTAGGAGCTCACTGTGGATGGGGCTCCCTGTGGGGTCTACTGACACAGCAGGGAGCAAAGCCACCCCCGCCCTCCTGAGCTAACCTCACAGTGGGAGACAAAATGCAAATAAACGCACAGTGTCCAGAAGAGCGACGTGCTGTAAGGAAAATAAACCAGGGAAAGGGGCAGAGTGCGGGGCAGTGGGGCCAGTCTGGATGGTAAGGGGAGGGCTGTCTGATGAGCTGTCATCTGAGAAGCCTGGACGGAGAGGGCCACACCATCCAGAGGAAACAGCAGTGCAAAGGCCCCGAGGCCGCAGTGAGCTCTTGCGGGAAGGCGGGCATGAGGCTGCAGCCAAATGGGCAAGGTCAGAGTGAGGAGGAGAGGCCAGAACCGCAGGGAGGGAGCAGCAAGACCCTCCACGGCCTTAGGGCGTCCCTGAGATTCCATCAGGAAAGGGATGTAATCGGATCACTCTGGGGACAGTGGGGAAAATTCACTCCAGGGGGTAGGGGGACTCAAGGACACCCCCCCAATCTCTGTCTCTCTCGAGCAGAGCCCATATGATGAGGACCCCCAGGTAGAGACCTATACTGAGGTGAAACCTTCCAGACCTAAGAGAGAAATGGCCTCCCCTGCTTCCCCACTGTCCAGGAAATTCCTGGACACAAACCACAAACAGTCAGAAGAGGACAGGCAGATGGACAGTCAGGTAGATACTTTCCTCTCCAGGCCCCCAGGCCTCACCCACCTTCCACCATGTTCCTTCCCTCTCACTCTCCCCCCCACTGCAGGCTGCTGCATCTGAAGCCCCCCAGGATGTGACCTACGCCCAGCTGCACAGCTTGACCCTCAGACGGGAGGCAACTGAGCCCCCTTCATTCCAGGAAGGGGCCCCTCCAGCTGAGCCCAGTGTCTACGCCACTCTGGCCATCCACTAGTCCAGGGGGGAGCCAGACCGCACACTCAACAGAAGGAGACTCAGGGACTTCAGAAGGCACGTAAGCTGCCCCCAGTGGACACCAATGAACCCCAGCCAGCCAGGACCCCTAACACAGACCACCAGGACATTCTGGAGACTTTGGGACTCACTTGATTTCTGCAGTCTAAATAACTAATATCCCTACATTTTTTAGTTAAAGCAACAGACTTCTCAATAATTAATAAGTTAATTGAGAAAACTAAAACAGAAGTCAGAATGTGCTTTAAACTGAATCACAATATAAATATTACATACCACACAATGAAATTGGAAGACTAAAAACCACAACTGAATAAAGTAGAAAAGAAAAAAACCCTAGGAAATGAATGATCTTGGCTTTCATATCGGGAATTTAGAAGAAGAAGAATAAATTATTCCAAATGAAGGTGTAAGGAAGGGAATAATAATAAGAGGAGTTTCTCATTAGGAAAAAACAAAACTTGAAAATTCAACAAAGCCAGTGAAGCTCATTCTTGAAACCATTATTTACACTCATAAATCCTAGCTACAATGAGCAAAAGAAAGAGCAGGCACGCATTTCCATATGGGAGTGAGTGAGCAGACAGCCCTACAGATCCTACACACATTTTCAAAAACTAACAACAGAACAGGCTGCAGGCCGGGCACAGTTGTTCACGCCTATAATCCCAGCACTTTGGGAGGCCGAGGTGGGTGGATCATGAGGTCAGGAGTTCAAGACCACCCTGGCCAAGATGGTGAAACCCTGTCTCTACTAAAAACACAAAAATTAACCGGGCGCAGTGGTGGGCACCTGTAATCCCAGCTACTCAGGAGGCTGAGGCAGGAGAATCGCTTGAACCTGGGAGGCAAACGTTGCAGGGAGCCAAGAGCCAAGATTGCGCCATTGCACTGTAGCCTGGGTGACAGAGTGAGACTCCGTCTCAAAAAAAAAAAAACACAGGCTGCAAACCTATGCCAATATGCCAATATACTAGAAAATGCAGATTATACAGACAAAATATTCAAAACTGTAGATTACTTAATGAATCTAAGAGTAAACAGAGAATCTGAATCATTTTAGATGTATGTGTTTCACATACATATGTGAAAAACACACACATATATACACACACGTTAATAAAAAGGTTCTCCAGGTATAAGCTCCAGTTCTCAGGGACCACAGAAGGCACAGGAGCTCTCTCCAGCAGAGCCTATATGATTCAGATCCGCAGGCAGTGACCTACGCTGAGGTGAAACATTCCAGACCTAGGAGAGAAATGGTGGAAGCTCAATGGTGTTTTTTGTTTTTTGGCAATTTCTTATAAATATTATTTCGGGAAGCTTCATTGGTGATTTCTTATAAATATTGACACACAAATGAAACACACAAACACACTCACAGCATCAAAAATGTTTCCTGAGAATAGAAAAAGAGGCAATGTGCCCGGGTGCAGTGGCTCACACCTGTAATCCCAACATTTTGGGAGGCAGAGGCGGCAGATTACTTGAGGCCAGGAGTTCAAGACCAGCCTGGCCAACATGGCAACCCGTCTCTACTAAAAATACAAAAATTAGCCAGACGTGGTGGTGCATTCTGCAATCCCAGCTACTTGGGAAGCAGAGACGGGAGAATCACTTGAACCCAGGAGGTGGAGGTTGCAGTGAGCTGAGATTGTGCTCCTGCACTCCAGCCTGGGCGACACAGACAAACTCTGTCTCAAAAAATTAAAAAAAAAAAAAAAAAAAAAAGAAGTCATCACATATAAAATGGAATTTTCCATCATATAACAGGCATGTTTTAAAATGTACAGTTTGTTTCAAAATATTTTTTAATGTTTTACTTTATTTGGCAATAAAACATTCTACATATTTCGGGTGTACAACATGATATTTTAATACATGAATACCCTGTGAAATCCCTAGGTCAAGCTAAGTAACTTATCTGTAACATCACGTAGTTATCTACGTGGTCAAGCAATTCTCCTGTCTCAGCCTCCCGAGTAGCTGGGACTACAGGTGCCTGCCACCACACCCAGCTAATTTTTTTGTATTTTTAGTAAAGACAGGGTTTCACCTTGTTGGTCAGGCTAGTCTTGAACTCCTGACCTCAGATGATCCACCCGCCTCAGCCTCCCAAAGTGCTGGGATTACAGGTGTGAGCCACGTGCCCAGACTACTCTTTTTTCATAGTAACCATTCTAACAGATGTGAGGTTATGGCCTATTGAAGTTTATATGTATGTATGTATATACATATATGTATACATCCAAATGTATGCATACCTATGCATCCAAATGTATATATACATACATATGTATATATGTGCACATACATATGTACATATACATGCATGTGTATATGTGTATACATATGTACACACATATGTGTAAAAAGTAAAATTTAGCAGTGAGATATCACTTCACAGCTGTTAGATTGGCTATTTTCAAAATGATGAAAGGTAAGTGTTGGTGAGGATGGGGAGAAAAGAAAATCCTTGCACACCATTGGTGGACATGTAAGTTAATACAGCCATTTTGGAAAACAGTATGGAAGCTCCTCAAAAAACTAAAAGTGCAACCACCATCTAATCCAGAGATCTCACTTTGTGTATACTCAGAGGAAATGAAATCGGCACACAGAAGAGATGTCCACACTCCTAAGTTCATGCAGCACTATTCACAATTACCAAGTTATAAAAACGGTCCTATATTTTTGAAAAAGGATTCATTTCTCCTCTGCCTGTAGAGAAAACAGGTTCTAATTATACATGAGCTGAACTCTGAGTACTCACCCATGTATGTATCTAGGAGGGTGCATGTGCACATGTGCGTATGTGTGTTTCAGTAAGCGGTTTTCCCATTCTGAGTACTCATCCGTGTATGTAACTATGAGGATGTACGTGCACGTGGGTGTGTTTCAGTACGTGGTTCTCCCATTTTTCCTCCCTCAAGGATGCCACATTATACATTTTGGATTCTTTGCTCTTCCAACTAAATTACATCATTTAGAATTGCTTTCACTGAGTGTGACAACAGTAAAATATTTTTTAAATTGTGACTCTGGAAATACTTTCCCTTCCCGTTCACTCTCTATCAAGTTTGTGAAAAAATTTTTATTTTTATTTGTATTTTAAGTTCTGGGGTCCACGTGCAGGATCTGCAGGTTTGTTACACAGGTAAACATGTGCCATGGTGGTTTGCTGCACGTATCAGTCCATCACCTACGTATTAAGCCCAGCATGCATTAGCTGTTTATCCTAATGCTTTCCCCTTCCTGCCCTGCCCTCCTTCAACAGGCCTCAGTGTGTGTAGTTCCCCTCCCTGTGTCCATAGGATCTCATTGTTCAGCTCCCACCTATAAGTGAGAACATTCAGTGTCTGGTTTTCTGTTCCTGTGTTGGTTTGCTGAAGATAATGGCCCCCAGCTCCATCCATGGCCCGGCCAAAGACATGATCTCATTTCTTTTTTATGGCTGCATAGTATTCCATGGTGTATATGTACCACATTTTCTTTATCCAGTCTATCGTTGATGAGCATTTGGGCTGATTCCATGTCTTTGCTATCATGAATAGTGCTGCAATAAACGTGAGCATGTATCTTTGTAATAAAATGACTTATATTCCTTTAGGTATATACCCAGGTATTGCTGTGTCTAATGGTATTTCTGGTTCTAGATCTTTGAGGCATCACCACAGAATCTTCCACAGTGGTTGAACTAATTTACATGTCCACCGACAGTGTAAAAGCGTTGCTATTTCTCTGCAACCTCACCAGCCTGTTTTTTCCTTTTTAATAATCGCCATTCTGACTGGTATGAGTTGTCGCCATTCTGACTGGTATGAGTTGGCATCCCATTGTGGTTTTGACTTGCATTTCTCTAATGACCAGTGATGTTGAGCTTTTTTTCATGTTTCTTGGCCATATGAATGTCTTCTTTTGAGATGTATCTGTTTATGTCCCTTGCCCACTTATTAATGAGGTTGTTTTATTTTTGTAAATTTGTTAAGTTCCTTGTAGATTCTGGATGTTAGACCTTTGTCAGACTGACACATTGCAAAAATTTTCTCCCATACTGTAGGTTGTCTGTTTGCTCTGACGATGGTTTCTTTTGCTCTTCAGTTTAATTTGATACCATTCATCGAGTTTAGTTTTTGTTGCAATTGCTTTTGGTGATGTGGTCATGAAATCTTTGCCTGTGTCTGTGTCCTGAATTATATCAAATAAAGCATAATGAAATATATGTAGAAGGGAAAGTACATGTAACGGTGAAGTCGTCTACTGAAACCTCACACAGTGGGTTTAATGTGAGACAAGCTGCCAACAGGTCGTTTACCTTTGTCTTTGAGAATTTGGGTTAATATAGAATTCTTCACTTACCATGAATTTCTGAAGGCATTTCTTTAGTATCTCCTGGTGTTGAATTTGCTGTTGGAAGGTCCAATCCCAAGAAGCATTCAAATCCATTGAAAATAATTTGCATTTTTATGAAGAAATAATTTTAGGATTTTGTCTGTTTGTTTACAGGCCAGATCTCTTTGTATTTTTTAATGACTTGAAAATTATATAATACAAAAATAACATTTAAAACCCACAATTTAGGCAAGACACAGTGGCTCATGCCTGTAATCTCAGCACTTTGGGAAGCTGAGGCAGGCAGATCACTTGAGGTCAGGAGTTCGAGACCAGCCTGGTCAACATGGCGAAACCCTGTCTCTACTAAAAATACAAAAATTAGCTGGGTGTGATGTCACACACCTATAATCCAGATACTTGGGAGGCTGAGACAGGAGAATTGCTTGAACCCAGGAGGCAGAGGTTGCAGTGAGTGAAGATCACGCCATTGCACTCTAGCCTGGGTGACACAGCGAGACTCTGTCAAAAATAAAAAATACAAAACCCACAATTCAGCCTAGAATTAGTTTATTAAATTTACATTTGATATTTGTGCTTAGGATTGATTTGGCATTCATGCTCTGTTTTGGTTCCTTATGAATTTTAGGATTGTTTTTTCTAATTCTATGAAAAATGATGTTGGCATTTTGATGGGAATTGCATTGAATCTGAAGATTGCTTTGGGCAGTATGATCATTTTCATAATATTGATTCTTGCAATCCATGAGCATCAGATATGTTTCCATTTGTTTGTGTCATCTAGAGTTTCTTTCAGCAGTGTTTTGTTCTTCTTGTAAAGATCTTTCACCTCCTTGCTTAGGTATATTCTTGGGTATTTTTAATTTTTTGCAACTGTTGTACAAGGGATTGAGTTTGCAGCAACTTAAATGGAGCTGCAGGTCACTATTCGTGACACCACACCCAGCTAATTTTTTTACAGATGACGTTTTGCCATGTTGCCCAGGCTGGTCTTGAACTCCCGGCCTCAAGTGACCCGCCTGCCTTGACCTCTCGAAGTGCTGGGAAGTGCAGGCATGAGCCACAGCGCCCGGCCAATCATAGCACTTTTGATCATTAGGACGATTCCTCTTTCTTGTCATTCTGGACACTCGCCCCAACAGGCCTCATCTGTCAGAGAGGGTTCTACCAGGGCTGTGCTGGGAGTTACAGCTTGAAAAGGGGAGATGGTTCCACCTGCCAGTGTCACATGAGTCTGCTCAGGGCTTTGCTCAGCAAGGGAGGGTCCAATGTGAGCCTCAGACTCACACGTGAGACAGACACTGATGTCTGATAATACTGCAGTGAATCTGTTTCACACACACATGGAGGAGGTGGCTCGGGGCTGACCATGGACCTGAGTCAAAAGCAGAGGTATTCCAGTGCCATCCACAAACACGGGGAGGAGGAGCCACAGCTTCTGTCTTTCATTTGAAATCCTGACACCTCCCTGTCTGTGGGGTCCCTGGGCCTGGGGTTCTCTTCTGTCTCACACAGAGGTCAAAACATCCCCCCTTAGTCACCCCTTGACATTGCAAGTCACCAGCAGCCACTCAGCTCTGGCCTCTGCTGCTTCTTAAGGTTCCCAACCTGTGTCAGGAAGTTTCATTTCTCATTTCTTCATAGGATCATGACTATGTATTTCAGAAACTTTGTAATTAGGTTTTCTCAGTGTTTGGAGCAGATGTGGGCTGTTGCGCACATAAGTTGTTCACCATGACTGTGCAGTCCAACACCAGGATCCACTCATGTTTCAACCCCTCAGGTCTTAACCTGGTCTGGAAAAGTACCACCATTGAGGTCCTCCCATGACCCAGACACAACTGGCCCCCAAAACCACTCAGGAGGGGGTTCATGACAACAGGCCGCAAATGAGGAAACTGAAGCTCAGAAATGGGACTTACTGCCCAAGGTCATGCAGGCAGGGATAAAGGTCAGCAATTCAGAAAATAAAACTGATTCCCTATCCCACCACAAAATCAAAGCTCAAGACTAAGTACTTGTTCCCAAACCCAATTCAGACTGAGATGCAGGAGAATGCCCAAGGAAACAGTGTTAGGGATGGGGGGGACATCGATGAGGCAGGAATGATTCAGAGGTTACTTTAAGGGAGGTGGAGGTGAATGCTATTAAAAAATGGGGGAAAAGGCCGGGCGTGGTTGCTCACGACTGTAATCCCAGCACTCTGGGAGGCCGAGGCGGGTGGATCACCTGAGGTCGGGAGTTCAAGACCAGCCTGACCAACATGGTGAAACCCCGTCTTATTAAAAAAAAAAAAAAAAATGGGGAAAAAAAAAGGAAGTATAAAAAGGAAACTGAAAGAAACAAAACCCATACTCCAAAGACAAAAAGAAGAGTGAGCATTTCTTTATTCCTCATTGCCTTTTTTCTCATTTACCTTTTTTCTCATTGCCACCTGCAACCCAACTTGAATTTCACAGCCAGATGTGAGATACGTCTCTGCTTATCCAAGTCTGCCCTGCAGCACGGACCTGCAACTTCCCCCGAAGCATATCCAGGGCTGGAGAGATCACTGCCTTGGTAAGGATCTCACAGTGCTGTTTTGACGGACAGCCTAAAGGAGAGAAGAACCCATGGGGAGGTTCTGAGAAGAACAAGCACCTAGTAACCCTCACTTAGACAGGACAGACTCAGAAAGGTGCTGGGTCTATTGGCTCCTATGTCCTGACCCTTGATGAGATGAGGACAGATGAGGCAAATAGCAGAAAAAAATCAGGGAGACACCATTTCTGTCTGAAATGTACGAAGAGAGCCTGGTGGCTGCCCCCAGCCCCATCTAAAAGGAAATGAAAGCCAGGCTCCCAGAGAGGGCATTTCCCCTTCCTGTGGGGCTGCTGATGGGACGACCTCAAGATGAAGAATCCAGGCTCCCAGTAGACTTACTCCATCCAGGCACTGTAGCCTCATCCATCTGCACAGCCAGGGGCTGTGGGAGTCGACGCTATGACTCCTACTCTCAAAACCCTGATCTATCTTGGTAAAATTCAAAGAGGAAGAGGGGGAGACTATAGCCTGGGAGGAATTCCACCTCACAACTTGGTCCGGATCAATTAGGAGACCCCAGAGTTTCACAGAGATCCCAAGGTGGGGAGGATGTGCCCAGGGTTCAGAAGGCAAATCTCTCACAGGAAACTCCATGACCCCCTCCCTAATGCTGCACCTGTGCCTCAGTGGGATTTGGAGAAGATGTCTTAGATTAGAGGGTATTGTGTCTTTCACCAACAAAACCATACAAAAAAACACCTGGACATTTCACATCAGTGGATACAGCATATCTTGTGCCAAATCAGGACCTAACTGCAGTGAATTTTAGGGCTCACACTATAGTTACTCACCTTTGGGGGAAAAGCATTCCAGGTTTGTGTCTATCTCTGCGATAAATGTCTCCCTTCCTGGGTACAGATAATGGATTAAAGTAATGCTAGCTGAACAGAACTATACTCACCTGATGATTATACTGAAAAATAGCCATAAAATTGTTCCCTCAAACTCCAATTCCCCTTTTGACTTTTGACAGTTCTCAAGATATACAAATGGCCAACAAACATGAAAAACATGTGTGTGTATGTATATATATACACACACACAAACACACACATTCACATACACATACACACCATGGAATACTTCAGCCATAAAGAACAAAATAATGGCATTCGCAGCAGCCTAGAGGCAGTTGGCGACCATTATTCTAAGTTAAATAACTCAGGAATAGAAAACCAAACATTGTATGTTCTCGTAAGTGGAAGCTAAGCTATGAGGATGCAACGGCATAAGCACTGGGTACACTGTACACTGCTTGGGTGATGAATGCACCAAAATCTCAAAAGTCACTAAAGAACTTATGCATGCAACTAAACACCACCTGTTCCCCAGAAACTACTGAAACGTTATAACAATAAAAATAAATTAACCACATTAACTAGAGCAAAATTAACCACATTAACAACAACAATGGCAAAAATCCAATTCCACTTAGCATAATGTTTTCATGGTCTATGCATGTTATAGCATGTAACTGGTCTTTGTTCCTTTATATGATTGAATGATACTCCATTCTGTGGCTATATCACATTTTGTTTATACATTTACCAGTTGATGGACATCTGGATTGTTTTCGCTCTTCTTTTTTTTTTTTTTTTTTTTTTTTTAATAAAAACTGGGTTTCACCATGTTGGTCAGGCTGGTCTTGAACTCCCGACCTCAGGTGATCCGCCCGCCTTGGCCTCCAAAGTGCTTGGATTACAGGCGTGAGCCACTGAGCCCGGCCTGTTTTCACTCTTTAACTATTATGAATAATGACACAAAAGAACACGTTTGGGGTTTTTACTTTTAAAAAGTTATAATCTTTTATTTTATTCTCTGAGACAGAGTGTCACTCTGTCACCCAGGCTAGAGTGCAGTGGTGCAATCTCAGCTTACTGCAACCTCTGTTTCCTGGATTCAAGCAATTCTTGTGCCTCAGCCTCCCAGGTAGCTGGGATTACAGGTGTGCACCACCACACCTCGCTATTTTTTATTTTTATTTTTATTTTATTTTAGTAGAGACAAAGTTTCACCACGTTGGCCAGGGTGGTCTCGCACTCCTGGCTTCAAGCCTTCCACCTGCCTCAGCCTCCCAAAGTGCTTGGATGACAGACATGAGCCACCACCCTGTGCCAAAAGGTTATAATCATTTAAATTCTGGTTGCAACCATATGTTTACAATTCTCCACACTTAGATTAAAAAACATTGTATTTATAATCAATCTAGAACATAATTAACGCATCTTAATTAAGTTTCCACTGATGTATATAGAAGGTTAAAGGTACAATTTTTATTCACATCTAGTAGAGTAACCAACCATAAAATCATTAGTTACTTTCAGGTTAATAACTGACATTCCTCAAGTGAGCTGTTTTCAATCCTCATAATTTTTTTTTTAAATAAAAATTTTTATTTACTTTTTGGAAATATAAATAACGAAATAATTGGCAAAAACCAAAACAAAACAAATGACGTTATATGAGTGGTCATCTCTAAGTACAACAGCATTTATAAGTGAATATAAAAAATAAGTTTTATTATTTTTATTTTTCTGTTAGAAGTTTGAGTTCCTAAGATAATTTCACAGCCACACTAGCTCCTACAATGTGACTGAGTGAGGTTAAGGTCCCACTCCCATTAGGGAAATCTCCTTGGGGATTCTGAGAAAAACAACTAAGCCCTTAGAAACTTTAAAAAATGGGTGCTTTCATTAGGATCTTTCTAACATGGAAAAAATACAGCCATTGTACATTAAAACACAATCCAATCTGGATACTCTTCAGATTTTCTAAATTCTCCACCTGATTACGACTAGGCCACCATCTTTTCTGGCAACCCAACCTACAGCCACTGACATCTTCCTAACTAGCAGCCCCCAAACTGCACTAAAACTGGGATTAACAAAACCGAAGATAACACGTTTTTGACCTTTCTTGCTAGAAGCCAAAGGGCTCTTCGGATAGAAAAGGTCAGGAGGTTTTGCATCAAGCTTGCCTTCACACTAATGGAAGGGCTGTGAAATCTACCATCGCACACCTGTGTTCAGGGTTTGAGTGTACTTACCCATCACCACACAAGAAGTCAGAGTAAATTAACAAGTCACTCTGGACCAAGCCCCTCAAAACGGAGGCAAATTTGGTGAACCGAGGTCATTCACTGCCTGTGGTAATAACCTCAGTTTACCTCAGTCCTTTCCTGAAGAACCACATTAATCTCCTGATTCAAGAGGCACCTCTGGCCAGCACAGAGCAAGAAGGAAAGCATCACTTCAGGGTAGGGGAATGCACATGGAATTTAGAAGCTGCGGTTGAGTCTACAGCAAAAGATGGCAGCATTGCTAATATTTAGAGCTGGAAAGAGCGTTGGCTGGACCACACTCCTGGGGCATCTTTACTAATGCAGCTTAACAGCAGTTGCCCAGATGTCGTTTCCGGGGAGCAGGGGAAGGACCCATCCTTGGGGAACGCAGGTGCCTTTGGGATGATGGGATGGCGTCAGGCACTGATCCCAGTCATGCCTGGTCTGGATGAGCGCTGGCAGGGACTGCTCCGCTTGGAGGTGAAACTGCCAGAAAGGCTCCAAGAGGTGAGCACGTGGGAACTCGTCTGGATCCCCCAAACAACCTGGACTCCATTTCACGTTTCTGAAGTAAAATTTTCTCTTTTTCTTTTCTTTGTTTCTTTTTGAATTCTCTTTCCCCCTCCTTCCAGCGTAACTCTGAGGGCTCTCTTCAGCTTCATATAGTTCAGAGCACTTTTTCATGAGTTTTCTCAGTCGCTGAAGATGACGCTCACAAGTCTCATCTGCTGAGGCTGGAGGACGGACCCCTTTCCCCGCTGCAGCCTCTTTCCTCAGTTTCGTCAACTTCTTCAAAGTCAGAACAATGTCCACCATTCTTTTGGTATCGCTTGTTTTTTCCTCACTTCAGACAGTACGCCATCAGCGGCTGCTTGGACCTTCTGCTCTCGCTTCTCCTCCTCCACCTCTTGCACACACTTGACTCTCCAGCGGTCAATCTCCTGCTCGCGTTCCACTGCCCGCGCGGCCTCTGCCTCCCGCTCGGCCTCACGTTCCACAGTCCTCTCCAGCCTCCTCTGCGACTCCCCGCCCACAGGCAACCTGCGTCCACGGCTGTAGCCGCTCGGCCAGTTCCGTAAGCCTTCGGCTTCGGCCTCGCGCAGGGCCTGGATCAGGCCGTGAAGCCGCCGCACCAGGCACAGAGACCCGCGCAATCGCGCGCGCACTTAGCCGAGGCTGGGCCCGGCGTGCGTGCGGTTGGTCACCCGACAGCCCGCCCGTCACGGCGTCCAGAACCTGCACCGCCAGTCGCGCAGGCGCTGGAGGGCCGCATCCCCGAGCAGGTAGGCGGGCGGGCGGCGGCGCATCAGACCAGCGCGGGCTTCAAGGCGGCGCCGAGCCGGGAGTCGGCTTCCACAGCCGCTCGGCAGCGTCGGTCCGCGGGAAGGGCCGGCACTGGGACGGCAGCGGAGGCGGTGGCACCGGGTAGAAGGTGCCAGCGCCGCCGCCTCAGGAGACTTCCGCGGAGGCTCGAACTGCAGAGTTAGCGGAGGCTGAAGGAAGGAGGCGAAGGCTCCCGGAAAAGGGCCGGGCTGCTGGGGGAGACGCGGCGGGAAAGCCGACGAGAGCAGCGGCAGTGGCAGCCGAAAGGAGTGGGAAGCGGCGGCTGCGGGGGCTGCGGGGGCTGCGGGCTTCGGCGGGCCTGGCCAAAAAGGGCGGCAACGCCATGTTCACGAGGGAGATGCTGTGGGAAGTGACAGGAATCTGAGCGGTTCCTCAGGAGAATCTTCCGGCGGAAGTGACATCTTAGGGCGCGCGCGGCCAGTAGAGTCGCCCCTCTGGAAGGCTCGGTGCGTAGGCGGGCCGTCGTTCAACCTTCGGTCGTTCCGTTCATAAACACTGTTCTTACTGAGCATGCTAGCTGCAGAGCTACTACCTGCTGCTCATTAAGTGAGACTGAGAGATACAGATCTTCTCTTCTTGGAACTTCCTGCCTAGTATAACACAGTAATCAAGTAATCATGGTGAGGATCTTCGAGAGGTTGGAGAAGGTTATCCTCAGGAACTGCGGCTGCAGCTGAGATAGTTCCACATGGCTGGGGAGGTCTCGCAATCATGGCAGAATGCAGAGCGTATAGCTTGCAGTGGACGACGAGAGAGCAATGCTGGTAATTTTTTTAAAAAATTTTTAAATATATTATTGCGTTTTAGATTTTGGGGTACATGTGAAGAACATGAAGGATTGTTGCATAGGTACATACATGGCAATGTGATTTGCTGCCTTCCTCCCCATCACCTGTATCTGGCATTTCTCCCCATGTTATCCCTCCCCAACTCCCCCACCCCCCGCTGTCCCTCCCTAGTTCTGCCCCACAGACCCCAGTGTGTGATGCTCCCCTCCCTGTGTCCATGTGTTCTCATTGTTGAACACCCGCCTGTGAGTGAGAACATGCGGTGTTTGATTTTATGTTCTGGTGTCAGTTTGCTGAGAATGATGGTTTCCAGGTTCATCCGTGTCCCTACAAAGGACACGAACTCACCGTTTTTTATGGCTGCATAGTATTCCATGGTGTATATGTGCCACAGTTTCCCTGTCCATTCTGTCATCGATGGGCATTTGGGTTGGTTGCAAGTCTCTGCTATTGTAAACAGTGCTGCAGTGAACATTCGTGTGCATGTGTCCTTATAATAGAACGATTTATAATCCTTTGGCTATATACCCAGTAATGGGATTGCTGGGTCAAATGGAATTTCTATTTCTAGGTCCTTGAGGAATCGCCACACTGTCTTCCACAATGGTTGAACTAATTTACACTCCCGCCAACAGTGTAAAAGTGTTCCTATTTCTCCACATCCTCTCCAGCATCCGTTGTCTCCAGATTTTTTAATGATCGCCGTTCTAACTGGCATGAGATGGTATCTCAATGTAGTTTTGATTTGCATTTCTCTAATGACCAGTGATGATGAGCATTTTTTCATGTTTGTTGGCCTCATATATGTCTTCTTTTGTAAAGTGTCTGTTGATACCCTTCACCCACTTTTGAATGGGCTTGTTTGTTTTTTTCTTGTAAATCTGTTTTAGTTCTTTGTAGACTCTGGATATTAGCCCTTTGTCAGATGAGTAGATTGCAAAAATTTTTTCCCATTCTGTTGGTTGCCGGGTCACTCTAATGATTGTTTCTTTTGCTGTGCAGAAGCTGTGGAGTTTTATTAGGTCACATTTGTCTATTTTGGCTTTTGTTGCCAATGCTTTTGGTGTTTTAGTCATGAAGTCCTTGCCTATGCCTATGTCCTGAGTGGTTTTGCCTAGATCTTCTTCTAGGGTTTTTATGGTGTTAGGTCTTATGTTTAAGTCTTTAATCCATCTGGAGTTAATTTTAGTGTAAGTTGTCAGGAAAGGGTCCCGTTTCTGCTTTCTGCACATGGCTAGCCAGTTTTCCCAACATCATTTATTAAACAGGGGAATCCTTTCCCCATTGCTTGTTTTTGTGTGGTTTGTCGAAGATCAGATAGACGGTTGTAGATGTGTGGCGTTGCCTCTGAGGCCTGTGTTCTGTTCCATTGGTCTATATCTCTGTTTTGGTAATTCTTTATTTTTAAAAATATATATTTGCCTGTGATAGAATATGTTAGGAAGAGATATATATATTTGACATGTGATGCTAATTTGCAATAGGTGTCATAATGAGAATAACCAAAATTGGGTAAATATGACAAAAGACTGACAAACTGTTTCACACCCTCAAATTATACTACGTCAAGAATGAAGAGAAAGCATTGCAAAAGACTACTGCAATGCTACTTATATTCTTGCAATAAAACCAGCAAAGCATCCATATCAAGAGAGTTCTCATCTCACTTCCAACATTTGCCCCTCAGGAACAATTTGAATGCCTGTCATCCAAAGTCTCATAGGTCAATAAAACTTCTGGTAGATTTTTATGCTCCTTTGCATGACTTTTCAAGATAAAAGTTTTACTTGTTCATATAAAAGGGTTCTTATTTCTTGTTCAATGGCAGATTGAGTTTCTGGACTTAGTTTCTTTGTATCACTGTAGGTCATAACTCCAAGCTTTTCACTAACTCCAAATTTGGTAACTAACCACTTTGCTATTTTAGTGGCATTATCAAAATCACTGGAAGTACCAGTTATAATATGGTAGGTTCCAAATATAAGCTCCTCTGCCACTCTCGCCCCCATACTAACATCCATTTGTGCAAGCAGCTGGACTCCAGTTCCATTTCATCTGTCACACTGCATAACAGAAAGACATGTCCAAGTGTTAGCCCTTGTGGCATGATTGTAGCTTTGTTGACAGGCATTTTATCCTTTGTGTAATATGCAGTAATGGCAGATTCATGATATACTGTGATGGAGTTGTTTTTGTTATGAATTTTTATGCTGCTTTTCTCAGGCCCCATAACAATTTTATCTTTGGAAAACTCCAATTCCCTCATGGTAAATATTTCTTTTCCATCAATAGCTGCAAAAGGGCATATATTTGGTGTGATTTAATTTATACAAAATGTCCTGAATAGGCAAAGCAATAGAAACAGAAAGTAGAGGCCGGGCGCGGTGGCTCATGCCTATAATCCCAGCACTTTGGGAGGCTGAGGCAGGTGGATCACGAGGTCAGGAGATCGAGACCATCCTGGGTGAAACCCAGTCTCTACTAAAAATACAAAAATTAGCTGGGCGTGGTGGTACACGCCTGTAGTCCCAGCTACTCGGGAGGCTGAGGCAGGAGAATTGCTTGAACTCAGGAGGCGGAGGTTGCGGTGAGCTGAGATCGCGCCATTGCACTCCAGCCTGGGTAACAAGAGCGAAACTCCATCTCAAAAAAAAAAAAAAAAAGAAGTAGATTAGTGATTTCTTAAGGCTGAGGGAAGAGGAGAATTAGGACTGACTAAATAGGGGGTTCTTTCTGAGGTGATGGAAATGCTGTTGAATGGGGTGGGGATGGTGATTGCACGGCATAGCGAATACACTAAAAACCATTTATTTGTACACTAAAAAAATGGTGCATTTCATATGGTGTGAGTTATATCACATAACCAAGTAAATAAATTATATTCAGGTTTCTGCCAGGGTTTGGGAAGCTGGAAAGAGTTTCACTGCAACCCTAACCATGAGTAAAACTCAGATCAGCTCTATAATGTAGATTTCATCTGAGACCATCAGAAATCTGAGCTCTGGGAGCAATTGAGTAACCTAAATGCCAAGGAGGAGTAGGATGCCATGAGAAGCTCTACAGGGGACAGAACGCACGAGGGCGGGAGGCTGCATTACAAGCTGGGAAGGAGGAATCAGGTGAAATTATAATGAATTCCTGGAGAGTTAATGTTTGCTGGCCAACAAGAAACAAGTTATCTCTGGGAACCTAAGACAGAAGGGCACTCAACACTCACCCACAGGCTTTTTTCCAGGGGTCTCAACTGGGCATTCACAAGATAGATGGTGAGTAAGGCGGAGACCCAGTATTTGCTGTCAAACATGATTACCTTCCACTGTGCATGGTCTGAAATCTCACCCCCTGCCTAGATGCTTCTCCCGTATGTAGAAAAAGACTTGTCACTGGGAGAAGTTCACAAAACTAGCCAATCGCACACCATAGGAAACAACCCATTGTGGATGTAAGAAGGGTAGATTTAAGAGTCCCTCTATCCCTAGGAGTACTGCAGAAAATTTCTGAAATGACAAACATAGATATACGAAGGGGAGAGACAGGAATCCATCCCAAATCAACCAAAACTACCAAGTACAATCCATCTGCCAAGGAGAAGGAGGACAGAGACACTGAAAGAGCCTCACCCTTCAGGCCCACACACATAGAAATTCCCCAGAACTGAGGCTAGGTGAGGACAGGAGAAATTTCTAACTCCCCCACCATGAGCCTATCCCTGAGAAGCAAGCAAGAGCAGTCTACAGCTGGGGGCGGCCCTAAGGCACCAAGTGGAGTATAGGATTGATGCAGTGGGGTCCATCTAGCTGTGGGGTGAGCAGTCCCAATGCAAGCAGGAGGGACCCATGAGTGGAATAGCCATAGGGCAAGAAAGGAGGACATGCCTGGATGCAACACCAGTGACCCCCTCTCATGAGGGACCATGTAGCCACCACTGTAGCTGAAAGTCTCACCTGTGACAAGCAGAGGGGTCTGGATGTGATGCCACCCTTTGAGGAGACCAGCAATCCACCTGGTGGCAACTCGATGACATGAAACACATTCCACTCAGGAGGGGGCAGCAAATCTTCATTAGTCAGAAGAATGCTTGCACTGAAATTGGGTCTGACTGAGCTCATTGTAGGAGTCTGTGAGGACTCAGAATGTGTGACTTGTTTAAACGAAATATCCCATGACTTATTCTCAGAATGAAAATCCAGATGCCCACGAAATCAGTGAAGGGAATGAGAACATGGTCACGTAATATTCTGGGGATGACCTGAGATAGAGTTACGTACCATGCAGTGGTTTGGTATTGCTGGGACTCAAAGAACATTGAAATGGCCTCGTAAAATCGGATGTATTGAACAGTTTGTGAATGAGACGCTGCAATTTGGGTGTTCTGTTATGGTGTAATAGATATAAATAGGGATATAGAAAGCTGTAGGTGATATAAAGACAATACATGATGCTATGTGTGTTGATAGGTAAAATGCATGGACCCAAGAGTACAGTGAGAGATTAATGAACAGCACCTATCACTGATGTTACAGATGACACTTGGGAGATGTGCACGTCCTGTGACTGAACTTTTAGGTGACCCTGGGTTAGAAGATCTGCCCAGTAAGAAACCACTGTGACGGAACAACACAAAAGTTACTCTTTACCGAAAATGATGATTTTGTGGTGTTTCCTTTGCTTTCTTCATCACAGTATATCATAAGGTAGGGAGAAAGAGATTATACTGTCCTGGGTAATTTTCTTAAATGATGATGAGGAGGATTTGGTGAAGAGAGGGGTAGTTGGGCAGCTTCAATAATTTGCTGTGGAACTGATGAAGTCTGCATGACTGGAGGTAACCATGCCTGGGTTTGGGGTTTGTATTGTATCCCCAAAAAGGTATGCTGAGATCCTAACCTCTTGTAGCTGTGAATATGAACTTATTTGGAAATAGGATCTTTGCAGGTATAATTTGTTGAGATGTGGTCATGCTGGCTTAGGGCATGATCTAAATCCAATATTGCTCACATCCTTAGAAGACATGAAAAGACACACAGGGAAGAATAGAATGCCATGAGAAGGTGGAGGCAGAGATGAGAATGAGAAGTCTGTAAACCAAGCAATGCTAAGAATTGCCAGCAAGGAACAAAATCTAAGAAAAAGACACGTAAGTTTTTTCTTCCCTCTGGAGGAAAGAAATTGTACCAACATTTTGATTTTTTATTTCTGGCCTGCAGAACTCTGTGAATAAGTTTATCGGGCTTTTAGCCAACACTTTGCAATAATTTGTTGAGACAACCTCCAAGAAACGAACACAGTGGGCAACTGCAACAAGAAAGCCTGAGACAGGCACAATAATCAGGTGCTCAGATGCCTCACGGTTGAAATTTATGTTTATTTCACTGGGCTGATAGATTAGATAAGCCGAGTTTTTCATGCGAACTCTGGCAGAATGTAAGCAGAATCTAGAAAGGGCGATAGACAACAAAGCTGGTAAATATCAAGGATAACCTCAGGATTAATTACAACAGAGAACACTGTACTTTTCCTCATTCACACCCATATGCTTTGTTTGCTCATTTTTAGGTAAATGTGTCCAGCATGTTGTTGCTTTGGCAGCACATATGCCAAAATTGGAATGATACGGAGATTAGCATGGCAGCTGCACAAGTATGTTACAAAATTCCCTGAAGCATTTTGTGTATATTTTTTAATATGCCCAGCAAAGACCTGGAAGAGGTTATAGTGTGAAAAAGGCATGAACATGAGGTTCATGGAACTATGAGCAGGAAAAAGTGCAGCCCACAACAGACAGGGCAGACCCTGGTGATGCCCCATCAATGTTGTCTAGGTCATCTCTTCTTTTTTTTTTTTTTTTTTCCAAGACGGAGTTTTGCTCTTGTTGCCCAGGCTGGAGTACATTGGCACGATCTTAGCTCACTGCAGCGTCCTCCCGGGTTCAAGCAATTCTCCTGCCTCAGCCTCCCGAGTAGCTAGGATTACAGGCACCCGCCACCATGCCCAGCTAATTTTTGTATTTTTAGTAGAGACGGGGTTTCACCATATTGGTCAGGACGGTCTCGAACTCCTGACCTCAGGTGATCTGCCCACCTCGGCCTCCCAAAATGCAGCTATGACAGGCATGAGCCACTGCGCCTGGCCGTGTCATGTCATTTTAGTTCATGTTATCCTAAATCTCCACTGTCAAAAGTTTCCTAGAGATTCTAGGTACTATAGATGATAAAATAAATGAAAAAATAGAGGACATTCTTTAGAAGAAGACATAAAAATCAAGTACTCAAAAATCTAAGATTCATAGTGGTCACCATTCAGTCAATAATTACTAACCATTAAACATTAAAGAAACTTTACAATGTTTACATTTTTCTTTTTTGTTTTTAAACTTTCCTCTGACTGGGTAATTTCAAAAGATCTATCTTCAGGTTTAGAGATTCATTCTTGTTGATCTTGTTTGTTTTTGACGTTGTATATTACATTTTTTATTTCTCCCATTGAATTCTTCAGCTCCAAAATTTCTGTTGAGTTTTTTATTAATCTACATCTTTGTTGAATTTCTCATTCAAATTATGAATTGTCTTCCTGATTTTGTTAAATTTCCTGTCATTATGCTCCTCAAGATAATTTTGAGTTTCTTTTGAGGAAAAATATAAATTTCCTTTTTCTTTGGGGTTCGGGATATAACACTGTAATTGTGGTGTCTGAACTACTCTAATCCTAAGTAGAAAGACTAAGTGACAAACTAATCCAAAAATATAGCTACAACAGCTTTTCAAGACACAGTCAGTACAATAAGATATAACTGGAAACACCATCTTAAAAAGCAGGAGAGATGAACTGAAGGCATAGAGTTTTTGTTTTCTTTTTGCCTGTTGTTTATGCAAACAGTGTGAAGTCATTATAAGGTCAAAATAATAGGTTATAAAGTAGTATTTGCAAGCCTCGTGGTAACCACAAACCAAAAAAAAAAAAAAAATTACAATAGAGACACAAAATATGCACAGCAGGGGACTAAATCATATCACCAGAGAAAACCACTTTCACTAAAGGAAGACAAGAAGAAAAGAAAGAAGGAAAAAAAACACACACAGGACAGCCAGAAAACAAATAACAGAGTGGCAGGAGTATTCATTGAATTCTTCAGCTCTAGAATGTCTGTTGGGTTCTTTTTTACTATGTCTATACCTTTGTTGAATTTCTCATTCGGATTATGAATTATTTTCCTGATTTTGCTGAATTGTCTGTCGTTATGCTCCTCAAGATCATTTTGAATATTTTTTAAGAAAAATGGTGAACGTCCTTTTTCGGGGGTTCAGTTACTCAAGAATCATTGTGATCCATGGGTGGTGTCATGGTTGCTTGCTTTTTGATGGTTCTTGTGTCCCTGCCTTCATGTCTGCAAATCTTCTGGAATAGTCACCTTTTCTAAGCTCTAAGAGGCTTCCATAGGATAACACTTTGACGCGGAGATGAGGCTTAGTGTGCTGGTTAGGAAGAGTGGGTGGGTCTGGCTGCAAGTAGATGAAGTGGTATAGACCTCATGCAGCTTCTTAAGCCGTTGCCGATATTAGCAATGACTGGATGTCTAGGTGGACTAAGCTAAAGAAATTTGTGGTAGAAGTGTCACAGATTGTTGGTGTCCTTGGTGCCAAAGCATTTGGAGTCCTACTATTTTTATTTTCCCACAAAGGAAAGTCTCAATTGAGAACATCCCTCTTGGTGTTGGGTCTGATGTGTCCCACAAAGAGCTGCCAGGGGTCAAGGATTCCAAGGTGTCAGTGATCAGAGCAGCTGTGGTGCAGGACTCTGGGGCTCAGTGTCTCATGAACCTATTGTGCTACCTAGGTTTTGGGGTTCACATTCACTTTCCAAGGCATGATTGCAGACAGATTTTCCACAAAGCTTTCAGGTGCTCCTTACCAGCTTAGAACCAGTGGGCCTGCTTTGGTTATGACTCTAACTCTGGAGACAGACAAGAGCACTGCTGTAGCTCTGAAGAAGGAGAGGTGCCTGGGCAACAAGAGCAAAACTCCATCTCAAAAATAAAAAGAAATAAATTGAAGATAACACAGAGAAAGAATTCAGAATTCTGCCAGGTACATTTAACAAGGACATTGAAATGATTTTTAAAAAATCAAGCAGAAATTCTGGAGCAGCAAAAAACAACTGGCATACCTGAAGAATGCATCAGCAACTTTTAACAGAATTGATCAAGCAGAAGAATTTGTGAGCTTGAAAATAGGCCACTTGAAAATACAAAGTCAGAGGCGACAGGGAAAAAAACTAAAAAAAAAAAAGCGATGAATCATGCCTACAGGATCTAGAAAATAGCTTTAAAAAGGAAAATCTAAGACTTACTGGCCTTAAAGAGGAGGAAGAGAAAGAGATAGGAGTAGGAAGTTTATTCAAAGGGATAATAACAGAGAACTTCTCAAACCTATAGAAAGATGTCAATATACAAGTACAAGAAACTTATAGATTCAACCCCAAGCAGATTCAACCCAAAGAAGACTATTTCAAGACATTTAATAATCAAACACCCAAAAGTCAAGGAATATGGAAAGCTTCTTAAAACGGCAAGAGAAAAGAAGCAAATAACGTAAATGAAACTCCAGTACATCTGGCAACAGACTTCTCAGTGGAAACCTTACAGGACAAGAGAGAGAGTGGGATGACATATTTAAAATGCTGAAGACCAAAAACTTTTCCTATAGAACAGAATATCTGGCAAAAATATCCTTCATACGGGGACAAGAAGTAAAGACATTACCAGACAAACAAAATCTAAAGAACTTCCTAAAACCAGACCTCTCGTACAAAAAAATGCTAAAAGTTCTTCAATCAGAAAGAGACAGACATTAATGAGCAATAACAAATCATCTGAAGGTATAAAGTAAATACACAGAAAAACACAGAATATTATAACACTGTAGCCATATTGTGCAAATTACTCTTAAGTAGAAAGACTAAATGATGAACCAATCAAAAACAATAACTACAACAACTTTTCAAGACATAGAGCCTACAAGAAGATATAAATAGAAACAACAAATAATAAGCAAGGAAACAAAGTTAAGGCACAGAATCTGTTAGGTTTTTTTGTTTGATTGTTTCTTTATGGAAGGAGTGTTAAGCTGTTATCAGCCTAATGCATTATAAGAATGTATTTGCAGGTCTCATGGTACACCCAATCCAAAAAAACAGAGAATCACAAAAAATAAAAGCAGGAAACTAAATTATATAACAAGAGGAAATCACCTTCATTATGTTAAAAAAAAAAAAAAAGAAAAGAAGAACACAAAACAACAAGAAAACAAATCACACAATGGCAGGAGTAAGTCCTTACCAATAATAACATTGAATATAAATGAACTAAGCTCTACAGTCAAAAGACACAAAGTGAATGGATTAATGGATTAAAAAAAAAAACAAAAAACAAGACTCAATGATCTATTGCATACAAGAAACAAACATCACCTATAAAAACACAAATAGACTGAAAATAGATGAAAAAAAGGTATTTCATGCCAGTAAAAACTAAAATAGAGCAGAAGTCACTATACATGGCAAAGTAGATTTCAAGATTAAAAAAATAAGGTCACTATAGAATAATAAAAGTTTAAATTCAGGAGGATATTACAATTGTAAAATATATGTACCCAAACCTGGAGCATCCAGACATATAAATATTATTAGAACTAAAGTAAAAGACAGGTGCCAACACAGTAAAAGCAAGAGATATCAACACCCCACTTTTAGCATTGGACAGATGTTCCAGAGAGAAAATCAGCAATGGAACATTAGTCTTAATTTTCACTACAGACCAAATGGACCTAATCGATATTTAGAAAACATTTTCTCCAACAGCTGCAGAATACACATTCTTTTCTATAGCACATGGATTCTCAAGGATAGACTGTATGGTAGGTCACAAAACACATTCAATAAAATTAAAATAATATCCACCATCTCCACTGACCACAGTGGAATACAACTCGAAATTAGTAACAAGAGGATGGTTGGAAACTGTACAAATACATGCCAATTTAACAGTAGATTCCAGAATAACAAGTGGGCCAATGAAAAAATTAAGAAAAAAGTTGAAAAGTTTCTTTAAACAATTGACATTGGAAACACGACATACCAAAACCTACGGGATACGGCAAACACCCTACTAAGAGGGCAAAAGTTCATAGCTATAAGCTCCTACCTCAAAAAGGAAAAACTTCAAATAAACAGCCTAATAATGTACCCTAAAGAGCTTGAAAAGCACAACAAAGAAACCCAAAATTAGTAGGAAAAAAATAGTAAACAAAAAAATATTTACCACCGAGCATCTCCTCAGGCTGACGCTGTGCCAGACATGGGATTACAGAGATGAAGATGCAGTTTCCATCCCAAAAAGCTCTCAGTCCGTGCTCTCAGGGCAATCTTGGTAACCTAATCGCAGTTATCCATCCAGACCATGGAAGTACCTTTACTCCTCAAATAGGAAGGAGTGCCAGGAAAAAGTGACCTCACTAAGCCAATTTGCATTTCCAAAAGCAAGTCAATAAACAAATAACTGTTTAACCTGCACAGCCAAATGTCAAATACAAAAGAGAAGACAACAAGGATCAGAGTAGAAGTATATGAAATTGTTATGAAAAATATGCAAAAGATCAATAAAAGGCTAGTTTTTGGAAAAGTTAAAATTCACAAATCTTTAGCCAGAGTAAAAAAAAAACAGACAAGATACATATAAATGAATCAAAGATGACACAGGAGACATTACAACTGATACTGCAGAAATTCAAAGGATCATCAGTATCTACTATGAGCAAATGTATGCCAATAAACTAGGAAACCTAGAAGAAATGGACAAATTCCTAGACATGTATGACCTGCCAAGATTCAGTCATTGAGAAATGCAAAGTCTGAATAGACCAATGACAAGTAACAAGATAGAAGCCATAATAAAAAGTCTACCAGTAAGCCCAGGACCCGATGGCTTCGCTGCTGAATTCTACCAAACATTTAAAGAACCAGTAACAATCCTACTGAAACTATTCAGAAAAAAGGAGGTGAGAATACTTCCAAAGTCATTCTACAAGGCCAGTATTACCCTGATACCAAAACCAGACCAAGACAAACCAAGGAAATAAAACTACAAGCCAATGACTGATGAATATGGATGCAAATATGCTCAACAAAATACCAGCAAACTGAATTCAGCAATACGTTTAAAAAGATCCTTTATCATGACCAAGTGGGATTTATCCCTGGGGTGCAAGGATAATTTAACATACACAGATCAATCAATGTGATAATCTTATCAACAGAATGACAGACAAAAACCATATGATCTTTTCAACCAACACCAAAAAAGCATTTGTTAAAAATCAACATGCCTTCATGAAAAACCTCTGAGTGTGGCTGGCATGGCGACTCATGCCTGCAATCCCAGAACATTGGGAGGCCAAGGTTGGCGGATCACTAAAGGTGAGGAGTTCGAAACCAGCCTGGCCAACATGGTGAAATCCCATCTCTACTAAAAACACAAAAATTAGCTGGATGTGCCCGCTTGAACCCAGGAGGCAGAGGTTGCAGTGAGCCAAGATTGTACTACTGCACACTAGCCTGGGTGACAGAGCGAGATTCTGTCTCAAAAATTGAGTGTAGAAGGAACGTATCTGAACATCATAAAAGCCAAGTGTAACAGACCCATAACTAGTATCATACTGAATAAAGAAAAACTGAAAGTTTAGCTCTTCCTCTAAGATCTTGAACATGACAAAGAATGCCTCCATTCACCGCTGTTATCCAACATAGTTCTGAAAGTTCTAGCTAGAGCAATGAGACGAGAAAGAAAGAAAGGGCATCATATTGATAAGGAAGAAGTCAAATTATCCTTGTTTGCAGACGATATGTTTGTTTCTTTGTTTGTTTTGTGATGGAGTCTTGCTTTGTTACCCAAGCTGGAGTGCAGTGGCGCAGTCTTAGCTCACTGCAACCTCTGCCTTCAGGGTTCAAGCGATTCTCCTGCCTCAGCCTCCCAGGTAGCTGGGATTACAGGTGCGTGCCACCACGCTCAGCTAATTTTTGAATTTTTGGTACAGATGGGGTTTCACCATGTTGGCCAGGCTGGTCTCGAACTGCTGACCGTGTGATCTGCCCGCCTCAGCCTCCAAAGTGCTGGGATTACAGGCATGAGCCACCACACCCTACCGATATGATCTTATTTTTAATGGCATGAATTTAAATACAATTTCCCCTTCATAATATTGTCTAAGTCATCTCAATAAATACCCAGTTGTTTAAAAATAATAATAAACAGATGCCTTTTTTCTTTAATATACCCTTTGCTGTTCATTCTTGTTGGGCGAGCTTTCCTCCCACACACCTGATCTTGCAAAAAGAGTTTCTCCCAAGGCTGTCCCTGGCTGGCATCAGACCTCATGATGGGGGATTGTTGCAGCTGTTCCTGTGTCACTCTCCCAAAAGTTGCATCAGCTCAGGTTTGTACCCAGGAGGGACAGGACTAATCCCAGCCTCACACTCGCGGGCAGATGCTTCTGTCTGACTACAGCAGGCTGAATCTGTTAAACAACAAGAGAGGGGCCCAGTGCTGATCATGGACTTCATCCAGTGTGCAGAGATATCCCAGTTCCTGTCCACAAACACGAGCAAGGGTGAGCCACAGCTTTTCCTCCTCATCTGAAGCCCCTACGCCCTCCCCTGACTGTGAGGACCTGGGGTTCCTCTTCTGTCCCACACAGAAGTGGAAATCTCCCTAATGAGCCAACGATGGTCCTAGGCACATGCGGCCCTTCAGCTTTCAACTCTGTTCTTGATGTGCAACCTTCTCAAACTAAAAAACTCATTTCTTTTCTGCACAAAACTTTCATAATCTACATAATTCAGATATATATATATATATGTTTTGAGACAGGTCTTATTCTCACCCAGGCTAGAGTGCAGTGCCATGATCATGCCTCACTGCAGCCTGCACCACCCAGGCTCAAGCAGTCCTCCCACCTCAGTCTCCCAAATAGTTGGGACTGCAGTCATGCACAGCCACACCTGATTATTTCTTTTTATTATATGCAGAGATGAGGTTTCACTGTGTTCCCCAGCCCGATCTTGAACTTCTGAGCTCAAGGGATCCTCCATCCTCAGGAGCTCAGATTACAGGGGTGGGCCACCATGCCTGCAACTTTAAACCTAAGGAGCATTTCTTGGTATTTGGAGCTGATGTGGGCTCTTGAGTGGGTGGATCAATCATCCTTTTCAACTACAGAGCTCAACGCCAGGATCTTCTCACATCCCAACTACTCCTGTCTAAATATGGTCTGGAAACTCACCATGGCTGAGCCCCTTCCATGTCTCAGGCACCAGTAACCCTCACATCCACTCTGAGAACTGGAGCTCATGACCACAAGCTCCAAAAGATAAAGGCTGAAGGAGGCCACTGATTGTCCAAGGTCACATAATAAGTGCAGGAGAATTGGGAATTAAATTCAGCTCCCCATTCCACCCCCTGAATCAGATGACAAACGTGAGTAATTATTCTAAAAACCTGGAACATGGTTTGAGGTGCAGAGGGATGGCCAAGGACACGGGCACTGAGGAGGCAGGAACGACTCAGAGGTTCATTCCCAGACGAGGGGGTTTTGCTGCTCTGCCCTAGTGCACACAACCTTGGTGAGCTGAGTACAGGTCAGGCAGACAGTGGCTAGGCCTTAGGGAGACCCCATTTCTGTCTGAAATGTCTGTAGAGAGCCTGGAGCTCACCCCAGCCCCATCCCTGGGGAAATGAGAGCCCTGGGGAGGGCAGTTCCCTTTCCTGTGAGGCTGTAGATGGGACAGTCTTGTAACAGGGAGAACATGCCTCCAGTCCACACTCTGCATGCTCCTGTGTCCTGCCAGGCACTGTGGTCTCATCTGCCATGACCCTCACCCTCTCAGTCATGATTTGCCTCGGTGAGGTTTGAAGAGGGGGAAGGAAGACCGTAGTCTTGGAGGGAACTCACTCTAAAGCCAGGCTCTGGTCTATCAGAGGCTTCTAGAAAGGAGAGAAACTGCTGGAGCTTCGGGGGCAAATCTCTTACAGTGAACTCTCTTCCAGGGCTGAGCCTGGGCCCCAGGACCAGCGTGCAGTCAGGTGAGTCTGTCCCCAGCTGTCCCAGGTCCCTCCTTCTCTCTGGGGACAAGGGCCCAACCCCGGGCAGCTGGGGGTGGAGACACCAGTTCTGGGCTGACTGATGGGGATGTCTGGAGGGTCCTGGGGCTGAGAGCTGGGATCTGAGGGATGAGGACGTTTTGGCCTCAGTCTCTGATTCCATTCCAGGCACCATCCCCAAACCCACCCTCTGGGCTGAGCCAGGCTCTGTGATAACCCGGTTCAGCCTTGTCACCCTCTGGTGTCAGGGACCCCTGGAGACTATGAAGTACCGTGTGGATAAGGACGGAATCCCATGGCACAGACAGAACCCACTGGAGCCCGGAGCCAAGGCCAAGTTCCACAATCCATCCATGAGATTTCACGCTGCAGGGCAATACCGCTGCTGCTATGAGACCCCTGCAGGCTGGTCAGAGCCCAGTGACCCCGTGGAGCTGGTGGTGACAGGTGAGGGGACACTCAGGGGCCCCAGCCCAGCCTCTGCCCTCAGGAAGGAGGTTGGCTGTCAGAGGTGTCGCCCCTCTCACAGCCCAGTCTTGGGGATACCGTGGGAAGTGTGACCCCATTAAACATGGTGCCTCCTTCTTTCCTAGGATTGTATGCAGAACTCACCCTCTCAGCCCTGCCCAGCCCTGTGATGGCCTCAGGAGGGAGCATGACCCTCCAGTGTGACACACGGAATGGATTTCTCATGTTTGTTCTTATTGAGGAAGGAGAACAGAGGCTCCCAAAGGGCCGTCCCAGGCCCTGTTCCCTGTGGGCCTTGTGACCCCCAGCCACAGGTGGAGGTTCAGATGTTATTACCGTTTCTGGAAAAAGCCTCATGTGTGGTCGAACCCCAGTGATCTCCTGGAGATCTCGTCCCAGGTGAAAAAGCCACCATGCTTCTTATACAATTGAGAGGAGCCAGATAGGCTGTGGGAGTCTGGTTGATGACTGATCACGGCCAGGACTCCAGAAGCTTGTGTTGAGGGCTGGGCTGATAATGTGAGGATGACCCCATGTGGAGGCTGTGATAGGGAAAGAGGAGCCTCAGTCACCCGCACCTGGGCAGGGTCAACTCAGGAAGGCACTGCGTGTATTTGCTGCAATTTCCCTGTTCCTCAATGAGATGAGGACAGACCAGACAGAGTTGCCGGGAGTCAGGGAGACATTGGTTTGGAAGCTCTCCAGGACAGCCCTGGGTGAGAAGGAGCCCCTGGGATGCGAGACACAGAGTGTGAGAGACACTGAGACCTACAGGGCCAGGATGGGAGAAGGAAGGGGCGTGGAGGAACCAGCTGTCCGAGTCCCCGCTCCTCTTTCCCTCCAGGTGTATCTAGGAAGCCCTCCCTCCTGACCCTGAAGGGCCCTGTCATGGCCTATGGAGGCAGCCTGACCCTGCAGTGTCGCTCTGATGTCGACTACGACAGATTTGCTCTGTACAAGGACCAGGAAGTTAACCTCCTCCAGGGCTCTGGCCAGAAGTTCCAGGCTGGGCTCTCCCAGGCCAGCTTCACCCTGAGCCCTGTGAGGGTCTCCCATGGGGACCAGTACAGATGCTGCGGCGCACACAACCTCTCCTCTGAGTGGTCGGCCCCCAGTGACCCGCTGGACATCCTGATCACAGGTGAGGAGCCCAGCAGATTCAGTCAGGGACCCAGGCTCTGCACAGGCCCTGCCAGGGGAGCCCAGGTGGTGATGGCTGCAATGAGGGGTGGGGGTCCCCAGGGAGGGGGAGACTCAGAGAAAACAGAGACAGAGAGCCTGAGGGTCCCAGAGAGAGGCCTGGGGAGGTCTCAGCTCAGAACAAGGTGGGGGCAGCCCCTCACCCATCCTTCTCTCCAGGACAGATCCCTGCCAGACCCTCCCTCTCAGTGTAGCCGGGCCCCAGGGTGGCCTCAGGAGAGAACGTGACCCTGCTGTGTCAGTCATGGCACCATGTGGACACTTTATTTTTGACCAAGGAGGGGACAGCCCATCCCCCTCTGCGTCTAAAGTCAAAGTATCAATCTTATAGGAACCAGGCTGAATTCCTCATGAGTCCTGTGACCTCCGCCCGGAGTGGAACCTACCGGTGCTACAGCAGAATCAGCTCCTACCCTACCTGCTGTCAGACCCTAGTTACCCACTGAAGCTTGTGGTCTCAGGTGAGACCCCTGACCCTGTCCTCTCTGAGCTCAAAGGCTTAGCTCAGGGCCTGTCCCCAGGAGAGCTCTGGGCTGGGATGGAGTGTAGGAGGGTGTTAGGGGGCTCAACCAGAGCAGGACTCATTCCTCAGAGGGGAGGAGGACAGTGGGCCACCTCCCAGGCAGGCCCACCCTTGGCCCCATCTCCTGGGACACAAATGGTGAAAGGTAAGCAGAGGAGAGTTTCCAGAGAAGCGACAAGCAGGTGGAGCGAGGGGCTTCAGTGGACATGGGGGCTCTGGGGCACCAAAGCTCCTCACTCCCTTTCTGTGCTTACTCCCAGGAGCCTCTGGGAGCCCCAGCCCCCGACCCACCGGTCCCACCCCCACACCTGGTGAGTGACTAAGGCCTCTTGGCTGGGAGGGAGCACGGCCTCCCCCTGGGCAGTGCCGAGTCTCCCAGAGGATCCCGTTCCCCTCAAGTACTCAGCACAGGCTTCCTCCAGAGAGCTGGGCAGAGACAGAGTGGGGGCCACAGGCTCCCAGGGGCTCTGAGGCTGGGCTAGTGAGAGGCGGGGGGTCAAGGCAGAGGGAGATGTTGGGGCCCAGCCTGGGGGGAGGAGGAGCTGGGATGACGTGGGGGAGCAGGACAGCCCCAGCCCTCAGCTCCCCATCGTGACCCAGCAGAAATGAAGAGAAGGTGCTGCTATTTGGAGAAGTAAGGAAGTCGGGGGGAAGTTTGGGAGAAACAAACTGCCCTTCCTAGGCACTGGGAGATTCTGCTTCTCTCTGTGACTCGAAAAAACTGCCTTAAACACACCTCCTTCAGCGTCCTTTCCACATAGGGTCATTGCTCCATGGGGTCACGACCCTGCTGGTTCCTCTTGTCAACCAAGTCACAGAATGGAAGAGCCTTCATTTCCCCAGCATCCTCCTCTTCACAGACGATGAACAGCCCACACCATCCTACCTCAGAGCCCTCGTCAGTGTCTCCCTGTCCGATGCTGCAGTCCAAGCCCAGCTGGTTTCCTCAGCTCAGCACTGCTTGCTTTGTGGCAGCACAACTCCAAACTGCCTTCACCTCTGGGCTGGTTTTCCATTAGTGCTGCAGAAGCCCCCATTCTGTGCAATGAGACGCAGTGACACAGTAGACACCCCCTCCAGCCCAGCCCCTGGAGGATCTGAATGGAGATCAGGACTCTGCAGAGGTGCCCAGGAACGTGGTTTCACACATGCTCCTGCAGGAAATCCACAGCCATCATCACCAAGTGGTCATTTCCAGCGTCTCAGGGTGTAGGGATGCTGGCTAGTCCCTGCAGTGACACATCCTTTGGCAACTCTATTGTGACCCTAGGAAGAACCTATGGAGGTGCTGTGAAGGTAGATCCTATAAAGATGTTATGGAGATCGTATGAAGGTCCTATGGAAGTCCTGTGAAGGCCCTATGGAGAACCTATGGAGGTCCTATAGCAGTCCTATGGAGAGTCTATTGAGATTCTATGAAGGTCCTGTGAAAGCCCTATGAAAAACCTGTGGAGGTCCTATTGAGACCCTGTGCAGGTCCTGTGGAGGCCCTATTGAGACCCTGTGCAGGTCCTGTGGAGGTCCTATTGAGACCCTGTGCAGGTCCTGTGGAGGTCCTGTTGAGACCCTGTGCAGGTCCTGTGGAGGCCCTATTGAGACCCTATGGAGGTCCTGTGAAGGTCCCATGGAGATCCTATAGAGGTCTTGCAGATCCTATGGAGATTCTGACACTTTTCCATGCATGAGGTTGGAAATAGACTTGCAGTTTCAAGATAGGAAGCCTAAGCTCAGCACTGTGTTTTCTGAGCGACCTCAAAGTAAATCGTTTGATGATCTTGAAGAAGCCCAAATCTTAGACGTCTGCTAGAGACATAAAAGCATCTTCTTCACACATGATGAACAAAGTTCACACACTTCTTCACACACTCCTCCTCAGTGAGGCACAGAGACATAGAAAGAAAACTAGTCAAGGACTGGCTAAAAATCCGCTGACCTGAGGATCTGCTGATGGCTTGATGAATGCAGTGAGCTTCAGCCAGCTCTCAGCAGCCCCAGTGCACGCAGGAGGGGCCCGTGAGTGTCGTGGCCATACAGCAAGAAAAAATGGACATGCAGCCGGCTGTGGTGACTCACGCCTGTAATCCCAGTGCTTTGGGAGGCCAAGGTGGGCAGATCACCAGAGGTCAAGAGTTTGAGACCAGCCTGGCCAACATGGCGAAACCCCATTCCTACTAAAAATACAAAAATCAGACAGGTGAGGGGCAGGCACCTGTAATCCCAGCTACTCAGGAGGCTGAAGCAGGAGAATCAGGAGATGGAGATTGCAGTGAGTCACTGCACTCCAGCCTGGGAGACAGAGCGAGACTCTGTCTCAAAAACAAGAAAGAAAAGAATAAAGAACAGGCATGGACCCAACACCAATGACTCCTTCTCACCAAGGACCATGTAGCCTCCACTGTGACTGAGAGTCTCCCGTGTGACCAGCAAAGCCCTCTGGATGGTATGCCTTCCTTTGAGGGGACCGGCGAGCCATCTGGTGGCCGCTTGACGACATGGTGCATATCCCACCAGGAGAGGGCAGCAAATCCTCCTGACCGCGATGGATGCTGGCGCTGAGATGGGTTTCGCTGGGCTCATTGCGGCTCTCTGCCAGGAATCAGAGGGTCCAACCTGTTTAAATGGAGCGTCCTGTGACTTAATCACAGCTCGAGGGTCCCACACACCCATGAAATCAGTGCGGCAATGAGAACAGGGCCACGTGATGTCCTGGGGATCACCTGAGATGGGATGCTTGCAGTGCAGTGGTTGGTGCTGCTGGGGCTGAGGGAGCCTTGGAATGGCCTCTGACAGGAGATGCAAGAAACAGGCTGTGGGTGAGACACTGCAGTCCGGGTGCTCTCTGATGGTGTCGTAGACATAGATATAAAACAGAGATATAGACAGCTGGAGACAATATACGTATTCATATGAATGAACACTAAATGAGGCTATGGCTTTTCCTTTTAATATTTGTGTTCGTATTTATTTTCCTGTATTGAGCTCTGCAAATGAAAATGCTATATCTTTACACAGGTAGAACACATGGGCTAGGAAAGAAAAGGAGAGCATGATAAACAGCCTCCATCACCCCCTTCCAGGTCACCCACTTGGGGAGACGTGCATGTCCTGGGCCTGCACTTTTAGGTGATTTGGGGTTAGATGATCTGCCTGGTGGGGAAATCACTACCAGAAGAGAAGGGTTACTCGATGCCGAAAGTCATCACTTTGCCCCTTTTTATTTTTTTTTGCACATTGCAACCTCTGCCTCCCGGATTCAAATGATTCTCCTGCCTCAGCCTCTAGAGTAACCCCTCTGGGATTACCGGCGTGTGCCACAGTGCCTGGCATGTGCTACAAAACCTGCTTTTTTCTTTTTTTTTAATCAAAGTCTGATAAATATTTCTTCTAATCCTCCATTGTGTATCAATTGATGCTTTATAAATGTGAAGGACACATGATTGGTTGAGTGAAAGTGTGTAACTTTCTCCTCTCAGCAGACTGTGATTTAAAAGTATGAAACATCAACTGTTGTTCTTTTAAAACCACAGTTGTAGTAGTATTAGTACGGGTTTGCTGCCGGTGCCATAACAAATTACCACATATTGAGGAGCTGAAGCAACATGAACTCATTATTTCATGGTTCTGAAAGTCAGAATTCTGAACAGGTCTTCTGGGATGAAAGCGAGGCCTTCACATAGCTGCATTCCCTTCTGGAGGCTCCAGAGAGGAGAATCCACTTCCTAGCTCTTTTAGATTCTTACTAGAAATGCATGTGCTTGTATATACACGTGACTGATGTATGCGGATTCATGTTTTGTATGTACTGCTCATTTCCTTTACCCACGCAGCATCTCACCTTCTCCATTTGGGGTTCATTATTGTACTCACTGACTTACATCGTCATTTAGTGTTGCTTTCAGAGAGACTCCAGGTGCAAACATACCTGCTGCTTTGCAGCTCTAGTGATGCCTGATTCTCTTTCTCTCTCCCTCCCTCTCTGTCTCTCCCTCCCTCTCTGTCTCTCCCTCCCTCTCTGTCTCTCCCTCCCTCTTTGTCCCTCCCTGTCTCTGCCTGTCTTCCTTTCTCTGTCTCAGTCTCTCTTTCTCCCCCTCCCCCTCTCTCTGTCTCTCCCTCCCTCTCTCTCTCTCCCCTCCCTCTCTCTCTCTCTGACTCAATCTCTCTCTCTCTCTCTGTTCTTATCATGATACCTGATAAAGGGAAAGTGAACACGCCCTCCTTATTCCTCATAAGGCGACCGCCTGACCTGAGGGTTTAACGTGTGAGACATGAGTCCTAGACAGATCACAAATGCCCCGAGTCTCCTTGTGTACTTTACCATGACTGAGATACTAAATATAGTCACAAACTGACATTTTCTTTTCAGTTCTGTAAAAATTTCAACCATTAGCTCTTCATGTATGTCATGCACTAAAAACCTTCTTCCTTCTTTCATTGGGAAACGGGTACAGACATATTATTTCTTCTCATTCTACTTCCTGTATAAATATTTTCTATTGTTCAGCGTCTATCCTTTCCATGATACAGTCTGGAAAATTTAATGAATATTTCATGCCGATATACATATTTACTATTGCAGCGGTCTTGTCCTGGATTAAATTATGTTTTGGATTTTGTTATGTCTACATAGCAGATATATACAGTGAGTAAATTACTTAGTTTTTTTTTTTTTTTTGAGACAGTTGTGGTCTTCTTGTGGGGCTGAAGTGCAGTGGTACGATAGCACTCTGCAGCCTCCGTCTCCAGGATTTAGGAGATTCTCCTGCCTCAGCCTCCCCATATATATATTTGATTCTCTTTATTCCCTGTATTTCTCCTTTTGAGACAGGGTCTTGCTCTGTCGCCCAGGCTGGAATGCCTAGGGGTGATCATAGCTCCCTGCAGCCTCCACCTCCCACGCCCAAGTGATCCTCTCACATCAGCCTCCTGAGTTGCAGGGACCACAGGCATGAGCCTCCATGCTCAGCTAACTTTTTTCTTTTCTGTACAGACAGAGGCTCACTGTGTAGCCCAGGGTAATCTGAAGCTCCTGGCCTCAAGCCATCCTCCCGCCTCAGCCTCCTAAAGTGCTGGGATTCTCGGTGGGAACCACCACAGTAGGGCCTGCATTTCTTCTCTGTGCTCACGGCCACACGCAGCTCAGCCTGGACTGCACAACCAGGTGTCAGGTGCGTCTCTGCTGACCTGAGCCTGCCTGCAGCATGGACCTGCGTCTTCCCTGAAGCAACTCCAGGGCTGGAGAGACGATGGCAATGGTGAGGATCCCGCACTGCTGTGCTGATGGACGGGCTGAAGGAGGGGAGGGAGACCCCATGGGGAGGCTGTGAGAGGGAGGAGAAGCTCATGGTCACCCTCACCTGAAAGGGGCTGACTCAGGAAGGCACCAGGGCTATTTGCTGCTGCGTCCCAGCCCTCAGTGAAATAAAGACAAATCAGACAGAGAATGGTCCAGGGGCAGAGAGACCCCATTTCTCTTTGTAATGTCTGCAGAGAGCCTGGTGCCTGTCCTCACCACAGCCCAAAATGAGAGCTCAGGCTCCTGGGGAGGGCAGTTCCGCTTCCTGTGGGCTGTGAATGAGACAACCCCATGACAAGAAGCACTCAGCCTCCGAGCGGCCACACCCTGGATGTCTCTGTCCTGCCAGCACCGAGGGCTCATCCATCTACAGAGCCTAGGGCCACTGGGAAGCGACGCCATGACCCCTGCCCTCACAGCCGTGCTCTGCCTTGGTGAGATTTCAAGATGGGGGAGGGGGGAGATCCGAGTCTTGGAGGGACCCCACCCCGCACACAAGCCCTGGTCCATCAGGAGACCTCAAAAGCTCAAGAGGCACTAGGGAGGGGAGGATCTGCTCAGGCTTCAGAGGCAAATCTCTCACAGGGAACTCTCTTCCAGGGCTGAGTCTGAGCCCCAGAACCTGCGTGCAGGCAGGTAAGTCTGTCCCCAGCTATCCCAGGTTCCTCTTCCTCTCTAGGAACAAGGCCCACCCCTGGGCAGCTGGGGGTGGAGACAGCAGTTCTAGGTGGCTGATGTCGGGATGATGGGGGTCCTGGAGCTGAGAGCTGGGATCTGAGGGCTGAGGGAGGTCTTGGGATCCAGCCTCTGACTTCCTTCCAGGGCCCCTCCCCAAACCCATCCTCTGGGCTGAGCCAGGCTCTGTGATCAGCTGGACAAGTCCCGTGACCATCTGGTGTCAGGGGAACCTGGAGGCCCAGGAGTATCGTCTGGAAAGAGGGGAACCCGAGTACCCTGGGACAGACAGAACCCACTGGAACCCAGGAACAAGGCCAGATTCTTCATCTCATTCATGTCAAAGTACCATGCAGGGAAATATCGCTGTCAGTATCTCAGCCCTGCAGGCTGGTCAGAGTGCAGTGAGCCCCTGGAGCTGGTGATGACGGGTGAGAGGACACTCGGGGTCCCAGCCCCAGGCTCTGCCCTCAGGAAGGGGGTTGGCTCTAAGGGACGTCTCCCTCTCCCAGCCCAGCCCTGGGGGTGATGTGGGAGGTGTGAGCCCCATTTCACATGGTGCCTCCTTCTCTCCTAGGATTCTACAGCAAACCCACCCTCTCAGCCCTGCCCAGCCCTGTGGTGACCTCAGGAGGGAACGTGACCCTCCAGTGTGGCTCACAGATGGGATATGACTATTTTGTTCTGATTAAGGAAGGAGAACACCAGCTCCCCCGGACCCTGAACTCACAGCAGCTCCCGCAGTGGGTGGTTCGAGGCCCTGTTCCCCTGTGGGTCCGGTGACCCCCAGCCACAGGTGGATGTTCAGATGCTATTACTATGATAAAGACACCCCCCCAGGTGTGGTCATACCCCAGTGACCCCCTGGAGATTCTGACCTCAGGTGAGGAAGCCACAACTTCTCTAACACACTTTTGGGGCAGCAGACAGGTTGTTGGGAGTGGCTGGTGACAAGATGGAGAGGACCCAGAGTGATGTGTTGATGGACAGGCTGAAGGTGTGAGGGAGGCCCCATGGGGAGGCTCTGACGTGGGAGGAGGAGCCCTCGGTCACCCTCACCTAGAAGGGCGACTCGGGAAGGCTCCAGTGTGTGTGCTGTGAGGTCCTGGCTCTCAGGGAGAGGAGGGAAGATGAGGCACAGTGACCAAGGCTCAGGGAGACCCCACTCCTCTGAAATGGCTCCAGGACAGCCCCAGGTGAGAAGGAGCCCCTGGGTCCGAGACACAGAGTGTGAGAGACACTGAGACCTACAGGGCCAGGACGGGAGAAGGAAGGGGCGTGGGAGGAACCAGCTGTCCGAGTCCCCGCTCCTCTTTCCCTCCAGGTGTATCTAGGAAGCCCTCCCTCCTGACCCCACAGGGCCCTGTCGTGACCCATGGAGGCAGCCTGACCCTGCAGTGTCGCTCTGATGTCGACTACGACAGATTTGCTCTGTACAAGGACCAGGGAGTTAACCTCCTCCAGGGCTCTGGCCAGAAGTTCCAGGCTGGGCTCTCCCAGGCCAGCTTCACCCTGAGCCCTGTGAGCCTCTCCCACGGGGGCCAGTACAGATGCTGCGGCGCCCACAACCTCTCCTCCGAGTGGTCGGCCCCCAGTGACCCTCTGGACATCCTGATCACAGGTGAGGAGCCCAGTGGGTTCAGTCAGGGACCCAGGCTCTGCACAGGCCCTGCCAGGGAGCCCAGGTGGTGATGGCTGCGATGAGAGGTGGGGGTCCCAAGGGAGAGAGAGACAGCAAATGGGTGGGGGAGGGGGGAAACTCAGAGAAAACAGAGACAGAGTCTGAGGGTCCCAGAGAGAGGCCTGGGGAGGTCTCAGCTCAGAACAAGGTGGGGCAGCCCCTCACCCATCCTTCTTCTCTCCAGGACAGATCCCTGACACACCCTCCCTCTCAGTGCAGCCGGACCCCACCGTGGCCTCAGGAGAGAACGTGACCCTGCTGTGTCAGTCACAGGAGTGGATGGACACTTTCCTTCTGACCAAGGAGGGGGCAGCTGATGCCCCCCCCCTGCGTCTAAGATCAAAGTACCAAGCTCATAAGTACCAGGCTGAATTCCCCATGAGTCCTGTGACCTCAGCCCATGAAGGGACCTACAGGTGCTATGGCTCACACAACTTCTACCCCTACCTGCTGTCTCACCCCAGTGACCCCCTGGAGCTCGTGGTCTCAGGTGAGAGCCCTGACCCTGTCCTCTGTGAGCTCAAAGGCTCAGCTCAGGCCCTGCTGAGGAGGGAGGATGGAGGGGAGGGAGGTTATGAGGGAGGCTTAGCCAGAGGGGCCTCACTGCTCAGCAGGAGGAGGCCAGCAGGGGTTCTCGTAGGCACAGCCACCCATTCTCCTTGCTGGCATGCAGAAGGTACCAGGTGGGCAGAGAAGTGTTTCCAGGGAATGCACTGGGCGGACGCAGGGGAGCTAGAGTGAAGTGTGCGCTCCACAGACAGCCCCAGCCCTCACCTGCCTCCTGTGCTCCTTCCAGGACCCTCTGTAGGCTCCAGTCCACCAGCTGCAGGGCCAGCCACACCTGGTGAGTCACAGAGGCCTCTTGGGGAGCACGGCCTCCCGCAGGGCAGTCCTGAGTCTCCCGAAAGATCCCATTCCCCCTCCCCTCAAGGACGGGCTTGTGTCCCAGGGGCTTTGAGGCTGGGCTGGTGAGGGGCGGGGGGTCAAGGCAAAGGCAGATGTTGGGGCCCAGCATGGGGGAGCAGCTGGGATGATGTGGGGGACAAGGCAGCCCCAGCCCTCAGCTCCCTGTCCTGACCCGGGAGGCCCCGAGGACCAGCCCCTCACCCCCTCAGGGTCAGGTCCCCAGAGTAGTGAGTGAGGGTCTCTGAGTGGGAGGTGGGCGGGTCCAGGGGAGGCAGGGCTGGGTTCTGTCCTAGGTTCAGGTTCACCTGGAGATGGTGACGTGGACAGGCCCCTCCCCTGTTTGGGCTTCAGTTTCTCCAAGTGTAAAGGAGAGAGGCCTGCACGGGTGGGGAAGTTCCTTTCAGCTCTGACTCCCAGCTGTGACCTCCTGGGGGGAGGAGGCCTCCCAGGGAAGCCTCCAGACCCGATTCCACAGGGGCCTGTCCTGTCCCACCTGGAGCAGTGACGGTGACCTGGGGCAGGGAAGGGGAGCAGGGCCGTGGTTCAGGACGTCAGGCTCTTTCCCTGCAGCTCCGGGGCTTGGCTCAGTGCAGGGAACAAGGGCTGAAGGTCAGATTCCAGGGTTTCCTCCCCAGCTCTGCCACCGCCTGGCTGGGGACCTGGGCAGGTGATTGCCCTCTGAGCCTCAGTTTGTGTATCTGTGAAATGGGTTTTGGGGGCAGCAATCCTATGTTGCACGACTGCTGTGAGGGTTGGAGCTCATAGAGGAATGCCTCCACACACGCCTGCGCACAGTAGGTGCTCACATCAATGATGTCATCCTCGTTCCTGATGTCATCACACTCAAGGTCTGGGAAGATACCTGGAGGTATTGATCGGGGTCTCAGTGGCCTTCATCCTGCTGCTCTTCCTCCTCCTCTTCCTCCTCCTCCGACATCGGCGTCAGGAGAAACACAGGACCTTGGGTGAGTAGGGAAGGGGGGGCACCCGTGGGCTGGCCAAGGGTGGGCTCAGGGCACCAGCCAGAGGGAACCAGAACACACAGGGAAGTCAGCTTAGAAAACCGGTTCCAGAGGTGCCTAATGTCAGCACACTTACTTTTTTTTGATTTTTTGAGACAGAGTCTTGCTCTATAGCCCAGGCTGGAGTGCAATGACACAATCTCAGCTCACTGCAACCTCCGCCATCTGGGTTCAAGTGATTCTCCTGCCTCAGCCTACCAAGTAACTGGAGTAGCTGGGACTACAGATGCCCACCACTATGCCTGGCTAATTTTTGTATTTTTAGTAGAGACGGGGTTTCGCCATGTTGGCCAGGCTGGTCTTGAACTCCTGACCTTGTGATCCGCCTGCCTCAGCCTCCCAAGCTGCTAGGATTACAGGTGTGAGCCACTGTACCCAGCTAGTCAGCACACATTTACAAACCTCCGTACTCATGGAGTTGTTTTCCGTCTCATGAAATATCTGGGACATCCCTGCAGGAATATTTTAAGCTTTCCTGCTTTCCCCTCAAGTTGCCTGTGTAGGATGGGTGGTTCTAATGTTCCCAGGGCTGAGACTCTGTCCATCTTCACCCAGACCAGAGAGAGGCTCATTTCCACCATCCTCCAGGGGCTGTGGAGCCAGAACCCACAGGCAGAGGCCTGCAGAGGAGGTAATTCTACCCAAAGACCCCAGACTCCCACCCACCCACCGCCCATACCCTGTCCCCCCTCACACTCCTGTGTCCTCTCCCAGGTCCAGCCCAGCTGCTGATGTCCAGGAAGAAAACCTCTGTGAGAGGAAGAGAGGAGACAAATGGGGGTGCTGGGGGAGACAGGAGTCCCAAAATTTCATTAGCAACAGGGAGGGGCTGGGAAGGGTCTGGGGCTCAGTGGAAGATGGTCTCCCCCAACACTGTGGGACCTCCCTGGATCTCAGTGGCCCCATCTGGGAGCTGGGCAGGGCTGGCGGGGCTGAGAGGTCCCAGAGAACCTTCCCAGGAGACAAACCCCTTGCTCTGCCCCAGCAGATGCTGCCGTGGACACACAGCCTGAGGACGGGGTGGAGCTGGACACTCAGGTGAGACCCCGCCCCTGTCCCAGGCACCAAAGGCCTCCTGGTGCCGGATCTAACCCAGCAGGACTTCTCTGTCCTCCTTCCCCGGCTCTCAGCACCGTCCAGGATGGACCCTCCATGTCCAGCATGCTGCCTCCCACCTGCTGTGACTTCACTCTCTCCTGGTGTCCTGGGACCTCATGGGCCTCCTCCCGGGTCCCCTTCCTGCTCCTCGTCCTCTGTTTGGACGTCTGGTTGTTAGAGGGCTCCCCCAGGCCTCAGGAAGATGAGGAATCAATGAACCACCCCGGTGCCCTGGGCTTCCCTTCATTCATTCACCCAGTGAGTGTTCCCAGGAGCTCACTGTGGATCGGGGCTCCCCCGTGGGGTCTACTGACACAGCAGGGAGCAAAGCCACCCCCGCCCTCCTGAGCTAACCTCGTGGTGGGAGACAAAATGCAAATAAACGCACAGTGTCCAGGAGAGCGACGTGCTATAAGGAAAATAAACCAGGGAAAGGACAGAGAGTGCGGGGCAGTGGGGCCAGTCTGGATGGTAAGGGGATGGCTGTCTGGTCAGCTGTCATCTGAGATGCCTGGACAGAGAGGGCCACACCATCCTCTAATGGACGAGCCCCTGCAGGCAGAGGAAACAGCAGTGCAAAGGCCCCGAGGCTGCAGTGAGCTCTTGCGGGAAGGCGGGCGTGAGGCTGCAGCCAAATGGGCAAGGTCAGAGTGAGGAGGAGAGGCCAGAACCGCAGGGAGGGAGCAGCAAGACCCTCCACGGCCTTAGGGCGTCCCCTGAGATTCCATCAGGGAAGGGATGTAATAGGATCACTCCGGGAACAGTGAGAAAACTGACTCCAGGGGGGTCAGGGGGACTCAAGGACACCCCCTACCACTGTCTCTCCAGCGCAGCCCACATGATGAAGACCCCCACGGAGTGACATATGCCAAACGCTCCAGACGCAGGCAGCAGTGGCCTCCCCCTCATTCACCACTGTCGGGAATTCCTGGACACAAAGGACAGGCAGGCAGAAGAGGACAGGCAGATGGGCAGTCAGGCAGGTCCTTTCCTCTCCCCCACCCCCACCACGTTCCTTCCCTCTCACTCTCCCCCCCCCACTGCAGGCTGCTGCGTCTGAAGCCCCCCCAGGATGTGACCTACGCCCAGCTGCACACCTTGACCCTCAGACAGGAGGCAACTGAGCCCCCTTCATTCCAGGAAGGGGTCCCTCCAGCTGAGCCCAGTGTCTACGCCACTCTGGCCATCCACTAGTCCAGAGGGACCCAGACCCCACACTCAACAGAAGGACACTCAGGGACTTCAGAAGACATGGGAGCTGCCCCCAGTGGACACCAATGAACCCCAGCCAGCCTGGACCACTAACACAGACCACCAGGAGGCACTGGGAACTTGTGGGACTCACCTGACTCAAAGATGACTAATATCCTCGCATTTTGGAAATAAAGCAACAGACTTCTCAATAATCAGTGAGTCAATAAGAAAAAAAAAAACAGGCGTAAAGGCCAGGTGTACTTGGGAGGCTGAGTCAGGAGAATGCCTTGAACACAAGGTTAAGGCTGCTGAAGCTGCAGTGAGCCATGACTGTGCCGCTGCACTCCAGCCTGTGTGATAGAGCGAGACGTCGGCTCTTAAAAAAAACGTGAATGTTTTTAATTGAATGATAATGTCAATATTCCACGTCAAACTTACAAAGTGGGAAAATGAAGAGGCATAACCAGGTGCAGTGGCTCACGCCTGTAATCCCAGCACTTTGGGAGGGCAAGTGGGGAGGATGGCTTGAGCTCAGGAGTTGCAGCCAGCCTGAGCAGCATGGTGAGACCCCATCTCTACAGAATATAAAGCTAGTCAGGCATGGTGGCACACACCTGTAGCCCCAGCTACTTGGGAGGCTGAGGTGGGAGGATCACTTGGGCACAGGAGGTCGAGGCTGCAGTGAGCCAAGATCATACCACAGCACTCCAGCCTGGGCAACAGTGAGACCTTGTCTCAAAAAATCAAAAAACTAAAAACCCAGTGAAATTATCTGTTGATTAGTGTTTACATAATACATTTTTCAACCTTCTGTTTTTTAATGTGATAAAATATAAATAACAGGCCAGGTATGGTATCCCACACCTGTAATCCCAGCACTTTGGGAGGCCGAGGCAGGTGGATCATGAGGTCAGGAGTTCAAGACCAGCCTGCCCAAGATGGTGAAACCCTGTCTCTACTAAAAATGCAAAAATTAGCCAGGTGTAGTGGCAGACATCTATAATCCCAGCTACTCGGGAGGGAAGCAGAGAATTGCTTGAACCCGGGAGACAGGGATTGCAGTGAGCCGAGATCGCACCACTGTACTCCAGAATTATACAGTATTTGTCTTTTTGTGTCTGGTTTATCTCATTTAGCATAATGTTTTCAGTGCTCATCCACATTATTCATTATTTTTAACCTACTTACTTTCTTATATTTAATTTCCTATAGATTGTATACAAAAAAGTCTTCTTTGTTGTTAATTTTTTAAAATCCAATCTTGTAATCTCTTTTAATTGCTGTATTTAGATCACTTCCGTTAATGTCACTTAATGATAGGCATATGTTCTGAGAAATCCATCATTAAAAAGTTTTGGCCAGGCTCGGTGGCTCATGCCAGTAATCCCAGCACTTTGAGAGGCAAGAGACAGGCAGATCACCAGAGGTCGGGAGTTCAAGACCAGCCTGGCCAACATGGTGAAACCCTGTCTCTACTAAAAATACAAAAATTAGCTGGGCATCATGGCACATGCCTGTAATCCCGGCTACTCAGGAAGCAGAGGCAGGATTGAACCCGTGAGGTGGAGGCTGTATTGAGCCGAGATCATGCCATTGCACTCCAGTCTGGGCAACAAGAGCGAAAACTCCGTCTCAAAAAAAAAAAAAAAAATTCACCATTGTGTGAACATCACAGAGCGAGCGTACTTACACAAACCTGCGGGGTATAACCTGCTCCGTGCATCGGCTGCATCGTCACACGCCGTGTGCAGCTGACTGCAAGGTCGCTGTGCGGCACGTGACTGTATTCAGGCTCGCCTAATACAGCCCAAAACAAAGTCTGCTTCTCTCCTCTGTTGTTTGCTGATTCCCCTTTCCTGCCTACTTTTGGTTTTTTAGAAATGTATTTAGTTTTGTTAAAAACGTACGATTCCTGGACTTTTCTATTTAGTGCTTTTGGACCATGGTGGACCACCAGGTAACTGAAACCACAAAAAGAAAATTACAGATAAAGGGGGACTACTGTATTAGAGATTTTAAAAATACATTTAAAATTTTTTTGTAGAGGTGGGGTCTCGCTATGTTGCCCAAGCTGCCCCTCGAACTCCTGGGCTCAAGAGCCTCCCATCTCAGCCTCCCAAAGTGTTGGCATTGCAGGCATGAGCCACTGTGCCCAGCTTAAGAGTTTTTAATTGACAAATAATAATCGTACGTATTTACGGGGTACAGAATATTTTGTCTTACCTACTAGTGTGTGGTTTTTCTTGTTTGAGACAGTTTCACTCTTGTTGCCCAGACTGGAGTGCAGTGGTATGATCTCAGCTCACTGCAACCTCCGCCTCCCAGGTTCAAGTGATTCTCCTCCTCAACCTCCCAAGTAGCTGGGATTACAGGCATGTGCCACCATGCCAGGCTAAATTTTTTTTGTATTTTTAGTAGAGAGAGGGTTTCACCATGTGGGCCAGACTGGTCTCGAACTCCTGACCTGAGGCAATCCACCTGCCTCAGCCTCCCCAAGTGCTGGGATTAAAGGCGTGAGCCACCGTGCCCAGCCCATCTACCAGTGTTTTAATTAAAACTCTTTGTACACATGTAAGTGGCTGTTTTAGATATTATAATATACATGCCTAACTCTGCAATTTTACCTCTAGAAATGAACTGCTGGAATCTTACGAACGCAGAAGTTCCTCTATCCCCCTCCCCTGTAAGTTACAGTTATCATATGTATTACATTACACATTGAAACCCCACCAGACAAAACTAGAAATTCTATTCCAACAGCCATGTATATGTTAAAGAATTAAGAAACGGAAAATATTTATTTACCGTGATACATAGCATTTTTAAATCTTCCTTTATTTTTGAATTGTCATGTTTCCTTCTGGAATTACTATCATATTTTTCATCCCAAAGAACTTCCCTTAACAATGCTTTTACATTATGTCTGTTGGAAATAAATTTTCTTAGTTTTCTTTCCCCCTAAATATGATTTCATTTGCTGGGCGTGGTGGCTCACACCTGTAATCCCAGCACTTTGGGAGGCCGAGGTGGGCAGGTCACCTGAGGTCAGAAGTTCGAGACCAGCTTGACCAACATGGTGAAACGTGGTATCTACTAAAAATACAAAAATTAGCCAGGCGTGGTGGTGCACGCCTGTAATCCCAGCTACTCAGGAGGCTGAGGCAGGAGAATCGCTTGAACCCAGGAGATGGAGGTTGCAGTGAGCCTAGATTGCGCCATTGCACTCAAGCCTGGGAGACAGAGTGAGACCCTGTCTCAAAAAAAAAAGAATCCTGATCAGCACATCACCTAGCAACTGGGTTCACACTTCATTAATGCAAGCTCCATGAGTCCAGCAGGAATCCTACCGGCCTCACCCACCACTCCCCCTCCTCCCGGCAGCAAGCCTGGATGTGGTGACCGCTCAGTAAGCTTCGCCTGATCGTGAGGCTGATGAGAGAAAAGATGCAGAGCTCGGGACACGGAAGGCACCTGCCTCTAGAATTAGAACCGTGACTGGGCTGTGTCCTAAGGCCCTGCTCTCTCTGGCCTCGTATGCTAGAACAAGGGTCACCCTGGATTTGGGTTGGGCAAGGTGGGAGGCAGGCAGAGTGTGGGGGAGTCAAACATGACCCAAATGTGGTCTGAAAGTCCCCCCAGAGCCTGCTGTCCCCTGAGCCCCATCCTTCAGGGGGAGCAGAGTGAGGCCCTGGGGGAGGGGCTGTTCCTGGTGAGAGCACAGAGCCCGGGACTCCTTGCACCCAGCGCGCCCATCTGCCCTCCAGGCTCTGTGGGCTCAGTGGTCTAATTCATCTGCACTGCTGGGGACCATGACAGGCAGGGCCACAAGCCCCACCTCATTGCCCATCTCCCTGCTGTGTGTCCAGGGAAGCCTCAGGTGGACACGGGGTGGTCGGTGACACTGACCTCTTGGTCCAGAACCACAGGCAGAACACATGGGAGTTGCTACCGTGAGAACTCTCCCCCACAGAGTGTGGGCCACAGAGTGTATCCCCTAAACACCAATCACCTCCTCTCAGGGGCGCACAGGCAGCCCACAGCCCTCCCTCAGCACAGCCGGGCTCGCTGGAGCTCACTGGAGACTGCCTGACCCCCCAGCGTCACTGAGGCCGGTTCTGACAGCTCTGTGTTGATCAAGACAAGGGGCTCCCAATCCCCCAGTGCCTAGATGGGCAGCACATTCCCGACTTCCTCCCGGGCCCTGTGAGCCACACCCAGGGGGCCAGCACAGAGGCTGAGGTGGACACATCTGCCGCCCCCACCCAACATCCTGGTTGTAGGTGAGAAGGCCCTGCCCAGCCCCCATCCTGTTATCTGCTCAGGACCCTGGGTTCAGGGTCATCCCTGGTGATGAGGGTCGAGGGAGGGAATGAGATGGGGCAGTGGTCTAAGGAGCTCAGCAGGAAAGGGAGACCCAGCAGGCCAGGCACTGTGGCTCACACCTGTAACCCTCCCGATCACTGCCTCTAGGAAGAGCCCTGAAGATGAAGACCCCGGGAGCGTCCTTTCCTTCCCAAGCCCGTAGGCTTCTCCACAGCAGAACCGCACCCCCTCCCCTCCCCCCACCCCCTCCCTCCAGGCTGCTGCATCTGGAACTCAGGATGTGAGCTGCACCCAGATGAGCCACCAGCTCTCAGACCAGAGGCAACTGCACTCTTCCTCCCAGGGGGAGCCCAGTGAGTCCACTGCTCTGGCCATCCACTCGGCCAGGACAAGACCCTGACCCCCACGCTCCAGAGGAGACCAGTGACCCCAGAAGGTGCAGCAGCTGGCCCCATGAACGTCCAACAAGACCATCATTTCCCAAGTGGCAACCTGGAGGGAAGGGCCGACCACCTAGCTCAGGCAAGCTGCAATGGACTTAGACTTCTCTGCAGGGTTTACAGAACTCAGCTGCGTTCCAGAACTGTCCCTGTATGGAAGCTGCCCTGACCCTCAAAACCTGAAGGCCTGTAGACAAGGACCCCATCGACTAGGGCCTGAGAGGGTTGCACAATTTCGTTTCTCAGTTCCTCAGAGACCAAACCCATCCTGACAGCGCAACAAGGCAGAGAAAACGGAAGCCTAACCTCCTGACCAGGAGTCCACAGAAACACCAAACGTGGGTAGGAGGAAGAGTTCCCTCAACACCCCCTCTCCTACACTAACCCAATTCCCCTACAAGCATCACCCACATCACAAGCTCTGGCACCAACCGGCAATTCTGTGAAGTGCTACCCAGCAAAACCACCACTAACACAGTCTACCTTCCCCAGCAACCAGGCCAGCCTCAGAGGTCAACTCCCGTCCCACTTCTCTCCCAGGGTCAGGGTCAAAGTGCAAGAGCCAGGGCAGGCCCCACCTCCACTTGCCTCCCCCTGCCTGGAAATGAATGACGCCCTCTACCCTATATGCAAACGCTGGCTTACTTGGAATTTCCTTCTGGTTCTGTTTTTCCCAAAATACCGTCAGTCTCTCTCCTCATTAAGCAGTGCCTGGTGAAGATGTAGACAGCAGTACTGAGGCCAGGGCCCACCATCTGGTAGGCATTCCGGGGCATCTCAACACCCAGAAGTGAGTGCCCCTGAGCTTCCCAGGGAAGGCGGCAAGGTCAGAGCAGGGTTAAGAGTCAGGGAGACACACCAATTATATAAAGCGCTAATCCCGTTTATTCAGCAGGAAAACTCGGCAATCCACGAGCCCAAGAGGGGGACAGGTGGGCTTAATCCTCCTCCTCGTCATCCCCAGCTCCAGCCCCACCCTGACCCTTCTTGGCATTCTTCCTCTTCACGCGGCCCGGGCAGGCCACCCCCGTAGGGAGAGCGCAGGGAGAAGTCGATGTGCTTCTGGGAATCCAGGCGGACAATGAAGGACGGGATGTTCACCACCTGCTTGCGGACCCTGGAAGAGGGGGACAGGAGTTAAGTGGACTGGGGAGAAACGGAGCAAGCCCAGCGGAGGTGCCTGTCCTCTTCACTCAGCCCGTGAGGCGGCCACAGCTGCTGCTAGGGCTGCTGACACCCAGGCACTGCCGGAAGGCCGCTCCTGATCCTGTGGGCCTCATGTAAGTCCAGGGTCTTAGGGCATCACCTTCACCCCCAAAAATGCTTTAGATGAGTTTCTCAACCACATTTAGTAGGAGAAATTCACAAGTATCCCACATAAGACCACACAGCAAATGAGGAAGCCATTAAACGCCCGAAGTGTGAAACACTCAACCCCACACCTGGCACTGAGCTTTACCACGCACAGTGGCAACGCCCACCGTAACACAGCAACCCGAGGCTACGTCCACAATGAAGGTGTCACACACACAAGGCTGTACCCACGGCTCACAGGGTTAGTGAAGGGCTGAGGTGGAGATTTTAAATGTAAACATCTTGGTCTCTTCCTGCACAGCTCCTCCCTCTCACTGGTGCCACATTACAGAAAGGGCACCCTGAGTACCCAGAACGCAATCACGGATTGGGGTCTGGAACTGACTTAACAAGTGAGCCCAGGAGACAGCTGAACCCACCACCCAAGCGAGGAGGCTGGTTCTCTCCCTCCACTGGGAAGGCCAAGAACTGTTACCTGTCCAGCTGCCCACATGCCTGGCAGAGGCCTTCACAAGGTGTACGGCTAGAGCCGCAGTGACCCTTGCGCTGGGCTTTTGGGACATGAGGCTGCCCCAGCTCCCGTGTGAGCTGTGTGCAAGGGTGAATCTGTACCCTCAGGGTGAGCTCACACCCATCACCTCCGAGGGCTGCAGGAGATAGGGACAGCAGGCTTAGTGAGGGCAACCTTCAGAGGGCAGTGTGGAGGAAGATTCGGACACCCACAAGAGGTGGTACCTGATATGGCGCTGGCGGATCAGCACGCGAGCGTGGTGGATGGACTTGGCCAAGCCCAGCTTGAAGACCTGGGTCTGCAGGCGTCTCTCTAAGAAATCCTCAATCTTCAGGCCCAGGATATAATCCAGCTTCATCTTGCCCTCATCCAGCACCCCAATGCGGACCAGCCGCCGCAGCAGGGCGTTGCCTGGGAAGGGTGGAAGGAAGCACTGATTCAGCTTCTGACCTCAGGCTTCTGGGGTTCAAATCCTGTCTCCTCCTCTTGGGCTCCATTCATGGTGGGGGAGGCACAGACAGTATTAGCAAGCAAGGGATAAGTCTGATAAGACTCAAGGCACCAGTCACTGTGACCCAGGTCATCGTCAAAACCATGCCTGTAATCCCAACACTTTTGGGAGATGGGCGGATCACCTGAGGTCAGGAGTGGGCAACATGGCGAAACCCCATGTCTACTAAAAATACAAATAATTAGCCAGGCTGTTGGCGCATGCCTGTAATCCCAGTTATTCAGGAGGCTGAGGCAGGAAAAATCGCTTTAACCCGCAGACAGAGGTTGCTGTGACCTGAGACGGAGCCACTGCACTCCGGCCTGGGTGACAGAGTGAAACCCTGTCACACACACACACACACAAAAACCAGCCTACGGCTATCATCCATAGTAACCTGGCAGGAGACAGGAGGGCAAATACACCTGAGAATGTAACATCCTTTGCTCCACATTCTTAGCAAGAGTACATGAGATCTCCTTACAAGGACTCAGTCTGCAATAGACCAAGTGCAGCTGCGATTAAGCGCCTACTGCCCTAACAGCACAGTGGTTAAGAGTTCACATGCTGGGAATACAGGCGCCCAGCACCACATCCAGCTGATTTTTGTATTTGTAGTAGAGATGGGGTTTCACCATGTTGGCCAGGCTGGTCTTGAACTCTTAACCTCAGGTGATCCACCCGCCCGGCCTCTATCTGTTGGTTATAAACTGCCAGCCAAACGTTCAATCTTTCTAACAGATGAGACTCAGAATCTTGCCAGTCATACATCTGAGTGGGGAAACGCTGGATCTGAATCAAGGCACAACTACACCAGAGCAAACATCAAAGCTCCCCCCCCTTCCTGTCCCTGGCTAGGCCGGATGGCTTCACTTACTAGAAAGTGTACCTACCTGAAGAGCTGTCTACCTCTTGGGATCTTTCACTTCTGCCTTGGAAAACCACAAATAACCCTCAGACACCTGCACCGCTTTCTCACATGACTAAGTTTCACTACTATTAGGCTCTGTATTAACAAAGTCCTCCCTCAAACCAGAACCAGCTGTATAGCCCACTTCCCACAGGACTCTGGGATAAACTCCCAGCCAATTATCAGTAACCTTGGGGGTGGCAACTCCAGCACTTTCATGAAATTGTCAAAGCGGACTACAATCTAAGAAAAACAATGAAAGGGTCTGGTGCAGTGGCTTACACCTGTAATCCTAGCACTTTGCAAGGCTGAAGCGGAAGGATCACTTGAGGCCAGGAGTCGGAAACCATCCTATCCTGGACAACACTGCAAGATCCTGTCCTATTAGGAAAAAAAAAAAAAAGAAAGGAAAGAAAGCTTGTAACATCTGCAAGCCTCGGACACCGTGATAATCTGTGGCTAAGCATGCTCCAGGGCTTTCTCGATGTCCAATATGGACGACCACTCTCACGCCTAACAGTCACGGCTCAGGTGTAGACTCTGCTTTTCAGCATAACCATGACTACCCAAGCTCAGGCAAATGCAGTGTCTCAGGATACACTCATGTCAGTCTTGGCTGTGCCAATGTGCCGCAGAAAGCACTCCAGCAACCCCCGCATCTCAGAGCAGAAACTCAAGGTCGTAAAACAAATGGTTACGATGACAAATTTTCACGTTAATGTCTATTTCACCACAATTAGTAAAGTAAGCCAAAGTCTGTCTGATCTGCATACCCTCCCAAAGTCATCACCTGAAATGCTGTTCCCTGAAACATTTAATAGATCCTCACCTGTTCAGGCCTTTGCTAAATGCTACCTAAATGTCCTTGACCAGCTTAGTAAAGCAAGCACCAGCCTGGCCAACATGGGGAAAGCCCGTCTCTACTAAAAATACAAAATTAGCCCTGCGTGGTGGCGCATGATGGTGATCCCAGCTACCTGGGAGGCTGAGGCAGGAGTACTGCCTGAACCCAGGAGGCGCAGGTTGCAGTGAGCTGAGATCCTACCATTGCACTCCAACCTGGGCGACAGAGTAAGACTCTGTCTCAAAAATAAATAAAATTTAATTTAAAAAAATAAGTAAATGTAAACTTGAACTCCCGACTTCAGGTGATCCACCCGCCTTGGCCTCCAAAGTGCTTGAATTACAGGCATGAGCCACCACGCCCGGCCATGCAAATGTGAACTTACCACCATCACTCATTCTAGAAATTCAACTTCACAGTCTACTCTCACCACTAGCAGAGAGGCCACATGATCAGAATTGTCTTTGCGACATCATATAAAGACAGTCAGGTGCCCAAGTGTGCCAGGCTTTTCTTTAGCTCTGGTCATTACTAAACTGAAGGTCCAGGAACTGGGTAAAAAAAGCCACACGGCTAGGGAACAGGGCAAAGACTGATCCAGCTCCACTTTTCCTACTCCACAAGTCCCATTAAAACACCAAGTTAAAAGACTGTCTCCATTTGTCCAGTGACGCAACTCCCATCATTGGAACAGAGGAGCTAGAAGGGACAATGAACCTCACAAGCCCTGCGGTCCGTCCTTCTACTGTGGGCTCCCATACGCACCTTCGAAAAGACGTCGTGGATCCTTCTCGTCAAGTGTCAGCAGCTCTCGGGCGGCCTTTCGGATCTTGGCCAGGGTAAATTTGACCCTCCAGACCTCACGTTTGTTCCGGAGCCCATACTCGCCTGCATATGGTGGGGGAGAAGGTGGGTGGACAAGTTTAGTCTCGGAAATTCGTACAAAAACTAGGCTGGCAACTTTGGATACACAAAACCTTTCTAAACCACGAACAGTGCCAAATTTAGAGGGCAGACTAGATCGAGCACGTGGGCACCCTCATCCACGTGCTAACCGCCTCTCGGAGGGCTTGGCCACTCACCGATCAGCTTCAGCTCTTGGTCGAGACGAGATTTCTCGAAGGGTCTCCGCGGGGTCACGTAAGTTTTGCGACAAACCCAGCTCCGGGCCACTGGCATGCTGGCTCCGCTTACCCGTCTGCGCCTGCGCGGAAGTAAAGTTGGAGAATGACGGCTCTAGGTGGCGCCAGCGCAGTCCCACAACTGCGCCAAAAAATCGCGGCGCCCAGATTCGATCTCGCGAGAATCACCTCAAAAGCTTTCATAATCGGTACCCGCCCCAACAACCGTGCTGCTTTCCCATTCAGCCACCCTGCTCTGATCCCTAACGTCTTTAGCTTGCTCATGGAAGCTCGGAAGGCCCGCGCGAACATCCAACCCAAACCCTAGCCAGAAAGCACATCACGATACCTCACCTAAGCACGAGACCCGATCACTGAAAGAGACGCGCACGCGACACAGCTGCGCTCTTATAGTAACGCCGGCGCCTCGTGACCTTATCACGCACAACGCACGTCTGAGCCAATCAGAGGAGGCGTTGGCTGGCGGAGAAGCAGTCGAGATGTGAGTCTGGGCTAGAGCGGCTTGCTGAACTGGGACGACTAGCTTTCTTCCGGCCAAGGAGTGGAAACTTGAGAAGTGGGGAGAACCTTCCTTCACCACCCCCTGGCCTGTGGTTTTCTCTTCTTTTTGAGACAGGGTCTCGCTCTGTCGCCCAAGCCGGAGTGCAGCATGATCTCTGCTCACTGCAGCCCCGACCAACCTCTCGGGCTCCAGCGATCCTCCCACCTCCTCCGGAGTAGATGGGATTAAAGGTACACACCACCACGCGCGGGTAACTGTTTTTTCCCCGTACAGTCGGCGTCTTGCTACGTTGCCAAGGCTGGTCTCGAACTCCTGGCCTCGAGAGGTCCTTCCGCCTTGGCCCCCCAAAGTGCTGAGATCACAGGCGTATGCCACCGCGCCCAGCCGAGATTATTTCTATCACTAACAATGTGGCATTCTGGAATTCTATGTGACACATACTAAGAATTTTAAGTGTATTTACTCAGTCCTCAGTATATACTTAGTTACGGAGCACTCTCAGAGAAGGTGCCACCCCCCAAACGGTACTATTATCAAATTCTCGCTTAAGAAATAGTAATACTATTATCAGTAATTTATTTTATTTATTTTTGAGATGGAGTTTCGCTCTTGTCACCCAGGTTGGAGTACAGTGGCGCGAGATCTCGGCTCACCGCAACCTCCGCCTCCCTGGTTCAATCGATTTTCGTGCCTCAGCCTCACGAGTAACTAGGACTATGGGCGCCCACCACCATGCCAGGCTAATTTTTGTATTTTTAGTAGAAACGGGGTTTCGAACTCCTGGTCTCAAACTCCAGACCTCAAGTGATCCACCCGCCTCAGCCTCCCAAAGTGCAGGGATTACAGGCGTAAGCGTCACGCCCCGCCTAGAGTTCTCTTTCTATATATAGTCTGGTTATTGTCTTTGTATACCCATCTCTCCACACTGGATGCGATGGTCTGTCTCCACTGTGTTCTTCGGTTCTGTACGCTGCTGCCTCGGCAGGCAGTCAGTATCTCCTCAGGAAGCAGTCCCACCCACCCCTTTCTCTTCCACGGCAGCCACACCATCGGATGCCTGGATTCAAATGTCACATCACCACTTGCTAGCTGCAGTGCCTTCGACAAAGTTCTCAATCACTCTGTGCCTCAGCATCCTCCTCTGTGAAACAGGGAATGACGGTAGTGCCTCCCTCATAAGCTTGCTTGTGAGGATTGAGAGTCTATCTGAAGTGCTTAGGGGAGTGTCTGGCACAAAGAAAGCGCCCTGTGTTAGCTATCATCGCCATTATTCTCATCTGCATTGTACTTCCATATCTTACAAACCACCTTGTTCAGTTTTATGTTTTTTTCTGTTTTGTTTTGAGACAGGGTTTCACCATGTTGTCCACGCTGGTCTCGAATTACTAGGCTGAAGTGATCCGCTCGCCTCAGCCTCCCTAAATGCTGGGATTACAGGTGTGAGATTACACTGGGATTACACTGCGCCCGGCCAAGTTTTATGCATTTTTGTATCTTGAATACGCTTACATTTTTCATCCGGAAGGGGAAGACATGGAAGGAAAATCTCTTCCGTAAGTTTTCACTCCCTTCAGGATGAAGTCCAAGCGCCACAAATTCCAGGTGCCTCATGATTAGAGATGGTTTTATAATGGTGGTTAAGCCTGTACGTTCTCAAGTCAAAAAACAAGTGTTTGAACCTCAGCTGTCACTGACCAGCTCTTGATCTTAGGCAAATTAGCCTCTTCAAGAGTGCTAAATGGGAGCAAGTAACAGGACTTTCCTCATAGCGTTTGATGATTAAGAGTAAAAAAAAAAAAAAGAAAACCAGACCAGAGCCCTGCATACTGAAGGTGCTTCATCCAGGTGACTCCTGTCCAGTGAGGGGGCTGGGGGCACTCAGCTGAAAACCTCCATATAGGCCGGGCGAGGTGGCTCACACCTGTAATCTCAGCACTTTGTAGGACGCCGAGGCAGGCAGATCAAATGAGGTCAGAAGTTCCAGAGCAGCCTTGCCAACATGGTAAGACCCCATCTCTACTAAAAATACAAAAATTAGCCAGGCATGGAGGCAGGCACCGGTAATTCCAGCTACTCAGGAGGCTGAGACAGGAGAATCAATTGAACCCAGCTACTAGGAGGCTGAGAAGGAGTATTGAGGCAGAAATTGCGGTGAGCCAAGATCATGCCACTGTACTCCAGCCTGGGTGACAGAGCGAGACTGCCTCAACAACAACAAAAAAGAAAATCTGCATATAACTTTTGACTTCCCCAAAACTTAACTACTAGGCCAGGAATGGTGGCTCACACCTGAAATCCCAGCACTTTGGGAAGCTGAGGTGGGCAGATCACTTGAACCTAGGAATTAGAGACCAGCCTGGGCAACATGGCGAAACCCCCTCTCTACAGAAAACAGAAAAATTAGCTGGATATGGTGGCATGTACCCATAGTTCCAGCTACTTGGGAGGCTGAAGTGGGAGGACTGCTTGAGCCAAGGAGGTTGAGGCTGCAGTGAACCAAGATTATGCCACTGCACCCTAGCCCAGGTGGCAGAGTGAGACACTGTCTCAGAGAGGAAAAAAACTACTCATAGTGTCTGGAAGCCTTGCCAATAACATAGTCAATTAACACATATTTTGTACATTATATGTATTATATACTGTATTCTTAGGATGAATTAAGCTAGAGAAAAGAAAAGATTAAGAAAACTTAAAGACAAAATACATGAATCCATTTACTATTCATTAAGTGGAAGTGGATCATCATAAAGGTCATCATCCTCGTCTTCATGCTGAGTAGGCAGAGGAGGAGGGGTTGGTCTTGCTGTCTCAGGGTGGCAGAGGTGGAGGAGGTAAAAAGCAAAGCAGGAGAGGTAGGCATGCTGTGTGACCTTTACTTCTTTAAATCTGCAGTAAGTGGAGCTGAGCAGTTGGGACCTGTGTTGCTCAAGGGTGAGCTGATGAGATTGGGCCTCACCCTGATCCTTTTCAGAAGCCTGGTCCAGTCACATGGCACTGGCCTCTCTTCCATTCACTCAGCCTGGAGCCCTGGCCCTTCCGCTCTGAAAAGGCACACAGGTAATATAAAAGGAACCCTTGGTTTCCATCATGGGTTGCCAGGGACCAGCTGGGCACGCTAGGGGAGCTGAATTCCTTTTTTTTCTTTTGTACAAGTGTAATAAAATCTAATTATGCCCCATCTGTAGGACGCAAAAGCATGTAGCTGTTTGCAAAAATGAGGCAAGCCTGGGCATATCAAAAAAGCAAGCTGCGGAGTGTGCGTAGTATGCTACAATTTGCATTAATAAAAATCATATATGTATATTAAAAATATGCTTAGAAAGTAGTGTATTAGGAGAAATTATAATTTCCAAGTTGTCTCAGCCGGCCTTGATTTAAAAATGATAGTTTAAACCACTCATGGCCAGGCGCAGTGGTTCACACCTGTAATCCCAGCACTTTAGGTCAGGAGATCGAGACCATACTGCACCAACATTGTGAAACTCCATCTCTACTAAAATACAAAAAATTAGCTGGGCATAGACGTGTGCACCTATGGTCCCATATACTCGGGAGGCTGAGGCAGGGAAATCACTTGAATCTGGGAAGCGGAGTGAGCCGAGATCCTGCCACTGCACTCCAGCCTGGTGACAAAGACTCAGTCTCAAAAAAAAAAAAAAAAAACTCATTCATTTAGCAATAATATACTGACTGCTTACTATGTGCTAGGAACTGTTCTTGGTCCTGGGGCTACTGCATGAACAAGGGAAAATACAACAAAAACAAAAACCTTTCCTTAACTGGAAATGAATGCCAATCAACTTGTCAATAAATAAAATGTGGTTGTGTCTATACAATGGAAGGTTCAGCAGTGAAAAGGAACAAAGCTGGCCGGACAAGGTGGCTCACACCTGTAATCCTAGCACTCTGGGAGGCCGAGGTGGACAGGTGGCCTGAGCTCAGGAGTTCAAGCCTGGGCAACAGGGTGAAACCCCATCTCTACTAAAAATATAAAAAACTAGCCTGGCACGCAGGCGGGCACCTATAATCCCAGGTACTTGGGAGGCTGAGGTGGGAGAATCGCTTGAACCCGGGAGGCAGAGGCTGCAGTGAGCTGAGACTGTGCTACTGCACTCCAGCCTGGGCAACAGAGCAAGACTCTATCTCAAAATAAATTAAAAAAAAAAAAAAAGGTTGCTTATACTCATTACTGCAGATAGTAAAAAAATAAGGAAGAGGATGCTTGAAGTATGAAAATGCTGAAGTCTTAGTTAAAAAAAAAAAAAAGAAGAGGATGCATGGGGTCAGTTCATGAGGAACCTGCAAACTGAGGCCTTTGGCTTTCACTCTGAGATGGAAAACTGCCAGTTTTAGACAAGAGCTGTGAATGGTCTGACTTATCTTTTAATATGATGATTCTGGCTGCTCTGTTGAAAATAGACAGCAGAGGGGCAAGGATAGAAGGCAAGGGACGAGTCAGGAAGCTATCGAGATCGAATGAGCAATGGTTTGGTTTCTCTAAGATGCTGCCAGCGAAGGTGGAGGGCAGGGCCAAACTTTGAACATGGCACCTACAGAATTTGTTGACTGATGACGTGGGGACGGTCACAAAAGTTTTCTTTTTTTTAAATAGAGACGAGGTCTCACTATGTTAAGCCCAGGCTGGTCTCGAACTCCTGAGCTCAACTGATCTTCCCACCCTGGTCTCCCAAAGTGCTAGGATTACAGGCCTGAGCCACCACACCCGGCCACAAAAGTTTTGAATGAGAAACTTTCAGAGGAGAGACTCATGACAGAGGTACTGAGACATCTAATTACTTGCTGTAGAGAGGAGAAAGGGTGGAGAATAGACTTACAAGCCACTTATCAAACAGGCACAAAGAGTACAGTCTTGGCCAGACAGAGATTAGTGTCTTTTTCTTTTTTACATGGAATTTCGCTCTTGTTGCCCAGGCTGGAGTGCAGTGGTGCAATCTCGGCTCACTTCAACTTCAGCCTCCTGGGTTCAAGTGATTCTCCTGCTTCACGCTCCTAAGTCGCTTGGATGGATTATAGGCGTCCACCACCACACCTGGCTAATTTTTTTTGTATTTTTAGTACAGATGGGGTTTCACCATATTGGCCAGGCTAGTCTTGAACTCCTGACCTTAGGTGATCCACACACCTTAGACTCCCAAAGTGCTAGGATTACAGGCGGGAGCCACCACACCCAGCCCAGTGTCGTATTTTAAATTAAACCTTTAGGAAACTGAGATTCTATGAAGTTTACTGGTAATGGCAACAAAGTGGGGGAGATGGAAGTCTCTCCAAAACCTATTCTGACTCCGGAGGCTGCTCAATCCACAGAAAAAAGAAAGAGAGAGAGAGAGATAGACAGACAGATAGATAGATAGATGTAGGGGAAAGAAATTGAAGAACTAGAGATAAAGACTTTCAGCCCCAGAATTTTACCATGTAACTGTATTACACTGACAGAATAAACCTAACAAAATAAAAGTGCATGTTGATAAGATAAAGGTTAATTACTGGATTAGCAGTAGTGTTCCAGTACCAAGTTCTAAGCAAAAACGTGGGTAAATGGTTTCATAAGTGCATATTTTATACATATACATGTTGTAGCTTTTTGTAAAAGTTGCAGAATATAACACACACAAAAAGAGTCTAAAATATAAATGTACGGTAGCAAAAAAATTCTCAACCACTACCCAGGCCATGAAAAAGCAGAACGCCTTCCAGAGTCCTTCCTGACATCCTCCCCATGCTCTGAACTCCTAAAATTACAATATTCTCATTTCCTTTTTTCTTTCATGATACGTATATACATACATATATACACACATACGTATGTATATATATTCACACACACACACACACACGTTTTTTGAGACAAGTTCTCTTGCTCCGTTTCCTAGGCTGGAGTGCAGTGGTGCAATCACAGCTCACAGCAGCCTCAACTTCCCAGGCTTAAGGGATCCCTGGCTAATTTTTTAAAATTATTTTTTTTGTAGAGATGGGGTATTACAATGTTACCAGAGCTGGTCTCAAGCGATCCTCCTGCCTTGGCCTCCCAAAATGCTGTGGGATTACAGGTGTGAGCCATCATGCCCGGCCTATATTTTTATTTATGCATGCATCAAAGAAGTTTCATAGAAATCTTTTCAAAAGGAAGTTTAGTGCGGTAGAAAGAGTGCAGATTTAAAAGTGAGAAAAACAGTTTTTAAAGGGCAGGCCTGCTGTGTACTAGCTGTGTGACCTTGGCAAGTCATCTCCTCCTCCAGGCCTTTTTCTCATCTGTACATGCAGATAAGACCACCAGCAGGTTCCAGGATTGTCGTAAGAATTCAACTCATGAACATTAGATAACAAGTTTATTGAGACCTCCTGAGACTTAAACCCTGTAGAAAACAGAGATGAATCACCCAGTTCCCATTCTCAGGAAGCTCACAGTGTGAAAACAGGTAACTACAAAACAACACAGCCAGTAAGTGCTTTGAGACAAGGAAGAACATAAAAAGGACGTAGTGTTCGAAAACCTGGAATCAAAAACTAACCGCAGAGAAGAAAGGTGGGAGGATATGCTAGACTCCCAGAAAAAGCTTGGGAACATCTAGAAAGGCTCTCGCCGCACACACAGCCACTTCCGCCTAGGTTTCTGGAGTTCACTGCAGGCTGGCCCACTGCAGGGAGGTGTAGACCACCTTACCATCAGGCTGCGGAGAACAGAGGAGCAGGGTCTTTCTGACGCTGGTTCCAAGGCGCCCAGCAGCAACCAGGTCCTGGAGTGGGATGGGGTCCTCGGGGGCCCAGCACTGAGCGATGTAGTGGGCGTGGAAACGGAGTGGGTCACCTGGTGGGGATAGAGGCACTGAAGCAGTGGCCCGTGGCAGGGGGTAGAAGCCACAGGAACGACCACTGGTAGGAGACGTGAGATCATTTCAGCAATCCCTAGGGATGCTCTAAAACAGATAACGCTTGGACCAACTACTACACTTCTAGAAATTTTTTTTTTTTTTGAGATGGAGTCTTCCTTTGTCACCTAGGCTGGAGTGCAATGGCTCACTGCAACCTCCACCTCCTGGGTTCAAGCAATTTTCCTGCCTCAGCCTCCCAAGTAGGCGGGATTACAGGCATGCGCCACCATGCCTGGCTAATTTTTGTATTTTCACTAGAGACGAGGTTTCACCATGTTGGTCACGCTGGTCTCGAACTCCTGACCTCAGGTGATCCATCCACCTTGGCCTCCCAAAGTTCTGGGATTACAGGTGTGAGCCACTGCGCCTGCCAATTTCTTTTTCTAACAGGATTGCTCTTACATCTTTTTTTTTTTTTTTTTTTTTTTTTAGACAGTGTCTCCCTCTGTCACCCATGCTGGAATGCAGTGGTGTGATCTCGGCTCACTGCAACCTCCGCCTCCCGGGTTCAAGCGATTCTCCTGCCTCAGCCTTCCAAGTAGCTGGGACTACAGGTGCCCGCCACCACACCCAGCTAGTTTTAGTATTTTTAGTAGAGATGGGGTTTCACCACGTTGGCCAGGATGGTCTCAAACTCCTGACCTCAGGCAATCCACCTGCCTCAGCTTCCCAAAGTGCTGGGTTTACAGGTGTGAGCCATTGCACCCGGTCTGAGGTCTGCTTCTGAGTTAATCGTCTGGATCACAGTAAGCATTTAGTAAGAGTCGCTAAACTGCTTGCCCAGTGAGATCGGGAGCTCCCAAATGTTTCCTGTCCGTCTATGAATGTAAGAGGCTAAGGGAAAGTGAGACAAAAAGAAAAATGCAGCTGGGCCTGTAATCCCAGCACTTTGGGAGGCTGAGGTGCGAGGACTGCTTGAGCCCAGGAATTGGGACCAGCCTGAGCAACAACAGAGACCCCATCTCTATTAAGAAAGAAAAGAAAACCGCAGAATACACTGGGATTGTAAAGATTAGCACAGCAACCAGAGGCCCCAACCCAAACTCACCCGGATAGACCAGGAAGTCACCTCCGAACTTCCCAGCCGCACTGAGGAAGAAGCCGCGCTCCCACAGGTCTCTGTAGATGCTGTAGCGCAACTCATGGGCAGGGCGGCCGGCGTGGGGCCAGTCTTTAGACTGGACACGCCAGTCCAGGGGCCTGGCTTTGACAGGTCGAGGCCTGGCAGTGGCCAGCTGGACAAGGAGAGCAGATCTGGGCAAGGGGGCTACTCCATTTGAGGGTCCTGCTTGGGAAGAGGAGGGGCCTGGTGGAAGTACAGAGAAGAGTGTGGTAAATCCACGGGGCAAAATCTCCCCACCCTGAGGGAGACCCAGGCACTGGATTCCCAGCTCAAATTCCCAAAAGATCTCTCCTTTCCTTCCCATGGTCCCTGGACTCCACCTCCCACACTCACCGGCTTCCTCCTGCTCTCCCGAAGCCTGGAGATCACTGGTCTCGTTCACTTTGGCAGCCTGGCTACCGGCGGCCTCCTGGCTCGCGCTGGCCCCTGAAGCCTGTTCCAGCTTCTGCTTCTTGGCAGCCTGGCCCTCCGTAATCTTCTCTAGCAGCTCCTGCCGACGGGTCTCCCCGGGCCTCAGCTGCCAAGGCGCTCTGCTCCTGGAAGCTCTGCTCTTGCTGGCGCTTGAAGGATGTCAGGGCCTGAGAAGCACACTTCGCTGGAACCTCCAAGCTTATGGTCCCTTGGAAGCCAGTAATCCGGACTCTCAGGCCCCGCTCCCACCAGATCCAGGAGTTCGAGCCCCGCCCCCTTACCAGGCTGTGGTGCCGAGGGTCTGGGCGCGGGGCGCTGACCAGAGTCACGGCGCCGATCTCTGCCAGAAGTCGCGCCTCTTCGGGCATCAACAGCAGCGGGAGGCCCAAGCGTGAGTTCTGGCGGGGCCCGCGGGGCAGGGCGCCTACCGTGCGGCCCCCCACTCCTAGGCGCTCCCGGAGGGCCTGAACCGCCTCGGCGCCCCACACCAGGGAGCGGCCGTTCGCCACCTCCACCACCAGCATCCTCCTGCGGGAGCCGGGAGGCAAAGCGGTCACCGAAACAGCTGTGCGCCGCGGGCCCTCCGGAGAGCACCCAGCGCCACGGGGATCCGGCGAAGCCCCGCCCCTGGGCCCCAGAGGGCGGGGCCTCCCTCGGCCGCTGTTCACCACCTGCTGGGCCCAAGTGCCAGGCCCCGCCCCCGGACGATCCTACCAGGCTCCGCGGCCGACGGAGACTGGCCCGTAGCCTTCGCCCCTTGCCGTGTCCCCGGAGCCCCGCTCAGCCCTTGTAACCCTGCGGTCGGCACCCGCTCTGTGCCCACACTGCCCTACCTGCCATTGCGCCTTCAAGTCTCAAAAGAAACCTCCACAAGCGAGGCGACTCGCCCCCTAATAAAGGTCCATTTTGGCACCACCCTCTTGCAAAGTGGGCGTTGCCCTTCGGGTGTTCCCGTCGGGGATCAGAAAGCTCTCGAAGCTAGAGCACCGCCGAGGCCACTCCCTCTTCGGGACGCTCTGGCCTTAGCTCCTCCTCTTCCGAACCACTGTGATTCGGCTTTCGGGCCTACTCGCTCTCATACGCCCGCAGTACGAAACCCTGCCCCGTCCCTAGAGCGGGAGGTTCGGCGTTCGGGCGTCCTCGACTCCACCGAATCCGCCGCCCCGCCCCCTTCTCGAATGTGAGCCGTTTGGCGTTCGGGTGTTCTCGGCTCGGCCGAACACGTAGCCCCGCCCCCTCCCGGACGCACAAGGTTCGGCGTTCTGGCGTCATCGGCTCCCGGCAGTCCCGCAGCCTATGGCCCCGCCTACTTCAACCGCCAGCGCAACCCAGTTGGGGGAGTTCCCACCCCACGACCGAACCCCACAGCCGAAAGCCCCGCCCCCTGGGCACCCAACATCCACTCTCCACTCGGGCGGGCTCACCCCACTTGGGCGCGCTCAGTCCGCTTCCTTGCTTCCCTTCAGAATGTCCCACGGTCCATCGACAGAATCACCGAGTCACCTCGCATACACCAACTCGCAGTCAAGGCGGAGCCACCCACTACGCACCGCGCGCCACGCTCTGCTTCCTCCACCCTCCCCTCCCCATGTCGACCCCCCCGCGTCAACTTCGTCATCCCGCCGCCTCGGCACCGCGGGAAGTCAGGAGCCTCCCCCTCACAGGCCTGGCGCCCCCGCCTTCTTCCCGCGGTGGCCACCTTGGTCCCCCTCACACCGAGCGCACCTCCCTCTGCCGCTACTTGACTTGGGAACTTGAGGATCATCACCCTAACCCCGCCCCCTAGGCGCACGCCGATCGCCGGGGTTCCGCCCCTTTGAGGGCAAGTCGCTTTCGCCCCTCCCCTTTGTAAATATTCTTCCGTATCTGGCGAACCTGTTGACTCCGCCTATCGTCCTAGCGTCATTTATACCCAACTATCTCCGAAGTAAACCGAAACTTGTAGCCCCACCCACATCCGGCCGAGTGTGGTCCCGCCCACATCAGAACAGCGACCCTGACTCGACTATCTCCGAAGAAAGCCGAAACGTGGCCCCGCCCACACCGGACCCAGTACTCGGTTCTCGACTCTCTCCGAAGTGAGCGGAAGTTTGTGGCCACACCTCCAGTGAACTCAATCTCCCGAGTGTGCCCGAAGGAACCCGAACGGAGACCCCGCCTCATCTCTCACGCTGCGCTCCAGACCCCGCCTCCTTTCCGGATCCTGTCAGTTCCTCTTCGGGCCCAAGGCTTTTGGCTCCTCCTTGTTCCGAGCCCGAAGCCCCGCCCCTTCACGTACTCGGAGCTCGGAGCCCATTGCAGACCTGGACTCGAGTTCCGCTGCGGGCTCGCGCTCCTGGCGCCGGCTCCCGGGCTCCTTCCCTGCCCGCCCCGGGCCCTGACCGTGGCCTCATCCACTGCCCGATCCGCGGGGCTCGGCGGGCGCCCCGAAGGAGCAGGCGGGGGTGCACTGGGCGGGGGAGGCGTGGCCGGAGCCGCGGCGGCTCGCGGGCTGGGACTGCTCGGCCGCCTCCTTCCCGGCGGGCGGCTCAGGTGGGCCGGGGTGGCGGCACCCAGTGGCAAGGCAGGGGTCACACGGTGGCGGGGTAGCTGCGGACTGGCGGGTGCGGGGCGGCCCGGGGGCGCGCTGGAGCTCGGGGCTGGCGCAACCGCCTGTAGCTCTGTCTGGAGTGGGGATCCGACCCACGCTGGGGTGCGCGGGACATGCTGGGCCTGGGCCTGGGGGAAAGGAGGGGCTCCGATTCCCGGATTCTCAATAGGAGAGGGGTCTGGAGCTCCAAAGAGGTTGGAGGCTGGAGCCCCGGGCTCCTCTGGGTGCTCTCGAAGGAGAAGGGCTGGGGGGTCCGAATATCTGGTTTCACAAGGGCCGGGGTATGGGGGGATGCAAAGAGGGGTTCTGGGCTCCTGGATCCTCGCTGGAAGAGGGGGCTCGGAGGTCTAGATTCCTGGGCTCTCGAAGAGGAAGGGTCCGGGAGAGGTGCTGCTTCTGGGTTTTTTAAGGAGGGGGCGTCTTCAAATCTGGGTCTCCAGCATGGGTGCAGGGGAGTAGCTTTGATTTCTGCGTTCGAAAAGGTGGGGCCTGGGTGCTGGGAGAGCCCCAGGCTTTCCTGCGTTCTCAAAGGAGAGGAGGGCTGGAGCCCTGTGCGCTCTCAAAGGAGAGGGGTTGGGGGTGGATTCCTGTCTCCTCCAAGGAGGAAGGAGCTGGAGACCGGGTTCCTAGGTTCTTAAAGGAGAGGCGCCGAGGCTTGGACTCCGGAATCCTAAAAAACTGGGGTCCAGAGGGCTGGGTTCCTGGATCCTCGAAGAGGGGCGGAGGCAGGAGGCCTGGATTCCTGGGTTCTCACAGTGAATCTCTGCCCCTCCCCCCAGACCATGTCTCCTGAAGAATGGACGTATCTAGTGGTTCTTCTTATCTCCATCCCCATCGGCTTCCTCTTTAAGAAAGCTGGTGAGTCAGGTTCCCTTCCCAGTGAAAAATAAGGGGGGGGGGACCCTCTGGAAGGTTCCAGGCTTATGCTGTCCCTTCTCCCTGCAGGTCCTGGGCTGAAGAGATGGGGGGGCAGCCGCTGTGGGCCTGGGGCTTACCCTGTTCACCTGTGGCCCCCCACACTTTGCATTCTCTGATCACCATCCTTGGGACCTGGGCCCTCATTCAGGCCCAGCCCTGGTGAGAATTTGAGGGAGGGAGGAGGGAGAGAGAAGAGGGAGAGGAGAGGGGAGAGGAGGGGAGAGGAGGGGGAGAGGAGAGGGAGAGGAGGGGGAGAGGAGAGGGAGAGGAGGGGGAGAGGGAGAGGGAGAGGAGGGGAGAGGAGAGGGAGAGGAGGGGGAGAGGAGAGGGAGAGGAGGGGGAGAGGGGGAAGCAACCTGTTTCCTCTTTGTGTCTTTCTCAGTTTCTGCCTCATCTCTGGCTGTCTCTTGTTGATCAGTTTGTTTCTTTGTGTCATCTGCTTCTTTTTCTTTTCTTTTTTTTTTTTTTTCTTTTTTGAGACGGAGATTCACTCTTGTCGCCCAGGCTGGAGTGCAGTGGTACGATCTCAGCTCACCGCAACCTCCACCTCCCGGGTTTAAGTGATTCTCCTGCCTCAGCCTCCTGAGTAGCTGGGACTACAGGCATGCACCACCACGCCTGGTTTTTTTTTTTTTTCTAATTTTATGTTTTTATTAGAGGCTGAAATAAATAAATAAGGAATAGAAAATGGTTGTAAATTACGGGTAAAAAGTTTAAAAAATAAAAACAATTTAAAAAAAAAGACTGGCTTTCTCCATGTTGGCCAGGCTGGTCACAAACCCCTGACCTCAAGGGATCCACCCGCCTTCGCCTCCCAAAGTGCTGGCATTACAGGCGTGAGCCACTGTGTCTGGCCTTCAACTGTTTTTCTTCCTCCCTGCCTTCTTCTGTGTTTGTCCCAGTCTGCTACATCTGTGTCATGGAGAGAGAAGGACAGTGTGTCTGCTGGCCCTGCCACCATTCATATTCATATCCACCCCCTTCTTCTTCAGCTCTGGACCTTGGAAATAAAGAAAAAAAAAAAGTGAAGGGTTGCAGGGTTTTCACCCGAAGCTCGTCTGAACCTCATTATTCTCTATTGCTGTGTGTTTCCGTGTGGCTGAGCCTCTTCTCCCGTTTCAATCATACTCATTCCATCCCTACATCTACCCTCCAGTCCTCTCTCTGCCCTTCTGTGTTTCTGCCTCTGAACGAATGGGGAGAGCGGGGGGTAGGATTGGTGGCTAGACTTGGGGGAGAGGGAGGCCAAGGCCCGAGACCTCTGCGCCCAACACAGCGCGCCTCCTGCCTTTGCCCAGCTCCTGCCATGCCCTGGCTCTGGCCTGGACTTCTCCTATCTCCTGTTCTTCCGAGCCCTCAGCCTGCTGGGCCTGCCTTCTCCCACGCCGTTCACCAATGCCGTCCAGCTGCTGCTGACGCTGAAGGTCAGACTCGGGGCTCGCTACTCCCCTCCAGCTGCTCCTCGGGATTTACCTCCCACACACCCTGGGGGTGGGACATCACCCCCACCTGCTGCCCTGGGTAGCGTTCCCCATTCACATGCCCCTGGGAACGTCTTCACCTCTCAGCCCCTCCTGGGGTGAAGAAATAGCTCCCGGGGGGGGGTAACAGTGCCATTGAGTGCCTGTGGTGTGCCAGAGGCCCAGCTGGGTGGTTTACCAACATCTCCTGGAATCTCTGCAGCCAGCTGTGTTGCAAAGGAGAAAAACCAGCTCTGGGGATAAGGTACTTGGTGAAGGGCGCAAAACTACGACACCCAGGTCTGTCTCCTAATCACCTGGGAAAATGGGTGAATATAGACTCCCAGGGCCCACCGAGACCCACAGAGTCATGGTTTCCTCCTGGCGGCTTATGAGTGAACACAGTGGTCATGTTAGGTAGGCAGTGGCCTCCCCAGCATTCAGTGTTCCCCGGGAGAGCTTAGCAGTGGCAGGAGTGGGCTGGGCAAGAGGGGTTAGAGGAGGAGCATTTCAGGCCGTAGGGACCACGTGTGGAGGGGGAGCAGGCTGGGTTCGCACAGGCTGCACCAGCCACATCAGCTTTCTAGGAAGAGCAGAAGGGAACCAGCAGCAGGGCTGAGACCGTGCTAGGCCTGGCCAGCAACCGAGGACTTCGGACTTCTTCCCGTGGAGGACTGAGCGCTGCTAGGAGAGGGGATTTTTGGTTTGCTGCCAGAAGATGCGATGTGACCAGTTTTAGATGTTTAAAAGTACTCATTCTGGGCCTGGTGTAGTGGCTCACACCTGTAATCCCAGCACTTTGGGAGGCTGAGGCAGGTGGATCACTTGAGGTCAGGAGTTTGAGACCAGCCTGGCCAACACGGTGAAACCCCATCTCTACTAAAAATACAAAAATGAGCCAGGTGTGGTGACAAACACCTGTAATCCCAGCTACTGGGAAGGCTGAGGCAGGAGAATTGCTTGAACCCAGGATGCAGAGGTTGCAGTGAGCCAAGATCATGCCACTGCACGCCAGCCTGGGCCTCCCCAGGTGAGATGCCATCTCAAAAAAAAAAAAGAAAATAAAACACTATTCTAGGTGCTGGAGGAGAATTGAAGTGGATCAGGGCAAGATGGGATGGACTCGGATAAAGGAGGGTCCCTTTATCTGAGTCCAGGTGACAGACTGTGGTGGCTTGGTGCAGGCTGTCGGCTGTGGGTAGGTCAATCAGAGTTGCAGCAGGAAACCCGCGTTCAGGATGGTCAGAGGAGTGGCCACGGTGTAGGCAGGATGCAAAGGAGCAAGAAGGGACAGTGCCTGCACCCAGACCTGCAGCAGGAGCCCTTCCAACCCTAGGCCCAGGGGAAGTGGGGCAGGCTGTGGTACCTGGATGGAAAAAGGGTTGTGTGGGCTTGGTACAGTGCCTCATAGTCTAATCTCGGTGCTTTGGGAGGCCGTGGTGGCAGGACTGCTGGAGGCCAGCAGTTTAAGACCAGCCTGGGCAATATAGTGAGACCCTGTCTCTACAAAAAAATTATTTATTATTATATTTTTTTCTGAGATGGAGTGTTGCTCTGTCGCCCAGGCTGGAGTGCAGTGGTGCAGTCTCTGCTCACTGCAGCCTCCGCCTCCCGGATTCCAGCAATTCTCCCGCTTCAGCCTCCCGAGTAGCTGAGATTACAGGTGCCCACCACCATGCCCGGCTAATTTTTATATTTTTAGTAGAGATGAGGTTTCACCATGTTGCCCAGGCTGGTCTCAAACCCCTGACATCAAGTGATCCACCTGCCTTGGCCTCCCAAAGTGCTGGGATTACAAGCACGAGCCACCGCACCTGGCCCTAAAATTATTTTTTTTACGAGTATGTAGAGCCACCCACCTTGAAATGATCTATCAAGGGCGAAGGCCAGCCCAAGGCCATCTCACTGGGGAGTAAAAGCCCTGTCGCCCCTCTCCTGTCTTCACGCATCTCCAGCCAGGGCTTTCTGTTGACGACCCAGCCAGAAGCTGGAAGACAGAGCCCTGTTGATGTAGGGTCGATCTTGGGACTGGCAGGAAAGGGTGGAGAGTACAACGTATTTAGCTCATTAGTGGAGGCGGAAAGAGGCAAGACTCAAAACTTAAGGGATTTCAAGGCGGGCAGATCACTTGAGGCCAGGAGTTTTAGACCAGCCTGGCCAGCTGAGGCATGAGAATTGCTTGAACCCCTGGGAGGCGGAGGTGGCAGTGAGCCAAGATTGTACTCCAGCCTGGGCGACAGAGTAAAACTTGTCTCAAAAAAAAAAGAGGTTAAGGGATAGGATTTGGGGAGCGAGGGAGGTTTTGGCTTGAACAATTTGGTGGCCTATTGTTTGAGGGGAGACTAGAAGAGGATCTGCTTTGTAGGTGCGTAACATCATCTGTTTCCAGTGCATTTAAGGTGCCCAGAGACATCCGAGTATCAGTGCCAATAAGCCATTACCTGGATAGGTCTGGGGCTGGGTGGGTAGTATCTAAAGCTTGTGTGTAGTATCTAAAGCTCCGTGATTGCGTGAGAGCAGGTAAGGATGGAACAGGGGAAAGGGAGGGAGTGCCTGGGACCAAGCCCTGGGGAACACTGCCCCGCTAAGAGGCCTTACACACAACCTAGGAGTGCACAGGCTGCGGATGCCCAGCACCCCGTGGCTGCAGAGGGCAGCGAGGGAGATGGGTGTGGGGAAGGGCCCAGAGTCTGACCTGGTGCCTTGCCCACCCCCTCTCACCCAGCTGGTGAGCCTGGCCAGTGAAGTCCAGGACCTGCACCTGGCCCAGAGGAAGGAAATGGCCACGGGCTTCAGCAAGGGGCCCACCCTGGGGCTGCTGCCCGACGTGCCCTCCTTGATGGAGACGCTCAGCTACAGCTACTGCTACGTGGGAATCATGACCGGTGAGTGGGCCTGCCGTACAGCTCCGCCGCTCTGTCTCCTGTGTCTCCCTCCAACCTGGGTGGCTCTTCTGCGTTCCCACCCTGCCTGGGGCAACCTCCATCCTAGTGTCCACTGCTATGAGGGTAAGCATGTATCTGGACCCAAGTCTCACACCTGCACTGGACCAGAACTGCTTCGGGGTGGAGGCTGCCTGTTCTCAGCCTAAGTGATTCCTTGCTCTTCTTGTAGCTATTGGCAGCAAAGAGAAGAGATAAAGGAGGCAAAGGTCTATGTAAACCTGATGTTTTTGTCGCCCAGACAACAAATATTCACAGCTTAGGGTCCACTTTTAGTTTAAGGAAACATTTTTCAGCTGGGCGTGGGGGCTCATGCCTATAATCCTAGCACTTTGGGAGGCTGAGACGAGCGGACTGCCTGAGGCCAGGAGTTCAAAGTCAATCTGGTCAACAAAGCAAGATCCCATCCCTTTTATTTAAATAAATAAATATAAAATTAAAAGGGCTGGGTGTAGTGGCTCATGCCTGTAATCCCAGCACTTTGGGAGGCTGAGGCAGGTGGATCACTTGAGGTCAGGAGTTTGAGACCAGGCTGGCCAACATGGAGAAACCCTGTCTCTATTAAAAATACAAAAATTAGCCAGAAGTGGTGGCACATGCCTGTAATCCCAGCTACTTGGGAGGCTGAGGCAGGAGAATCTCTTGAACCTGGGAGGTGGAGGTTGCGGTGAGCTGAGATGACGCCATTGCACTCCAGCCTGGGCAATGAGAGCAAAACTCCATCTCAAAAAAAAAAAAAATACAATTCTTTGCTGCTTTGATTCTGTAAAAAAAAAACAAAAACAAAAAACTCCCTGACTTTTACTATATCCACGGAGTTGTACAGACATGACCACTGTGTAGTTATTTTCACAACAATTTCATACCCTGCAAAGAAACCCCATACCCATCATCCCCAAACCTCCATCCATCCCTGGAAAGCACTAATCGACTTTCTGTCTGTAAAGATTTGCCTGTTCTGGACATTGTGCTCATAAATAGAGTCATACTACCTGTGGTCTTATTTATTTATTTTAATTTCTTTTTCTTTTATTTTTAACTTCCCACACTACACTGACCTAAACGTGTTCTTTTGTGAACATATAAAAATTTTACCTCTGGTGCCTCCTGTGAATCACACTCCTCCCTCCCTAGGCCAGACCACCATCATGTTGTAGCTGAAGTGCCACAGCTATGTCTTAGTTTCTTTCTTTCTTTCCTTCCTTCCTCCTTCCCTCCCTCCCTTGTTCCCTCTTTTCCTCCTTCCTTCCTTCCCTTTGTCCCTGGCTGGAACTCGGTAGCACAGTCACTGCTCACTGCAGCCTGGGCTCAAGCGATCCCCCGCCTCAGCCTCCCCAGTAGCTGGGATTACAGGTGCCTCCACCACACCTGGCTAATTTTTGTGTTTTCTAGTGACAGGGTCTTGCCGTTTTGACCAGGCTGGTCTCGAACTCTTGGGCTCAAGCAGTCCTCCCACCTAGCTCTCCCAAAGTGCTGGGATTCCAGGTGTGAGCCACCGCGTCCGGCCCCCTCTATCTAATTTCCTGTCGCTGTCTCTGTATCTCTGAGTATTGTTGTCCCCCCATCTCTCGTTCATTGTCCCCATCTCTCTGGGTCTCTGTCCCTACCCCTGGGGTTTCCCCGGTGCCCAGTCTCTGCCTCTCTTTTCCTCTTCCCACCTGCCCTCCAAGCTCCTACTCCTCCTCCTCCTGCAGACTCGAGCTCTGCCCACCTGCCCATCTGACCGCTGCCCTCCCTCCCTGCCCCACAGGCCCGTTCTTCCGCTACCGCACCTACCTGGACTGGCTGGAGCAGCCCTTCCCGGGGGCCGTGCCCAGCCTGCGGCCCCTGCTGCGCCGCGCCTGGCCGGCCCCGCTCTTCGGCCTGCTGTTCCTGCTCTCCTCCCACCTCTTCCCGCTGGAGGCCGTGCGCGAGGACGCCTTCTACGCCCGCCCGCTGCCCGCCCGCCTGTTCTACATGATCCCCGTCTTCTTCGCCTTCCGCATGCGATTCTACGTGGCCTGGATTGCCGCCGAGTGCGGCTGCATTGCCGCCGGCTTCGGGGCCTACCCCGTGGCCGCCAAAGCCCGGGCCGGGGGCGGCCCCACCCTCCAATGCCCACCCCCCAGCAGGTCAGGCGGCGGGAGGGAGGCTTCCCAAGACCCAGCAGCCCCACCTCCAAGGGCTGGCTCTGCCCCTAGCAGGGAGGAGAGCGGGGGAGTAAGGGGGCAGGGATACCACCTTTTTGTTAGCTGTCGATAGGGAAAAAAACCCCTGGTACTGACAGATGCCCCTTGTTGCTAGCGCTTGTCACCCCGCAGTGTGGTGAACTGCCCCCCCCCCGTTGCTAGGCAAAGGTGGTAACTTAGCAACCCTGTGCCACCCCTCTGTTGCCACAGAATTGTCACCCCCAGAACCAGATTGTTCCTGCTTGCTGGGGGATGCCATCCTTTGGTAGTAGTGGATCACCCTCTGTTGCTAGGGAAATGGTTACCTAGCAACCGAACGCCACTCTTTGCTAGGGAAGCAGGATCCCTAGCAACAGTAGTTCACTTCCTTCTTGCCAGAAGTTTTGCTCTGTTGCTGCAGATATGGCGCCCCCTGCACTGCCCCTCTGTTTCTAGGAGCTAGCCCTCCTCCATCTCATGGGATGTGGTCAGGTAGCTGTGCTCTGTTTGAAAGGAAATAGCAATTTCAAATCCCTGACTGCTGTTACCCAGCAGAGCTGACTCCATTCCTAGCAACTCCAGTTACACAGTTGCTAAGGAAGCCAGGCCTCCCCCTGGTGACTATGGGTTGACCCTTGTTTTCAGAGAGGCTGCATCCCCAGCACCGGCATCACTAGGCAAGTCGCACGGCCATAGCTGTGGGCTCTCTTGTGGCTGAGGAAGTATTGCTCCTGTGTTGCTAGGGAAATAGCACCCCTGGCAACCAGGAGTAGACTGCCCTTGTGTTCCTGGCAGCTGCAGTTAGCCTTCCCCCAGGGGCTTGGACTGTGGCTGGGGCAGCAGCCTGTTGGTGTAAATGATGAACTATTCCCTGCTAGGGTTGTGCCATCCCTAGTCACAAACTGCCATCGGTTGTGGGGGTAGTGACACCCCCACGTGAGTTTATGACCACTGCCCTCATAACCATGCCCTGACCACCAGCTGCTAGAGATAGGATGTCCCCCCCAGAAGAGCCAAGCAGGAATTGAAGGCTTTGCTAAATCCACTTGGCCCCCACTCCTCAAGATGGCTCCCCCTCCCATCATCAGAGGCCACCAGGTCTTCATGTGGGCCAGCGTTTCCCACTGCTGGGGCTATTGGCGGGAGTGACGAGAGAGCCACTGTATTGCTAGAGGTGACACTTCAACATCACTGGGACCAGGAAAACAGCCCTTTTCTAAAAGCTTTTCTAAACATCCTAGGCCTCGTTGCTAAGGAATGCCTTTTCCGTAGCAATAGAGATCATTGAGACCCCACTGGCGACTGGAACATCTCCCTAGCAACGGTGAATCACCCTGTTATTAGAGAAGATACTTCCCTAGCAACAGCAGTGTCCAACAGTTTAGAAGGGACCAGCCTTGGAAGCATCTCTGAATACGCTGAGCTTGGTTACTAAAGGACTCATAGCGTAGCAATCATAGCCCTTCAAGGCTTTTTATGGCTGTGGCAGGCCCCGTTAGTTACCAAAAGAAGAAGAACCCCATTGTCGGTGAACTGTACCACCGGGCCCGCCCATCCTTCTCCCCCACAGGCACCCTCTGGGCCACCCTCCCTTGTCGTCCTAGCAAATCTGACAGCCAGAGGGCCGTTGCCTGGCCAGGATCCCTTCCTTAGCATCCGGGGCTGGGACACTAGCAGGCGTCCGGAGGGGGCCTGGCTGAGCTGCATGTCTGTCCCCCACCCTCATCCTCCACCCCCAGTCCGGAGAAGGCGGCTTCCCTGGAGTATGACTATGAGACCATCCGCAACATCGACTGCTACGGCACGGATTTCTGCGTGCGGGTGCGCGATGGCATGCGGTACTGGAACATGACGGTGCAGTGGTGGCTGGCGCAGTACATCTACAAGAGCGCGCCTGCCCGCTCCTATGTGCTGCGGTGAGTGAGCCCGCCCAGCCTCAGGGACGCTACAGAACTGCATCTCCCAGCAGGCCCCAGGGTACCCTGCAGCTTCCCTGGCTGGGCCCCTGCCCCGGAGGCTCACGGGAGTTGTAGTTTGTTTAGCCTGGTTTTGCCCTGCCTCTAATTAGTAGCAGCACGCTGGTATAAATAGTTCCCCTTCATGGGGCCTCAGTTTCTACTTCTGTAAAGTCTCCTCACTCTACAGAAGCAACATACTGAGGCCTGTGGACTCAATGGCCAGCCTTACTGGAATTTCAGCCGTCCAGGTTATGGAGAACCTTGAGGAGTTAGTTGACCTGTTGGTTGCCTCAAGTATTAAACGGAGTTAATCGTTTTTATTACTGGTTTCATAGGTAGATAAAAGGATTAAATGCGATAGAATGTGAAATGTATGTAATGTGAGGTCTGACAGGTAAGTGCCTGCTATCTATTAGTTTTTATTTTTCATTCTTCCAGTATTTCTTGAGTGGAGACTCTGCTAGACGTTGTTTTTGGTGCAGCCTAGAAGTAAAACTCATGACCGCGCTTTGGCTCACACCTGGAATCCCAGCACTTTGGGCGGCCGAGGCGGGCGGATCACGAGGTCAAGATATCGAGACCATCTTGACCAACATGGTGAAACCCTGTCTCTACCAAAAATACAAAAATTAGCTGGGCATGGTGGCGTGCTCCTGTAGTCGAAGCTACTCAGGAGGCTGAGCAGGAAAATCGCTTGAACAGGAATGGCAGAGGTTGCAGTGAGCCGAGATCGTGCCACTGCACTCCAGCCTGGGGAGAGCGAGACTGTCTCAAAAAAAAAGAAAAGAGTAGGTGGTTCACGCCTGTAATCCCAGCATTTTGGGTGGCCCAGGCAGGTCGATCACTTGAGGTCAGGGCAATATGGTGAAACCCCTTCTCTACTAAAAATACAAAAAGTTAACTGGGCGTAGTGACGGGTGCCTGTTATCCCAGCTACACAGGAGGCTGAGGCAAGAGAATCGCTTGAACCCGGGAGGCAGAGGTTGCAGTGAGCTGAGGTCGCCTGGGCGACTGAGCGAGACTTCATCCCCCAAAAATAAAATAAAGGTAGAAAGGGAAGACCCAGCAGGAGTAAGTTTTGGGAGTAGGTAGGATGAGGAAACGACTTGAGTTTAGTCTCATTGACTTTGAGATGACCATTAGATTTCCAGCTGGGGTTATTGGGTAGGTAATTATGTGATTCTGATCCTTACAGGAAAAGTCACTCTTTTTTTTTTTTTTTTTTTTTTTTTTGAGACAGAGTCTTGCTCTGTCACTAGGCTGGAGTGCAGTGGGGTGATCTCAGCTCACTGCAACTTCCACCTCCCGGTTCAAGCGCGTCTCCTGCTTCAGCCTCCCAAGTAGCTCGAATTAAAGGCACATGCCACCACACCCAGCTAATTTTTTGTATTTTAGTAGAGATGGGGTTTCACCAGGTTGGCCAGGATGGTCTTGATCTCCTGACCTCATGATCTGCCCACCTCGGCCTCCCAAAGTTGGGATTACAGGCGTGAGCCACTGCGCCTGGCCAGGAAAAGTCACTTTTAAAAGTGGACACTTGAGTGGTATCAGTTGTAAATGATGCTTTTTAAAATTTATTTATTTTTAGTTATTTATTATTTTTTGACGCTTTGTCACCCAGGGTGGAGTGCAGTGGCGCAATGTCAGCTCACTGCAGCCTCCGTATCCTGGGTTCAAGTGATTCTCCTGCCAAGTAGCTGGGATTACAGGTGTGCAACACCACACCCAGCTAATTTTTTTTATCTTTAGTAGAGGTGGGGTTTCACCATGTTAGCCAGGCTAGTCTCAAACTCTTGGCCTCAAGTGATCCACCTACTTCAACCTCTCAAAGTGCTGGAATTACAGGCATGAGCCACCAAGCCTGGCCAAGTTTTTAAATTAATTCTTTTTTTTTTTTTTTTTTTTTTTTTTTAGTTTTTAAAAAATATATAGAGATGGGGTCTCGCTGTGTTGACTAGGCTGGTCTCAAAGTCCTGGCCCCAAGCAGTCCTCCTATCTCAGCCTCCCAAAGTGCCGGGACTGCAAGCATGAGCCACTGTGCCCGGCCAGGTATAGATGATACTTAAAGCTCTGGGGCTGAGGCCACATCAAAGCCCAAAGCGCCTCAATGTTTAGACAAGTGTTTCTCAACTGGGGGCAGTTCTGCTGCTGCTGCACCCCCCAGGAGACACGTGGCAATCCCTGGAGACATTTTGTTGTAACTGGGAGGTGCTAGGGCGTGGAGTGGGTGGAGCCCTGATGCTCCGAAACACCTTACATGCACAGGACTCATCCTTGTTTATCTTACACTCTGGAGGATGGGGCAGTGGGCGTTTTTTGGTTTTCTTTTTTGTTTTTGTTTTTTTGAGACGGAGTCTCACTCTGTCACCCAGGCTGGAGTGCAGTGATTCGATCTCAGCTCCTGCGTTCAAGCAATTCTCCCGCCTCAGCCTCCTGAGTAGCTGGGATTACAGGTGCCCACCACACTTTTTGTGTTTTTGGTAGAGTCGGGGCTTCATCGTGTTGGCTGGGCTGGTCTCGAACTCCTGACCTCAAGTGATCCACCTGCCTTGGCCTCCTAAAGTGCTGGGATTACAGGCGTGGGCCACGATGCCCGGCCAGTGGTTTTTTATCATTGGGTTATTTCTATGCTTCAAGCACCCAGATGTGTCTGAGGGACAAGTCAGTGGCCATGGCAGTAAACACCTCCCTCAGGCCGCAGCCGGTGGCAAAGCTCGCTGATAGATACACAGATGGAGAGTGAGATGGACAGCGATTTCTCTGTCGCTGATAAAGATGGGGTCAGAGCCTGCATCTGTAGGTCTTCAAGGGTTAGGGAATTAAATTTATGGGTATATAAGGAGAGGGGGACCACACGTCTGGGTCCCAAAAGAGGAGGGGGAGCACGGCTGGAGATTCCCAAGTCTTCAGGAGGCAGGAATTATATTCTGGAATCCCTGAGGGAAGAAGAGGCTGGGACTCAGAACCTGGGTCCTGAGGGAGAGGGACGGTGGCAGGGATGAACTGGGCCCCTGAAAAGAAGAGTAGAGAGAGACTCCTGGGCCCTGAGGGAGGAAGGGAGCAGGCTTCTGAAATCCTGAGTTCCTGAAGGTTCTATAGAGGAATGGGAGGCTGAGGACTCCTGGTTTCGTATCTCTTTTTAATTTTTTTTTTTTTTTTTTTGAGACAGAGTGTCACACTGTCACCCAGGCTGGAGTGCAGTGGTGCGATCTCGTCTCACTGCAACCTCCGCCTTCCAGCTTCAAGGGTTTCTCCTGTTTCAGTCTCCTGAGTAGCTGGGATCACAGGCACACACCAACATGCCCAGCTATTTTTTTGTATTTTTAGTAGAGACAGGGTTTCACTATGTTGGCCAGACTGGTCTCAAACTCCTGACCTCGTGATCCACCTGCCTTGACCTCCCAAAGTGCTGGGATTACAGGCGTGAGCCACCGTGCCCGGCCTTGTTTTCTTAAATAGAGATGAAGTCTCACTATGTTGCCCAGGCTGGTCTTGAGCTCCTGGCCTCAAGCAACCCTCCCACCTCAGCCTCCCAAAGTGCTGGGATTACAGGATGCAAGGCGCTATAACCTGGTTCTGAAGAACCAGAAAGCCAATGGTCCTCCCTTCTCAAGATACCAGGCATTGGCCAGGTGCACTGGCTGACATCTGTAATTCCAGTACTTTGGGAGGCCAAGGTGAGAGGATCACTTAAGCTGAGGAGTTCAAGACCAGCCTGGAAAAGAGCAAGATTACATCTCTACAAAGAAAAAAAAAGATTTATTAAAAAAAAAAAAAGAGTGAGGAAAGATGGGTCTGGGCCTTGGAGGAAGAGGAACATATCTCCTGGGCGCAGAATAAGGAAGGCCCACAGACCAGGGTCTTCATGGGCCAGGCAGCAGTCTCAAATATTAGCAGGCATCAAAGTCACCTGGAGTACTTGTTACCGGGAAGAGTTCTCCTGGGCCCCAACCCCAGGGCTTCTGGTGCAGGAGGGGTGGGGACAAGGATCTGTGTGTCTCACAAGTTCTCAGTCAATGCTGATGCCAGACCTTAAGAACCACTGGGGCCCAGCTCGGTGGCTCACACCTATAATCCCAGCGCTGTGGGAGACCGAGGTGGGCGGATCACCTGAGGTCAAGAGTTTGAGACCAGCCTGGCCAACATGTTGAAACCCCCGCCTCTACTAAAAATACAAAAATTAGCCAGGAGTGGTGGTGCATGCCTGTAATCCCAGCTACTTGGGAGGCTGAGGCAGGAGAATTGCCTGAACCTGGAAGGCGGAGGTTGCAGTGAGCTGAGATTGCGCCACTGCATTCTAGCCTGAGTCACAGGGCGAGACTCAGAAAAAAAAAAAAAGAACCAGTGGACCCAGCAATTAGACTTCTTGGTCCTGGGAGAGGAAGGGCAGTGAAACATAAAATGATCGATCTTTAAAGGAGGAGATGGCCTGGGATAAGACTGTGAGGTGTGTGTGGGAGGCTAGGAGCTCCTGGATCCCTGAAGGAGACAGTAGCCTATAGCCTCCTCCGCCTTCTGGAGCTAGGGAAAAGGGGGCATGGCTTTGAGCAGGGAGGGCCTGGGGCCTGGACTCCTGGGTCTGGGGGAGGAGGGGCTGGGGGCCTGGACTCCTGGGTCTTGGGGGAGGAGGGGCTGGGGGCCTGGACTCCTGGGTCTAGGGGAGGAGGGACTGGGGATCTGGATTTTTGGGTCTGAGGGAGGAGGGGCTGGGGTCCTGGATTCCTGGGTCTGGGGGGAGGAGGGGCTGGGGTCCTGGACTCCTGGGTCTAGGGGAGGAGGGACTGGGGGCCTGGACTCCTGGGTCTGAGGGAGGAGGGGCCGGGGGTCCTGGACTCCTGGGTCTGAGGGAGGAGGGGCTGGGGCCTGAACTCCTGGGTCTGGGGGAGGAGGGGCCTGGGACCTGGACTCCTGGGTCTGGGGGAGGAGGGGCCGGGGCCTGGACTCCTGTGTCTGGGGGCAGAAGGCCCTGGGCACTGGACTGGCAGGTCCTCACTCCCAGCCCCTCCCCAGGAGCGCCTGGACCATGCTGCTGAGCGCTTACTGGCACGGCCTCCACCCAGGCTACTACCTGAGCTTCCTGACCATCCCGCTGTGCCTGGCTGCGGAGGGCCGGCTGGAGTCGGCCCTGCGGGGGCGGCTGAGCCCGGCGGGGCAGAAGGCCTGGGACTGGGTGCACTGGTTCCTGAAGATGCGCGCCTACGACTACATGTGCATGGGCTTCGTGCTCCTCTCCATGGCAGACACGCTTCGGTACTGGGCCTCCATCTACTTCTGCATCCACTTCCTGGCCCTGGCCGCCCTGGGGCTGGGGCTGGCGTTGGGTGGGGGCAGTCCCGGCCGGCGGAAGGCAGCCTCCCAGCCCACAAGCCTCGTCCCGGAGAAGCTCCGGGAGGAGTAAGCTGCCGAGAGGCTCCCTCTGCCAGCGGGTCCCGGGGATTCTGTGAACCAGGCTGCTGTCTCCTCCCCAGAAGGAGTCCTTACCTTGGCAAGGGTCCCAGAGAGAATTTCCTCTTCCCCAGCTAATACCCTGCCTGCCACTGAAGCAGACCTGCCAGTGTCCTCCCTGCCCTCTGCCCAGGGGCCTCCAGTGGCCACTGCCCTCCTACAAAATCCAAGTCTTGTCGTGACAAGAGTCTCCCTTGCCCCTGCTTCAGCTTCGGGGTCTCCAGAGAGCACTGCACTTCCCAAGAACAGAAGGGGCCCATGGGCGGCGGGTTTGGGCAAATTCCCTTTCTGCATCCACAGTGTGGGGTCGGAGCCTGGGGGCAGCCTCTTCCTTGTGTCTTTTGCTCCGCCTTTAGCTCATCACGCCCATGTTGCAGACTTGGAAGGAAGCATAAGCTTCCCATTTCACAAAGGGGAAACCGAGGCACAGATGCGCAGGCATGGGGACTGCCGCCCCACGGCTCACGTCTGAGCCATCTTGGGGCCCCAACGCTCCTGGCTCCCTCTTCTCATCCCTTGGCCTGTGACAGGTCACAGTGTGTAAATCTTTCCCAATAAAGTGTTGCACAAACGCATCGTGTCTGTGCAAGTATCTGTGGGTGGCAAACACCGGGAGTCCCAGGTGAGGTACAGCTGCCAGACTGGCCCAGGAACCAAACTGTCAGGCCCGGGCACCACGGGGGACTTCAGGTCCCAGGAAACCTTTCGAATCCCCAGCCCTGAGAAACTACAGGAAGTGTACCTAACTCCCTCCGGGCCACCTGCCGGCCAGGTACACACCTGCCCCGGCCCCGCCCTTACCTGGGGCAGTGTCTGCCTGCCGGCCACTAGAGACAGCCCAGCTTGAGGCCATGGGAGAAAACCCGACCCTGGAATCAGACGCCTGGGGCTCCTCTAGCAGGTGGTTGGCCCCCCGGGAGGCCAGAGGAGGTAGGGAAGCCAGGAGAGGTTCAGATCCACCCAACCTTCAGGCTAGGTGGGACTCCTCAGCCTGAGGGCTGAAGAGAGAAGGTTTCACTTCCTGGTATTACAGGGGGAGAAGGGAAGTGGAGGCTGGAACTACAGGGTCTGAGGAGGAGGAGCCTGAGAACCAGGCTACTCTGGGAGGGTCCACATTTGAGTCCCTGGGGGATGGGATCGAGGGTTGTGGACCCCTGGGTCCAGGTGAAGTAGAGGCTGGCACTTGGACTCCTGGGTCTGAGGGAGGAGGGGCTGGGGGCCTGGACTCCTGGGTCTGAGGGAGGAGGGTCTGGGGGTCTGGACTCCTGGGTCTGAGGGAGGAGGGGCTGGGGGCCTGGACTCCTGGGTCTGAGGGAGGAGGGGCCTGGGGCTTGGTTTCCTGGTCTGAGGGAGGAGGAGCTAGGGTCTGGACTCCTGGGGTCTGAGGGAGGAGGAGCTGGGGCTTGGACTCCTGGGTCTAAGGGAGGAGGAGCTGGGGGCCTGGACCTCTGGGTCTAAGGGAGGAAGGGGTGGGGTCTGGACTCCTGGGTCTGAGGGAGGAGGGGCCTGGGGCCTGGTTTTCTGGTCTGAGGGAGGAGGAGTTTGGGCCCAGACTCTTGAGTCTTCCCAGCCAGCTTCCCCTCCCCAGGGCGGTCTCTGTCCTCTGTGCTGAACAAGCTACCCAGTGCTGCTACCCTTCGGTACCGAGGCCCTGGGGTGCTGCCTTGGGGGGACGCCAGAGGAGGAGGAGGAGGATGGAGGAAGGAGCAGGCAGGCCTTTGCAGAAGCCACCCTGAAGGAGCTGCAGGACCCTCACCCTTCCCGGGAACTGCCCTGGCCCATGCAGGCCAGACGGGCACACAGGTGAGGCCCCACCTCCCACTGGGACCCGCACAGCCCAGGCTGTGCCCTTCTCCCACGCCTCGGACCCTGTCTCTTCCCTCTGTCCCCTGCCTCTCCTGGTTTCTTTTTTCCCTCATTTTTGTCTCTGCTTTGGACTCCGAGTGAGTTCTGCCTTTCGGTGACTCTGGGATCCTCTCTCTCTGGGATTCGCCGTTGCCCATGTCTCTCCTCCAATCCTGTCTCTGCTTTTCAGTTTGTCTCTCTGCACGTCTGAAATCTGTTAGTATTTATTTCTGCTTTATGCCTCCATCTTTGCCTCTCTTCAAAGCCTCTCTCTTCTTTTCCCACTATATAATTTGCAGCACCTGGTGAACAATGAAAATGCAGGTGCCCTCATTAAAAAATGATTATGGACCTGGCGCAGTGGCTCCTGCCTGCAGTCCCAGCACTTTGGGAGGCCAAGGCAAGTGGATCACCTGAGCTCAGGAGCTCGAGACCATCCTGGCTAACACGTGAAACTCCGTCTCTACTAAAAATACAAATAAATTAGCCGGATGTGGTGGCATACACCTGTAGTCCCAGCTACTTGGGAGGCTGAGGAAGGAGAATCGCTTGAACCTGGGAGGCGGAGGTCACAGTGAGCAGAGATTGCACCATTGCACTCCAGCCTGGGCAACAAAATTAGAATCTGTCTCTAAAAATCAGATAAAAATTACAATAAAAAACTAAAGAGTCTGGGCGCAGTGGCTCACACCTGTAATCCCAGCACTTTGGGAGGCCAAGGCGGGTGGATCAGAAGGTCAGGAGTTCAAGACCAGCCTGGCCAAGATGGTGAAACCTCATTTCTACTAACAGTACAAAAATTAGCTAGTGTGGTGGTGGTCCCCTGTCATCCCAGCTACTTGGGAGGCTGAGGCAGAGAATTGCTTGAACCTGGGAGGCAGAGGTTATGGTGAGCTGAGATCGTGCCATTGCACTCCAGCCTGCGCAACAGAGCGAGACTCCATCTCTTTAAAAAACAAACAAACAACAACAACAAAAAAAAAAACAGTTCAGGGCGGGCACAGTGCCTCATGCCTATAATCCCAGCACTTTGGGAGGCTGAGGCAGGCAGATCACCTGACTCTTCAGGAGTTCAAGACCAGTCTGGCCAACGTGGTGAAACTATGTTTCTACTAAAGATACAAAAATTAGCCGGGCATGGTGAGTGGTGCCTGTAATCCCTGCTACTTGTGAGACTGAGGCAGAAGAATCGCTTGAACCTGGGAGGCGGAGGTTGCAGTGAGCCGAGATCGCGCTATTGCACTTTAACCTGGATGCCAAGGGCGAAACGCCATCTCAAATAATAATAATAATGACACAGGAGGATGTGTGTATCGTATGTGCCGATACTATACTGTTTTACATAAGGAATTTGGGCATTTACAGATTTCAGTATTCCTGGGGAGTTCTTGAGCCACCCCCCCGTGGATACTGAAGGACAACTGTACTGATAAAGTGAGAGCCCAGATAAACTTCAGCTAGGGCAGAGAACACAGCATGACAGCACCCTGTGTGCCCCTCCCTCTCACGCCCTCTTTCTCCTCACAAGGACAAGGTAACCCCTTCTCTCTAAGCTTTTTTTTTTTTTGAGACAGGATCTTGTTCTGTCACCAAGGCTGGAGTGCAATAGTGTCATCGATCTCAGCTCACTGCAGCCTCTGACACCGGGGCTCAAGCGATTCTCCCACCCCAGCCTCCCGCTCTTCTGCATAGCGTTGCCATCTCTGCAACTTTGTGCAAATAGAATCATGCAGTCTTGAGTCTTTTGTGCAGGCTTCTCTGCCTACCATTAGGTTTGTTTCTTTTTCTTTTTTCTTAGACGGAGTCTCACTCTGTCACCCAGGCTGGAGTGCGGTGGCACCAGCTCAGATCACTGCAACCTCGGCCTCCCAGGTTGAACCAATTCTCCTGCCTCAGCCTTCCGAGTGGCTGGGATTACAGGTTCCTGCCACCCAGCTAATTTTTTTTTTTTTTTTTTGGTATTTTTAGTGGAGATGAGATTTCACAATATTGGTCAGGTTGGTCTCGAACTCCTGACCTCAGGTGATCCACCCACCTTGGCCTCCCAAACTTCTGGGATTACAGGCGTAAGCCACCGTGCCCAGCTGGTTGGTTTGTTTCCTTTTTATTGCTACAGAGTATTCTACCTTATGTATAGGCCACACTTTACTTCTCTGATGTACTGGGTTGTTTCTACATTCGGGGTGGTTCCCAGTCTGGGGCTGTGAAACCCCTCATTTTCTGCCTGTTTCCTTCCCAGGCAAAGCCACGCCAGGGACCAGTTGGTTTATGGCTCTGGATCTAGAATGGACCAATGGGCACGGCTGCTTCGGAGGTCCAAGGAGAAGACAAAGGAAGGCTTGCAGCGCCTGCAGCCCTGGGCATGGACACTGAAGAGGATCGGGGGGTGCGGGGTGGTGGGGTGGTGTCCTGGGGCAGGGCCTGGACTCCAGAATGCGAGGGAAGAGGGGCCTGGGCTATGGACTTTTGGGTCTGAGGGTGAAGGGAGTGGGGTCCTGGACTCCTGGGTCTGAGGGAGAAGGGGCTTGGGCCTGGATTTTGGGTCTGGGGGGGGTGGGGTTGGGGGGAGGAGGGGCTGGGGTCTGGATTCTGGATCTGAGGGAGGAGGGGCTGGGGGCCTGAACTCGGGTCTGAGAAAGGCGCCGCTGGGCCGGGCGCGGTGGCTCACGCCTGTAATCCCAGCACTTTGGGAGGCTGAGGCAGGTGGATCACCTGAGGTCGGTGAAACCCCATCTACTAAAAATACAAAAATTAGCCAGGTATGGTGTTATGCGCCCGTAATCCTAGCTACTCGGTAGGCTGAGGCAGGAGAATCGCTTGAACCTGGGAGGCAGAGGTTGCAGTGAGCCGAGATCCCGCCACTGCACTCCAGCCTGGGCGACGCAGAGACTGCGTCTCAAAAAAAAAAAAAAAAAAAAAAGAGCAAAAGAAAAGAAAAGAAAAAGGCGCAGCTGGGCCCCAGTCCCGGGGTGGGAGGGGCTGGTCCTGCTCCCAGGAAGGAACCTGAGCCTCCCTCTGCTGCCCCCTGCAGGTCAGTTTGGCGCCGGCACCGAGTCCTACTTCTCTCTGCTGCGCTTCCTGCTCCTTCTCAACGTGCTAGCCTCAGTGCTTATGGCCTGCATGACGCTGCTGCCCGCCTGGTTGGAAGGCGCTCCCCCAGGCCCTCCCGGCCTCAATGCCTCCTCGCCCTGCGGCTTCTATAACCCCCACTCCCAGGGCCTGGTCACCTTCGACACACAGCTCTTCAACTTGCTCTCGGGGAGAAGTAGGTGCCTGGGTCCCTGGGAGATTCCCCCACGCCGTTGTGAGCCCCGGGCTTGTTTTTTTTGAGACGGAGTTTCGCTCTTGTTACCCACGCTGGAGATCTCGGCTCACTGCAGTCTCCTCCTGAGTTCAAGCGATTCTCCTGCCTCAGCCTTCGAAGTAGCTGGGATTACAGGCGTGCCTACCACGCCCAGCTAATTTTGTATTTTTAGTAGAGATGGGGTTTCACCATGTTGGTCAGGCTGGTCTCGAACTCCAGATCTCAGGTGATCCGCCCACCTCGGCCTCCCAAAGTGCTGAGATTACAGGCCTGAGCCACCGCCCCTGGCTGAGCCCTGTGCTTTCAATGACACGCACCTCAAACCCTGACCCCAGACCCTCATTATGCAGCGCCAGGAGCCCTGCCTCCTCCCACAGTGGCCCCTGACCCACCTTCCCCCCCACAGGGTTACTTGGAATGGTCTCCTCTGTTCTATGGCTTCTACCCGCCCCGCCCACACCTGGCGGTCACCTTCCTGTGCTGGGCCTTTGCTGTTGGCCTCATCTGCCTCCTGTTCATCCTGCATCGGTCAGTGGCACCTGCACCCCTGACCCCCTGAAAGAACGGAGTGGGGGGGGGGGGGAGCAAGTGGTGGTGGCAAAAACCCCCTCCCCCAAGAATCCTTAGTCTTGCTGTGTAACCCTTTCTTCTGTTTCAGTTAAAATCAAGATTTGGGGATTTCCATTTTTCTTTTTCTTTCTTTCTTTTTTTTTTGAGGACAGTCTCACCCTGTTGCCCAAGCTGGAGTGCAATGGCGCTATCTTGGCTCACTGCAACCTCTGCGTTGTGGGTTCAAGTGATTCTACTGCCTCAGCTTCCCAAGTAGCTAGGTTTACAGGCACCCGCCACCATGCCCCGCTGACTTTTTTTTTTTTCTTTTTTTTCTTTTAGCTGCATGTCATCAGCAGATTTTTTGTATTTTTAGTAAAGACAGTGTTTTGCTTTGTTAGCCAGGCTGGTCTCGAACTCCTGACCCCAGATGATCCACCTGCCTTGGCCTCCAAAAGTGCTGGGATTACAGGCGTGAGCCACTGAGCCTGGCCTGTTTTGTTTTTTGAGACAGGGTCTCACTCTGCCACCCAGGCTAGAGTGTAGAGATGCAATCTCTCCTGCAGCCTGGGCCTCCAGAACTCAACTGATCCTCCTGCCTCAGCCTCTCCGAAGCAGCTGGGACTACAGGGTTGCACCACCAGGTCCTGCTAAATTTTTTTTTTTTTTTAAACTTTGTAGAGATAGGGTCTTGCTATATTTGTTTCCCAGGCTGCGCTCAAACTCCTGGCCTCATGAGATCTGCTCCTCAAGGTGCTAGAATTACAGGCATGAGCCAATGTATCTGGCCAAAAATCAACTTTTTTTTTTTGGAGATGGAGTTTTGCTCTTGTTGCCCAGGCTGGAGTGCAACAGTGCGATTTTGGCTCACTGCAACCTCTGCCTCAGGTTCAAGCAATTCTTCTCCTCAACCCCCCAAGTAGTTGGAATTACAGGCATGTGCCACCACGCCTGGCTAATTTTGTATTTTTAGTAGAGATAAGGTTTCACCACGTTGGTCAGGCTGGTCTCAAACTGCTGACCTCAGGTAATCCACCCGCCTCAGCCTCCCAAAGTGCTGGGATTACAGGCATGAGCCACTGCACCCGGCCCATTTCACTCTTTAAAATATATGTATAGTGCAGTGTAGTGTCTCCGTAGTCCAGACAGGGAGAACCATTTGAGGGCCCGCTATATTTGCATAGCTTACTGTTTAGTAGGGGAGATACACTGTGGGAGAGACTGTTAAATTAACGAGCCCATCCGTGATTTGAGTTCGGGAGCAATGGGACGTGATGATAGAGCAAGAATTAGCACACTTTTTCCGTGAAGGGCCAGGAAGTAAACTTTTGTCTTTGAAGGCCACTGTCTGGGACTGAAGTCTGCCACTGTCATGCTAAAGCAGCCACACGCAATACGTACATGAGTAGGCGTGGCTGCGTGCCAACAAAACTTTATTGACAAAAACAGTGGTTGGCCTAGATGTGGCCCATGGACTGTTGATTGCCAACCCCTGTGATACAGAATAATGGGTAAGGACCCTCATTGGATGGAGTGGTAAAAGGCCCCACTATCTGGAGTAGGGGACCTGAAGATGGAGACTAGAAAGATAGGCTGGGTGTGGTGGCTCACACCTGTAATTCCAGCACTTTGGGAGGCCAAGGTGGGAGGATCACCTGAAGTTGGGAGTTTGAGACTAGCCTGACCAACATGGAGAAACCCCATCTCTAAAAAAAAAAGAAAAAAAAAGAAAAAACGAGAAAGATGAGAAGGAGTCATATAGATGAACTGCCAAAACACCAGCATTCCAGGCAGAGGGGAGCTGCAAATGCGGAGGCCTTGTGGTAGGAAGGAGGTTTGAGGTGTTCCAAGAAACAAAAGGTCCCGTATGAGAAGAAGGGACAGGGACAGGGGACAGGTGCGGTGGCTCCTGCCTGTAATGCCAGCACTTTGGGAGGCCAAGGCAGGCGGATCAGTTGAGGTCAGGAGTTTGAGACCAGCCTGGCCAACATGGTCAAACCCCGTCTCTACTAAAAATACAAAGTTAGCTGAACGTGGTGGTGTATGCCTGTAATCCCAGCCGCTCAGGAGGCTGAGGCAGGAGAATCAGTTGAACCTGGGAGGCGGAGGGTGCAGTGAGGCAAGATCGAGCCACTGCATTCCAGCTTGGGCAGCAGAGTGAGACAGAAAAAAAAAAAAAAAAAGGGACAGGATTTAAGCTGTGAGAAGTAGGGAGGGGTCAGATCAAGCAGGCCCTGGCAGGTGATGCTAGAAAGAAGCCTAGATTGTAAGAGCAGGGAAAAGCCCTGGAATAGTGTTAAACCGAAAGTACGGTCTGAGTTGCATCAAAAGAAGGTCCCGCTGGCTGAAGAAGAGAGAATGGATTATAAGAGGGCACAGGTGGAAGCAAGGAGACCAGGTGGGGGGCCCTCTGCGGTTGTTCACATCAGATGACGGGGCAGGTCCAGGGCGGTGAAGGTGCTCACGGTCTCTTTGTCCAGCTCTGCTTCTGCCCCTGCTGTGCTTCTCCCATCTCCTTCCTGGGTCTTTGCCACCCTCTCTTGAGACTCTTCTCGGGGTCTGTCTCTGCTTTTTTTTTTTTTTTTTTTGAGCAGGAGTCTTTGTCAGCCAGGCTGGAGTGTAGTGGCATGATCTCAGCTCACTGTAACCTCCACCTCCTGGGTTCAGGTGATTCTCCTGACTCAGCCTCCCAAGTAGCTGGGATTACAGGTGCCTGCCACTACACCCCGCTCATTTTTTTTTTATTTTTAGTAGAGACAGGGTTTCACCATGTTGGCCAGGCTGGTCTCGAACCCCTGACCTCAGATGATCCTCCCGACTCGGCTTCCCGATGTGCTGGGATTACAGGTGTGAGCCACCGTGCCTGGCCTGCCCCCCTCTCTTGATTCTCTTCACCTGCCGTTTTCTCTGGGTCTCTATCTTCCTCTCGGGTCTTCCCACCCCAGCCCCCTTCTCTGGGTGCCTGCACTTCCTCTGGGTCTCTGACTCGGGTCTTTCGTCGATTTTGTTTCTCCTTTCTGTCTTTATCTCCCTTTCTTCGAATCTCCCTTGGGGATCTCCGTCCCTCCTCTGCATCTGTCTTCCTCAGGGCCTCTGCCCCGCTCACTCTGGGTTTCGGGCCCCTTCGATCCGGGGCTCTGTCCGTATTTCCTAGGTTACTGCCTCTTTGGGGTGCCTGCACCCCAGGTCTGTCTCTGAATCTCCCTCGGACTTTGCCTTCAGTGACTGTATGTGTATCTGCCTCTGATTCTCCATCACGTGGCAGCTCACCTAGTGCCCAAGGCTTTAGGGTTCATCTTCCCCCGTTTGTCCCATATGAGATGTCCCCCTATAACGCCGTTCCTGGCTGTCGTTTCACATCCCATCTCCCGGGTCTCCCCCTCTCAGCTCAGTGTCCGGGCTGAAGCAGACACTGCTGGCAGAATCCGGGGCTCTGACCAGCTACAGCCACCGGGTGTTCTCGGCCTGGAATTTCGGCCTCTGCAGGGGACGTCCACGTGCGGCTGCGCCAGCGCATCATCTTGTACGAATTACAGGTGCACTTAGGGGGCGGGGTGTGCAACTGGGTAGGGATCAGAAAGGGCTGGGCTCACATAATGCACGGGGCCTAACCCGGCGATGGGGCCTCCGGAGAGGAACGCTAGGCAGCTCTTTCTCCAGAGAGGCAGGTTCTGGGGAATGAGAGGGTTGAGAGCAGGCCGCGATAGGGCTCCCCCGAGATCCAAGGATGCAGGAAAAGGATGCGCCAGGGATGGGCTCGGTAGCTCATACTTGTAACCCCAGTACTTCGGGAGACGGAGGCAGGTGAATCATTTGAGTCCAGGAGTTCGAGACTAGCCTCGGCAACATAGGGAGACTCCCACTCTACACCCGCTCCCCCCGCAAAAAAATATGTTTTAAGTAAGTACAAGAAGCGGGCTGGGTCTAAGGCAACTTGGTTCAAAGTTAAGTGATAGGAGCGGCCAGCGGCACGTCTTGATACAGCTGAACTGGATCTTCAGGCCACGAGCCCTCGGCCGCCTGAGGGCGGAGCCTCTGGTGGGCGGGGCTGACAAGGGGCGGGTCTTGGCCTGCTGGGCGGAGCCTTGGGTGCTGAGATTGGCCGCGGAGGGATAGGGGCTTGGATTGCGGGATTCGGCCGCGGAGGGGCGGGGCTATAAAGGGCCGCGGGTTTCCTGGGGGGCTCGGCCACAGGTGGAACCCGGACTGCCGAGGATGTTAGCGGGTGGGGAGACAGCTGCAGCAGTTCACGTGGAGGAGGAGCTCTGGAGGGCCAGGCCTGGGGAACCGAGAGGCCCGCGCCTTGGGAAATGGAGTCCAAGCGGGCACCTCTCCTGCCTTCAGGTGGAGCTGGAGGAGACGATGGTGCGTCGCCAGGCTGCGGTGCGGACGCTGGGCCAGCAAGCCAGGGTTTGGTCGGTGCGGGTGCTGCTCAACCTGCTGGTGGTCGCGCTCCTGGGGGCAGCCTTCTATGGCGTCTACTGGGCTACGGAGTCCACCGTGGAGCTGCAGGTGCGGAGGGTCTTTGAAAAGGAAGTCGGGGGGTCCTGGAAGCTACAATTCCAACGGTGGAGGGAAGGGACGGAAGTAAGGGGGCCGGGCGCGGTGGCGCACGCCTGCAATTCCAGCACTGTGGGAGGCCGAGGCGGGCGCATTACGGGGTCAGGAGTTCGAGACCAGCCTGGCCAACATAGTGAAATCCTATTTCTACTAAAAATACAAAAAATTAGCCGGGCGTGGTGGTGTGCACCTGTAATCTCAGCTACTCAGGAGGCTGATGCAGGAGAATTGCTTGAACCTGGGAAGCGGAGGTTGCATTGAGCCGAGATCACGCCATTGTACTCCAGCCTGAGCGACAGAGCGAGACTCTGTCTCAAAAAGAAAAAAAGAAGTTGTATGGGGTGGGGTGTGTTTGGACCCTGGACTTTGGGGTTTTAAAGGAAGAAGAGGCTAGGGGGGGGGACCTTAAGCTTGGCTCCTTCAGGACTCCAAGCCTCTTCTCATGGTCCACTCCCCCTCCCAGGAGAGGCCCCTTGTCCAGGAGACACCACTGCTGAAGCTTGTGGTGAATTACCTTCCGTCCATCTTCATCGCCGTGGTCAACTTTGTGCTGCCGCCCGTGTTCAAGCTGATTGCTCCGCTGGAGGGCTACACCCGGAGTCGCCAGATCGTTCTAATCCTGCTGAGGTTCCAGCCTCATGGGGGAGGGCTGGGAATGATGAGGGGTGGGGCGGTGAGAGGGGCGTTGGCCCTAACAGGTAAGACCACGGAAATCCTGGGGATATCGGATCCAGGGATTCAAACCCTGACTCTCGGCTGGGCGCGGTGGCTCACGCCTGTAATCCCAGCACTCTGGGAGGCCGAGACGGGTGGATCATTTGAGGTTAGGAGTTCGAGACCAGCCTGGCCAACAAGATGAGAGCCCGTCTGTACTAAAAATACAAAAATTAGCCCGGCGGTAGTGGCCCAGGCCAGTAGTCCCAGCTACTTGGGAGGCTGAGGCAGGAGAAGTGCTTGAGCCTGAGAGGTGGAATTTGCAGTGAGCCGAGATCACACCACTGCACTACAGTCTGGGCGACAGAGTGAGACCCTGTCTCAAAAAAAAAAAATAAAACAAAAATCCTGATTCTGTCACTGGGCCTCAGCTTCTTCATCTGTGAGCTGGGTTGAATACGAGCGCGTTCCACTGAGAAGGGAACCACCACGTGGTGGGTACCGGCTCAGAGCCCATTCTCCTCTGCCTTCCCCTTGCCAGGACCCTGTTTCTTCGCCTGGCCTCCCTGGTGGTCCTGCTCTTCTCTCTCTGGAACCAGATCACTTGTGGGGGCGACGCCGAGGCTGAGGACTGCAAAACCTGTGGCTACAATTACAAGGAACTTCCGGTGAGAATGGCGTGGGGTCTGCCTGGAACTCAAGGGTCCCCAAAGGAAAGGAGGAGCTGCGTGGGGCCAGACTTTTGGGTTGGGCGGAGGGGGGGAGCTTGGGGTGCTGGGACACTTCTCCCAAGGGTATGGATATTTGAAAAACGAGGACCCTCAGAGAAAGTATTGATAAGGTCTCATAGGCTTGGGATATGGAGACTCGGACGCGTGGGGCCTCCAGGTGCTCGGGTCCTGAGGTCTTTCTGACCTATTTATTTTTTCTTCAGTGCTGGGAGACTGTCGTGGGCCAGGAAATGTACAAGCTCCTGCTCTTTGATCTGCTGATTGTCTTGGCAGTCGCGCTGCTCATCCAGTTTCCTCGAAAGTGAGAGCCCCGCCCCTCCAGGACCAGGCCCTGCCCCATCGTGCTGTCCTTTTCACCGCGCACCTTTTTGCTGTTCTCGCCTCTGCCCGCTCCCTTTGCTTGCCCTGGGTCCGCAGATCACCCCGCTTCCTATCCTGGTTTTAGTTAGTTCCTTCCCTCTGGCCCCGCCCCTACCGCCACACACCTGGGTCCTGTATAGTCTAGTCCTCAGGACCCGCCCTCTGGACGCACCTCCTCCACCTCCACGTGGAGTCTTTGAAGCCCCGCCCCTCCTCAGATACGCTTGCTTCCTATTGGTGGGTGGGGCGGTAAAGGCGGGGAGCTCCGGGCCACCACGCCCTGACTCAGGCCCGGCCCCGCCCCATCCTTCAGGCTCCTCTGCGGCCTCTGTCCTGGGGCGCTTGGTCGTCTGGCGGGGACCCAGGAGTTTCAGGTGCCCGACGAGGTGCTGGGGCTTATCTACGCGCAGACTGTGGTCTGGGTGGGGGAGTTTTTTCTGCCCTTTACTGCCCCTGCTTAACACGGTCAAGTTTCCTGCTGCTTTTCTATCTGAAGAAGGTAAGGGATAGGGGGGACCCTTGGGTCTGAGGCAGGAGGTATTGGGGCCTGGACTCCTGGGTCCTGGGCAAGGAAGATTTTGGGGGGCCTGGACTAGTAGGTCCTAAGAGAGAAGGGGGTTGTAGGACAGACTCCTGGATGTGAGAGAAGGAAGGGTCTGAGGCATTCTGATTTATTAAATGTCTGAGGATCCGGGGGACTTAGATTCTGGGGTCCTAGATGAGGAAAGGGTCTAGATTCCTGGTTTGGGAAAGAGAGAGGCAGGTAGGCGGGGCGAGGTAACTCAAGCCTGCAATCCCTGCACTTTGGGAGGCTGAGGCAGGTGCATCACCTGAGGTCAGGAGTTCGAGACCAGTCTGGCCAAAATGGTGAAACCCTGTCCCTGCTAAAAAAAAAAAAAAAAAAAAAAAGCCAGGTGTGGTGGCCTGTGCCTGTAATCCCAGCTACTCCAGAGGCTGAGGCAGGGAACTGCTTGAACCAGGAAGGTGGAGGTTGCAGTGAACCGAGATTGTACCACTGCACTCCAGCCTGGGCGACAGAGCGAGACTCTGTCTCAAAAACAAAAAACAAAAAACAAAATTAGCCAGGTGAGGTGGTGCATGTTTGTAATTCCAGCTACTCAGGAGGCTGAGGCAGGAGAATAGCTTGAATCCGGGAGGGGGGGAGGCTGCAGCCTGGGCGAGAGAGCCTGAGAGTCCAGCTTAAAAAAAAAAGCCAGCCCTGGTGGCTCACTCCTATAATCCCAGCACCTTGGGAGGCGGGTGGATCACCTGAGGTCAGAAGTTTGAGACCAGCCTGATCAACATAGAGAAACCCCGTCCCTACTAAAAATACAAAATTAACTGGGCATGGTGTCGCATGCCTGTAATCCCAGCCACTGGGGAGGCTGAGGCAGGAGAATCGCTTGAACCCGGGAGGTGGAGGTTGCGGTGAGCCAAGATCTGGCCATCACATTCCAGCTTGGGCAACAAGAGCAAAACTGTCTCAAAAAAACAGGCAGGAGGCACAAACTCTTGTTTCAGATCCCCTTCCTCTGTGCCTTCCCCTGCCAGCTCACCCTCTTCTTCACCTGCTCTCCGGCGGCCCGCACGTTCCGGGCCTCCACAGCGAATTTCTTTTTCCCCTTGGTCCTTCTCCTGGGTCTCGCCATCTCCAGTGTTCCTCTGCTTTACAGCATCTTCCTGTAAGTACGAGAGGCTCCTGCCTCTCTCCCTCCCTCTCCCTGCATTCAGCGTTCAGACTCCTGGCCCTACGTGAGCCCAGCCTATCTTGATTTAGGATCCCACCTTCTAAGCTATGTGGTCCATTCCGGGGGCAGTCGTCCATCTGGGCCCAGATCCCTGAGTCTATTTCCAGCCTCCCTACACCGCCCAGAACTTCCTCTTCTTCCTGGGGGACTCAGGGCTTTTGCTGTACCCCTTCTGCTCTTTTCCAGGTGAGTTGGCCCAGACTTCTGGGTCTGGGTTTGAATGTGTGTGATCTGGGGGCCACCATCTGCGTCGGAGAGAGGAGAGGCTCGGGGGGTGGGAGGAGGCAACATTCTCAGTCTAAGGGAAGAGGCCTAGGGGCCTGGACTGCTGGGTCCAAAGGAGGAGGAGGAGGGTGGACTTAGGACTCCTGGATCTGAAGGCGGAGGGGATGGGAGACTGAAGTCCTTGAGTCTGGACGAGGAGGGGCTTAGGAGTTGACATCCTGGCTTTGAAGGAGCCAGGCGTTTGGATATAATGGAAGAACGTGTCAGGAGTGGCTTCTGTTCTGTCTCCTCCAGCATCCTGATGGCGTACACTGTGGCTCTAGCTAACTCCTACGGTCGTCTCATCTCTCAGCTCAAACGTCAGAGAGAGACGGTGAGCCAGGAGGGTCCCTAGAGAGACCCCGTGGGGGACACTGAAAGGGATTGGGGGAGGAGGGCTGTCTCACCTCCACCTCTCTTTGCCTCAGGAGGCGCAGAATAAAGTCTTCCTGGCACGGCGCGCTGTGATGCTGAGCTCCACTGACCCGGCTTTTTGACCCCGGCAGCCCATGTCCACCTTCAGACGCCAGGCCAATTGTAAGCCTAGGTCACATCTGTAAACTAGGAGAACTTGAGAAGACTCGACGCTCTTCCAGTTCCAGGATCTGGAGATTTCCAGGGACCCTCGCCGCCACGTCCCAGACTCGAGGATGATCTTTTTACTATCAATAAAATACAGCCGAGGTTCCTGGGCGCGCTTTGAAATCTGCGTCCTGAAGGTGGGGGCAGGGCTACAGCAGGCCAGGAGCCAATCAAATGCATGGGAATGTGTGGCCGTGCGCAGTACTCTTCCGTAAGGAGACTTGATGTTTGTGTCGGCCAATGGGCGGCCGAGTTGGCATTAGGGGGCGGGCCAACTGGCGATTGGCTCAGATTTGTGATAAGCGGTTGCTAGGGGATACCACGCGCCAAAAGCCTGTCATTCGCTGAGATAAAGGACGTCTCAGCCAATCACCTGTCGTTACAGGCCCGGGGGGCGTACCAATGAGTTCAGAACCAATCTATGGTCGAAGTAGGGACAAGAGGGAGGGGCATTCGCTCGCCAATCGGAAGTGCAAAGAGGCGGGCGTGCCAGTCCGTGGACCGCTACGACGCCATGAACATCTTGCCCAAGAAGAGCTGGCACGTCCGGAACAAGGACAATGTTGCCCGCGTGCGCCGTGACGAGGCCCAGGCCCGGGAGGAAGAGAAGGAGCGTGAGCGGAAGGTGCTGCTGGCTCAGCAAGAGGTAAGCCCGGGGTGCCGGCCGGGTGGCACTCCGGGGCCCAGGCGCAGGCGCTGTGATAGGGGGCCGGAAGTGGAGGCTTGCGCAGGCGCTGTGTGCTCCGTGTGTAATTCGTGACCAGGCGCCGATCTTCTTTCTGAAGACGTTGCTTGGCAAACTTTGTGCCCACTTCCACGAAATCTCCCTTGATCGCGCCCTCGTCTTAGTTTTCCCCCACTGATGTATTTCGCATGGCTAGAGCAGTGTCTAGCACAAAAGAGAAGCATACATGTTTACTGAATTCATGATTATTTGGACAGTTTAAGGAAATTCGGATCACTTTTTAGTTTGCTTGCATAACCTGTTTATTGAGCAGTTACCGTATGCTAACTACATGCAGAACGCCTGACTTCCGGAATCCCCATAAGCACCGTTCGTTCTTAAAGAGGCATCGTCATCTCCGTGGCACCAAGTGACATGGCTTCAAGGGAGGGGGAAGGCTCCACCCCCTCGGGCGAGCCCTTTCCCTGCACCACCCCCTAGACACACACACAGACATGGGCTTTACGTATAGCTCCTTAAATCTATTGGGTGTACACCGCATTTTCAGTTCCTTAGTCTGATCCTCCACAGTGGGTGGGAGGTAGTGTGGGTGTTTAGAATCTCGGTAGGCTGCTGAGCGCTGTCCTGAAGGCGGGGGGACCAGGGCTTCATCAGTGGACTTGGGGTAATGACTTGGAGCCATGCCTGGAATTCAGATCATCTGACCTAATGCAGTTTGTTCTGCCTTTATGGTTGTTTTAATTGTCTCACTTGAGGTTAGGAACCCCTTTGGTTTAGGCCAGGGACCTCCTCCCAGCCATCCTTGATATGTGGTTTACTATTTGAAAGGCAGTTTACAAAACCCAGGTGTTGCCTTATCTGCCTACCCTCACCCCCAGCTAGGGCAGGTGCGTCTTTTAGGTGCCGAGTGCTCCCTTTCTTATAACCCCAGCAGCCTGGACTGCTGTTTCCTGTGGTGAGCACCAAACTTAAAAGTTCTTGAATTACCTCTAGGTTTTTAATGTCTTGCCTGTAACTTTCTCCCCAGGCCCGTACAGAATTCCTACGGAAGAAAGCCAGACATCAGAACTCGCTGCCTGAGCTTGAAGCAGCAGAGGTGGGAGCCCCAAGTTCTGGCCCTGTGGACCTGTTTCGAGAGCTGCTGGAAGAAGGGAAAGGCCTGATCAGAGGCAATAAAGAGCATGAGGAAGAAAAGCGACAGGAAAAAGTAAGCTGGCCTTACCCACTTCATCAGAGCTGGGGGAAGGGGGCACTTTAGCCATTGGTTGTGACTAAGGCTAAACAAGAGTGAATACTCAGAATTTAGAACCATACCAAAGCATGACACTCAGAAGTGGTGGCTGTTGCCATCTGGGTGCCCCCAGGGCTTGGAGGTAGATGCTAGAGATCCCCAGCTGCTAGGCAAACTGCTCAGGTCTCCAAACAGGAGGGTCTCAAACCTGATGGGCTTTTAAAAATCTAAATCACCTGGGTGGTGGCTCATGCCTGTAATCCCAGCATTTTGGGAAGCTGAGGCAGGCAGATCACCCGAGGTGAGGAGTTCAAGACCAGCCTGGTCAACATGGTGTCTCTACTAAAAATACAAAAAAAATAGCTGAGCATGGTGGCGTGAGCCTTTAGTCCCAGAGGCTGAAGCAGGAGAATCGCTTGAACCCAGGAGGTGGAAGTTGCAGTGAGCCGAGATCGTGCCACAGCACTCTAGCCTGGGTGACAAGAGGGAGACTCCATCTCAAAAAATAAAAAGAAAAAGGTGAGTCAGTCACTTCTTGCCTTTTGGCTAAGATCAAGTGTAAAAGGTACATTAGCTCCTGCTACTCACCTGCTGTCTCTGGACTTGCTGACTCCACCCACGGGTCCTCTGCTTTGCTTGCTCTCTGCAAAGATGCCTGCCTCTGAACATTCAGGCGGCTCCACCCCATCCCCTCCTTTCTCTGCTTTCCGTGACTGTCCCTGCCACTGTCCTCCCAGGGCAGGAGCTTGGCCTCTGCTGGTCTCTCCCTCCCCAGCCCTGGCACAGCTGCTTCATGATAGGACTTAGAAACCTGTGCCTGGGGAGATAAACCTGACACCCTGAAAGATTATATCCAATCTCTTTTATTTTCTGACCCCTCAGGAGAGACAAGAGAAAGCTCTGGGCATCCTGACATACCTGGGCCAGAGTGCAGCAGAGGCCCAGACTCAACCCCCTTGGTACCAGCTCCCACCACAGCGAGGGGGGACCCCTGCCTGGCCCAGCCCCAGATGAGAAGATCAAGAGCCGCCTGGACCCTCTTAGGGAGATGCAAAAGCATCTGGGGGAAGAAGAGACAGCACAGCAGTGACGAAGGCAATCACAGCAGAAAGGAAAAGAAGGAGGGATCTGAGAAACAGCGACCTAAGGGGTAAAGGAGGACCCTGCCCTGGCAGACCAGGACCCAGATCTTCAGGGCTTGGCAATAGCCCAGCACAGACACAGCAGGAGCTCTGGTTGGGACAGCCAGGGACTCTGTGAAGGGATGGCTGGGTGGAAAAGTGGTTCTCAACATGTGGTCCAGGGAGCCCTAGGGGTCCTGACTCCCTTTCCGGGGGGGTGCCGTGGTGTCAAGCCTATTTTCCTAACACTGTTTGCCTTTTACACTCATTCTCAGGCAGGTAGTGCAGGTTTCCAGAGGCTACATGATGAGAAGCCACCCTCACAGCTAATGGCACAGATGCTTATGTCCAAGTTTTCTTAGTTTTCACTTCTGATTTGCATTATATTAACAGAACCCATTTAAACAAAAGCTCTTGGGGTCCTCAGTTTTTAAGAGTATAAAGGGGTCCTGAGACCAAAGAGTTTGAGAACCACTGGGCTAGAGGGTAAAAGCAGGCTGATACCCTCAGGATGCTGTACCGCTGCTCTAGAGAGGGGTACGTTGCCTGCAATCTTTTTTTCTCCAGAAAGGGAAGCTGAGGCCCAGAGAGAGCAAGGGGCTGCTCAGTGCGCTTTCTTGATCTGGAGGAGCATCAGATTTTAAAGACGGGGGAGGACTGAAGCCCACAGGAGGGAAGGCCAGAGACGTGCCCATGGCGTCCCAGTACCAAGTGGCTTCTTCCAGCAGGCCCTAAGAGCCAAGGCTGGGGTGTGCTGGATGCAGGCCAGGGTTTCTGGTGGCATCTCTCTCTGGGAGAGGTTGGGGGGAATGGCCTCCTAGGGGCTACCAGCTTTCTGACCTCAGTCCTTTCTCTGCAGGCATCTGTCCCTGGACCAGCTTCGAGCTGAACGTCTTCGGAGGGGAAGCGGCTGAGAGGGCTCGAGTGGAGGCCCTGTTGGCCCGGGTCCAAGGCCAGGCACCACAGGAGGGTAAGCCAGATGAGGAAGAGACAGATGACCGGCGGCGGCGGTGCACACTCCCAGTTCAACCCCCAGCTGGCCCGGCGTCCCCCGCCAGCAGGACCCTCACCTTGCTCACTGATTCCTGAGGGGGTATAGGAGAGGCTGCTGCTGCCAGCCGTCATATAAAACTATTTATTCATAAATATTTTCCAAAATGAAAATAGGTTTACCAAAAAATGTCCCTCACTGGGGAGGGGAGGAGGGGGCAGCCCTCGCCCCGGGCCCCCAGGGTGGGGGCTGAGAGGAAACCTCCCGGCCCCCTCCCTGCTTCCTGGGAGAGGGGGGATGCCCCGTGGCCTGGGGCCTCCCTCCAGTCTTCCAGGGCAGGGCCCTCACCTGGGCAGGGGGATCAGCATGCGGGGGAGGGGGCAGGTAGAGGGGAGGGGCCGGTGTCACTGGAGGTCCCGGTCCTCCAGGTAGCGGTACTCAAAGGTGAAGCCTTCCTTCTTCCGCTGGCCCCACTTCTCGTAGTCAAAGTAGATGTAGGTGCCCTGGCCGGGGGAGAAGGCGGTCAGTGAGTGGACGAGGAGATGGTCTGGGATCTGGGCCGGACCAACAGACAAAAGGGGACGGTTCTTAGGGCTGTGGATGTGCCAGGCAGTGGGCCAGCTGCCCTGCACACACGCGCACTCATTCCGCCTTCACAAGGTTCTTCTTGGGTTGGAAACATCATGCCCACTTCATCAAGGAGGCAACGGAGGGAACTGCAGAGAGGTTCCACTGAGGCCAGCTGCCAGAGCGGGGCCCCGGCTCCAGCCGTGAGTACAAGGCCTTTGTATTCTCGAGGGCTGTGGCTTTTGAGCACGTCTCTCGTGCAAGTACAGGATGCACGGCCTAGCCTTTAATCTTCACAAACACCTTGAGGTAGTAGGTACTGTCATCCTTGTTCTAAACAACGGAACAGGCTCAGAGTCTAAAGCTAAGCACTCTGCAGGAACGTTTTATTGGTGGTGGCAGAGGCGTGGGAATTTCTGAATGCATGGATGCCCTGAAATGTACCAAGTTGGAGGATGGTTCTGGGCCCAACCAGGAAGGCATAGAAGGTCAGTAGTTAATGTCTGAGGGCACGATGGTAGAGGAGCTAGCTTCTGAATGAATGAAATTCTTTCAAGAATGGCAGCCTGGGAGAACTAGGATAGGGGACTGAGTTCTCCGAGGACAAGGACCTTGCAATATTCATCCCCATGAAGGGGCTCGCCATCAGGGAAGTCTTTGGTGGGAGAAAAAATAATCACTGTAGAACACACCAACTGTAAGTAATTTGAAAAAAAAAAAAAATTCTTGACACTTACTATGTAGCAGTCACCATCAAGTACTTACATGTTATTAACTCATTTAATCTTCATAACAACTGCATTAGGAGGGCCTCTTCCCCCCAAGTTTTACAGATAAGGAAATTAAGACACAGAGGCTCAAGTGACTTGCCCAAAGTCACCCAGCTAGAGCTAGGCTCAAACCCAAGTAGGCTGGCTCCAGAGTATTTGCAAAAAGCATGAATTGCCGATTATTAGAACTTGAAAAGACCATTAAAAAAAATAGCTTCCCCATTGAATGTGTGCTGGGTGTTGGGACCTGGCAGTGGAGGAAGCCATCAAGGTCCCTGGGCAACAGAACCCACAGCCTGTGCAGGGGAGACTCACTGGGAAAATCCCACACCTAAGTGAGTGCCCAGCACCGCACAGGGGGAGGCGCGGGGGCCAGGTGGCTCCAGGAAGGTCTCTGAGGAAGGGCCCTTTGGGCTAAGGCCTACAGGAGGCCTAGGAGCCGGCCAACTGGGAGGAGGAAAGGGCAGTTCTCCCAGGCTGAGCAAACAGCCCGAGGAAGGAGCTTGGTCAGGCTGAGGGACTGCGCCGCCTGAAAGGTGGAGGCAAGGGAGCAGAGGCGGGCAGGGACTGTCTGGAGCCTGGGGATTCTACCCCAACCCTAGCAGTGGGAAGAGAGGGGGCGGCGCCCTCACCTGCTCAAACTCATCAGTGATGGTCTTCGGCTCCTCGTGCCTCTGAAACCACATCATGTACTTGGTGTGGAATCGCCACGACTGCTTCTTTAGGGCCTTGGCTGCCAGGTACTGTGCCTTAGTACCCTGGGGGGGAGTAAAGGTGGAGAAGGGGATGAGGAGCCCCCCAAACTTGGTAGGGAGGCAGAGGGACAGGGGCGGGACATCAGGGCTGAGCCCCGGCCCCCACCACAGACCACAGTTGAGCTGGACAATCTGGGGCACAGAACATACCAATGCTGGTCAGGAGAAGGAAAGTGAGACAGGAAGTGAAAATTAATTTCAGAGAAGCTTTGAGAAGGAAGAAAAACTACTGTGTGATGAGAGCTGAGAGAGGAGGCAATTTAGAAAATTACCGAAGTGGGGGATGAGGGTGGAGGTCACTCACTGGGATTGGAAGTTGGACAGTTTCCCAGTGCTCTCCAGGGAGGCCTGAGAATGTGCTGATGAGCAGAGTGGGGTCAGCCTAGACTAGGCTGCTGGAGCAGGGCTGGGGAGGGGGCTGCAGGTGAGCCACCAGAAGGTGGGCTGGGACATGCCCCCGTGGACTGGCCTCACTCAACCCAGGCAGTTCTCACACCTCTGGGCTAGAAGCGGGAGACAGGGGACAGGCTGATTTAGGTGGGGGGGGGGGCTGGGGGGCTGAGGGGCCCAGGACTGGGAATAGGGAGGGGGTGCGGTCCCAGTGGCCGCAGTGGGGCACCCACCTCACCCCTCCCAGCCCGGAGGGGGGGACGGCGGCGGTGGCGGCGAAGCCGGGGGGGCCCGAGGCTGCCCCGGGGGCCCTGCTGTACCTCCAGATAGTAGAAGATGAAGAAGAGCGTCTCAGTTGACAGGCGCTGGTAGAGAACTCCACAGTGTCCGAGTGGGGGGGGTGGCATCTGGTGGTGGTAGGGGGCGTCGGACAGGGGGTTCCGGGGGAGGTACTGCCTGTGGGAGCATCAGGAAGGTCAGTGCGAGCTGCCTGCCAGTCCTGCCCTCATCAAAAGGGTGCTCAGCAAATACATCCCCCAGTGGGGGGTGGTACAGAAGAGCCGGGGCAGTGCTAACCTTCAGGGGGAAGCCTAGGTCAGGGACCTGGCCCCCTTGGCCCACAGCCTCACAGGTCCATCCCCTGCCTCCTCACCAAGACTCGAGTCCCAGCCCAGCCCCCTTTCCTGTGGCCCCTCACCGGATACGTCTAGGAATCAGAGGGATGAGGCATGTGGTGCCAGGCGGCCTCTTCCATGGCCTGCTGGTAGAGCTGCTCCTTGGTGAGGGGCACAGGGCCCAGTGGACAGACACCCAGCGACAGCGGTATGTTGACCTCTGACAGCTGCAAGGGTGGCTGGGCTGAGGCCGGGAGGTGCTGATGTGCTACTGAGGATGATGTCTGTGGGGAAAGTGGGGGCGGCCCCCCTCAGTGGTGAGGATGGGTCAGGGCCCATCCCTCCTCTTGGCCCACTGCTTCCCCACCATCCTGGGATCCTCACCTCGCTCGGTTAGGTGCAGCGTTGGCACAGGATCCTCAATGCCAGAGCTGATGGCTGCCCGTCCGCCATGGACTTCAAGGAGCTCAAAGTTTGCTCTGGGGCCTGGGGGAGGAAACCAGAGGCCTAGCCTGAGCACTTGGGCTGCAGGAGCAAGCTTAGCCTAACGCCAGGCCCCACATGGTCTCGCCTGCCCTGCTGGGAGGCTATGGAGGGCAGTGACCCACTCCTCGTGATCTACCCATAAAAGGTAAAAGCATCAAACTAGGGGGAAAACAACTGGAAACCACTGACGCACTCAGCAGATGCTCATTTAGTAAGTGGGACTCTACACCATGGAATACGGCGCAGAGATTTTCAAAACACGAGTTCGTGACATACTACAGAGGAAAATGCCAACCTGTAGAACATGTACAGTGCGCTACCATTTCTGTCACAGGCTGAGCCAATAGTACACGGTCCTTCACTAGGGACACCTACATGCTGGGAGAGCCCCCGCCTGTTTTGAAGGAGGCAGGAGGACTACATTCTCAGCTGTCTGCCTCTGACTGGAATGGGGTAGGGGCAGGCCCAGCCCTGCTAGGATTCAGTCTCCTTGCTGGTAAAAGGTAGACTGGGCCTCCAGCCCTGCTGCCACAGCCTCCTTTCCTATTACAAAGGCTACAGCAGGCTTCTGTTCCCCAAAGTCAGGGCTGGTTCCTTCAACTACTCTGGCCATGGGCAGCTGTCCCTAACCCCCAGCCCTGTGCTGTCCTCTCCACAACGCTTTAGTCAACAAGGCGTATCTGTCCTGCTTCTAACCTGTCATGCCACCATGCCCCACACAGCCCGGGCCTGTCCTCTCCTGCCCAGACCACCCTCCCCTCTATCCTGTCCTCAGCCCCAGGGGGACCTTTCCAATGAAGTCATGTTGTTCCTTCTCTACTTCAAACCTTGCCATAGTTGCTGACCACCCACCCTAGTGATTTATTTTTGCTGGTGGTGGTGTCAAAAGGTATGAATCCCCTTTGAAAACCTCAAAGCTGTGGTTTCCCTTTTCCACAAAAATGCACACAATATAAGGTTCCTGTCCACAGTACTTCTAAAATTTGGGCTGGGCGCAGTGGCTCATGCCTGTAATCCCAGTACTTGGGGATGCCGAGGTGGGTGGATCACCTGAAGTCAGGAGTTCAAGCCCTGCCTGACCAACATGGCAAACCCCATCTCTTCTAAAAATACAAAAATCAGCCAGGTGGGGTGGTGGGCACCTGTAATCCCAGCTACTTGGGAGGCTGAGGCAGGAGAATCACTTGCACCCGGGAAGTGGAGACTGCAGCGAACTGAGATCGAACCACTGTACTCCCACCTGAGTAACAGAGCAAGACTCTCTCAAAAAAAAAAAAAAGTCTAATGCTTCTGTTGGGCCAGAAACTGTTCCAAGAGCTTTACCAGGGTAAGTTACTCTTCCAAATAACCCTGTCTGGTAGATACCATCGTGATTACTGCCACTTCCCAGATGAAGGCAAACAGAAAAGACAATGCCAAGACTTGGACCTGGCCAGCCTGGGGCGCACTGCCTCCCAGTGGAAGCTACGCTACAGTATCCTGGCTCACAAGCCAAGCCCCAGCTCCTGACCCTCCATGATCAGGAACCCCCTGTCCTGCTATACTCACTATCTCAGCCCTACAGCCGGCGGCACTGCCTCCTGCAGAGTGGATACCTGCTCCTCTCTGCTGCATCCTGCCCAGCCTCCTGAGCACTCAGGCAGATGTGCACTCCTCCTGAAACACTTCCTGCAGCTGTTAGACCCTTGGCTGCTCCAGGTTTTAGCCGAAACATCACCCCCCTCGCAGAGCCTTCCTGGCCTGTCTCCCAGGTCAGGTCACATGTCCTTTGGGGGACCCACAGCAACCTCCCTGCAGCCACCCCAGCAGGGAAGCTTCCTAAAGGGAAGAAGCAGGCTCCATTCACCCAACACCAAGCTTGCCCCCCAGTGGACTTGAACAAGTGCTGTCTTAACTGAAACAGTTTCTTAGCTAGGAAAAGGAGGGTAGTGAGCTAGTAGGGGGTCATCTAAAGTAGAAAGACTAGTACGCTTTGTAAAGACAAACGGGGACAGAAACTGAGGGCCTGGGGGGAGATGAAGATGAAACCCAGAGACAGCAAGCAACAAGTACAACCAAAAGAAACGAAGAGACTCGGAAACCGCTTCAGAGAAAGCAGGAGGGGAGTATGGGAGCTCCCAGAGGTCACGGTCGGGGAAACGTGGTACAGAAAGACCCGGAGAAGAGCAAGGGTGAGAAAGGGACAGAAGCCAGAGAGCGAGATCCAGAAAGGCGAGGAGGGTGCGCAGCTAGAGACCTGGAGGAAAGGAACAGAAATGTCTGGAGTGCAGACAGCAGTCGGGATAGAGGCTCGGGATGTCTGAGGAGCCCACCTTGATTTCCGGGGTGGTGCTGAACTGCGGAGGCCCATTGAGCAGGGCACCGGCTGCCTTGGCATCACTGAAGCTGGGCGTTGGGGAGCTGGGAGGATTCACAGGCAGTGGCACCAGGAGGCTGGGTCCCCCGAGTTGTTCCCTGAGCCTGGGGCCACCGCCCCAGCCCCTGTTGGGGCTGCCGCACTGGGGTCCTTCCTGGAGAGAGAGCATGGAGGAGAGGGGCTCAAAGGATGGTCCCTGAGGGTGGGATGGGCAGAGAGGCCTGGCTGGAGAGAGGGGAGCCTGCACAAATCAGAAGGGATCTGAGAGGGATGGCTGAGGGCAGACAGATGGGAAAAAGAAGTGGCTCTCTGGGCAAACAAAGGCAGAGCCCAATCTTTGGAACAGTTGCTCATCAGTAGAGCACAGCTCAGGGATGGGGATGAGGATTCTCAGGTGCTCCACCAAGCCAGACAGCCTGCCTGGGGCAGGTGGACACAGGGCCCATGCACCCTTGCGAAGGCCAGCTGGAGCTGGGGCAAGGGGGGGCAGGAAGGTCTTTCTTTCTTGGGGCATTCTTCGGGCAACAAGCAGATCCAGTGGAACCTTCTGAGCTAAGAGTTGGAGGAGTAGCTGCAGAGGAATGAGGACTTGGGACAATTCAATGTGAAAACTGGAACAGTGACCTCCTGTGGCAGTTAAGTAGCCTTGGGCGGGTAACAGAAATGGGGGAAGAAAGGGTGTGGGGCTCTTGAGAGAAACTCCACTTAGATGAGAACGTATTTTAAAATGTTATGAAGGGCAAAGCAGAGAGGCTGATGTAGTTTCCTTTCTGGAAAGAAGTCGGTGCACAACACCTGGTGGAGGTGGAGGACAGCACTTGCTGGACATTCCCAGGAGCAAGGGTAGGGGGCCCAGAACCCATCGAGGTGGGGGTGAGGCACCAGTGCCTCTCCGTGCCAAAAGGCTGCCACCCCAACCCTGCCGACAGCCAAGACACTTACGAGGTGCTGGGAGGTGGGTTGTGGGGGGCCGGAGGGGGCCCAGGGCCTGGCTGTTGGCATTGTTGCCCCCACTGCTGCTCAGAGCCACCTCTGCTGGGCTGTCTGCTACAACTGAGCTGTAACCTGGGAACAAAGAGTAAATGCAAAGGGCTGCCGGCTGCTGCCCAGCCCCGCCCGCGCCCCCCACCCTGATGATTCCCCACTCACTGGTGGCGCCATTCTGCTTGCCAGCCCCTCCACCGGCACTGCTGTTACTATTGCTGCCGCTCCCTCCGCCTCCGCCGCCACCTCCACCGCCTCCGCTAGGCTGGACGCTGGGGGGGGCCGGGGCTGGGTGGTGCTGGGCCCACTGGGAGCTGGTGGGGCCACAGCCTGGGCATAAGGGGGCAGGGGTGCCCGAGTTGTGGCTGGGAGCTGGACTGGCCTTGGGGCCCAGGGCACTTGGGGGTGCTGCTGGGCGGGGGCCCCATTGTTGCCAGGGGTGGCACTCAAGGCAGCGGGCGGGGGGCCAGAGGAGTAGGTGGGTGGCACAGCTGGGGACTGAGGGTGCTGGTTGCTGTGGACAGGCTTGGAGCCGTTTTTGGCTGGAGACTGCGGGTGGGAGAGAGCAGAGGGTCAGGACCCAGGGGGCCAGCTGGTCTCCCTCACCACCCCCCACCTCAGACTCCACTTTTGTCCTAGCAGGCTCCTTTCTGGCTTCGCTGCCCCCAACTGTTCCCGCCCTCCTGGGAACCTGGGTGACTATACTCACCCTCATGGCTTGCATCGCCTTCAATGCTTAAAACACTCACACTAATTTCCAGCCTGCCCAGCTTCCCAAGTCCTGCCTGGACACTGCCCCATGGACACCCCCCACAGGGATCTGACACACAACTTAGGTTGTCAGCCAGAGAACATCCATCTGTCGGAAGCCAGGGGACTAGTGAGAAACACCTAAGTGTCCTCAATATGTGATTAGCTGGAGCAGCCTAACATCTAAGAGTAGAAGGAAAAACAGCTGGAAATTGGATAGTAATTCTGAATGTCACCGGAAGGGTCACAGAAACTACTCACAGGGCCGTAAATTACCAGTGCTCCCGAAAGTGGTGGGAGGGTAAACGTGCTCCTGGCATCTCCACCGCAGGCATGCTGCCAACAGCAACTCAGGCTGCTGAACCTAACCGCCTCCTGGTTTCTTTCCACCCACCCCACGGGTACCTTGCGCTTACCAGGCGCCCAGGAGGACTGACTACCCACTTCTCTCCTAGGATCGCTGCTTGGCGGTGGGGGCCTGGGAAGGTGGCAGAGCCCAGCCTGGCCCCTGGAGTCCCTACCTCAGTGTCTCTCTTCATCAGCACCTGGCCCTGCTGCCCACCTTCCCCCACTACCTGCAGGTCCCCTTAGTCTCCACTCCAGCCTCCTCAATGCCCACTCAGGGTGTCCTCTTGGAACCATCCATCCCATCAGCCCACACAGGGGCCTAAGGCCCCAGCTGCTCTCTGTAGCAGCGTTTTCTGAAGCGTGCTGCTGTCCTGGGAGATGTTAGGGGAGGTGAAGCGCTGCACACCACCATCTCCTCTCAGAAACACGCAGTGTGTGTTATTCGCACCACCAAGGCCCCATCACTTCCCAAGCTTGTTTGGCAGCGGAGGCCACTCAGGTCTACAAAGCCTGAGCCCCTCAGCCTGACAATTCCAGTCCCTGTGCTCATACTCAGGCCCCTGGCCCCACAAACCTGACTGGCCTCATCTCTCCACACTTGAAGCTTTGTCACAACCTGCCCATCTTACTGGCTACTGCCTCTCCCTGCCGGGCAAACTCACCTGACTCTGAAGCCCAGGGCCCTCTGCAGCAGCATCCCCTGACTGCCTGGCCGGGCTGGAGGTGCCCTGTGCCACTCCACAGCACCAGTCACCTATCCACTTGCCTGCCCACCTGCCCTCAGGGCACCACTGCTTTCTGACCCACCTGTGTCCATGAGCCCAGGCCAGCGGCCAGCACTAGGGCCTCAATATGCCTTTGGGAACCAACAAATAAGTAAATAGCATGCCCGTCAATTCCAGGCTCACACCCACCTGGCTGACTTCACTATCTGTGGAACGTCCCCTCTTCTTGTCATCTTCAGAGTTTTCCTGAGGTAGGGAAGGTGGAATAGAAAACCTGTATGACCACTAGGTGTCTGACAGAAACACTAATCTCTCAATGGCCCAGGGACCTGGGCCCAGCTGAGTGCCACTGCAGCCCCAGAGCTGGTCAGATGGCTGTCTTTAATCTGCCTAGAGAAACCACCTAAATTCAGGCTCTCCAATGTCGTTTTCTGGGAGCCAGCACTGAGCCACCAGCCTCCTAAGGATCTGGGAACCTGCTCTCCACAGGGAATCCCCCACTTGGATCCCTGCCCAAGGTGGCCAGCTACCCAGCCTCCTCAGGCAGCCCCGGCACTGGCCCCTGCCGCCTCCCACATCCAAGACTTAAACTGGCTCGGGATGGACCCTATTACTCTTTCTGTCCTTGAGGGACCCAGATGTAGGACCTTAGCGTGTGCTCCAAGAGCCTACACCCTGGCTACCTCGATCTGTGTTTCCTCAACTACTTTCCCCCTGGTCACTTTGGAGAGATCCAGATTTGTCTCCTCGCGTCCTGCCCTGCTGGAAACACAAGGTACTAGTGCCCTGTGGGGCCTTACCGTGGTACAGTTGGCTGGGCTGGGCGGGATGGGAGAGCTGGAGGTGGTCGAGGTGGGCGTGCTGCTGGACTGATTGAAGATCTCATCCTCCATGTGGCTGTGGCTGGGGGGAGAGGTGGCGACCAGCGCCTGTGCTGTGGGGGGCAGAAGGAGGGCATGCTTAGCTGGCTCACACAGCCTGCTCTGGGCCCTCACTTCTTGTGCCACCATCAGCCCCAGGGCCTCACGAATGTCCTCGAGGTCCAGGTCGTCGTAGAGAAACTCGTTCTCCTCGAAGTCAGGGTCCTGGGATGAGTCGACGTAGTACTCGACGTCGTCCTTGATCTTGCGGATGGCGTCGACGAGGATGGAGTCGTTGTCCAGCATGCGCAGGATGGTCTCCAGCATGCGCACGTGGTAGCGGTGCTTCTCGATGTGCCGCTTCAAGCCCTCGATCCGGTCCTGCTTCTGCTGGCGAGCCCAGGGCCAGGCTCAGGGGCTGCAGAGCACCTGCTTGGCCCCTCCTGCCCCCACAGAACCTGTCCTCAGTCCCTGACCCCTGTGGAGACCCAAAGCCTCCATTCCAGCCCCTTCTAGGGTGGGGCAGTATGGGGTCCACCCACCCTCTGACCCTTGTGGGAGCAATCTCAGCCCTCTGACATCTTGGCATCCCACTGCTCCTTCCTCTCCCCCAGACCTTTCTGGCTCCAGGAGTCCTTGGAAACCTCTAACAGAGGTCCCTGTGCCATCCCATGACTTGGCCTCCATCTGCACCTCACGTGATGGCCCAGATTTCTCAACTGAGTGCACCCACCGGCTGTGACTACCTCTGGCATTCCCCCCACCCCCGGCTTGCTCCAGCGGTAATAATGATAACCGCCATTTGTGAGGAGCTTGCTGTTTAGAATAATGATGATTCTGTCATCACTAGGCCTCCCAACTCTATCCATTTATCCCCAAGGGAGCCCAGATTCATAAGCCTCGCTCCTGCCCTCCCCCTCAAGGACTCTTTACGATGTAACAACTTAGCCTCGGTTCCAAATCCCTGCTCTGTTCAAGGACCCAACAACTCCCCTCCAAGCCCCTGATTCCCAAATCCCTCAGAGTCTGACACCCAACCCTGTCATCATCCACTTCCTGACCCTCTCCCATCCACAGCTTCCCTGAGGACCTGGCTCTCCCCTCCTTGTCTTTCTGGTTTCAACAAGTCTCTACAGTTTGTATCCCTCTGAACTCATACCCCACAATCCTGGATTCTAGAACCTGGGACCCCAGCATCCAGCTTTGTCCCAGACTCCTCTCTTCCGTCAAGCCTGGTTCTCTGCTTTCTCCATATTCTGCCTTGTCTCTAACTGTGCTCTCCCCCAGGACCAGGGCCCTCTGGGTGCCATGAAGCCTCCTGCCATGGGTGTCCTTCAGGTCTCACACTTACTCTGGGGCCCAAGCTCAACCTGCATTCACCTTCCCCCCAAACCGCTCCTCTTCACCAAGGCCCAGCTGTCTACCTAGACGCCGAGGCTACCCTGAAATTCGGTCTGGCCTCCTCCCTGCCCCGCCCAGGCAGCTGCTAAGCCCTCCCGATCGTGTCTCTCAAATCCCTAATCCCAGGCTGGCCCCTGTCCACCTTAGGAATCCAGGATTCAACTCCCAGGAGCCTAAATGACTGGCACCTCCTGCTGGCCAGCCCATCCCCATCCCCATCCCCATCCCCTTCCCGAAGGTGCCTGGTCTCCCCTCACTCACATCCTTGTCGCCCTTCTTCTTGCGTGTCTGCACTGACAGTGACTCCACTTCACTCTCAAACTGGTCCACCTGCATGTTGAGTGTGTCGATGGTATTCTAGGGGAGGAAGAAGAGGAAGGCCATCAGCCAGGGTTCCCAGGTATGTCCAGGGCTCAGGATCCTCAAAGTTCACCTCCTCTTCTCTACCCCAACTCACCGTGAGCCACTGGCCAACCTCTTCCTTCTCCTTCTGGGCAGGGTCTACCTTCTGGGCCAGGCCCAGGCCCTCCTTGCTGTAAGCTTTGGTTTTGGTCTCTCGTTCCACAACTTTGAACCGTTCCATTTGCTGTAGAGAATGCAGTTGGCAGGGGGGCTCTCGAAGGTGGGAAAGGAGCTGACTAAGGGCCAGCAGACACTCAGCCCTGAGCCTCATGACCCTACTTTCTGAGCTCTGAGTCTGCTGCCTCTTCCCCTCCCTTAGGTGCAGAAACCTTACTTCTCTTGGGGACCTCTGGGTCTGGCCACTCTGCCTCCACCCCTTGGGATCTCAAGAATCAGGTGACCTCCCCCCGCTCTGGGACTCAGGATCTGGGTTCCTACCGTCTCAATGAGCTTGCGGTTGTCTATAAGCTGCCTCTTGTCCTTGATCTCATTCGATGCTACCCATGTCTTGATCTGGTCCCTCAGCCGCTGCAGATGGGAAAAGCAAGAAAGTCAGACCTCAGTACCTGGGAACTGGGGCCCACAGTTCCTTCTCCCTGGGACCCAGCAGTCCACTCTCCCAGTTCCTTCTACCCTCAGGACACAGGTGTCCAGGCCCCCAGCCCCCTCACTTGTAGCTTCTTAATCTCCTTCTTTAGGTCAGCCTCATACTTTTCTTTCTGGTTCGCATTGGCTGCATTGTGGAGCTGAGGGGATGGAGAGAATTGAGAAGTCAGTGTGGGAGGGGATGCCCCAGTACCCACTCCAGTGATTCTTCCTTATGCTAGGGACTCAAGGACCCCCGCATCCCTATCCCCCAATCCATCTTAGAACTGATTCTCTTAGGTCCTCAGCACCTGCATATGTAGCCCCTCTCTCCCTGGTCGACACCCAGAGATCCTGAGCCTTTTTCCTGTGCCCTCCTCTCTGAAGACCCAGATTATTAGGGCCTCGGCCCCTGTACCTTCTGCCAAATATCTTCAAACTGCTCCACGCCCTCGGACACCTTCTTGAGGCAGCGATCAATCTCACCTGGCCAGGGAGGAAGAAGGCTGTGAAAATCCTGCCCAGGCAGCAGGTATTTAAAGAGCAGTCCTCAGAAGCAGGGGCACGTGGCTACACGTGCAGTGGGAAGTCAGTCTAGTACCTTGGAGTTTGCGCTTGTCCGCCATCTTCCCTGTCCTACAGACGCACTCTCTTCATACTCTCTTGGAGACAGACGCTGCTAGGAGAGATTGGAGAGGAATTAACATGTATTCCCTGGCTGGTTCAAACCCAGAGCCATGGACCTAGTCAGCATAGTGAGGTGGGTGGGAATGGTAAAGAGAAGAAACATCCGCTATCTGACAGAGACCAGCCCCAGTTCTCCTGATGCTCATATGACTGCCCAGCATAGTGTCTGGCCAACAAGAGACCCTAGAAGTTTGTTGAAACAAGAAAAGATACACACTTTTTTGTGTGCCTCTGACCCAGGAAGTGGAAAATTCCTAGAGTATGGAGCACCTTCTCCCCAGATTACACTCAAAAGGATTTTTCAGAGCAGGACAAAGTCATGCTGCACAGAGCTGATGACTGGGATGAAGGCGTTAGCCCTGGAGATCACACGTCCTACTCAGAGGGGCTGGGTACAGAGGTGGCTAGGAGAGGTCACCCCTCAGACAAGTCAGGAGACAAAATGAAACTGGCAGCTCACAGAGAAGGGCGTGTGTGTGTCTGTAAGCTGTAGGTAAAGGAAGGAAGATTGGGGGGTGGGGGAAAATGGCAAAGACCAGTGGTGCCTAAAACTATGAAGACCTGAACCCACTCATACAGACAGCGCTGAATGCCAAGGAAAAATGACTTAAACCACCAAGAAATTTATTCCAGAACAGAATCCTTAAGCCAAAAGGAAATAACACTCCTAACCCAAAGAGGCTGATACCAAGAAGGGTTAGAGATTTGGGGGCAGAAGGCAGTACCCAAAAGAGACCTGGGAGAAGATAGAAATCTAAGATAAGAGGGTGAAAAAGTACCACAGCTGTGAGCGAACCGATCTGCACACACGAAGTAATCCCATATCAATTGGACTGGTAATTTAGACTCAGGAAAACATACACCATCAGGGCAGGAGCCCAAAACTTAAAGAGAGGAGCATCTTTATTCTAAAGGAAGTTACATAGAACCCAGAGGAGACTGAGGTCAAAAGGGAGTTACAAGGAGCTTTTAGTCTAGGGGAAGACACACCTTAGGGCCTGACAGCGAGACCAGGGAAGCGCTGGGGGAGAGAGGCTTATGCTAAGAAGACATCTGAGCCACCAGTGGAGTTCCCCCTCTTCCCGCCCAGGGAGGGGGCCTATCATGAAAAGCATAGTTTCCTGAGATCCAGGGGCTGCGCCCATTCTACTTGTGCAGGGCAAGGGTACCCTGGAGTAGTCACTTAATGTAAAGGCAGAAACAGCCCCACACTGAGGAATAAGAGCCTCAATACAGAGAAAAGTCACAGCAAGAGGGTCCTCATCCACAGGAAGGGAGCATCTGGCCAACAGTGCTGTGCAACACAACTCTGCAATGCTAGAAACACTGCCCATGTGCACTATCTGTCGGCCACTCAGCATCTGAAATGCGGCAAGTGTAATGGAGAAACTGAGTCTTTCATCTTCAACTAGTTATACTAATCACCACATGTGCCTAGCAGCAACCCTATGGGACAAGTGTGCTTTAGAACAAGCAGCCCATAAAGGACAGGACTGGGACCTTGACCAGCCCTGTTGAGGTTTCTCCCAACACCACAGGGACCTATTCTGGTGGTAGTAGGTAGGAGTGCTAACTTACACTTGGGGGAACTTAAATCTCCTCAGTAAAAGGCCCAACTTCAAGAAAACAGCAGCAGCACCCGCCTAGAGTCAGCCAACATGCCATACAAGGGGGATCTCAGGCAAGGCAACCAACAAAAAGACCCAGGAGAAAGTGTCCCAGAGGGGACTCAGACTGAGGAGGGGCAAGTCCCTTTGATCCAGGGAGCTTCTACGAGGCCAGGGCCTGGACACCAACCCTGAAGTGTGCAGGGATCCTCACCAAAGACCAACACCCCGACACAGAAAAGCCTCTTACTGCACGGGGGAACAAGAATGTGGAACCCAGAGCTTATACTCCCTCTTTCCATCCCAAGAACTCAACAGAGGGGCATGGGCAGGCGCTCCTGCCCTCAAGAAAGAAGAGGTCTCATGGACTACACCCCCAAACAAGGCTATCAACATCTTAGGGAGATGATGCCCTCCCTGTATCTCCACATGGAAAAGACTGGTACCCTAGTGGAGAGAAAGAATACCCCCCCAGAGAGGAGACTACACTGTGGCAGCAAGCGAAGGAAGTCGTGACGGGGGCCAGCAGCCAGGTAGAGGGGAACAAGAGCCCTAGCCCAGAGGTGATGCTTCAGACAGAACAGTGTGACATCAAAGTCAGCAACAGCTGAGACCCAGCGGGGGAGGCAGCTCCTCCACAGAGAAGGGCAAGTGCCCAGGATACTCGTCCCCTAGAGAGGCTGGAGCCTTAGCCACAGTGGAGACAGCACCTTCCCCACTAAGAAAATCCCTGTAGCGTGAGGGTGTCTGTACCTCTGGTTCCCCCTAGAAAGGACCAGAGAGAAGGGGGAGCTGGAGCTTCAGTCTCGAAGCAGAGATGCCACCAGAGAAGACAGAGCTCCATTTGCTGTAGTTGGGGGGCATCCACCAAGATCCTCCAAGGAAGGTAACAATTGCGGGTCCACTCTTGGGCGAAGAAGAGCTTGTGCTCTGGCGGCAAGGGCTCTCCAGTAGTACTGAGGAGTCTGCGAACCTTGGCCCAGGAGGAGACTTACCCAAGAGGAACATTCATCCCCCACAGGGAAGGGACCCACGCTAAGGGGTGGGGTGAGGAGGACACCAGCCCCACAGGAGCCAACACGCTAAAACGGGGGCCAAAGCCAGTAAAGACCCCCAAACTTCACCTCAGGGAAGATGACACCACCACACAAACACTCAAGGAGGGAGGGAGGGGCAGGAGGCTCCGTCCTGGGGAGCTAACACCAGACGGTCCTTAATCTTGGGGATATCATGTGCCCACAGAGTGGTCTCTGTTATGAGGCGCCTTTGATCTGGGAGAGCTTCCGCCTCTGCAGCAAGGAGCTCCGGGAAGTGATGAAGAGTGATCCTTAACCCAGGTGGCTGCTGATGTGGCCACAGAGGCTCTGAGACTCTGGAAGGAGGGATATGTTAGGTCCTGAGGTGGAGGCTGTCATCTCCACTGAGATGCCCATGCCAAGAGTGGGGAGCTGGAACCCCCACCTTGGAAAGTCTACACCAGAGAAGTCTCTGGTCCCAGGGGATGGGGACTACAGTGGAGTCTCCCACTTGAGGCTCAGGCATCTGACATCACACGGCCAGGAACCTCCACCTTACCCCATATAGTGAGAAATCAAGAGGGGGGGGGTTAGAAGCATTAGTCGGGGGCACCAGCATCCAAGAGGAGTACTCAGCCTTATGGCGGGGGACACACACAGAGGCGTGAACATCTCAAATCCAAGAGAACAGCTGTACCAATACCAAGGACAGCAAGAACCTTCTCCCTGGGGCAGGCAACAGCAAGGCTTCTCTCTCTTACTCTGGAGAGAAGGCACAGCCCCAGAGGGAAGCGCCCCCCCACCTCGCAGCACAAGAACCAGAACCTGGGTCTAGGAAGCTTCCTACTCCCATGGGGCACCAGCACGGGGCGTGGGGGAGGTACAATCCTTGTTCTCCAGCTACTGACATCCAGTGTGAGGGTGGATGGGAAGACAGCAAACCTACAGTGGAGAATCTGATGGGAACAGCAAGGGCAGTGGGCCTCCTGGCCCCTGGAGTGATGACACCCCAAAGGAGGAGACTGGTGTGAAGGGGGAAGAAGCCTCGTACTCAGGCAGGGGCAAAGGGAGTGAGGGAAGACACCAAAATCCCTCACCAAAACTCCGAGAGAGCTCACCCCGGGGTGGGTGGGTGATCACCCTGCACTGAGAAGCAGGGGTTGCCTAGAAAGAAGCGCTAGCACTGCCCGCAGTGGGAGCCCACTTAACGTGGAAAGTGTGGGGGCTTCGTGTCCTTCACCAGGCACCCGAGCGCTGGGGGAGCCCAGCAGCCCCCAGCGCCAGGACCACAGTGGCCCTGACATCACGGGAAGAGGCCCACACCCAGGTCAGAGAGTCAGGATGCAGGGGAGTTGACCGCTGCAGAGCCAGAGGCAGACACCACAATCAAGTGTGAGAGCTCAGGCCAGCCGTGGGCCACACTGAGGACGGTCCTGGAACCCAACGCGAGGAAAGCCAGACTCCCCCAAAAGGCAAGCGCCCGGTGCTGCGGGATGGTGAGGCCTGAGCCACCCAGCGCACCTCTCGCTAAGAGGGAACTGCTGAGGCTACAGAGGTGGAAACTTCGGCTGAGGATCCAACTAACACGGAGTTTCTCCTCCACTCCTCTCCGAGGACGCCCCTATCCGATACGGAGGGACGGCTGGAACCTGAGATCCAGGGGAAGCAGGGATGCAGAGGGCGGCCTCGGCCCCGGGGGAGCGGGACTCTCCCACCCAGGGGGGTCCTCGTCCCGGGGGGCTAGCACCCCCCACGCTACCGTCGAGGGAGAATAGAAGCCCCAGCGCGGAGGCTGCCCCCAACGCGAGGGACCGAGGCCGAGGGGGGCAGGCACCTGAGCCCGAGAGGGCGGGCACCTGGGACCAGGGGCGCCTCCATCCTTCCAGCCAGGAGCCAATACCGACGCGGGAGAGGGGCGGGCACCTCGCGCCCGGGAGGCTTCGCACCCTCACACCCCCACCGGGGGGGCCCGACGCGATGCCACGCGGGGAGGCGGCGGCGGGCGGCGGGCGGGGCCCGGGTCCGGCTCGCGGAAAGACCCCCGGGCGGCGGTGAGGGGCGTGAAGGAGGCGGAGGAGCCGGAGGGCGAGAGGGAGGGAGCCGCCCCCCGCGGGGAACCCCGCGCTGCAGAGGCGGCGGCAGGGGGCGGGCGAGGAGAGACCATGTCGCGACAGACGGCGGTGTCGCCAGGGCGGGAGGCGGCAAGGAGGGTGGCCGATGGTGCCGGGAGGGAGGAGGGGAAGGGGTCCGGCCCAGTCGAGCCTGACGCTCTCACCACAGGAGCTGGCGCCGCCGCTGAGGAGCGTATCGCGACAGGCGGGGGAGGCGAGCGCCCGCCGCCTTTTTCTCGCGCCCCGGGCCCGGGCGCTATCGCGATAGCGGCGCGAAGCGGAAGTGGGGTTGGGGGAGTGGGCCCGGGGTTGTTCTGACGACGGGGGTCGGGGCTCAAGGGACGCCGCGGCGTCTGCCGATGGCTCCGCGGAAGCTGACCGGGCCCGGTCCAAGATGGCGGCGGCGGAGGAGGCCTCCCCTCCTCTCTTCTCGTCTCTGGCGCCGACCCGCCCCCTAGCCCCGAATATAGGCCTGTCATTGCGCCCGCTGAACGTCGCTCCTGACCTTTGGGGGCGTTCTATTGGTTCCTGGCAGGGATGCGCCCTGCCCCCTTTCGCGGATTGGGTAATTGCTCCAAGGCGCGGCGTTCGATTGGCCTCCCGCGCAGCCTGCTCGGATTGGCTCAGGTTTTCCTCCCGGCTCCTCCTCCTCCTCCCGCCTCGGGGCACAACACGCCAGCGCGAGGACCCGAGCGTCAATCAAGAGACCTGTGTCCTGCTGATTGGATGTATCCGCCCCCCCTCTCCTAAAACAATTGGTCCGGGGGGAGGAGCTAGGACAGTCCAGGGGCGGGAAGTCGTCCGTCAAGTTTAGAGCTCTTTTAATTGGTTGCGGGGGCATATTCTGCCTTGAAGTCATTGGTTGGTCCTGGAAGTGGGTGGGGATAGCGGAGGAAGGCATGGAGTGTGGGCGTTAGGGGCCGTGTACCTACTGGGAGACGGACAGGTGCCTTCAAAGCGGGGGGCCGAGCCGAAGTTATCTGCCAATCAAAGCAGCCACTGGGCCAAGGGGGAGGAGCTGGGCAAGAAGTCCACCCCTTTATCTTCGTTGGCCCTAAGGGTTATCATTCATGCCAGTTTGACCAATAGTGTGGCGAGTGGGCGGTAGCTGCTCATAGAGCGTGTGAAAGAGGGTGTAGCTGGCAGACGTGGGACTTGGGCGCATCCCTTGCGTCCCGGCCAGGAGGGCTGCTCCTTGTCTCTCAGGTGCCTCGTCTTTCTCCAAGTGCCTCTGTGTTGGCACATCTCTGAAATTCATTATTTGCTGAGTGAAAAAAGGAAGGGACCAGACACAGTGCTTCTAAGCCACTGGCGCTGTGCATAACAGAGTTGGTTGGGAAGCGCGAGGTATGGAGTTTTTGTCCTGCCTCTGCCTGGTTACGTGACCAGATGAGGACAGTCATTATCCTCTGCACCTCCGTTTCCTTAGTGTGTTGAGGACGCTGCAGAAGGCACAGCGGGAGACGGGTGGCTCCCTCATGCCTGCTCGTTTCAGGTCTCAGCTCCGATGTCTTCTTGGGGGAGAAAACTTCTCTGACCTCCTGGGCTGAGCGCTCATGTGCGCCTTGCTGGTTAGGATTTATTTTTGCACGTCTCCCGTCATTTTCGTGATTATTCGGTTTCACTGTCTGGATTTTGCACCTCCAGGATTTCACACGCAGGAAGTAGTCAGTAACCACTTGCCAAAGGAATAGATGAATGAATGTGGGGGAATGACTTGTGACTGAAAACTTTCTAGACACTGAGGCGTGCACGAACTGGGAGGCATTTGCCCAAGGTCACACAATGGAGATGGGAAGCCAGATCCGTCCCTTCCTCTCTAGGTGGTGGGAAGTAAGAAATCCAGGGCAGAAGTGAACGTGAACTAGTATGGAGCCGTTCAGCACCACCCGCATCAGAGTGGCTTGAGGCACGAGAGGGAGGCATGTTTGCAAAAATGCATTTTCTTAGGCCCACACACAGACAACGGGAACGAAGCCTGGGGAATCTGCATTTTCACAAACTTCCCGGTAATCCCCGTGTTCATCACCGTTTGGGGAGTTACTGCTCTAGAGTGTTGCTATTCAAAGTGTGGTTCCTGGACAAAGCAGTGCTGCTCAGACTCCCCTGGAATCAGGGAATTTGTTAAAATGCAAATTCTGCTTTTCTAACAAGTGCTCCGGTGATGCACACGGTCCACAGTTCACACTGTGCACATCAAGGATCCAGAGTGATGACTTTCGGACTTGGCTGCACATCAGAATCACCTGAGGAACTTTAAAAAAAAAAAAATCCAGGCTGGGCTCAGTGGCTCATGCCTGTAATCCTAGCACTGTGGGAGGCCAAGGTGGGAGGCTCACTTGAGGCCAGGAGTTTCAGACCAACCTGGCCAACATGGTGAAACCCTGTCTCTACTAAAAATACAAAAATCAGCCGGGTCTGGTGGCGCGCACTTGTAATCACGCCACTACACTCCAGGGTGGGTGTCAGCGAGACTCCCTCTCAAAAAAAAAAAAGAAAAAAGTTGATGTTTTAACATCAGTCTCCACGGGTAGGAGCCAGACATCAGTAATTGTTTTTTATTTTACCTTTTTTTTTGTTTTTTTTTTTTTTGAGACAGAGTCTCTCTCTGTTGCCCAGGCTGGAGGCTGGAGGCTGGAGGCTGGAGTGGAGTGGTACAATCTCAGCTCGCTGCAATCTCTGCCTCCTGCGTTCAAGTGATTCTCCTGCCTCAGCCTCCCGAGTAGCTGGGACTACAGATGAGCATCACCACACCCCACTAAGTAATTTTTCAAACTCCTGATGATTCCAACATGCAGCTAACCAAGAGCCACTTATTAATTTTTTTAGACAGAGTCTCACTCTGTGGTCCAGGCTGGAGTGCAATGGCACGATCTTGGTTCACTGCCACCTCTGCCTTCCAGTTCAAGTGATTCTCCTGTCTCAGCCTCCTGAGTAGCTGGGATTACAGACGTGCGCCACTGCGCCTGGCCTGAGGGCCACTTATATGTTTCTAGAGCAGAGCTTCTCAGATGTGGCCTTGGATCAGGCACATACCCATCACCTGGGAACTTGTTTGAAATGTACATTTTCGAGCCCCACCCTAGACTGAATCAGAAACTCCGGGCCCGGCAACTATGTTTTAACAAGCCCTCTGTAGAATTCTGAAGCGTATTAAATTTTGAGAACCTCTGTTCTGAGCATACTAGGGCTGCAGGGCCACGTGACTCAGATTCCTTTCCTGAGACTCACACCCTCATGCCACAGCCCCACTGGTAGATGCCAGATATTTTGGCCAAGGGAGATGGGGGATTCTGAACAGTGTTGTGGACCCCCAGTCCTTCCCTGGCAGACCAGTATGTAGAGATCAGCAAAGGCTGTCATTTTCAAACGGGGTCGACTCAGAGAGTCAGGGATAAAACTGAGGCATAGACTTCAGTTACGCATCCTGGGGTAGTTCGACCACTCAGAGGAACCTCCCAGGTATGACGACCTTTTGACTTGAGGGAGGAGAGAAATTCAGAGATTGCCACTGAGGTCCAGAGACAGAGCTCTGGGTTAAAGGAAGGACAGGGATCCAGAGATGCACAGAGTGGTGACGGGGGAGACCCAGAGAGGGGAACAGAAAGAGCAAAATCTCAGACAGGACCTAGAAATCAGAGGGAGACCCAGATAGCATTAGCTGGAGGGAGGGAGAGAGACGGAATGTGGGAGAGAGGGAGGAAAGGTGGAGAGAGTGAGGGAGAGGGAAGGTGGGAGAGAGGGAGGGAGAGGGAAGGTGGAGAGAGGGAGGGAGAGGGAAGGTGCAGAGAGGGAAGGTGGAGAGAGGGAGGGAGAGGGAGGGAGAGGGAAGGTGGAGAGAGGGGAGGGAGAGGGAGGGAGAGAGGGAGGGGAGAGGGAAGGTGGAGAGGGAGGGAGAGGGGAAGGTTGAGAGAGGGAGAGAGGGAGAGAGGGAAGGTGGAGAGAGGGAGGGAGAGGGAAGGTGGAGAGAGGGAGGGAGAGGGAAGGTGGAGACAGGGAGGGAGAGGGAAGGTGGGAGAAGGGAGGGAGAGGAAGGTGGAGAGAGGGAGGGGAGAGGGAAGGTGGAGAGAGGGAGGGAGAGGGAAGGTGGAGAGAGGGAGGGAGAGGGGAAGGTGGAGAGGAGGGAGAGGGAGGGGAGGGAGGGAAGGTGGAGAGGGGAGGGGAGGGAGAGGGAAGGTGGAGAGAGGGAAGGTGGAGAGAGGGAGGGAGAAATTGTGGAAAGGTAAGAGAGAGAGAGGGAAGGCGGAGACCTGGAGGCATCATCTTGCCACCTGGGCTGCTGCCTGTCCTGGTAACATCCCTTAGGTAACTAACAGAAGCCCCAGCGTCGACCTCGTAGGTCAGATGACTAGGGCCTCCTCAGTACCACTGTGAAGCCCAGCTCCGGAGCAGAGTAAAATGGAACCCCTTGAGCTGCTCTTCCTTAACCTTTCCAGCGAGACCACAGTTTCATGCCACCCACTAGGACAGCCCCTGCTGTCTCCTCGTCTGGAAAGCCTTTCCCCTGACTGTCTGCAGGCCACAGTCCCCCTCAGCCCAAGTAAAGGTGTCCCTGGCCGAGCCCCCGGTTACTGAGACTCCATGACTAGAGGGCCAGTGTGCTCCTTCTGCTCACCTGGCAGCAGCTTTCACAGCAACCAGGTCCTACCAGGGCAGGGAGCCTGCCTGCTTTCCCTTTGCCAGGGCTCCACATAGCCGCTTCACACTGGTAACAAATGAGGCTGGGCAGGCACAGTGGCTCACGCCGGTAACCCTAGCACTTTGGGAGGCCGAGGCAGGCAGATCGTTTGAGGTCAGAAGTTCAAGACCAGCCTGGCCAATATGGTAAAACACCTCTACTAAAAATCCCAAAGTTAGCCAGGCATGCTGGCACGCAGCTCTAGTCCAGCTACTGGGGAGGCTGAGGCAGCAGAATGACTTGAACCTGGGAGGGGGAGGTTGCAGGGAGCTGAGATCTCGCCACTGCACTCCAGCCTGGGTAAGAATGAGACTCCGTCTCAAAAAACAACCAACCAAAAAAACCCACAAAAATTTGGTGGTGGGTGCCTGATCCCAGCTACCCAGGAGGCTGAGACAAGAGAATCACTTGGACCCGGGAGGTGGAGGTTGCAGTGAACTGAAATCATGCCACTGCACTCTAGCCTGGGCGACAGAGTGAGACTCCATCTCAAAAAAATGAATAAATAAAATATAGTAAGAGGCCAGACACAGTGGCTCAAGCCTGTAATCTCAACACTTAGGGAGGCTGACGTGGAAGGATCACTTGAGCATAGGAGTTCAGGCCCAGCCTGGGTAACAGAGTACAACCTCATCTATAAAAACATTTCAAAATTAAGCAGGAGTTGTGGCATGTGTCTGTCATCCCAGCTACTTGAAAGGCTGAGGTGGGGATCGCCTGAAACCGGGAGTTTGAGGCTGTAGTGAGCTGACCACATCACTGTAGTCCAACCTGGGTGACAGAGACCTCATCTCTAAAGAAAAAAAACCAGTAACAGGACCCAGTCTTTGGGCGCTCATGGCGAGCCCTGGGCTAAGTGCTTTCTGCGCATTCTTTCCAGTCCTGGGCACCTGGGCGTAGGTGTGGAGGCCTGGAAAGGTGAGGTAACCGGCCTGAGCTGCCAGAGCAATCCTGGTCGGCCAGCACTGAGGTCTTCCGTTGTCAGCAGCCACATCACTTGGTATCAAAGCGACTGAGGTTCTCCAGGGGGTTGGAGAGGGTTTTCTTCCTCCTGGGATCCCACGGCGAGAAAGGAACGGGGGAAGGGAGTGGGCCTCGAAGGCCGAGCTCTTTTCCTAAAACTCCACAGCTCTGACTATTCTAGTTGCCCCAGCTGTTTGAAAAATGATCACTCTCCAAGGACGGATCTTGATAATGTGCTTTTTAATTGTACTCTTTTCAAAAATGTATCTCCTTTCTCAGTTAAAATAAAAAAGACAAGACATGATGGAAACCTGCTCTAACCCATCCAGCGCGGTGAGCTCAGTCCTGGAGGAGGCCGGGCAGGTCTTCTTCCGAGGCCCCTCCCTGGGCAGTCCAGCACCGGGGTGGGCAGCAGGGAAGGCTCTCTGTGCCACAACCCCTAACCCCCATCCCAGCCCTTCAGAAGGCCTGGACTTCTACGTCCCTTCAGTGGGAAGCCACCTTGGGCACACGCCATCATTCAGGTGGACATGAGGCCACTCTTCTCACCCTTGACCTTGAGGAACTCCGCCATGCTGGAGAAATACTTCTGATTGGCCTCAGCCACCTTCTTCTCCGCGGCCTGTGGGTTCACAATCTCCAGGCCCTGGGCAGGTGAGGGAGAGAGGATGATGGGTTGGGTGAGGAGAAGGCCCCAAGTGACACGTCAGAGCCCCCCCAGGCCCTTCTGCATGGTACTCAGGCCTTGGGTGGGCATGAGACAGTTTGCCAGTCCCTGGAGTCGCTCTCCCTTGGAAGACTCTGCCTCAGTGGGTCTGGGGGGGAGAGGGTGGGGAGGAACCAGGGCACCTGGGTTTTTAAGCAAGTTCCCCAGGGGGTGCTAAAAACACCAATGCCTGAGGACAGCCAATCCTGCCCAGTTTCTGGATGAGGAAACTGAGTCTCTGGGGGATGTGGCTGGCCCAAGGTCCCAGCACAAATCACACCAACACCACTAACGATCACAGTGTCCAGCGATGGGAGCTGGCACCTGGCTGGAACTTCCTAAATATTTTCAAGGCCTGGGCAACAGAGTGAGACCCTGTGTCTAAAGAAAATAATAACAGGCTGGGCGCAGTGGCTCACGCCTGTAATCCCAGCACTTTGGGGGGCCAAGGTAGGTGGAGCACAAGGTCAAGAGATCAAGATCATCCTGGCCAACATGGTGAGACCCCGTCTCTAATAAAAATACAAAAATTAGCTGGGTGTGGTGGCGGGCGCCTGTAATCCCAGCTACTTAGGAGGCTGAGGCGGGAGAATCGCTTGAACCTCGGAGGCGGAGGTTGCAGTGAGCCAAGATTGCACCACTGCACTCCAGCCTGGCAACAGAGTGAGACTCCATCTCAAAAAAAAAAAAGAAGAAAGAAAGAAAGAAAGAAAATAAGCACAGGCCCCGTCATCAGGCTCCAGCAGCAAGCGCAGTGCCAAGTGCTTTCTGTGCTCTCCTTTTTCAGTCCTGGGCACCTCATGACGTGGGATTGGAGGCCAGGGAAGGTGAAGCACTCCCTGGCTCCTCTAGGACGAAAGCCTCCTGGTCCCACCTCCCACCTCCCATGTCCTTCCCCTCCCTGGCATTTCCGCCTTCTACTACACTGAACATCTTACTGATCTGTCTGTGCCCGGCCACCCACAGGCTCCATGAAGGCAAGACTTGTCTCTCTCATTCACCGCTTCACCCCCAGAGCCGAGAGCACCCACAGAACTCAGCATAGACACCCACTGTCTGAGCGGATGAGCTCACTGCTGTCCCACACCCATGGTGCAGGCTCGCCCTGCCCTGTGGATGGTACACCGAGGTGCTGATGACGTGGTGACTGCCGTGCTCCACGCCACTCACTGCTGACTGGGCTGGGGGCCAGATCCACACGTGACCAAGCCCACCCAGCTGGGAACCGTCTTGAGTGGGGTCCTAAGGTTACCTTAACCACTCTGGCCATTTCAAACTGAGGTCCTAGAGGCTGAGCGATGTAACCCGCTCACGGCCCCACGGAGAAAAACACGGTCCCCTGGACACAGCCCCGGGCCTGGTTCTAAAGTGGTCCCTGCTCATGAGGACTGTTCTGCGCCTCTCGTCTCTGCTAACCTCAAGCACTTGCTGTGTGCTAGGGGCTGTCGATGCCTTTGGCATGCTTCGTCACCACACGTGTCGTGACAGCCCTGTAAGGGGGACTCACTGTGGCCTGCTTCACAGAGGCAGAGGGCAAGGGGCCTTGCCAGCGTCTCGGGGCTGGGGACAGCTGGCCCAGGGCAAGTACCTGGAGTGGGGTGAAGGCCACGCTGGAGGCCGTGCCCGAGGAGCGGTCGCGGATGGTGGACTTCCCGCCATATACCACGCTCTGCTTCTGCAGGGTCCGCTGTGGGAAGGACAGGGAGGCTGTTATCTGGGCTCACCCTACCCTGCATCCCTCGGTCCCTGGCCCTACCCAGGTCTGGCACATACCTGCAGCGTCTTGGAGATCCTGGCCTTGGTGGCCTCGTTGACCTGTGTCTGCCGCACGCGTCCACTGCCCGACTTGCCCAGGTGGCCCAGGCTGAATCCCAGGTCCTCCTGGTAGGCGTCCTCCTCGATCTAGGGGGAAAGGGAGGCCCCTGCAGTCAGCAACCAGGCCCCGCCCTCCAGCCACTCAGGCATCCCCTCCACCAGCTAGAAGCCCAGCAGTCACCGGCTGGCTGGCCCCACGGGCACCTGCTCGGGTACCCACTCGGCCCGGCTGAGGCCTGGGGGCCCCTACAAGCCGGAGATACTGGGGAGCCTGAAAGGGGATGGATCCTGGCGCTGCTCTGTAAGCTCAGAGTTGAGAGGTCTTCCTTATGCATGTGGGTTGGGGGGTGTCAGGAACCAGAACAGGTTCCACAGGATGAGGTGGCCTCTGAGCTGGGTCTTGCAGGACCAAGGGGATGACACTGGGATAACGGAGGAGACGGGGCTCATGGAGGGAGGGGCCGTGCAGGAGGGCAGGAGGAACCGGGGAGTAGCCTGGGTGATGGGAAGCAGCAGGGGCCCTAAGCTTGGGAGATGCAAGCTCTGAGGGTGACAAGGCTCACTTTGGGGCTGAACGGATAGAAACCAGAGCAGAGGCCAGGGACGAGGGAGGAGGCTGGGATCGTGCCCTAGACATGAGCCAGGGCCGCAGGACAGAGAGGAGGGAAGGCAGCAGGAGGCAGAGGGCGGTGGCAGCTGGCTGCCTGTGGCCATGAATTCTCCTCCCGGCTCCAGCGCTAGGGGAGTCTGACCTCTCCGAAGCTCATGCGATTGGCCTGTTTCCGGATCTCAGTCAGCCCCAGCCGCTCCTTCATCTTGCGGTACCTGGGGACGGGTGGGCAGGCGGTGCCAGGGAGTCAGCTGGGAGGACGCCGGCCTCTCCCCTCCATGACCCCCATGCCTACTGGACCCCCAGGGGCCCTCACCTGCGGCCACCTCGCTTCTTCCGCTGCCCATCCAGGGGCGCGGGCAGCGGTTTCACCTGCTTCACAGGTGGCGGCTCCTGCCACTTGTCGAATTTACGCTCGATCTCATCCTTGAGTTCGTAGCCCACCTAGGGAGGGTGACAGCAAGGGGCGGGTCCTGCTGCTGCTCACGTGGGCTGCCCACCCAGGCCTCCTGTGTTTGCTGTCCGCCTGTCTACCCAAGTGGACTGCCCACCCCAGCTCCATCCTTGCCCCGGGGCCCTGGAAGATCTCATCTGCTCTCTGGGTTTTCAGTTCCATCTACAACCTGATACCCTCACCTTGGCTCAGACCCCTCCTCTGGGTTCTGTACCCTGTAAACAACTGTCTCCTTGACACTGGGATCGTTAACAGCCCTTCAAATGTACCTGGGCCAAGCAGATTCCTGCTCCTCCTCCCCAGCCTTCCACCCTCCACCTTCCTTCTCCCCATGTAAGCAAACAGCATCTCCGAGAGCCGGGCAGCCGACTCCACTGTTCCTCTCCACACCGCAGATCCCAGGAGTTCTCTTTCAGAACAATCCCAAACTGGCCCCCCCAGACCCTCCACTGCAGCCAGAGTTCTCCTCGGGGCGCACAAGGCTCCACCAGGGCCTCCCACTCTCCTCCTCCTCCAGGGCTCCTGGCGCTCCAGCCTCAGGGCCTTTGCACTCGACCACTCCCTGTACTGGGAGACTCTCCCCAGAGAACCCATGTGCCTTGCTCCCTACTTCATTCAGGTCTGTGTTAAACCCTCACCTCCTCAGAGCTCTAAGTCCTCCCTGACATTCCAGTTAAACCAGCACCTAATGTCTCCCCACCCCAATCACCTGCCTTTTTCTTCTTGATGTTTACCTAGCCCTGCCAGACACAGGACAACTGCCCCTGTGGACTGCCTCCCAACCCGGCCCCAGTGAGAGTATCCACGCCATGGACAGGACTCTGTGCTACTCACAGCTGCATTCCCCATACCCAGACCAGGGGTGAGACGGGGAGAAGGAAAGGATCAGGGAACACCTGATCGCCAAGCCAGGCGGGGTGCTTGGCCAGCGACAGTTCACAAGACAGAAAACATGTCCCCCTCTCCCGAGTACATCTACCAAGGAAGACAGAAGGTAACTGAATAATTACTTGAATAGTATCCCCCTGTTGGAGGGGGACAGATCCTGGTGTGGAGGGCAAGCTATGCCCCCACCAACACATACAAGCCCCAGGAGGTCCGTGTTCTAACTCCCAGAACCTGTGAATGTCACCTCATAGGGCAAAAGGGACGTGAAGAGGTTAAGGAGCTTAAGGAGTTTGAGCTGGGAAGACAATCCCGGACCATGCGAGCAGGCTCAATATAGCCACAAGGGCCGTTAAAATAGATGGGGAAGACAGAGGCAGAGATCTGAAGACAGAGGCAGGGGGAGAGAGGCCTGAGGATGCCGTGCAGCTGGCTCGCAGACAAAGGAAGGGCCACGAGCTCAGGGATGCCGGCGACCCCTAGCAGCTGGAAAAGGCAAGGAAACGATTCTCCCTTGAATTCCCCAGAAGGAACCCTCTGGGCCGATACCCTGACTTCAGCCCAGTGAAACCCATTTTGGACTTCTGACCTACAGATGGTAAACCTGTGCTGTTTTTTTTTTTTTTTAGACGGAGTCTCGCTCTGTCACCCAGGCTGGAGTGCGATAGTGCAATCTCAGCTCACTGAAACCTCTGCCTCCTGAGTTCAAGCGATTCTCCAGCCTCAGCTTCCTGAGTAACTGGGATTACAGGTGCACACCCCATGCCCGACTCATTTTTGTATCTATAATAGAGACGGGGTTTCACCATGTTGGCCAGGCTGGTCTCGAACTCCTGATCTTGTGATCTGCCTGCCTTGGCCTCCCAAAGTGCTGGGATTACAGGCATGAGCCAACTCGCCCAGCCAAACCTGTGCTGTTTAAGCCAGTAGGTTTGTGCTACCTTCCTGTAGCAGCCCTAGGGAATGAACGCACTGGGGAAGGGGGCGCCTGACCCCAGGGAGGGTCAGCAGAAGCACCGCCTCTGCCCTGGTAGGACAGTGCTTGCTGGGGTGGGCTCCCTGCTGAGGGCTCTCCCCCGCAGAGACACCCCAGGCCCAGAGGAAAGGACGCCCGGCTGCCCTCACCTTCCCCTCCTCACCTTCCCCTCCGTGCTCTCATGGAAACTGTCTACACGGGCTGCCAGCGTGCACTTGGCGGCCACCAGCCCGGGCCGCTCTCCGCCGGAGATCCTGGAGCAATGGAAAACGGGGATGGGATCTGTGTGAGACAGACAGACAGACACACATAACTGCACAGCACCCGCGGGTGCCTCTCATCTGACTCCACCGCGGGCTCTGGAGGTGTATGCTCTTAGCTCCCTCTTCACAGGAAGAGGGGATGAGGGCAGGGTGCAGAGCCACGTCAGGGCTAAGTGGCAGAGTCAGGTAAGGATGAGAGTAAGACACGCTGACGTCAAGGACGGTGGTGATGGTGGAGACGCCAGCAGGGAGTGCGCTCAGCCTGGATACCAGCTCCGCACTAAGTGTGCCCCTTGGGCCATCTCATCAAATATTCAAACATCGGGCTGCTGTGATCATTGCACCCCCTTTTCAGATGTGGACACCAAGGCTCCAAGTCACATGGCTAGGGACACAGCCGGGAGGTGATGGAGCCAGGGTTCCGATCCAGACTGCAAACAGAGCCCCAGCTCTCAGCCACAGTGACGCAATGGCCAGCCCTGGCCTCCCTTACAGGCCTATGATGCCTACGATCTGGGACGGGCAGATGAAGCGGCTGAGGCCCTTCGTGACAAGACACCAGGCTCCCTGGGGCAGGTTTAACCCACAGCCTAGGGCTGTGAGGCAGTGGTGATGGCCTTGTGAGGTGGCTGGAGCCCCGAGCCTCAGGCCCACCAATCCTGGGTTCTAAAGCCCACTCTCCCTCCTCCGAGGATGGGGTGGCCCACCAGCACCCCTGGGTGTGTTCCACTAGCAGTGCCTGACCTAAAGGGTCACAGAAAAGACCAAAATAACAACCCCACACAGGGCAGGAGGGGGGACCTTGGCCATGTGTGCCGTTGTTCTCTTCGTCCCCGAGGGAGGCGGGGCAAGGGAACAGGGCGGAGCCTGAGGTCACTCACTACAGCTGGACAGAGCAGAATCTGGACCCAGGCCTGTCTGTCCCAGAGCCTGTCTTGCCTTTTTTTTTTTTTTTTTTTTTTTTTTTTTTGAGATGGAGTCTTACTCTATCGCTCAGGCTGGAGTGCAGTGTGTGATCTCGGCTCACTACAACCTCCACCTCCTGCGTTCAAGCGATTCTCCTACCTCAGCCTCCCAAGCAGCTGGGATTACAAGTATGTGCCACCACACCTGACTAATTTTGTAATATTTTAGTAGAGACGAGGTTTCACCATGTTGGCCAGGCTGGTCTCAAACTCCTGATCTCCAGTAATACACCCGCGTCTGCCTCTCAAAGTGCTGGGATTACAGCTGTGGGCCACACTGCGGCTTTTTTTTTTTTTTTTTTTGAGATGCAGTCTAGCTCTGTTGCCCAGGCTGGAGTGCAGTGGCGCAATGTCGGCTCACTGCAGCCTCCACCTCCCAGGTTCAAGTGATTCTCCTGTCTCAGTCTTCCAGGTAGCTGGGATGACAGGCTCCCGCCACCATGCCCGGCTAATTTTTATATATATTTTTTGAGACAGAGACTCACTCTGTCACCTAGACTGGAGTCCAGTGGTGCGATCTCAGCTCACTGCAAACTCTGCCTCCCAGGTTCAAGCGATTCTCCTGCCTCAACCTACCTCCCAAGTACCTGGGATTACAGGCACCCCAACACCAGGCCTGGCTATTTTTTTTGTATTTTTAGGAGAGACGGGGTTTCACCATGTTGGCCAGGCTGGTCTTGAACTCCTGCCCTCAGGTGATCCACCAGCCTTGGCCTCCCAAAGTACTGGAATGACAGGCATGAGCCACTGTGCCTGGCCTCCTGCTTGTGTTCTAGGTGTGTGTATGGGCTGCCAGGCAATCAAAGCTGGGAGGGTGATGTGTCCTGACGGCAGAGAGAGGACCCAGGCAGCTCCAAGGGCGCTGACCTCTCCCGCCCCTCCCGTGTGTCTCCCCGTGGCTGATGTTAAACTGTTACAAAGCAAGTCCCCAGCACAGCAGCCCTTGGTGGGTTCTGTGAGTCTGTCTAGTGAATGGTTAAACCCGAGGGTGGCCTTCGGAGCAGCTGCACACTAACCCGACGCTGCTTGTGGTGAGCTAGGCTGACTTGTAAGGGCTTCCTCTGCACTGAGCCCTCCTCCTAACTCATGAAGCAGGTGCTGTGCTCCCCGTCTGATGGGAGGGAGACTTGAGGCACAGGGTGCTCACGCCTCTTGCCCACGGTCACTGATTGGTGGGTGGTGCCGCCACAGCCTGAGCACCGGAGCTGGTGGACTGCAGAGCCCTGGCTCTCATGCCCCGTGCCACCCTGTTCCCGGCCCCTGAGTGCTGCTGTCAGATGGTGGGGGTGGCTGCTAGGCTGTCTGGGGCACAGTGGAGAGTCCCAGGGGGAGCCGGGGGCGGGCAGTGACACCGTGGGCTCACCGGGGCAGGGACTGCACGATGTCACTGTGGTAGATGTAGCCGGTGTGAGGCAGCACTGAGGTGGACGAGAAGCCCGAGAGCGTCTTGCGCTGCGCCCCGAGCAGCATGACATTGCAGGCGGGCATCTTGGAGAGGTTGGTCAGGCCGCCGGCCACACCTGTGGGGGAGGGAGGAGGCGGTCAGAAGAAAGCAGAGAGGTGGGGGACTCGAATCTGCCGGGGGCTGCCGTGCGCCGGGCGCCTTTACGTGAGGCTCTGGTTAGACCCCTCGGTGGCCCTGTCAGGGGGCGAACTGGCTCATTCCACGAGGGGCAGATGCAAAGGAGGCTGGGAGAGGGAGGGCAGCTGGTCTGGGGGTGCAGGGAGGAGGCACCAGACAGGGAGCCGACCACCTCGTTTGTGCTGCGCCACACTGCCCCATTCCGGAGATGTCTGTGAACCATTTTCACCAAACCAGGAGCTCCCTGACAACAGGGCCCGGGTGTGGTCAGCCCTGGGTTTCCGGCAGAGGGGCGGAAGGAGGAGCTGTAGGTGAGTGTTTTTCCCACGGACAGGGCTTTGCTATGTGCCAGGCTGGCTGACCTCTGTGATGTCCAGGGAGACTGGGTGCTGAGGCCCAGGTGCCAAGGCCCCCACTCTACAGAAGAGGGATGCAGCTTCCCCAAGGCCACAGTGTCAGCAGACATGTCCCATCCCCGCCATGGGACCCGGCCCTGGGGCTCACCCATGATCTTGGCAGCCGTAGACGCCCCGATGATGATGGACAGGTTGGGCGCTATGAAGGACATTCGGGACTCCACGTACTCGTAGATGCGATGTTTGGAGGCGTTCAGCTCCAGCGCCATGTCGCAGGCCTCCTCCAGCCGCTCCAGCTCCTCCTCCGACAGCTGCTGCCTGCAGGGGCAGGTGGGCCCGGCCTCCTGGGTCTCCCGCCTGCCTGGTGCCCAGCCCCCACCCTCTCAGTTCTGTGTGTGTGTGTGAGTGTGCACATCTGCGTGTGTAGCTTCAGCCTAATCCCCCAGTCCCACCCTCTCAGTTCTGTGTGTGTGTGTGTGTGTGTGTGTGTGTGTGTGTGTGTGAGCGTGCACGTGTGTGCGTGGCTTCAGCCTAATCCCCAGTCCCCTTAGCCCGGGCCCAGCGCCTCCCTCGCAGCGGACATACCCCTGGGGTGGTGGAGGCGGTGACACTGACGACCATGATGGTGGCATTGGTGAGGATCTGCTGCAGGTTCTCATTGTTCTTGCACTTGTCCAGGCTGTTGCCCAGCTCCTGGGAGGGTGAGCAAAGAGACAGGGAGGCTTGGGAACTCAGGAGGGCTGGAGAACCTCTTGCTCAGCACCTATTCAGGTCTTGTCTTGGGGGACACTGGGAAAGTCAGGGTCTCTACACTGAGGGTCTCTACACCGGAGGCCTCTCCTGCCTCTGCCGCCTGAAGCATCCACACTGTCTTTTCTGCTTTGGCTGACCCGGAAACGGAGCCTGGGCAGAGCGGCGTTGGGAGACCGAGGCCTCACAAGCCTCTGGCCCATGACAAGTGGGATCACTGATCCGGTGGCCTCGCTTCCCTGCAGGGGCTTCCCCCACCACCGTCCGGTGGGTAACCCCCAACAAGGGCACCAAGGAAGGAGAGCTGTGCAAACCTCAGGCACAATTAGTGCCTGAAGAATATCTTAGTTTATAGTGTTATTATTCAGCTATTTCCTTTATATAATCCTTTATATGTAATCGTGTATTAGTTTATAGTCAGAGCAATTAGTGCCTGAAGTATAACTTACTGCTTACATCTATCTAGCTTATATAATCATACTTAGTACTTATATCTAGCATACTTAGTTCCACATAATCTTGCTATGTAGTCATATAAATATTGTACTCTATATAACCATATATAATCATACAGGTATTGTAGTCAGAGCTGTACCGATACATTTAGTGCTGATTTATATAATTCTTCTATATAACCATATAGTAGTTTGTAGTAGGAGGAATGCCTAGAGCAGTCACAGAACAGAGGCAGTACATGGGAAAACAGCCAGACCAGGACAAGAACCAAAGATCCAGGCGGTAGCGTCCCTGCCTGAAAGGGCATACGCTGTATGGCAGGCTTGGAGCAAGAGCCTCTCCTCCTGTAAAGGAGTTGTAGCACCTTGCACCCAGTTCCTGTGGAAAGTAGGCCTCAGGCCTGAGATCCTGCCAATAACCGAGGGAGAAGAACCCCTCTGGTGTGACCAGGTCACAGCAGCTGTACACCCTGTCAGCCTTTTCTGGCTTCTGTGCTAGCTCAAATCATCCTCCCATAAAATATCTTAGAGAAGAGCACAAGTCTGTCAGCTCCCACTGCACTGGCTTACAGTATCTTTCTGTAAAAATCCTTTGAAGTCTCCAGCCCCCAGATAAGAAGCGTTGCACTCGACACCTGTTGCACACAGCTCACCTCCTTGCCTCGGTGACCTAATAGGGGTGGACCCCTTTTCTGTACATGACCCGCTACTACTGCGCACGGCATGGCCCCCTACTGCACATGGCCCACCTCTTTGAGTAGGTGACCTAATGGGGTTGCTCGCTAGCTTGCTACTCACGTGATTATGTATGCCTTATCATTAAGCCTATTGATGACCTCACTCACGACCCTTCCCCCTGCCTTGTACCTAATACAGACGCTTCTGGACGTTCGGGGCCTTGCCTGTCTCTGCTCATAAGTGGCGTGGCCCCCTGAGCCCAGCTGTCTTTTCCAGTCTTTCTGTGTCCTGTCTCTTTACTTCTCGAATCCTCTGCACAGCTATAGGGGACATCCTATGACTCCTTAGGGCTGTGGCTTTACACCATCCTAATCCTTCCCTGGACATGCGTGGGGACCTCCTCCCCTCCCTGCCTCATGTGCACCCGCCCCTCTTTCCCTAAACCCTTCCTTGGATCTCTCATAAGACCCAGAGGCCCAACGCGATCCGACCTCTTCCACTTCCCTCCTTCCCCACCTCACTCCCTCCCGGCTTGTTCCCTCTCAGGCTCTCTGCACTTAAAAGTCTCTCTCCCCCAAATCTCCGCATGCCTGTCCCATGTCAACCTTCGGATCTCAACTCCAATGCCACTGGCTCTGACCACAGTGGGAGCAGCACAGGTCAGGCCAGTGGGGAAGCCCTCTTGGGAGACTAGGGCAGGAGGGGAGCCCTGAGGAAGTCCCGTCCAGCTTCTGTCCCTCCCACGCTGGGCAGAGCAGGCCACTGAGCCACCGTCCACTCCTTCCATCATCTCAGACCCCAAGGCCTCTGGGAGCAGGTCCAAGAGTGAGCCCCACCTGCCCCTTCACACCAGCAGAAGTCAGGCAAGAAGCCACAGTTCTTCCCAAGCACCCCGCCTTCTCGGCACTCACCTTGACCGTGCGAATGTAATCCAGTGCATTGGGGACCAAGGACTCCAGTTCAGGGAATCTCTTCGAGTACTTATCCCGGATGAACTTATGGATGATGTCTAGGGTGGACAGGACAGGCGGTCTCGTGTAAGACAGGAGGTAGACTCTGCTGGTTGCCCTAACACCCATTTCCCCTTCTTCCTTTAGGTATGACCACGGGAATTTGTTCTGCTCTGTAAGATGTGAGCTGTGGTGACACGTTCTTAAGAAGAAGAAGCACCTTGCTGGTGGGAATGCAGAGGTGATGGCTGGAGGTGGGGCAGCCACCTTGCACCGTGAACAGGTGGCCGAACAACAACATGGAAAGAGCTGGGGCCACACCATCCCCGAGCGCTCGCTCAGACTCATACATAAGAGGAGAACAAACGTCCTTCTTCTTTAAACCACTGTTACAGCAGGTGAACCTGGATTTCAGCATGGGCTCAGGGGCAGGACCCTGGGAAAGGCCAGTGGGGAAGGGAGAGGGGGCGTGAGGGTCGTCACACGGGGCCGTGTCCGCCTCCCCCCCCCCAGCACTCACTTAGCTCGTTTCGATCTCCACAGTCAGGTTGTTGGCATCCACAATGACGCGGTATTCAGGGGCTGCCTCCACTGGTCCCATCACTGTGAGGACACAGAGCAGAGTGTGAGTATCTACATCGCTTCCCCATCCTGGGTGCTGAAGCTGGGGGAGACGGAGGATGAGGCTGTGAGGGGGGTCAGGAAGGAGGGGCTGAAGAGTAAACCAGGGGGACAGGCTGATGTCTGCAGAGTCCCTGATCTTGTGTTCCTGCCTCCAATCTCTCTCCCTCCAGACCAGTCTAGACTTGACCCCCCTCTACCCTGGAACTGAACCTCCTACGGCTTCCCACAGCCCTAAGGCTCATGACCAAGCTCCCCAGACTGATAGTCATGGTGCCCCCAACACCGGTAGTTCTGCAGGGACCAGTGCTGTGCCTGCATGGTCGACACCCGCGCCTGAGCACCCAGAACAGCACCGGGCATACAGGGAGCTGTCCAGTTCCTATCTGCTGACTCAGCAACTCTGCGGTCTGGCTTCTGCCCTTCCCACCCTTCCCTCTCATCATACCCCACTGTATTCCACTCCAGCCATAAAGGACTGATCGCAGTGCCCTGGACACCCACTCCTCCTGGCCTTTTTTTTTCCCTTGGAGTTTCACTCTTGTTGCCGAGGCTACAGAGCACTATCTTGGCTCACTGCAACTTCCGCCTCCCAGGTTCAAGCAATTCTCCTGCCTTGGCCTCCTGAGTAAGTGGGATTACGGGCATGTGCCACCATGCCCAACTAAATTTTTTTTGGTATTTTTAGTAGAGATGGGGTTTCACCACGTTGGCCAGGTTGGTCTCAAACTCCCAACCTCAGGTGATCCGCCCACCTTGGCTCCCCACAGTGGTGGGGTTACAGGGGTGAGCCACTGCATCTGGCCCCTCCCGGCTTCTGCACATGCTGTTCCCTCTCCCCACGTCTGTTTCCGGAAAACCCTTCTTTGTGCTTTAGTGATAAGGGGCCAGGCACAGCGGCTCACACGTGTAATCCCAGCACTTTGGGAGGTGCAGGCAGGAGAACTGCTTGAGCCCAGGTGTTTGACAGCAGCCTGGGCAACACGGGGAGATCCCATCTCTACAGATAATTAAAGAAAAAAAATTAGCCAGGCATGGTGTATGCCCGTGGTCCTAGCTACTGGGAGGCTGAGGCAGGAGCACCAGAACCCAGGCCAAGGCTGCAGTGAGCTGTGTTCGTGCCACTGCATTCTTGCCTAGTGACAGAGTGAGACCCTGTCTCAAAAAACAAACAAAAAATGATGCTGTGTTTAAATGTCATACAAATACTAACTGCCTGATGTCACAGAGCCAGTAGACAGCAGAGCTCAAATGTGACCCCAGGCAGGGTGGCTTCAGAGTCTGTGCTCCTAACCCTGATGCTCAAATGGCTCTTGAAGTCCTTAAGACTCAGGCAGCGACTCAGAATCCTTCCCCTCCCTTTCTGGAAGGATCAGATGCCTCCTCTGTGTACCTGCAGCACTTGTGCACCTCCAATAAACAGGAACTGCCACCTGCCTGTGAGATGTTTCATGTCTACCTCTCCAGCCAGACACCGGGTATGACGGGATCTGACTCCATCCCTGAGCCTGGCCTGACATCAGGAAATGTCACTTTCTGTGTCCCATAACTCTCTGGATGGAGAAGTTCCCTGGCCTGGCATCTGGAGCTCTGCCCGCCCTCTCACTCCTAGTGTCTGAGGCCCTGGGCATGCTGCTTTCTTTCCTGGCCCCCTTTTCTTTCCCAGGCCCCTTCCTCCCATTCTTTGTTTGGTGTATGCATTCATGCTCTAGAGTCCACTTCAGCCATCAATTCTTCCCCTGACCCCTGGGGCAGAGTCAGCCAGTCCTTCCTGTGGCTTCAGTGGCCCCCGCTTGGTGTCACCCACTGACAACTGTCTGGAACTTGGCCTGCCTCTTCCACCAGCCCTTCAGCACATTAGAGCACAGACCTGCGGGGTTCAACTGGGTGCCCAGGTAAACGTTAAAGACAGCAGGCAGCGGGTCTCCTGAAACTCTGCTCTCTCACACACTTGTTTGCCCAGCAACCTCCCATGGCTTCCTGTTGTCAAGAAATTCCATTCAAGAAGGATGGGAAGGCCGGGAGCAGTGGCTCATGCCTGTAATCCCGGCACTTTGGGAGGCCGAGGTGGGCTGATCACTTGAGGTCAGAGGTTTGAGACCAGCCTGACCAACATGGTGAAACCCTGTCTCTACTAAAATAATACAAAATAGCCAGACACCGTGTAGCACGCCTGTAATCCCAGCTACTTGGGAGGCTGAGGCAGGAGAATCGCTTGAACTTGGGAGGCAGAGGCTGCAGTGAGCCGAGATCATACCACTGCACTCCAGCCTGGGCAACAGAGTGAGACTCCGTCTAAACGAAAAAATAAAAAAAGAGAATGGGAGTGGTAACAGAAGTGCCCTCTAAGACTTAGTCTGACTGCTCAAGAGATAAGCCAGTGTTCCCAAAATTTGGAAGTGAGAAAAGGTTTTAGATGATACTTTAATAATCACATATTTATTTTTATATGGTGACTTTGTCTTTACCAAGTAATACCAGTTTTCCATTCATGGTAGCAATGTGCTTCCTTCTTATATAAAATTTAAGAAAAAAGTCCTAGACTCAAAGAATATGTTAAGCAATTAATAGAGCAAGTGGCTTCTAGATGTGGCCAAAACCCTGTAACTGGTCATGTGAATCAGGGAAGTCAGGGAAACCTCAAGCTAAGTCCTATCATGATTAGTAAACTCAGTACACAGTAAGGACTTAAGAAGCATGAGCTTTACGATGCAATATATGTTTAGTGGAAAAGGGAATGGGATGGGGAGGAACAAAAAAAAAAGAGAAGGCTCTGGAAAAGGCTGAGAGGAAGATATACCCAGCCACAAGCAGTGAAGGAGCCAAGGGGTCTGGCAGAAGAGCCAGGAGAGGGGGAGGGGCATAAGGGGAGGAAGTACCTTCTGAAGCCTTGGCTTGCTTGCTGATGTACTCCTCAATCTTCATCATAATCTCAGCAAACTGCAGGAAAGGAGGAGAGTCAGAATCCAGGTCTCTTCAAAAAGAAGCCTGTATCACCCCTTTCTGGGAGACTGTTTAGAGCCCCCTGCTACCTATGCCTCTTGTCCTCTTACCATCTTACTGTCCCATAGCTTGGCGATGGTCTTGACCGAATCCCCGGAAAGATCCAGCTGTGTCTCCTCCTGCACATCCTCGATCGCTGGCTCCTCTTCCTCCTCCCCATAGCTTCCTCCTTCCTCCTCTTCTGCTGCCTCTTCGAGATCGGCTAAGAGCTCATCTGCCAGAGACATCCCGAGGCCTGTGAAGAGGGAGAGTAGGGTTCCCTAAACACTTGCCCCGACAATGTCCCTCCTGATTACTGAGAAAATTCTCCCCAAGAAGGCCCTGGTCCTTCTTTACCAATCCCACCAGCGTGCAGGCTCACACTGACAGCTGCTTTAGTTTGTTTTGGTCACTGTCCAGTCTCTAGCTCCTGTGTGCGCAAGGCACAGCATACCCCTGTGACCACCACCCTGCTAAGACCTCCTGGAATCAAGTGGCTCCGATTCCAAATGCATTTTGAAACTCTTTTTTTTCCTTTCTTGCTTTTAGCCTTGAAAACATGCTTTGAAATTCTTTGTTTTCCTCCTTTCCTGCTAGACACTCTCTTGCACTAGCTTATCTATCTGCTTACTTCCAAGTTCCAGGGGCTAATCTTCATTTATTTTTTAAAGACGGAGTCTCGCTGACTCACCCAGGCTGGAGTGCAGGGGCACAATCTCGGCTCACTGCAGCCTCCACCTCCGGGTTCAAGAGATTCTTCTGCCTTAGCCTTCCAAGTAGCTGGGACTACAGGCACTTGCCACCATGCCTGGCTAATTTTTTGGTTTTTTGTTTGTTTGTTTTGAGACAGAGTTCCCCTCTTGTTGCCCAGCTGGAGTGCAGTGACGCGATCTTGGCTCACGGCAACCTCCGCCTCCCAGGTTCAAGTGATTCTCCTTCCTCAGCCTCCCGAGTAGCTAGGATTATAGGCATGTGCCACCACTCCTGGCTAAGTTTTTGTATTTTTAGTAGAGACGGGGTTTCTCCATGTTGGTCAGGCTGGTCTCGAACCCATGACCTCGGGTGATCCTCCGACCTCGCCCCCGGAAGTGCTGAGATTACAGGCGTGGGCCACCGTGCCCGGCCGCAGGGGCTAATCTTGCAACAAACTAGTTATGGGAACCCAGCTGCAAAACTCCAGAGATTACCCCAGGGCGGTTAATCTACAACCTGGCCATTGTTGACATGACACCAGCCCATGCTTCAGGTTGCCCATGCCTCAAGACAGCCTTCAGAGCAAGACACACATACCTCGTCCCAGCATCACTCCTGTATGCCTCCCATTCAAAGTTCCCCCCTTTTAGCCCCTCTCCCCAGCCTAAAGTTTGAAATGGTCTTTCAAAGACATTAGCTTGGCCATTTCCCATCTGCTAGCATTTGATCAATAAAGATGCTTTACTTTCACCACCCCTCTCTTCTCCTAGTCTGGCCTGTGAGTAGCAGAAACTCCAGTTGGTTACATCATCAATTTCTTCCCCCCCTCCAGGTCTTTGTACAGGGAGTCCCCTGCAACCAAAGTGGCTCTTCCCTTCACTTTTTTTTTTTTCCTTTTCATTTTCCTTTTTTCTTCTGAGATGGAGTCTGGCTCTGTTGCCCAGCCTGGAGCACAGTGGCACAATCTCGGCTCAGTGCAACCTCTGCCTCCCGGGTTCAAGCAATTCTCCTGTCTCAGCCTCCCAAGTAGCTGGGATTACAGGCGCACGCTGCCATGCCCAGCTAATTTTTTGTATTTTAGTAGAGACGGGGTTTCACCTTGTTGCCCAGGCTGGTCTCAAACTCCTGAGCTCAGGCAATCCACCCGCCTCAGCCTCCCAAAATGCTGCGATTACAGGTGTGAGCCACCACACCCGGCCTTTTTTTTTTTTGAGACATTGTCTTGCTCTGTCACCCAGGCTAACGTGCAGTGGCACCATCATAGCCAACTGCAGCCACAACCTCCTGGGCCCAAGCGATTCTCCCCCATAGCCTCCTGATAGCACCACCATGACAGGCACGCACCACCATGCCCAGCTAAGTTTTAAATTTTTCTGTAGACATGGGGTCTCACTGTGTTGCCCAGGCTGGTCTCAAACTCCTGGGCTCAAATGATCCTTTCGCCTGGGCTCCTAAAGGGCTGAAATTACAGGAGTGAGCCACTGCGCCTGGCTCTCCTCACTCCTTAGCAGCCCAGCATCTCCTCAGCCTTCAGCTCTCACATTCCACCTCCCTGGCCCAGGCGCCCCAATCTAGACTAGAGGAGGTTGCTTTGTGATACGCGTCCCACACGCTGTGTGTGTCTACAGTAAGGCACTTCACACATGTGTGATTAATGAAGTAATTACTTCATAAAGCCTGTCTGCCAGGCATCAACCAAAGCTCTAACAGAGCAGGGAACAATTTTTGCTCCTGCCACATCCCCAGGGCCACACCACGGTAGGAGCATATTAAGACTCTTGGGTAAACTAGCTGTAAGAGGCCGGGCTCGGTGGCTCACGCCTGTAAGCCCTCTGGGAGGCCGAGGTGGGAGGATCACCTGGGGTCAGGAGTTCGACACCAGCCTGACCAACATGGGGAAACCCCGTCTCTACTAAAAATACAAAAATTAGCTGGGCGTGGTGCGTGCGCCTGTAATCCCAGCTACTCCGGAGGCTGAGGCAGGGAATTGCTTGAATCTGGGAGGCGGAGGTTGCAGTGAGCAGATCGCGCCACTGTGCTCCAGCTCGGGTAACAGAGCGAGACTCCGTCTCAAGAAAAAAACAGGCTGTAAAGGCCCGCCTTTCTCCTCACGTCTCCCAGACCCAGGAGTCTGGACTCCGCCCTCCCTTCGTCCCCATCACACTCACCTCTCCTCCGTGCGCACCACGGTTTCTAAGAAATAAGCTTCCCCAGAGCAGTCGTCGCTCACCGATGACGTCTCACACTCGCGCCGTCATCGAGGGAAAGCTGATCTCTGATTGGTCCCCGTTCGCGACGTTCCTGGCCGCGTTTGGAACAACAACTTTATTAGCACCTGGCGCTAGGCGGAGAGAGGCGGTAAGCAGCAAGGAGAGGGGCTGATCAGACTACTCACGGCCCGCTGTGGACCGATCCTGCTAAGCGGTGAATCGCTGTGACTGGAAGACGGGGCATCGAGACAACAAGAAAGACTGTGGCAACTCAGAGGACTGGTTGCGGCGTTAGATGAGAAAGCAAGGCCTTTAAGTAGGGATTCGGGGGTGGACGTGGGGGTGGGCGGAAGCGAAGCAGGAAACAAGAAACTACAACTCCCACAAGGCCTAGAGCCACGTCCCGCCGTCCTCGGCCGCGGGGCCTGATGGGAAAAGTAGTTTTGCCAACGGCTTAACCTAGAGATTTAAGAGGTTGGAAGTTTCGAGGCCCGGGGCTCCCGGAGCTCGCGGAGATGGAATTGGAGCAGAGAGAGGGGTAAGTGGCTGAGCCCTTGTGAAAAACTGCGACTCCCAGAAGACACTGCACCTGCATTTGCATGCAACCATATGACCTTTTACCCTGAGGGCTGATGGGGGTTGTAGTTCTTGCAGCTGATTTACCTTAGAACCCTTTTATGGACTGAGGTCTGCACTTGTGCATCCAGAGGGAGGAGAAAGCTAGGGGTTTGTACTGCTGGATCCTGAGACGAGGAGGTTGGAAGCCTGGACTCCTGCGTCTGGGTGAGGGTTGGGGCTTGGACTCCCTGGGTCCTTGGAGAGAAAAAGTCTGGAGGTCTGGACTCTTGGATCCTGGGAGAGGGGATCAGGGCTTGAACCCTGTGGGTGCTGCGAAGGAGGGGCTGGAGACCTGGACTCCTGGGTCTGAGAGAGGAGGGGCTGGGGGCTGGATTCTAGGGTCTGAAGGAGGAGGGGCTGGTGGTCTGGACTCCTGGGTCTGAAGGAAGAGGGCTGGGGGCCTGGACTCCTGAGTCTGAGGGAGGAGGTGAAGGGCTGGGGGTCTGGACTCCCGAGTCTGAGCGAGGAGGGTCTGGGGGTCTGGACTCCTGGGTTTGAGAGTGGAGAAGTTGGGGGCCTGGACTCCTGGATCTGAGGGAGGAAGGGCTGGGGACCCGGACTCCTGGGTTTGAGGGAGAAGGGGCTGGAGGCCTGGATTCTGGGATCTGAGGAAGGAGGGAGTGGGGTTTGGGCAGCTGGTTCAATGGGAAAGGGGCTGAGGGTCCAGGATCCAGGGCCCCTGAGCCTTTCCCTGCCCCTTAGGACCATGGCGGCCGTGGGCTTTGAGGAGTTCTCAGCGCCGCCAGGCTCAGAGTTGGCGCTCCCTCCCCTATTTGGTGGCCACATCCTGGAGAGTGAGCTGGAGACGGAAGTGGAGTTTGTGTCAGGTGGTCTGGGTGGCTCAGGGCTCCGGGAGCGAGATGAAGAGGAAGAGGCAGCCCGGGGTCGGCGGCGGCGCCAGCGGGAATTAAATCGCAGAAAGTACCAGGCACTAGGTCGGCGATGCCGGGAGATCGAGCAGGTAGGTGAGTGCGGATCCCCCGTTTTGGGGTCCCCTGGCCTAAACTGCTGCCCCCCCCCACCATCTTTGCCTCTCCACATGCCCAGCCTTCCTTGGCTCGCTGAATGAATCTTTCGCTTATTTACTCACTCGTTTAGCATCCGTATGTGTCTGGCCCTGTGCCAGGCCCCCTCCATCTCCTGTGGAGCTTCCCTGACAACCCAGATGGGTGCTCTGATGTCTCCCAGGGGTCTCTCAATGGGTGGTATAGCCAGGTGAAAGCCCAGGCTCTTCACATCTCCCATGCCCCGCCAGGATTCACTCCTTTCGACCCATTTATTCTGACCCTCCATTCTGACTGCATCAGCCTCCCTGCTGAGAATGAGGGATAGCCCAGGCGTGGTGGCTCATGCCTGTAATCCCAGCACTTTGGGAGGCCAAGGCGTGAGAATCACCTAAGGTCAGGAGTTCCAGATCAGCCTGGCCACCATGGTGAAACTCCATCATCTCTACTAAAAATACAGAAAGTTAACCAGGTGTGGTGGTGTGCACCTGTAGTCCCAGCTACTCCTGAGGCTGAGGCGTAAGAATTGCTTGACCCCAGGAGGTGGAGTTTGCAGTGAGCCGAGATCGTGCCATGGCACTCCAGCCTGGGTGACAGAGTAAGACTCCAGTCATACTGGATTAGGGCCTACCCACTGGCTTCATTTTAACTTGATTACTTTTGTGACAACCCTGTCTCCAAATAAGGTCAGATTCTGAGGTACTGGGGGTTAGTGTACTTAACACCCCTTTTAGGGGACATAATTCAACTCTTTTTGAGATGGATTCTCGTCTGGGGAAGCCCAGGCTGGAGTGCAGTGGTGCCATCTTGGCTCACTGTAACCCCCACCTCCTGGGTTCAAGTGATTCTCCTGCCTCAGCCTACTACAGGTGTGAGCCACCACACCCAGCTAATTTTCGTATTTTTAGAAGAGACGGGGTTTCACCATGTTGGCCAGGTTGGTCTCAAACTCCTGACGTCAGGTGATCTATCCGCCTCAGCCTCCCAAGGTGCTGGGATTAGAGCCACTGCGCCTCACCTTCAACTTTTTTTTTTTCCTCTTTGTTGAGGCAGTGTCTGACTTTGTCACCAAAGCTGGAGTGCAGTGGCGCAATCTCAGCTCATTGCAGCCTCAACCTCCCAGGTTCAAGCAATCCTCCTGCCTCAGCCCCCAAAATAGCTGGGACTACAGGCACATACCACACCCAGTTTATGTTTGTACTTTTTGTAGAGATGGGGTTTCGCCATGTTGCCCAGGCTGGTCTTGAATTCCTGACCTCAAGTGATCCCCTCGCCTTGGTCTCCCCAAATATTAGGATTACAGGCATGAGCCACTGCGCCTGGCCTCAACTCTTAATGACGGTTTTGGGGAGTTCTGTAAGGAGGGAGGCTGGGGCATATTCCAAATTCTGTTTAACAGATGGACACCCAGGCCCAAAGGGACTCAACTGGAGCCTCTGCTCTTAATCCAGCCCCCAGGAATAGATCCTGTTATCACTCCTGTTTACAAGTATAGAAAATCAAGCCTCAGAAAGGTTAAGTAACACACCCAAGCACAGAGCTCAGCAGTGGCAGATCTGAGACTTTTTGTGAGATGGGGTCTCGCTCTGTTGCCCAGGCTGGAGTGCAGTGGTGTGATTGTGGCTCACTGCAGCCTCTACCTCCTGGGCTCTAGCAATCCTCCTGTCTCAGCCTCCAGCCTCCCAAGAAGCTGGGACTACGGCCACCATGCCCAGCTAATTTTTTCTTTTTTTGTAGTCATGGGGTCTCACTCTGTTGCCCAGGCTGGTGTCAAACTCCTGGCCTCAAGTGATCCTCCTGCCTTGGCCTCTCAAAGTGCTGGGATTATAGGCATGAGCCACCATGCCAAGCCAGAGCTTTTTTTTTTTTTTTTTGAGATGGGAGTTTCGTTCTTGTAGCCCAGGCTGGAGTGCAATGGTGCGATCTCAGCTCACTGCAACCTCCACCTCCCGGGTTCAAGCGATTCTCCTGCCTCAGCCTCCTGAGTGGCTGGGATTACAAGCATGCACCACCACGCCCAGCTAATTTTTTATTTTTAGTAGATATGAGGTTTCACCATGTTGGCCAGGCTGCTTTCGAACTCCTGACCTCAGGTGATCCGCCTGCCTCGGCCTCCCAAAGTGCTGGGATTACAGGCGTGAGCCACCGCGCCTGGTCTGGTATGTTTCGACTTAATGGGAGGTTTGGGCTCCCTGAGCAGGTAACAGTTGACCTAAGACTTGAGGGAGTGGGGGAGTGAGCTGCGTGAACGGCTGGGTCGAGGGTCCATGTAGAAAGGCACTCAGGACCCAGCGTGGTGAGAGGGGAGTGGGGAGGGATGGGAAGGTGGAAGGGCCTCAGGCCACAGGTGGGTCTTTGTCCAGTCTCCCCTGAGCCTAGGACGTGCTCCATTACACAGCCGTTGAACAAATGAATGGGAGAAGTGGGATGCTGCTCATGTGAATTTCCCACCCCACAGGTGAACGAGCGGGTCCTGAACAGGCTCCATCAAGTGCAGAGGATCACTCGGAGGCTGCAGCAGGAGCGGAGGTAACCCCTTCTGGTGCCCACCCTGGGCACATGAGCCTCGGCTCCCAGATGCTCCCACCCCGTCTCGTGTCTCCCCACTCCCATGACCGCCCAACCCTTACAAGCCACAAGGAGGAGAGCCTGGAGATGAGGGCCTGGGGCTGAGGCAAGCAGGGAGGAAGAGTGGAATTCGGTCTTGGAGAGGGGGAGTGCTGAGCATTGGGACTGAGGGAGGGCCAGGTAGAGTGGGCTGCTCCCCCATTACCTCTACCCCTAGAATATACCCACGTCTTCTCACTCCTCTGCTGCCACCAACCTGGGCCTGGGGACACAGCCACTCGCTTGGATCAATGCTCTCTTCTCCCTGCCTCTCCCCTTAGCCCAAGTCTCCTCTTAAACAGCCAGGGCGAGCCCCACCTTTTCTTCTTTGTACCTGTAGCCAAGATGTTTTTTGTTTTTTTTTTTTAATTAAAATTTTTTCTTTAAAATAATTTTTTATTTTTTTTTTTAAAGATGGGGTTTCACCATGATGGCCAGGCTGGTCTTGAACTCCTGACCTCAGGTGATCCACCCACCTCGGCCTCCCAAAGTGCTAGGATTACAGGCGTGAGCCACCGTGGTGCCCGGCCAGGATTTTTTTTTTTTTTTTTTTTCTTGAGACAGAGTATCACTTTGCGGCCAGGCTGGAGTGCTGTGGCATGACCTTAGCTCACTGCAACCTTTGCACCTCCCGGGTTCAAGTGATTCTTCTGCCTCAGCCTCCCAAATGGCTGGGATTACAGGCGTGCACCACCATGCCCGGCTAATTTTTGTATTTTTAGCAGACAGGGTTTCACCATGTTGGCCAGGCTGGTCTCAAACTCCTGACCTAGGTGATCCACCCACCTCATCCTCCGAAAGTGCTGGGACTACAGGCATGAGCCACTGCGCCCTGCCTTAGCCAAGGTTTTTCAGATCAGGGGAGTTTATGAAAGGGATCGGTGCCCTTTTGGGTGCAGAGTTAAGAAAGCCTGTGTGCATACAAAACCTCCCTAAATAATTTTGCACAGCTAAGTGAGAATCAGGCTTTCCCCACCATTGACCCGGAGCCCAGCCCCGTGGTTCTGTGAGCGTGGCCCATGGACTGGCAGCATCAGGGCCACCTGGGAACTTGGTGCAAATGCAAGTTCTCCGGCCCCGCCAGTGCTTCTGAAATGTAAGACAGACCAAGCCCCTCCTCCGCCCCTCCGAGGTGGCTCTCAGGTGACTCAGAGTACAGGTGAACGTCCTGCAGCAGCCCAGCAGGCCCTGGCTCAGAGCGCCCCTCATACCTGCCTGCCTGCTGCACTAGAAACCAGGCGCTCACTCGGCCCTGCCACTCCTGCATCTGCTTGGTGAGGCCTCTGCCAGCAGCTTTTGAAGTTCTCACTCCCGGTATCACTCCACCTCCTCCCCACTTTCTGGTCCATTGTGTTTTGCTGGCTTGTTCATTGTCTGTCTCCCCTGTGACCCTGAGTTCTGTCAGCAACAGGGGCCTTTGTTTTGTCCGCTGATGTGCCCTGAGCACAGCCCCCAGAACAGCACCGACAGCAGAGCGGGCGCTCAGGGCATGTGTAAAGAACAAGAGCTGCCTGAAAGCATCCCGGCCGGGCGCGGTGGCTCACGCCTGTAATCCTAGCTCTTTGGGAGGCTGAGGCAGGTGGATCACCTGAGGTCAGGGGTTCAAGAGCAGCCTGGCCAACATGATGAAACCCCGTCTCTACTAAAGACACAAACATTAGCTGGGCAGGCACCTGTTACCCAGCTACTTGGGAGGCTGAGGCAGGAGAATCGCTTCAACCCTGTAGGCAGAGGCTGTGGTGAGCCAAGATCGTGCCACTGCACTCCAGCCTGGGAGACGGCGAGACTTCCTCTCAAAAACGACAACGAAAAACTTTCTGCCGAGGCGCTGGTGCAGAGGAAGCAGTCCATCAATTAGAACTTTAAAAGTAAGATACTCTGGAGGCAGGGACTGGGGAAATGAGAGAAGCTCGTATTGATAAAAGGCAAGGTCATCAGTAGAGCGGTCTGCACTCCCCTCTCACTTTTCAGTTGTCAACAAAAATTCTAACTCACAGCCGGGCGTGGTGGCTCACGCCTATAATCCCAGCACTTTAGGAGGGTGGATCACAAGGTCAGGAGATTGAGACCAGCTTGATCAACATGGTGAAACCCCATCTCTACTAAAAACACAAAAATTAGCTGGGCATAGTGGCACGCACCTGTAATCCCAGCTACTCAGGAGGCTGAGGCAGGAGAATCGCTTGATCCTGGGAGGCGGAGGTTGCAGTGAGCTGAGATCATGCCACTGCACTCCAGCTTGGGCAACAGAGCAAGGCTCCATCTAAAAAAAAAAAATTCTAACTCACATATGAACGTTTCCTAAGTGCCGTTATCACGTTAAGTACTTTACAGAAATCCTCTGGTATCAGGCGTGAGTCTCACCACTGCAGTACCCAGCGCAGTCAAGGCTGTCATCCCGTTTGCAGAGCAGGAAACTCAGCCTCAGAATGGTTGCCTTGTCTTGCTCCAGGCCTCCAATGCCAGAGCTCAGTACCTCCTGGGTCCAGGACAGCTTTGGCTTCAAGTGGAGTGGGAGCTGAGCTCTATCCTGTGGCCCTTCTTCCCCAACTGCTAGGAGATAACTCATTCCATCGGTGGCTTCTCCCTGAGCAGGTTCCTCATGAGAGTGCTGGACTCCTACGGGGATGACTACCGGGCCAGCCAGTTCACCATCGTGCTGGAGGTGAGTGCTGGGCCTCCAGGAGGGTCAGGAACTGGGAGCCTAGGACACACCATCACCTACCTCCCCCTCCTCTCTGCCAGGATGAGGGCAGCCAGGGCACAGATGCCCCCACCCCAGGCAATGCTGAGAATGAGCCTCCAGAGAAAGAGGCACTGTCCCCGCCGAGAAGGACTCCTGCACCCCCAGAACCTGGCAGCCCAGTCCCTGGCGAGGGGCCCAGTGGGCGGAAGAGGAGGCGAGTGCCACGGGATGGACGTCGAGCGGGGAACTGCGCTGACTCCAGAGCTGGCACCAGTGCAGGTGAGGAAGGGGGAGGGGAAACTCAAGGGGACGGACTGGGGCTGGGCGGAGTCGAGTTCAGGGCTCCTGGGGAAGCTGGAGAAAGGAGGTGAAACAGGCGGTGTTGGAAGCCTAGGATCAGGCAGGGAGGTAGCTGGAAAAATTGGGGCAAAGGCTCGGGTAGAAAAGGAGGCAAAGTTGGAAAGGGAAGGAGAAGACCTGGAGAAGGAAAATAACTGGAGAAGGCTGGGAGGAGAGGAGAGGGAAGAATCCCAGAGAGGGCGGAAGAGAAGGCCCAGTGAGGGGGAGGAAAGTCGGAAGAGCATCTGGACCCAGGAACACTGGGATTGCCTCTGAGGTGTAAGGAGGAAGCTGACCAGCCTGGCAAGACTAGAACAGTGAGGCTGGCCAGGTGCAGTGGCTCAGGCTTGTAATCCCAGCACTTTGGGAGGCCCAGGTGGGGAGGTCCACTTGAGGCCAGGAGTTTGAGACCTCCCTGAGCAACATACTGAGACCTTATCTCTACAAAAAAATAAAAAAGTTAGGCTTGGTTGGCCTGTGCCTGTAGTCCCAGCTACTCAGGAGGCTGAGGTGGAAGGATCACTTGAGCCTGGGAGGCAGAGCCTGCAGTGAACTACGATGGCACCACTGCACTCCAGCCTGGGCAACAGAGTGAGGCCCTGTCTCTTTAAAAATCAAAACAAAAAGTGAAGCTGATTGGATTTTCTAGATTCCCAGCCACCTAACACTTCGTTATCTCCTGCAGATTAAGGTCGAGGAAGACTTTGGCTTTGAAGCAGACGAGGCCCTGGATTCCAGTTGGGTTTCTCGGGGTCCAGATAGACTGCTGCCCTACCCGACCCTAGCCAGCCCACCCTCTGACTGACCCATGCCCAGTAAAGTGACCCCACAGTCACCCTGGCCACCGTCTCCTGTTCCCACCTCTGATCACACACATGCTCACATTCTGGGGTTTTCACATTTTTATTGGGAGTCGGGGAGAGGGCCCGCCTTGGTCAGTGGAGGTGCTCACAGGTTCTTCAGCCACTCCAGGCTGGGCCCCTGGGGGGTCCTGGGGGGTGGCTGGGTATGTCGGGCATGTTCCCATCATCGCGGACGGGCACTGTGGGACAGGAGGGGGCCACTGAGACCAGCATGTCTCCAGGGCCTGGAGAGAAGAGCTGTCTGTCGCTTTATATACAGAGAGGGAAAGGGAGACGCTAGGGGGTGAGAGGAGGGTAAGGATCAGAGAATCAGTGATACAGAAGAGGCAGGGAGATACAGAGCCTGAGAGACATGGAAAACCAGAGAGACCCCCAAAAGAGATGGGGGAACAGGACAGAAACCTGTAAAGATGGAGACTGAGAAAACACAAAACACCACAGATGGCAGCCCAGAGAGGGACAGAAATCTGGAAGGTAACAGAAACTCGAGCACAAGCACAGAATAGTGTATGAATTATATCTCAATTCTTAAAAAGTTGAGCAAGGGGAGTACAGGCAGCACTGCTGAATCTCTGACCCCTGCTTAGGAAAGACCTGCCCATAACTGCCCCGGCCCCAGCCCTGGCCCCAGCACAGGGCGGCTGGGCCCATCCCAGCGATCCCTGCAGGGCCCCCACTCACCTGGGTAGTTGTAGGGCGTGGCCTTGTTGATCATGACAGAGTACTTGAAGTAGGGGCTGATTGGGGGGCAGAATTATAGCTGTGGAGAGACACAGGGGTGAGGCCCAGGGGAAGGCAGCTCTCTGAGGAGGGGGAAGAGAGGCTGAGCCTTGGCAAAGGGAAGATAAAGTGCAGAGGGGGGAGGGCCAGCACCTCCAGGAAGATCCTTGGTACCCTGGGACCCCTATTCTAGATAGGAGGGTTTAAAACTCTTCTTTGGGGGGGTTAAGTGGAGGTAGGGGTGGGAGCCCAACGCAGATACATGGGGTCTACAAGAGGGAGCAGTGGGGTTGGTCATGGAATGAGTGCATGAGAGTTCATCATGGAGCATCCTGGGGGGTGGTGTCACGGGACTGTTCCTTAGAAATCAAGATTGTTACAAACTTGGCTGGATGCGGTGGCTCACGCCTGTAATCCCAGCACTTTGAGAGCCCAAGGGGCGGGGGCAGATCACATGAGGTCAGGAGTTCGAGACCAGCCTGACCAACATGGTGAATGAAACCCCATCTCTACTAAAAACATAAAAATTAGCTGCATGTGATGGTGGCGCCTGTAATCCCAGCTACTCAGGGGGCTGAGGCAGGAGAATCCCTTGAGCCTGGGAGGTTGAGGTTGCAGTGAGCCCAGATCATGCCAGCCTGGGTGACAGAGACTCCATCTCAAAAAAAAAAAAAAAAAGACTGTTACAAACTGGAGGAGAAAGGGTTGCACGAACAAGTCACTGAGGAGTCACAGTCCACCTCAGTGGGAGCCAGGAGTCCTGGGGGATGGGGCACAGAACATAAGAGGAATGTTCTAGGCCCGCAATGTCTGACAGATGGTAAGAGCCAGGTATATAATTTTGTATCTTCTAGTTAACCACAGTAAAAATAAAAGATACAGATGAAACAAATTTTAAGAAACATAATTTGGTAAATCCAAAACATCACTTCAACATGTAATCAACAAAAGATTGTTGGTAGTTTACACACTTTTTTTTTTTTTTTTTGAGACGGAGTCTCCCTCTATTGCCCAGGCTGGAGTGCAGTGGCGCAATCTCAGCTCACTGCAACCTCCGCCTCCTGGGTTCAAGCCATTCTCCTGCCTCAGCCTCCCAAGTAGCTGGAACTGCAGGCATGCGCCACCACACCTGGCTAGTTTTTTAATATTTTTAGTGGAGACAGGTTTCACCATATTGGCCAGGCTGGTCTCGAACTCCTGACCTTGTGGTCTGCCTGCCTTGGCCTCCCAAAGTGCTAGGATTTACAGGCGTGAGCCACCCTGCCTGGCCCACACTTTCTTATACTAAGTTTTTGAAATCCACTGTGTTTTATACCACCTCAATTCATACCAGCCCCACTTCAAGTGGTCAGTGGGGCCAGGTGTGGCTGGTAGCTGCCAGCTGCCATACTGAACAAATGTTCAGAACCTCACTTAGTGCCTGGCTGGTGGACCAGCAGTACTGACAAGACCTGGGAAGCTCTTCAAAAATGCTTGAATCCCAGGCTTCACCCCAGACCTACAGAATCAGAACCTACAGTCTGGCTTGGCCCGGTGGCTCATGCCTATAATCTCAGCACTTTAGGAAAGTGGATCACTTGAGGTCAGGAGTTCCAGAGCAGCCTGGCCAACATGGTGAAATCCTGTCTCTACTAAAAATACAAAAATTAGCCCGACATGGTGGTGAGTGCTTGTAATCTCACCTACTCAAAAGGCTGAGATAGGAGAATCACCTGAACCCCAGAGGCTGAGGTTGCAGTAAGCCGAGATCATGCCACTGCACTCCAGCCTGGAAGACAGAGTGAGACTGCACAGCAGAAAAAAAAAAAAAAAAAAATTAGATGGGCGTCTGTAATCCCAGCTACTCAGGAGGCTGACGCAGATAAATCCCTTGAACCCAGGAGGCGGAGGTTGCAGTGAGCCAGATGGCGTCACTGAACTTCAGCCTGAGTGACAGTAAGACCATGTCTCCAAAGAAAAAAAAAAAAGAAAAAAAAAACAACTGCATTTTAACAATTCCCCGCCCCTACCCCCTACAAGGAACTCCGGTGCTAATTAAAGTGTGAATATCACCGTTCCAGAACAGAGGTTTTCAATCTGGAAGGCACATTAGGATAATAGGGGGATTTTCACAAGACACAGATTCCCCAGCCCAACCTCCAACCAAGCCAATTCAATTCAGAATGGGAGAGGGGGAGCTGAAAGGGAGGAGGAGGATCTGGACTTTATTTTTGGTGCTCAGGTGTTGATGCATAAGTAGGGTTGAGAACGTCTCATTTAGGGGGGGTTAAGAGCGTGTTGGGTAGATGGAGAGGAACGCGGGGGCGATGGTGGAGAGGTTATAAAGGGTATGGAGATAGACAAGGGGACTCGAGGACGGCGATAGGGCTTTAGGGGTACAAGATGGAGCGATGTGGAGGAACGGGGGGTGGATGATGCAAGTTTGCGCCTGGAGACTCACGCACCGAGGGTCCCGATGAAGAAGGACACGACCAGTACTGGCTCCTTGGCCCAAGCATTCTTGAGGAAGGCGCCGAGTCCTGGAGGAGTGGCGAGGAGGGTCACCCCTGCAAGGGGCTGCCCCCGGTGACCTCTAACCCTCTCGTGCCACCCCTGCCCTGACGGAGCCCCCTCGTGGCTTCTGCCTCCCCCCTCCAGCACGGACCCCATCGCCTCCACCACTTCCCCGCTGCACCTTAGTCCCAGGACCGCCTGGAGATTCCCGGAACTACCCGAGCCCTGGACGCCACCCGCACTTGCACTTACTCGCGGCCATCTTGGTCTTGGCGGCGGCGGCAGCGGAGAGGACGCGGAGCACCCTGGAAGTTGTGGTCTCTGCGCGAGACACCGCACCCCGGGTTGCGCGTGCGCGCTGGAGCAGAGGTGGAGGCGAAAGCCAGGACGCGGCGCACTCTGGGAGTTGTGGTCCCTCTGCGCGAGGCGCTTCTGTCAGAGTTTGCGCGTGTGCACTCGCGCAGAGCAAAGATGCAGCGGTGGTAAAGGAAGTGGTGCCGGGAGCAAGCACAATCCTGACTCTGCGCAGCTGCGTGGGATCTCCTTATTTTAGGTTCTTATTTTTAAAACAGACATGCAGACATCTTTCTATCTGTCTGTTTGTCTATATTTGAAGACATAGTCCCTATCACTCAGGCTGGAGCGAGGTGGCACAATTTATTTTTTTAGACAGGGTCTCGCCACGTTGACCAGGCTGCTCTTGAACTCCTGGGCTCAAGCGATCCTCCCACCTCCGCCTCCCAATGAGTATTTGTTTCTAGAGTTAAATTAATGAACACCACAGGTTATGACTGACCCCCCCTGCTAACTTTTTCCATGGTGCCATGGGGCCATGACACAGTCACCCATAGGCCCCCACCGCGCTTCTCTCTTCCCTACACTGGGCTCTGGGTCTGGCTTTCTGATGTTGCCTCATTTCCTGGGGAGGGAATAGGGTGCAACCAAGCCCTGGCGGCAGCTGCAGGGATATCTGCCTACCATGGCCCTGGCGCTGATCCTCCAGCTGCTGACCCTCTGTAAGCTGCCCCTTCCTCCTCCCTGGGTTCCTGGTTGGGGTGGGGGGGGCGGAGAGAGAGGCGATGGAGACCCACACACCCTGCAGGGGGACCAGCAGCACTAGCTGGGGGTTTGGGATTTAGGTTCAAATAAAGAACAGGACTGGGGTCCAGACCCCTGGGTCCTAAAGCAAGAGAAGACAGATTCCCGAAAGAGGAAGGAGATGGGGGACAGGGCTCTCTGGATCCTGAGGCAGGAGGAGGGCAGGGGACAGGGAGGACTCCTAGAATCTCACATGGGAGGGGGATGGAAGCCAGGACTCCTAATTCCCTGGGGGAAAGGGGGCTGGGAACAGAGCTCGTACCTCCTGAGAGAAGAGGGAAATGGAGACTCAGATTCCTGAACCAGGAGAGAAGAAACTCTGTGTTCATTGTCTCCTGAAAAGGGGGAGTGCAAGGGCCTGAACTCTTGGGTGCCCAGGCCAGAGGGGTCTGGGTTCAGACGTCTTCAGTAGCTGGGTAATGGAAGTCTGCATTTCTGCCTAAGACAGCACGAGGGGAGGATAAGATTCTTGTTTCCCAGAGGAGAGAGGAGCTGGGGACTCAGATTCCTGGGATACCAATGAGATGGGGCCGGCCACAAAAGGCTTTGAAAGGAACTAGTTGCTGGCCGCGGTGGCTCACGCCTGTAATCCCAGCACTTTGGGAGGCTGAGGTGGGTGGATCACCTGAGGCCAGGAGTTCAAGACCAGCCTGACCAATATGGCGAAACCCTGTCTTTATTAAAAATGCAAAAATTAGCTGGGCGTGGTGGCAGGCACCTGTAGTCCCAGCTACTTGGGGGCTGAGGCAGGAGAATCACTTGAACCTGGGAGGCAGAGGTTGCAGTAAGCCGAGATCACGCCATTGCACTCCAGCCTGGGAGACAGAATGAGACTGCTTCTCAGACAAAAAAAAAAAAAAAGGAAAGAAGGAACTAGCCCCTCAACCTTCTACAGGGCCTCTGTGTCACACAGACATCACTCCATCTGGTGAGTAGCCACCCCATCCCTCTCCTTTATGTCGCTGACACCGCTTTTCCAACTACTCAGATTTTATTCTGGTGCCCAATCCCATCCCAGATGTCCTTAGTTTCCTCCTTCCCTCCATTCCTTCCTTCTTTCCTCATTCCGTTTAGTGGCCCTTACAGGTAAGTAGTGAAGACTAGGAGCTTCTGAGGCAGAGGCTTCACTATCGTATTAATTTGCATGACCTTGAATAAGTCGGTGTGCCAAGATTCCATTTCCTTCTCTGTAAAATGGGCCGCTGTGAGATTTCATAAAATCACATGTACAAAATCCTGAGCCTGGCACAGTGCAGGGCTTAAGAAACAGGATCTTGGGCTGGCACAGTGGCTCACATCTGTAACCCCAGCACTTTGGGAAGACAAGGTGAGTGGATGGCTTGAGCTCAGGAGTTTGAGACCAGCCTGGGCAACGTGGTGAAACCCCATCTCTACCAAAACTATGTCGGGAACAGCATTAATGCCAGGGGAGCTCTAGGCCAGCGAGAGGGTCCTGATACCTGGAAGAGAGAGTGTGCGGAAAACATAGGAGACAGAGAAGCGGTGTCTGGAGGGCTGAAAAGGCAATGCCTAAACAGCAATGCCTAAACAGCAATTTTATTTGTGCATAGGGTCCCAATATATACTGTCAGCTTTCAGACACTGACGTCAGTCCACATTGTTTTAGCTTAAACATTAAAGGGAACAGAAAGTTACAAAGTCTGGCAAAGTAGATAAGATACAAGTTAAAAGAGAACAGTACTGAAGTCATAAAATAACCACAAAAAGATGCAAAACAAGCAGATGCTCTTCTTATTATCTATTGTGAAAGAGTTTTATATTTAACAAAGTAACATTCTTTAAAGGTCAGGCCCACCATAAATTCCAGGAACAGTAATCTTAAAGAATCACATAAATAATCACAGGGTTCAAGCAGTACTTGATAAACAGAGTCATAAAACTAGTCCAAAGCAGGAACCAAGATAAAACACAATGTCTTAGTAAAACCACATAGCCGTCACCAGGCCACTGTGTAAGCGCCTAGAAGTTCAAAATAGTCCTTTACACGATTCCTCATCCTTAGTTCCTGCTTTCCCATAGCTCGACTGCCTCCAGGAGGGGGAAAATGCTTCTGGGCTCAAGCTCACATTATGGCGGAGGCACTTTTGGGGGTCTCTACGCTGGAGCGACACCCACAAAACTACACACACACACAATCAGCCAGGCGTGGTGGCACACACCTGTGGTCCCAGCTACTTGGGAGGCTGAGGTGGAAGGATCGCTTAAGCTGGGGAGGCAGAGGGTGCAGTAAGTGGAGATTGCGCTACTGCACTCCAGCCTGGGCAACATAAGACCCCATCTGTAAACAAATTTTTTTTAATTAAAAAATATAGGATTTTTAGGTCGGGCGTGGTGGTTCATGCCTGTAATCCCAGCACTTTGGGAGGCCAAGGCAGACAGATCACCTGAGGTCAGGAGATCCAGACCAACCTGGCCAACCTGGAGAAACCCTGTCTCTACTAAAATACTAAAATTAGCTGGGCGAGGTAACACGCACCTATAGTCCCAGCTACTTGGGAGGCTGAAGCAGGGGAATCGCTTGAACCTGGGAGGTGGAGGTTGCAGTGAACCGAGATCGAACCACTGCATTCCAGCCTGGCAACAGAGCAAAACTTTGTCTCAAAAAATAAATTAATAAAAAATTTTCAGCCTGCCTGACCAACATGGTGAAACCCTGTTTCTACTAAAAATACGAAATTAGCCAGATGTGGTGGTGCACATCTGTAATCCCAGCTACTCAAGAGGCTGAGCCAAGAACATCACTTGAACCTGGGAGACAAAGTTTGCAGTGAGCAGAGATCACGCCATTACACGCAAGCCTGGGCAACAAGAGTAAAACTCCTTCTCAAAAAAAAAAAAAAAAAAAATTCCATGCATCCACACACATATATGTATTTACATATTACTTTTTTTTTTTTTTTTTTGAGACGGATCTCACTCTGCCACCCAGGCTGGAGTGCAATGGCAGAGTCATGGCTCAGTGCGAGCCTCCCGGGTTCAAGGGATTCTCCTACCTCAGCCTCCTGAGTAGCTGGGACTACAGGCGCGGGCCACCATGCCCAGCTAATTTTTGTATTTTTTTAGTAGAGACGGGGTTTCACCATGTTGGCCAGGATGGTCTCAATCTCTTGACCTCGTGGTCTGCCTGCTCTTAACAAGCCTTGACTAGTCCAGTCTCTCCCTGATTTCACCAACGGGAACTGAGGCTGACAAAGGGGCAGTAACCGTCCAAGGTGATTTTCCTCTTTCCCCAACTTCCCTTTCATCTTCTGGGGGCTCCCAGGAGGCCTGAGGACCCAGGCAGCCCTGTTTATTCAGTCCCCCCCAGCTTCATACCCCAAGCCATGGCTGGGAGCTCAGCCAGCTACGGTTGTGACCCCTGGGGTCAACGTGACCTTGAGGTGCCGGGCACCCAACCCGCCTGGAGATTTGCACTTTTCAAGTCTGGAGAGACCGATCCCCCTTCTCCTCCGGGACGTGTCCTCGGAGCTGGCGGAGTCTTCCTGGAGGAGGTGACTCCAGTCCAAGGCGGAAGTTACCACTGCTGCTATAGGAGGCCAGACTGGAGGCCGAGTGTCTGGTCGCAGCCCAGCGATGCCCTGGAACTACTGGTGACAGGTGAGGTCCTGGGGTCACGGAGGAGAAGGCGGTGGAACAAGGGAAGCAGGGGAGGGACAGAGAGATACAGGGAAAGAGAAACAGAGTGAAGCGAGCAAACTGATACTTTCACAGACACAAGAAGAGAGAGAGATACAGTGCAGGGCTGGGGGAGTCAGGGGAGAGAGAGAAAGAGAGAGAGGGAGGGAGGGACGGGGAGAGAGAGAGTGGGGGAGAGAGAGAGGAAGGGTGTGGGGGGAGAGGGGGAGAGAGAGGAGGGAGAGAGAGAGGCAGAGATAGAGAAGCAGAGAGAAAGAGAGAGAGGTACACTGCAGGGAGAAAGAGAAAGAGGCAGAAAGCTACTCGGGAGGCTGAGGCAGCAAAATCACTTGAACCCGGGAGGCGGAGGTTGCGATGAGCCGAGATTGCGCCATTGCACTCCAGGCTGGGCAGTAAGAGCGAGACTCCGTCTACAAAAAACAGAGAGAGAGAGAGAGAGGCAGAAAGAGAAAGAGAGAGGGCCGGGCACGTGGCTCACACCTGTAATTCCAGCACTCTGGGAGGCCGAGGTGGGTGGATCACAAGGTCAGAAGTTGGAAACCATCCTGGCTAACATGCTGAAACCCCGTCTCTACGAAAAGTACGAAAAAATTAGCTGGGCGTCGTGGTGCAAGCCTGTAATCCCAGCTACTCCAGAGGCTGAGGCAGGAGAATTACTTGAACCCCGGAGGCTGAGGCTGCAGTGAGCTGAGATCGCGCCACCGCACTCCAGCCTGGCAACAGAGCCAGACTCCGGCTCAAAAAGAAAAACAAAAGAGAAAGAGAGACAGAGACAGAGAGAGAGCGAGAAAGAGACAGAGGCAGAGAGAGAGCGAGACAGAGACAGAGGCAGAGAGAGAGAGAGAGAGACAGAGGCAGAGAGAGAGCGAGACAGAGAGGCAGAGAGAGAGGGAGACAGAGGCAGAGAGAGCGAGACAGAGACAGAGGCAGAGAGAGAGTGAGACAGAGACAGAGGTAGAGAGAGAGTGAGACAGAGACAGAGGTAGAGAGCGAGCGAGGGAGGCAGAAGGAGAAAGAAAGAGAGAAAAAGAGGGGCAAAGAGAAAAGAGAGAGGCAGAGCGCGTGAGCTCCTGGAAAGCTGCCCACGCTGCCCGCCTCCCGCCCGCAGAGGAGCTGCCGCGCCCGTCGCTGGTGGCGCTGCCCGGGTCGGTGGTGGCTCCCGGCGGCCGCGTGACCCTGCGCTGCGCGGGCGGCCTGCGGAACATGAGCTTCGTGCTGTACCGCGTGGGCGTGGCGGCCCCGCTGCAGTACCGCGACTCCGCGCAGCCCTGGGCCGACTTCCCGCTGCCGGGCGCCCGCGCCCCCGGCACCTACAGCTGCTACTACCACACGCCCTCCGCGCCCTACGTGCTGTCCCAGCGCAGCCAGGTGCTGACCGTCCGCTCCGAAGGTGACGGCCCTGCGGCCCGCCGCCTCCCTCAGACCCAGAAATGCAAGCCCCAGTCCTCCCTTAGACCCAGGAGTCCAGGCCCCCAGTCCTCCTCCCTCAGACCCAGGAGTCCAGACCCCCAGCCCCTCCTCCCTCAGACCCAGGAGTCCAGGCCCCCAGTCCTCCTCCCTCAGACCCAGGAGTCCAAACCCCCAGCCCCTCCTCCTTCAGACCCAGGAGTCCAGGCCCCCAGTCCTCCTCCCTCAGACCCAGGAGTCCAGGCCCCCAGCCCCTCCTCCCTCAGACCCAGGAGTCCAGGCCCCAGCCCCTCCTCCCTTAGACCCAGGAGTCCAGGCCCCCAGCCCCTCCTCCCTCAGACCCAGGAGTCCAGACCCCCAGCCCCTCCTCCCTCAGACCCAGGAGTCCAGGACCCCCAGCCCCTCTTCCTTCAGACCCAAGAGTCCAGGCCCCAGCCCCTCCTCCCTCAGACCCAGGCGTCCAGACCCCCAGCTCTCCTCCCTCAGACCCAGGCGTCCAGACCCCAGCCCCTCCTCCCTCAGACCCAGGAGTCCAGGCCCCAGTCCCTCCTCCCTCAGACCCAGGAGTCCAGGCCCCAGCCCCTCCTCCCTCAGACCCAGGAGTCCAGGCCCCAGCCCCTCCTCCCTTAGACCCAGGAGTCCAGGCCCCCAGTCCTCCTCCCTTAGACCCAGAGGTCCAGGCCCCCAGCCCCTCCTCCCTCAGACCCAGGAGTCCAGGCCCCCAGCCCCTCCTCCCTCAGACCCAGGAGTCCAGGCCCCCAGTCCTCCTCCCTTAGACCCAGAGGTCCAGGCCCCCAGCTCCTCCTCCCTCAGACCCAGGAGTCCAAGCCCCAGCTCCTCCTCCCTCAGACCCAAGGAGTCCAGACCCTAGCTCCTCCTCCCTCAGACCAGGAAACCAAGCCCCAGGCCCCTCCTCCCTCAGACCCAGGAGTCCAGACCCCCAGCCCCTCCTCCCTCAGACCCAGGAGTCCAGACCCCCAGCCCCTCCTCCCTCAGACCCAGGAGTCCAGACCCCCAGCCCCTCCTCCCTCAGACCCACGAGTTGAAGCCTCCATCAACTACCCCTCAACTTTCAGACTGGGGAGTCAGGTCCCTAATTCCACCCCCAGGGGCAGGAAACCTGGAGTTCAGGGCCCAGACTTCTGGGTCCAAGCGCTGACAGCCCCTCTCTCCCGGCTCGGCCCGCAGACTCCAGTTCCTCCCGACTACACCAGGGAGAACCTGGTCCGCCTGGGGCTGGCCGGTCTGGTCCTCATCTCCCTGGGCGCGCTGGTCACTTTTGACTGTCGCAGCCAGAACCACGCTCCTGCTGGCGTCCGCCCCTGAGCCCCAGGGGCACTACAACCCCAGAAGACTTCCAACCTGAGTGGCAGAGAAGCTGGGACCCTGGGCTGGACTGTCCTTTCCTGTGGGTGATGGGTCAGCGTCGGGGGAGAAACTGTAGGGAAAGGAGCAGGCCTTCTGAAAGGTGGGGAAGGCTCTGCACAGCTTAGAATAGTTGCAGGCAGCTGTTCTGTCACCCTGAGGCCGAGGGCCAGGAGTCTGTGCAAGTGAGCGAAGGGGAAGTTATCTCCATCAGGCTCGTTCAACTTGTCCAGAAACTGACCTTTCCCACCGCCCCCCCCCCACCCCCGCCTGTGAAGTCCCTGAAAGGGGAACAATAAATGTTAATTACCCACAGATTGTGTTTGCTCCAGGCTTTCTGCATTGCGCCGGCACTCAATAAAAGCAAGCGGCTCCTGCTTTTCGGGGCTGCTCTCTGGCCTCTAGAGCGGGGCGGTCCCCTAGCTGCTCTTACACTGCATACCTGTGTCTGAGTACTCATTTCATCCGTCGGGGGACAGACCCGCACTTTCCCGCAGCCGCGCGGCCCTGCTGGCTGAGCCGGGCGGAACCATCCATCAGCCACCCCCGCCCGCATTGCCCTGCGCTGTGGCTTCTTTCCGAGCCCTTCCCAAGGAGCAGCTGAGTGGAAGACACGATCAGTGGTTAAGGCTTCCGAGCCAGGAGACTGGAGTTCGAATCCCAGCGCTGCCATCTACTCACTGGAGCATTTGGAAAGTGCCCTTCCGCAACTCTGTCTTGCCTTGACGGTAACATGGACGCACTGATAAAACCTACTTCACAGAATTGTTGTAGGATTCAGTGGGTAATACACATCAAACACTTAAAACAGTAACTGGCTTGCAGTAAATTCTCAGTAAATGTTAGCTGTCCTATAACACCGATTTCTACCGGACTCAGTGCCGAATGGAAGGTCTCACCATTTTTTAATCAAGCATAATCAAGTACAACTTTTCTTTTTTTTTTTTGAGAGAAAGCCTCACTCTGTCGCCCAGGCTGGAGTGCAGTGGTTCGCTCTTGGCTCACTGCAACCTCTGCCTCCTGGGTTCAAGTGATTCTCATGCCTCAGCCTCCTGAGTAGCTGGGATTACAGGTGTGTGCCACCATGCCCAGCTAATTTTTGTATTTTTAGTAGAGTTGGAGTTTTGCCATGTTGACCAGGGTGGTCTTGAACTCCTGACCTCAAGTGATCCACCCGCCTTGGCCTCCCAAAGTTCTGGGATTACAGCCATGAGCCACCGCACCCCTCCCTCCCTTTCTCTTCTTTTCTTTTCTTTTTGTGAGATGAGGCTTGCTCTCTTGCCCAGGCTAGACTGCAGTGGCATGATCAAGGCTCACTGCCGCATCGACCTCCCAGCTTAAGTGATCTCCCCCACCTCAGCCTTCCAAGTAGCAAGAACCACAGGTGCAGGCCACCATACCTGGCTGATTTGTTTTTACATTTTTTTGTAGAAACAAGGTCTCTCTATGTTGCCCAGGCTGATTTCCAACTCCTGAGGTCAGGTGATCCTCCTGCCTCCGCCTCCTGAAGTGTGGGGATGATAGGTGTGAGCCTCCCACACAGGCTCCTTCCTCCTTTCTCGACTTGCGCCCTCATTCTGGCAGCGCACACACGTTCTTCTACTTTTGTTCTTTTTCAGCTTCTCCTTCTCCTTTTCCCACTTTATGGAGACGAGAGTCACTTCTAGTGCTTGGACAGCCCAGCTGCGGCATGCTGGGTAAACTGGAGCAGTGTGCAGACCTTCCTGAGTTTTCATCTGAGAAAGGGTAATCCAAAAATATCTACATTGTCAGTCCTCGAGAGAAATAAATGGGGCAACTTGTCCCCAACACATGAAGAAGCATTAGGAAACCTTAGATCAGAGGCTTTAACTCCTCTGACCCCAACCCCTCCTCTTTTTTTTTTTTTTTTTTTTGAGATGGAGTTTCACTCTTGTTGCCCAGGCTGGAGTGCAATGGCGCGATCTCAGCTCACTGCAATCTCTGCCTCCTGGGTTCAAGGATTCTCCGTCTCAGCCTCCCAAGTAGCTGGGATTACAGGCATTCGCCACCACGCCTGGCTAATTTTTTGTATTTTTGGTAGAGATGGGGTTTCGCTATGTTGGCCAGGCAGGTCTCCAACTCCTAACCTCAGGTGATCTGCCTGCCTTGGCCTCCTAAAGTGCTGGGATTACAGGTGTGAGCCACCGCACTCAATCCTATTTTTATTTTTGAGATAGAGTCTTGCTCTGTCACCCAGGCTGGGGTACAGTGGTGCAATCTCGGCTCATTGCAACCTGCACCTCCCGGATTTAAGCAATGCCCCAGCTTCCCGAGTATTTGTAACTATAGGCGCGTGCCACCACACTCAGATAAGGTTTCGTATCTTTAGTAGAGACAGGGTTTCACCAGGTTTCCCAGGCTGGTCTCAAACTCCTGACCTCAGGTGATCCCCCCCGCCTCGGCCTCCCAAAGTGCTGGGATTACAGGCGTGAGCCGCCGCACCTGGCCAGTTAAGAGGAGAATTAAACAGTATGGTCCTGGCCCTCATGGAGAGTAGAGTCTATCAGAAGTTTTCTGGAAAAGTCTTAGATTAAACATCCTTTTTATGCCTAACCTCCCTCAACATGCATTCAGTATTAAATAATTTGTGTAGGAGGTAGGTTTTATGAACAAAGAATGAAAAAGAAAAAAGAAAGAAAAAGGAATAAAAAATGTGTAATATCGGGCACTGTGGCTCACGCCTGTAATCTCAGCACTTTGGGATGCCAAGGTGGGTGGATCACAAGGTCAGGAGTTTGAGACCAGCCTGGCTGATATAGTGAAGTCCTGTCTCTAATAAGAATGCAAAAATTAGCCTGGTGTGATGGTGCATGCCTGTAATCCCAGCTACTCAGGAGACTGAGGCAGGAGAATCGCTTGAACCTGGGAGGCGGACGTTGCAGTGAGCCGAGATCCCACCACTGGGCTCCAGCCTGGGCAACAAGAGCAAAACTCCATCTCAAAAAAAAGTTTAATGATTCTTCTTCTCTTTTGGGGAAAATATGGAAGATGTTCAGTCTGAACAGGACCCCTTTGAAGATGGTGTGTCCACCGCTTATTTTAAATAGCTGTGCAAAGTTAGTGCCACCACAAGGGGGCAGCCCTGCGCTGGCACTCTGGAAATCTGGTACTTACCCATCCACGCAATCAGAGGCTTGAACCACAGCTAGGCTGAGTCTTGGCAGGACTCTTCTGATCCTCCCGGCACACAAGAGGATTGGGGGGTGTGGAGGAGCTGCTTCGAGGCTACCTCCCTTTTACCTCCCGAGATTTTGTGATATAGTAAGAAATACGTGTTTGGTCTTGAGCTCTGGTTCCAAGACCCCCTCTCACCGCATCACTCTAGAAATTCCAAAAATCCTTGGTGAGAAGGGTGTCTTTGGTTATTCCCAGCATTTTGGGAGGCCGAGGCAGGTGAATAACTTAAAGTCAGGAGTTTGAGACCAGCTTGGCCAACATGGCGAAATCCATCTCTACTAAAAGTACAAAAATTAGCTGGGCGGAATTACGAGCCTGTAATTCCAGGTACTTGGCGGGGCTGGGGCAGGAGAATCACTTGAATCCAGGGGGCAGAGATTGCAGCAAGTTGAGATCACACCACTGCACTCCAGCCTGGGTGAGACCCTGTCTAAAAAAATAAAAACAAAAAACAAAACAGAATGTGGTTTGATAAGGTCATAAACTGAGAATACTGAAAAGACTCAATGTGTTTTATAGTCTTGTGTAGTACGGAGATCTATGGATATTTATTACAGCGACCAGTGTTCCATTCTCTGGTTCCATAAATCTGTCCTTTGAAGTATAATTTGCACAAAATAACCTTTAGGAGTGCAAAGACATTAGAAGTTATTGCCAGTACTGCAATCATTATTTTGAAGGAGAAACCCTGGTGCCATTTGGTGGTCTTACTTCATATTTTGTTGCCCTAGTAACAGTCTTATGATTGACATCTGAATTTCTAAGCAGAATAAATGCTTGTAAAAACAATTCTGTTAAATCAGAAGCTATGCATTGGTGTGTGTGTCTTAGTCTGTATTGTTGCTTAGAACAGAACACTTGAAACTGGATACCTTAGAAAGAAAAGGAATTTGTTTCTTGTCGTTATGGAGGCTGGGAAGTCCAAGATGGAGGGGTCGCCGTCTGTGGAGGGCTTTCTTGCTGTTGAGGACTCTCTGGAGGGTCCCGAGGTGGCACAGGGTATCACAGGGCAAAGGGGCTGAGTGTAGTACTCAGGTCCCTCTTCCTCTTCTGATAAAGCCACCAGTCTCACTCCCAGGGTAAGCCATTAATTCATTAACTCATTAAATCATTAATTCATGAATGGATTAGTTCATTCTTAAGGAAAGAGTCCTCACGACCCAATCACCTCTTAAAGGCCTCACCTCTCAATACTGCCACATTGGGGATTCAGTTTCAACATGAGTTTATTTATCTATTTTTAAATGTATTTTATTTATTTATTTATTTTTAATACAGAGTCTCACTCTTGTTGCCCAGGCTGGAGTGCAATGTTGAGATCTTGGCTCCCAAAACCTCCACCTCCCGGGTTCAAGCCATTCTCCTGCCTCAGCCTCCCAAGTAGCTGGGATTACAGGCAGGCACCACCATGCCTGGCCATTTTTTGTATTTTTAGTAGAGACAGGGTTTCTCCATATTGGTCAGGTTGGTCTCTAACTCTTGACCTCAGGTGATCTGCCCGCCTCAGCCTCCCAAGGTGCTAGGATTACAGGTATGAGCCACTGGGCTAAGCTTATTTATTTATCTATTTTTTGAGACAGGGTATCACTCTGTTGCACAGGCTGGAGTGCACTGGTGCAATCACAAGTCACTGCATCCTCGACTTTCTGAGCTCAGGTGGTCCTCCCACTTTAACCTCGTGCCACCTCAACTGGCTAATTTTTAAATTATTTGTAGAGACAGGGTCTCCCCATGTTGCCCAGGCTGGTTCAACATGAGTTTTGAAGGGGACCACGGCAGCAGGCTTACATTGTCTTTCTCCCACATTTACGACGGGGAAAAAATTAAAAGTCCAAGATTCTGCTAGACTTCTTCCTTTAGCAAGTCTGAGAGTCTTGTTTCATTTCCATTACAGCATCTATTAGTAGTTCTGAGAGAAGAGCTGTCCTTTACTCTGACTATTATGAAGCATGGGGGAAAGGCATTAAAAAGACAATTACACAATTGATTATTTCGTTGCAGCTGAGATAAGTGCTGTTAAAGAACACTGAGGGAAGTCTTTGCTAAGGAAAGGATTCTGAAGCTGGTTTCTGAGGGAAGAGCCAAAGTTAGTCAAGAAAAAATGGGGGAAAGACTCCAGGTACAGGAAACAGCGTGTTGCAGGGCCTGAGATGGGAAGGAGGTTATGTGTTCCAAACCAGTGTTTCTCAAACTTTACTCCCAGGAACACTTAACACATGGAACGAGACACCCAGGTCTCATCCTATACCCATTATAAAAATTAAAATCTCTGGGGGGTGGGACTCAGGCATTCAGTAAATATACATCTATGTATTTCCATTGACCATAACACATGGCAGACTAAAGATGGTCCCCGATTCTGTCACTGTCCCTATAGAGAGGTAGAGTTTATTTCCCCCCCACCCCCGCCTTGAATCTGGCCTTTCCTTAAGACTGTAAAAGATGAGACACTGTGTCAGTTTCAGGCTTCGTCTTTAAAAGGACAAGCAGCTTTTGTCTTCTCTCTTTTATTTTTTGAGACAGAGTCTCGTTCTGTCACCCAGGCTGGAGTGCAGTGGTGTGATCTTGGCTCACTGCAACCTCCGCCTCCCAGGTTCAAGCAATTCTCCTGCCTCAGCCTCCTGAGTAGCTGGGATTACAGGCATGCACCAACACGCCTGGCTAATTTATTATTTTTTATTTTTAGTAGAGACGGGGTTTCACCATGTTGTCCAGGCTGATCTCGAACTCCTGACCTCAAGTGATCCACACGCCTTGGCTTCCCTAAGTGCTGGGATTACAGGCGTGAGCCACCACGCCTGGCCGCCTTCTCTATTTTAGAAAGCTCTCTAGTGACATCTCCTCCTGAAACCCAGATGCTATCCTCTGAGAAGTCTGAATCAAATGGAAAGGCCATGTGCAGGTACATTGATCAAATCCTCACCCAGCTCTCAACCAACATCCAGCATCAACAGTCAGCCATGTGCATATGCCATCTTGGAGATTCCAGCTCAGTTGAACCCGCCTGATGACTGAGGTACAAGAAGATGTCACGTTGAGCCGAAGAACTGCTCAGCTGAGCCCAGTCATCTCAGGAATGATAAAAACAAAAACCAGATTGTTACTCTAAGTCACTCAGTTTTGGGGTGGTTTGTTACACAGTAACAGATAACCTAAACCAAAGAGAGAACTAAATAATGACGACTTAAAAACAATACCAATTGATTTCTTCCCTACGTAGAATAAATCTGAAGTGAGCAGTCCAGGACTGGTACAATGACTCCAAAAGGCATTATGGACCTAAGTTACTTCTGGCTCACACTCCACCATCTTGGACCTCATCTTCATGGTCCAAAATGGCACTAGAGTGTCAGTCATTACATCCACATTTTAGGCAGTTAAGTGAAGGAAGGAAAGTGTACTTCATTAGACAATCTTTTGGAAGCCGTCTACAATATTTATACTTACATATCATTGTTGGGCTGGTGCGGTGGCTCACGCCTGTAATCCCAGCACTTTGGGAGACCGAGATGGGTGGATCACAAGGTCAGAAGATTGAGACCATCCTGGTCAACATGGTGAAACCCGGTCTCTACTAAAAATACAAAAAGCTGGGTGTGGTGTCACATGCCTGTAGTCCCAGCTACTCAGGAGGCTGAGGCATGAGAATTGCTTGAATCAGGGAGTCGGAGGTTACGGTGAGCCGAGATAGTGCCACTGCAGTCCAGCCTGGGTGACAGAGCGAGACTCCATCCCCCCTCCCCCAAAAAATCATTGTGCTAGATGGAGACTTACGGCTACATCTACCTGTAAGTGACATTGAAGAATGTAGTTTTTTACCTGGGTGGCAATGGGCCCAGCTAAAAATCAAAATTCTCAACAGCAAAAGGATGGCTTTGAGATAATCATGTAGATTATCTGCAGATAAAACTACAGATAAGTCCCCTCCTCCAAGTCTATTTTAAATTTTCTGCTGGAGTATTTTAAAGTAAATCTTAGATACGATATGATTTCATCTATAAGACTTTTTCTTTTGATAACATATTCTTAAGGTTAGGTGTGATAAACACCTAACAAAGTGAATGATTATTTATTTAATTACTATTATTATTTTTTGAGATGGAGTTTCACTCCTGTTGCCCAGGCTAGAGTGCAATGATGAGATCTCAGCTCACTGCAACCTCCACCGCCTGGGTTCAAGCGATTCTCCTGCCTCAGCTTCCCAAGTAGCTGGAATTACAGGTGTGATGCCGCCACACCCGGCTAATTTTTGTAATTTTAGTAGAGATGGGGTTTCTCCATGTTGGCCAGGCTGGTCTCCAATTCCTGACCTCAGGTGATCCACCCATCCTGGCCTCCCAAAGTGTTGGGATTACAGGTGTGAGCCACCGTGCCTTGGCCTAATTATTTATTAAAATCATTTAAAACTCAGTCCCCAGTTATCTAAAAACACGTTACTAAGCTATTCTTTTTTTTTTTTTTTTTGAAACAGTCTTGCTCTGTCCCCCAGGCTGGAGTGCAGTGTTGTGATTTCTGCTCACTACAACCTCTGCCTTCCAAGTTCAAGTAAGTCTCTCACCTCAGCCTCGTGAGTAGCTGGGATTACAGGTGAGTACCACCATGCCTGGCTCACTTTTGTTTTTTTTGTAGAGATGGGGTTAGGCCATGTTGCCCAGACTGATCTTGAACTCCTGGACTCAAGCCATCCACCCACCTCACCTCCCAAAATGTTAGGATTACAGGTGTGAGCCACCCCACCCAGCCCTAAGCTATTCTTTATTTTATTTTTTGAATCAGGGTCTAAAAAAAAAAAATCCTATTTAGTTCTTTCTTCATTTCATTTTTTCTTTTTTTTTTTTTTGAGACAGAGTCTTGCTCAGTCCTTCCTTCATTTCTAACTGGAATGGAACTTTACCAGGACTTTTCTGTTGACTGATAAAATTCCAGAGCCTAGTTTTAAAATATACATCTTCACTGTTAGCAAAAGAGATGTTAAATAGAGATACAGGAGATGTCCTCTTTTTCCTGATACTGCAAAAGGAGGAAGATTTTTTCTGAGTCACAACCCTAATTTAAGGAATCTGATTTGATAAAGTGTTGAATTGAGAAGATTCCCGAGAATATCAATCTTGTTTTCTGGTACAACATGGAGAATTACATGAATATTCATAACTGTTACTAAATTGTTCTCTTCTCTGTTGAAATAAATTCATACATAGAACTGTTATTTGAACAAAAGGGTCTTGTAAGAGTCCCAAGCATTTAAAAATCATTGCCACATCTTGTGAAAATAACTTTCAAAGAAGCACCTAAAATTGTAATTGCTTTACTCGGTCATAATTCGTTATCTTGTTGACTTTTCTGTGTTCCAAAACGTAAGAGGAGGCTATCAGGACAAAAAATCCAAAAACAAAAACAAGCTTTGGGGCATTTTGTTCTTCTTCCAAATGCAGTACGAAGAAAACATAGTTAAAACCTAAGACTTACTTGATCTCTTTTTTTTTGCTTTTGAGATGGAGTTTCACTCTTGCTGCACAGGCTGGAGTGCAATGGCGTGATCTCAGCTCACCGAGACCTCCGCCTCCCGGGTTCAAGAGATTCTCCTGCTTCAGCCTCCGGAGTAGCTGGGACTACAGGCATGCACCACCACGCCCAGCTAATTTTGTATTTTTAGTAGAGACGGGATTTCTCCATGTTGGTCAGGCTGGTCTCAAACTCCCGACCTCAGGTGATCTGCCCACCTCGGCCTCCCAAAGTGCTGGGGTTACAGGCATGAGCCACCACGCCCAGCCTTTGATTTCTTATTTTAACAAAAAAAATTGGAAATTTTGTCTTATTTAAATTAACATTTTTTTTTTTTTGTTTGTTTAGATGGAGTCTCACTCTGTTGCCCAGGCTGGAGTGCAATGGCGCGATCTCGGCTCACTGCAACCTCTGCCTCCCGGGTTCAAGTGATTCTCCTGCCTCAGGCTCCCGAGTAGCTGGGATTACAGGCACACGCCACTACACCAGCTAATTTTGGTATTTTTAGTGCAGACAGGAGTTTCGCCATGTTGGCCAGGCTGGTCTTGAACTCATGACCTCAGGTGATTCGCCTGTCTCAGCCTCCCAAAGTCCTGGGATTACAGACGTGAGCCACTGCACCTGGCAAAATTAACATATCTATCAAATACAGTGTGTAGACTTTAATTAGATCCTGGTTTATTTTTAAAAACCTGATAGAAATGACATTTTTGAGACAATCAGGGAAATTTTAATACTGACTGGGTATTAGCTCGTATCAAAGAAGTGCTGTTAACTTTCCTGATGTGACAGTGCTATGGTGCTTACATTATTTTAAAAATGGTTCTTATTTGATCAAGATAGATATGTACTGAAATATTCTGAGCTTAAAAAATGAGCTCATAACTGGCTGGGCACGGTGGCTCATGCCTGTAATCCCAGCACTTTGGGAGGCTGAGGTGGGTGGATCACTTGAAGTCAGGAGTTCAAGACCAGCTTGGCCTACATGGTGAAACCCCATCTCTACTAAAAAATACAAAAATGAACTGGGTATGGTGGAGGGCGCCTGTAATCCCAGCTACTCAGGAGGCTGAGGCAGGAGAATCACTTGAACCGGGGGGATGGAGGTTGCAGGGAGCTGAGATTATGCCACTTCATTCCAGCCTAGGTGAAAAAGTAAAACTCTTGTCTCAAAAAAAAAAAAAAAAAAAAAAAAATTGGTGATGAAGGTCAGGTGCAGTGGCTCACGCCAGTAATCCCAGCACTTTGGGAGGCCGAGGAGGGCAGGTCACTTGAGGTCAGGAGTTTAAGACCAGACTGACCAACATAGAGAAACCCCATCTCTACTAAAAATACAAAATTAGCTGGGTGTGGTGGCGCATGCCTGTAATCCTAGCTACTCAGGAGTCTGACACAGGAGAATCGCTTGAACTCAGGAGGCGGGGGTTATGGTGAGCCGAAATGGTGCCACTGCACTCCAGACTGGGCAACAAGAGGAAAACTCCATCTCAAAAAACAAAAAACAGGCTGGGCACAGTGGCTCATGCCTGCATTCCCAGCACTTTGGGAGGCTGAGGTGGGCGGATCACAAGGTCAGGAGTTCAAGACCAGACTGGCCAACACGGTGAAACCCCATCTCTACTAAAATATACAAAAATTAGCTGGGCATGGTGGCTCATGCCTGTAATCCCAGCTACTTGGGAGGCTAAGGTAGGAGAATTGCTTGAACCTGGACCCGGGAGGCAGAGCTTGCAGTGAGTCAAGATTGTGCCACTGCATTCCAGCCTGGGCTACAGAGCAAGACTCCATTTCAAAAACAAAAACAAAAAATACCAAAAACAAAAAAAAAAGAAATAGAGTGAAGTGCTTTCATCTCTTCAATACAAACCCTTCAGGGCCAAGTCTGAAGCATTTTGGGGTTACCTGTTTGATGCCTGAAATCTGCCTGAGACAGAGGAGGACTTCCTGTGAGTCAAGTTCTTGAACACTGGTGTGTAAGGAGCGTGTTGCAATCAGCAACATCAGCACCTTTACTGAATGTAGATATGTGAGGCAGAACTGAAAGGCTAGGACAAGGCTGTTACTGCCCACACGCTGGGGTGGGATAGAGGCGGAGATGACTCCAGCTCTTCTCCCTTCTGTGGACTGCAGAATCCAAGATGGACCCTGGGAGGGCTGAGGAGCTGTCATGATCCCTCAGCTGCTTTCATTCTCTGTTTCAGTAAGTCTCACAGGGCTATCCACTGGGACCGCAGAATATCATGGAACTGGTGGGATAGTTGGACTGGGGGATGGAAATAACAACATCAACTTTGGCTTACTGAGTGCACGGGAGGAGTAAGAAGTCCTGCTGAGTGCACTGCAGACATTCCTTGGAAACTAGCGCTCTGCAAACTTCAACTCCTCTAGTTTCAATTTGGTGATTTTTGCTGAATGCCTCCACCACCTGGACTTCATTGGCTTACCCTTTTTCTCAGGATCAACTCTGACTTTGTGTGTGTAAGTATTCAGAACAGAAACCTTAACTTAATACCATAAATAAAAATTTAGTGTCAAATAGATGATAACTATAAATTGAGGCTGGGCACGGTGGCTCACACCTGTAATCCCAGCACTTTGGGAGGTGGGTGATCACCTGAGGTCAGGAGTTCAAGATCAGCCTGGCCAACACCATGAAACTCCATCTCTTCTACAAATACAAAAAAATTAGCCAGGCATGGTGGTGGTCACCTGTAATCCCAGCTACTTGGGAGGGTGAGGCAGGAGAATCTCTTGAACCTGGGAGGCAGAGGTTGCAGTGAGCCAAGATCATGCCATTGCGTTATAGTCTGGGTGACAACAGCGAAACTCTGTCTCAAAAATAAATAAATAAATAGAATGAAAGGGAAACAATGTTAGGAGAGTCTAACTATGTACTATGGCTAGGTCAGGTTCTGAGCCTGGAAACTGCTCTTTCTTTTCTTTTATTTATTCATTTTTTTTTTTGAGGCAAGGTCTCATTCTCTTGCCCTAGCTGGAGTACAGTGGTGCAATCTCAGTTCACTGCAGCATCAACCTCCTGCTAAGACAAGAGGATAGCTCAAGCTATCCTCCTGCCTTAGCCCCCCAAGTAGCTGGGACTACAGGCACAAGCCACCATGCCCGGCTAATTTATATTTTTTTTGTAGAGCCTCCTGAGTAGCTGGGATCACAGGCATACACCACCACACCTGGCTAATTTTTGTATTTTTAGAAGAGAAGGGGTTTTGCCATGTTGGTCAGGCTGGTCTCAAACTCCTGACCTCAAGTGATCTGCCTGCCTTGGCCTCCCAAAGTGCTGGGATTATAGGCGTGAGCCACTGCACCCAGCCTTGAGTGCCGTTTTGAAACAGAAGATGAGAATAGAAGGGTCTGTGGATGATGTGGAACCAGGAAAGGCCTGGAGCAGGGGGAGGTGAGAGCCGCACAGGACGGCCAAGGAGACTCTCTGGGAAATGAGGAAGGAGCTGGAAGTCGAGCGGAAGCCACAGTCCAGTGTGGGGAGAATGAGAACTCCTGAGTGCATGACCTCTGGGACAGTCCCCCGGGGGTCAGGGGCAGGCTGGCGACGCGGCCCCAGGTGGGGGCTTCTGTCTCACGGAGGATTCTCTTACAGGACTGTACGTGGGCCAGGGAGACACAGGGGGAGATGGTGTTTCTTCAGCGACACCCTCCTTGACCGGTCGTCCCAAATCCCCTCCTGATCCGCCCCCTTCTTAAAACGGGCTTCCTGGCCGGGGGCGGTGGCTCACGCCTGTAATCCCAGCACTTTGGGAGGCCAAGCGGGCAGATCACCTGAGGTCAGAAGTTCCAGATCAGCATGGCCAACAGGGTAAAACCCTGTCTCTACTAAAAATACACAAATTAGCTGGGCGTGGTGGTGCCCACCTGTAATCCAGCTACTCAGGAGGCTGAGGCAGGAGAATCACTTGAACCCATGAGACGGAGGCTGCAGTGAGCCGAGATCGTACCACTGCAGTCCAGCCTGGGCGACAGAGGAAGACTATGTCTCAAAATTAAATAAATAAAATTTTAAAAGGGCTTCCCGAGAGCAGGGGAGGCTGTCGGGTGCAGCCCTGGGCTCTGCTTCCTTCCAGGGTCACTGACCAAGCCCTCCCTCAGTGCCTGGCCCAGCTCGGTGGTCCCTGCCAACAGCAACGTGATACTTCGATGCTGGACTCCTGCCGGGGGTGTGAGCTTTGTTCTCAGGAAGGGAGGAACTGTTCTGGAGTCCCTGATGTCCCTTGATTCTACAGAGGGCCCGGCGGAATTTCACCTCCATAACTTAAAAGTCAGAAATGCTGGCGAGTACACCCGTGAATACTACAGAAAAGCGTCCCCCCCCATGTACCCTCACAGCTCAGTGACGTCCTTCTACTGTTCGTGACAGGTTCGGACAGGGTGCCTTCCAGTGACCTATGGGGGACAGGGGATGAGGGAGGAAGCGGAGGAAGAGAGGGAGAAAAGGAGTCTCACCTCCAGAGTAGTTGGGGGGTGGCAGAAGAGGGAGAGAGACAGCAACAAAATTGCATACCTTGGTTTTATAGTCTGTTGTTCAGGCTGGAGCACAGTGGCACGATCTCGGCCTACTGCAACTTCTGCCTCCTGGGTTCAAGTGATTCTCCTGCTTCAGCCTCCTGAGCAGCTGCGGTTACAGGCATGCGTCACCACACCCAGCTAATTTTTGTATTATTATTTTTTGAGGTCTTGTAGCGGGGGAGTCGGAGTAGAAAGTGAAGGAAGGTGGGGAGGAATCAGGAATCTCTCATTTCCCACACTGCATGAGAGCCTCCTGCCAAGAGAACAGAGGTGAGTGGGGGATTCCAGACTTCTCCCCAGGACCTCGGAGCCTGACTTCTCCTACAGGACATTTATCTAAACCTTTCCTGCAAACCTACCAAAGGGGGTACAGTGACCGCAGGTGGAAGGGTGACTCTGCAGTGCTGGAAGCTGGACCAACTGTTAGCGCCTACCATGTTTGCTTTGCTGAAGGCAGGGACATCATCGCCCATCCAGCTGTGGAGTCCAGCGGGGGAAGGAGATGGACTTCACCCTCGAGGGCGTGACAGCCGGCGACATGGGGAACTACAGCTGCGTGTACTACCAGGCAAAGCCTCCTTTCTGGGCCTCGGAACCCAGTGATCTGCTTGAGATACTGGTGATAGGTAAGGGTTTGTGTGATTTTGAAGAACTGTTTTTTTTTTTAAATCAGAGATTTTTTCTTTTTGTGAATCTCATTTCTTCGTTACTTGCAATATCATTGCTCTTAAAAAAATCTTCCTTTTCGGCCAGGCACAGTGGCTCATGCCTGTAATCCCAGCACTTTGGGAGGCCAAGGCGGGTGGATCATGAGGTCAGAAGTTTGAGACCAGCCTGGCCAATATGGTAAAAACCTTGTCTCTACTAAAAATATGAAGATTAGCTGGGCGTGGTGGTGCACGCCTGTAGTCTCAGCTACTAGGGAGGCTGAGGCAGAAGAATCACTTGATCCTGGGAGGCGGAGTTTGCAGTGAGCAGAGATCATACCACTGCACTCCAGCCTGGACAACAGAGTGAGACTCTGTCGCAAAAAAAAAAAAAATCTTCCTTTTCACAACTTCTACTCCTTTGCCTTTTTTTTTTTCTTTCTTTTTTTTTGAGGCAGAGTCTCATTCTGTCACCCAGGCTGGAGTAAAGTGGCATAATCTGAGCTCATTGCAAACTCTGCCTCCCGGGTTCAGGCAATTCTGCTCTCAGCCTCCTGAGTAGCTGGGATTACAGGCATACGCCACCACACCTGGCTAATTTTTGTATTTTTAGTAGAGATGGGGTTTCACCATGTTGGTCAGGCTGGTCTCGAACTCCTGACCTCATAATCAACCTGCCTTGGCCTCCCAAAGTGCTGGGATTACAAGTGTGAGCCACTGTGTCCTGCCCTCCTTTGCCTTTTTGTTATACTAGATCCTTGGATAATTTCTAGGCTGTTCTTCAAAATTAAGACTCCACCAGCACCAGATTCCTTCTGCCAGTCTTTGCATCTCTTAGCATTTTGGTTTTTGGCTTTGTTTTGTTTTTTTGTGAGATGGAGTCTCTCTCTGTCACCCAGGCTGGAGTGCAGTGGCGCAATCTCAGCTCACTGCAACCTCTGCCTCCTGAGTTCAAGGGATTCTCCTGCCGCAGCCACCTGAGTAGCTGGGACTACAGGCACGCACTGCCATGCCTGGCTAATTTTTGTATTTTTAGTAGAGACGGGGTTCTCACCATGTTGACCAGGCTGATCTCGAACCCCTGGGCTCAAGTGATCTGCCCACCTCGGCCTCCCAAAGTGCTGGGATTGTAAGTGTGAACAGCCGTGCCTGGCGTGTTTTGGTTTTTCTTGGTGTTAGTGATTTCACTCTCAATAATTCTTTCTCAGTCAGGCATGGTGGCTCAAGCCTGTAATCTCGGCAGTTTGGGATGCTGAGGCTGGGGGATCGCTTGAGCCCAGGAGTTTGAGACCAGCCTGGGCAACACAGTGAGACCCAGTTTCAGATTTAAAAAACAATTCTCTCGTCCTCAGAACATGGTGTTTGCACAGCCTCCTGCTTCTGTGCCATGGATGTGATGTCTACTCATGTCTTTCAGCACTGACTGCTATAATTCTCCCGACAGTATCTTGTTTCCTGCCAGAGTTCTGCCTTACTGGATGCTAGCGCTCTGCTTCCTCAGCTCTATAAATTATTTTTCATGCTGATATAACTGTCGTAACGGGTTTCTCTTGGTGGCTGCCCACATGAAGCCCATTCATCAAGACAAAGAAATTGTAAGAAAGAGTTTAATACACACTGAGCCAGGTAGGTGGGAGACCAGAGTTTCATTATTACTCGAACCAGCCTCCCTGAAAATCTGGAGCCTAGGGTTTTTTTTGTTTGTTTTTCTTTGAGATGGAGTCTCACTGTGTTGCCCAAGCTGGAGTGCAGTGGCATGATTCAGGTTCACTGCAGCCTCTGCCCCATCCCCCCAGGCCTGGGTCAAGTGATTCTCCTCTCTCAGCCTCCCGAGTAGCTGGGATTACAGGCACCCTCCACCATGCCCAGCTAATTTTTTTTTTTTTTTTGTATTTTAAGTAGAGATGGGTTTTCACCATGTTGCCCAGGCTGGTCCCAAACTCCCAGCCTCAAGCAATCCTCCCACCTCGGCCTCTCACAGTGCTGGAGTTACAGGCGCGGGCCACTGTGCCCGGCCTCACCTCAAACTTTCTCAAGTGCTCTGCCTGCACAGCAGTATATGCTGTGAGGATGCTGACCCAGCCACGGAATTTGGGGCTCTGTGGAGCTCTTTCCCTCTCATGTGCTGCTCCTGAGACTATTCCTTAATATAAGGACAGGGAAGGGAAAAAGGAGCGTGGGAAGGTGGAAATGGGACAAAGAGTAAATAAATGAAGGAAGAGAGCTAAGGTGGAGTGAATATCAAGGAAGGAAGATAAAGGAACTCCCAAGCCAGGCACGGTGGCTCACGCCTGTCATCCCAGCACTTTGAGAGTCCAAGGCGGGCGGATCATGAGGTCAGGAGTTCAAGACCACCCTGGCCAATATGGCGAAACCCTGTCTCTACTAAAAATACATACACACAGAAAAAAAACTAGTCAGGCGTGGTGGCATGTACCTGTAGTTCCAGCTGCTTGGGAAACTGAGGCAGGGGAATCACTTGAACCTGGGAGGCAGAGGTTGCAGTGAACTGAGATCATGCCACTGCACTCCAGCCTGGGTGACAGAGCAAGACTCTGTCTCAGACCAAAAAAAAAAAAAAGGAACTCCCACTATAACTCATTAAGATTCCATATTTTGGCCAGGTGCGGTGGCTCATGCCTGTCATCCCAGCACTTTGGGAGGCCGAGGCTGGTGGGTCACCTGAGGCCAGGAGTTCGAGACTAGCCTGGCCAACATGTTGAAAACTCATTTCTACTAAAAGTACAAACATTAGCCAGGCATGGTGGCAGGCATTTGTAATCCCAGCTACTCAGGAGGCTGAGGCAGGAGAATCGCTTGAACCCGGGAGGTGGAGGTTGCGATGAGCCAGGATTGTGCCACTGCACCCCAGCCTGGGCGACAGAGGGAGACTCGTCTCAACAACAGCAACAACAACAACAGATTCCATCTTTTGTTTTAGGGATTAAAACTTTAAAGTTCAATTAAAACTTTAAAGAACAGCGGACTGCTGGCTAGAAAACACTAAGTGGCTGATGCGAGTGAGACTTGGCGGGGCCGTTTGAAGGAGGGATACCCTCTGAGGGTCAGTGCACGCTGATCAGTACTGTGAATAACCACTGCACTCCAGCCTGGGCAACACAGCGAGACGTCATCTTTAAAAAAAAAAAAAAATACAATCTATCTTTTCTCTACTGATACGGCATGTCCCCCGATCGTAAACCAAAGTCCATCTATGTAGGGACCTGTTTCTGTGATTCTTGTTCTATTCTACTCCTTTGATCAGTGTGGCTGCATTTCACATTTTCCTGAGAGCATATGTTGTCTTTTCTCACATGCTAATTGCTATATATATATAATATTAAATCTAATAGATGTTTATATTCTTGATAAATTACTGATTCAATACTTTGTCCATTTATAATTGGGTTGTTTCATTTCTTTTCTTTTTTTTGAGGTAGAGACTCGCCCTGTCACCCAGGCTGGAGTGTAGTGGTACCATCTCGGCTCACTGCAACCTCCACCTCCCGGGTTCAAGTGATTTTCCTGTCTCAGCCTCCCAAGTACCTGGGATTACAGGCACTCACTACCACATCCAGCTAATTTATTTATTTTTTTTTTTGAGGCAGAGTCTCGCTCTGTCGCTCAGGCTGGAGTACAGTGATCTTGGCTCACTGCAACCTCTGCCTTCCAGGTTCAAGTGATTCTGCTGGCTCAGCCTTCTGAGTAGCTGGGATTACAGGCACGTGCCACCATGCCTGGTTAATTTTTGTATTTTTAGTAGAGACGGGGTTTCACCATGTTGGTCAGGCTCGACTTGAACTTCTGACCTCGTGATCTGCCCACCTTGGCCTCCTAAAGTTTGGGGATTACAGATATGAGCCACTGCGCCCAGCCTAATTTTTAGCAGAGATGGGGTTTTGCCATGTTGGCCAGGCTGGTCTCAAACTCCTGACTTGAGGTGATCCATCTGCCTCGGCCTTCCAGAGTACTGGGATTACAGTCACTGCGCCTGGCCAGGTTCTTTTCTTTCCTTTTTTTTTTTGAGATGTAATCTCACTGCTGGTATTGAAAATATACCATAAGCCAAGTCGCGGTGGCTCACGCCTGTAATCCCAGCACTTTGGGAGGCTGAGGCAGGTAGATCACCTGAGGTCAGGAGTTTGAGACCAGCCTGGGCAACATGGCAAAACCTCGTTTCTACTAAAAAGAACAAAAAAAATTAGTTAGGCGTGGTGGTGGGCACCTGTCATCCCAGCTACTTGGGAGGCTGACACAGGAGAATCACTTGAACCCGGGAGGCAGAGGTAGCAGTGAGCCAAGATCATACCAGTGCACTCCAGCTTGGACAACAGAGATTCTGCCTCAAAAAAAAAAAAAAAAAAAAAAAAAAAAGTAAGAAAAGAAAAGAGAATGTACTATAGTTATAAGAGATTACCATTGGCCAGGTGCAATGGCTCACGCCTGTAATCCCAGCATTTTGGGAGGCTGAGGTGGGTGAATCACTTAAGGCCAGGAGTTCAAGACCAGCCTGGCTCACATGGTGAAACCCTGTCTCTACTAAAAACACAAAAAATTAGCTGGGTGCGGTGGTGCATGCTTGCAATCCCAGCTACTTAGGAGTCTGAGGCAGGAGAATCCTTGAACCTGGGAGGCAGAGGTTGCAGTGAGCTGAGATTGCACCACTGCACTCCAGCCTGGGTGACGGAGTGAGACTCTGTCTCAAAAGAAAAAAAAATTACCATTGTGGGGAGCTGCCTAGTGGGTACACAGAAAGCTATAGGTATTAATGTTTTAAAATAAAAACTACATTTACAGAAAAGTCTTGGCAGAACTTCAGATAAGGCAGGACTCAGCTCAGGCGGGTGGGGCCGCACATACAGGACTCATGGGGAAGATGTTGTCATCGACCGTTTCTTGTTTCCTAAGTCAGTTGTGAGAAGGAAACTGGGGCAGAGAACCAGAGCGTCAGGGCGAAGGCTCTCCACCTGTACAGCCTGGGGACGAAGCGGTAGTGAGAGAGCCACGGCCACCCCAGTCCCACTCCACCTCCGAAGGGTAAAGCCAAACGCGGGGTATTGGTTCTGGCAGAAGGGTCACTATGACCACAGAATTCCTCTCCCTGCTTTGCCTCGGTGAGTCTCCAAGACTGGGACATGTGGGCTTGGACAGGGGCACAGGGGGAAGTCCAGGTGGAAAGGCAGTGTGTGGAAGGAATGACTTCCACGCTTGCACACCTGCGGTGGGTGGGGCTGGGCTGTGGGCACCACCTGCGTGAGTTCTGCTGCCCACATGCAAGCGACGAGGAGGCCACGCTGCAGAGACATGGGGGCAGCCTCTGCTTACTCCACTGGGCAATGCAGAGCTCCGGTGGGATCTCCCAGTCTGTCTCTGCTGAACACTGCAGTACCGCCATGCGTCCTCCCTTGGCATAGAGGAGGGCTGGGCTTAAGGATCTACAGGGTGCAAGGCTGTGGGCAAAAAGACAATTTTCTTTCTCTCTCTCTCTTTTTTTTTTGAGATGGGATCTCACTCTGTCATCCAGGCTGGAGTGCAATGGTGTGATCTTGGCTCAGTGCAACCTCTGCCTCCCAGACTCCAGGTGGTGTGTGGAGGAATGCCTCCATGCCTGCACACCTGCAGTGGGTGGGGCTGGGCTGCCGGCTGCAAGCACCGCCTCATCCTCCCAAATAACTGGGATTACAGGTGCCTTCCACCACACTTGGCTAATTTTTTTTTTTTTTCAGACGGAGTTTTGCTCTTGTTGCCCAGGCTGGAGTGCAATGGTGCGATCTCGGCTCACTGCAACCTCCGCCTCCTGGGTTCAGGCAATTCTCCTGTCTCAGTCTCCTGAGTAGGTGTGATTATAGGCGTCTGCCACCATGCCTGGCTAATTTTGTATTTTTTATTAGAGACAGGGTTTCTGCAAGTTGGCCAGGTTGGTCTCGAACTCCCGACCTCAGGTGATCTGCCCGCCTTGGCCTCCCAAAGTGTTGGGATTACAGGCGTGAGCCACCGTGCCTGGCCAGATTTTTGTATTTTGAGTAGAGACAGGGTTTCACCATGTTGGTCAGGCTGGTCTCAAACCCCTGACCTCACGTGATCCGCCCACCTCTGCCTCCCAAAGTGGTGGGATTACAGGCATGAGCCACCACGCCCGGCCCCAAGAAGACAATTTTCTGACCAGCTCTATTCTTAGGTTGATTTTAACCATCCTCAGATTGAACCTGATGTATCCAGACAGAGCTCACACTGTGAGAGGAAGATCTGGGTTATAATCTTGGCTTCACTACATAGGAGCTCTAGGCTTGACCCAGCAGAGCTCCACCTCCCTGAGGCCCCAGTTCCTCCTGGATGCATGGGGGTGTGTGGTAGACATCAACATGCTTCACTGCCTCAGTTCCTTCCCCCTTTTCTGGGTGCAGCCCTTCCCTGTGGGGTAACGCTTCTCTCCACACACATTTTCACCTTAGATTAGCTTTTTTTTTTTTTTTTTTTTTTGACAGGGTCTCACTCTGTCACCCAGGCTGGAGTGCAGTGGTACTACCACAGTTCACTGTAGCCTCAACCTCCCGGGCTCAAGCAATCCTCTTCCTAGTCTTCTGGGCAGCTAGAACTACAGGTGCACACCACCACACTGGGCTAATTAAAATAATTTCTTTTTTAGAGATGGGGTCTTGCTGTATTGCCCACGCTAGTCTCCAACTCCTGGGCTCAAGCAATTCTCCCCACTAGACTTCTGAGCAGCTAGAACAAGTGTGCATGACTGTATTGGGCTAATTAAAATACTTTTTTTTTAGAAATGGGGTCTTGCTATATTGCTCAGGCTAGTCTCCAACTCCTGGGCTCAAGCAATTCTCCTATCTCGGCCTCCCAAAGCCCTGTGATCGCAGCCTGGCCTCTACCTCTGTCTTTGCATGGCTATCTTCCTTCTCCGTGTCTCTGTCTCCTTCTTCTCTTCTTGCAAGTTTTTATTGGATTAGATGCCCAGTCTACTCCAGTATGACTTTATCTTAGCTTAACTAATTACATCTGCAAAGACCAGATAATGCCATTTCCAAATAAGGTCATATTCACAGGTCCTGAGAGTTACAACTTGAACTTCTCTTTTCAAGAAACACAAATCAGCTGGGTGCAGTGGCTCATGCCTGTAAACTCAGGACTTTGGGAGGTTGAGGTGGGCAGATCGTTTGAGGTCAGGGGTTTGAGACCAGCCTGGCCAACATGGTGAAACCCCATCTCTACTAAAAACACAAAAATCAGCTGGGTTTGGTGGTGTACCCCTGTAATCCCAGCTACTCAGGAGGCTGAGGCTAGGACAATCGCTTGAACCCAGGAGGCGGAGGTTGCAGTGAGCTGAGATTGGGCCACTGCACTCCAACATGGGTGACAAGGGAGACTCCATCTCAAAAAAAAAAAAAAAAGAATAAGAATATGGGAATTGGACTGGGTGCAGGTGGCTCACACCTGCAATCCCAGCATGCTGGGACGCCAAGGTGGGAGAATTGCTTGAGCTCAGGTGTCCGAGACCAGCCTGAGCAACAGAGTGAGCCCTCATCTCTACCAAAAAATTTAAAAATTAGCTGGGTGTGGTGGCACATGCCTGTAGTCCCAGTTATTTGGGAGGCTGAGGTGGGAGGATCACTTGAGCCCAGGAGGTCGAGGCTGCAGTGGGCTGTGACTGCACCCCCGTACTCCAGCCTGGGCCACAGAGTGAGACCCGGTTTCAAAAAAGAAAAAGAATACAGGAATCACTGTTTGAACAGATGATGGGCGGATAGCAGAGATGAAATGACATGAGTCTAAAAGCGGGATTTAGGGAGGGTCTTGAAAGAGAGCCTGAGTCCTGGGATGCTCTGCCCATCCAGAGGCAGTTTCCTACCTGACCATCCCAGCCAGTCTCGCTGCCAGTGCAGCCTGGGTCCATCATGAGGTCTCAGCCTCATTCCTTTGGGTGAAGCTTGGTGGTGGTGCAGAGCATGGTCTGCATCCACACCTGTGTCAACAAGGAACCCATGTCCTGAGACACTCGTGGTTCTGGAGAAATTCGACCTAGCTTCACCCTGAAACAAACCCCATGTCCGACGTCCCATTTTCCACACAAGTTTATGACGCTCCCTTCCCAGTGGGGAATATAGAGAACGGAGCACAGAACAGGGAGGGGATAATGTAGGTGGAAACCAAAGATAAAGTGACGGGGAGCATTTGGTACCAGAAGACAAGGGGAAGCGGGAGCAGATCTTTCTATTGGAATCCAGGGAGAAAACCTTCCCTTTGCATTATTTAAGTGGCAAGGGTGAAAACTGCAATCGGGCCCGGCATGGTGGCTCACACCCGTCATCCCAGCCCTTTGGGAGGCTGAGGCGGGTGGATCACCTGAGCTCGGGAGTTTGAGACCAGCTTGGGCAGCAAGGCGAAATCCAGTCTCTACTAAAAATGCAAAAATCAGCCGGGTGTGGTGGTGGGCACCTGTAATCCCAACTCCTCGGGACACTGAGGCAGGAGAATTGCTTGAACCCAGGAGGCAGAGTTTGCAGTGAGCTGAGATCCTGCCACTGCACTCCAGCCTGGGGGAAAGAGCAAGACTACATCTTCAAAAAACAAAAAAGAAGAGAGAGAGAGAGCTGGGCACGGTGGCTCACACCTGTAACCCAGCACTTTGGGAGGCCAAGGCGTCAGATCACGAGATAAGGAGTTCCAGACCAGCCTGGCCAAAATGGTGAAACCCTGTCTCTACTAAAAATACAAAAATTAGCTGGGCATGGTGGCAGGTGCTTCTAGTCCCAGTTACTCAGGAATCTGAGGCAGGAGAATTGCTTGAACCCAGGAGGTGGAGGCTGCAGTGAGCCGAGATGGTGCCACTGCACTCCAGCCTGGGCGACAGAGTGAAACTCCATCTCAAAAAAAAAAAAAAAGGGGTTGCTGGAATTTTCTACATACCATAGCTTCGGAATGACAAACAGTGGAACAAAAATTAAAGGTAAGTCTGGGGGGAGACATCTGCCAGTATATATTTATTTATATAAATAAAAACAATATATATATATTTTGGCAGATTTCTCCCCATATATATTTTATATATATTCATATCTAAATATGAAAAAATACATAATATATATTAAAACATTTAAAAATATATAAATATATAATATAAAGTATATAGAGATATATATAAAAATATATATGTAAAATATAAATCTATATTTAATATAGTATATATTTATATATTACATAATATATAAATATAAATATATAATTTACATATATGTATTTATGTATATCTGTACATATATGTATTTATATTTATAAAATACATGTATTATTATATATATATCAGACCTTTAACGAGGTGGTTGCTTTCTCTGCTGGATTTGCACTCGAAGACAAGCACGTACTTTTTCTCTCATTGAGATTTCTCTTCCAGGGCTGTGTCTGGGCTATGAAAATGAGAAAGAGAACGGTGAGTTTTCTCCCCCTTAAACTTTATTCCTGCATCCCACATTTCATGACCTTTTCCTTTAGTCCTCTGAACTCCAGGAAGGGTTTTGTGGTCATCAACACGCAGACTCGAATTAACTCTGAATTCTTTCCAGAGAAACTGTCCAAGCCCTCCCTCCACGCCTGGCCCAGCTTGGTGGTTGAAGCTGAGAGCAACGTGACCCTGACGTGTCGGGCTCATTCCCAGAATGTGACATTCACGCTGCGCAAGGTGAATGACTCTGTGTACCAGCGGGAACAGAGCTCTGCAGGAAATGAAGCTGAATTCCCCTTCACGGACTTGAAGCCTGAGGATGCTGGGAGGTACTTTTGTGCCTACAAGACAGCAGTCTCCCATGAGTGGTCAGAAAGCAGTGAGCACTTGCAGCTGGTGGTGACAGGTGAGGGAGGCAGCCTCACATGCGCTCTTGATGCACACGTCTTCGGTTTTGCTTTGCTTTTTTTTTTTTTGAGATGGAGTCTCGCTCTGTCGCCCAGGCTGGAGTGCAGTCAGCTCACTGCAACCTCTGCCTCCTGCGTTCAAGCCATTCTCCTACCTCAGCCTCCTGAGTAGCCGGGATTACAGGTGCCCACCATATCCGGCTAATTTTTGTATTTTCAAAGAGATGAGGTTTCACCATATTGGTGAGGCTGATCTCAAACTCCTGACCTCACGTGATCCACTCGCCACAGCCTCCCAAAGGGCTGGATTTACAAGTGCGAGCCACTGTGCCCAGCCCTTTCTTTCTTTCTTTCTTTTTTTTTTTTTTTTTTGAGAGATTGTCTTGCTCTGCTGCCCAAGCTGGAGTGCAATGGCGCAATCTCGGCTCACTGCAACCTCTACCTCCTGGGTTCAAGCACCTCTCCTACCTCAGCCTCCCAAGTAGCTGGGACTACAGGGGTGTGCCACCACGCCTGGCTAATTTTTGTATTTTTAGTAGACAGGGTTTCACCATGTTAGCCAGGCTGATTTTCAACTCCTGACCTCATATGATTCGCCTGCCTCAGCCTCCCGAATTGCTGTAATTACAGGAGTGAGCCACTGCGCCCAGCTGCTTTTGTTTTTTTTTTTTTTTGCTCTGTCACCCAGGCTGGGCTGTAGTGGCATGAACACAACTCACTGCAGCCTCAACCTCCCAGGCTCAAGCAGTCCTCCTACATCAGCCTCCCAAGTAGCTGCCAGGCAAGCGCCACCATGCCTGGCTAATTTTTAAATTATTTGTTGAAACAGCATCTCTCTATGTTGCCCAGGCTGGTCTTGAACTCCTGAGCTCAGGTGATCCTCCTGCCTTGGCCTCCCAAAGTGCTGGGATTACAGACTTGAGTCACCGAGGCCTGCCTGATTGCATTTTTTTTTTCTGTTGGGGGATGTAACTGGGGAAGAAGGAACCCAGGAGACGAAAGATGTAACATCTTAAATGTGGAAATGGGAACGGAATGTGGACAAGATTCTCATCAGGGATTGTGAGAGGGTCCCAGTGATGTGGATGCTGGAGAGTGGTGTAGAATACAGGCAGGTAATAGAAAGTAGGGGTACAGGGCTAGGTGTGGTGACTCATGCCTGTAATTCCAGCACTTTGGGAAGCCAAGGTGGGTGGATCATGAGGTCAGGAGATCGAGAGCATCCTGGCCAACATGGTGAAACTACATCTCTACTAAAAATACAAAAATTAGCCGGGTGTAGTGGCACATGCCTGTAGTCCCAGCTATTCAGGAGGCTGAGGAAGGAGAATCGCTTGAACCCGGGAGGCAGAGGTTGCAGTGAGCTGAGGTCACACCACCGCACTCCAGCCTGGGCGACAGAGCTAGACTCTGTCTCAAAAAAGAATGACCCATACAAGTCAAGAAAGTAAGAGAAAAGCAGACTGATTTCATGCTCTGGAATGTGACAAGTCACGACAGTGGAAACTACAGCTGTGTGTATTACCTGAGTGACTCATCACACTTGGCCTCCTTGCCCAGCAACAAGCTGGAGATCAGGGTGACAGGTGAGGATAGAGGAATAACACTGACATGTGACATGTATCCAGCATTTTCTATGTTCCCGTCTCCACGACAGGTAACTTGCCTCCATTAACTCATTTAGTCTTCAATTCCTATGAGGGTGGTTGCATTACTAACTTCTTTTTGCTTATAGAGACTAGGTCACCTCCCTGGTGTCACAAAGACAATTAGCTTCACAGCTGCTATTCAGACATAGTTGAAAATTTACCTTTCTTTATGCCAGAGAAAGAAAAGCCAGAGTGTCCAGTGCTCTATAAGGGATGTAGGAATGGCAAATAATGGAGTATGGGGCTAAGAGATCCCACTGTGTGGGGAAAGCGTGGCAGGCATGGTGCAAGTAACTGAAAAAAAAAAAATGATGAGGACCACAGTGAGAAGATGGGCATGGGAGGACTGTAACGTAAGTCACTTGAGATCTTAAGGAAGAGGGGATAAAGAATAATTTTGCATCACTTTCATCTACCCATTTATCTACCCACCCATCCCTCTATAAATCTACCCACCCATCCCTCTATCAATCCACCTACCTATCAACCCAACCACCCATCTACCCTCCCACCCACTCGTTCACCCATCCATCCACTCAGTTATCCATCTATCCAACAGCTCATCCATCCTTCCATCCATCCATCTTCCATCCCTCATCCACCCTTCCATCCACCACCCACCTCTTCATCCATCCATATACCCACCCATCCAACTTTCCACCTGCCCTTCTATCCACTAATTCACCCCTTCATCCATCCATTCACCCTCCCACCCATCCATCCATCCATTCATCTATCCATTAATCCATCCAACCACCTGCCCTTCCATTCATTCATCCACCCACCCCTTCATCTATTTACCCACCCACCCACCTATTTACCCACCCACTCATTTGTCCATCCTTCCACCCACTCATCCATGCATCCAACCCTTTCACCCATTCACTCACCCCCTACCCACCTATCCATCCATCCATCCATCCATCCATCCATCCATCCATCTGTTTATTTATAGTCACTCAACAATACCTAATCGACTACAGTTGCTTCCAGTAGGTCAGTCTGGCCATATCATGGGAAATCCCTGGAGAGACCTTACAGTCATCAGTGCAGAAGTGACCATGGGTCCACACCAATGCCTTAGCCTGGGCTTGGGGCATAATGAGGAACCGGGTACTTAACGTTTGACCCCTGATCTACCATCTTTCTGAGGCTCTTGATCAATGAGGCTCCAACACAAGGTGTTTATCAATTTGATATTGATTTCATACTGTATTGCCAATAACTTTTTCTTGGAGTCTTAAGATTTTGTACCCACACTTTAGCCCTAAAAGCCTAGTGATTATTTGCCATTTCCCAATCACGTTCTCAGGCAAATCATCTACTGTCTCCTGATTTCTTCACCTCTATCTCAGCTGTACAATTACATCACAACACAGGCTATAGTATCAGTTTTCCGTGGTGTATTTTCCAGGTCAGCCTTCCATGCAGTCTGTTTGCTGCTTTGCAAATAAGTCACTTTATTATACTACTTTTTACTCATTACAAAATGGGCATGTAAATGCTTCTTTCACAGAAAAAAATTAATGTAAAATACCTGGCACAAAAATAGCTGCCCATTTACCCTACAAATTCAGATACTGTGGTATATCCTGAGCATACTGCAGGAACTCAGACAGTTCAGGTCTCTGGCTGACAGAGCTCACATTCTTCTTTGGAAGAAAGAAATAAATAAGAACAAGATAGGAGAGTAACTTAAAAACACATTATAGATGGAGAATAAGTGTGAGAGGCATTGTATTAGTCATCTATGGCTGCATAACAAATTGCCACTAATTTAGCAGCCTGAAACACCTATTTATTATCACAGTTGTTGTGGATCAGGAGAGTCCAGGCACAGCTTACCTTTCGTCTGCTTTGGGTCTCATAAGGATGCAATCGAGCCAGGTGCAGTGGGTCATGTCTGTCATCCCAGAACTTTGGGAGGCTGAGGCAGGAGTTTGAGACCAGCCTGGCCAACATGGTGAAATCCTGTCTACCAAAAATACAAAAATTAGCTTGGCGAGGTGGTGCGCACCCGTAACCCCAGCTACTCAGGAGGCTGCGGCAGGAGAATTGCTTAAATCTGGGAGGTGGAGGTTGTAGTGAGCCAAGATCACACCACTGCACTCCAGTCTGGGTGACAGAGCAAGATGCCATCTTGAAAAAAAAAATGCAATCAAGATGTCAACCAGTGCTAGGTTCTCATCCGGAGGCTTGACTGGGGAAGGGTCCCTTCTCCACTTCTGTGGTTGCTAGCAATATCTGGCTCTTTGCAGCTGTAGGATTCATGGTAGACTGCTTCCATAGCACTTGTAAGAAGAGAAATGGAGAAAGAGGAGAGAGAGAGAGCGCAAATGCCCTAGCAAACAGTTTTATGTAATGTAACATAATCAAGAGCATTGGCTGGGTGCAGTGGCTCATGCCTGTAATCCCAGCACTTTGGGAGGCTGAGGTGAGTGGGTCATGAGGTCAGGAGTTCAAAACCAGCCTGGCCAAGATGGGGAAACCCTGTCTCTAGGAAAATTTAAAAATTAGCCAGGCACAGTGACAGGCGCCTGTAATCCCAGCTACTTGGGAGGCTGAGGCAGGAGAATCACTTGAACCTGGGAGACAGAGATTGCAGTGAGCTGAGATCATGCCATTGCACTCCAGCCTGGGCAACAGAGAAAGACCCTGCAAGACTCCGTCTCAGAAAAAAAAAAAGAAAAAAAAAAAAGCACAACATTCCATTACCTTCGCCAAAGCTATTGGCGAGAGAAAGTCACAGGTCTCCACACTCAAGGAGAGGGGATCAGACAAAGGCATGAACAGCAGGAAGCAGGGCTTCTGGTCTCCTGGGGTGCCCCCTTAGGGTCCACCTGCCACAGGCATGAAGGATGAGAATGACCCAACCACACTGATATCTGGAGAAGAGCCCTCCAGGAGAGAGAGAGCAGGAAAAGCAAAGTCCCAGAAGTGTGAGTATTCCTGGAATGATTGAGAAACAGAAAGGAGGACAGAGGAAAGAACAGAATAAAAGGCATGGATAGAGCACTTTAGGAGGCCGAGGTGGGCAGATCACAAGGTCAAGAGATCGAGTTCATCCTGGCCAACATAGCGAAACCCCCGTCTCCACTAAAAATACAAAAATTATCCGGGTGTGGTGGTGCATGCCTGTAATCCCAGCTACTCAGGAGGCTGAGGCAGGAGAATCGCTTGAACCTGGGAGGTGGAGGTTGCAGTGAGCTCAGATCGTGCCACTGCACTCCAGCCTGGTGACAGAGTAAGACTCTGTCTCAAAAAAAAAAAAAAAAAAAAAAATTGATGTGGATAGAAGATGGGGCCTAGAACATCTAGGGTGTTTGAACTGGTCCTAGATTCTGCTTTGGAAGAACAGGATTCCACTGATGAAGTTGAGCTGGAGAATAGCATTTTTATATGCTTGAAGAGTCACTAGCTGCTGTGTTTTTTTTTTGGTTTGTTTGTTTCTTGAGACAGGGTCTCAATCTGCTGCCCAGGCTGGAGTGCAGTGGTGCAATCCCAGCTCACTGCAGCCTTGACCTCCCAGGCCCAGGTGATCCTCCCACCTCAGCCTCCCAAGTAGCTGAGACTACAGGTGCATGCCACTATGCCCAGCCTCTGGCTGCTTTTGGAAACCAAGAGGTTAGATGGAGTAAGAGTTGCTACATTTCAGACAGCATGACTTTTTAAATTTAAAAATATTGAATTGGTAAATGAAGATTGTATATATTCAAGGTGTACAATGTGATGATTTGATCCACCTGTACAGTGTATAATGACTATCACAGTCAAATTAATTAGCACATCCATTGCCACCATGCTGTGCACATGAACTTGTTCATGTTAGAAGTTTGTACCCTTTAATCAACATGTCCCCCATATATCATGCTAAACAAATAAGCCAGAATCAGAAAGACAAATTCTGCATGAACTCACGCACGTGTAGTCTTAGAAAGCCAACCTCATAGAAGCAGGTGGTTGCCAGGGGCTGGTGAGTAGGTGATATTTTAACTCAGACTAAATGGTGCCACTGGGGAGATAGAAATACAGGCCAGGTGCAGTGGCTCATGCCTGTAATCCCAGCACTTTGGGAGGCCAAGGCAGGTTGATCACTTGAGGCCAGGAGTTTGAGACCAGCCTGGCCAACATGGTGAAACCCGGTCTCTACTAAAAATACAAAAATTAGCAGGGTAGCCTGGGTGTGGTGGCTCATGCCTGTAATCCCAGCACTTTGGGAGTGTGAGGCAGGCGGATCACCTGAGGTCAGGAGTTCAAGACCAGCCTGGCCAACATGGTGAAACCCCGTCTCTACTAAAAATACAAAAATTAGCCAGGCATAGTGGCAGGTGCCTATAATCCCAGCTACTGGGGAGGCTAAGGCAGGATAATTGCTTAAACCCAGGAGGTGGAGTTTGCAGTGAGCCGAGATAGGGTCATTGTACTCCAGCTTGGGAGACAAGAGCATGACTTTGTCTCAAAAAAAAGAAAAAAATTAGCAGGGTCTGGTGGTGCTCACCTGTAATCCCAGCTACTTGGGAGGCTGAGTTAGGAGAATTGCTTGAACCCAGGAGTTGGAGGTTGCAGTGAGCCAAGATCACGCCACTGCACTCCAGCCTGGGTGACGGTGTGAGACTCTGTCCTAAAAACAAAAATAAGAATTTGGGTGAATGGTGGTGTTCTTTGTCAAGACAGAGAAGACTGGCAAGCAATCAAACTGGAGGGGGGGCGCATTAGCAGGGTCATGCATAAATATTTTTGTTATTAAAAATACTATCGACCGGGCATGGTGGCTCACACCTATAATCCCAGCACTTTGGGAGGCCAAGGTGGGTGGATCACCTGAGGTCAGGAGTTTGAGACCAGCCTGGCCAACATGGTGAAACCCCATCTCTACTTAAAAAATACAAAATTAGCCGGGCTTGGTTGCACATACCTGTAATCCCAGCTAGTTGGGAGGCTGAGGCAAGAGAATTGATTGAATCTGGGAGGCGGAGTTGCAGTGAGCCAAGATCGCACTATTGCACTCCAGCTTGGGCAACAAGAGTGAAACTCCATCTCAAAAAACAAAACAAAACAAAACAAAACAAAAAACCCTATCAAACTCCAGGAGTATTTGGAAGAGTAATCTGAGGCTCTGTACTCAGTCTGAGGACCCAGGGAACATCCAGGGAATGGAGAAGCCATTCTCTTTCTGCTTCCCAAATAGGACAGGAAGTCAGTAAATAGGACCTGAGGACTGCTGCCCACAAGGTTCACAAGGTTCCCATATGATCAGCCTAATTCCTTGTCTTCCCTTCTATTTTCTAGATAAACATGATGAACTTGAAGCTCCCTCAATGAAAACAGGTAAGATAATTAGAAAGGAGATGTTTTTCCCAGTTAGATCTGCTTCATAATACAGGGGATCGCCTTTCCTTAAAGTGCACAGGAGGACTTTATTTTTATTTTATTTTATTTATTTTTCAAGACAGAGTCTCGCTCTGTCACCCAGGCTGGAGTGAAGTGGCACAAACTCAGCTCACTGCAACCTCCACCTCCTGGGTTCTCGGTTCAAGCAATTCCCCTGCCTCAGCCTCCCAAGTAGCTGGGATTACAGGCACCCACCCCCATACCCAGCTCATTTTTTTTTTTTTTTAGATGGAGTTTCATTCTTGTTGCCTAGGCTGGAGTGCAATGGTGTGATCTCAGCTCACCACGACTCTCTGCCTCCCGGGTTCAAGTGATTCTCCTGCCTCAGCCTCCCAAGTACCTGGGATTACAGGCATGCACCACCATGCCTGGCTAATTTTGTATTTTTAGTAGAGATGGGGTTTCTCCATGTTGGTCAGGGTGGTGTCGAATCCCAACCTCTGGCGATCTGCCCACCTTGACCTCCCGAAGGCTGGGATTACAGGTTTGAGCCACTGCACCTGGCTTTTTTTTTTTTTTTTTTTTCATTAGAGACGGGGTTTTACCATGTTGGCCAGGCTGGTATCAAACTCTTGACCTCAAGCAATTCCCCCACCTCAGCCTCTCAAAGTGTTAGGATTATGGGCACAAGCCACAGCACCTGGCCTATAAGAAGAACTTTAATGCCCACTTTGTCAATGTTATTGGGGAAACTGCTATGTTTTGGGGGGTCGGGGGGTGAGGGGGAGGTAACCTCTAAAGTGCTTCCAGGTTCTGAAGAAGCTGGTGTGTAAAACAGCACAGAGTGCATCATCTGCCATATTACATGATGAAAAGCTAGGGTGGGGCTTGGGGAATAAGGGGGATGAATTTTTGTGTGACTTGTTTGGGGAGTAGGACTGGGACCTACACAGAGTAGGTACTTCAGGAATTTGTGTAATCAAGAGTTTGTTATAATTCTAAAATTCTCAAAAATAGGTGAATATTAAATTCTTTTTCCTCATGTTGCTTATTCATTAACAACTGACTAGCCAGGCGTGGTGGCTCATGCCTGTAATCCCAGCACTTTGGAACGCTGAGGTGGGCTGATCATGAGGTCAGGTGTTGGAGACCAGCCTGGCCAACATAGTGAAACCCTAACTTTACTAAAAATACAAAAATTAGCCGAACGTGGTGGCAGGCGCCTGTAATCCCAACTACTCAAGAGGGTGAGGCAGGAGAATCACTTGAACCCAGGAGTTGGAGGTTGCAATGAGCTGAGAGTACACCACTGCACTCCAGCCCAGCTGACAATATGAGACTCTGTCTCAAAACAGAACAATTGACTAAGATTCTGTCCTCAGAGGTTCTCATAAAAATTAGAGCTTTTGGGCCGGGCACAGTGGCTCACACGGGTAATCCCAGCAGTTTTGGAGGCCAAGGTGGACGGATCGCTCGAGGTCAGGAGTTTGAGACCAGCCTGGCCAACATGGTGAAACCTTGTCTCTACTAAAAATACAAAATTTAGCTGCGCCTGTAATCCCAGCTACTCAGGAGGCTGAGGCAGGAGAATTGCTTGAATCTGGGAGGCAGAGGTTGCAGTGAGCTGAGATGTCACCACTGCACTCCAGCCTGAGCAACAGAGTGAGATTCTGTCTCCAAAAAAAAAAAAATACTTTTGTAAAAGTTAGAGATTTTGGCAGTATTCTGCTGAAACAGGAGCTCATCCAAACTTTAAGGGCCAAATGCAGAATATAAATTGCCATCTAGATGCTTAATCATCCTTCCTTTCAGCAAGTCATAATCTTCCTGCAACCTACTCCAAAGAGCCAAAGTTGCTGAAGGTTGCTGTTAGCAGTCTGTGCTGGTATAATTGGGTTTAAAAAAGGTATCCTCCAAATTGTTCTTGCAAGATAACTATTTGAAACGTTTTTATTCCATGATAGTAGGTTTGGAAAGTGACTACTACCCTAGCACTATGAACACAATTCATGCCAGGAACATTTTCTAAGAAAGACATGAAGTCTAACAGAAGAGAGGAACATAGATGTATCAGAGATAAGGTGGGAGATCTAGTGAGGTGAGAGAGGGAGGAGGAAGAGAAGCTTTTCTATTTTGAGCTCTTGTATCTTTTGTTTTCTTTCTTTTTTTATGGATATGTAATTCACGTTCCAAAAATTCACCCTTGTAAAGTGTACAATTCACTAGCATTTGGGTATTCACAAGGTAGTATAACCATCACCACTACATAATTCCAGAACGTCCTCATCACCCTAAAATGAAATCCTGTACCCATTGAGAAGCAGTTACTCCCCACTTCCCACTCTCCCACCAGACCCTGCCAACCATTAATATGCTTCTTTGTGTCTACGGTTTCATCTATTCTGCACATTTTGTGTAAGTGGATTCATTCACTATATGATTCTTTATGACTAGCTCCTTTTGCTTTAGCATAATGTTTTCTTTTCTTTTTTTTTTCTTTTTTTTAAATTATACTTTAAGTTCTGGGGTACATGTGCAGATTGTGCAAGATTGTTACATAGGTATACACATGCCATGGTGGTTTGCTGCCTCCACACCCCCCATCACCTATATTAGGTATTTCTCCTAATGTTATCCCTCTCCAGTCCCCCAACCCTCTGCTATTCCTCCCTTAATCCCCCTACCCCGCAACAGGCCCCAGTGTGTGATGTTCCCCCTCCCTGTGTCCATGCGTTCTCATTGTTCAACACCCACTTACGAGTGACAACAGAGCATAATGTTTTCAAAGTTTATCCGTACTGTAGCATGTATCCATGTTTCATTTCTTGTCATAGTGAAAAGCATCTCATTGCATGGATAGACCACATTTCAAATTTGCTTATTCATTCCTTTTTTTTTTTCTTTTTGAGATGAAGTCTTGCTCTGTGGCTCAGGCTGGAGTGCAGCAGCACGATCTCGGCTCACTGCAACCTCTACCTCCCAGAATCAAGTTATTCTTCTGCCTCAGCCTCCTGAGTAGCTGGAAGTACAGGAGCGTGCCACCACGCCCGGCTAATTTTTGTTTTTTTTAGGAGAGATGGGGTTTTACCGTGTTGGCCAGGCTGGTCTTCAACTCCTGACCTCACGTGATCCACCTGCCTCAGCCTCCCAAAGTGCTGGGATTACAGGCATGAGCCACGGTGCCTAGCCCCATTCTTCCTTTGATGGACGTTTGTGCTGTCTGCACCTCTTGGCTACAGTGAGCAATGGTGCCTGAACACTGTGGTAGGAGTATCTGTTTGCCTCCCTGCTTTAAATTCTCTTGGGTATGTACCTAGAAGTGGAATTGCTAGGACATATGGTGACTATTATGTTCAACTTTCTGAGGAACTGCCAAATCATTTTCCATTGTGGCTGTATCATGTTATATTCATTCCTTCCAGTAATGTATGTGGGTTCCAATATCTCCACATCCTTGTCAACACTTCCTTTTTTTTTTTTTTTTTAAATTATAGCCATTCCAGTGGGTATTACGTAATTTCTTTAAATGTAGTTTTTGAGTTCAAATTTGTACCATCACAATTCTAAACAGAATAAAGTATCTCAGCCGGGCACAGCGACTCATGTCTGTAATCCCAGGACTGTGGGAAGATGAGGCAGGAGGATCACCTGAGCCCAGGGGTTCAAGACCAGCCTGGGCAACCTGGTAAGATCCCATCTCTACAAAAAATACAAAAATTAGCCAGGCATGCTGGTGTGTGCCTGTAGTCCCAGCTGCTTGGGGAGGCTGAAGCAGGAAGATCATTTGAGCCCAGGAGTTTGAGGCTTTCAGTGAGCTGTGATTGCACCACTGCACTCCAGCCTGGGTGACAGGGTGAGACCTTGTTTCAATAATAAAATAAAAATAAAATATCTTTAAGCACAGGTATAATATCCCCATCCCATATTTATATGCCTCAAACACACCAGAAAAGGACCCTATATTCAATTGCTATGTAGAGAATGAAGGTGAATTTCGGCCAGGTACAGTGGCTCATGCCTGTAACCCCAGCACTTTGGGAGGCCAAGGTGGGCAGATCACCTGAGGTCAGAAGTTCAAGACCAGCCTGGCCAACATAGTGAAACCCTGTCTCTACTAAAAATACAAAAAATTACCTGAACATGATGGTGGGCGCCTGTAATCCCAGCTCTTCGGGAGGCTGAGGCAGGAGAATCACTTGAACCTGGGAGGCGGAGGTTGCAGTGAGCCGAGATCACACATTGCACTCTAGCCTGGGCAACAGGGCAAGACTCTGTATCAAAAAAAAAGAAAGAATGAAAATGAATTTTATCACACAAGACCCGTTTTCTTTCTGGTGCCTGTGGCTTCATTTATGCCCCGGTCAGGCTATATCCCGTTGCTCAGTCTGATTCCAGCAATGTAGCAATTTATAATTTGTAAATAGTGATGTGAAATTTGGCCAGGATATGTGGACATCTTGGGGTGAACCCAGTTCACCTGGTTATAGGGTCATATGAAGACAAGAATTTTGCAATAATGTACTTCTCATTTCTAGCAAAGTGCTGCATGAAAGATACTATAGGCTGGAAAAGGAGAGAACAGAAGGGACAAGGCAAGGCTGCTGTTTCTCTGCTTCCATATGGGGAACCCGAGGATCCAGGACCAGCTGTGCCTGCCCTGGATTCATAAGTCCTTGGAGATGCACTGATAGAATCGTTGCTTTTTGCTGAGCACAGTGGTTCATGCCTGTAATCCTAGCACTTTGGGAGGCCAAGGTGGGCAGATCACTTGAGCTCAAGAGTTCGAGACCAGCCTGGCCAACATGGTGAAACCTTGTCTCTACTAAAAGTATAAAAAATTAGCGGGGCGTGTTGGCAGGTGCATGTAATCCCAGCTCCTTGGGAGGCTGAGGCAGGACAATCGCTTGAACCTGGGAGGCGGAGGTTGCAGTGAGCCGAGACTGCACCACTGCACTCCAGCCTGGGCGACAGATTGAGACTCTGTCTCAAAAAAAAAAAAAAAAAAAAAAAAAAAAAGAATAGTTGCCCTTGAGGGGTTCTCGGATCCAGCTCCACCAGAAGCAGGCTCTTAGCATTAGTGTGAAGTGACATTTTAGGGGAGTGGGGAAGAAGGCCTGGGAGGAAAAGAGATTAAACACGGGATATTCATGTCCCTCAGATGGTATATTGCACTCAATACTGCAGAAAAGCAGTGGAGACAGAGGTCAAAGACCAGAGGCTGGGGAGCTGGGGTCTTGCTATTCCCCCGCAAACAGCAGGCAGTGGCAGTTTGGCCCGGGAATATACATTCCAAGGCATTTTGAGTCCTCCCTGGCTCAAAGAAGAGACGCAAGTGATCACTTTGGAAAGGGAAAGAAGCCTTGATCTAGAATGCATAAAAATGGTAAAGGGATCTGGGGAACATGGGTTGAGGAACACTGACAGAATCTGTTACAGAGAGAGATGGGTGTGGGTGGAATATTGGGTGAAAAAATCATCATTATACCTACAATCCCATTATCCTACACAGTGAGTCAGTTTCTAGACTGAGTGCTTGAAAGCCAAGATTTTTCATCATTACCTAACTCCTCAAGTTAGGTATTATTAGCTCTCTGCCTCCTCCTTATATTTAACCAAAGAATAGCGTATTCCAGAAAGGGAAGGGAACATTTACAAAGTCGGGAGGTGGGAGACTCAGTACTAGAACCCAAGTGTGTGTTGTTACAAACTCTCCACTCCTTTTGCTGCTTGCCGATGGTCAGCTTGGAAAGAATCTTATTTCAGGGAGGGAGATGGACAGATAATTAGATATGATAGACAGATGATATGTGAGTAGGCAGATAACTAGATATGATACATTAGATAGATATTAGATAGATTAGATAGACAGATGAGAGGCAGGTAGATGGATAACTAGATATAATAGATAGATAGATGATAGGGAGATACATAACTAGGTGTGATAGGCAAGTAGGTACATAGATAACTAGATATGATAGATAAATAGATGATCGGTAAGTAGGTAGCTACACATGATAGATTAGATAGATGATAGATAACTAGATATAGATAAGATAGATGATCAATTAGATAATTAGATACAATTGATAGATACATTAGATAGATGATAGATTAGGTAGATAGATGGTAAGTAAGTAGGTAGAGACAGATAGGTAGGTAGATAGATACATAGACACCTAAATAGGTGATAAGAGTTGCAAGATAGAAAAAATAGATAGAGATGATAGATAACTAAATATGATGGATTAGATGACAGGTAAGCAGGTGAATAGGTAATAGATATCATTGACAGATACATTAGATAGATGATAGATTTGTTAGATGATAGGTAGGTAGGTAGGTAGATAAGCAATAATTAGGATAAATTAGATAGATGATAGGTAATTAGGTGGATAGACACATAAAGATAGATAGATGCCTAGATAGGTGATAGATTAGCGAGATAGGAAAATTAGACAGATAGATAGGTAATTAGATGTGATAAGATAGGTCGGACAGATGATAGGTAAGTAGGTAGACAGATAATAGATACCCAGACAGATGATGGAGAGGTGAGTGAGATAGATAAATTAGGTAGGTAATTCTCTCTGCATAGGTATGTAGAAATGCCGACGCAGCACAGTGAGAGAACCAAGCAGGAGAAGGGTCTGGGTGGGAAACTTGTTGGTGCAGAGGACCAGGCGTGTGAAGCGTCTCAGACGCGGCTCTGCAATGTGACCACAGATCATCACATATCCAGGAAGCATTCTCAGCCCCGAAGCACACTGACAAACACAGCGAGGGTCTCGGTGAGGCCCCGCTCTGGGGCTTCACTTCTAAAGTGGCTCACCTTTTCGTCTTCCATCATGTCTCTGCTACTTACGCCTTAAAGTCTCATGACGTGTGTTTCCTGAATCTCAAGTGCCAAGAAAATAAAAAACAGGGGACTTGCATGGCCTCTGTCACCCAGCCTTAGTAACAGGTGCTTGCTCTCCCTCAACACTGTGAGCTTTGGATGGAACCCTGGTCGTAATCCCGGGAGTTACGTGGGAATGCATGCCCTTCACCAGTGGGATGGGAATAACGGTGCTACCTTGCAGGGTTGTTTTAAGAATTTAACATGCTACGATGTAGACCTGCGTGGCAATGTTGCTCAAGCACTCGTTTGTTTCCTTTTTGAGACGATGTCTCGCTCTGTCGCCCAGGCTGGAGTGCAGTGACCCAATCTCGGCTCACGGCAACTTCCGCCTCCCGGGTTCAAGCGATTCTCCTGCCCCAGCCTCCCGAGTAGCTGGGATTACAGGTACATGCTACCACGCCTGGCTAATTTTTGTATTTTTAGTAGAGACTGTATTTTTAGTTTCACCATATTGGTCACGCTGGTCTCAAACTCCTGACCTCAGGTGATTCACCTACTGAGAGGGATGCTTTTTAGTATTGGTCACTCTTTTTTTTTTTTTTTTTGAGACAGAGTCTAGCTCTGTCGCCCAGGCTGGAGTCCAGTGGCGCAATCTCAGCTCACTGCAACCTCCGCCTCCTGGGTTCAAGCCATTCTCCTGCCTCAGCCTCCCAAATAGCTGGGATTACAGGTGCCCACCACCACACGCAGCTAATTTTTGTATTTTTAGTAGAGATGGGGTTTCACTGTGTTGTTGGTCAAGCTGGTCTCAAATGCCCGACCTCATGATCTGCCTGCCTTGGCCTCCCAAAGTGCTGGGATTACAAGTGCGAGCCACCGTGCCTGGCCTGGATATTGTCATTCTTATTTATTTATTTAGAACTGGAGTCTCGCTCAGTTGAATGCAGGATGCAGTGACGTGACCTCGGCTCACTGCAACCTCCGCCTCCCGGGTTCAAGGGATTCTAAAAATACAAAATTAGTGGGGCATGGTGGTGTACGCCTGTAATTCCTGCTACTCGGGAGGCTGAGTCAGGAGAATTGTTTGAACCTGGGAGGCGGAGATTGCAGTGAGCCGAGATTGTACCACTACACACGCCAACCTGGGTGACAGAGCGAGACTCCGTGTCAAAAAAAATCATATATATATATATATGTTATATAAACACACACACATATATAATATATATATGAAGCACCCGGCACAGAGCTGGCTCACAATAAATGATCAATATCATGGCTATGCACCAAACATTCCCTTAGAATTTTCTATGCACGAAGCACTGTTCCTTTTTTTTTTTTTTTCCCGGAGTCTCACTCTGTTGCCCAGGCTGGAGTGCAATGGCATGGTCTCAGCTCACTGCAACCTGCCTCCCAGGTTTGAGTAATTCTCCTGCCTCGGCCTCCTGAGTAGCTGGGACTACAGGCACATGCCACCTCACCTGGCTAATTTTTGTATTTTTAGTAGAGACGGGGTTTCACTGTGCTGGCCAGGCTGGTCTCAAACTCCTGACCTTGTGACCCACCGGCCTTGGGGTGTGAGCCACCGCGCCCGGCCTGTTCCAGCCTTCTCTATGGGTACTGACCCACTATCCAGTAAAGTAGCTACTGCTGCTATCCTCACTTTACAGATGGGGAAACAAGCTTGGAGATTAAGGAAATTCCCCAAAGCAATAGGAAAGTTCCACTCCAAGGTGGGAGCTCCAGGCTTGGAAGCCAGGCAGTCTGTCTGGCTCCTCTTAGCTTTTCTGCTCACCCTCTCAGTGCATTTCAGGAGCCAGGCTGATTCCCTGACCTGCTCTTTCCCTCCAGACGCCAGAAGCATCTTTGTCAGCATCTTCAGCTGCATCTCCATCCTTCTCCTCTTCCTCTTAGTCATCGTCATCTACAGATGCAGCCAGAACGGTGAGCTCAGACAACGCAAAGGGAGAGAAGGAGGGTGAAGCATTTTCTCAGTAGGTAAATTCCTCCTGCATTTCTTGTAGGTCCGTCACCTGAAGAATCCACCAAGAGGTACACGCTTGGCATAGCTTATGCTCCGCCCAATTCCCATATCATTCTCCAGGGAACCCACTGGCACATCCAGGATTGGCGCCCTAAGTCCCCACCCAGCCCATTCTGTGACCTCCTCTTCCCTCCAGAGCCCTCACCCTCTCCCCCCCAATCTTCACATCCCATCCTTTCACGTGTTTCTCTCTCTTAGAACCAATCATTCCAAACTTCCAGAGCGAGAGGCTGCTGGTAAGTGATAGGGGAAGTTAAGGGAATCACCAAATAGAAAGACTAAGTTCTGGCCAGGTGTGGTGGCTCACGCCTGTAACTGTAGCATTTTGGGAGGCTGAGGTGGGTGGATCACGTGAGGTTGGGAGTTCAAGACCAGCCTGGCCAACATGGAGAAACCCCATCTCTACTGAAAATACAAAACTAGCTGGACGTGGTGGCGCGTACTTGTAATCCCAGCTACTCAGGAGGCTGAGGCAGGAGAATCACTTGAACCCAGGAGGCAGAGTCTGCGGTGAGCCGAGATCGTGCCATTGCACTACAGCCTGGGCAACAAGAGTGAAACTCTGTCTCAAAAAAAAAAAGAAAGAAAGACTAAGTTCTGACATCTGCATCTGAGAACTGATTTTTTTTGTCTCTCACTCAGATACAGATTTATTCAAGATAGAAAGGGTGTATCTCTCGGTGAGTCCTCCAGCTTGGGAGTCCTTCTCCATGACAGGAGTTCGAGACCAGCCTGACCAACGTGGTGAAACCCCGTCTCTACCTACGAGTCCCTCCCTTACCACACCGGGCTGGTAGTGTCTGTCTGCTGGTTAAGCCCACATAGAAATGTCCACTGTTTATCACCTGTGTGATCTTAGATGAGTCACAAAACTCCCATAATGGGAACTAAAATCTCCATTTAAAAGGCTTATGCAGATCCATTGATCTCACTAACATAAAGGGTTTAAAAACAGAAAAGAGGCTGGCCACGTGGTGGCTCACGCCTGTAATCCCAGCACTTCGGGAGGCTGAGGCGGGCAGATCACCAGAGGTCAGGTGTTCGAGACCAGCCTGGCCAACATGGTGAAACTTCATTTCTACTAAAAATACAGTAATTAGCCGGGAGAGGTGACAGGTGCCTGTAATCCCAGCTACTCGGGACGTTGAGACAGGAGAATTGCTTGAACCCAGGAGGCGGAGGTTGCAGTGAGCCGTGATCATGCCATTGCACTCCAGACTGGGTGACAGAGCTAGACTCCATCTCAAAAATAAATAAAATAAATAATAAAAACAGAAAAGAAAAAGAAATGCATCTGGTATGACCGACGACCTGGATTTTAAATTTAACTGTAATTAATTTAACTGTCAATAGCCATGGGTGGCTAGTGGCTGCCATATTGACCACTCAGTGCTAAATGCCTGTCTGCATTCATCTATTTTCCCCAAAGACTGCAGACCCCCAAGGAGTGACCTATGCTGAGCTAAGCACCAACGCCCTGTCTGAGGCAGCTGCTGACACCACCCTGGAGCCCCCAGGATCTCACGAATATGTAGTACTGAAAGTGTAGCAAGAAGGAGGGGGGATTGTGCCAGCTGAGGTCATCAAAAACGTGGAGATGTGGATGACTCTGTGTCCCTTGCTTCTTGTCCGTATCAATAAAATTAAGTTTCTCATCTTAAAAAGAAATCTGGCTTATTTATGGATTATTCATGCCCCAGAACCCCGCCATATTCTTTCTACCCCACATTTCCTCCTAGAACAATTCAAGAGAATACTAATTATTGATCAGCTATCCAGCAAATAATGTAAGAATTATTGAACATCTCCAGGAAACACAACAAGTGAAAGAGAAAAATGGGCAGGAGGCCGGGCTTGATGGCTCACGCCTGTAATCCCAGCACTTCAGGAGGCCGAGGCGGGTGGATCACCTGAGGTCAGAGTTCGAGACCAGCCTGGCCAACATGGTGAAATCCCACCTCTACTAAAAATACAAAATCAGCCAGGTGTGGTGGTGGGCTCCTGTAATCCCAGCTACTCAGGAGGGTGAGGCAGGAAAATCACTTGAACCCAGGAGGCAGAGGTTGCAGTGAGCCAAGATGGCACCATTGCACGCCAGCCTGGGCAACAGAGTGAGACTCCAACTCAAAACAAACAAGCAAACAAAAAAAGCCCAGACCTGCAAATTCCTAGACCAGAGAGTAGAAAACAAAAGGACCAGAGAGTAACATTTCCAGCTTTGTGGGTGGTAGGATCTCTGCTGAGGTTACCCCACTCTGCTGTTGTACCATGAAAGCAGCCATCGCTGATATGTAAACAAGTAGGTGTGATGGTGTTTGAATAAAACTTTATTTACAACCTCATGTTCTCACTCACATGTGGGAGCTAAAAAAGTGGATCTCACGAAGGTAAAGAGAGAGTTATCAAAGGCTGGAAGGGGTGGGTTAGTTAATGGTCACAAACACAGAGAGAAAGAATAAGTTCAAGTGTTCAATAGCACAGAAGGGGGACTATAGTTTACAACAATGTATTGTGTATTTCAAAATAGCTAGAAGATTTGAAACATTCCCAACACAAATGATAAACGAGCCAGGTGCAGTGGCTCACTCCTGTAATCCCAACATTTTGGGAAGCTGAGGTGGGCAGATCACCTGAAGTCGGGAGTTTGAGACCAGCCTGAACAACATGGAGAAACCTCATCTCTACTAAAAATACAAAATTAGCCGGGTGTGGTGGTGCATTCTGTAATCCCAGCTACTCAGGAGGCTGAGGCACAAGAATTGCGTGAACCCGGGAGGCAGAAGTTGCTGTGAGCCAAGATGGTGCCACCGCACTCCAGCCTGGGGCAACAAGAGCGAAACTCCATCTCAAAACAACAGCAGCAACAACAAACTCTGATTCCCGAATGCTCAGGGAGACTGATTTGAGTAATAATAAAACTGCAGTCTTCCGCACAGTCAGCTCTGCGTGAATTACTCTTTCTCCACTGCAATTCTCCTGTCTTGATAAGTCAGTTCTGTCTAGGCAGCGGGCAAGGTGAACCCATTGGGTTGTTACACATTTGGGGGACTCGTCTGGGATTGGTCTTGTGGCTACCTGCTCATGGTTTGGTACCCCTACTCCAGTGATGGGTGCAGCAGCCAGCCCAAGTGACCGCCTAGTTCTCTCGGTCTAGGGGCTGACTCTGGCACCGTCTGACCCAGAGTGCATGGATTTAATTGCAATTCCCCTGTCTTGATAAATTAGTTCTGTCCAGGCAGCGGGCAAGGGGAACCCACTAGGCAGCTGCATAATTACCTCTCAAAGGCCCTACCTTCTAATTAAGCATTGAGGGAATGTATTCTCTTCCCTGGTCCACAAGGGGGCGTGGTTTCAAAGGCAAAGAACTTCCCAGCGCCACACCTCCGCCTACCTCTCCATCCGGGAGCTTAGGGTTGTCAAACTTTCGCGAATGGGAAGACAGACTGCCCAGGTGAGCTTCCTTTGTTTAGAAAAGCCCAAGGGAGGACTCTGGAACAAACAACAAATCAAAGGTCAGAATCAAAGATCAATCACTCCAGCAGAAGTTTAAAGGAACTCCTTTCATAGGACAAAAAACTTGAATAGGGTGGGAATAACTCCCAGACTAAAAGTCCCCTTCTCTCTCACCTGGGCAGACTCCATCTCTGGATCCCCTTCCACGACATCGTGGGAGCTGCCTTTCCTTCTCCTTTTCTCTCTCTCTGCCTAAATAAATCACTTTTGTAAAACTCTTTGGGGTCCGATATTTACTGAAAATGAGCTCACCATGCCGGGCAGGGTCCTCTCCTTCATTCTTGGGTGAGTGAGGGACCCAGGGCCTGGAAGAACACATCCTATCAGTGAGCAGCCTAAGCCCATCATCCACAATTCGGTCACAGCATCATTGTCTGGGGTAATCCCTGAGGTTCCTCGTCTCATGCCAGGGAAATCGGGGACGCGGACGTACGAGAAGTGAATTTAAGAGTGGAGATTTAATAAGCAAAAGAAAGAGAAAACAGAATACCTTCCCTAAAATGTGTAAAGCCAAGCTGCGCCCCAGCCACCTTGGGTACATGTTCTCAGGATCTCCTGAGGGCTGTGTCACAGGTAGTTACCATCATTGGCTCAGAATAACTCTCTTCAAATAATTTACAGAGTTTGACTCTTTTTGTCAACAAGAGTTAAGTCCTGAAATGTGCTTGTTTTATTTCCATTAGCATTTGTATTATGTATCTTTTCTCTATTCATTTACTTTTTTTTTTTTTTTTTTGAGATGGAATCTCACACCATTGCACAGGCTGGAGTACAGTGGCACAATCTCAGCTCACTGCAACCTCTGCCTTCTGGGTTCAAGCAATTCTCCTGTCTCAGTCTCCCAAATAGCTGGGATTACAGGCACACACCACCACGCCCAGCTAATTTTTCTATTAGAGACGGGGTTTCACCATGTTGGCCAGGCTGGTCTTGAGCTCCTGACCTCAAGCTATGCACCTGCTTCAGCCTCCCAAAGTGCTGGGATTACAGGTGTAAGCCACCACGCCCGGCCTATTCATTTACTTTCAACCTTTCCATGGCATTGTGTCTCTTGGAAACATAACAATTTTTTTAGTTCAACCAAATTTTTTCTTCTAACCTAATCTTTTAGTTCATTCACATATATTTGTGAGAAGAGAGAGAGGTTCCCCGAGTGGGACAGCCGATCTTGTGGTGAAATGCATAAGAGTTTTATAGATGAGCTTGAGGAGGCAGTGTCTGATTTAAATAGGGCCTCAGAGACTGGTCAGACCAGCTGTGATGTTTGCATAACCTGTGAAGAAGTAGGCCATCCCACCCTAATCTTTTATGCAGGTGGGGTCTCTACCTGGCCAGGGCCATGTTTCCTGCCCTTTTACTGCACATGTGGGGGACAAAGAAAATGGAAGAGAGAACCTCCACATAGAATATACCCTGCTCCCAGGTATCCCTTTTCTATTGGCACAGCTGCTGGCATTTATCTATGCAAGCTTTTAGCTTGCTTATTTATGCTTGCACCTTGATTTTTCAGGCTTCTTTCTGTTAGACAAGAAATTATTTGGGGGCTGCTCTTTATGAATAGGAAACCTTACTGAGGACTCTCTTACCCTCACTGTCTGCCTAAATAATTTTGTTTTAGCTCCTGTATTACTAATACCTTTAGCTGTTGGGGTTAGGTTCCAGCAGCTGAGTTTTGTCGGGGACACAAACACTGAGTTTACAATACCCATGAAGCTGTCCCCCTGCTTGTCTTTTGGCTCCCAGGCATGCTGCAACTGAAGGAACAACCTTGATATGGCCTGTGTCTGTGTCCCCACCCAAATCTCATCTTCAACTGTAGCTCCCATAATTCCCATGGGTTGTGCGATGGACTCAGTGGGAGATAATTCAATCATGGGGGGCGGATTCCCCCCCTACTGTTCTCATGATAGTTAACAAGTGTTGGAAATGGGTTTATAAGGCCGGGAAAAACCCATATGGAGATAATGGATGACTCAGTAAGGTTGGTTTTACTTCCTGCAGGAAGGGTGCAACTCACTGGCAGTCTTGCCATGACAGCACACCTGAACAAAGGAGACAGGGACATTTATAACGTTCACAACCTGACGCTGTCGCCCTACTGCTGTGTCCAGTTTCCATTGGCCGGAAGGGGACCTCACATTCTATGCTTCACCCAATTGGCTAAAAACTTCGAAAATTTTTTAAAGAAGTAAAGGCGGAGGAGAACAAAGGAAAAGAGGAAGTAACTTGAGGAATGCTTAGAGAAGTGGTAACATTTCCAAATAAGGAAGGGGGAGTAAGCTATAATCTAAGACTCGCCTGGGCTTGTCCAGCCATGTCAGGGCAAATATCTAGGTTAAAGTGTAAGAACTAAGAACACAGGATGCACTTGTTTCTTTATTATGACTAACAACTACTTTAAGATTATTAGCAAAAGCTTTAAAGCAAATGAACCTTTGAAGAAACTGTTATTTATTTGTAATGAACTAAGAGGAAAGCTTTGAAGAGTAATCTTCTATTTATTTTTCTTTCCTACAACAAGTCTCATGAGATCTGATGTCTTTATAAGGGGTTTCCCCTTTTGCTTGGCTCTCTCATTTCTCTCTTGTCTGCCACCATGTAAGATGTGCCTTTCACCTTCCGCCATGATTGTGAGGTCTCCCCCAGCCATGTGGAACTGAGACCATTATACCTCTTTTTTTTTTAAACAAATTATCCAGTCTCAGTATGAGAGATGGGAAAGTTCTTCAAACTTTGTATCTTAGGCTACATTATAAGGAATTACAATCTCTTGCTCTATGACCATTATCTGCAATTAGCATAAACATATACCTGTGTGTGTATATATATATATACTCTGAATCAGCTAGGTCTTAAATCAACCTTGACTCGCTCCGGCATGTCTGAATAGGACTGGGCAAGCTCCAAATGCTGGTGCCTGCCATTCCTTATTTGGAAACCCTCCTGACCTTCTCGACCTTCTCATGACTGGCTTCCTCTTCTTCCTTGTCTTCATTCCCCCTTATCTATTCAGGAAATTTCCAAGTTTTTACCCAATCAGGTCAAGCATAGAATGTGAGGTCCTGTTCCGGCCAGTGGAAGCTGGACGCACCAGGTGACTGAATCAGGTTATGAAATTTATAAATGTCCCTGTCTCCTTTGTTCAGGTGTGCTCTCATGGCAAGACTGCCAGCGAGTGTAGGGAGCCGGAGTAGACCACCCTCTCGGGGGAGATCAGCAGCAAGGCTGCTGTGAACTTTGGTTGAACTTCAGGGAAGTGAAACCATAATAGGAGGATGTGTATGTTTCGGGGGTAGAGACAGAGACGGGCCTAGAGAGATAACCAGCTTTCGCTGACCTTGCTGCAAGATAGTTTTTAGCTCAAGTATGTTAACTGAAGTATCAGAATAATATCCACAGGCTGTTCTAAGTAACTGCACCCTCCCTCTGCTATGTGCTTTGTGAACATATAAAATAAAGTACACCGAGACAGGTCGGGGCCGGAGAGACCGACATCCTCACCTCTTGGACCGCCTGGCCCAGCTTTCTCTGTGTCTGTGTCTGTGTCTTTCTTTACCCCCCCACCGTTCCCTCTTAGGTCTTTGAACCCTTGGGCAGTGAGGGACACAGCACACGCCAGAGGCGAGTTGCACCCTTCCTGCAGAAAGTAAACCAGCCTTCTGAGCGATCCATTGTCTCCGTGTGGATGCTTCCCAATGTTATAAACCCATTTCCAACACTCAGGTGTGTTTTTATCAGCAGTGTGGAAAGGGACTAATGCAAACCTCTTTGCTCCCCCTCCCCCTCACTACATAGCCCCAAGTTGAGGTGTGGGAGCCACATGGGGACTAGCAAGGTGGGGGAGGAGTGTCTCTGTTTTCTTGCCACAGAGAGTCATTCTTTTTAAAGCTTGGGAGTTCTTGGTGGCCATCTGTCTCGCCATGTGGAGGAAGCCAAGTCTTTATGCAGAAACACAAAGATGACTCAGGGAGCATCCGGGAAGCGGGAGTGAGTAACAGTGCTTTCAGCTTTTGTTTTCTTGGTTTTAATTGCTTCCAAATCTCAGCATTCCTTTGCTCCCTGCAGCTTTCTTGCTCAATCATTCTTGAACCAAAAAAACCCAAAAAGTCCTCCTTTGAGTCTAAGCTATTCTGAGAATGGATTTTGTTTTGATTGAAGAGTCCTGGTAAACATTATTAAAACTGATGACCCTAATGGATGTCCTTTATGGACATCTATGCTGGTAGTCTCACTTTTAATTACCACAGTGAGAACTAAGCTCTGATTTTTTTAATCTAGCCCAAATTCCTATCTAAAGGGTCTGGGGAGTCAGGCCCTACAAACCATAAATTCTCATCAGATGGGTTTTATTTAACCCTATATATCGTGACTTACTTTCCAACCTGACTCTGGCATAACATGACATAACAAAGAAGAAAATAAAAATACTTTCTTCTTTGGGTGTGGTGGCTCATGCCTGTAATCCCAGCACTTTGGGAGACTGAGGTGGATGGATCACGAGGTAAGGAGTTTGAGACCAGCCTGACCAACATGGTGAAACCCTGTCTCTACTAAAAATACAAAAATTAGCTGGGCATGGTAGCATGTGCCTGTAATCCCAGCTACTCAGGAGGCTGAGGCAGGAAAATCGCTTGAACCCTGGAGGCAGAGGTTGTAGTGAGCTGAGATCACACCACTGCACTCCAGCCTGGGCAACAGAGCGAGACTCTGTCTTAAAAAAAAAATTTTTTTTTTTTTTTTTTACCTCAAAACATGTTTCTTGGCTACATTTTAAAATACCTCTGTAAAGCTGTCCTTTGTGGTGGAGTGGGGTGGTAAATTTGCATATGTAAATAATCTCTATTAACATACCTAGATCTTTTTCCTCTAGGACCTCCCAATCCTGAGGAGATTAACTGAGAGTCTAGCATCTTTTTTTTTTTTTTTTTTTTTGAGATGGAGTCTTGTTCTGCTGCCCAGGCTGGAATAGTTGGCACAGTCTTGGCTCACTGCAACCTCCATCTCCTGGGTTCAAGTGATTTTCCTGCGTCAGCCTCCCGAGTAGCTAGGATTACAGATGCATGCCACCATGCCCAGCTAATTTTTGTATTTTTAATAGAGACGGGGTTTCACCATGTTGGCCAGGATGGTGTTGATCTCTTGACCTCCTGATCTGCCCGCCTTGGCCTCCCAAAGGGCTAGTATTATAGGCATGAGCCATCCCACCCCGCCACACCTTTTAAAGGTCTGAGTAGGAAACATTTGTCATCTATTATTTCTAAGAGTGGCTACTATAAGACTTCAAAAGAAACTTGGTCTCCACCATCTTTTATCTTAACCTGAACATTTCCTTTCTATTAATCCCAAGTCTTTAGACAAACTCAACCAATTGTCAGCCATAAAGTTTTAATTTATCTAAAGCCTGGAAGCCTCTGTCTCCTTCAAATTGTCCAGCCTTTCTGGACCAAACCAATGTATTTCTCAAATGTATTAGATTGATGTCTCATGTCTCCCTAAAATGTATAAAGCCAAGCTGCACCCAGCCACCTTGGGCACATGCTGTCAGGACCTTCTGAGGGCTGTGTCACGGGCCATGGGCATTATCATATTTGGCGCAGAATACATCTCTTCAAATATTCTATAGAGTTTGACTCTTTTTGTCGACAAGAGTAAGTCTTCATATGTGCTGGTTTTCTTTTGCTTAGTATTTGCATTATGTCTATTTTCTCTCCTTCCTTCCCTCCCTCCATTTTTTGTCCTTCCTTCCTCCCCCACCCTCCCTCCCTCCTTTTTTTCTTTTCTTTCCTTCCTTCCTTCTCTTTCTTTTTTCATTCTTTTTTCTCTCTCCTTCCTTTCTCTCCTTCCTTCCTTTCTTCTCCTTCCTCTCTCTCTCTCTCCCTTCCTCCCTCTCTCCCTCCCTCCCTCCCTCTCTCTCCTCCCTCCCTCCCTCTTCTCCTTCCCTCCCTCCTTCTCTCTTTCCTTCCCTCCTTGCCTCCTTCCCCGCTTTCCCCATTCCTCCCTCCCTCCCTCCCTTCCGTCACCCAGGCTGGAGTGCAGTGGCACAATCTCAGCTCACTGCAACCTCTGCCTTCCAGGTTCAAGCAATTTTCCTGCCTCAGTCTCCTAAGTAGCTGGGATTACAGGTACACACCACCATGCCCAGCTAATTTTTGTATTTTTAGTAGAGATGGGGTTCACCATGTTGGCCAGGCTGGTCTCAAACTCCTGACCTCAGGTGATCCACCTGCCTCAGCCTCCCAAAGTGCTAGGATTATAGGCATGAGCCACTGCACCCACGCTTAATTTTTGTATTTTTAGTAGAGATGGGGGTTTACCATGTTGGCCAGGCTGGTTTCCAACTCCTGACCTCAGGTGAGCCACCGTGCCCGGCTGAGTTTTGTTTTTTTTAAAGACCTCAGGAATGTACATTTAATTGACACTACATCACATTAATCAACAGCTGTGCTTTTTGCAAACTGTGGCTATGACAGTCTTGAACAAGAAGGGTTTCCTGCTTAAGCTGCAGTCACTTTTCTGACTATGGGTCATCGTTCCTTCTGTGGCAGATTTTTACAGTCCCTTTAATGCATCTGGGATGCGTGTCTCCAAGTAACCTGCAGCTCTCCTGACAACTCGTCACCGTCTCTCCTGCTAGCCACTGTAGCCCTTTTCTGCTGTTTCTAGAACCTTCTGTTTCCATATTCACCACTTCCACCACCAGATCCGTAACCACCACCAGAGGGACTGCCTGAGCTTCTTCCACCAACACTGCCCCGATCAACTAGAGCCTTTAAGCGGCGTGACATTTAAGCCCTTTACAAGTTTAACCTCATCTTGTTAAGGTAAACAATCCATTCAGTCACGTTCTTTTTGCATTGACGATTTTAATAATGTCAGATCATTTACTTTCTAAAATCACAAATGCACTAGTAAGTTTTAGGCAGTTTCATTTTCTTAACTTTCCTCTTCCACGTAGGAAATGCTGGGGAAGAGACAGAATTGTGGAAAGAGGAGACTCAGCCGGGCGCGGTGGCTCATGCCTATAATCCCAGCGCTTTGGGAGGCTGACGCAGGTGGATCATGAGGTCAAGAGATTGAGACCATCCTGGCCGATGTAGCGAACCCCCGTCTCTAGTAAAAATTAAAAAATTAGCTGGGCATGGTGGCACATGCCTGTAGTCCCAGCTATTTGGGAGGCTGAGGCAGGAGAATCGCTTGAACCTGGGAGGCAGAGGTTGTAGTGAGCCGAGATCATGCCATTGCACTCCAGCCTGGCAACAGAGCGAGACTTGTCTAAAAAAAAAAAAAAAAAGAGGAAAGTTGTCTGCTTTCAGTGTTGGATACAGAGCCAGGCTGTGTGACCTTGGGAACATGTGTTAAAATCTGCAGAAATGCATGCCTTTCCTCATCGTGGAGACACAGATCTCGAATAAGGTTGCTGTAGGTAGTATGACCAACTGTTTCCGTTTTACCAGGATTGGTGTGTGCAGGGGCGTGTGTGTTTGTCTTAGGATGTGGGACTTTTGGTTTTAAAATAGAAATGAGGGATTTCCCAGCACACAGAAATTTCAGGACTAAACCAGAGAAAATCCTGGGCAAACCAGAACAGTTTGGTTGCCCTAGTTGTAAGCACATGAGTTCTAATGATGTAGGTGTGATTATTCCATAGATTCAGTAAACAATTTTTTTCTTTTCCCCCATTACCCTATCATATCCACCTCCTAGGTCTAATTCTTTACATGTGCCCTTGGGCAACATCTAAGGCAAGTCTCATAATTTTTTTTTTTTTTTTGAGATAGTCTCGCTCTGTTGCCCAGGCTAGAGTGCTGTGGCACAATCATAGCTCACTGCAACCTCCACCTCCTGGTTTCAAGTGATTCTCCCGCCTCAGTCTCCGAAGCATCTGGAATTATAGGCGTGAGACACCACGCCCAGCTAAGTTTTGTATTTTTAGTAGAGACGGAGATTCACCATGTTGGCCAGGCTGGTCTTGAACTCCTGACCTCAAATGATCCACCCACCTTGGCCTCCCAAAGTGCTGGGGTTACAGGCGTGAGCCACAGCGCCTGGCCTTCTCATAATTTTTATAGTCATCTTAGGTCATAAAGACTTCCAGCTGTTTCTTCAAAAAAGTCACATACAAGAAAAATATATAGTGTCAGCTCAGTAATTAAAATGCTTTTGGCAGGTTGCCTGCAATGTAGAGGAAGCGTGGTCAGCTTTTTCTTTATCCCCACGTGGAGCTCCTCCTGCTTCCCCCACTCTCTCACACTCACAAGGCTCCAGATCTCTCACCTGCAGTTCCTTTGATGCCTGTAAATGCAACTCGACTACTTGGTCACATTGCTGAATCCTTGGGGATCTGTCAGTACATTTCCAGCTTCTCTCTGCAGACTTCACCTCCTACCTCCAGGTGGCGCTCCTGCAAAGGATAAAAGACAGCTTCTGGTTCATTGTCATATTCGCCCCTACCCCAGGTCTGTCTCTCTCCCGTGTACTAGTCCATTCTCACGCTACTATAAATACCCAAGACCGTGTTTGGTGGCTTTCACACCTGTAATCCCAGCACTTTGGGAGGCTGAGGTAGACGGATCACTTGAGGTCAGGAGTTTGAGACCAGCCTGGTCAACACGGTGAAACTCCCTCACTATTAAAAATACAAAATCAGCCCAGCATAGTGGTACACACCTGTAATCCCAGCTACTCAGGAGGCTGAGGCAGGAGAATCACTTGAACCCGGGAGGCAGAGATTGCAGTGAGCTGAGATCGTGCCACTGCACTCCAGCCTGGATGACAGAGTAAGTCTCAGTCTCAAAAACCAAATCAAACCAAACCAAACAAACAAAAACCTGAGACTGGGTAATTTATGAAGGAAAGAGGTTTAATGGACTCACAGTTCCGCATGACTGGGGAGCCCTCAGGAAACTTATAATCATGGCAGAAGCGGAAGGAGAAGCAAATATCTTCTTTACAAGGCAGCAGGAGAGAGAGAAGAGCAAGCAGAAGAGGAGATTGCCAAACACTTATAAAACCATCAGATCTCCTGAGAACTCACTTGCTACCACGAGAGCAGCATGGTGGAAGCCTCCTCCATGATCCAATCACCTCCTACCAGGCTCCTCCCCCAACACCTGGGGATTACAATTCAACGAGATTTGGGTGGGTACACAAAGCCAATCCATATGAGACCCTATTCCTCTCTGGGCCCGCCCCTCGCCCCATGTAACTACTCTGAACCGTCCAGTTGAAGAGACTGTCATCCTCCATCACACACCTATGGTGGACAGAAAACAGGACCTACAGCACACTAACAGCTTGTGTAAACAAACACACAGAAACAAAACGGAATCAAATAAAAACGCTTCTACTCTCTGGAAAGTATTATTCTAAGTGAAGTAACTCAGGAACGAAAAACCAAACATATGTTCTCACTCATAAGTGAGAGCTAAGTTATGAGGACACAAAGACATAAGAATGATACAATGGGCCGGGCACGGTGGCTCACGTCTGTAATCCCAGCACTTTGGGAGGCGGAGGCGGGTGGATCACCTGAGGTCAGGAGTTTAAGACCAGCCTGGCCATCATGGTGAAACTCCATCTTTAAAAAAAAAAAGAAAAAAAAAGAAGAAAAAGAATGATACAATGAGCTGGGCACGGTAGCTCACACCTGTAATCCCAGCACTTTGGGAGGCCGAGGCGGGCGGATCACAAGGTCAAGGGACCAACACCATCCTGGCCAACATGGTGAAACCCCGTCTCTACTAAAAATACAAAAAAAATAGCTGGGTGTGGTGGTGCGCGCCTGTAGTCCCAGCTACTCGGGAGGCTGAGGCAGGAGAATTGCTTGAACCCGGGAGGCGGAGGTTGCAGTGAGCCGAGGTCGCACCACTGCACTCCAGCCTGGTGCCTGGTGCCTGGTGACAGAGTGAGACTCTATCTCCAAAAAAAAAAAAGAATGATACAATGAACTCTGGGGACTTGCGGAGAAAGGTGGGAGGGGGGCGAGGGATAAAAGACTACAAATAGCGAGCAACGTATACTGCTTGGGTGATGGGTGCACTAAAATCTCACAAATCACCACTGAAGAACTTGTTCATGCAACCACATGTACCCCAATAACCTGTGGGGAAAAGAGTCTCTCCTCATCTCAACACTCCTTTCCTAGCTTCAGATGGACAAGAGACAAAGGGTGTGGGGAAATCAGCTTTTCAGCATCTTCCCTGAAGTCACGCAGAAATGGTCCTACCATGAGATCCTACTCGTTGGCAACTGTAATCTCTAGGCCTGAGCAGAAACTGAGATTGCAATGAGTCTACTTTGACATTCTGTTATACATACGTGCAAAAACCATAGGAATACTGTGTCTGAGCAGGTTTGGAAAGAAAATGGATGGTAAGAATTCATTTTCATTAAAAAAAAAAAAAAGCTGAAGCTGGCACGGTGGCTCATGCCTGTAATCCCAGCACTTTGGGAGGCCGAGTTGGGTGGATCACCTGAGGTCAGGAGTTCAAGACCAGCCTGGCCATCATGGTGAAACCCCATCTTAAAATAAAATAAAATAAATAAATAAAACAAAAAACAACAATGAACCGGGCGTGGTGGCTCACGCCTGTAATCCAAGCACTTTGGAGGCCAAGGCAGGCGGATCACCTGAGGCCGGGAGTTCAAGACCAGCCTGACCAACATGGTGAAACCCAGTCTTAAAAAAATAAAAATAATTTAAAAAAAAAGATGTAGAAACAGCTGCCTCTTTTTCTGTATTCCTTTGATTGTTTGCACAACAGTCAAAGAACTTTTTTTCTTTGGAATGGGAACAGAAAGTGGGAGCCTAGCACTGTGGATTTGGAAATGGAGCTGTTTTGTAAGTGGGAACCAGTTTCTCCCCCAGTGGAAGAAAATGTCAGAGAGCTTACCTCAAACTCAGAACTACATCCAAAGGCTCATGCCTGGAATCCCAGCACTTTGGGAGGCGAAGTCAGGTGGGTCACCTGAGGTCAGGAGTTTGAGACCAGCCTAGTCAACATGGTGAAACACTGTCTCTACCAAAAATAGAAAAAACTAGCCAAGCATGGTGGTGGACATGTGTAACCCCAGCTACTTGGGAGGCTGAGGCAGGCGAATTGCTTGAACCCAGGAGGCAGGGGTTGTGGTGAGCTGAAATTGCACCACTGCACTCCAGCCTGGACGACAGAGCAAGACTCTGTCTCAAAAAATAAAAAAAACAACAACAAAAATAATAATAATAATAAAAAGCTTCAGCTGAAATCCCTCTCCTGTCCCACACACCAAGACACAGAGAATGACATTTTTATTTTATTTATTTTCTTTGAGACAGGGTTATTCTCTGTCACTCAAGCTGGAATGCAGTGGCACAATCCTAGCTCACTGCAAACTTTACCTTCTGGGCTCAAGTGATCCACCTCAGCCTCCCAAGTAGCTGGGACTACAGGCATTCACCACCATGCCTGGCTAATTTTTGTATTTTTTGTAGATATGGGGCCTCACCATGTCACCCAGGCTGGTCTTGACCTCCTGGGCTCAAGCAATCCTCTCACCTCAGCCTCCCAAAGTGCTGGGATTACAGGCATGTGCCACCATGCCTGGTTTTTTTTTTTTTCAGACGGAGTTTGGCTCTTGTTGCCCAGGCTGGAGTACAATGGTGTGATCTTGGTTCACTGCAACCTCCGCCTCTTGGGTTCAAGTGATTCTGCTGCCTCAGCCTCCCAGTAGCTGGGATTACAGGCGTCGCCACCACACCCAGCTAATTTTGCATTTTTAGTAGAGATGGGGTTTCTCCACGTTGGTCAGGCTGGTCTCGAACTCCTGACCTCAGGTGATCTGCCCGCCTTGGCCCCCCAAAGTGCTGGGATTACAGGCGTGAGCCACTGTGCCCTGCCAAAGGATGCCATTTTTAAAAGATGCACCCCAATGTGAGTGCTCAGCATTGTGTAATCATTTCTGCCTTCTCCTCCAAAAAACAAAAATAAAAACAAAAAAAACCCAGAGAGAAAGAAAGTTTTGCAGCTAATAGTTGTGCCTTAGAAAAAACAAGAGGGACCTTTGTTGCAGTTCCCGCTAACCTCATGTCCCTGTGAGACCACCTAACCTGGCCTTCACTGTCACTACTTCTTTCAACATTTTGGTCACAAACATTTAAACAATCTCAAAGACGTTCCAAACTTCCCTTAAATTCCCATCTCTACTGAGCATGCCGAGCTCTAACCTCTGCCCACTGCCCAGACCCAAACCTGTTCCCACATAGTTATCTTCCGTCAAGTGCTCCACGCCTCAGCTCCAATTTTCAGTGTTACCATATGAAAATAAAAATGACAACAATATAGGACTCCAAGGGGCAAAGTTTAACGGGCTTCTTGGGAACATCCAGACCTTCATATTCCACCCTAATTAGTGAGTTCAGACCAGATGTCTTGAACTCCTATTTTTGTTGTTTTTTGTTTTGAGACGTTCTTACTCTGTCACCCAGGCTGGAGTTCAGTGACACAATCTCAGCTCACTGCAACCTCCACCTCCCGGGTTCAGGCAATTCTTGTGCCTCAGCTTCCAAGTAGCTAGGATTACAGGCGCCTGCCACCACGCCCAGCTAATTTTTGTATTTTTAGTAGAGATGGGGTTTCACCGGGTTGGCCAGGCTGGTCTCGAACTCCTGACCTCAGATGATCCGCCCACCTCGGCCTCCCAAAGGGCTAGGATTACAGGCGTGAGCCATCGCACCCAGCCCAGACCAAATATCAACGTACACAGAATGACAGTTTCATTCTAATACTTTTTATCATCATTTTCTTGTGTTTTATTTCTGCCACTCAAAAACTACGTTTTCAGGAAGACTAAGGGTGGAAAGATGAGGGTTTCAGCATGGAAGGGTGCTGCTGTTCTTGCTGTATCCTGAGGGCAGCTGGTGACTAGAGTCGACTGGGTCAAACTGGATGGTCCGAGCAGCAAACCAAGGTGGCATAAGAGGTGGCAGGCATGGCACCTCCAGCGTTCTCTGAGCACACCCTCAACCCTGCTGTCCCAAGGGCACAGTTGGGTTGAATCTCCCTGAAGCCTCATCTCTGTCTCCTGTCCAAATTCCCAGCTGTCTAATAAAATCAAGTTGCCTGAAACTTCTAGCAGAGAAACATTAACATCCAGGAGCTTGAAGGTCCCTCCACAAAGAGAGTTTTCACAAACAAACAAATTGAAAACGAGGAAGTGTAAGGTGACACTTGGCCAGGTAAACCAACCTGTGAGCTGATTACAAAAACAGAGTCCCAGGGCTGGGCCAGCGTGCGGTGGCGTACGCCTGTAATCCCAGCACTTTAGGAGGCTGAGGCAGGTGGCTCACTTAAGGTCAGTAGTTCAAGACCAGCCTGGCCAACATGGTGAAAGCCCGTCTCTAAAATACAAAAATTAGCCAGGCTTGGTGGTGGGTGCCTATAATCCCAGCTGCTTGGGAGGCTGAAGCAGGAGAATTCCTTGAACCTGGGGGGCAGAGGTTGCAGTGAGCCGAGATTGTACCACTTCACTCCCACCTAGGCAAAAGAGCGAGACTCCATCTCAAAAAAAAAGGGAACCCCAGGCTTTAAGTGATGTCTCATGCCTGTAATCCCAGCATGGTGGTTCACTACAGCCTTGACCTCCTAGGCTCAAGTGATCCTCCTTCTTCAGCCTCCCGAGTAGCTGGAAGTACAGGTGAACATTAATTTCTTAAAAACTTTTTGTAGAGATGCGGTTTTGCCAAGTTGCCCAGGCTGGTCTTGAACACCTGGGCTCAAGCGATTCTTCTGCCTCAGACTCCCAAAGTGCTGGAATTACAGGCATGAGTTGCCACACCTGGCCTCCAGAGCGATTTTAAAACAAAATGTTAGGCCAGGTGAGGAGGCTTGCTCCTGTAATCCCAGCACGTTGGGAGGCCGAGGCAGGCAGATCACGAGGTCAGGAGTTCAACACCAGCCTGGCCAACATGGTGAAACCCCGTCTCAACTAAAGATACAAAAAAATTAGCAGGGCGTGGTGATGCGCACCTGTAATCCCAGCTACTCAGGAGGCTGAGGTGGGAGAATTGCTTGAACCCGGGAGACGGAGGTTGCAGTGAGCCAATATCGCGTCATTGCACTCCAGCTTGGGTGACGGGGTGAGACTCCCTCTCAGAAATCAAACATAATATAAAAGGTTTCCACTTACATCTCCCCGAAACACAACTGCAACCAGCCCCTTTCTTAAGTCATCACTAGCAGTCAGGCGTGAGGTTACCTAACTGGGCTCAAATGTTTAAACTTCAGCATGCATCAGAATTACCTGGAGGACTTGTCAAACCACAGGTTGGAGAGGAGGAAAAGGAAAAACTCACCCTCAGAATTTCTGATTCCGTAGGTCTGGAGTGGGGCTCAAGGACTTGCCTTTCTGACAAGCTCCCGGGTCACGTTGATGCTGCTGGTTCAGGGACCACACTCTCCTGAACCAGCACGTCCCTAAGCCTTAGACGCGTCAGGATTCATGCCTGAAACTAGAAAAGGGCCATGTCTCCAAGGAACAAGCGTGGCCACTTGACACCTGAACAAAATCAGGGTTCTCAGCTGGGCCCAGTGGCTCACGCCTGCAATCCCAGCACTTTCGGAGGCCGAGGCGGTGGATCACCTGAGGTCAGGCATTTGAGACCAGCCTGACCAACAGGGTGAAACTCTGTCTCTACTAAAAATACAAAAATTAGCCAGGTGTGGTGGTGAGCACCTGTAATCCCAGCTACTAGGGAGGCTGAGGCAGGAGAATCGCTTTAATCTGGGAGGTGGAGGTTGCAGTGAGCGGAGTTTGCACCACTGCACTCCAGCCTGGATGACAAAGCGAGACTGTGTTTCAAAAAAAAAAAAAAAAAAAAGAAAAAGAAAAAAAGAAAAAACCAGGCCGGGTGTGGTGGCTCACGCCTGTAATCTCAGCACTTTGGGAGGCTGAGGTGGGCGGATCACCTGAGGTTGGGAGTTCAAGACAGCCTGACCAACACGGTGAAACCCTGTGTCTACTAAAAATACAAAATCAGCCGGGCATGGTGGTGCGAGCCTGTAATCCCAGCTACTTGGGAGACTGAGGCAGGAGAATCACTTGAACCTGGGAGGCGGAGGTTGCAGTGAGCCGAGATCTCACCATTGTATTCCAGCCTGGGCAATGAGCAAAGCTCCACCTTAAAAGAAAAAAAAACAAAAAACAAAAATAAAATCAGGATTTTCTCAGAGAAGATTTTGGATTTTGAGAAGCAGCTGTCCCTCATATCTTACGATGGCTTGTCTCTTCTTATCTCTTCTTACTTTTTCCGATACTAACATATCAACTTCCTGGAAAAGTGCCTCCCTCACATTTTCTCACTTGTTCAATTTTCTTCAGCTGTATCAATTCTACTGCCTAGTCGTCTTCTTCTTTTTTAAAGAGACAAGGTCTCACCATGTTACCCAGACTGGTCTCGAACTCCTGGTCTCAAGTGATCCTCCCATCTCAGCCCCTCAAAGTGCTAGGATTACAGGCGTGAGCCATGGCACCCACCCTACTGCCTGTTCTATTAGAGGATAATGTTATATATATATATTTTTAACCATCATATATTTTTATACTGCTAACATACGTTCTTACTCATTCTTATTCTACTAAAAATACAAAAAAAAAAAAAGAAAAAAATTAGCTGGGTGTGGTGGCGCATGCCTGTAATTCCAGCTACTCGGGAGGCAGAGGTTGCAGTGAGCTGAGATCGTGCCATTGCACTCCAGCTTGGGGTGTTTCGCATGTGGTCTTATCTTTTTTAGTATGTTTCTTCTTTCGTTTTTATTTTTTGGGACAGTGTCTTGCACTGTCACCCCGGCTGGAGCGCAGTGGCACAATCATAGCTCATTGCAGCCTTGACCTCCCTGGCTCAAGCGATCCTCCTGCCCCATAGCCTCCCAAGTAGCTGGGACCACAGGTGTGCACCAACACACTGGGCCAATTTTTGGGGGGGATGGGGTAGAGATGGGTATCTTACTATGTTGTCCAGACTGGCTTTTTAAAGAAGTACATTTCTTATGCTTATTTTAAATTCTTGATCTATCTGACACCTCCTCCCCACCCCCCCCAAAAATCACTCTCATTTGGCTTCACCACATCAAGCAACTGACGAAGCTTTATATTCAAGCCCTCAGAGAGAACATCCAGTTTTGAAACACAGCTGCAAGTTGTTAGACATTCTCCTTTATTTTTAAGACAGAGTTTTGCTCTTGTTGCCCAAGCTGGAGTGCGATGGCGCGATCTCGGCTCACTGCAACCTCTGCCTCGCAGGTTCAAGCGATTCTCCTGCCTCAACCTCCCGAGTAGCTGGGACTACAGGCACGCACCATCATGCCTGGCTAATATATTTTTTTTTTTTTTGTATTTTTAGCAGAAATGGGATTTTGCCTTGTTAGCCAGGCTGGTCTCGAACTCCTGACCTCAGGTGATCTGCCCACCTCGGCCTCCCAAAGTGCTGGGATTACAGGCGTGAGCCACTGCACCCAGCTGACATTCCTCCATCTGCAGGTGCAGTCTATAGCTCCTTCCTCTGAAATATTGCTGAGTCCCTGACTGCTTCGGCAAATAGAGTCAGAATAGACACTGTCTCTATGTTAAAAAAAAAAAAAAATTATCAGGTCATGGTGACAGGTGCCTATAGTCCCAATATTTGGGAGGCTGAGGCAGGAGGATCTCTTGAGTCCAGGGGGTCAAGGCTGCAGTGAGCTGTAATTGCACCATTGCACTCCAGCCTAGACACAACTTCTGAGTCTAGATCATAAAAGGTGATTCACCTTCTGCCTTATTTGCTGAACCAAACACCATGCAGGAAGTCTGCCTGTCCTGAGACCAACATGCTGTAAGGAAGACCAACCCACACAGAGAGGCCATGTGTGGGCACTCGGGTCATGTCCTCCAGCTGAGCCCAACCTTGCAGTCATCCAGCCCAGACACCAGACGTGTGAGTGAAGAAGCTCCCAGATGCTCCAGATAATTCCAGCACCCTCCATTCCAGTCTTCCCAGCTGAGGGTGCAGATAAAACCAGCCCTGCTGTACTCCGTCCAGATTATGGACTCCTAGAATCTACGAGTATAAATAAACTATAGCCAGGCGTGGTGGCTCATACCTGTAATCCCGGCACTTTGGGAGACTGAGGCAGGCGGTTCACCTAAGGTCAGGAGTTCAAGACCAGCCTGGCCAACATGGTGAAACGCCATCTCTACTAAAAATACAAAAATTAGCCGGGCATGGTGGCGCGTGCCTGTAATTCCAGCTACTCGGGAAGCTGAGGCAGGAGAATCCCGCTTGAACCCAGGAGGCGGAGGTTGCAGTAAGCGGAGATCGCCCCACTGCACTCACTCCAGCCTGGGCAACAGAGAGAGGCTCTGACTCAAAATAAACAAACAAACAAACAAACAAACTATAAATAGCCGTTGTTTTATTCCACTAAGTTTGGAGTAACTGGCTGTAAGTCAGTAGGTAACCAGAACAGAGAAGCTGCCTTGAGAGAAGGCAATTGCCCTAATTTAAAAGGAGGACTCACCCCTTTGTTGCCGTGGCCCCAGCTCTAGGTTCAAGTTGTTGCTGTCATTTTCGCCGCTAGGTGGCGGCTCATGACTGTTTCCAGCCAAAGGCGGGGCTGCCACAGGGGATGTCAATTTCTCTCCCAGCCTCGCCAGCTGCTGTTGCTTCCAGCCTGGTGCCTAGCACGTCAGTCAAGCAGGGCGATGATTATTTCCTTGCAGAAACCCAACCTGACCCGACCTCTCCGCACACTCATACCTTCGTTTCCAGCGTCGTCTTTTGCTCGAGTCCATGAAGCCCCCCAGAGAGGCTGCAGACACGGGCGCTCCTTAACCCCCTAGAGAGGCTGCAGACACGGGGGCTCCTAGCCCTGATCCGGAGGCCCTAGTTCAGTCTGCAGCTTGAGCTGGGGAGGCCGTGCTCCACCCCCGACACTTGCTCCTGTCTTCTCCACGGCTGGTCTTTTGCTGACGCTCTAGGAAATGAAACGCAGTTCATTGCAACATCATGGACTGTTTTTCCCACCACCAATATGAAATTGAATTTTTAAAGCATTACTGATTTATTTTTTAATGGTCAGATAAAAATTGTATGTATTTATGGTGTACATGATGTGTTGAAATAGCATACGTTGTGAAAAGGCTAACGAGCTAATTCACATATGCATTGCTTTATCATTAGTGTGTGTGTGGTAAGAACACCTACAATCTACTCTCTTAGGAAGCTTTAAGAACACAGCACATCCTTATGAACGAAAGCCCCTCTGCCGCAGCGTCATCCTCTTAAAGGCCATCCCCTCCCAGGTTTCCCTCACTAAGAGTCTGCAGCTGACACCACAAAAATTCAGGCCATCGAGCTCTAACTCATAAAATAGAATTACCATGGGATCCAGCAATTCCATTTCTGGGGAGATACCCAAAAGAATTGCAAGCAGGGTCTGGAAAAGATATTTATTTATGAGATGGAGTTTTACTCTGTCACCCAGGCTGGAGCGCAGTGGCACAATCTTGACTCACTGCAACCTCTGCCTCCCGAGTTTAAGCAATTCTCCTTCCTCAGCATCCCGAGTAGCTGGGACTACAGGTGCACACCATCACACCATGCTAATTTTTATATTTTTAGTAGAGACAAGGTTTCACGATGTTGGCCAGGCTGGTCTCGAACTCCTGACCTCAGGTGATCTGCCTGCCTTGGTCTCCCAAAGTCCTGGGATTACAGGCATGAGCCACTGCCCCCGGCCTGTGTATTTATTTTTGAGACAGGGTGTCTCTGTTGCCCAGGTGAGTAGTGCGGTGGTGTGATCTTGGCTTACTGCAGCCTCGACCTCCTGGGTTCAAGTGATCTTTTTACTTCAACCTCCTGAATAGTTGGGACTATAGGCATGTACCACCAAGCCCGGCTAATTTTTATTTTTATTTTATTTTACTTTTGTAGAGATGAGGTTTCACCATGTTGTCCAGACTGGTCTTGAACTCTTGGGCTCAAGCAATCCACCCTCCTTGGCCTTCCAAAGTACTAGGATTACAGGCGTGTGCCACCACACTCAGCCTGAAGAGATATTTATACACTGATGTTCTTAACAGCATTATTCACCCAAAAAAAATCAAAAAATGTGTTGGAAACAGATGCTCGATGCCACAAAGATAAATTAGCACTGAGACAAAGGATTTTTTAGCAATGCCATTTTTATTTCCTGGACTGCAGGAAGGGTACTCTTGCTGGCCATCTTCTCACAGAGTTACAATGAACAAAGGAAAGCAGACATATTTATTCCTTATGCATTTGGGGTCGTCCTTACTGCTGTGTCTCATCTCCTTTGGCTGGAGCCAGACAGACCTCACAATCTAAACTGAAACCCGATTCGCTAACAACTTAAAACTTTTCTAAACAGATAAAAGCAATGGAGAGCTGGGACATGCCTGTGAGCAGGTCCAGCACAGATATCTTGATTAAACTACAAGGACATAGAATGTACTATGTGCCTGTAAGCACGGCATGTCTAACAGCTACATAGGATAGGGCTTCATAGCTATTAGCACATTTACGATTTATTCTTTAACAAGAAAGGAAACTTTAAAGAGGAACTTTTCTACTTCCCACAAAATGGAAGCAACCTAAGGGCCATCAATGAATGAATCATAAACAGAGTGTGGGAGCCACATAAATGGACAGGTATTCAGCCTCTGAAAGGAAGCAGATTCTGACACATGCCTGCGGAAGGCCAGCACTTGTAACCAGTAGAGCTGATCCATGAGGAACCTTGAACAGTCGCCCCAGAATGACTTCTGGTTTGGGGCTTTCAAAGAGTGTGTGAAAGCATGGCCCTTGCCTTCGTCAGACGTGAAGCCGAGGGGAACCGAGCACTGGATGGTGGTCTAGAATCAGGAGCCAGACTCCTGGCGTGGCTTCCCTGTTCTGAGCAAATCACTGCCCTTCCCTGGAACTGTCTTATTTATCCAGCGATTTCACGAATATTTGTTGAGCGTGTTCTACAGACCAGGCATTTTGAAAGGGCTGTCACTATTGGCCGGGCGCGGTGGCTCACGCCTGTAATCCCAGCACTTTGAGAGGCTGAGGCGGGTGGATCACTTGAGGTCAGGAGTACGAAACCAGCCTAGCCAACATGGTAAAACCCCATCTTCACTAAAAATACAAAAATTAGCCGGGCGAGGTGGTGGGAGCCTGTAGTCCCAGCTACTCGGGAGGCTGAGGCAGGAGAATCCCTGGAACCTGGGAGGCGGAGGTTGCAGCGAGTCAAGGACACACTACAGCCTGAGTGACAGAGCGAGACTCCGTCTCAAAGAAGAAAACAAACTGAAGATTGTAACGAGTCACAAGCTAGAAATCAGCAGTGATGCAATATACCATAATGAGTGTATGGAAGGTGGGTCAGGGAAGGCCTGGAGGAAAATATGTTGAAGCTGAAAATTAGACAGTGAAGTATCCAGCCATGGGAACTGCAAGGGGAGTGACACCCAGGCAGAAGGCACAGCACACGCAAAGGCCCTGCAGCGGGAGCAAACCCGGCACGGCTAGTTCCAAGAATGGACACAGACCAGCGTGGCAGGCACAAGGTGAGCCGGCCAGAGCACAGGAGAAGGGAGGTGCTGAGGCCGGATCCTACAGAACTTTGCAAGTCTCGATCGGAAGTCTGAATTTTTTTTTTTTTTTTTTTGAGACAGAGTCTCGCTCTGTTGCCCAGGCTGGAGTGCTGTAGGATAACCTCGGCTCACTGCAACCTCCACCTCCTGGGTTCAGGTGATTTTCCTGCCTCAGCCTCCAGAGTAGCTGGGATCACAGGCACGTGCCACCACGTCCAGCTAGTTTTTGTATTTTTAGTCAAGATGGGAGTTTCACCATGTTGCCCAGGCTGGTCTTGAACCCCCGAGCTCAGGTGATCCGCCCACCTCGGCCTCACATAGTGCTGGGATTACAAGAGTGAGCCACCGCGCCCAGCCTAGAAGTTTGCATTTTTATCCAAATGGAAAAGGAAGTGCAATGTGGGAAATGCCTTTCTAACACCGGTAAGGGAGACAAGCAAATGTGGAAGCCCTCCCTATCTTGCGGCTTTGCACGCCTCACATTTCAGCGCTCTTGTCCTTGCGCCGAAAATGAGTAGGCCGTGAGTAATTTTCAGGCTGATATTGTCAGATTCTGTGCAGTTCCCCTGCTCTGGCCCCAGACCTCACAAGGCTTGTGTCAACGTCAGCTAAGGTCAGCGGGAGGGGGCGGGGCCGGGAACGGGGTGGGTCCTCAGCCTCGCTGGCGCCCTCTGGTGTGACTCACGGTTTCTCACCTTGATGATCACAACGGGCGTCCTAAACCATCTTCCTGCTTCCACCTTCATTTACCGCCTCCACCATCTGCTCTCCACGTAGCAGACGGAGGGATTCTTTTAAAATAGAATTGCTAGACTTGGTAAATTAAAATACAGGATGCCCAGTTAAATTAAAATTTTAGATAAACAAAAAAAACTTCGAATGTAAGTTTTTTTTTTTTTTTAAAGATGGGGTTTCACCATGATGGCCAGGCTGGTCCTGAACTCCTGACCTCAGGTGATCCACCCACCTCGGCCTCCCAAAGTGCTAGGATTACAGGCGTGAGCCACCACGTCCGGCCCGAATGTAAGTTTATCTCATGCCGTTTTGGGGCTGTACTTAGACTTTTTAGTCATTGTTTATCTGAGATTTGAAATCAACTGGGGGCATCCTGAATAGAATCTGGCAACCCTATTTTAGTTTATTTATTTATTTATTGAGACAGAGTCTCACTTTGTCGCCCAGGCTGGAGTGCAGTGGCACGGTCTCAGCTCACCACAACCTCTCCCTCCTGGGTTCAAGCGATTCTCCTGCCTCAGCCTCTCGAGTAGCTGGGACTATGGGTGCCCGCCACCATGCCCAGCTGATTTTTGTATTTTTAGTAGAGACGGGGTTTCACCATGTTGGCCAGGCTGGTCTTGAACTCCTGACCTTGTGATCTGCCGCCTCTGCCTCCCAAAGTGCTGGGATTACAGGTGTGATTTTTATTTTATTTTTTGGGGGCAGGGTCTGTTGCCCAGCCTGTAATTCGGGGGCATGATCATGGCTCACTGCAGCCTCCAGGCTCAAGTCATCTTCCTTCCCGAGTAGCTGGGACTACAGGTGTGCACTACAATCCCTGTCTAAACTACGAGATGTCTCTCCTCTCACCCAGTTAAAATGGCTTATATACAAAAGACAGGCCAGGCACTGTGGCTCGCACCTGTAATCCCAGCACTTTGGGAGGCTGAGGTGAGCAGATCACCTGAGGTCAGGAGTCTAAGACCAGCCTGGCCAACATGACAAAACACAGTCTCTACTAAAAATACAAAAATTATTTTTAATTTTGTAATTAAAATTATTTTTAATTTTTTATTTTTAACTGGGCGTGGTGGTGGGCGCCTCTAAACTCCACTTCCTGGGTTCAAGTGATTCTCCTGCCTTAGGCTCCCAAGTAGCTGGGACTATAGGCACACACCATCATGCCTAGCTAGTTTTTTGTATTTTTTGTAGACAGGAGGTTTCACCATGTTGGCTGGGCTGGTCTCAAACTCCTGACCTCACATGATCCACCCTCCTTGGCCTCCCAAAGTGCTGGGAATACAGGCGTGAGCCACCACACCCGACTGCTTCTGAGACCTTTAATCTCCTGTAGTTCAAATACTCCACCTGACAAATATCATACTTTGGGGATATCGTTTTGTGAGCCCCAACAATACATTGTTTCATAGGATGATGTGATTCTAGCCATTTGTCCCCGAGGGGTGTGTGCTTCCTTCTCCCTCTTCTCCGAAGTCTACGTTATGTCTCTGCCTTCCCCCTCCCCCTGGTCTCTCCCCCACCCAGAACTGAACCCCAAACTGGCTTTGAGGGGACCACGCAAAGTGTGCTCAGGGAGAGTTTAGGGGAAAATTGACAGCTCCCCTTTTCTCTCTCTCTCTCTCTCTTTTTTTTGAGACAAAGTCTCACTCTTGTCGCCCAGGCTGGAATGCAATGGCCAGATCTCGGCTCACTACAACCTCTGCCTGCTGGGTTCAAGTGATTCTCCTGCCTCAGCCTCTCAAGTAGCTGGGATTACAGGTGCTGCCACCATGCCCAGCTAATTTTTGTATTTTTAGTAGAGATGGGGGTTTCTCCATGTTGGCCAGGCTGGTCTCAAACTCCTGACCTCAGGTAATCCACCTGCCTCGGCCTCCCAAAGTGCTGGGATTACAGGCGTGAGCCATCGCCCCGGCCAGCTCTCTTTTCTCTTGAGTCTCTAGCTTCGAACCTTCCCTGCCCTGACCTCAGGTAAGAAAGAGTTTTCGAAATAAAGACCCTACTGGACAAGAGACATTCCCCACCAGGTGCGGTGGCTTATGCCCCTGGGAGGTCGAGGCCGGTCTGGGCAACATAGTGAGACCCTATCTCTATTTATTTATATTTTTTAAATGAAGAGTGGCTGGGCATGGTAGCTCCTGCCTGTAATCTCAGCATTTTGGGAGGCCAGGGTGAGTGGATCGCTTGATACCAGAAGTTCAAGACCAACATGGGCAACATTGGGAGAGCCCCATCTCCACACACACAAAAAATATACACAAAAAGTTAGCTGGATGTGGCTGTGTGTGCTTGTAGTCCCAGTTACCTGGGGGGCTGAGACATGAGAATCGCTTGAACCTGGGAAGTCAAAGCTGCAGTGAGCTATGATTATGCCATTGCACTTTAGCCTGGGTGATAGAGTGAGACTCTGGAAGAAGGAAGGAAGGATGGAAGAAAGAGAGAAGGAGAGAGGGAAGGAGGAAGGAAGGAAGGAGGGAAGGAAGGAAGGGAAGGAAAAATGAAGGAAGGAAGAAAGGAAAAAGGGAAGAAAGAAAGGATAGAAGAAAATAAGGGAGGGAGGAAGGGAAGAAGGAGAAGAGAAAGAAAGAGAAAGAGAGAGAGAAAGAAAGAGAAAGAAAAAGAAGAGCCATTTCCCCAGGACCAACTACCTGCCCCGCCCCCACCCTCCTGCCATGGTAGATGTCTCCTGAGGCTTCCCTGACCTGTCTAGGCACAAAGTCAAACAGCAAAAACAAAAAAAAAATTGTGAATTATCTTGTCTCCTATTTGGACTCTCGTCTCCCAGCACTTACCTCCGTTTATAATTGCACGCTCATTAGTGCAATGATGTGATTAGTATCTGTTTCCATCAGCAGGCTGTCAGCTTGTCTGGGGGTCCCTGTTTATTCTCTAAGTGCCACTGGATAAAAAATAACTGCAAAGGCAGATGGAGTTGCGACCATGTGCCAGGCGGTCTCCTGGGAGCTTTGCAGGGCTTCTGATGGCGCTGACTCCCCCACGGTGACTCCTGGGAGTGGGTACGGGGCTGAGCTCATGCACCGTCTTTAGGGATGAAGAAAGCAAGACAAGGAGGTGAAGCTGTTGCTCCAGCTGTAAGTTGGGGAGCTGGGGCTTCACACCAGCCCGGCTCCCACGTCCCCAGGGCACTTCGGTACACTTCTATTTTTTTTTTTTTTTTGAGATGGAGTCTCACTGTCTCCAGGCTGGAGTGCAGTGGCGTGATCTCGGCTCACTGCAACCTCCACCTCCCAGGTTCAAGTGATTCTCTTGCCTCAGCCTCCTGAGTGGCTGACTACAGGCATGCACCACCACACCCAGCTAGTTTTTATATTTTTAATAGAGATGGGGTTTCACCATGCTGGCCAGGCTGGCTTCAAACTCCCGACCTCAGGTGATCCACCCACCTGGGTCTCTCAAAGTGCTGGGACTACAGGTGTGAGCTGCCGTGCCTGGCCCACTTCTCCTTGTTGAATGCAGAATTAGAAACAAAAATCACTTGATCAACCGGGCGTGGTGGCTCGCCCCCTGTAATCCCAGTACTTTGGGAGGCTGAGGCAGGCGGATCACCTGAGGTCAGGAATTCGAGACCAGACTGGTTAACATGGTGAAACCCATCTCTTCTAAACAAAAAACAAAAAAACACACAAAAATTAGCGGTGTGTGGTGGCGGGCACCTGTAATCCCAGCTACTTGGGAGGCTGAAGCAGGAGACCTGCTGGAACCCGGGAGGCGGAGGTTTCAGTGAGCCAAGATTGTTTTGCTGCACTGTAGCCGGGGTGACAGAGCAAAACTCTGTCTCAAAATAAAAAAAAATATATATATATGTATAGTATTTTCCCACACTCTCAGCTATTGTATATCGTTTCGTTTTCACATGATTTCTGGACTCATACCTGCTATGTTTCTGGAGGGTAGGTGGAGTCGCTTTTCTTTACCCCGGAATGCGTGATCACGTCACAAATAGACTCCAAACCAAAGTTGTTAAATTTCCAAACCTTTAATCCCAAATCAGACACAGCCAGGTCAGACCCTGGCGTCCTTCCCTATCTTCCCCAACCTCACCCTGAGCTGCAGATGAGTTGTAAAAAGTCTCCCCCGGCAAGCAAATCGATCCAGACCTGGGAAATGAAAGGGCCTCCAACTCCCCACCGAAGACCCCCCGACCTCACCCCACCACCCCACACCCGTTACCCCATCAGGTCCCCCGCCAGTCTTCCCTGGGGGAACCCTGGTTTGCAAAGAGCCTCTTCCCATCCCACCCCCCAAGCAACCCACATACAGTCACCGAGAAAAAACATATTTACAGAGGGAGAGAGGATGAGGGGACAGGAGGCGGGTGTGTCAAAGAACATGGGCCCTGATGGGGGAGAACAGTTTCTCTAGGAGATGGGGCGGAGGATCTTGAGGGTATGATGGAGAAGATCAAAGAGCTTGGTGGTTGCTTAGAGAAGTCTCACATGTGGCTCTAGGTGGCCCGGTGCCCCCGCTTGGGACAGACAGACGCCCAGGGCCAGGAAGGCAGTGTGAGCGGCAGAAAGCAGCCAGCCCCCAGCAGCAGGATGAGGCCGGCCCCCACGCCACAGCCCAGGGACCAGGAGTACTCGTAGGTGAGGCGTGGGGCCGGGGGAGGCTCGGGGCTGACTCTCTGCAGCAGGGCCCTCACGGAATGCCGGAACACCTCCAGGCTCACCAATAGCAGCAGGCCTGAGGGAGAGAGGATGGGAGGATCAGGACCGGGACCCCAACTACGTCTGAGCATCTCTGCCTTCCCCTCCCGGCCCTCCCGCCCTCCCTGGTGCCTTCCCATACATGCACTCAACAAATACTTACTAAACACCTACTATATAGCAGGCAGCATTTGGGAAGCTGGAGATAAAGAAAGAAAACAACAACGAGACACAAAGTCATAGAGACAGAACGTAGAAGGGCGGCTGCCGAGGGCCGGAGGGAAGAGGAGAAAGGGGAGTTGGTGTTCAATACGTCTAGAGTTTCAGTGGGGAGGATGAAAATAGTTCTGAAGGTGGATGGGGGTGACGGCAACGTGAAGGGAATCGATGCCACAGAACCACGTGCTGGAAATGATCAAAAGGCAGGTACCGGGTCACAGCTAGGTGGGAGAAATGCGTTCTGGTGTTCGCAGCACTTCGGGGTGAATATGGTTCATTAGATTTTTAATCTTTTTTTTTTTTTTTTTTTTGAGACAGAGTCTTGCTCTGTCGCCCAGATAGGAGTGCAATGGTGCAATCTCAGCTCATTGCAACCTCCACCTCCTGATTCTCCTGCCTCAGCCTCCCCAGTAGCTGGGATTCAAGTGATTCCCCCTGCCTCAATCTCCTGAGTAGCTGAGATTACAGATGTGCACCACCATGCCTGGCTAATTTTGTTTTTAAGTAGAGAGGGGGTTTTACCATGTTGGCCAGGCTGCTCTTGAGCTCCTGACCTCTAGCGATCCACCCACCTTGGCCACCCGTAGTGCTGGGATTATAGGCGTGAGCCACTGCACCCGGCCCATAATTGCTTACATGATTATTATTTTTATAGGACTTCTCCCAACCTTTAAATGTCAACTCAGAGAAATCTTTATACACTGCCCGGCAAACAAAGCACCTCCCCTGGCCACCGAGGGCCTGCAGGCTGCCAGGTTGCAATGTCCAAAATAAACAAATGAGGAGACAAGATCATCGCAGAGGGTGAGGCAGGGGAGGAAGGAAATAGAAACAGAGAAAGTGGCACCCCAGGGGTGGAGCAGGGACTTTGGATGCTGTCGAGAAAAGCCATTTGAGCTGGGACCCAAAGCATGAAAAGAACCCACTCAGGAACAAAATGAAGCCGCAGCTTTTCCGAGCAGAAGCAGTGGCTGATGTGAAGGCCCCGTGGAGGACACAGCACAGGGTGTTTGAAGCAAAGAAGAAAGCTCAGTGGGGTCGGAGCTAGGAGAGAGCAGGGGTCGGGGAGAGAAGCCGTGATGGAACTGCAGAGCTGGGCAGGGGCCGGGTCCTGCAGGGCCGTCTGACTCATGGATGAGTCATGCATCCAGCCACCGCCCCTCTAGACCCTGGAGTCCTGCCCCAACCCCCATTCCTGACCCTCCTTCTTCCCTGTACCCTGGCCCCACTGTGGCGTTTTTCTGTTTGGTTGTTCATTGTTTTGGGTGTTTTCTTGAAACAGTCTCCCTCTGTCGCCCAGGCAGTGGCACAATCTCGGCTCACTGCAGTCTCTGCCTCCCGGGTTCAGGAGGTTCTCCTGCCTCCGCCTCCTGAGTAGCTGGGATTACAGGCTGACGCCACCACGCCCAGCTAAGTTTTGTATTTTTAGTAGAGACAGTGTTTCACCATGTTGAGCAGGCTGGTCTCAAACTCCTGACCTCAGGTGATCTGTCCACCTCCCAAAGTGCTGGGATTACAGGGCTGAGTCACTGCGCCCAGCCACTCACTGCAGTTGTGATCGGGGGCTGGTGAATGCAACCCGATGCTGTGATTCAAAAGCACTTTCTTTGCTCCACGCAGCCAACGTGATAGCACTGGAGGTGGAAGAGCACGTAGATAGGACCCCCCTTCATTCCTTTCCTAATTCATTCTTTTTTTTATTTTATTTTCTCTTCCTTTAGTGACAGGGTCTCAGTCACCCAGGCTGGAGTGCAGTGGTGCGATCATAGCTCACTGCAACCTTGACCTCCCAGGCTCAAGCCTTCCTCCCGCCTCAGCCTCCTGAGTAGCTGGTACTACAGCTACCAGTCACCACAGCTAGTTATTTCATTTTATTTTCTAGAGACAGGATCTTGCTACATTGCCTGGGCTGGTCTCAAACTCGTGGCCTCAAACAATCCTCCCACCTCAGCCTCCCAAAATGTCGGGATTACAGGTGTGAGCTACCACAGCAGACCTAGTTCATGCATTCTTTGATTCATTTGACACATCTTCATTGAGCTAAATTACAAAGTACATATAATATAATACATAAATGACACTGTAACAAAGTCCCTGTCCTTCTGGAGTTTCATCCAAGATGGAGAGATGGGCAATAATCAGTTAAATGCATTGTTGGGGGCTGAACTGCGTCCTCCACAAAAAGTTCACGTTTTGGGGTCCTGATCCCAAGTACCTCAGAATATGACTGTATTCAGACATAGAGTCTTTAAAGAGATAATTAAGTTAAGGCTGGGCGTGGTGGCTTACACCTGTAATCCCAGCACTTTGGGGAGGTCAAGGTGAGTGGATCTCAGGAGTTAGAGAAAAGCATGGTCAACAGGATGAAACCCTATCTCTACTAAAAATACAAAAATTAGCTGGGCGTGGTGGTGCTCATGTGTAATTCCAGCTCCTCCGGAGGCTGACGAAGGAGAACTGCTTGAATCCTGGAGGCAGAGTCTGCAGCGAGCTGAGATCGAGCCACTGCACTCCAGCCTGGGCAACACAGACTCCTCTCAAAAAAGCAAAACAAAACAAAACAAAACAAAAACAGTTAAGTTAAAGCGAGGTCATCAGGAGGAACCCGAATCCAATGTGACTGGTGTCCTTATGAGATAAGAAAATTTCAGGCAGGAGGATCTCTCGAGGCCAGGAATTCAAGATCAGCCTGGGCAAGAGTGAGACCCTGTCTCTACCAAAAAAAAGATAACAAAATAAAAAAAAAGAAGGCCAGGCGCGGTGGCTCACACCTGTAATCCTAGCACTCTGGGAGGCTGAGGCGGGCGGATCATCTAAGGTCAGGAGTTCGAGACCAGCCTGGCCAACATAGAGAAACCCCGTCTCTACTAAAAATAAAAAAAATTAGCCGGGTGTGGTGGTGGGTGTGTATACTCCCAGCTACTCAGGAGGCTGAGGCAGAAGAATCTCTTGAACCCAGGAGGTGGAGGTTGCAGTGAGCCGGGATCACACCACTGCACTCCCACCTGGGCAACAGAGCCAGACTCTGTCTCAACAACAACAACAACAACAAAAAATAGAAGGAAATGTGGACACTGATAGGTACAGAGGAAGACCATGTGAAGATACGTGGAGAACACTGCCATCTACAAGACAAGAAGAGAAGCCTCAGAAAAAACGGACCCTGCTGACCCCTTGGTCTCAGACTTGCGGCCTCCAGAACGGTGAGAAAATCAATTTCTGTTGTTTAAGCCACCCAGGCTTAAACTTTCCTATGGTGGCCCTGGCAAATGAATACAGGCATAAATAAATAGAGAATTTCGTGTAGTGGATCAAGTCTGTGAAGAAAAATAAGGCAGGGTAAGGTCCCAGCTGGTAATAAGTCTTCTTTCTTTTTTTATTTTATTATTTTTTTGGGAGACAGAGTCTTACTGTGTTGCCCAGGCTGGAGTACAGTGGCATGGTCTCAGCTCACTTCAACCTCCACCTCCCAGGTTCAAACAATCCTCCCGCCTCAGCCTCCTGAGAAGCTGGGATTGCAGATGCCTTCCACCATGCCTGGCTAATTTTTGTATTTTTAGTAGAGATAGGGTTTCACTATGTTGGTCAGGCTGGTCTCAAACTCCAGGTCTTAAGTGATCTGCCAGCCTCGGGCTCCCAAAATTCTGGGATTACAGGCGTGAGCCACCGAGTCTGGTTTATCTTGTTTTATTCTTTTTGGAGACAGTCTCACTCTGTCACCAGGCTGGAGGGCAGCGGCTCGATCTCGGCTCACTGCAACCTCCGCCTCCTGGGTTCAAGCGATTCCCCTGCCTCAGCCTCCTAAGTAGCTGGGATTACAGGCACCTGCCACCACGCCCAGCTAACTTTTTGTATTTTAGTAGAGATGGGGTTTCTCCATGTTGGCCAGAATAGTCTCGATCTCCTGACCTTGTGATCCGCCCACCTCGGCCTCCCAAAGTGCTGAGATTGCAGGTGCGAGCCACCGTGCCTGGCGGTTTATTTTTAATTAATTAATTAATTATATTTTTGAGATCAGGTTATGAGACTAGCTAGTTTTTGTATTTTTGGTAGAAATGGGGTTTCACTATGTTGGCCAGGCTGGTCTAGAACTTCTGACCTCAGGTGATCCACCTGCCTCAGCCTCCCAAAATGCTGGGATTACAGGTGTGAGCCACCATGCCCAGTTGCTCTCATACGCGCACACACACACTCTCTCTCTCTCTCTCTCTCTGTTTCTTTTATTTTTTTTAACATTTTCTTAGATACCAAATGAGTCCCCTTTAGACATGACGGTCAGTGATGGCCTCTCTGAGGTGGTGATATTTGACCAGGGACTTAAATGATATGAGGAAATGAGACATTTGAAGTGCCGGTGGAGGAGCATTCCAGGCTGAGGAGACAGCAGTGCAAAACACACTGAGGGAGGAATGAGCTTAGAGGGTCTGGGGGAACAGTAAAGAGGCCGGCGTGCCAGAGCAGGGAGAGCAGATGGCAGGAGTGGACTCACAGGGAGCCAGGAGTCAGGCCACGCGAGGCCTTGCAACCATGTTATCCTAGAGTAGGAATTCACGTGGCTTTGATTCTGGGGAGGATCCATGATCTGATTTACGATATTAAAGTATCACTTGGCCGGGCACGGTGGCTCACATCTGTAATCCCCACACTCTGGGAGGCCGAAGCGAGAAGATTCAAGATCAGCCCAGGAATTCAAGATCAGCCTGGGCAACATAGTGAGACCTCGTCTCTACAAATAATTTTAAAAATTACCTCAGTGCGGTGGTGTGTGCCTGTGGTCCCAGCTACACGGGAGGCTGAGGTGGGAGGACTGCTGGAGCCCAGGAAGTTGAGGCTGCAGTGAACTGTGATTGTGCCACTATACTTCAGCCTGGGCAACAGAGCCAGACCCTGTCTAGGAATGTTTAACATTTAAAAGGCAGAAGTATCACCCCAGCTGCTCTGTGGAGAATGGGCTTGAGGAAGTTGAAAGGAGAAGCATGGAGAACAGTTAGGAGGCCACAGAAAGTATCTCGGGGAATACAGCGGTGGCGTGGATTAGTGTCATGTTGCAATAGAGGAGAGTGTTTGCATTCGAATTATGTTTTGGAGGTAGTACCAATAGAATTTGCTGGTGGATGGCCAGGCGTGGTGGCTCACGCCTGTAATCCCAGCACTTTGGGAGGCCGAGGTAGGCAGATCACCTCAGATCAGGAGTTCGAGACCAGCCTGACCAACATGGAGAAACCCTGTCTCTCCTAAAAATACAAAATTAGCCAGGCATGCTGGTGCATGCCTGTAATCCCAGCTACTCAGGAGGCTGTGGCAGGAGAATCACTTGAACCCGGGAGGTGGAGGCTGCAGTGAGCTGAAATTGCACCACTGCACTCCAGCCTGGGCAACAACAGTGAAACTCCATCTCAAAAAAAAGAATTTTCTGGTGGAATGGATGTGAGGTGTATGTGAAGACAACGGAAGAACCAAGGGTAACGTCTGGCTTTTTGGTCTAAGCCATGGGTCAGCGAGCCTGTGGGCCAGGTAGCAGGAATCTGTCTAAGGCTTTACGGGCAGTGCCGTCTCTGTCACGACGCTGGACTCGGTAGTGCAAAAGCGGCTGTAGGTAACACGTTGTGAATGGAGTGACTGTAGCCCAACAGAATTTTTTTTTTGAACACTGAATTTTGAATTCCATGTAGTTTCCACATGTCCTAAATAATATTCCTTTTTCTCCCCACCAACTATTTAGCTCATAGACCAAACAAAAATGAACAGAAGCCAGGTGCGGTGGCTCATGCCTGTAATCCCAACACCTTGGAGGCTAAAGAGGGAGGTTTGCTTGAGGCCAGGAGTTCAGACCAGTCTGCACAGCATAGTGAGACCCCCTATCTACAAAAAGATTTAAAATTAGCCAGGCATGGCGGTGCAGAGTCCCAGCTACATGGGAGGCTGATGTGGGAGGATGGCTTGAGCCCAGGAGACTGAAGTTGCAGGGAGCTATGATTGTGTCACTGCGCTACAGCCTGGGCAGCAGAGGGAAACCCTGTCTCAGGAAAAAAAAAAAAAAAAAAGTGGCAGGTGGGGATTTCGCCCATGGGACATAGTTTGCTGACACACTGTGGTCCTGACACGCTGGCCCTGGGGCAAGGATCTAACCGAATGCCTTCTTCAGATCTCATCTCTTCTACTTACGCTTATAAGTATCATTATGCTCCCTCCTTCACAGTTGAGGAAACTGAGGCCCAGGGTGGTGGGGCATGGTCCGAGCCCAGCCAGGTCCACACCACTGACTATTCTCTCAGCCATGCCAGGATATCCCCCTCCCGGAGCCAGCCTGGCACGATATAAAAAAGGCACATGGGGCCAGGGACGGTGGCTCACGCCTGTAATCCCAGCACTTCAGGAGGCTGATGCGGGTGGATCTCCTGAGGTCAGGAGTCCCAGCCTGGGCAACATAACAAAACTCTGTCTCTACTAAAAATATAAAAATTAGCCAGCATGGTGGTGGGCACATGTACTTCCAGCTACTCAGGAGGCTGAGGCAAAAGAATCATTTGAACCCGGGAGGGCAGAGGTTGCAGTGAGCCGAGATTGCACCACTGCACTCTAGCCTGGGTGACAGAGCAAGACTCCTGTGTCAACAAATAAATAAATAATTTAAAATAAAATAGGCTGGGCGTGGTGGCTCATGCCTGTAATCCCAGCACTTTGTGGGGTCCGAGGCGGGTGGATCACCTGAGGTCAGGAGTTCGAGACCAGCCTGGCCAACATGGGGAAACCCCATCTCTACTAAAAATACAAAAATCAGCCAGGCATGGTAGCGGGCACCTGTAATCTCAGCTACTTGGGAGGGTGAGGAAGAAGCAGCGCTGGAACCTGGGAGGTGGAGGTTGCACTGAGCTGAGATTGCACCACTGCACTCTAGCCTGGGTAACAGAGCAAGACTTCGTCTCAAAAATAAAAAAAAATAAATTAAATAAATGAAAAGGCACATGGGTCTGGCTTCTGGCTTCTCCAGCCTCCTCTCAAGCTGCTCCTCCCACACTCTCACAACGTGAAGCAGGGCTTTCAATGCACCAGATTCGTTCAAGCTTGGGAGACCTTTACGCCGCTTGGAACAATATTCCACTTCTCCCTCCCTCAGCCTGCCTTAGACATCCTCTTCTTCTTGTCTGTGTATGAATTACATGTTCTGAAGGGAAGCCTTCACTAACCACTGCCACCTAAATCTACAGTGGGTCTCTTTGTAACACATTTTTCTCCGACTCTTTGCTTTTTAGCTATAGCATTCATCACAGGTGGTAGTAATGAATATATATTGATTTATATGAGTATTGTCTCTTTATCTCATTTCTGTCTCCCACTGCACTATAAATCCACGATGGCAGCAAACTTCTCTGTCTCATACCTCTAAAACATAGAACAACAGCGGATAGATATTTTATAAACAGAGAAACAATACAACCTGAACATTTCCCTTTATCTAGGGAGACCTCAGAAGCCCAACCCACCCCAATCCCTGATACCCAATATAACCACAGTACTGACAACATCGAATCCTCCTTCACTTTCATTTGGTTGTACACTTTGCAGAAAATTTTTGTGCCCACGACTTTCATAAAACACTTTGTTTTTGAGACGAAGTCTAGCTCTGCCACCCAGGCTGGAATGCAGTGGCACAATCTCGGCTCACTGCAATCTCTGCCTCCCAGGTTAAAGTGATTCTCCTGCCTCAGCCTCCTGAGTAGCTGGACCTACAGGCACCCACCACCATGCCTGGCTAATTTTTGTATTTTTAGTAGAGATGGGGTTTCACTGTGTTGGCCAGGCTGGTCTCAAACTCCTGACCTCAAGTGATCATCCTGCCTCGGTCTCCCAAAGTGCTGGGATTATAGGCTTGAGCCACCACACCCGGCCCATAAAATACTTACATCAGCACCTTTCTGTGCACCCCAAGGAGTAATGCAGGTGTGGGTTCGATAATAACGCCAGCACCAAATGCCTACCGAGCTAAAAATGCCATGAGAACAAGCATCACCTTTATCTTATTCATCATTCCGTCCTCAGTGGCTCCAGGCACAGCATCTAGGACTCACTGGATATTAAACAAATACTTGTTAAATGAATGGACAAATTTAAAAAATGGAGAAACAGATGACTGGAGGGAGAGAGGAAGTAAAGAGTGTGGAAAAGAAAGAAAAGAGAGAGGGGCCGGGTGCGGTGGTTCACACCTGGAATCCCAGCACTTTCGGGGGCCGAGGCGGGCGGATCACTTGAGCTCAGGAGTTGGAGAGCAGCCTGGGCAACACAGTGAAACCCTATCTCTACAAAAAATACAAAAATTACCTGGGCATGGCGGCATGTCCCTGTATTCCCAGCTACTCAGGAGGCTGAAAGGTAGGAGGACAATCACTGGAGTCCTGGAAGTCGAGGGTGCAGTGAGATGAGATCGTGCCACTGCCCTCCAGCCTGGATGAAAGAGCAAAACCCTGTCTCAAAAAAAAAAAAAAAAAAAAAAAAAGCCGGGCGTGGTGGCTCACACCTGTAATCCCAGCACTTTGGGAAGCCGAGGTGGGAAGATCACTTGAGGTCAGGAGTTTGAAATCAGCCTGGCCAAAATGGTGAAAACCTGTCTCTACTAAAAACACAAAAATTAGCTGGGCGTGGTGGCACGGGCCTGTAATCCCAGCTACCTGGGAGGCTGAGGCAGGAGAATCACTTGCACCTGGGAGGCAGAGGTTACAGTGAGCCGAGATCACACCATTGCACTCCAGCCTGGCCAAAAAGAGCAAAACTTGTTCTGCGTCCCCCTCCCTGAGCCTGCCTTAGACGTCCTTATTCTTCACATGTCTGTATGAATTACATGTTTTGAAGCAAAACTCTGTCTCAAAAAAAAAAAAAAAGACAGAAAGAAAACATTTGATCCAATAAGAAAACCAAGTCCCAGAAAATAAAAGGAACCTTCCCAAGGTCACATAGTGATTCTGGGCACAGATTAGGCTGGAACCTAGACCACCTGACTCCCAGGTAGGCCTTCATTCCATCGGACCATGCTCTGAAACTACAGAGATCCCACAGAAATATAGTTCCCCAAATGCAATGTGAAGGTACAGTGAGAAGACACACTCTGGTATAAGAAAACCAAGTTTAAGGCCGAGTGGGAGGCCGAGGCTGAGGCAGAGGGGATCAACTGATGTTGGGAGTTCAAGACCAGCCTGGCCAAATGGCGAAACCCCGTCAATAGTAAAAGTACAAAAATGAGCTGGGTGTGGTTGCGCGCACCTGCAATCCACTCTGGAAGCTGAGGTGGAAGAATTGCTTGAACCTGGGAGGCAAAGGTTGCAATGAGCTGAGATCATGCCACTGCACTCCAGCCTGGGTGACAGAGTGAGGCTCCATCTCAAAAGAAAAAAAAAGAAAGAAAAAAGAAGAAAAGGAAACCAAGTTTAAAAACCCACCTCGGGGCCGGGCGTGGTGGCTCACGCCTGTAATCCAAGCACTTTGGAGGCCAAGGCGGGCGGATCACCTGAGGTTGGGAGTTCGAGACCAGCCTGACCAACATGGTGAAACCCCGTCTTAAAAACAAAAAAAACAAAAAAACCCACCTCTGCCATCATTGATTGTGTGGCCATGAGTAATTCACCTGACTTCTCTGAGCCTCAATTTTCTCCTCTATAAAATGGGGGAGGCTGGGTGTGGTGGCTCATGACAGTAATCCTAGCATTACGGGAGGCAGAGGCAGGCAGATAACTTGAGGTCAGGAGTTAGAGACCAGTCTGGCCAACATGGTGAAATCCCGTCTCTACCAAAAAATACAAAAAACTAGCTGGGGGTAGTGGTGCATGCCTGTAATCTCAGCTAGACAGGAAGCTGAGGCAGAAGAATCACTTGGAATCCAGCAGGCAGAGGTTGCAGTGAACCGAGATCACGCCATTGCGCTCTAGCCTGGGTGACAGAGGGAGACTCTGTCTCAAAAATAAATAAATAAATGAAATGGGGAATAGTAAGCCCTACGTAGTAGAGCTGTTGTAAGGATTTGAACTGGAAGTACAATACACTGAAGTGTTGTTCATTACCAAGGTCTACATTTCATAAGATGCAGCATTTTATTTAGACTTTCGGCTCTGGAGAATGTAACAGTCCTTGCAGACCTCAAGTCCCAAAACTAAACGTGCATTTAGAGACCATCAAATTCTGAGCCAACAACAGGGCTTGGAACTCTTCCACCTTTGAGCCTACTATAGCCCCTGGGCTTCCCTGACCTCCCAGCACGCTATAATGTTCAAAACATCTCAGCATGCAACAGTGTTTGGGACTCCAGGTCCAAACCTAAAAATGTGTTTGGGACTCCAGGTCCAAACCTAAAAATGTATTTGGACAGCTTCCAATTCCCAGCCAACAACAGGGCTTAGAACTCTCCAATGTTTTAGATGTCTACAGTCCTTGAGCTTTCTCAACTCCCAGCCTGCAACAGTGCCTGGAAATCCCCATCTCCCAGCATGCAGCAATTCTTGGAGATCCCAGGTCCAAACCTAAAACTGTGTTTGGACACCCTCCAATTCTTACCCCTGTTGTTGGGGTTCTCCCATCTTTGAACCTACTATAGACCTTGGGCTTCCCCCTCAACTCCCAGCATGCAACAGGGCTTGGAGATCCCACTTCCTGGCATGCAACAGTGTGTGGAGACCCTACTCCCAGCATGCAACAGTGTGTGGAGACCCTACTCCCAGCATGCAACAGTGCAGAGAGCCCCCATCTCCCTGTATGCAACAGTGCACAGAGAGCCCATCTCCCAGCATGCAACAGCGCCTGGAGATCCTCCCAGCATGCAATGTCCTCAGCCTCCAGGCTCTGAACCCTCACCTGAGAGGCCAAAGCAGATGGCACCAACTCGGAGCAGGAACTCTGCACCTTTACTGAGCACCATGATGATACAGAGGCACCCCAAGGCCATGACTGCCAGGCCCAGCACTGCTATCACCGCAGCTGCCAGATTCACCTCTGCCCGGAGGAGAGAGGAAAGAAGCAGAGAACAGGGGGATGTAGGGAATGAGGAGGATTCACTGATAGGAACCCAGAACCAGGAAGATGTAAGATTCAGGATGAGAGAAGAATTTGCAAGTAGATCATCCAATCCAACATTTTACTTACACGGTTGAAGGAATTAAGACTCAGAAACGGTCAGTTATTTCTCTAAAGTCACCAAGCAAAGGGAGGAGAGGGCCAGGATGAGAAAGAGTTGAAAACTGCCAATATTTATTTAGGATCTGGTTACCACTGGTTTACAGGTGAGGAAACTGAGGCAGTAGGGTATGTGGGAGACAATGGCCAAGTCAGTGTGCTACAGTGGAATGCAATTATCCAGGCTGGAATTCTCCCCAACCACTTCCTACAAGGAAGATTCTGGTAGGATTTTCCAGATTTCAGTAGGAATTTAGGCTGAACCCCTCTCAGTCTAAATTTCCTCCTGTGGACCAGACACCTACCATCCTAGCACTTTGGGAAGCCGAGGCGGGAAGATCACTTGAGGTCAGGAGTTCGAGACCAGCCTGGCTAACATGGCGAAACCCCATCTCTATTGAAAATACAAAAATTAGCCAGTCGTGATGGCGGCACACCTGTAATCCCAGCTACTCGGGAGGCTGAGGCAGGAGAATTGCTTGAACCTGGGAGGCAGAGGTTGCAGTGAGCTGAGATAGCACCACGGCACTCCAGCCTGGGCAAAAGAGTGAGACTCCATCTCAAAAATAAAATAAATAAATAAATAAATAAAAATTTCACCCCCCCCAATTTCACCCCACCTGTCGCCCACCACGGGGTGAAAAGTTCTCACCTTTCTTTGTGGTTCTCTGAAAGATGCGTGCATTCTCTCCCGTGGTGAAGAATTTAAAATAGGTGAGTTTGCTTCTGTGGAAGCAGGAGAGAGAAAAAGAGACATGAGGATATGAGGTCCCTTGTGTAAGCTCAGGGCTGGACACTTCACACAGCCCACAGGAGGCTAAAACTTGGACATTAGCATCCCTGATACACAGAGGAAAAAATGATGCCCAGAGATGTGAAAGCCACCGCCATCCAGGAGCTGGGACTCCTACCCAGGGCTCTGCGCTCCAGACCTGCAGCCCCAAGCGCACCATTAGCCTCTCCGGGCCTCTAGTTCTTCCTTCTTAAAATGAGATAATGATCTCTTCCTGGCCCCTTCATATGGGTTTGTTGAGGGTTCAAGTGGGATTATAAATGGATAATCACTTGACTCAACAAAGGATACCAAGATACAAGTAGCAGAAGAGTAACAGACTCAGAAAGCATTCCTGTCTCAGGAAGGATTCCTACACAGAAGACACAAAGAGCTCCCATGGATTAGCAAGAAGGGAGAGAGAACCCAATTGACAAGTGGGCAAAGGGTATGAATAGTAATTCACAGAAAAGGAAGGCTGGGTAACTGACAAGTCCATGAGGAGATGCCCCACTTCACCAGGGATCAGAGAGACGTAGCTTGAATCAGCAGGGAGGCACCGCTTTCCATCAATTAGACCGGCCAACATGAAAAGGGTAATATCAAGCGTTTGAAAAGATAAGAGGAAACTCCGTGTATAAACGGGTACTACTAGTCTTGTGGGAAGGCGCTCTGAGGTACTTTATGAAATGAAGAATGTTCATACGCTGTGGCTCAACAGTTTCATTGCAGGGTACACCTCCAGGAAAAAACAAAACAAAACAAAACAGGAACATATATTCGGACCTTTATAGCAGCACTGTTTATAAGTAACGTGGAGTCAGAATGAAGCCAGAGATTTTCACAGGGAGTGTCTGTGTCATTTACTTGTCCATCTAATAAGGGGACAAACAAGTAAATGAGTGAGACACTCCCTGTGAAAATCTATGCGGTACATATAGGCATGAACTAGAATAACCTAAAGGAAGACGGCGAGATGTGAGAAACAGTGCTGACCAAAACAATAATAATCATTAATAACAATAATTTAATTTAAAAATCCAAACACTGAGGCCAGGCAAGGTGGCTCCCACCTGTAATCCCTGCACTTTGGGAGGCCAAGGCAGGAGAATCACTTGAGCTCAGGAGTTCGAGACCAGCCTGGCCAACATGGTAAAACCATGTCTCTACCAAAACCAACTGGGTGTGGTGGCACACACCTGTAATCCCAGCTACTCGGGAGGCTAAGGTAGGAGGATCGCTTCAGCCCGGGAGACAGAGGTTACAGGGAGCCAAGATCATGCCACTGCACTTCAGCCTGGGGGACAGACTGAGACCCCATCTCAAAAAAAAAAAAAAAAATCCAAAGATCAGACAAAAGCGATAGCATGGTCTCATTTATGTAAAACACACATATAAACTAACACTATATATTTTCCAAGTCAAAATACATATCCGTGAGTGTTTATCAAACACATTTAAGAGATGAGCTGGGGAAGAATGAGGAAAAATAATATAAAATAAAGCACAGGGCTGGGCATGATGGCTCACGCCTGTAATCCCAGCACTTTGGGAGGCCAAGGTGGGTGGATCACTTGAGGTCAGGAGTTCAAGACCAGCCTGGCCAACATGGTGAAACCCTCATCTCTACTAAAAATATAAGAATTAGCTGGACGCCGTGGCACATGCCTGCAATTCTAGCTACTTGAGAGACTGAACCCAGGAGGTGGAGGTTACGATGAGCTGAGATCGTGCACGCCACTGCACTCCAGCCGGGGCGACAAGAGCAAAACTCCATCCAAAAACAAACAAAAAAAGGGGTAAAGGATGCTTCATGTCACCGATGAAAGGTGCAGATGCTCTTTGAAGCAGTCATTGTGGGAAGCACGGTCTATATCCGCAGGGAGGTGTGACGGCCCTTCTGGGACAATGTAGGGTGTCTGGCATCCCCTTTTGGCTACTAATAGTTTAGGACATCCCGACTCTTGACCACCCCAAGATATGACATGACATTTCCCACCTGGAAAAGTACAGGGTAAGGGCCACCCCCATATTCTCCACTTGCAGCCAAGGGAGATAGAGTGCTGGAGATCTCATATGGGTGATCAAATACATAACGGTCCAAATGGGCTCTGGGGGAGTGGGTGGAGGAGAACGAGATTTCATCCAGTCCCAAGAGGTATAGAATATCCCCCCTGGTATAAGCACAAGCCGTGGCATGTCCTGTCAGGGAGGTATCGGACAGCTTTCCGGCATCCCCCAGGGGTAAAAACAGCCACTACTGGGGAAAGTGAGGAGTATGGGAGTGTCTCTCAGAGAAAATGAGACAGGCTGAAATATCCAGTCTGGGCATGTGGAGGCAAGAGGACAAGAAGTACAGAACATTGTAGGGAAGGCACAAGGTCTGGCCTAGGGGGTCGGGCGGTGTCTGCTGAGAGCTTGGTTTGGTGGAAGCAGTGGGTGGGGAACAGGCATGGATTCTGCTTTGGGGTGGGTGTCTGTCTCCCCCCGGGTTCACAGGATGGGGAGTGCAAGCTGTCTCCAGGCTGAGAAGAGGAAGCTGACACCAGGTGCCCAGGCTGCCTCTCCAAGGGCACAGGCTGTGTGTGGGCACATGCAGAGTGGGCTGTCTCCAGGGTGCAGGCATTTCCAGAGGGCACAAGCTGCCTAGGGTGGGCAACGGCTCTCTGAGGACACCAGCTGTGACTGGAATCACAGGCTGGGTCTGGGGGACACAGTCTAGATTTTTCTAGGGACCCAGGCTGTCTCTAGAGCCATAGACTGGCCTGGGGGGGGACCCAGTGATGACTGGGAACATTGGTGGTGTGGGTGCAGGGTCTTTGGGGGTCACAGAATTGTCTGGAACCACAGCCTTACCTGGAGGTGCAGGCTGATCTGAGGGCACAGGCTGGTGGAAGCATGCAGGCTGGTCTGGGGGTATAGACTGTTCTAGGGGGGCATGGAGACCGTGGCTGGAGACAGGCTGATTTGGGGGTACAGGATAGTTGGGATACAGGATGGTCTTGGGACACAGACTTTGGCAACACAGAATGGTCTTGGGGCACAAGCTGTAGGCAGGGGCACAGGCTCTCTTTAGAGGCACGGAATAGGGGTACAGCCTCGTTTGGGAGGGTCTCAGGTCACAGCCTGCTCTAGGGGTATGGGATGGCCTGGGGCATAGACTCCCTGCAGGCACATTCTGGTCTTGGGGTACAGTCTGTAGCAGGAAAGCAAGCTCTAAGGCACAGGTTCTCCGGGGGTATGCCGGTTAGGGGCCTAGGCCGTGTCTGGGAGCTCTCTCTCTCTCTCTCTCTGAGAGCAGAGGTCAATGTGGGCACCTGCGCTTACTGGGATGCAGGCTCTCTCCGCTTACCTCCGGGCAGCTCCGCGGGGCCGCAGGTCTCCCTGCCCGCGGGCACGTCCGCCTGCCACAGCCGCTTGGTGCACACCTTCCAGAGCCCCAGGTGGGCCGCCTCGCACACGGCGCTGCCGTTGGCCTTGTAGGTGTTGAGCTCCACCCAGAATTCGGTGCCCACGGACAGCACCGCCAGCGTGGCGCCCACGGCGGCCAGCAACAGCGCCAGCTTCACCTTCCCCTCGCGCTCGGGCGTCAGCCCCGACCCGCGCTGCCCTTGCGCCCGCCGCCGGTCTGCGGCCCCCCGCCGTCGGTTCTCCTCTTGCAGGAAGAAGTTGGACCACATCATCATCTTCTGGGCGGTGGGGTCGAGAAGTGGGAGGAGGCAGAGCCGAGGAGGGGCCTCCAGGGGCGGGAGCGGGGGAGCGGCCAAGGGTCTTAAAGGGGGTGAGGGACTCAGTTTCCCCTGGGTATGAAAAGGGAGAGCCGAGTCCTCTCTGGAACCTCTGATGGGAAAGTCGAGATTGCCTCTGGGGTTCAGAAAGAGAAAAACGATCCCCCGGGGCTGGGGAAGCCTCTGGGGTTCAGAGGAGGGTCTAGGCTGCCCCTGAAGAACTTGTCCAAGAAGATGGGGGACCAGAGGAAAAGCAAGTCCCGCGCCCCAGGCTTACAGATGGAGCCTGGGTTCCCAGGAGGGGGTCCCCCCCCCAAGAGCTCCGGAGGAAGAACTGCTGCCAGCTGAAGCTCCCTGCAGCTCCCAGGGGCTGCTTTGGGGTCCCTGCTGGGGGTTCACAAAAGAGGAACTGGTTTTCCTGAGAGATCTGAGCACCCCACTAGGGCTTAGAGTTTGGGGGACCCAGGAAGGGGACCTGAGGTCCTCTGTGTGTTTGCAGGAGATGTGGCCTGGGTTCCCTTGGGCTTAGAGTTTGAGAAGAGAGGACTTGGGGACACTCTGGGATTCGGAAAAGGAAGACCTGGGGTCCCGGGAAGCTCCCAAGGGGAGGTGGGAATTCTCTCCGGGTCTCGGAGAAGCAGTGGGACCCCGGCATCCACAAAAGGTAAGAATGGAGCCCTAGTTGCGGCTCAGAGGAGGACTGGGCCCCACTGGAATTCAGGAAAAGGGAATGGGGGTCTCCCCGGCCATTCAGAAAAAACCCGAGGTCTCTGCTGAGGCTGGGAAAGGGCCTGGTGGCTGGAAGAGAGTGGAGTCCAGAGACGGAGGCTGAGGGGCCTCCCCGAGGGCTCAGGGTAGGGGGTGGGTCCCCGCTGGGGCTCACGCCAAGGGGCTGTGGTCCGCACTGCGGCTCAGAAAACCCGGACGGAGGCCCCCCGCGGTCCAGAGGCCAACCGCTACCGGAAAGAGACGCTGCACCCCTTCGGGATCAGTCCGCGTCCCTCCCCCGGGCTCCCAGGGCCTTCCCGGCCGGGTCCGCCCCAGGCTTAGCTCCAGGCCAGGGCCCTCCCTCGGGGCTCCCGCCCCCGACTCCCGGGCCGGGGCCCCCCTTGCTCTCCTGCCTCGGCGCCGCGCCGACCCCAGCTCCGCGCTGCCTCCGAAGCGTCCGGCCCTGCCCGCCACCGCCACCGCCACCGCCACCGGCCTGGCCTCCGCCCGCCCCCCCACCCCCACCCCCACCCCCACCCTCACCCTCCACCCTTGAGGCTATTTCAGGCTTGACCCGTAAATAACACCCGCACCTGTCGCTGGGCGCCTGTTGCCATAGGGATCCCGGGTATTTTAAGGGGATGAGGCAGGAAGAGGGAGGCAGCCCTGGGAGGAGGGGCTCGGGGCCGGGTCTGAAAGGGCCGAGTCTGATGGGACTTTCATTTCCCAAAGGGACAAGAGCGGCGCCGAGAGTCCCAGCTCCCCAGTCTCTGACTGGGGTTACCAGGAAGTGGGGGCGGAGGCAGGACCCGGAGACTCAGGAGGAGGGGCTGAGACAGGGAGTCTTGGGACTCTGAGGGAGAAGAAGTCTGGTACCCCAAATTCTGAGTGGTAGAGGAAGGGGCCTAGTGCCCAGAATCTTGGATCTGAGGCAAGAGGAACCTGATCTCCTGGGTCCTGGACTCCTGGGTCTGAGGGAGGAGGGGCTGGGGGCCTGGACTCTTGGGTCTGAGGGAGGAGGGGCTGGGGGCCTGGACTCTTGGGTCTGAGGGAGGAGGGGCTGGGGGCCTGGACTCTTGGGTCTGAGGGAGGAGGGGCTGGGGGCCTGGACTCCTGGGTCTGAGGATGGAGGGGCTGGGGGCCTGGAATTCTGGGTCTGAGGGATGAGGGGCTGGGGGCCTGGACTCCTGGGTCTGAGGGAGGAAGGGCCAGGGAGCCTGGACTCCTGGGTCTGAGGGTGGAGGGGCTGGGGGCCTGGACTCCTGGGTCTGAGGGAGGAAAAGGGCCAGGGGAGCCTGGACTCCTGGGTCTGAGGGTGGAGGGGCTGGGGGCCTGGACTCCTGGGTCTGAGGGATGAGGGGCTGGGGGCCTGGACTCCTGGGTCTGAGGGTGGAGGGGCTGGGGGCCTGGACTCCTGAGTCTGAGGGTGGAGGGGTGGAGGCCTGGACTCCTGAGTCTGAAGGAGGAGAAGGGCCAGGGAGCCTGGACTCCTGGGTCTGACAGTGGAGGGGCTAGGGGCCTGGACTCCTGGGTCTGAGGGAGGAGGAGCGCCGGGGAGCCTGGACTCCTGGTCAAGGGGTTGGCAGACCCAGACTCCTGGGCCTGGGGGAGGAAGAGACTGGGGCCAGAATCCTGGGTCTGGAAGGATGGAAGGACTGATTCTCATGCTGGAGAAAGCGCAGGCCTCAGGGAGGGGGCAGTTGTCAGGGCACAGAATAAGAGCAGCACTCCTCTTCATCGAGTTTATTAGACAGGCACCCCTGGGAGACCTTCCATGCAGTTTCAGCTCCCCCAGGGGCAGGGACAGAGGACAGCCATGTGGCATGGCAGCAGGGCCTGATCTTCAACCCCTCACCCCCTACCCCTCAGCCCTTCTGCGGATGGTCCAGGTAGGACCCACCTTTCACCAGCTCCTTCTTCTCCCACAGTTGGCTGCTCCAGGCCAGGCCTGGTTCCTGGCCCGAGCTTGGCTCTGGTGCACGCTGGCCCTCTCTGTCCACCCCCTGCTCTGGACTTTCCTGATGGAGCATGTGTTTCTCTGCAATGTGATTGTCGGTGTCTAGTTCTCCCAGCAGACTGGGGCAGGGGCCGGGCACAGGAGGAATTCACCTTGGCATCCTCAGCTCTACCTGGCACAGGGCCAGGTCACAGGCAGTCTTGGAAAATGTGCATGAGGTGACTTGAATGAATGGATGCATGAATGAGCAAAGGAATGACCAGAGGAAATGAGAGAGCGGCACACAGAGATCCCTGCCCCAGCTAGGGAAGGGGCCTGCTGCGTTTCTTCAATGTCGGCCTGGCCAGTCCACCCTCCAAGGGCACAGATGGGATAGAGAGGAGCCTCTGAGATTGCAGGGCCTGGTACTTGGAAGTTCTCAGGAAGTATTTTTTTCTTTTTATTTCTTTTCTTTTTTTTTTTTTTTCCTTCTGAGACAGGGTCTTGATCTGTGGCCCAGCCTGAACTGCACTGGTGCAATCATAGCTCACTGCAACCTCAAACTCCTGGGCTCAAGCAATCTTGCCGCCTCAGCCTCCTGAGTACCTAGGACTGCAGGTGTGAGCCACCACGCTGCAGCTAATTTTTTATTTTTATAGAGACAGGGTCTCACTATATTGCCCAGGCTGGTCACAAACACCGAGCCTCAAGCAGTCCTCCTGTCTTGGCCTCCCAAAGTGCTAGGATTACAGGCATGAGCCACTGCCTGGCCAGGATGTATTTCCAAGAACTGAATGAATGCTTATTTCTGAAAATGAATGATGAAAACCTGTTCTTCCCCTTCACCTCACGAGGTCTTGACAGGATCTACAGGGGGAATCCCAGAGGGTGCCTGGCACTGACAGCAGCAAGAGGCAGGAGCCGGGCAGAGCGGCCCTGGCTAGGGCATCCCCCTCCTCCCTGCCCCCCGATTCTTCTTCCCCCTCCTGGCCCTGGGCCTCCCCATCTCTCTGGCTCCTGCCTGCTGTGACAGCTAATTGCAGGGTGCATTTTTCTGCTTTTCTATCTCCCTGTCTGCATTTCTCCCTGTTTCCTTTCAGGGTCTTTTTTTTTTTTTTTAACTTTTCTTCTTTTTTGAGACAGAGTCTTGCTGTCACCCAGGCTGGAGTGCAATGGTGTTATCTCAGCTCACTGCAGCCTCTGCCCCCCGGACCCAAGCGATTCTCCTGCCTCAGCCTCTCAAGTAGCTGGGCCTACAGGTGCCCACCACCACGCCTGGCTAATTTTTGTATTTTTAGTAGAGATGGGGTTTCACCATGTTGGCCAGGCTGGTCTCGAACTCCTGACGTCAAGTGGTCCACCCACTTTAGCCTCCCCAAGGGGTGGGATTACAGTCCATGAGCCACTGTGCCCAGCCTCTGTGTCAGTTACACACACACACACACACACACACACACACAATTGCCTGAATTCCCTTTCCCTCTGCCTTCCCCCCAAATTCTCTCTCCCTTCTGCTCCAGCAGGGCTTCCGTCCCCACCACTGCACTGAACTGGCCTCTATCAAGATCACCAACCCCATCCACGTCATCAAACCTAATGGTCACTCTGCTGTCTGGATCCTTCTCCGATTCTCAGCGGCACTCGGCACAGCCAGCTGTCTCCTCCCCTTCTTGAAACACCAGTGTGCATTTGTCCTCTGTGACCCTCCTGGTTTCAGCCTACCTCGCCGTCCCTCCTAAGCTCGCTTTGCTATACCCCCTTCCTCCCCAGAGGCAGATGTCCCCAAGGCCCTGGCCAGGGTCATTCTCTGTCCCCACTCACCTGCTGGGTTATGTCACCCAGTCCTGTGGCATTAAATGTCCCCTACATGCTGACGTTTCCAAAACTTACAATTTTGAGCCATGACCTCTGTTTCCCTAAAACTCCAGTCTCATGTATCCAACCGGCTATCTAATACCCCAACTCAGATTTCTCAAAGGCATTTCTAACTCGACACATCCAAAAGAGAAGCCTTGGTTTGTCCCTCCCAAAGCCTCTTTCCTGATTCCAGTCTTCCCTCTCCTGTTAACATACTCATCAGTACCCATCAGAGATGTGTGTGTCCAATTTCAGACAGTTCTTCTCTTCCTGGTTCCTTTTCCTTCCCTCCCCTGTGACATCCAGTTCACCGCCACTGCAGGCTCTACCTCCAAAATCCCATGCCCTTCTTCCACTTCTTTCTCCATCCCACTAACTCCACCGTGGTCCAGGCCTCTAGCAGCCTCAACCAGAGGAAGGCAACAGCCAGCTACCCCCCTCCTTCCACTGCGACTCCTGAGGTCTGCGTATGCTCAGCACGGCGATGTGATTTTGCTGTTCGTGTTTAAACAAAAATGTGAAGCTGGGCGCAGTGGCTCATGCCTGCAATCCCAGCACTTTGGGATGTCGAGGCCGACGGATCATTTAAAGCCAGGAATTCGAGATCGGCCTGGCCAACATGGTGAAATCCTGTGTCTACTAAAAATACAAAAACATTAGCTGAGTGTGGTGGCACACACCTGTAATCCCAGCTACTCAGGAGGCTGAGGCAGGTGAATCGCTTCAACTTGGGAGGCGGAGGTTGGCAGTGAGCTGAGATCGGCCACTGGACTCCAGCCTGAGGCAGAGCAAGACTCTTCTCAAAATAAATATAAATAAATAAATAAATAAATAAAAGTATGATCATGACATGCCTGTGCTCAAAACCCTCCGAGGCCTTCCCATCATATCTAGAATAAAATTCAGATTTCTTCCCGGGGTCCACTGATGAGTTAGAGGCCCTAACTGATCAGCCTCTACCCTGTGCTTCTGACCCATTCTCGATCCGCTCACGGCACCGGCCCCCTCGAAGACCTGCTGCTCCTCAAGGCTTTGGGGCTGCCTCTCGTGGGCAAATGCCTGGCCCCAGACTTTCTCGCCTCTTTCCTTCTCACAATCCACGTCTCTGCCACGAGGTCTTCTCGAAGCACCTCATCTAAAGTCGCCCTTGCTCTGTCATTCTGTTACTACGCCCTGCTCTTAATTTTGGGGGTTTGTTTTGAGATGGAGTCTCACTGTTGCCCAGGCTGGAGTGCAGTGGTATGATCTCAGTTCACTGCAACCTCTGCCTCCTGAGTTCAAGTGATTCTCCATCCTCAGCCTCCCAAGTAGCTGGGACTACAGGCGCACCACCACACCTGGCTAATTTTTTATTTTTTGGTAGAGATGGGGTTTCACCCAGGTTGACCAGGCTGGTCTCGAACTCATGACCTCAAGTGATCCACCAGCCTTGGCCTCGAAAAGTGCTGGGGTTACAGGCGTGAGCCACTGCACCTGATCTCCTAGCTTAATTTTTAGAGCACTTTTCAGTTACTGAAATATTATCTATTGTTTATCTCTCCGGTGAGTTTCAGGAGAGCAGACCCTTGACTGTTTGCCATATCCTCTGGGCCTAGACTGGGTCTGGAACAGGTTGGCACTCAATAAATATTCTTGAATACTGGGGAAGAGACAAGAAATAGATCATTCCTTGATGCTATGCTTGCTTCTGAGTCTCCATGTTGCTTTTTGTGTGAATCTCTGAGGTTTTGTGTTTTTTTTTTTGAGATGGAGTTTCGCTCTTGTTGCCCAGGCTGGAGTGCAGTGGTCCGATCTTGGCTCACTGCAACCTCTGCCTCCTGAGTTCAAGTGATTCTCCTGCCTCAGCCTCCCAAGTAGCTGGGATTACAGGAGATGCGCCACTACGCCTGGCTAATTTTGTATTTTTAGTAGAGTTGGGGTTTCACTATGTTGGTCAGGCTGGTCTTGAACTCCCAACCTCATGTGACCCACCCGCCTTGGCCTCCCAAAGTGCTGGGATTACAGGCGTGAGCCACCGCGCCCGGCCATCTCTGAGTCTTTCTCCAGCTTCCCTCTCCCCCTCTGTCTCTATCTCTGTGGTTGTGTTTTTGTTATCTCTAGGGCTTCTCTGATTTGTGCGCCTGTCAGTCTCTCTCCTCCTTTCTCTCTCTTTCTATATCACCCTCCTGTCTTACTTTTTCTCTGAGACTCAACTAGTTTTGGTCTCTGCTGCCCTCCCCCGCCTCCCCTGCACTCCCTCCTCCCCATCTCGCTCTTCCTCCTGCCCACCTTCCACCTCTCTCTCTCTCATTCTGTTTGGCCTTCAGACTCTAGAGATCCACTCTCCCCCTAACCAGTCCTCTTCCAGCAAAGATTTGCTGTCTCTCTCTCTTTTTTGAGACAAGAGTCTTGCTCTTGGCCCAGGCTAGAGTGCAGTGATGCCATCACGGGTCACTGCAGCCTCACCCTTCCAGGCCCAAGCGATCCTTTCACCTCAGCCTCCTGAGTAGCTGGGACTACAGGCATGCACCACCACACCCAGCTAATTTTTGTATTTTTGGTAGAGACAAGATTTCAACATGTTGGCTGGTCTGGAACTCCTGGGCTCAAGCAATCCACCTGCCTCAGCCTCCCAAAGTGCTGGGATTAGGAGCCACCACGCCCGGCAATTCGTCTCTTCAACATCACCTCCCGCATCACATCCCTCGCCTCTCCACGTATCCTCTGTTAGCGCTTCTCTATCTCAATGATTTGTATTCCTTTTCCGGCATTCCCAGCATCTCTTCCTGAAACTGCCTTGGCAGAATTCTTCCTAGAGACCTTGACCTTCAGTCTCTCTCTTCCTGGTCCTCCTCACAGGCCTCAGAGAGAAATTCTGAACACTCAGCTCTGACCTGAACCCGCCTGCAGCCCCATATGCTCAAGATAAAGGCCGGCACAGCCCCTGGCAGCCTGGCACCATCGCTGCCACCGCCCTCCTCATGCTGCGTCTGTGGCTGCTTTCCCACCAGACTGGGAGCCCCTTGAGAGCAGGGCAAGATCAAAATCACCTCTACACTCCCAGCACCACCCAGCACAAGGCCTGGCACAGGAGAGGCCTCAGGAAATACGTGCTGAGCAAACATGGAATGGAAACCTACTGAGCACTGTCCCTTCTGCTTTCTCAGTGACCTTCAAATCCATCCCCTCCTCTCCACCCCAGCTCAACTGTCATCCTCTCTCACCATCCTTAGAATCAAGCCTCAATCCCCCTACCTGGAACTCAGGCACCTTTTTCTCTTCCTTTCTGAAACCGTCTCACTCTGTTGTTCAGAATGGAGTGCAGTGCCGCAATCCTAGCTCACCGCAGGCTTGAACTCTTGGGTTCAAGTGATCCTCCTGCCTCAGCCTCCTCAGTAGCAGTGACCACAGGTGTGCTCCACTACACCCGGCTAATTTTTTGATGTTTTGTGGAGACAGGGTTTCGCCATGATATCCAGGCTGGTCTCAAACTCCTGGGCTCAAGTGATCCTCCAGCCTCAGCCTCCCAAAGTGCCGGGATTACAGGCATGAGCCACTGTGCCTGGCCACACTGGCACCTTTAGACTCTGGCTTGTGGTCACTTTCCCGGTCTCATCTCCCAGCCCCACCTTGTACATGAGCATCCCAGAACTATTAGCACTGACCCCAATACATCATGCTCATTCACTTTCCCAGGTATTCACCCAAGTTGTTCTTGGCCCCACAAGTCTTTCTCATGCCATTCATCACCCGGGGAGACACCCACTCATCTCTTCAAGACCCAGGATGGCCATCCTATTCTCCAGAAGCCTCCCCCCCGAGTGCCGCCCACTCCTGGCAGTTGGTACTCTGTCCACCGTGTGCCATGGTACCCATTGTGGTCCCTGTACAGCACTCATTGCCCTGACTGGATGGCAGCGTTTGATGACAATAAACTGCTTAAGAGCAGGGGCTAGGGTCTGTTTCACCCCTGATCTGAACCCCTGATCTGGGGATCTGGATCCTCACACACCTCCTGGTACCTTAGCAGATGCTCGAAAATGGCAATGGGCGAGTGGCTAAATAAATGAATGAATAAATGAATGACACGAGTCTCTATGCCCCAGGGTTTCTCCTGCACACCAGACACCATCCCTATGCTTCAGGATGTGTGTAATTATGTGCTTCCTCCATGAAAGCCTGAGCTCCAAGGGCCAGTGCCTGGTTTGATGCTGTATTTCAGCACATCTCTGCCTCTTACTCTTGTCTCCAAGTTCCTGTCTTCCCTTTGTTCACCATTCACATTAGGCTCCTGCTTAAACCCATTCCACGGCCCTCACTGCCCCTAGAATAAAATCTAAACTCCTGACCTACGAGCCCCGGCATAATCTGGCCCTGTCTGCGTCCTCAGCCTCATCTTGTTCCACAATCACCTGGCTCACTAGGCTTCAGCCCTGGCTGCAAGCTCCTTCCTGCCTCAGGGCCTTTGGACGTGCTGCTCTGCCTGCCACACTCCACTTCAGCTCTGTCCTGCCGGCTTCTTCTCATCCTTTCAGTGTCCACTGAAATCTCTCCCTCTCAACGGGGTTAGGCTGCCCTAATGGGGCATTTCCTAGCATCTCGTTTCTCCTATGGCCTACCCGTAATTTGCTGTGTATGTACATGACCGATCAATGCGTCTCATGCACAAGATGTTATTCTATAAGGATGTCGGGGGCCCCTGGCTGCTTTCCTGCCTCCTGCACGCTGAGCAGGGAGCACAATGCCTAGCTCTTCTTAACCGCACAAATTCATCGCAGGTAATGAATGAATGAAGAGGCCCTTTCTGTGCATCGTTCGTGTCCCCTGCTCCAAGGTCACCTTATGTACCAGTGCCTAGTACACAGTAGGCGCTTAATAAGCCCTTGTGGAATAATGAATGAAAAAAATGAATGAATGCCCGCGTCCAACCCTTCTCTCTGCTTTTCCGCGTCCCTTCGCTGTATCTCTATATAGGGCATATATATAGTTTGCGGATGTAACTATGTATTCGAGTGTTATGGGCCCCTCTCCAGGAGTTGGGCTGGGCTGGGCTGGGCTGGGAGTCCCTCCCTCCCCTCCCACCGCCCCGCTCCCCATGCACACGGCAAAACATGAAAAGAAAACATCTCCGAAACTGCAAAAAACACCATGGCCCTCCCCCCCCCCCTCCCCATAGATCCCACAAAAAAATAAAACACGACGCTTCCTCACAGCGGCCCCCTCCCTCCCCTGCCCCCTCCCTCAGGGTTCCTGCTTCGGAGGAGGAGGGGGGGCGGGAAGGGGGGACGGGGGGCGGGCCCAGCAGTCTCCAGCGCGCTCACGGGGGACAGCGGGGGCGCCCCCGACCCCGGCAGCCTCGATGCACGCGCGCCCGCGCACGCGCCCCGGACACGCCCCTCGGCTCCCCCGCCGCGCCCCTACACCGGCGTGGTTTTCCTGTTGAGCGTGTTGGTGTTGGAGGCGGCGGCCTCCTTGGCCAGGGTCCCGGGGGCGGGCGCGGCGGGCGCGGGGGGCGCGGAGGGCGCGGGCGCGGCGGGCGGCCCGGTGACCGTGACCGTGACGCCGCCGCCCGCCTCCTTGGGGGAAGGCGTTGTGCAGCGTCAGGAAGCCGGACGCCCCCCGCGGTCCCGCTCGGCGCCCGCCCCGCCGCTGCCGCCGCCGCCCGCCGCCCCCGCCGCGCCGCCGCCGAACGCCCCCACGGCGCCGCCGCCGCCGCCGCCGGCCCCCGCCAGCCCCGCAGCCACGCTGCCCTTGGAGGGGTCGCGGCTGAGCGTGTACATGGAGATGTCCGTGGAGGCGAAGCCCGGCCCCCGGGGCCGCCGGGAGACGCGTCCCGCGACGGCGACGGCTCGCTGGAGCGGGAGCTAGAGCGGGAGCGGCGGCGGTAGCGGAAGCGGTAACTGGGCAGACGGAGGATGGCCGAGGGGCCGCTCCCGCCACTGCCGCCCGCGCCCCCGCCGGCCTTGAGCAGGTCCGAGCGAGACTGGCAGTGCGCCTCGCGGCTGCGCTCGATGTAGATGTTGACGGCCAGCACGCCGATCACCTCGGCCAGGATGAACGACAGCCCGCCGAAGTAGAAGGACCAGCCGTACGAGTAGTGGTTTTTCTTCTCCTCGTCCCGCTTCGGGCCCGGCTCGCCCGCGTTGGCCGAGATGTACACGATCACGCCGATGATGTTGCTCAGGCCTGGGCGGGGACGGTCAGACGGGAGCCTCGAGGCCATCCCCGGCCCCGGCCCCGGCCCCGCCCGCGCCCCCGGCCCGGGTCCGCCAGCGCCAGCGGGCCCAGGCACCTCCCCAGGCGCTTCTAGGCCCCACCCAGCAGTGGGCTAGACCCTTGTCCTGGATCCGGCTGACAAGTCCTGCCGGAAGTGGACGCAATTTCCCGCCCAATGGTCCAGGCGCTGCCCTGCCGGTTAAGCTCAACTCAGGGGGCTCAGGCCCAGTCCCAGCTAGCCCAGGCCTCACCTCTGCTGGTCTAAACCCCCTCCCCCAGGTGGTGGAGGGCCGCCTATGGTCCAGACCGCATCATGCGTGGTCCTGGCCCCGATAGGCTTGAGCACCCCCCACAGATGGTCTCAACTCCAGGTGGTCCAGAACCTGCCCTGGATGGTCCAGGTCCGCCCCCATAGCCTAGCGGCTCCGCCCCACTCCCCGCCCCCACCCCGTGCTGGTCTAACCCAGCCCTAGCGAGTCTAAACTAAGCCCCACCTGGTCTGGAACCCCATCCCCACCCCCCATTGATCTAACGCCATCCCCAAGTGGTCTAGGACCCCAAATGGTCCAGACAACATCCTAGATGGTCCTGGCCCTGGCTGGTTCAAGTCCCATCTCAGGGTATAAACTCCACCCCCAGGTGGTCCAGGCCCTGCTCTAAATGGTTCAGACACGGCCCTGGATGGTCCAGGTCCTGCCCCCGGAGAGCCCACGCCCCACCTGTGCTGGCCTAACCCAGCCCGGGCTGGTGTAAACTCAGCCCTGTGTGGTCTAAGGCCCACCCCCAGATGGTCTGGGCTGCCCCCCACTTGGCACAAAGCCCACTCCTCTAGCTAAGGTTCCACGTCTGCTGGTCTGAACCCCACCTGGCTGGTGGTAATTCACCGCAGCTAGTCCAGGCCCTGCTCTGACTGGTCTAAAACCCACCTGTGATGAGATGAGTTTCCAGGCCCTGCCCTAGTTAGTCTTACGCCACCCTTAACGTTATAAACCTGGGTTTTCCCCCAAGCCCCGCCCCTCTGCTCCTTTGAACTTTGTTAATGATGTCATCCTGCTGTGACCAGGCCCTGCCTATCACTTACCTAAACTCTCTCTTCATCATATAATTTCTGCGGGAGTATCCATTCTAGGCCCTTCCCTGCAGGTCAAAAATTTGCCCTTGATAAAGCAGGCCCCGCCTTCTACTCTAGGTCCACCTCCAGCTTACCAAACCCTGCCCCATGCAGCTCTTAGCCAGGGCCCTCCCTGGTCCCAGGTGCCGCTACTCCGGACTTTCAGATCCTCCAAGCCCCACCCTTTGCAGATCTAGACCCATCCCCCAAATCATAACCTGCTCTTCTTCTTTTTTGTTTTTTGAGATGGACTTTCGCTCTTGTTGCCCAGGCTGGAGTGCAATGGCGCGATCTCGACTCACTGCAACCTCCGCCTCCCGGGTTCAAGTGATTCTCCCAGCCTCAGCTTCCCGAGCAGCTGGAATTACAGGAGCGCGGCACCACGCTCGGCTAATTTTGTATAGTTTTAGTAGAGACGGGGTTTCGCCATGTTGGCCAGGCTGGTCTCGAACTCCTGACCTCAGGTGATCCGCCCGCTCGACCTCTCAAAGTGCTGGGATTACAGGCTTGCGCCACGGCGCCCGGCCATCCTGCTCTTTAAATATGCAAAGCCCTCCTTCTTCTCTGTATTCTACTTCTCCAAAAAAGCTCTGCCCCTGGAATTTCCCAGTGCTACTCATGCAGGGTAGAAGGGGGTCTTACCCCTTCACGTCGTGCCTCTTGAGTGTTCCAGTCCTAGCTCTCTGCTCGTCTAGGCCCCAAGTCTTGAGACGGCCAATCCCAGATACTACCTGGCTTTGGTCGGCCTCCGGCTTGAATCAGCCAGGTTGACTCTCTGTGCCCTTAAGGACATAACTCCTCCCCTTCTGGCTTTTCCAGGCAGCGCCCCGTCTTTTCTAGCCTCTCCTTCTCCAAATGGCAACAGGCAAGGGCCTGATTCAGTCTCCCTGGTCCAACCCCTTTAGTTTCCACTTCCCGGGACGGTTTCCCAGGACCAGCTCCCACTCACCAAGGTTTCCTAAGGGGCGCGCCCAGATCACTTTCTCCCTCTCCTGGGCCCGCCCTCCAAGGCCCAGCCCCCGCCTCTCTAGCCTCTAGAGCCCAATTCTGTCTCGAGGTCCCACCCCCTCCCCCAGCTCCTCCCCTTCCGTCTCCAGGACGGCGGGTTTAGGATCTTAAGCGCTCGGCCTCTTACGTGCCAGACACCTGTCTGTGCCCGGTTCCCTCCTCCGAAGGCGTCGTGAAGGCTACACCCACCTTACCCAGCGGGTGGCAGTGGAGCTTGGGGACCGCCTAGGAAGGCTCCGGGCCCCGGGGATGCTCGGGCAGGGTGGCTTTGCACGCACACACGCGCGCACCTGCACACGCGCGTGCACACGCACACACGTGCGCGCGCAGGTGGGCCGCCCCGGCCGCCCCAGCCGCCCCCTCCCTCTGCCTCTCACCTGCCGCCACGAACAGGATCCCTGCTCCCAGAATGATGTTCCTTTTGGACTTGTAGAGCGCGAGAGGCCGCCACGCACACACCCCGAGCAGCAGCAGGATGGCGCTAAGGATGGGGAAGATGCTGGAGGCCCGGACGACCCCTGCGGGGGAGGAGGGAAAGGAAAAGGAGCGAGAGCCAGGGCGGTCAGAGGCGGCCGCCTGCGCCCCCTTCCCGGCCCCCATCTTGCGGCGCCTCCCGCCAGTTCTGTCCTCCTCCCTCTCCGGCTGTGTTCTGGGTGTTTGATTTTACTGTTGCCTCATTCTCTCTCCTGTTTTTAAAATTTCTCTATTTCAAGGTCTGATTTCCTTTCCCTTCTTTTCTTTGTCCTTTTCTTTCTACTTCGGACTATCTTTCTCTCTCCAGGAATATTTTTCTCCCTCTTTTTAATCACTTTCCTGGTTTTTCTCTCAACTTCTCCATGAATCCTCTCCCTTTCTTTCTTTCTCCATATCCCGCAAATCACTTACTACCTCTCTATCCACCCCTCCCATTTTCTGCCTCGCTTCATCTATCTGGTTTTTTTTTCTCTCTCTACCTTCCTTCCTCCCTCCTCCTCCCTTTTCTATCAGGCTGGATCTATTTCTGAGTTTCTCTTCTCTTCTCTCCCTGCTCCCTCCCTCGTTTTATTGCTTGGCTTCATCCATCTTTCTGGGTCTGTCTTCCCTCTCTCTTCTTATCTTCCTGGCCTCATCTGTCTTCCTAAGTCCCCCCTTTTTTCTGTCTGGCCTCATTGGTCTTCCTAGGTCTCCCCCCGTTTTTCTGCCTGGCCTCATCTGTCTTCCTAGTTCTCTCCCCCTGCCCCTTTTTCTGCCTGGTCTCCTCTATCTTCCTGGGTCTCTCTCCCCTCCTTTTCTGCCAGGCCTCTTCTACCCTCCCGGGTTTCTCTTCTCCACTCCCTTCCTCTCCCTTCCTCCTTCCCTCCCTCCCCCACTCCCTTTAGGCCTGGCTTCTTCTATCTGAGTCTCTCTCCTTCTTTTCCTCCCTCCCTTCTTCCCCTAATCTCGCTCTCCCCCGCGCCCCGCTTCTCTCTTTCTGCAGTCCTTCCTTTCCACCCACCCCTAAAACCCCAGGCAACCAGATTTTGCAATTTCGGAGCCTGGCTGAGGCCGCAGCCAATCATCATTTAGGATTTGCCGCGTTCTCGGGGTAGCTACCAATGGCAACACAGGCTTTCCCAGCCGGCTCCCGGGAGTGGCCCGTCCCCGCCACAGATTGCCCCACAGCCCTGGGGCGCAGCGGCCAATCCCCAGCCCGGGAATCCACAACCAGTCACGGCGCAGAGTCGCCGCGAGGCCCCGAGAGAGCAAGGCAGCCAATCGGCGCCCAGGATCCTCCCTCAGCCCGCCTCAAGGTGAGAGGAGGGGGGCGGGAGCAAGAGCACGCAGCCAATCGGGAACCAGAGGATCTCACCATCTGGACTCGGATTGGCTGGGAAGCTAACCTCGGCGTATCGATCCAAGTACCGGGGTCCCAGTCCCTTCTCCGGGCGCCCTCCCCGACGCCCTCCAGGCCCCGCAATTTCCCCACTCCCCACGTCTGTCCCGGAGCCCCCACGTACGGAGTAGATACTCCGCGCTGTCGTGGTCGTAGTCCGTATCCTCCGGGAAATGATTGATCTTCACGCAGACGCCTCTTTCAACCCTGGAGGAGCGGGGGAGGGCAGTGGTGGGGGTTAGGTACTTCAGGGTTGGGGGCTGGGCAACCCCACTGACAACCGACTCTGCCCTTCCCCAAACCCCTTCTCTCTCTGGGCTGCTTGGGAAACCGCAAGTCCTGGCTCCTGAGCCCGACTCGTGATATGGGACAAACTTTCAACTTCTCAGGGCTCAGTTTCCCCGCCTGTTAAAGAAAAGAAGAAAAGCAAGAAAAAAACCCCAAAGTCTAACATCTTTCCAGCACTCACAGCAAGACCACAGGACTTTGGCCCTGTAAGCTGGGCTGAGTTGCTCCAGCACTCTGGACTTCGACTGCCACCTCTGTAAGAAAGAGGGTATTGTTGGCTTCAACAATGGCAAGGCGCCTTTCCACCTCTAAATTGGTTGAAAAGTCTGGAAATGCGTGGGAAAAAAAACAAAGGGATGCCGAAGACGATGAGGACTACATTTCCCATGAGACCTTGTGAAGTCTGGAGTCCAGTTGTGAGAAGAGCAGCCGCAGTGGATCATGGGAGTTGTAGTCTCCAGTCCTGTGTGGAGAGAACTGGCGGGAGGCGAGGGGTAGAGAGAGAGGGAGAGAAGCTCCAGTCTGTTTCTGCAGGGAACCTGGAACCTTCTGGAGAGAGATGGAGTGGCTGAAGGAAGCAGAGGTGTGTGGAGGGGATGGAGTATGCCTCTAGGGGTCATGCAGCCTCATCTCCATCCCCTCCTAAGATGCCCATCCTCATCTATCTGCTCATCCTTGGGAGCAGTTAATGTTTTACTACCTCTAGCACATAGCTGGAGAAAAAATTAAAAATATAAAAATGTGGTTTCCTCAACTGCCCAGCTCTGTCCAGTTTTGCAGGCCTCTACCCACGCGTGGAACATTCGGCTCACATTCCTTGCTGATGTAGTACTTACCTGCAGCAGGCAGCTCGGGAGTCACCCTCTTGAGGAAGCTTTCCCTACACACGCACACACAGACACACACACATTCATTCCTCCCACCAAACTTGGGTCCGTTTCCTGCTCTTAGGTGCCCCATAGGACATGCATTAGTTGATAGATGCCCTGTAGGACAGGCATTAGTTGATAGACGATCTTCTTTGTCCTTGGCAAGCTGGGAGTTCCTGGAGGGGGGTAGGGCATGGGAGGCTGATTCCTCTGTGTGCCAGCATTTCTTGGTACTAGGCCTGGCACATGGGAGACCTCAAGAAGTGAAGGTTGAGGCCAGGCATGGTGGTTCACGCCTGTAATCCCCGCACTTTGGGAGGCCAAGGAGGATGGATCACTTGAGGTCGGGAGTTCGAGACCAGCCTGGCCAATATGGTGAAACCCCATCTCTACTAAAAATACAAAAATTAGCTGGATGTGGTGGCAGGCACCTGTAATCCCAGCTACTCAGGAGGCTGAAGCAGGAGGATCGCTTGAACCAAGGAGGCGGATGTTGCAGTGAGCCAAGATTGCACCACCGCACTCCAGCCTAGGTGACAGAGCGAGACTCCATCTCAAAAAGGAAGAAGAAAAGAAATGAGAGTTGAATGAAGAGTGAATGAATGAATGAATGAATATAAGCATAGCAGAAAGGGAGATCAGAGGCAGACCATGGCCAGGAAAGGAAAGTAGGGGAAAGAATAGGGATAAAGAAGGAACTGGGAAGAATAAATACAAAGGGAGTCATACTGCCAAGAGCTAACGTGCATTGGGTGCTTCCTAGGTGGGCCAACTAATTTGATGCTCCCGAGTCCTGTGAAACAGATCATGTGGTTTGTGTTAGACATTGGAGCACCTCCTCTTTTTTTTGAAACAAGGTCTCCTTCCATTGCCCCAGTTTGGAGTGCAGGGGTGCAATCTCGGCTCACTGCAACCTTCCCCTCCTAGACTCAAATGATCCTCCTGCATTTGTTGTAGAGACAGGGTTTCTCCAGTTTGCCCAGTTTGCCCAGGCTGGTCTCAAACTCCTGAGTTCAGGTGATCTGCCTGCCTGGACCTGCTAAAGTGCTGGCATTACAGGCGTGAGCCACCATGCTGGCCTTCACCACTTCCTTATTCCGTATCCTTGTTGGTGTTACATAGGCCGATTTGCTTCAGTATCCCCCACTTATAAAATGCAGAGAACAGCCGGGCATGGTGGCTCAAGCCTGTAATCCCAGCACTTTGGGAGGCCAAGTTGGGTGGATCACCTGAGGTCAGGAGTTCTAGACCAGCCTGACCAACATGGTAAAACCCCATTACTACTAAATATATGAAAGTTAGCTGGGTGTGGTGGTGCACACCTGTAGTCCCAGCTACTTGGGAGGCTGAGGCAGGTGGATTGTTTGAACCTGGGAAGCAGAGGTTACAGCGTGCTGAAATCACACCATTGCACTCCAGCCTGGGTGACAGAGTGAGACTGGGTCTCGGAAAAAAAAAAAAAAAAAAAAAAGAATGATTGAATGGGCCACAAGCACATGGAAAGATGTTCAATTTCACTAATCGTTAGGGAAATGCAATGAAAACCACAATGAGAAACCATCTCGTATCCTTTAGTATGGCTACTATTAAAAATTAATAAAATATTCCGGACGCGGTGGTTCATGCCTGTAATCCCAGCACTTCGGGAGGCTGAGATGGGTGGATCACTTGAGCTCAAGACCATCCTGGTCAATATGGTGAAACCCCGTATCTACTAAAAATACAAAAATTAGCCAGATGTGGTGGCGCATGCGCCTGTAGACCAAGCTACTTGGGAGGCTGAGGCAGGAGAATCGCTTGAACCCTGGAGGCAGAGATTGCAGTGAGCCAAGATCATACCACTGAACTCCAGCCTGGTGACAGAGAGAGACTGCATCACAAAAATAAATAAAATAACAAGTGTTGTGAAGGATGTGGAGAAGTTGGAATCCTTGTGCACTGATGGTAGAAATGTGAAATGGTGCAGTGGCTAAAATACTAAACATAGTATCATCATATGATCCAGCAATGCCACTACTGGGGATAGACCCAAAAGAATTAAAAGCAGGGACTCAAACATATTCATACACTCGTCTTCATAGCAGCATTGATCACAATAGCCAAAAAGTGGAAATACCCAAATGGCCATTGACAGATGAATGGATAAACAACATGTGCTATATACATACAATGGAATATTATTCAGCCTTAAAAAGGAAATTAATTATGATACATGCTATAAACAGAAAAACCTTGAGGACATTATACTAAGTTAAATAAGTCAGTAACAAAAAGACAAATACTGTATGATTCCACTTATATGAAATACCTGGAATAATCAAATTCATAGAGACAGAAAGTAGCACGGTAGTTGCCAGGCTGGAGGGTGTGGGGTTGTGGAGTGATATAACGGGTACAGAGTTTCCGTTTTGCGAGATGAAAGAGTTCTGGAGATTGGCTGCAAAGCAACATGAGTGTACTTACCACTACTGAAATGCATACTTCAAAATGATGAAGATGGTACATTTATGTTATGTATAATTTACTACAATTTTCAAAATGAATGAATGAATGAACGAGCGAATGAGTGAGGAAAATACTACTCCCACGTGCAAACTCTTACCCGTCAGCACATCCACCACAGTGTGGTAGGTATGATTACGAGCTCAAGGTCCCTCCCTTTTTTCTCTCTTTTTTTTTTTTGAGATGGAGTCTCACTCTGTCTCCCAGCCTGGAGTGCAGTGGCGCAATCTCGGCTCACTGCAACCTCCGTCTCCCGGGTTCAAGCAATTCCCCTGCCTCAGCCTCCCGAGTAGCTGGGACTACAGGCACCCACCACCACACCCGGCTAATTTTTTGTATATTTAGTAGAGATGGGGTTTCGCCATGTTGGCCAGGCTGGTCTTGAACTCCTGACCCTGTAATCTGCCCGCCTCAGCCTCCCAAAGTGCAGGGATTACAGGCGTGAGCCACCACGCCCAGCCTGGTCCCTCCTTTCTTGAATGGGATCATAGTAGTTCCCTCAAAACATTAGTGATAATTAAAGGAGACTGAGCATGTAAACCACATGCCACACTGAATCTCTGACCAGGTTAGTGGTGATGCTAATTATAACTAGCCCTAACTGAACGCTAACCATGCACCAGGTACTGCTCCAAGCATTGGACGGGTGGTTAATAACTCGCTCAGTCCCTAGGAAAAACCCTGGGAGGCAGGCAGCAACAGCATCCTTGCTTTACAAATGAGGAGACGGAGGCAGAGAGCTGAAGAAGTTGCCCAATGCCCCATGAGGGGGTGAGTGATGGGAAGGAGTTTCCTTCCAGCACAGCTCAGTTTGGGGAGGTCAGCATATTTAAAACAGTAGAGCCTGGTGGCTATGGGGGTTACTGACCATGGGCTCTGAATCCAGCTCTCTGGACACATGTCCCAAAGCACCACTTCCCAGCTGTGTGGTTTTGGAACAGGATTGTCCCTGAGCCTCTGCTGTATCATTGGGAAAATGAGGACGGTGGTGTGAGTTTACAGGCTTCAGTGAGATTTCAATGAAAGTGAGGCACAGAAGACCAGGCGCAGTGGCTCACACGCCAGCACTTTGGGAGGCCGAGGCAGGTAGATCACCTGAGGACAGGAGGTGAAGACCAGCCTGGCCAACATGGTGCAACCGCATCTCTGCTAAAAATACAAAAATTAGCCGGGCATGGTGGCGCATGCCTGTAATCCCAACTGCTCCAGAGTCTGAGGCAGGAGAATCACTTGAACCTGGGAAGCGGAGGTTGCAGTCAGCCAAGATCATGTCATTGCACTCCAGCGTGGGTGACAAGAGCAAAACTCCCTCTCAAAAAAAAAAAGAAAGAAAGAAAGTTAGGCACAGAAGACCAAGTTCAATGGCTCATGCCTATAATCCCAGCCTTTGGGAGGCTGAGGTATGTGGATCACCTGAGGTCAGGAATTCAAGACCAGCCTGGCCAACATGGTGAAACTCCGTCTCTACCAAAAAATACAAGTTAGCCCGGTGTGGTGATGGGCATCTGTAATCCCAGCTCCAGAGGCTGAGGCAGGAGAATCGCTTAAACCCGGACAGCGGAAATTGTAGTGAGCAGAGATTGTGCCAGTGCACTCCAGCCTGGGTGACAGAGCGAGACTGTCTCAAAAAAAAAGAAAGAAAGTTAGGCACAGAATACACAGTAGTGAAGCCTGATGCCACCGATCATGCTAGGAGATTTTCCTGTGCATGGATGCTGATGTCGTGACCCTGAGTCTCCCCCCAGGGCCTTCCTAGTGCAGACCTGGGCATGCGAGGGTTAAGACCCATGAAGAACTGGGATCTAACATGCTGGGCCATCAGAGTCCTGCCGATAATACATTCCCCCCTGGCAAAATGGCACGCGCTCTATGAGATAATAAGCCAGGCAAAGTACTAGTGCAGAAGCTTTCTGCAGTCGGCACTAATAAATAAGGCTGTGGGTCCAGACGCTTGAGCCCTGAGAGAGGACCCGGGGTGCAGCCGAAATCCCTGAGGATGGGGCACAAGCTGGGCTCTCCCATGCAGACACCCCCAGCTCCCAAAACTGGAAACGTGGCAATGGAGAGGTTCTGTGAGGGTGAAAGGTACATTGAGTTTCAGACTCAGGATGGGGAAAAAAGAGAGAGGGAGAGAATGTATAAGATTTCATTAATAATTTTTATGTTGATTGTTACATCTTCAAGTGATAATATCTTGGCTATTGTGGGGTTAAGTCAAATATTAAGTTCACCTCTTCCTTTTTATTTATTTTAATGTAGCCACTAGAAAAATTTTAATTTTTATTTCATTTTGTTTTGAGACAGGGCTGGAGTCTTGTCACCCAGGCTGGAGTGCAGTGGCGAAATCTCGGCTCACTGCAACCTCCGCCTCCCGGGTTCAAGCAATTCTCCTGCCTCAGCCTCCTGACTAGCTGGGATTAAAAGTGCCCACCACCATGCCCGGCTAAAGTTTGTATTTTTAGTAGAGACGGAGTTTCACCAGGTTGGTCAGGCTGGTCTCCAACTCCTGACCTCGGTGAACCGCCTACCTTGGTCTCCCAAAGTGCTGGGATTACAGGTGTGAGCCACCGTGCCCAACCTAAAAATGTTAATTATATATAGTCACGCATTTAATATTTCTTTCTGTTTATTTATTTATTTATTTTGAGTTAGGGTCTTGCTCTATCACCCAGGCTGGAGTGCAGTGGCACAATTACAGCTCACTGCAGCCTCAACCTCCTGGGCTCAAACAATCCTCCTGCCTCAGCCTCCCCAGTAGCAGGGACTACAGGCATGTACCACCATATCTAACTAATTTTTAATTTTTTTTATGTTGCCCAGGCTGGTCTTGAACTCCTGGACTCAAGCAGTCCTCTCACCTTGCCTTCCAAAATGCTGGGATTACCAGGGTAAGCCACTGGTCCAGCCTTGTGCTATATTTCTTCTTTCTTTTCTTTTCTCTTCTCTTCTTCTTTTCTTTTTTCTTTTCCGTCCCTCCCTTCTTCCTTCTCTCCCTCCCTTCCTCTCTCTCTCTCTTCTTTCTTTTCTTTCTGTTTCTTTTGAGACAGAGTCCCACTCTGTCACCCAGGCCGGAGTGCAATGGAACCATCTCGGCTCACTGCAACCTCCACCTCCCAGGTTCAAGCGATTCTCCTCCCTCAGCCTCCTGAGTAGCTGGGACTCCACGTGAGCTCCACTATGCCTGGCTAATTTTTGTATTTTTAGTAGAGATCGGGTTTTGCCTTATCAGCCAGGCTGGCCTCAAACTCCTGACTTCAAGTAATCCACCCACCTTGGCTTCCCGAAGTGCTAGGATTACAAGGCGTGAATCACTGGCCCACCCTTTCGTAGTATTTCTATTGTGAAGTGCTGGGACTCCTGGGTTATCAGGGTGGAGGGGATCAGGGCTTGGTCACATTAGAATTCCTAATAATAAGGAAATGCATCTCTATCATCTAGTTCTTCCTCTGTGCCTGCTAGTCTTTGAAATGCTTTACTTGTATTAACTCATTGATCCCTCTTGGCCCTGTGTTAGGGTCTATTAGGATTCTAATTTCCCCTGATGATGGAATGGAGGCACAGCAAGGGTAAATATAAGGCCAAGGTCACGATGCTACATGTGGCAGACAGGAGGCAAACCCAGTCAATCATATTTCTCAGAAGTTGTTTCTTTTTCTTTTTCTTTAAAGAGTAATGTGGGGCTGGGCATGGTGGCTCATGCCTGTAATCCCAGCACTTTGGGAGGCTGAGGCAGGCAGATCACTTGAGGTCAGGAGTTCAAGACCAGCCAGGCCAACATGGCAAAACCCTGTCTCTACTAAAAACCAAAAAATTAGCCGGATGTGGTGGCGGGCGCCTGTAGTCCCAGCTACTCAGGAGGCTGAGGCAGGAGAATTGCTTTAACCTGGGAGACGGAGGTTGCAGTGAGCCCAGATGGTGCCACTGCACTCCAGCCTGGGCGACAGAGAAAGCCTCCATCTCAAAAAGAAAAAAATAAAAAGTGTGCCAAGGTGGGCAGCTCACCTGAGGTCAGGAGTTCGAGACCAGCCTGGCCAACATGGTGAAACCCCATTTCTACTAAAAATACCAAAATGAGCCAGATGTGGTGGTGGGCATCTATAATCCCAGCTACTTGGGAGGCTCAGGCAGGAGAGTCGTTTGAACCCGGGAGGCAGAAGTTGCAGTGAGCCAAGATCGAGTCACTGCACTCCAGCCTGCGCGACAAAGTGAGACTCCGTCTCAGAAAAAAAAAGAGAGAGAGAGAGAGAGAATAAAGTGAAAGCAAGTGTTTTTGTTTTTGTTTTTATTTTTGTTTTTTAATTGAGATGGAGTCTTGCTCTGTCCCCCCAGGCTGGAGTGCAGTGGTCCGATCTCGGCTCACTGCAACCTCTGCCTCCCGGGTTCAAGCGATTCTCCTGCCTCCACCTTCCAAGTAACTGGGGTTACAGGTGCCTGTAACTCTTCCCGGCTAATTTTTGTATTTGTTTGTTTGTTTGTTTGTTTTTTGGGATGGGGTCTTGTCCTGTTGCCCAGGCACTGGAGTGCAGTGGCATAATCACGGCTCACTGCAGCCTCAACTTCCTGGGTCTAAGCAATCCTCCCACCTCAGCCTCCTGAGCAGCTGGGATCACAGGCATGCACTAGCACTCCCAGCTAATTTTTAACTTAGACCTTATAGAGACAAGGTCTCTCTATTTTGCCCAGGCTGGTCTCGAACTCCTGGGCTCAAGCAGTCTTCCTGCCTTGGGCTCCCGAAGTGCTGGGCTTATAGGTGTGAGCCACTGCACCCGGCCGTCTCTTCTCTAAGTGACTCTATCCATCTAATCCATCTGTATGGTGGTGCCCCTCAAACTGATACTCCAGCCCAGCATCTTGCCTTATATATCATATCTCTAACAACCTACATTAATGGTCAGCAAACTACAGCTCACAAGCCAAATCCAGCTAAGAATGGGTTTTATGTGTTTCTAATGATTGAGAAAGTATCCAAGAGGAAGATGATTTCGTGGCACATGAAAATGACATGGAATTCAATTCTTTTTTTTCTTAGATGGAGTCTCTCTCTGTCACCCAGGCTGGGGTGCAGTGACATGATCTTGGCTCACTGCACCCTCCGCCTCCCGGGTTCAAGCGATTCTCCTGCCTCAGCCTCCCGAGTAGCTGGGAGTACAGGCGCCCACCACCACGCCAGGCTAATTTTTGTGTTTTTAGTATAGACAGGGTTTCACCATGTTGGTCAGGCTGGTCTCGAACTCCTGACCTCAGGTGATCCACCTGCCTCCCACCTCCCAAAGTGCTGGGATTACAGGCGTGAGCCACCACGCCTGGTGAAATTCAAAAATTTTTTTTCTTTTGAAAATGGCACCAGATGTTAAAATGAGTGCTTTGAATGAAGAGATTGTCCCCCCGCCCCCACCCAACAGGCTTTGTGTGAGCAACATGGCTGTTTATTCACCTGGGTGTAGATGGGCTAAGGCCCAAAGGGCATCAGCCAAAATTCAAATTTTAGTGTCCATAAAGGAAGTCTCATTGGAACACAGCCACGCTCACTTCCTTACATACTCTCTTGGTTGTTTCCATGAGTAGCTGTGATAGAGACTGTCTGCTCCACAAAGCCTAAAATCTTTCCTATACGGCACTTTGCAGGGCCTTCACTGCTCTGACCTCTCTCCTAGATGTTATCTGTTAACGGGTATCATACATTTAACATGTCCAAGATGGAGCCCATGACCCCTCTCCTTCATAACAAACTTGATAAGAGAAAATAAAAGAAATAAAATAGCTGCTGTTTCATCTTATGAATGGCTCGCCTGTTCTCAGGAGTTCAGGCCAAAGCCTTAAAGTGGTGATTCTCAACTCAGGGTGATCTTATCTCCCAGGAGACGGTCAACAGTGTTTAGAGACAATTTACAATTTTGGTTGTCATGACTGGAAAGGATGCTGCTGGCATCTAGTGGGCAGAGATCAAGGCTGCCGCCCAGCGTCCTACGATGGATCAGATGGTCCCCTCCACATGGAATTATCCACCCCAAAATATCAACCATGCTGCAGCGGAAAATCCCTGCTTTGGAGACACCCCTGGCTCTTCTCTCTCATATCCTACAACTGCTCCGTCAGCAATTCCTGCCCACAGTAGCTCCAGAATATATACTAAGAATTCAAATAACTCCCCAAACACTACTGCCCCCACCCTAGATGAGCCTCTTGTTGTCTCATTTCCCTTCCCCTTGGTCATTTGCCAACACAGCAGCAAGAGCCATACTGCAAAAATGTAAAAGTCTTCTTTTTTGTAAGAAGGTTGTAAGGTTCTTGTGACTTCTCTGCTCAAGAACCTTCAATGGCTCCCATCTCTGAATATAAAGCAAAGTGCTTTCTGGGATGTATAAGAAGCTGTGAGGCCGGGCAGAGGGGCTCACACCTATAATCTCAACACATCGGGAGGCTGAGGCAGGAGGATTGCTTGAGCCCAGGAGTTTGAGACCAGCATGGGCAATACAGTGAGACCGTGTGTCTACAAAAAACAGTGGCATGTGCTTGTAGTTCCAGCTATTTGGGAGGCTGAACCGAAGAGGATGGCTTGGGTTCAGGAGTTCAAGCCTGCAGTGAGCTATGGTCTTACCACTGCTCTCCAGCCTGGATGACAGAGCAAAACCCTAGCTAAAACAAACAAAAAACAGAACCTGGCCAAGCGCCTGTAATCCCAGCAGTCTGGGAGGCCTAAGCGGTCCAGTCACTTGAGGTCAGAAATTCGAGACCATCCTGGCCAACACGGTGAAACCCCGTCTCTACTAAAAATACAAAAATTAACTGGGCGTGGTGGAACACACCTGTGATTCCAACTACTCGGGAGGCTGAGGTATGAGAATCGCTTGAACCCGGGAGGCCGAGGTTGCAGTGAGCCGAAATCATGCCATTGAACTCCAGCTTGGGTGACAAAGCAAGACTCTGTCTCTAAATAAATAAATAAATAAAATAATTTTTAAAAGGCCGGGCGTGGTGGCTCACACCTGTAATCCCAGCACTTTGGGAGGCTGAGGCGGGCAGATCGCCTGAGCTCAGGAGTTCCAGACCACCCTGGGCAACATAGTGGAAGGTAAAACCTCGTCTCTACTAAAATCGAAAAAATTATCTGGGTGTGGTGGCACGTACCTGTAGTCCCAGCTACTCGGGAGGCTGAGGCAAGAGAATCGCTTGAGCCCCAAGGTGGAGGCTGCAGTGAGCCAAGATTGCGACACTGCACTACAGCTTGGTCTACAGAGTGAGACTCTGTCTCAAATAATGATAATAATCATAATACAGAACCTGTGGAATGGGGATCCTGTTACCCCTACGACTGTTGTACCTCCTGTTACTACCTTCCCCACCACCCACTCTGCCCCGGTCACACTGACCTCCCACTGGCTTGGTCAACACACAGGCACACACCCTCCCACTTCAGGGACTCTGTACCTGCTATTCTTACAGTCTGCAGCACTTCCTCCAGAGAGCCACAGCCTCCGTCTCTCACTTCCTTCAGACACGCATTCAAATGTCACCTGCACAGGGGAGCTTTCCCTAGATTCCTTATCTACTTCCCATGGGGAACCCTGACACCTCCCCATCCCCCCCCCACTCCTTTTCTCCTTAGCACTCAGTTCTATCTAACATCCTAAATGTTGACTTGATTTACCTCCATTATTATGTGTCTCTCCCTCTAGAATATAAGATATATAAGGAGAGGGGTTTTTGTCTGTTTTCCACTGCTATAGCCCCGGAATCCAGAACAATGCTTGGCACATAGTATATACTCAATACAAATGGGATGTTGAATGAATGAATGAATGAATGGCATCCTTACTAAATGCTACGCGTTATCCTAGGGGTTTCATGATGTGAGCCCTCACACTTGGCTCTGTGCCTGATGCTTGGTCAGGCCAGTGGATGGACATGAACTCAAACTTCCACAGGAGAGGAAAATAGCATCACGAGAACCATGGGAGGAATGGGAGGCAATGGAATGAATGGAGGTGACTGTGGAGGAAATGGAGGCCCCCAGCTGCTGCTCAGATCAGGCCCATCGCGGTCAGGGTAGAATGCAGGCTTCTGTTAGATCTTCTGATCGCTCAGAAGAAGCCGGAAATTGGAACTACAATGGGAAGCCTCCCTATTTTTAACTGTTGGCAATGGATTCAGATTTTGCTTTCAGTTTTAAACACTTTGTACACCAGGCAGAGCACATCTGCGGATCCCATCCATGGGATCGGAGTTCTGCTCTTGGCTCTGCCCTTTCTCAGCCTGGGTGACCTTGGGCAAGTGGCTTCACCTCTCTGAGCCTCAGTTACCCATCCCCCAACAGAGAGGTGGTGCCCACCTCATAGGATTAAATGAGATAACATTCCTGGCTTGTCATGAACACTCAGCAAAACAGAGGAAGAAGGGACAGAAGAAATAGAGGGGGTTGAGAAAGAGAAGCAAGAGATTTCAATCTTTTGGTCGAAGGGGGCATCAGGATGGCGGGTTCCACTCCTTCATGTTGCAGACAAGGGCTGTGAGGCTGGGGTGCAGGGGGAAGATAGTGGCCACACGGAGTGGGGGCAGATACACAGCAGGACTGGCACCCAGGACTCCTGCCCCCCAGCCCCGCAACTCCGTGACACTCAGGAAAGAAATACTGATGCTAAGAGTGGGAGAGAGAAGGGGTTGGTGCAGGAGAGGGCAACAGTCTTGGAGAAGAGGGCGAGTCAAGAGCCAGGCAGCCCAGCTAGGAGAGAAGCTGTGAGAGGGAGAACTGGACAGAGGAAAAGAACCAAGGCAGGGATTCCAGGAGGTAGCAGGGTCAGGAGCCAGGAGCCTTAAAGTAACTAAGAGGCATGGAGTCAGGAAGACGTCAAAGAAGGCATGAGCAGAGGAAAAGGAAGCGGAGCCCACTAAAGGAAAAAGGAGGAAAGGATCAGGGTGGGAGGTTGGAGGGCATCCTGGTGGGGAGAGACAGGGGAAGGGCACTGATGGGGAGAGGAAGATCTACAGGAGGAGAATCACAGACAGAAAGAGAGCAGGTCGTAAGTGATAGTGAAGTAAGGCAGGAAGTTTTAGGAGAGCAGCAGCCAAATAGAAGGGGAAAGAGATGGAGACCTGGAGACTGGGCCATGGATGGGGCGGGAGAGGCAGGGGAATTCAGAGGACTGGGGTGGAATGTCGGGAGAGAAAAGACGCCATGGAGCAGCAGGCAGAGGAAATGAAGGGGCAGGTAGAATGGAGGAGCAGGTCAAGATGAACTGAGGGGAGAGGGAAAAAGAGGCTGCCAGGTGCATCCCAGCACTTTGGAGGCTGAGGCAGGAGGCTCTCTTGAGCCAAGGAGCTGGAGATCAGCCTGCGCAACACAGGAAGACCTCATCTCTACAAATAATGAAAAAAATTAGCCGGACACAGTGGCTCATGCCTGAGGTCCCAGCTACTCAGGAGGCAGAAGTGGGAGGATGGCTTGAGCCCAGGGGGGTGGAGGCTGCAGTGAGCTGGGATTGTGCCACTGTACTCCAGCCTGGGCGACAGAATGAGACCTTGTCTTAAAAAAAAGGGGGCAGGGAGGAGAAAAGGCACAGGGCAGCTGGAGGAAATGAAACAGGAGGAGCCCCAGGTGCTGGAAAGAGGGAAGAAGGGAGGGGTGTGATGGGCACGACAGGAGACAAGGACCAGGGAAAGACAGAATAAGGGGTTCAGCGGAGAGGGAGGGCGACCAGGGGTTCAGCCTGGAGGCAGGGTGACCAGGCAGAGGAATTCCGCAGGGGGCCCAGACGCAGGGAGGAGTGGGGGAGGAAAGGAGAGAAGGTCGGGGCGCTAATGGGAAGGCACAGAAGCCCCTCAGACAGAGGAGGAAGGGTGCCCGTGGGGGCCCCAGGATCAGGGAGAGGCAGCCCCGGGGAGGCCCAGGGTCTCCAGGAGGGGAGCGGCGGGAGCTGCGGGCAGGGCCGCCCGCACCCTACCTTCCAAGCAGCAGATCCTCCAGAGCCCCGAGTGCGTGAGGCCGCCGGGGTCCTTCTTCGTGAGGCGCCCCCGCCCCCGCGGTGGGGGGTACTGTCCTCGCCGGCCGTGAGGTTGGTGGTGTTGCAGATTAGCGCGCGCGTGTAGAGCCAGTAGTCGGTGCTGATGGCGATGGTCATGAGGCCGAAGGCGGCGAAGGCGCCCACCGTCGTCAGCAGCACCTGCACCCCCTTCTCGCACCAGAGGCCCCGCTCTTCGTTCCAGCGCTTCAGCGACTCCAGTTGACCACGGGCAGCCGGGGGGCCGTGGGCCACCACCGGGGCAGCGGGGGCGGGGCCGTGCCGGCGGCTGGGGGGGGTCACAGCGCAGGCAGAAGCTGGGGCGCCGGGGGCCGGCGGGGCGGGGAGGGGGCGACGAGGAGGCTGCGGCTGGGGAGGGGGTCAGAGCACGGCCATGGTCGGCGGCTGGTGGAGGGCAAGGAGCGAGATCTCGGATTAGAGGAGAAGAAGGCACAGGTACCTCCCCCAGTCCCCGCCCCCACTAAAATCCCTGCCTCAGCTCCAGAAACTCCTTCCACTCGGGTCTCCACTGCTTTCCTTTCTACAAAAAAAAAAAAAAATCTCCACTTTTGTCTCCTGCCCAACAAAGTCATCCCACTAACCCCACTCGGAGAAATCCCCACCACCGCTCATACCCACAGCCCTCGCCCCCAGCCCCCGCTGACTCCTCCTGGGTGAGCTCCACGGTCCTGATCGAATGGGAAGCCACCCCACGACGCCAAGCCCCAGGCCTCCTCCTCCCCAGGAGCCCCTGTCGCGTTCTTCCTTCCTTAGAAACCCCCACTCCATCACCATTGGCCCCCACCAGTTCTCCCCCACTCTTCCCCTGCAAGCGCCACCTCTCCACCTGCTAGAACCCCTTCCTGTCTCCCCAACTTCTTCTCCCTGAGCGTCTCCACAACTTAAGAGTCCCCAGTAGCACCACCTCCATGAGAATAACCTCCGCGGGCCCCCTCCGCTCTGGGTTCTGTCATTCAGTCACTCCTAATGGGCCCCTACAATTTCCTCTCCTTAGGAAAAAGAAAGTCTTCAACTAAAAAGGAAAACTTAAAAGGAGAAGGAGAAAAAAAAAAAAAAATCCCAGCTGCCCCTCACAGTTTGTGCAACTCAGAGTAAGCAGACACCCTCAGTCAGTCTCCTCTGCCTGGAAGCCCTTTCCCGCCTCGGCAGCCTCCGACACACCTTGAAATCGCCCGAGGACTTTTACAAATTCGGATGTTTGCACCCCACCTGAGAAGTCCTACCTCATTGGGCTGCAGTGTGACCTGAGCATCTAAGGTTTTAAAAGCTCCCTGGGGAATTCTCATGCACCCAACGCCAGACCCACTGGTTTGCAAGATGCCCCCCCATCTCCAACCCATTCCCCTCTCACAGCCCCCAGTGTCTCTCCCACAATCCATTCACTCCCCCCATCCCATACTATGTCTTTACTCCAGGAAAAATTCCACTCTCTCTCTTGCTTACAAGAGTCTTCCGAATCTTCCCCCCCGCCCTACAACTTAAACGAACTCACATCATAACCATCGTTTTCTCCTCCATTAAGAAAAATTTCCTCCATGAGTCCCATGGCATTTTCTACTCCGAAGGAATGGCTTCCTCCAGACCCCAGATTTCTCTCCATTCAGGAGCGTTCCAATCTCTGCCCTGGACTCCCATAGCAGGGAGCACGCTGTACCTCCACTCTGCCCAGCTTCCACCCACGGGCCCCTCTGCACTCACAGCATCTCCCACTGCCTCCAAATCCCCTCCCCCGTCACCCTTCATCATTACATGGCATCTTCAACACACAGGCTCCCCCATCTCCAGACCCCCCAACTCACTTTAAAACCCACTCTCTACTCAATGTCCAAGGAGGCATCCTCCCCAACTTCTCTCCCATCATGTAGAATTCCCTTGACTCACTTCCTCCTGCTCCACCGCTACAGCTCCCAGCCTCTCCTCTGCCCAGGAAAATCTCCTCTGCAGGGCCCCCACTGGCTTCCCTCCTTGGGAACGCCCCCCAGTACTCCCCCTCTGCGATGTCACCTGTACAGGAACACACACTGTAGCCCCTCACCTTCCTCCACACGCAGAAAGAGCCCTGCAAGAGACTGTGTCCCTCCGAAAAATGTGACCCACAAGACTACAACTCTCTTTTAAATGAGGAATACTTTCCCTCTCTGCATCCGCTGCCCCGTGGTTCTTTCATTTCTCTCCTCCACATTCTCCCCGACCACCATGCCCCAGCCCTGTCCGTCTCCCTCACCCCAGCTGGCCTCGGGCGTGTATTCCTTACTTGTGTCCACCACTGCTTCCTCGACTTCTTCCCCCAAACCCACTATAGTTAAGAGCCTGGGAACCTTAGAGGAAGGGGGAATTAAAAAAAAAAAGCAGCTAGGTCCCAGTACGGGGTGACCTTGGCCTCCTGGTGGCTTCCCCCGTCTCCCACTGCCCCTCATCAGCTGGCCTCAGACTGGGGCTGCTCCCCGGAGGGGCTGTGGAAAGAGGTTGTCTATGGGGGGTGTCTCCATGGCAACTGGGCCTAGTGCCCCACACGTTGCGCCCTCCCTCCCCCACCTCAACTCGCGTCTGCCCACACACAGTCCTTCCTCAGGCCACAGTTCAGCAGCCCGCTGGACCCGGCATCCCCCAGCCTCCCAGCCTCGGCGCGAGCCCCTTCCTCTCCTTTCTGTCCACATGCTGAGTTTCCTCTCTTCTTGATCTCTTGGTCTGTTCTCCCGAATTGGTGTCCCTCACCACCAGCACGGCCACCTGCCCTGTCCTAATAGATCTCTGCTTTCAATGGGGCTGAGCCTGTGACCCAGGCCCCTAACAACCTGGGATAAGAGGGAAAGGGAAGAGGAGGGAAAGGAGGAAATGCTCCCTCTGTCCAAAAAAAAAAAAGATTTGAAGATCTTTCCATTTTGTCAATTTGGGGGCAATCTGGTTTTAGGGACTCTTCCTTTAGTCCATTGCTCAGCAGCTGCAAGGGAGAAGAGAGTAGGGGACCCCCAATTCTAAAGCTTCCGGATCTGAGGGGGTCACCATCCTTTCTCCTTCTGAAGGGGACCAGCTCTTTTCTCCACAATTGGGGGGGGGGGGGGCACAGAACATTAATTCTACTTCCACCCACCTCCGATTAATAAAAGATCTGTCTCACCTCTGTTAACGATAGGTCAACTCTCCGATGCTCGGGGAGGGGACTTCGAGCCCCTCCCGTTGACACCCCCCCCCCCAGAAAAGCCCTTTGGCTCCCAATTCTCGCTGCTTCCCCCTCCCCCCAGCAGTGAGGGACCCAGGCGTCCGACCTGGTTGGGGGGGGGGGTGGAGATGAGGAGGCGTATGGGGAATGGGGGTGCTAAGGCCAGGCGGGGGCTGAGGGGCAGCTCTGAGCCTGGGCCCCAAGGGAGTGAGGGTCGGGATATATATATATATATATATTTTTTTTTTTTTTAAAAAAGGTGAGGAGACAATTTGGTTCTCATGTCGCTGGGTAAAGTGCGGAGCTGGAGGACGAGAGGGAGGGAGTAGGGAGGGAGGGGGAGGGGGAGCTGCTGAGGGATGGGGGAGCCTGGGAGAGGAGATGGATGGGGGAAGGGGAAAGAGGGGGGCAGGGTAGAGTGGCAAAAGGAAGCCAAAGAAGAAGAGAGAGAGAGATCCAGAGAGGGAGGGAGAGAGACAGAGAGAGACGAGGAGAAACGGAAAGAGAGAGATCCAGAGACCGCGAAACAGAAATGGGGGAGGGAGAAATTTGGGGGAGGTAGCGGCTGGGAGCAGAAGGAAGTTGGAGAGACACACACAGAGAAATATCCAGAGAGAGAAGGGGACAGGGACTGAGACCCAAAGAGAGAAACCCAGAGGCTGGGGGGGCGGAGGATGGGGGAGGGATGGGGTAAGTGGGAGGGGGGGGTCAGGATCTGGGAACAGAAGGAAAGAAGGGAGAGGGAGAGAGTCATCCAGAGAGGGGGGAGGAGGGACAGATGGGGAGAGACGGACAGAAAGAGAGAGACTGAGAGGATGGTGGGGGGGGGAGAGGGAAGGAAATGGAGAGCGGGGAGGGAGAGAAATTGGGGATGGGGGCAAGGTCTTGGTAGAGAGAAGGAAGCTTTAAAGAGAGAAAAAGGTAGGGAGAGGGAGCGGGGGAGCAAGATAGTAAATGAAAGAAATTGAGGGTACAAGGGTCTGGATGGAAGAAGGTACCTGGGGAAAGAAAAGCAGGTGCAGGAAAAGAAGAGGGAGACCCAGAGAGAGACAGACGGAGAGGGACTGACACAGGAAGAGAGAGAGAGACCCAGAGAAACAGAGGCAGACACAGAGACTGGGGAGGCACCCGAAGGAAGCCCGGAAAAAATAACGGGAGAGTGGTCAGGCTGAGATGCCCTGGGGAGGTCAGAGATGAAGGATCCCCCCACCCCTGCCCCCCCTCCCGCTTCCCCAGCCCCGGATCCCTTCCCCCTCCCCCCATTCCAATGCCACCACCCCCACCCCCACTAGCCTCCATCTCTCTTCAGCATCGCTTGCCGCCGCCACCGCCTCTTCCTGTCGTCATAGCAACAGGATCCAGGCGCCCAGCCAAGGCTGGCAGCGGCGGCCGGAAATGAGGGGGAGGGCCTTTTCAAAAGGACCCAGGAATGCTCCCCTTTCCCAAAATCCAAGGGAAAGCACAACTTCCTGGGGTCTTCCCACCGCTCCTCCTCCAAATGGCAAGGGGAAAGATTCCCCCCCCCCACACCCCAAATAAAACAATATTAAACTTACAACGTTTGCAAGCCTTTGACTTTCACCAACATTTTTTTCTTTTCTCATCCTTCCTCCCCCTAGTTCAAACCTGATGGGGAAGAAGGGGTAGAGTTAGATGCCCCCGAGATGGGGTTGGGGCCGGGAACGAGAATAGAATTCGAAAAGCTTGGGGTGCAAATATGTCTTAAAGAAACCCGTCTGGAATCGGGTAGGGTCTACGCAACAGTTTTGAGAGGCAGCGATTTGTCCTTCTGGAACTAGCTAGTAGGTTGTGGGGGCGGAAGAGGTGGAGGTGGAAGAGTCTGAGATGAGGATCTGGAAGTTTGGTCTTGGGTCCGCATTTCACGGATGCCCCCTAGGCATCGTGTGACATTGAACACTTCTCCTCTAAACTCAGTTGCTCTTGGTTATGAAGGCGACAGAAGCCGCCTCCAACTGAGTGAAAACATGGATGGGAAGGGGCCTTACACGTGGCTCCAGGTAAGCAGTTTTCCCAAGACTGGATTCTCATACAAATGTTACCAAAAGCGAAGAACTAGCCATGGGCCGGGCACGGGCGGCTCAAGCCTGTAATCCCAGCACTTTGGGAGGCCGAGGCGGGTGGATCACGAGGTCAAGAGATCGAGACCATCCTGGCCAACACGGTGAAACCCCGTCTCTACGTCTCTACTAAAAATACAAAAATTAGCTGAGCGTGGTGGTGTGGGCCTGTTGTCCCAGCTACTCGGGAGGCTGAGGCAGAAGAATTGCTTAAACCCAGGAGGCGGAGGTTGCAGTGAGCAGAGATTGTGCCACTGCACTCCAGCCTGGTGCCTGGCGCCGGAGTGAAACTCTGTCTTTAAAAAAAAAAAAAAAAAGAAGAAGAACTAGCCATGGCCGATGGGAGGCAGTTTGCATGCTTCGCTTTGACTCTCTCACGGACTTCCTACAGAATCTTTGCAGTGTGGGCATCCATGTTCCCATGTTACTGATGAGTAACCCGAGGCTCTGAGACATTAGGGGTTATCGAGGTGGAGGGTGGCCAACAATAGGTGAAATTCATAGTCATTTAAGCCAACACACCTTTGCTGCTCCCTCCAGGGGGCTGGCAGAAATCACAATCACCTGTGTTCCCTACACCTGTTTACCTAGTGTTCGCTCCTGCCGATCTCTTCTCTTGGAGGGGCTGTATCTTTCTGTACCCGGCACCTCACATTTCTACTGAAATTTCTTCAGGTCATTTCACTTAATTCTCACCCTACCCCATGGGGGGAAAGTTTAGAGATGCATTCCAACACTGCTGGTTTGGAAGCAAAGAAACACAGCCCCCAAGAGAAGGGGCCTGGAATTCATTTGTTTCAGGAATAGTTGTTTATTTCCTGCTCTTTTGCTGGGGGGGTCGGGGGGCAGAATACATCAGCAAACAGCGATGATAACTGATATAAACTGGACATTTACTATTACAGACTCCAAGGAGCCTGAGGGTATTGGCTCCACCTTCAGAAGAACTGGGTTCTGTTAGCAGCCCCCACTTTAAAGATGTGAAGACTGAGACTGAGAGGTAAGTTGCATTGGAGGAAATCGGTCAGGACGTCAGATTCCAGAGCCTGTGCTGGTATAACTGCACTGATCAAACTACAAAGATAATTTTTAAAAGTCAGAGTTTCCCAGCCTCAACACTGTCGACATTTGGGCTGGATAATTTTTGTTGTGGAGGCTGTCCTGTGCATTGTAGAGTGCTGAGCAGTACTCCTCGCCTCTACCCACTAGATGCCAATAGCACCTCCGAATAGCACCCTAAAAATAGCATTTTGGGACAACCAAAAATGTCTTCAAACGTTGCTCAATGTCCCTTGGGGAACAAAATCACCCCTGGTTGAGAACTGTGAAATTATACAAATTAGCAACTGAGGGGAACTTCTTTATTTTATTTTAAATGAAAATATATTTCTCAGTCAAATCAATACAGGCTCATGGTTTTAAAAAAAAGAAAGAATCAAAGGGTATGCAGGGATTATAATAAAAATAATTTAGCCTGTTCCACCTCAAATCCTGTTCCTTATTGGAAAAGTCTATTAACATTCTTAGCTGTTTCTTCTCTTACTTGCCTTGACATCCCTAAATAATAATTTTCTTTTGGATGTATCAAAATTATACATTATTTGTAGATATTTTTCTCTAACAGATAACAAATTAACTCATTAACCCTCCCTCTTCCTTCCCTTCTTCCTCATGTGTTAGTTCTTCTGTTGGTAATTTTGTGACACTAAGTGACGCATGATTACATCATGATTTAGTTCAACAACTAAAGAGAGTATGTCTCTTTTTCTCACAGCTTTATTGAGATCGAACTCGCATGTCATGCAATTCACCCACTTAAAGTGTACAATTCAACGGCTTTTAACTGTACAGAGCTGTGCAGTCATCAACTTTAGATCAATTTTAGAACATTTTCATTAGTCCAAGAAAATACCACGTACTCCTTAGCCATCACCCCCCAAGCTAAGCACCCACCCCAGCGCTAGGCAATCACTAATGTACTTCCTGTCTGTATAGATTTTCCTATCTAGACATTTCATAGAAATTGAATCATACAACATATGGTTCTTTGTGTCCGGCTGCTTTCAGGCTAAGTAATTGTGGTATGATGCCTTCTAGGTTCATCCATGAGTCAGTGCTTCATTCCATTTCATGGCAGAATATTCCATAGTATAGAGGGAGATACATTTTATTTCTCCATTCATGTATCAATGAACATTTGGGGTTTTCTACATTTTGGCTACTATGGATAATGCTACCATGAACATTTGTGCGCAAGTTTATGTGTGAGCATATGTTTTCATATCTCTTGGGCACATACCTAGCAGTGAATGTATGGGTCATATGTGTACCCCTTTAAGGAATGAGATAGCATCTCTTGAATTCATTTTGAAAGACGGATCACCCCTTCAGCTGCGAAAGTCCCCTTCAGAAGGGGAGTCACAGAAGAAGCAGGTTGTGGACTTTTTAAAGATCACATTTCTACATTTGCCCATATATTCATTTCACATAAGCCAAGACCTAGAGCCTGCAGGGTTAGAGATAGGTTTGCTAATTCCTTCCCTTGAGGAAGTCCTCGACCCTCACTTCCTATTGTGGTAGGCAGAATTCTAAAATGATCTCCAAGATTCCCACCCCCTGGTATACACACCTAAGAGAATCTCCTTCCCTTGAGTGTGGACAAGACCTGTCACTAGGAGGTGAGGCTGTCCCCGTGATTACATGACATTATATGGCAAGGTATAGGGATTTTGTAGATATAATTAAGGTCCCAAACCAGCTGACTTAATTAAAAAGAAATTACCCCAGGTGGGCGTGATCTAATCAGGTGATCTCTTAGAAAAGGATCAAGAAGTCAGAAAGAACCAAAGCAAAGGAGATTCTCCTGAGAACCAGAGGAAGCAAATTGCCTCGTTGTGGCAAAGACCTGAGAGTGAGTGGCACCTGCTAACTAGGAAACAGAGACCTCAAACAACCACAGGGAAATGAATTTGGCTCAACCTGTGGGAGCCTGGAAGTAGCTCTCTCCCTAGCCAAACCCCCAGCAAAGGACACAGTCAGCTAACACTGTAACTTCAGCCTTGTAAGACCCAGAGCTCGACAGGCTTGGCGGCTCACGCCTGTAATCCCAGCACTTTGGGAGGCCGAGGCGGGTGCATCACTTGAGGTCGGGAGTTAGAGACCAGCCTGGCCAACATGGCGAAACCCCCGTCTCTACTAAAAATACAAAAATTAGCTGAGCACGGTGGCGAGCACCCGTAATCCCAGCTCCCTGGGAGGCTAAGGCAGGACAGTCACTTGAACCTGGGAAGGAGAGGTTGCAGTGAGCCGAGATTGTGCCACTGTATTCCAGCCTGGGCAACAGAGTAAGACTCTGTCTCCAAAAACACAAAAAATAATAATAAAATAAAATTCTCCCATGTCTCCCTATTGCCCTTGGGAGCAAATCTAAGCTCCTTACCTCCTAGGTCCTTTGCCGAGAGCACCGGCCTTATCGTATGCTGCCCCCATTGCTGCCTTCTGCAGACTGAAGTTGTCTTCCCTAGCATTCCCAGCTCCTTCCGGTTCTTCCCTAGCATTCCCAGCTCCTTCCGGTTCTTCCCTAGCATTCCCAGCTCCTTCCGGTTCTTCCCTACCATTCCCAGCTCCTTCCTGTTCTGAGTGTTTCCTGGGTGGTTTCCTTGCACGAAAGCCCCTTCCATCTCTCAGCCATATGGCAAACTCTCTATCCATTTTTTTTTCTTTCTGAGATAGGGTCTTGCTGTGTCACCCAGACTGCAGTGCAGTGACACAATCTTGGCTCACTACAGCCTTGACTTCCCAGGCTCAAGCCATCCTCCTACCTCAGCCTCTTCCGTGGCTGAGACCACAGGTGCATACCACCACACCTGGCTTTTTTTTTTTTTTTTGTATTTTTGGTAGAGACGGGGTCTCGTCATGTTGCCCAGGCTCATCTCAAACTCCTGAGCTCAAACAATCTGCCCACGTCAGCCTCCCAAAGTGCTGGGATTACAGACATAAGCCACTGCACCTGGCTCTATCCCCAGCTCCTTGAGATTCAGCTTACACACTCCTTCCTCCAGGAAGCCTTCCCTGACCTCCCAAGCCTGCATCAGGGTCTACATCAGTGCTTCCAACCTACCTTGCACTGGCTCCCTTAAGCCACAGCAATGCTACACTGTGATTGACATGCGGGTCGGTCTTCTCCGCACTGGTGCAGGAGCTGTTCAGGGACAGGCACGGGTCTGATTTACTTATGTCCCCCAGATCCCAGCTCAGCCCTGGTGGACAGGAGTCCTTGGTCCAGGGAAGCTAAATGAATGAATGAATGAACAAACGAACGAATGAGTCAGGGAATGAGACATATTCTAGGGTCTCTACCCCCTACACAGCCAGTTCCAACCTCCTGTCCCTAACCAACCCGTCTCCCTGCCTCATATCCTGAGTGTGTGGTTTTTCCCAGGTGCTCGAGTGTTTCTCATCAACAACAGCTGGGGCCTTTGTGTTTTCTCAAGAGGAACAGAGTGGTGGTGGCATGTCTTCCTGCTGTACCAGGAAGAGTCGATCAGCGTTTCTAAAACGTCCTCATTCAGGGTGAAGTGGAAATATTCCAACGCTGGGGAGCCAGGTGGCCCGAGTTCCAATCCCCCGCTCTCCTTTGCCTCCCCGAGGAACCCGGAGCCAGACCTTGGTTCTCTCTGCACCTTCCTTCTCTCATTCTCTCATCTGTCGAAGAGGAGGGGGATGCACTTAGTGATCTCTCTGTTTCTGCAGACTGTGATTCAAAATCACACACGCAAGGAATTCTGGCAGAGCTACTGGGATGTCAGGAAGCCCCTGAAATTATGTACAAAATTTTTTATGAGTATTT